>JALHAQ010000003.1:2715002-5430004 GCA_023838395.1 Holcopasites calliopsidis
CCGTTGCAACGCGCTGCCCTGCAGCAATTCTTGGCGCGGAATTAACAATATGCACCCTTTCAATAAAACCGTCACGATGACCTATGCTTAAACACTCTGATATTATCACTGCAGAGTGATTATCTAATAAAACGTTGAGGAAGAGTTTTGCAAATGTATTTCGCACGGCGAAGCTACACTTGCACGTTCGAACTTTCACCAAAGCGATGACCATAGTGAAAAAAAAGTCGCGGACGATTTCAATCATTCCTTACAGTAACGTTCCTTCGTAAATAGAAAATGATTCACTAGGGATTTGTCGCTACTGCTCGTCGCCTCTTTTAGAATAAAAGCCGTCAGTTAGGTAAGCGTAATTACGAGAAGTTGTATATTTCTTCTACCGCGTAAGAAGCTTAACAGAAGCGGCGGGACGCGAACGACGATCGGTCTTTTGAAAAGATTGAAACTCTCGCAGAAAAATAAACAGTCATACTTCTTCTGCGTTCACAGATCCTTTTTACAGCTTTCCAACAATTAACAGAGTATTTAACGATTAAGCAATGCGAGCTGCAAGGCAGTTGTATAGTGACTGTATCAACTTGTCTGATCCGATGATTGTCTTTCGCGTTGCGCACGGTCAATCTTGACCTTATCGAGGATACGGGCACGAATCGGGTCGATAACTTCTTCGGGTTCGGGCCGGGAATTTTTTTCAGCCTCGACTCGGGTACCCGTTGTTTCGGGTAAACAGACACCCCCAGAAATTGTAAAAAAGAAGAATGGAGTGTATCGCGGAAAGGAACAGAGACGAAGAAAAGAGAGAGCACAAACGTGTGCTTAGCACTGACTAACCCCATTTGGTAGCGAAGCGAGAGAAATCCATTCCAAGACGCGGAACATTAACCCAAACCATCGCATCGTGCCGGAGCCCTGAAACCCAGCCATGGTTGCCATGGTGACCGCGTCCATCCCCCTCTTGGTGTACTTGCCTCGTACGATCCTCCGTAGCCCATTTTCCACCCCTTGCTCTGCCGACGCCCACACCACCGTCATCACCACTACTACTATCATCCGCCACCGGTGTCCATCCCCTACCAACGTGTGTTTGCCACTCTTTCCCCTCTACGAAAATCTTTTTCATTTTTCATCCCTTCGCGTCCTTTGCGTTACTATTCGTCGATGCTCGTTTCGCCGTCAATTACAATCAATGATTCCGTTTTACCTGATGGTACGAGCTTCGTCTCATCCTTTACGATTGTTCTTCTGTGTTTCGATATTTGTCTATTTTCTTCTTTTTATTTCCGACGCGATCGCTCTACATATATTGTAGATACACGTGATTTCATTCTACATATGAACGCTTATCAATCGCCGCCACGTTGATTCGATTCCACACATGGCAAAATAAAAAATTATTAGGTGTATGCACAAGTTTCAGTCCCCTTTTCTCAATTTTCTTTTATTCATACATAACAGATGCATTAAAAATTAATGTTCCAAACATTTCCCCTCATTTTCTACGACCTTCTCCCATCTATTTGGCAAGTTTTGGATTCCGTCCCGAAAAAAAAAAATGATATTGGTCTGGAAGCTATGCAATCATCAAGCTACTTTTGTATTTCTGCAACATTTCGAAAATGTTGTCCGGCGAAAAGAGTACTGCATCGACCCGGATAGATAATAATCCGTCGGCGCCAAATCTGACATGCCTGAGCAGCGTTTTATCCTTGCTGGAACTCGTATCCGATGTAGTGTCGAATATATAACTTTCCGTCACTCGCCGTGCTCATTCTTGTTTTGTGACGTTATTCTTTCTTATCGATCACGAAGTTGGCGTTTTAAATAGATCAAGTGCAACCAAACAATTGCGCAAAAAAGCGGGAAATTGTATCAATTAAAGGTAACTCCACAAGAACGCTTAAAATGAAGACTATAACTTTTGCATACACCTAATGCACGATGGAATTTAATGAATCATTGCTTCAATATTTCCCCCCGGAGACGAAATTAGATACCCTGACCGAGATAGTTCGGAAGTAGAATGAAGAAAAACGTATGCTCGCGAGTGCAAACCGCGCACATCACATTCTGTTATTTAAGAACACCGACCAGCCCTGGCGTGCTTTCGCAATTTTCTCAAGATTAGAATTTTCAAGGGATTTCCTCGTTAGACTTCGCGAACTTTGTGTCCGTCGCAAGTAAGACGGGAACTAAACTGGGCCAGTTAAAAAGAAACAGAGTATACGGGAAACAGAAACGAGGACAGAGAGGAGGAAGAGGGGGAGGTGTAACGTAGAAGGATGCGAGAGAAGTTTACACAGAACTTTCGGACGCATAGTTGCTAACGCAACGGCTGAGAACGAAATTTAATTCCGGCATCGGCTAACCAATTTGTAATTGCCGCTCTGATTGCCCTCCACCTTTTTTTTGCTTCCGTTCCGGACGATCGCGTGGACACCGGAGGATTCTTTTCTATCGACTATCAGAGGCTTTCCCTTCAAGCAATTAGATCTCCATTATTTGTTTCCCGTTATTCGTATTACCAGTTCTCTCTTCGCATCAAGACCATAATCGTCTTTTTGTTCAATCGACATGAAATTAGATCGAAGTCATCCAGCTCGCTCTCGAAGTATAAAAAGCCAAAGACTAAAAAAAAAAAAGGAAAAATCTCCCTGAATAGAATTCAGTGGAACAGAGAAAGTATCTCCTTCGGGCGGGAATTAAAGGTGAAACGTCGTTCGAATTACTTTCCTCGCTGTAATTTCAAGGCTGTCTACCATGTAATGGTACAGAGACGGAACCCTTTCTTCTGTCCAGCAGCCGGCGTCATTCGGCGTGAAGAACGCGCAAGTCCCCGTTTACTCATTGTCGTCGAATTGGTCTCCAGGTAGGTAGACTCAAGGGGCAAGATTGTAACGGTACCGTTCTCTCTCCCTCTCTCTTTCTCTCTCCGATCGCGATGAGGATGCGACGGAATGGCATGGTGTTACAAGGCAAGCACGGCGCGCGGGCGGTTCAGTGACCGATCGATTGTACACACACACACACACACACACATGTCCAGAGAGAAAGAGTAAATGGGATAGAGTAGGAGAATGAGAGACAGAGAGGGTTTCCCCGGGTACTTTGAGTTAGAAGTGGTACTCGTCTCGCTACTTGCGGCCTCGTAACTCGATTCTTAAGCGGATATCGTTTGCACCGGGACGAGACGCGTCGATGACAAAAAGGAGGAACAGATATCCCGACTGTCGTAGATTTCAACGCCGACAACCACTCCCGCATCTTTCGTAAGCGTTGAAGATGCGGGTTCTTACTATTCTTTTTACGAATGATCCTTTTTCGTTTATCGGAGCTGAGAAATCGCCAGGATCGTTCGCGGTACCGGGTAGGATCGGTCCACCTGTGGTAACTCTGCATACTTGACAACGAACAACGTACAATACGTTGTATTTCGAATTCATTCGTGCAATATGATTAAGTATATTCGATTTTTGGAACGCACTAAATCGACCCCACCGCCTCAGGTGAAGATTAGTTGTCGCGTTGTCTACAGATGTATAGATTATTTCTCGTTACTCAATCACTATCTCCTCTCAAAAGAAACGAAACTCATCGTGAAAGCGGCACACGATATCATATTAACACACCTATCCACTTAGAGAACGCAAGGAAGGTCGATCTATTAATAAAACGACCTGGGGATCATCGAGCTCTAGGGCCATCGTCAGTTCTATCGTTCCCTTGCATAATGGATGCTGCAAGTGATACGATATTGCGAGAAATGATCAGTGGAGGGAACGGGTAGCCAGTGGTAACACGCTGGTAACTTCGTCGATCGGTCATGAAAGTGCTGTAAGTCACGTTTTAACGAGTGTACCCGATTTATACCGTCGGCGTTCCACTGACCTCGCAACGGCGACATACATACACCTCGTGCACCGGCACCAAAGGCGAAGAGCTGCCAGTCAAAGCCAAATCGAGCCAAACAATTTCTATCACCACTTATAATTGCTGTTGGTGCACTGTTCGTTATCAATTTGCGATTATTCAATTGATTACAAATACTCCTTGATTTATGCGAGTTTACTTATTAGGTTATTTACTTATTAGAGTAAATCTTCTTTAAGTTATTCTGAACCTCAGCCGATATCAGTCAATATCAAGATCAATAGCGTTACGGAAATTATACTTAATTATATCATAAAGCACTTGGAGACAATTATTGTTTACCCTTACAAGTATACAGACTGAGTCATTTAACTTGACCACTTAAATTTACTCGGAAATTATTTGTTGTATCAAAAAAATGTTCAAATAAAAATTGTTTGGTATGAAGCGGAGCATACAATGTAATAGTAATTAGGCTTTTTAGAATCCGCTTTTTTATCGGGATACATACTTATAATCAAAGATTAATTAAGGAATATCTCGGTAATTATTAGCATTTAATCCCATATACCTTACAGTTTTTTATTCATAATTGAGTACTCTCTCGAACCACAAGACCAAATATCACACATCATGATACAGAAATTCAAGGTGACCATCGCATCTCGATGAAAGGCAAGACTATAAAAAGACTAATTATTACATTGTATGCCTTGCTTCATAGCAAATAACTTTCGTTTGAACAAGTAGTTTACGAGTAAATTTATGTGGTTTAGTTAAATGACTCACTCTATACATCTAAAGGTATTAATCCATCTTTCGCAATCTAAGCTCGAAAATCGTAGACTCAACCTTGACTTTTAATCAAGCTGCCCATCGATTTATCTATGAGATGCATCGTCATTTTCCTCGCGGTCGTGCATCATCCGCAATTCCGGGTGAACGAGGGACGTAAGTGTGTACATATGGTACATACTTTGTTCCCACATCGGTAAACGCACGTGCCGGTGCAGATATGCAAATCGATACTGCCCGTGTCGCCATGTAGCATCTAATTGTCTGTCATAAGCATATAATCGCGTTCGGCATGCAGGTTTCTGTGCATGTTTTAACCGTCTCCTGTACGTAATCAATTAACGAACGTACACATACCCCATGACGCGTGTTAGACGTATCCGTTATGTTACTAATCTCGTGATATGTTTGTACCTCTGAGTAATGATGTCGAATTATCGATGCACAGTCTACGACTGGTGCGATTATTTATATTATATGCGTGTACATATTTGTGAACGGGTGCATTAAAAATGATGCGTTTTCCTCTTTCTTTCAAATCAAAGAAAGCATATGTTTGCTCTGATTATTCGTCAATACTTTTTGTTAACGGAGGATGTTAATGATGTTTGCAACATTAGCGATAAGAAAGTCATAACTCTGACAATGTCTGTGCCACAGGCAACGTGGAAGCGTTCTCGCTCGATCGCATCTACACGTGTAAATAACTCGCACGTGCTCCAGCGAACTTTAAATCGCGTTGCGCGTGTACACAGACGATGTACTGTTAAGGACTGCCATCCTCCCGTGTAGATTGCCTTGCCAGGAAATGGGCCTGGCGGGCCTGGGCTCCGTCTGTAAACGCGTCTAGCAATGTTGGCAAATGCGTTGAGCGGGGTAAAGTAAATGAACGAGTAGGTCGCTTAATAAATAAATATAGATCGCTGACATTATCCAAATACATAACCGCTTCGAGATATGTAATTATATTATTTTGCTGTATAACTTATTAGATTCTTATTGCCTCATTTTCGTACTACACATTTTTGGAATACTTTATGGATGTAACAAGAAGTAAGAATAACTATTCATTATTTTTATTTATTATTTATTTGCTTTATTTCTTTTTTTTTTAGCTCTGCGTTTCCTGCGAGAACCAGAAGTCGGGTTATAGTTTTTGCAAGGATAATAGAAAACCGTGGTCGGTAACGTGTGTTAGTAATTTATATTAAACATAAGTAACAACTGTATAGATTCGCGACCGTAAACAAGGGCAAGGTGAACGATCGCGGCGCGCGTCATTCACACTTCGGCCGTCGCGCCGTGCGAACGTGTTATAACACGCACGCATTCTTCCGACGGGACGCTAAGCACCCTATTCTTCGGCTTCGCTCTATCACCGTGTACGTTCGTTTACTTGTTTCGTTCTAATTAACTAATGCGCGATTAAGTAGCAATCGTTTTAGCATCCGAATCGCGATTAGTGGCATTTTCCAATTGGATTGTCGTAGCGTGCGAAAGTGTCTTGATAAATGGTGCAAATGGACTCTTCCGACGGGACGCTACCGAGGTAACAATTCTCCGGCTTCACTTCATCACTGTGTACGTACGTTTACTTGTTTCAATTGAGTAGTACGTGATTCATCAGCAATTATTTTAACATCATGAGATTAATAGATTAAATAGTTTTGCAATAATTAAAGAATACGTGCATTCTATTGGAAGATCATTCGATTGACTATCCGACGGCCGTCGCTAAATGGCTTCGTCCACGGCCGTCGCTAAACGGTTTCGCCCGCGCCCGTCGCTAAAATTTTTACACGTTCGGCCGTCGCTAAATCTCTTTATTAACGGAATAGTTGTAACTATTAATCCTAGAAATGGATAGAGGCTTAGAGGTGGGGCGACGCTTCTCCGGAATCCGAATCGCGATCAGTGGCATTTCCAATTGGATTGTCGTAGCGTGCGAATGCGTCTTGACGAATGGTGCATAATGAACTCTTCCGACGGGACGCTACCTAAGTTCCAATTCTCCGGCTTCGCTTTATCACCGTGTATGTTCGTTTACTTGTTTCGTTCTAATTAACTAATGCGCGATTAAGTAGCAATCGTTTTAGCATCGTGCAAGTTGATTAAATAGCTTTGCGAGATTATTTTAATCGAGGGTGATCGCGCCACTTCTTTCGGTAGCACCGATTAGGTTAGGTTCGACCGGAGCTAATCAAATCAACGCGAGGGTAATTAACAAATTCTCTCAGTCTTATTTGATTCTATTAGTCAAGCATTTCGGCTTGGCAACGATTAAAGAACACGCACGTTCTATTAGAAGCATTCGATTAGCCGACGGCAGTCGCTAAATGATTTCGCCAACGGCCGTCGCTAAATGATTTCGCCAACAGCCGTCGCTAAACCTCTTTACTGAAAAAGCAATCGTAACTATTAATCTAAGACATCGATAGAGGGTGTAGGGCCGGACGCTTTTCCGAAATCCGAATCGCGATCAGTGGCATTTCTAATTGGATTGTCGTAGCGTGCGAAAGTGTTTTGAGAAATGGTGCACAATGGACTCTTCCGACGGGACACTACCGAAGTAACAATTCTCCGGCTTCACTTCATCACTGTGTACGTACGTTTACTTGTTTCAATTTAGTAGTACGTGATTAATTGGCAATCGTTTTAACATCATAGTAGGAATAGATTAAATAGTTTTGCGACGATTAAGGAATACGTGCATTTTATTGGAAGATCATTCGATTAACCATCCGTCGGCCGTCGCTAAATAGTTTCTCCCGCGCCCGTCGCTAAGATGTTTACGCGTTCGGCCGTCGCTAAATCTCTTTATTAACAGAATAGTTGTAACAATTAATCCAAGACATGGATAGAGACTTGGACATGGAGGACGCTTTTCCGAAATCCGAATCGCGATCAGTGGCATTTCCAATTGGATTGTAACGTGCGAAAGTGTCTTGAAAAATGGTGCATAATGGACTCTTCCGACGGGACGCTACCTTCGCACGAATTCTCCGGCTTCACTTCATCAGCGTACGTACGTTTACTTGTTTCATTTGAGTAGTACGTGATTCATTAGCAATTGGTTTAACATCGTGGAAATAGATTAAATAATTTTGCGAGAATTAAAGAATATGTGCATTCTATTGGTAGATCATTCGATTGACAGTCCGACGGCCGTCGCTAAATGGTTTCGCCCGCGCCCGTCGCTAAAATTTTTACGCGTTCGGCTGTCGTTAAATCTCTTTATTAACAAAACAGTTGTAATTACTGTATTTGAAGCTACTATTAGTCTAGAACGTCGGCACAAGGTGTGAGGAAGGTTTTTGCCGAAATTGAATTACGAACACCGCTTTATCACCGTGTATGTTCGTTTACTTGTTTTGTTTTGATTAACTAATACGGGATTAATTAGCACTGGTTTTAGCAGTCTGGAAATAGATTGAATAGATATTCGAGATTCTTTTGTCGGGGGCTTGTATAGGCAGGATATTTAGACCTAAGTCTTAAATTAAGTACCGTAGGCAGGACGCTTTGAATTTTAGTTAGATTTCTAATTGGGAAGTATCTATTATTGGAATATCTATTATTATTATTCGAGACTTTATACTAATTGGTAAAGTGGTTTGCGGAACGCGTACAATTTCAAGTTGTAGAAGTCAGAAACATTACTTTTAAGCAGCTTATATTAACTTTGATTTGTTTACTAATATTTACACACATCCTAGTTAATTTCTCCCGAGGACTTTATAATTTTAAACACTTTTATATGATATACCTGCTTTTTAAGGAATAGTTAATAATTGAGCTGATTGGCTGCGTGTTACATGTGTCCGGCATATGATGAATGAATTGGAACATTTTTTAGTCTGTAATGGAATTTTGTAGCAGTATAATCAGTTTTACAAGTCCTTAATTAGTATAACAATAAATTTTTAGTTGTTAAAATCTGTCCAAACAAGTCCGCATGCGGAGTCCGTTTTGTTAGGGAATCTGTCAAATACAGTGGTATTATTATTATATATTCTGTAATATTAATAATATAATGTAATAAGGCAAATTGTAGCATTAATTATTTTGGTATGCTCGTAACACCGATGAGGTACTTTCCGTAATTCAGTTTCTGTTTCTTATTTTAGCCGCAATATATTCAAGAGGGCGTAAGCAAACAGCGAATTTTTCTGACACGCGACTCCCATAAGGCCTGGTAGGCTTTGGTAGTACCTTGTAGGTGGCGTGTATAGACATTTGTGCATCGCACTGCCCTCTATCAATTATTTGGACACTTATAGTCGTACCCTATTTTTACGTTGAGGGCAGCATTCACTGGGCCAACATTGTCTTTCGGGAGCGCTTTCTGTACATATGCGTATACAACATTTATTAGTGTGTACAATGAAAGTAGTTAAATTTGAAAGAAACATGAGTGAACGTTAACATCAATTGCAAAAACTTCTTTTACTTTTATTAGTTAAGCTAACAAGAAAAGAAACACGTGGAGTAATATTTTCCGAGCGATGAAGAAAACGTAGTAACGTCAACAGTGGCTGCTATGCTTATTAATTAGAGTTATTTGCAAACACACAGTATCGGACCGCTGCAGTCCAAAACAATAATACATTCTGCGTTGAAGTATTATAAATGGCCCTATTATTTACAAGCATGTGGGACTCTACAATGTTTTTGAGCACCTTAACCCCAAAATTTTATGTCGCCCTCACCGGAACGTCGTCCCTGATCTCTGGATTGATTCTTATCTTCGAATGGTGGTACTTTAGAAAATATGGTACATCGTTCATCGAACAAGTATCTTTGAATCATATTTCACCATGGATCAGCGGAGGGGACAGCGGGTCGGACGGAAGTAATACAAGTTTGAATGGTTCGAGTTCCAATCAACAAAATGTACCAGAATGTAAGGTCTGGCGCAATCCGATAAACTTATTCAGAGGCGCTGAATATCAGAGATTTTATTGGGCTACGAACAAGGAACCATTAACGTATTACGACATGAATTTATCGGCGCAGGATCATCAAACATTTTTTACTTGCGAAGGTGACACAGGTAAATACCATTCAAGTCGCATCGACACGTTTGAGAGAGTCAGATATTTATTTTTCGCGCGTAATAGGTAAGGCTGAATACGAGATCATGCAAACGGCTTGGAGAGAACGGAATCCAGTGGTCAGAATAAAGGCTGCGCATAGCGCTTTGGAACGTAATCCTGATTGCGCTCCTGCCTATATTTTGCTCGCCGAGGAGGAAGCTACTACTATCATAGAAGCGGAGAAGATTTTGAAACAGGCATTAAAAGTAGCGGAGAACAATTATAGAAAGTCCCAAAGCACTCAGCATCAAGGAGCTATTGCGGAAGCTATACACAGACGAGATACAAACGTACTGATATACGTTAAACGAAGATTGGCAATGTGCGCGAGGAAGTTAGGAAAATTGAAGGAAGCAGTGAAAATGTTTAGAGATCTAACGAAAGAGGTCCCACCGATTATGAATGTATTAAACATACATGAAAATTTAATCGAAGCTCTGTTAGAGATGCAGGCATACGCGGACGTGCAAGCAGTATTAGCGAAGTACGATGATATAAGTTTACCGAAATCGGCAACTATTTGTTACACAGCGGCACTGCTTAAAGCGCGGGTAGTCGCTGATAAATTCTCCACGGACATTGCTAGTAAAAGAGGTCTAACTACACCGGAAATGATAGCGGTCGAAGCTATTCACAGAGCCGTGGAGTTTAATCCTCACGTACCTAAATATTTGTTAGAAATGAAACCGCTGATTTTACCTCCCGAGCACGTACTGAAAAGAGGCGACTCGGAGGCGATAGCGTACGCATTCTTCCACCTCGCTCATTGGAAACAGATGGAAGGTGCTCTTAATTTATTACACTGCACGTGGGAGGGTACTTTTAGAATGTTGCCCTATCCCTTAGAAAGAGGACATTTATTCTATCCCTATCCGACCTGCACGGAATGTGCGGATCGCGAATTGTTACCTTCGTTCCACGATGTAAGCGTTTATCCTAAAAAAGAATTGCCTTTTTTCATTTTATTCACAGCTGGTCTGTGCTCATTCACAGCGCTCTTGGCGCTTTTAACGCATCAGTATCCCGATACGATGGGTGTAGTTGCGCGATCGATGCTTGCCTGGTTCTCCCATCCGTTCTACTATATTTTAGACAAGCTGGAGGCTATTTTACCCTCTAATTTACTACAACAGCTCTCTAGAATATAAGATACGTTTATATGATCTCTGTAATCATGACTTATTGTGATATTTATGATACTTATATGCTTTCATGTCTTATACATCAATAATGACGCCACGTGCATCCGTACTTCCCGAATTTCTTATGACTGACGATATCCTCTAATATGTAATTATAGAATTAAATATTTACTTGAAGCTGTTAGTTGAATGATGTCGTGTAGCGGTCAGTGTAAAATTAATAAAAAAATTTCAATATGTATCTTTGAATCATTCCCTACTTCTTCGTCGATATGGTTCCGTTTATGGTATCTATCTGATTGAAGGATATCCGGGTGTATTAATAAAAAGATATGCTTGATTAGATTTCATATTTATTCAATAATTGATATTATCAATAGCTCATAATCCATGGCGAACGAGCAAGGCAAACCAGAGATATTAATGGATGCATTACAAATTATATAGAAGATGCGAATATTATCTCTGTATAACCGACAAAAAGAATATAACATTTGCAAGTATATATTGGTAGAAACAGCAGAATTGCACCGAACATCCGACAAAAATTAGCGCAACAAATTATTATGCGAACGTATAATATTAAAATGCAGAGTGTATTTGAGCATTATGCAATATCAATTATTCTTGATCTCTGATCCGCCTTTCTATCGTGAGACGGTTACGACAGAAAAAAGAGAGTTAAGACACTTGGAAGTCGGAGAGCCTCGGGTATGGTGGTTTCATACTTGGGCTGACTCGTTACGACTTTGATTTTGCTTCGAACATTCATTCCCAATGAAATTTTAACCGATCCGATAAAATTTGTTGCTTTATATACAATACCTCTTTACTTTTTTTTTATAATTTACTTACTTAAACGAACATATGTAACGCAGAAATTACTATTAAATAACTATCTTCACACAACTAAGATATTTCGCATCTCGATTATTTTAATGTAATGTGTGTAATAAGAACATGTAAAAACTTTCAAATGTGATCCTTAAATTTTACTATGTAGTTTTACCCTTAGCGTATCGTTACAATTAAATGTATTTATAGTAATAGTAGTAGTAGTAATGTTATTATAATCTATAAAGTAGGAAATATTTTTGAGTATTCGTCTCCTGCGTAATATCTGAGCTTGTGTACATACACGCCGCCACTTTCACTCGAAGATTCCGCTTGCGAATCTTAAAACACCGTAATAATCCTTTCATGTCTTATCGTGGTGGGATTATTTTCTATTATTGCCGAAAGTTAACTACGAAAAAAGGAATTCGACAAAAGTTCTCGCAATGTATTTTTATGTACAAACTATAGATTGTCCTTTTTTTTTTTTTGTAATAGATCAAGATTCTCTCGATATAGATCAACACACTTAGTCACTTCACTGTGTTCAGATTCGATCGTTTCCGCCGTTTTCTACAAATAAGGCACCTTTAACAAATTGCGATGTTATAGGCTATAAACGATCTAGCACAGTCCAACATTCAGTCAAATGTCACAAAATCTGCACCGACGATAGCTAACTTGTATAGTTGCCGATATAAGGCATACATAGTCATTCTTTTTTTTTTACGCATACAACAAAATCAATTATACATATTTAATATTACTTATTAACGTAACAATAAAAATTTCATAAATTATTCCCCATTTCCATTTACCATTTCTCACGAATATACGAAGCATACAATTCTTCTTCTTCTTCTTCTAAACGGTATTCCTCATAAATCATTCGCAATGATCCGTAGACATGTGGCATTTGTACAAGCCTTTATCAAGGATAACAATTAGAGCGTTTATAAGAAACTAAGGAATAATTCGGGAGCAAGAGTAATATTAATCTATAGAAATCAGCTTATCATCCTATTTGGAATAAATCTATTTTTTTTTGTTTTTTCTTTTAAGGTAGCATTTCCTATGTATCGATCATATTTGCATTGCGATCGAGTAATTAACTTCGAAGATAATTTGCGCACATGGAATGCTGTAATGTTCAAACGTTTTCTGGAAGAAGTACCATATTTTTATCAACTCAAGCTTTTTTTTCGCTCTCTTTGTAAAAGTCATTATCCATCCCGTACGGATAAATGTTGATATTGTTATTAAAGGGTGCCGTTTGCGAAATATTGATACCGATCGTATAATTTAGTAGACCACGAATGGATGCTGGCTTCGACTAAATCCTCTACGTGCCGCCGCAGTTGATCCTCCGTTAATGTCAGATGGAATCTGTTTTTCAATCCCTGCACCGTTGCTGCGCCGCCACTACGGAAGCATGGAAGCTGCGATCCTGTAAGAAAAATATCAATATGCAGTCAATCGATAACAAAATCACACATTTCTTTTAAACGTCAAATTTTCTTCGTAGAGAATTTTTACCTGATAACATGATCTCTACAAGATTAACAATCTTTTCCATGTGTTTCCGCGCTGCGATCAATCCCTGGAGAATCAATGTTTTGAATTCTTGGAACTGTTTCGATTGGCTCCCACCCATGACCTCCACAAATTCGGGAGTCAATTTAAACGGACTCGTCTCGAATCCCAAGTTTCGCGGCGACGTCGAAAGGATAAACCCGAAGTCGATGTGTATCAAGTGACCGTCACTGTGAAGCAAGATGTTCCCGTTGTGGCGATCCTTGACTTGAATGAGATAACAGACGAGACAGTACGCCGCGCAGCTTTGAATGAAATTCCTTTGCGCTACGGTAAATGCCTCCGACGTGGATGGACCGAATTCCCGTTCGAAGTATTGACAAAGCGTTAGTTGGCAATGTTTCTTCACTTGGTGGAGCGATACGGTGTTTAAAATTGGCTCGATTAAACCGCTATCATTTGATAAGCATAAAATTCTGAAAAATAACAATCCCTTATTTAATAAATCGTTTCGCAGGTGAGCCTCTAAATACGGATAATGAAGTAATTCGTACTTGTACGGTCGCACCCAAAGTGGTACTTGTTCGTCTTGCCAGATTTTTTGCAGCATCGAAAGTAATTGCGAAGCGAGAAGTTCCTGTCGAAGATCGTCGCCACACTTGACGATAACAGCGAGCAGTCTCCAAGACGCCAAATGACCGTACGGACTGGAAGACCTTATGCGACGTTGCTTTAATTCCCATGGCTCTTTCAGAACGGCAGCCGATGGATCTTCGGGATCGTGATTGAACGTTGCACTGGGCGCAGCAGCCATTTCGCTCAATCGCCTCTTTATATCGCCAGGTGCGAATATTGGTTCTTTGCTATCTGACGAGTCTTGGCTTAATTGAGATATCGTATCTCGATCTTTTGGCTTACGAAGCTGTAAATACTGTACGGAAAGGCGAAGGTATTAATAATTCGTTTGTTAAGAAGAACGAAACAGATTATGGTATAAATAAACACCTGCTGTGTTATTTCATCGTCCTCTTGGCTCCAACAATCGTTAGGATCGTCATCTGGAAAAGTAAATGCGACCTCCGTACTTCTCACCGCGTACGGAGAAATATTTTTCACCGGAGTCTGTTTAATCGGTGGTATATTCTGCTGTGTTTCCACAGTGGATATGTTTGACGAAGCCATTACGTTCGACTGTTCACCTCCGGTCAAATTTTCCTCGGATTTAGTATGCCTCAGCGAACATCCCACTATTTTCGTTGGTACAGGCGACGTGTAAATATCTTCGACTTCTAACACTTCAACATAAATGATGTATGGCGCCTACAATGTTTCATAGCACGTTAATGCGCATTCATAAAGAATCACGATCGTAACGAATCATCGAATTGCCAAAACTGTTCACCTTATCCTTGCTATTAAGGACAGCCGCGTACTGCGGCGGCACTCGTACGATATGATGTGGTATTGAACTGTGCAAAGGAAGCCACACCCTGGCAGGGAGATTTAAATTGAGCGTATTAAGCTCCGCTATTAATTGAACGGTTTTACTTTCCTTTGTTGGAATAGTACCGAGTAATTTACCAATTGATATTAACGCTTGTATAAATTCCAGTTCTGGAGCAAGTCGTGGCGCCTACAAACGCAAACATTATTAGTTTCATTCCCGCATGTATGCATCGATAACAGAGTAAATGGAAGACCATTATGTTTCATGAAAAAGTGATCAAGTTACATTGCAAAAGCAGTCGGTCTTTTGTCCTCGCAAATCGTTCACCACACCTTGGCAGGAATAAAAACAGGTACAACCATTGTCAAATGCTCGACCAGAGCTCAGGTCCCCAAGACTTACTTTATTTATTGTACCTTGAAAGAAATAGTAAGCGTACGGTGAAATACAGACGTTTACGTAACGATATGTAACTTTTACTTTTACCGTTTCGCAATAAGTTCGCATATTAATTAACGTAAATTCATCTACCGGAATGGCTACGACGTAGAGTTTGAAATAGTCCAGTGGCGTCAGATTGAGATCTTTGGTGTGTCTTTTTATTAGGCGACGTAACAGTCTGCATCGCAGTCAGTGGTGGCGGCACGGTTATTTGTAACCCGGCTACACGTTTTTTATTCTCGTTCCCTTTTGGCCTAACGCGGGAAAACCAAAGATGAGGCAATTTTTATATTTTTAGGACGTTCATCAAGTGCTTTTGCATTCTCTGCTCCAGCCTGTCTCTTACCTGAGTTCGTCCGATAGAATAAGATTTTTTAGTTTGGTCCCATGAGACTTCTTTTTGGATGGCAAATGAGCATCGGCACTATACGCGTCTAATAGCCAGGCACACTTTAACGAAAAATCGGCCGACTGTCTACACCTAGGTGAGCAAGAAAATGTTGGTATTCTTAGACATTAAACGTAGAATCCTTCAACTCGAACATCCATCTTTCTTTTCAATTCTTTTGCTTACCTATGGACAAGATATGGATAAAGGACTTCCGTAACATCGTGAAGTTGTATATACATTACAACTAACTGTGGCAAATAGAAGTCCACGTCATTATCTGGGAAACTAAACATCTTGTTCCCTAAAACAAAAAATGTTACCCACCTTGTTTTATCGTTTGCAAGACCAATACGCTTATAGCTACTATGCACCGTAAACAAATGTTTTCAAGGATCGTGGGCTAGGCAATCTATCCACGTTAATCGACATGCGTAAAAGAATATTAAAGCCGCGAAATGATTAACGCAGCGAAATCATAATTGGTCATTCGAAATAAACCAGCGGGAAATCTTACCAAGGTAGCTCTGAACGCCAGGCTCCTTAGAATTGAACAGATAAGAGATCGCCATGGACATGTCGAAAATCTGACTCTCGAACAATCTGAGCAAACATCCTTCGGACGGCTTCGGTTGGACCGTCTCCTCCCTTCGACAGACGACACCGGTCTGCTTTTTCACAGCTGCCTCGTTGGTCTCGGATTGCACGGCGGTCCCGCAACACAAAGTCATAGCCGCCCCAGCCAGTTCACTCTGTTTATCGTTCACCGTCGAGAGCTCCATGGAATTCTGAAAGTCCCGCGGGCCGACCGTCGCACTCAAATCCGTACGTCGTTGTTCGTCGTGCGCGCACTCGTGGCTCCCCAGTTCCATCACCGTACAGACATTGTAAGCGGACCGCGATTCCTGACTCTCGTGTTTATGCGGCTCATCACCACGTTCACCGACACCCTTTATCGACGACGAAGGTTCACTCAATCGCACCAGTTCCACAGGCGACACCGGCACAGACACCGAAACCGGACCACCGCCGCTCTCCTCGCCGTCCACCGCGTCCACGCTGTCCATGTCGCCCGGCTGGGACAGCGAGGAGTCGAGGCTCTCGCGGCTATGCAGATGATCGACGCTCGACTCCCTGGTCGCGGCGGTCGTCGCGTCGCTGGACCCGCTGTCGGATCCACACAGTATACCCGAGTCGTCGGAACCGAGGCTGGCGAGATCCTCGCGTTCCCGGCTCCGCGCCTTGCTCACCGGCACCGCGACCGCTTTAGCTACCGGGACCGGGGTGGTCTCGCATTCCGGGCTCGGTGTCACGTCCACCTCCGGGATTCGCTGCAGCGCGGAATCCAAGCTTCGATTTCTGTGATGATGCGTCAGCGTAGTCGCGGCCGCCTGTGGCACCGGCGGCAACAGAATGCCCATTGACCTGCGAAACAGACGCGGTTCACAATGAATTTCGTGCGGCGATCGGTCGTTTTAACTTTAAATCATTCACATGTGCACGATACGACTTGCCTTGAGGCACACCGTCTGGCAAGACCTACCCATGAGACCACGTGAGACCTTGCTTTTGTCTCGTATAAGGTCGCGTCTCGAGGCATGCCTCGAATACGAGGAAGTATTCAAAATTGAAAAAACATTAATATGTATATAATATGAAGTGACTATTGTTTTATAAATCTTGGACGTTCGAAGTAGTTAATCGCGGCAAAACAATTTGTAGAATCATATAATTAGCGATCGCTTCAACTAAGTACATGAGAAATATATATATGGAAAAGGAGGAATCGCCTTGTCAGAATTTATAAATGTCATCCGGAAGTATGGAAACATTATTCACGGGAGCTCCGTTTACGTACCTAAAGTCCAGACTGTGATTTCGTTGATGCGTGCTCAGCCTGCTACGGGTGTTGATCGGTGGATTCGAGCGTCCGTGCACGAGAGGAACATTACAGTTGGCTAATTTATGCCTTTTGATGTGTGCCACGCTTTCCTGGCGTGTCGATACACCACTAGGTGTTACTGTCACTACTTCGCTCATATTAACGTTGAACGAGCATCAGCTCGGCTGACAGTCATCTGCTGTTCATGTCGATCGTCCACCTACGAACCATAAAATCGACTCGTTTGAATGTGAACTCTTGCGAGCAAGCGAACCGCGTTACCGACAACATTCAGATAACGTTTTCGATACAATTCCTTGCGAAATATGTTCCGAGATTACGTTCCCGTGCGTATTCACGCGTATCGTTTAACGATAATAAATCAAAATAATCGCAGTGAAACGTTTTCGCGTCACCGCACAAAATACACCGCTACGGCCAATCTAAGGCCAAGTGGGTACACGTACGTCTAGTTATCGATGCCCACGGAATACGATCAAGAAAATCGTATCCCGAGCAGTTGCCTATACGCACGGGGACAACGGATCGGTCAATGAATAATGCATCGGGCGTCGACAAATATGTACAATGGAAAAAGTTCGTTACATATTAAAGGTACAAGGAGAAAAGAAAAAAAAACGAAACTCTTAAGCATCCATGAAATCAACCGTGCTTAATTCTAATCGTTCTACGATTGCATTTTGATCGCTTGTCCAACGCGTTTCACGGTATTCGTCAGTATTATTGTTATATCATACGTGCGAGCAAAGGAAAAAAGAAATCGCATTACTCGTACGTATCTTGTTATCTAAGATTCCGCATCGGCGTGTTATCTCATTGTCAGCAATCAACAACGCTTGTGCCAGGATGCAGAAGCTCGTATAATCGCGCTGTAAATTAATAACAGTATCGATTCCGCCACCGAGAAGCATTCCAATGGCAAGTATATGTTTTCACCGATATCATCGTACGTACCGGGAAACGTACGATTTCCAAAGAGAGAGATAGAGAAAAAAAGTCATCTGTTAGAAATGCACAAGGATAAGCTGCCACGCAAGGCGGCACCGTGACAGGAGCGTGAAACTCGTGCTAGGCACGAGAAAGTCTCGAATGCCAGTTGGAACAAAGCGTACGTCAGAATTTTACTCCCTGCACGCGCAACACGGATTCCTGCGTACTTACTGGTACATCATCTGTTCCTTCCTTCGCCGTTTTTTCATTTCGAAAAAAAAAGCCGAACTCTTAACGAAAAAGGGGAAAAGGAGGCAGTTGAAGCTCGCTTTCTACACAAGAATAATTTCACGTTTATCGCGGCTGAGATCAGACGAAATCGTGTTCCTTTCCCGCGAGATTAATCGGCGACGCGACCGTCGGAGTGAAATCCCTGGGAGAGGAACGATTCGATAAGCAGGAAAATAGAGCGAAGAGTAAACTGTGGTATGCCGGCTTTTTACTCTCCCTCTTTTACCCAGGCGCTCGTCCTTCCGTTCGGCTGGTATTCACACGCTGGTCAGCGGTCGCGCCGACGATGGGTGTGCCAGAAGCATAGAAACCCCAAGCACTGCCGCTAACGCTGACACAACCAATGGAATCCACACCCCCATAGATATCATGCCTCTCCCTCGTTCGTATTCCAACTCGATCCGATCAATTGAACGCGGCAAACCCTTTTTCCTTTTTTTTTGCATTGAACTCAATTGGGACGACACAGGAGAGAAACGAAGCCGGGATGATGTCAATGGTGCTTACCTCGAACTTGAATTCAGGATTTTGTTCCGACTGTGACTGCACCATGCGTAAACGTCTTCAATTTTTTTGTTGTTGTTTAGCACCGATAAATGGTGTACGGAACGAAGAGCCAGGCGAGGAGGTAAGAAAAAGGGGGAGGAAAGATGACGATGATGCAGCGAAGCCGCGAGCACGCAAAATGTCACTAGGTGCGAAAAAGACAACAAGATATCCTTTCCAATGGCAGACTCGGACTGTCACGCACCGCTTTGTCGTCGCTCGTTTTCAAGCGATTTTGCACAATGCCTGGCTACGCCCAATACGTTCGCGCACAGAACCACGCTTCATCACTTTCTTCTTCCCCTGGTCGACTTGCAAAGGACACAGAGGCGAGAATATATGCACGGGGTCTTCCTCGATCCGGGATTTCAACTAAAAACACGCGCACAAACGAATCTCTCTCTCTGCCAACGCAAAAGGCGACCTCGCCAAGCTCGACTGCTTTTCGCACGACGAACTGAACTCTACTCTCTGCCCACTGCTGCCAACGAAAGAGATGCAAAGTCCACGCCGCCATTGCCCAGTGACATATTATGTCGTGCGCGGGCCCCGGTACTTGATCAGAATTTCGGTAGACTTTAATCGCTATTATTAAGTGTTTAAAAACTAGTCGATTATTTTATATTATATAATATAGATTTTTTATTTTGCTTAACAAATTTAATTTTGATTTTTAGTAAACGGAAAGTAACGTTTCGCGCAAAATAGTAATCGTGAAATATTATTCTCTCTATTCTTTATTGTTCCTGAAATTTCAGAAGGAGAAGTCAATTCAATTTCTACAATTCTCCAGCCATTACCTATGTAATATCAAGTGTCAATGAAATTGGAAAGGAACTTGAAAGTAGCAGAATTTGAAAACATTCGCCCCTGAGCGCCATGTGCCTTTCATATACACGCACGTACGCACACTTGTAGGAACTAGGTATGAGTATTTTGATACAGCCGCCAGACTGACGGTATCAGCATGTTTCTATTTACGTCAACGCACTTGTAGCTGTGATAATATCATAGTGCGAGTTGTCATTACGAAGAAAGCTGAGCCATGCTAACGATGGATGCAAATTGGCACGATCACCGGAACGTGTTCGAAACCATTTTGATCCAATCTTTGCTGTGGCAAATCACGCGTACGCGTACATACATTTCTGCCGTGATACAAAACAGAAGTTTGTCAATACCATGTACGATAAGCAATTGCATTCGATGCTTTTTTACGTGGGGTTGAACGAAATTCTAAGTTTTTAGGTTGGCAGCAGCCGCTTGAGCGTGAATAGGAAAGGTTGTACGACCGTAAGTGCAGCTGCACCGTACACGCACCAAACTGGAGATCGGCATTGAAACCATCAGGAATTCGCGCTCCAAGTGTATTTGCATACCGCTGTACACAAAGTTGTAAGCACTAAATCTTTTGTTTGAATTCAACATGAAATACAGGCTGCTCCTTTCGTTCCGCACGTGCGGTAGCAAGCGTTCGAAACCATTGCATGCCTTACCCTTGCAATGATTAGTTAAACTATTTGGCATCGTTTGATTTTCGCTGTTTAGAGAACAGGAGAGCAAACGTGTCTTGTGTCGAGCATGCCTCCAAGTTGGAGAATATGACAGCACATATGGGCGAGTTGAATATTCCATAATAGTCATATCTTCGGATACGGTAATTGGAACCTTTATGATAGACGTGCATATGATGGCAGACTTTGAACTTTAGAACATTGCAGGACTGGTTCGTATGGTTGCAAACACTCCGAACTGCATAAGCTGCGCAGGAAAATTATATTCATTTTTAGTTATGTTTTTACGATGTCCGTAAATCCTTCGGCTACGAGCGAACAGACGATGCTTCCTGTAATTTTATACGCTTTCTAGCCGTGCATAAAAACAACTTGCACGCGTAGATCAAATTGTCATCGATCGTTCGACGATCATTGGCAGCGCTACCTCGTCGGGACAAGATGATTTCCCAGCGAATTATTGAAATCCATGTTTAAACAGTATGAGGTTCTTGGTTTCATTAGTGGTTACGAAACACTGGCATACCGAGGAATCGTAGTAGACGGTTCTTCCGTCTATCACTAACAATTGAAGAAATAAATCATGTTTCCGTTACAATGGAAAGCTCTGCAGATGTTGAACGTTAAATGACTAATTGCGCGGAGAGGAGGAATGAAAAATATTTATGGTACCCGTAACTCGCCACGAAGTGGACGTACATGTTTGTTTCGAAGAAAAACCGAAACTCTTCGTTTATTGTTAGTGCTGGCAGCAACCTTATGTTAAATGCTGGCGCCGAGCCCGTAAACACCGTAAAGAATATGCACCATTGGACTTTACCCCGCAGTTGATTACGTGTACAGGGATTACTGTAATTTGGTCGCCTTCCAAAGTTTCACTGCAAATTCTCCTGATACGAAATGTGCGATGATGGCGAGAGGCCGCGGAAAGATCAATCAACTTGTATAGCCAGGAGAATAGCCAAGGGTGCTGCTGAAGCTCCATCCGTTTGCACCAGCAGGTCTTCCTCGAAGAATTAGTCAGTGGAAACGGGAGTAATCGTTGAGCAGCACGACAGAACGCTTTGCGCGATCTGCTAATGTAAACAGAACCACCGCATCGACTATGCATCCTAGCCATGCTTTTCATACTCGCCGTGTCAATAATCCTTGACCTATTCGATGCATCAGCGAACGATGGAAACACGTGGAAAAGTAACACAGTTGAAAAATGTATGCCCCCTGTAATTGTGATTTAATAATCGGCCGCCTAGAATCATTGTGGTCTCCTACGTACGTATGCCTCGCTCCATTCAACTGGATGAAAATGTTCCTCGTCAAACACTACTGTTTACGTACTGGAAACTGATGGAAACGAGGTATTCATACGGTAACCGTCTGGTGTCCATGCTGCAGGGTAGAGCCAACTTGAACTTCCTCTACCCCTCATCTACATAGCATCTCACGATGTAGTATGTACTACGCTAGAGTATTAGTGGTCATACGGTGTATGCACGGTATACATGGCGTGTAGATCCACGCCCGATGATGATACCCAGTCACCTTAACAGCGGTGCTCATAATCACTGGCTCGCGTGCTATCGTTGCATTTATGGATGTCGTGCAATGCTGGATAGGCTTTTTTAAACATGCACGATTTTGTGCATATGTCGTATAACAAACGACCGCACGCCTGCAATGCAAAAGGCCTATAAAGAAATCATTGAATCACTTGCGTAGGGGATTCTCTAATTGTTCCCACGCTAAAGAATACCACGTGTAATATTTCATAGGATTCTTTTTCAGTACTGAATTATTCAATATTTAATTATATAATTATTTCCATGAACTAATACCACATACGACATTAAATTCTACATACTCGCTAACGACGCAGATGATTGACCTTTCACTTCAAATCTCAAGCTTGCATGAGAATATAGGCGACCAATGAAACCGGATGATCTTATGTTAGTATCATCGCTTCTGTTTCCGGGCTTCCCGAGTGTGTTTCACAAGAAGCGAAGAGATAGCTGTCGCGACGGCTCGCTGAACCTTGCGTGTTATGTCGTGTCACCGCAGCCTTGACCTTCGGCTATAACTCCAATTAGATTTAGCAGTTTCCTTATTCGAGACGGTTCTATCGAATTGATTGAGTTCGAATTAGCCGGAGGCCTCACACTCGACCCACAACGCTTTGGCAAACGTCTACCACCGCAAATTTCGTTTACAGCTGCATTTCTGGTATTAGATAATGCATGTAGCAAGAAAGTTGCGGTTTTAATCTCTGTACGGCACGTTAATCGTGCGTGGGTCCTGAAAAACCAATAATTTCACTATCGTCCGTCGCGTAAGCGAGAGTTATCGGTGATTCATCGTTTTCCCATTAATTTTTCTACGACCGCCGATTATGAGTCCTACTATTCTGTGCGTGTATTCTGTGCGTTACAGTTAGCCTCACTGATAACGTTTATGCGCGTGAATGACTTGTAAATGGGTTACCGTTCGTCCTTCCTCCGTGAAAATCTATCATTGACACGATTCGGGGCATTCCACTGAGAGCTACAAATAATGGGCAACGCGCAGTGCAGACAAACGGTATACACACGAGGTCCTATATATTTCGCTAGGATTTCTCCTACTCGGTCTACTTTCAGTGCAGATGCTCTATCATAATAGTTTCTATTTTCGGTCGGAGGGGTTGGCTACGCGTTGTAGGTGCAGATGTTCACTACCGAGTTTAAAAGCGTTTAGGGGAAGAAGGTCGGCTTTGGCGCTACGTATTTCCAAGTGTCTAATAGGCAAATACGAGATGAAACCGACCCGTTCTCCTGAAAATCGTGTAGCCGGATAATGGTCGTATTTAAGACGGAACCAAGCGGAGAGAACGGATTGGATTAGGACGGAAAAAGATATTCCCCTCCTCACGTTGGAGTCGAATCTGACTCCGAAGCAATCTCCATCGTAAAGTGAGGGCACAATTAAAGTCGTGATGAAAATACAAAGGACATCGTAACGGCGCCGAGGGAGTAAACGGAGTAGTAAGCGTAAAAAAGAATGAATGAAACGTAGCGGCCCCTGCTAAGCGTTGCCTTCAAAGCACGCTCGAATACGAGTCTGTTTGTAACGCGCCTAAAAGCTCCAGTCGTAGGACACGTTCATGCGTATTACACGTGACAACATTAAAGAATATTCTGTCATTTCACCTAACAATGGCTGGAAAAGAAAAGAAAACACACATCCTCTTTCACGGTTCTTCGATGTTACAATTGACATTACGTAACTATTATCAGCCTTTGGAAGCTTCATTATCGAACCCACTCGATAATTTTCAAGATAAAGGAACCGTGTCAAGAGTGTTTCATTCCTTGCGATAAATATTCCTTTAAAAAAAAAAATTGACGAGCCGTCTGATGGAGGAATGCCTAATTGTGTACTGCGACAAGATTGCTAAACAGAAAGCGTCCTAGAAAAGAGGCGTCGTTATTTTAACTTCAATTCACGCGAATTCCGGCGCGTTGGTACTCACGGACAATCACGTGTAGAACGCGTAGTATTAACAGTCATTCGCCTGCGCTTTCATTCAAATAATTGCCCACAATTTACATTAATTTACACTTTACATTGTGAAGGGTAGGAAGAAATATTTTTAGTACAAATACGCATCAATATCATTTAGTAACTGTTTTGGGAATTATAATCAGACTTGCTATATTTCTCTTCCATAAGATCAATGTAGATCTATCTTTTATACAATAGCCTTATTTTAATCGTAAACTACACAATGCATGCACTGTATATTATAAACAGAGTAACCAGTATAACATTACAACACCAATACACATATCGGATTTCCAGTTCTTTCCCACAGACATCGTTTCTTACGAAATTAGGTATCGAGCCTGTGCTTTCAAGGGGTTTCAAGTACGTGCAACGAGCCAGTCTTGCAATGTGTACAGTGGAAAATTATTATAAAAAATCTATTAGGTGATTCGCCACGAACCATTGAAATCATGCTACCGAAGCAAAATTTGATCCATGCTTCCAACGATCACTTTCAAGTTCAACGAATTACTGTTCCATGTACTAAGGGTTTTTCTTACGTTGCAGATATACATAGATATAATTGTTGACAAAGCGAACGGTTGTAATAGATATTACTAAGTTACAAATCGCGATATACAGAAGGAAGCTAGAATATGTTCGAAAGTAATTTGTCTTAGGCGCATTGCGAATGATCCGTTATGAGATTTCCTGAAAATTCTCATACTTATCGTCACTAAGCATTCTATGCACGCGTGCAATTATTATTATCGCGAAGAACGTTTGATCATTCCCGAGGAAAGAATGTGCAATTCATTTGCAATCTGCCGCTTTATCTTAATTATCAGCTGGTCTCCTAAACGCCTGCGGCTTAGAATCAAAGCGTTCCCCACGGTGGAAATTATTACACAATCCTCGCATAGAATCTTTGATATCCTCCGTTTGAGAACGGCTAGAATTATCTATGCGCGGGATGCATACGCCTCTAGAAGCTTCGCACGATCAAGCCGCCGGTCGTATCTTCGGTCATTTTGCATTTCATTTTATTACCCCTTGATGACTCTTAACTCTGGAATACTTGCAGCTTACTCGTTTAGCGAATTAAGGAAGCGCTTGAAGAATTCCGCAAAGTACAACAGTACTCTTTTACGCTTCAATAACTTGTAGTCGCGTTATCAAGCGAATTCCTTAAGAAAAAAGAAATCCGTAGGCATATCGCTAATGATTAATATTAACTTGTATGGCCGAGCGATAACCGGTAGTACGTACACGATTCCAATGGATGTCTGCTTCCTCCGTTTGTCCCTTACATCCTTTCCCCTGTCCCTTTTCGGAGTTTAAGTCTTTACCTGTACGTGTTTGGACCGATAATGAGATGCGCGTGCGTTCATTCGTACAACCTAAATACGATTTCAGTGCACCGTGTACCGGTTTAACCGTAATCAAGCAAGATGCGAACACCATGAGTGGCGATCTCGCTGGCAAGACGGCACGTATGCATGCACAGTCGGATGTGCATAGCATAATGTAGTTGCATTTGCTGTCGACTATTGAGCGACATCCCATTCATTCTTATGCACGAGCAACAGAGGCGGCCAATGACTGGTGCGATTCATTGTACTCGACGTTGGAATTTGATTAACGCCGGTACAGACGTTCCGGTCGTTCAGAAACAGATACCTACACACGTACACACCGCGGGATATCGCTGAGAAATATTCAGTGTAAAACAAAAGGGAACAACGTTTTACCAAAAGATTAGCAGAGTGGCCTTTAAACTTGAAAATGAATAATGCGACATAATCCCACGGTGATTGTTATTGAAACGAAAATATGATTGCGGCTTGCGAAACACAATCTACGGCCCAAGGTTCCGCAGGCTCCAGACGGATAGTATACGTATAGGGTGTTCGGCTACGTGTGGGTAAAAATGAAAGGAATAATTCTATGGTTCAAAGAATGGCGAAGAGAATGAAAACTGAGTTTGAAGATATTAAAATATTCTACACCATTGCGTACCGTCCTAGGCTTATTAATACTATGTACGTTTCAATTTAAATTTAGGGTGGAGGGATGAAGCAGGGCAATGACACGTTACAGCTAAAGTTACCCCTTCAGAGAAATTGTTAACGTCCACGCTTTCCGTAGTCTAGAAATTTCACCGTTTACGTTGCAATCGAGTCAAGTATCGGAGGTGAAGTTACTTGTAGTCAAAGCGTTTTATTCTCGGGCATGGAAGTTGGGGCAAGTTGAAGTGACGCATTTCATTACGCGAAGCGCGGCAGCAATTTTCCACAATGTCGTTGCGCTTGTTTCCATCCGTCCCGTTATAAAAATAATGATTCAATTTTGCGCCAATTTTCCGGTGTTAGAAGTAATCGGGACGCCGTCGAAAACGGAAAATGGTGCACGCATGGCTCCTAGGTAAATATGTAGGAGAAAATTGCGAAAATACGTGGAATGTCGTCAGAGGAAAAACCAAATTGGGTTACGGATTTCTCGAAAGTCGTGCGACATCCTGATGTTATTTATAATAAACGATAAATCTGTTTCGGTATTCGCGAATAATATGGTTCATGCGAAGGTGATTGCCTAATTAGAACGTCAAGCGTTCACCCGCGTGCTATTTTACAGTCGCGCGTAGAAATTTTGTGGATCGACGAAATCAGATTCGTTACGCAATGCGTGTACCGTATCGTAAACGGGAGCTACGTACTCTCAAGTCGGAACGTATTTACACCTGGCTCTCATTTTTGCACGATCGTTTAAACCACGTTTTATCCACTTTTACACGGGTTTCTAAATACTTCTCACCTCCTTCAATAATTTTATAAAAACGCGCACCAATTATTTTGCTGAAAACGTCATGAAAATCTATTCGTATCCAGTACGAATATCCAAAATCCATTTTTGCATTCAATATACCGTGCAGCGCAGCTGTATTTGTTCGCATCTACTTTGCTCTAAATCATGTTTTAATCATTTTACTTGACGTGGATCTTTTCTTTTACGCGTTTCCTCGCATGGTACGCATCCACGACGTAAAACGAGCCTCGAGTGTAACTTTCAATATGTGTTACAATTTCACAACTGCAATCGGCCGCTCGAGCTTATTGCATGGGAATGTGCATCGCGCGTTAAAAGGAAGACGTATCGTTCCGTCACGAAACGTGCCCGCTCAATTATTCTCTCCATATGCATTCTGCAAGTGAACGACTATTCGCCTACTATAAATATTAAAGATGCCTCGCGATTGAAATGCTTCTTGTTACCGAATTTCTCGACGCGTTGAACTGTTCTCGGAATGATTTGTCGAAGAAGTGCAAATTGGGAACTGAGGTAATACGTTTGATACGTATGCATGTATGTAACAGTTGTGACTAAAGGCCTTCGCACGTATTCGTCATCCAACGGCGAACGCAATGTGTTGATAGAGCCGTCTTTTATAATGAAATGTGTAACGCCGAACGTGACGCTACTTTCACAAAAAGGCCAAGCATCGTCACTGCGCGTGAGTGTGTACGGGCGTCCGGGTTGAGTAGTAGATAATATTTTTAACCGTATGACGTAGACGAGAGGCAGAGTGTAACGGAGCGGATGGTGAACGGTAGATCGTAGACCGTCTACTTACGGATCGGCTTGTCTCCACGATCGGTGTCATCGAGATCTCGTGATCCAGCAACGGCCGCACATCCACCTTGGCATGAATTCCTCATTGTAGAGCAATTGGCAAAATATTCATTGCTCCCAGGAAATCCATTGTTACTCAAGAAGAATTCTTCACCGACTCATTTCTTCAATCTATGTCTTCTTCGTAAAATGAAAGTAGAAGATGGATTTCTACCCTTGACCTCGACCTCGACCTCGATCTCCACCGCAGTCTAAACTATTCAAGCGACTGGACTTCCACGGGCTTTACAATGTCTTCAATCATTTTCGTTGCATTGTTTTGAAGATGATCGAATAATCGATCATTTCAGGGGAAACAGCAGCGTGCAAATGACTAGCGCCAATCTTGTCCGAGGTCACTTGAACCATCCGCATAATTTGCATCGATC
The DNA here is from genome assembly GCA_023838395.1 of Holcopasites calliopsidis. Lineage (NCBI taxonomy): Eukaryota > Metazoa > Arthropoda > Insecta > Hymenoptera > Apidae > Holcopasites > Holcopasites calliopsidis. Next base: position 2,743,310 of record JALHAQ010000003.1, read on the forward strand.
TATATTGCAGTGAATAATTGTCAGAATACTTCTGTTTTAGCATTAGCTCTTCGCCAAGTTGCCGTGTTCTCTGAACTCTTATCGATGATTAACGAACACTTGACAGACGAATAATATAGATAAAAATTGTAACTCTGGAAAAGTTCGTAAAGTCAAACGACGTTTTAACAAACGGCCGATTTCGTGTTGAGGATGGAACGAGTCTAAATAGATATTTAATTGCTGGAAAGCGAGTTGAAGAAAACATGCCCCGCCTCGGCATTCCATGATACACAGCCGTTCGATGAACAATTGAACAACTACTATATTTGTATTTAAATCGTAAACATTTATCTTGTGAATTTGTTATACGTACATGTTGATGCGCGTATGTATATAAATAAGCGATGATCAATGTTAAAACATGATTCACAATGTTCCAGTATCAGCGTTTCCTATGCATATCACCAAAAACATACAGCATAAACCAGTTGCCATCGGTGACTCACGCGCGTACAAATGGTGTTTCCTTTCTCTCCTTTTTACTTCACCATCTAAAATCGTGTTACTTGACGCCAACTTATCTCGAGAATAAAATTTAATATTTTCCACTTGAAAACACGGCAGACTTTTGTCATGGAAAGAATAAAAAATGCTTTACCTGTTTGTTTATAAATTTGTACTCCTAATGCACACAACACGCTACGAGTAACGTAACACTGAATGTTACGTTACATATCCCGTAACGAGTAGCAACTTCCTATTTGTAAAACTATCTATTTGCGAAATGCAAAAGAAAGAATTCTATTGCAAAACTATGTACTAGAAGTACATCGATTTAGTAGATAAAAATCTGATAATGAATCAATCATTTTTCTTTATCAGAATTTCGACAGGTGGAACCTTAGAAAATTTTGAATAGTTAATTATCAAAGAATATTAAAAACTTCATAAAGTTACGTGTAAGAAGTACTAATGCTTCGAAGTTTATTGCACTGTTTGCTCCAAACTGATAACATACGGCACCGAGCTCTTCCCTTTTTTCGTGTAATTTTTTAGAGGCTTCCACCGTTTCACGGAAAATCACCTACCAACTCCACGTAACAAGCATCTGACGTTTCAGCCAACAATTACGCAAGGGAATTGCACTGCTGCAACGGAAATCTGTGCAAATTGTATAATACTTCATAATCATACTGCGATGAAGATTCATCGCTGATGTTATCTTAAATTCTGCACAGTTTTATTTCCTACGGCGTCCGAAAAAAAAACGATACAACAAAAATGCAGACATAATTGTTTTAAAATTATTTATTCACTGCGTATACGTCATCATTTATATTATGTTAATTACCTATGTTCAAATATAAAGGATAAAACATTGAAAATATACACAACAAAAACGGGTTGTTATTTATATTATAAAATATATACAATATATCGAACTTATATATAAAAAATTGCATGCTAATGTTTCCTTCCGCCGTTCTTCTGACCTTTTCGAATTTTCCTGCCATTCTTATTACGTCGCCGCTCAAGCAACTTACGTGCCTTTAGAATTTGTTCTGGACGTTTCAATTCCTTATTACCTTTAATCTTTTCCTTCAGCTTTTGATTATGCCTTGCCCAATGTGTATTAGCCGTTGTTAGCACTAAAATGCATAAAGAACACATACGTATAGCATCAACACGCTTAATTAAGGAACGCTAGAAAACTCGAATATTATAATCGCCTACATTTCGGCATTGGTGTAGACTCTTCCTCGCTATCGTCGTCATTTGCAGTATCAATTTTGCTCTTCTCTTTCCAAGCCGAATAACGATTTGATTTGTAACTAGCGGGTATCCAGACCCCTGATTCTGTTCGTATTTTATTAACTTTTCGATCCTTTAAAAAGAATATTTATCTTAAATGTTTGTTTGACTCGTCGATTAAATATTGATGTAGCATACATACGTTATTAACGGTGACCATTTTCTTCTTCTTACGATCCCATTTTCTAATTTGCGCTTGAAGCCGTAGCGATTCTTCATTATCAGCGGTTAAATCCATTTGTATTTTTTCGGCCTCCGTATTAAAGCAGTTTACCGCTAATCTGCAACGATATAGATAAATATAATTGATCGTAAAACAGTTATTTGACAAAGCACGTACCCCTCCTCCGTATGCTTATCCGGAGCTGAATATGGGATAAAGAATTCCTCGTCTTTTGTCACTGATCGCTTTTTCTTCTTGGAAGGTTTATATAGATCATCGGGATTGCGTTTCTTCGGAAGAACGACCGTATTAAATGCTGCATTGATGTCATCGCTTGTACTCGACGGAAGAGTCACTTTCTTTGATAGTTCTACAATATTAAGTATTTGTAATTCAGGATAATAAATATACATATATTATTTAAAAAACGGTGGCTCGTACCTACCCTCTGAACTTTTTTTAGCTTCCAACTCCTCGGTTCTTCTGTGAAAATTTACGATGCTCTCTTTATGCAGTGTACGTTTCTTCTTCATAACTTGATAATCGATAGACGATGCTTTTGCCCCAATTTCAAATATTGTCTGCAATACACAGCATTTTATATTTAAATGCGATTTCAGTATGATTAGAAAACTCTCGACACAAATTTGAAAATTATACATACTCCTTGTGGTCTATAATTCAATATCTTTGACAATAATTGTTTGGTATTAGAAGAAACATCGGAGTATTCTGGTATAAGGCCCGCATCACTAATATGCAATTCCTTTACCCTCTTAATACTATCTGACGAAGCTGCGGGTCGCGATCGTAGATATTGCTTGTATGCATTATCACAAACATTCTCCATGTTTTTCTGCGTACAAATAGATAAAGCGTAAATGCAAAATATCTTTTTTTTTTTTAGTAGACACGAAATACATACGAGGTCCGTAGAACAATTATGCCAATTTATTAATTCTGCAAGTTCTTCTTCTATCATTGCTTGTGGCATTTTACCAATGGCACCATCCGTATTGTCTACGGATCCGCAAGGCGGTATAATAGATAGTGATCGTCCAAGAAATAGATGTAGATCTACCAAATAAGCGTATTCATCTGGACTTACGATATTGTACGCAATTCCAGCTCTACCGGCTCGCGCACACCGACCTGTTACAATTATTCATGTTTTATACAAACTTCGGCATAACTTAAAGCACGATTTTGATACTTACCTACTCTATGTACAAAAAGCTTGGACTTTGCAGGAAAGTTGAAATTGATTACGTTGTCCAAATGTGGAATATCTAAACCACGAGCAGCAACGTCTGTTACTATTAGAACTTTGGCTTTATTATTTTGAAATTTGGCTGCATTTATCTTTCTGGCCGATGGATCCAAATTAGAATAAATGAAGGTGTTAGAAATTCCTGCGTGATCTAGTACCTATTAAAAACGTGTAGCTAGTGTGAACCATGAAATATACTACTTTCCATAATGCTCCCGTGCATTATTTCTTTTACATACCATATGAATATATTCAACATGGTGCATTGTTGCAGCAAATACTACTGTCTGAGAATCATTCTTGATAACATTTTTCAATAGACATAACAATACGGCCAGTTTCTCTTCCGCTCTACATACTATAAACGAGAGAGTTAATTGTTCTGGTATCTTGCTTTCTACGTCTAAACGTAACAATACTGGATCCGTTAATCCAGCTTTTGCAAACTCGACTAAAACCTTAGGTAACGTTGCGGAAAACAGTAACGTCTGGCGTGATTCAGGTAGCCTGTTGGTAATTTCGTTAATTTGTTCACCGAAGCCCATTTCAAATAATCTGGAAGAAAATTTATACATTCTAGTTTACGATTTATATTAGCAAAGAATTATGACGCTGTGAAAAATGTATTTACCTATCAGCTTCATCGAATACAACATATTCGATACTATTTAATTGTAAATCCATCTCGACGCATATATGTAAAAACCTTCCTGGCGTTGCTACTAATATATCAGGATTTCCATGAATCACACTGAATTGATTCTCCATGCTATCACCACCCAGAATAACAGCTGCTTTCAGTCCAGTAAATCTGCCCAAGTCTTTTATGAATTTCAATGTTTGTAACGCAAGTTCACGCGTAGGTGATAAAATTAAGGCTCTAGCACCAGCCTTGGCTTGCCTGACTTTAAGTTTCTCGAATAAAGGAATCAAGAAGCAAGCTGTCTTTCCGCTACCTGTTCGAGCCATTGCTACTACATCACGGCCTTCTAATGCCAGTGGAATTGTCTGCAAATCGAAAGTACATATTAACAATAAAATAACTCCTGAATGCATTTTTAATGAAATTACGAAAATTATTGATATATTTTAATCAATATGATTCCACTTACTTTTCTTTGGATAGGTGTCGGTATTTTGTATCCACGTTTTAGTATTCCCTTTAATACGGGGAAACTAAGAGCCATGGATTGAAATCCTCCCGACTTTTTCGATACTTTCTTCTTAATGCTGGCAATTTCATTTTCTTCGTCATTGTCACTTACTTCCTCCGGATTAGCAAATCCTACGATGTTTGTATCTTTCATTTTGAAGGTTTATAATTTAATGATAACATACACACAAGCTAACCCCAGGAGTGAATCAGTTAACACGTGGTTTTATTTTGCAGTTCGAACAACTGCAAACCAAATGTATTTTTAATTTAGTTATTAAATATCATCCAAGATGATACCATGCAGTATTATTTATAAGACAATTCATACAATATTTATCACGAAAACATTCTCTCCTTTATATTTTACAGCACCCTTTAAATTGTCTATCAGTGCTTTCAACATTACAAAACTATTTACGCGTTGGATAGAACTTGTAAAAATTAATTTGAATTTCAAACATGCATATTGTATTATATATTTATTATCTCCTTTGCCGATATATTTATAGCTTTTATTATTTACATTTCTTTATGAATTTGATTTTCTTGACCAATATAAAATTTTAATTTACAATATTGGTACCACGTGATACACATGTGACACATTGGAAGTGCGCCTAGGAGTCGGCCATTTTTGTCGAATCCGTCTTTTCTTGATAATTCAACATGAAGTAAGTGAAAATTTTAACGGGATACAAATCCGTGAAATTGAATGCAATCGCTTAAAACTATTCACACAAGTCCAAGGAATATTGCTATTAAAATTTTTTTAACCAGTACGATGTCAATCTTTTCAGGATCGGTCTTTGTGCATACAGTGGATATAAAATATATCCTGGCCATGGTAAAACCATGGTTAAAGTGGATGGAAAGGTATGTAAAACGAAAATTTAGAACAGCTCATTATTACACGTGAAAGTTTTGCGATTTCGATCACTTCCCTTCCTAATTGCAACAGTTTCTTATTTTGTATTCATTTTGTATTCGTTTGCCAACCATAACCTCAAAATGTTTCTGTAGACTTTCACTTTCCTGAACTCGAAGTGTGAGTCTGCTCATTTGATGAGACGTAACCCAAGGAAAGTCACATGGACTGTACTGTACAGGTATGTTTCCATTTAATAATCTTCTCTTACTGTCGAAAATGAATAAGAGCCTAATAAAAGCTACAAAATGTTATAGACGTAAGCACAAGAAAGGGCAGGAAGAAGAACAAGCAAAGAAGAGGACAAGGCGTACGCAGAAATTCCAACGCGCTATTGTCGGTGCATCCCTCACAGATATTTTAGCCAAACGTAATATGAAACCAGAGATTCGTAAGGCACAGAGAGAACAGGCAATTAAGTAAGTATACTTCACACATAACGAATCATAAGTTTCGATTGTTCCAATTTCGTTCATAATTAAAAGGATATATTATAGACATCTGTTCCTCGGACATGATATTCCATATCATGTACGATTTCAGAATGTCTTAGAGTAAATGAATTGCTTCACCCAGAATTGTATATACGTATTACACTGTCTGGCTTTTGCGGGTTCATACAGTTTTACTAATAATATATTTTATTATCTCTTTCTTAGAACATTTAATATTTAAGTAAATTTGTTACAGAGCTGCAAAGGAACAGAAAAAAGCTGCAAAAGCCACCAAGAAAGCTGTTGCACCAACTAAGGCAAAGACTGCACCAAAACATAAAGCAGCGAAAATAACTCAAAAGGCAGCGCCACGTGTTGGAGGAAAACGTTGAGTTCCAATACCATACAAATAAAAATAAACTTTATATTTAATTAAATGGCTCCTTACTTTTTCCCAACAAATTGTAGCTATAGTTGTCTTGCATCAATGACGTTGCTATATCTAACAATTTGTATGTACTTATAATTTATAATCAAATAATTAAAAATACTAAGACATGGAAAGTTCTTGCATTTAAAATACATTGAATATAGATAGATAGGATTGAAATTATTGCCAAATTAATTGTAACATCTTCTTTTACAAGTATGCTCTTTATTTCAATTAGTTAACAAACAACAATTTCAAACTCAACATACGAATGTATATCGACAATCACACTATTTTGCCTGTTCCAACTCTTTTTTCAACAAAGACAATTTAGTTAAAGCTTCGTCTCTCCATGCGCGTCTCTCCTTAAGTTTATCCAGCGGGCACATCTCGTTTAATTCGTTACTAATTTTCTCAGCCATTTCTCCTTCGAATTTGGGAACTGGGCCGAATGTCATACTGACATCATATATTGAATTTTTGTACGTTTCGCAGTACTTTTTCATTCCTACAAAAATAATAACGTAATTGAATAATTTAATTAATTATTTCTTAGAAACAATAAATGATTATCCACCTTCAGAATTTAAATGTGCAGCTTCGAACGCACCGAGGAATGCGTATCGCATTCCAAGGCCTTCGCTCATAACAGCGTCAATATCCTTCGCGCTCAACACTCCATCAGCCACTAATCTCCATGCTTCATTTAAGATCGCGTATCTACATATCCATTGATTTGTTTTTCAATGACAATATAGTACATGATAAAAGTCAAAGCGGCGAAGGTAAAGTAAAGTTACATACTGTATACGATTAAGCGCAAAACCATCGATTTCGCGGGTAAATAGAACAGGTTTTTGTCCTATTTCCGTCATGATAGCTTTCGTTTGCAGTTGCACCTCGGTTCGCGTCCAAGGCGCGGGTACAATTTCGACGAGTGGTACATAGTACGGGGGATTCACCTGTATTTAAAGTAAATTATAAAAAAAGAAATGACAAATTCTTCGATTAGTAAGCTTCTGGTGATTAGCCGCTATTTTGTATATTCAATCTACAAACGTACCGGATGCGATACAATAACTTGGTCTCGGTGCTTTAATTTTTCACTGAACAAGGACGGACGGAAAGTAGATGTCGAGGAAGATAAAATTACTTTATCATCGACTACCTTATCAAGCTCGTTATAAACCTTGAGCTTCAGCGGTAAATTTTCCGGAATGCACTCCTGTATAAGCTTAGCTCCGTTTACCGTTTCAACTAAATCGGACGATCCTGTAAGCAATCAAATTGATCAATGATAAAATGATCGAAGATATTTCATTTATCGATGTTATAAGTGCTTTATCGCGTTGAGATACCGATTATTCTCATATATACATATACGAATGCGAACCTTTGATTAATTTAAATTGTTGATCTGCCGTAAGTGCGCCTCTCAAAAGTCCGCTACTTTCGAGACGCTTTAATTGCTGATGGATATCTTCGAGAGCATTTGCAATCTGCTCTTTTACAACATCATAAATCGTTACTTCGTATCCAACACTGGCAAAAAGCATCGCCCAACTGCGGCCAATCAACCCGCTAAAATAATTGTTCAATTGTTGATTAAAACGACGATGTATTCGATATTAATCATTTTAAATATTTATATCCGTATTCATTTATTTGCCGTGCAATGTTTTCATAAAACGCGATGTTATCCACAATGTTAACCAATTCTATGTAACTACCCACTGGTCATCGTTTAACTTTTCCATTTACTATCTTATCACAAGTGGACCGATTCAGGATATCGGTAGTTTACGTGAACTATCAGAAGAAGAAAGTGTTTGCTGATAAGTTATTTTCACGGCACATGTGTTATTACAACACGTAAAAAAATATCCAAACACCTGTCTTGTTTATTATTAATAAGTATTTTGCAAGTGATAGCTTTAATAAATATAAAATGTGAAAAAAATGTGAAGCCTGATAACTTCGTAAGATTAATCGTCTTGGGCTTCTGCAGCTAAATTTTCATAATTCTAATATTCATAAATTTGAATTTCCACAATTGTTAGTTAAACATATTGTCTAGTATATGAAATAGAAATAACATTAAACACAGTTTATGTGTAACTTGTTGTATTGTATAATGAATTGTATGACACTGAAGACAAAGTATTGTATTATTATTACTGACATTAATTATAATTAATTAAGTTCCGTTACCTGCCTATTATACCAATTTTCTCGTTCTTTGACGACATGGTCGAAGGTGCAAATTACTTTATTAAGGTATGTAAAGAGTTCCTCGCAGAACTGACAATGTAAAATGGTAACAGAGTGCTAACGCGATGTCCGACAACGACATTTATCTCGCCTTTCAAACCATATATATAGGTGATCATAAAGTGCCCCCCACTACCCATTTGTTTTATAAAACATGATCGCTATTATACATGTTCGATCATATCAATTGTATCTTGAATTAAGAATTACATCATTTATGGTCACGTAAAAATTCCATTTATATACATATATGTATAAATAAAATCTCACGAATTTGCAGTAGGCAGTCCTTTGTAATAATAATGAGCGAAGAAAAGCAAACGTCAAACCTGTTGAGATTCTTATTTCTACAATTCTTTGTAAAATTAAATAACGATTGCGTAGGGTCTTTGAACCACTTATCACGTTCCTGTATTTATGGAAAACCTAGTGAGTTCCAGTGAGTTCACTCGGGGAAAAACCAGAGTGTGTCCTCGAGGTTACATTCTGATGCGCTGTTAAAGATAAGTGATATGTGTATTTACCTGCGGAACGAGTAATGGATTTTTTTTAAGAGGAACAGTGGACTGTCAAAATTTGTTTAATTCTTCATATGTTTATTATTTAGTTATTTAACATACTTGTCGATTATAAATCCTATAATAATCAAAGTAGTGAATACCGATTTAATAGTTCGTGAAAACGCAGAATGCCTGAAGTTTTCGGGAATTATACAGTTTTAGACAATATATCTCAGAATCATGATCTATTCCCGTTCGAATGTGGTAAATATCGCTTTATTTTTCATTTTCGTTAAATTTGATTAACAAATGTTCTTTTATATTTAGTGTGTAATAATTATTTGAAATATATCCACCCATAGCTTGAGAGAAAAGAGACTGACATATTTACTTATTTATCTTTTTTCCACAAGAATTACATACAATGAGCAATCAAGATGTTTATAGCCCACTCAGTGGATCTCAAGCAACGGCAAGTGTTGCTTCACCTTTATCTACTGCGTTGTCTCCATTACAAGGAAATGAATTTATATCGCTAAATAATGCAACAGGTATGATAAAATACATACATACATTTTCTTAATTTTCTTATTCTCATTTACCTTATTCCAGTCATCGGAGAGCCGCATTTAACAATTTTAGAACAACCGATGGAGAAATTTAGGTTTCGGTATAAATCGGAAATGGCAGGAACACATGGAAGTTTAGTCGGATCAAATGGCAATAGTAGTCGCAATAAAAATGCGCCATCAGTACAAGTATGTATGTCTATTTCTATGAAAATGTTTGATTTATGCTACTAATAAAATACAATAAACCACTAATGTTCTTTTATGTTACTTACATTATCAATAAATGATTCCGATGTATATCATTTAGTTACACAATTTTCTGCATACTGCAATAATACGATGTACATTGGTCACGTCCGACGAAAGTCAAAGAATTCCTCATGCCCATAGATTGGTGCATAGGGATAGTGGTATCGACTACAATGAACCGCATCATATTAAGGTATCACCCGAAACAGGATATATAGCAACGTAAGTTATATTCTATTTTATGAAGTCTCCTGACCTGCTGTTACATTTTATTATTCATCATTAAGATTGCAATGTGATGTTTAGATTTCATGGAATGGCAATTATACACACAGCCAGAAAGAATGTTAGAGACGAACTAGTGAAAAAAATGAAAAGAGAAGCTTTGGAAAGAAAGAAAAGATCTAATCTGAAGGCGATACTTAATACTCGAGAAGAAGCACAAGTACGTCACTTTCATATTCATAGGAATACTTACACTACATTTGAGGCGTAATTAAATGCCTGCAACTATTTAAACTGATGTCTTTTTTTTTTGTAAAGATTAAGGCCGATGCTGAATATTTCCAAAAGAGTGTGAATTTAAATAGCGTTGCATTATGCTTCCAAGCATTTATCGTGGACGAATACGATGTTATGAGACCAATCACGGAACCTATATATTCACATACTATTAATAATCTTAGTGAGTAAAAATTACCATTTCCATGACAATATTTTGCGTAGGAAAGATAATTGATATAACAATGTAATCCTTATCATAGAAAGTGCATTAACTGGAGAACTTAAAATATGCAGAATTGATAAGCATACTAGCAGTGTTGAGGGCGGAGAAGAAGTATTCATACTCGTGGAAAAAGTGGGAAAAAGTGAGTATCATTTTTTTTATATTGTTAACGGACATTTCTAGTAAGATCTTATTAGCTGTAGAAAATATAGGAAGCTAATATGGACCTAAACTTTTCTGACTTTTTCCTTACAGAAAATATAAAGATAAAATTCTTCGAATTGAACGAAGACGACTGCGAAATCTGGAGCGAATACGGACGTTTCTCAGAATTGGATGTGCACCACCAATATGCTATTGTATTTCGGTACATGGATGCCTAAAGCAATTCTATTTTCGTCTGGAACATACTATTATTTTATATTATGATATTTTATGCACTCAACTTTTTATGCTTTCCTCTTCTACAGTACTCCACCGTATAGAGACTTAAACATCACAACGCCGAGAGAAGTTTTTATACAATTAGAAAGACCGTCTGACGCAGATTGTTCGGAACCAATAAAGTTTACGTATAAACCAAGTGACAGAATTATGGGTAAGCTGCAGATAATTTTAATTATATAAAACGAAGCTAAAGTGGAATTAATACACTTTTTAGGTCGAAAAAGACAACGAATATCGCTTTCTGGAAGCGTGGAGTTATCGCACATGGCAATACCGCCGCCTAATTGTAATACCGTAGAGAATATTTCAGAAATTTTAGGTAGTGACAGCCGGGAAGTTTCGAAGGAATTAAAGAAATTATTATCCGAAGGTGTTTCTTCACCGATGTGTAAAGAGTTTCTTGCGGATGTAGAGATTGATAGTAAGTATATAGTTAACTGATTACCAATGTTCTTAATGTTTCGAGCTATTTTTATTCAAGTATGTATTTGTAGAATATTTACAATTTTTCGACAATGACGAAGAGAATATGCTAACTGTCGATGGTCCATCAACTGTGCAGGTATGTATTTTTTATCAATTTGTACATTTACGCCCTTGAATTTGTGCAAATGTTAGTTGTATACTTTCTCCTTTACTAGGATCAGGACGACGCAATGTTTGCTAGAAATATACTTATCGAAATCGTGAAGTACATGAAAATGGATCGGAAAGATACGAAAGAACACATTCAGAACCTACTTAAAGAACGATCAACGTACGGAGATTCTCCATTACATGCAGCACTTCGATATGGGCAGCGTGATGTTGTCAAATGTCTTTTAATGTTAATAAGTGCCAATAAGGACACTAAAACGTTTGTAAATGCGCAAAATAGTTCTGGAAAGGTGCACAGCATTTTTCTTTTGAATTGAAATTTGTACCTCTGGTCAATTGAAATATCTACATAATTAAAATGTTTCATGCAGACACCATTGCATTACGCTGTTTTGCAAAATCAACCAGAAGTTACGAAGACCCTGCTCATGCTTGGAGCTGATCCAAATCGAACCGATGACCACGGATTTTCTCCATTGCATGCTGCTGTGAGAGGTAAGTGAAATTAGTGAGTTCTAAATCAGCCACGCATAATTAAATGTATATTATAGTTCCCGAAGCCGGAGCATGTGTTGACGCGTTACTATCAGAAAAAGTAGTCGATCTTGAAGCGTATACCGATGGTGGCTGGGCAGCATTACATCTTGCTGCGGAAGCAGGATCGTATGATGCCGTATGCTCACTTATCCGGGCAGGGGCAAACATAAATAACACCGACATGTCTTACGGACGAACAGCATTACATGTAGCTGTCGAAGGTGGTCACAAAAAGATAGTTAAATTTTTACTTAAAAAGGTAAGTTATTAAATAGTGGAATATAATTATATCCTTTAACACTAATGGGATACTTTTCATTTATACATCTTTATTATTGCAGACAACTATATCTGTAAATAAAAGAAACTTCAGCGGAAACACCGCTTTGCATACTGCAGTTGTACACTCCGGAGCAAGGGCGAAAGAATTGTGTGCACTGCTGATAAAGCATGGAGCAGATCCGTACATACAAAATCATGATCGAGAATCAGATAATGTACATCAGCCTTTCTTATTCAAGTATTTTGCGTTTGTTTTGTGCTGCGCGTTTCAAGCATTTAACATATTCGGCTTTATTTATTCAATAGGCGAACAAACGGAAAGAGCCGCACGTTGATGTAAAAATGGAAATGGATTCGGAAGATGAAAATACGGAAGACCCAACTGGACAATCTTCATTTGACTTGGCCGTAAATAAGCCGGAAGTAATTATCATTTTAAATATGTATATAATTGTAACAACTGAGAAGTTCCATATTTCTGCGAATTAAAAATATAACTTTTGTTGAACAGATATTACAGCTTTTGAATAGAAAGACAGGAACAACAGACGAAACAAGTAGAGTTACAAGAAAACTTGAAGTAAAGAGCGAGGATTCGCAAGCGAATTGGTTAAATAATGAACAGAAAGAAAAATTGGCTGCTCTTTTAGACAAAACGCAAGGCTGGAGAAAGTTTGCGGAACACTCGAATCTCGACTATTTGTCAAAAATACTCCAACACAGCTCAACAAGCCCATCTATGCTTCTCCTAAATTACCTTGATGTAAGTTCTATATTCGGTTATTGCAACCATTAAATTTGTATACAATAAGTCAAATATTAAAAAAATATATATTTAGGTACATGGATCTGTGTCTCTTGCTGATGTGCAAACTGTTTTAACGGAGATTGGAGAAAAAGCGGCAGCGGAGTATGTTAACAAAATTGTATCAGAACATTCGTAAATATCGCCCCTCTATTTTTACATGATATTGTGTTATGTCTTATAAATATAGTACACGTTAACAGTATGTTATTACTATTATTTATTATATACAATTTTTTAAAATAATTATTGTCGTTTTAAGTCTTGAAATAATTCTTGCTCGAATATATGAAAATGTAAATTGCGCATTAAAGATTTCCACTGTACTTATTTTATTTTTCATGCCCGAAAAAAAAATAAATAATTACAGTACGACCTAATTTAATAATATCTTATTGCCACTACCTATCAAACAGGAGCCTTTGTAATTTAAAATTTACACATTTCAAAAGAATGTATTATGTTGTATCACCGATTGTGACTAATTTTTCAGGATTTTCGATTGGGTTGTATTCGTAGCACAGTTTTTTTTTTACTCCGTGTTGAATGCTGTGACTTTTTAAGCGCGCGCACACACATTTCGTCGTATGATGAATTCATACGCATCCTCTTAAAAAAGAATATAACGTTTTATTTGATACACATATTCTATACTTGCTTTCCTCTCGTTTTAAGCATCGGTGTGATTGATAGATTAATTATTAAACTTAGGAATTGAAATGAGTCACATGTTTACGGGAGGCGGATCATTCCCAATTTCGTGAAAGCATATTGTGTCGATTTATAGCGATATTACGAAGAAAAGTATTTATCACCGAATACAGTAATTATTTAGAAATATAAAATGGATAAATTAAGGAGAGCTCTGAGCGGCAATGATCAATGCGATGAAGAAAGTGGTATTATTACTCAGGTAATTGATATTCATTAGTTTGTATAATTTTTTAACGATAATGACAGTTTTACGCATACATGATTTTATTCCTATGGAATTGTTATTTTTAATGCGTACAATTTTTTATGGAAGGCCGATGTGGATTTTCTGGTAAGCTGGAGAATTTAAGATGTTTGCCCAATTGTTTATTATATATGTACAAGTGAACAATAAAAGCGCTGCTACTTGTTTTTTAAATAAATTACATGAGATTTTGTTTTTTAGGTTATGGACCAAAGTACGTTAAGTTGGTCAACTCGAATAAAGGGATTCGCTATTTGTTTTGTCGTTGGTATACTCTTATCCTTCCTTGGATCTTTCGCTTTATTTTTACATAAGGGACTTACAGTATTCGCTGTATTCTATACACTAGGAAATATTGTCTCCTTAGCAAGGTAGCATTATATTAAAATTAAACATCTTTGACGTTTCGCCAAAGTATTCTAGAATTTCCTTTTCACAATTTTTTTTAAATTGAATGGCTTATGAATAATTGTAACAAAACTTGCTTATTATGAAAAGTATTGTAGTATAAATATTAATGTAATAATTCATATATTATAATTTGCTACAATATATTTTATATTACTTTTCATTTAAGGTAATGTACTTTTTATTTCATGTGCAGCACATGCTTCTTAATGGGTCCCTTCAACCAGTTAAAGAAGATGTTTGCTCCAACAAGAATAATCGCAACTGCCTTAGTATTTATTGCCATTGCAATGACACTGTTCGCTGCTTTACATGTGAGTACAATCAAACAACTTTGTAACATATAATGTTACTTAACTAACACGATTATTTTCAGTTAAAGAATCCTGGATTGGCTCTGTTGTTTATAATTATTCAATCAATGGCAATGACTTGGTACTCCCTGTCTTATATACCCTATGCACGTGATGCTGTTAAGAAAACCATGGAATCGTGTATTACATGAGAATGCCTGTTATGAATTAATGATCACAAAGTCGACTTAATGCACATACATTACAAAATATATCTGTGCCTCATTGACAATATGATAAAGAAACGTTTTTGGATATGTACATGTAATATTTTATAATATTGTATTAAATGTTATGTTATATAGTATTATTGCAAGTAAATGGAATTACTTAGTTTACAACATATACGATATTCTTACAATCTGTTTTTGTAACGTTTATTATGTAATATTTGTATAGCATCAATAATTTTGTACATTAAATATACATATTTAATTATTTATTATTTGTGATATAACTTTCCGTTATTGATCTATCTACATTTTACACATATTGCTGTCATAATATATTTCTCATTTTAATTGTTTGCGTTTTTTTCTCTTCACGTTTTATTTAGGTGTGCGCATGATTGCAATAACTTTTAGCTTTTTATATTCAAGTATTTACAATTATGTTTGTACCATGTATCAGTCCATTTTGATTTAAAAATTGGACGTTGAACATCGAACAACCAATCGTGTGTCGTTCAACTTGCAACCGCCAATCATAAGTCGATGCGTTCTTTCGTCACGCAAAGATGGACGTTCTAATTGGATGAAGATAAACAATAATTTCTTTTTCGTCTGTTTTCGTCCTCCGATCAACAGCAACAGGTTCCAAGTACAAAGAGTCTTCTGCACTAACCATTCTACATTTGACGCGCGGGTCGCGATCGCTTTGTAATAGTGTTCAATAATCCTACCTATTCTGTACACTTGAATATTTATTGACACATTTAAGGTAAACGACATTCTTTAAATCATAACGCACGCATCTTGAGTTCAGGACATTTGCAATCGATTTAGTGGAACACGAAAAGCGCTTTGAAAAAATTGCAGATAACCGTTAGGAAACGTAGTTTTCAAACAGCGTATTAATTGAACATAATTTGCGGTACAATATTATCTTTCCTTTATAGAGTCTTACGCATCAATATTTCGATTTTGTACAGTCGTATTATTCGCAGCACTTTCGTGCTGCATCATATTCATTATGTTCGGTTGCTTTGCAATCACTTCAATATGATTATTTTATTATTCATTTTGTTTATATTGCGTAACTTTACGCAAAATCATTGCAAACTGTTAAGTTTGTTTTTGCAAAACTACTACAATATTCAATACAATATACGACATTTTCATAATTTGTATTTTTACAGAAAACGATCCATAACTCATTTACATAAGCTGCAGAAATGCCTGCCCCAGAAGCGGATCGTAAGGCTAACTTTAAATTCAACTCTAAACATGAGGTAAATTAATCATTTTGTTTGTATGAAGTAACTTGATATATTCATACTATGTTAAAATGTATTTCCACTGTTGATTTTTGTTTAACGTTACACAATTTGCCTTCACAGGAGGCACGTAGACGACGGAACGAAATGTCAGTGGAATTGCGTAAAGCCAAAAAAGATGAGCAAATATTAAAGAGACGCAATTTGAATATAGGCAAAGAACCACAGAGTTCTACGGATGAAAATATCCTTTCGCCCATTTCTACATCCATAGAGGAAGTTGTTAAAGGCATGCGATCCTCGGATGAAACGATTCAGCTTCAATCGACGCAAGCATGCAGGAAAATGCTGAGCAGAGAAAAAAATCCGCCTATAGATAGCATGATACAACACGGGATTGTTCCGAGATGTGTTGAATTTTTGGATAGTCATCACAAGTATACATATATAATAATTGCTTTGTTCTAATGTTGGCTGGTTTATGAATTACGCTTATTAATTATCATAAATTTCTGTAGCCCTGCATTACAGTTTGAAGCAGCTTGGGCTTTGACCAATGTAGCATCTGGTACGCCAGAGCAGACTCAAGTTGTTATTAAAAATGGAGCCATACCAAAGTTGGTCGCGCTACTCAAGTCCGTGTCACTCAATGTTGCCGAACAAGCAGTATGGGCACTTGGAAATATTGCCGGAGATGGACCGGTGGCTCGTGATCTTGTTCTTATGCATGATGCTATGCCGCTTTTACTGGAACTGATTAAACCTGATACTTCCGTATGTACAAATATATTTATTTCAGTAATATCGTGAATATTACTATCTAATTATGAACATTATTGTGTAATTGTATCATTGTTACAGGTGTCATTTACACGCAATATCGTGTGGACACTATCAAATTTGTGTCGCAACAAAAATCCTCCCCCTCCATTTGAAGTGGTACGAACCGCGCTCCCAGTGTTGAACCGTTTACTGAGTTACAGCGACAAGGATATTCTTGGTAAATTGATAACACTTATTTCGATTATATTGCCTCTGCTATTGTCGTACAAATTTTCTAGCCATAAACGAATTCTCATTGCAGCTGATGCTTGCTGGGCACTTTCATATCTAACCGATGGTTCCAACGATAAAATACAAGCGGTCGTTGAATCTGGAGTGATTCCAAAACTCGTCGAATTACTTGCTTCCACTGAAGTAACAGTTCTAACGCCAGCACTTCGGGCAGTTGGAAATATAGTTACCGGAAATGACATACAGACAGACGCGATAATATCAGCGGGTGGCTTGCAGCATTTAGGATTGTTATTGCAGCACCATCGTATCAATATCGTTAAAGAGGCAGCGTGGACAATCAGCAATATTACTGCTGGCAACATGCAACAGATTCAACACGTTATAAACGCTGGTTTATTACCACCTTTGATACATGTATTACAAGCCGTAAGTGATTTATACCCCTTACGAAATTATTCAAAGTAGGGGTGGCTTCGAACCTAATTTGTAACTTCCCGAAACTCGAGTCCGAAACTTGTTAAGGTTTCGATACTGTCGAAACTTTCGAAGGTACAAGAGTTGAATATCTTGTATTAAGAACTGAAGATGACATTTTTGCATAAATCTTTATTAATCATAATACAAACGGAAACATAACAATATAGATAAATATCTAATGCAGATTCTAGTTCAAAAATACAATGTTTTGGATATTTCCAAACACGAAAAAATTGCAGTTTCGAATTCTTGAAAGTCCGAATTTTCTTGAGCTTTCAAGCCATTCTAGGTTTCCATGTTTCGGAAAGCCCATTCCTAATTTACACTATTGGCAGCATCATGAGAGGTATCATGAGAGTAATTGTGTATCTTGTATTCTAGGGAGATTTTAAGTCTCAAAAAGAAGCTGCATGGGCTGTAACAAACTTAACTTCAGGTGGATCGGTGCAGCAGTTAGCTCAATTGGTACAGATGGGAGTGCTTGGACCGTTTTGTAATCTGTTAGATGCCAAGGATTCGAAAACAGTGGTTGTTGTACTGGATGGTTTAACTAACATTTTGAGTGCAGCAGAAAAAATGGGAGAAGTTGAACGTGTTGCTATTATGATAGAAGAAGTCGGAGGTTTAGACAAATTGGAAGCACTGCAACATCACGATGTGGAACAAGTGTATCAAAAGGCTATTGCGATGATAGACACCTTCTTCTCAGATGCGGTGAGACACATTTTCGCAAAAAAAATCGAATTAAACGGTAATAATTACGCATATAAATATCACATTAACATTTGTTCGCAGGATGCTGAGGAATCATCAATCACCCCTGCTGCCACTGATGGTCAATTGGAGTTT
The DNA here is from genome assembly GCA_023838395.1 of Holcopasites calliopsidis. Lineage (NCBI taxonomy): Eukaryota > Metazoa > Arthropoda > Insecta > Hymenoptera > Apidae > Holcopasites > Holcopasites calliopsidis. Next base: position 2,761,966 of record JALHAQ010000003.1, read on the forward strand.
AAACCAGCCGAAGCGGCGCAAAAGGGTTTCAATTTTTAATATTCCTTAATTTCGTTACCTTATACTTAGCGTGTGTTTCAGTTCATTCTGTAAATAGACTTGCACTTTTCCGTCATTGCCAATATTCAAAGCAAATTTCTTGTCTTGTTCATAATACGTCATTGACATTTTTCTGTGCTTCGTGACAATTTCCATTTGATGTTTGCCCGCTTCTTTATAGATAACTTTAAAATTGTCTCCTGTTTGCACAATTTATTTCTTCGTTGCTGATTATATATTAGTTGAGGAATAATTATTCTTTATACGACTTATGTATTCTGTGAATTTCTCTGTTATCTGAAAAATCATAGTAATGTTCTACATTCCTCGAAAATTATGTAACGTTTATGAAAACAATTTATTTGCAGATATTGATCGCCGTTCAAATATTATTTACCTTAATTACCTTCATGTTTTTCTTTCTATGTCATAATTTGTTGAATTATGTGGCTGGAAATAAAATGTATAAGCCGCTTTACTTATCACATTTTGTATGTATTTTTTAATAAAATTTTGATACAAAAGGTAACATGCGTTGCTGTAATAGGGGTTTCAAGTAATAATGCGCTACAATCAACAACGTTGAACGTAGAACGAGATTTCAAGCCGTTGTTCATTACATTCGAGGTATTATCATTTAATAAGAATTACAAATTAACATAAAATTATCTTGAAAACGTGTCAAGTAATGCAATTCTTATCGCTAAATTTACGTAATACATATTCAGCCGTTTTGGGGCTACGAGGACTAGATAAAATTGTAACTCGGTCTTCTTATTACCTAATCTCGAGTATTTTATAACAGCAGACAGCTTTTTTTATGTTGTTTAATTGGCAAGTTCTTGCGTGCGTCTTTTAAATATAAAAATTCTTTTCGCACAATCGTTTTAAGTACTATTGTAGATTTATTCGAATTGCAAAATATTTGTTTCATGCGCTGCAAAATTAGTTATTATCTCACTTAAATAGAACAATCGGAAACTTATGTTTACTTCGATGCCTGCATTAGCAAAGTTATATCTAACGAATGTTTTTGCGAAATTTCTTGTAGATTACTATCGGCTAAGAATAAAATCGCTCTGATCGTTCTCTAAAAAGTGAGAAACAAATGCGGCTTTTTTCCGATCAATTGTAGCTTGAACAATTGCTGTACGACTTTGACTGCTATCCCCTCTGGTTCTTGGCGGATCTCTCAGAAAAATAGATCCAAATAACGTTGCTGTAAAACGAAAGAACAAAATATTAATTTATTATAATATCGTATAGTATTGAATTAAAAATATTCTTACCAAGAGTTTTGGCGTTCAATTCATTATCCCGAGTATAATTTAATAATTCCTTCAAAAAGTAACATATGTAAATAAAAACTGTTCTCCTTATTTCCGGAAGTTGCATTACAATCTGCAGAAAGTGGATTAAATTAATAATTATAAATGTCAAGTTTTTCTTTTACAAAAAAGGCGGATCCTTGCATACCTGCTTGCACTGCAAGTAATTTGTTGCAGCAGACAAACACACGCTATGCAAATTGTACGGAATTAAAGGCTCGGCTGTGGATTCTAGGAATAATACTAGCGCTTCTGCAACCGAGTGCACGCCACCAGCTGTTGTACGAGTTAAGGAATCGAAATTATTGCAGATTACGCTTTCAAGATTTATAAATCGAACATTTAGATTAGGATACGCATCGGATCTTGACTCCAATTGTCCAACCAATCTCTTATTGCTATAATTTCACTGTGAAGCCCAGGAGTTACAAAAAGGCCGGTCGTTTTTATTCCGTGACGATATAATTGGTCTACTAGCAACCATATCTCTTTAGGTATCGCATACGGCTCTTGAGAGAGATTTTTATTATTTTCCTATGACACGATGGAATTTAGTGATACTCATTTGAGTGTAATGTTTTCAGCTTCATTCTTAAAAGACACTTACCAGTTCCATTAATCTTCCGATAGGAATATCTCGAATTGGTACGGGAATGTGAACTAAAGCTTCCATCGAAGATCCAAAACAACTCCTCTCGTAATTGCCTGGAAAAATTGTGTTACTCACGTTTTTCTTTTGCTTTCTTAATATGACTTTCTGTTAAAATAGTATTACCTGTAACAGTTATAAATATGTCCTTTCCGCCTTCGAGATGTAAAACTAAAATATCGTACAATTTATCCTCCCCGGAGTTTAATTTGCACGCCGATCTCTTGTCAACGTATATTTCGAACCTAGTATCACACTTCTCGCCTAAAAAATATACATATAAAGTAGTAAAATAACTAATCTTAGGATAAAATTAAATAAAGAAAGCCGTACCTGGCTTTATAAAACCTTTAAATGGATCTATATCCAACCAATCTTTACAGTAACTGGTGTCGCCCAATTTTTTTATAAATTCAAATTGTACCGGTACCTGCGCATAGAGTAATTATTATTTACGTAATTATTGATAGGATCGATGTCGATACTATTGGCGACTTTCAGTGAATTCGATAGTATGAATATGATTACCTGACCAGTATTCGCGATAATAAGTTCCTTGCTACTCGGTTCAAGGAACTTCAAAGTATCAAATATGATTTCCGTTGTATCGACCATCACTTGCGGTAAGAATTCATTTTCCAGTTTATCAAGTTTCTTCATAACTTCTTCATGAATTTTACGATACTTTGCCATGTCTATGATTCTAATCTACGAATTAATCCAGATGTTGAAACGTAATATAGGATCATCGGATATCTAATATCAGTATATTTACCTGAGATTCAAAAATTGCACTGACTGGTTTATGATCGGAGATCTTTAATTCAGGATGACTTTTGTACTCGATCGATGCGATCCCTTCACCTTTCCACAGTACACGATCACACCACGCTGGTGCCCTACCCTTTTCGCTACAATTTAAATATCTATGTATAGTAACAGAAACCAATGTGTTTTGTAAAGTTTGATAATATAATTAATAAACCTCGAGTCCCAATTATCGGTGCCCGGATCGTATTTGTATGTTGGCTTGAATGTGATTTCCGCTTCTTGAAAGCCTTGCAAAACACGACCTAATCGTCGCTGCTGACCCAACTGATCGAAGGCTAACAAAGGAGCATAATTGCCCGCGTCTATATGCTGTTTAGCAAGCGCTACATCTATCTCTGTTATTCGATAATTCAAGTCTCCCAACCAGTAGATTTGACTGTAATTAAAATTGCACGCTTCAAGTGCATAATTCTTAAAAGATCGGAAACACGTTTCGAAATGATATCCAACTTACTCGTGATCTTTAAAATTTTTCGGAGGAACATATTTTGAGAAAGAGAGCCGTGTACATATATCTGTATAATCCTGATTTCGTCTTTCGTATTCTTCACAATGCGCTGCAAGATGAGCGTTAACGAAACAGATCGATGTATTATGAATGGAACAACTTAACGCTACTCCTCCTTTATTGCCCTAGTGAGATACGATTTGCTATAATACTTTTTATATACTATAAAGTTTGGGATTCGTAGTGATTACTAAGATGCTAAAAGTATTACCATTTTGCCCATGATACCAGTACCTACTGTATCTACTGAAACATCTTTTATGTACGGTACATGGCTATGCAAGGCGTATACAAGTAACATCATGCCGACTAATCTTACAATAGCTACTTGGTCGTATACACCATCCGGGTGAAGAGATTTTGCTACAACTTGTCTGAAAGCACAAGTGTTATAATAATAATAATATGATGATGAATAATATAATATGCATCAATATTGGAAAATAGACAAAAATCTTTTCTTATAAAACTGAGCACCTCCACTCTTCCTCCCTCGGAGTATCGTTAAAAAGAAATGCTTCTTTAGTTAAATCCAACTCTTGAAATCCAATGGCATACACGTCGGGAGGTGTCTTATCATAACTCAACCACTCGTGCAATTTGATACTATTCGGTGGTTGTCCATTTACGTTCCATGTACCGACAAATATACTGTAATATATTAGTTACAGTGAGAATTGAAAAAGAAAATTATATGCTACTGTAAATATGAGAAACAAACCGAAACGTTTTGCTATACGTGTAATCATCTTCTTTGCACGCCATTTGATATCGTACTGCTGATTCTCTGGCAGCTACCGGCGATTTACCAGAAGCAATGCTGCGCCTCGTAACAACTAAAGCTGGATGTTCTAAATCTACTAGCTGTAACAGAGTATTATTGAGCTTTGATTATGATTCACTTAAAATAAATGTAATCAGTTTAATGTAGAACATACTAACAGGATCTGTATTATCTTGTACTTTATCATTGGTGCTAGAACTCAAATTGCGTGTACTTCCAGTTAACTTCTGAACCCATAAAAATTCAGATGCTGAGCTCTTTGTCTTCTGATACACTAAAGTGATTGAGTGCCAGACATATTAAAAATTAATACAAAATTAAACGATAAAAAATATTATGTGCTTACCCTCTACAGCTCTAAATATTTCAGATACTAAGGAACTAGTCGCTACACCTGGCCTCATTTCAAATACTAAATGTAATTTTCTTGACGTGACATTTAGATAAACATCTAAACTGTCCTGCTGTTTGTCATCGGTTTCTTTGAAATTAACAGAAAATTAAGCTTACTATACAATCAATACAGCACATTACGATATAATACATCTCATGATTAAAAAAGAATACATACTTATATTGCATTTAAAATCTTGGTCGATGGGCAATACTCTCTCTATAGTAAGATCGCTGTAAACCTGAGGAGGTGTTCTCGATGTAATTAAAACAACCAATGCATGGGTGGATCCCTTATTAAGAAGCGCAACAATACGTGCGGCTTTCACCCATCCTTGTATCAATGATGCTTCCACCGCCTTTAAGTGCAATTAAGGTTTCATAGGCTTATAACATCCAATATATATATGTATATATATGTATGCATGTTGAATTAAAAAATAATCTTGTTCGTTGTTTAAAGGATACAATTATTACTGTCTCCCCCGAGACGAATTTCGATTGTACGATCATTGATTGCTCCGACGATGACATGTTTATTCAAAATTAAGATATTTCTTATAAGAAATACTTAGTATAATGTCGTTGTACGGTTTGTGTCCTAATCGACGAAACGATACATTCCTAACTGTTAATTAAGTTTCGTTCGAGAGGATCTATACATTCGAAAATGAAGGCAATTTCCACATTGGGCCGCGGTCCGGATGGCACGAACGGTAATTGGACGCACCGCTAGATACCACCGAGTTGCGACGCAATGTGGCCACAAAACACACCCCTTTATATGTGTTTATATGCACTCCGAATAGTTACAAACGCGGCAATAAATCAGTGCTGTCCACGGGTGGAGCCCCTAGCGCCGCTTTATCCCCCACTATGTGTTATCGCTATAAAAACAGAGAATGTTTAGTGTCTATACATGTCACTCTTAAAACAAAAGACGATACCAACTACTATTGGGAAACGATGAGACTCGTTGTTGCGCGTATTATTAAGAAAGACAAAGGGGCGAAGCACGTCTCGTTTTTATTGATACTAAAAAATTGTATGCTTTGCTTTGAAGGCTTACATTTTCGGAACGTACGAGATTCGTGAAACGTCAGCTATATTCTTGAGGACACTACCAATCGAATCGAAGCATCACTAATATAAAAATTGGTAAAGAAAAAAGGCGATATGGCCTTCAATGAAATCTTCATTGCTATAGTTGAATATACAACCCCCGGAAGGAATCAAATCGGCGCGGTTTTGGGCGCGACGCATGGAACGTCAGTTCGAATAACTTTAGACCAGTATCGTAAAAAGTATAAAACATCAATTGACCTTTTAACAATTATTCGACATGTTATTATAGTTATTACGATATTTCTTTGGAATAAGTTATATGATTGCGGAAACTCATAGTGATGACTATAATATTTTTGTAATATTTGCTTACCTTTTGATTACGCCCAACATTAATATGAATGTTTTTGAATAATTCATTGCAGTTGTTTCAAGCTTCAATTTCCTATTGAATGAACAAGAATGCCAAAGTGCCATAATCAAACTTAGACGTAATTAAATTTGTTCTATTATAGTGTACGTTCAAGAAATTACTGTCAGATTAACACTAGGCTTTTATATGTGTTTATTATGTATCATATTGTGTATCCATACTGTATGTTTAAATACATACCACATATGTATACTATTCAAATATCGTCATGGTTCTTCGACATCAGTATGAATATATAAATTATGAAATACATTATTTATTTAGTACATTTAATTATTAAGCTCATTGCTCTTTGAATTTGATGTACGAAACGAAAGGAATTAAACTTCTTCTTATATTTGGTTATATTATACATATACATGTATAGCTTGTATAATAGATTAGAAATTGTATTCGGTAAGTTTCACAGTTTGTCAGCCTGATTGGCGCTTCGATAGTCGATAGTAGTAGTGGAAAAATATCGGTAGTTTTCATAGTTTGACCATCGACAGTTCTTGATAGTGGTGACTATCGATGGTCCCCCACCACTTCTATCGATACTATCGAAGCGCCAATCAGGCTGACAAGCTGTAAAATTTGTCGTATACAATAATTGACAGTAAATAATAATTTATAAATATTTGTATAAATGTAGTTTCATCACTATCGACAATTACCGATAGCCAATTTTCGATGTTTTAGCCGACTCCAAACACGAGATGGCGCCACGTGCATGATTTCGGCAAATGTTTAATGACGCATGCGTATGCGTCACACGCACACAAAGGCCGGTGGACCCGTGGTGTTGAAACGATATCGGTAGATGGCGCTGGTATCGCTATAACGTGTTGCCCGTTCTCAGCGTTCAAGTCCAAAATTAGTAAATAAAGATGGTGGCAGCGGGTGAGCCGTGTGCCGTATCGTCACGCGAAAAATGTTTAATAAAATGAAGTGGAAACGGAGAACGTGCGCGATTTCTCAAGAAGATTCGAAAGTTGTAGAGACTTAGCGATCGGTTCGACCGTAAAGACTATAACGGCAGTGTAAATAGTGTATTTATCCCGTAGTTTCCCGGGAGCGGATCGCAGCCGCAATAGAGGATAATTTGGCTCCAGAGTTCACTGTAAGGTACAAATTCACGTTATTTTTAGACTGTACCCGAGTGTCGATTCTCATTCAGAGCGGCCGTTCGTTACATCGGCGTGTACGAGAGCACGAAGAATGAACGATTGCCCTGAGCGAAACGTTGTTTAAACGTCGACGACTTTCCGTCGTGGGTGTTTTCGATTACCCAACAGCGAACAAGGAGCTCTCACCTTCGCTTTCGTCGCTGTCGCCGACACCGTCCTCGTATTCATCCTCGAAGTCACGGTATCGTCGTCTAAATAACGATCCAGGGATTCGTCGATCGTCCTGTACGGTGCACGAAATCGGCCGAAACGATTAGCGGATATTCTGAAAGAACTGTTCGAAATATCAGAATGCTATTTTTATCGATAGGAACCTACATACCATGCTACGCACTCAGTTGCATACGATGCACCGATACGCACGCACACACACACTGACATAGATTTTATTTAACCCAATTGATGGGATGATTCTTGAAACAATCGATGAGGCTTCCTCGCGCCGCGTCGTGCCGAGCCGGGAAATCAATTTACCGATTCATTTTCCCGGCAATTTAATCGTGTCGCCGGTTCCTTTCTCGCTCGCCAATCGCTTCTATCGAATTTCAATAGCAATTACTTCTTTCTACCCGACTCTTTTTCCACTTCTTAGGGGGTTTAACGTAACACCGCGAGACGTTCGGCACGAGCAGAAATAGCATAGATCCAGATGGTCACGAATGAAATTCACCGAGCGCAGTCTATTAATTCGTGGTGAGTCAAACTTTTCTCGCGAGAAATTGCAATCCACGCGTACAATCACCCGCGACGAGCGTATAGAGTAATAGAGGTTTCATTCATGTATGCGATGCGAGTCGCGCGGGGACAGATAATAAGGGATTTAATAATAATACGTGAATCACGAGATACCATACAAGACGCTGGATGACGTCACGTTCAGGCGACATCCTTTAGTTCGATCAACGTTCCACGCGTCGATCGCCTCGGAGAAAAAACCCAGCTACTTTCCCGCTGCTCCTCGACTGTTCCTCGATCGGAAAAGTTTCATCTATGCGCAGCTGGGAGCTTGAAAACTTCCGTGACAGAGAGATTTCTAGACCCTAGAAGAAGCACGGAAGGGCTTGATTTATAAAGGATCGTCGGCATATCATCGCGCTAAAAAGATACAGGTGAGAAGCGGACGGAAGCCGTGGAACGGCAAACTTGGAAAGGGTCGCGTATAGCCGGTCCACTTGACCCCTACGATCCGGGGATCGCAGAAGAGAATGAAAATTGGCAGAACCGCGGGACGTTCGCTTAGCCAAACGGCGCCTAGTTCGCCCAATATCTTCCTTGGCATTTGAAAATACTTCCTTCAACTATTTACGGACGATTGAAAGAAAACGAGATCGGCGTGAAGAAGCGTTTGCCGGGGGGCACGTCCTCCTTGGAAGGCGCGAGCGATCGGCGTGCGTTTCGATCGATCTGGCGTTCGTTTCTGATTGCTCGGTCGGATTTATCTCGCGTTCTTTCAGACTTCGCGTTGACGGTAGTATTTTAGACGCGGTCTATAAATACGAAGTAAAAATGATCGCGACCTGGCTACTCTGCGTTCCTACGGGCATTGCATCCGAATTGTTTAGCGATGGGCCGTTACACGCGGCGGCCGTACAATCGTTTCTTCGAACGTTTCGCAAACGCGCCCGGATTCTCTGCCGGCAATGGGTCCCGCGAACGTCACTCTCGGAGGTCGACGTTTGAATGCGCGGAAACGACCCCATCTGTCAATCGTACTTCGCAAAGTTCGAACCAGTTTAGGGAGCGAGGGGAAGCGAGAGACAGGAAGAGGAGGTTGAGGAAATGAAAGTCATTAGGACATCAGCCCTGGTCTGCCTACGCGGCGGGTCTACGTGCCCGCTAAAAATATCGAAACACACCGCGATCGAGTATCGAGAGCAAGACCGACGAAGAAAGAGGAAGAACGATTTCGTACGCGCACGTGTTTCGCTCTTTACCGCTGCGCTTCGAGCCGAGAGAATCACGGTGATACTCTAAAAACTAGATGGTAACTGCTTGCCTTCCCCCGCCGGTGAATCTGTTCGGGAAAGCAATTTTAGTTCGCCGCTAACAGAATCGACGTTGATTCCTGTCTGGCACTCTTACCCGCGCTTCGACGTCCGATCGCGCGATGGCCAACCGCGAGAGCAAAGCTCGGAGCCAAAGCTTTGCCCCTGGAAAACGAGCGATCGCATACGGGAAGAGTATTCCGACTCGCTTTACCCATTCGCGAAGCGTGGAGAAGCTGTGACGCTGTCCAGACGGAAGCCCGTCGAAAGCAAGACGAAACGACGCCGTCCGAGGTTGCTTCCGTTATCCGTATGGCGCGGCATTAATAGCTGCCTCCTAACTCAGCCGCCACCCATCGAGCATCCTCGGCGTCGCCTATCCAGGGCTCGTTGTGGCTTGTTCGTTCGCCGAAATCTAGAAAGCAGCGATCGACGGATTCGATTTAGTTGGCAGAGGGCAGATGGTAAACGGGCACGCGCATCGTCCGGGGGGGCGAGAGCCTCGCCGATCGACGGGAGAGACTCGCACCGTCGCGTCGCGTCGCGGCGTCTCGATACCGAAAATAAACTCACTGCATTTCGTTCGTCTCTCCTTCCTTCTCCGTTCGAGCGTAAGTCCGATAGCCTAACGGGAGACCGTGCTCTACCGCTCCGGCGTCATCCTCGATCGCGACCCTGGGGATCCGACCTCCGCCACCTCGAATCTCGAGCTCGGAGGTCGCTCGCGGACGACGCGGCTTTGAAAAAAAGGATCACGCGTCGTCGTCGTCGTCTTTCCCCGCGTCCACGCCGCCACTGCGAATCGGCTCGAACCGATCGGTCACGGTCATACGAATCTTTTCGGCCGCGGGGAGAGATGATCGAAACTACATCGGGATCTTTTGCTTTCAGAAAAGAGAAAGAAAAGAGTAAGCAAAAATGGTTGTGGGCGAGGCGAGCATTCACAACATAATGGGAGGGATGATGAGCACGGGTGGCGTGCGACTTCACAATCACAAACGGAAGCTGAAGCAAAGGTATGGCGGTGGCACGCTTGTGTCGCGGATCGCATAAAACGGATCGCTGCTACACGTGTTCCCCTTCTTTCCTTCAGGTTCGACATCATCAAGAAGCTCGGCCAAGGCACTTACGGTAAAGTTCAGTTAGGGATAAACAAGGAGACCGGGCAAGAAGTGGCGATCAAGACCATCAAGAAATGCAAGATCGAGACGGAGGCCGATCTGATCAGGATACGGAGGGAGATTCAGATCATGTCGAGCGTCCAGCATCCGAACATTATCCACATATACGAAGGTAGAAGGGGAATCCTCTCGACGACTCCGCGGAACCAGAGAGTACGGTTCTCTGACCCCCGATTACGTTTCTTTGCAGTGTTCGAAAACAGGGAAAAGATGGTGCTGGTGATGGAGTACGCGGCCGGTGGCGAGCTGTACGACTACTTGAGCAAACAGAAGGTGCTCACGGAGCAGGAGGCTCGACGGATATTTCGACAGATCGCCACCGCGGTCTTTTACTGCCACAAACACAAGATCTGCCACAGGGACTTGAAGCTCGAAAACATTCTGCTGGATCAGCTTGGGAACGCGAAGATCGCGGACTTCGGCTTGTCGAACGTGTTCGACGAGCAACGCTTGTTGAACACCTTCTGCGGCAGTCCCTTGTACGCTAGCCCCGAAATCGTCAAGGGCACCCCTTACCACGGTCCGGAGGTCGACTGTTGGAGCTTGGGCGTTCTCCTGTACACGCTGGTTTACGGCGCCATGCCCTTCGACGGGTCCAATTTCAAGCGACTAGTGAAACAGATCTCGCAGTCCGATTACTTCGAGCCGAAGAAACCGTCGCGTAAGTTCGATCGTTCTTTCCGCTTGTTCGAGCGTGGAGAAAGAGGCTCGCGTTCACCGATCCGCATCTGTTCCTTCCAGCCGCTTCACCCCTGATCAAGGACATGCTGACCGTTTCATCGGCGCACCGAGCCGACATCGAGGCGATCTGTAGCCATTGGTGGGTGAACGAGGACTACGAACAGAACTGCCTGGACATTGCCGAGGAGCTGGCCGCGCAAACCCCCGTAAGGCTGGACCTGCTGCTCTCCCTGGTGCCCCAGTCCGCTAGCGCGGAGAAGCTGGTCGTCGGGGATCAGCAGGCCACCGGTGACGTCACCAATGACGTGTCTTCCGAAACTCTAGTACCTACTAGGTGCCATTCCGTCGGTAGCTTAATGGAACTGGATCGCGACAACTCGGACAGGCGGATCAGAGAGTTGTTGGACGAGGAGCCGAAGTCTCCGACGGGCGGCGGTGACGCCAAGAGAAAGCTGGAGACCACGCCGTCGATGGACGAGACGGCGGCGGCCGGTGCGAAGAGGAAAGACCGACCCAGAAGGAAGGAGAAGCGAGAGGAGAGGGATACCAAGACGTACAAGTCCGCGTCCAGGTAACTATCCTCGTCTACCTTTGCCCCTTCCTAACTATTTCGTTGAAACTTTCATTTTTACTCGTCCAGGCATCACTCGGCTCCGATTCCGAACTCTATCACGGAGGAAGCTATGGAAGTAGAACCTGCTGTAATCGTTCCTACCAGCAACGATATCGTCGCCGACCCGAGTAAGATAGATGCCGCAGCAGCCTCTTTGGAGTTGATCAAAGAGTGCAACGAGAGGTCGCCGAGCAAGGAACGGAGCAAAACACCGTTGGTCCCTGAGCAAAAGCAACCGCTTCCAGACGAATCGGTGCAAACTCCTTCGGGCGAACGAGACGGGGAACGCGCGGCGAACGATCCTGAGGCCGCGACCTCCTCGCTGGACCAACCCGTCGCCGCCTCGCTTCCTGCCGAGCACGGAAAGTTGAACGAAGTCGCTGCTACGAACGACAGGACGCGGACCGTGGCGTCCGCTAGTGAGGAGGAAATCAGCCTGGAAGAGACTCAGAGGGAGTTTAAGAAGCTGAAGGAAAAGGCGCTCTCTCTAGACTCGGAGTTGTCCATCAACCAGTCACGGGACGTCCCCGCGAAAACATTCGAAAGGAGGCGTTCCAAGATATTCGAGACTGCCGAGAAGTTCAATCAGATGGCGTCGAACGTGGAGAACGAGAAGCCCAAGAAAATCTTTATACCCGGCGTGAACGTCGGCGGAGCGAAACGCGTGTTCGAAAGAAAGGCCAGCCTGTCTTCCATAGCTACGCCTCCACCGGCGAAACCTATCGCGTCGAAAGTGATCATCGACGTTTCGCCGTCGACTACGAAGCCGACACCGATCGCCGTAGCGCCGTCGGCGTCGATGACGTTGGAGCCGAAGCGCAACGACGGACCGACCGACGAGACCAGACAGTCGACACGGGCCGAGGAAGGACGCTCGATGGAAAAGGAGGAGGAGGAGGAAAAGAAGAAGCGAGCCGTCGACATAATAACCGGCGCGATAGGAAAACCGCCCGTTCAGAAAAGGATAAATGGTTCCCCGCCTGTCTCGCCCTCGTCTCAAGAGCCGAGGAAGCTGCCGATAAAGATACCGGTCGGAGCGAACGACACGCGCACCGCCACGGTTTCCGTGTCCACGCCCGTCGAAACGAAATTCCCCTTCGACGACAAGACGACGGAGCCGGATAAACGCGTCGCGGTAAGATCGGCGTCGCTCTATAGGATCGCGCGGAACATCTTACGATATCGTCGTTGTTGTTTTTTTACCAGATCGCCGTTTCGAGATCCGAGACATCCGCTGGCAACGAGGACGATGCGCAACCGGAGGAACCGAAGGTGTCCAGCAAAATGGAAATAACGTTGAAGAGCGCGACTCTGCCGAGGCCGCGAAAAACGAGCAAAGCCGAGATCTCGTTGTCGGGGGTGAAATCCCCCGGGCGCGAGGTTCCTGCGGCCTTCAAGTCCGAAGTGGAGGCCAAGATCGACGCGTTCCATCCTCAGAGGTTACGGACGCAACGGTCGGAGGTAGCGTTCCCCGTTGCGGCCGTTGTCCAGCAGACCAATCGAAGCTCTAGTCTAGAACCGGAAGGCAGGCCGAGGAGCGTCGCGCCGAAGGAGAGGATAATACCGATTCAGGTACTCTTCCTCGCTTCCGTTCGATCTAAACTGATTCAACCGCGAGTACTTGTCGTTCAAACGCGTTCTTTAATAGGTGGAATCGGATCATCGGCAATCGCAGCACTCGTCGACTCCGCCGCCGTCCAAGCCTCCGCCGATGCCTCAGCGATCGCTCTCCCAACGGTCGGGATCGTTGTCCCGACAGTCGACCGCGGACTCGGACACGGACAGCGCTCTGGGCTCGACCATTGGTCCAGAACCGATCCGGAAGAGTCCGCGGGAGTACATAATTCCGATCGCCGTTGAAGGCGGCGGATACGTTACTCCTAGATCGGGCAGTGTCGAGCCTGAGAGCAAAGCATCGACTACCAGCAACGCGCCTGGTTCGCGTTCCAGATTCGGCCGACCGCGAAGGATGAGCTCCCTCCTGTCGGACGCCAGCGAGGACGAGTCACCGTTCTCCACGTTGCACAGGTAACTTTGCTTAGCCGGTCTACAAGCTTCCGTGCGATTGGAAATTTGAATCGATCCGTGCTTGAACGCGTGCAGGGACAGCGAGGATCTCCTGCAACGGCACATGCATAGACTGAGAAGCTCTCGGCCGTCGAGGCAGCCGCCGGAGCACGCGGACAGCTTGTCCTCCGGCGAGGACGACGACGACGACGGATTCGAGCTACTCACCGCGGAGAATCTCTTCTCCACTCTGCTATCCAGAGTCCGAAGCTTGACGCAGAGGCTGAACGTGGACGACAATCGTGCCGGTGGATTTCCCAGCTCCCGTCTGCTGGGCAGACTAGGATCGAACACGTCGCAAACTTTTTGGGGCATGAACAAGCCGTTGTCGAGGTAATTCGTTTCCGTTTCTTCCGCCTTCGAAGCTGCTAGTCGACTCGAACTTCCCGTAAACATCTGCTACCCTTTCCCGCGCACCAAATATCCGTCGCTCAATGACAACGGTTTCGACGGTTGTTTGCGCAAGCTACCACACGCGTGTCGAAACGAGGACCGTCACTACGTGAGTCCAATTGTTACAACAACTTTAGAACAATGTAGTGTATGCAGATTACTTTAGAAGGTAGCGCAATACGTCACGAGTAATCACTTTCGCGGCACCAGTCCGCCTTGCCGTTGGAAACGCGTCGACCGTGTACCAGGGCAACTTCATGCTCCGAGTTTGCTTTCCTACGTCATCGCTGTCCATTGCTTATCGAGGACAACCTCGGCCTCCGTTGCGTCTTTGCTCTAAGAGCGAGAAGTTGCCCCTCGGCGAAGGGCTGTGGCAGGGCGAGGTGTCGCGCAGCGCTCGACGAGCGACGCGGAATGCCTCCGGCACTTTTTAGCGAATCCGCGAATGACGCGAACGTTTTCTTTGTTACGAACCTAGGCGGTTGTCGGAGTCGCAGTTCAGGCATTCGCTCAGCCGCGATGGCGACGTATTCTCCAGGAAAGACTCGATGAACTCGTCGTCGAGCGCGGGAACCCCGAACAGCTCGGGATCGCACGGAGCTTCGCCGAGGGAAACGGTGTTCGATATCGGCAGCAACACCCTGCCAAGAGGTAAGCCAGTGTCCGCCGATTGTTGTACCAATTCACCGTGAAAGGAACCGTGTCAAACTGCAAAACGAATCGTTCATATCCGATGACGGCGAACCTTCTGCGTTCCTCGGGGCGAATTCGACCGCAGGAGCGCAAAGGGCTCGCACCGACGGGATTCTATCCAGTGGCAAAATTGTCTACCGACTGGCCGAGCGTACAGCAGACGCGTTATATCGTACGCGATTATAGACGCGAGTTTGCAGAAGCCGACGCGTTCGCTGCCCCCGTTCTATCATATCCCATTTATAGCTTTCATTATCTTGAATTTCATTGCCGAAAGGAGCTTCTGTCGAACGCGCGACGCCCCGTTCGTTGCCGCTTTGTCACTGGTTCGAATCGTTAGTTATGCGAGAAAAAAAAATGCTGAATGTTATTCAGTATGCGTCTCCTAGTACCTAGCTGTTGTCGAGTCGTTGATAGACAGAGCACAAATTTCTTTTCATTACCCTTATCGGTTCACCCCGTGTCTCTCCCGTCCACTCGCTTTCATTCCTCCTTGCCGTGCCCGACCCATTGTCGTCCTACCGTCTTCCTACCCCCATTTTTTTCACGGGAAACTTACTTTCACAACGTAATTGCCTGACGATGTTTTTGCAACTTTTTTTTTTTTACTAACCTTGTTTAGAATAAATACTTGGTTCATGTTTGGCACAGGTGGACGAACGTCCAAGTAATTTTGAGCGGAGAACAAGTTCCATGATCGCGCGATATCGTGCAACGACTGTTATCAGATTTTTGTCGCGAAAGGAACGCGGAAAGCAGCAACTTTTTATTTTTCTTTACGATACATCGAAAAGATAAACGAGCGATAGGTATAGCTTTCCAAAAGCATGTCTTGCACGATGCACCTGTCCGTTGTTTGCTGCCAAGTTTTTCAAGGAAATAAGGTCGCTAGCCGAGCGCGCCTTCGGATCAACGATCAAGATCCGATCACGATACTTTTTGTCCGCAACCGGACGAAGTTTGGTCGTTAAAATTACTGACAGACGTGACTCGTACCTTGCCTAACATTGAACCTACGTAGTGATACGCAGTAGTAGCAAATTGCAATGCTGTTGTTGTTGTTATTGTTGATGTTGTTGTTGATTTACACGATATCCTATTAACACGAAGTAGCAGCGATCTATTTCTCTTCTCTCATTCGTTCGGTGTACACTAAAGTTTACAGCATGACTGCACACGCGATCCATATTACACGAACACACCAGGATACTCAGTTTCTTTATTCTCCAAGATAGGATCCATTCTGATTGAGAATTTCCGCATCTACTTCACGTCTATCGTCGACTCTTCCATCAGCGGTCAATGGAGTTATGGTTTGCCCGGGAGATCATTTTTGTTTAATACTTCGATCGATCTGGTCCTTTCTTCTTTTTTCTTTTTATCGAATACCGTATCGCTCCGAGCGGTAGCGTTGCAAAGTAAAAGAACCAGCGCGGGTTACAAGATACGAACGACCATGAAAGTTTGCTAGTTTGACACGTATTTACCTCGGCGGGGAATTTCGGACGAGAGGAAAAAGAATAAGGGGGGCAGGAGGGCGTATTTCGAGCGAAAGGGCGATGCCAGAAGCTATGTCGGTCCCTTTGATACAAACGCTGACGAGTCGATCGCATCGCGATTAGAATACACAGAGACTTGAATGACCGCGCGTGGTTTAATGGTACCTTTTCACGCCTGGTCTAACTGTTCAACGTTGAAACCTCTGGCATCGTTTTCAGCTGACTTGCGCCCGAGTAAATCGTTCCCTTGAAATTGGTGTGATTGTAACGGTCTTTTCTGACGGTTGTTGCAGCGACCGTGCGAGTGACTCTACGTAGGCGGGCGGACGGTAATCCCCAGTAGGCAAAGCAAGCTAGACACTATCGTTACACTATCGTCCGGCGAACGTCGGCTTGTCGACGTTCCGCAATCGCTCGATTCGTTTCGCAATCGTTGGAACTCGAGCGTTCCGCGCGACAGTTCGATCCCGTCTCAGTCTTCACACTCTGCCGGGACCAGACCCAGAAGCATCGCCGTCACCACCAGGCCCGTTCGTTCAACCTTCTGCAGCCCGTTCGCGCACGCGTTTTACGCTCGCCGATCTCTTGATCCTCGACGAATACCCTCACGATTCTACACCTCGTAACGACGCTAGAGAGCCGCGGAAAAGGAACAGAATCTCACGCAAAAAATAAAAAAGAAAAGAGTAATCGTACTACGAGATTACATTCGCGAAACGACGACCGCTTCGTTTCCTCGACGAATCGATGATCGAGCAGCTTCCGTAAACGACGAGGGATTAGCTGATAACGTAGTTCAAATACGAGTTAACACGTGGCTACGGACATCCATTCGGCTTTAATCCTGACAACGTCGAGGAAGCGAAGCTTGCCCGATACCGTTGGCACTGTCGTTGTTGCGCTTTCGAGAGCGACGCGTTCGTCGCATAGCTGAAGTCGCGCTATCAAGGAAAGGCATCTCGTGAGATTGTCTACCACAAAGCGAAGCAGCTAACCCCTGTTTGAGATGGCTGATATTTGTTGTGTTTTTAAGAGTTTAAATAACAGCGTTTTGTTACTTTTTACATTGTCTCAGCATGCTTTGATACTGCTACTATACGGAGTTTAAATATCGTACACTGCATTACACTCGGCCATCGGCTACTTAACTGTACACTTTCGTTGTGATTTAGATACCTAAGACGATGAATATTTGATGTTGTACGAGCGCGGGGGGCCGATTTTTCGGATCTTCGAGAATTGCGACACAGGGATTCGAAACGAGGGCTCGCGCGCTCTACGAGTACCGTTCTTGTTGAAATCCGTTAGAAAGCAGTAACTAATTTTCCGTAAGCATATAGCAAGCCTCTTTTTATCTGCATGTAATCGTTCGACGATTATACAAAGTTACATTTCATATTTTGTTGCATCGATATACACGGAGAGAGACACATGTACATGTGTATGTACGTATGCGGTGTGTGCGCGCGTGTATGCGTAATATTCTGTCGATGTACAAGCAACGATCGCATTACGATTCCTTCAAGTGCCAGGCATCGAACTGCCCGCGTTCTTGCCCGTCCATCCATGCTCTTCCTCGTCCCCACGAAAATAATTCTCTTCCGGATCGAAAGGAAAAGCGAGCGTCAAGTAGTCGACCGCAGCGATCCCAGTTCCTTCTTCCATTACTCTCCCCGGTCGACACACCCGGCGCATTCCGATAGGGCAAATTCGTTGACCGTTCGAAGCGATCGTAGCGCAGTTTTTTCGCGAGCAGTGTTTCATCGCTCACAGTTATTTATTGATAAACGGACGAAATTTTCTAAGAGAAAATTTTCATGTATGTAGAAATAAAGGAGTGTAAATACCGAGGATACGAGCAGAGTACTTTGCCCACCACCTGTCTAGCACAAAAGACAAAACGGACACCGCTCCGTCCCAAGCAGTCCTACCTCGCCGAAATGATCTGAACGTTTCTTTTCAGATAAAGTAGCCCGCGAGGACGCGGAAGCGGAGCCGACGCGCGTCAGAAGGGAGGCGCAAGAATCGTTGGAGCAAAGCTTCACGCCTAGCTTGGCCAGACGGCTGAGCAGAACGTTGATCGAGCAAACCCGCCGCTCTTTGACGAGGTCGCCATCCGCTTCGTACGAGAGCCGGGGTCGGTCGCCCGGCGCGGAGACGACTACCTCGACCGCACAGGACGCGTCCGAGGACCGTTCCTTCTCCACCGTCTCGGATCAGACGGAGTACAGGGAGCGATCGGCTGGCAGCAGCCGTGCCATCAGACGAACCAACAGCTTGCTGGAGCCGGCAATCGGCAGAGACGCGTCGCGCGGCTCGCCCCGTCGAAGCATCAGCCTCTTCGAGGGCGACGAGTCGCGCGCTGGCGATTACGACGAGAACAACGGGCGATCGTTGTCCGCTGGTCTAGCCAGATGGTACAGGGACGCGTGCGTCGGCAGGCCGAACGTCAGCAAGCATCGAAAGGAGAGCTTCCGCTCGTACAGGACGGACAAGATTCAGGAAGAGATGCCGGACGACGCGTGCGCCGACACCAGAAGCGAGAACAACGCGGACAGCGTTTCGGACTACACTTCCGTTTGCGACTCGAACACGAATCCGTTGGACGCGACCTCCAGCTTGTCCGCCAAATCGTACGAAACCTCGCCGACCGAATCGTCGTCGAACATCGGCGACTACAAAGCCGCGTACAAGTCGGAACTGTCGCGGAACTTCGAAGACCGACTGCTGGCCGCGGAGAATCTGATCAAGGAGTCAAAGCTGAAGAACCTTGGACCGGCGGGAAGCAGCAGGTTCGATCCGAACTTGAGCTCGAGCTACCGGGACACGGACAAATGTGACAAACGATCGCTGATATCGATCGCCGAGACCGGCAGCAGTTCCGCCCTTTCGAAACGACGGAGCTGCATCCCCAGCCTGAGACTGCGATCCGGCTCGCTGACCCGAGAGCCGAGCACGATCAACGAGCGGCGGAAATCGATGACGAATTCGCAAGACGCGGCCGGTCGAGCCCTCAGCCCCGAGAAGTCGCTGCTGAGCAAGCTGTTCAAGTCTGCCGGAAGCCGGGACGCGGAAACGAAGGAGAAGGAGGAGAAGTCGCAGAAGTCGAAGCAACGGCGAATATCGCGATTCTTGCGCCCCGACTTCTTCGACACGCCTAGAGAGGAGAGTCAATACGTGAAGGAGAAGGAGGCGCAAAAGGCGGCGGAGAACGAGCGACGCAAGTCTCGATTCATCCGGCGAAAAGCGGAGAACAACAAGGCGAGCCGAGGCGAGAGCGTCGAGGAGGAGAAGAAACGGGAGAAGGAGCTCAAGAACGAAATCAACTCTCTGAAACGGGAGCGCGCCTCGCAGGAGGCCGAGGAGCTACGCGACGGGAAAGCAAAGTCGAACTCGTTGGACGAGGGGCAGCGGAACGGTTTTCTGCATTCGTTGGAAAAGAAACTCGAGAGGCTTCGGTCCACGGACGGCCAGCCGGAAAAGGAGAAAAAGAAAGAGAAGGAGAGGACGCCGATCTCGGTGAAAGCGGCTGCGGCGAACGGAAGAGCAGGGAACGATGGGCTCCGCGAACGATCCGCACCACCCATCGACTGCCGTTCCGTCAACGATGCCTCCGCCGTCAAGAAAGCCGTCAGCGTCGAGGATCTCTCTCCGGCGAACAAGTCCGGCCAAAGTTCGGCGAGAAGCAAGGTGTCGTCGGTGTTGGGTTTGTTTAGGAGCGCGGAAGCGAAGCACCCTGCCAATGGAACTCGCACGCAATCCACGATACTGAGCAAGCTGAAAAGGAGTCCGACGAAGCCAGGAGACGCTGCCCCCGTCGACGAGACGGGTCCCTCCAGCTGCGGCAGCAAGATTCCGACCAAGCACGTCAACTCTGACGCAAGATCGATGAAAAAGATCGGCAATACGAAACGATCCTCCGCTTCCGAATCTCCAAAGGTGTCTCCCGCGAAGGATGGACCGGACAAGCAGGACAGAGGATCGTCGATAAAGGAGAAGAGAGCATCCTCTGAAAAGGAGACCAAGGAGAAGCAAACGGATCGGAACGGCGAAGAAGCGAGCGGGAAACCGAGCAACGTGGACAACAAGTCGAGCGGTAAGGTGAAGACAGCTGGGCGATCATCGATGGAGAACGGCTCGTCCACCGAATCCGGTAAGGCGGAAGACTCGAACAAGAAGGCGAAGAAGACGATTAAAAAGTCAACGGGAACTTCGGAGGGGAACGACGTCGACAGCGAGAAAAAGAAGAGGATAGTCCGTGTTGTGAAGAAGGTGACGAAGAAATCAAGTGACGGCGTCGAAAAAGTCGGGGACGCTGGAAAAACGGCGCCGGAGGAGAGGGAGAAATCGCTGAAACCGCGAACCCTGAAGAAGAAGAGCGCCGAGTCGAACGGTGCCGCGATTCTGCCGAGGAACGGTAAAGCGAAGGAGAACGGGCTGGAGGCGCAGACCAGCAGCGCCGGTAAGAGACCGGCCAACCTCGGAGAGGAAGCAGCCACCGGGGAGACGAAGAAAGGCGAACCGTCGAGAGTCCAAGAGTCTCAGCGAGCGAACAGGAGCAACCTGAAGCTCGACTTGTCCAAGATACCCCAACACTCGTTTCGGAACTCCACGCCCAAGAAAGATTCGCCAAAGTCCGACTCGCCGAAGAGTTCCGTGGAATCTCCGAAGCAGGCCGCGAACGATTGTTCCCCCGACAAGCTGGCGGAGTGTCTGTCGAGGGTAACGCATCGCACCAGCACCGCCGGTAACAAGATAATCATCGACAAACCGTTGCGCGCCAAAGACGTGGCCGAATTGAAGAAGGAAGTGACCGAATGCGCCAGAATCATCGAGAGCCACGCTCCCAACGCCGCTCTCGTCCCGGAGCACGATCCTCCAGCGGGGGACGGGACGACGAAGCCGGAGGCCGATCCCGCGGACGGGACGGTTTCAGCAGCAGCCACCGGTTCCACGGAGAACCAGCGAGCGAGCTGCGCTCCGAAGGAGCCCCCGAGCGATTACGCGAACGAGCTGCTCTCCCCGATGGACGAGCCGGAGAGCTTCGATTCGTGGTCGATCAGCTCCACGGATTTCAGCCACGCGCGTCCCGATCTGCACTCGCCCACGTCTCCGTCCAATTCGCTGTTCGGCAAGAGCGACAACTCGGAGTCGGTGATCGACCGGATACGCAGGAGGAGTTTCTACACGCGGTTCAACGACAGACGAAGACCCTCGCTGACGGCGCCTCCGCCGGGGGTCAGCCTGCCGAGCAGCGCAACGCTACCGCGAAAGTTCAGCTTCGCCGGCCAGCATCGGGACCACGGAAAGTACGGGACCGGTTACGGGCTAGACACGCGAGCGAAAGCCGCCGATACCCGCAGGCACGCGGCGGACAGAAGTTTCAGCTTGTACGGCGACGAGGGTCCGAGGATCGGGCGCAACCGATCCCTCGACCGAGGCCGATACTCCGACGTCGGTTACGGCGCCGATCTTAAGGCGACGAGCGACCACGTGCTCGGCCTCTCGTCCTCGTCCTCCTCCACCTACGATCCGCTCCGTAGGTACCTTGGGTCGCCTACTATCGATCTGTCCCTCTCGAGATCCAAGTACCACAGCACGGACTTTACCGGCGATCCGGATCTGAGCAGCTGCTATAAACCGCCTCACAGCAGCTTGCTGAACGACTCTACGATCGAGGGCCATGTGTCTGCATTCTCCACCTTACCGAAAAAGTATGGAGCCGCTGTTTCAGAACCGAAAACCGTCGAATACTTCGAGGAGCTGTTGGCGCCGAGCTACGCGGACTACTTGCCGTCTAGGAAGTCCCCGGCGTCTAGCGATTATCTGAGCAGATCCGAAAGCGGCTGCTACAACGGGAACTTGGACGCGCGCTCGAACAGTGGCAAACGAAAGCCGTACGCTGCAAGCCCGACGATGCTTGCCGAAAGAGCCACCGCTGCGAGCATCGGAACATGCGACGATGAATCGGTGCAGCAAGAAAGGTCTCTCTTCTCTCCATCTGTACTATTAGTAGACTTTCAACTTTCTCAACTTCTCGGATGAATCTCAACTTTCCATTTGCAGGGGCAAAGGTGAACCAGCGATGGAGACAGAGCCGTCATCTTCAACGTCTGCTGAAGCTGCGATGTGTCGCGCCGGTGACCACTGCTAATTTCTCTTCCGAAACGCCTATGCGTAGGGAAAGTTCGATGAACGATAGCCGACAGGAAAGACCATAAAACTGGACTGATTATCGATTCGATCTACTGCCCCGCCGATTTAACCGATACAAAGTTCGTTGAAACTGTCTGATCGTATACATCTTACTTACTGACAGCACTCTTCTCGAGATCGACGAAGAATGCTTTAGTCGGCTGCCCCGTTCTCGCTGCGGCAATAGTCATCCAGCTCCTCTCAGAATCCAGTTCTTTTTTTTATCATTAAAAATTACGCGATTGTACGAACTATTTTCTACTACTGTTACTTCAACGACTACTATTACTACTCCTTTAATTAATTATAATTACAACTGCTATAGTCATGACCGATGTTGTTGTTATTACTATTAAGTCTTTATTACACAGAATCAAAAATACTATTGTTAATATAAATATTATCATTATGATCATTATCGTTAGAACTGCCATTATTGTTAGTATTACGACTATCGTTATTCCTCCTCTTAGGTATTACGCGAATGTGTGCCTTGAAAGTATAGCGTAATGCAGTTTGTTATTTCTTGGAGAAGCTCGACTTCGCGTTTACCGGCGAACTGTCGTTCCAACTTTGCGCGCACGAAGTAAGAAACGAGCTCTGCTTTCGAACGAGTTCCTCAGCATTTTCATCGCAGAACCCCGTGCGTCCTAGTCGGACGAAAATCTCTGACCGATCTGCTTTGGCCTTAAGCTTGTTACGTGTGTTTTTTTTTTACTTAATTTTCAAATAAATCACCGTTACTCGAACGAACATCCCTCGTCCACCCCTTGTCAAATATCGACGCTCGGCTTTTTCTTTGCGCCTCAAGCTCCGAACCAAGCGTCGTTTTGTTTCGTTTCGTTCTACGTCTGGCGATTGCCGAGAAATTTTAGTGGTGCTCCCGGATCCAAACATGAATCCCGTCAAGCTGCGGTTCTACAGCGAGAGATTCGAGAAGGAGCGAAAATACTTCCGCTTGCAAGAGAAATTCGTAGCCATCCCCCGCGCGGAGCCGCTGACTCTAAAGTTTTACGCGAAACACGACGAGATCCCGACGTCCGAAATTCCGTCGGGATACGTCGATCTGGTCGCGAAACGGATGACCTTGCTACCTAAAGATATTTACACGTACAAGCCACCGACGGTGAACATGGAGTACGATAGCGGCGCGGATTGTCCGCTCTTTTCCTCACGATACGCGCTTCACGTGGTGAAATTTCCGCAGGTACGGTTGGTTCACGGAGCCGTTGATACCGCGAACGAAAGATTCGCGGCTACATATGCCTAGGTCGGAGGCGGACTTCATCTCCAACGAGCTCCGAATTCGTCACATTCAAAGAGGTTTGCCGGTGAAGAAATTCACCGGCGTGCAGTTTAAAGTTTAACGCGCGTGCTCCCGCTCACGGCAACGCGATCGTCGGCAAAATTCAATATCGATGTTGCGTGCCGTGCCCGTTCCCTGGCAACGCGCGCAACACCGACGAGCCCTCCTTCGGCATGGAATAGGCCGGCGAAGCTTGCTTCCGCGTCTCTCCCTTCGGGACAACGTTTTCGACAGAGAGAACGATAGTTTGTACACGCATATACAGGCGCGCACGCGCGCCGCGAAACGAGAGAGGAACAGAGACAGAGACGTCAGGACCCGCGCGAATTACGCGAGCGACGCAAAAGACGGCGGGCTTGCGAGCAAGCGTCGCTCGCCGAAGATGATCCCGGTATAAGGATAATCGAGCAACGGCGAAAGCTGACAGCTATCCGGCGAGCTTCGCGCGACCATGGCGGTAAAGGGTTTCTGCGTGAACGTACACCTGGAGCTACACGCGGTACGTATAACGGAGAACGCAAGTCCGTCGAGCAGGCTCCGATAAACGCACGACCCTTTCAGATTACGTGCCCCGGTGTATGGCTGTGCCCTAACGGCAAAGTAGCGCTGCGAATAACCACTCTCGGTTCCACCCTAGAGTCTCACAGAGTATCACCGATTTTTCCACTATTAATTCACAACGAGTTTAATTATACGAAAACTTTTACACGGCTGGCTGCTTTGACAGAGTTGCAACGAAGGTTGGAGCAAGAGTGTCTCTACGCGGAACTGATACAGTGGCTATGCCCGTGCAACCAGCCCGTCGTTCTGGCCACGTTCGAAGCCAGCTTGGCGGACGTCCTCTATCCAGTGGTGCACTGCAAGCGCTTGCTGGCCGGTGTCGACGTCGATCTGCTCATGGATCCGAGCAAGCATTTCCCCGTTAGTATTCGCTCTCTGCACGTCCGCTCTATCGTTTTAAGCACTCGCGTATACGTAACGTTGCGCTGTATTGGCTCGCGTAGGGTATTATAGCGCCGAAGATCGAGATATCGACGAAGACGGTGATAGAAGAGGTGATGACTCCCTACGACGCGGTCCCGCATCGCGCGTACATCGTCAATCCTAAAACTATCGATTCGAAGGTAATTACAGCTTGTAAAACCGTTTCACCGTCCCGATTCAACAAGTGCGATTCCTTTCAGCGGATGTCCTGCGTGCACAGAAAACGGCCGACCAAAGGAATCATCAGGCAAAGAAGAGTGTGTCATAGTCGTGCGAAAAGTCGCGACGCGTAAGTACAGGCTCGACTAACGGACCTGCGCCGATCGTGGCAAACGCTTGTACGAAGCTTTCACCGTGTTTCAGCGGACCGAGATACCGCTGCCAGGCGTGCAACGTTCGATACTCGTGTCGGGACGAATTGCCTCCTGCCAAGCAGTGTTACCATCCGGCAATGGAAACGTCCAAGCGTTTGGAGAACGTCGTTGAGGCGCCGTCGAGAGACCAACGCGTTTCCCCGCTCTGCGGAAACCTGCACATGTTTGATAACTGCCCCGTCTGTTTGAAGTACAGGTGTTACTTTTCTTGCGAATGCGAGCACGTCTCTACCGAACAATCGCGCGAGCATACAACAGAAGCCTGTTACCACTAGCGTGGCCCGGCTCGTTCGTTCGCGACTCGCACGACTCGTTATCACGTTCCAGGGAACGAAGGAAAGTATTCGAGGAGATTACTCCGGTAACGCGGTTCTCGTTCTTCTCCCATTGTTCTCTGTGTAGAGCGAAATTGTCCAGCAGCCTCCGAGATGGAGAAAAACAACAGAAGCGTTTGCAACAAATTTTCTACCTTTTTTTTTTTTAAGAACATTGTATCTTCTCCACGAAAGGCGTAGAAACGAAACGGTAACTGGTTTTTACAAATGTCCCGGATTTGCAAGACGAAACTTGCGCCGTCCGTTCGGCGACCAACGTGCAGCAGGATGCAGCTCGGTGCACCGAAGGCGGGTTTCATCTAGGGCTCACGTATACTTGCTGCCCCGGCTGATACATCGGAGTCCCTTGAGCCTTCGGACCACGAAGGTAAACCGATTTCCCCAACAGCGCCGGTCTCCTGAGATGTATACCACGGCCCTGAGGAGTCCACGCCTTCAGCAGGACATTTTCGTCCTCGTGCGGTGTGACAGCGATCCAACCTGAACGATTAAACGATGCGCGATCAGCTAATTGAAACGCGAGTCTGACTTGGCAACACGATCGGCACGCTACCTGCGCTAGACAGTACAATATCGGCTGCGGATCGACCATTGATCCCGGTTACCCTCAACGCTTTCGATTCCAGTTTCGGCCACAGTTTCAGTCGCTCCGGATCGTTGGTTGGTACGACGAAAGCTTTGCTTTCCAACAGCTGCTGGTACAGCTGGTCCGCGTCGTCGGTGGAGCATATCGTTATGGGCAGCTCGTTGCTGGCGAACAGCGTGCACCTGTTTCGTAGAAAACACAACGTTCGAGGATTTTCGAAACGCACAAACCAACGCGTGCTCACCTGATAAAGTATTCCCCCTCGACATAGTCCAGCCTTCCCATCCCAGCCAGGAACACGGTCTGCCTTGGCTTGAAGATGAACGTTCTAGGCGCGATGATCCGTCGCGGTACCGTTACCAGCAACTCGTCGGTGGTTAGCAAGTCCAGTATTTGTTCCGGCTGAATGGTACCCGGCGTGTCGTAACACCAACGGCTCTGCTCGTATTCCGGCGCGGTCTCGTCAAAGACGAGGTTCCCCGCCATGAACGATACTGATTTTTCCGTGAAGGGATCGGCGGCTTCGTCAAGCTGCGAGAGTCCGGTGAACGTTCTGCCGACATTATCTACGGGGGGAGGGTGGAAACGGTGAAGATGAAACGTGTACGCGTGACGCGAAACCGGGTCTACCGATTCCGAGTACCTTCCAACGTTGCGAGCTCGATATTCCGTGTCTCTTTGAACAGGTAGTCCCTGTAGTTCGCTTTGATAACTCTATGGAATTTTTCGTTTCTCAGCCTGTCCACTCTTTGCCACAGCTTCCTGTCGGTCGGATTTAAGAGCGGAAATTTCAACGTGTTGAGCGTAGTGCCTGGCCAAGCGGACACTGTGGCCCGTTGCACTAGGTCGCATGCTTGCACTTTGCAGTAATCCGAATTCAGTAAGGCGTTGAACAGAGAGGACTTGCCGACGTTTGTACAGCCGATTAAATAAACGTCCCCTGAAATGCGAGAACGGTATTGCTATATTAGTTTGGTTGCACGCTCGCCGTTTAAGTAACGCTAAAGGACATACCAGACGCGTGATATTTCGTGGGGAACGGATGTTTCAGATTTCACGAACACAAGATCCGCATGTACGCGTATACGTATATGAGTGCTCCTCGTTGACCCCTTGGGTAACTCCTTAAAATTCAAAGTCAAGTGAATACAGCGAAAAGTAAGGAATTCCGGTCGCGGGCATCGATTTTTTTTTGTCACAAATACACCGCATCTACTGACGCTATTCAGGAAGACAAGTACTTTCAAATGTTCTGTTAAAAGTTTCTTCGATGACTATGATCGCAATGCTCAATGTTTTGACATTGAAGTGCCGACCAACGAGGAAACACTGTTTTAATGCGTTAGTTATTAGCAAGTACAGTAACGTTCCGAAAGAACGGGGACTGCTCGGGATTGGCCAGCGGTTTCTTTCGGAACAGATATACCTAACTTTGTTCTCGAAGGGGACGGGTGCGAAAAGTGAATGGAATTTGACATGCCCTCTCGTTTTAACGCTAAGCGATTCCGGGGCATCTTCTACTGAAAAGCGTCAATGTTTACTCGACCCTACAGATTGACGATTTCACGCCTCTCTCTCCCGTTCTTGGATCTCTCGCTTAGCGCGGCGACGTCAAAGAAGCAGGGATAGCGACTCGGTTCTTTCGAAACATTACCGTATCTGTATGCGAAAAGTACTCGGGATAGTTACGCAGGATTATTCGGACCGACGACAAAACTGCACCCACCTTTGTATCGCCATATGTGTTGCAACTTGTTTATCAGCTCTTCTATACCGTAACCAGTTTTGGCCGACGTTAGCTGCACGTGCGTAATGTTTTTCCTGTTCACGCCGGTTACATCGACCACGGTATCTACCAGAAGTTGCTTAACGTTCTTGAAGAAGCTGGGACAATCCCTGGGCAGCAAATCGACTTTGTTCCCGACGAGGAACACGGGCGTGAACGGATGCAGAACGCTCTTGAGATCGGGCCATACGCTGCAAGGGAAGTCGGTCAGATCGATCATCAGGATAACCGCGCATTTTTGCCTTTTGATCACGCTCAGCAGCTTCGGGTAGTCCTCGGCTGACACCTTCACCTCCAACGCCGCGTTGTAACATTTCAAAAAGTGACATCGCTGGCAGACCATCGATTTCAAATCGTCTTCCTGCTTGTGCGAGAACAGCTCCGACGGCAAGTAGCCAGGAATCGCTGGATCTTTGCAGTGCAATAGAGCACCGCAGCCGCCGCACGGAACGGAACTGACCTTCGTCTTCGGATCCGGCGTACCGTAGCTGTTGTGCCAAGCCGCCTCGAGCAAACTGTCGTCGAATTGTTCGTAATCGGCCATCCAAGTAGATGGTACCTTCGACAGCTCCCCTCTCGTTACGAAATCTTTCGCCGTATCAGTCCGAATTTTGTCCAGAAAATCTTCAAAATCCGAACGATCGTCGTGATTCGAGCTACTGCTTCTCTTCGTCTCTAGGTATCTTTCGTACAACTCTTTGTATCTTCCGTTTACCCTAGACGTATCCTCCTCTTCGGCATCGTCCAGCGTAGAGTTGGTCGTTTCGTATGCATCTACCATCGCGTAGGGCATGTGCACGGGCTTCCTCTTTTCCGCGGGTTCATGTCCTTCCTTTTTCAGGGCGTCGACGTCCCCTTTGCCTTCCAACCGATCGTTCAACATAACGCTAAACACAGGCTGGTACGCATCCCTATCGAACTTTGCCTTCGCCTCGAGCTGCAGTTGCGCTTTTCGCAATCGTTGACGTTTAACGTAGCCCATATTTACCAGCTCATGATCCAGATACTCGCAATACAACAATTTATCCCGAACGGCTAAGACCTTTGGATCTGCGTCGGAGGGAACGCTTCGATAGAAAGCTTTTTGCCGAAGTTGCCCGAGTTCTATCTTGCTCCGTACACCCGGAGCAGTTCGTAGTCGAATGAACAAACGTCTGACGCTTGACACTTGCATAATGGTCCGAGCGAAAGTAAAACAGGTACCGAGGATGCACTGCTTACGCGAAGCTGTTTGAACTATTACTACTCAAAAATGTCGATGCACAACGTACACCTACAATGTCTCTCGTTTAATGAAACAATATTCTGAAGTATTATCCCGCGTCATCGAAGACAGACTTCATTTAAACTAGAAAACGTGTTTAATGCCACGAGCGCGCATAACCTACAACACGTTCGTCGCACGTTGACACGTGAATGGTCGCCGCAACTCGAAGCCAGACTATCGATAAGACTGATCGATACGCGGAAAGTGTATCGAAAAGAATTCTTCGATTCGTCCAATCGATCGATAAGTCGATCAACTCTCTAACCATTATTCTCGATTCCGAAACACGGAACTATCGATTTTGGGTGAATAGCACCGGGATCGATGCCTCGTGGGTAACGTTTATACGGTAATTCGCATTCCAATTCGTAAGTGGATCGAAGGAACGCCTCGACGGGAATGAAATGATAAATTTACAGAGCATCCCTCGATTCGTAATACAAATCGCCCTCACGGTGAACAAAGAGAAGCTGTAGTAAGAACGATGCAGGGCTGAAGGGCGCAACGGAAACGTTAAACGTATCGTGCCCGGTCAAAGGCACGAAAGTCGGTCATGGTTGGGTACCTGAACCTCGGCACGTACACCACAAAGATGGTTTTGGTGCTGTTGAGTAGAACTGTTTGGAGCGTTCCACCGTCGGTACACCTCTGCTACGTGGCTGGGCGCATGTTTGCAACCAGAGTTTCTGTAAATAGACCGCAAAACGGAATCGAAAAGGTTCTTAAAATACGCGGGAAATGAAGGAACGATTTAACGAATTCGATAGAAATGATAAACTGTATCGCACAAGTAATTTGCACGACAATTCGTTAAGGCGCGATGGATATTATTCAAGAATTAACGCTCGTAGCTATAAACGGCAGAGGCAATTGCTCTTATGTTATCTTCTTGCTCCATTATCGAAGGTAAATGTTTCTGTAAAAGGATAACGACAGGAATAGAATTGAAATCATAAGTTATATAAAGAATACACTTGCGTATTCCATTCAAAACATTAGGCGTACGTGTAGTAAAGATAAAATCGCGATACGATGCGTAAAATGAATAAACTTGACGGAATTTTTTGTTGGGCCTGATAATAAAATAGAATATAGCGTAGGAAAACGTACAAACAACTATTATCGCCAAAGCGCACGTGATTACTAACGTGTACTTACGAATGCACGAGGTTGTCGAGTATTCATTTGTGTTGATTATACATATAGAGGTCGTGTAACTTCGTTCGTGGCGGGCACGTATAGCGGAGTCAAGGAGAAAAATATAGAGAATGAGAAAGGTGGGTGGCCGAGTAAAAAGGAGCAATGGGCGCATGCACACATGCCGGTTTGAAGTTCCCGGACGATATAGCGCAGATTTTAAACGCGAATGTCTCAATCCGATAGGGAGGCCTACAGAGAGAACGAACTTGCCAACAAGAATTGATCTGAAAAATGGTCGACCTCGCATGCATAAAGCGTACATGCATGTACGTATGTAGGGAGGCCTAGGTACATAATGACGTACACGCGCAAAAGCACGAGATCCGTAGCTAAGGCGAGTGCACGCTATTCTGATTGCCTGGTAGTTAGAGAAACTGCGGATGATGTGGAGTGAGAAGAGTCTCGCGTCAACCGAGAAAATATTACGGATGGTCAGAGTATCGTCGAGTAGCATGCCAGCAACCGGTATAAACTACCGAGCCAATTACACCCATCTGCCAATCTCGCTGCATTGAAAAATAAATCGGTTCGATTGTAAACAATTTCCAAATCCTTGGGCATAGACACAGTAGCTTGTGCATTTTTTTTTCGTTTATTTTAGCTTGCGCGCTAGTGCCGAAGGAGAAACTTTCCACGGTAAAAAGTTGTTTTCGCGTTCGTCTCTCGTAAGCACTCGTGTAGTTACATATGTACGGCGCACGAACTATCTCGCCACGCATAGAGTATTATTCAACGCGTAGATAACGACTCGTCGCTCTCGTGCAATCACAGATAGTCAGGTAAATGGCCAGGGGCGGGCGGGGCAGCGGCGCCGTATCAACTAAAAACACGTTCGTGTTATGCGTATTTGATCTTTCCTCGATTCGAGTCGATTCTCTTCGGATCTATTCCGGACCGTGTGACTCTGACTCGGCTTAGGCCGTTTCGTTTGGCTGGTATACGTTGTGCCTTATGAACGTTCACGTATGTACACGCGTGCGTCACGTAACATTTGTTTACCCGCGCTAGAGTCGGATAGGCGACGAAACCGCGTCTCGAAATAACACTATGCAAATGCGTCCTCGGTCATAGGCAAACGGCGCATTAGCCTTATCACCCGAACCGTCCTGTTCGCGTTTCTTTGCGAGTACCGTTCTCTCCTTTCCCTTTAAAAGGCGCTGCCCACCATTCGCTCCTTGCACGTCGTGTAGAAAACGATCACGGGTGCTCCGAAAAAAAATTCAACTCTGGGCATCCGTCGCCTTCTGTAGAATCTAAATACGTACTCGCCTGATAACGCGAAGGACCACTGGCTCTGCACTGCAAGAAGAATGAATACAAAACAGTAATTGTTACTCCGTTGCTGCTACCAGCGGCGTATTTTTAAGGCTGTTCGAGGACAGATAACCCGGCACTATTTAGCTTTTGTAAAATTTATGATAGGCTCTCGATCTGCGTCGAAACACAGTTCAGACAACCCAGTGACTTGGAGTCGCATAGACCTCGGTTGTCCAAGAATTCATTGCTTGGTAAGCGTGGTAATCTGGATGAGGCGGCGACAAATACTTCGACGTTGCATCGCCTTAATGAATTGTTCTTAGAACTTTTCTGGTCGTGAAATTGTGAAAGCAAGGATATACCTCTTGAGAAAAAGGACTGTGTCCCATTCAAGTTCGCTGTCGTGTCCGTTTTAAGAAAAAATGTGCCAGGCCGGACATCTGGGGGGCATCCTACAGTCTTTGCCCGAACGAATGCGCTTCGGGTCAGACGGGTAGTATGAGCGATACGCGTTTCCTTAAATCTGAACCACTCCGTGCCGGAACGGATAGTACAGAATAAACGGGCCCTCATACACGGCACCTACTCCGGAAGACATTCGTACAAATGTTAAGGACCGATATTGCAAAAGCACAGAGAATCGTCGTTTTCGAGGGAAAATCAGTTTTTCTGTCGCTGGCACGATTCCCGCGCTTAGCCTATCGTTATAAATATCGACCGTACTGGCTGCAGTTCTCGTTGCCAGTGATTCCACATCGTAGAACCTCGGTCGTTCTTGTTGCATCAAGAGACACAACATGTACATACGTACGATCTCATTACGTGCGTATGTACAATAGGAAACAGACGATCAGGTAGATCGTCTCTTTTGTAGAAACAACATTTCGCAACAAACTACGGTGTGCCGCGCCACGTTGCGAACACTCACCGTTTTCCACTTAAATTCTTTACGCGTGTGCCCTCCGCCGTCCGATGGATAAAAAAATGGCAGAAACCAATCTTAGAGATGCCTTTCGTCTTCGGATATCCGCTTTGTAATATAGGTACAAGGATAAGAAAGACGAATGCACCATTGCGAACGCGCCGATTTCGTTCCTATGCAAATCTTGCCATGGCATACAAAGCGTTCACATATGTAAGAAATTCGGCACGAGGAATGAAGAGGCCTTTCTGCTTACGCCCGGGTCAATCCAGTTTGGGATGACGCAACACAAACACTCGATGATTATATGCGTTCTCGCTGCTCTCAGAATTCGATAATACCCGTTGCGATCGGTCACAATTTTTTCAAACATTGAAATGGGGGTCACGAAGTTCTTGCTCTCCTATGATCTTTTACCGATTCTCATCCTAACCCAAACCCGGAGATTGCCCATCATTGAAAGGAGCTGAATGGAATTGATCGGCCAATCGATTTTGCGCCCATACTTGTTGATCATAGCCGCATGGACAAACGGCGGCCTTGGTATAGAGCGACAATTTGCCGGCGAGAAGCTCGTACACCGTGCCATCCAGAAATAAGCGCAGTGGACAAATTCTGGAGAGGTCGGTGTACACGGGTCAAAGACCTCGATCGCACCGATTTCTGAGACTTCGCGGATCTGCGATTAACTTCTCGCGCATCCGCCTCTAAATCAAAATGAGCTTGCTTATCTTAGTGACACATTCTTATCGCCGAGGCACCCTACGATCAGAGATAAGAATGTGTTTTATACATAGATATATTTGAGTGGCGGAACATACACGTACGGAATCGAAGGCAACTGGTCTCCAGAGTCTAAATCAGTTTTTCTCGTGGGCGAAAGGAAGTACGGGACGTCGACGATTTTGACGGAAATTCTATCGCGATAAAAGAATCGTTTATAGGTGGGTATACGCCATGCGGAAGACCTTGGCCAAGGAGAATATTTTGCGCGTCCTATTATTTGACCTTCGATCGTGAATCCACGTGCTGGACGAAATCGAGCCTCTGCGCTCAACGTTGAATATCGCTACTTCTTTTATCCGCGCTGCTTACAAATCAACGAGTTCGTGGAACAATTTATTCCGCCGGCGACTTCTTTTCGGACGCATCACGAGTCACTTGCACACGGGCATACTTGTATACGGTTCTCCGATAGCACGATGAAACCAATCTGTACAAAAAAATGGACGATCGTTCGTGCAACTATATGTAGAGAGAAACTAGACCAGACAATCTTCCATCAAGCAATACTCTATTTAAGAAACCACCTTCTCGACTGTTTATAAAACTATGATCTGGATCCTATAAAACACGCCACGCTTTCCTGAAAATGCCAATTTATAGGACAGATTCTGTGTGTACGATTCGAGTGGATGAATTATGTAACGTGGATGCTTAGAAACGCCTCGGTTCGCATGTTCGTTCTCCTTTAATTCCGTACCGGCTACGCAGCAGATGCGTTCCTGGGATCCCTTTCCCATGCTCTTAGCCTTCCTGCCACATGTTAAACCGAATCGCTATTGCGAACAAAAAATTGTCGACCCGTGAAATAAATTTTACTATCGCGGGACGACACGAGGCGGTGTCAACCCCACAAATTTGTAACGCGCATCAATCCAACCACTGGGTGATGCGCCTAGAGGTCGAGTAAAGCGGTAAATCATCGAAGACAAGAAGAAGAACAATAAACATGATAGACCATGATAAATTCGACAGCTTTGATCAACTGGCTAATAACTGTTTCTTTGGACCGATATCTTTTTTTTATCGAAAAGCGTGTAATAGAAGGGAGCGGCAGGTAAATATGCTTATAGAAAACGAGTGCCAAGCTATTTTGCGACTGTGCAAGTTTCGAGCAGTGTCTCTTGGCTTGTGCTGTATCCTTCGTTCTTCGCGATCCCCCATCCCTACCCCCGATCCCGTTCTCCGTGCACCTTGTTGGACCTCTAACCATGGATTAACCGTAGTCATAGATTATGTCCATGGAGCAATTTCTCCCTTTTCATACCTTTCTTTTTATTGTCAGTAAGGCTGAAATGTGCGATCAGAACTCGACCGTACTTGATCTGCTGCAATTATTAACTCTTCTGACTGACCTGTCGACGAAACTATCTACTTTGATCACTTCTTGCGATTGTAGTTTTGTCGATCGATGATGTCGTAGGTGGATGCTGGGCCCAGCGAGCACGATCGATCCGCTCTTGTCATGCCGAGAAACCGGTTTCTGCTGTTATTTTGTGCGACCGAGCGCCATACTTTAAATTTTCTATTTAGCCGAGATTGCTTGCCAAGTTCTCGCGGCTTCGAGCACAGCTTCGCTCTGATCGATTCATTTAGCTTGATAGCGTGCACTATTTATCTTCGATCGGTGCTCCAATTTTCGAAACGATATTTGTTGTTCCCTTGGAGTCTCGAATCTTCCTCACCGTTGGTCGTGTAATTTCGGAGCTGACTAATCTTATACTACATCAGTCCGAACGTTAAAAACGTACAAGCTTACAAGGTGGAGGTATACCATGGGTGTTCAAATAAATCATAATCTTCGCTACACGCCAAAGGTGAAAATTGCAGGTTGCCACGAGTCGAGGAAACGGATCCGCAATTCCATCGTGCAATACTGAACGTAAATATCATTTCCTCGCCGGGTTGCCGCCGATCATTGATCTCGTATTACTGGTACAGAGCCCGGACGCGAGATTCGCCGCGTCGTTGGAATGGCGAGGACGGTGCGGCGACGATTGCAATAATCGCATGACTCCTACAGAAGTTCTCTATGCAGTTCTCTTATAATACGCAGGGTACTATACACGATCCTTTGAAATACGATAGAACGAATCGAACGTAAGGTTCAGCAAGTAAGCGTGCAGGTCAGGCGAGCAGGTAAACAATCGACCGTTACGTAACGTTAATATGGCTAATAAACCTACGACGCAATACCGCACCGATTATGTGGGCGCAACTTCACGCGATGTCGGCCGATTGAAAACAAACCCCAATGGCCGACCCAACACGATCTGCGCACAACATAAGATATGTGCTCATATGTGATTATACGTGCTGTTATGCACGGGAGCGCGTTCGACGGCGACACAGAAGCCCGACCAATGTTTCGTCTATTCCCTTCCTTCTCTGTACGCTGTACCGTGCTCCGTTCTTTGTCCTCTCGGCTTGTGCTCGACCCATCGTGCACTCGCTTGTACCCGCGGCACATTTGTGTTCCGTTTCGCTCGTACCTATCTCTTCCTTTCCCTCTCGCGCCTTCTTTTGCGTCGCGTGATGTTATACGTGGCCATTGTGCGCGCGCATCTCGTTCCAAACAGCACACCGCGCGACCGTCGGCGTCATTTTCCGTCCTTCTATGTTTATCTAGCTCCGATATCCTGTACGGCTGGTATAAATGATGCTAGGTGTAAACACCTAGAATACTCAATCTGAAAATCCAACCGATAAACATGTCTCCTCTATACTTTACGTAAAAACTATCACAAAGTGCCATACTCGCCGAATAGTATCATTACCGGCAAGTCGATTTCAAACGTGCGAGAAGGATCAGTGATTCTCAAACGCGCTGCCACGACCAATTGCTTTGAAATACACGCGCGATGGAAGGAAGAGATTGAATCGCAGAGAAAAAGGAAGGAACGAAATAGCTTGACTGCTTAGTATCCCGGTAACTACTATTACTATTAACAGCGTTAAATGTTGGTTGCGATACAGGCGCGACACAGCTTTTAAATAGATTCCGCTTTGCGATGCGATAGCCCGAGATTGTTCGATGACACAAATGATCGGTGACGAACCCATCAAAAGTAGCTAGCGTAAGTCGCGCGAGGCTTGCATTATGCGATTCGGTAATCAGCTCGATGTATTGCATAGGTGGTGAATCCTCGGCGGGAGAGCCTCCAGTTTGGGGCTACGTGACGCAGCGCAGTTTCAGAGGGCGTCGACGAAGTCGTCCGATACTGTACATGTAGAATACACGTGCCTATGTAGTAGCAGCGGCACGGACAGGGGTAGCGGAGGTAGAAAACTCACAGTGGGGATAGAGGTCGCGTTGCTGCCTGGCGGTGCGCGGCGCGGTGCGGCGATTTAAAAGAGCAGGGGGGCCGGTAGTAAGCGGAGCGGCCATTTTGCGTGGCTCAGTTGGAAAGCAACTGTCGAGCAGTGAGGGAAGGTGAACGTATGGACCCGATGTGTTAGCCGAAGGATCTTTGATGCGCTTCCGAGCTCGGTTACCGCTTCGTGCGACAGCCTGTGCGATACCGTCAACGGAACAGCGTTCATCCAGAGATTTTCGCGTACGGAGAAACTGCGGTTTATCCAGCGAAGAATCGAAGAGGAGGAGGAGAAGGAGGAGGAGAGTTGTGAGAGCGGTGGAGGTATTCGAAGCTGTTTCGACCCTGGAGAAACCGAGGATCCCGGGGAGTATTCGAGACGTTTCGATCGTCGCGGAAAAGGCTTGCCGGTAAACCAATTCTTCGTCCGATTGAATACTGGCAAGGGGAAAAGAACTGTGTCCGCGTTCGCACCGCCTAACGAGGAAGAGTGAAGCGATCGAAGGGCTAGAGATAAACGGAGCCACGGTTGAGCGAGGAAGAACGAAGGAGGAAAGAGGGATAGAGAAATAGGAAGAGAAGAAAGCGCAGTGTTATAGTCTGTGATAGTGTATTTATTTTCATGATTCAGCTACGACGCGCGTATCATCTATCATGGTAATATCGTTTGTCGCTCGAGCAGGCCGCAAAAGCTAGAGGAGCAGAAGAATAGTCTTTATATATATATATTTATATATATACATACGAATCCGTATATATATACATATATATTTATTTATATCCTGTGATATCGACACTGATATACATCGAATCGCCCCAAGGGTGGAAGAGAGACAGAGAGAGTGCGCGAATACGTGGAGAGTAGAAAACGGAGTTGAACCACGTATCCGAAGAAATCGAAGTAATCGAGACCACGGGAAAGAAGATTATATCAGTATCTTAGTAGCATAGATGTTTTTGTATATACGACTGACTCTTTTTTACAAATATTAGTTAAGAGACAGAGAGCGAGAAAGTGCAAGTTTCGTTGTCGTTCCTTTGACGTCTTTATACTCGAGAAGGTGACTCGAAGGAAAGGAAGGAAGTGCTAACAGTAAATTTCTTCGGGAAGGAAGAAGCAAAACTGTGTTCCGGCTTCTTTGCCCCACATTGCTAAAGGATCAAAACCATAGCAGCATTGCCGGCTACAAAAATGGTGGAGAAAATTCTGGAAGAACGAGAGGACGGTTGTCAGGAGGCTCGAAGAGGTAAGACCAGATGTTTTTAACTATTTTTGTTAATCGTTGACTATTAGGTTGATCGATACAAACAAACCTTCGATCGAAACGTCGTTTTAGGTGGATTAGGGAAGTGTGTTATACTCCAGGCGACTCCGCCGACTTTCGCTCGTAGTCATTTTTGTCTCCCGACGGTGTTGCTGCAACACGCGATTCAAAATAATGCAGTGGATACTACTCAATCGTTTTAACTTAACCTTTCTCTCGGTATATATACTTCCGAGGTGCACTTTCTCCTCGACAAACTTGCACTTGCCTGCCATAAAATCTGCAACACGATGCACGAATCTTACCGCTATTCGAGAGGGACTAACAATTAGCGGTCTCGATTCAAAGCCTCTATACTTGACGAACGAGAACGATTGCTGCAAAAATGTGAATATTCAAGATACAACTCTACGCGGAGTTGCACGGAACGCTGTTATCGAACTCTATTGACAGAACGTTCTCGAAGCCGGCGCGCGTTACCACCGTTCCCGTTCTTCGTTTGGTATAAATCGGCCGAGCGGACCTTTCCGTTCCATCTAAACAAAAACAGTCAGACTTTTCGGTCGCTTGCGAACAGTACAGATATTCTTCGCTACCATGATGAAGCTGTAGAGCGCAATCTCCCTCATCGTTATACTCGGACATTAAATTCAAACATGCGCAGCAATAAAGGTTTTAGAGCGTCGTCACTCTTAGTTAAACCCAATTTGCATTCCACATTTTCAAGGTTACATTCAACAAGACAGTAGTTTGTTTCGGGAATCGCGCGCATCCCCGAGACTGCGTCTGAAAATATACACGTATATCGCGTTACTATTCAGGCTTTCGTCCTTTGTACTTTTCTCTTCTTTCTCCCAAATAATGAACCTACGCGTGTTAGCCACGGTGTAACGTATCCGACGAACACGCTTGTGTATCACGTTTCTTTTCTCTTGCTTATAGGGGATTATGTATCGCGAATGATCGAACTCTGAGGAAAACTGCTAGCTAAATGCACGTTGTTTATTGTTTTGTAACGCTCCATGTGTGGCGCGTGGAGGGGGAGGTAATGTGTACTAACACTAAAATAAGGCACAGTACGGTTTGTTGACCGTCGCGTCGCGCCGGTTGGGGAAGAGATCGGCGGTAAAGGGCAACGAAGGTGGCATACATAGCTGGAAGGAAAGCAGCGAGGACGGAGAGCCGCCTCAACGATGCAACGCACGACGCACCGTTGAATTATTTTCGAGGGTCGAAGTGGGTTAGTCAGTTCGTGTTTGACGCAGATCGCAAAGGGCGTTGGTAAGGGCAACCCGACAACGAAAAGCTGCGAGGGGGGACGCCGTGTGCGCATGTCGGCGGACTCTCGTTTCTACCCGTCGCTTGGATTTTAAAGGGAGTAGCGCCTTACGAAGGACAAAAGATCTTTTCCGTTTTAGTTTTGAATAGGACATGTAGTGGACCAGCTTTCGCGAATGAACCGAGTTAGACGGATCGATATCGCGCGAATACTGTCGTCCGCTCGAATCGAAGGCTAAAGTCCTGTAGCTACAGTTTGGGGAAAATTTGATGCGTACGCTTCGTTTGACCTTGGAAAGTCCTAACGGGAGGGAAATTGGTTCATCATAAGTTGCATCGTATGCATTGCCAAACACCGAACTAATTTTCTCGTGTACAAATCATTTAACAACTGTATTCTTCCTTCCTTGTCTTATCATATTGCTCGTATCTAACGCTGATTGTTCCATGTTTTACGAACATTATCGTATGTGCGCGTAAGATGGCAGTGTCCCTTTCCGTGCCAGTCATTGAACTCTTGATACTCGTATTGCTCTTTCCGTTTCATTGCCATGCACGGATGATGCCAGCTGAGAAAACATATTGCTACTAGCTGCCCACCATTTTTGGGGGGTTAAAAATCCCAGTTGAGCACGATATGAATCGACAAAACGCCGGATGAAAAAACTCGTTTTCCTTTTCTTCGTAATTCTTTCGTTGCGTTTAAAGACGCTCGAGCACGCGATAGCTTCTCGTAGTCACTCGGCACGCGTACTTTTTAATAATCAACCGCTAGACTCTGGTACACTTTCGACTCGGAAACGGTATTCGTACACGATTTCTCTCCTACTTATGTATACGTATAGCGACTCATTTTCTGGACGGAGCGTCTTTAGTTGATAAAGCAAAATGCTCATTGACACGTAACGGAGCAACCGTTTGTCTACAGAGACGTATCGTGTATGCAATCATCCATAACTGATAAGACAATTATTATAAATACGCGTAAAAGCGATCGATGACTAATATCTTTGCTTTTGCCGTCGGCAACGCGTAGATTAGCGTGTACGAAAATAGCCGAGAACACTCGTTATTAATTGTTCAGGGGACAGGTGTGTCACGTGCATTCGGCTTGATGATTCTCGTGAAATTACTTGTGAAAATAACCGTTACGTAACGTCTGTTTACTGCCACGTCCAGCCATCCCGTAAAGTGCTCAATTATTATTTCTTCCACCCTCTGCTGATGATCTAATCTACAGTCTTCCGTTTACGACGCGCGACCATACATACACTGTATACTGATATCGATTTTCATCGATCGCAACAGGTGCCCTTTTGCGTGTTACCTGTTGCTATATAGGTGCAGGGTGTTCGGCTACTGCATGTCAATATTTTAAGGGGCGATCGCCGAGGCGATTCTGAACAATGTTCTCCTGTACGTAAATATGCTGGTTAACCCGTCAGCGTCACGACCGAATCGAAGTTTTCTTCCCGCTGTGCCACGAAGGGTTCTACGCGAATCTCTGTTAAACTATTTCGTCTTTTTGCCCATAACATTGCTGGGTTAGCCTCGATACGTCGTATAGACTACCGTGGTTACGTTCGAAGCGGTAGCGGCATCGCCCGATGTTGATCGATGTTAGCGTGAAAAACATTCAGCTGATGAATCGATGCGGAGCATAGAGGTTGGCAGTAACAGAACGATCTGTAGATTGATCGCGTTTGACTCGAAGGGATTTGACCAGGTACGGTATGCCCAAGCACAATGGTTCGTCCGAAATGTTTGCGTATGACTTATCGTGTGGCACGCGAACGTGATCGAAACGAGTGGGAGAAATCAATCTATCACGGAAAAGTCCGCACATCTTCAGACTAATCGAACGCGGGCGTGCAACGATTTTTGTTTCAGAAGATGCAAATTGTCGGGATGCCGTGAGCGCTACGGGAGAATCTATCAGCGCGGTGCAGGCACGGCAAGAGGAAGCAAGGCGTAAAAGACGCAAAAAGAAGCGCTCCGGCTCGTCACTGATGTCCTCTTGCTTTCAAGGTAAAAGAATACGAGATTCGTGTCTCTTCGTAACGCTGCACTTACGCGCGCGAACTACACGGTAACAGCCAGCTCCAAGACCATCCAGCAGGGTTGTGCAAGTCTTTCGGTCGTTTTCATAAATTGGGCGTCGAAATGGAGCGCGGGCCGCGTGTCATTGGTGGCCCGGTGACTTGCATATTCCCCGCGTAGCCATCTGAACTTGTGCAAGGTCAGAGTATACGAGAGGCTCGCGTGAAACGCGACTACGATCGATCGTGCGCGCAAATTCTTCAACAATTTCCGCCCGGTGCCAATGGCCGACAATTGCTCCGTTTGCGTAAACGACCGGGCGAACGAAACGGGGCAGAGGCGGGAGAAATCCGGAGAAAAAGCATGCGTGTACGATCAGTCAAATTCCATTCCTTTCGTATCTTCGCCGCGACATTGTAGGCAATAGAGAGCAATGGCTCGGTCCCGGTTACGTCAGGCTATATACGATCGATATGTTTCCTTAACCGAGTTTCGCATTCGAGAAGCTTCCACCTCGTACTTACATTCTATTGGTAAGACAGGAATGCGCGCGGCTGTCGTGTACGCTTTACCCGTGGCCAACGGGTTGAAGTCACAGAGATATGTTTTCAGGCACCCGCCGCCGCCTTTGTTTTTCCCAGTTTTCCCCAATTTTCCTCGTCGAGTTATCGCGTACGCTAAATACGAATGCAGCCTCGGTGTGCTGACAAGTCAAATTTTCCTGCGATGCGTAAAACGTAGACGTTTGCTACAATTATGCTTACTTTAAACTCTCAAATACATGTCCGGAGACGGTTTGCGTTTACGACTCGACGTTTTTATTAAGTTTTGCATCGCGCTATCGAATTATTGTTCATGAACGTCATGATGGCCGTTGAAAGAGAGAGAGACAGTGATCCTGGCAGAGAGGCGTATTATCGGCTTCTTGTTGTTAGGTATTCGACGGTGTTGCCAAGCAGAATCGTATCTTTGGCGCGAGGCAAACCGGGAAGGGGCTTGGAAAGGGAAGAGCAGCCGCGTTTGTTAGCGAACAGAAGAGAGACACGGCAAGAAGAGAAGTCGATTTGAACGCGTAATAGTCGCAACGTTGGCGGAATGAAAGAGCAAGCCCGACGCGTTGCGACGGCTCGAATAGAATGGAATGAAACGGTATGGAACCGCGTGGAACGGAAGCAACGCGTTGATGAGGGGTGCAGATCAGGCTTGTCCAACCCGCGGGTCGCACGCGGGACGGCTATAAATGCGGCCGAACAAAAAATCATAAACCTACAAACTTTTTGAGATTATAACTAAAAATACCATTAATAATACTACAGAATATCTGATGAACACCTCGAGAACTCACTGAGAATTGTAACTACTTCCATCGAATCAAATATCGAAGCGTCAGTCTCTGTTTTTTCCTTTTATAATAAAAAATTCATAAATCAATGAAGTTAAGTTACTTAAACTTGTTAACTATATATCCTACACCTTTCTGCTCATCAGCTATCGTTAGTATGTTAGTGCATTTTATGTGTGACCCAAACAACTCGTCTTCCAATGTGGCCCAGGGAAGCTAAAAGGTTGGACACCCCTGGTGTTAGATGGTACTTGGGGATGCGACAAGTGGGGTACCAACGCTTCCAAGAGGGAGCGACAAAATGAACAAAAGAATGTGTATGCGCAGCAGAGTCTGGCGATACTTTCGTTACGATGCCCCTACCTTTTTGCCCTTAGCATTGGCCGCACACTTTATGCAACCTATGTTTATATCGCGGTTCCACGTTTGCTAGCGTTTATTAGTAATTCTGTTTATCGTGGCAGCCAACACGATCATGAGAGAGACTTGTATCTCCCCCACCACCTATCTCGCCCTACTACGTACACCTCAACTCCAATGCACATCCTCCAACGACAATCGTCGAACTAAAATTTCATGCTTGTTTCAGAACTTTATAGATTGACCGGCGAAGTTCTTGGCGAAGGTGCTTACGCATCGGTTCAGACATGTAGGTCTCTGTACACGGACCTGGAATACGCTGTTAAAATAATCGACAAGATCCCCGGCCATGCACGCGCCCGCGTGTTCAAAGAAGTCGA
This sequence comes from Holcopasites calliopsidis, assembly GCA_023838395.1. Classification (NCBI taxonomy): domain Eukaryota; kingdom Metazoa; phylum Arthropoda; class Insecta; order Hymenoptera; family Apidae; genus Holcopasites; species Holcopasites calliopsidis. Next base: position 2,805,251 of record JALHAQ010000003.1, read on the forward strand.
AACGTTCCATCATTGTCAGGGACATCCGAATATCATTCAATTGATCGAGTTCTTCGAGGACGAAGAGAAGTTTTATCTCGTATTCGAGAAGGTGAACGGTGGTCAGCTACTGAATCGGATTCAAGAGAGAGTGCACTTCAGCGAACGGGAGGCGAGTCAGATCGTAAAGGAGATCGCGAGCGCGCTGAATTTCCTTCACAAGAAAGGTAGCGTTTGCACGTTTGGTCGACGATGCTTTTAATGCGCCTCCTTTCGACGATTGCGTTTATCATTGGCTTCCGTTTCGACAGGTATCGCCCACAGGGATCTGAAACCCGAAAACATCCTGTGCGTGTACCCGGACAAATTGACCCCGATCAAAGTATGCGACTTCGATCTCGGTTCGGGCATCAAATTCAATAACTCGCTCTCGAGTCCGGTGGCCACGCCGCAGCTCTTAACGCCGGTTGGCAGTGCCGATTTCATGGCTCCGGAAGTCGTGGAAGCTTTCATCGGAGAAGCAAATTATTACGACAAACGTTGCGATCTGTGGAGCCTGGGCGTGATCGTGTACATTCTTCTTTGCGGTTATCCGCCGTTCTACGGGAATTGCGGCACCGACTGCGGCTGGGAAAGGGGTGAAAATTGTCAGTCCTGTCAGGAGCTTCTGTTTACCAGTATTCAAGAGGGAAGGTACGAGTTTCCGGATAGCGAATGGAGGTGTATCTCTGAGGACGCGAAGGATTTGATCAGGGGCCTACTGGTGAAGGAAGCCCATCAAAGGTTCAGCGCCGAGAGTATACTGAAGCATCCGTGGATCAATCCTGGTCCGAGCGTGGTTGAAAATACCGAGAAATCCCTCACGACTCCTCATATTATCAGGTTCGTATAACGAATAACGAGAAACCCGCTAAGCGCGAACGGCGGGTCTCTAGCTATCGAAGGGGGGAAGCCAACGGGCCGACGTTCGCGTTCAAACGCGCTATACCCCCATTTTTTGCTTGTAGGAGGAACAATTCCGCTAGAGAGCTCTCGGCATTCGCTGAATCAGCGATGGCTGTGAATCGCGTGGTGCTGCAACATTTCTCCATGAATTTGGAGGACTTGGCGGAGAACAGGGAGCAGAGATTGTCGACCTCGTCGACCGACGAGGATAATCATCCTTACGGTCACATGTCCGACTCGAGCAGCGAGTTATCGGAACCCAGTAAGCATTGCGCGATTCATTCCTCCGACGAGTACGACGCGAACTCGCGTCAGAAAACGTACTCGTTCCATTCGAGCAGCGATTTAACCGATTCGAAAGCTATTGGAAAGAATCGATTGATCGGCAAGGAATCGTCGTTGCATCAGCTGTTCGGTTTGTCCCCGCCTAGCGAGAGCCGTTTGATGCAGCGTCGTTTAAAAGCCCGTTCCGATTTACTGGAACGTCAGAGCAGTAAGATAGCAGCGGTTATCGCTTCCCCGAGTGGCTGAATCTTCGCGTATTTACAAGAGAAGCGCATTCTCCTTTCTCGGTAGCAAGCGTATACTTCGTATTTACACGCTGCATGTAGGAGTGCGGAAAGAGTCGTGTGTGTGTGCCTGTTCGTGTGTGTGCCTGTTCGTGTGTGTGCCTGTGCGTGCCTGTGCGTGTGCGTGCGCGAACGTGAGTTTGTGTATACGTGTGCCAGCATTCCGTACGTCCGTGCGCGCGGTTTCCTATATGCCCCTATCGACAGTTTGCTAAGGGTACCGACGACTCTATGATTGACCAAATGTCGTCGAATTTACGCTAATTTGTGCGCCAGTTTGCACGGGAGGAAAATTCAGTCCTACTGCGCACACGAGTATTATTATCTACGTACCCCTCCGGATACGCGACGTTCGTCACACCGACAATAAGGCCACCACGATCATTTTTTACTTTACCGATTTCAAAAATAATCTTTTTTCCCTGGATTTGTTCCGCGTTTGTTTCGTTCCGACGAGTTCACCTGGCGATAGCGACTTCAAAACAAACACCAAGCGTATTCGTTAAAACGATACGAACGAACGCGTCACGGAGACTCGTTCGGACGCTTGTCCTTGTATTGGCAGAGCAAACGGCCGCGCTCGTATTTAAATCTCAGCTTTAATTTTCACTCTTGAACGCAAGATCGTATCGCGGTACAACATCGTTTGTCAAAGCGTAACACAACAAAGAGGACAATATAGTTGATGATGAATAGGCGTACCGAACTTCTGCTGTACGATAGGCTTAGGGCGGGGGGTATGTGGTCGTGCATATTGATTTATCGAGACTGATAAGTGAACTTTTTTGCGTCGGGGGCGAGAGTGAAAGACGAGATTCTCGGAGAGTCATACATGTGCTCTCGCATGTGTGTATATGCGCGCACGCACGCGTGTGTATGTGTACTTGCTTTCTTTCTCCTTGGTATTAACGTTTCATTTCGATTTTTTTTTCTCTCGTCTATGGGAAATACCTCGGTGCGCGAATACATGTAACGGAACACAGTGAACTTCTCCCATATTTCTTGATGAAACATGTTCGCCAGAATGGTGACGAACAACGAGAGGGCAGTGTCTTATACTTGAGCCAAAAAAAAAAAACAGCGAGTAGCGGTATCCGTAACGAATAAAGCGCGCGCATCTTGGTGCATGTCACGAATAGCTTGCTCAGTAGATTTCTAAGAATGTGGTAGAGTGTAAGTTCGAAAATGTCTCGTATAAGGTTTCCAAGGATGGAACGATCCGTATTTATGTTAAGAGAGTAAAAAGGGGGCGACAATTACGGCCATTTTTTGTAAATGTTTCTTAAATATCATTGTAGAGAGGTTAGTACGTAAGAAAGGTAGAAAGTTAGTTTAGCAAAAACGAAAAAAAAAGGAAAAAAAATACAAGAAGAAATTGTACCTGCGCCGTAAGTGATTAAGAGTATACCGAGTGAAAGAAGAGAGCCAAGTTGAAAGTACACAGCAGAGCAGTGCGGAATAGTGAGAGTGAGTGATTGTATGTGTGTGTGAAAGAGAGAGAGAACTTCCCTGAAGAACTTAGACTGCGCGATATTTCATCTCTCAGTTTACTGTTACGTATTTTTCTAGAGTTTTATCGATGAAACGTCGTTTTATCGTCTGCCCGCCTACAGTCACGATGCAGTTTTACCGGTTCCAAAGCGTTCCGCCTTCTCGACACGCGAACGAATGTGTAACTACACGCTACCAAAATACAATCGGTTTTCGAACAACACGGATTTTCAAATGTATGTACACATCGCCTGACGCAGGAATGAATCGAAAAGGTTGTGCGTCGCTGAGCGCGATCGAGCCTGCCTTTGCGAGTCTAAAAACATGCTCCGACCTTTATGAAACACTTGTGTCATAGAAAACGACGAAGAACGAGAACAAAGAGCAAAAAGTTGCGATTTTCTTACTTTCTCTAATAAATCGAGCCATCTCGTTCCGATCGTCTAGAACCTTTCTTTTCTTTGTAATTACACCTCCGAGTTTAGTCGTGTTGTACTTGTGCGGTGGGGAGGCGCACTTTACCTCAGGGCAGTAACAATGACCTACGCGAGTTTGCTACGAATTCCACACGGGCCGCGTACGATCGAAATAGAAAAAGAGAGTACGGTCTCTACTCGCGATCCGAGTCCATCCGTGTTTCAGGACTAATCGCTTTACCTGCTCTTCCTTCTTCTACATACCATGCAAGCCTGAAAAGTTCTATCCAGCAACTTTGCGCCTGGCCGCATAGATTTGTAATAACATGAAACACGACTTTTAACGGAGCGCGATCAACGGTCAATTCTCCGCAAGATCGATCATTGTAGATCATTTTGTCGCGGTTTCTCATTCAACGTTATCACCGATCTGCCGGAAAATGAAGTATTATTCACGTCTACGCGTAATCGCCCGTACTTGCAATGTGGAGACGGAGAAGAGTATTATATGCATTACATCGATGGAGCGTATTCGTGAGGAGAAACATTTAAGCTATTCGTTCTCTTTTTAAGAACTGAGAACAGAAAAAAAAAGCACAACGGCTTACACAACGGCGTGATAATGGAGACGTTGGTCACCGTTGATCCGCTTTATTTTACATTCAGTTTATGCTTCCCGGCAATTGTTGCTGCGCGTTCTACAAATTGAATCCTTTTTCCCCAATGTCCATCTCGCTCCTTTTCGACGGCATTTTTTAAAGATACATTTTTCTGTTCCTCGAACCATATCTTCTTTCTGTCTGAATGTATAACGTGCGCCGAACGTGATCGGTCAGTTCGCCTCCGCAACGAGCTTTTCGTCTCTCACATTTTTCTTTTATCCGCGAGAAGTTCTCGATGATGTTACTTTCGAACAAAAAAAAAAAACGGCATTGGGACTATACTCGATGCCCGTCGAACGTGCATTATCGTGCCATTTGTACGCAGCAACTCTTGCTGCGTTTCAACTGTACTATCGACTTAAGCGTAGGAAAGTCCAAATGTGACGGAAATGCGTAGAGCGAAAGGCGAGCAACACGACAAACCTGTCGCGAGAAAGACTACAAGATTCGTGTAAGGAGAAAAAAATCCATGGCCATAATATTGTAGATTACAATTTGTAATAACACAAGCTGAGTGCGTCTCTTGCGTCCGTGCGGTTCTCTGTATACAGAAAAATTGTGTGCGTGACATTGTGCACGCCTGTCCTATTTGTATGCTTATACGTGTGGATGGGATGCTAGCACGAGAAACAGTAGCGGTTAAGCGGAGGTATTAAACACATTTGTATAAGTTTGTAAGACTACGTGATAAAGAACCACTGCATCGAACCAAACGAGTCTGTCTCTTTGGTGTCGCGTCGTTGTCATCCACTAGCGCGTACATCCGCCGATTTTCGTTGAACAAATGTTAAGGCAACGAGCGGCAAAACGCCTACGTAGGAACACAGCGATCTGTACGTAGAGGGACAAAGTAGAAGCAGTCCGTGAGGCGTGCGTGTGCCTCGTGCTCGGCGAATTTCATCGAGCCTCCCGTTTCGAGAGCAGGCTGCATAGAAGAGAAGCCGTTGCTGTTAACTCGAAGTCATCCTGTTAGCGAGGCGTTTATTCGTAAATCGTCAAAACCAGCTGGGAAATTGCGAACGATCGGCGTATCGCAACGGGTATCGAAGTGTGCGCGCTAAAAGCGCTACGTCGCTTGGGAGTTTCTTCCGGGCTGCGTGCGTTGGCCACGCTTCCCTTTGTACCTCCGTCCTCTCATCGAAAAGAAAGAGAACAATGTCATTTAAGCGTAAATGCTCGACGAGAGAAAAAAAGGCGTATCGCGTACAGCCCGGATGAAGCAGCATTTTCGTTGCGATTTTTTTTTTTACTTTACAAAAAGCAGCATAAAGAGAGAAGAGAAAATGAAAGATGATTTTTGAAGAAAAAATAAAAAAAAAGCTTTTCGAGCGAATATGGACCTGTTTCCTTTTGCCTCTAGATTTCCCGCTTTATGATTTTGCTACTGTGTAGCGTAATCGTGCCGTTTCATGCCGTAATAAAATTTACGCAGAATCTCGTTTTCGTACACCATCATTGACCATCGAATTAACTCTAGTATGTAGCTAATACCAATTCCTTTCCCGCGATAAACGATGATATTTGAACAGTGTGTGTATGTAACAGTATATGTACATACATGCATGCATACAGCATACTTCACGAATTAGTGTGGTACAGTGTCTGGTAGTGATCCGTGCTGTACTTATTCGGAGCAAAAACGAGAGTGACAATTTGTAATAAACTATTATGGATCCCACGGAAGATTGGACTGGCAATTGTCAAACGGTAGAAAATCAAGCACAAGGAAATGAGAATCAAGAAGTTGACCAGGTTATACCTGGCTATTCCACGTTTGGCGATTACATGCAGGTTAGATTTTTACTCGCTGAACTAAACATGAATCGGAATATGAACCGTTAATGTTTGTTTCCGATATAGATAGCGAATGGAATATGTATATCATATATGTCTTTTGTATTTTAGGAAGCATTCGATGCTATTAAGCTTGGGATAAAAGCTGCCAATGGCTTGCCCATCGAATCAAATTTTAATTACTATTCGTGCTTTCCCAGTTTTCTCAGTGCCAAGGATCGAAATGTCAAGTTACTGTTAAATGTTATGCAAAATGTTTTGGCAATAGCAGACATAAGAAATAACATTTCACGCCGGGATATCGAAGAGAAATTTGATCTACTAATAGAAGCAAACGACATGCTTTTGGATCGAGCTGTAAGTTTTCAAGACAGTGCTTCATTCTTGACATTTGTCTCCATATACTTATTGAACACCTGGAATATTGCAGAATGCGTTAATGGACGAGGAATGTGGCATTAAAAGAAGTTCCGAGGTAGAATTAATCATTAGCCAAGCAAGAAAGCAACCCCTTAACGGTAGCTGGAATAACCAAGTTCCACGACTGCCACAAACTGCAGAGCATGCGGAATCTATACGTTTATTGGCTGGCAAGAACATACAAAGGCCTCAGCTAATGTTCAAAGACAAGATTGATAATAGCTCAAAACCATGGTGCCCTAGAATCAAGGACAAACCGAACTCTTTAAAACCATTGGCCGTCTACCTAGAGGAAGGAGAGAACAGCGAACAGTTCTGTCATCCCTACGAATTGGAACTGGACAAGTTCGTCCCTCCCGACGATCAATTGCAAAAGTGCGAGCCATCCAAGTACAAATCCCTAGAAGAAACTCCATTAGTAATGGTGAAAGACCAAAAGGATATCAAGGGGCTGCTGGAAGATTTGAAACGTTACAAGGAAATCGCGGTAGATCTGGAACATCATTCTTACAGAAGTTTCCAAGGAATAACATGTTTAATGCAAATCTCCACTGGAGATACGGATTATTTGATAGACACGTTGTCGCTACGATCCGAGTTGCACATGTTAAACGAAATTTTTACGAAACCAACGATTCTTAAAGTCTTCCACGGAGCAGATTTGGACATTCAGTGGCTTCAAAGGGACTTGTCCCTGTACGTGGTAAATATGTTCGACACGCATCAAGCAGCAAAGCAGCTCAATCTGCCGTATTTGAGTTTAGCGTATTTACTGAAACAGTATTGCAACGTTGATCCAGATAAACATTTTCAAATGGCCGATTGGCGGATAAGGCCGTTGCCGGAAAAGCTTCAGAAATATGCCAGAGAGGATACGCATTATTTGTTATACATAAAGGATATCTTAAAAAATGCTTTAATAGACTCTGCCAATGGGCAGATCAATATCTTGAGGGCAGTTTACGATAGAAGTACCGAAATTTGTAAGAAGACCTATGTAAAACCGATATGGACGGAGGAAAGTTGTATGAGCATGTATAGAAAGAGTCAAAAGATGTTCAACAATAAACAGCTTTACGCTTTAAAAGAATTACACAAATGGAGGGATCAGACCGCTAGAGAAGAAGATGATAGCGTCGCTTACGTTTTACCGAATCATATGCTTTTGAACATCGCTGAAACATTGCCCCGCGAAATGCAAGGCATTCTAGCATGCTGCGATTCTATTCCTCCGCTCGTTAGGCAGAACTTATTGAAGCTGCACAAAATAATACTGAAAGCTAGAGAGCAGCCGCTCGTTAAGCCGGTTCTCGAAGATTTGAAACAGAGATTAACTCAAAGAAGTCACATCGAAAATTCGGAAGCATGGATGTACTCGCCTCACGATATTCCTAGCGGGACGGAAGCAAGGGCTGATTTGCCGTGCTTGTTGGACGAGTTAAGAAAGACCGTCGTGGAAGCGCCCGCTTCGATCGTCGCAATGGCTCCCGCGGTAACCGTGTTCGACAGTCCAGCTGCGTCTGAGGTACATTATAAACTGATGATTATAATCGTAACGCGTAAATACATACATACATAATTACGTACATTTCTGTTCCACTGTAGGACGAGGAAATTGAGCATTGCGAAGATGGAAAGAAAAAGTTCGTTTTTGTAAGTCCGTTCGAAAGATACAAGCGTGTAATACCTGTGGTAGCGGAGGAAGAAGCCCGCGAAATAGAGAGACAAAAGCAGGAGGAGGAGAATCGTTTAAGTAAAATGGAAACGGAAGACGGAATAGAGGAGAGCAAGAACAGGATATACGAACATTTCAAACAAGTTTCTCAAACCGTTTCGCTGGAAAGTGTGCCAGCAACGTCGAGAAAAACGACCCAAGTGCCTTTAAGTCAAATGCACGGACGTAAAAGGAAACGAGACTCGAACATTGGCAAGCAAGCCGAAATGCAGAGAGAACAGGCTGATGCTAATTTACTAACTCCAGTTCCATCGTTAGATACCAGAATCACGCAGGGTATAAAAAGTGAGTCAACGGAAGCAGCTCGGTTGAAGGAGGAAGATGTACGAGAAAGTTTGTCGAAAAAACAGAAGGAAGTATCAAATAACGAAGTTATTAGTGCGATGCGGTAAGTAAGAGCTGGTGACTGCGAGACAAAAATTGATTTATCGTTTTGAGAATTGACAGTTATTTTTGTGTGCGTCGGATTTCTTTCTCTTAGGGCAAGAAAGAAGGGTGACAAGAAGCGAGCGGAGAAAGATTTAGACACGAAGGGCATGCTGCCTTCAAAAGTATTCGATTATAAAGTTGTAGACTTCAGTAGCTTCCAAGGTGGAAGTAAAAACATGCCCAATCAAGTGAAATTTGAACAAACAATGGTAAGGAAATGTGTTGTACATCGAATAATAATCTGTAAACTGTCGCTCGTACAATATAAATAAGAGTTTTACTTTTTTTTGTGTGCAGAAGAGGAAGAGCGAGAAGTCGCGAAGAAGAAAAAAACCAAAGTTGAACATATAAATTGGTATTAATGTTAATTTCACGTTTGCAATATGTACCTATACAAAATTGCGTTAGTTTCTCGTACCATGTAAACGAAGGTAACGTAGATTGTGTAGGTATGAACCCAGATCCAAATTTACAAGCGACACTGTGTTTTCTTTTGTATCGTGTACAAATGACATGTAATAAAGATTTATAGACGCATATTTTCAAAAATGATATCGGTTACATGTTTCAGCTCTTCCACTCGGACGAGCTCTGCATTATAAAAATTGTATGATATAGAGATTGCGTTGCATCATTACTGTTCAGCAGATATTTGCTTTTTTTGCAGATGTGCTTCCACTGCTCGCCGTCGGCGAGATTCTCGCGGATTCCACTGCTCGCCGTCGGCAAGATTCTCGCGGACTCCACTGCTCGCCGTCGGCGAGATTCTCGCGGATTTCATTGCTCGCCGTCGGCGAAATTCACGTGGATTCCATTGCTTGCCGTCGGCGAGATTCACGCGGATTCCACTGCTTGCCGTCGGCGAGATTCACGAAGAGCCCACTGCTCGCCATCGGCGAGATTTTCGCGGATTCCACTGCTTGCCGTCGGCAAGATTCACGCAGATTCCACTTGCTCGCCGTCGGCGAGATTCACGTGGATTTCACTGCTTGCCGTCGGCAAGATTCACGCAGATCCCACTGCTCGCCGTCGGCGAGATTCACACAGATTCCACTGCTCGCCGTCGGCGAGATTCTCGCTGATTCCACTGCTCGTCATCGGCGAGATTTTCGCGGATTCCACTGCTTGCCGTCGGCAAGATTCACGCAGATCCCACTGCTCGCCGTCGGCGAGATTCACGCAGATCCCACTGCTCGCCGACGGTGATATACGCGCAGTCGTTCGTAACATAAGTAGTTAGAACATAATTATTATTAATCCTTTTAGTGAAAGGCATTTTACGGAGTACATGCGAAGAATGTCACGGGCCGATTTGATATTTGAAAGACTGAAGAAAAACCAAATGAACCGAAGCATGGTGTGGTCTATACTATTGGCATCGGAGACAAGGACTAAGTGTAAGCGAATGCCACTTGACACTCAGAGAAATACTGATCTGAACGTAAACAAGCGATGCCCTTCAAACGAGGCTGAAAAAAAGTCCCTCGGCACGTAAGCCCGCCGGGCGGTCGGCTCGCCACAACGCATCGGCCCGCTGCCACTAAAGGGGTTAAAGAAAGGCATTAAGATAACTCTTAGAATTGAAATTAGGGTTCCCTGTTCAATTCTTCCTCAGCAACAATATGTTTATCTATACAAACACCGAAATGAAGCATCACCGCTGGCGAAAAAACGTCACGCGTACGTGACGGCGGCCGGCAAAGTGTTAAAGTACAGTTTCGCTTGAAATTAGTGATATGTAATCGTTATTATCGCTAGGTCGCGACGTCAATGTTTTTTCGTTGTACACATAAATAGCGAAGATCGTACAGTTGTCTCTTGTTGTGACTAGAAATTTAGTAAGAAAGATGGAGTTATTCATCCTGGTGCTCATTAAACTTTCTTTGCTCTCTGTTGCTCACAATCACGTTCTCAAGGAAAGTACAAATACATGTTCAGGGCATATGAGTAAAAATTCGTCAAATTGTCGTAACAGCAATTTAACAGACTTCATTTATACACCCTCAAACTCTTCGAGCCTTATCGACAATGACGGGGATCCGAAATCGGATCAGGTCGACTGTTTTGGTTTGGGAAAAACAGTAGCCGCTACTTTGGAATGGTTCTTCATGAGCAAACCAAATGGGACCAATGCCTTGGACGTACAATTTTTACTTTCTTCGAGAAAGCAGCCGCAACGCGTTCAGGTGATGATTGGAAAACAGTTCGGCTTGGAATGGACGGATTTTCGAATCGAACGTGGAACGGTAGTGATAGTCCACGGTTTTTTATCGCACGGTCAGCAAGCGTGGATCAGTGAGTTGGAAAAGTCATTCCTTCAATGGGTAAATTACATATTCGATCCTCTCCAACGTACCGATAATGCGCTTTCATCTGAATCTGCGACGTAATCTTTCAACAACTGGTCATTACTTTCAGAAAGATGTTAACGTTGTCGTGGTCGATTGGAGTAGCGGAGGTAACACCTGGAATTACTACAGAGCGGCAGTTAACACGAGGGTGGTGGGATATCAAATTGCGAGGTCCGTTTTATGTCGCTATTTATGCAGCAACCAATGATATTGACCGTACATGCGTTTCCATACAGTTTGCTTTGTTGTAAAGATTTTTAGAACACATCGAGAACGCAACGAGCAGTCATAGTGCTTCCGATTCGAATGATTGGGGATCGCTGCACTTGGTGGGCCACAGCCTCGGCGCGCACATCTGTGGCTTTGCCGCGAAGGAGTTGAAACAGAGACGGAGCAGGTGGAAGGTCGATAGAATAACAGGTCTGGATCCTGCGCAACCCTGTTTCAAGAACGCAGATTCAACCGTGAAACTTCACAAATCCGACGCACCGTTCGTCGATGTTATTCACACTAACGGCAAATTGCTTTCCGAGATCGGACTAGGTTTACCGGAACCGATAGGTTTGTTATTTTAGACATCGATCAGCATCGTGTTTCATGCTAATGAGAAAATAATTGCTCTACGTTAGGCCACGTGGATTTTTACCCAAACGGGGGCAGAAGTCAACCGGGCTGCGCAAGACTTGATTCCTCTTATTTCGAGTATTTACCGATACCTATTCAAGGTGATTCACCGGTCGTTCGCGTCTCAATTCATCGTTCAATACGTTTCTCCTTTACTTTAATCAAATGGAAATTCGATTTTAGCAATCAATAAGTCTATATGCAGTCACGGACGGTCGTACGTGTACTTGACGGAGTCTTTGGTATCGGACGTGAAAGGCAACTGCACGTTCTGGGCGCACCATTGGGACTTGTCCTATCGAAATTTAATGCATATATATACGGAGTCTTGCGATAGAAATATTTGTAGCGAAATGGGCATAAACGCAATAAACTCCCCGCAACGTGGAACATTCTTTGTCGCCACCTCTAACAGTGTACCGTTTTGCGGTAAGTTGTTTTCGATGATAAACAACGTTGTAAGATAAGAAACGCATACGAATTCTGTTTTGCCATTTACTTGCGCATTTCGCGTATATACCTTTTGTTGTTGCCATATTTTGCCTTGTTTCAGTTAACGGCACTCGTATAATCGATGAAGTAATAGTTCAATTGGAGAAGGATTACGCCGACCATCTGCACGACTGAGACCATCGATGGATTCGTAGTATACGTATGTATTATCGATTTAAAAATAAACGAACGTTGCTTCAGGTTTCAGAACACACACATCGCGTAAATTATTAAATAATATAGTAAAGAATTTTATTTATTTACACTTACGAATCGAAATTTAAACAAACTATTTACACGTTACACCATTCATCATTACTGGTGATGGACGCTTCAATTGAACAGGCAGTCTTTTAGCTTATCCTAAACGCGAAACATTCACGTTACAGCAAGATTAACTGTAAACACGGAATGGGATATTTCGTAGCGTACATATTATCTCAGAGTACGATTCAATATTGCAGCAAGAATGTTAAGTTCTTACGAAATGTACCTATATTTCGTACACTCTATCCTATCATTGGCACTTGATTAACGTAAGCGAGAACACCCGTGCGTTGAAGAGATATCAAACCTATATGTGCACGTTTACTCTACTATACTTTACTTTTTTGGTGCAATTACTTTTCGTGTTGCCTAATATCAGCTACTGTGCACGATACGTTTCAGTATCGAGATATTTTATGCTAATCAGTATGATACGATATTTAGCAAGGCCGCGTTTGCGTGTCAAGCGCGCTTTGGTAGATGGTTGATTCGCATAATTAAATCTTTTTTTGTCTTTTACCTTCTTTTTTTTGTTCTCGTGTATCACCGTTTGCTCGTGTAGCCCGGGGCAGCGAAAGGAACGCTTAACAAACGAACTTTTTACGCAATCAATGAATAACTTGAACATAAGTGGCTGGAAATATTCCAGTCCGTCCTTTACATTCGCCTATCCACCAACCGTCCGGTTGCTTCTGATGCACCGTTATCAAGTCACCAGGGCTTAGACTGAGCTCATCGTTCAAGTTTGCCGAATATTGATAGATCGCTCTGCACCGCTCCGTCCCGTCGGACTTGCAATTGCTTTCCACACGGTCAACGTCCTGGTTGTTGTTATCCTCGGACTGGCTGCTGAATTCATCGAAATCGCTAAAGTCATCCTCATCCGGCGGATTCTCCGAATTTCCATCGCCGGCTGTTCGGTCGGCCCAATGTCGGCTCTCGGTGTCCTGATCCTTTGCGAAATGAACGTCCGCCTCGTCCTGGTCGTCCTGAATCTCGAACGATTCGTTCTTTGCCCAAGAGGGAACCTGAAAGGATGACCGCAAGCTTGCTTGTATTTTATCGACTAACCGAGTTTGCCCTCCCTTGGCGATTCTCGTTTGCTCGACCATCGGGGCTTTTCTTACCTTGAGGACGCTCTGTTGCAAACCTTGCTTATCTCTCGAAACTAAGATATGATCGGCCAGGGGATGTGTCCCTCGTTTGCTGCCCTCAACTTCCGCTAATGTCCCGCCAACTTTGTACCTCGCCGCTTCTAGGAACAACAACATGGATCGCATCTAAAAGGGGACAGTAAAACTAGAGGATTACACGGGAAACGTTGACGACGAGCGATCGATCGGATGAAAGACGTAAGTGTAACCGTACATGATGCAGCTTTTCTGTCACGTTCTGCGTACTCTCGTCCGCGGCGAACGCAGGCGTCGCGACGAAAGCTCTGTGCAGAGTTTCCAGGCCTTCCCTGCCGCGCCTCTCTCTGTCCAGGTCTTGCCTGATAAGATGAAGGACCCGTACCAGCGCTTGCTTCCGGCGTTCTCTATTCATCGCTAGGGTGACGTGCTCGGCATAGAAGTCTGGCAGTAGCTGGTCGCAATTGGAGCCGTCGTTGCTTTCCACTCTGCGTATAAGGTTCTTAAGTATTTCAATGTCTTGGGAGACGTTGCAGTTACGTATGGGGGCTGCCAATCGGTCTGCACTCTGCGAACGAAAATCACCGTTGGTTGGTCAGGGCGAATCCGGGATGGACCCGGTGTCAAAGCAACGGGGATGAGTAGAAAGTGCGAAGAATCGGGGAAGGGTCGTACCTGTTGCAGACGGGGAGCCAGAGACTGCAGGTGAGCCAGGTAAACGTTCGCGAGATCCTTAAGAGCGCTCAGTCGTTCCTCCTCGAGAAGTTCCATTTGCTTGGCCCCCTTCCTCATCGTGCTTTCATACTCGAGCCTGGCTCTCTCGGCTCTCACGCTCACCGTGTAAAACTCCGTGTCCGCCCTACGTGACGAGTCCTCGGCCTTTCTCCTCCTGCTCTCGAGCTTGCTAGCCTCCTTCTCGGTCACATGATGGTTCGACGATTTGTTGTTGCTCTGCTGACTCTGGCTGATCGATTGCAGCCTGGCCAAATCCTGCAGCCTCTCGTTTTCCCGCGCGCAAGCGAAACTTTGCTTTTTACTTTTCATCGCGACGTTGCGCCACTCGTGAAGCGACTTTCCCGCCTTGTCCACGGAATTCTCGATGGACTTCCTCGAGCGTCCTTGAGCCTCCGCTACTCCTACCTGCGGGTATGCATACGAAACGCCTGTTTAAACGCCTCTTCGTCGTCGTCGTTGTCACTGCCATTGCATCGCATCGTTGGCTTTTATCGCGCGATTGTTCAAGCGCCGGTGTTTCCGTTTTCGTCAGTGCCGCGTAGGAAAAAAGGGGATCGATACGGGGCGAGCCGTGTTTCATCGCGGATATGACAACACTCGAGATTCACCGTGTATCATCTGCTATCAATCGATACGATACAAAAAGAAATGTCAATCGCTGCGAGCGAGGATTCTCCGATGACGATAACGAACGTCGATAATAGACGACAATCTTTGGAAAACACGGACACCATAGACACGTGTTTGATCATTTACGCAACTTACTCTTAGAGGTTTGGCGAGTTGCTCGCTAAGCGTCACCCCCCAGATTCTGTGGGCCTCCGCAGCAGCCTCCATTTCTTCGCCAACGCACCTCCATGCCTCGTTCACACCTCCGCTACCATTGCCACCTGCGTTTAGAAGCATCGCCTCGTCGTATTTTCTGTCTCTTACGCAACGAAAGTAACAATTAAAAACGATTAGCGTTACCTTGATCCTTTGCGCACGCCTTCGTCAATTTATTGCTCAACTTGCTGAGCCCTTTAGCGTAAGTTGCTTCCAATTCAGCCCTACAACCAGAAAAGACAAGAGATCTTTAAAGAAAAAAAAAAAAAAAGAAAAAATTGAACAGACGAATGAAAGTGATAGAAGCATTCACCTTTCATGAAGGATCGACGCCAGTTCCTTGCAAAAATCACCGCCCTGCTTCACGTACCTTCGAACGTCCTCGAATCCGCCTTGCCCTACCTGCGAGCAGAGAACCGTGCTAATTGTTTATTCTCCTACTTTCGAAACGATACACTTCGAGACTCTGCTAATTCTACGCTCGAATAATCGTAGTACTTAAGGGGAACTTGGAAAATAGCGGTAACCACGCATCATAGCTTGCTAAACGTAACATTACTAATAGCGCGCGAGTGAGTTACGACAATTTCTCTGGATCGAGCGCGCGTGCCCGCTTTAGCTTCTCTACCGCGAAAAGGAAAGATCTATGCATTTTCTCGCGATTTCGAGCAGCGCGAAGCGAGAGGGAACATTTATATCAGCGTTTTAAAGAGACACGGCCGCTGATCGATTCTACCCTTGTATTCCAATTCGTACGAGCCACGGAAATCGCCGCGACAGATTAATGGAATAGATTTTTCTCACGCGAGGAGAGTCCTTAGGCGTGCGACCGATTCTCCGACGACGCGCTTTCTCGAGGACGCGATTCGCTTCTTTCCGCGGCTTTTGTAAATTACAGGAAAGCATAATTGGCTTTCCGACCAGCGGAGAACGGCTCAGTTCGTTTAACGGTGGCGCATAAAATTACTCGCTGATCGGGAGCTCGCGCTCGACATTCTAAACATGCTCCGAGCCTGTCGCGCGCGTCCCTTTTTCGAACCAGAAGCGGACAAGTCTTTTTAAGATGACGTATCGCGGCTAAAGTTTGTGCAGAGAAATACCTCGAGGATATTAAAAGTCGATCAGTCGAGAAACACATTTTAGATAAGACTGGAAATCAGGACCGGTAACTCTTGGCAAAGAAACCGGTCACGTAGGTGTAGAATTTTCTTTATTCTGATTTTTGCCACCACGCGAGAGCTAAATTTTCCACCGCATTACGTATTTCGTATCGCGCAGTTGAAGCATTTATCCCGGCTAATAACTGGGTCGAAGAAAAGCTACCGGAAGTGTCATTTGTCTGTATTTTCCGTTGCTACGCACGACTCAACCTTTGGCGTAATTTTCTGGCGCAGCGACTTTCCAAGTCACGATACACGTGGGCTCAATGAATCTTCAAACTCAATTTCCTCGAGAAGGAAATCTCAAAGGGAAGCAAAATTTATTCTATTTCTTCGTCTCACTTTGGTCCACAGAGTCGCCCTTTTCATTTTTGCCCGCGAGTAGCCGAACATTCTGTATGTAATGTGTTTAAAGGTATTTGCATTGAGAACAATGCTTTCCGATTTTGTATACTTCTACTTATTTCATCGAGCTGGTGTTTGATCCTTTGCGTGTTACTGCCCGTTAAGCGCTCGCGATTACGGGAAAGATTAATCAATTGTTGCGCGAGGAGAGATCAACTTTCTTACTATCCGCCTTTCTACAGAACGAGCCAAGTTTTACGACGACGAGCAACGTCGTCGTTTAGAAACTGCCGCTCGGCGGACGAACGAATTGCAGTTGGAAACCAATTAATTTATCGCAGTTGAACGAAACTGGCTGGGTAAGAATAAACGTGTTAATGCCTGGTCGATGTGGAAACCTTTCGAAGTGAAAGGTTAATTGATACGTCAGGTTCGGTATTATAATACCACGGTCGCGAAACAAATATGGACTAGCGCGTGCAACAGGTGGTGAACGATCGAATCGAGCTTCCTATCGTCACCCGAGACGATTGCCGAACGAGTGAACTTATGTACTTGTACCAGAAAGATGCTCGTCATCCTTGAACAGGGAAATATTGAAGTCGCTCGATTCCGTATCACTGGAGGCAACGACGCCAAGCAAATACAAGTAGCTTTTCGAGTGTTAAGCACGAACGATGCATGCGATCGATTTAACCGAGACCTAAGATGATTCAAAGCCGAGAAACGTATCAACTTTTAAAGTAATCGCGTCGAGTTAGTTTCGAATAGCCCATGCCCGGGGGGTTTCGAGTGGCGCCTAAAAATAAATGGACGATCCGATTCGTGGCCGGACTTTCGACTGGCTCTCTCGTTTTTAATACGCATAACGTTGCAACAAGCTTCGCGAGGTTCGCAAGGATACCGGAATACGTAAATGCTTGATTAACGATTGCCGCGGAGGCAACTGCTTGTAACGGACGAAAGCGGAGGTCGGGAAGCGTCGAGAGATCGCAACGAACGCGTACGCGTACACGGTTCCTTTCCCTTTTACCTTAGAGTTAAGAGATATCCTCGGCTAAGGTTCACGTGACACGGTGAAATCGCGGAGGTCGCGGCTACTATCACCGCAACTTCGCTTTAACCGCTCGCGCATCTCCCGCGGCCGCGGCACGGACCTTTCTCCCTCTGTCAGAAGGCCCGTCCCCGCTTTCTTCGCAATTTCTATTCGCTCCTCGTTTATGCTTAGCGCGCAAGTAGCTACCGATTCACAGACGAACTGTAGAGATCCAACCCTATTAATTCCCATTAAAAGTAAGAGATCGTCCTTGAGCTGTAACTTTTTACATACGTTAGATACTAGCGGCTAAGAAGAGGACAAAGTCTGCTATTTTCTCTGCTTAACTGTCCCACACTTTCCATGCTTTAGCTATCTCTTCGATTAATATTTACCGTTCGCAGCCGACTCGTTACAATGACTTCTATAATATCGTTGCTTAAGAAATTGACGCGATCTACGGCGAATCAGCGATGCGTAACGATCAGAGGTGTACCGATTCTCGATCAACGGGATCCGCGTTGGATAAACATTCGAGTCGCAAAGAAGACGTTTCTTTTCATGCAGATTGACGACGAAGAAGAAGCATTTAGATCGTCTGCGATCGCGTAACGCAGTGGGTGAAATGAGGGAGCCGACGGTGCATAACGAAATAGAACAATGTACCTCGCTGGGTTCGAGAACGTGCAGCAGATGAGTAGAGGCCATTAACCCCCTGATTGACCCCAGCATTCTCCGCTTAATAAGGCCGGCTTTTCGAACGCGATCCCTGTTCCCATCCTCTCCGGTCGTGTGATCCGGCTCCTCGTTTTCCGTGTCGGAGCACAGCTTGTCGGTGCTAAACGAGACCGGAATCGGAGGGCTTTCGGGATCGGCGAACGTTTTCTTTGGACGATCGTTTGCCACCGAGGGACTAACGTCGGTAGCCGCGGTATCGCTGCTGGGCGTAGAAGGGACGTTGCCTTCCGAGACGGAGGACAAACCGAACTCCTCGACCCTTGGGATAGATCCTAGTTCTCCCGTTCGCGCTTTAGTCAAATCGTAAGACGCGCTGTTGCTCTTCGACACGGTCGGAACAGGCGACCCACCAGCAAGAGCACCGACGGCTTGCAATCTCGCGTGCTTGTTCACGACGTCGTTGATCCTGGTGGTCTCGTCGCGCAGCCAGCTTCGCATTCTCTGCCAAGCCTTGCCCAGCCGGCGTTTCTGCAAATTTCGGGTCTCTGTAGAAGCTGGTCCCGTCGCCCGATCGTCCTCGATAGAGAAAAGATCGACGCCCAACGAACGATCGGGCTTAACGATAAATCCATCGTAGCTTCGTCTCGATCCCCGGGTCAACTACTGTGACGCGAGAGGACCGATCCGCAGACACGAAGCTCCGAAGCCAGTTTTATCGTTCAGCCCGATCGAGGCACGCGGATACATCGTCGTTTCGGTAAATACCTTCGAGTATCGCACGTTTCGGCCGACAGATTTCGAAAATGCGTCGCTCGAGCGCTCAGGATCCGAATAGGAGCCGGACATCGAAGCGATTCCAGCATCGTATCCGTCGCTCTCCGTCCTACCTCTGCTGCAACTTATTCCTTCATACATCAAAGAGCTCGCCGGCCGTTTTACCAAATCGTATCGATCCGTTTCTTCGGCCGAATCCGTGATTATCGGCGTTGACCGTCTCCTCCTCGCTTTCTCCGACTCGATTTCCTCACCAGCCGCATCGTCGGCAACGTTCCCATCGATTTTGTCCCGAACTTGAACAGACATCGCGTTGAATTCCGCTGGGATCGTGCCACGAATCGCGCCGTCCGCGTCCGTCTCACGCTCGCTTTCTACCACTTTCTCGCTTTCGATTTCATCGAGGGCGCACGAATTCCTAGGAAAATCGTACAGCTCGTTTTGCGTCGATGCGTCTCCGTCGTTCCCGTTACCCGTCGGAATTTCTCCTGCAACCGTAGGATCGGGCGCATGTGTACGGGTGTCGTCGCCCTCGCGCAAGAAACTGAAGCTTATCTTTGGCACTCCGCCGTCGTCGGTTTTCACCGTCGTGATCGCTGTCAATTCCACGCTGCTCGTGTGCCGCTTCACCGTTGTCGTCCCGTTCGATCGATCGTCTTCTCCTTGGTCGTCGGTCCCTAATGATCGACGCGGATCCTCTTGTCGCTCCTCCTCGACGCGAGCAGGAGCGACGGCCAAGCTCTTCCGTTCCTCGACTCCACCCGCATTCTCGATCACGTCGCGAAACTCGTGACAATGTATTATCACCGGCGTAGGCAGGTCGTACCAAACGGCCGTGGAACTGCCGTTACTGTTACCGCCGATGCTGTTACTTTTCAACGGTAATGAGAACTTGCGAGCCGACTTTAAGGAGGACCATGCCTGTTTCGCTTCTTCCATGTTTCCTCCTCGCGCACCATGCGTGATCCGACAATTTTATAAATGCGCCAAACAGTTCTTCAACCGTTAATCAAGCATCGTAAAGCTATGATAAGGTCGACGAATGTAATGCGTATTCGACTATAGTCTCCCTGTTTCTAGGTAGATAACGCTTCCGTGTTACCACGTCCACCGAAACTCACAGCTTTACTCGTAAACACGATCGCTCTCTCCCTCTCTCTCTCTCTCTCTCTCTCCCTTGTTCTACTCTTCAAGTACAATTAATGTTTCACTTTACAGGCGATCCTTTGGAAGAAGAAATTCGTTCAATCGTGGTGCGAGTTGAGCGACGCGTTTGTCGTTTCACGAACGCGATTCTGATCGCTCGATACAGCGATTTCCATTTAAAAGAACCTTCGACGAACGAACATCGCGGACTCTCTTCCATTTCATTTTCGGCTAATCGTGAATCTCGGATTCTCTCGAGCTCGGTTTGGGGGTCTAAGGTCCGTCGCTGTTGCTTGGCACATTTCCAATGAACGCGATGCCCTCGATGCGGTCATGCGTCTCAGTGCACGATTTTCCTTGCAGATCGTAGATATGGAAGCGGCTGATCGGTAGGATTCGAAGAACGATCGAGTTTAAACGCGTTTAACGAATGACGCGAGCTCGTAAACACGAGACTGCTACCCTTTCGAGCATGTTTCGGAATAGTTTCGCCTTTCGGAAGTGCAGTAGCTCCGATCGCGGTTCACGGTCGCGATCCGCTCTCGAGCTCGCGTTACATAAACGAATCACAGGTGGTTATCGTTTTTGCGTCCCGATTCGCGATCGTTTTCTCAGCCACGTGATTTCTGCTCTCCCTCCCCCAGAATTGTTCAGCATCGACGACGAGAAATTTGCACTCGGCCTTTTCGTATGTCGCGACGATGCGAGAGAGCAAGCAAGAAACGCGTTACGCACTACCATCCGCGCTGACAATAACTATAAATCCACGATGTTTCGAAGCTGTTCCACATTCGTGAAACGATTGCCGATGGATTCGCGTCGTTCGTGCGCCTGGTGAGAAATCGATGAGCGAGCACCGAGCGATCATAATCGAGTTGATTCGCGAATGGAGACGAGTTAAACGACTCGATGTTAATCAACCATTCCACAATCGCACTAATGAAGCGACGCGTTATCGCGGTTCGTGCCGTGCGCGAGGGAATGTTCGCGGTTACGAACTGCTAGGCGATTTACAGCGAAGAACGGGAACGGCGACTGTGAAAAAACGTTCGATGCACCATGATCTTGGTGTTTGCGCGACGCTGTTCCAGTCGTGACTGAAGTTACTCTGGAAGTCGTGTTATACAACAGCGTCGAACAATTATAGCCGTATTATGTAGTGTACACACGCATTGCACAATCGGGCAAACAGCGCGCCGCGTCCTACCTCTACAGAAATAATTCACCACCGTTCCCCGTGAAAATACTCATCCCACGAATCTGCCATCCTAGCGAAACAATTTTAACGCGAAAGATTGCAATTTCACCGACCGCTTCGAATCCTTGACGGCGTTTCTCCTAGCAGTAAACGTAATCGCAGTTGATGACTGACCATTTAACGCGCGATATCGTAATACCCGTCTATC
The DNA here is from genome assembly GCA_023838395.1 of Holcopasites calliopsidis. Taxonomy (NCBI): domain Eukaryota; kingdom Metazoa; phylum Arthropoda; class Insecta; order Hymenoptera; family Apidae; genus Holcopasites; species Holcopasites calliopsidis. The sequence continues at coordinate 2,826,660 of JALHAQ010000003.1, forward strand.
CATCCAATCTCATCGGATTGAGTCGTCTGGAGTCGGCCGGAAGTGCAACCGGATCGCTTTGCGCTCCGAATGGATCGCGCTAGCTCAAAGATGCATACGTGGGTATGTATGTACCCCGCAGGCGATTCACGTAATGTACCGACAGGTTTAGTCGTAATCCTCCTTTTCTTTTCACTGAAGCCTCGAACGACCTGTCCGTTTTACAAGCGTGGGACATTTTTGCATGACAACCGAACACGAATGCGCTATCGATGAATCGGAGGACCACCGGGCAGGACGACGTCACGGACACGCGGATAACCGTGCGGGAGGTGTATTAAAGGAACGGGACGAAACGCGATGCATCGAATGCGCACAGTACGTCACGTAGCGGCACTGGCTGTCGCAGTCAGAAAGTCTCGGTGCACGCACGTCACTGCGTAAAGTTCGGAAACGAATGGGGCCGGGGATACATAGGCGAAGCGAGTAGCCGCCGGTTTCTAGGCGGGAGGTGTTATTCTCTTTCTTCGTGTCATATATATTTAGCTTCCTTTCGCGCGACACTCGCGCGTTACCGAAACATGGTGTGCACGTGCTGCGTAACGTCGTAATCTACATATGCGTGTAACGCGGATACAGGCTCGCCGACCGCCTTCCAGCAACTGGAGACTTCAATTATCCGTCCTATTCGTTCGCGAGTTCCCGTTCGTTCCCTGCCAAACGACGAGCCATGCAAGTACGATCGCACCCAAATCTGTCAGTACAATTGGAATGGATTGCGAACAATTGCAACTCCATGAAATCGCCACTTGGCACGGCAAAGTTATCGTTTCGCCAAACCGTTCAGTGTGGCGTATCGACGTGCAAGCCGAACAATCCGTCCTATCCGTCTTCAACGCGCTCGTTCCGTCTCTCGCTTTCGCCGGACGAACATCTTCTGTACTGTACATTTTGTCGAGTCTTCGACTTTGCCGTGTTCTATAAAGCTCCTTTATAAAATACAACCGTACCCGCGATAACGATGCTCGCGCGTCAAGCGATCCCCTTATCTTTGCGAGGAACGATCGTAATTTCCTCGCATACCTGCCATGCCGCTCGGAAATAGTAGTACAAGGGACGAATATTACGATTCGGACAAACGTTGCATTCGTTGAAGAAGAATATGATTCGGGATGCGGCGTTTCGCTTGCATACCGCCGCCTTCTGGGAATGCGCGCGGGCGGAAACTTCAGAAACCTTAGATATCGGAAGTTGGGAAACGAGGACTGGCATCCGGTACCGACCACCTTGCTTCTTTCCAGCCGCGGCTCGCGCTAACCCGTTACAGAAAATACCTCCGCTTATTCGGGCGAAGGTGCTCCATTCGACGCGCCCCGCGATAATTCCACAGACGCGTTCAATATTCAATCGCGTTTCCACGAATTCGATATTACTTATGCTTCGAATTCGATCCCGAGTAAAGGAAGAACCGAGGCCAGCTATGACGCGACTGCAATGCAAATTCGAACACGTGTCTCGTATCCGGTGAATCGCAGTTTAAACATGTGGTTACTCACAACGAGAATCTCGTGGTCCTGTGGACGAACCCAGCCGGACAACCATTGCCAATGGGAAAACATCTTGCAATTTCCACTAATCCATTCGGTCTGATTTTTGTTATTCATATAATTTTATCATTCGAAGCGCGAAACACATGGACAATCATGTTCGATACCACATCACCGTCACCAATATGTATGTCTTTTTATCGTTTATCGCTAAATTACGACACTTTCACCTCAGTTCCTTTTATTTTTTACATTCGCAGTTTGACCAGCCATTTCAAACCGTCCGGCGTATTTCACTGCACACGGTCCGACGAGAAAACAAATATTTGGAAAAACGTACACGGAGTGTCGCGAGGAGTATAGAAAGGAATTAATAAGACGCAGGCGTAGATCACGGCTCGCAGGAAATCGTACTGATAATACCTACATACATGTAACGCACCTATGTTCACTGCGAAATAATGTTTTTCGCTTATCGGACGATCCATTGCGTTATCCGACGTGACGTTTTTTTTTTCATGCGATACTGGTCAACGCGCCTTTAATCTTTTCTTCGAAAATTGGTACGATGAAATCGCATAATCGCATTTGCCGCGCGAGTATACTTGTAAGTTTGCCACAGCTTGATGCAACCTGCCGAAAGAATGCCACCTGCTTCTCCACAAACCTGATTTACGTCGACTGTTATATTTTCCTTCCCAGTTTTGGTATTGGTTTTTGTTGCCCACGCGAATCTCAAATGCATCCACCCTGTTCAACGATGGCAATGAACGCGACTGATACGGAAGGCACGCGAAATTGGAGGTCAGCTTTTCCTTGCACAGAGACCGACCGATGCGTGGAAACGTTACGAGGATTTTATCTCTTACTCTGTTGCTTTGCTTCGTGAACGGCCAGCCGTCTCCACTAATAATACGTTACACATTTTGCGTGTACAGCAGAAATTACGCGCAATATTGTATCTTCGTATGGGCGTGCCGCGGAATACCGCCGCTTTGAATTCCACCGTGAACGAGCCTTCGCTTGCTTTTTGCTTCTTTTACGGCTTTTTCGATACTAACCTTTTGCCTCTGAACGCCGCGCGATGTTTCACTGAACGACAAAGGAGTGGATAATGAAAAAAAGGAGAAGTAGAACGGTACGATCGTCGGAAGGCGCGTGTTCGTTAAACGATCTCAGCAGGTGCCAAAATTGGATCTCTCTTAATAACGGGATAAAATACTTTCCCCGCCCCTGTTAAAGGAGCGCAAACGCTAGTAAAAAAAAAATCGTGTACAGGATCGAACGGAGCATACCAAAGGAAACGCAGCGAGCATATTCTATAAGAACGTGCTGTTCTAAAATGTAATGAGCATCGATAAGCGTATAGGAACTGATACGAAGTAGCCATATAGCGGTGTCTCGTAATGATATATGGCTACGAGAATCAACCGGAAACGAGTCGTCAACCGGAACGAGGTTCTTTTACGAACCACTCGGGTTACGAGCCACGTAACAAAATGTACCCCGAATATAATATATACGTAGGTACTCATCCGCGTGGTTAGTACTCTATAAGACCACAGAGCATTTCTACATGAGCAAGAAAAGGATTCTTAAATGTTGCGCTTCGAACGAACGCGAAGGCGAGGTAAAAGAGCTCACGCTGAAACAGCGTGGATATAGTTACCTGTACCTATTGCGCAAACATTTAATACTGCAAAAAAGACAGAAGGAGTTAAGAGCCGAGTTACAAAGAACAGCGAAAGCATAGGATATTAAATAAGAGAAGCAGGCAGAAGAGGAACCGAGCTCTTACGCTTTCAGTCGGAGTAGAGGCGGTCCCGTTGCGTGTAGCCTACGATTGTCCAGTATAATAAGATGCACGTCTCTGACGTAAGACTTTCACCCCTGAGGGTCCTTCTCGAACTCGGCTGTGCTATACCGGACTAATGTATGTATATATCTATCGTTATTTAATAGACGACCTATCCCTATCCTTCTCTCCTCCTTTCTCATTACCGGCCGTTCACCTTTTTCTTCTTCGCGATCTCTCAAACTTACTACCTTCCCTGTTGCATTCGACCGATAATTACGTAACGAAATATTCAAGTTTGTGCCGCGATTTCTTGAAAATGTTACGACACCGACGCCCAGAACCATTTGGATTCTCGTCGTATCGAAACCTCTCGGAACGTCAATCAAAGATTATTCAAATCGATGTTAGCATCCGTAACTGCGGCAAGAGATCAAACGGATAAAAAAAGAAGCTTAAGTGCAATTGCTTTTCGATGTAGTCGGGAAGTTCGGTTCGCTTTTGGACACAAGAGATTAGGCTTCGCAATGACTTAGTCAGCGATAAACAGCAACGGAAACAACTTTTTTTTCGTTGACCTGTATCGACGATCCAGATAAGATTTATTGTTGAATCAAGGATAAGGATAACTGGAGCAAAGCGTCTTAACGTTCACTCGGTAACTAAATTTCAATGACGCTCGATCACCTGCCTTTCGTGTTCCGCTAATTCGACGATGCTACGAGGGTCCATCGTGCTGCTAGATTTTATTGCTTTCGCACCGCGCTAGAACTTTTCGGGGGAAGAAACTTCCATAAAATGTAGATACGCTCAGGAGTTCTGTAGCAAATATTTAACAAGAATAGTCAAAACGCGAAATGGTTTAGCTCAAAGGCAGCGAGATACAAGTGAAAAATGATTCCAAATAATTCTATCTGGGAATCGTCATCTATGAAACGCATGACATACATACAGTCATTGTCTATCAATAACTATAGCGTCATATGCAGCTAATTACTCTACGATCATGCCATTTAACCCAAAACCCGTAATCGGCTTGACAATTCCACACGAATCGTGTATTTCTTCTCTACGTGTTCATGACATCGTAGAAAAATTGTAACAAGCTTTGAAAGTTTGCGCAACGAGTGGCGCGTGTCATGCATTTGATAAAACTTTAGGTTTCACGAGAGGGATCGAGGAACGTGTAAAAATGTTCGCTTCCATCAGCGGAGCTTATACACTTCTCAATGATATGACGCCCAACTTTTGTACCCTGTTGAATCTTCCATTGACAGAATAAAATCAGGGGGCGCATAGCAGTACAAATGCGACAGAGAAAATGTATAAGGCACGGACAAACATTTAACTAAGCGTACAAAAAATTTTACCTAATTGGATCAAGCTTCTAGCATTTAATAAATCGTAAGGGGGATAACATGCACAAGTAAATACGTCCGCGATGGGTAATCAAAATCTTACTGAATAAACTTTCAAAGTAACGAGCACGATTTATGGATATTCATCTCTCACGCGTGGATATTCATCTCTCATAAAAAGGTGGAAGATAAAAACAAAACGTAGCAGAAGAAACCGTACGAAATAGATGATAACGTCAAGTTTTAGCAAGTGGGACTACATTAAAGCATCGGCAGAATGGGCACTCACCGCGTATTTATCCTTGTAAAAAAGCGAACTGGTCGACATGGTGTTAATCCAGAAGCAACAAGTTGCACCGACCGCATAAAGTCACGGTTTCATCCTCGATCTCCGTTACTTCTGCTGCGACGCTTCGGGACATCCGTTCAGCGTTGACGTTCCGTGCCAGTATCTTCGTTCGGATTATTATCGAGGGAAAAAAAGAACTGCGTCCTCGTTGTAATAAAAAATAGCGGCGCGGTAGTGGAGACTATAAGAGCATATCCGACGAATGCTTTTGCAGTCACCTTTCCGAGAAGACGGACAACTGCCAGACCGAAGAAAACGAGACGAAGCAGAGCTGCGACAGAGAGACTGATACACCGTGTGTACGTCCTGTTAGTTTATGGCCATGGTTACGGCAAGAAAGGTAGTGCCTCCCCTTCTGCGCCGCCACGCTGACCTACAATAAACGCAAAGGCTCTCTCTTCTCCTTCTCTTTTCCCGCGCGCCCACTGTCCAATGCAAACATTATTTTTTTGTTGCGTTTTTACTACGCTGGCTTGTATTATTTCGCGAAAAGATTTCATTAAATACTTTATTTTTGTCACGGCCGATCAAGCCTAATAAGCAGAAAAACGCACTCATATATGTTTCTCTGCTTTGTTTTGGAATTGACTACTTTTTGCAATACGTATGCACATAGAGAATCAATGAAACGAGAGATAGTTTCTTCTGAACGGATAACCAATTCGATGCAATAATAAACAGAAAAACATTTTCTTGTACGACCATTAACGGATAATTAATCATTTTTTGTCACCTCTTTGTTCAACCGTTGGAAATTCCATTTAGAAAAGTGTTAAGGTATAAACCCGCAGTTAACTCTTTTCATTACAACTCTCATGAGACTAGTAGGTAGGTATCCGACATACAATTTGTCTGCACAACTTTGCGTAGGGTTTATTATTTAATGTTAGAAATTGTTGGCGCCAGAATGTGCCTGATTAATATTTTTCAAAGTTCGATTCCGGAAACAAGAGAATACGACATCGACAGAATCAACCAATCGCCATCTTGTTTGATCGATAGTTGAATCTCGAAACACTCTCGAATCAGAGGTCTGCGGCGTGATACGTAAGTGCTCTGTGTTTGTTTGCTTCTCGCGGAACGAAGCTCTCGTAATATGACTCAAGAAGGCCAGTAAGTATACAAAAAATTAAGAAATATTTCACCGAGCTATGCCTCTCAACGTTGAGGCATTACCGCCGCGGTGTAGTTAGAATCGTAACAGATAATCGTGGAAAAAAGCTCGAATGCCGCCCCGTGGCTTTCGAAACACCGCCATGTTGTAAGGCCGCTTTATTGATTCTCGAAATTTCTGGGAAAGAATAGGAAGAAAGTATCTGGGATTACTCGTTTCTTTAATTCTTAAACGACTGTATGCAACTTTTTGATTGCGACTCAATTATCGACAATGAATGCTCCGATGTCGTTTGTTCCCCTTTACAAGATATCGCATGATCGAATTCGATATATTAGCTCCAAGTTGCTCATATTTCCAAGTAACTTATTCATCGATATATTTCAAAGACATGAACTGTAAATTAGATTCCTTTGGCAATCTGCATTGATATGATCAAATGATGTACGAGTGGGCGTACTTTTCTCAGTCGATGCCCACAGTCGTTCTATCTTTTTATCCGTAATGACTAGCGGTATTTGTCGGAAACCGTGAAACGACTTCCTAACCTATAAGTATCGGCTATACATATTTTAATCGCAATGCCAATTTACATCTGTTAATAATGCTTTAATCCGTGAACTGTCCAATAATGACTTCGTTTAAAAATCGACGGACAACAATTGGTAGGAAATAAAATGCATGTTCTTAAATTATCCGTGCTCACCGTTTACAAGTTTGCATGCCGTGTACACCTGTATATAATATATTTTACATAGTATAAATACATTTTGCATAAGTAATCTCTGTAATTATCCTTCAAAGTAAGATCTGCATCGCAAATAACATTTAACCTAAGTTGAAGGGCCAATATTGCTAATTAACCTCCTCACATTTAATGCTAACCTAATTCATAATTGTAGTTTCAACGATCCTCAGTTTATGTACTATTAGTTCGTCAAAAGATATTGACTATTAAATATTTTTTAGACTGCCTCCCCCACCTGTTATGTGGGCTCAAAGGAAAGAGATTCTGTTTGTTACCATCTGTCTAGAAGATTGCAAAGATCCCATTATTAACGTCGAACCACAAATGATATATTTTAAAGGAGTGGGAGGAACGGAACAAAAAATGCATGAAGTAACAATTGACCTATATGGAGAAGTTATTGCAAATAAAACAGTTCAAAATTTAAGAGGAAGGACCATAGAGTTAGTTCTTACCAAAAAAGAAGAGGGCCCGTATTGGCCCAGATTAACAAAAGAGAAAACGAAAGCTCATTGGTTAAAAAGTGATTTTAACAAATGGAAGGATGAGGACGATAGCGAGGAAGAAGGTGGCAACGATTTGGAAGAGGTAAGGATACATACTCTTTTATCTAGTTTCCATTTAGTTTTCTTCAGGAAACATTAACTGTTCATTGCTCATAGATGGTACGGCAGATGGGTGCTCTAGGAGGATCAGGAGACAGTAAACTTAACTTTGACGACTTAGATGACTTAGGAGACGGTGACGGAATGGATAGCGATGATGATGATTTACCTGAACTGTCCGAATGAAGAAACTTGACACTATCTTAAAATAATCTTCTTTAAAAAAAAAAGTAAAAAATACAAAAATATGTGGCGACCTAAGAACGGTGCACCATCAGGCGATATTTCAGTAGGCCAGCTATTTGTATTTTCAATTGCAAATAAGTTTTGCAATTTCGCTAAAGGCCCACGTTGCAATAGCAAACAGACAGTGGAGGTGCACGATAAACTGTCAACGTAAACGTATACAGTGGTCAAGAGAAAAGAAACAGTAATATACTTTTTAATGATTCTCCAATCCTTCTACTTACTTCATAGTTCATGGACTAAGTTATAATGAACAAGCTTTTTTAATAATGATTACTTGTGTATAATACAAAGGAGATAAAATAATGAAAATTAATTAAATTGTTCGTGCAATGGTTTATTTCAGGAAATCCCGTTAAAGAACTTTGAACATGCAATGTATGTATGAATGTACAAAGCAATTCCTATCGACACCAGACCAAACAGCTTTATTTATTTTGTCTCTAATAATTTGATATATTTTTCTTTTCAATTGCTACATCGTAAAGAATTTTCGGAATTGTAGTCTCTATTCTATAACAAGACGATAGCAGTCACGAAATAAAATATTCGTGTTCTATAATATTTAGATATAATGAAGTCATATAAAATGATTTATCCGACGATACTGGAAGCGCCGCGTAACGCTAGATATCCAGCAGTTATATCCATTGGTAGACTTCGTACCGTTGCAAATTCTTCTGCAGTTGCATAGTATAATTTAGTCTGTGGATCTGTATATCGTGCCTGTAAAATAAATATAATTTATACCTGAACTTACATTTTAATAATGCCACCAGTCGCAAAAAAGAATGTAAAGTATGCGACATACGGGTAATCCAGAAATATCAGAGTACTTCCTCGCTGGCCTAAAGCTAGGCGGTGCATTAATAGAGCTATCTGAAATTTACTCCGGTTAACGATCATATCTCTATTCTGATAACTTGCAGAAATTTCAAATTACTTAACAATTTTGAGACGATTAGTTACTCAATTCGTTCTAAATCTATAAAAAGTAAATGAATACATATATAAATTTTACGTACAATGCACTACATCCACTGGCCATGGTAAAGTTCGTTCTTGAGCCAAAAGTTGCTTCAAAGAGCGCCACGTACGTTTCTTTCCTGTGGCACTTGTGGATCGAAATTTCTGTTGAAAGACTGTACTCTTGAAAATCGGTGGTGGTTTCTTGTTGAATTCCGCTACTTCCTCATTTACCATTTTTCATTTCCCCTAAGACAAATGACCTAGTGTTACGTTATCTAGTAGTCAAAAATATAGACAAAGGCAATGTTAATCCATATAGGCAAGATTAAATCATCTATGACATTTTATAGAAAAAAAATCAACTGGATGTTTTTTACTTCAATGTTTCAACATACTTCAATTAAATTATATTTCATATAATTTTTCTTCAGAATCACATAGGACTAATACTTTTTGCACATCGCATTCTAGTATACCACAAATTGTACGTATGATAGTTGCATGCATATTTTTTACCAGGACTTTAGCCCATGGGTTTAGAATTAATAAAGCAATATAATAGTCCTCTGAATGTCTAAATAGAAATATTTAATTAGCCAATACCTCCAATACGTATATGTATAATCAATCTGATTACCTCTGAGATTGAAAGCAATAGGTGTATCCACGAGAGAGATACTTTTGTATAACGACCGATAAATCATCTTCGAATAAAACAAAACCTTGTTCGCTTGGTTCAATTAAGCAGAGAATCGCATGATGACAAAGCAGTTGCTTATATTTCATCTGATCCCTTCCTTTACAAATACCTTTTGATTTCTACACAGTGGATGTATACTTAATAAAATAAACAAACATGGACAGACCATTTTACTACATCGAATATAAAAAATGAGATTTATCCTACAACCTTTGTTATATGGAGCATAACTTGTATATTCCTCTTTAAATACTCTATATCCTTCATGTACAGCTCTATAAATTTCTGTGACATTTCTACTTCCTTCTTGACAATATTCATAGCACAGTTTGCCAAATTGTGCCTGCTGCATATTTCTTGCTTATCGTTATCTTTGTTAAACAAGTGATTATCCACTTGACTATTAGGCGTAACTGTATTCTGACTAAATACCTGTGAACCTCTACATACTGCAGCGTTTCTTAACTTGATGTTTTTATAATTATGAAAACTAATATACTTTTCATTGTACACGATGGAAGATGATAGATCTTTTTTCTGTTCAACTGATTTATTTGCTAAGTTTGTTCTCATCTTCTTATTGGAAGTCGCATTGTTATTACTTTTATGCTGTTTACCTTGAACCTTTTTTACACCTTCGTTACTTTTCTTTCTTATCCTTGCTTTCTGTAAAATTTGTGTGTTGATGTTTTTCAAGTGAGAAGTTAGAATCCGTGTGTCGTACAAATATGTAAGCTTATCAAAGGCACTAGCATATTTGTCTATCAAATATTTCATGCCCTTTTCGTTAGAAAAATCCACATTTTCTTGCATATTAATCTCCTTCATTTTTTGTGCTGTGTGAAGTAACAGTTGTCTGATTCTACAAGACCTTTCCACGTGCGTCAGAAATTTAATTTTGGTCAGCTTCTTGCAAGCACAAGGTTCGATTCTTAAACCTAAGTTCTGAATAAGTTTATGTGCCAATTTATCGACATTGAATGTTGGCACTTCAAACATGTCAATTAGCCAAGAATTACAAAATTCTGCTTGCGGTAATAACTAAATCTCTACGTATATAAATATATTAAAATAATACATAATAAAGACATCGCAAAATACTTGTTTCTATAACATGGAAACACCATCAGATCACGATAAACAAAGTTATGCATTTGTTCTTTTACCTAACTTCATAATTATTTATAATGTAATTACTCTGTAATAATTTACATTTTACGAACAACGTAAGGGTATGATCTTGTAGAAACGAAAAATTAAGATGTGCTTCCAAACTATTTGCTAACATGTTTATACTCTTTTGCCGCAAAAGTCTTACCGAGTTGTGCCAAAAAAATTTCTTAATTAGAAAGTTCCCTAAGCGTGGTAAGTACATATTTCTCAGATCATACTGAAGCGTAATAAAAAATCGCAAACAGCAAATTATTGCTGCTCAACAAAACAAAATTCTATGCTCCCTAATGCGAAAGAAATTAAATAGTTTACAACCTGTCAAACAAACCATTCTTGTAATTTTGTTTTAATGTACCACTCGCGTCGATGACTATTTATAAACTGTAAATCTTTACATACATACGTTTCTTTTTTATCCCGTTTACTTTTAAAACTAGCAATAATTGCAAAATACAATCTTTATTTACTACTCACCGTTGAAAGATCGTTGCTTTACTCCATTACTGAATTGAAAAGCATGAACCTTAAGTGCTGTAGATATATCACGCATGTATATTATACGTTTTAAGTTTTGATTTTTAATATGAAAAATACAAAAGAAGTCGTATATTGTCTGACCCGGCACAATCTAACATTTATTTATATTTTTGATAAAACAAATATATATTTAATCGACATGTAATGATTTGCGGCAAAAGTCTAGTAGACGAAAGATTGTCGGATGTGTTAAAATCCGAATTTGTTCACATTTTTAAATTAAATGTAATTATAAATATGCGGAAAAATGATAGTATGCTTTTAATGTAATGGAACTAATCGTAAAGCTCGGATGGAAGGGAGTGTGAAACAGATCTAGAATAGTGGGGGGATCTTACTTGACAGCCACAGCCACAGCGTCTGTGTGAGAGGTACGTGACCAATTCACCTTCTACTTCAGTGAAGGTCGAAGAAGGATTTTTTAGGATTGCCCTAGATTCGCGAAAAATTTCCAATTTCGTTGCAATTAGCAGTTTGAACATATCAAGTAGCTGTGACATCATGGGTCGGAAATTTTTTGTTGGTGGTAACTGGAAAATGAATGGTAGTAAAGGTGAAATAGATAATATTGTTGCCTTCTTAAAAACTGGCCCTCTCGACTCAAATGTCGGTAAGTCTTCTGCATTCTATACTTTAACCTTCATAATTTGCAATTCCTGCTTAGTTATTTATTTATGTACGTATTATTGCATCAGAGGTTGTTGTTGGAGTTCCATCGATATATTTAACATATGCTAAAAGCATATTACCTAGCAACGTTAGTATCGCTGGACAAAATGCATATAAAGTTGCAAAAGGAGCATTTACTGGAGAAATAAGTCCTGCTATGCTCTTGGACAATGAAATTCCATGGGTTATTCTTGGTCATTCAGAGCGTAGAAACATTTTTGGTGAAACGGATGAGTTAGTTGCAGAAAAGGTAGCTCATGCTTTAGAAGCAGGTTTAAAGGTAATGAAACATTTTGCTCCCTTTTAAAACGTAATAAGATAAAATCAGAAAATGTTTGAAATTATTTATGCGTTCATATTCACCTTATCTTGCTTCAAGTATTTCAAGGTAACTTAAGCTGTAAATGATTTTGTTGCACAGGTAATTGCGTGCATTGGAGAGAAGCTAGAGGAACGTGAAGCTGGCAAAACCGAGGAAGTAGTATTTAGACAAACGAAAGCTATTGCGGATAAAATCAAATGTTGGGACAACGTTGTTGTTGCCTATGAACCAGTTTGGGCAATCGGTACAGGCAAAACTGCTACACCCCAACAAGCTCAAGAGGTGCATGAGAAACTGAGAGAATGGTTCTGTAAAAATGTGAGTCAAACGGTTGCTGACACTGTCAGAATTATTTATGGAGGTTCGGTGACGGCGGGTAATGCGAAGGATTTGGCAAAAGAAAAAGACATTGATGGATTCTTGGTTGGAGGAGCATCCTTGAAACCTGAATTTGTGCAAATTGTTAATGCTAAGCAGTGAGAACAAATATTCACATATGTAAAAATGTTAAATGTGGATACTAAATGGCATACTATAGAGAATTAATTTATACGTTTTCCTGTTGCTTGCACAGAGAAAGATTTACATCATGTTGTTGCAATGAGAATTTATTCTGCATCTAATGATAAACTGTACATTTCAGTCTACGTATTATTCTAAAATCAATATGTATTTCATGTAAATATATATAACTAACGATAATGTAATAAATGTAGCAACAGAATGTAAGTTCAATTATTTATTTTGCAATAATTTTATTTAATCTAATTCATCGATTAACCCTTTAACCATAACAGTTTCAGGCATAGCATTGTTAGCAACATCTTTAACACCACCAATTTTTGTTTTTGCGCATGCAATATCTGATAAACATTTAAATGAACGTGGTTCCCAAACAGCCAATGTTGCTAGAGATTTTCGATTAAGTAAAATGTTACACCTAGTTAAACCTTCGAATAATGTTTTAAGACCAATACCATGCTCACTTGCGGCAGCTTGTATTCTGGTTTCCCAGAGCTGTAAAAGAATAGTAATTGCGTATAAATATACATAGCAAGATTGTGTAAAAAAAAATGTTGTTCATTCTATGTCCTACCTCCTTCATATCTTCTTTTTTAAGCTGCCTTCCTTTCGTAGCTCTTAGCAATGATTTGTGTACGTTTCGTATAGCTATACTATAGCAGTTTCTTCGCCTTCCAATGTAGTGCTGAAAAAATAAAAGTTTATTCGTTGTTAAATAAATTGCAATATCTCCTAAAATAATTTTCTAAACTGGTTTGTGTAAATATATTTACTGCGGCGAGCTTAAATATTTGACGTTTTCGCCAGAATTCGTCAGGACCTCGGCTTCTTATGAACAACTGTGCAGTTAAAAACACCATGATTTTTAAATTAACAGAATTGATAAATTTTTTATATTTATGCCCTTTACTCAGATGAGGGATACACAATTTGTTCGAGGTTATCCAAACTTGCAGTATAAGAACTACACAGATTTAAAAGGCACTAGTAATCGAATGTCAATGCCACGTGCTTTTTGCAATAATGCCGTGTGTTAGGAAAATCGAAACTTGTCCAAAACATCAAATGCATTAAAAATTTCTTGTACATATAAGAAAATTATTGTTTAAAGAGTTAAAGGATTTGATTTGATTGATAAGTTCACATTTAACTAGAAGCAGCACTGTAAAATTTGTTTTGCAGACAATAGTGAATTACAATTTTTAAGGTTATGATGGGATTGCGTTCACACGTGTTCTAAAAATTCGTATATCAATAAACCACAATTTTTCTACCCTAATCTTTGCACAGTATTAAACTAAGATATTAATATGAAAAATAAACGGAGGTAAACTATTCTTTCATGAATATAGTTATTATGATATCGGCAAATAAACTTGAATCAAATTTACATCAATATAAAAACGAAAATATACAGCTTTGAAAATGTTAAATATATAACTACATTTGTTTTTATGAAGCCAGTTTACTTTTATTATTAATAAATTGCGATCTGTTACACTTTTCTTTATGCAAATTGCTCCTTCTTTGCTTTGAACGTAATTTCCTTCTTTTAGCAGGATCAAAGTAACAAAAATGGACGAGGATGTGGATAATTTAGAAGATATAAATATGAATGAAGTCACAGATTCTGAAGAGGAATACTCAGAGAATGAACGCAGATTGCTTAAAAAAGTACGAGAGAGAAACTCTTCTGACAGTTACGATAGCGATCATGAGGTATACGGATTGGGTAAAGAAGATGAGGATGATGAAGACGAGAGACAAACAGATTCCATGGAGTCTGATATTGAAGGATTGCAAGAAGATTTTGATCTACCAAATGAGAAAGCTTGGGGTAAAAAAAAGAGGGCTTATTATTCTACGGATTATGTTGATCCTGATTATGCTACGGCTAATCAGAAAGACATAGCCGAGGCAGAGATAGAAGAAGAAGAAGCCAGGAATATTCAAAAACGGTTAGCGGAACAACTGGATGACGCTGACTTTGGATTAGACTTTATAGAATTAAAACAGGGTAACGATCAAGAAGTTAGCGAGAATGCAGAACAATTTATAAAGACTGACCTCACTAAGCTTAGTAAACGACAAAAACAAGCTATGATGCAAAAAGAAAGTCCTGAATTTATGGCCCTTGTGAATGATTTTAAAGGTATTATCTATACATTAGTTGTTTTCAATGTAGATGAGAGTATTAAAACACGCTATTGATATCTATTTTATGTTTTAGATCGTATGTCGGAAGCAAGAGATTTGTTAGCACCATTTTTGACGTTAGTTAAAAATGGGATACTACCCGACTGTACTGCAGCCTCCTTTACAAGGACAAAGTATCACCTTTTGTTAAACTACTCGGTCAATATTTTATTCTACTTGATGCTGAAATCAAAAAGACTGCCTGTAAGTTCTCATCCGGTTATAAAGCGATTGGCACAATATCGCCAACTAATAAACCAACTGGAATCGGGACAAGGAAATTTGATAGAAGAAATACGAACAACGCTAAAAGCTGAAAAGCAGGGGAAACCTTTGTATAATCTGGTTGATGGTGCTAAAACAAATATTAACAAGCAAAACTCTAGTCGCTTCAAGCAAGATGCCAATCATCTAACCGAATCTATAAATGAAATTGGTAGTGCAGAGTCATTAGTGTCAGAATCCGAAACTGAGATGGAAAACAGTAAATTAATTGATGAAGAAAAGGACTTAAAGAATGAAATAGAAAACAAATCTGAAAATACAAATACTGCTGATTCTATACTTGATAGCGAGGGCAAAAGAGCAATTACATATCAAATAGCAAAGAATAAAGGTTTAACACCGCATCGCAAGAAGGATCAACGCAATCCTAGAGTTAAACATAGAAATAAATATCGTAAAGCTAAAATTCGTAGGAAAGGAGCGGTATGTATTTATTTAACGTGCATCTTTCACGTGTTTTCATAATGAAACTGTATTTTGTTTTGTAGGTCAGAGAAGTTAGAAAGGAACTTACTCGTTATGCTGGCGAAATATCGGGTATCAAAGCTGGTGTGAAGAAGAGCATTAAGTTGAAATAAAAACCAGGAATATATTGCAATTGTACTGTAATTTGTAAATGATAAAATCACCTTTATTATCTATTAAGATACACGCCGTCTTCTACATTAATGTACATTTATTTTATTTTTGTACTTGTTGTACAAGTTATCTAGAGTGGAAAAGAATGTAATGAAAAACAATATTTACGCAATAATTACATAAAGATAACAATTACTTTATTTTTCATTTGCATGAAATGATAAGACGCTTACATCAAATGCTAGACACACCAAGGAATAGTCATCACATGACTGAATAATGAACATCAAACTATACAGATTTACATCTTGTTGCTCCGTAATTTCTATATTTCTCATAATATAGATTGTATCATGTAAAAAAAGTGTGAACCTCAGTCCAAGAGAAACTTAAACTTCCAATTTGGCCAGTATGTCCGATTCACGGAATAAATGCAGCTCTTTGTTGTCTTCCAATTCTACCTTAGTTCCACCATATTCCGGTAATAAAACAACATCGCCAACTTTAATACTTAAAGGAACGTGCTCTCCTTTCTAAAAAAAAGAGAAATGAAAATTGGTAAATATAAATTGGCATCCTCTTCTCCATACATAATAGCTGCAACAAATTGCTCAAGATATCACATGCTTTTCACATACCTCGTTTCTTTGCCCAGGTCCGATTGCTACAACTGTTCCTTGCAAAACTTTTGCTTGGACTTTTTCTGGTAAAACAATACCGCCTTTTGTTTTTGTCACAGCCTCAGCTCTCTGCACGAGAACTCTATCAAAGAGAGGCATGAGTCTCTTAATGGTGTTAACTGCAGCCTGAAAAATGATGAAAATAGGAAGTTTTGATAATGTTTACAATCAGCTTTTTAGGACATCCGTTTGAAATACATTTTCAAAATTAATTACTTTAAGATCGTGCATGATGCAACTCTCTTAAATTGTCCACAAATACTTCAAATCTTGATAGTGTTGCTATTCAATTTCCAATGTCGAATCGCAAACAACATAGAGGAAGTTACCATTTTGTGCATTTTTTTGTTTTAAAAACATTTGTTTTCTATCGTTAATAAAAAATTGTCACAGTGTTAATAAAAAAAAATTGGTGCCGGTGACGCGACATAGATTAAGATATTACTGAAGTTACTAAACGAAACAAAACAATAACGTATGAGATATATATATATCAATTGTGCCTTTACATTTTGAATTACATTTCTTTGACCTAAGAGATGATTTAATAAATAATATAGCGATGTAACTAGTGGTGTTAAGGTTATTTACGGAAATTAAGAAAGAAAAACGAATTCTTCAACGGCGTAAGCAATATAATGTAAAGGTACTGCCAATTTTATATTCTTACCATTTGTGTGGATGTATTTTCAAAGTAATAAGTTGAATAATATAACCGACAGAAACAGCCGCAAACGGCGTGCAATCCAACACGTGCAGAGTAATTCTCCCCTTCCGTCTCTCAGGCTTTCTCGAATATTCCTGTTTCTCCCACCCTACTAACACGACTTTGTCCCACCACGTGCTTATTGATTTCGCGATTGGAGTAAAAATACAGATTTCACGACAGAGGTCGCATTGACGAGTTCTCGTCTGATCCGCGGAGCTCCCGCTACGACGAGCTGTTCAACAAACTCTGTCTTGCTGTCCCGCGGATCACATAGTGATCCGTGCTCTTCCCGACAGAGTTGACAAAGAAAGTTGAAGAGAGTGAGGCAGACAGTGAGACGGAGAAACACGTAGGCGATACGCATACGGATGCACACATGTATTATTAACTGTAAAGTGCAGAAACTTGTCAAAAGAAATTGTGGCTTATACTTTTTCGTTCTAAATATGATACTATCATTTGCGGTTGTATAGCAACAATTAACGATATTGAAGTTGTTAAAATTCTCTTTTTAGAATGTTTTAATTCATAACTTGGTAAAAAACCTTCAGTCGGAGGTTATACCGAAAGGACAAACTAATAATACATCAACGCCTATTATTTTTTAAGAAGTGGAAAATATTCGGGTGAAAGATGTTTAATATTAATCCACCAAAATCATCCGCATCATTGTCCGAGACAAGTGAGGAAAACATCATAAATGACATGGACATGGATAAAATAGCTCATTACCTAATTGGTACTCAACAAAGGTTTCGGGAAAATATTATTCTTCCAAGATCCGTGGCTCCTGTACGGATTAAAACTAATGAGGAAAAATTAGTCGAAAGCGCGATGGAGAGTTGTACATTTAAAAGCATCGCAAGTTGTGTTATAGGTATATTTGTCTTTCACCATGGGGTAATGATTACTCCTTTTATGCCAGTGCAATTAAGAAAAAATTAGATTTACAGGGTACGGTTTGGGAGCGGCAATCGGTCTATTCACATCCAGCGTGAATCCAAATGTAGCCAGTGTTGAGAAACAACAAAGCGTACGGGAGGTATTCAGGGAAATGAAAACTACGACGTTAGGTTATGCAAAAAATTTTGCTGTAGTTGGTTGTGTATTTTCAGCGATCGAATGTACAATAGAATCGGTAATATATTCTTAAATTATATTTGAATTCAGATTTATGTACCACAGTACTATTTGAAAATCTTAATTTAGTATAGGGGTAAATCCGATTGGAAGAACGGCACCTATGCTGGTGGTTTAACAGGTGGAATGATAGGACTAAGAGGTACTATTTTGCTTTAATTATGTAACTTAAATATGAGGCTTAATATGAACTTTTGTTCTTCAATACCTTTTATGTTGTAGCTGGCGTAAAAGCAGGTTTATTTGGAGCAGCTGGGTTTGCAGCATTTTCAACGATAATTGATTATTATATGCATAAATCGTAAACACTATGACAAATTATAGTAGCTATATATTTGTATAAAAGAAAGTATAAAATGCACTCTGTTTAGCTGTACAATACATGTATAAAAGCGCGAGAATGTTCTTAGTATAAAAATGCATACATATAAGTACAATAGTTAAGGAATAAAATACATTCACATAATGCGTTGACACTCGTTTCACCTACGTTCTCTTGCAAATATCTATTTCTTTCGACATAACGCATTAACGAAATCGCTTTAAGTCTTTTTTGGTACACAAATTATAGAATGAGTTAAATGGCTAGTAGTCCTACATACTTTCGAGTAATAATAAAATAAATGCTTTTCGAATACTATATATTACATATTGCAAATGCATAAACGCATGCAAAACTAAATTTTTGTATTCGACACTGCTTATCACAGTAAAAAATAAATTTTTTGTTCTAAGAGTATATTGAATTAATATTACTGATAATTTCATATTGGCAGTCTCAAAACTTTTCTGTGTAAGAAAATAGCCGTAGAATATTGGAAGATATGTAAATTGTGGGATTTTATAATATCTACATCTATAAAAGGTTGCCGTATAGAAAGTTACGTACCTTCTCACTAGTAAATTCGCGTTATACTTTACCAACTTTCTTTACATATCCGTAAATGAGATTTTTCATATAATACTTCTAAATTCTGCCCCTTCTGTCATGTTTCAACTATTAATTGTACTGTCTCTGTTATTTCACGAAATGCATATTTTTCATAATATTTGTTCTGTACAAAACGGATTATATTGTTTTTTTGATATTTGCAAATCGTAAATTGGTCTATTAAAAAGAATATGCAAGGCACTTATGATGCATTTCTATGTTATATGATTATTTTATAGACTTTGCTAAGACGTTGAATAATCTCCTCTCTGATGTAGTTTAACACAAAAATACTGAATTTAAAAGAAACGTATGGTTTCTAAATACGTTCGTCAAAAATACATTCTTAAAAGTTACGAGCTTTGGAAATTGTATCTTGAATAGCATATTAATCATTTAATATACTTTTTTTGGCACTTCTAATGGTGAAGAATTTGGCTTTCCTCACACACCTGTGCATAAGGCAGACTTAATTAAGGTTGTTGCTGTTGCATCTGCGCTTGCATCACTGCCAACAGTTCTTGCATACGTCGTAACTCTGCCTCCTTCTCTTGTAATATACGATCCTTTTCCGATCCAGAATTACTTTTCTCAGTCTCCACGATGCTACTAGTAACAGAGAGTAGTAATTAACAGCTTTATAGGATTTTGCAAAGATTAATCCAATTATACTTACGTTTGCCTGCGAGGCGGTACAGGAGCT
Organism: Holcopasites calliopsidis; assembly: GCA_023838395.1. Taxonomy (NCBI): domain Eukaryota; kingdom Metazoa; phylum Arthropoda; class Insecta; order Hymenoptera; family Apidae; genus Holcopasites; species Holcopasites calliopsidis. Next base: position 2,846,516 of record JALHAQ010000003.1, read on the forward strand.
CCTTTAGCTAATCTTTCACTGCGATAATTTTCATAATGCACCTCTTGAGTTACTTCTTGTAAATCCTGCATATGCGTTCTACAAAAGCATGGAAAAATTATAGGTAAATGAAGTTTCTTTTTGAATAACGAGTTATTTCTGTTTTAAGTATTGCTTACATCAGCATTGTCCTTAGTTTAATAAAATCGCAATGATCAGGATTTTCAACCTCTACCACTCCCCATGGGTATAATCGCCCGCGTACTTTTCGTCCTTTCACTTCTAGTAAAGTATTTGCTCCGCACACTGCGAAAGGCACAGCTTCTTTCAGCTGTCTAACTTGTTCTTTATAATCTTCATCTTCGTCGCTATCACAATCTGGCAGTGGATATATTTTTATACCGCTACCCTCAATTTCCTCCATGACTCGTTTCTTTAAACGCAATACTTCTTTCTTTGTAAGTACGTCAGCTTTTGCAATTACTGGCACAATATTGACTTTATTATGAAGTTGTTTCATAAATTCTATATCCAATGGTTTCAATCTGATAAATACCAGCAAGATAGAATGAAATTAATATCTTTGCTAGAGTACAGTAGAATAATACTGTAATTAATGTGTCTTACCCATGGCCAAATGGTGAAATAAAATAGAAACAGCAATGTATTCTATTGTCTACTATATTCCTTCTATTTAAGCCGCTTTCGTCTCGTAAGAATCTTTCGAATTGGTCATCTATGTATTGTATAATGGCTCTAAAACTGTCAGTATTATCAATTGCATCTCCATACCCAGGTGTGTCGACAACAGTCAGCCTAAGTTTTACACCTCGCTCCTCGATCTCCACAGTCGAAGCATCAAGTTTGACAGTTTGATTTGTTTTTTCTGTTTGGTCGCATCGATTAATTAATGGATTGTATTACACAAATACCTACATACATATACATATAAGCAAATTGAATTTACCTATAGCGTCAGGAATTACACGTTCTGGATACAAGTCGGTCAGAAACAAACTATTTACTAACGTAGATTTTCCAAGACCAGATTCTCCGACTACCATCAGTGTAAATTCAAATCCTTTTTTTACCGACTTCCTGTGTACTTGGTTGGGTAGATTTGCAAATCCCACGTATCCAGGTGTTTCAAGGCTAGCAAACTGTTAAAAATTCGATTAAAATCAAATCCTACAGTTATATTTATTGGAGAGAAAAATATACTGTTATATCCAACAAACAATGAAGGTAGAATTTTTTTTTTATAACGAAGGCCGAGGCAGCGGTGTCTCATGCACAACAATTGTATTTCAATCACATGTTACTTACCGTTTTTACACTTTCGCTGGACATTTTTGAGTAATAGTTCAATTTAACTGCAATAAGAAATTAATATGGTTGCGCAGGGTCTTACAACTTTATTAAAAATGAGCCGAAACTAAATTTGAAGCAAACGGCGCCGTATTGTGACAGAATGCCAGATCGCAACCATACCCGAAATACCGAATGAACAATATGGGAATAATAGGTTACTTGAGCTTCAAATTCGTTGGTACAACCGATATCACATTTTTTAATTATTCGTTTGCATTAAGCCATGAGCAAACACATGATTAACAAATTAGATACGTTCACTGCTAACTTATAAAATGTGAAATAAAGATATTGGCACCGACTGTACAGGAAATGTTACTGTGTACTCACATTGGCCGGGGAGAGGGGGTAACCCTTAATAGGGGAGAAGCTTAGGCGTGGCTACTGATATGATTCTGCAAAATTATTGCTGATATAAAGGACAATTATGACCACAAATTCATTGTTTTTGAAATTGGCAAGCCTCTGGCATATAATTTCCGACGTACATCAATGCAAAGCACTTAGTTATGTACATACGTAAATGAAGAATGTAACTGATTTCAATGAGTCTGTTGAATATTCAAAATTTTTGAAACATTAATGTAAAATTGAGTATACGTATGAGATTGACCTATGAAACAATTTGAGTAAAACATTTCAATATATTTAAGAGAAACTTACAAAATATATATGAAGAATGTTACACATGTTCGCAGTCCGAATTACAATTATATAAATTTTACCCGTGGCTGCATAATTTTTTAACGATACATTAAACAAATACAAGGCAAACGACTACTTTATTCAGGACATAGTATCATATACAAGCAGTTTTACATATTTGTCATTAATCTGAGTTTTCCTTTATTTATTATCTCATAATCATCGATATTTCTTTCAGATCATCGACATGTATATTACTAGCTTAGATAATTAATCCGTTACATATTAATGCGTAGGGACATTGTCCTCATACCATTCGGTGATGCATGTTGCCAGTACTCAAATATCTTTTATTGTTCGTAATTGTTTACGTTTATCTCACATGCGTGTAAATAATTGTTTAATAGTTTCAATCAAACGTGATATCGTATTAAACAATTACTCACGGATTATTTTAATAAGCACATACAATGATTGGTATTTGAAGTGTAACATAAAAATTGGTAGGAAGGAAGTGAAAAGGACAATTTAAGATTTTGTACTATTTAAGAAAACAAGATTATTTTGGAGTACAGTATTGTTTTCGCAGATTGCATTGAATCAAATGTATGTACGGCGACAGTATATATTTGTAAGTTTGTACACATACCCCCAATACTCATTATTGTTATACACTGATACAACACCAAACATGAAATTGACATGAATATTAAAATGTACTTTCCGTATAGCACAATCATGATTCACGTATACATATATACATAGATATAAACACATTTAATGCGAGTGCCCGTATGTTTGCGCGCGCGCGTATACATATATACATATATACGTGATACGATTGATTATACATTTATATGTATATAATTACACATAACCAATAGCATTGGAGCATGCATTGTGCACACAATTTTTGTTTTAAATTACCAATTACCAATTACCAATTTACTGTTACGTTCTCTTTTTTTAAACTAAGACGTTCATGTAGATTGAGAGGGCACTAGATGCGAAAATATGATTTGAATTAAAAATGCCAAATGCGTAGAACTTAAAAGAGTCTGGGAGAATCACCTATTATCGTTATGTATTTGTGGGGAAGACTCCCCCTTAGGGGTAAATCAAAATTATTATAATTTCATTTCATCTTTGAAGGGATTCTCCCCACTATATTTCGAGGAAACTAAGGGATCTTGTATCGGTTTCCAAATGGTTTCGTTCGGAAATATTCTCTCCCCAAAAATTTCGGGAGGCAAAATCTAATTACGAAAAATGTCTTTACTTCTCATCAGCGCTATGTTTCTCCTCTCGAGGTTTTGCACCACCGTAAATTGAACTTGATTTGCTTGATTCAGCGATTGCATTTATTGGAGCTTGAATTGTTCTCGGCGCCAACACTAAACGTTTTCTTCCAGAGGTGTCTGCGTTAGCTATAATATTGCAGTTAATTTATTAATCTAGTACATTTATATTAATAAAATATTAATGTTTAGTATGAACAAACCTGGCGGCGGATCTTTCTGCTCATCGTGAAACGGTTTTCGCTCAGGTCCGTTTCCACGAGGAGGAGGTGGTCTACTACCGTATGATCTAGACGTCGGGTTACGTGACCATTCGCGACTTCCACCTCCTGCATCATCGTTGAACTGACTATAATTGCCTCCTCGATTACCTCGCATTTCCCATGTACTTCCTTGCCTTCCACCGTGTTGACCTCCATACCCGCCTGCAAAATTTAATTGTATTCAGCTTTAATGTATCATAACAATGGGTAAAGAATTACCCTATTGTAATAACGATGTTACGCTACAATATTAAAGTCAAAGTGTTTAAGGTATACATTATGCGAAGCATAACGTTTACTCGAAAACATAAATTTGCTACCGAAATCATCGCCATATCCTCCACGGCCGCCATCTCTCCCCCTGAAGCCACCACCTCCGCTGCTGCTACCGCCACGACCTCTTCTGTCAAAACCACCTCCTCGATCGTTTCTTTTGCCTTCAGCTACGTCTATTTTAATGACACTTTTGTCTACTTCTACAGCTCCATCCATTTCCAATGCAGCCTCTAAATCTGCTAAATCTTCAAATTCGACATAACAAAAACCCTTAAACCTGGAGAGAAAAAGATGCATATATAATATTCTTTATCTTAAGATCAGTTTCATTTCATTGGAAACCTACCTATCAGTTTCTTTATCTTTAACCAATCTGATTCCTTTAACGTTAAGTTTTTCAAAAATCTTATCGACATCTCCTTGTACGACACCATTTGGCAAATTTCCCACGTATGCAGTGTAAGGTGGTTCGGTCGGTAGTGGCTTTCTACCACTTCGATACCCGCTGCCATAATCTCTATAAGAAATTGAAAAAACATTTACATTGGGGTTACACAAACAAGACACTGTCTTATATGGTCATTTTGTGTGTGAATTATATACATTTGAAGCAGGAGTTTTAAATACTTATAGAATAGAGAATTACTGATATTTGATTGTTCCTTTAAAGTTATTTAATAAGGAATGATGAAAAATATTAAACACTTTGGTTGTAATAAAGGATGTCGTACAACAATCTTGAAATTGCAAAGTTTTTATACTTATATTTAAATATTAAATAGATAATGATAAGAACATTTAGAAATTTGCAATTCTGACACTCAAGTTGGCACTAATTTCCTTGAGCGTACATCCTAGCGAAATACCCATAGTAAATTACAATTTTCTATCGCACGAAATAATATTTTCAAATAAATGAAATGTATGTATTGTATAAATTTGAAGCCAGTATATGCGAGATACTGCCACGAATAAAATAACCCAATGTCTGGCCGGCCAAAATAAAGCCGCGTGTCGGAGGCACCATATCTGCAAGGTGCTGCGCTGCACTCTAACTGAAACTCACTTAACCTTCAAACCGCGAAAATATTGACGGAAAGAGGTGTTTCTTCATCGGCTTGGTACACCGATTTATTAAAACTGTCGCACTGTTTCAGAAAACCTTAATATCTGTTTTACATGAAAGAAATTGCAACCTATACTTGCCTTGAATCTTCGTAACCACCTCGACCAGCCATATTGGATGCACGAAACTGATCGGGACCGCGCGGGTCGAGTAAGATACTATGTTCAAGATGGCACTTTTCTAATCATTCAAGAATTTACAATTATAAATCTATACAGAGCCACTTAGTTTATGATCATTCATTTACTTTACTGAATTTTTATTTTATCGAGTAATTACAAATTTCCAATAAAAAAAACAAACTACTTAGAATTCTTAATTACAAATTTTTGAAATACTCGTTTACGATGACGCCCTTTAAAGAACAATTTATTTTTATATTCGTATTACATAATCTTGCTAAAAAAATATTATTAATAACAATTTTACAAAAGTACAGTTTTGTAACCAAAATCACTGACAGTCTATGGAATTGAAAAAATGAAACATATACTTCCAATTTTACATTTTATCCATTATCCATTTCATCTAAAGAATTACTATGTACATAATTATTAAATTACCTTCAATTGTTTCGCATGATAATTTTCATCTTAGATACTGTGCAGATTAGCGTAGTTCTTTTAATTGAAACGAGCCAAGATGGCAGACAAAGCCATCCACATGGCAGAGGTTGTTTCAAATGATTGTAACATGAAGGAAATAAACAAAATGGATTGTACGATTCTCGATTATTTTACAAAACTCAGAAATGAGGCTGAATCGGAAAGACTCGAGGGTGGAATCGAGCTACTAAAATATTTGCTTCATCAAAGTTCGGTAAGTGTTTATTAAATCATAACCTAAAAACATAGATTTTTCTGCAGCGCGAAAAATGATTATAGTCTTCTTTAAGCGAAATAAATTATTTATAACGATGAATGCTTCAGGATCAAGATGAAAACAAAGAATTTACATTTGCTATGAAACGGCTTATTCGGAGCTTAGGCTCCTCGAAAATTACTTCCAGGACAGGTTTTTATTCAACTTTGACAGCTTTTTTAATAATGCACCCTGAAACATCCGTGGATAAATTTTTGTCAATAGTAGACAGCGAATTGCATCCAACGAATAGCAATAGTAAAAGTGTAAGGAAATTAATGATCCTTGTTTTGTATGATATTGAATAATATATCTTTATTGTTAACCATATTATTTTAGGAAAACGCTGATATTTATATGGGACGTGTATTAGCGTACGGAGCATTGATAAGGTCTAAAGTACTCTCGAATAGTATTATTGAAATGCAATTACAAACTATACAAAATCTTATCAATGCAGGAAAACAACGGAGCTACTTATTATTTGTTTCCATTTCATTTCTTGTTGAATTTATAAATCAAGTAGATGTTCAATGTATTAAAAATTCGATATGGCCAATTATCGAGAAAGAGTTTGGCAGACCATGGGCAGAACAAACGTTAGACTCGTTTTATGTTTTATTGGTGACACAAGACAAGTGCCCGTCACTTGTAGATGATGAATTTTCAAAGAAACATTTTGGTACTGAAACTATTATCACCAAAGAGTCTATGAGCGATATAGTGAAAGTATTATTGGTAAGTACATTCCAGAACTTTATTCGTGCAAATTGTTTGTAAAATTTTATTAACTCATTCATTATTGTTGTTCAGGATTTACCCAGAGTTATATCATGTCACCACCCGATATTTAAATTGTTTTGCGAAAATTTAACAACGGCCGAACTTGTTATTGATTTCTGGGCACATATAGATCAGAAATTTGCAAAACCTTCCAAAACTGATGAGTATTTGGCTGTACAGATCCTGAAATTTATATTAACGAATGTTGTAGATAAATCTGTACTCCCAACTTTATTATCGCCAAATTATATGCAACATATGTTAAGAAAATTTACCGGATCTAGAAATCATAATAAAGATGAAGTGCTTCTTGGATTCAAAGAAGTCTTAAATTTGTTAATATCGGCGACAAATAATGATGACACTAAACTGAAAACTCAAATTGCTGTATTAAAGAAATTAATACTGTATCCGGGCGATTTAATGATTGAGAAAAGGACGGGTACAAAGATAATCCAAATGCTTACAGGGAATCTAAGTGTAGATGGCATAAAAAGAGTATCCAAAATATATAGAGATATAATTGAAAATACGATACCCAAGGAGAAACCGAATGCTAAAACAGAATCATTTTGGACTAACGCGGAGAGAATTTATGCTGCACATTTATTGACAAGGTATTTGATCACTTAGAAACTGGTACTTAATGCTGAATTATATCAGTACTGTAAGCAAAACACGAGTGCAAATATGTTTAATATCTTTGTAATATCTAACTAGATTAATGGGACAACCTAAAATGGTAACAGATAAAGAATGGCGATTAGATCAACTGAAATTCTTGTTCACTTATGGACTGTGCGAAATGCCAAATGTTGGAGTAGACCTGGCTCGTACATATTATTTTTTTATTTAACACTTTTACATGATGTTTTTTTGTTTACGGAAAATATATTCTTTCTTTTGTAGCACAATTTAAGGATACATTTTATCATGCGTTGGATCAGAAGTTGCCAAAATTGAATGACCTCAGAAATGTATTGAGTGAATTAGTTCACTATTTGGATGTCTGTTTAAAAAAGCAAACTTTAGAACTAAGAGATCCATTAACGGACGAGGCGAGAGACTCATGGGAGAAGGTGATCAATTCTATCGAGGCTTTAGAAAATACTACGAAGAGAGCAGAAGCTGTACCGGTATTTCATACAATGAATTTACATATGGGCTTACAATTATTTTCGGATCCACAAATGGCTATTATGGCCATCAATGAATTGCAAAGTTGTTACGAGAGATTATTAAAAAAGTCTAGAAAACGTAAAACAGGTGTTAAGAAAGATGGGGAAGAAGATGAACCAGAATGGGTTGAAGTAGTTGTCGATTTATTATTGTCCTTTTATTCTAAAAATAGTCATTTATTACGATCATTAGTGGGATGTGTCTTTCCACATATTTGTCCATATGTTACACCGACAGCTATACATCAAATATTAGCGGTAAGTAAATATTGTAATTTAGATACGGAAAATGAAGAACAAGTAATTTAACCATTATATTTGGGAATCCTTGTAGGTTTTAGATGCAAGAAGTGAAAAAGGTCCACTTGTAGCAAAAAGCGATCGTGATGACGAAGACAGTTCGTCTGAGGCAGAATCGGATTTGGACAGTGAAGATGATGAGAAGAGTGACGAAGAAAATACTGCTGATGAAGTTTCGACTTCATCAGATAATGATTCTGACTCTAATGAAGAATCAATGAACGAAGACGAAGATGATACCGTAACCGACAGATTACGAATGGCAGTACGTCAAGCACTGGGTGATGCTTCCGTTCAAACCGACGATGAGGATATAGATGTAGACAATATCGATGAGGAGGAAGGAAAACGATTGGACGAGTCACTATCAGCAGCATTCAGAATTCTCCGAGAAAATCGTCAATCACGAACTAAAAAACAAGAAAAATCGGCGCAGACCCTAACACATTTTCGAATTCGAGTTATAGATTTATTAGAAACTTATTTAGAATGTGCTCCGTCAATGGCAATAGTATTTGATATGTTACTTCCTCTTTTCACGTTACTAGAGTATTGTATAAAAGACCCCCATCAAAAACCACTTCAGGATCGAGTGCGATCTTGTTTAAAGACATTGGCAGCAGTAAAGAAGTTTAAAGATACAGAGAATGTTAACGAGGAATTATTAACAGTAATATTGAAGGTAATTATAATTAACAACATTTTCATACACGTATGATCGATGTATCGTTAAAGCTCATATATTTTTAAGGTTTTAATAGAGAAAGGAGAAAGGACTACGTCAGTTTATCACGAAATGAGTGATAAATTGGCAGAATGTTGCACTTTCCTTGTGAGGTGTGCACAGCAAGCTAATATATCCATGGACACAGTAATCAAAGTTTACGGGGAAAATTTAACAGCCTTTTTCAAAAGAAGAGATTGTGTTCTTTCCCCATTATTATTTAAAAGTATCTTACAATTACAATGGGAGGGCAACTGGCAGTTAGCTCCTTTGCTGGTACATTTTAATTTATAGCAAATTTAGTTTCCATAAAAGCATTATATTCTAAATAATACATGTTTATATTATTTTTAGGTGGACTTTGCTTTTGACAGTACTATAAGGTCGTTTCGCCGAGGCTATGCACTCGAATTTTTAACAATCTTTTACAATAATGGCCGATTAGTTCATTCAGATACGAAACACTTTAATGTAAGAATGAAAATGGAGAAAACGTTATGCAAAAACACTATAAGTACGCTACAAGAATTATCTAACACGCATAAAGTTGAAAATGAGCAATCTTCTCCGTGCAGCGGTGTTGAAATAGGGAAAGAAGTCAGGCAAAGGTATATTTGTCTTCTTTTAACATTACTACGAATTCTTTATACTCATCATTTACCACAAGCATGGAATTGGAACAATATTGGAAATGTACTCAAAACGTATAGAGCTAATGTGTCGCTGGCAAAAGATACGAAAGTAGCGTACAATAGATTAGCAGTACAAATCGGTATTTCACTTAATATGTAAGTATTGGCAAATCGAGAAGTAAGATATTGCAACTTTATTGTAGTTTTAAATTATTTCATTTAATCTCCGTTTTAGGCCACAGAAACAAGTAAAAAGTAATCAGAGCATTGTTCTAAATGGAGAAATGAAGAATTCAAAGAATGGTACAGAACAGTTAGATGATAGCCAAGAAAATGGAAGTGTAGAAAATGATTCGGATACTGCAGAATCAAAGAAAAACGATTTGAAGAAAAAGAAAAAGAATAAAAGCAAACAAAAGGATAAGCAACTATTGAAAAAAGAAGCACGAATGTTACGCGAGCAAGCAATGTCAGAAGGTCTTGAATCGTTTAACTTTAGCGCTTTCGCGATGAACGATCAATCAAATGAAGATGCACCAATACAGAATGGAGATCAGAATCACACACAACAGACTAGTCCCAACTCTAAAAAGAGAATGCTCAAAAGTATATCTGACGGAAATAAATCGAAGAGAAAGAGGAGTATGAATACCGATTGATACATGAAATATTAATATAAATAATTGTTATTTTTATATAACCATTTACATATAGAAATTATGTACCAGAAAGTTTGTACAGCTTTAAAATGTATAAATATATAAAATCTTTAACAAAAACCATTAATGTTATAATCATATAATTTTATCACAACTCTTATTCTGTGCCTTGACGTTAGTGTTATGAACTTTGATATTTCCTTAATAAGAATATAGTTGTAAATGAAATGTTAAAATAATATGGGCAGATGATTTAATTCATATTGTTTGAAATCTTTCCATAGAAGTACGCTAGAGGAAACAAAAGTCCCACATGGAAATAAAATGTATTCCAATAATTGAACAAGTAATAATATCTATAACTATCAATAGTGAAAACAAAGTATCGATAGCTTTTGATAGTGGTGACTATTGATAGTCCCCCACACTATTCAAGATGGCATCGACCATTTAACGTAGTTCTTTTGCATCGGTAACTTTTAGAATGCTTTTATAATAATTTAGTGCATGTCGTTTAAAAATATCTACATGAGCTTGTTTGGCCGCACATTATTGTTCTTTGCGAATTCCCAAATGTGAGACGTGTTGTAATATTAAAGTGGAAGGACAGTACATGTAGAAAATTTTCCCTGACATATACATAACCACCATTGTGAACTCGACTAGTACAAACTAGTTACATTAGACATATAAATGTTCACCATACTGATTTACTGTTTTTACATAAACGTCAAACTCGGCGGCGTTCCGACAAGTTAGTAGATTGGTGCAGATTAGTGAAATTTGTTTTGTGACCGTTTTCTTATTATTTTAAAACCCACAGAGTAACAAAGTATAGATACATTTTGACAAACAAGTGGTTTCATCGAAACGATATGCCTCTTCATCCATATACTCATGCAGTTCTATGTAGAATTCCGCTCTCGCTTCGTACGAGAGGCGAGGTCACATTAGACGAAGCCAGAACTCAACATTTGGCTTTAGCACAACTGTTGAGGGAGCTGGACATCGATGTTGTTGAAATGCCGCCGGATGAAAATTCACCGCTTTGCGTTTTCGTGGAAGATATTGCGGTTGTTTGTAATGGCATTGCGCTTATAGCACGGCCGAATGAACCATCGCGCCTAAAAGAGGTATTATTATATTTTACATTACTTGATTATTATTTTCGAGCCAATAACAGGATCATGATCTAATTCCAGATTGAGACAATTAGAGCTGTTTTAAAGAAAGAATTGGTGATTCCGCTTATTGAAATATCTGATAAAAATGCATGTCTGGATGGTGGAGACGTCTTGTTTACAGGTAAACTTTATTACCAATATTAATTTGACGTTAATTTAGAAGAATTGCTAAATAAAACCAATTGATTTCCATAGGCCGTGAATTTTTCGTCGGGTTGTCTCACTATACCAATGAAGCAGGTGCAAAAGCAGTTGCGGCAGCATTTCCAGAATACCCATGCGTACCCATTAAGGTCTGTTAATAATTATTAAGCACGACATAATATTTAGTGCTTTTTTTATATTTTATACAGATCTATCTCCAGTGTGTATTTGTTATAAAACCATCATATTGCATGAATTGTTTGATAAAAATATTTTATAATGTACTGAGTTATTTACATTTGCATATTGCAACCTTTATCAGTATTTAACTCTGTGTCGTATTTATTATCGTATTATTGAAATGATGATGCATTATGAAGATATTAGTATACAGTCTATTAATAGAATGAATTAATGGATAATTGCACTTTGTCTTGGAGTAGCATTGTTTCAAATTATACATAATCTAGTAGTCTTTTAAATTACACCACACCTACCTTGGTGATAGGTATACTTCCACACTCACATGCATACACAGACATATTGGGTTTACATTGTAACAAATTAAGCAAATTATTTTATTTCTCTCATGTTCATTTAAGGTGGGTGATGGTGGCGAAGAGGTGGTAGTGGAGAGTCTTGCCTCAGCCCCAATTCAGGTTTGGGTGTACTAGACTGACCCTCTTTTGCGTATTTTCTTTGAAGAAATAGTCATAATTTAGAAACACAATTTTGCACGATTTCAGCAATTTCACTTGTGGATATATTTTTCACGATTATTCATTACAGGTTTTAACGGAATGCTCTCGGATAAAAAGTTTTATGTAGAACGCAAATTTTAACTGCAATTCTGCACATGGGACATTGTTTTGAACTGTCTCATTCAAACACCTGCTTGAATTATGAAATTTTAATAATTGCCTGAAGTTGCAATGTCACAGATATACTGAATATATACTTCACTTTCATAAATTATATTTTAAATACACATTTCGGGGGACTAAACAATATTCAATTCTTGCATTTTTATTATAATCTACATTTTATTTCAAATTAAAAATGTATTTCGCATTTCACTGTACAGGTTGCTGAATCCAAGCGTCTCAAAAGTCTAATTACAATGGCTGGTCCAGACATTATTTGCGTCGGTGCTGGAAAAGAGTCACAAGAAGTTTTAAAGGTATTTCATTGCACTCAATGTTTTGATTCATTTTAGTATAGCTTTTTTTTTTAAATTCTGCATTATTTATTGTACACAGAGAATCGAGAGAGAAGCAACGTATAGTTACCAAACGTTAACTGTGCCTGAGGATGCAGCTGCGAACGTGCTGTATGTCAATGGAACATTGATTCATCGATCTGAACAAGAAATTCCACAATCCAGCAAAGTCTTTGCAGAGAAAATTAATTTCCCCACCAGATCCTTATGCATGTCCGAATTAGCAAAGGTCAGTTCTGGTTTAACATCTTGTTGCTTGTTGGTACGTAAACCGAGACATTTACGCAGTATTTAAACAAAAAGAGAAAGAGAAAAGGAAAGATGAAGTATCTAACAAACGTGTTCAATTGCTAGGATGACTCAATGATAAGTTATAAACTGAAGAGTTCGAATGTTTCTAATAGAAAATATTACCAAATGCTGTGTAAAAACCTATATATTACTGACGTAGTATTTACGTCGTTCTAAAACTTTAGTGATTGCTGTAATGAACAGAAAAAATTATTTTATAAAATAATTATCTTAGTATAAAGGAGATTTTATAATTAAGAAGATTAATATATTTGATTTTTAACATATTTACGGTAGAGATAATATATTGAGCCTTTTATTTACCTGATAACGTATGAAATCGTAATTCATTTCTTGCCATTTGCATAAGTTTTCTTTCCTTTTCCAACATGTTTTTAATTGTATTATATCAGCATTTATAGATACATAGCAACATTTTGACATGGTTATTTTTCTTAGTATTTTCACGATTTTCGATATGTCCCGTGATCGTTTTCTATTTATTGTTTCTAATTATATTTTCTGTTTTATTAGTATATAACAATCGATATGCAATAAATTCAACATCAAAATATTATAGTGATTCATATTGCACAAAATTTTTTTTTATAAGGATTTCGAATAGAAGAAATTCGTATTCGTATCTTATACTCGTAAATCAAAACGAATTTTGAACAAAGAACAAAACGAAGCAAGATGACAAAATTAGTAAAATAAGGCTATATGTATATGTATAGCTCTCATCTTTTCTACTCTTGATATTTTGCGTTATATGATTAGATATCAATCGTCATCAGTATTTCGAGACCTTTGAATGCGACTAGTCTATACAAAGTGTTCACCTAACTATTGTACGAATGTAGCTCTTCTATAATTCGATTACTATACTACGGAGTTAATGATATATAAAAGCACTGATAGTTAAAGAGTTAACGTGCTGATTCACATTATAGCAAAGTTACATGATTAAGAGTCTACTAAACCGAAAAATGATTAAATCTCTCTATTAGAGTAAATTTCATATACATATATATTATACACAGTATATACTGCAAAAAGTTTAAACCGTTTTGGTAAATACACATCTGTAAGGATTTCTCTACAGTTCATTGTACTGGGATATAGTTTTTTGATAATCTTTAAGATCGAGACAATATTTAAATAATTTTATTATACTTTTATACATTTTGATATGCATGTTCTTACGTGGTCCGAATATTTCCTCTGTTAACGCATTTCTTAGACCCATTTTTTAAATATAAAAGTATCGCAGTTCTATGCATTTTGTAAATGAAAAACAGTTTCACAACGAATGTTTTACGGTTTTGTAACATTAGGTTTAGTATGATTGTGTATATTCTTCTGAAATTCTCTCTAAAGTGTGTAAGGCTACAAAGTTGTGAACAAAATAAAAAATATATGCTAGACGTTACAGTTTAGTTTCAATGAAATTGATGCACCTTCCTCGTGAACGGAAGAATGTTCGTGAATTTATTCATCATATTCTCAATTAACAAAAATAGTAGATTTATTTACAAAACGTTTAACATAGTAGCTGCTACTGCGGTTTAATTGAATGCCGAATTTTTATACATGATTTGGTTGCCTAATATGAATAAATAGCAATTTTTATTTCTATGCTGCGCTTAGGACTAATATTAACTTTCGATTTCTTTTCTCATACTTCGAAGGTCTTAATTTGCTTATAATCATTCGAATTCACTCGTACAATCATTGTAAAGAACTGTTTAAATAAGTAAATCTACCGAGATGTATTATCAAATGTTTGAATAATTATAAGCAAATTTATGAAACCACATTAGTAGTGATTGTATATAATAACGTATGGTATCCGATATTGTCGTTTACTTTATGTATTCGTAAGGATGCGATTACTTTTTTCTATAAATGGCAGATGGAAAGCATTTCGAAATTTAGGAACAATTGTGGCGAACTCGTGTTATTTAAAAAATAATACAGTCTTGCTGCATTTGTTATATATTCAAAGGTTGGTCCTTATCAAACACACACCGGGATACTAACTCATTCAAACTTATACCGTTCTCAATGCGTAAAGGCACCTTACTGTTGCATATATCACCGAGGCAGTTTTATTTCTTTTTTCTTTTTCGTTCCATTATCCCTTTCGTATTACAACTATAATATTTAAGTCGTTGGCGAAACACTGCAACTAATTTCAGCAATTACCAATTTCGTTACATACAAGAGTCCTTTCTTTTTGTCTTCATTTGGCGCTATTAAGAATAAAAAGTTAAAACGGAAGTATGATTTCCTCGGACAAGTAAAAATGGGGGCATATCGCGTGTAAGAATTTCGAGCCAAGCCATGTAGAGAGGCGCGGATACAGCACCTTTCCGTGGCATTGGTAAAGTCCTGAAACAAGGAAAAAGAATAGGCCCTAAAAAAACCGTACAGAAGAAGCGTTTCCATTCGAGTGTTTACACTTACATTACTACCAAATTAGCTTCCATCGAATTTTCAAGTAACAACTCTCTCAATCGTAGATGCCTATTGGTTTTCTCTTTCATAGCGATTAGTTCAGAATCTTTAATGACGTCTGAAAACGAATAGATCCCTGGTATAAATTTGAACACGTAGTAATATCAGCAGAAAGTTCGAATAGGTGTATCACTAAAATAATCCTACCGCAATCTGACGTTTTCGGATGTCCTGCTTCATGAAAATTCGCTATCAACGAATCGAAGAAACTTTTCGTACTCTCTTGCGCTGGTTTCGATATATCTGGTATCACTTTCAATGCAGAGTAGTCTATCCTGAATTTCGATAAGAGACTCGCCATGCTGGAGAAATGCATCAATGTAATATTCATACATTTTATTCATCACTCACCTATTTACGCCAATACAACCACTTACTTTCTTTGCTCATATTCCAGCTCCGAGTTTTTGTTTGCAAGGGCGAATACCCTTAGTTTGCTATTAGACCAATTACGTCTTGTACTGATAATATAAGGTAGGAGAAGCGTTAAGCCACCGTCGTCGTACAACCACCAAACGTCTATCGTACCCTTCTTCTGTTTACGTTGGAATTTTGTTACTGCATTAAGTATATCTTTCGCTACGGGTATAAAATTCTGTCGATTCTCTCGTTGGTCTTCCGCGGATGGATTAGGATATTCGTTGATCGTTTTGGATCTTCGTGGGGCCGGGCTACCAGGGATCGAGATGTCCGATGTGCTACTGGCTATCGCAATCAATTATTACAAATTGAAATTAATACCATTCTCTTTTGGACATCCAAGATTTATGAAATGGAAAAAGTGTTGAAGGTTTTTGCGAACCTTGGCTAAGCTGGGAAAAGCTTTGGTTCCCTGGTATCGTTTGCGTGCCCTTTTTCTGCTCCTCGGCATCTCCCATAGCGGCGCTAGAATCTAAGCCTTCGCTTATTCGTAGAAGCGCTACCGCTATATGCATATCCAGTGCTTTGCTACGTAATAAAACAAATATGCAATTCGCTTCCATTAATTTTCGTAAAGTCGTCGCGCGAAAGTACTTACTGCATCACGTTGAAGTACATGTTCAAATCTTCTCGGGGGCAAGTGATCCAGTCTTGCTTGTAGCCCATCAGTAAAATATTGGGCCTCATCTTTCCCAAACCGGCGGCTTGCAAGAGAGTAGTAGCACCGTCTTGAAAGTTCGCGCCGTCCACCAAGGAGTAAAATGCTTTCACTTTATTCGCCCTGAACCAGGAAGTACAATTGGCGATCATAGCGTTACGCGTTTTATACGATATCGGTGTCTAGAATATAGAGACAGTAAATGCATTAAATGCTGAATGATGAAAATATATCAAACGTTTTCGACGGAGAGCTGCGATACCTCGATAATGTGGCCACAAATAAATAGACTATTATTTTTCGTGATATGATGCGCAAAGTCGACGAGCGCTGATCTTGAGCTTGGCGTGCCTGTGAGTACTAACAATTGAGGTCTGTAATTTTTAACGTGTTCTTCGACTCTATCTAATTGCTGGACAGCGTTTAGAGCGCTATTATATGTCTGGGCTTGCGTCGTGGAGCCCCAATTCACGTCTAAAACAATTTTACGATCATTCTTACATTATTCTGAAAACTGCCGCGCGCATATGGGAACAATTTGTTTATAGAATCTTACCTGGCTTTCTGTACGATACCACCAGGTAAAGCGCCAAAACTACGCTCAACGTGATCAATGCTGTCCACCATGAGATCAAGAACATCACAGAAACGCAAACGATAGAACCGACAAGGCTTAGCCACATATTGTAATACTACAATAAAAGATAATCGATATTGCGTTCACTGTGTACGGTTATCATTTTGCAAAGGAAAGAGCCACCACAAATTATACCTTGAACGTTGGTCTCCAACCGATCGGTTTCGCCAACGAGGCATGAAAGGTGCTAAAATTAATGAGAGTGTAGGCAGCCAGAAAGAAATTTGAGATCAACGGAGCTATGGCGTTTAATTCCCCTGAGGAGAAACAATACCCTTTAACGAAAACGTTCGACATCGAGTAGCAATTCTTCGCTTACCAATCAAAATGAAACCAACAGCGATCACGAATGTGAGAAAGTAACCGCGAATCGGTTCCTTGTCCTTTTCACCGCTGAACCACGCGATGCCAGGATACAATTTATCGAGGCAGAGTGCCTGGAACACTTTGGGCGCGGATACCAGTGATGCTAAAGCGCTCGATAAAGTAGCTGCGAAGCATCCGGCATAAATAAACGGTCCGAACGCGGATACCAATTCGATCACCTATAAAATTCCAATTAAAGAAAATAAGCGACATGGAATTCATGGTTTCAATTACCCCCTATTAGTTTCTACATATAATGATTAAAAGAGAAAGAAATACCTGAAAGCTATTATGGCTACCGTACGAACAATTTCCTGTACAATTAAACTTCGTGCCATATTTGCTCCATGATATTTGACTGGGATTCGGATAGACAACGGGATCCTCGGCTGTTTCGTTAATCGCAGTCAAATTCGACAAGGCAGTATACGAACTATTATAAATATTAAATAAATCATTAACATCGCCGGATGCGTCTCTCATTACTGTCCCTCCCACCATAAACGCCATAAAGAGGTAAGAAATCGTCGTCAAAAGGATGGCCAAAAGTGTTCCCTTAGGGATAGCCGTTTGTGGATCCTGTTAAGAGCATCAAATTTATCAAGAGATTATATGCTAATTTTGCAGCGATTTTTTTTAATGGATCATCAGGACCGATAGCCAGAAAAAAAAAATGGTCAAGATATGATGACTTGAATTTAGATAACAATCTTAAGAAATATTCCCCATAGACGGAAGGGCTAAATCACCTTCAAGTCACCGGATATATTCGCACCTGCCAGGATACCTGTAGCCGCTGGGAAAAAGATAGCCAAGACTGAAAAAAAATTATGTTCCATCCCTTCGCTGTATCTGTAGTCCGAATAAAAGTTCTCCTTGAGTAGATCAGCTGTGAATAAAAAGTGAATAGAGTTTTAGCTTGAAAGATGTAACATTCTGTTATCTATCACGTACAATTGCTGATCACGATATTCTTATAGTTCATTGTACGACAGTTGCCGTAGATATTACCGTTGTATCCTAGAAATCCTTTGGCCCTTTCCTGATCGTCTTTAGGGCCGATAAAGGTGCCGATCATAAAATCAGCGATAGCAAAGAGTAAGATAATCAGTAAACCAATCTGAGCCTTTGCTTCCCATTCCAAGCCGATCATGACGATCAACAGTAGCAGGACTATCGTGATGCAACCTGTATTTAATAAAAAAGAAAAAATACGAAGTGTAGAAACGAAGGAGAACCTAAGAACGTATAGCGATAAAGTATGATAAAAGAAATGCACGTCGTTTCACACTGACCTATTATTCTGATGTCTGTATTGTCACAATCGACGATACAAACCCCGTTCGCTTTTAAACAATCCACCATACTCTCGCCGAATCCGACAACGTACATAGAACAGGCGACAGCATTCGCCAGAGAAAATATAAGTCCTATAGCCCCCCCGAATTCCGGTCCCAAGGACCTAGAAATCATGTAATACGTTCCACCTGCGAGAAACATTGAATTAATCCTATCGAATGACACAAGGGAAGACGCAAGCTGTGCAAAGGATATTTGACATAAGCTCAACCCTAAACCACTGTTCCCAATCGTTTCGCATTCGTACTGGACCAGCGATAATTACCTCCTTTGATCAGCCCGTTTGTACTAATCGCTGACATCGATAATGATGTTATTGTAGTCACAGTAGTCGTTGTTAAAATTAATAAAATAGCCTCCCCTAAAAGACGGAAAACGAGAATAGATTGAAGCTTATCGGATTACGTGGATATCGAGCACCCTTTTAATTACCTATGCCCGCTTGTGCTACGACCCACGAGAGTCGTAAAAAGAGCATCACCCCCCAAATGTTGAGAAGGCATCTCAATAAAACTCCTTGTATCCATCCGAATTTTATTCCGGAAGTCGGTGGCTTTACGTGTGCTATTGGCAAGGTGTGCGTACCTGTACCCTAAGGACACCAGGGAAAGTATGATATTAAAGCGATACAATTGTTTCGTACAAGTCAATAAGCGTTTGCAACGCCGATGCACCGCAATATGAATTATCTATTTCATTCAAGTTCAAGTTAAATATATTGTCCCACATACTGGTCTATCAGTGGCAACGATACTATGCTTATGAATAATCAGTTGCAATTTCAGCTTCGCCCAAGCAAACACAGATTTATAGAATCAAACTACAGAAGTTGCCGAGAGATCCGTAGATCTCTGTACGCGAGTGTTGCTCGTAAATTGAGATTTAGAGGTGGTTATCGGCATTGAAGGTGATTCGTCTAGAGGAAGGGTCGCCAGTCGGCCAATGAAGACTAACGATTTACGTAACAATGCCTCACATGTCATACATTACACGTCGCCCAATGTTGAGATGCTTTTTAGAAATCCAGCTGAAAGCCCGTAATGATGTCGCACGAACAAACATGTAAATTAATGAAGTCTATCAATATCCCATCGATTATTAAGTCTTCAGCGCGGTAAGGTAGAAACGCGCCTGTAGCGAGGAAGAATTTACATATACTAGAAGAATATTGGTTTGCCCGAAACATTAAATCTTAAAGTTTGCAAACTCAAGCAACGTATACAAGGCAAACAAAACTAGGCCTAGGCAAAGACCTAGCTCTGATCACTCTAAATATGCATTGATGCATGCGAATAAATGTTTGCGGAAGCCTTAGAAACGAACCGCTGTGCAAACGCTAATTAAATGAAGCTTTCTTGGAAATCATGCTTTCCGCTACCAAGAATTTTCGATACGGGATCGAAGTATATTCTGGATTATTGTTTAGAGGTGTTTAACAACCAGCTTAGTCTTTTTATTTTCTTCGAGTGACTGCGTTCCGTGTAGCTATTCGGCGGAGTCTTCACTCGGAGAACAGAAACGCGAACATCCGCGGTTCAAGAGTACCTTCTTGCGAGCCTGCTCAACTCGTAGCGCTTAGAGAGACGATTATTTCATTCCATTATTTCCCGTTCTATCCTCGAATATCGTGCGGTATAATTGTAAAATTATTCTTAGCATCTGCACGGAGCCACGGTTTATCATTTAAAAAAATTGCTCTCAATTTCCGAGTCGCAAGGTTTCCAATTGCTATACATATTCAATGCGTTTCGATTATTTACAGATT
Source organism: Holcopasites calliopsidis (assembly GCA_023838395.1). NCBI lineage: Eukaryota > Metazoa > Arthropoda > Insecta > Hymenoptera > Apidae > Holcopasites > Holcopasites calliopsidis. The sequence goes on from JALHAQ010000003.1 coordinate 2,867,174, forward strand.
CACAATTATTGAACATATACAACACTGATGAGACTCGTTCCCTAATAGAAAAGAAAAATCCGATTAACGTATCGCAAAGTCGACGGAAAAGGGTCGCTAATCCCCCGAGTGATTTTCGTTTCACGCAAGCATAATATTCGTCATGAAGACGCGCAGTAAGAAAAAACAATTTGCCCGAAGATGATTATTCGAAAACCACGAGAAGAAAAGGAACATTTTCACCTACAGGTTACATACGCTCTTTCGTAGCAATACATCCGTGGTATAATAGTCGAATAATAACGAACGCTTATCCCTCGACTCGTAATGTATTCGGAGCACGCGTTTTACTAGTCCTATCGACGCTGTCATAAAGCCACAATTTAGATTTGCGGCTGATATTTCAATTTACCCCGCCGTAATACCGCTTCATTCTGCTTATGGACTGATCAATTCATTATTCAAAATCAAATCAATCGATCTGTATCTTATCAGCATTCCGTTCTGACCTTCTGTTCGCCGATTGATAAAATTCTAAAAAAAAAAAAAAAATGTTGATTGATCCTGAGCCTCTAGCGTCATCGTATCTCACGAAGATATTAATTTTTCGAACAGCCACTTTAAGATATCAAGCATTGCGCACGAGATGAAGCAGCCTTCTGGCATCCATAATCATTTCAAGCGATGCTTTAATTGTTCAGCCGAACGTGGGGGTCCGTATTTTAAATTGCTGCAAACTGTGAACATCGTGCGCATTCACGCACGGGTTTTCTGCGAATTTTATGGAGGAGACGTAAATTAAGTGAATTAAAAAGAAGCGCGTAAACAAAATTCTAGCAGGGGTCGGCGTGTCTTTAGAAGCAAATCTTTCAATTAAAAGGATTCCGTAGAAGTCGCGTAACTAATCCACAAATCAGAACGTTCTACAGGCGGGTGCGAAAATAACATTGCTAATAGATCAAATGCAGTTTAACCGAGAAACGTGAATGCTGTACTGATATAAATCATCAAATATAACAAGAAGATGATAAATTGAGGCTGAACAAGATATTCAGAAGTTTCGCACGCAGGACTGCGTGGAGAGTAATCTACAGTTAGGCGTTTCTCTCGTCTCCTTTGCATGAGAAATCTAACTACTTTCGCGAATTCTCCTCCGACACTTTTCCCCGTGACCAGGTTTGGAAATGTTCACTCAGTCACCGTAGAATAGAAAATCCTTAATTTCCCGCGGGACACCGATCAACATCGAACGATATACCAAATGTACTTCCTTGAAATCGAATAAAAAGCCACGCCGCATATGGCTCGCACTCAGTCGGCGGAACAAATTCAATCGTATCCGAAATTTATTTAGGTTGAATTATAGTTAACCCTGTGTCAGGGGCAATCTAGATGATGGATTTAAGTCGTTACGATCCTACGGTACCGCCGGACATATCATATTTCGTCGTAACAATCAGTTTAGCCAAGCTTCTATTTGGATAAATACACTTTGTAAGAGATTTACTTGTTTGAAATATACATTTGCGAATGATATGATTTACAAATGAGATCGAAGCGAACACAGTTGAATTAAAGATTTCTTCCTTTCTGTGGGCAGGGACAGAGAATACTTTCATTCGGTGTATCTTCGTACAATGAAGCATAACTAAACGACCGTTCTGATTATTAGTTATTATTTCTAGTAGCACTTCGTGGAACAACATATTTGTTTCTCGGTTCTCGTTTCGCCGCTGAACAAATCAGATTCGTTTAGATTCATCTAGTTCAATACTGGTTCAGGCGTTACTTGCAACGACAATATTGTTGCAAGTTCTGCCCCGAGAGAATGTGTGTCCGATGCAAATCCTTTTTCAAATATGCATGTTCAATGCGAGAAATTGTTTGCCAGAAAGCTTGCAGTCAGTTGAGTGAAATATTAAACAGCAAATATACGAACATTCGTATTAAGTATGTCCTTGAAGAATTCAAGGAGCTGGTTCATGATTTCAACACAGTTGCATATCGATTGCGATTAATTGTTAAATGTAAAATATATGTTAAAATACATGTAAAATGCATGAGAATGAAGAGAAAAGTGTTTGGTAAATCCTTTTTATGGTCACACAAACAGGGTAGCTACAACAAATAACATAGCAACAAAGTAAAAGCAATTTCTGCTTCGAGTCTAAAGCTTATGAGGTTCGTAAAATATTACGAAAGATAAATAAAATGTGGAAAAAGTAGCAAACGTCATGCATAGTTAATCTGAACTTAGGGCACGTGATTATCATCTAGATACTACTATGTACATTTTCACTAATGGTATTTCAATTGTTCAAAAGCAAACGTAAATTTACCCGCCGCCAACTTCTGTAGCATTTATCTTGCAAAATCATTCAAGCATTCTGAAAACAATTTCTTCTCATTATCTTACGATGCGACAAGCGGTTTCGCGTTATAAAAAGATTTAATCACGACAGTGTAAATAAGCTGCAGCCAGGTACGCACCCTTCCCAGGAAGAACGTACGAATCCGTGTGCCATTATTACACGCGTTCATGCACGATTGCATTTGCTACAGCTTATTACAATTTTAGACCGGAGCAGTCGACGACGGAGGGTCGTAGATAAGGGACGAAACGGGCTAAGAAATGGGTGGATGTCAATGTACACGGCACAACATCCGTCGCTGTTTACGCGTTCATATACTTTTGGAGCAGGAAAATTATAATAGTAGTGCGGCAGTGAGAATGAATGAATATTAATTCGATTTTAGGGCTTGATTCCTAAATGACGGAAGGGGGAATCCTGTGACCCACATTCCTTTCTCATAAGCTGTATATCTGATTAATTATGAATGTGTACTTTAGTATCGTAGATATCATTAATTATTTCGTGACACCAGCTAGACAAAGTGTACATTCTAGCTTACTATCTTGATCGGAACCGAATTAATGGTGTAAGAACCGAAGCATCATTATTATGAAAACCTTGTGCAAACACAGCTTGACTAATTTACGCAACCGTCGACAAACGTACAACAGCTACCCTAAAAACAGACTGCACCGAACCTGAAAGATCTACTTCCCCGCTCATTGAAGCAACATTGAAGTTACAAGAAAATCCTCGTTATTCCAACGTATGATAAAAACAGCAGAAGAGAATACCAAGACCATAATTCAAGACAACTGCCAGCCGTATAGTAAAACAAAGAAATAACGTGCCTATTAATGGTCAAGTATCATCATTCTTACCTTGTTAAGCAGAGTGGGATTGTGAAGCTCGTCCAGAGACGGTCTATGAGCAGCCTGGATACTCATGATGTTTCTGTAATTGTCTAACCTAGGCAATGCCTCCCTGGTCATGTGCCTGAGGGACTTTTTCGTCTCCTGTTCGCCAAGGAGGCTGGCGCGACCCTCGAGACTGTCCACCCGATTCACGTGGAACCTGGTTCGTCTCAGCGGATTTAATTCCACCGACTCGGAATCGGTATCACCGTTAATGCCGTTCTCGTGAGCCATCGTTCTTTCAGTTTACTCCGGGTCCTCTTGCAATTCCTCTTGCGATTAAGATCACCAGCAGCCGCCAAGCTGGACCGTCTTGATTATTCCTCGGCCGATCAGGCTAGGCTGCAGACTATCAAAGAAAGACCGTCCGTTAATTCCTCCTGTTCTGCCGTGAACCCGTCGATCTTTGATTTATCGTTGGATCTATTAACAATCAGTTTTAGGATCAACCCTTGGAATCGGCCTGTATCAAAGAGAACCAACACCCGATGCCCTTGGTTCTCCACTTACAATTAGTTAACTACTGCCGCGTGGGCTTGTCAATTATGAAATTACCCTTGTTTACAACACTCCGCACATAATTACTGGCTCTCCGCGGGTTAACGCATGAACGATCTAGTTATCGAATTAATCGCTGCCTGTAACGCCATAAGGAAGGCGTTTCCTGGGCGGAGCAGTAATTTATATCTCTTCTAATATGCACGAGGGTGTATCTAGAATTAGAAAAGATATGTGTTCGGTCTTTTACACGAATGTTATAGAATCTACTTCAATGTTCGTACAATAACTTTTTCACAAACTGTGCGGAGTCATGGCGTTTAATTACCGCGACGGAGTGCTTTATCTATTACTCGTGCGCTTTTTTAAAGAGATTTAGCTCTACCGTCCCAGCATTCTTGGCAAGTGAATTTCGCGTTTCCTTTTGAAATCAGGGTAAAATTGAAATTGTGAAGAAACTAGTAGCCAACGAAATCCATATGAGAAACATTTTTATAATTGAAATAAAAAAGATTATTTATTTTTTATTAATTAAATGATTTATTTTACTAATTAACGTAATATCTGAATATTTTACGATTCCTTAAAGTTCAGTTTAACTGAAAAAAGGAGTCGTACGAAAACACTAGACTTATTAATTAAATAATCTTTCAAATCGTTCTGTTTAAAAGTCATTTCCTCATGTCGTTCTAAGTCAATAATTATACATTTTGATGAGTGAAAGCCGATACGGCGCCTTGCTATCACAACCGGCACGACGTAGGCGGCGGCCTTTGCTACAGATACAGTTCAACATTTCTTTGCAATATTTTTATGTACGTAAGGGAAGAAAACCAGTGCGAGACACGCTTTTGTTGACCTTCAAGCAAGTATCGGCAACGGTACGCATAGGCATGCACATTACATATCCCTTACCTTCTTTCTCAGCCACATAAAAGAAACCTCGAATGGAGTAGAAGGCCTGTCAGGTTTTTGATCCCCCCATAACCTCAAGCCATGAACGTTTGTACCTTTGAGCTGTCCTCATATGTGCCCGCTGAGTATGTAACAATGATTCTCTAGCATCCAATTCCTTTCGCGATCGCAACTGACAGCATCCAAGGTAACGCGGAGGTAAGCCGGCGACCTTTGTCTTCTACCCACGTTTGTGCACAATGCAGCTGCCTCTTTTTCTCACCGGTTTACACTGAACGAGAATTGGCCAGATGCCGGTATACACTTTCGCGTAAGCACGTGTGGTCTGTCATACGTACTCGTGCGCGATTTCTTGAACTCGCCTCTACTCCATACGTCCGATCCTCGTAAGATCTCGATCCCTACTGGCGGAACATCGTACAATTCCCCTTTGATAGCTAGCCGGCTACGCGCTCGCGCACGCGACCCACACCAATCCTATTCGCACCGCGAGTCGCGTGCACGTATGCACCCGGAGTACGCAATTAAATGCATTACGCACACGCACTTGCAGTACCGTGCGAAACATTATTAAACCCCCAACACGTTACGGAGATGGTGTACTCCGTTTTCTTTTTAATTAAATGAATAATCGATCATTTCTCCAATACGATTCCTTAAATTTTCAACAGAATAAACTTTTGGTATTATAGATAAATTAGTATGCACTTCAAACATGTGTGGCAATTTATTATATACAACTCTCAGATTCACGCTACATTCTGAAATAATAAGGTTCTACTTATAGAATACAGAAACTGTTATACCGAAATTGTAAGGAAATTCATCATGCGCGGTAAAGTGGTATTTAGTCCTGGAACCAAAGTACGACGTATCGACTGTATATTAAGACGCAAATGCAGTTATCGTACCATATTGTTCATACGCATTAATGTAAAATATTTCACAGAAACAAATATTTTTACACAATTTCTGGCAAAGATGAAAACGCGAAAATATGCGAGTTGTCATCTTTATAATAAATTTGATTAATTTAATTCCTCGATCAAATGTAAATGCTATACTTATACATTATAATTTCATTACTTCTTTTATACTCATTAATTTTTATGTACAATAACAAAATTGTATAAAATGTCATTTTTAATATTATTAAAAGTACGTAAACGACTCATTATACTTTCTCTCTCGTTCAATGCAGAATTTATATCGTACATTTTGATTTTCGAAAACTCCTTGTATGATTAATAAGAAATAAAAAACAGAATTAATGTTTGTTTTAAATACAAAACAGATAACGTTTTATATTCTACAAAAATTGATTCAGACTGATTCATAAAAATATGACGTACGTAGTTATACAACCTGCACAATTTTGAAATAAGTGCACTGTGGATTCTAATATAAGAAATTTAATTATTACTAAAACCGCTGAATACAAGCTCGATCGCTGCTTGAACGTCGCCGTTTGTAAAGTGTAATGCTTGAATGTTTAGTGTATCGTCTTGTAATCCTATTTCGTGCATTTGTGCTAATTGTCGCTGAAAATCCATCGGTTGCGGCAGAATTGGCGGTAAAATCGGTGGTAGAGTTGTATCGCCCAATAGTCCTTGCGTTGCAGCGGATGCTTGTTGCATAGCTTGGGAAAACATTTCGGTAGTTATTATACCTGAATTCGCACTGCCAGCCGACGTGGACGAAGTGGAATTGCCAAGAGGAAAACTCGCAGCTCTCGCTCCGGACACAGCTGCTGCAAGTTGTGCCCCGGTGATCGCATGATTGGACAGATTGGGTGGATATTCGTTTGGCGATTGCATGGAATCTGAGGATTGCGAGGAGTTTCCTGCCATAACATCCTCATCGTCGCTTAAAGGATCAGAGACAAATGAATAGGCAGGAGGAGAAGAGTTGGTGGCAGCGGTTGCATTGTTGTGTGCTTCCGCATGAACGGCTGCAGCTATATTCTGGGCAGCTTCTACCAGAACTGGATGAGCCTCTGCAAATCTACTCGCATAATTAACAGCGTACAATAATTATAAACCAGTACAATGTTGGGAAATATGTGAACATAATTTACCTTCGAACTGTATCAACATCAGTGAAGTATGCCATCAAGTCGGGATCTTGCAAAATAGCGATTGCTACAGTATCGTCATGTAATCCTGGAGAAGATGAAATAATATTGTCTATAACTTCTGGCCTTTTTCCTAAGCGCTGCAATAAATAAGTATAGCTTAGAACATATACATATTATAGGGTAAATGTACAACAACATGTAATTATAATAATACATTTAAAGCACTCCGAAGTCCAGGATGTTCCTTAAATGATTTAAATGCGGATGCGAGCTGCAAAATACTATCTTCCGATATTTGTTTAGGCGGCGACGGAAGTTCTGGTTCTTTTTTCCTCAAAACATGTACCATTGATCCATCCCTTAAACCATAGGATTCTAAAGTCATCTCATCTTCAAGTATGTATCCACAATAAATCAATTCTAGAAGTACCAAAATGAAAGGTATGTAATAACAAATTAGGTAAACATGTTTTTGGTTGCAGTTAAGCAGACTTATGTTGAAATCACTCGAAATTCTCTTAAAAAAAAAAACATTGTTGCATTATGTATCTTTTTCACTTAAAAGAATGAAACACTTGCTTGTGGAAAATCGAAACAAGGAGCAAAAGCTATAGTAAATATCACCGTACCAAATAATTCTTTGGATAGGTTAACCCTTCCAGCTGTCTCACGTTTTAGCTCCGCAACTTTCATTTTAAAATTAACATCACTTATTTTGATGGTGGTTAACGTTTGAAGATCTAGGCGAATGCCCAAAACTAATTCCGAAGTCATTATTCTCGCTGAGTGAGTTTAACCCGAATGACAACACACTTTTAAATCGACGCAACCTTCAATTTTACGAAATCATCAGTAGAATATGACTCGATTATATCGTTCTGCTTATATCTCTTTTTCACTTATAATTTCACACCATTTTTAACATGGATCGTGGAAGACATCTGATATAAATTGCTTCTTCTTTTTTCTATACGGATTCTAATGAATTATTTTTGAAGGAACTTTCATAAAGAATGATATGGCGCTAAATGGAACAATGTTCTGGGAATTCAAAAACTGTCACAAATCACAAAAAGATTGCCATTACTCGAAAGATTAATTTATCACAAGTTGGATAATATTCCGTAATTGTTCCGTAGCTGAAAATGTAACAGTTTACATACGCAATATAAGAATAATAATTTAAATTTTAAACACGCAAAATCGATAAGTGGCTTCGATAACTCGATGTTGTTGCATTCGTTGTATCGAAACCTTCGCGAGATGCAACCTACGCGGTATTAACTATCGGATAGTTAAGTTCGCGGTAACTCTCTGTGGCTGACGTTCAATCAATTTGCCTAGAATGTTGTGTGATATGCAATTTTGACATGAGAACAAAATAAGCAGAGATGCAAGACATTTGCGAGAATATTCGTACAGCTATCGAACATGGACGTACTGATATAATTAGATCGCTTTTAGACGCGTGTACGTGTAAAGGATTTTACAATGGAATAATGCATGTTTTTACAGTTTGTGACATAACGTTATGCTAGAAATATTTTTATTTAACACATAATTCAAATATATCTCACGATCTGTATTATATTTCAAGTACCAAAAACATTTAGAACAACATTATACAGATTTCTTGTTCCGCTTTTCTGATAGGTGAAAATGGTAATTCGGCTGATGGTATAACGAAGGAAAAGATTTTGAATCAACCCCTTCTTGAAGAAGGTACCTTTCTTTCATATGCATCAAAGGTAATTACACATGAGATATTAATGGATTAATTAATTTGTGGAGAGGCTAGAGAATTCAAATTATTCTTTCACATTTTTGTATGAAAATATAGGCAAACCAGCCAGATATAGTACGCACGTTATTAAGTTGTGGGGCGAATCCAGCCATTCAAAATAGCAATGGACACAATGCTGTAGATGTTGCGTCAAGCGATATAATTCGTCGTACTTACATTGAAGAATTATTAAGAGCAACTGCTGCATCCGAGTATGCTACATTATATTATTTATTGTTTTCTTAAATATAATTAGATATTAATTATGAACAATATAAATATCACGTTTCATAATAATATGTAATTTTTTATAGGATAGACAGGGTAGTGCAGTTACTAGATGCAGGATTAAACGTAAATTCATGGGATTCACATGGTAGTAAAAACACTCCTCTACATTGGGCAGCTTGTTATGGGAATAAGGATATCGTCACTTATTTAATTGGTAACATTTCAAGACTACTTTTTTGCTGAACACATGTATTATTGTATAATGCAATTGACTAAATTTTTGTATAGACAGAGGCGCAGATGTAAATGCTGTTAATGGTTGTGGAGCTACCCCATTGCACGATGCAGTGAATCGTGGTGATGTTGCTATTTGTCAAGAATTATTACAAGCAGGCGCTAATCCTCTTGTACGCGCAACTAAAGGGTATATAGATATGTGCACATAGTACGATGCAATAATATTAAAGCACATATGAATCATTTGAAGATATTTTACATAAATCTGTTATAGAACTTTTGCAGGGAGAACACCATATGATCTGTCCAGGGGAAAGCAAGCTTTACACTGCTTTCTTCAAAGATTCCTTTCAAACTTTGTATCGAACGAGAGTGATACGATGCATAGTCCAGTTGCAACATTCCCGGAAGGAAATTTCTGTCAAAAAAGCATTTCAAGTAATATGAGCCAACTCTCGATTGACTCTGGTAAATCGATAGATCCTGTCTATGATGTACCGAGTCGTGAAACGGATAAAGAAAGTCCGACTAAAAGTATGGAGAAAGATGGACTATATAGTCTGCTTTGGCCAAAACCGAAAACCGTCGTCGAATTGAAAAATTTCTCTACGCCTTTTATCGTCGGAAAAGAACTTTTCATATCTATAATACAGGTGGAATTTTTATATATACTTGTAACGTGCGCTTTAATTTTTTTCGTCTTTCTACATAGTGCATTATTATACCAGGGTAGCGAATCTATACATAGAATATTGGATGTTTGGGAAATTAGTCGGACTCACCTACTAGAATTGGGCTACGACGTAAAAATTGGTGAAGTGCATCCCAGTTCTGGTAAACTAGTGAATGACAACAGAATTGAATGTATAGTGAACAAAAAATTATTTAACACACCGGAAGGATATCAAATACATATTTCACAAAATACTATCAAAGTCGATGCTGGAAGTTTAGCTGGATTACATTACGCAGTTTGTACGTTTGTACAAATTTTACGATTAAGCAAAAGTCGCAATAAATCGGAAGCATGTGAAATTGAACCTGTTTTTATAAAGGATGAGCCAAGATTCACGCATCGAGGCATATTGTTAGATATCTCACCTAGGGGACGTATACCGACACTAGAATACCTGCTACACATGGTCGATCTATGGTCGTCCTTTAAAATATCTTATCTACATTTATATTCAAGATTAACTCCAAATTGCGATTGGCAATTATGCTATTCAAAATCGGAAATGGTTACACTTGATCGTTATTGCAGGTTTGTGTCTAATTCCATGTAAAATTCATATTGTTCTATTCTTTTGTGTCTTTATATATCGCTGTTTACTTCTCATTTCAGAGATCGGCATTTGGATTTAGTTCCAACTTTGGATGTCGACTCCAATGTAGGGCAGCATCATTTGTCGCAGATGTGGCCTATATTCCAAGAATTGCTGGCTGTATTCCCAAGTTTAAGCTATGTTCACGTTGGACCCAGATTAGCAGGTTTACTCGTTCAGGCAGATAATTTCGATTTGAATCTGTCGGTGAACGAAACTATAGAAACAGATATGTCCGAAGTATTTAAATCTTATTCCTGCCTTCAAGAATTGTGGCACATTTTGAATTTAAGTCCAAGTACAACTGTGCTCCTTTGTTCCAATGGTTTACATTCCAAAGCGGAGTTTCATAACATACCTAGCAATATTATTCTTGTCGAGTACGGATTTCAGGTAAATAGATGTTCCTTTGTTCAATGATTTATGAAATGTAATACAGTTCGAGTTATTATCGTAATATTGAATACCGTAGGCGGACTATGATTTTTCGGAATGGACCGAAGCGTTTAGAATAGCAGGTGGTAATGTGTTACCTAGTTCTGGAACAGCAAGTTATAATAGCCTAGCAGGGTGTCCAGCATCTACTTATGCAAATACAAGGAACGCAATAAAAACTTCTCTCGAGCAGGATTCAGTGGGTATAGTCGTTGCTCACTGGTCTGGAAGCCATCACCTCACGCCACATCCATTTGCGTGGATGGGGTACTTAATAGCAGCAGGATTAGCATGGAATCCGTCTAATGACATAGATGTAGGAGTTGATGATAATTATGAGATTTCTGAAACATTTGGATCCAGGTAACAGAGAATACTATCGTAAAGAATGTCTATTACACGGACGTACTAGACAAAAAGAATGTTTGTAATTGTATAAACTGTAATGTTACAGGCAAAAATGTATCACGAAACTATTAGACGTCCACGTGTTTCATGATTCGGAATATAAAATTGGCAATGCAATACTTGAACTGGGGCGTTTAGATACATTAGTACTTACTTTAAGCAAAAACCAAGGAACGAAGGATTTACAACAAATTCCCGATAATCGAGGATCGACGTTGTATAGATTATTGACAGATCCGGACAATGTAAATTTAGAATATCTTTCGGCTGATTTATTCGCAGTAAGTACGATGACAAATCGTAGAAACAATACGAGCAACACATCAAATAATCCTTTTTTATCGTACTTAACAGAAAGTAACGAAACAAGTTAAACGTATTTCGCATTCGTTATACGATGCGCATTTATCATCGAAATTTGGATCAATGGAGATACAGGAGCTTCAATTGACTGCTGATTTAATGCTAACAGCATGTAAAATCGGCAGAACGTTGATCGGGGTCGGTGTTAATCCTAACAGCAATATGGGACTCGCAGTTATCAATTTAGGAATATGCAATCTGCCACCTACATTTAGAACTGATGTAGCGAATAAGATGTTAGCTCATATCGAGCAGTATAAAGGTTCGTGGTTACAAAGGCATTTACCTCAGGGTCTTCAAAGCTCTTTGCTAGTCTTAACTAGTGCTTTACATAGGTTTGTGCCGGAAACATAACTTTTTGAGCTTCGGGTATATAATAGATTTTTCACATAAATATGTAAACCGAATATCATTCAGTTCCTTCTGCGGAGGACTGCAGGTACAACACGCCATGCTAAAAGCAATTATACAGAGCTTACGAATGTTCCTTTAAAAGAACTTTCTTGTTTGAAATACTACTCCCAATTGTTCATTATAATCGAACATTTCATATAGTAACGATTTATAGCGTTCGCGGGAAGATAATTATTAAAGGAACACTCTCAAGGTCTAATAAAAACATATAAATGTCTACGGAAATTTGTAATGCGAGAAATAATGTCTGCAATCATAGAATTAGTTTTGTTGAATATGATTGTTTTAGTAATTATACATGTATATTCTTTACATAATTGCATAACAGAATATTGCGTATAAAAATTTTCTGTGGTAGAATTGGTATTACAAATTTATGTATAAAAGTATTTTAATACTAAACGTTTATAAAACAAAGTAATTTTTGTACGCTATATACATCTTACATATTCATACATAACGAGTTGCGGGAGTACTCCTACTATGTTATGCAGTCTAGTATAGCAACTTTGTTGTTATACACACAGAAGGACTTTCCGGTAAAAAATTTATACAGTATTGTTACATTTTCGTAAAACAATATCTCTATACTTATATGTTAGTAATATTAATTTGCATCGATCGAGTACAATATGTTTTTATATTTTTCGAAAGTTTTATATTATCAAATATAGATCTAAAGAATTTGATACACCTTGTCGGTATTAATAACGGTACTTATATACCGTTTAAAAAATAACATTTTTTATCTGTGTCATTTAAATGAACAACTGCAAGTCATAAAATATTCAATGTTATAACAATGTAGAAATTTCTCAATGCTAGCAATAAATGACAAATTATTCATTAACGAATTGAATTAATAATTTAACGAATAAATATATGTATGACTCCATTAAAATATCAATTCACATTATTCACAAGATTATTTTTGTTTTGTTCGTTCCAACCACCCATTTCTAAATCCTCCTTACGTTTCGTCTCATTTTCTACAGCCTGTTGCCTATAAAATTCATCGATCTCGAATTGATACTTGGGTGCCGTAATACCAAAGAAGTTAGCCAACCATTCACCTAAATAATCGCATCCGTCCAAAACTTTACTGCCGATCCAACCAGTTCGATACCAAGCCCAAGGTAACCAATTCAACGTTTTCTAGAAATTTCAATTCCTTTGTTTCAACTTAAAATACATCGACACCATTCGTTGTATGTTTTCATTGCACAATAATAATCGAACGAGATGTTGTAAGTTATAAATGAAACTTAACTGGATCTATTTGAGTCACTGTCTTATTTACATCTGTTGTATCTGTGTCATCTTCCGAATATTCCTCCAAATCGCCATCCGAAAAATGCAAGACGCGTTTGGGTCGCTTTAACGACTTATGGTCCTAGAATCGCCTTATATGTTAATGAAAATTGAAAGTTAAAAATGTAAGTGACCTCTTTGATATTATACATACTTGTACATCACTGTCGCCACTTTCATTTAAAATTACATCAGATAAATTACAAGATTCATTCCTTCCTGGCTCCATTATTACGAAATTTAAAAGGAAAACTTAAATTTATGTAAGACTGTTTACAAGCACTTTGACAGATCTGATTCAGATCAGCTGATCGTCTGTAGCGTGAACTAAATAGTAGTGGTGGAGAACTATCGATGGTACTATCGATAGTTTATTTTCACCATCGATCGAGTTATCGGTATTTCGATTTTGAAGTACAAATTTAAAAATTCTTCTAATTCATTAGAGTCCAATTCATTATATAAATGCATTATCTTATTATGTAAATCTCGTGTTGGAATCTGTATTGAACCTAATTGTAAATTAATTAATGAGCCCAGCTTATAACTGATGGTATTTAAGTTATATCTTCTATTCTCTAATTCGTACATATCAAAGTCAGTTCCAGTAAAATAAATTTAACGCGTTATTTTTTAACATCCGTCCACTCCTCGGAAACCCTACTCCGATTCCTTAAGCAAGTGATAACATGGAGGAACTTCAATTATAAATCCCGAAGCGATCCTGCAGACAAGGATTTCTTAAAATCATGATTTTGTATCAGGGGAACATAATGTTCAATTAGGTATTCCATTTCACCGATTCTCGGAATTTACGTTACACATTTTATTAGTTATATTACATTGATAGTGAAATGAAATTAAAAAGGTGGTAAGTTAATAGATAAGGCAAGTAGGCAAGTATTTATTTATCTGTTTTATTACCGTACGCTTTCGTTGTTATAATTATAATAGAGCACGATTACACAGTGGTACTCTACAAGTTAGTTTTGATAAGAAATAAGGGCGTAAAAGGCTCGAGTCTTTCCGTTTCCGTGAAAACTGGAAGACGTAGAGGTGTATCGAAATTACTATCGGTTAATCGGTAATACAACGTACGAAATGTACAAAGCAGGCACCGTTTAGCGGCGCCCAGTTATCTACCGCTTTAAGACTATAAGTTTTACACTTTAGATTAATATTGTAATTCGAACGATGAACGGAGAACGCGTTTGCATCGCGAGGTCGTTGCCGCGTGGAGCCAGGACGAGATCGCGGTGCAAGCGGTTTAAGGCGATTTAAGTACTATTCACGATTTTGGCACTTAGATTTACCATTGCACTAGTTAGAAAAATGGTATCGCTTTATTTCTCGGATCGGGGAATGCGCCTCATTTCGTTACACACACCTATCCGTCACAATGATTCTGTGACAGAATAACAAGCTGTCCACGTGCATGTCTCGCGTCACGATTCTTTCATTCGGTATAAACATTTTGTGCGTGTGCAGAATATGATTAAAATAAGACTCTTGTTACGATCGATGATTTTCTCTCATTTAATCCAATTGTTTCGGCGCGGTATTTGTTTCAGTGAAAATCCGTTACCAGTATAGTTACCATCAGCTACGCCTAATTTCTACAGAAAGGTGGCCGCACTACGCTTCCTCTCTACTTTGGCATATCGAACGAAATAACAGACGCTCGTTCAGAAAGACGTGTAATTATTATAAATGAACGAGTGGTGCACATAAAATGACGCTTTCCTTTTCTACATATCTTTCGCGAAGATTGGAAGTTCCCTTAAGTTTGATCGTTACCGTAAATCGACGCTATGAAATTGGCAATATTTGGATTTTGCATAGAATATCATCAATGTCTTTCTCTTTTTTTTTCTTTCTCTCGCTTTCTCCCTCCCACCCTCTTTCTCTCTCTCTCTCTCGTTCGAGTAAGGCAAATTGTCAGGCTATCGTACGTGAAGTATTGCTTTAGCAAATCGCTTTAACTCGGTAAAGCGATGCAAAACTGCTAACGTTACGACGCTGTGGTACCCGTTTATAGTTCAATTCGTGTACTATGTTCAATTAGAATAGAAGGCAATGGAAGCACGTTGAAATCTGACGCATGCGATGCATTGTTTGAAACGTCTCTGGAGAAACAAAGAATTTTCAATTGCACTGTTCTAAACAAATTTACAGGTCTTCGTTGAATAGTAACTCGGTAATTCGTGAAACATGCAAAGCTTTCGTGCGATAATGACTAGCAAGCGATAGGTATGCTAATTGGAAACGACAATGCAACGTATATTCAGATGTTCTTTGTAACTTATTGCTAGACTTCACGTGGATAAAATTCCGTGCCGCGTTAACGTATATTTACCGGATTATTACTGAGCTTTCAACAACTAGAAAATAAACTATGGAATACCCTCTGCGGAACGACCGGTTGTATTTTATACAATGCCGACGAACGTTCAGCTGCAAAAGCATATAGATGATCGATGGAGGCACAGTGCACGAAAATCAACGAACGATTAACGATGTCTATTAACGTGAATGATACAAGATTGTAAAATTGTCGGGTAAGAAATCGTGTGCGATCATGCGGTATATACTTGATGAACGTAAAAGAAGAAAAGTTTATTTATTGGTAACTGTTACAATACTCTCTATATGCTCAAGCAGTGGCAACGTTCTTCCGTTTGCTATTTAACATATTTACCACGACGCGACGCAAGCATTCGAGATACCGACAAGTTCTGTCGTGCTAAAGTTCAACCTTTCACTGTACGAAACGCTAGGAAACGCCGACCCGGGTTTCCCGATTGAAACGGGGAAAACTTTAAACCAGGCCAAAGTCGGTGTGAACGGTAACGTCGCAGTTGTTCGGCTTCTCGGCGGCTGCCATGTTCACCTCAACCAAAGTGTCCACGCTGTTTATCGGGCAACCTTTTAGGATTTTCTGCGCGGCCAGGCTGGTGAATTGGACCTGCATGTCGCTAAGGCTCGGATACGAGTAAAGATCGCCGCGGCTCACCGTCTTCTCCAAGTTCGGCTCCGATCCTTGGGGCGCTCTTTGCTGCTTCGACGTTTCCAGGTTTTCTATGTAAACGTTATTGAACGACCCGCCGAAGCCGTCGAAGGACTTGGTAGGCGAGGGCGGATTCGAGGCGATATTGTTCTTCGAACCCGGACGGAGGAGGTTTCTGTAGCTCAGGGCGTCTTTAGATAACGATAAGCTTAATTTCCGCGAGTTATTCATCGCGTCGTTCGTGTTCTTCATGCTGGTCAGCGTGGTAGCCGTATGATCGTTGACCAAAGAATTCTTGTCTATATTACTGGCCGATCCATCGATCAAGTGCGCTTGGCTGTTGTTCAGGCGATTAGTCAATTTCAATTTGTTAGACACCTCCTCCTCGGCTTTCGGCTTATTCTCCTTGTCGGACTCCGACAAAAGCAGGCTCGGCTTTGACTCCTTGGGAGCGTAAAGCGAGGACGGTCGTTCGAGCTTGCTCGATTTATTCAGCTTCTCCTCGTCGAGCTTCGACTTGAATAGCTTCTCGTCGTCGAGCTTCGACTTGAACAACTTCTCCTCGTCTATCTTGCTCTTGTAGAGTTTCTCGCTGATCAATTCCCGGTCCTGTTTCTCTTTACAGTCCATCGCATCCTTGTCGGCCACTTTGGTCTTCACCGTGCCGTTCTCGAACGTGATCACGGATCTCATCGGAGAGTTGTTCTGCTGCACGTAGATCTTCGTGCCCGGGGAACCGGAGATCGTCGTCGTGCTGGTCGCGTTCGAGGCGAGTGTCACGCTGTTCTGAATTTGCCGCGTCTCTTGCGTAGGACTGACCGGTGTTAAATTCGTGGACACCTGAAGAGTTATCGAGTTCTGCGCCTCCTGCAAAGGAGTCAGCGAGCCTTGTTGAACCACTTTCAACGGGGAGGGCTTGGCCGGGAGGGTGGACGTTTTCAACGGGGACGACGATAGTTTGCCGCTCGAAATCGACTTGCCACTGGAGTGGGACGAATGCCCGGACGATGTCTTTTGCAAGACCTGTAAAGACAATTCGTTGGTTCGCCGCTTCTCTTTAGCATTACACCGTTGCATATTCAAATGTTGCAGTACTTTTACCTTATGCTGAGGCGATCCGTTTGATTTCGTGCCACTGCCGGTGGAATCGTGACTCGGCCGTCTGGAGCTCGATTGCCTCGTGCTGGATCTACCGAGCGTGGCCGTCTTCGCCGGGCTCGCGTTCGTCGTTCTAACGGATCCGGAACTGCCGCCGCTTCTGCTGGGCGACGAGTTCGTCGAGTTTTTGCCGGTCTGCGTTTGATTCCGACCCTGATACGATTCCTGATTCGTGCTCGGCGGCAGGACGGAAGCCCTGGACGTGCATCTGCTCAGGCTGGAACACTTCGAGCGGGGCAACGTGGAACAGGGTGACCGATGTCGTCTGGAACTCCTCGGCGTCGAGTTTGCCAGCAAGCTGGAGGAATCGCCGCTGGCTTGGCGCCGATGTCGCCTCGGCAGAGTGGCGGATCGCACGGAGCTCGAGTCGTCCCACACTTGGAAACTGGCCTGTGATTGATCTAGACCGTCCATCATCTGAAAACGTTACGTCGTTGTCAAGTTCGCCGTATGTAATATCGAGGAACGCGTTCAAGGAGGGATGGTAAGGACTTTGTTTTTTCTAAAGTAAGAATCATCGTTTAGTTTGATGCTCACCGAGGGACTAGCGGCTCTCGTTTGCGTGGCCACGCTGTGTAGGTGAACGACACGTGGGTTAAACCATTCGGTAGGAGGATACTGGGCGCTGAACGTGCCCATTAACGGTGCACCCTTCCTCCGTGTACTGCGCCGGAACAGTCTCGAGAGTAGGCCTATTTTCTCTGAAAAAATCCCAGAAAGACCTTGAGAAAAAAAAAGCAGAGGGTCCGATGTTGCAATTTCGTCGACGAGAAATCGGGGATCGGGGAAGGGCTTGCCAGCTAAGGGTGACTAAGAAGCTTTGTCTCTTGTTGGATGTTCAGCAGCCGTGGCCCCGGTTCGGGAACAGGGAAATCGCAAGAATCCTGTACAAAGAGACTTTTACCCCATCGCAGATAAAAACGAATTAGCGCGACCGCAGAGAAAGCATTGTCGAATAATCTGCTTATCGCGGATAAAGATGTTCCACAGCGGTAGATCGAAAGTTTCCTTTGGCTGAAAGTTGTTACACCGGTGTCCATCTCGCCGCGATAAGCACTCGCGTTTCTTATCCGAACGTTCAACGGGTTCCTTTCGAATACCTTAACTCTCGCTCGATGTACCGCCGTGCACGAACAGATGAAGAAGCAAAATCGCAATCGAAGGAAAAGTCTTTTCTACGGTCGTGTGTCGCGTATGAGATTCGGGACTTGAATGCTTTCATTCGTCAACGACGAGCATGATCCGCGTGCCGTGACCCGAAAAGAAAGCTAACGCGCCCCGTTTAAGCGATCACCCATCACCAAAACAATCCCTTCCCCGACCGGACTCACTGGTTGGGCTGTGGGGTGCGCTGTCCGTGCTCGCGTATTCCGCGCTCGACGAAGTGTCGCTTCTTTCTGGCCTCCGCGGCAGAGACCGCGAACTTCCACTTCTGTGCAAACGCCTGGCCGATCCCCAAAGCCGCAGGGAGTGTCGCCTTTCGAGGCGGCCGGGCATCGATCGACATCTCGCGAACAGAACCTTGTCGTTGGGATTACCTGAAAAATAATATTACGTTGCGAAATGATATTCATCCAGTAAAGACCGGTTAGAAAAAGTAATTACAACGGTGAACAATAATCTATCATTGACGGATATATTTGGACGTATGGTGTACTAAATATTGGATACAATTGGGGATCGTGCAAGTAACAAATTATACACATCGAGTTTCTCATCTTGTACTCGAGATCCGCACAATGCGAAGTAAAAGAAATTAGCTATGGTGTTTGGGTTCTACGATTCGATAGTATTGGATCAGAAGCATCTCGAATAGTCGTGTATATTACTGAATCATCCGCGCGTGAATCGCAAGCCTCCAGCCACCTTTTCGTAAAGTGGAACACCCTTGTGTCCCTGATTTTCATCGTGGTACACAGCCAGAGGCGGCGTGTCGGCGACGGCCCGATCGCAGGTTAGCAGCGTGAGAATCACTCGAGAAGCGGAGCCAGAGAAAAGTAGGAAGATTATATATGTTGCCCCCCCGCGTGATCGTCGACAGCGTGTGTAACGGTAGACAATGTCGTGACCAATAGCTAATATATCGGCTGTGCTAAAACGCTTTCCAGGGATCGGCGAGTTGGCACGGACTCGGTTCGCCAATGCGCGCCTTGTGTCCCGATGCTCGCGTGTACGTCCTCCATACGCGTCCCGGGTGAAGCTGTTTCCGTGTCAACGCGCCAGAGAATTCCAGTTTGCGCGGCTCCGAAAACTCTGATCGTCCACGAACGACGAAAGCAACGGGAGAGAAAGAGCGCGCGCTTTTGGGTTGGAGAACGCGGATCGCATGCGAGCATGGTAACCGGGGTAGCGATCGATGGCGCGGCTAACAATGTAGCGTCGTGCAAACGCGACACGCTACAACCTGATGGTAGCGGAGAAACGCTGATATGCAGCCCTTTGCAATATATGGAAACAGTATTTATCGTGCAATGCTGAAATCACGTTGACCCTTAGCGGCCGCATAAAGGCGCGCAACCTGATAAAAGAAAATTTCGCCTTTCCTTTATGCACGGCCTCGCGATACAAGTTTCCATTTGAATTTCTAATTTTATAAACGCGCACGGATGTAAATTCGCTAGCGAGACGACGGCCACTCTAAATACCGAGATAAGGCTGGCACAATTTAAATCGAACCGGCGACAATTTTTCGTTCGGTAACCGTCGATGGAATGCACCCCGTCTTCCGGCGCGAGCTGCGTGGCTGCCAAGGACGACAACACCATAAACGCACCGGACTCGTCCATCGAGTTCAAAGAAGAACCTCTCCCCGCGTACGCTTGCCCGGCGAACATTCCTCCTGGACACTCTAAACGATCCCCAAACACGTGCCGAACGGGTTTGCCTGGACCGACCGGTCCGACCGAAGTTCAGTCTAGTTCGCGAAATCGGAACATTGGTTTACTGACTGCACGAAAAGAAGGTGGACTTTGTTTCATCGTACGATTTACATAAAATTACCATCTCGTGCGAATTTCCTATTTCTTCATCGTGGACCACTAATCAAAAGGATTCTCATGGTCTTCTGTAGCTTGCTCAATGGTTTCCGGTTCATTTTTCGTGAACAATTCAAACTATATTGATAGAGAGATTGATAAGGGAACGTAGAAATCGTACCTCCGCAAATAACGTCAGCCAGATTCGTCTGCACAGCTTGATGCGTCACGTCGCCGTCCCTCAGGGTAAGCATTTCGCCGTGTACGAGCGCCATGGCCTCGTCGTTGGACATAAGCATGCTACCCTGACCTCTGGACCCGCTCACCTCTCGGGAACATCGCCTGGAGTTGCTGGAGTCGCGTCTCAGCCTTCTGGTCTCGGGCGTGACTACGAAGTAGCCCTGGGACGTATGATAAATCTTTCGTTCCTGCATCAGTTTCGCGAGGGCGTCGTAAACCAATTCGCGACTCGGCCTCTGCATGGCCGGAAAAGCGTTTCTCAGAGCGGATCTGAGCGTGTCCAGGGTGGCAGCTTGCCTCTGAGAAGTCAGCTCCAAAATCGCCCAGCAAAGCGCTTCCGGTAACGGCGTGAATTGTCCTTGGGCTACCGGGGCAACGAGGCAATCCTCGATATCGCCTGAAACAGGAAGGAAAATTGCGATTAAACATCCGGTCGATTGAACGCAGGACGGAATCAATTATATGCGTGGTTGAAAGTGCTGTAAAATTAACTTAATCATAGACCTTCCCTTTTTTTTAAATATTTTATAAAGTAGCTACTTTCTGGATAGGCTTTTGACATATGTATTCGCGTAGAAATCAAGGCTGACTTCAATGCGAAACATCTAGCGGATGTAAAGTGTCTTAAATATACAAATGACAAAATCAGAGGTACGACCTGCCTATCGGAGTTCATTGAAATTCTCCATGCATGTATCTCGCTTGGCCGAACGAAACCGTAATAGCAAGTCGCTTGCCAGAAATCGGCGACATTGAGGCAACTGCCTTTCTAGTTTCGACTGACGAAACGGCTCAGGGTTTTCTTTGTGCGCCGGTCGCGAGCGGAGTATTTCATTAAAGAACACATATAATCCTTCGATCGCCTAAAGCAATATTTAAGCAATACCCCGAACGACGATATATCGCGCTTCTTCTGCGAAAAATTATAAAACTATAAGCGCTGGCATAAAAGTCAGATTCTTCTTATTAATTCGTGCAATTGCAAGGAATTCGATCGAAATGCTGCTGCCGGGAAACGATATCACGTTCCGGGCATTTAAATTTCAAATCTCGTTTAATCCTGTGTACAACATCCTCACGAGGAATCTTTGCACCGGATTACTCTGCGTAATCCCGAGATGGTTATATCGCCGAAACGTATTCACGAGACGAAGCCTTAACGCTGTGAAACGTATCGAATTTCATTTTCAACAGAGGGGGGCGAAGATGTTAGGTTCGTGACAAGTACATCGGCTGCGGATCCTCGATGCATTCGCATGCGAGGGATATAATCCAGGCTTGCAAATCCATTTGCAGGATATTCCCATGAATCTGTTGCAAATACAGGATCGGTCGATTCGCGCGTACGTACGCCTTCGTGAAAGCGGAAAATTGAAACGATCATGCGGCTCGAATACTACGTAAATCGTAGTTTATTAGGATCGGTGCAGTCATTAGTATCGTTGCGTTGTAAACATAGATTTATGGTCGACGTTATTAAAATATGTTTATTAAACGGCGAACCGTATAATATAGCGTTTCAACGTTCGCCCATGCCGACTTGTCGCAACCTTTGCTACGTGGAATGAAAAACTTTCGGTGAATTACAGTTATAAGCGGGCAAGCGGTTACCGATAATGCCACGCTACTTTCCCCGTTCGTGATAAATGTCTTCTCCACCTACTTGTAATACACCCCGTCAGTGGCATCTATAATTTCCAAATTGGACACGGCGGAAACACTCGTACACATGCAACCGCGTTCCGATGAATTTCAATTTTCGCGGAACGCCCAACGATAGGTTGTACGATATCTACATACGTGCAATACGCGTTCTCACGTGCGAGACTCGTAGTCGGACCGAGAACGCAGCCAATTTCTAGACTCGGAGCAGAGAAAACCGGCATACCAGAGCAAATCTGCTCCGAGCCAACAATATACTTAATTAGCGTTTTAAACGTCAGACCAGCGGACGCGTTTCACGAAGCCGCTGCGAGAGAACGATAATTAAGACGAATAGAAACTGAAAATTTCGACGCCCTAAGAGGAGAGAGGGAGGTGGATGTCTTTTCAGCGAAATTGACGATCTTTGTTCTTCCGGTCACGTTTTAAGGTGACTTTCCATCCCCCGGGGAAGCCTGTTCTCATACACTTGTTCCACGCCCACGAAAAGACTATGGATTATTCTAAGCTCGCGAAGGTCCCCGAAATTCCCGTGGTATCCGCGCGCTCGTGACGCGAATATTCAATGCCGTCGGAGACGCAATGTGTGGCAAATATCTGTCATCGAAGAGGCTCTGTTGCAATCTATGGGCAACCGTGTTCTTGGAACGGTATATTCCTCTCGGAGCATGAACAGGGATTCTTCCTTTTGATGTTTGCGACGATTTCTGGTATAGCTGATATTATTTGTATGGGCCATTTAATACCGCTAATGACGTTCGCGAGCAATTAAACGGAAGCGAGATACGTAAATTAGCAGGCTTTACTGGAGAAGCTGGACTGCAGCCAAATTATCTGCCATTCCATGTTAAAGTAGCGTTCAGCATCCTATGATAATGGATCGATGCCAAGATATTGTTAACTGTCCAGCTAGAATTATTCTTTTGTTCTTTTTTTCTCCAATTAATTACAATCCGCGTGGTAGTTTTACGACTGCACGATGATCCGCGAAACGACCATTGTGTTTCGTTTTTACACTGTAGATGAACAGATGGCACGTATTTATCTCACCGAGATAGCAGCCTATGAAAGTTAACTATCACTTCCAATACAGTACGCCGAGTCCGTGACACAATAGAAGCGGGTTGAATATTTTTATCAACGCTTACCCTCCGCTTTGAACCATATCGAACTTTCGACATGCATTTTAATATATTTCACCCTCATCTCCGCGTGCCATATGCGGATTTCGAAGGGTAGCCCAGGCTCCTATACGCGATATTGCGCTGGTCCTTGACGGATATTGATCACCAGCGTCCAGACTGGAAGGTATTCGCGAAATAGTACACGAAACGATTGTGCCAGTACTCGACCATAAAAAAGCTGGTTTTAAGAAGATAGATTATTTGCTTGTACTGGAATAATAGTTCAATTTTCTAATATTTCTTTTATATCTAACATTGTTCAATCTGATTTGCGACCACAGTCGTAGCTCGTTGAACAAATTGGTCTGAACTTTCAGCAGCGCGAAATTTTGTGGCGTTCAACCTTCCTAAGGTCGTGCTGTTTTCCATTAAACGCTCTGCGTAACAATGAGTCTACCCTCTGGAACAGGTCGTGATCACGGATCACTGCCATTTCCGTGACGCTCACCGTTCTAGTCGCCCCAGTTGCTTTAAAATCCTTGTTCGCGGGCAGGCAGGAAGGAACGGAGGTGTAATTGCATGTCCAACCACGCCAGAAAACACCTACTCGGCTACTCTTGCTTAAAGAGTTGTCATAAATAGGCCGTATGGCATTGCCGCTTGCGCTACCGCAGTTTTCTCGTTCGCTCATTAACGAGCACACCAGCTGCCCGTAACTTCTCCGCATATTCGTTCCGCGGGACACTCGTACGGAACCTGTTTCCCTCCGCGAGTTACCCTCGCTACGATTGTAACTTATCATGTATGATAATATTAGATTTTCAATTGCCACCGACGTTAGCGTCCAAGAAGTGGCAGAGCTTATCATCTTCAAGTGTCTCTATGAAATCGTCGTCTTTCCACATACATCGAAGTGCATATGCGCTTGGTCGTCGATGATTACTATTCTTTCGCGACTTTCTCATGCAATATTCATTGCTTTCAGTGGGAAAACTCGGAGACGTTCGTTACACGCGGTCCGATTGCCCAGTTTTCTGGAATTTCACCGCGGCCCACGATGGGAGTCGCAGCTCGCGTAATTATGCAAGAAGCCAGCCCGCTCACGCGTGCCATTTAAGGAACCAACCGAAACGAGCTGAGAGCAGACGAAGGTGGCCTGTGAGAGGTACGGGCAGGTGCGAAATTCGCGCGGCTTTCAGATCTTGCCTGTCCACGTTCATTCATTGTCAATACGTACTTGATACCCTCGCTAAAAAGTATTAGGACAGGGTATAGAGCAGGTGTTAACCGTGGCTCCGATTACACTTGCGTTACTTATCGCGTTACTCTCCCTTCCAACCAGATATGGACCTATAAAGTTTCTCGCATAGAACCCATTAAGAATACAAACGGGGGGATTGTTGAAAGATTTAATGCACATTTAATGCAGAAATTTGATGCAGCTGACGTTTAATCGACATAGTCTCATTTGCTCAGTATGGTGGTTACTTGTTGGCAATGGGTTTGCCCTGAAAAAGTTTGGAAATCGAAGCCTTGTCCCTAACCAGATGCGATCTCGATCGAATTGTAACAACCGAGCCTAGAAATATTTTATTCCTCGACAGCTGCTGAAGCAAGTTATAAAGTCCGCCGATGAAATACGGGAGTCGAATTTATTTCGACTTTTTCCTTCGATGGCCGAGGTGGACTTGGTACAGCCGGTCTCCCCTCGTGCATGCATTCCCCGGTGCCGTGAAATTTATTTGAAAGCGCGGACAGTTTGGTACGTGGCAGCGTGTGTACAAGCGTACGGACAGTAAATGGTCCAACTAAGCCCGCGTAATGCCTGCGTGGGAGAGGCCAGTTTCGATCTCGTAAACGAGATCTTATCCGGCTCGAGTATGCTCGGAAAAAAGGGGGGGAGGCAGGATAATACCGAGTCGTTGCACCGCGAGCTGCCAACGCCGGGGATCGACGCGAAGAAACCGAGAAACGTTTCGGTTGCACAATTTTCGAGGTGGTTGTCGGCGAGGGCCGAACGGGGAGCGCAGACAGTGCGGAGTCCGTCGGATAGAGAGACAAGTCGGATCGTGGAACCCGATACGTCAGTTTCTGGGGCGTGGAACATCGTGTCCGTCGTGAGAATCTTGCCCTCGAACGCGTTTTGAATGCTTTTCACCGTATCGTAGCTACGTAACGTATAGAGCTGCCGCATCGTTCTTCTCGGCTCGAACGCAGCATCGCGCGTTACGTACACGGTCAAGAGACGGAAAAGAGACACGAGGGAACCGTGGAAAACGGTACGTTTCGTGTATATGCCAAGCAACGGAATTTACTGTCGCAAACGGTACATTTAACTCGATCGTTCGTATATCAAGATGGTTGGAGTCAGTGAAGCCACTGCGAGGAAGGCTCCTCTCTTCCCTATCAAAAGGATTATCCTCGCACTGAATCTTCCACCACCGAACACATCTAGGAATGATCGGTTTCCTGGTGGCGGAGTACTTTGTAAAATATCTTTCCCTGTATCGCGGTAAGAATGAAAGCGGATGGACTGGTCCGTTCGTCGGTAGACACGGATGAACACCTGCCAAGCTACAACGGGTTCCGCGGCACGGCTATTATTACCACAGCTTCCCCTGTACCTTTCTATCATTCCGCGAGGCCTTTATTATAATATCTGAACGTCCCACGTAGATAGCAGCGCGCGGACACGAGGTAAGAGGCGGGAGACCCGGTATTCGGTCGATTCGCCCACGCGAATATCGCCGAGCGAGTGTCGGTAGGCAGAAAGAGACAACCCCCGGGGGTGGTGGTCTGCGCGGAGAGAACGAGCGCACTTCGAACTTTGAGACACACCGTGCTCGGATCACTTCCGGTGTACTGGTACACGCTGCAGAACACGATGCATATATCCTTATCGCCGTGATCCATCGTGTCGGTCGGCCGACCTCCGCCGCTTTATGGGTCTGCCCATGGGAAATGGCAAAGACCACTTGCAAGGAATCACCTCGTAACAAGACGACCTTTGAGTCCCAAGCCTATCCCCGACCGGCCGGCGATGCTGTTCTATGCAAATCCAAACGATGCTGTTCGATCCCTCTCCTCTTCGCCACCCGCATCCTATAACAGCAACCGCCCTCCTTTCTCTCTCTTTCTGCCCGTCGTGATCAGCCTTTCCAATTTCGACTTCCTCATAAGAGTCACTAATATCACGCGAAAACGAGCTCACCGTGCTCCTGTCTCGCGACGCGGGAGGAAAAATTCGAGACGGATCGCGATGTTCCTCAGCGCGAAACGCATCAAGCCTCCACGGTAGTAATCAGTTTTACCGCCGAGTTTGATGGATTATATTAGACGCGTGTCCGCGTGGTCGGCCGTATTCATTAGGAAAACGCTTCACCTTTCACTTCGGGCTGCGAGCAAATTGTGTCTCTATGTGGTACAGTAGTCTGTCCGGGAAATGGTCCCGCGATTAGAGTCTATTAAGCGTAATTAGCGGTAAACTTCGTTGTGCTCATCATGCCGGCGCAAATGCGAACGCTTTATTACGTTTCGTTGCCTTTACATTAATCGTGGGCGTGAAAGGCGTACCGTGAGGATCGAATGCTTTGAACGGAAAATATGATTCCTTCATACAGAAATGGTGTACGAAGATCGACGCACACGGGATGGATGCAACCAAGTCCTTCATGAATTTCGGATCTTTATACCTTCCGAGTGACGATGCATTTACGATTCCCCCGAGAAAGGTGTGGTTGATTGCACCTTGGTCAGATGCTGGCCGCCCGCTTATTGCTATCGATTTATGTATCGCTCCCCGCAATCAATATACTACCAAGTTAACTGCCAGCCGTTTTGTTATCCGAGCGCGGAATGCAAATACGTTGCGTAACTAGAGACACAAGTTAATCGTCGATAGAAGCACGTGTTTGCCCGCCAAGTAATAACTGTGTTGTCTGAAACGGTTGCTCGATTTAATCGGTCCAATCGTTTGTACCGGGAAACAGCAATGCCTATTGAGAATTATGCAAAGGGGCGCAGCGGCGAGGGGAGCCTCGTAGAAAATAACTCGATCAGAAGTTTCGCCGACGTAACACGATTACTCGCTCGCCGTTAACACCCGTGCACGCAGA
Source organism: Holcopasites calliopsidis (assembly GCA_023838395.1). Classification (NCBI taxonomy): domain Eukaryota; kingdom Metazoa; phylum Arthropoda; class Insecta; order Hymenoptera; family Apidae; genus Holcopasites; species Holcopasites calliopsidis. The sequence continues at coordinate 2,894,699 of JALHAQ010000003.1, forward strand.
AGTGGCCCGCGCGAATAGATATTGATTGAAAAACAATGGCCCGTTCCGCATGGCGGTTGGCAAAGATGATTGGCACTTCTGGCGCGGTTGACCCAGTCTGCGCGCATATCTCTGCGCCCGCATCGTTCTCAGCTTTTCTTACACGGACGGTCACGAATGATGATATCGCGGGTGAAACATATCGTGGTACCCACGACCTCTGGAGAATAAAATCGCCAAGAGTCCGCCAGACGAAAAGGCCTGACGCTGTAAATTTCATGCAAATCCTGACTTTCCGTGAATTCGTCAGCTTTCACCGGCGTGTTCGTGAATCCCGTAGTCGCGGGACACAATGGGGATACACACGCAGCATCCCCCGCGGGCATTTATGAAATACTATCGCCGATACTGTGTTTCCTGTTACCTACTCACGACCGTCTGCCTCTTGTACGGTAAACAGTTAATCAAAACGTGAGACGAGATTCTCATCGCTAGTTCATGAACGTTACCGTTAGTTAATTATTTCTCTACAATTCCTCGATTATTGGTTGCAATAATTCGGTAGCGGCTTTTGTTGGAACACCGCGGCATGGTAGAGAGGCATCTTCAAACAAATCATACCATGCAGCTGATAATGTATTTCAATGTATGTATTTTAATGTATTTCAGTGGAGACATATATTGCAAATAATTACTAACAAATTTAATGACAGCTGCACTACTTGTGTTCAATTAAACTTTGTATCGCAACTTGCTCGTGATACTCATGTATGTACATTGTTCGTACAGAATTTGGCAAAAATTGCAAGCAGCAAGGGTATCGACTGATGTCCCGATTACCGTGAATAGCCTACTTATTCCCGTTTGCGGGGATCACACGTGTCGATAGAACATTCGGAAGGAACTACTGACCGACATTGTCGCTCGATGCAAATACTAGGTTACAGCCCCGGGTCTCGTAGGTAGGTAACCTTTGAGTAACGACAGTCACGAGAAGTGATGAGAGTCGTGATCCTTCCTGAGAATTCTACGATCGGATCCGGATCGCGACAACGCGGGTGCAGCATGTTGAGGAGGATCGCCGCGTTCCTAATGATCATCGGTTAAGACCTCGTAAAGATCCACTCCGGTTCAGTCGTGTATTGACCTATCTCTGCGTCGAGAAGAAGAATTCTAGGCTTGGTCGTTGAGCAAAGCCCCCCCCCCCCCCCCTCTCTCTCTCTCTCTTTCGATATCGAACAGTGAAATTAGAATTTTATAGTCCACTTCAATTTTTTTCATGTACTGAGATTAGTGCGGCGGTTGCATAAATTACTGGAATTGTTTCGACAGCATTCCTTTATAGCGGCTCATGGCAAAACAAAGGACTTGGTTTATATTAAAAACTCTACTAATTCCCTGCGTTTTTTGTCCCTGGATTTAACCTTGCCGCTATGGAGAATAACAGCGAAGGTGATTGGTGAAAGAGGCCAACTTCTCGCGACCACGCGCGGACACAATTAAAAGAAGCTAACAATGCCGCGTCATTAGCGCGACGTCGATGTAACGTAAAAGGTGGCCGCGGATCTTAATTTAATGCATTGGTTGAGCGAATAATTTTATTAAAGTTCAACGAAGGCATCGTTTGCCACTCTGGGTTCATGCAATTTCGCAACGAACTGACCTATGCTTAAGTGGGACAGGCCAGTTTGACGTTGTTAGCTATACAACCAACTGGTGCTTAATTGAAAACTAAAGTTTCAAAGATGATGCTGGTTCAGACGTCGTTTAATTAAAACAAATCCTTCGGCTCTCGAGATTTTTCGACGGCCGGAACGAGGATACACGAGAGAGAGGCCATGAGAATCGACTCCTAGCCTGGATTCCGTCGACCGAGGTTGCACCGCGTGTACCGGTACCATTAACTCTTTCCGATAAGGGCGTAGCCGCCGGTTCCTATTCACGTATATCTGATGTAGTTGCTGGAAACGGCGTCTCCGCGTTGGCAAATACATTTATTAGTGGCAACGAGGTATCTCCCACGTAAATAATATGTATACAATTCCCCCATCGAGTCCAATCATTGAGAAAATACTCCTCCTTTAATTAAAAAAGGCCAAAGTATCAAATAGGTCAAACAAATTCTCAGGCTTGCGATGATCGAAGCGTCATTTCGCTTTCATAATTAATCGATACTATTTTGAATACTTTTTCACGCTTTCGCTCAAGTAGACTTTCTCATACCATTCTTATCCTACCATCTGTTCGGATACATAGCACTTTGCGCGACAGAGGGAGGGGGCAATGCGCAACTTCTTTCTGATATGCAGACAAGGAAAAAAAGGGGTGAACAGGTTTGGGCTCTTTGTTGGCATACCGACGTTCAGCCGATCGATCGTTTTCGATAACAGCGGTGCCATGGCGAGGCTTTGAGGGATCGGCCCTTGCTTTACCCTCGAGATATCCACCAATAATAAATTCCGTCCCGTGTCGAACCGTAGTTGAACGCGATTTTAACGATAATTAGCGGGTTTTTTCACGACGATCAAAGACCGGATCGTGCTGCACAGCGACTTTCGATCGTGCTCCCCATCATTAGCACGCTGTTCCATCGCTTTTGCTCTCTATTGTTCCATAGGCGGGATCGGTTGCGCAATCTCGTAAAGAATCATTTCTGTTTTCCGCGCTATACACTTTAAAACCGTGCGGCAGCGTTGAGTTATTGAATTCGGAATAATTCGCCGTTTACTTCACACCGGCACGCGGCGTGTTATCGACACCGCAATTACTATATCGTTCGCCGCTTTTCGTATGGCTGCGAACAGTGCAACGTGCGCCCCGCCTATTGTATGATTTATGGAACAAGCACGCTCAGAGCAACAGGATGGAAACGATTTCCGTGTATCATTATGGGAAACGTTTCCACCGGCGTGTAATCTCTAGGTAAATTGAAATCGTTATTATTATCGCACGATTTTCTCTCCCCTTTTCTTCCGATCCGGAGGGGCCGATTCGAGCAACGGTCTTTATGACGTGAAAAGATTTATCGACTTCTGATGCAAAACATCCGCTTATCTACCGGCGCCGACTCGGCTTTCTCCATGAAACGTGTCCCACAGAAATGCATCGCGATTTTGGAAACACCGTTCGCGCACTCGCACGCAGGTCCGATAAAAGATAATTCCAGAAGTAGCGATCGGAGGACGGCCAACACCAGGTGTCGATTTATCAATTTCGATCGCTCATGTTTCCCAGGAACGAATGATTTTCACTTGTCCACACCGTACATTATCCGTCGCTAGGAAAATGTTCAGCAAACGTATTTCCACAAATTACGACGGGAAAGGTCACATGTCCCGTACATTATATAAGGTAAATTATGTAGAATCGCGAGTGGAGACGTTATACGGGTCCCGTACTTGCGAGTCGGGACGCGCAGAGTTTCTGATTTGCAATCGCAAACGCGTTGTACGATATTTGTTAAATTTATGCGCCGGTTAATGCCGTTTAATGTATCATCGATGACTTAAGCAACCACTGAATTGTGGGCGATATTAATATAACCGGCTTCGCGTTCCGCGTGTAAACGCGTGCTGGCGATGTAACATCGTTTAACTCGCGCTCTCAACTTTCTTAAAATCGCGTTAGAGGTGTTAGAATGAATGATTCGACCGTGCGTTTTAATTAGCAAATCGTCACGCGCTCGTTCCTGGCGCGTTCGTATCGTTGAAGAAATTTCGACGAAACTTAACAGGTTTACCGAACCGAGCACGACGGTCCCGGTCGTATCGCAATGTCGCGCTTTACGCGATTACACGATCGCGACAGCGAACACGTACAAGTACGCCTAGCCGAACTCCTTCGCTTTGGCGAGTCTAATGATATTTAAGCGGAGTCAATTTTCGCACCGGTAAGCGATGCAAATTGCCAAGGGACATCGAAAATCGACTAGAAACCATCGTCGTCCGAAGGGGGGAAATAATTTTTGTCATTACACTATTCGATCGCGGAAAGTGAAATCGACGTCGCCGGCGCAGGTTCAAGTTTCTGTCCGGCGATCGGCGGCCCGGTGGTACCCTTGCCGTGTAACCGACATAGCCGCGCGACGATCGCTCGTGTCACCGTTATTACGCTGGAACAAGTAGAAATCGTCGGCGCGGAAAGAGTTCTCGTTAGGTGTTTTAGAAATGTCTTTTCGGGACCAGGCAATTTTTGCCAGCTTTCTACGTGTGTACCGCGTCGCGGTGATACGGCAATTCTGCAACGCGCCTGGCAAATCGGCAAGTACTCGATCGCGAATGCTGAACTTATACATCTTAACAAGCGATTCCTGCCCGCGAATCGGTCTCACGTAGTATATTGGACGTTACAGAGTGGGCGATGATGCGCGTCATCAATCACGCCGCGCACATTCACGCGGCCTGTTGTCATGCTTTCTTGACATTAGCCTACATAGGGCATTAATGGGTCTCACTCGGCCTGCGCGTGGCCCCAACGACCCGTTTCACCACGCCTCTCACTTATATGGACAAGTTAGTGCATGCTCGATGTAATTATGTCCCTTGTTGTGCTCGCACCTAAAGAATTATCGAGTCGTTTTATTTATGGACTGCATGGTGAACACCATTGGTGTTACTGCCCTGTATTTTTTTCTTGCTCTTTCCGTGCTTTCGTAGAGAGCCGGCAGACACTTGGGTCTCTTCTCGCACGGCATTTTTGAACACGATTCCCGGTTACACATGTTTTATAAGCGATGCTGAATAAAATATCGATTTATCAAGCAACATCATCATTCGATCTCCTTCAACGTATTATATTTTCTTTCATGTGCTTACTAAATACAATGCTTTTACTGATTGCCTGTCTGTATTTAAAACTCTTTGTTTTTTGTATAGTTTACGTTACTTTTATCCACCGTGCGAAGAGAGAAGGAAATGTACTTTTGACTTGTTATTCAATGGGGATACGAGCTGCTTTGAGATTTTAGTAATCCGTGCAACACAGGATGTTTTCTATATTTTACATTTCTCTGCTATTTTGCGTATGCTAATTTTACCGTCTCCTGGCCGCAATACTGTATCTTTTTCTGTGCTCGCCGAATCTTAAGAAATGCTAATATCCTCTTCTCCAAGTAGCAGCATCGCTAAAACCCAATAAACGCGGATGTTTAGTGGACAGTTATGTTTACTTGTTCTCATTGAACCGACGGGTTCCGCGAAGTTTCTTAAATCCACAATGCAGAAACGAGTTCGCAAAAAAAGTGGACCGTGGCTTTCTGCTAATTTAGGGTGCAGTTGTGACGTTTCGTTCGAACATTTTTACGAGCGGGGTATTCGGGTCGGACTTGTTCTGTGTTTGGAATCGCACATTTTTTGGCCGGTTTTGCAATTATGATATACGACAGTAGCCACGCGCGAGCGATCCGCGTAACAGCGTTAAAAATACCTCTCGTCGCGACGCACGGTGCTCTTCCTTTCTCCTTCCTTTTCGCCCCCGCTTACTTTGAAACAAGCCACTCGATTTAAAGGACATCACACGAGTGAAAGCGAGACATGGAAATCCACTTGGAGCCTGCCTTCTGTGCGCCACGAGTACCGCCGAGCGTACTTCTGTGCAATCTTCGCCACTCAAGGACGCGACTATGCAAACAGGTGTTCTCCGGTGCAACGAGGAAAGTTTATTCGCGACCTTGCGAGGTATCGCTCAAGTTTTCCTCGACTCGGAGTTCCCTGTGCAAGAGACACTTTCCATTGTCACCTGAACTTTCCAGTTTTCTCTGTAACTTCATGCGATCGGGTAGCAGATCCTTTTTTTCCCCTTTATTTCAGTTTGACAGCTGAGATGAATGTAAGTAAATGTTGGACGAGCTTGAGCTACCCGAGTCGATATAAAAAAAGCAACGGCTGTCCAACAGAATTGCGTAATTCTTTTCGGGATTTATTCCTCGATTGTGGCGTAGGTGTTACAACGATGTTCGAGACACCTGTGTAAATAAGAGTGAACGGGTTCTCCGGTATCTGGAGAATGTAATTATAGAAAAGGACTTTGATATAGTATTGAATTTCATTTGCAATCATTCTACCACCGCTCCGGCAAGCTTTTACCATTTTACTCCGCTATCCATCCAGTAAAACAAAACTTATCCGTATACGTGCCGCGCACAATTTAGTAAAACTGCAATGCATCATGAGGTGCACGGAGTTAAACGACGAGAGCAGCGCAGCCGGCAACGAGACGGGAGAAATTCTGAAATTATCGTAGGTATTATATCGCGGACACCGAAGTGAAATGCAGATATTTTATCGGCGATATCGTACAGGCGTTTAAAGTAATAAAATTCGCGGGGACGAGCGAAGATCGCGGAAGATCCACGAAGTAGATGCAACGGCTGATCTATGGCTAGCGGTAAACCGATGGCACGGGAGGCGAGTCGAAGGCAATTGTGAATTCGCGATTAAAATCTTCATACCGGATCGGACATTGTTTCATGGGCACGGTGACAAGCAACGCCGAACGCGAACTCGGAAATTTTGCTGGGGGAACAATGAAGCACATTAGAGAAACGGAATATTGTTTTACAAGTGTGATCAGTGAACGATCAAGATTATAATGGCACTCGCCGACAATTCTATATGCGTACACGTGCGATTGAAACGTATAAGTGTTTTCAGCAACTCGTGTTTGCACCAACAAGACTACCTGTGCCTCTGTAACGTAGAGGTGAAACGAGGTTCAATCGAATTTCCAGCAGACGAGCAGGGAATCGCAATTATTCCCGATCCTGTTTGCGCGGTCCACGCGCGTCGCAATTCAAGCGGCGGAGCAACTGTAAAGGCATTTCAAGAGGATCGCGCAATTATTCCGCCCAGTCGCACGAAAACGCTGTGCCGCACGGGGACGCCTGGATGAAAATTAAACGCGTTTCCCAGGATTTTCATGCTGGATCCTTGCCAAACCGTTAGCCTACATTCGTAACGGACCACGGACGTGTTTCGGTGTAAAATCGCGGCAAAACGGATAGGGTACGCCGGGCCGATTTATTGGGATCGTTCCCCCTGTTTTCATTTCTCGGATCTCTCGAAGCCAACTAACGCCTGACGCGACGAATTTAGAAACTCGTCCTCTTACCATGCAACGAAGATACCGATCGTGAAATTCGCGATCTAAATGGGAATACGCGCGCGAGTAACGCCTCGGGCGGTACAGATCAGCATTGGCAATCGGGACGCTGGTCAGAAGTTATACTGGCAGGCTTATGAATAAGAAACTTCCGTTGCACCGCAAAGGCCTGCAGAAATCTTTGCACGTATGCACGTACATATACAACGGCGGACAAAGTTATCGGCACATGCCAGAATTTTATTCGAGGTCCTGTGTAAATTGTAAAGCGCATGATTTCTCATCATATATTTTTTACAAGCAATATTTAATGCCAATGCAATTTGTTTGATACGGAGCATTAACACGACGCACCGAGCCTTAATATATGCTTCTTAAAAATTTCTTTCGAGAGGTACCTGTGATCCTGGACTTCTTACATTTTTATTAGGAACGTTTCGCAAGTGACATTATTTTGCTTGAATCTTCATTTCGGACTGCCTGCCTGTATAATCGAGCACTTTCCGAGCGAATTTTAGGAAATTCCCGTGACCGAAGGTGGGGGCTTTTACTCTTCGAAGTGCAGAGTTCGCGTTGCGTCAGGAATAATTGGCACGATCTCACGGTGGAAAGTATGTAGCGTGTGTATACCCAACCGCGATCCGTAATTCGCGTTGTTCCTGTTTGCCCGATGCTGCTGCACGCTCAATACGTGGACTTGATTGCCGACAATCAGAGCATCGTTAACGAGGGTACTGTTTTGGAAAATTCGTATGAATATCGGGTCGTACCTTCTGAAAGTCGACTTTCACTCTCTCCAATTACGAATCCGCCGGAGACCTGGATCGGTGCATAGATCTTCTCGTGCTTCTCGACCAGTAGTGTTTCGTTCAAATATGCAAACATCTACGCTGCTGCGGCCAACTATTTCGTATACCGGGTGTCATTTATGACGCGAAGCGTCCGCTTGGTTCTCGCGTATCTCGCGGCTTTTTATCACAATTCATCCGAACTATCGCTCTACGCGTGATCCACAAGCATGAGATTAGAAATAATTTTCCGAAGAGCGTGTCCTCAGGACAGTTGAAAAAGTAAGAAATGAAAGCGCGTTCTATGCTCGAATTCCTGGGCGATATTCCGTCCGAAATGAAGATATACAGCTGCTTTGGAGAATGTTATTTGCATCTCCGAACCGCTTTGATTAATATTTTGCGCGTCGGAATTCCCGCAGCATCTTTACAACCGATCGTACATGCATTTTGTAGAACGCAGGAAATTCCCAGACACCCAGTGCACGTCGGCATCCAAGTTCGCAAGGACGTCTATGCACGACACTCTGTGAAGATTGCCGATTCTCGTTAAGATTCAACGATAACGGTCAACGTGGACTTGAAAGTAAACGTATGTTGTTATACTCGCATAAGATAAGCGAGCGGTTTTTGCATCGTGTACCTCTCGACGAACGCGTGGCCTTATCCTTCTCTTATTAAGCATACCACGGCGACGTGCGCCCAGATTTCTGTCCAGCATGTCGCTATTTATGTGTCTGACGTGGTCAAAGTAAAAGGCCCATTTATTGCAAATCTGCCGCGAGTTCTGCGATAAACAATCGAGTGAAAACTTCGGCGGGGAACATAATTGAGCGCGAGCACACCCCACGAGATAAAACCGATATCGTTCTCCTTCCATTCCGCTTTCCATTCTTGCGCACTTCGTCGCGACAGATTCTGAAATCAAGGGCCGATCGGTTTCTCCCGTTGCCCGGTGAAAAAAGGATTCTTCGCTCGGGAGCAAGTTTTTACTACGGCTACCACGCGCCGCGTCATCATGCTCGAAGGAACACGAAAGCTCGCTCGGACGAAGGAGTTCTGCCGTGTCGGATCACGCGATATCGCTCGATAACTGAGATTCAAGGGAGTTTCCCTTTCGCAGACAGAATGCCACTTTGATCTTCCTTTTTCTCGCCGATCGGACCGCAGCTTCTCTGCACTATAATTTTCCACTCGTTTTCTCCGAGCATCGAAGATTATTACCCAGTCTCGATCGGAACCGATCTCGCATAGATTCTGCCGAGTCCCGATTTCGCGTATGCCACAGCAGCCCTCGTGTATGCATGCACACACGAGCGTATCTTAAATTGTCCACGAGTGGCGAGTCTCCGTGACGTTCGAGGAACGCTGATTGCGATTTATGCCGTACCCGGGATTGTATTTCGTGCAGTTTGATCTTGAATTCAGTTGATTAGGTGTCAACCGCTTCCTAGGAGTAGCTATACACTCGTGTGTGCAGCGTCGCGATAAAGTACAAACGATGCCCACTGTAAGAGTTCCTATGCAAAAGCGTTTCTGATGTATTCCGATGGAAAACGCGGAGCTCACGGCGCGCCGCGGCTGCTTCGCCAACGTTGTTCCTTGAAAGCTAAGTGAATTCTTCAAGTTACAAGTTTTATGTTCTTTCCGCGACGCTTTTGGAATAGTAAATGAAATACATACGGCGGTCACTTCTTTATCGGGCCACAGCGGAGTCCAAATCAGAAGGTACAAAGGAAATCGTATTTACGAGGTTGTTTGTTGCGATAAACGAATTACCTTTCGTCGAGGATAATAATCGAATTAAAGCTGTAGCGGCAAGCGGCGCGCAAGCAACGTGTGAGAAAGCTCTCCCGTCTCGGCGGGCACGTTTAGACGAGCCGAGGGTAGCGGAGTTGATTTACATTTATTATTAATCCGAATTGCGGGGTGAGTAACTCGGCTGGCCCTTAAATTAGATTGTGGCAATAAAAGTTACCGCTCGTTGCGAGACGTAACTCGAACGCGTAGCGAGCTGCGAGTCGTTTCGCGACCCGCAACGCGCGTACGATAAATCGTCGCCGAAGGAAATAAAATTCAGAGGATAAAACCCTCGTCTTTTCATCTTCGAGACGCGTTCCCGTTTCCAACATCGAACCGACTAGCTGGCAATTACGTTTAATGAATCGACGCGCGCTCGCCGATCTGGTACGAGCAATTAGACTAAAGCAATTTCCCCGATATCATCGTAATAGAATAGAGAGTTCGACGTTTACTGTACGCAACAGGTCGGTGGATTCTCTGTTATCGAAGGCCCGCCGGTGATCGTTCAATTAAATCGGCAAACGCAATTAAAGCAACGCGTCTCCTCGCGTCGCGATCGACGCGACGGACCGATCGATCGGCTCGAGTCGTGGTTTTTCTTTAAAACACCGCCACCTTGACCCAGCCAATCAATTGCAACGGCGCGAGGTAACTATTACACGGATTAGACACGACGCTGTATGCACGTCCCTGGTGGGCGTGCCCTAAGGAGATCTGGGATTAATTTATTAGCCGACGCAATTATCCGTTACTCAATGCAGCCTCCGTGCGAGCGAATCGCGCATACCTATCGCTCGACGTACCGCATCAATGGTAACTCGATGGTGATTTAAGGCTGGCGGCTTCGAATCCCGGCGCGACGAAAGCCGCTTGCTACCGGTCTTAAGTGATCGTTTAATTACGATCTTATTATGCGGCGCTACGCTTGATTCGCGATCGGCCTGCAATCTCTACTCGCGCATATACATAGATGCAACGGGGACTTTGTACGGAAATCGCAGCCAGATAACGTTTCTCTGTAGCAAATGATACGAACGGCTACCTCGTGATTATAGGTACCATGCGAGTACAGTTATAGAATCATTTCAATCAGGGGATTCGCATTGCGGAACATATGTGAATAGAGTCCGACTGCAAAAGAAAAAGTTATTCCCGATGCAACGCATTTTAATTAAAAAGAAAAGTCGCTATTGACATTAGACATAGATTTACGATTGCAAATGAAATTACACCGCGAGATCTGTGTCCCCTATTGACAACGGTAAAGTAACTTTTGCAAAGATAAGTGACAACGACGGGAGGATGCCAATGCGCTAGATACAGGTGGTCGCAAAAGTATTCGGTCACGTTAAGAAATTAGTAAATCGTGTACAGAATATATCAATAAGAACAAAAATAAGTAATACAATTATCAAACGTCATTTTTTTTTAATATATATTATAACATGAATGGACACCAATTGTAAGTGAACGTAGTTCGGAAATTAGATAGCGCTGAGTGGTCGAATATTTTTGCGTACGCCTGGAACGTCGCTGGCTATTAGTGCAATCGCCGTAGACGCGGTTATTCTAAAGAAGATCCATCCAGGGAGGCTGATAGTAAGACGGAATGTACGAGCATATACTCTATTCCATCCCACGGCCATCAGTTCAATTGTCACACTCGCGAGATGGTGAGAAAGCAACTGCCACTCGGCAGGAAGTTGTCACTCGAAAACACCATGGGCCAGGCTGACGGGCCCCATAAACATTTGCACCACGTGACAGATGGATAGCTACTTGTGACATGGCTCTCGGTTATTTTATTCGTGTACGTAAGCCGGTGCCGACGGAAGAATCAGACGGGGGAACCGTGGGACCTATTCCAGCTTTTATCTGTGTGCGGGCACACGAGAGAACGTGCCTGAGGTCTTGCGCGGGTAAGCAGCGTTGTTCGTACTAATGGCAACTCGCATGAACGTCCCACGGGGCCGGTCGCGAGAGTGGCAGAACAAATAAATACGCGGCTAGGAACGATTTGATACATGCTGATCGCGACTGATCCATGGTCCGGAGGCTGCATAACTTGGCGCACTACGAACGAATGGCTGTGCATACTTGTTTGGCAACCGCTTGATCGTGTAACAACGAAGTATGCGTGTCTAATGCGTCTCTCTTTTTATCGAGGCTGTTATAGAAATGAAATCGATTAAGCGTTTGCTAAGATCAAGGCTTCGAGAAAATATTCTAACCATTTATGTTAAAAGGCTTTACTTTTAATTCCACTTTTACTTTCTAAAATATATCCTTTGGAGAAGGATAGTCATGTACTTTTATCCAACAATTAAGATTGCGATTTTTCTGAATCATATTACACGTATACCTTTCTATCGTTTCTAAAGACATACGCGAGTGAAGCACGGAGCACTTTTTCGATTCGCAAACCCGTACAAATCGTAGCAACACCGAATCTAGGAGATATATTTGCATCCGCCTGTATAATTATCTGGGATGATCTAGTTGTAGCCACAGGCATAATGACGGCGTTGATTAAATCCAAATCAAAACCGAACCAATCGTACAGCTTAACCAACGGCAGCGGCTGTTCCTTTCCGGCACGGCATATGAATTATCTCTGGTCTAACGAGCCTCTTATCTGGCCTAGGTATTAACTTGTCCCGCATTAGCATCTGGAATTCTGTCTCGGAACGATCCACGTGGCCGGGACCTCGAAACAAGTATCTATCAGCATAATGCATGCACCGGCGCGGTGTACGAAGCGTGTGGCTATCAATATATCTCGAGGAGGAATGCGCCAATTCTGGGCGAGTGGTGAAATGAAGCGAATCGCCTTGGCGATCCCGCGAGCTATCGCGGGGATATCGTGTGGAACTCGTAAACCACTTTCCAAGTCGTGCTCCGTGCCGCTCATTGTTGCACGATAAGACGGCCCGGGATCACTTTCCAGGTGTCCAACAGGCGTCGTGTATGCTAATGTGTCGCATACCATCGGCCGACGGGGATAAATTTATGGCGAATTAGACGGTTTCCCCGCCGCTTTCCGGAAGCAGATCACCGGGCGTGAAAGTGCAAGTACGTTCTGTCGTCGTGTTTCATTGTTCCGTTGCGCACAGGTGACGGGTTGGACACGCGCGGTACAAAAAGTGCGTCACGACCGTCGATCGCAGGTAGCGGTTGCTTTTCAAGCGATTAAAAGTGATAATTGACGTGCTGATATCGAAATGGCAACCTTCGTATCAGCGGTTTAAGCTGAGGGAAGAGAAAATGTATGGGCACTCACCGATAGTTGATTAATTTCATTCGTTTCCCCCGGAAACCTCTCGCGCTCTCACGCTCCACGAACCTCGCAACTTTTTATCCCTCTTCAGTGTCCGGTGAAGTCGATGAATGATTAAAATCGCGACTTTCACGAGAGGACGAGTACACACATACGTTCGACTACCTGTACGCGAATGTTTGAATGCCGATACCGCGGATCAGGTAATTTGGAGACGAACCGCAGGCACATACTTGGGAAGCTTGGATTTGCATGGATCACTATAGGTTTCATCGCGGAAATCATCTCATGGAGTTACCTGAACAAGGAAGGCAGGAAGAAAACTGCAGCGTACATCTTGTGCAACTTGTTACGTAACAAAGAGGATCGACGTGTGTAATCAGCGTGGATATCCTAATTAGCGATTAAGTGGATCAGCGAGCGCAACGCGCGTCGTTGTAAATCAAGCTTCTAGGTGTATTATCAATGAATAATAGGTATTCGCCGATGACCTTTAACACTTTGCTGGCCGCACATTTACCGAACCGCTGTTACGCTGCCGTCGGCGAGATTCGCACGGATTCTACCCTTCGCCGTCGGCGAAATTCACCCGGATTCCACTGCTCGCCGTCGGCTAAATTCACGCAGATTCCACTGCTCGCCGTCGGCAAGATTCACGCAGATTCCTCTTGCTCGCCGTCGGCGAAATTCACGCGGATCCCACTGCTCGCCGTCGGCGAAATTCACGCGGATTCCACTGCTTGCCGTCGGCGAAGTTCACGCCGATTTCGCTGCTTGCGGTCAACAAAATTCACGCAGATTCCACTGCTTGCTGTCAGTAAGATTCACGCAGATTTTACAGCTCGCCGTCGGCAAAATTCACGCAGATTCCACTGCTTGCCGTCGGCGAGATTCACGCAGATTTTACAGCTTGCCGTCGGCGAGATTCACGCAGATTTTACAGCTCGCCGTCGGCAAAATTCACGCAGATTCCACTGCTTGCCGTCGGCGAGATTCACGCAGATTTTACAGCTCGCCCTCGGGAAAATTCACGCAGATTCCACTCTGCTTGCCGTCGGCGAGATTCACGCAGATTTTACAGCTCGCCGTCGGCGAGATTCACGCAGATTCCACTGCTTGCCGTCGGCGAGATTCACGCAGATTCCACTGCTTGCCGTCGGCAAAATTCACGCAGATTCCACTGCTTGCCGTCGGCAAAATTCACGTAGATTTTACAGCTCGCCGTCGGCAAAATTCACGTAGATTCCACTGCTTGCCGTCGGCGAGATTCACGCAGATTTTACAGCTCGCCGTCGGCGAGATTCACGCAGATTTTACAGCTCGCCGTCGGCGAGATTCACGCAGATTTTACAGCTCGCCGTCGGCGAGATTCACGCAGATTTTACAGCTCGCCGTCGGCGAGATTCACACAGATTCCACTGCTTGCCGTCGGCAAAATTCACGCAGATTCCACTTGCTCGCCGACGGTGATATTCGCGCAGTCGTTCGTAACATAAGTAGTTACAATATAATTATTATTAACCCTTTTAGTGCCAGGCATTTTACGAAGTACATGCGAAGAATGTCGCGCGCCGATTTGATATTTGAAAGACTGAAGAAAAACCGAATGAACCGAAGCATCGTGCGGTCTATACTACTGGCATCGTAGACAAGGACTAAGCGTGAGCGAATGCCACTTGACACTCAGAGAAATACTGAGCTGAACGTAAACAAGCGATGCCCTTCAAACGAGGCTGAGAAAAAGTCCCTCAGCACGTAAGCCCGCCGGGCGGTCGGCTCGCCACAACACATCGGCCCGCTGCCACTAAAGGGGTTAAAAAAAGGCGTTAAGGTAACTCTTAGAATTGAAAGCAGGGTTCCCTGTTCAATCGTTCCTCTGCAACAATATGTTTATCTATACAAACATCGAAATGAAGCATCACCGTTGGCGAAAAGAAGTCACGCGTACGTGACAGCGGCCGGCAAAGTGTTAATATAGACCGTGCACTGTAACGCATCGCGTCGTTTCAAAGTCGGATTATCAGCAGGCCGCATAAACGGCCGATATATCGCACCGGTGAAAATTATGCATGGAAACGCGGCGTTTGTCGCGGTCATTTATCCAATACACCATGCCGGCTTAATCAATTCCCCCGGAATGCAGGCAGCCTCGTAACAAACTCCCGGACTGATTTATTGCCTCGGTGCAGTCCGCCGTATGGATTTCAGGCACGGGGACAGAGGGGCAACGGGGGGGCCGCAGGATAGCGTTTCTAGCAGTCGAACGATCCAACCGCCCTTTCGCAACTAGAAAACGATAGAGGGTTGAACGTGGGCTACAAATGCCTTTGCTCTTTTGTACGGCTTTGACAGAACAGGTTCATATAGCTCCGTCCTGGCCAGGACGCTGGGGATATTTATCGGTGCACGCGAATAGCGCATTCGGCACGATCGAATCGCGGCGAACAACGTTGACGCGTTTTGATCGAACGGCCGTCGCGGAGGCAGACTTGCAGTGTTACTGGGTGGGGAAGAAGTTAGCCTTGCTAGGTTGATCGCATACGTGGTCGAACCGAGTGCAATTTCTAAAGAGAATTCATCTTATTTGCGATGCAAAATATAGATTGTATCATGGTGGATGTTTTAATACGAAGGAGACGATTTTCATTAATAATTTTATGAATCATCATCTCATGATATTGACGTGTTGTGCAGTAATCTTGTATAAACGGATATTTACTTACAGCGTTTAATCAAGCGGCAGACCATAATAAAATTCTAAAAGAAATTCCTTTAGACGAGTTTCTTTTATCGTAAAGTTCTCCATCAAACTTTTACAGACCTTGCTAATTACAAATACATGTATGCAACTGGTACGTCGTTAAAGCACATTATCATACAATGTTCGCACAGATTGTGCAACATCTTTTCTTCGTGAAAAGCCGATACTATGATACAACACGATTCAACGAAACTTTCCTGCGGCGAATCAAGGTTGGCCCACAAACTTTTTACACCTCGCTACCTATATTCCATAGGAAGATAGGTTCCTAAGATAAATCGCGGCGGAGCGACAAGTGGCGCATGTTTCTGTAAAGCACAATTTCTATAACGAGCGTAAAAGCCGTTCTATCCGACACGCAGATAGCGAATCTCGTTTTATTATCGCAGAGAGAGGCTCGTAGTTAGCATCGCCGAGTAATGCGTGTCCTTAATGCGTATCTTTCAGGAAGCACCGACAACAAGTCGATGGCTATCGAGCGGAGGCATGCACACTACGGCCACGTTTACGGATTCTTCAGGCGTTCTCGTGACACCGCGAGGAAATCGGCGGACGAAGGGAAATAGAGAGATCGGATAAGCTCTGGTCGTCCGCGAGCTGGATGACGGACCAATTATGCTGCTGGTGGGAAACTTGCTTCGTACTGTACGTAAAACGCGCTGATCCGTGCGTGATGCGGCGAAGTGAAAAATTGATCGAAGCATCGATCACCCGAGACCGCGGTTGGAAGAAGGGAAAAATGGGGAAACCTCGTTGCAATCGGAAATATTTGCATTCTGACACAGCTGACCTCCAAGGCGTTCGGGGTTCTCTTTCCCTCCGAATTTCTGTCACGAATCGTCCCGAGCCCCTCAGCTAAGCGCTTGATCGTCCGAAAGATTCTCCAGGCTTGTCTGCTGACGATCGACCAGACCAATGCCCTCTTCTTCCTCCCTTCGACGCCGGCTCAGCCGTAGAGAAAAGAAATCGAAAAGTTTGAGAGGGACTAGAAGTCGTAATTTTACGGAAGTGCCTCGTAAAAATGCGGCCGCACTGCGCCGGAGTATTATTAAGCGAGTTCCTACGCTAGTGAGGCTGGAAATGCGCGTGCATTAGCATAATGCCAGATAGTGACGCGTAGGCGTGTGTAGATACGGGTGGACGTAGCGCAAGAAAGTTGAAGGAGAGTAAAAGGGACGCAGGGATAAAAAGGGTTTGGACCTGGAATTAAGAGAAAGAAGTAACGCTGCGGCGATGGAAAGAAGGGGCCGAGAAGAATGAAAGTAGACGAGTGGCAGATCGTGCGATTCGCTGAGGTGCAGAAGAGGTGTTCGGAACACAAAATGTGGGTAAGTGCCGAATAAGAAAGTACCCTCGTGAAGAATGTTTTGTAAACAAAGAAATTCGGTCGAGAAGACACACGTAGATGCCAACGGGTAAATCGGAGTATCGGGGACCCATTTCGCGCGGATCGAACGCCTGTTACCGTTCTTGCATAAGTAAAACGCGTCCTCGTCGCGCGGATAAGCTCGTCTATCCGCGGCGCAGACAAACTGGTACCGATAAAACGAGAACCGTAGCCGCGTAAAGATAAGGCGTGCGAGATAAGGTAACTTCGCGATTTAAACGCTCCCGCTGCCGTCGGCAAGGATCTCCGCGAGGAAGGCGGGAACTTCCACGCCACGGCTCATTTAAATTTACATCGGTACCTCTTCGACGATTCGCGATAAAGACGCTTTGCTCCTTGGCCCCCATTTTTTCCAGATTACTATTTCGATAAAATTATCACGCCGGCTGTGTACACGTAATACTACACGAACAATACGATTCGACAGGCTCTCCATGCATCGTCAAAGACTGACGATATTTGTCGATGAAAGGGATTGAAGAAAATGCAGGCGATATTTACACCGCGCGAATAAAAGTCTCGAGATCAATAATCCCTCGGCGGTACGACGAGCCCCCAAGCGGAATGACACTGCCTAGCGTTAAGACGTCCTATCGCCGCGCCGGTAATCTCCGACCAGGGAACGCGGTAATGAACGAGGCCGCGAACAATGTACGAATAATTTTCTAAAGGCCGCCTATAGAAAGAAGTCGCCGCGAGAACAAGGTATCATTAATTATATGCCCGTGTCCAAGCATGTCGGAATGCATATACATTAGCATAAGCCTGATACGCGAGGCAGCCCTGTGTAGGTGTATACAAGCGTTCGAGGTTTAAGGTTGGCTACGGAAAGAAACAGAAAAAATGAAACAACAAGGCGACCAGGGAAACGAGGCAGGAGAATATGTGGAAGGGAAAGAGACGCTTGAAAAGGGGTTTCTCCGCGTGCGGGGAGGGGAGGAGAAGAAAAGTGAGCATATAAGGAAAGCGGTCCCCGGATACCACGGATGCTCTATAATCCTAGCAGATAAACGGTGCAGAACCTAGCAGGCTATCGTTGACTCTTTTTTCATTGCACGAACAGAACTGCTTGCAGCAGCGAATCGTTGGGTCCCATTGGCGCGCGCAACGATGCACCCCGCTGCGTGTTTGCACGCGTTTATCTGTCGACGCCTGACAAAATCCCCGCTGATAAAGCGGAAATCTTAGCCAAGCGACGTAGCGGACGAAGCGCGGAATCCGATGACTCCGCGGACTCTACGCGCTACCGTTACCATAGACTTGAGTTTCATCGCGAACGGAGAGCCGAACACGTACTTTACCGGTATTTCGATAACCGTTCACGACGCTTTCGTGCGAGGACATACACGAATTCAGAGCTATAATGCAACCACGAACGGCATTCGCCGACTCAGAATTATTTCGGTCCCGGTGTAGGAGGTGGTTGCCCCGGTGAAACGTGATCGGTTCGGAGAAACCGAATAACGCGCGTACACACAGGTGAACCATCCGGCCGGGCTTGCCGTTCGAGTCGCGGCCTTATTAATTGCGACGTTACGCCAATGTACCCTGCAACTTACACGCATTAGCATACGTTTGGTATGCTGAGCAGCGTCGCGTAGGTGTATATAGACACGGGAACGCGATGCACAAAAATGGCAAACGTGCTGGCGCGGAATGAAAAAAACAAAAGAAGAAGGGAGAAAATTGATGCAGAGTAAACGCATTGATGAATAACCGCGTTGCCGGAGGGGTGGTAGTGAGGACGAAAGAAAGGAAAAACTTATGAGACACGACGCGTATCGAACGCCATCGTTCGCGTTGCTAAATATTTCCCTTATGTCTCTCTGTGCAAGCGAGTTCCGATGTTCGGAGTAGCTCGTGGTAGCGTAGAGCACGCGACCCACCCCCTTTGGGACTCGAACGCTCGGTATAAAGGAACGCGGTTAAAGCGCCGATAATGCGAGAGCCTATGGCTGCGTAAAGATAAAGGCGGCGAGATTACGCGCGCGGCCTTCTAAGGACTGAAACATGCCGCTGCTCGACGGGAGCATCTATCCCACGCGCGAGAAGTTAAACGCCGAGTCCAATTTGCATTATCATGCGCTTCCCTTCAACGACACGGGACACGGCCGAGTGGCATAACAATTTCGTTTATTGCCCGTCCGTTCGTCCGCTGTCTGTCCGGGCAGGCATCGGTGTTGCTCGCGAGCTACGATCCCCGATACAATCAACGCTTGTCGCTGATGCGCTCGATCCGCGTTTCATTAGCATTCGAAATGCATCCTTCGCTGATTAATCGCTAGCAGCGGAACGGCTCCTGTTATCCGATGTAACAACTTTGTTCCACGCGGAGGAACGATAAAAAAAGAACCAGGGAAATTATTGTTACGTCGAGTTACTCACCGAGACAAGTGATCGCGTGATCGGCAGGCGGTCGCAGAACGTTTCGAGCCCAGGCCGCCCTCAAAACCTCGAGGGCGCAGGGTGGTCCGCCGACCATCAATATGCCCGGCGACACATGACCCTTGTACCTGAGTTGTCTGGTCGCGTCCACCAGGGCTGCGTTCCACCAGCATTTGGAGTTTGCCTCCAGGAAGCTCTGAAAGAGATTATAAAATACAATTATTCCTTCCACGGAAATCTGCCACGGATATCATCCTATATTCTCCCAACTTTATTCGTTTCCAATGTTACGTAACATAGGGGCGACGCAAGGTATAAGTTTCAGAAATTGTCGTAACTACGTCGTAACCGGTGATACATCTTCCGTTAAGTGGACGACGATCGTACGGAGAAGATAGAATCTTGGGACTCGTCGTCTGAAATACGGTCGTACCCGTTAAGTGTTTACTGCCGCGGGACTGGCTGGCGGCGCGCACCCTTCTCGTAAAATCCCGACGAAACTGTGCCACCCTCGTAATTTTCGCCGATTCCCCATGCAGTTACGGCTCGTACGTATAGGCGTGTACGCAAGCCATGATAGGGGTCGAATGAGACGGAGCAATGGTCATAAACGAACGGCCCCGCAGGATTTCACCGACTATCCATTCCCCCTTTCTTTCTATCGCCGCCTGTACTGCGCATCGTCCCACCCCCAAACTCTCTCTGCTTCACGGTAAACCATGGAATTAGGGAGAAGTGTTTGAATCGATTGCTTGATTCACGAGCTACTATGATTCATTGTGGCTCTTGTGCAGGCGAAACGGTGCATTACGCTTTTGTTCGTCCCTCATGATGTTCCTCTCGATTATAGACAAGAGTAGGAGCACGTGCGCGCGTCTGAATGGTATTTTCCTCCGATTACAGTCGGAGGATTCAATGGAATCTGAATTTAATTGTGTCCAGCGCAATGTATCAAAATGTTGCGGGCCTTATGGTTTGTATAATGCGTTTAGAAAGTCGAGGTTTTCTAACGTAATGTATTATACCGAGATACATTGAGATATGCGCTACTTGTTTTAGAAATACCACCAAAAATCCCTTTTTTTTTCGGTGATAGTGATTAAGATAGCCCGCGGATATTATCGTTCTCGTCTCGTCAGAACGGTTAGTGCAAGTTCTCTGCGTGGGTTTATCGCGAGAATGCGTTCCTTACGATTAGCACAAATTGTAAACGTTTCCCTCGTTAACGATCTCGTAAATTGTTCCCTTTATTTCCTTGAACTTGAAAACATTGATAGTATCGCTGATTTTACGACGTGTGCTGTGATTTTAATATTTACTACTTCCTCGCGTTGCAGCTTGTGTTGGTTCTGTTTGCGACTAATTTCATCTCAAGACTGTTGCACGGTTTATCAAGATCAAATCTCCATGCACTCATATCTAATAAACGTAACATCGCCCGTGGTATTTCAGCAATATCCATTTCCCTTTCTATACGTATACGAGATCTTACTTTTTCCGTTCTCTAAAAATCGTTCGCTTTTAATTAGACTCTTTACGACATCCAGTGCTATCTAACCCGTAACCAATTTTGCGCTGGACACGAGAAATATATTTCCCTTCCCCTTTTTTTATTGCCTCTCCGCGTTCGCGCGTCGAATAACCCTCGACGGGGTCCGACTCGCTGCACCTGACAGGACATTTTTCACTTGGAACCCCGATTGAAAGCGTTCAACGAGCTCCTCCACCCCGAATCGTCGCGGATAATTCCATCGGGTATCGACCGTAATGGCACTCGTGCTCTTGAGGCACGACTTTCTGCCAACGACGATCATTTGTCCCCCGCCAAAAAAATGTTTCACGTGTATCAAAAGATAAGTAGAGCGTATTGAGAGAAATGAAAGTTGAACAAAATTAAAATGCAGCGACTAAAAATAATTTACAATTATAATTTATAATACAGGAGATCCGGAATTAGTATGAAACGGAAGCGGCGAGCTCCTTTCGCTTTTTAGTATTCAATTTGGCAAGTGTTCACTGTTCATAACGGAAATGCAAAATATTCTTCCAAATGACTGCCGAAACTCAACGAGGCAGCTCTTAAAGTACCCCGCACGTAGACGGGAAAGCAGTTATCCTTTAGAACGGCTCGCGTTTCTTAAAATATGTCTGGGTCGCTTGCTCCACTGATCGTCGTCGAAATGCACAGTACGATCCTCGAGAAGGAAATTTCGCGTGGCTCGGCTCCACAACCATGAAATACGTGCACCGGTCGTGGCTGCTCCAGTTCGATCCGCTAGATATAATTGCGTCGTTCGGAAGTAAGCATCGTTAGAGATATGCCCCTCGATTTTCAATCGATGAAAGTTGTTCCGTATCATATCTACTTGAATCTGCATCTCAACCAGAAATGTTCGATACGACGAAAAATAGGACATTTCTTTTCTCCATTACCTGCATTACAATAATTGCAATAAATACGTGCACACCGTAATGATCGATGTCTTTGTTTCGCTTTTCATTAAGAAGCTACTCAACGCCATGATTTGACAGATTTACAGATATCTTTCACGATTGTAATCGCGATCTTCGCAAATCTTTCATGCATTCCCGTCTGGCCTACCGTTGAACTCTCTCGTTTGCACAGGTGAAATTGCTTTCATTTGCTTCGTGAGTCATTCCCCTTGTGTCTCGCGCGGAAACGCAACATCGACAAAAAGCACGCCGCATCCATTCTGTTAGATCGTTCTTTCACGTACCGAGGCCCCTACCGATCGGTTGAAACCTCATTTTTCGTGGTCCGTCGCGCACGGTGGCGAGAAGAAAGCGATTTCTTGCCTAACTTCGATCGTTGCCTCATTTCTTGCGTTACATTGCCACGGGCGTGAAGTTTTGCGATCCTCCGCCGTTCGATCGGATAACGTACTAATTCCTTGACGCCTCGATATTCACAGATTTCATAAAAACACGCGGACTTCTTTCGCCATAGAGTTTCAATTTTCAAATACCACCGTGAATGCCGCCTGCGCTTGATGGACTCTATTTGTCTTCGCGAGCGTAACAATGCCGAGAGGAATTTTCAGTGGTAAGATCCGTGTCGCATAAATTCGCCGTGATGGAAGTACTCGCGTCTCTGGGAACGGCGCATAAAGAAAGCAGTCGGGGACCGTGTAAACAGTACGTAAAGTCGATCGTTGTTTCTATTGAGCAACCATTACTCACGATAGCACTTGCCGTGAGGGAAAAAGCAGCGAACGACGCCGGGATGCGGAGACTGTGGTGCGGTTTAAAACGTACAGGGTGTTCCAGTAATTAGGTTTACGTAATTAAAAAGAGGTTTCTTGTGAGAAAAAAGAAAGAAAGCATTTGCTTCGCATAGTTTCATTTTCAAGAAAAGTCTGAATATACCCCAGATACTCCGAAGTAAAAAATCTTGCGTAACTGCAGTTTACTTTCTGTATTCGTAATTATTCTCATAAATATGAAATTGCGATGGTTCTGTAATTGATGTTGACGCTACTACTGTCGCATATTATTTTTTTAGAGAAAGTACTTTCTGTAATGTAATTACTATTACAAATATGCTATTCCGATTTTGATTTGATGAAGAATCGTGTCGCATTGGGTAGTACACATCACTGCAATGACGCCGTGTGTATAAGAGGTAATATGTAGCAGGGAGGGTGAAACGCGGAGCGCCCTGGCAATAGCGTTGCTAATCGGCTCGCTGTTCCTGGTGCACGTTACGTTTATATTGCTATTTCCTTGTCGGCAATGAACTTGCGGCAATTCACTCTGCAGGGTATACGGTCGTTGGCTGCCCACTAATTATTATGTAATTCGCTAGCCATGCTCTCGCGAGCATGCTTATCCTTTTAGAGTCGCAACCACGAGAGACCGTACGAGCAGGCGACGAGTCGAATAAAATAGACGCCGGGCTAGCCACCTTTTCGACTCGTCAATTATCGCTGTACTCCAACAACTTTTTGCCGCTAGTAACATGAACGGCAGATTGTTAATGAGATCGCGCAAAGTTTCACTCAAGGTGGATAATAAAAAGAAAAGAGGTTCGTGTAAAACAGATCGAATTGTTCCGTGTCTCGTGCGTCATCGATGGTGATCGATAGCTTTGAAAAGCAAAAAGTTTCGCTCGACAAAGGAGGCAGGCCTTTCAATTTAGTGTTCAAGGTAAATTTAAACGTTGCTCGACGTATGCGTCAAGTTGTGGAACATTTTATGTTATTCCTTAGTCGTTTGTCTACGCCACGCTAAGTAGTCGGAAAACTTGCCAGAAAGAGGAGAATCGGGATTCGTTGCTGATTTTATTCAGAGAGAGAGAGAGAGTCAGCCTTTTCCTTCGAGGATGGAAAGTATGGGCAAAATTGAAGCGCACGAGTAGCGCACTTCGTTCGATAAGCCGTTTGGTCCGATGGTCGTCGAATTTCAAACAGCAATCTCCCAGTTTCTTATATGGGCATGGGAATCGCGGACACAAATCACGATAGCATAATTTATATGCTAATATCGCGAGTGCAGCTTGCGCGTTCGTGTGAACGCAATTCAGAGCGAGGTGTGTTAGCTTGATGTAACTATGTACACGCGTGCCCGGTTGCTTAACATAGACGTGTCGAATTGCTCACGTTAATTTTTTATTGATAGAATAATCGGAAGACAGCCAGAGGAAATCAACAATCTGAAATGCACTGGCAGTGTCGATACTTTTTAGAGTAAAGCAATTATTACCTCTACTTTCTTTAAGTTTTAATTAGAGATACAGTAATCACGATTTTGAAAACCTGTTCGCACCGATTGAAAGTTACAAAAACTCTAAATACAGGATGTTCGGCTACGTGTGGGCAAATATGAAAGAGACAATTCTATGGGCTAAAGTAAGACGAAAAAATAGAATCAGTTTATTTTTCAGGTGTACGAAAGGACCTACAATCTGGTATAACCGGAAATTATGGTAAAACCGAATAGAGGGTGATTCTTTATGTCAAAATGAGTTGAAAATCAATAATAAAATGTTTTCATGCGACGCTTCGTTCTCAAGAAGATCGAGTTCGAAGGAGACAGCAGTTTTCTTGGAAACGAAGCGTGGTACGAAAAACTTGTATCCTTTGTTTTCAACGCATTTTGAACACCCTGTGTAATCCTGAAATTAAATAATTTCATACCCTTCGGGATAACTGATCGATTTATTAAACAATAGCGTTAAATTTAAGATGCTTCCACAGCTTGGCGTCAATGGACAGCTGGGATTGCCGGCAACGATGTTCTCCGTCATCGTAAACTTGAAACTGGGCGACCGGGGCATCAGCTATCTCGCGAGCGACGCGAGGAGAGCACGGTGCGCGAGGTAGGCGAATGAAGGAGAACGAAGGGGTAGGTATCGTTGATTTTTTGTTTGCAATTAAATTGGCAAACAAATAAAGGAAGACGCGCCTCCGAAGTGAATGGGCATCCCGCGGATAAACGAGTTCTCGCGCAGCAGATGAAAGTCGCGTCTGGTTCATGGTGCATCGTTGCGCACCGCGTTGATTTACGAACTCGAGGACGACGATCGAAACGACGAAGTAGTCGAAGAGTCCGGTTTAACGTTATATCTGAGGAAATGTCGATGACCTGACGAGTTCACCGATTATTCAAAACAATTCTAAAAAGAAGTTACTCCAGATGAAATTAAGTCACGGTGTCGGCTATCTGTTCGTGTTTAACTACTCAATTCCTGATAATTCATTATCCACTTAAAGAAGAAGAAAATACTCGTCAGAGTGTACATTCCTTGTCGCAATTTCTAAATATACACCGGACTTTCGATTCTCATTTGTGTCTATTTATCGTCTGCACGATAATTGGAGCAGTATAACCGAATCTATTACCAAAGTATATTTTATTACAGGAGATGTAATCATCATTCGAAATTCCCACACGAGTCGCAACGTTTTACCATGCTCATCAATTATATCGTTGCGCTACACGGGCATAGGTGTATAAACTTGATCGTTGCGGGCTTGTTGCATTCTAGAACGCATCGCGACCATTTCCTTTTACCTAATTAATATCTTTGATCGAACGAACTCACCGTCGGCATGCTTTTTACTTCATTTCATTTCTCCTATCGTTTTTCGTCGGACGTGCAACGGTCGGATTAGACGAAGCCTGCTGTACGCGAGGCACGTTGGGCGCTGTCGATCGGAAGCCACGAGCCTTATCCCAGCGTACATATTAAGAAGCGCGGCATAATTGCGCAATATGATTAATGCGCTGCGAAATTGTATGTTTGATGAAGAAATTTACTGCCAATTACCTCCGGCGCTTTAATTCCGTCACCGCGCTCTCTCAGCTGATAGAACGAGATAGAAAGGGCGAGTCGAATAGATTTTCCAAAGATTCGTAGAAAACTTTCGTCTGCCGACCCGGTTTATTTTCTTGCGTAGACATAAGACGCTTGTCTTCACGCTCAATCGCTGTTATTCAAGGAAAAACGGTGGCGTGAAATGCAATAAAAAGGAGCAATTCTCCAGGCGATATCGTTCCCCCTTTCATCGTTTTACATCGATCCGAGGGCAGAAACGTCGCGGGTGACGGCATAATCTCCTTCAACGGATGCTCACGACGATACGTAGCGTATGCTCTGAACATTCATGGAACGCATGTCGATAGAAAATGTTTGTAATCAAATATCCGTACACCGTCTCGGCCAGTCGAGTCCCGAAGAAGTGAATGCAACAAACCGGTATCCTTGGTTGGTACTGCGGTTATGGGCGGAGAAGGCCGGCGCGGGGCAAAGCACGGTGTTTTTGCGAGACGCGACGGTGCTCGTGGCAGAAATCGCCACGCGGATGGAAAGTGTCCGCTCGATCGCTGCGCCGGTCATCCTCAAGGTAATCGTTGATCAGCGCATCGTAATAACGGTCGTTCGAGGGCAGGTCGCGATGACATAGCCGTGTGGTCCAGGAAACGCGCATAAGGTAAATATCCTTCTCCGAACGGTGATCCGCAAGGATGCAGAAGCGATGGTAGGACGCCGATTGAATTCTAATTAAGCACCACTCATGGTTGCGCTCATCGTTGTACCTATCCTTTTTATGGTATGCACGCGTTGGTGCTCGACGCATAGGCAAACGAGGAAAAACGTCAGCCCGATGATTTTACATGGTGCTTGGGACCAAAATCGTCACAAGTGTGTTTCTAGCGCCTACGGATGTTGGTTACAGCAGCAGTTGTCTCCGCAGCGGTACGACACCGAAGCGTACTAACGGTTGTTTCACAGGAACACGGTAACTTGCGTTTCTTCGGGGTCCGTTAGGAAATTTAGGAAGCGTGCGTACACGGTAGATCAAGAAAGTATTGGCGCAGCTTTTCAATAATGTTAAACGGCTTTGTTAATGACATGCACACGCGCAATGTAGATTCAGCTTTCGAATCAATGGGTGTGTGAATACGTTTTCGATACCGAAATTTTAAGACTGTATAAATTGAAATTATTTCTATTAATGTATCACTGGTTATTATAAAATTATTGCAAAACAGAAACTAGGCGCGCCAATACTTCTTTAACCCACTGCATGAGTGTCCATCAGCTTTCGTTATTAATTCTACTTGCCATGTTTCTAGTACTTTCTTTGAAAAAAAAAAACGAACCAACGAACGTATCGCACGGACGATGATTTATGCAACATCGTGATCCTTATTCTTTTTCTGGTGCTAAAGCTTGCGTAATGCTCGGCGAGATATATGTATCCCATTGTGTTGTTCGTTGGTCCGCGGTAGGCATTGTTGCTCATACTGACACTAGAACGGTGGTGGCGAATGTATATAGGAGGCCCACGACGTATCAGCATGAACGGATCCTAAATCGCCGAGGGGGCCGTGATTCCTCTTGGTAATCCAGCGTAAGCGACTGGAGAGGAGTACCTTTGTCTTGGGGTAGGGCGTCCCTTATCTTTATGCATATTTCACGGCGTTTTGCGTCGGGCGAATGCTCGCGTGGAAACCGGGCGCGACTGCCGCGTGTGCATTGCATCTTTACGACTTGCTCGCCATAGGAACGTTCCCGCGAAGATGCAGCGTGCACGTGCGCACGAACACGCCAAAGTCATACCCGTACATGCATTTGAGCCGCGGCGATGCTTGCTTTACCACTCGCCGAGGACACTATTTCCAAGATCGAGCGGGAACGGTCCGCGGTCTAACGAGGTCCGTTCCCGAGGAAATTATCGTCTTATCGAGATGCTTTAGTTGTAATCCGTGGTCTCGCGGACGATTTTCACCGGCTGCGTTATGCGAGTGACCATTTGTGTAAGTATCTACGGTGCAGGATCAATGCGTCGGTAGGAATTATTTGCCAAAAATGGATCCCCAATGTTTTCGGGTCTTGATGATAAGTATTCTGCTTGAGTTCGCGAACATATGAAATTCACATTTTCTAAGATTGAAATTCGTATATAAAAATTCGTAAACTTTGAGTATAAATTTCTTCGCGTAGCACTGACTTGGTCAAGGTTACATTCGCTTCTACGAAAAGCAAAAATATCAGATTCCAACCCGTTACAGTTTCTCCAATTGATCGTTAATACAATTGGCATGTCGATCGTTTAGATTTTAGATGGTTAGAAATTTGCTGGAATCACGAACATAAGCTTCCGCTGTAAGTTGAATGGGATATTTCAGATGCGAAGCACACGTGGAATGTGATCTACTCGATGTCTTGCATGTATAATACGGTATGCCGTTCTGTTACGTAACGCTGGTGTACATCGATTCATTCCTCAACGCCGTTGGTATTGTTACGAATATCGTGAGATTTATAGAGCAAAATCAGCAAATGTGGAACAAATGGTAATACGGTCACAGTTCGTATGAGATTTGTAAACACTGGCAACGTGAAGCTCGTATGACGCGTGTGATGTGTAACCACAACACGGTTCTCCAAGTGATTTTTTACCTTTTTCAGTTCCACTTTTGTTTACAAATCAAAGGACTTTATTCCTTTTGCTTAAACAATACTGAAATTAAAAAGGGCAATATTCGTTTTCGATTGTATCAACCTTACACTACGAAGGTTCTATTCGATTGAGTAATGAAATTGACAAGAGTGCGAGTTGTGTGCGACTGTAAAGTAATAAAATCCATGAATAAAAGTAGCATTTCCATCATGAGACGCCGAAACCACGATTATTCGCACCGCTGTAGTTGCGGTAACTATGGTAGCACGGAGCATCTATCACCCGTCAAGACTTTAGCATTATTCTATCTCCAGTACGATTTAATTTCACCCAGCTACAGTTAACCGGATGTTATCCATGTAGATACATGGACAATGAGGCTGCTGCATTCCTTAAGCATACGGGCATTCGCCACGGAGTAACGTTTAACTTGGAACTCTCGAAAATACGCCCATAGTGCATTAAAAAGGACTTTACCGAAACGACACACTAAATAGAGAAACCCTCAACGATTCCGGTTTCTGCTGCGAAAGCACATTTTTATCGAATCATTAAACATTTTATAACGTGATGCCGTTGAAGCTTTTTACTCAACGGTGAATCGTTTTGGTCACGCATTCTACTGCGATCACCATCAACGCCCCTGGACCTACTCTTCCAATCACATTTCTCTAATCGTAGTTTAGATACTTTCTTCGCTGCGCCAGTCGTAATATTTATACTAATCCAGTGGCTTCGCTTCTATTTACAATTCGTTTCCGCGTGCAAGATGGGGCGAGAAGTAACACGATTCCGCCCGGTGCATCCAACTTGATATGCGCGTCGCCGTTGTTGCAATGGTTGTGTGCATTAAGATCGTGTTACACGTTCAAGCAGAAAATGTATCGTAAATACGTGTGCTCCTGGCATAATGTCCGGCCATAAAATGAAACGAGATTTCACTCCTTCCGCGCGATGTAATGGAGTGCCTAGGCGTTGTTTATGCACTCGCGATTAAACGTGTTTGTAATCAATCGGATGACCATTTCTTTTCTCGCAGAACTGCCGCTTGTAGTCGCGGGACGTTACAACGGTATCCTTAACGTTCGCAGTACGCCGGGATAACTTATTTAGCGGAAGGGTCTCGCTTATCTAAACATCCAGGCAATATTCAAGAGAACGATACTTTCCCGATGCTACGGAATAAAGTTTTGCCTGGGTATCGATCCGCCAAAGTTAACTTGATTACGACCACCCTGAATAAATGGCTCGCCCCTTGTACAAGCTTTAGATTATGATCTTTGTGTTGCGTTAGGGAGGTTGTCCTGTTCCTTGCAACGGGTCGTTGCTTTTTCATACCACATAAAACGTTACCCTAATCTTGCAATAATAACGGCGTACAGTTTCCATTATTTTTCATATCGCAATACATTGGAATTTATCGTTTGGTTATCAGAATTGTATTTTTGATACACTTTCTTGGACGCATTAGTATATAAATACTTAGTCCCAGTTGCAACAAAATTTCTTCTGCGCACGTTGGTGGTCGGTTTTGCTCTTTTGCATCACGCTTTCACTACGCGAGACAGGTTTTAGTTTCGTGTTCGATCACTTCGCAGATATTACTAATTTTAATATGCCCTCGTCTCTAAACGTTGCCAGCAGAACTTTAATACAATGTGTCAGTGATCAACGAGCTGATTCTAAAATAAACAGGAACACGCCCGTTCTCCTTTGGTCCTCTAGGCAATTACTTGTTAATCGTCCAAAGATTTTCGGCTCGCGCGATTACGCGAAATTTACGAGCGTGGGCGCAATTAGATTCGACCGATATCCATCTAAACGGTTCCATCGAACCTGGCCAATATTCTAAGGAGAACATCGAACGAACGGCGAGCTCAAAGGGAGATGGAATCTTTACAGCGGTCGTTCGATCGTTCCGCGCAACGATACAATCTCGAAGCCAGTTGCGGCGAACAATATTTAACGGTGGCGATAAATAAGGTGGTCCCGTAATGTATTGTGAAACGATAACGCTGCTTGTGAATGCAGCAGTTTCTGCCGCGGCTCTAATTAGTCTGACAATTATGGCGCGTTGATCCGATGCACTGCGAAATTATGCGCTCTCTTATCGGTCGAACACGATAGCGTTTCGCACTCTTCTCGAACGACCAGTTCGATGGGATTAGCTGCGCTACTGAAATTATTTCAAGTCACAGAAAGTGGTCATTAAAGTGTACCGGAGTTATAACGTTTTACAACGTACGCTTGAACGTGGCCGGGGCTGGAGGCCTAAAGAAAGTTGCGAGAGCAAGGGAAAAGAGCGAGGGCTGCGATAGTGTGGCGATATGCAAAGTAGCGGAGGGGTGGTCGATTTTATTATTTCTCGCCCTTTGACGATCGATTTGGTCCTGACAGCCTTTTCAGGGATGCGCAGCCCCGCGCAAACATCTGTCTGGCGACAATTCATCGATTCGACATCTGCTCCCAAGAAAGAGACTTTGAAGAATTCTTGCCAACGGTCTTTGACCTAGGCATTTTCTTTTAATCGTGGAGAAGAGAGAATAAATTATCCTATGAATTTCGCAAGTATTTCTGTGCTGTATAATGAAGAAGTTACTCTTGTGTTTCGAACGACAAGGCGCGAAGAAGTCGACAGGAATATGCCATTGTCACGGATCGATTCACGAGACTTTGTCGGCGTACGCTCCACCACAATCTCCCCTTTCTACGTAGATACATTGAAGAGGAGCAGCCGTGGTTCATTTTCCCCCGCAGGGTGCTCCACCCCGGCGACTGCTCATTGAAACTGAAGGGTACTTGGCGATTTGAAAGGCGTGTCCCAATTTGATTTCATTCGCTTGTGCTTCGGTCGAACCTCGAAATAGAGAACATCGGGGTAAAGAAAAGGAATCTGTATATGTATAGGTGTGGCCAATGCACGGGTCTCCCCAGACGAGTGTCGTTTCGCCGAATTGTCAATGAATAGTTTCGTTCGCGCGGAGATCAAGACCCCAAGACGCAACGTGAGCGCAGAATCGACGTGTCCCCGGAGCGGCTTTATTCGCAAACGTAAAATCAGGAACGAGCAGAGGAGAGGGAAGCTCCCGAGGAGAGATTACGACACACGTCGAAGAGTTGGCAAGAGCGTAGAACGTCCGCCACTTAACTCGATGCCTTGTCCTGCCCTCCGTTAAGGTTGCCTCAGAAAATTGCTCGTAATTCATATTGTCTCATTCCGGCGTAACGGTGCATCCAATCAACGCCAATCTCGCTTCGGAAACGCTGACTTGTAAAAACGAGTTGGATAGTCGAAACCGTGCGAGCACGTGTACGTAGTTACACCGTGTACACATATGTATGCCGTTGTGTCACTCAGGTCGACCGTTTTCCAGAAACGATTTCCAGCGTCACGGAGTAAGCTTCGAACGAAGCGCGGATGAGGATTATCCGTAGCAGCGTAACGAAACCTAGCGAGCGATCGGGCCCGACGAACTGAGCGGGAAAAAGGAAAGAATCGTCGGCGTAATGCAAGTAGCCGCGGCCCGATCGCCAACAGAATCGGTTACAACGGAAAACGATTGAAGCCGAGAAGAAAGGAACACGCGGTGAACTGTACGCACATACGTGCACAGAGAGCTGTATTGTTATAGAGAATTCAGAATAACAGCAGCGTACACACCATGTTGACTCACCTGAAACAAATTGTAACCCTTATCGTACATCCACATCTCGTCCGCGGGATGCTCCTTGGGACTGTCCCGTTGGCTCGCGTTCAGAACTTGAGGAGGCGGACCCCTGGTCAGCTGAATGGCCAGGGACCTTTGTAGAAGCAAAAGGCATCGGGAGGGCACCGAGCCTCCGGGCCCCGTCCCGTCTCCCAAGATCGAGGCCATTTTTTCTAGGCCCGCTGCTAACGATTCCAAACGCTCGACGGTGGTGGCATCACGGGTCCTGGAAAACGGTAACGAATCCGTTAACGCGTCTCTTGCGCAATAGTCCCTTGATTCCGAAAGATACGGATGTCGGAGAACGTATTCGGATAACTTGACGAATAGGTTTCAAGTAGGTTTCCCCGCTGGCTTATTTCTTTTATCTTAATAGATTATTATTTAATTGCTTGTACAGCTGTTGTGATCGATGAAAGATTGACCAGCTCTTGGGTAAGAGTAGTGTATCTTTCACCTGGGGTCCGCGATTCGTTAAATCCGTTTTACTTGATAAGTTTTTGATCAACGATTGGGAAGAGGAAAGATGACGTTTGTGGTATTCGACGTACCGTTCTCCCCGCTCGCGAAACTTTCCCGCAAAATCGAGTGCAATGCATACCATACCATTAGCGGCGTGGTGGATAATGATGAGCTGGAGCAGCACTTTGCGTTAGTTACATTATTCTATGTAGCCGTTCCATAGACAACCGTCGATCGACAAACGGCCCGCAATTGCTACCTCTTGAAACCAATTAACCGCCGCAAGTAAAACACTTAACACGCGAACCTATCGCTAAAAGCTTTCGAATTCACGATATCCTATAGGATATTCCTGGATTTTGTATAGAAATGTTCTTTGGCTAACATTATTGACTATCATATCTCCGATCCGGTTCTTCCAAAGAAATTGTCGAAGTACAGCAAAATAGATTAACAATGAAGGCATCCAATAAGGAATTCGGGGAAAGTATACAGGACGCAGCAAAAGGATCCGTTCATTATCAGCTTGACGGTTCGATTCACCCTCCGTCTTGTTCCTCTCATTTCCCGTCCGCGCCATAAGGCAGCGTCACGTTTCTGTTTATTGTATCAGCGACCAGCGCGCGTCGGTCGCTTAATTGATTTACGCCCTCTCCCTTTAGTAATCAGCACGCCGAAGGAATCTCGCTCGCAAAAATCCACGTGGCCAGTGGGAGCGGGCTTAGAAAAGGGTAGCGGGCCGAGGGAATAGCTGCTTCTGTGAAGAATTATGTGCGAAGGGGGCATGATTGCATCAGCGCGAAGACTTTGACGTGGAAACGCCGCCGGAAGAAATTGTTTCCTCCACGGTACAGCCTTCTTGAAACTTCGTTACTCCCGGAAAGTATGCAGCAGGGGACAATGAACTTCGAAATGAAAGTGGATACGATATGATTGCGTAGTTTATTTACTATATTCGGGATAGCCAAGGAAATCCTTTTCTTTTATTTTATGTTCGTCGACACAGTGCCATTGCTCGCGAAATAATAGTATTTGTTTTTGCGAATCCGTTAATTAACGACCAATCGAAACCCGAAGCTATTAAAGCAGAGATTACCCGGGAAGTTAACTTCTCCAGACGGAATGATGTGATAGCTGCATGGTTGAATACTGTATTGCTTTGCAGCGTGCCAAGGTACACATTCCGGGATGCCTAGACATTTTCGGGGAAACGGAACGGCCTGTGTATTTGGCACGAGAGCCGGCCAATTACGGTCGCATCGAATTGCGGGGCCTAGAAGGAATCAACGAAGTAATCTCGCGCTTTTGGCATCGCTCCAAGACGCGGTCGATCCAGACGATTCTTCTCATATAGTGTTGCAGTTTGAGTTGCCTCGAAGAAACTGGGAGGATCGTGGAATTTGTTCGCGAATGCTTTCTTCCCTTTGGAACGCGTCCGCCTGTCCCCCAGGGATATCAGCCAGGATTCATTGCCCCGCCGAACTTTTTGACGTTCCATCATCGGGAATAGGGAAGGAAAAGGAAGGCGCCGACAGTGGTTGAACGCTTTTGCGCGTTGACAAATTACTTTTTTGCTGTGTTCTTTGGAGAATCTTTCGTTCGAAAGCTTTTCGATTAACCTTTGACAGAGATTATTGATGAAGAGAGGAGAGCCAGAATAATTTATCATGTATGAATTTCGTATTTGAATATTCTTGGACAAAGTATCGTATGTCAGAGTTCGCATAGATTCCATCGTCCATTTCACTTTAATAAATAGACACTGGACGATATTTCGTTCGGCAATAATGGTGGTAATTATTTTTCATTAAAACGTGAAGTAAAATGAGCAATTACTCAAGGGGTACGCGGAGCTGTTATTAATGGAAGAATAATGTAGCTTTCTCGGTATTCAATTAGCGGACCGTTTATCAAATTTTAGTATCGTGCCGATCTTGAGAACAGGCGAAACTCTTTCTCTCACGTCGCGAGCGTTTGAATGCTAGAAAATATAGACGTACAATGTACATATTACGGATAGACACGCGATACCTGCCGGGCAAAATTGTTCCGTTATATTCTTTTCTTTTCTTTCTCGTTCGTACGCTCCCTTCGTTTCACCTTGGGCTAGTTCTCTTGGACGGAATAAAAATCACGAAAATGGAAACGAGAGACAAAAAAAAACACGTTTCCTCTGGCGTGACTCATTTGGCGTGTACAGGTATGCATTTTTCCTGACTCGCGCACTCCAACGTTAATGTTCCTCGTGGACGAGAATCGAATCGAGAACGAGAACAGTCTTCGTTGAAAGAGAAACGGTAATTAAACGATCGAAGGGTGCGCCGGTGCATCGGAGAGAATGAATTTGCCTCGGTGTGATTCATCAATGAATCTTGGGAACTATGACCGATCGAATTTGTCTCAGGGAATGGATTAAGCACCTCGGTGAAAGCCGGTCATGGGTACGCGTTGCCTTCCACGCTCTAAAATCTGCGCAAAATCGCAATTACGACGAGAAAGGTATCTCTTACCAAGCCGAAATTTACTTTCATCGGTTTTCCGGTATTCATTTTTGCAAATTGAAAAACACGCATCCGCGCGTTCGATGCGTCAATTTTCAAACTGTTCGAACGGAGAATCGCGTACGGGTAATCCGTCGCGAAAGAGTTCGACTCGCGCAGCCGGTGTCACTGACTTCGTTTCACCTCGTGCCGATTTAAAGAACGGAAGACATCCGGTCCCGCTCCGTGCAGGGTAGACTTCCTGCGGTGTGAGTCATCGGCGTGTCTCCGCGTCATGACGGATCTCATTAAATCGTCGTCAATCGTACCGATTTTACTGTTAACCGCGGGTCACGAAAGTGACCGTCCAGATCTGTCGATGGATCGATCCCGATACGTCTCGGCTGGTACATACCAATTTCGTTCGCCGACACACGTGTCGGGTGAAAGTCGTCCGATCGTTGCGATATTTTCAGCACGGATCTGTATCGGCCTTATTGACTCGTCTCTTGCGAACGATTCAGCAGGATGCCAACGAGAGGCGGTCATCGGATGATATCCAATTTATCCGAAACTGCGCCTATATAGTATTTAAGTATCCAAGCGGATATTGCATATCGAAGATTGAAAGTCGCCGCGCGACGTACCCCCCGATATTTCGAGCAGAGAGATTTCACTATGATGAGCTTTGTTTGCGGTTTCACAATGCCATCGGTGTAACTCGCCTCCGATATGATGCTCACTTTCCCCGAAGTTGAGTACAAGACCGTTTATTCGAGCCGCACACGGTGTCCTCTGGCAAATGTAGCGATTTAAATGCATTCCTTACGTTACTTATGCGCCTTTCCCGAAGGATGGCTCGCTTTATCGACGAAAGCGATTGCCAGGTGCCCGTGAAAGCATTTCCATAGAATGTATCCGATACTTCTGTGTTCCTCCGTTTTACGAACACAAAGGAAGAGGACTTTAAATTTTCCTAAATGCTTTCACATCTTCCGTCTTTACTCGTTCTTACGATTTCTCTTTCTTTCATATTTCTTTCATTAGTCGGTGCATCGTTTCCCGCGTTGAAACGAACAGATTCCACGACTCCCGACCCCCCGAGGCACGGTGAACTTGCAATTAATTGCCGTGCAATAACGGGACGATCAAGATCTCGCAGGTTCTACATTCGAGGTATCGTGGGTGGGTTTGCTTCTGGTGTTTCCATGGTACAGTGAAAAAGTAGGCCGCATGGTTCATCTTCCACAGCGAGGACCGACTGGTGGCTTGGGAAAGGCGAGGATGATTGCTCGGTCAGATAAGCCACGGTAATTTCTTTCTTGTTTCTTTCACGTTAAAAATTGAACATGATAATTACGCCTTTAATTTCTGACTGCGCGTCAACGCTATTCACCGTGTTTTTTTTTCTTTTTTTTTTAATACACACCACTACTTCATAATACCCACGCGCATGTTTCTCGTAAATTCTGCGCGCAAGGTCACGCGGAATGATAGGGGAGGCTGGAACTAAAAAGTTCCGGGGGTATGTTTAATTTTTAACATTACATAAAGGGTAACATTATGTTTTGGCAATCGGTATAAAGTAAGTAGGTGTGATAAAGTTAACAATTAATTAGTCAATAATGAGAAGAATAGCCGCATTATTTTCTAATTATTTTGTATGTTTTCTCGAAAGCGAAGCTTTCAGCCCCGGTCTGCTCTACCTTGTGTATAATAATTACTTGCTGTCGACGCCCACTGCTCTCGCGTGAAATATTTCACGATTCCAGCTTAATAGTTGTGCGCGAAATTCAGCTTCTTCAAACGATTCTAATCTTCCAATCACCCTGCGTCCAACGAGACGCAACCGCAACGTCGTTCATTTGTTCGCTATCAATCGAGTAACAGCCAGAGAAGATTCAGCGAGAGCGCGAATTTCTCAAAGTCGCGGCGTCTCATTTGTACAATTAGTCGTCGATGCAAGATGCGGACGGCCGTGGCATTGCCCGTAAGAAAATCTGTTTAGCCTTACACGACATGCTCCTATGTACGTAAGTGTCAGTGCATGTGTATGTATATACGGAACGTGCACATACGCTCGCGTTCATGAGAGATGAATAATAGCTCGCGCCCGCGTGGCAAGACTAAGAAGACGAATCGTGCCCGACTATAATACGCTTTTTTTCTTCAACTTGTAGATAAATACGTGGCCGTGTTCCTGTGTATAAATATTTGTCAGGATTTCCGCGCTCCCTCGGCTGCTAAGCAAGCTGGCCAGCCGAGCGGAGACGCTACCATGGAATATTTGCACAAGTACCATTTTTACGAGGGAATAAATCACCGGCGCGCTTTCGATCCGTTCCTAACATCAATTTGCCACTCCGTCGTTATTCATCCATCTGTTGCTGCGGTGTCGAATACGCGTGGTACAGACAGTGCGGGAAAAAGAGTGGAAGAGCACAGAGGGAAGAGTCTTGCATATATTAACTGTTGGACCTTTTGATGTAGCACCGGCTCTCTCGTGGCGAACGGAACGGACGTTCCGTCGGCTGTCTAGAAAGCACGTCGCCGCGGACCATTCCTCGCGAAGCGTATGTAACAGGCACGGGCAGCCCTTAATGGAACGCCAAATAAAGGCAGACGTTCGCAAAGAGAAATCGGGTAATTAAAAGCGAGTCGACTTAGCACTGGAGGATGCAGCGAGCTGTAATTTTGAATGATCGCCGCTCGTTCTCGTTGAACCGCGCCTACGAATCCAATTTACCAGTGAGCCTGGCAACAAATTAATTATTATCACTAAAAAAAAAAGAAAGGGGCCAATAAAACTCGACGTTGCGAAGTACATTTGTAGCAGTGATCGAACACCTTCCCTCTCCCATCCTTTTGTACCTGTTCCATTTCCCTTTCGATTATCCGTACACATGCTCGATCTATCCGAACGCAACACTTTGCAGAAGCAAACGAGCCGTGTAATCTTCGATTTTACGATTCCTGCCGGTTCCAACGGGGCCCGGAGTTCTACGAATAATGTTCCGTCCCGAAGAAAAAAGCCCGGTGAGCTTACCCTCGCGTGTCTAGCGTTCTAGAGAGAACAGATGCGCGTATTAAACGCTGCATTTTCGTGATTTATTAAATCGAGCGCTACGGTAACAAAGCTTTGACGCCGGTTTTATATTGCATTCAACGATTCAACGTGACTTCATTGTAAGCATCACAAACGGCCCAATGAAACCGAGGCACACTGGGCTCTTTGTCCTGCGTGTACCAGGGGGGGGGGGGGGAGGATAGTTATGGCTCGTGCAAAGTTTCAATGCATACAGATAACGAACAGCTGGACGTAGGTACGTACGTTTGAAATTCGTATCTACCACGGTGTAATTATATAACGATGACCGGCGCGATGTATAATTACGTACGAAATTCCCTCCGGGGCGATACTTGACAAATATACCAGATACACTGGTCCAGAGAGAGAAAAAACAAGGAAGTATCGGCAAGAGGTACACGCACGAACGGAACAAAGAGGCAATGAACGGTATAAACTCGTGAATCATCGTGGTCCAATAAGTATCGTTGATATTTGTGCGACTGCGAAAGTATGGAGGATTTCTTTCGCGAAGATGCGTCGGTGATAAGAGAGCTACGTTTGTTCTTTTAAATGAAATGAATTTTTTCTTGTTGCCGTGAGAAAGATTTCTGGATAAGTACAAGAGACCTGGGCAAATAGGGGGTCTTTGGGAGGAAGTTGTTATGTACACAGGTCTTTGTACTCTATCGGGGAGATTGTTTTCACACTAAGGGGGGGAAACGTATCGTTCCAATTGTAATAGTGAAGGTAAAAATGACCCAACTCCGATCCGCCGTCTCAGAACAAGGGAACGGGTATCGTATAATAAAATAATCCACGAGAATGATCAAAGTCCAGGACAATTCTCCAGTAATTGTTCTTTCAAATGTAATCGAACATTTTCCCCTGATTGAAAACTCCGCAAGAACCACCGTGTTACAAAAGGAAAAAAAAAGAAACGTTTCCTGTGTTTCCCTTGCACGGTCGCGTGTTCGTGATTCATTAAATCGAGCAGGTTCGCGATCCCCCGTGCTCTATCTAGCATTCATCGATTCCAGCGAGGAAGTCGGATCGTGATCGTCGCGTTTGGTCCGTCAATGGGGAAGCAAAAGGCACGAACGTAGGTATCCTCTCCCTTTCGACGGCCGCGGGAAAAGTTGCGCCGCATGCGGTCCGCTTCGGTGCACAGGACGCGGACGCACGCCGCGACGGCCGGGCATGCCTACATACGTATACATAATGAATGGCACGCGGGTATTATTTTCTGCGGAGCGCGGATAGGGTTATGAATACGTAGCGCCGCGAGCGCGTATAACTCTCGGTGAGTACGTATCTATCCGGGGACCACCCAGGCCAGCGCGTTAAATCCTTGCCGGCGCAACCTGCCCATTCGTCCATTACGCTCGTATAAACCGCCGACCGGCAGGAAGAGCCGGGGAGCACGCGGGGGGATGCCAAGCTCGATCGCCAGGTCTCCTCGCGGACCCCCTTCGGTACACTTCGATCTCTCGTCTTTGATCCTGCGCCCCGATTCTTCCTACCCGCGCTAACAACGAGATCGCCCGATGCACCGCTGCTTGGGACGTTCTCTATTGCGACGCGTCTTCAAGGGAGTCCATAAGCTTGCTTTTACATTATCGCATATCATATGGAGAACTTTTTATATCATTATCATACGTTCCTACACGCATAGGTTCTTGATACACGCGACTTACAAGCGGAACAAGCCTACCGCCGCGAAGCCGTTCGTTTCGCACTCGCGTATGAAAATCATTTCACACCTATCGGCGCCGTTTAGCATCGCCGCGGCGGAGGGATGGTAGGAATTTCTATTTATTACGCGGCTGCTCGCGGACCAATTTGCATTTGTCGGTGCCTATCGGCGCCGGGGCCTTCCAGGAACTTTTCAATTAATACGGATTTACATTTTCCTGCGCGAGCTTCTTCTAGCCACTTCGGCGCGTTTCGATAACAGCACGCATACATTCATTCTCTCCAAATATTTTAGTGCAACCGTAATACGTTTAACCGCACTCGCCATCCTTCTTTATGGTAAATCTATTTCCCGTGCAGCAGCTTGACTAAGATTGTCCCTATTCAACATACAGCATCCGAGCGTTTACCATTGGCGCGCCGTAATGCCCGGCAGCATAATCTTATTCCCGCGGAATAGCGTTTGATTGTCTGTTAAAACGATCGTCCTCGTTTATGAAATAGAGCGCCGGCTTATCGTTACTCTTACCGGGCATGCATTATGCATTTACTTTCGTTCCATTTGCTGTTTTATTTATCCTTAACGCTTTTGCGGGCAACAGTGCCACGCTTGCCGCTAGGCCCCTCGTTAACGATACTCACATGGGAAAGCCGGCGTCCATTAAATCTGCCGAGTTAATAATTATAAAACGCCGGCCGGTATAAATTATCATTTAAATTGTCCACCAATCTGGTGGATATTTTGATTTCCGCTTTTAACCGTGCTGCGCGACGACGATGGCCCCGTGTGTCTCGAGCGACACCGGCAATTTGCATATTCCGCCTGCACGCCAAAAGGAAGCCTCGAATCGACTGTAATTTGCGCAAACCTGTGCACCGATTAGCGTAAATCACTTGTTTGTCGGGGTACGCGTGGTTTTCGCTAATGGTCATGGTCAACTTTTCTATTTTTCTTGTTTGGTGTTTAAATGATAAACGTGTACTGCTCTTTTTCGTTCAGGTTATTTTCGGTTTTCGATTTTCTCGAGCTGATGACACATCTTCTGTTTCTATTGTTTCTCTACGATTTTTTCTTTCTGTTCGGTAATCGGTACGAAGGTGAGTTGCATTCTCATCTGGCAAGACACGGTGTTCGATACGTACCCTCTAAAGGTTTGAACGAGGTGTGAAATAAAGCCACGCGATTCGTGTAATTAAGTATACGATTAGAACATATCGCTGGACTGGCTCGCTACGAAAGTCCAAGCTGAAACCTGCCATACAATTCCCGCTTTTTCACTCTTCGTGAAATATTCAACGGACGATACAAGCGATGCGCGAGCTTAGCCCGGCATAAGGGCGATTCAACGATAAAGCGACACTTTGAAGTTCACCGTTGGATCGTGATCTGCAACACAATATTCGCACGATTCGCGTCGCGTATCGCTTAGAGATCGTATCGCGCTTAATGTCAAAGCGTTCAAGAATCACTGACACTCCCGTCGAATCCTATTCCCCTTTGGCAAAATTTCCGTCTCCGCTCGATCTCACAGATACACGCGTCTCGCATAAAAGGATTTTCACGAGCCTCGTAAATGATTTGCGCAGCATCATCGATGACGCTGCGAAGAAACACGCTGGAAGCGCCGTTCGCGTGTTTAAAAAAAAATTCAGGTGGCACCAGCCGGGGTCACGAGCGGATACCGGTGGTGCCCGAGCGCCGTGTACCTCTGTAATGACAAGCAACGGTAAAACGGCGGATGACGAGGATAACGCCGAGAGGAGCTGACGCATTCCCGGACTAAAGGATGTCAATTGCGTTCGGGTTGCTAATGTACGTGCGGGTTGCCGCGTGGATAATGCTGCCGAAGCAGCATAAATTGCCCCATACGTGAACATCATTGAAAATAACCAAGCAAGGAATGGTCCTGCTGGATTGAATTAGAGTTCGTCCTCAGTAGGAGTGGGTATACAGGTGGTAATAATATGTATATTGAGACGGTTCTTGAAGATTCGGTGAGTTTACGGTAATTAAACATGGTATAGTTGTAAACCGTTTGTAAAATTAAGGAAAATTTTATGAACGATACTTTTGTACACAACTAATACGAAACTTATTTAACCGTGGAATCAAAGAAGAATATACTAAGCTCATAGGAAATTAGGTCCACGCTGGTCCGAGTTCCAATACCAAATGACATAGGGAACGAGTTGAACGAACCCATTCCTTTGCCCCTAATGAGAGATCGAAATGTGTAAGAACAAGTAGCGATTACCCTGAGCTCTCGGATATTCTTCAGAGTAACGTAACATGCAATTGCTATGCCTGATTAAAGGTTTTATTAAGCTATTTCATATTTATTCGCGCGTAAATGCATAAAAGCGTAGTTGCAAAGCGTGCGCTGCGAGTATTTTAAATTGATCGACTGCGGCGAACACGTGAAATATTGCTGCTGGAAATCTTTCTCGTGAAAATCAAGGATCGCGTGTATCTTTAACGCTGAATTCGGTCGTTAGTGCGTCGCGTTTATGGAATTGGGTCTCGATCGGCGATAGCCGAATAGCGGTACCGTTGCGGCTTGTTATAAATTGCAACTTAATAAACGCCGCGATGCCAGTCGCTAATTGCTCGTTTATTACCATAAAATTAGTTCCATTCGATATTGTGCTG
The DNA here is from genome assembly GCA_023838395.1 of Holcopasites calliopsidis. Taxonomy (NCBI): domain Eukaryota; kingdom Metazoa; phylum Arthropoda; class Insecta; order Hymenoptera; family Apidae; genus Holcopasites; species Holcopasites calliopsidis. Next base: position 2,937,168 of record JALHAQ010000003.1, read on the forward strand.
CGGCTCGTCCGCTTGGTTGGTTTTCACGCGAGGATCGATATTCACAGTCCGATACCCGTTTCATCCTCGCTCGTCGAACATTCGAAATTTTCGTCGCAGCCAGACGAGCTGAGAGAATTCGTTCGTGAGGAAAGGAACGATTAGAAACCGTAGGAATTCGCGCGAGCCGCGTGTCGTTAGCGAGGTAAATGGTGCGCGAAGGAAACGCGGATCCTCGACGATGCCGTGCCGTGTCAAACGAGGTAGTTTTACATGGTCGCTTCCAGGGTAGAAAATGTCATCGTGTCCGAGGATCAGGTTCTGCGAGTCGCTAACGAACAAACGTAAATCGAGGAATATGAAGCGGCCGCACGGTATCCAGGTAAAGGATGCCAACTGCAGTCGAGTGTGACTACCGGTTGTCAGGATAGTAACACTATCTGGCAAGATAAATTGCATCAAGCACGACGATAGATCCTCGACGACGATGGTGTAATGTTTCGTACTTCGGTATGTTCGATCTCCAGTTGTTTTATTAATAACAATGATAATGCTCATCGCAACAGTAACGATATCATGCTCAGATGAAATATTTGGCGCAGGATACATGCTGCAAACACGAGAGAAGAAAGGGAAAACGGAATTGCTATTAATTCACATTAATAGCGCGCAGATACAGAGTTGTAATTTAAATCCCCGAAAGAAGCTAATGAACTGTAAAAGAATCACTTGCTTCGTTGAATTCCAATAAAAACAACATCAATGAAATTGTAAGGAATGTACGAAATAAAATTGAGACTGTTCTGATAACAGCTGTTATCTATTATAGAACCACTGCCAAAGGTAATCAATTGGTACGGAGTTAATCGGCAACGTTTCTCCCAGAAATATCAATAACTCTCAGTCCTCAATGTACAGATACATTCACCATCATTCAGATCTTAACGAACATCGAAAGCGAGTCGTGGAAATCCCGAATGACATAGACAGATTGGAGCTGACACGCGGAGACAAATTAAGACGCGGATGAAAGTGCATCCAGTGGGAACACGAGTGCACGAAAGTGTCCCCGCGAATTCACGACAGCTCGCTATCGTATGGAACGCTCGCGTCGATGACGGATCGACGATTCCTCCCCGCGGACTGACCGGAGAGAAACTGGTACCGACGCGAACGCGGAAACGAACGAATCATTAGCTGATTATCGTGCGCGGCGAAATAATAAGTGTCACGCGGCCCGTTCGCGGAAGAAAGCGAGGGAGGTCGGAAGTTCATCAGCGAAGCAGATCTTTAAAATATCCAGGATCGTGAACGCTCGCCGGTCGCCGCGCGGCATTATTAATCGAGCGCGGAGAAGCAGCGCGCGAGGGCACGAGCAGCGTTACGCGCGGCATCATCTTCGTTCCCCGCGTTTCTTCCATCGTTTCTTCGCATGGCGATTAATCGACGAGCCGTGGAGCCACCGAGGCTAATTATAAGCGCGCGGATCATTATCGATGTGTCGTACGCGTCGAGGGCCCGCGACTCTGACGGGGCCCGTCTTTCTTCCTAACGGCAGTCAGCATTTTCACTTTCGGGCTGGCGGTAAACCCCGTGCAGAAATCGCGGTACGAACGTGATTCAGAGATTAGAGGTGATAGGGGAATGATCAATGGGTTTGATTAGCATCGGTGTATCGCGTGTGCATGTATGTAAGCAATTACTTTGAATCTTCCCCCCCTCTCGCTTATCAGCCTAGAGAATGCGCAGCATTCTGGCTCTTTAACTTTATGAAAACGCTCGAGCGTATCGGGAATTGAGATGCGGATCATTGAATTATCTTACGGATGCAATTAGGGTTATTTAAAAGCACGATGCTCGGACAATGTGTTACAAGAACCACTTTGCATGTCGGCGGTTCGATTCCTTTTCCTTTTGCATTCATCATTCGTGAATTGGAGCATGCGTTTCGGTGTTATCGATGCAGGACGAAGGCAAAGATCACAATTACGCGATCAGATATTCAGAAGAAGGTTTCCTTCGGTGGGATTATGGTGTCGTTAACCATCTGAACCCGCGGATGGAAGCAACTGAACATTCGCGTAGATACGTATCTCCTATTGGCGTCGTTAAAAAATATAGAGGTCGACGTAGATATGTAGGTTCGTCTATAAATGGTATACCTTGGAAAGTGCGTTAAATTGCAAGTAACGTGTGGAAGTGGAAGAGAGTGTCTTTGAAATTGATGGCCGAAGGCTTGGTAACTTAATCGAAAATTGTTCTACATACATTATCTTATTCCTAGCAGCGGATAAATTAACATAGAATCTCAGAGACTTTTATCTCTTACTTACCACATAAAACAGACGTCCAATACAATAATTTCTCCCGCGCAAGCTCTCCACCGAGCGCGCAACGTAATTGCTCGAGTACCGCTAGCGAGGATAATTAATCGCGCCGCTGGATTGCCGATCGAAATTAGTGGCCGTAATTACTAAATTTATCCGACACGAAGGAAATCGCCGGCGGACGAACGCGCTGGCAGACCAACTGTTTCACCACGGTCGTAATAACGTCACGTAAGCGATCCAGGGCGGGCCGTGCTTTTCCTCTCGCCGCGGCTGCTTTTCACGGAAGGAAGTTGCGCTCGTGGTAGGGTATACCCGCCTCGACTATCCTCGCGATAGACAAGGAGCAACGGTCCTTTGTTCCGCACGTCTGTCCGCGTTATCATTAGTATCACTACCTGGCGAACCCGCGTAGTGCCTATGCATCGACCAGGCCAATTACCGTTGGTTACCGCTGGAAAATGATTTACCGCGGATTGTCCTTGCTCGTGAAATTTATAGAGCGAGTCACCCTCCGGGTCCGGGGAAAATAATCGGTCGGACGGAAGCGGGTGCTCGCGTCGGATCTTTCGTTATTAGATACACGCGTGATGAATTGCAGTCGCGGTCGTAAGAATCACGCCGTCGACGATCGATTTAGAATGGAAAGATACCAATCGCGGCCAAGATAACGACGGAAAGCGAACAGGCGGAGAGCAAAATAGACGGCAAGGAGTGTTGCGATTTCCCTGCTTAACGCCTCCATCTCACGGCCGCCCAGCCCGATCGACGTCGTGTAATATTTGTCGGCGAGATTTCTACGATAGTTGACTCTCGTCTAGTTACTTCAGCAACCCTACAGCTGTGCCAGAAACGCTCGCGCGCACTCGGTCGTGGAAAGGGAACGCGCGGAAACCGGCGAGCGAGAAGAACGGGTAAAGATTCATTCCGGAACAGGCTGTGTATGGAACCAGGAGAAAAGACTCGGTGAAAACGGTGTCGTGCGACCGTGCTTTGGCGGAAGCCGAAGACGAGAATCGAGCGGTTCGACACTATTGCAGAATACCGTTTATCCGTGGCGCGTGTGTCAAAACACCGATCGCTACTAATTGAGTAATTTATAGTCGCTACTAAATGCTACACACTACAAGGTAAATGCGTAATACGTTGACTTTCACTGGAATATAGTTTGTTTGGATACCCGCGACGAGCTTTTTCGTTGAATAATAATTGAGGATAATTTGTACAGGCGTTAGAGTACTGTACATACGTGTACGTGTACAATATCGTTGGCGCTTCCTGTCTATACGGTGGTTTTTGCTTGCCTTTCCCACAGAACCGACAGTATTGACTATTTGGGAGAAAGCGCATCAAGTGTTTGGAAAAAGACGTAGTATTGAATCCTCGATGATTTCCGTTTGCCATTCAACACTTTAACATTAATGTCATCCGACAACTGTGTAAAACTGATAGTGTCACCAACCGGATCAATTGATCGACAGAAATACGCAAGAAAAAATTCGCGTGTTTGTTTGTTTTTTTCTAGAAAAAGTACACAGCTTCGCAATTCAATTCATTCATTTCTCATTTATTCGTAAATCCGGTACAGCCATTCATTATCATCCACCCACACCGAACGGCTAAGCGTACACAAACGGGGCCTTGTTCCTCACCGAGCAGCCGCGGAACGCGAGCGGATTAGCGATCGCCGCTAGACAAAGATCGCCGTTCCTCTTAGAAGAAAATGCAGCAAAAAGCTTGCACGGTGTTCGCCGACGATCATCCGATCCCCCGGTTCTGAATAGGCTTGGCCATTCAATTATGTAGAGGCTCTGTTTAACGCAGCCGTTCAAAGAAAGGATAACGAGCACTCCTTTCGCTCGGCTTCGGCCGGTTATAGGCGCCGCGACTCGACAGCGCGTCGCTTCAACGGATTTTTCGCCGCGAATCGGCTTTTTGCTCGACAGGCTACTCTCTTTCCATTCTTTCTCCACGGCCGTACGCGCGTCCACGCGGCTCCTTTCTAAGCGGGTGGAAGGGTTGTGCCTTTAACGGGTCGATAATTCGTTTTACGCGCGTACTCCTTGCGTTTTTGCCCCTGGATCTTTAATTGTGAGTGAAAGCTGAAGCTTTCATTTGATATATTTCATTTTTCCTCCCTATTTACTAATCTTATAGATCATGCACGCCTTTCAATCGATTCCTCGTCCACTGTGTCTGCAATTAAGCTAGCCTATCCGAATTGCAAATTAAATTAGTCTGCAAATACATTCTGCTCCGCTCCTTTCCCGTTTATAAACGAATTCGTTATCCACGAAAGCATGATCCCTCTGTAGTTTGCGTTATCACAATGAAACTATTAAATAATCAGTCTCGCGCGAGACGTGCCGACAGATCAATGCGAAAGTTTTCCCTCATCCGCGAAGTCTATTCTCGCGTTGAAGTATCGCCGCCACGTGACATCGACAGGCGAGTCTCTGAGCGAAGAAAGCGGTTTCCCATGAAGCACGTAGGTGCGCGCAGCACGAAATGAAACAGACGGAAACGAGCATCGCCTCGCGTTTGATCGTTCGATGGGGCAGCGAAGGAGGATGAAGAGGAGACGGCGGGGATGCCGGGCCGAATAGAGGAATTCCGGAGGAAGATGTACGCGTTTGCGATTCCACTAAGGATTTCGCTGGAGGGCACGGGTGTGGTCGATCGTAGGATAATGCTCGAGCGGAGACGAAAGAGGAGATACGGGAGGGTGGCATGGCTTCTTCCCGAGATCGATGCCCAAAGGCGAGGCGAGTTCGCTTCCACCGCCTAGCTACGATAGCCTCGTGTAATAGTACATATCTGGAAGTGCATTCTTCAATTCGACCGTTTCCCTTTTGTTATCCTAGAACAGCGGAATATCAGGAGTGTTTTTTCCAATTTCCGTTTGCTTACCCTACTGTAATTGCGTTCATAAGACGATTGAACATAATGATCGAACGAACGACACAAAACTGCGAGGTAAAGTAAACAGCTGGGAACCAAGGTAATTGCAATTTCCTACCACGAGCACAGGGAAAGTAATTAAAAGTCCAAGAACTTGATCGCTTTGGACGCTTTTGATCGACGCCGGCTGCCCTTCGAATTCTGCACGCGAATTCTATGCACGGATCTCGTTGCAACGTCAAACAGCGTCGTGGCCACGTTACATGGTAGGCTCGCTACCGTTATCCCTTTATTTCAGTGCCGTGCCCCGTGACGTTCCGTTTCAAGACTGGCGAACCTACCTACGGGGCTCGCGTGATAGCCCTCGCGAGCGCGCGCGTGTGTGTGTACACGCGTCTCACTGAAAAGCGTCTTCCTCGTTCCTCTTTTCTTTTTTTACTCAACTTCTCACGACCATTATCCTATGATCAGCTACATCCAAAGCCTGGCGGCGGCGGCGGGTATAATATCCGTGCACGCGTATCCACCTTCGGGATTTCCTTTCGGCCGCGGCGTCTTTCCGATCACCTCTTCCGGGAAGAGCAGCTTCTCGCTCGCGATCACCCTCAAAGCGGTCGGTTTCGGTTTATAGCCCGTTCGCGTTTACTAACCGAAGATGATCGTGATTAGAAGATGCTTTCGATTTAAACTACAGTATTGGATTGCTCGACAAGTGGGTGCACCTCTTTTCTTTTCGGTGCATACAAAATTGCCGGATCGAAGTTTTTCAAGTTCACATCGCCCGACGATTCGAATTTTCGAAGCACGATTTTTATAACTTCTCCATCTGGCGATTGTTTCTCGCCACGGGAATGGTGTCGGTGAAAGCAGACAGTTTTGCGCTCTTTGCGGTGGCGAATGAATGGAATTTTTAATTGCTCACGCCGGACGGCTTCCAGTATCCTGGAATAATAAGCGAACGCGATAATGACGTCGTAAAGGAGACTCGTAAGGTATAATCGTCAGCGTGTAATTTATAATAAAAATGCATTGAGTCTATGGATAAGTTACGACAAATATTTCGCACTGCCTGATGAATATGTATACCTACATTTGCTCGGTGTGAATGGGCGAAGCTCCTTCTGGTTAATGCAAGCGTTCCTACTTTACTGCGCACAATGTGTTGCTTAGAAATGTTAGGTACTTTAATATCGGAAGAAGAGAACTGGCCATCCATGAACGCGTACAGACAAGTTTAGAATTAAACTTTCCGATTCGTCGATCGATGGATATCTCCATGCATTAGAATCGGTACTAAACCACTTTTGAAGGCAGTCGAATTTGGACCATTTAGAACGTGTAAACGTTTTGGAACTTTTACATCTTAATAGCGCGAGCCGTGATTCGGTTCATCGACGGCCGCAACAATGAGTAGTTAAATATTTGTGTGTGAGAGACAATGACGAATTTACCGCGGGAGTTTGGGTCGTTATCCAGAAAGCAGGAAGCCATTGGCTGTAAATAGAATTCGTGAAAGTTTTTGCACGCCGCCGATAATCCTTGGGCATTAAACGAATTGAAGTCCATAAAATCAAAACCAAATGGAACTATCGAGGTGTGCGTGAGAAGGTAGATGAAAAGTCAAGTTTTCCGCAGAGTCTCATCTCGACGAGAAAGAATCGACGTTCCACGAGAAACGTTCGGTGCATAAACAAGTGCAGCTATAAAAAGGACAGGTAAAAGCGCTTCCCGATGAACGTACATCGCGGGAAGAGAAACCACGCGCGTCGAGTGCATCGTTCAGAGAGTCACCTCTTGGTGTCAATCATTGTGCCACTCACTGGTACCGGGGACGAAGAAGCTTCCAACACCGTTTCACACCGTAACGTGAACGCCACGCGTCCGCGTCGAGTTAAAAACCTGTGTACAGGTATGTCCGGATGCCGCCCTGGCCGCGTCGAATATTTCTGCCGTATAAGCTGATCGAGGAACGAGGAAGCAGAAGGCGTGGAAAAATTATTCTAAGGTCGCCGAAAGAAAGGGATAATCTCTTGATCCTTCTTAGAATGCGATGCCTATGCGTATCACGCTTCAAGCATTCGATTCTAAAAGTTACTGGAAAACGAAGTTTGGAATAATCTAAATTTTGCCCATGAGAATTCTAATAATTGTCGAATGCTGGACACAGGAACGAATTACAAAATAATTATATTGTCTATGGTATCATAAATGTAAACTCAGATTTTACAGTCGTTCCCTGGGAATAAATTTTAGAGTGATATTTAAGATTCCCCGTAACAATTATAGTGAACGATATTTTCTTTTTATGAGCTACAGTGCTCTAAAGAAAAAAGTTTGATTCATGACCTGAACTTCGTTCACATCCTTTCTGCCATTGATACCCAAAGGGCACGCTTAAATTTCCGGGACGAAGTCCAGCGAAAAACGACACTGCCCTGTGGTCGGGGACTTCCTTTAACCATCGGGCCGCATCGTCTAACGTTGTTGCATTGTTCACGATAAAGTCGTGGCAAGGTAGTCCTCGAGGTTCGTTTCCGCGCCGCGACGTATACTTTCTATCCGTCTCGGTGGACACGCGACCGTGCAGCGTGCCCCGTGTGTCCGCCTGCTAGACGACACGTGCCTAAATGCAGGAAGGAAAGTATCACCCGCGCTGAAGCTGAGCCTAACGCTTCCGAATCGTTCGATTCGGAGATTTACCTCGTCTTTCCTTCTGGGAAATTTCATCAGAAATAAGTACTTGCGTTAATATGGAGCTTGATGAAGAGACATGAGAATGTACCAATTCCACTTGCCCTTTTTAGTACCAATCGTTTTGTTGTTCAACGGTTGCCCGTTTTGTTGATTACTGTTGCCGAACGTTAAGAAAGTGCAATAAAATGGTGTTACTGCCGTTTTAATTGAATCGTCGCTTAAAGTACGTTGCACTTTACGGTCGTTCGTTTTATGGACCAATCGATGCAGTCCCCTCAAATATGAAGTTATATACGGCTTCGCTGCGTAACATTTTTACAACTTTAACATTTACATCGTTTCATAAGAAGCTGGCCTATTTTTCCATACGTCTGTCGCATTTATCACTGTGCTCTACAGTGCTTACAGTTATGGCAGTTAGATGACGAGGCTTGTCCACCAACCAGTTAGTAGAACGCAACTCGTAGAATATCGTTGCATTTGGGCAAGGTAGCTATGCAAGCTGCAAAACAAAGGTACAGGCGACCTTGGCATCAGTCATTGATATTTGCAATAAGAAATATTAACATTGGTAGCCATGCAAAGGCTTTGTTGCACTATTTTGCCTGATTTCGTCCAGTAGAAATGAGTCCTTTTCTCGATGCTACCATTACTTAGAATAATTCACCTTATATTCGACACCGGAAATGTCAATAAGCGAGGCAGCAAGAAACGCATTTTTATATTTGTTCATGTTTTTATATCGTAAAGCTTGAGGAGCGAGGAATGCCGCAAAAATGGCTATGAAAGGAATATAATACGCCTTATCCTTCTAATCTCCTTTGATCTCGTTACAGTGGCATAAGCATACCGTTTAGAGGATTACAAAGCGTTTCATAAACCATCATCGCAGCGAGTCGTAGCGCGCATCGACCGTGAACCGTAAGCTTCACCAGCTTCCCTATCTGTCACGAAGAAACGTCCACGGTTCCCCGGGCCTGGTCGAGAGTTCACACCTTTTTTCTTTTCTGTCTTCACGGTTTCGCGTTCTACCGACACACAGTTGCGACATCGCTTTTATTATTACGTTTGTTTGCATGAGCGTAAGACGTTCCTCGTCTCTCACTCTCTCTCTCTCTCTCTCTGTCTGTCTGTCTCTCGTGAATCCTTTTCATTCAAATTGACACGCTCCTTTTATGGGACGCGCTCGTTTTATGTAACCCGCGAACACGCGTTACACCACGTGCCCATTTTTGGCAAGGAATTGCACGGCCGTCGTTAATTATCCTCCTTTTTGCACCAGTGTCTCCTTTTTTTTCGCCTTGGCAGGAGCGAATCGAGGTGTGGCGGCGAACCGACGATGAAACAAAATCGGACCACGACGTTCCACTTAATGTGAAAACTCGGGTCCTATAAAAATCAACGACACGTCGCGACAAACAGCATGCCTAGCATGTCTGTTGCTCCAAGATTGAGAATACCCCCCGATTTGATATAGAATTTCTTCAATGCGGATGATGCGTCTTCGCGCTGCCAAAAAATGCTACAGTTCCTTGCGTCTACCAAGCTGTGAAAGAGTTAATCACCCTAAATGAACCTTCGAAGCATTTGCACAAGTAATTACCCTGCATTCGTCTCCAAATAAAAAAGCCGTACACCCCCCAACCCTTCTATCGAGGATCGGCCTTCCCATCAACCATCATCGCTTCCCCGTTCTACCGTTCGACCCCGATTCACCCCTGGTTCGCGCATCAGTTTAATTCAACGAAGAGAGAACATCTTTCGCGAAAGAGATCAGCCTCGCTAGAGGGAACGCAGCCAGAGAGCCGGTTGAGAACCTTCGAGATTCAGGTTCTACCCGGTGCGACCCGACAGAGCGGGAGAGTCTTGGGTGGCACGAGAGTGCGGTGGTCGCGCCCTATGCTAACCCAAGCAACCTAACACAGCCTAGAGATCTCTCGGGCCTCTTCCCGGCGAGATTCTCACCGCTCGCTCTAAACCGCATCGGCGGACTTGTTTCCATAAGACCGCGCGCGCGGATCGAACCGACTCACGGACACCCGCGGCTACTTACCGCCTCTGACCCCGATTCTCACGAGCTTCGACGGCCTTACCTGTGCTCCGATCCATTAGAAGTTAGGATAGGTTCGGTTAGGCGATTCAGGTAGTGGCGGTTTTTCGGAAAAAGGATCCTCACGGTGTGTCTATTTTTAGGGGGCCGGCCGGTCGGCTCTCTTTCGGCTTCGGCGAAGATTTGTAGCGTCCGATCTTTGCCCGTTCTATAAAGGGGTTTCGTTTTCCGGTAACCTTGGAATTCTTGAAGCCGCCGGCAAGTCGACGGGTGGTGCTGTTTTTCTTTTTCGGGGGAAGTCATTGAATAATGGTTCGGGTAGCCGGTGGTTATTTCGTGAAGGATGTTGGCCCTGAGCGCGGGTAACAGGTATCGTTCCTGAAATGAACGTTCCTCCTACGGTGGAAGGTGTGTTGCACTTTCATGCTAGCGAGAACGCTAATTTACCCTGGCTTTTTCCCCCCCGACACTTCGATGTATTAAGCTTCATCTTTTCGGGCACCGTGAAGCAGCGGTTTGCTGTTACTCTTAATTCACCCGGTTTCACGCGGGGTTCTGTGAAATATCGGTTCGACGATTAATCGATTTTCAACGGGCTCGCTCGCGGCGTGACGAGGGGGCAAAGGTGAGAAGAGGCGTAGGACAATCATGAGAGGGTACAGAGTTTCGCGAGAGACGAGGAACGGGTTCGGGAAGTGGCGGCGCGGCCTATAGATGAAACTCTTCCAGCCAGATCTGTTGATCGTGCACGATCCTGCGACCTAATTAATGGTATGCGGGTCAGCTGCGGCAATAATTGAGGGAACCGGATGCAGCTGAACGTCTTCGCATAGCATTATCATTCAAATATCTTTCGCCTGTGGTTAATGCACTGCGATCACCGACGTGACGGTACAAGAATTAAATGCTAATTGCCAGTCCCTCGTCTACGCGTATGGTAATTTACTGGTAGCTTAAGCGAACAGCAAATTATAATTAGACGGATCAGTCGTTTGTTTCCTTTTCCCCTGTAAGAAATCCGCTGCACGGCGGTATGCAAGGAGGTACTACACAAATCTTGCGATGGAAAAAATAAACGTGATTTAAGAAGTAAAAAGTACATGGCTAAATTTTCCTGAGCCTCAAACTTTGTATACAACGCAAAACCATTAATAACGTGGATTTACTTTAATTTCGTGTCGGTCAGACTACCTAAGAATTTTTTCATCATCTTTGTTTCAGCTCCTTGACTTCGGTCTCTGAAACGAATGCAGGACGTGCGCCGGCTGATGCGTCGATCGTCGCGGAAAAATGCAAGAGGAAGAACGCGAGCTCGCGGCCCGGAGATCAGGGCCGATAAACTCGTTGCGGACGCGGCACACGGGTAACAAGTTATGAAATTGCAATTTGCATGCGACCGAGATTCGCATGGCGGACCCGCGCGACGGGCACGGTGCATCGCGTGAAAACCGCGGCACATTATTCGAGCAAACCAGTCCTGAACTGGATTCCATCGAATTCGGGGCCACGGTCCGCTCTCTGAAAACGGATCCGCTTCTCGATCATCCTCGATCATCGAAATTGCTAACGTCCACTCGCCGATACACGAGGAGAGAAAGAACCTTCCAGTGGGCTGCTCCCGATATCCAACGATCGATTCCAAATATTAATCTCGCGAACACGAATATCGTGGCTCAGGGCCAAAATTTCAACCGTTCAAAATTCGGATCGAAGCCAGCATTCGATGAACAGGATCCGCGCATCCTGTGGATGCGTAAGGTCACCCTAAGGAGGCGAAAGGTCACGAAAGGCGCATTGCGGAGGAGCAAGCGGCTTTCCCGTAGCGTTAAATGAATTAATCGCGAATGGGACTCGAAAGAGGCGCAACTAGAAGAAAAGTGGCGTCGCTTAGGATTCCGCCGGAAGTCGGACGTTCAGCCTATTTTCGTTCGTTTAATCGTCAGTCTTTTCTCTTTTCCCCTAATCGCTATTGCTCGGTGTTTCCAAGTAACTGGAAATCTGGACAATCAAGTTGTGAACTTCGGTTTATCGCGAATAGTCAGGAAGCAACCTCTCTGTCTCCTTTCGGCTAGTTGGTCGAATAGTTTGAGTAGAAGTGGCGCATTCGGCAATAGACTATCCGCGCTTCCCGACTGGCAGTCAGATGGGGGCAGAATCGGAAATTGATTAATCAATCAACGAACACGGTTTCGACGGCTTTTGGCGATTACAGATGAAATCACTGACTATATAAATCGCTGGATGGAGGGAACGCGGACGAGGTCCACGCACGTACGAAAATAGGCGAGCGGGAAACGGAGTGGCGCTTGACTGTTCCTGGAGAGACGGTAATGGATGCGAGTAACAAAGCCAGTTCTCGCAATCAAGTTTATATGGGTTAGCTTGTCGTTGCGCAAAGGGGAAGGGAACACGTCGCCTGAATATGGCAGGCATTCGCGAACGAGCTAGAGGAAAGCTGCATTGGTAGTCAAAGATGGAAAGGAAGAGAAGATTAGAAAAATCTTATTGTCACGAGTGCACTGGTGGCTTTAGCGAACGCTATCCTTGGTGAGAAACTTAAACCCCGGTTGCTTTATAGAGTTTTACGAAATTAATAAAAGGGTATACTTATGGGGAATAAGATGATTCGAGGTAGACACGAATTTTCAGCATCGATGAAAGAAAACTTTTCCTCGGCGAATAAGGGTTTCTTGCTAATTACAAGTGTCCGAGATAAAAGTCGCTTTCCTGTCTCCAACGGCGATTCATAGAACAGGCCGACCGAAACGGACATAAACGCTGGCACACGATCAGACTTCCGATATCCATAGAGAAACAGTGAGTCGTTAGACGTTCTACGTAGCCGGAGAGTTAGCGTAATGAATAGGTCGCATTGGAAATTGCGAACGCAGTGTCGTGAAATCGATGACTGTGCAGGAAATAATAAGGCGGATACGTGTGCGAGGTGGAAGCCGCTTTGTCCTGTTATCTGCGTTAAAAATCGTAATGACTTTTTAATAGAGGAACGTCTGAGTTTCCCACGATGCAGGATACGCGATATAATTACTTAATTGCATGACAGCACTAGGTAGAAAGGAAGACGAGTACAATGATTTCAATCTCTCGCGATGATCCCGCTTGAAGCGTGTCAATTATTGCCCGTTTTTCTTTTCCGTGGAAATATTATAACGTCCTGTACAGGTCATCGGTTGATCATCTTGTTAATCGGTTTTGCATGAATCGATCGATGCGCTATTCTTCGAGTGCTGAGGTATACGTAATTGCTCGTGAATAATTCCTTTAACGGATAACTGAACAGTTCACTTAATAATCAACGAGCGTCTCAATGAAATTTGAAACACCTCAGATTTCTATCTGTATCCACCGAACTTGAGCTCCTATGCTACTATTTGAATGGGGGGTCGAAATTCGAACTATCCTTACACGAATCGTGCAAATGGTAGATTCCTTTAATCCTCCGCCTCCCCATGGAAAAGCTGCTACGCTCCCTTGCGAAAGAGACTGGGATCCGAACTGCGAGTATGGTAACAACGGCACGTGTGCGAGAAGAAAAATGAGAGTAACGGCACGAATCGTATGGCATCGCAGTTGGCGAGGGCACAGGCTTGCGTCCACGTTCGACTCCCCGCTATGAATTTCCAGGGCTTGAAGGGACCCTTCCATATTGCGAGGGTCTCGAACACACAGTGGAGCCATGTACAGCCACATATCCACGAAGGATTTCGTTCAAGTACACATACATTTGTCTCTTTCCATGCATGAATTTTGTATGATACAGCCTTGATCGGTTCGCTTATCAAATTGCTTCGGACAGCCCTACCCCCTTCGTCGAGTATACTAAGTCACTCTGCACTTGCCGCTCACTGATCGCTTTGGAATTTCTAATTTAATCACGGACGATGTTGACCCGTGCCTTTCATAGAGGTTGCCAGACACGTATACAAACATTTCACGCGTTTCACGTTGCATCGTGTAAGGTGAAAAAAGATTTCGTACGGCAATAAACTGTACAGCACGTCGGGAATGCATTTCGAGGATATCCTCTATAAATAAACCGTGCACATGTCTCGTGCACGGTACTGTGTGTTCCACGTGGTAGCGTCTTGCATCCGGAAGTACGGGTTATTAATAGAGACTTCGGCCTTGACGGTCTTAAATCGTCCGTTTTCACCTTAGTCATTAATTACCTGACTGCCGATTGTTTGCAAATTTTATGGACTCCATTGTACACAAACATATTGATACGAAAAAAAACAATATCTTTGATGGAACTCCTCTCCGAAAAGGCCTTCGTTTGTTGCAACGTAGTTTAAAATAGCATTGCGGGATTGAATCTTATAATATGTAGTATAAGAATGACTGGATTTTTTGTTCAATAACATATTGAAATATTATTAGGATAATAATTACCCATTCTTCGCGATCTGGTCATTCAAATTTGACTGCCAAGTTACAAATGGAACGGAATGAACGGTCACCGCAAGAGCGCAAGGATCAAATTCGAATAAGGGATCGCGTGCTGCAAGCAACCAGTGGAATCTTCTTCCTGAAACCGCAATGCTATCGAAACCAGGACCCGTTACCTCAAAAGACGATCTCCCTCCCATATGTACACGTGCACGGTCAGCGTGCCGGTGACAAGCTCGGTGCTCCATTATCTATTCGTGTGTACACACGATAAAGCGAGCGACTTATGGGAAAATGCAGCCGAGGTTCCCGTGGTATCGCGAGCAGGCGCAGGGCGGTCCCGACAGGACCGTTAGCAGGCTTCAAGGATATCCTGTGTCGCGTGCAAGCGAGCCGCGTGAATTACCTTGCGGAGGCTACTATCCGATGCCCAGGACGAGAAAGGATTGCCAAGGATTACCGGTAGTCAATGGCCGGCGATCTTTTTGTCGACCGGTTTCATTAGCTTTCGCCTCTGTCGCGGAAAATCGTTCGCTCGTCATTGGGAGCTCGCTTACGTTCGTAAAAGTAAAGACTAGATTTATTCAAATCCAGCGGTCATCATTATTTTCTTAAAACGCTACCTCTTTCTTCTATCTTTACAAGCGAAGAATACTCGACCCACCGTTGAACCAACTTCCCAACAGGAAGCGCAGCGATAACCGGGCCGTCCGGGTTATCGAACGATTTAAAAAGCCATTTACAGTGAGGGGCAGAAGTAATGCTTACATATCTCTGTATTACTTTTAACTCCACTGTGTACACCATATTTCCTAAATCTCAAACGCGAACTGCAAACGATTATCCAGTTACACTCAACTTCCATCCGTTCCGAATCGCGGACCTGCAAATGTAACATTTGTCCTCGCAATTTCTCATGAATTATTAGTAATTATTCCTAGTTAGACACGAATGCTTCTAGTGCGACGATTGACATCAGCACGGGCACCGTGCGTCGTGCGCTACGCGTACTTCGAACTTTGTAAACGCACGTGCGCTATTCTTCTTGCGATTACAGGTCTGTGCAACCACCGGCAATGATAGCAAAGAACTAGTTCCAATATACGCAACCGTGTCAAGTAGAAAAGCCGCAATGCGACGGCCGTGACGTCACTGCTGAAAAGCGTTGCGTGCACTGGGAATAGCTCTCGTTCGGCGTACTATTGCTCCAATTTTTTATCATGCCCCCGAGTCACGAGCCTATTAAGCGATGCTTATCTAATTACGCCTCCCGGCGACGCGTTTTCTTAAACGGCCAGTGGTGAATGGAGAAATTCCGACGGTGCTCCTTCAAGACTCCTTTACGGGGGAAGATTGTTCAGGGGCGAGATTCTTCGAAGGTAAATGCGACTTTGGAGAATCGTTGAACTTTGGTAAAAGCCGAGCATAAATTCTACACCGGGGCCAATGTCCGTTTGAATAGTAACGTCTTTTCGTTGGAGGTAGAAAGGTTTAACCGAACGGCTGCGCGAGTCACTCTCCTCTATTGTCCCTGTTTTCAACGCGAAACTAAGTCTCGGCGACACGGCACAGCTTTTGCGGGGCGTCAAACGATTGTCAGCGGTTGTTCTGGAAAAAGAAAAGGTCGTGCTTGAACAGTAGCTGGAGGGAAAAAAAGCAGCGGAAGTCACCGGGAGCCTATTCACCAGTCCCGACCGGCGGGATCTCGAATTCCGTTTTGCCATAGGAGAAAGCATGAAATTCGAGAGCCCCCACGGAACGTTCCCGTGGAACGTGGGTGTTCAGGCGTGCGCGCCGCGGCGCAAATCGCATCCCCCTTCTAACGTCCGTGAACGCTGCGCTCTTACTTTTCATCGGGAAACCGGCTTACCCGTGGTGGAAACGCCGCGATACATTAGAAATCGTGATTACACAGGAAAACGTCTCGCGAACTTACCGGCGAACTTTCTTTTCCCAAAACAAACGATACTCATACGCGGCGCTCTGTCAAACGATCGTATTATGAACGGAGGAGTAATATCGTGCGCGCATACGAAAGATCAATTTCCGCGCGCTCGATTTTCTGCGAATCGCGCGCTCCAAGGGGAAAGCCGCGAATTATGTCGAGCAATTTCATTATTATCCGCTGGTTAAATTGCAAATGGAAACGCGTTATTGGTTAAAAGCATGAAACCGGGGAAAGCACGAAGATTATTATTTCAGGGGAGGAGGGTTGATAACGTTGTAGAAAACAAAGTATGTACAACCTTCGAACGGGAGAATTGTAATAGAAATACACTGTTGCAGTTCAATTTATACGGTTCTAAATAATCCTAGAGAGCCACTAGACAACGATATCCACTGTTCCGTGTGTCTATAAGTACCGTCTGCCCGACGATTTCGATCCAAGGCTTATTAATTGGGGATGCAAAAAGAAAAATATCGGGAGACGTAAATCTCGCGAAACCGCCTGCGAGGCGATTCCGCCGGGGATGGAGCGCATGATTTGTGGCGCATCTCAAGACGCGATCCGCGTAGAAAGTCCGCGGCTACCATTTATAACAGCTTGGGATATAAACGCACGCGGACGTTTATTCAGCTTGGTTTTCGTCGGAAACCGTCGGCGATCCGCCGTCGATCGCGGCAGTTTCGCGCTTCACGCGTGACAGGAACCCGCGGACACCGAACTACCAGACGTCGTTTCTCCCTCTCTCGACTTCCGTCGCGATCGTGATGAACGCGACCGGAGGTGGCTGTAAATCCCCACGAATTACGTATAAATAACCGTGTACAGGCGACGCGACAATCGGGAAATCGAGCTGGCAAATTTACGGCTCGGCTCGTCTATCTTTAATAGCCGTTCCTCCGGAGACGATAGTTCGATGAAAATGCGCCGGTGGTATTACGTAAATCAGTCCCCTGGGAGAAGAGCGAGCGCGATTACACTTTTGCCGGAAATCTCGGGGCGGTTGTCGCCTTTTCAATCTTCATGTCATTATGTGTATATTACTAGTTACGCAATTAACTATAATAATGGAAATGATCTATTTAGAAATTCATGGGCAGAGTTTTGCCGAGTCCACGCTGGTGACGATTAACCATTGAAATTAAGTAGCCTGCATTGAATGGAAAAATCGTAAGCTGCAGTCGAATACATTTTTTCCCATGCAAGAACGTATGATCGCCTTCGAAGCTTTTAGTGGCGGTGCGTATCCAATGGTAGAACGTTTTCGTGATGCAACGTCTTCTTTGCGATAATCGTGATTTTAAGAGTGAACACTTCTTACCGCAGCAAGCGCGCATAATTTACTGGTTAAGCGTGGCTCTCATAGAAAGTAAGGGAGCAAGTAGTCGATTTGCCTGCGTGTCGACGTCCTGAAAGCTTCCCGCGAACGCGTGCCACGCGATGGCTTCCTTTTGCAAGGGAACGGGTTTAACGGACTTCTCGAGCGGACAAGCAATTCGAGGCGAAAATCACCTTTCACGCGCGCAGCTTTATCGAGTCCCTACCTTGCGCTCGGTTTTACGCATTTCATTAAACAAAAAAATTCATCGAGACTTTTATATTAGCTTTCAACAGCTCTCGTCCGCTTCTGTTATGCTTGCGATTTAAAAATGGTCCGCTGAAGGCAATAACTTTCAACAATCGTAAAAAGAGAATTGCACATACGTCACGGCGATATTGCGTCTGATTAATGGGTCTATCGCGTATCGCTCGGCCTGACAATTCACCGACGAGTGCTCTGTGGCGAGCGGCGTGAGAAACGTTGGTTTCCATTTAATTTAAGCCGGGCTAATTGTACGTACTGGGGTTGAAAGGTGATGCGAAGACCAATGGTAGAAAAGTTTCTGAGAGCTTTTGCACCTTGTTGCGTGCGAATCAACGTTTCACGCGCTCTCCATGCACGAACGTAGGTACGCGCATTAAGAACAGAACGCGGCCACTTGCGAAATGGCACGCGAACAGCTCCATCCAGCTGCATGCATGATCGATTGTAACGACGCCTCGAGAAAGTCGGCGATCCGCTGATTTACAATTTTGTTACGAGCCCGCCTACCAGATTATTGTACTTTTCAAATCCATTGCCATACACCTGTCGTTCGACTACGAAGGAACGATAAGTTGGACATGAAAAGTGTAACATCGATTACCTGTCAGAAATTGAATCCCAAATTTTTAATCGAGAATCCAAAGGAAAGAATTCGAAAATATTTTCTTCGTTGATATCGTGAAATTGGAATTGCTATTCGTTATCCAATTTTTCAGTTGGACTTTTATTCTTCACGCCAATGCAGCCGCGACTATCTACGATCGTAGATTTAAACCAAACACAGTCTACACACGTCGATTGAGCTGTTACGTCGCCCGAAATGGTGGTCCAGTCAAAAAGTGGCAAAGGTCTCGTTTCACTTGCTACGATTCCGCGGATAACAAGCCCCGGTGATCCACGCTAGGTAAACCCTAATGAAGTACGTGATCGATCAGAGTGAAACTTGAGAGACGCTCGCCACCGATATCGAGGGCGCTTTTAATTGAAACTTTCAAATCCGCAAACTACGTAGTAAACAACTTTTCGCCGTCAATCGCCAGTGTTTGAAAAATTCATCATTGCTTATAGATCATTTTGCTTGCGACATGAAGGATCGGGAACGAAATTAATGCAGCGTTACACACTTGCATGGAAATTCCCTTTATCTTATCTTTGCCTGGAATTTTTCCTTCGAGAACATCGCGTATAGATGAATCCAACCTTGCGGACCGTTTAACGAACGATCCGCGTCCGCGACTCTGCCAATTTCTTCCGACAAAGGGTTCGCAGTGAAAGAGGTCAGCCGTTTCTCCGACCGGGCGAAGTTGTCGCGAGAAATTTCCATGCTCAGCCTTCTAGCGATTTTCCAACTTGCTCGGAAACGGACGCCGCTGATGGAAACTTCGGTATCGCTTTTGGAACAATTGAATTTAAAAGCGAGTTGCTCGGCGAACTCGTCCACAGCGCGTGCACAACTAACGGTTTCAGGCTGCTTCCGAAATTCGTTTCTTGTCGCCCCGGGACGCCCAGGGCCACTGTATCATCGGGCTGTTTCATGGAAGTACATCGTCAGCATGGAGTTACAAGAACGCAAAGAGATGATCGTGAGCACAGAGTACGCAAGATCAAGCCTGGAAGCCGGATATCTCTGCAAGTTCATAAAGAAGAAGAAGAAACTTGTCTAAATTCTTACAGGGCGGAAGATACGGAAATACTCAAAGTCTTCATTCTATTTTGGAATGTCTGAAAATTGTACTTTCGGATTCCCGAATCACAAAGATATAGTAAGATATAATGACTGTGCCGAAATGATTTGTCATCGCTTTCCGTATTGACAGCGGAGGCAATTATCAGGAATCAAGTACACCCATCTGGAACAATCGACAACGTTCGATCTCTTCTCCTTTCGTCGGGCTCCACTTTGAAGCCGGTATCAGCCGCGAGCAGCTTTCATGACCCGTCCACCTACGACGTCACCATAGAAAGCATCCTCGTCACCGCTGTACCGCCGTCGTTATCACTTCCACTGCGAGAATCGGTCGGTCGAGGCGTTCGTAAGCAGGACGAAGGGACGCGACAAGGCGAGTGAACTTCCTCGACCCATTCCCGATAGCGACGTGGCTAGCGGTGGGACGATCGTCGCTCGGCTTTTCGACCCGATAATTTCTCCTATGCTGAGAGACCGCGGGAAAAACAAGACCGGCTGCAGGAAGAGGAACGATTCACGGCTTCGTGAACCTCTGGCAGAGAAGGCCTGCTCCTCCTCCTGTACAGATAACCGGTGGGAGACATTATCGGTCGGATATGGTTAAGGGGCGGGCGCGTGGAAGAAACCCGGACGAGGCGGAAAGCCGGCGTACGGAACCAGAAGGACGGCTTAGTTACACTCGTCTTGGCCAAGACCGACCGGACTGACCAGCATCATCGTGGATCTTCTAAAGCGATTAGGAAGTAATCGCGTTCGCCGCGAATCTTACAGAGTTCTGTGGATCGTAGACGTAACGAGCCCTCTGGGACGCAAGCATCGCGGTATGACTTCTTTATTAATCTCGCGGATGCTTAATGGCGAATAGTTAATTACCGCGGCACGGTGTTAGGCGAACACGCCCGACACGCCTGTTAGTAACTTTTCCTCGTGCGAAGTAGGGACTTATTAATGATCCTGCGGGCACATGCTTCTTGTGGGAATTGTAATTACACGTGCCTAAGGTATAGGCGCGTATTAGCTTGGTACCGAGAAATGAAAGAACACGGACTGGAGTATCTTATAGGCTTCTATCGATTCGTTGGAAGATTCCCTCAGTTGAATAATATTATAATTTATTTAAATACACGTTACGCTTTCGATAGGTTCTCGCTTTTCGCTTTTCGCTCCTATTTCGCGGGTTTCTATTCGACTTTTTCTTATCATTTTTCTTCCATTTCAATGATATCTATTTCAAATATTTACGCTTTAAGCAAATACAATTGCGTCAACTAATGGCCTCACGCTTCGGGTGCTCATTTCCAGGAGTACACGCTTAGCGTGAAAATTACTTCCTCGCTCCTTGATAATTTTTTTTACCACCGTTCTTATTAACGAACGATCGAGCATCACTCATTATCCTCGTATTGCGTACGATTATCTACGCATTCGCGTGGTACATTTCGAAGAACCTGAAGGTTTCTCAGCAATATGAGCGATTACATCCGTTCCGCCGCGTATCAAGCGGGAGTATTTTTCATTCGTGTAAACGTATTATTCATTTATTTATTGGAGCAAGAAGCAGATGAGGATCGGCAGCGGTCTAGTTTCAGAGTTTACATTTCCAAACGATTAAGCGCTGTTCTTTCACGTGTTTTCAGTAACGTGCTGTCAGTCTCGAGACACGGTGGTTATTGATGTTGCAGGAAGAGTAATTGACAGCCGCTTTCGGTCTGCAAATAGTGCAATGGTCTGGAAATTACGCGCGAGTAGAAATCGTGGAGGATGTACCGCCAAAAAGTCGAGAAACTGTCCGATTTATTAATGCGCGTGCCAGCGAATGGTTTGCTGCCGATATTTGCTGGAAGCTGGTTAAGTTTCTCGGGCGGGAAGGGGGGGGGGCGAGGACAAATATTAGATAGCGTAACAGCGAGGTAAAACTAAAATAAACGCTTGGGTATAGTTAATAATGTCCTGAAACAGATTCGTTCAAAGTACCAAGACGTCCAGGAACGTAAAATTTACTAAACATTAATTATCATTAGTTTCTTAATATCATAGCGCCACTTTTTACCTTTAATCTTTCAGCTTCTAAATTTCTCTGTCGCATTGAAACTCACGACATTAACCAGCAATCGGACAATCTAATTTTCCGCTCAACGATAATTCCATTCGCTTGAAGTTTTTTCCCCGCTGTCAGTTTCTATTAATTAATTATGAGACTCATTAATTACAGAGCATCACATATTTCAATAATAACACGGGAGGCTAACAAGCGTCCGAGAAGCGCTCATTATCGAGCGCGCGGTGAAATCAAGGGCCGAATCCCGGCGATCGGGTTGTATACGGAAAGAAGTCGCCGATCGATCGCGATCGCCGAGGATGCCCCTTAATTGGACATCATCGCGATGTTTCGGCACGCGGATTTTCTAAACCGATTAGAAGTAATTGCGACGGCGGCTGCCCCGCGGCCTGGAAAACCACCATACGGAATGCCTTTTTATCTTCGGCAACGATTTATTAATGACCGCTCAAGGATCGTCCCGGTCGCCGGAGAAACTAACTTATCCTCCGGTAAGCGACGCGATCGTTTGCCCCTCTCCGAGAATTCTGTCAATTATCCCTTGTTTCATTCATTACCCGAGCGTGTCGATACAAAAAAATTACCCCGTGCCTGCTCGAAATTTATTTAGCGGGCAATTACTCGTCACTTGTCCGCCGGCACGGTTGCGATTTCAGATAGTGTACGATGCAAATCGACGGAAATGAAGTAATCCAAATTTATTGCAATCGTGTCTGTTCGGCAAGGTCGGCGATCGTGCCGATCGATTTGTGGCGAATTTCCTCGCTTGTTTGTAAATTGTGCAACGATTTGTTCGTGCAAAAATCAGGCCGCCGATCGAAAACAGCTTCGGTTGCAATCGCAATTTCGGGAATTCAATTTTGTTTCGGTTTACCGTAATTATAAGAATTTCCTTACTTAGGTAAGTTCATCAACGAAACCAGTTCGCGCGAGAATCGTGTGAGTTTAATAGACGCTGAACGGGCTTGGCTTCTTCCCTGTATTCAAACATATTAAATTCTATTTCCTCTGGCGATTACGTATAACTGTACGTGTTTCGCCTCCCCGATGAAATATGGACGTGAAATAAAAGTTTCGTCTGAAAGCGTAGCAGAGAGCAGCGGTGTAGGTTGAATTCAGGTCAAACGCGGAAACCGTAGGTTTTTCCGTCGACTCGCTTTTTCCTAGCAGATTTATCGCGTGCTCCATTCATAGACGAGGTATATGGAAACTGAACGGAGAGAAAAGGAAGCTATACACGCGGGAGGTGACGTCCACTGCCTTGTTAGTAGACATTGAACTTCCTTTCACTGGTATAATTGAATTAATTGCCGGCGATATTGCAGCGTTACTTTGCGTTTATTGTTCTCCCAGCGTCGCCAATCTTCCCGTCTGCCTTTCTCTTTCAACCCTTAAGATTCGCCTCGGCTCGTACCGCGACCTTCGTACACACAACTTTCTTGTTAACGGGCATTACAGTCTGCCTTTTCGCTGGACGATTCATTCTACTCTCAAGCGTTTCGGGGGTTTCATTTCCTTTTCTATCATAATTACTATTACGCACGAAGATAATGGGCTGGTTATAATGGTAATAAAGTATGAAAGCTTAGCGCGTGGATGCGGTAATTCGGTGCTCTCTTAAAGTCTTCGAGGAAATAATTGCAAAGTCTAAGTATAATGAGAATAATAATAATAGCACTCTTAACTAGAGAAACTTTTGTGAACAAAATATTTCCCTTCAGCCAAGCCCACTTTTATCACAAATATACCACGATTACACTGTAGGGAAAATTGCGAAAAGATTCACCCAGTTTTCCGCGGTATTCGCAATCATCGTTCCTCTATTCCGTCATCAAGCGTAAGAACGATACAGTTTTACAGGAGTAGAAGAACGGAGGCTGTCGAATCAGGAAGGTCGCTTCGAACGGAACGTTTCGTGTTCGCAATAGTCTTGCGGACTGATCTCGCCGTTCACGCCCGAGTTCACTTACTTTTTGTCGCGACGACGGCCCCGGGAACCGGTATAACCCTAGATTAACTTACTTTCAACCCATCCTGCGGCCAGCGGCTGGATTACAAGTGGTCTGGCCGTACTTCTCGTGGCATCGATCCGAGGATCGTTCGGAGCAGCGCCTAAACGGTGATCCGCGCGTTCGAAGCGTATAAAGGCATAAACGACGCGCTGTTGGCGTGGACCGTAATTTTCTCTTCGCCACCAAGCCAACAGCATCGCGTTCGAACACCGCTAATCTTTACGACGTTTCGTCTATTGCTAACAATATCGTTGCCCGGAGTAGCGGCATTCGTTCAGTTATAATGAAGCGTCCGTTCGGTCGGGAAGCGAATCTCGTGGCGCTTTGGAAAAGTGCTGCCTGCGATTCTCGTTAATTATTCGAAGCATGATTTACTATCACTGATGTTCTTTTCTTTAGAGAACAATATTTTTCGTATTATCTTTCTAGGACGGCAGATTCTCTCTGTGGCCGTGAATTCGATCGGTCGATTCCACCGATGCGTCGCACGTGGTTTGACCATGAAACATCCCGTTGCCCGGACGCCGACAAGTGTTACGTAAAACCCGATGAGATCTATCATTTGCATTCCTCTTCCGCCTGCTAGACGAATCGTCGATTAGACCGAGATTGCAGGGTAGATCGTGTTCGGAGTTTCGCGCTGCCGGATGAAAACGGCCACGTTCCTCTCAACCTGATTAATCAGCTGGACATTATACCATCGATTCGCGGTGAACTTGCTGCATATATTAAACGGCTCGACGATTAGGTATCACGGCTTTAGCTTGTTAATATTGATTTAACTTTTGCATTAGAAGTCTATAGACGAATGCTGACCTCATTTCTTATTCGCACTATGCGTATATGTTCTTTGGAATTATTCGATGTTTAACTCCTTATGAAAGGGAAAGCGAGATAATGAAGTACTGAAAGTGTTGCTAAAACGTTGAAAGCTCTTCAGAGATAATCGAGTATAATTGAACAAACGAACAGTGAATTGGGCAACCTTCCTGCGAAAGGGAACGCAATCGTGTCTAATTGTTGCCAAAGATAGATTACTCTTAATTACTCTTACGTCAACATGAAACAACGCGCGTGAAATAGTTTGTAAATGGAGCACTTTCAGAAGAATACAATCTCTGCCTCGCGCACAGTCAAAGAAACATACGTCATGCAGAAGTTTGTCACATTTCCTTCTTAAACACAAAGCTTCTGATCTTCTGCTTTCCGTTATGTTAACGTTGACTCCTTTAAGTATCTCATTTCTCAGGGTAATTCTTCGTTGTACCCCGAGGTCGAAGTCGAAAGTGCCTTGGGATCGGAGGAAGGAGGTCATCGACTCGAGGGACGCATCAAAGAAACTGTCCGACTCGATGTAATGAGAATATGAATAAGCAAATTCTATATTTTCATAATTGGCTCGGCGATATACGTTTCGAATTTCGTTAGAACACTTTCCTCCTTTTCAATAGGGTACCGTATAAACGAACGGGATGGTTCAGCCTTCGAAACTAACCGGGTCGATTTTGGGTTCGTTTTGCCTCCTAACGAAACGGGCGCACGCTTTTGGATTGATCGACAGAAAGATAGCCACGTGCTTAATTGGAAACAATTATTGGTCTGCTGGAGCGGATAACGGCTCGTTAATTTCTCTATCTCACAGCCCAGAAGAAATTTCTTTCTTTATCCTCCGAATATAAACTTCTCCCTTAAAATTCCGTTCCATCCCTTTCATAGAATTCTCAAAGCGGGTACTGTTCATTACGACCCACGTGTTTCTCATCCACGACGGTTGAGGAAATTCTCAGGATTTAAGATCACGGATGTAAGCAATATCAATTCCCTTTTGAGAACGATCTTCCGAGTGACCGAAGGTCTCGTTAAGCGACCCGCTGATCACAGGTTAGCTCAACGACGGTACTAGTCGCGTCATTCCTCGACCCGATTGAATCACGTTACCCACGGAACAGGGATCAGCGTGATCCTGACCGTGCTACTCTAACGATAATGGGAAGATGAAAGATCGCGCGGGCAATTTTCCCTGCTCCGTAATGCGCTCGCAATGATTTATTACGATCGGCCTAATGACGAGCACGTTTTTGCCATTTTCCACGCCAATATCGTTGAACGGTGTTCACCGCTGAACACCCGAACCGCTTCAGAAGTTCTCGCTGCGAACGAATTCGAGCGAAGGGTGGACGATTTTCGAGAAAAGAAAAAAGAAGATTAAATCCACTCTTTCTGGGGATTGTTCTTATTTGCCCAGCTGCGGCGGACAGAGGGTAATCGATCAGTCCAGCGACCATTGTTGATCCCGTCTAATTCCGTCGTCCCGATAATCGTGTAGCTGTTTTCGCTGCAACGTTCGCTCGCCATGACGCGGCTGGTCCAACGCTACCCCATCATCCCACGGACGGGCCACGAGAATAATCCCTCCGCCCTTCCTTCTGCGATCTAGCATCTGCGCGATTATAGGAGGGCGCAGGATCACGGTGGTAATTTGCACAGTCAACGGTCAGCGAGATCGCAATGATTCACCGTCGGCACGTACGATGAACAGAGAGTAGTCGGTCAGAAATAGAGGGGAAAAAAAAGTTCGAAAGAGTAAGAGAGAATCGATACGCGAAGGAGAATAGGAACGATGGCGAAGAAGGATGAATGAAAGGAAGAGGTGGAGAGTCCTGGAGTTTGAATTCCAGTCCACGCACACGTTGCGGCGTTCGAGAAGACTGACCGCACTTGACCCCCCCGATGCAAGGGTGTTAAAATTGATTGTTCGTTCGACTTACCTCGTCACAAATGCACGCTGCTACTCGTTCGGTCCGACGCGGAGCTGCTCCGAGTTCAAGATCCGTATCCCGAATTCCTCTGCTGCTAGTCCAAAATATCCAAGGGAAGGGGGTTAGCGGGAAGATGATCCCCGAAACACGACAACACGGAGTTTGCACTTTTATCGTACAACGTGTGTTCCGTACGCGCGTCCCCTTGTATCACAGTTTCCCCGGCCGCGGTGGTTCTCGCGTCGCCAAGGGCGAAGGACGCGGGTAAGGAGAGAGAGAGAGGAAGAACGACAACGGAGCGTTCGCCTTACCCGGCGAGGGTAGAGGAACAAGAAGCACTGGAGGAACACAAGCCGATATACCGATCACGTCCAGGAAGAACCGGCCGAAAGGAGGACGAAGAACAGAGTCACACCGGGGGTGGAGGATAAAGGGGGAGGACGGGTTTCGCGGGATCGACGATCTCCGTCAGGGGGATCGCTCGAACAGTGATCCTCCCTACCTCTCGCTGTTATTCCACTAACGCGTACCACGTACGGTTTATCCAGAGACAGGGTTGGAACGTCCGAGCAACGCGGCGTATCTATACCGCTCAGTCCTTCCCGGTGAACAGCGAAATCGGAGCCCGATACACGGTATCCATGAAGTATCGGTGCGGTGCAATCGAGACGAGGCGGTACGGATCAGGAGAGCCTCCCATTGACCGGATCATCCGAAGGTACGGACGAGCGTAGCTTGCCGCGGCAGACGAGTCGACAGGTGCAGCAGAGCTCCAGCTGGCACGGTCGTCGGCTTCGTACTGAAGGCGCGCCTCGACGCCGCCGGCTCGACAACGCTACGGGAAACTGGCTCTGCCAGTGGCGACGGCACCGAAAACTCGGAGCCAGCGCAGACTCTGCTCTCGCTCTACGCTTGCTCTCCGCCGCTGTCCTCTTGACTCCTGCCACCACCAACGTGCTCGCGCGGCCCGATTGGTGGGAGGATGCGAGCATCAGGGCCTGTTTCCCCTCTTTCCCGGACCTTTTTGCAATTTCTCCCCTTCCCCTCGCTGAAAGCACCCCTTCTCAGTTCCATCTCGCAGCCCTATCGACACGCCGGTGCACTCCCTTCCCCTGATATTCATTCCGGTGTGCAGCGAGTTCTCTGTTCCGCGCACGGACACACGGGGATCTCTGATATTCCAGCACTTCGTGCAGCCGGTTCCCGATGGATGCTGGGCGAGTTCCGCGCGTTCCGGTAGGTCGGTGCCGCCGGAGAACCGGACCGGCTGCAAAAACGATTGCGTTTCGTGATGAGGGAGAACGCGCCGGGCTCCTGCTGCGGGCACGGGCTCATCGCCTGGAAAAATCTTTCGCCCCACGTCCGAGGCGGCCGATAGAACCTTCGATTGCGTTCGGTATTGAGCATCTTATTGAACGTTCGCTCGAGTCTGGAATGATGCGACTATTTATGGCATCGGGGATGCTTTGAATTCTTGTCTAATTGCTTCGATAGTGAATTCAATTTAGAGCGCTATCCTTGTATGGGGGAAAAAAATGTGAATTTCGTAGCGTTTCCACGGAGATAAAGCAAATATTCCAGTGGACATTCCTCTTGCGCAAACCTGTACGCTTATCTCTAGCCGTTTCGAATGAGTTACAATAAAACTGTTCTATACATAGTCGCTTGGACTGGTTGACGTAGCTATTCAATTATTTCTGCCATAGGTATGTGTACTATCAATTATTTGGGATTCTATGATTCCAACAAATAAGATCCTATTTAAGATCCTCGACGCCTCATCTCTCAATCGTCGGGACGAAAAGTGGAATTACAAAAAGCACCCGGGGCGTCGACAGCTGCGTCCAGATTTGCGAGCCAAGTCCAACCGTTCGATCTGTGAAATCGACGATTCTCCTCTGTACGTGTGCGAGATTCCATTGTGCGGGTGGTACATCCAAGAGTTCGAGGGGAAGGTCCGTGACAAGGGGCGAAAGACCCTCCCTTCATCCTGATGATCGGTCGTTGAATCAAAGCTGTCCCCCGAAATCCGAGTCGCGGCATCTCGAAAAATCTGGCTCCCGGAGTGTACGCTGACGCTCCTCCGGCGCTCTGTGCACGCCGTGCGATGCAGTATACATCGCTTCGGACGAGGTCTCTGTTACAACGAGATTCCTCCAGCCGACGACGCGAGAATATGCCTGTTGCGAAACGGCCGAGACATACCCGCCGCTCTATAAATTCGAACTAGCGTCGCCGACGCGGGAATAATAATGTCGACTGATAAAATGCCAAAGACTAAAAGCCGTGGCGGCCGTACCTCATTCAAGGTATTAGCGTCCGGGCGATGGCGCATTCTCGCCGGGGCAGAGGGTAGGCGGAGAGGCTCGGTAGGAGCGACGAGGAGGAACGGCGGGACGCGGACAGCGTGGACTGAAAAAGAGGTTGAACCGGAGAAAGAAGAAACGAGAGAGAAAGGGACGAAATGGAGAACGGGAGATCCCTCAGAGTGGAACAAAATGATCCGAGCGTGGTCGGAGGAATTTATAACTTTCGCACTCGCCGATACAGGCCACGAGCGGTCGGCCGGGCTTATCGGCCGGTTGCACTTGTTTTCCCCGGCTCTATCGGCGTAAAGATCTAAACCGTCTCTCGGGTCCGTGGCAATTGTACCAGTCGTCGCGTACTCGCCAGCCGGCGAGCGTTGCCTCTTCGTGAAGGGTGGTGGCACGCGATACGGAGAAACGCGAAAGAGGCATACCCTAGGAGCCCCTGTCCGGGCCAGCGAACGACTTTCCTTCAAATCGCTGCCACGTTTTACGCCCCGTCTCCCTGACATTTACAGTGAAACCCCGAGCGAAGTTGCTCGTCTACCATTTGCCTCCAATGACATCTCGGGGATCCTACGATACCGCCGTTCCCGTCGCAAAACCTGTTTCGCCCGTGTTCTTACTTTGGCCCGCTTCGAATCCGCGAGCGGTCGTGTCCGTCCGCGAATCGCAGCCTACGTCCACCACACGGCCTATCCCGGTTGTTCCGTGTAGCCCGGAGAAGCTTGTTCCGTCCGAGTCTGTCGCGATTCGATCCGCCCTGTCCTGTTCCCGACGGATACGTTTCGACGCACTTCTTCGCCGGATAGAAACGCGGAGACATTTTTCTGAACACGCTACGAAACGGTACCTCGTCCTCGTCATCGCGCTAGACGCTTGCCGTGTTCCAACAAAATTTTGATTCTCCGTTTGCTACTCGTTTTATTGTTCGCGGTAGCTTGTAGCTGTTCATTTACGTGTTCCGAGGCATTTGAACATTTGCAGCCCACATCTGGGAAGCATTGAATCTCGGAATAATTTATTATGTTTTGCGTAATCGTTTTTCTTCTTTTTTTGCTCTGCGATGGAGTTACGTTCGAGGAGCAGACGCGTGGTGCGGCGCTAGAAACCGCACGATATTTTTTTGCTGTTCAGCTGCTTCGCGAGCGTGACTCGATGCGTCGCATCGAAGAAGAAGCCGCGCGCCCTCGGCGCATTTTAATTCGCTGAGATTAGTATGTGAACTACTCGACTTCCTACCTATGGATGGATCGCAATGCGCTATAAACCGGAAATCGCGCTCAGGATAATTACGTCGGTTAAACGGCGAGGGTACAATTTCACGTGTTTGCCCGCTGATCTGCTTAATGCGCTTCACGCTGAAACCGTCTGTTACGTGCGTGGAACGAGTGTCCGAGGATTAGAGAACGGATCGATGCTTGGAGAGATAACAAAATGTTCTGTTACAAATATGTCGCGCATGCATGTAGGTGCGCTGCATTTTTGGACTCGGGATTGTGGAGCCTGGCATATAGGACATCCGGCTGGGACCTTTGGGTCCTCGGAGCTTTGAAACTTTGATAGAACTCTTCGATCCATCAACTCTTCTACCCTTGGGCATGTCGATCTTCTAGACATTCCTTGATTTCAGGACTCATGGACTCGTGGATCCTTAGATCCATTAATCTCGTAAATCCTTAGCATTCTATGTTCTCTAGCTCTGGATTGCTTTGAATAAATAATATTCAGGTGAAACTCTGCACAGTGTTCCCTAATTAACTCAAATATTGCAATACTTTAAATCGAATAATAAACAGCAAAGGATATATCACAATTATAATTGGCTTTTATATCCGTACCACTTTACTCTTGCTCTTTGCTCTCGAATTTCTTCTGCGGAGGTGCTTTCACGGCTGCTGCAAACAATACCATGGAATGTCAATAAATTTCCCCCGCTTTATGATATATGTAGGACCATCCTCGAGATCGTTTGTTTGCGGATGAAAAATTTGGAAGGCGGCGTCAGCAGCTGAACAAACACGAACGTCCATAATCGGCGAAGACTTGACAAGCAAATGCGAACTGGCAGACGCTTTGAATGTTTGATGATTCTGGTTACGATACAGCTCGTCCGCTGAATAATACATTATCCAGCGTAATTAAACGCTGTTCCAGAGGCTTGTGAGAAATGGAGCGCGGCGTTCCACTATTCCCCATATTAAATCTATCAGCTTGCTCTTTGCCACATACTCATTATCATTTTGGATATCTAAATTTCATTAGCAACACCACGATTCTTCCTCGGGATACATTTCGTTCGTCGAACAATTAGGGAACGCAACTCCTTTAACTCTTCTGAAAATATCCGCGAACCAAAGAAAACGAGAAACGAGAGCGCCTAGAAAACCCTCCCGACTGATGCGTATCGATTCAGATTCCCAGCGATCGCGATTTCACACAGTTTCCCCAGTCCGCCTTTCCATGCTGGAACACCCGCGCTCGTTTCGTTCGCGGTTTAATTGCGATCATCACGCCTCGTCGTTCGAATCGTTTGTCGAGAGTTAGAAATCGCTACGAGAAGGCAGCCGAAGCATTTTTTTTTTGCGGCGCGACCGTTTTCACGATAGAGATTGTCGTCCGACGGCGCACGGTGGGCGCCGTTGAGGCGACGCGAAAACTGTCGTGTTCCAGCGGGAATGTCGCATAATTTCACGGGAAACCTTTTACGAGTCCCTTTGGCGCGACTCCATGGGAAACTCCGGTGAAGTGTACGCGTGAGGCGGCGTAAATGCGAAAAAGCCTAATTCACGTTCGCCACGACTTTGCCGGAGAGCATCGCGCGTCTCTACCTTGTTTTCTTCTGAAACGGGTATGATCGTCGGAATGATTAGCATAATCGCCGGGAACGCGTTACTCTGTTACGGCGTTGCGAGACGGTGGGAAGAGATCGGCAAGCGCATCCACCTGCCGTAGGCTAAATTTTCTGAAACGCTTGTTCCCCTACTATTTCAGCTTCGAAAATGGTAATTACACTGTGAACAGAATAATCTAATCGTAACAGTTAATAAGTTAAACTAACGTTTTACGACAGACGCTACATCGGAAGTTAATGTTAATGTTTGGGGTATTCTGTGAGAATGTAAAAATCCCCATCACGATAATCAGGCGATAATAACATCTTACAGGCCATTAAATC
The DNA here is from genome assembly GCA_023838395.1 of Holcopasites calliopsidis. Classification (NCBI taxonomy): domain Eukaryota; kingdom Metazoa; phylum Arthropoda; class Insecta; order Hymenoptera; family Apidae; genus Holcopasites; species Holcopasites calliopsidis. The sequence goes on from JALHAQ010000003.1 coordinate 2,969,057, forward strand.
GTTATATGAGCCGTAACAAATATTCAGTGTATCCTTTTACAGAGGCGTAATAGACCCCTCTCCTCGTATAATTGTTTTAACAATATTCCCGCCTAGGGTGAACGTCTCGACTATGTACTTCACTTTCGTTAAACGGCTCGAGATTGTTCCCCTTAAAGTGGGAAGTGATTTCATCCTCCTCCTTCGATAGATCGCACGTTTAAACGTACCCCAGATTATTGTAATAATTACGTAAATACTTCTAGCTAGCCTTGCGAGGGAACTGAATAACGTCGAGCGGCCGCGTATCGCGAGCTGGTTAGGAAAGCCATTCCACGGGCTTTCGGCGACAATTAAAGTGCATACCCATAATGTTGAAAATGGCAATTTATCCGCCTCGTCTCTGGATCACTGAGATGCGCCTCAAACATTTTTACCATCGTGACATTAATCACTAGCTGCTGAAGCTGATCTCTCTTTATCCAGTACGTGTGCAAGAACGTTCTTTTCGTATTCGAGAAATTGTGATCACTTTTTGATATATCGATTATTTCGCCATTTTAAATACCTGGTCTTTCATTCGTAGTCAATGTACATTTATCAATCGTCTGGTCTGCGAGACATCCAAGGGCTTCAGTTATTGGATAATCTTGTGGAAAAATACCATTAGAGAACTTTGTGTGAAGTAAAAGGTGCGCGCTGTACGTCCCCTTTGGATAGAGGTGGTTCGATCTCGTTTCACCTTTTAATTTGCACGTGCCCCGATTCCACGATCCTATGACCGCGAGACTATGCTCGCCTCTGCACGATCTCTCGGAATACGTGTCACCCTTACTAGCGACGGCCGCTTCATTCCGCGGGCATTTGCGTTCCAGTGGCATCGATGGAATCTTCAAACGCGTTCCTAATGCACGGATACGTAAAGTGGCCGGCGTTGTTACGGGGTCAAACGTAGATACCGTTGCCTCTGTTAACCCGTGCCTCTCGCGTAAACCTGGTCTGCGCCGCGGCGAATGCTTGAACGCGACAGCCCCTTGCGCTTTCCTAATAGGATATTTTTTTCCCCCGTTTCATCTGGGACAGGACGGCGACGCTCGTGGCCAGATTGCTTTCTATCTTGATACAGTCACACCACTTGTCACAAACTTATGCAGAGAGGTCGAACGAACGATCGATCGGAGCACATGCATCTACTGCACACTCTTTGCCTCTGTTGCGTCGACGACGGTGAGCTATCTCGAATTTCTTTGCGCCGAACGTCGTTGAACAACGTTAGATTGGTCGAGCGTGTGATCCTGTTTCGTCCTTGCTACTGAACGAGCATTTTTCAGTAGCTCAAAGAGATCGATCCTCCTTTCTATGTTTGCTTAGAGTTTAGTAACAATAATAAATGGGTTACTTCTCGACCTAGTAGATCACTGATCAGACCGAAGCAAGCTCCAAGCTTCCGGGAGAACGAAAACACACTCGTTGCTAATCTTTTGCAAGTTTCCTTAATTAAATCGAGGTAAACGAGTCGTCATCTCTCCATGTCGGTGGTCCCTTGAAACTGCAAAAGGTGTTCCCGGTGCGTACATAACTATGTAGACTGCTGGTTACACTTTTGCTTAACCGTGCAACCAACGCGTCGTTTGTAATATAAATTCGAATGACGCGCGGGGTAGCATTGGAATTTTCCCATTACGAGCCGATGTTTATTGGGGGAAAAAAATGGAAATTGTTTTCACCACAGTCGCGCGCTGTCGCGAAGGAGCTGAAAGAGGAGAATCTGATCAATTAACAATGAAAAGGAACGCGTCGAATGGAGCGGCACGTAAGCATGCGAGGCTCGTGCGAACGCGCGCAGATTTCGCAATGGCTTGTCAACGCAAAAGCGGGCGTATTCCGACGGCGATTACTGAACTGATCGCGCTCAACGCGCGCCTGCCTTACGCAAGAACGGATTGTTCGATACACACACCGTGTACACGGATCCGGCTGGCATCGCGTTTATTTGACCGGAGTGCGTTGACTTGGCTCCAGGCTCGTGTCTTCCACGCTCCGCCGAGCTTCTCTGCGTTCGCGCGTCTCCTTTTAACGTGCACGGCCTTTGGACGGTCGCGAATTCCCTCGTACGTCGGCTAAATCGAATCGTAATGGGACTGGATCGAATCTGGCGGATGTTGCACGAGTTGTGCAACGCACGCGAAATTTCGCGGCGACAGGAAATTTCGTGGAGCGGGCGATTTTTGCCGCGCGGGATATTCGATGGTGCTTACGGGGGGAAGATAACAGTGATGGATGCGCAGAGGGGTAGTTGGAAGTTTCGGGACAGCACGCCGACGGCCGATTAATTATACTTCTGGCACCGCCACGATTCATTCGATCTTCGGGTAGTTTCTGTTTTGGGCTTGATGAACAGTGGGTACAATTTTTGATACGTTCAAGCTGCGCGTCGCTGCATTATGCTTTTGCTTGTGTGGTTGATTTTAGAAATAGGCGACTTTTTTTTTCGTTGGGAGTATTTCGTAAATCATGAATACCCTTGAGCACCGCAGATTGACGTACAAATCGTTATTATTATACGTACAATTGAGAAGCTTCATTTTTGAGCTCGCTACAGTGGGTTTCTTCGAGGGATTTCTAACCGTCCACGGTACCTGTATAGAAATGATAAAATGACATCGAGCTCGGCAACTGGATAACTCGTTCCATCCTGGCAACGAAACGAACTCTTATGCAAATCCTGCACGGTGGGATGGTTTCCGTGTGCAAGAAGGAGCGGAACGTCGCGTCGCGGTCGCGCTGTTATACGAATAATTAATTGTTTTTAATAGTCTAACCAGTCGCACGGTCGATGCACGACAACCGTTAGACACGATAAAGAGTATAAATCAACGGCTGCATTCCCGCGTCGCGATTTCTCGACGATTTTTCAAGATTAGCCGTGAACTCGGTGTTACATACATACGAGTTCGGTTGGCACCAGCGGACGTTTACGTAATATACGATTCCAGCTGCTGTAACAGTTCCACCGAATAATTGAGTAACAGCGTCCCTGTTACCTGTGTCGGAATTAATCAAGTTGTCATTAAGTTGAAGACTTCTGGGAAAAAACGGGACTCTGGTATTTAAAACGCAGAAAGTAGAATAACCCATTTTCACCGTTTCCTTGCTGGCAGAATATATTCAAAGTGGTTGGTTCCTTGTTCAGCTTCGTTCTAGCAGAACATCTTTAATTTTTCCGCTACGATCTGTTGCTTCTATTTGATTCCTCCATAATTACATTAGGTTAATATACAACAATGTTCATAATAGCTTTATGCAAATTAACAAAGTTACAACAATTAGAGGATAGTACACCGTTTGAATCCCATCAAATAAAACAGCTTCCAAGATTTTTCGTTCAAAATAATAATTTCTTGCGCAACAACGCGATAAAATGTTAATTACTTACACGCGTTTTTAACGGTAAAGTTTTCGTGCCCGCCGTCCGCGTTTCATCAGCAATATATCTAAACAATTTCTTCCAAAATACTGCTGTAAATACCGCTGACGTTCGCAATTAAATTATGAAGCTTAGTATATCCTCCACGGAAAATTAAAGTTAACATACCCCAAACCTTGACCAAAGCGTTCATTAAAAAATCTGGTACGCAGCGTGCAATTAGAATTCACGTTAAACTTAGTGTCGTCGAAGTTCCTTTTCGACCAAACGTACAAAGGTCCATGATACAGCTCTGCTCTACCCGCGCGACAATAATAACGCTTACGGCAGGTGCTCGTTAGCCGGATCGTTGCAACGATTTCCACGCTTTCGTTAATTTTCGAGGACAGCGCCGCGGGAACGGGCGAAAAATATAGGCGATCGCTCGTCGTGAAAGTCCGTCGGGCCCGCGGAGGGAAGCTACGATGGGAGGACGAAGCAGATCGAGTTCTTTGCGTGGCCCCGCACCGGCTCGTCTGAATCACGACGATCCATTTATGGGCGAAGCGAGGATCGCGGTTTAAAATTAATATCGACCGCCGTCCGAGCGTCTCGCTATTTTTGCCCGCAGGAAGAAGAAAGTCCGCGATACGATGCCCAGCATTTTCTCCCTACAATTCGCAAGGGTGCAATTATTTTGCGATGCCGGGCTTGGCGAACGAGCCGCGGCAGCTTGAAATCGATTTTGCCGCGCAACTTATTCGTTCTTGTCCACCAGTGCCTGATAAGCAGGCGTTTGACAACGTGATAAAATTGAAAGTGCTAATTACGCGTTCCGATCGCGTTGCGAAACTGTTTGATATTTAAATTTCACTTTTCCTTTTTTTTTCGATGGAATTCGTACAGTATTCTCGGTACGTTCGGCGACGAGATAAAGAAAGGACCGGTCAGTAAACTGTGATACCAAGTAAAGCATACGGTTCCCAAAAAAGGCTGGTCACCGTTAAGGTCTGCGACCTCAGCGATGAACCATCGATTTGTATCACGGCTATGTTTACTGTTTACGTAAACTTGTTCCAATGTAATCTGTACTAAAGAACAAAAGATAGTCTTGAATTGGCTTTACGTAAGAATAGTTGAAACATTTACCACGCGTCACCGAGGCTCGAACCGGCTCACGATTCAACGTCTTTATCAATCGTCTTTCATATTATTACACTTCGCATCCATCATTCTTGAATCGACTGTTCTTATAGTTGTCCAACAAGCGTACAACGAATCGCATTGAATGCCACACACAAAGTACAAAGAAACTCGCAGCATCATGCACCACTTCAAAGCAACGCTTCGCTACGGCAAGAAGTGTAAACCGTTCGAACCGTTAAGCGAAAAATCGTATAGCGTGTTGCAACGTTTAGAATAGTTGCTCGATTCTGTTCAATTTCTTCATCCATTTATTGTACACGATCAATTAATGCTTCTTTTTGCGTACTTCTGAGGAAGATAGTCTCGTTAAATGTAGCGTCGGGTAGTAGACGATTCTACGGTTTGATTGCAGCCTAAATGGAAATCATCAAACATTTCTGTTCAAATTTGAAATTGAGAGAAAAATCGACGATCACGCGCAATCTTGTAAGTTTCGACGTGGAACGGCTCGAAACGAGTGGAAAGGTGTTTCCATTCCTCGTTCGAATTACTATTAACGCCAATTAGAGACCCTTATCGAGGGTGAACGTTGAAGCATGACGAAATCGCGTGAAAAAAAAAAGCGGACGCGTCTCGCGCAGCTAGCTAATTGGCCGGTGCCGAGCGCAAGAACGTCGTCGATATTTACGCAAACGACTCCATTCTTGGCGAACGATTATGAGCGTGCCCCTCGGTGACCGCGTGTAAATCGCGAAACGTCGATTTCAATTACGCCCGTCATACGTTAACGTCCGCTAGTTTGACTTTCAGCCTCCGCTACATCGATCGGAGTAATGAGGCCGAGGCGAGGCGTCAATTCGCTGGAAAACGATCGCGCCGCTCGTACCATCGAACGTTATCGCGGTTTCTTTTCCGCGTCTGGTCGCACCAGCGCGGCAGAAAAACCGGTCGAAAAGGTTCCGGACTTAAATTGTCCGGCTTATTTATCTGCAATTTATTAACGGCCGTTTTCTTTTTTTAATAAGCTATTTCTGTCCGTTGCACGCTAGCACACTGACCGATTCGCGATCTCCGGTTTATTCGAATGGAGCTTTAATTCGTGCAACGACCGGGGTCGAGTTGAAGACATTCTTCCGATCTCCAACCTGATAGCATTAGCCGCGTGTAAGCTTTCGTTGCGGAGGAAAATATCGAACTACGTATTTTCCTCTTGCGGTTTCCCAGTCGTTGACAATTGTCGCACTGTAATGAAATTTTTAAGCATGCGCTTCTGCGCGAACTACTAGCGTGTCTATTATTGTTGCGTTTAATATGTGGGTAGAAATGCAGCATACCACGGTCCCCCTCGGTATACAGGTAAATATTAGAGTAGCACATACCTGGTGGTAGTCGTTTCGCACGTTCCAAGTCAACACATTACCGTGGTCACAGCTATTCTTAGCTTCGAAGCGAGAAAACACCGGTGTCGCTTCTTTTTTGAAAGAGGCAACGCTACTATTCAACATTCATAGCTCTCGTTTCTTTCTTTCAAGTACCAAAGGAAAGAACGAAAAAGATCCATTCGGTCGTCGTTGCTTTCAAACAGCGAAGCGGCTTATTCTTCTTTCACGTATTGGCGACTTACTTTTGCCAGCGACAAAACGGACAACGAGCACAATTGCTCGGGCAAAGTTCTGCGTAGCGTATTTAATTTGTAAACGCGTTTTCTTTTCTCGAGACAGTGATTTTATACACGCCTCTGGGCGTGTTACAAAAACGATTGGATTTAACTGGAGCCTAGCGTAATTATTCCACATTGTATTACATAAACCGTATCGCAAGATTTCCTTGATACCAACGTTAGAATTAGTTTTTTTTTGTAAATAAGAAATGGAGCGTATTTGCAGCGGAAAATCGCAATTACGATTCCAAACGATCGTTGCTTGGGAACGAATGAATATTTATTAGATTACATTGCTACAGAGACTGCATTTATTCATCTACTCCAAGATACACTTGTTTCTTTTTTTTTTTTATTAAGACTACAACCCTTTAAGGTGACCTTAATGGTTGCTCGAGGACAGTATAAGCGGAAGAAAGGTAGGGAGAAACTGTGGCTGATCTTACCACAGCGAGGTGCCATCGGTGAACAATGGAGAACAAGTGTTTTCTTCTGCGTTCCTCTTGTACCTAAATCGGGGCGTCGTGTTACATTGTGCGTTACTGTCACTTAACTCGTTCTATCGCGGATTTGGCGTACGAAGAGAAGCGATATTCCAGTCCCGATGGCAATTGGAATCAGGTCATACCGTCATGTCGCTAACACGTAGGTTCAATTGTTGTTACAGTTGTAGCTGTTGAACAAGAAAGAGCAACTCTCGTTAACGAGGATTCGCGAGCAGAAAATTATTTTCCGGCTTCGTGATCGTCCCCCACGTTGGAGGATTCTTCCTTAAATAAAAAAACAGAAGACCATGGTGGTTCTCGAATTTACGGTTCCATTCACATGTTACACCGCGGACGTGGAACTTCCTCCCTGGGGAATGATCGTAGTTGCGGGCTATGGTAATTAACGTAAAGCCAAGCAGGAGTAGTCGGCGGCTCCACGAAAATTAAGGATGGTCGGGGAACGTAATTACCTCGTATACATGGGTCTCAATGTCCGGCGAACGAACAAGCATAATTTTCTAGTTCGAGTTACCCGCTTTAAGGATGCTTTTTTTCTGTTCGTCGTTCGTCGCGAGAGCCAGGGTAGCGGCGGAAGCTTGCGTGAATTTTTTTCTCGTTCGGTAATGCCAGCGCGGAGAGTTCACTACGCAGATGGTCAATATCACGCGGTGGCCTTATTCCGCTTATTTGGCATGGACAGATGCAGGTGCCGCAGGAAATCGATGAGAAAGGGGTCGACCGGAAAGAGAAACTGTGAGCTAATCCGCATCGAGTAAAGGGGGCCCCCCCGGTTGACCGGTCGTATAATTGTTTAACAATCATAGGTGTTCGAAAATCTTGTTTAAAGTGATCCTTCTCGAACGAGACAGCCGGTAATTATATTTTTACGACGCGATAATTTAAAGCTTCTGCGCTGACATCCCTCTCAAGCTATTCGACGTTGCGGTATTTCGGGAGTTACACCTTCGGACGAGCCGTTCGTAACGTCGGCCCGACGCTTCAGCAGTGTATTCTCTTGGTCTGTAATTAAGAGAAATTTTTACATAACAAGACGGGCTTCTTGGTAACGTACGTGACTTCCGTCGCTTCGCCCGCGTTTCTGACACACGGAATTTCGAATCCTATTTCTTCCCTTTTATCATAGCGTATCTGCTTCCTGCTCATAAAACCTTTTGATGTTGTTGAATATGTACTTGGACTACCATTATAAAAGAGTTAAACAATTATTTCGGGCTGTATGATACGTATCCATTTTGAATAGTCTGGAAATACTTTCCAAACAATACGTGCAATTAGAAAGCATTCGCGTTTCCCAGAATTTCACGAGAAATCTTAACGGAGAATATCCTCGTGAAAAAAAGAACACTTCCCTTTCCAAACAAGAAGACTAGTCGTTCCATGTGTCTTGGGCGAGCAAAGTTGGATACTGTCCTTTACCAATCAAGGCCATAAACTTCAATTACTTTTGCTGGATGTACCAGTCAATGTTGCTGTTTTGACTTGTCCGATATTAAGGTGCCTCAGTGCTCGAGTAGTTCTCTGATACTGCAGTACTTGGCAACTCCAATACTTCAATAACTCCGGTACTTCACTACTTTGCCATTCCAGTCTTCCGAGTACGTCTCTCACACCCCGGTGTTACTATTATTCACGGTGAACGGAGTGGTAGATGGGATTGCTGTGACTTTATCAGAACAGACAGCTACAAAGCACGGTGGTCCCGCGTCATATTTCCAGATCCCAGTCTGCGAAATTATCCCGACGCTGCGCTGTACCGTTTCACCCCCCAGCCTCGAGCTACGGGCCCTTCCCGACGTAAGCCCTCGGACGGCGCGTTGCTCTCCCGATCAGATTTTCCTGTTCATACGGGAAAGCTCAACGTGAGCCGTTCCGTTACGTATTGCACGACTCATCAGCCACTTTCTAAACTGCACGCGGATGAAACAGCGCTAATGAAGCTATCTCTTCGTGCGAGCGGCGTCGATGTAAAAGTTAGTTAAACTCGCTCTTACGTCGCGCGGAGCCATGTTAATTAAGAGACGAGGTCACCTACATTGACAGTGAGACGCCCGTACGGGGAGAAATGTCGGGCAGACGTTTGCTTTCCGGCCTGCGCATGCCAAGCCGACCCCGCTGAATCTCGCCAAGATCTTTTTTCTTCTTCTGTACTAGAGAATTTTTTCACGCTGGCCGGGATCGGGGAAGTTTGCTCGAGTAAAAGTTCGCCGCACTTCTCTCTCTCTCTCTCTCTCTCTCTCTCTCTTGATGTCACGGAAGCAACAACACTTTCTAATTTGATTTTCATTGCGACAGGCCGCGAACGAATCGCTCGTCTCTTCCCTTTTCCAGCGTTCAGACCTTTCTACGCTTCTTTGTACTTTAGCAGAGACCGCCTGAACACCCTCGATGGTTAAGTAAACTTTCATTCCTATTTTAGCATTTAGCTTGCAATTTCTGGTCTTCTTGTATTCTTGGCCGCGCATATGCAATACCTGCTTATGCGCAATTAGCATTTCCTCTTATGAAACTACATACTTGGCCGATATGTATTTATATAGAGTAATCATCGTTTGCGCATCGATTCGCGTCGTTTCTTTACGCCGCCGTATGTACGTTCTATATCTAAGAAATGTAAAATCATATGTTTATAGTATTTTAGGTGAGATTGCTTCACGCCGACCACCCAAACGGGCAAGTACATAAATCCTTTCCTCGATGGCGGTATGCAGCAGTGGCAATCGTGTACCAATCGATATTTCAATATCTCCCGCTGATAACAAAATATTAATCGATTCAAAATTACGACGACGTGTCTCTGGTCTTATCTATACGCTCTCAGTGAAACTCGGTGAAAGACTATTAATTCTGGAAACGCTGTTACGAAAGCGACGCGGTCTCGTAAAAGTAAGAGTTCAAGTATAGCGGCGTAAATGACATAATCCGAAGTTCTCGGCGCAGCGTCGTGTTTGTGGAAAAAAGAAACGAAGCTAAATAATAGGTTGACACGCAGACTGCTTAAGAATTCTTAATGCATATTACGTGTCTCTTCTCGAAGCTGAACTCGTTAAACAGTTTAGGTCTCAATTGGCCCGGCAGATTTTCGCGGTTAATTGCTGGAGAACGGTATGATTTTAGCAATGCCATATTACACAAGTGTTTAGTTAAGTTGTAGATACAATAAAAGTGATTTATTGTAACACGTACACGGAGTACTAGACATAACGAAAGCGACAGTAATGATACCTGGTACCAGTATCCGTAATAATAAAAATAATCATAACGATAGGTATACAGATGGGTAAACACTAGTATCAAATCGATCAAGTACACCAGAAGAATTCCGATTCCCGTTGCATTGCCATGTGCAGTGTACCGCACGCCAAAGACAATGAACATTCCCACAGTTAAACCCTTTCACGGATCGCGGGAACCGCTTCCTACCGAAAGCAAGTTCGGTTCCCGCATATAGCTGGAAGGTTTGCCAAGAGTCTGAAGCTGAGTTCTTTCCATCGATGTTGGATCCTTAGGCCGATCTAACGGGCGTCGTTGGCACGGTGACAGTCGACAACCGGGCAAACGGCTCACGCCTGTAAGGGTCGCGGGATAATGTCGAATCGCCGTAAATTACGGCTGAGGCGAATCTTCGGGCCGCTGCATAACGTGGGAGCCGGATGGCCAAGGCATAATCGTTCGACATGGATAGCTCGCCCGCACTTTCCCCTCAGTTCATTATTTTCCCGATTAAACGGCCCGTGGCCCGCAGCCCGTTACTGTCACCTGGACAAAAGGTCGTGTTATTTAGCTTTATCGACAGGTCGATATCGTTAGCGCGCTTCCCTGTCGCTACTCGTCACTTTCCCGCGGCTCGGTTGGATTTCTTCGCGAATCATGTTCAATATCTGCTTCGTTTGCCCCGTTTGTGGACAGTTAAGTTAATGTCTCGCGATGCATTCTTATTGTAATATTCTTTTTTTTTCAGTTGATAATGATATATGAGCTCCGTTGTGACGTGTCCTCGATTCCGGTGTTCAATTGCGAGTTTGCCTCGGAACGGCAGGAGAACGTTTACACCTGATTTGTACTTACTGTTGCGAAGATATCGGTAGCAAAATGTTGATATTAATGGTATTCTATAAATCATGAATGGAATTAGCGAACTGCGAATGGACGAAATTAGAGTTTCCGCACAAACTTCGAAAGTTGTCCTTTAAAGACTTTTGATAGATTCCTCTCTATTGTTAAATCATCAATAAAATCAACTTCATGAATGATTAGATTATAACGATTCAATTCAACTTCTGGTTAATGTTACAAGTCGGTAGCAAAAACCGCAATTTCTCTTTTGTGGATTGGCGCAAGAACGACGGCAAAGAAATGCCCCATTGCTGGACAGCAATTGCTCTACGCGAATCAACGAGGCGTACACTACTACGGTCGAGCAAAAAGAGCTGTCTTGCGAAACTCAGTCGCTTCGACACCTTGAAGAGACGCGGGGATCGCTCGTGGAAGGCATGAATGCGAACCGGAGTCGTTTAATTCGCACTCCGTTTCGGGCATATCCGTTAAATATTCCACGCAAAAAAGGCCGTCAAACCTTTTGCTGTTTTTCGTCACTATTATCTCAACTTTCGTTTGTGGAAGCAGCGACCGCGACCGTGAATCGCGTCTAAATTCACGCTCGAAGGATGGGATTCATTCGAAGCATGCCTTTCTTTTACGTATCCTCGTTAGTACGTGCCTACTCATTTATTTCGTATACAGAATAGTTGCGCACAAGCTGAATGTAATAATGAGGCATTAACTGGCACATCGCGAGATGCAGAACAATTAAGCAAAGCTCTATCAGAAGCGCTTTCGACCACAATCGATCCCAAATTCAGCCACGGGATCATGATTGCAATTCTTCCAAAAATCCTGCCATAGGAATTTCGCCGACAGAAGAAATGCCCCGAACCATCAACGCCTGCCACCTCTCTTCGGATGAATTTAACCGTGAAAAGCTGTGCAAAAAATCGGGGGAGGGCGGGGTTCACGGTTAACAAGTTCGACTCTGGTCTCGTCTGGCAACGAAACTAGAGATCCCGCTTCGGGTGGAAAGGGGGCGACCGGGCACGTATGCCATTTCGTATCTGGATGCGCGATCTGCCCGGACCTCGCGGCCTCCGATGAAGTTGCACACGTGTGGGATACAGGGCCCTGTACGCGAGGAGGCACGTACTTGTCCCGGGGTAAATGTGCTAGAGCATAATCGCGAAACGACATTAGCCGGCGTCGCATTCCGCGGAGGGCGACGGGCCCAATTCTTGGTACAGCGCCGCCGGTACCTGAAATGCATTCCACCGAGGACGTCGGGTTACAGCCGCGTATACGTCAGCGGCGCGCCGAGCTGGAAGAAATACGGGAAGGGCGTGCGCGCGAGTTCACGAGGATCGTGGAACGTGGCCGTGCGAATTCGCTTCGTCCAATTATTCTTATACGTTTGGTTACTTTTCATTTATGGCCGGATCAATGGAAGGAGCCTTCGCGGAGGACTTTCGATAATTCGAGTCAATCCCGATTGATACTTTTTTCCTCCGCAATCTTGAGGGTATGCAAGAGTTTGATTGGTAGCAACAGGCGGAGACGGGTAACATTGCTCGGGCTACTATACGTTCACCTATAATTACCTTCAGCGTCACCGCTCGAATCGCTTTTACAAAGTAGACAATTTGCACGTTGTGCGCGCACCGCGCGTAACGAGCACCGATCTCCCGTAGGGGGGGGACGATCGGTTTAATTATCGTTCCCGTCACGTCCTTACCTGACGTAACAACTGACGATACTTCTTCTTTGTATGCGCCGCTAATGCGATGCGAATTGATAAATAGTTGGTACGGGCTATTAGAAGCAGCTCGCGAACACGGTCGACGACGACCGATAGGTAACCAGCTGGGACCCTCTAACGAGAAAATTCTTCCACCGTTCTTTCACAATTATACATGAATTGCCAGTAAACGAATCTAGGCTGACCAACGACGGGAACAGTCGCGGTTATCTGTCATTTATAAATTATGCCAGTCACGGACGGTTAAGGTAAAGAATTCGTTTAACTAGCTGGCACAAATTGGGCAGCTTCTTAATCAGTCTATCCCCGAGGCTACACTCTTAAGGTCACATTTAGTGAACCCTAATTCCACAACATTGTTACACTCAATGAAAGTAATATATTATTTTTATAAACGAATAAACGTCCATAGAAGAGACTTTCAGACGATCAGACTGAGGATTTCGCTTAAACTTAAATGTACGACTCACCTTTGATCGCGGCACTTAATTTTCCCCGCAATCAAAGTCATAGGCATTCCCGTCGCTCTTCGTTTTCTCGTTTCTACACGATCACAATGGTCTTCGGTCTCGGAAAGCAGATGCCTAAAAGCCACTCTCCTCTTCCTCGTCCCGGACCTTTCGAATTTTCTCTGCTGGTCCCTAATTCCACTTTCACTGGGGGGACCACAGGCTTCTCGGTCTCTGTTCGCCAATCAAGAGAGGAACAATGAGACCCGTTGAACCCCGAGAAATCCCAGGAGACGGCGAACCTAATCGCCCTGTTGAACGAGCGACACGCGAACGATCGACCGGCAACGGTACGCTCGTGAAGATCGAGTTTGGTACCGGTTGCACGCTGTTCGCGGGATCGCCGCTACGAGAAACAGTACAACCCGACTTCCGTCTCTCGGATGAAAAAGCCGGCTTAATTGTACAGAGGTGAAAGCTAATTAGTAAAATCCAATTAGCCGCGGCATGGCTTTCGCGCGATCTCCGTTCCTAATTCGAGACCAAATTCAACGCTACTAGTAATTAACGCGATGGTCCTCTGTGACGCTACTGTCACGTGCTTCCGGTTCCATGCGTTTGATATAACTTTCTACCTGTTGCATTTTGAACACCGCATGCCAGGATTACGTATGAGTGTCATTTCAATTTGTGTGTTTGGTATCATGTAAGATGTAGTTTTTCTCTCATTTATTTTACGTTTTTACAAATTTCACTGTGCTCACCAATTGCAACCTACATAATAATAATAACGTTGTAGAACATTCTAAGCAGTGTCGGGACTCTATGCCAACCGAGGAAACTTTTCCTCTCTCTCTCTCTCTCTCTCTCTCTCTCTCTCTCTCTCTCTTTTTCTCATATGATTCACGGATGGTAACCGACAATTAGACACGAGGAAAGGATTCATGGCGCGATTCGTTTATTAAACGTTCTAGCAGGTTTTTTTGCTGGCCGCGTCAATCTCTCTCGGTAGACAGTTCCCGATGACTTTCGTGCGAGATGGCGCAACACTTTGGTATTCTTCGCTGTTCAAAAATTGTTTGCACTGAAATTTTTAATCGTCTTCGAGCGTAAGATCGTGTCACTTCTGCGTCCCTGCTTCTGCTTCCTTTTTACACACGAGGTTTATACAATATACGACCACCGGAGCCTGACTTTTGCCTAAGGATACGATAATATAACAATTTTTCTCTCGCGTCATCGAGTATGTACCTATATGTGATTCAAGCAAGTCCACGGTACCATCCGATGATTGCGAAGGTCGTTCCAGGGAACTCGATAGAATATTGAAGCGATTCTCACCGTCGTTCGCGTGACTGCATTTGAATACGCGTTAATCGAGGTGCGATCGGCGTAGAAGCGATTTAACGCGAAATCGTTTCACGTAAAAACCTCTCCACATTCTAATCCCATAGAATATTTTCCTACTCGAAACCATTAAACGATGTTTAATACGTCTTAATGGGACACAGACAAATTACGCGTATAGACAGGGACAAAGCAAAAGAAAAAAAAGAAGATTTCATCTGAAAGTTTCTTCTTCGAGTTAATCGCTGCCAACCCTCACGAAACTCGTCTCAACAAAGGAACACACTCGCACGGTTCTCGTCCTAAACTATCTATTATGGGCGTGTAGAAACTTTTTTTTTTGACACGCACAAACTTTCACAGTAGACAAATTGCTTTCGTTGTCCGAATTTTTTGCGCCACGGCCTCATAGTAATCCCTCGTTTGTACTTCGACATCCGCTCACGCATTCTATCATCCTTCAACGAGCACTTTCTCATTCGCGGTGCTCGGAAAACCGATCGAACGTTACGGCGACGATCCAGCAAAGCTGCACACGACCCTCCTGCGTGCGAGCGATAATTAGCCACATGAACGCGCGCGCAAAAAAAAAAGAAGCTGATACATTAGTCTATTACCCACCGGCTAATTTGCCTGAACGGTGCGCCACTTATTGTTAGACGAACACTTTCTCCTTCGCGTTGCACATATGCGCGCGTGTGCGTCCGTTTCCTGGACTCGAACACGCGCATCGTCCTGAAAATGGAAAACACGGTCGAGGGTAATTTGAGTTTAATTAGGCTGCTCGGGTCAGGAGTTACGGGACGTCCTATGGAAGGTGTAAACACGGTTTCCTTCTAAAGAAAAGAATTAAGGAAACGACATTGGACGTTGAACAGAAGAAAAGTTTATGCTAATCATGATACTGATTTATGGGAATTAGAAATTTATTATATGATATTCATTATTTCAGCGGTACAAGTGTTGCATTCCAGTTATCGCGTCATGATCATTCTCTGATGCAAAGCAATTGGCCAGGTCTTCCTCTGTGCAACTTTCTAAAGCTAAACGAAAGGTGTCGTTTCAACAATACAGTCGTCAAGCAATGACACCCGAAACGACAGTACTGCAAATAGTCGATTGTCGAAGATCCCGGCAAGCATGATTGAACAAACTTGTATGTTCGCGCAAATGAAATGACTCTCCAAGCGATCGGGCCGCGACGTTCGTATACTCATAGCAGAAGCAATGCTCCCTCGCAGCGTCGGGATAATTTTCTAGGCAACAAAACGACCGTGTTTCACCATCGCGAAACACCGGTAAATGATGTTTCTGTTCAGTTCGGACACACTTCTCTTAACAACCGGGTGAGAACGTTTCAACGCGGTAGTCATCAAGGAATGAAATATACGGGGGCGGAGGAACCTTAGATATTAACGTTGCAATCATCACGAAACTCGTGAGACCATAAAAATCGCCGCGTCCTTCTTTCTGTAGAACAATTACATAATTTTGCATCGTACAGATACGTTTCGAACAAAATTACGGGGCTTAGGTCTGTCAGGCGATTCGAATCGATTGGAATCTGTGCGCGTGGCGAGAAATTCGAATCAGTAGAAGCGGGATACTCTAAAAGTCTTGAAAACCTTCGGATATCGCTAGGATTAGAATAGAGTGAAACGTCAGCTGAGGGGTACATCGTTCATCGTGGACGGCAGACACCGAAGGCGATGCGATTAATCATCGGCAGCGACGCTCGTGATGCACGGTCACATAGCTACTTGTAAATACAATCTTATTAACCTTTGAACCGAACAATTCCAAGCGGTCTCGTCAGATTCCGCGCGTGCGCACGTGTACTAATTAATCAGGTACGATTTGGAAAAAAGCAGCGAGCTAATACGTTTCGCTTTTCTCTTACGGCCGATGAATGTAGCTTACATAACCGGACCGTGGTAACGGGTCCTAACCGATTCCCGCATCGGCTCGAAACGTTAAATTATCGAAATGAATACATTTCGATCGCAGGAGAATGTGAAACCGCAGGCCTAGAGGGCGATCGAAAAGTTTAACGCACTTAGCGCATGGATGTGTCGGCTCTTGCGATTTGCAAATTGTCTTTGATGATTCTGAAGATGCTTCCGCGAAAACGTTTGCGATTAGGTTTCACGTTCCGAGCAGAACGTTCTTTCTATAGTTTTTGTTAAATTCTGAGGATGGACTATTTACTATGGAAAGTGATATTAAATCCAACACGCGTGTATTAAGTATAGTCAGTCTTTAAACCAAATTTCTCATTTATAGCCTCAGCTGTTCTCCAAGAAACTAGAAGCTGTAGATCTCTCTCATTCTATGCATCCTTATGCAGCAATGCAACGGGGCATCTTTCGCAAAAATCCAAAGTATACGGAATTGGATCCAAGTAGAACTTCGCGTACGTACGCTAGTTACATGACGAAGTAGCAGACTACCAGAGCGTTTTATGCTACATCGCTGGCCTCGTGTAGACGCAAACTTGGTATACCGAAATCAGTCTTCTATCTCTGTGCATTATAACTCTGAAGTTATTATTAGAACACCGAAGCTATTACTAGAACTCCGAAGATATTAATTGTTCTTTAACCGGCCGGCTCTCAATAGAGACGTGCTTTCTTCCCCTTTAAAACGCGTTGTTGTTGAACTCGATACGACTTCCGGTTCCTGAGATATCGCCGTGCAAAGAAAAGGGTAGTTTCTAATGTTTTTTGTATCGCTGACCCTTCTCGCTCGCGCCCGCGTCACTGACCTACTGACCAAGCATCCCTCGCAGGCGTCAACAACAACAACAGACACCGAGTCAGCGAATTCTTCGTTTTTTTACGGCACCCATTCGAATTCGTCGATGGCAATCAAATCTTTTTGCTCCTCTCTTTTCGTGCCACCGAAACAAAGTCGTTCCGCCGGAACGATCGAGATCTTTCCCACGTGGAGGGACGAAGCAACAACGAGGTTCCAGGGGAGCGATCGTCGCGACGATACGAGCTGATTACCGCAACGCAGGAAGTTCCAAACGGAACTTGATAGTCGCCGTCGCGAAGACACGTCGTAAAAGCGGCGCTCGTAAAGCGGCTTTGTCGCCAGTCGCTCCAGGGGCACGGTGTACCATCGTCGTTCTCTTCTTGCTCTTCCGAACTCCTTGGAATCCCAATGGGATCGACGCACGGCTACGAACGCGCGCGCGCGCGTGTGCACGCGGGGAACGTGCGCCTTCGTAATGCCCGAGGAACGCCGGCTACGTAAATGAATGGAACCCGTTCGCACAGAAGGTGGAAGAGAGACGGGGTCGAGGAACGAGCAAGAAACACTCCAATGCCAAGGTTGCCCGTAATTACGTTCACGCAACTGAAACTGCACGCTTCGTGCTGCGATCCTGCCGATTTCCCTGTCCGTGGGATGTTCGTTGACGCATCCGGCGCCTCCATACGTTGATAAACAATTATTTGTCGAGGGCGCGAGTGACACGAAGGAAGAAGAATAAATTTACGACGCGTTGCTGCCGCTTTGTACGATGATCGTTAATTGGCATCGCACAGATTTACATTCCTCCAAAAAGTATATCGGGCTCTAACTAGGATGTCCTGGAATACATTGTCTGTGGGAAATTAACGCCCCGGAAGTTTCGTATGCATCGTAGCGTGCATCGACTAGCTCCCTTATTATAAGCGAACGCCGAGTCGCTACCTTATCCGGTGCATCCTCAACAGGTGGTTCTGCGCGTAGTTCGTTTACCTGGTTTCCACGAGAAGGCTTGTAGCCACGGTTGCCTAAAACTTTGCGTCACCGACCGTGCCATCGTAAAGTGGAGTTCATTAATTTTATGGCCAGAAATGCATGAGAAGTCAATGTTCCACGCTCGACCACTGTTCAATCTTCTCTCCCCGCACTGATGACGGAAGAGATTATGGAGGGGTGAGGTGGTATGGTAGGGTTCATGCAGAATTTGAAGTATTTTGGGAAATTAGTAACATAGGAAATGAAAAATTGGAGAGTTTGAAAGTCAGAACTGAGAAACTTCAAAATTAAAAAAATGTGAAAGTTTAGAAATTTCATAATCTAAATCTTTGAAAATTGTAATACATTTAATGAATTGGATATTTAATTGCTGTCTTATATTTATCTCAAAGTCTAGACGAAAGTCACTGAGCTTCGTAACTCTACCCATTCGCATTGTCCTCTGTCGGACGTTGAAATTTATGTCATGGGTTTTACGGGCCATGATTCTCGAACAACGCTGTATACATGTATACGCGTGCGATGCGAATGTTCTTATCGGGGGAAATCGTGAATGGGGAATGATGGCGAGAGATTGCAGCAGTCGCACAGTGAGCGGTGCATTCTTTCGCGCGCAGATAAATCTGTTCGTTCCCAGGCTGAGTCACGCATTTTTCGTTTAATCTACAATTTAAGGGAGCACCTTCGAAACAATGTGGCATTCAGACAGAGCCGGGATTCGTTTAACGAAACTCCTCTTGCATACAGAACAGGATATACGCGTTAGATGCATCATGCTTCTACAGGACGATACATCAGCAAATCCTTCATTTCAAAAAGATTTCATCTATCATCTTCATATAAAATGTTAAACATTTTAAAGTTCCACGATAGCTCTACCGACTGAAATAACGAGTTCGTCCCTAAAACCAATAGTAAAGTCCTCAAACGCCGTTGTCATTTCCATTGAAGATAGACAGCTCCCAAAGAAAGGCAAGACATTATTAACATTCATTAGAAAAACTTTTCATTCGCTCTAACTACTCCCAGTTTAATCCGGAAAAAATCCGATGATCGCTGCATTTTTTAAATCTTCGTCTTCAGGATGAGCTGAATAATGTTCAACGCGAAATTTCGACCACGTTCCCATGTGGTGTGAAGGTTCGTCAAGGTGTCAAATCGAGAGTCGTCCACCATCGTGAGATTTCGTGTAGCCGAAGAATGGGGTGGAATTTCATCGCGAACCAAGAACCGTGGAAACGGTTGGAACTTCGTAGAGAGTAAGGAGACGATACTAGTTGCGCCGCGAGGCCTCGGCGTACATCGCGACCGAAACGATGCACGCCCGATAAATCCTGCTAATGTTTGCGATTAATCTTGGAAGCGACCGGTCAGCCTGCTTTCCGGAATGGATACCGATGTCACGAGAATCCGTTCTTTTCTTTACTCGTGGACCGACTTCCTGCACTTCAGCGTGCGCGATCGGTGAAGCAATCGTCGAGTGCATTTTGCGATTTTAAGGAAGCCGATGAGCGGCCAGTGATATTCGCGCCAACGGTTCGAACAAACTTTAATCGCGCCCGTCGTGGATCAGGTTCGTTCGATTTGTTAATTTGTCATAGCGCAGTGGTAAACGTGTTACAGATGATTGACAGATTTATGCTGTTGCGGGTGTAACTGCGCGGATGAAAGTGTTACTTTCTCTTCCGAGAATTGTCTTACGGTTAGTAGAAATCAACCTGCATCAACAATTAACGTCCACAGGGTATTCCGAGAAGAATGATGAACGTTGAGTTAGAACGATTTCGGTGTAGACTAATTCCTGACTGGCGAATATCGGGTGCTCATTTCATTGCACGATGCCTTCACGCTTTCGCGCGTATGATATTTGAACGTCCTATTACCCAGCTTGAAATTATCGAAACGAACTACATACTTATGCGCGATAGAGAATAATTTCTTCGCGGATGTTTAATATCATTCATTTACCATCCGCCACGTGGGAATCCTGCTCCGCGTCTCGTTAATATGAAAAACATATAATAACTGATCACCGTGAAATTCGCGGACAGCGGACCCCGCTTAGCTTTATCGCGCGTTACACTCTCGAACGGGAAAGTCGTACGACGAATTATTATTAACGTCCAGCCAGCACGATGGAACGCGTTCGATCCCGCCGCTTTCTAAGCTCGATCCCGCTTTTAAAATTCTTCGTCGCCGCGAAAACTTCATCTCCGCGCGCGGAGAACACAAGCGGTTTCTCTCCCCTTCTTTGATCCATCTTTCTTTCCCGCCGCTCGATTACCGGGTTGCCGAGCCGAGCAACGCTTGCTTATCGTGCAGCGATGCGACCTTTTCAAGGCGGTGAAACCAGGCAATGCATCGAGACCCAGATAACAGACGCGATGTAACAATTTCGTGCGATAGAGAAAAACGAGCGGACCGCTCGTGCACGAGCGTGTGCACGCGTCCACGGTGAAAGGTCCGGGTGTCGCTAACAAGGGAACTCGCCAGAAGCTGGAAGAAGAAGAAGTCGCTCGATTTTCCGTGGAAACCTTTCGTCAGCCTTCGAGACGTGAAAATCGAACGATTTACTGAAAGAAAGGAAATTATCAACAATGGGACATCCAGCAGCGTTCGCGAATGTAGATTGTACTCTGTTGACGTTGATTAACACGCATTTTCGGTTTCCGTGGTCGCGCGGCTGCCCTCCCGCGTATTTACGTAATTACTTTCACTGTGCAGCGTCGTTTGCCTTCGCCTCATCTAACAAATCGTGTGCACCCGCCGTTTCGACTCGACGATTCTCTTTTGTTCTGTCGTTTTTGTTCAAGTTTCGCTGTTACAAACCGTTGAATGCTGCCCGTACGACTGTCAATCGAAGTGGCGCTTAACTGGTTCGCACGAGGAAACAAACATCGGCTTCATTCGCAGATTTTTTATAAGCGGCTTGAAACGCGATTCGTGCTTAGCAGTAGAGGTGAGAATTTAATGTGGTACACTATCAAAAGTAGGAGCAACTTTAATGCTTGTACCGATCTCATTTTATTTCTTCTTTATTCCACCTTTCATTCTTATTCTATTTGATTACCATCGCAATTCCGGCTGCAATCGCGTCACAGTGTTAGGACGATGTTATTGCCAGTCGTGTCTGATGGAAAATTGTTGCGAAAATTCTGTCGATAAAGAATCGCACTCAGTTCGGTCGACACCGTTGTGTTATCGGTGCAATCGGAGCGGCACTTTCACTAATGCGCCGTTTACAACAGACGAGTTACGCTCGCGTCGCGAGTTCTCCACCGCCTTCCTTTCTTCGCGTGCGGTATGTAGGTACGCGTAAAATGGACAAGATCGACGCCGGACCGCTTTCCTAATATAAGGGGGACGGTTGTTGTAGAAATCGCGATGCCGCGATAAAACGTTCCGAGGCCGTGTAATTTAGCGCGTTGGCGGTCGATTTGAATAAATCTTGAATTTATCCTCGCTGCGAGGCACGAGCGTCGTGAATTGAATAGTCGCGCACAGTTCCGGCTTCTGCTTTATCGCGAAGGTGGAAACGAATTTTCGTTTGTGGCGGGAGCACAGGTAATCATTAGGGGTTCAATTAACGGTGGCGAGTGAGTGTTGTTAATGAACTAATTGATAATGCATGAATTCGTCTCTGGCAATAAAATTCGCGATGCATTCTTGCCAGGTATTGCTTGCCACTGGAATAATTAATAGATGGCTCCGAGATGTATATGCCCAACGGTTAGACGTTTTCTTTATAAATTATGCCTTTCGCGTGGAACTGGTTTGAATCTCTTGAGAGGTCTTCCAACAGACAAGCGTTGAAGGACGGTAATAATTGAATTGGAGAAGTGAATGACTCCTTACTAGAATAAAAGCCCCTTAGCAGGATTATTCCGGCATCATTCGTGTGCACTAATCAACGGGACGTACAGTTACCCAGATTTGCACTAATTAGCTCTGTAAACTGCTAATGATCGAATTCAATGAGGCTTCACTCGTGTCTTTCATTCACATCCGAACGAATCGTACATGTATTAATTTTTTCAAGTAGCTCATACAAATGTAAGGTTGAATGTGATGTCATCGTTAATGAGCCGGGTATTGGGTACGTATCTCGAACGTGTACTTGCGAAGATGTCTTCCATTATTCCTGTCGAATGCTTTAATGAGACGCGGTGGAATGTTTGGAATAGAATGTTCAACGATCGTGCGGGAAACCTGTGTAGACACACCTTTCGAGCGCGGCATGCGCGGCTAGTCAAGGATAACGCCTACCGTGCTAAAATTAAATATCGCTGCACCTGTGATAAGCTACGCGTAACACGTTTCGAATATAATTTCATCGTTGAATCATTGAACGGCCTTGAATTCATTTGGCGAAGCCATGGTACAATGAATAAAAAACGTGGATTCTAAAATACGCAAGCCTCCGTTACGAAATTCTCTCTGCTATGCGTGTTAAATGATTTCTAGAATACTCATTAGTTGCAGCTTCGATGAACTTAATGTGTGCAACTGCTCCGAGATCTCCGGACACGAAATGTGAAGCTCAGGAAACCCACAGGGACTTGTGAGATTCCAATGTCGTGGCGCCAAAAGGATTTTGGGACTTCCAAGATATAAGGAATCTAATCAAGTCTGGAGTATTTTACTCTCACGGTGGTAATGAAACGTATCGTCATTCATTCTTCTTCGATTTCAAATCCTTCACCTCGGGATACTACATCCGAACGAGTGTATGCAAATAAGCGACATATGCAATTTCCCTCGCTTCGCAATTTTTCGACACGGTTAAGCGTCCCACTATTTACTCTTTCGACATCATAATACGACTGTCTGACGATAATTGTCACTGCAGGAGATGATCACACGTAAGAGTATATCGAAGGTCTTGACGTTTTAGAATAACGTAGTGTTCCACTTTAATTCATATGCACATGCGTCGGGGAAAGTACGCAAAGTTAAACGAAAATTGTACACATGGTGTATGCGACGGGTCGGGTATATAATTAACGTTTCGCGTTGTTCGAAGGAAACATTTCGTGCCTTCCTACAATATCAACCTTGCCCGAAACTGATGCTTAAAACACTTGGTGACCAAAGAAAGTGTAAAATTAAAAGAATATTTCAAGACTCGCGACGGTCCACGAGGTACGACGCCACGCTAATAAATAATATAAAACCCTGCAATTACATTGTACCTGAAAAAGGCGACAATCGAAAAGGCCAGCGTCGAGAAAGCAATATCGGCACCGTGTAATTAGCGCCCTTTGGCCCAGAAATTCATAACCGCGGGCTCACGAAACTGGAGACGAGCCGAGGAGAGCAGGCGTTCGTGATAATCTTCGTCGGTTGGTTGCATAATGGAGAAAGAGTAGAAAGGAAGAAGGCGGGGTAGTCAATGATTTAACCTTTTAATCGTCTCGTGCGTTTATCTCTTCTCCGTGTTCCGCCCGATAAGCGCACAGATTTTCTCGAGGAGCGCAAGGGCGACAGAGAGATCGTTATGTCATTGCACGGAGAACGATCGGGAAGGAAGTTCTCGATCGACGTGCAAATGTTGCGTGACGCGTCTCGATTGTGTAACGTTAATTTAACGACTTTTTATTTTACATACGCGCGGTTATCACGAAATTCGAGATTGTCCCGCTGAAATTTATAATCCGGTCCAATATTGTCGTAATCGGCCCGAAGATACTCCCGGTGCATTCTGCACTTTTAACGTTCAACGTTACTGTACGCTCAAGGAGGCCTTAAATATATTTATTTACAGTCTGCGAGCTTCAATCCACATGTAGTAGTAATCAACAGAAAAAATCAGCAATCCCCAAAGTAAAAGGCTCGATACAGTACTATTTCTTAAGTCACACGGCTGTCATCGATGGAATCCGATATAGAGTTGGTCGAATAAGTCCAATTAGAATCAAATACTGTAATCTTTAATTTCTCGACAGTACCTACTCAAAGGGCGATTGGAACGACCAAGTAACTAGGAGAAATCATTGTCTTGTAGCGTTCCAACTAATCAGTATAATCGATCGGATGGCTGAAAAACTGTTCCAGCGTCATACATCTCGCGCCTTTCACTCGTCAGTTCCATGGGAACCGAGCAGATCGCCGGCAGATATGTAATCGGGATAGTGTAACCGAAGGATCTCCTTGAACTTGACTCGCCGCACGGTTAAATCTTTCTCGTTCTCTCCTTGTAGCCACGATCCATTCGGGACAGCGTCTACGATGTCCGCGGGTTTCGAGCCGTGTATTATAAGGTCACGATCGAGAGATCGGGGTGGGCGGACGTCGCGTCGCGAGGAGGAATCGGTCGTTGCGAAAGCGGCCAGCGGCTGCGAGATCCTTTCTGCCGGAACCCTTTCGACCGGGATCTTCCCAGTATTTCTCCCCCTTGGGCAGCGTATTGCGACGTTGTTTTTAATGAAACAATGCCGGTCGCTCTGCGCAGCGACAGGGATACGCGATGACATAGAATGCCAAGATCGCGGATTGTACTCGCCTCTTGCCGGTCGCCGCGAAACGGAAATGCATCGTCGCGTCTTCTACGATCCCCATTGTATAAGAGGATTGCATGTCCTACTTCGTTGTTGCGCCTGCGGTTAGATTATGGAATCAGTCCG
This sequence comes from Holcopasites calliopsidis, assembly GCA_023838395.1. Lineage (NCBI taxonomy): Eukaryota > Metazoa > Arthropoda > Insecta > Hymenoptera > Apidae > Holcopasites > Holcopasites calliopsidis. Next base: position 2,993,729 of record JALHAQ010000003.1, read on the forward strand.
TCGGTGCATTAAAAAAATAGTCATCTTCTTTTCTTTAGACATATATTCTTGAATCGAGCTGTATTTCGAATTCCGCGAAGTTAAGCTGCAAGGAATGCAATGGAAAAATCAGCACAATCGCGATCTTTTAATTAGTTTTCCGTTTCCATGATTGCAATGGTATTAATTTTAGATCATCCCATGTATAAATTAGTCATTGTCGGGTAAATTTTAGTGGAGGATCTTTTTCTTGAAAGTATATAGATAGAAGTCACAAAGGTTCTCTGTTTGTTCAAAGTACAAACAAACTTGCAACCAAACGATGACCACTTTCGAATGATGCGTAGCCAGCAGAAAAAATAACGTGGGAATGGACCGAGGCGCGACAAAGGATACGCGATCCCGTAACAAAAGGCAAGCTCCCGGTGTGTCGGGTGAAAGTTTGTTCGTCGTGAAAATGATACGAGCCACGACACGGGGCAGGCCCATTAATTCCCTCGAATCCGCGAAAACGAAATATCATTTCTTTGATAGGGGAGACCAGGGGCTACTTGACTAATGGGGTCAGTTGACAAATGGTCTTTAATTGTTGTATCATGGAGTATACGACGTTTCTGTTTGCGATTTTGAAAGATTTGAATACCTAGAGTGCCACTTGATGCGTCGCCACGATAGAAAAACGCTTGCTATAATAACGAGAATGTATAATCGAAAATCATCAGCGGTAAGAAAATATTTCTATTTTGACTATTCATGAATTTTTGCCCACTAGATGCTATTTGTTATACTCTCATGAATATGTATATCGTAGAAATATGATACATTGGCTGTAATTTACGATATTTTAATAATAAGATCGGCCACGATGTTTCGAACCGTGGCTCTTTCGAATAAAGAAACGAACGATAGAAAATTGTTTCCGGAGGTTTGACGCAATTCGCCAAACCTGGTAGTTCTGTGAAAAGCACGGTCGGACGGTCAATCCATCTGGAAAGGTAAAGGAGAGAACAGGAGCTCGTCGGTGTTGCCTTGGCGGCGCTTAGAAATCGGAGAAACAGCTTCAAGGTGAGATGCTGGCGCACGTTCCATGCAAATCGACCTGCGGACTTTCGTCTCATCCGCAGCTAGCCCCGAGCACCTGAGTTTTCAGTTTCTTTTTCTACGTGCCTTCTAAAAGTTTCAGAACAATGCTGTTCGTGACTGCTGCGCCAGTTAAAAGCACGAAATGTAGATGGGGATAAATGTGCTGTATAAAAATAATTCTCGTTTCTAGCCATTCCATTTAATAAATATCGTCTGTCTATGTAATAAAGATTGATGTACTTGAGAAAATTAACTTTTCGGTTATGCAATTAAGAATAATTAGCCTGGCACTAACATTCGTATTTCCTATCTGGTTAAGGGTTTCTCATCTCCCCCCCCCCCCCTTTTCATTTCAAATGTACGCTCGTCATACTATTCCTCCCTTAATTAAATAAACTGTCACGCTATTCTTATGCGATTGTCTCACGTCCACCATCCTAGCGATATTTCCAAACCCTTGTACGTTTTTTCAACGGGAACAGATCAACTTGTCAATTCGAGAGTTGTCATCCGTATTCATCCAGCCGTACCTGTGCCAGCCTGACACGTTTCGTGTGGCTAGACGCGTGGGTTAACACTTGTTGCGTTGCAGGATGTCGGTGTATCGGCAGCCATTGTGCCCGGGGCTACCTTCACCTATTTTAGTACCACCTACATGATATTACGCATCGCGACACGACGCGTTCGCTCGCCCATACGGATTGCGACGTGTTCCCCGGTGGATTACACCCGTGGACACGGCTTCTCCCGTGCTAATTCGACCGATGACTCAGCCGGTGAACGGGCAGGACCCCATTCCGAGTCGTGTCTCGAACCTGGCAAGGACCATTTCTGATTGTCGGGTTCAGTGAACCCCGAGGTACGATCGACATTTGCGCGATCAGCGACGGGCAATGCACTATTTTGAGTGCCGCGGAGAGGCTGAAAGCTGAGGGATTTGAAACTGATCATTCCACCGAAGTGTATTATTAGGGGACTCAAGTTTAATCATGGCTGCAACATTCTATCAGTTTTCTTACAGTGAAAGCGCGGAATTCATTGAAGATGAGCTGCTCTATTCATTTATGCCGCGGCACTGGCAATGAACAAGGCGGGCCTTACAAAAGGGCGCGACACGTTTATCGAGTATCCGCGGGCAAAAACAAATTTACCAATTAATTCCTACATGCTGTTGCTAGCACGCGAGAGATCGTCGTTGCAACCAGGGGCGAGAACGAAGACGTTTCAATTATTTGCGCTCATTTTAATCCCACAGCGAGCACGGTCGTTGCGAACTCGGTAGAAGAAGCTCGGCTTCCACGCGCGCCCGCGGTTACCCAGTAAATTGCGAGCGTGTCCGAGAGCGGATTAACGCGGAACATCGTGGCGCGTTCTTTCCAAAGGGCGCCGTTTAGATAGCGATAAATCCACGCCGCGTCCCGGCGTCACGCGGCGCGCCGTGTAACGTAGGTAGTGAGATGAATTGTGATCAACAATCACGCCATTATCTGGTAATGTCCACGTTCGTATTTACTCAGCCTGTTCGGGGAGAAACGATACGGATGGAGGGAGAGGAGGTGGTGGCGAGCAACGCAACGATAGGAGAAAGGGAAAAAGGACCAACCCCGCGATCCCGTGGGTCGCCTGCAGTGATGAACGACTGGACGAAAATAGAGTCGCCGCGGAAACACCTGGATCACCATTAGCGGCGAGACGCTCTATAAATATGTGTTACTCGCCTCGCTCTGCTACGAACGAGCGTCGCATGCTGATTTGTCACTTGCCCGCGAAATTCCGCGGCCCTCTTTTTATCGAGCTTCGTGTTTTCGTGCACGGTATATCGCGACAGCGAAAATAAAGTGTCACCGCGCCGAGCCGCGCAAGCCCGGCCGTACACCGACGCCATTCTGGTGAACAACTTCGCCGAAGCGGCCTGCGGGCCGGATAGTTTGTCTCGAAAGTTTCTCTTCGCCGGCGATTTTTTCGGTCGACGATGAACTCTCCTGTCTTGCCCGACGAGTCCGCGAGAAATGCTCTTCAACGTCGTGCGGCTTGTTCCGAGGGTTGAAGATATTACACGAGTTAGTACCCCTTGGTACGTGCTGTTTCTTTCCCTCGCATCCTCGGCATACTGACTACGCACGTTTACGGTTACGGTTTCGTGCGGGGGAAATATGAAGATTTAAGAACTATTTATTGGTGTCAGGGAGTGGATATTGTTTTAAACATTCCCACGATACAGAGTTAAATCACTACCTGCAAGTTTCACTTAACGCGCATTCCGGTGGTAGAATTTCACACGCCTGTTTTCAGCGAACGTTCGTCACGCAGTTCCTGTTACCCTCCAGTTCCGAACTGAAACATCGATTTATTCGAACAGATATCCCGTTCTAACACCATATACTACCGCCCACTCTAAAACACGGCTGACTTTTGTAGTTTCCTTACAAAGTCCGTTTATAAATCCAAGATATAACGTGCTTTCACTTAATTCCAGTCATACCACAACATCCTTCGATGTTTTCCTGCCTCATTTACTACTGAATTTGCACGTCTTTTTGAATCGTCCTGTTCAGAGAAATCCTTCAGGGCCATGCTCGGTTGAACACTTTCAAAGGAGAAGAAGCGTACCCTTGGTGTCAGCGTGACCCACGGATCGCTTACGTAAGCGGCGTTAAATAATTATGCATCGCAGGTGGGATGTGGGAGCCATGACCACCGTTCCTTTAATTTCACTTCAAACTTTTCAACATTTGGATTGGAATTAATTTATATTAATAAATGTAAATTTGAATTAAAATATTTGGTTTGTTGATTGTTTACTGGCAGGATAACACTATGGACTTTTTCTTTCATATATTGTATACAAGAAGGGTGGTTTCAAAGGAACGGTTTTGTGCCATACAAAAAGTTACATCTGTTACGTAAGCTCTTCCTTCGAATTGACTTTGCCATTAACACATATGTCTGCCTGCAAAGAGTGCAGAACAAAAAATTGGCCGTTTAGTTTGTGCATACAAACATTCGCACATTAGCAAAGTAGTTAGTCGGTTCTGCGAGAAGTTCATTGCACCTCGTCGGAGGAACGGGCCCACATTCGCCAGTGTGAATCCGTAACTGGAGTCAAATCGTGTAAAAAGTATCCGCCACGACAGCACAGGTTTGGTAAAGTATTTTTAAAACTTGTCTGACTACCCGTGGCACAACCGGAGCCCATCCTGAAACGCCGCTTCGCCGAACGTTTCGTCCTACGGACACCTCGTCGAGGGAAATTTCAATCTTGAACCTTAAAAAACAACGCAAGGATTAATTCAATTATAAAATTGAATATGATTGTTTGTTAAGTACTTCGCCTAAGTAGTTGTGTCTTGCAAAAGTTTGCAAGGACTTTTTACGCATAAATTAGACATTGTTTGCCAAACAAGGAGACAATTACAGACGAGCAAGGTTGAAAATGAAGCATTAGATTTTCTTTCCGGATTAAACGCCGGCCACAATAACTGCGGGAATTACGAAGTACCGTCACGAATCGTTACGCAACAATCATGCCCGAATTTACCACAACCGTAACACAACGCATTCGCAATGGTGTATTCGATGCCGGCTTAAAATCTGTTGCTACCACTAGCCGTGAACAGGGTAGACATTTTTACGAGAATCGTTCCGCCGAATATAACGAATGCCTGCCGTGAAATTCTTTTACGAGTTCCCATAAAAATAACGCACGGCGAGAAGTGTTACGCGAACCGAAGCCACTGTCGAAGACAACCGCGCGATCTCTAAACAGGTTTACCTTCGAAAAATCGTATGCAACATTGGTGTCGCGGCTCGATAAGAATTTATGCGAACGATACGCCTCGAGACTTTCGACGAAATCGTTGAATCCCAAGTGGAAAAGAAGCGAAGCGTCACGCGTCGCTTGCCGCGAGGCGAGCTGCCTTGTAAAGAAACTTTTACGAACCGAGTAAATACGATCGCGTAAATAACGCAGCGCACTTGCCTTCGAAGGTTACTTAACGGACGCTCAGACCTGACTCGTCTTTTATCGCCTCTGTCAATTTCGCTGCAAATCGGGCCCATTTTACTGCAAGGTGGAGAATAAGACGTTGTCACAAGAGGGGGAGAGAGTTAGATTGGAAAACTCTTACAATTTTTCGATGGTCGACTTCATGTTGCGCCGGCATCAAGTCTTTATCCGCGTGTTCGGTGCGAGAACACGATAGAACTGAAAGGCGTCTGTAACTTCCCTACAGTGTTTCAATACCGAGCGCTTCGCGCTGAGAGCTTTTTCGGTTTCGTTCTAAGTCCAGAGACATTTCAGAGTCCTAAGTCTAGATTTGATTTCGATCGAAAAAATTCAATCAGCCTGTTGATTCGAACGAATTTTCAATAAATAAAGACATCGTAGGATATATGTGTAGATACTTGCATGTGTAAGATGTATATTATTTTTCCAAGCAATCAAGCACAGCTAATATTTGTTTTCAATCCTGTAACAACGACAGCGATTAAAATAATAATAATAATAATAATAATGGTTTAAATCGAAGAAGTAGTCAACATGAGGTAATCCAAATTCGTGAAGCAAGGAATCAATTTCATCGTTTCCGTTAGCAATGACCAACTTTTGTAGACTCAGTGCGATATTTCTACCTGACGCACGAGACCCGATATGAACAGCAATATAGTTTATTCGGAGGGGCGTCTAGCTGCCGCAATGCATCATTTCAGTGGGAGGGTGGAGGCCGCTTCCTCCTACGCAGGGGCATCTTAGACGCAGACGTCGAGCCATTCACCGACTCGCCAGGATCAATATGAGAAAGTTCCAGGACGCAGAAATGTTTTTCAGTTCCGTGAAACCGTCCATGTACCCGTCTTCCTGCTTCCCGACCCCCCATCGACGTTCGCCCTTTTACGGCTGTGCTGCTGAGGCGGTTCAAAGGAACGGGCATACGTTAGTAAGGGGCAGAGAGCGCGAGGAGAAACGTTAAAAAGGCAGCATCAGGATTCGAGACTCCGGAACACGTTCAATTTGCCCGAATTCGTTCAATTATTATGCCAATAGCAGATAACAAATAATCCTGACTTATCTCTGTGTATTTTGTGAAAGAGAACGATGTAACGGATGGAATGAACAAGGCGTTTAACAAGTAAGAAACACGATCGAAGCTGAACCGGCCCGTAGCAATACCAGATATTTTTCACCTCACACATTTATAGGTACCACGATTTACGACCACCATTATTTCCTTTCAATAGTGTTCGATGCTTGATTCCTCCATGGAGGTTCAACCGTTACGCCGGATAGTTTGACGAACGATTACAGTGCTCGCCTTGGTTCAGCTTGTATCTCACTATTATCGCATTCGTTCCCTTGTGCGAACGCTATCATGCTGCAATAATCGGTCGCGTTTAAAATGGAGCTTCCTCTACCTCCTTCTACATTTTAGGCTGAATATAATTTTCACGAATTTATGCAGGGTTGACCTGAAATGGTAAGTATATAATTAATTAATGAATTAATGTATCTGTATCGTAATGACAAACAACAAATCCAGTGTCGTAGAATTGCGTACATTTTATGTAATCTGCTCGTTAAGCTAATTGTTCGTCGCGTAAGAGACTGAAAGTGGAGTAGTTTTAGGCCTCCGTTAAAAAAGTCGCATGACAACCGTAGGCATTTGATTGCAATTACCCTGTAAGTCGTACAAGTATTATAATCCCGTAAGTCGAGGGATTAATCACGTCCGCTAGCACTACCTATCCTCCGCAAGAAGGAAAAACTTGCTCTCTTTGTCCCAATGCGGCCAATTACTCTGGTTTCTTGACTTTCGCGAGAATCGTGCCTCGAGCAGCACGCGCACATGCTCCCGGTCGCGATATAATTTCCATGGTAACAAACTGGTCGATTAGCGAAGAATTGGAATTCATATCCGCGATACCTTCCGTATCCTGGAATTTTCTTGCCTGCCTTTTCAACCTGAAGTCTGGAAAGTCGTTGAGACACGTCGGCGACAGTCACGGCTTTCGAAATCTCTGACGATCGATAGAGGAACGTAAAATTATAATTAGGTGCGACGAAGAAGAAATCGTGGCACTTCGTGAAAATCGGAACCGGCTAAGGAAAAGCAGCGATTCGATGGGCGACGATAAGATGGAATACCTTTGCATAAAATGGGAATCGTTAAATTGGGAATGAAGTGTAGCGTGCTGTGTCATAAGATATGATTATGCCCCTTTTCAAATGATCGTGAACTAACACCCTCGCGCGTGACAATGCCAGTGCACGTTCTTGCGTGACGATGGAACAAGCAGAATGATTACAGGGAACTCGCCATATGACTTATAGAATTGAGCATATTGGGTCTGCAAAATGCCACGTAAAGAATGGTTAATTGAAATTACCACTTTCGCACGTTTTAATTTATACAAGTACGTTTTAATGTAACATTCAATCTTGTGTAAAACGAAAATTGTAATTTCTTTCCTTGTTTCGTTTCCCCATGAAAACCGTCGCAACTGTATCAGAACTTTTGTTACAATTGCGAATCGGTTTAACACATTAAAGAAATATTTTCAACACCAGGAACTTTTCGATTCTAGAATAAATAGCAGCGATACGGATGATATTCGATGAATGCAGCCCTTCAAACAAAATCCGACAATTTCCTCTAGTTTGAGATCACAATATCCTGGTGCTCGCAAAAAAGCGGCATACATCAAACGAATATCCAATTGTCTATTGATACAACTATCGCGCACCATCGGAACGGAATCATCGTTGACCTAGTTCACAAGCCACCGAGCGTATTGCAACCTCTTGCACGTCGACGCTCGCTATGTAGAAACGAAATTCCGGACCGAATTCCAGGGTAGTCATTCCACCAATCCTTGGTTGACATTACGGGCGGGAAATATCCGCTGATATTCCCATTTCGGATTATCTTCACTCTTTTAACGCTCGTCTCCCATACCGCCCTGTCGTAAAATCGAGAATGCAACAAGGAGGCTCGACGATATTCATGTTCAGCGTGTAATTACTAGACTCGAAAGTGCCGTAAGGTCGCGGTTGCCATGTACGAACTAGCGCGATCCCACGGCCTTGAATCTGCGCGGGTGCTCGTAACGGGAGTAATAAGGCTCCGTACGACACGCGAAACCCACTTCCACGAGCTGCCAACAGGAGATCGGATACACGCGAAGGGTGAACAATGCGGGTGATTGAAATCGTTCATCACGGTGATTTAAATACGTATGTATGCATGCACGCGGTTCCGACCGGTATTGGATACGGTGACGCGATTTCTCGAATTTCCGGTTCACTGTTGTCAAAGCTTCGTGGTCAAAGTACCATACGTTTCGACGGAAACAAATAAAGCTCAAGAGTTTGCCGAATTTTTGGAACTACTCTTTGTAAACCATCAATTATCGAAGATAAAGCAAGCGTAACAAATATTTACTTATTGTATACTTCAACTATCAGGAAGTTTAAATTCGATTCGCCCGCTAAATTCCATGCGTCTCCGCACACCCCTTCCCCGAGCGTATGGTAGACCGCACATTTCTGTTACGCAAGAACGTAACCAAGCAACCCTGTATCGTTCTCCAGAAGTGGGTAACGCGCCAGTTTTCCTTCGCCGCGCACGCGGCCGGCAGTACGATCATCCCTTGTGCATCGTGGCGACGAAACGCACGCGATTGTACGTCGCTGTTTTATTTAGCAGAATGGATCACGCGTTATTGTATCCTCGTTAAGTGCTAGTCCTGCTGTGCGGGGGTGCTTATATCAGTGCGAATACACTATCGAGCGTAATTTCTGAACAGCAGTGATACAGAGGGTAAAGTACAGGGCAAACACCTTTATGAGAATGGAATTTAGGAGGAGTATATATTAGTAAAAATGCATTGTGACACATGTAAGTGCATTAAACAAAACACAAGGCAGTATTAGGTAAGTGTGGTCTGTCTGGACCTGAGCACCATAGCGTATTAAATCTACTCTTTAAAAAAATAATATTCCACACTTTACCCGTAGTGGTATTGCCTGTCTTTCCAATGATAAGCATGGAAGAAATATCGTTTTAAGGCTTATGGTGTTTAATGTAATAGTATGAAAATGGAGCTGTACTTCCGAGAAGCACCGGTGGCCGATCGTGACTATAAATATAAAGTTTTTATTCCGGAAATTCACGCTTTCGGAAGATACAGGTCTTTATACTTAGTAAATCGTCAATGCTGTTAGACGCTGCATTCGACAACAATGTACAAGTGTGTGGCGGAGAAGCGTCAATTCACTCGGATGTAATGGTCTGAATGGTCAGAATTCGATTCTAGCGAATTGGCTAAAGTGCTCAGAGCAATGACGTGAAAATGGATGTGATTTATTCGGACTGGATTACAGGCATCCGAAATCTTGGAGACGCGTCTACCTAAAGACTTTTGAACAGAAATGAAATACAGAGTTACAAAAATTGAGAGCCAACGCCAATTACTATCAGTGGACTTTGTGTTTCGAAAAAAATCAAGTGCGCGGTATACGCGAAGTATATAATAATATTCCATATTCTTTGTTAAACTCAACCGGAGTAAACTTTTCTAAGTTTACCCCATTCGAATAAAGGCAAGGTTTTGAATAACTAATTCAATACGTTTTACTTCTCTTTAACATTCAATGCTAATACATATTCTTACATCTCAATTACATTAAACATGATTAGTCATACATGCTCTGTAGACAGGGGCAGACTGGTATTTAAATTTTCACCCGGAGATTACCGGCCTTCATGAACGAATTCAAATTACGTTCTACATGGGGCAGCCTCATACTCCCGAAGGCCAGTCTATCCCTGCTAGTAACAATTAACCACAGATATGTGACGCGTAATGCAACTAATTTTCATTCCATTGTACCCTTAAAAAAATATTATCCTTTAGGCGGATTTTAATACCGTGAAGTATGAAACGGACGCTTTTATAATCTGAAAAATAAAATGAAACATTGGTTCAATAAAGGGCTCACGAAATATTCAACCTGTCCTAGTCGGTAAATATATGTACTACCTCCGCAAAGCTTTCCATATTCAACTGAATCAGTCCACCGGCAGTTAAAAGCGGTGGTGTAAGGCTATTTCTCAATGCTAACACGTATAGCCGTTGCGTCCTTTTATCGCCGTTGTACCAGGACGCTTGGTAACTGTAAATCAGTAATTTTCTGTTGAAATTTTGTTGCTATTACGATACCGATTTGGATCATGAAATTTAATGATATGCAAAGTATTATATCTCATTGCTTATTCTTCTATTACATCGTTGCGCATTTATTTTAGAATTTCATACTTTGCTCACATTGATTCGTAAATTTCGTCCTGCATGTTCATTACAAACTGTCCCTGGATCGCTATGTAAAACATGTGAATCAATTGAACGAGGAGAAAAGCATAATCCTTGGCAAGTTCTACGCACACATCCATGTTTGATACCTATTTCGAAGTAAGAAATTTCAGGACACTCAATTTCCTTGCATAACACTCTGCTTTCGCATTACGCAGAAGTGCTCACCTTTACCAGTGTAACGCTGAAGCATACGATTACAAAAACCATGACAAGAAGGAGATAGCCGTTATGAGCGTATTGGATGCTTTCGAGGTACCTTTTCAAAGTTATAAAGCAGACAGTAAAGATTATTTTTTAAAGTTTCTTTATCTGAGCTTATAATGAAAATAAAAAACATGCCTTTTGCAGATCTAAGTAAGATACATACACCTTGAAAATTTTATCCAGATCAGTTAACGCTGCTCGGAGCTACAAATTCTTAAAGATTGCAAAAGAAGATCGAAAAGTGTAGAAATCTGACGAACTGAGTGATTTTCAGCTTGTTTGGATGAAGTTTTCGGGATGCATATATCTTAATTTCTTGAATGTAATTACATAATTAAAGCGAGAGAACAACCTGAAATGTTCAGTACGACAGGAGTGAGAAAAGCAACTAGTTGTGAAGAAAACATAAAAGAACATAGGCTAGTTATTTAATAACTTGAAGAAAAATGAAGAAAAATTAAGCTATCAGCAGCATCTCTCGCTGTGGCAACGGACCCCTAATTATCAGGTACCGAAAGGATCAAATACAAATGTAAAGACTGACCTTAAAGCATGCTGATGTCCTCGTACAGAATGGCACACTTTCCTATAAAACACAATGTGGCTGAGAGAACCCTTTTCCATAGATCGTTCCGTAATCGCCGTTTTAAAACGATACCTGTCACCGAATTTTCATTCACTGTAACTTCCGGTGAAGCTGGTGACTATTGAAGCGAAATTATTTTAAGAATTTTCATTTACCCAGCCACCGCCAATAATCCGCACGCGTGTTGCACGGTATACATGAAGCTCGTATCGCTGGCAATGTACACGTAAGTTAAAACGCTGATCCCGATCGTCATGTGAGCAACAATTAACGTGTGATATTTGTGTTCATTGATAGCGTAGTATGCTGGGTACAGAAAATATAGCTCTCGCGATTCATTCTTCGGCATGACGATATCCAAAAGTTTCGGTGTCCATGGCATTTGAAGGAAAAACACTAAGCAGAATGCTGCAGTCGCTATAAGCTGAACAGTGTCGCACTTGGCAAGTTGCGTAGAATTGAAGAATACTATTCCATGGTCCCTTCAATGAATCGAGTTCGTTCACCAATGAAACCGGACCCTGAATTCAACAGCTGACAGCCACTAGCTTGGTCCACGGGTGTTCTGTCATTTATACATCACCGTGCCGTTTCCGGCACTTTTGAGAGCAATGCACTATCATAACTTAAGAACAACCTGCGCGATTTCTGTCCTGTTTGGTGTCATTTTAATTGCAAAAATCTCTGGAGTTCATTACAATTTATTTCGTAAAGATTAAACAAGAACTAAAAGTATTGTATTTCGTGGGTACAGAAAATGGCCTTTGCAACCTCTTAAAGGCGACCTTTTCGAGAGGTTGCAATTAAAATGACATTAAACACGACAGAAATCGTATAGTTTATTTTATGTCACAATACAGTACTTCGCCGAAATAAGCAACTGGCTCGGGACCGGTCCGTTGCTTGTATCGGACAGGTCTCCTATTTCGGCTTGGCTTTAATCTCCAAGGTGACGAAAGCGAACACGGTCAACGAGCGAGGGGCTCGAGATGGCGGCAAACCATAAAGGCTTCCGTCGAGGTGAAATGTGATACTTTAGAGGATAGGATATGCATGCTCTCTCATTTTAACACTAAGCGAATTACTGTATATATATGTGTGTGCGCATGGTTATACGAATGTACACATAACACGCCAGAAAGCGAGAGAGCATTACATTTTCTATCCTTCTACTAGAAACGTCACTGTTCGCTCGACCGTCAAGATTTACGACTTCATGCCTCTCTTTCGTTCTTCGATTTCCCGCTCAGCGCGGCTACTTCAAACAAAGAAGGGGGGATAGCGATTCTCCTATTTCGAACAGTCAGCCAGTCGCGTATTTCAGCGAAATACTGTAGTACGTTGCTCTCCGAAAACCCGGACACGATCCAGACATCACCCGAACATGGCACGGTGATGCATAAACGGACCCTAGCTCTACTGGTTCGACTCGTTGAACGGACCATAGGTTGATAGATTGTCTTACCCAAGTAGACCGAAATGAAAAAATACCCCCTTTCAGCATATGCAATCAGAATGTCCATTTCTTCCTTTGGTCTGATGCTCGTCCAATCCGCTTTAATGCCTTCAAGCAGTTGTTTGTACTGGAATTATGAGAAAATCGTGCAGCAGCAGGAAGGTAATAGGTAGGAAGTGAAGACTAAAACAGGAAATCTGGTCACCTCTTTGGCATATATTATATAGTTCCCTTGTTTTACCACTATCCCAAGGGCCGCGCCAATGAATGATAATTGCTCCATTAAAGCATCTACACTGAAGAAGCACACGAGTCTTGCTATCTGTAATTAAAAACCCCATTATTGGTAGGTTCTAGCTGAACTTAGTAACGTAAAGTACGATTAGCTCGTTGCTGTCAAATTGATTACGTGGTGGACGTTCGTATAAGTAGATCAATTGATTTATACCATTGGGACGAAACCAGTCAGAAAGACGATGTAGACTATCGCGCGTAGAATATATCTTGTCTTCTTGTCCTGATTAGGCCAAATTGCTGATAGCTCGGCACATGTCTTGATTACCTTCAAGTAACGTTTCTCCAACAATTCTAAGTCCATAGTAAGATTAACTTTTACTGGACGTCTACTCGAGTTTACGTGCGACTGTCTTTACAGAGGTCGAAGATTAATTTTGCCTCTACTATAAGTGGATGCTATGTTCGTTTTTCGATAAGTGGAGGTACTATAAGCGGCTTATATGGGGATGGCATACGCGCAAAATTGTCTCTTCTTTAAGTAGATGTCAGTCAAAAAGTGAACTGAGTTGCGTATCCATTATGAGAACGGCCAACGAACGACAAACTGCATCGTATGCCATGAATAATAAATATACGTTAATGCTGGTTCGTTCTCTAGTACCAAGTTTTACTGGTTTCGTGACAAGGGGAAGTTGACGTTGCCGATTATAGCGCGAAAGGGAAGGTTTTTTCGCGGCTGAATTTCCAACCCCTTGGTGCTTCTTACAATTTATTCGAGATCACGGAGCTGACCAGATGTCACGAGATGTCTGATAGCCTACCTACGATTCCGGTCAAGCGTATTTTGTACCGCGATGCAGTGGCATAATTGCTTGCACTTCGCTGGAATTTCTCACGTGAAAATTTACACATCACTAAGGTACGAGAAACGAAAATCTCAACTGTATCAAGGTAAAGTATTTACAAACTATTACAGTAATATTTAAATGTCAATATCATGGAAGGCCTCTTGTTTGCTGGCTCAATTACAACAAACTGCTGAACAGCATAATTAATTCTGGAGAAAGAAAAATGATTATGTATGGCATAATAAATGACAATTGTACGTTTTCATGATTTCTCTATATTTTATAACATGCATACAAACGTCACGTTTGTCTAGTGTACAGCCGTCCATCGTGAAGTAAAATCGAATCAACGAAAGCGGACGATTATATGTACATATACGCGTATACATCGGACACGCAACGAAAAAAAAGACAAATATAAATGACGTTTCGGGCGCTTATTTACCTTGGACGTGCTGTACTTCCGTGGTCCCTCCGCGGGCTATCATGTTTGTTTGAATAATTTGTGAGGCACGCGAAAACCTCCCACAGTTGGACACCCTTATAAAAGGAATTTCAAAGTAACGTTAGGCAATTATGTGCTTCCCTTGTTACGTGGCTACCATAGTCTCGTCCACTTTAAAAAAGTATAGTCCTCATTGTTTTTCGCTAAAAAATGATGGGTTACGCACCATGAACATTAACTATTGGCAGTAAAACGACCCTTGTTCGATATTCGTCCCAAGCGCTACAGTATTTGTAATATTCCACACAGAAGGTCCACCGTCGACGTCTGATACCGAATACGCAAACGCGTTATGATCTATATTCTTGATACGTTTGATACGTTGTTAACGGCTGGTGGATTTGTTACACTGCTTTGTAAGGAATATCAAAGTCAATCATATCAATCCCTTGTTAAAGTGCCCAATCTTGTCCCAATCGCTTTAGAGAAGAATAGTCTTAATCATTTTTTGTTAAAAGAAATTAGGGTTTTCAGTGCTAGTGCATAATAAATCGAGCGCCATGGTTTCTTCGGAGTATCTGGGAGTTTCATTGTACGTCCGACCAATGGTAGACATATTCCACTTTTCGTACGTGTATCCAGTGGATACTGTCCACGATTGATTATTCCAGACTTCTATGATATCCAAGATTCAAAGAGCAGCGATTCAAAGTCGCCAGTAAGATGGAATACCTTTGGATAAAATGGGAATTGTTGAATGAAGCGCAGTGTGCTGTGTCATAGGATATGATTGTGCTCCTTTTCAAATGGTCGTGAACTCACACCCTCGCACGTGACAATGCCACTGTTGCGGCAATGTCACTGTTTGTTCTTGCGCGACGATGGAACAAGTAGAATGATTACAGGGCACTCGTTATATGGCTTATAGAATTGAGCATATTGGACCTGCAAAATGCTACGTTAAGAATGGTTAATTCAAATTACTATTTTCGCACGTTTTAATTTATACAAGTGCGTTTTAATGTAACATTCAATTTTAAGTAAAACATTACTATAAATATGAAGTTTTTATTCCGGAAATTCACGCTTTCGGAAGATACAGGTTTTCACACTTAATAAATCGTCAATGCTGTTAGACGCTGCATTCGACAACAATGTACAAGTGTGTGACGGACAAGCGTCAATTCACTTGGATGTAATGGTCTGAATGGTCAGAATTGCTCAGAGCAATCACGTGAAAATGGATGTGATTTATTAGGACTGGATTACAGGCATTCGAAATCTTGGAGACGCGTCAACCTAAACACATTTGAACAGAAATGAAATACAGAGTTAAAAAATTGAGAGGCAATGCCAATTAATATCAGTGGACTTTGTGTTTCGAAAAAAAATAAAGTGCGCGGTATACGCGAAGTACATAGTAATATTCCATATTCTTTGTTAAACTCAACCGGAGTAAACTTTTCTAAGTTTACCCCATTCGTATAAAGACAAGCGTTTGGACAACTAATTCAATACGTTTTAGTTCTCTTTAACGTTCATTGTTAATACATATTCTTACATCTCAGTTATATAAAACATGATTATTCATATATGCTTTATAGACAGAGACAGACTGGTATTTAAATTTTCACCCTGAGATTACCGGCCTTCTTGCAACGAATTCAAATTACGTTCTACACGGAGCAACCTCATACTCCCGATGGCCAGTCTATCCCTGCTTGTAACAATTAACCACACATATGTGACGCATAATGCAACTAATTTTCATTCCATTGTATCCTTAAAAGAACATTATCGTTTAGGCGGATTTTAATACCGTGAAATATGAAACGGACGCTTTTATAATCTGAAAAATAAAATGTAACATTGGTTCAATAAAGGGCTCACGAAACATTCGACTAGTTCTGGTCGGTAAATATATGTACTACCTCCGCAAAGCTTTCCATATTCAACTGAATCAATCCACCGGCAGTTAAAACCGGTGGTGTAAGGCTATTTCTCAATGCTAACACGTATAGCCGTTGCGTCCTTTTATCGCTGTTGTACCAGGACGCTTGGTAACTGTAAATCAGTAATTTTCTGTTGAAATTTTGTTGCTACTACGATATCGATTTGGATCATGAAATATAATATTATATCACATTGTGCATTCTTCTATTACATCGTTACGTATTTATTTTAGAATCTCGTGCTTTGCTCACATTGATTCGTAAATTTCGTCCTGCATGTTCATTACAAACTGTCCCTGGATCGCTATGTAAAACAGGTGAATCAATTGAACGAGAAGAAAAGCATAATCCTTGGCAAGTTCTATGGACATATCCATGTTTGATACCTATTTCGAAGTAAGAAATTTCGTGACACTCATTTTCCTTGCATAACACTCTGCTTTCGTATTACGCAGAAGTGCTCACCTTTACCAATGTAACGCTGAAGCATATAATTATCATAACCATGATAACAAAGAGATAGCCGTTATGAGCCTCTTGGATGCTTTTCAGATACCTGTTTGGAAACGATTAAATCGGGACCACAGTACAATCATCAATTGAGTTCAGAGAAGTTGAAACTACGTCGGTCAAAACTTGGTATTACTACATATCGCAGGTGGTGCAGAAATATTTAAAGGAAGTCAATGTGCAGTAGGTCTAGGAAGTATTCGTACACCCTTCAAAACGGAATATCTTTTTTACGATTGACTCAATCGGCTGCTGATTCAACAAGGAGATAGAAGAACTTCTTTACTAGCTATACTGCTTCCGTCGTTTTGAAAACAAAATCGGAATTTTCAAAGTTATAAAGCAAATAGTAAAAGTTATTTCTTCAGCTTTTTTCATCTGTGCTTATAATGAAAATTAAAAAATGCCTTTTATAGATAATAAGATACATACACCCTGAAAATCTTGTCCAAATCAGTTAACGTTGGTCGGAGCTATAAGTTCCTAAACATTGCAAAAGAAGTTGGTAAATCGAAGAAATCGGCTAAACTAAGTGATTTTCAACTTATTTGGATGAAATTTTCAGGATGCATGTACCTTACTTATTGTTAGATCTATGAAAGTCATTTCTCAAATTTTCATTATAAGCTCAGATAGAAAAGTTGAAAAGGTGGCTCTCACTATTTTCTTTGTAACTTCGAAAATTCTGATTTTTCAGAGCGACGAAAACAAGATAAATAGTAAAGCAGTCCTTCTATATTCCGTTTTGAAGATTGTATGAATACCTTCAAGTTCAAGTACATGAACATGTGGTATCGTAACGTAGCAAATTGTTGCTTCTGCTTGCAATATTTTTTACGAACTAGTGCGAAAGCATTGGAAGACTCGATACTTATTTCCAAATTTTTGGCCAGTGGTATAATCAACTAAAAGTATCAAGTGATTGCTTTCAGACACTGCTTCCATTGAAATACCTAAGATCATGTCAATATCTCAATGTACATTCCCAATGTACAAAATTAACTAAGAATAATTGTTTACTATCTGCTTTAATTTCTTGAATGTAATTACATAATTAAAGCGAAAGAACAACCTGAAATGTTCAGTACGACAGAAGTCAGAAAACCAACTAGTTGTGAACAAAACATAAAAAAACATAGGCTAGTCATTTAATAACTTGAAGAAAAATGAAGAAAAATTAAGCTATCAGCAGCATCTCTCGCTGTGGTAACGGACCCCTAATTATCAGGTATCAAAGAGATCGTATACAAATGTAAAGACCGACCTCAAAGCATGCTGATGTCCTCGTACAGAATGGCACACTTTCCTATAAAACACAATGTGGCTGAGAGAACCTCCTTCATTAGATCGTTCTGCAATCGCCGTTTTAAAACGATACCTGTCACCGAATTTTCATTCACTGTAACTTCCGGCGACACTGGTGACTATTGAAGCGAAATTATTTTATGAATTCCCATTTACCCAGCCACCGCCAATAATCCGCACGCGTGTTGCACGGTATACATGAAGCTCGTATCGCTGGCAATGTACACGTAAGTTAAAACGCTGATCCCGATCGTCATGTGAGCAACAATTAACGTGTGATATTTGTGTTCATTGATAGCGTAGTATGCTGGGTACAGAAAATATAGCTCTCGCGACTCATTCTTCGGCATGACGATATCCAAAAGTTTTGGTGTCCATGGCATTTGAAGGAAAAACACTAAGCAGAATGCTGCAGTCGCTATAAGCTAAACAGTGTCGCACTTGGCAAGTTGCGTAGAATTGAAGAATACTATTCCATGGTCCGTTCAATGAATCGAGTTCGTTCACCAATGAAACCGGATTCTGAATTCAACAGCTGACAGCCAATAGCTTGGTCCACGGGTGTTCTTTTATACATCACCGTGCCGTGTCCGGTACTTTTAAGAGCGACGTACTATCAACTTTAGAACAAACTGTGCGATTTCTGTCGTGTTTGGTGTCATTTTAAATGCAAAAATCTCTGGAGTTCATTAAAATTAATTTCGTAAAGATTAAGCAAAAACTAAACGTATTGTATTTCGTGTGTACAAAACATACCCTTTGCAACCTCTTAAAGGCGACCTTTTCGAGAGGTTGCAATGAAAATGACATTAAACACGACAGAGATCGCATAGTTTTTTGTTATGTTATAATAATACGTCACTCTCCGAAAACCCGAATACGGCACGGTGATGCACAAACGGACCCTAGCTCTACTGGATCGACTCGTTGAACGGACCATAGGTTGATAGATTGTCTTACCCAAGTAGACCGAAATGAAAAAGTATCCCCTTTCAGCATATGTAATCAGAATGTCCATTTCTTCCCTTGGTCTGGTGCTCGTCCAATCCGCTTTAATGCCATCAAGCAGTTGTTTGTACTGGAATTATGTGAAAATCGTGCAGCAGCGGGAAGGTAATAGGTAGGAAGTGAAGACTAAAACAGGAAATCTAGTCACCTCTTTGGCATATATTATATAGTTCCCTTGTTTTACTACTATCCCAAGGGCCGCGCCAATGAATGATAATTGCTCCATTAAAGCATCTACACTGAAGAAGCACGCGAGTCTTGCTATCTGTAATTAAAAAGCCCATTATTGATTAGTGTTAGCTGAACTTAATAACATAAACTACGATCAGCTCGTTGCTGTCAAATGAATTACGAGGTGGACGTTCGTATAAGTAGATAAATCGATTTATACCATTGGGATGATGCAAGTCACAGAGGCGATGTACACTATCGCGCGTAGAATATATCTTATTTTCTTGTCCTGATCCGGCCAAATTGCTGATAGCTCGGCACATGTCTTGATTACCTTCAAGTAACGTTTCTCCAACAATTCTAGGTCCATAGTAAGATTAACTTTAACGGGACGTCTACTCGAGTTTACGTGCGACTGTCTTAACGGAGGTCGAAAATCAATTCTGCGTGTACTATAAGTGGCCGCTATATTCGTTTTTCGATAAGTGGAGGTACTATAAGCGGCTTATATGGGGACGGCATACGCGGAAATTGTCTCTTCTTTATGTAGATGTCAGTCAAAAAGTGAACTGAGTTTCGTATCCATTATGAGAACGGCCAACGAACGACAAACTGTATCGTATGCCATGAATAATAAATGTACGTTAATGCTGGTTCGTTCTGTAGTACCAAGTTTTACTACGTTCGTGACAGGGGGAAATTGACGTTGCCGATTATAGCGCCAAAGGGAAGGTTTTTCGCGGGTGAATTTCCAGCTCCTTGGTGCTTCACACAATTTGTTCGAGATTACGGAGCTGGCCGGATGTCGCGAGGTGTCTCATAGTTGGGGAAGTGTTTGTAAATTTGTTTTCAAAAAGAATGATCTTCTGCGTCGAGTTAAAAATATTTGAAGCTCGTAACTACGAATGAAAGTTGTCTAGAACAGTTCCTGTCAGGGCTGTTTCGTTAGGTCTCGTGACATAGTGCATCGCGGATAGGCTTGCCGGTCCAATCGTTTTCGATCTCACACTTCAGACTTCACGATCGCATCCGGTAAATCAAAATAACAGTTCGATAATGCGTAAATAATATTATGCAGGTATGGCTTGTTATGGTTCATTATTGCTTTCGTTAATTTTGAGTCGCGTAGATTTTCAGTGGTATCCACAGATATGTATTGTATTTGTATCACTTTACATTTTGCATTTACTTATGTTACATTATCGTACAGTACAATACGGATGCTTTGCTGTTTCTCCAGAAATGCACTGACTTGGTTAACTGTCTTTCGTTGCCTCTGCGAAAGATCGTAGATTCAGAGTTACCAAACCATCGGCAGTCAGCAGGGGTGAATTTAGGCCAGACCTCAGCGATAACGCGAGTAACGCTTGTGTTTTAGGTGAGGACCGCCGATCCGTACCACAATGATTCGTATCTAGAAACAGAAGAGGAACACAATAAGGTTGGGATTGAATGGACCAGAATAGAAGTTAGTCCTTTGGCCTGCACGTTCCTGCGGTATCAGAAATAATGGAAGCTATGATCGCAGCAGGTATGAATATCCTTACCGTACCTTGAATACGCTTTCCATTAGAGTGCCAATGATTGCGGGCGCACAGTTGAAACATATGGTGTTTCATTAGTCACTACTCTGAATATTATTATTACACTTGTTGAACGTGGCTTTCGGTATCATATGCCTACAGGGGGAGACAGGCGTCTCGACTATACGATCGGAAAGTATTTACAAATAATTGCAAACATAGATAAATGTAAACTGTATTGCGAGTCTCTTGATTCTTTATTGATTATGAAGAGTACCATTATGTCTTCCAATTAAAGAAAAGTGTAGTCTCTATTGTTCATACAAAATCAAAAGACAATATCTTGCGATCCTCCTTCTTTTTAGTGGAATTAAATAAATCGAACCTATGGATCGACTGTGAATATATTTCGTCCTACAGAAACAAGTATGTGAATACTCTGTATGTTTACATACAGTATTGTAATAAAAAATAAACAGTTCGTATAACAGAATATTACACAATTCATGCGGTTTTTAATACTGTGAAATATGAAACTGACGCCTTTACAATCTGAAAAACATAATATTCCATTAGATCACTCACGAAACATTCTGTCAACAGTAGTCAGTGGATATGCTACCTCTGCGAAACTTCTCAAATTCAGTGTAATGAGCCCGCCGGCCGTTAAAAGCGGAGGTGTGACTGCGCTTCTCAACGCTAATACGTACAATAGTTGCGTCCTTTTTTTGCCGTTATACCAAAACCCTTGGTAACTGTAAATTATTCATTTTCTGTTGAAAGTTTTCATTTTTATCGGGTTCACTTGTACCATCAAATACTATTCAAAATGTTCTATCTTATTATGCTTCAAGGTGTTGTATCTTTATTGTGTCTCCATTAAATGAATACTTAGTTATTTCCCAATTTGATGTCGTGCTCACATTGCTTCGTAAATTTCCTCTTGTGCGTTCATGACAAACTGTCCTTGGATGCATAGATAGAGCATGTGAATCAGCTGAACCAAAAGGAAACCATAGTCCCTCATGGCTTCTAGGCTTACTGTTTCCTGCGATACCTGTTTCAAAGAAATTGTGTTTTCCATACGCATATTCTTTGCGTAAAAGTGTGTTTTACCGCATCGAAAAACTCACATTCACTAATGTAACGCTGAAGGCTAACATTATAATACCGACGATAAGAAACAGGTAGGTGTCATGCGCGTTTTGGATATGTTTCAGATAACTGCTTAGAAACAATTTAATAGGGTCCGCCGGATCGTCGTCACGTTGGAGCATGAAAGTAAAAAGTACGGTCTCTATTCAAACTGAAAGTGCCAAGGGCTTCCAAACGCTTTTGAATAGAAGATCTAAGAAAATCTTGTCAATATCGCGAATCACCTGTTGCTCAATACGTAGGGATCAAATAATACAACGATCAAATAATCGTTTATTTATGGTTTTTGAAATTTTTAGGATATAACTAAATAAGCAACAGCGCGATTCGGGGAATTCAGCTCAACTATTGTAGATGCAGGAAATGAATTTGCTATTTTAACAGAACTTAATACATAACACCGAATTAAGGAAAACATGACTAGCAACAAGTTTTTCTTGAGCTTCACAATAAATCGACGATTATTAAATACCAAAGTGACCGTATAAATCTGCGTATAAATGGTCCACCTTAAAGCGTGTCGATGTCCTCGAACAGAATGGCACACGTTTTTATAAAATATATCATGGCTGGCATCGGTCTCTTCACTAAATCGTTCGCTAATCGCCGTTTTAAAACGATACCTGTCACCGAATTTTCACTGATTGTAATTGCATATGTCGTTGGTGATTATTGAACTGAAATTCTATCACGGTGTTTCTTACCCAGCCACCGCCAACAATCCGCACGCGTGTTGCACAGATGCCATAAAGCTCGTGTCGCACCCGATGTAAATGTAAGCTAAAATAGTGATCCCAATCGACATGTGAGCAACAATCAACTTGTGATATTTTTCTTCATTTGGACCGTAGTAAGCTGGGTAAACGTAAGCTAGTGGCCGCGACTCGTTTCTCGGCATGATAATATCTAAAAGCTTCGGCGTCCATGGCAATTGAAGGAACATCACTAAGCAAGACATTGCCACCGCTGCAAGTAAAATTTAACATTCGACATGTCGATTTTACACGCATTGTCTTCTGCTATGACTTTGTCTTACTGGCATATATCAAGAAGAAGATGTAAGTCCTTTCAGCATACGTGCTCAGAATGTCCTTTTCTTCTTGCGGCCTGGCGACTATCCAATCCTCTTTCATGCGTTCAAGCAGTTGTTTGTACTGGAATTAATGTGGATCTCGTGAAACAGAGCGTCTAAAAGATATGGAAACCGACTCACCTCGTAGTCGTGTATTATATAGTTCTGTTGTTTTATCAGGACGAGAACGGTAGCAGCCGAGTAAGGGAAGTCCTCTATTAAAGTGTCTGCACTATAAAAACACACGATGTTTGCTACCTACAATTGAGGAACCGATTTCATTGATTCATCTTAATTTTGGCTAAAAAAGTCGAAGTATCGCTGGCTCAGTATTGCCAATTTCATTACAAATCTGACGAGCGCACAAATAAATGTATCTATACCTGTGGGGCAAGAGCTGTTACAAAGAATACGTGCAATATCGCGCGCAAAATGTAGCTTGTCTTCTTGTCCTGGTCAGGCCAGAATGCTCCCATCCTGGCGAATCTCTGGATAATCCTTAAATATCGCTTTTCTAGCACTTTTACGTCCATAATAAGGTTGAAAATGTAACTAACTTATCGTCTCTTCATCTGTATGTTCGTCAAGATTAGGAAAGGTAGGAGATGAATTTAGTAATTGCTATACACGGGCTCCATACGCGTCGCCTGATAAATAGTTTCAGCAAATACCGCTTATCGCCAACGCAATTACTGCAGGTATAGTTGCTACGGTCTCGTGAAAGTTCAATCATACGTTGCTTCTTTTTGTATAGGTATTGTATAGGTGATCATATTTTAATGAATTCCTACGTTGGCGGGAATGTCTGACGGACGGTAAAATCGCGCTGCGCGCTATGAATTATAAATTTGCACTAATGCTTGTCCATCCTTCGGTACTTGTTGACTTTTCACTGTGACCCGGTCGTTTTAACCGTTCAACCCCATGTCGTTCTGTTACTCGACGCAATATATGCTTGAACCTACAAAGCTCTTGGTCCCTTGCTAAAACTGTGTACGTAACTGTATGATCGCAGAAACACTTAATATTTCTATAAGAGTCCGCGGGGTCGGTGGTATATAAGAAAATGTAATTTCAATGGCTGCAGGATCTACATGATTTGTCGCTTACTTCTCCGCTGCATTCGTGAAACGTATACGCACTTTTCGGATGCCTTGTTGCACTTACGAACAAAAAGTATCACCTGTCACCTGTCACCTTTCTACAGGAATCGTTCTTGACGCTATACAAAGATATTATTAAAGTATATTATTCACTGCCATTTTTTCGTAAATACTTTTTTCTTGTCAAACGACCGTTAGGGCGTAAATTTCGAAGGTATCGCGCAGTCTATATTTTTGCCAAGAATCTTTTGTAGCCTTTGACGGATGTATAACGCGATTACCGCTTGCGCGCCACTATGACTCGAAGGGTCGAGGAGCGTTTGGCCTACCGGTTTCGTAGTTTAAAAGGTGCTTAGGTACATAGTGGGTGTTACACAGCTACATATGCTCTTAATGGACGAGTGGAATTACTTATGCTAAAATTGCTGGTAGCATGTGTACCGCCGATGTTACATATTCATTCCACCACGTATTGCGATCCTTAAACCAGTCGGATCCAGGGGGAAGATCCATACATTTTCACAGTACGGACGGCAGTCGTTATTACACTGATCAGTAGCAGTTTAAATTGTTGCTCTTATACATAGGTAATACAGAACAATAATAGATCGTCTTGAAAGTAGACTAGGGAGCCGTGCGGGTTTGCACCGTAGATTAAATCAAATGACTTTACGAGGTAAGAGAGTCTTGGATAGTGTATAGAACTGTTAAAGAACATGGGGGCTCTTAGCATGGGACGATATCCCATCGTACCTAATTCTATCGTCACCCTCAGTTTCGTGCAAAGTGTTCTGTCAATCAATTTCCGATGCTGTCACGTGCAAAAAGTACCATTATTAGCACAGTAGAATAATCGTAACAGTATGTCCTGGCCACTATTTTACCCTGTTATGCATTCAAAGTGGCTTAAGAGCTACTATACTTGCTGGGAAGTGGGGCCACTTTTTTCTATGCCGTCGAAGATCCATTACAAACCCTTTTAAAAGTGGACGTGACCGTATCAAATATTAACACCGGAAAATGCACCTCTTCATTGCTATGACCCATCAAGATGCGCAGAAGTAGCTTCTACATTGGTCTGTTCCGCGACAGATTAGTAAGTAACAGTAAGTAGAACGGTGGATCCAACCTTGCCGCTACTGTTACACTACGGACCCAACATACATTACGTGCATATACGAAGTTCGTTCATTTATTTCCACTGGAGTGTCAATGATTACGAGCGCACTGACAAAACATACGGCGTTTCATTGGTCACCACGATGTATATTATTAAGATACTTGCGTTACGTAGTCTTCAGTGCCATAACACCTGCAGGAGGAGACAAACGCCCTTACAAATCTGGTCGAGCGTTTTTAAAACCGCGTTGCAGTGGTATAATTGCTTGCACCTCGCTGGAATTCCTCTTGTGAAGATTTACACATCACCAAGGTACGCTAAACGAAAATCACAGCTTCACCAAGGTAAAGTATTTACAAACGTTTACAGTAATATACAAATGTGAATATCATGGAAGGCCTCTTGTTTCCTGGCTCAATTACAACAAACTGCTGAACAGCATAATTATTTCTGGAGATAGAAAAATGATTATGTGTGGCATAATAAATGACAATTGTACGTTTTCATGATTTCTCTATATTTTATAACATGCATACAAACGTCACTGGTTTAACGATAAAATAATTATCAACAAAAATTGAATCGGTGTAGTTTGACATTCCTATAACAAGTGTGAATTAACGATAAAGCTTCACGACTTTGTCGATCGATTCATTGAATTGTATCTGCTTACATTATGATCCATGTTCTTGTCAACTAACATTGACGCACACATGTTATAGGTGTTATCGCGAAAACCATTTCAGCCTTACGTTAAATTCATATTTCTCCAAACACCAAAATCCTTGGCGTTTATTTTGATTGCATCACTGTATAATAGGACATTGACGCTTTAACAATCTGCAAGCAGTACGAAGTAACGCATGTACAAGCATGTAGACATGCGTGGAAATGCATCTAAGAAACTGCTCTTGCAATTGTTACTGCATTATGTGTACCTCTGAAAAGGTCCTCAAGTTCAGTGTCACAAATCCACCAGCTGTTAACAAGGGAGGATTTAAGCTCCTTTCTAAGGCTAGCACGAACAGCTCTTGAGTCTCACGTCTAGAATTATACCACATCGCCTCGTATCTGTAACAAACATTATCGTACACTAATTAAACCATATTGTTAAGAAGTAGAACTTCTAGCGCATATTATTAGCTCAAACTTTAATTCCACAGTCCAAAATGAAACATTTTTATTCGAGATCGAGCTTATTAGCGAACCAATGCTAATGTTTCAGAAGGAAATTCCAATGACGATCGTGGAATACTTGCATCATGTTATAAACATCTTCGCCCGAATTCATTATAAATTGACCCTGGACGGTCAAGAAAAGCATGTGGATCAGTTGACACAGGTAGAACACGCAGAAAACGAGCCATTCCACGTTATGCTCGCGCTCCGATATCTAGATCCGTGCAAACAGGTCAGAGGTTTAATATCGGCAAAGGTGCAACGAAGGTAATTATCAAACATTACTCACCATCAATAGCGACGTGCTAAGACTCATCATCAACATCCCCACCGAAATGAACAAGCAGGTCTCATGAGCGCGTTCTATTTGTTTTATGTACCTATGTATACGTATGTCGATACATGCTAATGAGTTTCTCAAAGAAAGCTAGTTTGGATAATTGGATTACACACGATGGGCAAAAAAAAAAAAAAACAACACTAACTGTAAAGCACGTTGATGTCCGCGAATTGAATGGCGAACACTTGCATACATTAGGTTCATCAGCTCCTTCACGTCCCTCTCTTCCTGACCAACATGATTATGACACGCATGTTTAAATCGATGTCTGTGAACGTACAGCGCACTTTAGCATCGAAAGTATGTATCACGCGTTTCAATGTTTGTCGCGGTCTTCGACATGAAGTGAATTACTTTACCCTGAAACGGCCAAGAGGCCGCAGGCGTGTTGAACAACGTATACGTAGTTGGTGTCGCAAGCAGAGAAGATGATAGTAACTGCAATTAGTATAATGGACATATGCGCTACGATCGGAACATAATATTTGTGGTGGTCAATGAAATAGTGAGCCGGATACAAGAACAGCCGTTGTCGCGATTCGTTCAATGGCATTATCAGGTCCAGGATCGGCGGCACATAAGGCAAGCACAGAAACAGAAATACGCACATTGATACGTGCACTATGAAACGGAAAACAATATTTTCAATAATTTCAATAGGATTTATTTATTTTAATGATATCATCCGAACTTTTCCTTACGCAGATAAAGCATAGAAAAGCGTGCTCCCCTCTCAGCGTACTTAGTCATGATCTTATGCTCATCTCCTGCTTCAAGTTTCTCCCAGTCTTCGTAAATTCCGCCCAAAAGTACTTTTAACTGAGCGTAGAATATAATTATACATACTCGAAAGAACACCAGCCGCCAATATAATCTACTTACCTTTGACTCGTTTATGAAATAGTTGCCAGATTTGATTAGTGTCCCAATTCCCACGAGTAAATGAGGATATTCCTTGAGTATGACGTCCACGTTACGAACAACTACGAGCCTGGAGAGCTGCAATTAAACGGTAATGACAAATTGGGATGTTTTAGATAAGTCAATAAAACTAAATAACGTGATAGGTAAGCGTGAGATGAGACGGTCAGGCTAATACGTTCCATGAGAAAATTAATATGCGAGTATGACTCTACCTGGGTGAAACAGCAAGACATCATTAAGGTAAGCACAATCACTCGAGCAATAATTTTCCTGTTATTTTCTTGAAAGGGCCACACTCCGCTCAGCAGGCCAAGATTCTTATTGACCTTCAAAAATCGTTTGTCCAGTGTACAGGCGTCCATCGTGAAGTAAAATCGAATCCATGAACTCGGGCGGTTATATACGCGTATACATCGGACACGCAACGAAAAAAAAAGACAAATAAAAATGACGTTCCGGGCGCTTATTTACCTTGGACGTGCTGTACTTACGTGGTCCCTCCGCGGGCTGTCATGTTTGTCTGAATAATTTGTGAGGCACGCGAAAACCTCCCACAGTTGGACACCCTTATAAAAGGAATTTCAAAGTAACGATAAACAATCATGTGCTTCCCTTGTTACGTGGCTACCACAGTCTTGTCCGCTTGAAAAAAAGTATAGTCTCCATCGTTTCTTGCTAAAAAATGATGGGCTGCCCACCATGAACATTAAGTATTGACAGTAAAACGGCTCTTGTTCGATATTCGTTTCAAGTTCTTCTACATAATAAAACGAACGTCATGGTGTCTATATGTAGAGTGTACGGTAGTTTCTTCTACGTCTGACCATTGATGGACATATACCCCACTTCATCCAGACTTAACGTGCAATCAAGCGTAGACGGTTGATTATTCTAGTCGACCACGATATCCAAGAGTTGGATGGAGGGACAGAGCATATCGCGAACTTGTTACTTTATCTGTTACATGTTTTTATTCCGCTGATGCTAAGTGTATACAGTGTAGAGAGTATCCGAATGATAAAGAAACGAAGCAATATCAAAACTTTATCTTGGTATACGACATGTATGTATAAGCATTTTTCTGAAATTGTACAATTGGTAAATTCAGCTTAACCAGTTGCTACAAATGTCACACTGGTTAAATTTTGTTAAGTAAAATTTTTTACAGCATCGTTATGGAGATATTTACAGAACAATTACTTTTCACTTTTCTCAATTGTATTGTTACGTTCATTTCCTACAACTGCACTTATAGATAGTACTGATAATAATGAGTTGACCAAAAAGAAAAGAAAAAACACCAATTCAATCGCAACGTCATAGTCATCGTAAGAATGATCTCTTCTTTGAATTAGCCACGTCACGTAACTTAGGTAGACTTCAATACCGTGAAGTACGAAACAGATGCTTTTATTATCTGTAAAGAATTCGTGCAGCCCGTGTACTATACACTTGTGCTATACATGCTGCGCTAGCTGAAGAAACGTCATTATATATTTACTTCTGAAAAGCTCTCCAAATTCAGTACCATAAGCCCCCCAGCGGTCAACACAGGTGGTGTCAAATTTCTCCTCAACGCCAACGCGTATAAAGACTGTGCTTTCGGAGTAGTATAATACCACAGTCCTTCGTATCTCAAAAATTGTTCACACAATTTATGTTGACAAATATTTATAAAACATTTTAATATCGAATCATAAGAAAACGTTATTTCATCATTATGATGGTTCGCTTAGTGTCTTCATTTGGATGTATCGCCTGTAAGTACTTACATATCAGTATATACAGTATCATTCGATACTATAACGAAGTGTCCTTGTATGGAAAGGAAAAGCAGGTGAATGAGCTGCACAAGAAGAAAACCACAGTATTTGTAGAATTCCACACAGGGGTCCATCGTCGATGTCTGATACCGAACACTTCAGCGCGTTATGATCTACAATATTCTCGATACGTTTTCTTTCAGTTGGAACCTCAACTTACCTTTACTAGTGTGATGCTGAACGACAACATGATCAATGCTACAGCGATAAACAGGTAGGTGTCGTGAACGTGTTCAATCTCCTTAATGTAACTGTTTATAAAATCAGAATATTCGAAATATCAGCCAAGAAAATTAAGTAGAAATATAATGCCCGACATCGAATGTTATATACACTATCGTACTCACTTCATGGCGTGCTGGTGCGCCTTAATCGAATGGCAAATGCTTTTGTACGTCTCGTCCGCTATGCTAGCTTTATACTTCTCGTCACTAAAGGCGTTACGCTTGATCGCGCACTTGAAACGATATCTAGGAACATTATACCGTTTAGAAAAATTGAAGACCCGCTTGCGGTTGGGAGAATGAACAATGTACGGCTAGACTGTTCACCCAGAAACATTGAGTAGTCCGCACGCGTGTTGGACGATGTTCATGTAGATCGTGTCACAGGATATGTATACGAAAAACACCACTGTTATTACACTGAGCATGTGTGCCATAATAATGAAATAATATTCCTCCTCGTCGAGGACATAGTACGCCGGGTAAATGAATCCCACCCCTCGAGACCCGTTTTTCGGCGAAATAATGTCAAGTGTGCGCGGTGTAATGGCCACTGCGGTAAATATGATATAGCAGAAGCATCCGTTTGCTGTAACAGACTTAGATTAATAAAGCGTAAAATAATATTGGCAAAACACGTTTCTCTTACCGACGTAAAGGCGACAAAAGAAAAGTCCCCTCCTTGCGTATTTGTCCATAATGTCCATTTCAGCTTTCGGTCTATCCGCCGACCAGTCATCGAATATGCATCCTAGAAGCATTCTCAACTGCAAGTTTCATTCGATTTATTATTAACATGAAATTGTTACGAAGAAACGTACGGAGCAACCTCACCTCTTCCTCGTGTATAATGTAATTAGTCTCTTTTATAATTATCCCGATCGCGACTAGCAGGAAAGGACATTGCTCTATTAAATTATCAGTGCTCATATAAACGACCACCCTTGCGATCTGCAGTAAAAATTATTCCTCAGACAGCCGGAAACCAACGGTCGGGCTACTAGTAGATATTTTACATAATTACAAGTAATCGTCCGTATACGTACTTGCGTGATTAAAGATGAAATCGCGATGAGAATCGTAACAGCTCTTCCGACCCATTTGAACCGGTTGTTTCCGCATGGCCATATCCCAGCCACAGACCCGCAACTTTTGTTAACGTACAGATAACTGTCCTCCACTTCCTTCGAATCCATCGTGAAGAATGAAACTTTCTGTTATGTTGACTCGACAACCAAAGAAGTACTCCCCGTAAAAAAAAATGGGAGGAAGACAGCGTAGACCGACCGCTGTAACGCGTGTGCTTGAATAATTTAGCGATACTATCGGTGAACCAAAGATTGCTACCCTCCTTCCAAACGTTCAGGTAATACTACTCATCCTTAATTCATACAGGGTGTCCCAGAACTCCCCATAGAGCCGAAAAGGGGTGATAGCTGAGGTGATTCTGAACACCTTTTTCCTTTGCGAAAATGTTGTTTGAGGCTTCGTTTTTAAATGGTTAACGAAAAACATTGACCAATCAGAGCGCGCGTAGAGCCCGCGCTCAGCCGCGGGAGTGTTGTGCTCGAGCTTGACGCTCGGCCGAGGCCGTGAATGTGAACAAGTCGCTCGGTCTAATAAGAGGCGTTTGCCAAAAGTTATATCGAATAAGGTATAAACAAATTAAGAACAATATTAAATTATTCGTTATTCCTCAAGAAGGAATAAACTAATTAGTCGTTATTCGTGTAGAATCAATGAATCGATTGACTAATAAACCTATCAATTGCAGCCCGCGTTAAATTAAAAAAGATTGACAGAAGATTCAAATTAGACTCACCCATGCATCCATAAATGAACCTGCTTCGACGAAAATGGGTCACTGTGTCATCCTACCGATCGTGACCATTGCAAGTAGGTATCCCGCAGTGCAGGACAGCTGATGTTACGGCCAGGTCAGCGAACTCACTTTATTTGACAAAACTTATTGCCTGCACGGCAACGATCACTGGGTTATTCTACCGATCCTGGCCATTCGAAGAACAAACACGTGGTGCACAACAGCCGATGTCTCGGTTGGAACAGTGAAATAACTTCGTTTCACAAAATTTCTATCATTGCACGAGCACTGTCATTTTACACTTCAAGATTTGAATTTATGAAATCAGTTGTTCCCATTTATGAATAATTGCCACTTATTATCTTTGAAGCGTCTCAACTTGGCTTTTTCTACTGCCAAATACGCTTTTGCACATTCTACAATTTCATCGTCGTGTTCCTGATCGGGTAATCACTCGCGAGCTTCGCGTTTTATAACTTAACTTTTATTTCGTTGAAAGTAAAAACAGCAATTACAGCGTCGGAGAGATCTTTACTGCTCGATGTTCGGACTGGTTCTGTCTTAAGAAATTGTGATGCGGTTTGCCACGGTGGATGAGGGCTAGTTCGAAGAATGTTATAAGGGAGAGTTACGGGTTGTCGCGGGGAGCACGCTTTATGGTGCAAAGGCCCTTGAGGCCCACGTGCTGGCCAGCAGAGTTTTCGGTTTCCAGAAAACACGGTCATGGTGAATTTAGTGAAAACATTTTCCAGTCCCCGGAAAAGGTATAGCATTACAAAGAATGTAATAAAAGATGTAGCATCTCGGAGAATGTAACAGTGTCTTGAACGCTTCGCAGTGCCTTCCCGGCGACTGGAAAATGTCTCCATTAAATTTGCCACGGCCGTGTTTCCTGGGAACCGAAAAACTCTGCTAGCCAGCACGTGGGCCTCAAGGGCCTTTCACCCTAAAGCGCGCCCCCCGTAAGGACCCGTAACTCTCCCTTATAACGTTTTTCCAGCTAGCCCTCGTCCACCGTTGTAAACCGCGTCATAGTTTCTCAAGACAGAATCAGTCTGAACACCATACAGTAAAGATCTCTCTGACACTGTAATTGCTGTTTTTACTTTCAACGAAATAAAAGTTAAGTTCTAAAACGCGAAGCTCGCGAGTGATTACCAGCTCGGGAACACGACGATGAAATTTCAGAACGTGAAAAAGCGTATTTGGCAGTAGAAAGGGCCAAGTCGAGACCCTTCAAAGTTAATAACAATCAGCCCCCTTTGGAGCCAGCAATTATTTATAAGTGGGAACAACTGATTTCATAAATTCAAATCATGAAGTGTAAAGTGCTAGTGATCGTGCAATGTTGGAAATTTTGTGAAACGAAGTTCTTTCACTGTTCCAACCGAGACATCGGCTGTTGTGCACCACGTGTTTGTTCTTCGAATGGCCAGGATCGGTAGAATAACCCAGTGATCGTTGCCGTGCAGGTAACAAGTTTTGTCAAATAAAGTGAGTTCGCTAACCTGGCCGTAACATCAGCTGTCCTGCACTGCGGGATACCTACTTGCAATGGTCAGGATCGGTAGGATGACACAGTGACCCATTTTCGTCGAAGCAGGTTCATTTATGGATGCATGGGTGAGTCTAATTTGAATCTTCTGTCAATCTTTTTTAATTTAACGCGGGCTGCAATTGATAGGTTTATTAGTCAATCGATTCATTGATTCTACACGAATAACGACTAATTAGTTTATTCCTTCTTGAGGAATAACGAATAATTTGATATTGTTCTTAATTTGTTTATATCTTATTCGATATAACTTTTGGCAAACGCCTCTTATTAGACCGAGCGACTTGTTCACATTCACGGCCTCGGCCGAGCGTCAAGCTCGAACACAACACTCCCGCGGCTGAGCGCGGGCTCTATGCGCGCTCTGATTGGTCAATGTTTTTCGTTAACCATTTAAAAACGAAGCCTCAAACAACATTTTCGCAAAGGAAAAAGGTGTTCAGAATCACCTCAGCTATCACCCCTCTTCGGCTCTATGGGGAGTTCTGGGACACCCTGTATACCACTTGGAACATGTACACTGTCATTCAATCGCTTCTTACCTTGATTCACTAAAATATAAGGTTTCAATTGTGACTGACATTGCGCAAGGGTGTACCGATACCACCGTCTTACGGATCACGGGGGTTGTAAACCGTACGTCCAAAGTGTCCCAACTTGTGAGTAGATAACATGTAAATTGTAGCGTGCCAAAGGGCTTTCCTCTACAGAGAGTATCCGTACTCGTATAATCTACTACGGCGCAAGTGCTTCTCAGTTATTTGATTCCTTTTACAGAGAAATGTATAGAAATGTCATCGTGTGCGTTGTTTCGAAAGATAAACGAGAGCCTATTCTCTATCCGAGAAAATATTTGTTCTACATCAGTACTCTGCTTAGCGTTAGCAAAGGTGTAGAATTAATCATAAGGATATGCGTATAATGTAATTAGGGGTGGCTTTCATGTTTGAAGAGATATCATGTGCCGATCACTAAAGAAAAATTTGTCTTTGAGGAAAGACGTCTTGCCCGTGTTTCTTCAGTCCGTAGTGCAGGAAGAGAATAATGCTTGAACCGGAGTATCATCATTATCGTGCTTATTAATACGCGTGTAATTAATTGACATTCAGAATGGTGTACATATTGCCCTCTTCGAAGTGTACCCGTAATCACAGTTCCTGCATTACCCTGCAAGTGCCCTGTATTGTGTAAGTAACACGATTTAGGCATTTAAGTGTGAATTTTTATTCTTTTTTTTTTTAGCAGTTTCAGATAGAACTGTAGTGCGATTGAATTTATTTTTATTTACAATAATCACAACAGGTAATACGTTTAGAAGAGTCCGAGGCGCGCACGATGCTTATAGTTCTTCACCGGAGATGGCAGCAAATACACGCCAATCTTGAAACCGTATCCCTCGGTACAGTCCACGTATCAAAAAGCTCTATCAAGCCGAAATCAATCGGGAAGAGATGATCAAAATCCACCCGTTTAATTAACTTTCCATCTTTCAGCCCCGAACGACCATGCGATATCAATAAATAATAGCCCTTCAGTTTTACCCGCATAAAGCTTTACTACACTTTACTATGTTTCCTGCTTAATTCCTTGCTTAATATTATTAAATACGAATGGATTAAACTGAAGTTCCGAACTGATTGTAGTAAACGAAGGAAGAAGGTAATGTATCAATGCTTGCAATTTAACTTGATGAGCAGTGTTGATGCTGGGTACAGGAAACGTTTTCACTAATATTAAGCAAGAAAGGATGCATAAGGAATCCTTTTCATCCGTTCAGAATCTTCACGTTGCACTGCTTTCATCAATATATTAAAATAAATTTTCCTTCATTAATCATCTAATCGCCGTTATTTCATCGTTTACATCAATAATCCAAGTATTATGAATTTTTTGTACTTAAGGTCAGGTGAAGGTCGAAAAATAAGCGAGATATTGGGGATGCTCCAGCTACATGGGACACCCTGTATACGGGTATCCGTAGGACACACAAGTTTTCTTGTAACAAGAAGGATAATACCAATTGCACAGCGATCATTCCCGTCGGGTGATGTGTACATACGTGTTCCCTCCTGGAGCTGTCATGTTTGGGATCATTTCGGAGACACGCAGGAACCCACAACTGGACAACTGCTTTGTAAGGGATGTCAAAGTCAGTCATACCATTCCCTCGTTAAAGTGCCCACTCTTGTCCCTCACACTTTAGAAAAGAATAGTCTTAATCATTGTTTCTTCAAAGAATCGTGGTTTTCAGTGCCAGCGCATAATAAATCGAGCGCCATGGTTTCTGCGGAGTGTCTGGGAGTTTCATTGTACGTCCGACCAATGGTAGACATATTCCACTTGTCATACGTGTATCCAGTGGATACCGTCCACGATTGATTGTTCCAGACTGCTGTGATATCCAAGAATTGGATAGAAGGATAAGCAGTAAGCATTCTGAACCTTTTATTCTATGCGGTCGTGCATTCATTTTATTTATGCCAAGTGCATACAGTGTAGAGAACATGTGGATAAAAAAGCGCGATGTATCAAACTTCAGCTCGTACGTATGTATAAACATTTATAAAAACCTGAATCTGGATGAATTATGCTTACCAAAATGTTTTATAAAATCGACCATATGTTACAATAAGCAATGCTCGCCTGAAACTTTAAACTTTGACGCTTCTCTTATCGGACGTCAACATTTTCTGAAGACATTGACAGTACCATTACGTTTCACATTCTTCGTTTGTATTGCCACAGTCATTCCATACACCTATAGATACTTTTAATAACAATCGACGAACAACGAACAACAACTCCATCGCGACATCCCCATCCGATCGTCGCGCGATTTAGGCGGATTTTAATACCGTGAAGTATGAAACCGACGCTTTTATTATCTGAAAAGAAACCGCGCGGCTCTTCTATCATTGACTGTTGCGGCAGCGAATTCAAAGCAAAATCGGTTGTTATATTTACTTCCGAAAAACTTTCCAAATTCAGTACCATGAGTCCGCCAGCCGTCAACACGGGCGGAGTCAAATTTCTTCTGAGCGCCATCACGTACAAAGACTGTGCCTTGGATGGTGTGTTGTACCACAACCCGTCGTATCTCAAAAATTTGTGTGCGCAAGTTAAATTTACAAATGTTTTAACACGAAGATCATTTGTTAAATGATACATCTTCGATTCAAAAGTTGGATTATTCATAGTTTTCATTTGTAGATATTAATTCGTCTGTGCATACTTACATATTATTGTACACCGTATCATTAGAGATTATAATGAAGTGTCCCTGAATAGACAGGAAAAGTATGTGAACGAGCTGCACAATTAGGAAGCCACAATATTTGTAGAGTTCCACGCAGGGCTCCATCATCGATGCCTGATTTCGGACATTTAATCGCGTAATGAAATAGGGATGTCATTCCGAAGAGCGCCATTCGCCGAGTTGCATGAAATTTGCTAGGATTTGAGTGGAAGGGGTGAGGATCCCAACTATAAAATTTTAGGCGCGTGTATTTGATAGTTTCCGAGATATTAATTAACAACTTTCCGCACGATACACTGAATTGTGGCTATACAGACGTGACCAACGTAAACATCTTCGCTGGAGTAGCAGTCGTCGTCAGGGCACTCGACTCGACACTCGACGACTACGGCTGCTATAGCGAAAGGGGGTGCAGTTGTTACGTCTGTATAGACAGAGTTCTATGTATTGTGCCAAAAATTTTAATTAATATCTCGGAGACTAATAAATACCTGCGGCTAAAAGTTTATGTTTGGGATCCTAATCCCTTCCCCTTGGATCCCCTCTACATTTCATATCGATCGGCGAATGGTGCTCTTCGGAACAATATCATGAAATGCTTATACTCCCAACACCTATCATGTTAATTGAAAGATCAACTTACCCTTACTAACGTGATACTGAACGATAGCATGGTCAATGCTACAAGGATGAAGAGGTACGTCTCGTGAATGTGTTCGATCCCCTTAATAAAGCTGTTCAAACACACGTATTATACGCAATTATTAAATGCGTCCCAGTTAACAAAGATAGCGGAGTAATCATTTGTAAATGGAGTTCGGAATGTTTTATACATTGAACAGAAGAATTAAACGTAAATACAATGTTTGCCATCGGATTGTACATTTCACGGACACAATAATGCTTATGCATGATTATACTGACTTCATGGCATGCTGATGTGCCTTAATCGAATGGCACACGTTTTTGTACAGCTCATCCATCACCAGAGCATTGTCCTTCTCTCCGCTGGTGACATCATATTTGACTGCCCACTTGAAGCGATATCTACGAATATCACACCGTTTAGAAACATTTAAGAACTGCTTGCGGCTGGGAGAAAGAACAATGTACGGCCAGACTGTTCACCCAGAAACATTGAGTAGTCCGCACGCGTGTTGGACGATGTTCATGTAGATCGTGTCACAGGATATGTACACGAAAAACACCACTGTTATTACGCTGAGCATGTGTGCCATGATAATGAAATAATATTCCTCCTCGTCGAGGATATAGTACGCCGGATAAATGAATCCCACCCCTCGAGACCCGTTTTTAGGTGAAATAATGTCCAGGGTGCGGGGTGTGATGGCCACCGCGGTAAATATTACATAGCAGAAGCATCCGTTTGCTGTAAGGGTCATGGAATAGTACTAATAATAACTGCATCACAATAACGGGGAAAAAAAAGAGGAAAAAGGGAAAGTTGTAGTAGCACCATTTATGATATCAGTTTCACGCAACGCACCACGGACTCTCGACAATAGTAAGAACATTTCTTACCGACGTACAGGCGACTAAAGAAGACCCCCCTCCTTGCATACTTGTCCATAATGTCCATTTCAATTTTTGGTCTGTCTGTCGACCAGTCAGCGAATACGCATCCCAGAAGCACTCTCAACTGCAAGTTTCATTCGATGTATTTTAAACATGAATTTGTTGGACAAACGAGCACAGCGGTCTCACCTGGTCCTCGTGTATAATGTAATTAGACTCTTTTAAAATTATCCCTAGTCCGATTGCCAGGAATGGGCATTGCTCTATTAGAGTATCACTGCTCATATGAATTAGCACTCTTGCAATCTGCGGTAAAAATCATTCCTTAGACGCCCAACCAATAACAGATCGAATCATTTTCAAATATGTTACTGATTTACAATCAGTCGCTTGTACACGTACTTGCGTAATTAAGGATGAGATTGCAATGAAAAGCATGACGACCCGGCCAACCCATTTCAATCGATTGTTTCCGTACGGCCATACACCGGCCACAGATCCGCAACTTTTGTTAATGCAAAGATATTTCTCCTCTACCCCCTTCGGATCCATGGTGAAGTATGAGACTTTCTATTACGTTGATTCGACGGTCAAAGAGGTACTCGCCGTAGAAATGGAAGGACGGTCGCAAAGAACGATCGCTGTAATGCGTGTGCTTGAATAATTGAATGGTGACGTTGGTCAATCAGAGCCAGTCATCCTTCTTCCTTTTCATTTTTGATGCATCTACTACCGCTCGGAACATTTATACTGCCACGCGGATACTTGTTACTGCTATTGTCCAAAATATAAGGTTTCAATTGTGACTGACATTCGACAAGGGAGCGCCAACGCCAATGCCTTATACATAGATCATATAGGGGTATGAACTGTACTTCTAACGTGTCTCTACGTATAAGTAGACAATATGTAAATTGCAGTGTGCCGAAGGATTTTTTTCCTGCGGACATTATGTGTAGCGATATAATCTGCGACAGCGTAAGTGCTTCTCAGAATATTCAGCTGCCTTTACAGAGATCGGAACATAAAGTTCACTGTGCGGATTGTTTCAACAGAAAAAAAAAGAAGGATGAATATTCGATTTAGTCACAGTACGAC
Organism: Holcopasites calliopsidis; assembly: GCA_023838395.1. Classification (NCBI taxonomy): domain Eukaryota; kingdom Metazoa; phylum Arthropoda; class Insecta; order Hymenoptera; family Apidae; genus Holcopasites; species Holcopasites calliopsidis. The sequence continues at coordinate 3,032,615 of JALHAQ010000003.1, forward strand.
GATCAACTAACGATCTGAAACGTTTCTTCTCAATTAACGTTTCCGTTTAGTGTCAACAAAGGTATAGAACGAGACAAATATTGTCGGTGTAATATAATTGGGGGTGGGTTTCATTTTCAGCATGGTATCACGTACCAATTATTTTATAAAGCTATTATGTAAATATAATTTAAGATTATTCAAAGGAAGTTAAATACGTGTTGTGAGGAACAGCTATTGTCCCAGAAAGAGACAAGAAAACCCAGCCGCCAGGTAATTTACTAATGTAGAAGCATTCCACCCCGTGCCATTCCCTCTAGAATTTCCGCTTTCATCTCGTCACTTGTTTCACCATGTTCCACCCTTATCCCTCTCACAGTAGCGAACTGGATACGTTCTTCTTCTCCTTTTGAAACCCTTATCCGAATCTTCCACCCTCCGACTATGAGGGCGTGTTATCTGTCCGCTTGATGCGAGCTATTAGGCGATTGCATTTTGAATAAAATATAAGCGAAACACCCCGCCGCCGCCGGCTCAAAATGATAATTGTCATTGAGAAGTCATCCCGCGGCCTTCCTATTTTTTGGTTCACCCTCTGGCTTAACATCCAGCCCATCTGCCTAGGTATTCAATTGTACAGATATCAATTCGGATTCAGGTAAATGTCGATTTGAATACAAATTTTTATATTTAAATTTGGGTAACGAATTTCGCAATTTTAATGCGAGCTATAATTTTATTCTTTTCAAAGAAGAGATATTCTTAATGCAGAAATAAAACGAGATTAACTTGATGAATTTCCGAACTTTCTTCATGTAAGTTTTTGTGCTCCATTAGCAAAGTACTAACACTGCCTCTATATTATTTCAGATCATCAGAAACATGCAAAACATACAACACGCAAAAGCCAAAGCAGCAACAATAATTGTTGTCCCAAAAGCAAGCAGAGTGCAGTGCGCAAAATCCTTTCCGTGAATGCAAGATCGCACTGTAAGTAATAATCTTTAGCTTCTGAAGCGTTTGTGTAGCATATTCAAATCTATGTTATTATTGTTATCGTCATTTTCATTAATATCCAATTACAAGATGTATTGTAAAGTAATTTATTAGAACAATATTATAAGAAGTAGTAGTTTAAGCTTATATATTATCATTTTTGTAATTTGTACATTATTGCAGTTTTTCAATGAATTTTCACAAAAGGAATGCAACTGGTTTCATTTTTTTTTAACGTCTGTCCACTCCTAATAATTTAAGTTCCAAATAAGTGATGGAAAACGACGTCAAGTTTCAGGAATCTCCGATAATATTGAAGTTTCCGTAATTTTCTGGGAAATGACGTCAAATTCCAGGATTTAGTGAAAAAGCATACTTTTGCAACGTTGTTGCTCCAAAAAGTCGAGTCAAACTTTGTAAAAACGCCGTTTGGCAACATCGTTGCTAACTACGTTTCCGAAATGTTTGCCTTGCAACTTTGTTGCTTAGTGATTCTCAAAGAATCGGCATAAATCATTTCGACATAGATCCAATTAATCCCATCTGTTTTTCCTTTAATTTACAGGCTCGTTAATCAGGAAACGAATATATTTGTGAAAAACGAGACTTCGGTTCCCTCCAATGTTCTAAAGTGCCTGCGACAAATAAAAACGGACACCAAGAAATTCTACAACGTTTCCTTTTATTGCAGTACAGAGCACGCGGTGATTCCTAACGAATGCATAGTTGCCGAACGCGCACTCGGCTTCGTCAGCATCGAACCGGGAAGGAAGCAGAAGCCATCAATAACTAGCAGAACCAGTGCTCGCTTAACTCTAACGGAGGACGATTTCTAACGATCCCCCGGCAACGTCCAACTTCTGGACGTAATTAATTCCCCGGCTAATCTGGAATGCTATAATTAATTGCCGCTGGCTGGTGAGGGGATCGAGGAGGGGTGGGGCGGGGGCTGCAACAATATGTACCCGGTTCGATTAGAAACACGGACTTCCGTGCAGTTATGCAATTAATTAAATTCAGTTTGTTATGCGCGACCAATTGTTAATTACGGCTAAAGTTAGAGGCACCGGTGCTCCATCGAATTGTCTCGAAACGCATTGTCGTTACTGCTCCTCGTCGTCGTCGAAACAACCATAATTATTTGCGCTGTTGGAACGATAAATTTTGACGTTTGTCGCGCGTGAAATCAAAGGTGTTCCGCTACTCTGTCGTTCCTTCTATCTTTTCAGCCCTGCGTCGCTGATACGTCTGAAGGATTTATATGTGAGAACGTTTGTTTAGTGTAGCATACAGTTACAGTTATAATAGGCGCACACACCAGCTACCCGCACAGAGCATCTGGCGTTCTCCTTTCCGATGAGGAGGAGACATTTAACGGGACACGTACATGCTCGGCCAATATTGCGTTTGTGTCGTTCAATAAATAGGCGGGCAAGCAACTCCGACGGAAACCCGTGTTAATTAACGTTGAGTTTCAGGACTGATTTACGTGGCGTCTAATTAGCGGGCCTGCCGGCGACGTAGTAGGCATTTTGATTGGCCACTCCGCGAATAGAGCACAGGCCGATTGGCCTTGCTTTCCTGTTCCGCCAGTATCGATTGTTTTCGTTTCTTCTCCTGGCCTACACAGACCTCTCCTCCTCGCAGCTACCCGATATAACCCCATCCTCACCTCGTGGCAGGTTGCTCTTTTTGCCCTCTTCTCTTGGAACCAAGCGTAGATCGCAGAAGCAGTTGCGCGCCCTCAAAGGGATTCCATCGCATGGACAGTGTCGGCTTGAAAATAATGTATTACGGTCGTCTGTTCGCTCATTAAACCGTCCACTTTTTTACGCTATTACTACAGTTTTATTTCGGTCCGCGGACCCCGTGGATCCCCGACGAATTCCTCTCGTTTTGCATACGGATACGGGCTGCTCGACCATTTTGGTCTACCTGTGATTCAGATTGAATCAGTCGTTGAACCGATTTGCGTTCGCCTCAGGATAATTAAGAATGGTGTTGGTAGAAATCGTGTCCCCTTATTTCAATTATTCGAAAAATAACGATGGGCGTTCCACTTTCATTTCGCTGCTCGCCTTTTTCCGCTTCATTTTGCTTGTGTTTTCGTTACAAACAGGGGCCACCGTTAACTCGTTTCTTTAGGACCAATTTACAGCGGCGGAATTCAATTTGCGAGCAACAGTGGCTGCCAATTACTACAGCCTGCATGTATAATAACTCGATCGAGCGTAGCGCGCAGCCTGCCACTTATGCCCTGTGTACGTATTTAAATTGCGTTACCGCCGCAGAATAGTTTCGTTTATCGTGCACCCAGAAAGCGGTACGCGCGGGCCACGTAATTGGAACTATGCGCGAGCCCTGTTGTATTTTATTCAAAGCGATCCCGATCGAGTCAGATTGCATGACATATCGATCGCGCTCGTTGGTTTACCAATTCTACATTTCTGTCTACTTCAACTATTAAGTAATATTAAGTAGCTCTATTACAAGTAAACGCACTGGACTGGCCAAAATGCCCACGAAAGTGTACATATGTTTCTTCATTGATTTCATGATCGGAAATATTACCGACTACCAGTATCCAAGTCGATAAGGGAGGAGATTCAACCCTTAGTTGCAACCCCTTTAAACTGTTCTTGCGAGGAACATTCGCATGTATTTGCACCTTGATTAAATTTTGATACAAACGGTACGCAAAGGTGCCTCAAACGTCAAGTATTTATACCAAGGTACTTTAGAAAGGGTTCACGCAACCTTAGAATCTGTTACAGATGCCGTTGGAACCAACCCTCAACTTTGTCACATCTTGACTGTACTAACTGGAAGAAATCAATATTACCAAAAGTTCCTAATAACGAAATATACTTTTTACGCATTCGACTTTTATAATTTTCGAATTCCATTGAAGAACAGGTATGGTTAATTTTCAACCCTCAAACGTGGAAGGCATACTTGCGTTTAAAAACAAATTAAAATACCTACATTTAACCATAATGATTTATTTAGCCTGCGTTAAAAAGTTCTGATAAAAATTTCGGGAAAATATTGATAATCAACATGCATATTCGTCCATGCTCCGTTCTGAAAACGCGGCTAGTAAGCTCACGAGGGTAAGGGCGTGAAAACGTCTTATACCCTCGTCTGTGGAAACGTTCGCTTACCTTGAAGTGAATCCGTCCTTGTCTGCCTCCAGTCGCGGAGAATTACCAAGGGAATATTCGTGCGAGTACTATGGAAGAATTGGGGCACGTGTGATCGCACATACATGTACGGTAGGGCGGTTCTTGTTTATTGACGACGGAACCTTTGGACGCTCTCAGCTTTGAAGAATATTCCAATGTATAAGAAAGTTTATACCAAAAAACATTCGACTGTATGTGACTGGAAGGAACCACCGTATGGTACACGCACGAAGCTGACGCATAATTAAATATAATTTACGTGAACGAACGATGTACTAAAAACTTGTGATTTTTATTTAATTAATAAACGTGTTTTTTTGTGTGTGTGTGTCTGTCCGTATGTATTTTTTTTTTGTATTTTACAAGGGGCCACGAGACCATTCGTAGATGTCGTCGGGTCCCGGACAAGAAGATCGAGATAAATCAAATAACAAAATTAACTAAACGCGAAAGATCGAACCGCCCTGATCTAACCGCGCGTACGCTCAACCGAGGACGACGCTCCTTGGCATTCCAGCACCACTGGATACGCGCCAAACGCAACAACCCCAACCCTTCTTCACCATAATCACATATTACGTAACGCGAAGAATAAAAAGGCCTCCCTATCTTACGATTACTTTCTTGAAAAGAAAAGGAATCAACGACGAAATTACTCTTGAGCGGATGGATTTCGAGTGCGAAACGTAGCCCAACCGTTGTCTCCATAAACCGAATGAAAATGTAGCGAACAAGAAGCAGAATTAACAACAGCGTCCTCGATTAATAGTTACACCTGGATTTATACATATGAAAACCGTTTAACAAGCAACACGATTGTCAAAGTGATCTCCCCCTCGCTCGTAAATCGGCCTACGCGTCCAGTGGTGGTGGGGCCGTTGAATTCATCATCGCAGGTGCGACTCGCCCGCCCGTGTAAAAGACGCAGAGCGCCGCCGCCGCGTTTAATAGTAAATACATAACCATTTATATCACACAAACTTTTAACAATATACAAAATGTACCCTATGTACAAGATTAAATTACACGACCGCCGTGACGCGACACCCGTCGTCCGAGCGAAGCTCGCGTCGCTTTCCGCTGGCGACAAACGCACCCGCGACTCGACCGCTCGCGCGTACATGAATCGGCTGATCGCCGGGGTGGGCAACGCGCGCGGCGTACCGAAGAGGAATCGAGGCAAGGGAAAAGAGCACGATCTCCCTTGGATCCCTCCGAGTTTCATCGGACACCGTTCCAGCGATCGACGTTGAAATCGTCGCCGATTCTTCATTTTGGCTTTCCTTCTACGCTCTCATTCTCGCTTCGAAACCTTGCAACGCGCGCGACAGCGTTCTCAGCGGCGATAACGTCGCTGAGAGCGTGGCGATTAAACGAGTAACGATGAATTTTCCGCACGCCGCGGATCCGGTTATTCTGCCGTTTTACAGATTTTCGGGAGTGGACTCTTTCGTCGATTACGATGAACGTGTCGATGGAAGGTCGAGGATATAGAATTTGGTACAAGGAAACGAGAAAGAGATATCTCTTCCTTCTTCCATTGCGAGTCAGCATTCTAAGAGTAGCTCTATATCTTGACTTTGATCAATGTCTTCTTCTCTATTTAATTAGTAATGTCTACTTAATAACTTCGTCAATCGTTTCAGGGGCAGCGCTGGTGATGCTTTTCCGTTTCATTCCGAAAATGAGAAACCGGCGAGAGTGCGTGTGTGACCGCCATGAAACGAGCCGAGCGAGCCGTTTCCGCACGATTCACACCCGAAACATGTGTCTTTTCGCATTGAGCCTCGAACGTGCCTGAGCCCGTGCCGTTTCCGCTTCTAATCGCCGTAACGCCGTCCGCCGCAACGAAACAGCACACCGTTTGAACAGGAAACATATCGTACAAGTTAGCGGAGGATCTTTATGCAGAAACCGACAACGGGCTCGAACGATAGTTAGATACATCGTAACGTGTTCACGATTATACATTTACGTAAATGGTTTATTGCGGATGTCGAAACCCTGCCGCTTGGAAAGTATTGTTACACGCCTCAATTTCTTCGCCAAACGCGTCCCTTTGAACATCGACGCTCGTGCTATCGTCGCTCGACAGTAATTGTGTCTTGATTTTCTACGGAGAGAATTACGCTTTCGAAATCGTACACCTTTCCGCAAGACACGAAAACGCAATTGACTCCTTTTTCTTTTTGTCAACATAAACGATACAAAAATTTGACGCTCTTTATCGTTACAATTTCTGGGACAGATTCATCGATTTTCTTCAACAAGAAACGGAAGCGTTCCTCAGGTGCGTTCGTAGCTATGAAATTTAAATGACATTTTTTTTGTTCGTTTACCTCACGGCAAGAGGGACTTGATTAACGGATCGCGAGAACAAGAAACGTTTAATGAGTTTACGAGGGAAAGCCGTACCTCGAGAACGAGGAAAGAATCGGTGTTTTTCAAAGAAAAATAATTTTCTATAGACCGAGATTCGACGTTCTCAATCGGCGAATTATCGGACCTCCGGGTCGATGCAATTCTCTTTTTACATACATACGTGACCAAATTTCAAGACCCGAAATTCCGCCGACTCGGCATTACAGCGCTAAACGGTGTACTGTGAAAGAAATATAAATCGCGCGCTCGGAATTGGTTGCACTCTCCGCAATACCGAGGATCTTTATAAAATGACCAATTTTTAACACAAGCGTTACTCTAACGATTCCCTATTCGAGCGCACTGATTGCAAGTGATTTAAGGCAAGGAAAAGTTTGATCCGCTCTACTCTCAATGGTCGGGGATACACAATTTATCGTCAATTGGATTGTGTAACGAGAACGCAGAGGGTATCGAGACGCGTTACCAAAGGAAACGCCCTGAAACACGAGCGAGAGTGATTGCCGGTTGTACGGCGCGTTATTAACAAGATTACACCGGGGATCGATTGAGCGCGAACGAGCACCGAAGAATCGTGCGAGGCTGAAGAAGGCTTCCGTTGCGCCGCTGTCGGCGACGACACACGCGCGGCCCGTGCAGCGAGACGTTTCAATTATCCTCGACTCTCCGTGATTGAGCAAAGATTATTGATTAGAGTGGAGACCAGTCGAGAACGCGTACACAGAACGACGCGTTCTCGCGCCAGCCAGATAAGTGTACCGCATTCCGTCCGAGTTTCGTCTCGAGCGTTCTCGAGGAGATCGGAGTAACGATCATTATTGACTGTACACACGCAAATTACCATGCGGCTAAAGACCGGACGAACGTCCACGATCGGCTCGAACTTCTACATTTTCTGCGTAAGTTCATAGTCTGATCGCCAAGGGTCCACACCATTTCTCAGTCCTCGTTCACTCGGATGATCCTGCGTTCCCTTTGCAGCGCGCACAGCGTTCACCAGGGGAAACGATTAACACCCACAGATCGGTCGGTCGGGCTTATTCAAGTCCACGATTCGCCGTTATATCTCGTGCAACGAAATTCATTCCTGCACGACGAGACACGGAAAGATGATCGGCGGCTTGGATCGATAAAGCCTTGAGAACGCCTCCATTGATCTCGTGGATTATTCGATACTTTCGACGAGGGGTAGTTGGCTCAATCGCAGGTGTCCTGTGCCCACGGAGACCAGTCCTGATAGGTGGACGCCTGCAGGTGCGTTTGCTGTACCGCCAGTCCCGGATGCGCGTGGCTCATCTGATGATGATGATGGTGGTGATGGTGATGATGGTGGTACTGCTGATGACCCGGCGGAGGCGGCGAATAGGGATCCCCTCCGACCGCGACGTCCACGACGTCGACCTGCGGCGGTACGACGGCGGGCGTCGGCTGCGGAGAGGCTTGTACCTTCTTCGGGCGACCGACCGGGTTACCACCTCATTCGCGACTCCTTCGAGGCCGGCCGACCTTACCTTTCCTCACGGGGGCGCCGCCGTTTCCGGCCGCTGCTGCCGCGGCGGCCGCCGCGACGCTCGACGATTTCACAATTTTATGCCAATCCGTCTCGCAGACCGGCGAACCCGACAACAGGTAGTACCTGAAAGTTGCGCAACAGTTCCGTTAGTCGCCCTTATTATTCCCAATATATTTTACAATTAATCTCACGGTTAACCGCCATGATTTCTCGCCGGCTCGTACCCCTAATTTCGCAGTTGCGTATAATAGGCGATATCTTACCTGTCGCCGGAAACGAGTTGACTGCCGCATTTACTGCAGGTGAAGCATTTCTGATGAAACACGGATCCACCCGCCCTCATTACCAGCTCGCTGGCGGGTATCGCGTTGCCGCAGCCCGAGCAAGCACCGCTGCTTCCGAACATCCTGAAACAATCGCGAATCACGTTAATCAATTAGCTACCTTGGTAACCTGTGCATTACTATCTTGTTTGATTAGTTTCCCATCAGTTTATCAAAGTTTCTGCTGGCTTGTCCGATACCGATTCAATCCTGCCGGCACAACAGAAGAACGGCGAAACGTAATCAGGGGACGAAGAACTTGCGAGAGGGGTCCGAGTAGGTTAGTGGTTACATAGGCGACGTTAAATTACGGCCAGTCAAAGGGTAAGAGAGACTGATCAGGGAGGGCGGAAGAAAACGAAACGGCGCGACGCGATACGCCGGTAATTACGGGATTTCTCTTTATTCTCCGGAGTAGAATGTTCGTAGGTTCGTTAATGCTTCGTCGCGCTATATGGACAGCTGGGTAAATTAACGAGTTCAGATCTATACAGGCTCCGCGTTATTAATTCATCGGTGTTGACTGAAAACCGATATCTCGCAGAAACGTAAGCCGATAAGCGGGTACGATCGATATCGTGCCTGTGCCATTTGTATTATTATTAGCGAAGCGAAATGATTGATTCAACCCTCCGATCATATGGTATCGAGAACTTTGAATTCTTTTATCTTGTCTCTCGCGTCTATCTTTTGCCTACGCCAAGACAGAACAAACTCTTTTCTATTTCGAATTCCAGCAGCTAGATCAACCAATGTCTGAGTAACGCCGTGATTCCTCCGAGACGTGCCGCAGCGCGCCATTAGTCCGAACGTACAAATTTATCATTGGGAACGAGGGTGGGCGCGACAAGGGGTATAGGCCGTAGAAAATCCTTGTCGGTCGGACAGAGCGAGACAGGCGACCAATTACGGCTGCGGCCGTGGGCTCAGGAGGGATGACATTCTCCGGCCCCGGTTTGAACGCGAAGCCGGCGATAGACGCGAAGCGTTTCCAATTAAACCTCGCGCCGGTCTCGTCGCGCAAACACTTTCTAACTAAATGAGGTTAGACCGGCGACACAGAGGGACCGCGTAGAATCCTATATTCAACCCGCCACACGCTCCTTTTTCCTCTCTCCCTTATTATGCGTCGCCCCGCTGACGTTCCGGCCGCTTTAAACGACATACAACAGAGAGGGCCGGGGAGAGGACAAGAGTCGGCGAGAAGACAGGGGTGTGAGGACCGATTATAATAAGGCGTCGCGTATATACATAATTGTCGCGGGCTCTTCGTTCGCGCGAACCGAACCGACTCGACACCTGTCCTCCTCCTCCTCCTCCTCCTCCTCTATTTCTCCGTAAACGAGCTGCCGCTAGTTTCTAGTCGCGGCGAAGAAAAGAGCAGCGTCAAAGGGTAGAACAACGAAGCGGGGATGGCGGAAAAATTTGTCTCGCTTCTGCAAATTTTCCCCAGTTTTCAAAGGCTTGGCCAACGTTGCACACTTTTGACACCGTCGAAACAGGCACACCTCTTTCCGTACAAACGGTCGTGATATTCGAAGGAGGCTGTGGATGAATTACGAGGAAGGGAAGAGAGCTTCGTTGGACTGTTTTCACTCTATGAACGGTGATAACGAAATTCTATATGACACAAGTTTTTGTCCCGTTAAGGATTAAAGGGGGAACATCCTCGGTGTCATCCTTCTATTCTTCAATGAAAATCATCGGGGTGAAAGGTCAGAATTCATTTCCACTGAAAGGGACAGACGTTCGAAAGAGCTGCGAGGATTAACGAAAGAGGAGACATCCGGAAATTTCACTCGCCCGGTTCTCTCGATATTACGAACTGCATCGTAAACGCTTCCTTCGCGGACCAGTCGAGCGTAAGTGCGCTTCGAATTCCGAAAAGATTCGCGGATTCTCAGGGAAAGGAAGGCGCGGGTAAAGCCGTCGCCCCGAGCTGCGTACTTTGCGTTATCTCGCGATACAGAATAATCTTTAGGAAATGTTGCGCGCTGCGTGAGCGAAGCTTTACAAGTTCTTATTATAATCTTTAAATGTGCGCGCCTCGTCGAGTTGTCGCGTGGAAGCTTTTGGTCGGCGTTGGACCCTGTACGTCATTAAAATTCCTCACTTTATGATCACGCGGCTCTATCTCTCTCCCTCGAAACGGTTATTAATAGTAACGCACGCTACTCGGGCGTAATTGAAATAATCAATGAAAATATTTGGGTTAAATGTAACCGGGCTCGATATAAAAACCAAGGCATGGAAAAAATGGGAGAGAAGACGGGAGCGGAGGAGAACGAACCAAATTGAAACGAACCGACGAAAAACGGTTGACGCTGTCCGATCAAGCCGATGAAATATCGAGCTTCGCCGTGTGAATTCATCGGAGTATCCGAAGAGCGTGCGCTTAGGAAAATAAATATTTCCCGTCCGCGACATCTCGATAATACATCTTCCGTCGCTGACCGCTGACGATTTTATTTTCACGTCAGAAGTACGCTTACGCTAAACTGATTTTTTATCTGCTTTTTATGCCCCGGAACGTTCTAACTCGTGGGAAAGGATCATTTTGGGCGGGCAAAGTTAATTGGGTAGCGGTAAAACGTGCCATGGAGCACATGAAAGTTAAATAGGAATTCCAACAGGTCTCGCTATCTTCATCGTTTAAATGTAAAGGGATAAAATTCTAATTTCATTCATCGAAGCTTTTACAGGTCTATATAAATTTATCGAGGGATTTGAAAACTCGGGGAGGCTGCAGTCGCACAACGAATTCTGCAAATTGAATTGAAATTCCCTCTTGGATTTTAAATGCGGCACCCTACAGATCTACACTAACATGTAAAATAAATCCGGTTTTCCGTCTAGATTATTCGGAACGCGAACGGTGCCCGCGACTGTGAACTGCTCGAAGATGTTGAGCAGCGCGAGCTTTCCACCCTGACCCTCTCCGTCACCCCTTTCCCGTCCGCGATACAACCAAGATTAGTTAAAATGTATTCGCCGCGAGCAAATTAATATCCATCCATTAGCATTACGCGCGCCGGTATCTCGGGCCAATTTCCTCAGATGCCCCGCGTCAGGTGTTTCGATTACGGAGGGACGATCTTAACATTTCAGCCTGACCGTGGACGTCACGCATCGTCCGCCGCGGTCGCATCAATACCGCGCGGGCCTTATATCTTCGTTAATAGCGGCTAATGTTTGCCGAACGTTGCCGTCTGCGCGTTGCAGCTGTACGCCAGTGTCTCGTAAAGTTCGCTGTTTATACCGCAATTAGCCGTGCAACGATACACGATCGCGCGTCGAATCGCCCACGACACGCCACCTTTCTCGGTATCTAAAGAATTTCGAAGTTCGAACGATTCTTGAGCCGGTCGAAATGGGGCACAGTAATGGGCAAATCAAATGATTATTTGTTATTCGATCATTCGATTTCTCTACTGGCATCGGGGGTGAGTACGGCTGGATGATGGTATCGAGCGAACGAGAGAGTAATAATCTTGCAACTGAGCCAACTATTTATCCAACGTAGACTTCGTAACTCTTTCGTCTTATCGTAGTCTTTCGTGCGAGTGTATCACGTTGATCGACGAATAAAATCAAGCGGACACTGCTGCGACTTTTCTCGCAGATCCGCTGGTTCGTTTAATGCCGGATACACATACACACACGTACAGGGGGGGGGGAAGTGAAAATGAGAAAGCGTGCAAGGAGAAAATGAAACAAAGTTCTTGCCCGTGCGCGCTTTACCAGAGTGGTCGCGCGTTTAATTGCATCGGATAGAGGGAACGTTTTGCATACGCGATCCGTTCGACGTCGAAAAAACGAGGGAGGACACAAAAAGTTCCGCGTATCACAGCAGACGCAGAAGGAAAGCACTTGCACGAGTACGCCCGATTTCGCCTCTGTTTGCGCTTTTTTCATTAATTTACGATCGGAATTAGGCGCACAATACTCGTAATCGTTTGTCGTTCAGCCACGTATATACGTGTGTATATGTTCGTTGAAAGTTTTTCTCCGAGCGCCGGTGTAAAATGCCCGTCGAGTAAATTTTCTCCGGAATGTGAAAGGCCTCCCACATTTACGTTCCGTGATATAGTATGCGTTTCTCTGTACACGCGCGCGCTAGCACGGGTGTAGAGTCCGCCTCGTTACACCTTCACGAACACGGACGGGTCAATATAACGTCCAGCCGCACGTAGAAAGAAATCGAACGGATTGAGATCGCCATGGTCCACTCGATTCTCGATGCATTCGGCTGCAATTACGCGTTGACTCGTTCCACTTGCCGCCTGATCAATCAGCCACGTGAATAATTCAAATGATCCTTCGATGAAGGGAGCCAGCGCTGTGCCCCGATGAAATCGCGACGACTCGAACGGAGTAGAGTTCAGGTGCCCGAGGATAAAAATGCGTAACAATGTCCTCCACAGCGTAAGTATGCACATACTACCAAAATCCGCGAAGCCAGAGATACATCCAGCCTGAATTCAATCGATTGATACCAAGTGCTGTACGTATATGTACTTTTCATTTCTGCTGCACACGGAACGCGCGGCTCTCGGCTCTGTGTGTTCGCGCTCGTTGGAGCGTAGCAACTCGGACACAGACACTGCACATGTGCACGTGCAGCTTGCATACAGCGATATTTTATCGGCCACTCTTATATAGGGCAAACACACGGCGCACAGAAGCGTTCGTTTTTCCTTCGAACTGCACGCCGCACCGGACCGGAACGAAGAGAGCACACGCAGGAACGGGGAACCTGTTGATTCCCTGCGTGGAGAATTCGGCAATGCGGAATGAATTAAAATATCGAGCAGCGGCATCGACCGTATCATTCGGCGATTTACGCGCGGAGAGGTGGCAAAATGATTACGTACGTCCACGAAATGTTCGCCGCGGTCCGATTCTCGTTTATGTTGAATCGAAACCCGCCGCCCCAGCCTGGCTCGTCGATAAAATATCGGAGAATTTTAATAGGCGCGACCCCATCGCCGTCCTTTAATCTCGTATCGGCCCGCCGACCTGTGGCCACTTTTGCTTCTTGCATATTGCATCCCGCGAGCGACGCACCCGCAAAATATACCACTGAGGTGAGAAGACGAACGATGGAAGTCCTTTCCGATCGTCAATTTCAAAGCTGCTGATGGGGGGGTAGATTCCTTGTCGAATATGAAAAGCGACGTGAGATGGTCTTTACTAGTGGCTGATTAATTTTTTGGCAACTTCAGTAAAAAGAAAAAAGAAACGGTTTTTCATGTCCTTTAAAAATTCTCCACTTTACTGCAGGAGTTATTGAACAAGCTTGATAATAAAACATAATACAATAACAGTCCGGGTAGTAGAAATCTCCATTAATCACGATCCACGTTTCCAATAATTAATCTTACATAAAATGACTGTTTCATCCGCGATAAATCCTCCGCAGCAGATTTTCCACCGCAGAAAAAAAGAACCAAGAGGTAAGCTCGCGAGGGAAACGCGCAAACAAGTAACTAACAACGCAAGCAAAAACAAACACGAGAGAGAGAGAGAGAGAGAGAAGTGGAGGAAGGAAAAGGCGAATAACACGATACAGAGGAAACGAGAATCGGATCCGCGAGGCGTAGGAGAAGATTGTCTGCTATTTCTGACAGCCTTCAAAACGGCATGCACACGCGCGCATATCGATGCGATATCGTCGGACAATTCCCGCGGAGCGCGAAAGGTTGCCACGACGGATCGGATTGGGTTCGAGGCTTCTCGTTATTAATTTAATTACCGCCTGACAGTTCCATAATTAAATTGCTAATTTATCTGTCCAGGATCTGGCCGATTGCACGCCAACCAACTCGATGATTGCTTGTAGAATGACGTTTCAATTCTTCCTCCAATTTTCTTCCACGTCCTTTTTTTCTTTACTTTATCCCGCGCCTCACCCGTACCACTTTTTCTCCCCCTTGGCGAACATCGTCGTCTTTTTTGTTCGATACTCCCCTCTCAGTTCTTTACCCCCTTTATTTTGCAAAGATATACATGGAAGGCTTCTGCGATAATGGGAAAGCAGCGATTTTCGAACGGATATGTGGGAGTCGCGATTATGAGGAGAAAGTTTCAGTACGAACTTTCCCATTTATATGCATGCTTGTGAAATATTCTTGTTTTTTGTTGTGATACGAACCGTGATTTACTTGCATATCTTAGGCGGTGTTTGCTCTTTCAATCGACATCGCGCTTTTATAGCTGGCCGCCAAACAAAAAAAAAAAGGATCTTCGATCGACGTACCGTGAAAGTTCTTATCGTTCGCCGATCGCGACGTCCGCATATCTTGGATCGACAAATGACCGTCCGCGAGCCCGTTCCTCTAACGGGTCCAGCAATTTCCGGGGACCGTTATAACGCCGATGTAAGAATCGCCAATTGCCACGTTGAAGTGCAATTAATACACTGGGAGGCAGTAAACCGAATGCGACTTAATCACTTGAAAGACCACCCAGTCTTCAAACATCTATCCTTCTTCTCTCTCTTTCTTTCCGTTTAAAATACAACAATTGGAACGAAACCACGGGTAGAAATACATTCGCTTGTTGTCTTATTCGAATTGCCTTTTCATTCTAAGCAAGAATGCAACTTTATAGAAAAACAAAATTCGGACACCTTGAATTGATTTCTGCAACTGTAAGGCAAATTCGTTTGCCGTTTCCTTCAGTGAAAAAAAGAAATGGTTAGTAGAAAAATCAATCTAGCAGCGACTGAAACTTGACTATTCATCAATTACCCCCATCTTTAATTATGGTCTACGATCTAACACCTTAGCAACGTTCGATAAATAACTTCATCCACGACTTTCCGCTCCTCCTCGTCCGTTCTCAATACGGCGCGAGCAATAAAACGATCTTGCACGCCAATCAGAAAAATTAAACACAGTCCCGCGGGTGTGATTCAAAGACCGCGTCTTCTCTCCGTTGAACCCGTCTCCGCGTCTGGAAAGGGCGGCGCAGAGCGGGTGCCCGTTAACGAAGACACGGACAGATTGATTAATGGAAAATACACGGGGACACGGGGACGAGAGAAAGGGAAATACAAGCGATGGCGGCGGCCTCGCGTATCAAGGTTAAACACGCGGATTCTATACGAGCGACCCGTTTAATAATTTTAATGAGCGAAGTTCAGCGCGCGAGCGCGGCTTACTTAAGGAAGTAATTGGCGACTGCAGCCAGCGGGCTCGATCTTTAACGAGCAATCCGTGCTATTTCTAATTAGTTGATTTCACTAATAATAACGCAAAACTCCGACCGTGCCCCCCCGTTGTACCTCGCGCCAAGGAAAACGGAAGGCTTTGGGAGCCCGCCGTTGTATTCCACCTTCGCGTCTCGCACGCAATCCATTCCGTTTCCCGCCCTCCTCCACCCCCCTCCCCGCCCCTCCTGCGCGTCTTAATTATACGCGCGGTGTCAATCTCGCCGCGCACCGTTAACGAGAATTCGTGCCGCGCCGCGCGGAACGGTTTGTCGCGAACTCGTGTCGCCAATTAATACGGCCGATTTGCACACAATCCGATTGGTAGAAACGGGCGGGAGGAGAGCGGAAATAGAAAGAACCGTTCCGGGGCAAAAGGGCGTGTACGCGCGAATCCAGGCCGCGGGAACAAAGCTCTGTAGATCGACAGCAGTTGATTGGTGAGACGGTGTTTAATTGTTAACGCCAGATTTACTCATTAGTCAGCAAAAAAAAAAGGAAAAGAAAAATAGAAATGTGATTGAAAGCACTTGTAAGTAATTACCGTAACCTATGAAGGGGGTCTAATGAATCACGATCGACCGCGACGAGGAAACGATTACGCCCTTCCGAGGTACAGCAACGCGCGATCGTGTTTCAATTTCGAGCAGCGCACAGTTGCACCCGTTTTTCCCCGTTTCCTTTTTCTTCCAGGGAATAATTTTCTCCGGATGGATACTGCTTGTTCCCAGCAGCGGCGAACGGCCTGACAGAGACGCACAAAGGGAGGGCACTCTCGCTGGCACGGCGCCTTTTCATCTCGGCCGTACACCTTCGCCAGGCATTTGTCCGTGTCTAACGTGTTAATCACTGCTGTCTGATTAGATTATTAATTGTCCCGCATGGCAGATGGGGCCCGGCTTGCCCGTAATTACGGCTATTACGGATCGTACAACGGTTCCGATTCAGGGGCGCGAGAGGGGAGCGCGGAATGGATTACACCTCGAAAAGATTGGAACGCGTCGACTGCTAAGGTTGCTTGCTCACCTACCCTCAACCCGTCTGGATAGTCCTGCGAATTTTGGGATTCAATTACGTGAAGTCCCGCGGAACCAAGAATGCCCGAGCTGAACGGAACGAGAACGGATTAAGCACATATTTATTCCTTCGCACGCTGTAACATGGAACCCCATGTGGCACGCGAACAAGCGACTTCTATGTATAAGCTAGGAGGAGGCGTGAGCAACAGCAGAGGCCAGGCATTCCAGAGGTTAATTAGGAGACGAAAGAAAGGGGTAAAAGCATAATAACGAGAGAGTCGAGGGGCAAAAACGGAGACGCGAGATGGACGACGGCCCAGCGGGAGGGAAAGCGGAGCTGAAGCGACGGGGGAGAGAGATTTTTATGCGCGAGATCGCTGCCGGCCGGGTCTGTGCGATTTCTTCTACCCGTTCTAGTCGATCGGCGCGAGGCGGTAGGCCTCTGATTAGTAATTAAGGCGAAATCGAAAATGGAGCGACTCGGTCAAGCGGTCGGGCATCTCCGCTCATTACGCCGCAAAGGACGCGCTCGATAAGGTCGGAGCAATTAAAAGTTGCCACGCCGATTCGTTCGAGGGGACGGCCCTCGAACGCATCCCGCCGAACCGATAAACAGCCACCCACTGCTCGATTTCGGTTTTCTAGAATACCGGAAGCTATACATATAATACACAGTAGCCACTGATAGACGAAGAAGCAAAAGAGGTCAAGGAGTTTTTTTTTTGCTCACGATCCCACATAATGAGAAGAAAATCGGAATCTCTTGCCTGTATTTCGAATAAACGACAGAAAGTGCGATGTGGAATGAAATATGCGAGAAAACACAATGGAAGGGCCGAGGATTTCTTTCTCATCCCCATTCTTGTCGCACTCAGGCGCCGCGATAATAGCCATTATGCAAATATCGTTCTTGAGATGTATCGCGCGGGGCAAAAGCCAGCCGGGTCGGTACTATCGGTATTGTATCCACGGGCATGTAACTATTACAGGCAAATTGAGCTTCCTATTATTACCGGCACGTTCGCCGTGTAATAATATGGCATTAAATCAAATTGCACGGGACACCGGCGCGTTTCGTGCAAAAAAAAACGTCCCTTTTCTAATTGAAATTTGATTGCATCCGCAGAGGGAGAGGGAGAGAAATAGCGCGGCGCAGGAGGGTTGGGGGGGTATTTAATTAAGTACCTCTGCAACGGAGCAGTTATCTCCGCGCGAAATTCGTCCATTGTGCTATTAAACGGCCTTACGATTAAGGAACACTTTTCCACGATTATCCTTTTGCCTTCGTCAAGCACATTTATTACTACCTCGGAATTCAGTTGTAACGGGTAGATGGTAACGCGGAATAAATCAGCGGAATCGGCAGCTAACAATTGCTTCCAACCGAACTGCCGTAGACGCGTCAGCTTCTATCGAAGTACGCTGAGGCATAGTAGCAAGGAACGCCTGTATCCGATCCTCACGGATCACATCATTTTTGGTGCTCCCCTTCCCGCCGCCCTCTCCTTACGACTGCTTAGACCATGGGTCTAAGGTACACAGTCCTCGGTGCCACGCTTAGGGTGGGTTGCCCTAGCCTAAGTGATGGAATACGCCACCTCCTAGGCCTCCGATAGCGGGGTTGTCTAAACGCTATCGGGGCAAAGGCCTTCCGACTCCCCTGTGGCCGAGTTGCCGACGTTACAGGGCGGGACTCTCTCCTTGCCGCCGCGTACGAGTCGCCCGAGCCACATACCGGACCGCGAGCCGATACCATTGTCGCGCCGCACCGCCGATGTAAATAGCCGCATAGTTGTAAGAATTAGCCTGTAAGCCGTCCGCTGCGAAGATACCGCTTCGCACCGTGAACCGCGCGCCGTGGCGAAGATACCGCTTCGTAAGCCGCCGAAAAACCGCTTCGCGAGTCGCGTTAGTAGTAAGTGTTGTAATTAGAATAAGGTAGTCCCTAATAAAGATAGTCGTAAACAGATACCCACTGACTCGTTACTATACCAAATCTCATTCAGTTCTAACGAACCCGGCTAGCCGACTGAGCCGGCACCCGCCTCCAACCGACACAGTTAATTGGTATCGCGAAGATCGCGCGCGAATCGACGAAGTTCGTCGCGCCGTCGTCTCGCCTTCGAGCGCGATGCCGCTTCTAGATCGAAGAGGAATTCGGTTATTCTTTAAACGCCGAACTGAAAGAAGTTTTTAATCGATTCCGTGCTCGCGCGTGGCGCGGCGAAGTCGGCGCGAATTCGAGCGAACGAATGAATATTTCATGTTCCCCCGACGGCGAATAAATCTTGCGGATCCGGTAAATTGAATAGCGAATTATTACATTCCATGGCCGGGAAAATGAGTACCGCTTTCAATCATGCTGGGTCTTGATTTCTACGAGCGTGTAGGCGGGGTGAAACTGGCGGGGAAGAATAGAACGCAATTCCAATTACAGTTCGAGCAGATTCTACGGTTATTGCGCTCTCGGGACGGAGTATCTGATAATAAAATGTTTGATTTCTTTTTTAATCAAATTACGGATAAACTATTAGCTGCTGAATATTCTAGAAACACCCTGCACACGCAATTTATTTGTACACCTACCGAAGTTGTCCGGCTGTTAAGAGGGACGATCAAACGTGCGGAGGGTATAGTCGGACGAGTTCTACAATTTCATCCTTTCCAGTAAGGAAAAAAGGTCTCGTAATTTGTAAACAGGGTCAATAAGGCATTCCGTGCGGAGTAGGATGCACCAAAGATGCGAAGCAATAATGAATCCATTTAGGAACAGGGAGGGACGCTCGATCAACGGAGATCTTATTCCATGAACCGATTAAGAAATATGGATCATTATTATGGACGGGTGGAACAAGTTCTCGTGGGCGCCAGTGTCCAACGCGTGGCAATGAACTTTGAGAAAATGTTATTTCTAATCGCGGGAAGCGTTACTAGAGAAGCAAACTGCCAATAGCCCTTTTACCTCCGAAGAAATCGAGGCCGCAGGGATGACAAGTTGCACGAGACCGAACGAAGGTGCGACAGAGGTTCACGATGAAGTGGTATTTTTAATCACACGAAATGCTAACGAATCTATTTAGACGCTGTCGAAAGGGGCGGCTACGGCTGCTGGCGCGGCTTGATGCGCCACCCTCCTCGCCTTTCTGCCTCCCGCTCCTTCCGCTCGATACAGGGATCTTGGATAAACGGACAAACGAACCAAATAATTACGCTAATTAAAGCCGCCCAATTTGCGCTTTAGACAATTAAAGTGGCGAGGGTAAGGCGGTCTAACTCATTAACAGCGAGCCAGCCCCGTGCATGCACACGTGTGCGCGCACGGAATGCATGTGTGAATGCATTCATTTCGACACACCCACGCGTTCCCGTGTTTCCCTTCTTGTTTCTTCTTGTTAACGAGAGACGACGAGCCAAGGGAGGGGCGGATCACCTAAGGGAAGAGCAAAATAAGACGAGCGAGCAGATGAAAATATAGAAAACAAGGAGGAAAAGATGAAGAGGGGGTGTGTCATTCCGTGGAGCAAGGCTTGAAGTATTTCTCTACCGAAACTGACTAAAAGCGGTGGCGATTAAACGCGATCACGTGAAGAATCATATAACCTGCCGTAGCGTTAATGAATTCGGCAAGTGGCAATAATTGGCGGATTTCATGGCCCGTATTTCTTTGAAACTGTAGCTCATTTGCGTGACGCTTGAAGTTTATGACCATGGAATTTGTCGTTCGCGGAACAGCGATCTTTAATCCTCGCCGGAAACTATTCAACCCCTCGCCCGCCCCCCCCCCCCTCCCTGCCCCCCGAAGTTTAGCTTTGGGTGCAAATAAAACGTTTTAGTGCGCGACTATGTATTTCAAGGAAACAATTGCAGCGACCCGTTAACGTTGAAGTAACACACTTGGGGCGGAACTTCCGTTTCGAATGCGTATGAAGGAAAGACATTCAGCTGCTTCGATTCCATGGTTATCGCTGGAGCAAGGGAGCAACAAGATGCATCCGTGATCATTAGGACGATCATTCTAGGCTTCGAAGAGCCAGAAACGATTATTAAGGAGAGGGCTCGCGCTCTCGATACTCGTGTTTCAGATCGCGTATACACAGCTCGTTCACGAGCACCCCGTGGCGGGCTAAATGGGTTAATTCCCGAGATAAAATGGAGGCGATTTCGGGCGTCCGTCGAATTTCGCGTGTAACGCGATAGGGTTATATAAATTTTGATCTCGCGGCAAGGGGCCGGACAGCGCAATTTAGTTAATCTGCATATAATTGCGGCGATGCATAACCGCGGAGGGCTTTTGAATATAATTAAGCTACTTGCCACTTCGATTATATCGTGTCTTCCTTATAAACGGACAGTGCGCGTAAGGATTAAACGGAATCGCTGCTCGTTATTAATGGGAATAATCCCGAGGGCGACCAGCCATCGCGAGCACGAGTACGAAAATCCGACGAGTCCAACGATGCTCGCGATCGATCATGTGAACCGCGGTGAGCGGAATAAAAGGTGCGAGGTTTTTCTATCGTGGAATCGCATTTTCCTGTGACGCTGATTCAACCAAGCCCAAGCAGAAACGTCCCGACTCTGAAATCCTAATGGTAAATCAAACATACTCGATGGTCCGCGTATCGAGTCGGTGGTAATTAAATAAAAGCCGCAATAACGTACAGGTATATTTCGGTATGCCAAGGGAAAAAAACGAGAGCGCAGCGTACAGTAGGAGAGAGCGACAGAGAAGGGAGTCGGAGAACGTGGAATGGGGAGACTGCAATGAGGAAATTAAATACCGTCCGACTGCAATAGCGCTAATTTAACTACAGAAAATTACGCCCGCCGATTCTACGATACGCGTTCGTTCCGATACCGCTGAACAAACGCAGGTGAACACCGACGAACGACGAGGGTACAACGAGCGACGTCCGCAGCGTCGTCATCTAATTGCTAAACGGGGAAAGCGTCTTCGAGCGCGCACACGATCCCGAGCTATTCATTTCCCTACACAATAACGATTACTCGTGTCCGTTCCCGGAAAGGTTAGCCCGGTTTAATTAAAAAAACGACACGGTGTATGACGGTGCAACCGCCGCTCTCCGTCCCCGGCGTCATTTGCAACCCCCTTACGTGCCATCCGTGTTCTTCTGTCCGCAACGAAACGGCCAACCGGCAAATTAAATTGAAATTAACTACCTCCTGTAATAAGTTGGTTCCCGCGAAATTATTTAATTCGAACCGGCAATAGACTCGCCGGCATCTGTCACATTTCAGTCGTATCGCGTCAGCATTTCATTTCCTCCTTCACCTTTTTATCGGCTGTCCTAACAATTCCAGCCTGATATAGCTAATCGATATAAAAAGCTCGAATTTCCAATAACTATTTAATTCAGTCAATCAAAATTCCTATTAGCTTCCGAACGCAATTTGGTCGGATATACCGAACATCACGCTCATATTAGAAGTTCGCTGAGATATTGGATGGGGTCAGCGATGGATACGAGTCGGTTGCGAGTTTGAGTTACTTTTTTATCGAGTTCAATGTAAACCAAATAAAACTATCCTCGTCTTTTTTTTATGGCTACGGTGACCTGTGAGAAACTATTATGTTTCCCCTTGAGAAACGAAGAATGTAATTTCGGTGTGGATTTAATTATTGCGTAACCTGATCATGGCGATTTTACAGGTCGCAGTAGAATCGAACCTGACCCTGGTTTCCTCCGATCCCAAGTCAATTCACCTTCCTATCTCAGTCGATCAGTATTTTTTTTCAATCTAGGAAATCGTGACTTTACAGCCCGCCTATAAAATTCAACGGTCGTAATATCGCCCGTAAAACAAGTCGATCGCGAAGAAACCGCGTGTATGCCCCGCGCCTCGACCCAGCCAGATCGCTTTCTGTGCCCGTGGAAAAATATCAACAATTTGCGAAAAGAGAAATCGAGCATGAACGACTGTGGTTACCTATTATCGGTCCGACCGAGCCCGATTTCGGCACGATTCAGTTCGAGCGACTCTCGAGGCCGTCGCCAGCCGATTCTGATTGGTCTGATCTTCGACTCATTTTAATGTAATTAACGTTTTGATTGCATGCTTTGTTTCCTCGTCTAACCTTCCTCTCCGTCCGTTCGTCTGCCACCCGCCCTCCCCTTGCCTCTCACGACCGAGTCCACCCCCGCAGGAAGGGAACCGTGCAGTAGGAGGATCGATCAGTCGTGACTGGCACTCTGTGCGTCTATGTATGTACGTGGCCCGCGCATACACGTGCACCACGCACACAATCCCGAACACAATTTCACTTTCCTATAGTTGTCACTTTGCACAGTGCGCATTGTCTTTCGTTTGATCTACCTTCTGATATTACCTTCTGACACCCTATCGAACCGGTATCGAGAGTACGTGTGCACGCAACGCCGCTGTCAAGACTCTTGATCAACGTCTCAATTTCTACCACTGATTTCGGCATGCGACAATGATTCAAGCTAATGCTTGTTTCTCAAGTTGCTGCAATCAACTGACACCGAACGACGAAACTCGAAATGATGAATCGCTGCGGTTCTGTTCAAACCGCATCGCTCTACTTGCATTTACGATAAGTGAAATCAAATAATTACTCGACGGAGTTGAAAGAAATTCGTGCTGGAAAATGTGAATCCGTCGTTCCCCATGAACCTGTGTTTCCAATTAGTTAGAAGCTTAGCGCTAATTATTTACTCCGTCCGACGGTATTAAAATTTCCGTGCAAGGAAATCATTGGACACCGTCGTCTAGTCCCCATGTCATTTCATTCCTTTACTTCAAATCAAAGCTGTCGGAAGATCGTTTCTCTTTTCAAGCTCGTGCACCAGCACCCCTTTCTCTCTGGTTCTCATTCCTTCAAGAATCGTTGTCGACAACAACGGAGGGATTAAGGTGGACGCCATTGGAACGAGCGCGTTCTTCTAGCGGAAGGAAGCGGCTAATTTAAATAGATTAATTAAGTTGAAGCCCGGGCTCTCTACTCCTTTCTCTTTCTCTCTATTTCGTCGCCGGGGTCGCCTCGCCGCGTTCACGACGTCGAGCAATTATTGCCGGCGCGGGACACCTGTCGTTCTATGACCCCGGAGGGCTCGATCGTACGAAAATTATTTAGAAGAAACGACGCTTCCGTTCAGCTTTAAGCTTCGCGTCGCTGTTTGCTCGTAGCAAGACCAGCGGCAAGTATATGAATCCCTTTGTTCACTGATCAAGCAGTTTCATATTGTATAAAAGAGTAATTACGAGATTACTCGACAAATTTTATTTCGCAACGCTATACTTCGTAGCGTGGAATGTGTAATTTGGAGTTAATGGAGGAACTATTATCGAACGGTTTTCGCGAGAGCCAATGCGGAACAGCGACTGTGGAAGTAGGTGATCGCGGATAGCTCGCGATATCGCGTGCATATCGTACGTTTATCACGCCGGCCGGCGGAAAGTGAAAGAAACAAAAGTGAAAGAATACCCATCGGTTCGAGCGCACAGCGTGGAAAGTGTATCGCGCGGTCTATCCCTCTGCGTGTAGGTAACCGAGCGAACGTTCGGTTGACTCGCCGGCTCGAAAAAGAAAAGCCATGCCCCGTCTGGCCGATTTTCGATTAAAAGTTCATTAAACTCTTCCCATCATAATGCTTGATATAATGAGAAGGAGGATATCTCGAACGTTTCTCGATTAAAAGTCAGCTCCTCCGAACGGAGAAAGATTCTCTCCCAATCAAAATCTCGTTTTCCGCACGCGCGAAGAGTCGCCGCGGCTTGCTTTCGTTGCGGCGAAGCAATTAAGAGCGGGTTCATTAAACCGAGAGCCGAGGCAACGTTGAAAATCGCGGCCAACAGCCGCACGGCCGCAAATATTTGTAAACGAATAACGTTCCGCGGTGGTTAGCTTACTCTTGGGGCCGCGGCGCAAGCTCGTTAAATGATTCGCGACGCCGCTCAAGGCGATCGCCCGATCAACGGAGCGCGGTGCAACTAATACGACTTGATTAGCTCTCAACGAGACACGCGCTTTTTTTCCCTTTCCCCCGCCGGCGCGTATCCGGCAATTACGAGACAGTAGAAACGATATCGAAAAGTGCTATTGTCTCACGAAATATAATTGCCAATTGTGCGTTCTGTTCTCAATACATTACTAAGCAATCAAAGGGTAACGTAATCTCAGTCCTCACATGTTCCCAATTTTCCCAAACGGGGGAAAATAATTTGAACTATAGACGGGGCTCGTTAGCACCCCGTTGTCCGACCATAAGTAAGTAAACGCCTAGAAACAATTACGGACAGGCAATCGTATCGTCATCGATCAGATGTGTTCGTTGCTTCCCCCTTCTTTCCGTAGTCACCCGTAACCCTTTTCCATTTGCCCCGGGCAGCCCGTCCGTTCCATTTCCCTTACTACAGCGAGTCAACGGGGATTCGTTCGATCGAAGCCACTAATTGGCCTTGTTTATCTTCCACCAGGATTTTCGACCGGCAGGGCTAACGAATTTACCTTCGGACCCAAGAGCTTTCCGGCGCGCGAATAATTTTCCCCCGCGGATTACGTTTATTGCGCGTATCAATTCCAATCAGGAAGGAGGGGGTGAACAGCCCCGACGCGCGCCTCCCTGCCTCGTAAACTCGCGCGTACGTTACGTCGCTGAAAAGCGAGCTCGTTACACCCGCGTGTATTTTTGCAAAACTTATCGCAGCACCTGTATATTTTCGAAGCTGAACAGATTTCTCGCGTATCAGCGGACTAAAGCTTCGTAACTGTTGCTGGGAACACGACGCGCGTTATTTCTCATCAGAAATCGAAGGCGCCGGAGCGTCGAGGCCGACGCGAGACCCGCTTCGATATTACGACGAACGCACGCTTTTCCCTCGTGTCGGTCTGAAGAGTGTGCAATTCCACTTCCCGCCTTTATATCTGTTGGATGCTGCGTATCAATGGAA
Organism: Holcopasites calliopsidis; assembly: GCA_023838395.1. Lineage (NCBI taxonomy): Eukaryota > Metazoa > Arthropoda > Insecta > Hymenoptera > Apidae > Holcopasites > Holcopasites calliopsidis. The sequence continues at coordinate 3,058,159 of JALHAQ010000003.1, forward strand.
CAGCGGCTATGGCGATTTAAGATTTCAATAATTCTTTAACAGTTGACCTCCCCCCCCCTCTCCTGAATAGAGGATTGTTTCTGTAAAATCTTGTTGTATTTGAATCTTTCGATTCGTAACAATTTCTAAGCACGTCCACAGTTTGCGAAAAGAGCTTCAGGGATCTCGAAACACGTCCGCAGCCGGGAAAGTAGCAGCGTATCAGTGCCTATCGTTCGTTTTCTTAATCATAAATGGCACCGATTCACCACGACCGCAAATGGGACAACGTCGTTAAACGAAACGGACCGCATTTCACTTATCTCTCCACCTCGCCGTTTCAGCGATCCACTTATTCGTTAAAGTGAAACGGTTCCGGGCGAGAAGCATGCGAGGCGCCCGAGTATCGATCTGTTCTATTAAGTGAACACTCTCATAAACCCTCATATCCCATACCGCGACCGGTGTCCGTCTTAAAAGCAACCGAAGAACCGCGCACCTTTCTCAGGATTTGATGGGATGTCGCGGAAGGGCGAAAGGACGAAGCAATGGGACGGAGAGACTGTGCAGCCAAAAGGATCCGCCAAATAGAATTCGACGCTGCGCGATAACGCTTTGACCCGGTATCGCGCTTCCTGTTTAACGAAAAATCTCTGGATAATTCGGGAACGATAAGCACGGCAGTCTATTTAAAGGAGTCGCATTCAGACATGAATTAAGCTGAACGAAGTGCAAGAAATCAATAATACAAGTCTCACATTAACTTGTGTGGTCATTGTATGTATAATAAAGCATAATGCGGCAAATGTTCTGTTTAAAAATCCTACCACACCTCGAGATTGAGAAGGAAGGAACGCGATTGCTCTTCTCCCGCGAACCTGCGCCCGGGCAAGTCGTTAGAAAAGAAATCGTCGCAACCGGATCCTCCGACGAATAAATTCACCGCGTAAGAACTGAAATCCCCGGGACGCAGTGCGCTGAATCGCGCACGCGGAAAGGTGGGCAAGGATGAGGTCTGCCGCGAAAGGAGGATGGGTAGGTGGGACAGGTGTGGGTAGCAGACAGGGCAAGCGAGCAAGGTAAGTCGGTATCCATCGCGGGCAACAAAAGTTTCTAAACGGTACGGTAATAACAATAATAACTTTTGTAACTCTGCCGACACACTGTGCCCCGAGTGAACGAGAACGCTCGCGCGCGCGCACCGTACACAGTGCGGAGCCGTTACGAACAGGTTCGGGGCTGGAGGAGAGACGGCGAGGCTCTCCGACGCGTAAATTGAACGTCCAACTTGTATTTATATGATAATAAGCGCCTTTAAATATACCCGGTGTACCTAAACTCGCTGCTTAAATATCGGGCGATTACGGGAGGAACCCGTAGCTTTCTTCCGAACAACACTCGCTTCCTTTACTTTATCTCCCGCGGCCGGTTCTAGCCTCGTATTTACATATTTAGAAAATCCACGGGCTCGCGTATGTTTCGGTTAAAGCTGTCTTTATCCGGACGGAAAAGTATCTCGCCCCTTAACCGCGGCCGGGCGAGTTCCTCGCCCGCGAGAATCCTCTTCTTCCCGGTCGTTACGTGATCACGCAGCCGGGACCATCGCGCCACCCCTTTCTCCTGACAATTTGGCCGGGAATGGGCATAGTTTGCAACTGCGATGGCCCCGCGAACGGAGCTTCGCCGGCTGTTTGACGGCTTCTGTGGGGGGGAACTATGATACTCGCCGGTTGCGATCCACCACCGCGGGGACGTTTTACGAGCAAACGATGCGGTCCTCGTGATTAATGATTTTCGCTGGCCGCCTGTCTCGGGACAGATTGCGCAAGAAGTATGATGGAGATCTGGCGAATGGATCTATCCGCTTAAAGAAATGTAACGCGCCCCGTTACTCGAACGAAAGGAAATGGTGTTCAATTGCGATGCTGCAACGTCTGTTCCCTGTTCGACTCGTACACTCGACGCTACGGAAAACTACCTCCCTGTTCTCGTAACATTGGCCATTTATCGTGTCGGATCTCTTCAATGGCTCCTTGTAGCTTTTGGCCGACATCGATTAGCAGACCAAGGCCAACGGGAGACGATCCCCCATTATTTTACTATTTGAAGGCCAGAAAAGGTATCTGGACGATCCATTAATTTCACGCACTGTACAAAATGCGAATGATTCTCAGCTACCGACAAGAACTTTAAACCGCAAAATAGCAACATTTTCGAAACTCCGTCGATACCCGATTAACAGTCCTAGGAGTCTCGCTCGCGAGTTGACCACGGCCCCGCAACGAAAAGGGGGTTTAAAATACGAAACGGGACCTCGGAACGCTAGGTAGTGCTAGGCAATGGAGCAGGACCGGGGGGGAGGGGGCGGTGATACAGGGGGTTGGTTATAATTTTAATGACGGCGTGTCCGCGCGCAGACTATTAAGAATACGCGTCGCTAGAAACTTTTAACGAGACGCTGCCTGCTCTCTGTCGCCCCCCCCCCTCTCTCGCCACCTGTACAAACTCTTCCCATCTCTATCTATGCAGCACGGAGAGAACATGCAAGAGCGGTACAGCCGGCCGTTGGAAGCGAGAACGGGGAAGCGCCATCGTTGGAACTCCGGGCGCGGACGGTAAGAGAAAACGAGAAGGAAAGTAGCGAGTTCGGTCGACTATACAGCGGCCGAGGAAGGGTAAAGCTGGGGGTGTAGGTGCCGGGTGTAGAGGGGATGAGCAAAGCAGCAGGCGACTCGGCATTATGTATTTTATAATGATCTCACAACAAAATTGCAATTCGCAGCAGGCGATGTCGCATGCCACCCCCTACCCCCCAACCTCGTTGCACGCTCGTTTTCTCTGCTTAGTACACTTTCTCTCCTCCTGCCCCGCCGACGTTCTACAATCATTCTCTCCCTCTTTTGCACTCCGATCATTCCTCCTCTCACTGTCAGTGTCGTTTCCCCGTTCTCCTCCTTGCCGTCGGAATGTCTCGCTTCTTCTAACCGGTGAATCTCACGGTCGGTGCACCGGCGAACACCAGCGAACCTTCGCTTACCCCCGATTCAAAAGACCTGCTTTCTTCCAACCTCTACCGCTTCCTCGCCGTTTCAGTTCGACAGTGTCTCCAACCTTTCCCGCAGCCTCGACACTGTTTTTTCCTCGCTGAAACAATCTGTACCTATCCGCGTCCCTCGACTTTTCTGAACTTGCGCCGTTTTCAACCCTTTCGTTTTCGAGGCGTCGTTATACACTCGTTTAACGCGGTGCTCGCGGGATGTCGCGGGTTCGACTACAGGACGCTCCTAATGGCGTGGTCACGAGAGTGAAAATACCGCGGAACTCCTTCCGTTTTGTTTCTCCGACAATTCTAGGTATTTAGCTCGGCAATTGATGAATATTCCTGAAATCGATCGATGCGAATCGTTCGCGGGGCGATCGATCCACGAAACGAATGTCAACGACAAGACCCAGGTCATATTTTCGAGGGACACCCGGTGCGTCGGTCTCGCAAGTTACTTCCCATATTGTTCAGAGTCGGAGGAGGAGGGAAGCGCGTCGCTGGGGAATGAACGGGAGGCTAAATGAAGGTTGCGAAACAAAAGTGCGTTGTCAGTGCGCGTCATTACTGGAACATTTGCATGATGTTAACAGTTCTCCGGACTAAACAGAGTTTGGCGACGTTAATTACTCCGCGCGTCGCGATTACACCGACTGCTTGTGATTAATAAACCGTTAATTGCATATTACACGCGGGGGGATTTGTCGCGGGGTAATTGATTCGCCGCCAAGCGAACGCGGTGAGAATCGATCGAACCCTCCGCGAGATTTTCGTACAACTATAATATGTAGTAGTGCCGCCTCGTTCCACGATGTAGGAACAAACTTCGCGTTTTCGGGAAATTACAGACTTACATCCTTCCGCTACGGCGTACCCTCGCCTCGCGTGCCCGTTTAAATATTAAAATTTTTTGATGCATCCGCGTCGACGGTCTTAGCTAAACTTTTAGCGCAACCCGTCGGAGCGCATTAAGGGAAGCATGCATTTTTTAGCACGAGCAATTTGCACTGTTATTCTATTAATCGAATTGTCGAGTTAAGACGATGCTTTTGTTATTCTGAGAGTATGAAAATTTAGGATAACACTGAGCTCCCAATGCACAATCACCCATTTTCATTAACCGGAAACGACCCGTCGTACACTTGATTCGGAACGGAAGGAAGAGAGCCCCGTAGTCGGTCGGTGTCGAATTTATTATCGTTAAAACTAAAAAGCGGAGCGCGAGCGTTACATACATATTCCAATGACATCGTCAACTCCTGCCCGAGGGCGCAGCCCATTACGATTCACAACCCTTAAGCAAGGTCCTCCGAGCTTCCTAACTCACCCCTCAACAGGCAGCGACGCCCCACCCCCCTCCCACCCGGCGGCATCGCTGCAACCCCTAACCGAGATAACGACTCCGCTTTATCTCTGCGCCAGCCGCCAAGTATAATACTCACTCGACGCTGAGCATTATATGAACAAGTGTGAACTCGCGAACCCACGGATGCAGATCTGATACTTGCTCCGTGGTGTTTCGTTTTCGATTAACGAGGAGTACAGTGACGGTCGATTTCTCCTCCATTTCGAATTCTTCGCCTGCCAATTTCGATCCGATAGTTCCTAATCATTGTGACGAGCACCCAACAAATTAACGAAGCTCATCAGTAATTATCGTGGACTGCTCCGAAAGGCGTCAACGCTTCACAGCAAACACCAACTCTCGTTTCTATCAGCCGCGACCAGTGGCCGACGGTTGGAAAACAGGCATATTCCAAGCACTGTCTGCTGGCCCGTGGCAGCGCGCGTTATCTTCGTCGCATTCGTCTCGGTTTTCCGCGCCACCGTCGCCGCAGCACGGATCGTGGATAAAAGAAGGGTGAGCAACGCGGGTGGGAGAAGGGTGACAGGCTGCTCGCCGGGACGACGGTAATGAGCGAATGCGTGCCACCCTTCTGATAAGGGTGTATCCCCCGGCAGGGCTATTGCACCCGTGTTTACATCGCAACGCATCATATACCCCTCGCAATTTCTGCTCTCTGCGATTCGTCCTACGTCTCAGTTCGATGACTGAATTTTTCCCAGTGGAACCTTCAGTTTATTAACTAATGTTAATTTATTAACAGTTTATTACCTAGTTTATTAAAAAATTGGCTTTCTTCAATCATTTGGTTCATGTATAAATAGTGAGTGGAAGTATTGAAATAATTGAATCGTTTGTAAAATCTATCACGCAACTCGAGCCGTCCCCTTTCAAGTTTTCACGTGTAGCACACGTGTAACCCTTGTCCACAAAACGCAGTGTCTCTAGTACATTGACCCCGCGCCTCGAGCCTGGCGAGAATGATGAATTATTGCAAATTGTACATTGTGTACCGGGGGCGCCGCGAACGCGCCGCGGCGGCGATGTAACGCCGCAAAACTTTCGGAACTGGGACAAATGCTGTTTCTTGCGAAAACACAGATATAATGTGGCGCTATTACCGGTTGAATTACAGGCCGCGGCCGCGAGCTCGGAGCACGATGGCTCGCCCGGATAAAAAGCAGTCACGCATATACGTAGCGTAAAAACGCCCGAGGCCTCTTATTTATCGCAATTAGTTTCGTGCAGTTTCTTAGAAAGGAATCGTCATTAGTTAAAAACGCGCCGGGATTCCAGTCAACGTTTCCCCGCTGAACTTGACGGCAAGTTATTAATGCCGTGCTTTTTTATACAGCAATTAATTTTCATCACCTAAATTCCCCATCCTTGTTTTATTCTGCGCGTCTGCCCTACCGCCGGCACGCCTCCCCGTTGCGATCAATCTATGCGCGCACTCTCTGCGAAAAATGGCACCAACGTTAGGAAAAATGCATTTTCATTAACTAACGAAATGGAATTTCTATGAAAATTAATTATACAGCTAGGGTCGAGCTTTGCGCAACAGCCCCGGTTCCGGACCGGCACGAACGGGAAGTTACGACGGTTTATCTTCTGCCCACGCGGTTCGTTAATCGATCTCGCTTCTCCGCCGCTGAAAAATCAACGCGTGGACAATGCGCGCTAATGGTGCTGGAACGTGTGGGTTTGCGGACTCTATTGAATACGGATGAATCACTTGCTAGGCGCCAAAGGAGAAGCTTGAGTTAGAACATCATGGCCTTGCATGTGGCGATAATAACAATACTAACGAAATGTCCCTTTAAAATCAACAACTGTCTCCTTTCCAAAAAATGCTCGACAGCCTGTTGCCCAACCATCCAAGTACTTTTTCTAATTAAAAGCTTCACGAATACTTCATAATATTGAATCCTTCGAGTACACCAAATTAGTCAACAAATTATTAAAGCGACAGAAATTGAAAGAACTTTACACGCATGGTGAACAATCAATTCAGCGAGTGACCAACAGCTTTTACGATCGTCCTGCGACTGCAGGCGTTGCGGTCCGATATCGTCCAGCCGGTTCCAAGGGTGCCCCCTCCCCCACCCACGGTATCCTGGTCGACTTCTTTCCTTCGCCGTGAGGCAATTATCCTTAATTCGGTCCCGTGGACCATCTCCCCTGCCCCTCCCGCGATCAACTATGCCGCTACACCCCGTAGCGAAGGTGGACCACGATGGTCCACCAACCGTGGACCACGTAAGAAAGACTCGACGCCGGTCCCATCCTCCCCCCTGCCCCTCCCCCTCTCGGCCCGTTGCGAGCGTCGAAGAAGGAGATGTCGTTCAATCTACATAATCATTAACAGAAAGGAAATTTATTTAATCCCGTGTAGCCGAAGGACTCGTTATTTCCCCTCCCGGCTAATTTGAATACATTTGCCTCTCGCGGATGGTAAATTAGAATCCAATTTCGGTGTAATTTCGTGCTATTAAACGCGATTGGACCCCAGAGCCCCTCCCTCGTCCCTGCGCTGATCTCTTTTCGTTTCTCTACCAACTTCCCCCTTTTTCTCTAGTCTTCTTTGTTACCATTAAGCCGCCACCCACCCTCCTCCCCTATCCGCTGGTTCCCCGAATTAACGATTCAGCGCGCAGACGGTTCTCCACTCTGGGCTTTACATTCCCCTACCATGTCTTGTTCTCTTTTTCTGTTTTTTTTTTTCTTTTGGTTTTACTGTCGGCCGAGGTCTATCTCGTTAACTCCGTTTGTCCCCGTGACGTTTTTTTTTCTGTTTAACGCGCGACCTATACTGGTAGAATTTCCGCCACGTTTCTGAAGTCTGCGGTTAAGGATTACTGTACAGGTACTTATGGCCGGGATTATGCTAACGATACCATTGGTTTTACCCTGGAATCAACACTTTCGTCGATACCCAAATCGATGTAGCCCGTATCAGCCAACACTGGTAGCACAAGATTTCACCTAACGATTACCGTGTCATAAACTGATCATCATCATTATCGTCCATCGATCGAACAGCCCTCTCCTCTTCGGATCATTAGACCCGCGAGCACGTTACATCGTTTCCATGGACGAGGGAATATCGTCCCACGGTTAATCTCAGGCATACCCGAAATAGGACATTGTCAGGAATCGCGGACAGGTGAATCGCGTGCGCGTGGTTCCACGGAGTATATCGATGGTCCCCTCCGACGCGGTATTAAATAATCGTCCAATCACCGTTCCACCAACTCCCGAAGTCTTTAAAGGGTAATCTGCATTTTAAGAGGCTGTTAATACCTTTTCGCCTAGCTCCGCGCTGCCCAACCGGAATAATCCACGCACACACGCTCGCGCCGTCTCTCTTCGTGAAACGACAATCCACGCGTAACCAGTTCCAATTCCCTCTTTCTCGTTTTAATCCCCCGCGCCCTGGCCAGCAACGACTTCACCGCCCCCGCAGGACAAACACGGAGAAACGCGTAAAAGCAACCGAACGTCGCGCCGCGTGCAAACTGGTCCGCCGAGGCAATTTATGCGTGAGTCAATCAAGCAGGTAAATAGTAATTAACACCTTCCAACCGATGCGGGACATACATACGCGTACGCGTCCCGCGTTTCAACGCTTGACGAGAGGAAAAATGTGATTTCTCTTTTTTTGGGGAGGGGACATTTCAGTGCGCTGAAATTTTCAATCGATTTGATATTCAATTAATTCTTAGTATTTTTCTTTACCGTACAAGTGCTACGATAACGCTGATAGGGTGATAACACGATAATCGTTCCCTGCGTAGATTATATAGTCGGGAAAGAAGGTGTGGAAAACAGGATACGAATAAGCCGGCAGAGGAGGAGCGGAGATAATGGTGGATATACCTGTAGAATATTTGCCGGGTTTTAATAGACTGGTATCTGTACGAGGCGTTTAAACAACCTTTCAATAATAGAACGGGAAATCAGTTCGAAATCATCAGATAGATACTTCCACGGAAAAACAGGTCATATTTAAATTTCATACCTTGAACGGATCGACAATTTTATCGTTGCCACAGCGCGTGAGGGTTGAAAATTTTCATGCGCTCTCGCGTTTTGCAATCCGTAATATTTTACCGATCCCAATCAACGAGAACAACCCTTTCCGAATTCGAACACTTAAAACAAAAGAAAAAACAACAGGGATATGCCAAGGAGTACGACTAGGCCTCTTGAAGGCGACCTTTTCAAAAAGCTCTCCGTGTCTCATCCGGACCACAGTCAAATATCGAAAGCTAGGTATTGTGGCTAGAACGGGCCGAAACCCGGACCCGGTTATGTACAAATGGGTCTGTATTCTTATCCTCGTTCTGCATTTACTGCTCACGAAAGGGAAACTCGGTTTGAAATTAATATCAAAGGTCGCGGGGGAAAGTGGTGGATTTGGATGTAATCGAAGCGGCATGCGGAAAATTTGAAGGTCCGCAGGATGAGACACTTCTCAACCACCTGTGGCGCGGCGTTTCAAGAGGCGTTCGAACCTTGCGGCCTACCGGTTGCAGGTAACACGAGTTATCGAATTTTCATTGATCCATCGCAATGCTCGTTCCTCGAGATCGTCGAACGAATGCTGATCACAAAAAAAAATTCCCCTCGAAACATTCTCCCAATCGCAAAACCTATAATTTGCCGGTTCCTTCAAATATTCACTCTTCGAGGGTGAATATTCGTGCATATCTTTTTCTTTGCAGAAATCAGGATTATTCTTATTACGCTGGATAATCGTAAAATTTCATTATGACAATGAAACGCCAAATTGCGTGCGTTCGCGGTAGGAAAAAGACCACTACGCTCGTGTTGATCCACTAAATTTCGCAAAGAAGGATTTTTGGGATTCCGAGTGGCGCACAGGACAAAATAACGCGAGCCAGATATATTTCATCGGAAATATTGTGTGCATCGGCACGTCCCTCTTGTTTCCCTCAAGTCCCACAGCGTAGCACGCGGCTTCTCTCGCTCTCCCTTTCTCCCCCGATTCGCGTCCTCTCTTTTCTCATCGCCCCTTTTTCTCACTTCAACCGTATGTTCGGGTTCGTGTAACTTCTCTTCCGTGTCTGCCTCGCTCTCTACAGACTCGCCCTTCTCTCCGTTCCTGTTATACAGGTACACAGATGCGTCTCGTTTCATCCCTGGTAATTGCTTATTAAATTCTTGGGGGATGAGGCAACAACCCCGAGCGCCCGATACATCGCCATTTCTCTATCCACCTAAAGGTATGTACCGGGACAGAAGGGAAACATCCGAGAGAATTGTTTTCCCGTTACCGTGAAAATATGCCGGCGGGAGCCGGATCTTCCGGTATAATTGGATTATTAATTAGATTGTTAATGAGACAGATTTCGCGTTAAAAGGGATTTCTGCGCGGTGGCGGCTACGTCAGCGACGAATCCGCCGTGAGAAGCAGGTATTATGATCGCGTCGATGAGCCACGAGACATTACTATTGTTACTCCTTACAGAAATGACCAGAATTCAATGTTACAAATTGTCGAATCAATCGCCTGGAAAATCAATCGAAATTTAAACAATCGCGATCTACCGAAATGCCTACAGATCCGAAAATTCGGCACCGATACAAGAGAGTGGTAAAATCGTAGCACTGTTGCATCCGGCAATCGTTTCGAGAGTTCATCATCACGCGGATCTCCGCTGGATATAGCGTCTGATCGGTTGAAACCCCTCAAAGAAACGTATCGGCCCAATTAGCGATGTTGGGCCGCGCATCGACCCTCGTCACGGCCGCTACCACAGATTCCTAGCTCCCGAAAACGGGCAACGAGACGGCCAGACCCCGTGCGCCACTTAATGGTAATGAGAGTCCCTTTGTCTAAAAGGGCTCGCTAACGCGAAACGCTGGACAGCAAAACAATTATCCGCCGCATCCAATTACGCGTTCCTCTCGTCGATACACTCAAAACGAGTGGAGGCCGTGCAAGGTGGGTCGCTTTGAAATCGACCAGCAAAAGGATAAAAGGGAGAGAAGTAATGCTCGGACGGAAATGCAGGGGACCGAGGCGGGGGTGGCTAGCGTGGTACCCGGGACCAGACCCGTTTTCGTGTTTAATTGACCGGGCCACCGGTTGGTGTACGCTCTCGTACCTACAGCTCGGAGGATAATGACACGACGCTGCGTGCGCCGCCTCTCGTTATCCAGAGATCTTCCGCTTTCCAATTTCCGTGTGAAAAGTCGGCGAGACCGGACAGTTTTCGAACTATTGATAAACGTGGCGAGAATGTATATAATTAACCGTAAACACTACGAAATGCGGGCGGCCCCTTAATGTAAAAGAAAACATATAGACGATAATGTTATTGTTCTTTGAGGGAGCCTGGGTAAAGTTTCAACGCGTTTCTCCCCGCGAAAGGGATAAGAAACGTCGCCAATTATGCGCACTACTTACCAACCAGGTTTTTAATTGCGCGGCTGATTAAAAATTAACAAGAGTATCGTGAAGGGGTTCAGAATCCAGGCCGCCTATTTCTTACCGAGCCTGCCATATTTAGAGCGATCCATAAACGATTGGTCGCGACAGACAGCGTTAAAAAGTGACGATTCGACGTCCGGTCGTTTTGCATCGTTCCACCGTGATACAATTGCAACGCAAGAACAATGTAAAAAGCGTCGAAAAAATTCGAGACGTCGCTACTCATTAGCGAGAAGGGACTATAAAGGCTCGAAGGATTCGCCAATTAATCCTGTCCCTTCGGCTCGGCAATTTCTTACATAATTCATATATCTACACGTCGCCGCGGCTGTATTTGTGTTTTTAATCGAGATCCCATGGCCCGGTATGGAAGCTGGAAGCGATCAAACGCGATTAATTAATCGACGGGCCGTCGAAACATCGTTGGTGATTACGATTCGACGGCCGAGCGCGGCGGCCGACTCGATTCATCCCGCGTCGGAATGTCGCGTTAATTAGAATTCGACCGGCGGCAGCGAAGAAACTTGAACGCTGCAAAACAGTTGATCTTGTACTACAACCTTTCTTGTACCGCATACTTATGCTCGTGGTGATTGAACAGGTAGAAGGACAAATTTAACTCGCCGCAGGAGAAAGTGAAAGGCCGAAATCGATATTGCGAAAATACGTGATTGTTGCAAGATGACAATTGATCGACGAAAGTTTAAATACCGAACGCCCTACGCAACGAAAACGTATATAATCTTACCGATGGCCACGAATATTCCCCAGCTACGTTCAGGAATCCAGCGCCAGCCGCATACCCTCTTTCTAGCGCACAGTGGTTTGTCATCCAAGGCACGCCGCCATAATTTGATATATTAGGTATACATAAGCGGCGGCTGATCACGATTATTAGGTTGGGTACACGGTACAACCGCCCCCGAGCCCTGTCCGCGGAGCTCTGACCTGCTCGCTGCCAGCCCGTTCACCATTTACTACCGCCACCCACCTCCGATCAATTCTCTCTGCCTCCCCTTTCTTCCTCCGCAGCGTTTCCCCGTGTTTCGTCTCTTTCATCCCTCTTACCGATTGTTCCCACCAAGGCCAACGTGTTCCGTACACGCTGCCGCGCACGAAGGCTCGTGCACGCGCGTGTATTCCCCTCTTACGAAGCGAACGCCGAACCACCCCCGTTTGCAGGCGAAATTCACATCGCGAAGCGCTATTTGCTATGCGACCCGTAACCACGAAATACGATTATTATTATTGTCACGCTGACAGCTGGCCACCTTTGTAGGTGTAACCATGTTCGTCTGTGAAACGAATGGTTAAGGATTACGGATAATTCAATGATTATTTGGATATTTAATTTAGCTAGGGTTGGGGTTTATTCCCCGTTAATCCTTTCTTGGAATTTTCGCGACTTTCAATATAATTCTTTTGTTTGCGACACACTCGTTTATGTCACGCTGACGAAAAAAAGAGGGGTTTCGATGTAACTTTCCTTTCAAAGGATGTGCAAATTAAATTAAGCCCTTTTAAACTCTTCATCGCGGATCCTCGATTGAGAGGAGCAGCTTTTCACGTCAGACACCGTCAAAGCCGACGAGCGTGTCTCTGGGTGCTGGTGGGAAATTTTGCGAAATCGACGGATAACGACCCGTGTCGATTTATTCGGCGTAAAGAAAAATCAACAGGAATTTGCGCAAGGGCCAGGGGCGCGACGTTAACTAAACGCTCGAAAAAGGACAGGGCCGGTGAGAAAAAAAGGAAGCAAGAAATAGGGGAGGAATATCGCGGCTTGGATTAAGGGCGAACGAACGTTAATTCGAGCTCCCCCCCGAATCGTTGCTATTTTTCCAAGCAAACGATACCAAAGTATTCGCAGAGCCTCGCTGCAAAGGTAAACGCGACGGGGGTGGATCACCCTGACCGCGTGCTTTGACGCATCCGCGACGCACGTGTACAAGCTGACCGCACGATCGTCACCGTGGATAGAAAAATTTTGGCCCTCTTCCTTCCGTCGGATCTCGAATCGTTTTAATCGAATCGGCGGACGATGAACTCCGTAAACCGTCTGGGCACAGAAACGAAACTCGACAGTACGCTGGTAAGGTCGGGCCATAAATTTCTCTTTACGACCGAGACTGCAGAGGATCAAAAATTAAAATTAATCAATGCATTCGGTTTCTTATTGACAAGTAGTCATTTAGGAATTATCTCATTGGCTGTATTACTTATTATGTCGTATCACGGTTGTAAACAAGCTATTATTAAAGCGCTAAAACTATCAGCGAAGTTTTATGACATGCCAAACATGGCCAACCAGCCGAGCAGCAGAACAATATTAGCAGAAAATTTTAATTATAACACGCATTCAATTTAGCTCCTTTGCGTTTTCAAGTACTCTTTGTTCCTATCCTTTTCCCCTTTTCTTTTCTAAACGTTTCTGAACCATTTAAGTATTACTATAATGACGGATCCTTTCGTTGAATGTTCGACAACAATGACGCATTAATTTTAATTACCAGTGCACGTTGGTTACAAGGGGAACCACGTAAACCAGACACGGTGGATTCCGGAAACGCCCGTCCGCGAGCGTGATGATCTCACCACGAAGAATCCCATCCGCGCCGCAACCGTTAAAATCGCTTACCGAGACCGTTAACTTCGGTTATCCCTGGCAATTAACGAAGTTCAGCCTGTTGCGAAACGGCCGCCTTCTATCTCCCTGTCAACGTATACGCAATTTGTCCGCCGGTAAGAGCTATCGATCCGCATTCGCGACGCAACGCAAACAAAATGTGGTCGCGGAGACGTTAAAGGACCCCCTCGGGTCCCCATAGAAATTCCATTTGTGCCGCCAGGTGTACATGAAATTTCTTTTATTTCCGATCGCTACATGCTCGAGCAGTTCGAGAAATGTTGCGTTTCCTGGCGTTAGGCATCGATACGTTCAGTTCCAACTTTGGAATTGACAATTTTCGTTTGGCGAATGAAGAGAAACGGGTTCGAAGTCCTATCGTCGTGCATTAATTCTCTTTAATATTTCTCCAATTTTTGTTGCTGTTGAAAAAACGGGGCGTCAATGCTCAAAATTGAATCCTCGTTACATACGAACGGGAGAAAAGTTCGACGAGGGGCGACACGTTCTCCGACACAGGCAAGGCGGAAGTAAAAAGCGAGGACAAAAGGAAGCGCATGGAAGAAATTACAGCAGCGTTGATTCGTGAGGGGCACACACCACCGCCGAGAGGCACGAACGGTTCCCAGCTATTTTCGATATGGGTGCGGTATCAAACGGAGCCACAAATCACTCGGATAGCACAGATTTGTCGGGGCCACGGATTTAATTTGGCCCCGGATTAAGTTGCCCCGCGGCCGACCCGCTTGTATTACGTCTCGGATTTATCGACGCTTATTTGCGGCACGCGCACGCCTTCGCCCTCTCCCTTTTTCCATCGCTCCATTTTACACCAGACCGTCCATATAACTGGAAATGATCTCCCGATCGGAGAAACGATCTTACCGTGTCTAACTTACGTAGAAAGCTTTGCGAGGGAGAACAACGTAGCGGTAAACGATAGAGTAGATTCGGAACGTTCCAACCCTTTCGCTGATCGATAAAGAACCAATTTGTCTGATTCCCTTTAAACGTATTCGCCTGGTGTACTGATGTTTTTCTATTTGAAGAGGATCGCAGTGCCATTTACCGCTAACGCGTCGCCGGAAATTGCAGTGTAAATTGCGCACGAACGATGTCGTTAAAATAATAACCACGAACGCGGGGGCGAGAAGAACGGGCACGCAAGTACGGGCGAACGAACAATCGGTTTTCCGATCGTTCAACCAGCAGCCGTGTTTTCTAATATTCCTTCGACTCGTAACAGGCTTTCGATGTGATTGTGCCTGTTGCCCGCATCCCCCGCGCGGCGACGAATGATGGATCGACGAAGGTTAATTAGTTATTGGGCGTTACGGCGTACATCCGCCGCAGTTTCCTGCATGCGATTAATTAGATTTTCGCGATTTTCGAGCTCGATCACGTGGAACGATCGCGTCTGACGTTGCTACGGTAATTCTACTTAGGAAACCAACCGAGAACCGAACAGGGATTTATCAATTGATTAAAAACGATTATTAGCTGATTGAATACCCATTAATGGTATTAATATACGGTGGTAAATAGTCATATCCTTTTGCTGACCACCGGCATGCCATTAATCTTATGCAAACATAAAATTTGCACCTGTCTGACACAAACGAATAATACAAATATTATTACATATTCGCGACAATTTGATATTTTTTCGATCTTTCAATTTCACAAATGGCAATGTGCCTATGATAAATTAAACAGCTCGCCGAACAATCATTTCGTCAAAATCACCCTCGGCTTGTAACGTAAAATAAACGCTTCGCATCTGCTTCATTTACGGACCGCAAACACTGATATTACCCATAATTACGGCCAGCAAAACTGCACGAAGACACCGGGGGCACGTAGGTACACTCATGTGTGCAAGTGGCGGGCCTTCGAGCGAACCCTTCCAGCAAACCCTTCCAGCAAACCTTCCAGGTTATACGAGGTGCACTGTCCAAATATCATTACATGGCTCGATGGCGAATCAAACGCGATATTTGAATCGTTCTCCGGCCGAATATTCCGGGAACCGATTGCCAATGGGTTTCACGTTTGCACGAATAGACGGTGGCAAACGTCCGGGGCCACGTTGCACGATAGAATCGATTGACAACGACCCTTTTGATCGCTGGTCAACCTCCGATGGCATCTTTGACCCGTGTTTGGGTTGTTTCGCGACGGGGACCTAATCGAATTATTATCCTTTTCGTTAATTTATTACATAAACGGAGAGATGAAATTTATTGTACGCGGTGCACGCACCCCTCGTTTCTGTGAATTTCAGTTGAACGACGTTCTCGGAGAGTTTCAAGCTGTTTTACGCGCTGCGCATCGTTTTCCTTCCTGAAACCGGTTCTCGGACACTCTTCTGTTATTTCGTGACTTGGCGAACATTTTCGTTGGCGTAGATATTCTTCCGAGGCACCGATCCATAAATTCGGTTTCGTCTCAGATCCCTTCGCCGATAGCCAAAGTACCCGTACCGAACTAACTGACCTAAAATGGCCTGGAGTCCCTCAGTGCTAAGCACTCAGCTCGATCGTTCTAAATTATTACTTACAAAATGATCTTTACAAAGATAATTGCAGAGTCTTAATCATCCGCCGAACACATTGTCCTTCCAGATCCACGAATCCATCACGTTTCACCGGCCGTAAATCAACCCTATCGTTGACACTCGCGATTAATACGACTGAGATGCTCCCACGAGCGTCCAGAGGCTTGTCGAAATATTAGAGACGGCCAAGAAAAACGGCGGCCCTCCCTTTTGAACGTCAACGATTCCGCGACTCGCGGAACAGACCGTCGGCGTTTGTCACCGGCGACGTATTAAATCGGCGTTTACGCGCGGCTCGCGATGACAGCCTCCCTTTGAGGTTAATAATAGAGCCCTGCTACCGAGCGTTAACATTTCGGTAATCGTCGCGACAAGATACAGTTTACACGTCTAGGCTTGGACGCTTCGAAACTTTGATCCCCGGAATACGCTGCCGCTGTCCGGCCGAGCGTTCCGGCGAATGTTTCGTTTTGCACGCGCCGCTACGAAATACGCGGACGTCTGTTGCTTAGCGTAGATCCTTAGGTGCGTATATTTGGATTTCGTAGCAATTTCGCGGCGGTCGGGGAAAGTTTATGGATACTTCGGTCGCTCAAGGGGCATCATCAGAGTCCGAATGTAGGAGCGGACTGTGGCTTTAGCGGTGCTTGGCGGACATTGTAACAAGAATTCGCCAGCGCTGCAACTTCCTACAGGTCGGTCTACGTTTTCCGAATTCGTAATACGCGAGATTTAACATTTTCAGAAAAATTAGACATTATAAATCATTTCGCTTCGCAAGGTGTGATACTCCCATCCCCGTACCAAGAACAGCTCTCGCCTCGAAACTCACGTTGTTCGGAGATTTAATTTCAGATTGAACTTAATATTTGAATTTATCTCGCCGAGAACATTCGCCTGGCCCACGAAGGGAGATCTTCCGGTTTGTCGCTCGCCGCCCAAGCCGACATCCGCGACCGAACGAAACACGGTTTCCTACCGATCGATTCTTCCTACGTTCGGGATCGTCGCGTGTTAGGAAAACGATGCCATCGTATGGCCACTAAATGTTCAATACTCGTCGCTCGGATAGAAGTTTTCGCGTCCGTGCTGAGAACAATATTAACAGACGGTGAGTAAGAACGAACGAAGTAGTAAAACGATGTTTTATAAGATACGCGAGTGATTAGGGCTTTGTCTGCACAACGCAAACTTTTTCGTAGTGCTTGTTCTTAAAACTTTGCGCTGTATTAATTTATTTGTTCACTGCATGTACGAAAGGTGTAGAATAAAGTAGGCAATGAAATAATTTACCCCCAAAAGTATACTCGTATCCTAACTGGAGTACGATCGGACAACGTTCTAAGTAGTACAATTTTTCAATAATTCATATGTCAAGTATCATATAAAATGAACAGTGATCCGATCGAACGCTTTTAGCAGGATGAAACGAACTTGGCCGGCGAGATGAAACGTCCATCTCGAAGTCCCTTTTTCCTAGCACGATGTTCGATCGGTGGAGAAAAAAAAAAAGAAATTCATGAACTAGAAAGGAAGCAAACAGAGTCTCGTCGCGGCGTTTTATTCGAGCCCGTGCCACGGGAACGACGTTAGTCCCCGTGCATTGATTATTCCCGGAATCAATTCCGAGTGGGCCGTTCCTGTCGCGCGCCGCCGACGACGGCGGCGATGACGACGACGACGAGTGTGCACAGGTCGGTGTGCTGTTGCATGCTCGCGAAAAACCTAATCGTTAAAGTAAAGCCCACATTACGTAGCCGGGGACGTTTACCCACGATCGAAGCGAGCTACACGCGCAACGGCCGGACCCTTTCGAGTCGCTGAATAATAAATGCCGTCGCGATCCTCGTGCTTCGGAGCGTATTTGTCCCGGCACGCTGCCGGCACGGGGTGTACCTCTCCTTTGACGTGGCCACTCGATACCATCGATACTCATATTCCGTGCACCTACGTATGCATGACCAGCTAATCTCCGGCGAACGAAACACGAAGAACGCCGGCCACCCCGCGCTAACCGTTTCCTTTTTCTCCCTTTCCGTTTGCTTCGCGATCAAACGGCCGAGTTTCTCCTTTTTTCCCCCTTGACGGACTGATGATATTTGCACTATCGGTTAGAAATTCAATGTCTACGAACTTGTGGAAGTTACATACAGCTTAGTACCGTATTAGCGTTAGAAGAGGCGAGCCAAGGGTAGAAGGAATGCATAGATAATTATAAGAATTACATATGAATTCGCTGTATTTCAGCGAATACACATATATTACGTGTACATTAGCTGAACCAAAAGTTCGCGATACTGGCTCGAGGCTCTGATATGGGGTGTGGATCGTCGAGTGCTCGACGTGCAAACGAAGCAATGTCGACGTGAAGGCAATTAGTAGCACGATTCTGGCTTCGTTATCTTTCCCTGCCCGTCGGGCTTCGCGATTTCCCCGACATCGATCCTCCGTACCACGTACGATTCCGGCTCGCGACGATCTCGGCCTCAGCTTCTCGCGTTTTCTGAAGCGCTTCCGATCCCACCGCCAGATATTTCAATTGAGCTTCGTGAAGCGGTTGCTCACGCTTACGCCATGAACCCGATTATACGATTACCAAGTGGCGCGAGGTACCGCCGCGTTAATTAGTCCGTCTAAAGTACGACGTTTCAATTAACGAACAGAGACCGAGGATAAAGAAATTGCTGGCGAAACCGCTGCTCGCGTTTTGTGTACACGCGGGAGAAGGGCGGAGGAAGCCGCTTAATATGCCGGTGCGGTTCGCGGTCAAAATACGGGAACACAAAGCTTAACACGCCGTCAAAGGTTGGCCAATAATGTCCTGTTTGTTATCGGCCATTATTAGCCAGATGCGCGGAATCTCGTCTAAATTTCCGCCGGAAATGCCAAACAGAGTCGCGCGCCCGTTTACCTGTTAATATCGCAATGCGCTATTTCATCGGTAATAAAATCAACGGCAGATCATTCGCGTTCGTAAAGTACTGAAAGTGTATCGCTATCTAATCGCGGCTGCACTTTCCTATCCAGAATTCGTTGCCCGAGGACCATGATGAATACGTGAGACGTTCGACTTATGGTTGAACAGCTATCGCCTGTGCGGGGACGGTGATTTCATAAAATAAGTAGAGTCGAATGTCTCTCCGTGATCGTAAATTCCTATACAAAGTTTGGTATAGGTGTTTCTTGTTGGTTACGAGGATATTACTGTGATTATTATGCAGAGCAATCTCACGCTACACCGACGATATGTCAGTGCAGAGAATACTCGCCGCCGGGCGAACATTGCTATTCGCTAAGTGCTGAAATATTACCTTTATTAAGACAGCCCGTTTCCTGGGATTAGCGGACAACATAATGTACAATTAATTGCGACACGTTCGAGCACTCACGTTACTTTCTACGAGCGAGAGCGTCGGAATTTATACGGCCGCATTTTGCTCCTGTCTACGGACCTCATAGTCTGTAGACAAATAGTATACACGAGGAACTATCTTGAAAACGGGAATGAAGAAAAAGAAAACTTTTGATCAAACTGCTGGTCATAAGGTAGTTGTTCTACTACGTAATACGTACGAATCTAGCAGAGAAGTGAAACCAGAGGAGATACGTTCGAGAGGCAAGGGTGCAGAATCAGAACCGCGGTCATCCGATTCGCGTTGCTGACCGAGGACAGGAGATCTCTGCCTGGAAGATGAGACAGGGAAAAGGATGAACTCGGGAACCAAGTAGGGGGAAGGTTGAAAATTTCGCCACGACGGTGATCCGAGTTAAGTGTCTAACAGTAAAGGCGACACGTGCGAGAACGTCAGACGCGGAACGAAGGACGTGCAAAGGGGGTGGCAACGGTGGAGGTGGTAGGGAAAGTTGAGCGAGGGGTGGTTCCGCACGGGGCGAAGAGGTGAGAGAAGGTGGCGGAGGTGGAGGTAGCAATTAACTTCTCCTCGCGAGATTAGAGCGAGATATTACGAGATATCGAGCGACTTAACGGCAACACGCGAGAGACTTCAAAGGCAGTAATAAACTGCCTCTAATGAACCCCTTATCGCTGCTGCCGCCACCCTCCGCCTTCTTCGACGACCTACCACTACCAAGAGCAGACGCCACCCCCCCAGCCCCGGCGGCAGCTAGCTACATGTCCGCGCGCGTTCTCCGCCACTCGAGCCCGCATCACCCTAAAACGCTCTTCTTCCTACTCGCATACCTTCGTACCTAGCCCGCACCTACACCGTATGATGCACGTGACCATCGTGTTACCGTAACCTATGTACTCTTCGTTTTCTTGTTTCTCCTCCGTTCCTGAACTCTTGCCCCCATCGTCCCGTTTATTACCCGCGACCGTGCAAAGCTTCGTCGCGCGACTAGGAAGATGATAAGGCGCCACAGCCGCGTCGATCGCGATTTTTGTCAGGCGGGAAAGCCGTCCCAGTTTCATCGTCGCGTGCCAGACTCTATTACGTTCGCCACTCTGTAAATACGTTCCGCGGATGGTGAACGATCGTTCACGGCTGTTACGGCGTTCTTTGCGCTCGAGAGAAGCTAAACGATCGTGCACGTTTACGGGAGTAACTTTTATAACGATGTAAATTACTTCCGTGCGATGAAGTCCTCCGCGGGGCGCACGGTGTCCGATCACTCTAATACGCAGCGGACGTATTTCTAGCGCGGCACCGATCGTGAGTCAGCGCGGAAAGAAAAATCGCCGGAAGATGGTTCTCCGCTCTTCGAGAGTTCTTCGATCCGACGAGACTTATTTTTTTTCTTTGGTGAGCCGTCAAGTAAAAATGACAGGAGAGACGTACCAATTGACCGCGATCGCTCTTAATGGCATCGCGAGCTACAAAGCGAATCGCGAGCCGCGAAAGGGTCGCGAAGCGGGTTGCGCTCGCGGACGACGATATTGCGACATGACGGCAGACGAAGCGCCCTGTCGCCGGGCTCCGCCAAGCCCAATCATGTTGATTCAACAAAGTACCCACCTACCCAAATTGCTGGAATTTGGTATTCGGCCAGAAAGACAGTGCGAGGAGGAGGAGCAGAGGAGACGATGAACAGGGAGGGAAACATGATGCGGGAAGACGAGGAGGAGAAAGAATGAACGAGCGGACAGACGAATCGAGATGGAGAAACACAGGGTACGTATGTATGTTAGGGGGAGGGAGGAGGGGGAGTATGTGTAAGCGAGGGTGAGAGAGAGAGAGAGAGAGGTGCTCTGAAGCGGTCTGATTGCACATCTAGGCCAAACCAGCAGCACGACGACGTCGCTCCAGCGGAAAGCCGAGCGATGATTGGCCGCTCTCTTCACTCCGCAACCCCTGCCCCTTCGCTCTCCGTACACCTTCAATCCCTTCAACCCTCGTCTGTGCACCCGAAACCCGATGGCGTTGGAGGCTGGGGGTGATTGGACGCATCTCGGTGATTGTGGCACCCGCCGCCCAACCACTCCCTTCCCGCCACCCCCCGTTACCCCGTGTGTCCCGGCTCAACCATTCCCATACCTATATACACTCAAACTCCCCATCGCCCTCTCTCTCTCTCTCTCTCCAACTTTCCACCCCACACCTCTGGTGCACGGCTGTAAATCGAGTTTACCCTCTTGCCGTGGCTCAGCCCTTCAATCAAACTGATTGAAACATTCCTTGAATCCAAAAGAAACGAACCACTACCTCCAACCCTACTCCTATCTATCCGTTCTGTCTCTTTTCTTCCACGTCCTAGCCCCTGTCCGTTCCCTTCCTTCTTACCACCGCCCGTCTTTCTCTCTTTCGCCCCTACACACCCCTCTGTGTCTCACCAGATCAACCTTCTCTTTCGCCTTTATCCCTCCCCCCCCCCCTCGCCCCGCATTCACTCGCTCGATCGCTGTTTCTGCCTTTATTTGGTTATCTCCCTCTCGTTCTTTCTCTCTGCCTCGGCAACGTTTTGCCCGGGCGCGCGATTCGAACATCTCTTACCGTCGCTCTGTCGCAGCAACCCCTACCGCAGGGGCTGATGTCGATGCTTCTGCCGCGTCGCTCCGCTATGGAGTGCTACTTGCCTCAATTCGGGATAGCGGCTTGTTTTCCCGTTCGAAATCTCACGGTGAAATTTTCCGCAACAGCCTCGCATCCGCGATTCGAGCTGATTTCTCTGTACACATGTACGCCTAGAGGACGAGGTACTACGGGTTCACTGTAGGGTGGGCTCACACGGGTAGCTGCGTCAAAGGATTGTCTTTAACGATCTCGGAGACCTAACGAGCAAACTGAGGGGATATTAAATTGAGGCGATGGCTTCAAGCAAATTGAACCACTTTTCGCTGCATCCGAATCGTGACAAAACATGCTGCCAATTCTTCCGGGCATTTTTATTTTAAATTGCCATTGTTCGAACTGAATGCGAATAGCACACTATCTGTACCTCGAATTGTAGTTTTATTTCCTGCATGAAAAATACATTTTCTGCATCCCGATAATTATTTATTATTATCATCATTTTTTCCAGCTCTAGCAATCGATCTCGAAATCAAACAATACTTTCTTCTTCGTATTTCCTTTCTACGCACAATTTTCTAAATATATTGATCTCCTTCGATTGCAGGATTTGAAAATATTCTTTCCCGAATGAACGAATGCGGTATTCTTTTCAAGATGGGTCCATTACCGACATCCTTCGAAACACACCGACACGTAGAGACACGGTCGCAGTTAACAGGACGTTTTTGTCGCGTTGTATTCCAAACCGGATCGATTTCCACGACGACGCGACGTCCGACTTCCGGAAATACGAAGGTGCCGGGCACGCCACTGGACATCCGGATGGACGATTCCGTCTCCAATTCCGGCACGCGGGTCGGAGACGCCTCGTAATCAAATATTGATACTACGCTAGACTAAATCGTTCGACTGTGCCAACAGATTAGGACCCTACGTGTGCCGTTGCGGACGAGTCAGTCCTGATCGCGTCAACGACCAAGACGATTCGAGTGGAATCCGAAAAATCTTCTCTCCCCTTAATTTTAATCGAAACGCGTTTCAAACGGTTTCCTGGTATAATCATTCCCGCGAACAACTTGACTCTTTCAACAAAACGTCGAACGCTTCTCAAACCCTTCGCTACACTTCGAAACAGGTCCTCGCCGAAGATCGTAATGAGGGAATTAATTAAACGAAGTATAAAATTTCATAACGACCAACGTTTGGTCCCCCTTCTATTTCAAACTACCGCTCAGCTGAATATTTTCCTTCGTTGTCGACCGTTTAATTAAATTGTTTTCACCCCCTCCCCCCGCCCCCCTCATCCCGGCCAATTCGTGTCGCCTCCTCTTATACTTTTCCCTATTTCTCGCAGAACTTTCCAAGAGTAAACGAATGTCGAATACACTGATGCACGTATCCCGGGCTCTTAATGAGAAGCAACCATAAATTCGTCGAATCACGCGACATTTCAGTCCTCCGCGATCCTGTTTGGAGACCCGGATCGTATATTTTCCAGCCTTAATCAGAGATGAAAAGGGCGGTCGTTCCGAGTCAAGTTAACAGGTCGATGAGAAGGAAAGGAAGAGAAAAAAAAAATGTGGACAGAGCCATTAAATTTCGTGCACACCGGCGCGCACCCGGCCAGATTGTGCCGATCTATTTTTAAGGCGATGCCAACTAACTTCTGCGTCTGTTTCTCATTAAATTGCGCTTTGACCTCGAATCCTCTAAAATTGGAACGGGTCGCCGCCGATTAGCCGTGTTCGACGCGACACGGGCCATTTCGAAAATGCTTTAGCGCCCTTTGATGGGGAATACAATTGACTTGCACCTTAACGAGGTTGCACCGTAATCAAAATATAACTACCCCAAGGCCCCCTGGGCGTCGAGATAATGTTCTTGCATCTCTGAAATATGCCGTATATCCGTGAAAGCTTCGCTCGCCGAGTAAAAAGGAAATGGTTTGCCTTCTATGACGCGATTTTCTAGTCAATGTTACATTTCTAAGACGATTTCAGATTCATAAGGCGCTTCTGTGGCATCAGGTCGGTTCTACATTTTAAAAAAGCAGCCCTGCGCACACCCTTACCTTCTGTAGTCGTTTTTGCAGAGGATCATGCCGCTCCTGGTGTAGCACGAGTGGCCGATTTCCGCCAGCGCTGCGCCACAGTACGAGCATTTCAGGCATCCGTTGTGCCAATACCGATCCATCGCCAGCAACAGCCATCTCTCGACTATTTGACCACCGCAACCGGCGCACTGTTGGATACCGGTTGGTCCGCTCGGGCCACCCTCTTGCTGTAACGCCAAAACAAGAGCATCCATTTTTACCATTTCACCAGCAATCATTTTCTAATTATCAATTACTGCGCAACCGAAACGTAACCCATTGTCATTCTCTTTAATTAATTCCGCGTGATCGGTTCTAGCTGAAATCGGAAAAAAAAACACGTGGCCGAAGAACTTCAATCTGGTTGGAATCCGCATGAACGTTTTTGGCAAACGTATTTCGACGAGTCCCACGGGCCAGAGTAAATAATGTTCCACGGTCTCGAAATCACGTTACCACGACGAAGTTCAGCCGATAATAATTGCCCCGCGTAATTAGCCGGGAACGAAGTTACCCGTTGACTTCAACATTTTACGGGATAGCGAAGTTCGCGTCGCGAAGTGGAAATTAATTTCTCGAAGAGAGTTAGCGAACGGTATCTCTCTTCACGCAATATACACGTGGAAATGCGTGAAACTAGGGAATCATTCAAGCTATATTATTCTCCGAAAGACTCCGATGTTCGTTACATGCATTCTGTACAATAACGATTCGCCGTGTTATTCGAAATCTATTTTCATTCCATCAACCCGATTGCAAGAGCACTGTGGAAATGTTCAGGCTAGAAAATGAATCGGCTGTAAATCAATCCGTTGTTTCTCCGGCTTTGTGTGTCTCTTTTCCTTTCTTTTTTTTTGCTATTTCGTAACAAGCAAAACCGCCATCGACGCGAACACAAATTAATACGCGTGATTACAGAAACTCGTATAATTGTAACGCGTTTTAATCGTTTCTCGTTTCAATCGAACGTCGATCGGCCAAGACTTTGCAACCGTTTCCATCGCCGGGTCTATTGGTCGATTGTGCAATGAAAATTTTCCGCATAATAACACGTTGCAACGCTTCTATTAACGCGAACAAAACACGTTGGGCAGGGTTAGGGGGGGATGGGGGAAGTATTGCTGTAATTAATACGAAATCGAGAGTCATTAACTGGCGATAAATCATCGCGGTGCGTCAAGCGAGCAATCTCGGCGAACACTTTAGTCGCTCGATTATGTAAACGTCGGTAAGCGTGAATAATCGTGGCCGACGTCGCTGATTATTAAAATATACGGCTAGCCGATAGAGCACGGCGAGAATTGTCGCTGCTTTCCTCGATCCGCGTAAACGAAGTTTTAACGACGGCTATTGTTATCTCGGAATATCTGCATTGCTCGACGATCGAGTTGATGCCCCCCCTTCGTGTGGATTTCAGTGAACGAGTTTTAAAACGCTTTTCGCAATATGCCCGTGATTCATTTCGAAGGGAAGATTTACGCGAAGTATGACTAAATTCGTGGCGTAATTAAGTTCCGATTATATCTCCTTTTATTACAGGAAATTGAGGGAAAAATTGCTGAGTCGATTTCGTGCTGTTCAGAATATTCACGTTAAGACTACAGAATTAATCGAAAATATGCAAGTGTCCGCTGAGCGAGCTCGATTTCCAACTGGCAGCTTTTCTTGCCGGTCATGAACGTCATTAATTCTGCGTCACACGCATCAGGGACTTTAAGCTGATTTAATCGAGCTGGTCAATTAACTGGTTTTCTACTTTGCTCTGATCAGTACACCACGGAAACTAACTCAAAATTTTACATACAAAAGTATTCCGTTTCAGAATTTCAGTTCCGTAGTGCACCGATTTATGAAGAAAGGTAAGTCGTAAAGATATCGCGAGACTTTTCGCGATCAGGCTTCGATCGCGTGGAGCCCCTTCCATAATAATTATCGCAATTTGCTAGGCGCGCTCGCGCGGGTTATCCGTCGACTTTGATCTCGCGGAATATCTCGCGACAACGTTGGCAGTCCGCGCGAGTCCGCGGAAGAAAGGAAACGGGCACGGCGAAGAGAGAGTTCAAGGTAGCCGGTTCGAGTAAACACGGGGAAAAAGTGTGTCCTTAGAAAGCGACGCGACGCGTGCAGGGCGGCGGTAATTTATCGAGGAATTAGCGTCGCGGGTCCGCTCTGCTCGTGTTCCGAGCGAGGCAGGTTAAATCGTTTCCCTTTCCCGCTTTTTGCTCCGCCTAATGACACTTCTTTCGTAATTGCTGCGCAATTACAAACCGTCTAGTTACTATAATCGAATGAAAGTCGCGTAATTGCGCGTGGGAGGGAGTTGCGGCAATAAGGTACAGTTGTTCATAGATTGCGTCCCTGAGCGGAACCGAAACGGATCGAGTTGAATCTTAGGCAAATGCAGGAGAGACGTTTGCTCGTTGCGCTCGTTGTGCAATCGTCCGCTCGATGTAATAATTTAATTAGTCCCCGAACGAGGAGGGGTGACGGCTTTCCTAATGAGAACGCCTCGTACCATACGGCGAGAAGAACTATGGAGCATTGTCTATCGTCGGACGCAGGAAACAGGCAGGGAAACGGATTGATGAATATGCATACCGAGGCAGGAGTACCGGAGCAATACGAACGTTCGATCCATGCCGATATCATTAACTCGACGCTAGGGTGAGAAGCAGCCGGTTATCGAGAACGGATCGAGGCAATCAGAATGAACAGAGTGGTTCGAAGAGATTTGCGCCAACTTGGTACCGCGATACACAAAATTTCGAAACGGCGAACTTTACACGAGAGAATGAACTGTGAAATGTAAAAGCATTCGTGGACACCTTAATGGTATAACACTGGTTCAACGACGCACGCGGCACAGCAACAAGTACCACACTGGAATCCATTTGAAACCGAATGAATTGACTGTACCATCTTACAATTTTGGCTCTTACAATTTTGTCTCCGGGGAAACATTTCATCTGGTTCATCCGCGAGGCGATGGCGCTGTAGTGATGCGCGTGGACCTCCATGATCACGGAACAGGCTCCACGAATACACAGTGTCTTTAAAAACAAAACAAAAAATACTGTCCACCACGGACTATCCTCCCTCACGTATTTACGTGGCCAATGATATCATTCGTCCTCGAACGAGAAAAGCACCGGACCACACACCGCACCGACTCTATCCTCTTGGTTCACCAGCCGTGCATACTTCCGAACCACCGTGTTGCACCAAACACGTATACAACCGGTACGATCCGCGAACCATTCAACAAACTAGCGTCTCACAGTGACCTCGCAGCAGGCCGGGACCGTTCTCCAGCGGATCCCTACGCGTCGCGACAAGATCGCGTTGCCGTCGGCAACCAACAGACTTCTTCTCGCGGTCCGCTCGGTCGCGTCGAGCGTAGCATCCCGCGGACCGCGTCCAGGTAGGTGGCGAAATGGGGCCGAGAAAAACTAGCACGAGCTCGGCAGAGATACACCGCGCGCACGCATGCAGCAAAAAAAAAAAAGAAAAAAAGAAAAAAGTGGTCACGGAGTCATAGATGGCACAGGATCGCGAGGAAGAAGGCGAGAGAGCACGCGCCACGGAAAGAGGAAAAAGCGAACCGGTCCCAACCGAAGTCAGCAGCAAACTGACTGGTCCGTGGCTGCTTTGGGCCTCTGAATGCTCCGCCGGGGCCCAGGGTTCAGGTACCCCAGCCAGCCAGCAAGAGCGGGCCCCGCGGTGGGGAGAATAAAAAGGTGAGCCTAGAAAGGACCTAACTAACGTTGAAAGGGGACGGGACCCGTCCGTGGCTCGACGAGGACGACGCTACGGCGGTAGGGAAACGTGGGACGGAGACCGCGATGAATATTATGGAATGAAACGCGCTACGGCGAGCGGAGAGGTGGCATCGTCCGGGGGCAAGGGGAAACGCGGGGAGCCCGATCTCCTCGACGTCCCCTCCGCCCCTATTCAATTATATTTCTCCATGGTAAATGCCTATATTGTTACGTTCGTCAATGGCGAGCTAAGTGAGGGTCACGTAGACACGGATAAATGCTCTCTGAATTTTAGCCTGCGATCCTGCCGCAACGACGGCCCCTTCTCCTTCTCTCAATCGTTCCCGATTCGAGGATCTCATGGTCGTCCCGGCCACTCGAAGCCACCTGTACGTTACGCCGATTTTCGTTGGGGTGAAAAGCCGTTTCGGATGTTGATCTGTTGACAGGATCATCAAGTTCGCGGAGATTGAACAGGAGAGTCTATTCCGGAGGATGTACAAGAGCATTTCCGCGTGGTGGTTCGAATGCTTGCCGGCTCGTGACAAGTCGCGAGGAAAGTGAACGGAATGTTCGCTGTTTCGTCGATTCCCAGGCCTCGAGTACTACCGTGCGTTTAACATTTTTTTTTTTTCAATATTAGCAGTGGGTATCATTATTTGGGGGGGAATCAGACGGTCGAGAGGCGAGTTAACGTAACGAACGACCGACACTGGGCTATTACGTGAACAATAAGGCGCATACGCGTCCCAGGTGCTTCCGGTAGAAATGTTTTCCTCGTGACGACCCTCGCGTGGGCCGGTCGATGTTGAAAGTGCATTTCGATCGTACGAAAGGAACTGGTTCGTATTTAGAAACACTGGCCGAACCCATATATCCTTCTTGAGATGATGAAACACGAAGCGTGTAACAGGGGATTTGAATTGAATTCGATAACAGGTGACTGAATCTTCTACGATTGACCCCAATATCCTTCTAATCCCTCCGAAAATTCTGCCGAGTAGAGACACCGGCAGCAACTTACCTTAAGCGTGCAATTGTTGTTGTGGTTGACCGGTGGATAAGCGGGGTGGCCCGGTAAGTGTGGATGAGGGTGTCCAGGGTGGTGTGGATGATCGGTCATCATTCCAGCGCCGCCGTGATGATGCCCATTGCTGCCCATGCTCTGGCCAGGTTGCAACGAACCGTAGGGGGTGGCTGGGTCGATAGACGGTCCATGAGGGGGCGAATGCGGACTGGGCAGGTCGGGGGTGGTCGTCGTACCGCCGCCGCTGTTGTAGCCATGATGGGGCCCGGAATGATGCGGACTGCTCGAAAGCGAGGGATGATGCGGGTAGGCTGCGGAATGGCCCGGGTGGTGGGGGTTCATACCAGCGGTTAAAGCGCTCGCCAGCTTGACCGATGAGAGGGTGGGCCCGACGAGCCCACCAACAGCTTCCCACGACGAAAAACAAAAGCTCGTGGCCTACCTAACTGTGAGCTTACTGGGGCCCGGCTCTCCTGGAACCGGCTCGTTTCTTCCGGCTCTCTGCTGTTACCTGTAACAAGTGGAAATGAATTTTCAAGGGCGACTCCTGGGGTTGTTTATGCGGATGTTTATCTTTCGTGGGGACGCGGAATGGTAAACATTGGAGATTCTACTCTACTGCATGTATTCTATGTACTGTGCGTGTAGCAAGCTTCTGTGTCAAGCGGTCAAAATGAATCTAAGGTACTTCTGCGTACACTTGATTCTTCCATCAACTCCTGAAACAGTCTATAGAAGCTTCTAATTAATACAAAAGCCAACGCTATCGATCGAAGTGTTTAAATAGATTCGATCGACCGTCGGTCTTTCTGCAAAAGTTCGAGCAGCCTTCAAAACTTTTTTCATATCTCTCAGGCTGGTCGCGTGAAAATCTCGGACAACACAACGGTTAGGCCGAGGCAGTTGCCGAACCGGTCGTAAAGACGACCTCCGCATTACGTTTCGCGATGAAACTGTGCCGGCTGATATTAATTTCACCGGCGGCCCGCAGTTCCGTGCAATTTTATTGGCCCTTAGGATGGCGCGCAACGATTTCATAATGCCCCCCCCCCCCCCCCCCGGTGCCTATCCGTCTTCGCCCCCGCGTACTCCGTGCCACGATCACAATGAAACAGCAATTCGTAGCGGAACGATCCGTCGAAGGGTGGTAGAAGGGGTGAAGATGAGGGCGAGGACGACTTTTTACGATGGAGCAATTCGCGAAAGAGTTCGTCCACCGAAGAAATATTTAAATTCAATCCGGATGCAACGGCAGTAAAGCACCATGAATAGATTACAGTGTGGCATGGATTGGACCAGTCCTGACCATCCTTTTTCTTCTTACTCGTTTTCTTTGATGCCTCCATCCAGCTAATACTTTCTGCCCCCTCGATTCGATCGTCCCACAAAAACGTACTCGATTGTTACATTAACTACTGGTAACGTGAGACACTCGAACGACCGCCGAAATAAACATTTGACGATGATTAACGATGAGTACGATTTATTTGTGTGTCGAGTAAGCGAGTGATTAGGACGATCACCTGCAATAGAGCTAATTTCATTAGGCGACGAATCGAAGCAGACCAGCACGGACTTTTGTAAAACAGGACAAGGTCCACGGTTAAAGCGGGTACGACCAGCGAAATTTCGTGGAGCGGCCAAGATCAGCGTTAGAATTCATAAAAACGAGCTGACCTGTCCCTTCGTTAAGGACCGGGAAACCGGCGTGCGACCTGCCCGACACGCCCACTTTAATTAACAATAATCGTCCTTCCTGGTAGCTCAGCGGGTGTCGTTTTGGGTCACGATCGTCGACCTGTCCGAAACTACTTTCCGTCTTTTTGTCCCGAACGGGTAACGAGTGCCTTTTCTTCTCGACCGTGCCTTATTCCGGCCGGTAGGGCATTAGGGATATAACGGTGCACAGGTTCTGACCGTTTTCGAGGGAAACCGCGCGTAGAACAGACCCACGCCGCCGGCCAGGTATGCTCCGTTAGAATATCCAATTTATAATGCTCCATTGGACGGTCTGTTTGTTTTGACGCTTCGACCGTTTAGACTGTTTGGCGAATAGACGATTTAATGAACATTTCCTTTCGAGCTTCCGTCAAAAGCGGCGATCGCATGGCCGGCGGTGCTCCTCTTGGTAAATGAAGACGGCGGGCAAGTATTGAGGCGCGATATCGTTGTTGGAGTTACTTCGGGTGTGACTTGGTTTGTACGGCGTTGTAATTGCACACGTATAGCGACAAAACGGTCGACAATACGTTGAATATGGTGGAACGAGTTTTTTTTTTTAATGTGAAATACACGTGGTAAATACATAAAGAGTACTGGAGATAGCGTGTAATTGGTCGAGGGGAATAAATGACGGCAGGATACAAATGTAGCGAGAGGAGAAAGTTGAAAAGAGTTATTATACCGATTTCTTGGGTTAATCACCGAGACTCTTACGATTCTCATTACAGCGGCTATAGATAATAAAGTCAATTAAAGAATGGTTACTTGCAAATGAAGGGGGAACCGATTCTTATCTTTAACCCTTCCCAACCTTCGGCAAGAAATAATTGCGAATTTCGATTCGAACAGCTCGCCGAGTATAATCGGAGAGGCTTTCGCGCAACACGTTGAAGAACGCAGCAACGTTAATCGAACGAAATTTCATTTCTGCATTGTGCTTTCACGCTCGCTGTCTCGAACTTGTTGCGCGAGGAGATTGCATTATCCGAACTTTATTGTGTATGCACGGCTTAAAGAAGTGCCTTAATACTACCGTTACTTTGCTAGCTAACAATAACGATATTTCATTACGAATCTCATTCCAATCCTCTAACTTCTCCTTTCATACATATTCATGTCGCGTATAAACTGAAATCTTCCGTAGCTTCAAAATAACTAACTAAAGATGTTACAGCACCATCCGAATCTTTTTTCGAAAAATCCAGTAAGAGCCATACGATTCTAAGAGGCTCCACCGATCGGTCTACGAAAGTGTCGAAACAGAAGCTGCTTGAAAAGCTGAAAAATGAAAGAAGTAAAAGTATAGATATATGTAGAGAGTCGAAAAGGTGAACGACGACGGGGCAGAAGCATTTTTACCGGATTTAATTATACGAACGTTTGAGGATCCCGCGGGTCCGCAATATTTATCAAGCGATGGGTACCGGTGTGGAAATTAAATTCAGACCGGGACATCGAAGGAATCGTGCATCCCGTCGTGCACCACCTGCCAGCTTCTCTATCTCCCTCGTCCATCTACCCTCCACGTTCATTCTTCCCCGCTTCCCTTCTCTCTCCACGCGTTACGTCAAATTAAAACTCGCAGCGTTGCGCGCTAATTTCAAACTTAATTGTTCGCGGTTAATTATTAATTACCGGTTCGGCTTATCGACCGATCTGAACGACAGCCTTTCGTCGTGAACGACTGCCGAAGCCCGTATGCACTGGAATTCAAAGGTGCATAAACAGGACAAGGTGACGAAGAAAGAAGATAAAATGCGCACGAAGAAATTCCTTTTCATTTTGTTATAGATTTGTACGTTCGTATGAATATTTAGTGGAACAAAACCTGTATGCGTAACCGTTTCTTTAATAACAGAAATGAATATGTAAAATGTGAGCGTGGTGGAAAAGATGGGGAGATGCAATCGCTGTATTTAAAGCACAATAATATTTATTGCGCCCATCGTCGATAATTGAGGGGTGGAGGGGGAGTGGAAATGGGAGAAGTTTGCAGAAGCGAAGGATGTGGAAGTAGTAGGTAATATGTATTGGGGTGTTAATGATATTCAGTGGCGATAAAACTAACTTCATCGGTGTTCTAATGGCCACGAGAAACGAATACAATAAGAACATCGATTTCTTCGACGACCACTAACAACCCTTAGTGTTCATTACGCTTTACTATCGTTCGATATCGAACAAATATTAAATAGATACAATGAATAGAGAGAAATGGACAAAGGGACGGCCGAAGCAGTGGAACAGGGTATAATTGTTACGCAGATTGCTGCAACGTGACAGCGTTATTAATTGCAAAGAAACGCAGTCACGCGTACAATACGACCGTACGTTCAATATGTTCCAATTAGTTGCGAGGTTTGCTCATTACGTTCGACGATTATTCGGCCGAATAAAGGCGGGACGGTGACTTACGTCCCAATTAACGAAAGTCAATGCGGAGGCAATCGCGCCTGAAGACTTTACGATCGGTATGTCCGGGGGAAGCGCGACCAATACGTTGAAATCGAAGACACGGACCATATGTTTTTGTTGTTCTAGAAAATTGTAGAAGCATGATCAATTCCCAGAATAGTTTTTAATGAAATGTAATTCTTAATTGGTCAGAAAATCAATTTCCTACCGGCTAAACTATACATACTGTTGATCTAAATTGTATCAATATTATTTTTAAGTCGATGGAGTTCTTTGCTTAGATTATAAAATTTTTAAGATTCGCCTACACGTTGACTAGCTTGAAGACAACCTATAGTTAGACATTGCCAGCTGATTAAAAGTACATCATTCAGCTATTGTTGCAGTCAAATCATTCTTCAATTAAATCTGCGAAGTGACATGAAAATATCAATTAATAAGTTCTAGTAATTTTTTCATTGGACAACCACCGATCCAAACCATGTTCCATGTACCTTCTCTCCCATCGAGGAAAGGATTACCGACACGATTCTTTCTCCCAAATAATCACGTAGGTACCCCAGATGCACTGAAATTACACCGCGGCAAGCGTCAGCAGGATATTCATTTGAAATCGATGAGATCGGGCTGCCACTATACTTAAACCAAAGTCGAAGTGCGTATTAGTGGAATCCGACTCGTTTGAAGGCACATCTCTAAACGTAGGGCGTGCATCGTTTCCCGATTCAACGAAATATTTCGATTCGCCTAATTGAGACCCCGCGAAAAGCGTCTGTTCACTGTAATCGGTCCTCTCCTCGGCGACGTAGAATAAGCGCGACGATTGGTGCCGTCTGAAGCAACGATTGATCCAAATTCGAACCATTTACTGTGATAAAATTATTCCAATTTCCAACCTGCCGCAACAAAGGGACCAATATAACCGTACACCAAGTTTAATCGTAAAACGCAGAAGACAAGGTCTGCTTCCTCCAAAGCAGAAGATCTCACGAAATTCGATCAGTCGCGTAAGAACGACGACCTAGCGATAACAAGATGATAACGAGGGAATAGACCGGTAATTACAGGAATGATAATGACGAGGAGAACGACGACGACAACAACGGCGAGAGAGAGAGAGAGAGAGAGAGAGAGAGAAAGGGGGGGCGGGAGAGGACAACGCGCAGCCGGCAAAGAGGGTGATAGAGGAAAACGGGGAGGATCAAGAGGAGAGCGAGGACGATCAGCTGCGATAGGGATAATTAACGATCGCAATCGGACGAAAATGAGGACAGGGCGAGTGCGACGACGACGATAACGAGCGGTCCAGCGATCTTATTAGCGATAAGCGACGATAACGAGGACGCCACGTTCTATACAATAACGACGCCGTTCCGATGCTTGTAGTGGACGACGGAAAGAAGAATCCCCGCTACTCGAGAGCGGTGTACACAGCTCGCGAGAGGGTAGTCGACGGATGGCCGAGTCGATTCCCCGGGCCACGATTATTATGCCTCTATTAGATCGCTTGAAAAATGCTAGCGACCAGCTAGCTTCCCAGCGACGAAGGGCTTTCGTTCAGTTGAGTCGGGCCGAAGGGGAGCACTTCCGAAAATTGAGTCGAAATGCTAAGAAATTGGAACGAAAAGTATGAGCAGCATTTCTTTTTATTTACCGTCGACTGTTCATGGAATTGCAGGTGAATTGTTTGGTTGCTACACGCATGGTGTTCGAAGGGATTGTTATTCAGCGACAATGTTTCAAGACCTGCACCCTGGGTCTGATTAGTTTGCATAAGATAGCGAATCCGTAGTGGTTCAGAAGAGTACGCAGCGTCAATATTTATATTAATTTCCCCCGGAATGATACACGGAGGGAAGGCAAACTAATTTCTAAGATCGCAAACGTGTGCGTGAGGTAAGGTCGCTGACAAAACGCTACAGCTTTCTGCTTCATTACTAAGACCTATTTAACATACTTCTTTATATATTGGATTCATCTAATCTAATTCATGATTTGATTGTGCACCGCTATAAATGGACAGCTCAGAATATTTTCGAGCTGTGTTTCCCAGGAGAGATCTCTGAACCAACGCGGATCACCGAAGAAAATGGCCCGGAAACAGCGCGGTTAAGTAAACGGCGTGTACCATGATCAACGATCACTTGCGTGTTGTTGCATTCGATGGTGGAGCCAGCCGATCGGGGTAGCTTTCTTCCGCCGTCAGGATTCCTACATAATTGCATGCCCGGAACGTGGTCCCTCTTTCTCCCTCGTTTCGCTCTCACTTGTTTTCTCTCACCAGATCCTTTTCGAACGTTCCCCTTTTCCAGCGTTGTCCGCGTGCGCGCACAGGTTGTCTCGAGGGCACAGGGTTCCCCGAAAGGAAGGTCCGTAGGAGTGTATACACCATTTCATTTGACCGCTTCTCATAGGCAGGGTATACCTGTAATAGGTGGGCTGCAAACGGGGAACAACCGACTTCGCCCCGGCCCACGAACGCTGAATCTAATTACTATAATCGCCCTCCCCCCCTCGCCGCTAATAATTAGATTATTTTCAATGTCTTCGAGCCCTGTCCCCCGATGCTCATCATACCCGGCCGCAAGTTATCATTATACCTGCTGCTCTCACCAACCTATTCCTTTTCGAACCGGCCGCGCTCTGTGTTTGCCCTCGCGTTGATACACTAGCCGAAGATTTTCACATCGGCGTTTCCGATTATTCCTTTTCCTCCTCTCCGTTGCGTTAGAAACTTTTCATTATTTAAATATGCATAATTCTCACTTTGGAAAATATTGGTGAAGCAATTCATTTTATCATTTTGATGTAACTTCTTCTTCTTGTTAATTTGCTCCAAGGACCTTAACGATAGAATTTAACAAAGACACGCCTCTACAACGTAACGTGCTATCATCTCCCTCGATCCGTCCGCAAAGCGGTCCACCTTACCCTTCAATTTCCAGCAATAGATTCTGTCAAAGACGTAAACAGCGCAGCGTTAAACGCACGATTACACGCCTCGCAGGGAAGACAAATCGCGGTGAAAATTATATTCTAAAATGTTGGCGCCCGCGAAGCGTTCCTCAAAGGGGTTGTTTGCGCGCGCGCGCGCGCTACAGGAAACGTTTATTACCGAAAGCAAATCTTCTCGCGCGAGCCAGAACGTCTGAACAGAAGCACTACTCCGAGATAGTAGTGCTTTATTTTATTGACGCCTAGCCAGTTGCTCAAGAATGCCTCTAGACGTTAGTACGTCGGTGTGTCCGCGTTGAGAAAGAATATTGGCGCGGTGTGGTAGCAGGAAGAACACGGACTCTTTGCCATCGTTATGGACGTTCCCTTGAAAAGCGTTTACGTACCAAGTATTTTGTTGCGTACCCCGGACGGAGCAAAAGGTACGGAATGGACGAGAGATAGCTCGCCGCCCGGTTTCTCATGCGCATTGTCCGTTGGTTAAATTTAGTCGCTTCTGGGTAATTGGGAGGAGTGGATGATATACTTTGGCGTTTATATTAATTCTGCCCCGGATTGTGAGAGGGCTTTGATTTGCCGAGGGCTAGGTAGTTTATTCAATCGTGTACCTCTTGCTGGGAGCTAATGAAAATGGTATTTACAGCAACGCCTGTTCGCATTACTGACAAAAATTTCCGAGTTTAGAAAAGCTAGAAGTTTACTGTGAGATAAACGAATTCTTCAAGCTTATCCTCCCCATCTGGATGTTTTCATAAAGTGCATAGCTATATATATAAAAAAAAGAGAAATTACTTGGATCTCCTTGCATTCCTCTCCGAGTTCCCACTTCCCCAGACATGCGACAAGAAGAGCTTAAAAATGTGCCCACTTCGAGGCGACGTCCCACGAATTGTACTCGCGCGTTAGTAAGTGAACATACATATATTACTCCGCGATACGGGCGTACATTGGAACACACTCAGCTCCTTAATACGTATTTAATTAAGTATGGCCAGCCGGCCGGTGGGGCACGGGCGGGGTTTATGGAGGATATCAGTACGGGCCACCATAACTCTCGCGCCTCCGCTGGCATCAGCCTGCACCAACGCCACTTAATGCGTGTACGTGTACGCGTACATCTACCGCGATGGAATTCATTCCGCCCGTTGCGACATAAATCTCCGGCGCATTAACGCCCTTGCCGGTCCCCCTTCGCCACGCTTTGGACCCTTAATAAGGTCACTCGCGATCCTCGACCATTGGGAGACTCTTATCGATGTCGCCTCGCGCGACGCGTTACAACCCCTTCTTTCCAAAACATTCCCGGAGAACTCGGCGCCACCTCGACTCACCGGGATTCCATTTAACCCGTGACCCGGGAAACGTAGATCCAGCTGGGGACAGGACGATAAATCGCTGGATTTGGGATCCTGTACAAGTACTTGTCCGGAGGGTAATCAAAGCTGTTTCTGCTCGAATAGAACCGCCGCATGTATGAAAGTGTTTATTCTCCGGAATAACTAAAAAAAAACGGGAGCAATAGTTTCTGCGATAACAGAAGAGGTGAAACGAGTTGAAGAAACGTCGATTCGTCGTCAAAGATCACGGTCACCAGCCGGCCATTCGTAAATCAACCGCAAGCATATTCAGCGAGGCCGGAATTTGCTTACGCGACGACCGAAGAAAATTGATTTTCGACGGGGGGGGGGGGGAATATGCGCAGAGGGTAGGAGAGAGGGCGAGATGGAGAGGAGCACAGAGACGGTCGCGAATTCGCAGAAGGAAACGCTGCGCGGCCAAGGATAAAGTTGTAAATACATGTAAAACTGTTGTATGCGCTTGCGAGAGCCGCGAGTCTCTCTCGCTGGCCCTCGAGAACGTATAGAAGGATACAGGCTCCGACCCCTGACGGCCCCCATAAATATCCAACGGTGGCAGCTTGTTACTCCGCGCCATGCGAACTTCAAATCGACCACAACACTCAATATCCTTCGACTACTTAGTTGGCCGCGCGTGCAATTGCCGAATAATCTGTGAAGGGAAGAGGGACGGAGGATGGTACTTTCCGGCAATCTTGGCGTGATTACGTGCACGCCCTTTGCCGGAGTTCATTTCGCGTTTCCTTTTTTGTTTCCTCTTGGAAGAGGTTAAACGTCAAGGGGTTCGTAAAGTGTAAATACATGTTCGGGTAACAAGATTTCTTGAGAGACCTGTTAAGGTGCATTGTACAGTTTGATTTGCAAAATAGGTAGCAATATTGTATTTCGCGAGTTTCGGAAATACTTCGTTAGACGAAATAAAGGGGAGCCACGAAATGACTAAACTAATCGCCGAACTTGTTCCTTTTTCAAACAGTTCCCAACAGATCATAGCGCGTAGGTATCCAATTCCACGTATCTCAGCGGCCACAATCGACCGGCCTTCGCGTTTCCCTTAAACCATCCCTAACGCGCGTGAAGGAGCGTATTACAAAGAGGTCGCGATGTTTAATAAGAAAATATTTAATCCGCAGCCAGTCCGCACTGCGCAATGTAGCGCGAAATTAGGAGCCGGCGTCTATCGGTCAAGGTAAATGCGGCGCGCATTAGACGGGCTGCAAGTTGGCCGGGCCACGAAAGACAGCAGAGGCGGAGAGGGTGGGAAAGAGAGACAGAGACACCGGCGGCAAGGGTGAAGGCGAAGTGAAACGGAAGGCGTAGGGGTGGGTAGGAGCCTAATTGGTCGAAATTAGCAAGTTTAGTCATTAGTGGAGTTTCCGGCGGTAGCGGTGGGTCCACTTGACTCCGCTTCCTGGGAAAGGAAGGACGGAAGGAAGGTGTGTACACCTACCATCAGTTACGCGGTGCCTGGATACGCTCTCTTCGTGTACGTGTGCACCAAAGCGCGCGCGTACTTGTGTTTGCGCGCATATAAATGCACGTAGGGGCGACTCGCGTGTATAGGCGACACACAGGGCAAGTTTGCTCGCGCACCACTCAGCCGGCGAGCGGGTAAGCGCGGGCTGGTGTACGTCACGGAGCACTTCGTGACCGCAAATAACTGTTTTCATCGGAATCCTGCGGTTTTACACCTTACCGCTGCCGCGATATCAACGCCTTCACGCGTCTTACGTATTCAAACCGTATTACCGCAGTTTCCGATGGGTCACCGCCCAGCCACCGGAGCTTTTTTTCCAGGTGGCCCGCAGGTGGAGAACGGGGATAATTGCATGGCAGGCGGTCGAAATATAAACTGACTGGTTGACAGCCACGTACCTGAGTGCAAATGCAGTTCTTCGAATTACATACTTTCGTTTCTTTCCTTTACTTAATACTTACGCCAATTTGATTGGACAGTACGCTTGCGAGTACAGGCTGCATTTAGATTGCGTTACCACGGTCCAGTAGCTCGGGATGCAAACGAACGCGTTCTAGATTCATCGTATTTGCCGTGGAAATTCTTAACCAACGTTTGGACCCGTGCCCAAGCTGATGGGAACGTTCTGCAGTTTATCCGAGACCATTGGCAGATTTCTTCGTCCCACGTGTAAGGTTCAAAGGGCGTACTACTCGAACGACGTTAGGCCTCGTTGCTACCTCGTGCAAACGTATTCTAACAGTCTTAATATATAATTTTCATTTTTCTGGAATTCAGTCTACACGGCTTAATCAGTTTTTCACAATCGGTTTACGCGTCCTCGAGGCAGCCGGCAAACCGAAATAGCGTTCACCTAACAATCCTTCCGCATCGCTCCCCACCCCCTTGGGCGGAATTTTTTGCGTGCTAATCCCGCGCAGAATTCGGATCGATGCTTAATTCCCCCGTGACCCCATTGTCCGCGAAATACACTCACCCCCTGAATCAACAATGCGCATACGTCCAGACCGTGCGCGCGCGATTGCCCGCGCGGAAACTCACCGTGAAGGGCATCAGCTGCCACCACGAGGGTCCTTAATTATTCTATTAAGCGGGTCGCGGACTTTTTTGTAGCGCGTGTTTGCGCGCGTGTGCGAGACACAGAGGAAGACACGCGGAAGGGAGAAACGGCGAGTGTGGAGGGATGGGGGGTGGGGGGTAAGTAGAACCACTGAATGGAAGCACAAATTTATTGTTGCGGAGTAGGGGGGTCGAGGAAAAGCTGTTCGCCACGATTGTATGCGAGTTGCGGTATTGTGCGTTCGAATGAAACTCCGGATCAATTCGTCCGGATGCTCTTTTCTCCCTTTCGTCCTCCCCGCTCCGCCCATGATTCTCGTGTAACGTCGCTCGGAGAACGTGTACATACGCGATCGCGTTAAGGGATGCTGATCAATTTGGACGACGATCCACGATTAGCTTGCCCCCTTTCTATTTACGCTGCTCGTTTCTTTGCAAGGTACGTCGATTTGGCTATAGTACTGGGCAAAGTACATAGGCTCACTAATTCGGATTGTTGAAAAATAAACACTGCAATCTGTATGACTAATTAGTTGTATTAATGCCATGTGTGCACAGAAGGAAAGAAGCGTAAGTTTAATCTAATGCTTCTTTGCGCAATTATTTTAAGCATATTTTTATGATAGGTCGGACCATCTTAATTAAAAAAAAAAAACAGCTAGTAGTATTTTTATGTATCGCTTACAAGGTACAAGTAATTTTACTTATCTACTCAAGTGGAGACGGCGATTTTGATTCACCCACAGGATGTCAGGGTTCCGATTCATTTAAAACTCACGGTCGAAGAAAATAATGATCTATTAACTGACCTACTATTATACATCGACATGGATCAATAAGTATACGCTTCATTGTGATTACAAAATGGACATTTAATGTTTGGCTTATTAAAAAATATATTTCCCACGTGGGCTGGCGGATGGTTAAGCAAATCGATTCAGGCGGGGGCGACATTTTTGGAAGCGGTTTTACGAGCGTCGTAAAGCCGCGCTATGCGTAATTTGAGCGCGTCCCCGGAATTGATCCAATTGAAGCCGGCCAATTCGAACCGGTCCAATTTAGAGGGGGCCGCTATCACAGATTTCTTATCGAGGCCACTGCAAAAACGGTGTTATCGCGAAAGGCATCGAATGAGCACGCACCAGTTTATAATCCTCACTCTACGCAATAAGTGTCGGCGTTTCTCTAAATACAGACACAGGCTTAACAACCACGGAAGAACAATAAAATATTGTAGGCAATAAATGTCGCCCGGACATTTTCTTCCTCTGCGATGCACTTCGTATACTTTTGGCACTTTTACTTCGACACACGTGGTTTTCTCTTACTGTCGTTGTATATCTTCAGTTTCAGTTTTTAGCGTACGGATAGGTAACAAACATTTGAATAATTTTATTAATTCAAAATGTTCGATTTCAAAGAATATAAAATATCGTCGCGATCCTTCTGTGTCCCAAATAAATTGAGGAATTCAAGTTCGTACCAACAGACG
The DNA here is from genome assembly GCA_023838395.1 of Holcopasites calliopsidis. Taxonomy (NCBI): domain Eukaryota; kingdom Metazoa; phylum Arthropoda; class Insecta; order Hymenoptera; family Apidae; genus Holcopasites; species Holcopasites calliopsidis. The sequence continues at coordinate 3,099,493 of JALHAQ010000003.1, forward strand.
CAACAAATGAAATGAAAGTATAAACGCTAAAGTATATCCGCTACTTATCCACTACTGTTGTACTATTCAAATTAATTGCAATAGCCAAAATATTCAGGAGGAATTCTTCACGTTCTATCCAAGCGTAGCAAAACGAAAGGTGAACAGGGTGTAATCGACAGAGGATAACGGTTTTACGGCGTTGCTTCGCAGATGCCCCTCGCAAAATCGTCTTGCAATTTTCTTTCCCGTGCGAGGAATATCCGCGCGGCGCATAAGCGCACCGCGGCCGCCCAGGGGTAAAGAAGCAAGAGTACCAAGCGTTCTCGGCGGCCACGTGATTGGTCGTAAACGCCAAAAATATGCGGCGATCGAGCAGCCGTCCAGCTAGCTTTATGGTAGCGGGCCGGTACGCCGGTCAGGTTTTATGGTTAATTTTTGCAATTTTGTAATTGCCTCGTGCCCCTGCAGGCAAGCTCCAACAACGTTCACCTCTCCGACCTCCTCAACCCTGTATTTTCTCCTCTCGATACCTCCACTCCTTCTCCGACCGTGCAAATGTTTCAAAATCATAAATACAAACTAGACAGGCTAGCTGAGAAACATCTTTACCATGGCATTGCAAGCTTCATCTTTCCTTTTACCATGCCCCTTTCTCTTAGTTCGATGGGTTTCTGTGCAGTTCGCGGTCGTGCCCTTAAAACCGCCTTTACAATTTCGCTCCGTTCGAACGAGGGATCACGGGAGTCCCCGCGCTTCTCCATGCCGCACGTACCCAGGAATGGATAATAATCGCGTGGCGCGGTAACGGGCATCGGTTCGCGATAAATTATCCCGTGGCGTGTATGCGCGTTGTTTTCGCTGCACCGACGCCGGCCGGCGAGGCGCCAACGGCTCGGCCGAAGTAATTATAGCAAGTCAACGCGCGCGGCGCAACACGTGGCTGCTGATTATCGAAATGTCGGCTTACCTGTCCCGTCGATGGAATCGCGTTTCACGTGCTGCGGTTTCCGTTACACCGGCTCTCTCCTGTACTCGCCCCGTTAACTAGGGCGGCCTCTTCCAAATCGGAGTCGAAAGAATCGGACCGGAAAATCGGTCATTCGGCTTCTCTCGCGGGTTCCCATTAATTTAAACCTTTATGTACGATAAACAAACCAGCATAGCAATGGGTCGGCGAGCCATGTTAGAGAATGCACTTCGCGCGGACCTAGATAGCTATGGGGCCTAACGCTCGGGTCGCCAGAAACAGCGATCGATCCGCCACGAACAACGAAGGAGCGCCGCTGTTCCGATAACTGATTAGGTACGATCAAGGTTGCTCACTTTTTAGAAATTCCATCGGGATCCACCGGGTGTGTAGCCAATTTTGCCGGTGCGCCAGTAAAGTAATGATTTCAATTTCGCGAGATCGCTGCAGCCGCCAGCTACGAAGGGTTTCACCCTTCCCCGTCCCTTGCTCTCTCGCCGTCTTGCTACACCCCTCCGCCAGTTCCCGTTCGAGGATTCGGATTAAGCGACTAAGGAAATTCAATATCAGTGGCTGAGATGGGCACATAAAATTACTGACTGCCACTTCGCCTTAATTTGCGCAGTAAAGTTCTCCGCTCCGCGACCCACCCCTTCCGCCGACGCCACGCTGAAGCCAGTCTGTCCCCGCTTTTTCGTGTAAAACCAAGGGATTATGATTCGGTTATTGGCTCTGGCCGCGTTTCGCTGCGTAATTCGACGAAATATCCAGCGATATTAACGATGAAATACAACTGCGGTATTACGTTTCTCGGGGGGTGGGCGGCGGTGAAGCTAGCAATCGCGTCACTCCGATGGACACCTCCGAATCCAACTTGAATTCGCGGATCTGAGATTTGGAATCGACGAATGAGGAAAGTTTAATATTTGCATCTGAAGACGTTCAATGCTTAAGTTAAAAAATCTTAATACCTGAATTTAACGTTTCGAGTTTTTCCATTGGCACCATCGCACCTTTAAACTTGGGACTTCCCCAGATTAACCGCCACGAGAAGAATACGTTCAATGGGAGTGCCAGTGATGTAAAGCTTACAACCCCGAAATTAATTGCCCTTCCTTGTTACAACTTCAATGGCCCCGGTAATTGGTACTTGCCGAAGAAAAACAAAAAAGAAGTCCACACGGAATGCCGTGACAAAAGATCGAGAGTAGGTAACAACAGCAATAAAAGCGCGTCACAGCTCGTCGACCGGAAGCGGTGCTTCACCGTTGGTAATTTACAAACCTAATGACGGTGCGGCGAACGCGAACTCCCCGGAAAAACCGTCCATAAATTCCAATTTATAACCGAACAACCCTTGAAACGGTACACCTGCGAAGTCGAATAAAACCGAGAAACTCTACCCCGAAGAAGATCGGAGCTGCGTGCGTTTTCCGCGCGAATCCGCGAGGAATCTCGAGCAGGGGTTGCGCGCCACCCCCGAAATCCTGACACGTGTCGCTACTATCAGTTTATCAGGTGCTGAGAGCAACCGCGACAGCTGTTACCCAGCGGTATGGTAATTTTACGAAAAGGAAATGGAAAGGGGGATTGAAATAGTGGTGCAGAATGGGAGGATGGGGATGGGGCGGAAAAAGGGAGAAACAGGGCAGGGTTATGGAAACGAGGATACGTTTAGGGCAAGACGACCAATATCTGTCAAACACATATTTCTTCAGATTTATCACGGTTTCGCTCGTAAGTCAAAGCCCGATTTAATTTCTTCAACCAGGGAACTGTTCGCAAGTTCGATCGGTTTTCCCTGGGTGGCTTAACAATTTTGTGGATCTACAGCGCGGCGAATTCAGATTACCCGAAAGGGGACGCGTCGTTGGTGTTCCTCTGCGTGATCGACTGTTACTAAATCGTCGAATGTTGGATGATACCAAGAATTCTGGCAGTTTCTCATAGGAATAAGACTTGCAGCCATTTACAATATGTTTTTTAATGCACCACGTAGGACTGTCCACCTGTTTCTTACTTTATTACGACCCCCGGCCAAATTTCTTAACCCTCGAGAAAGCTATAATAATAAAATCACTACCTGCCATCTATGCACCTGACGAATTATTCAATCATTTCTAAATATCTTTAAGTAGCCTGCCTTTATCCTCAGTATCTAGCAATAAAATTTTCATCCATATCTAAAAGAATATTTCCAGTTCAGCCTGTTTTCAACGGTTGTTTTTCCGTATCAGCGAACTGAGTTCGCCGGAATGATAAATAAGAGCAGCGTTACTATACGGAGAGCCTCACGTCGTTAAGTTACAATACGAAATTGTAACACCGAGTCAATTACTTCCGACCCCTTTTTCCAAAGAACAGCCAAGTCACGTTAACCGAGTGCAATCGAGACTAACTACTACCGCAACCCCCCCAATTATAACGACCAGCCCGGCAACATCCTAATTGCATCGCCGTGCAATGACGCGCTAATTGTAAATCCCTCTAACGATGCTCGCGAGAGAATTCACGTGATCACCCCCCGGCGAAGGAGAGGGGAAAAAAAAGGGAGTAGTCCGACGATGCGGCGTTACCCTCGCGTCGTCGGAGGGGGATGACGACGAGGACGGGATCCTTAACGTGCCTTCATCGAATTAATTTGCCCAGCGTCGACAAAGGACCGAAGTCCTTAAAGAGCAAGCATTTCCTCCCTTCTATGTTTCTGCAGCCACCCCTTCTAACCAGTGTTTCTCTTTTCCTGCGCTCCACCCCACCCCTTTCATTCCCGCGCTTCCTCCCTCTCCCAACGTGTCGCGTAATACGATTCTCTAACCCTCTTCTTTCCCTTGCCTTCCTTTTCTGTTCCTCTCTCCTTCTCTCTCTCTCTCTCTCTCTCTCTCTCTCTCTCTCTCTCTCTCTCTGATTCTCCGCTCCTCCCCTCGCCCCTCCGTTTCACATCTGCCGCCGCGGGGATAATAAAACGAGAGGCGAACTCTTTTCAGCAGATGCAATCCGGCATGACGTTGCTGCCGGATCGCTCGTGGCTTTCAACATTTGACGGTTCTCAGCTTACGCCACTGTGGTTTCTACACGTTACCATTGTGCGTGGCACAGCGAGACATTGTACTACATTATTTTGCATTTGGCAAATTGGTTTGGTCTCTAGCATCAAACGCGAGTTCTGCTCAAAGACAGTTGGCGCTTTTAAATTCGAGAGCTTCTTCGACTTTCGCTGATACAAGGCAATACGGGTTTCGAAGGAGATAAAGTTAGACGTACATGGTGATAAGAAGTTGAGGAAAAGGGTAAAGCAGGTGGAGAAAATTGGGATAATGGAAGAAGGATCGTTCTCTGCATATCGAGGGTATACAAAAAGAAAAGGAAAGAATGACGCATTAGCAGCAACAGCTGTGATATTATCCTAGATGGAAGTATTATTTAAGGGTCCGTAGAAAATTGGGAGGGTTGTCGGGAATATCCGCATGGGGTGGGAAACCTCGATGACGACTGCGCCGCTTCGTTTCAGTGCAAGTCAATAGCTGTGATTTGTCTTCACTCCCAAGAATTTATAGATGCGCACAGGTTGAGAGGGAAGTAAAAGATTATTTTTTGGAACGCTGCTATAGAGTTACCCTACCCGGTATAATATGCAGGGATGCTATAGTGTATATTGCAGCCGACGTAAAATAATAAAATGCAAAAATTAATCTTCTCATTAATTAGGTAAAAAAACTATTAATACATTAAGCTGTGTTACTTCCCAGAACAATTACAATTTTTAATTACACTCTGACACTGGGAGAGCGCCTTGCTCCTGAAACAACTTATCTCTATTCCCCAGCGCGGCCTCAGAAAACGCAGCTTAGAGAATAGATTCGCAACATATTAAACCATGTCTAGCGGAACAAGGAGTATGATGCGCCGTGGCTGGAGAGCACAGTACGTACTACCTCGTGCCAAGCTACTTAATGGTTAATAATTATCCACCGCAGCCCCGAGAGCACGTAACGATGTTTATCTCTAAATCCATTCCGCTTCGAACTTCTATTACTAAATAAAAGATCCTTTCACTTCGATAACGAGGCTACGGTTTAGCGCACGCGGCCGCGCGAGCGCGTTCGCTCTCTCGCGAACTCGCCTATGAAGTAATCCGGCGCATCTGCGAGTCCGCGATTTCAACCTCCTCACCGTTAATGAGTAATTAATGTTCGAACGGCAATTAGCGATGAGAAAGTCGGATCGGGCGGGATAGGAAAGATATTCGAAAGAAGGGGGGGACGCGAATAAAAGGCGAATCGCAAGGGGCAGAGGTAAAAGAAGAGGCAACTTCTCTGCGTCGCAACGACCGCGCAACGAACACGGTGAACAACTCGACCCTTCGAGGGTGTACGTGTACGCGTCGTAATTAGTTGGAATCGACGAAATAAAAAAAACACACACACGCACACAGCGGAAGCAGAAGAAGGGAAAAAATGAAGGAAAAGGGGCGGGAAAAAAATCGTGGTAGACACGAACGAGTGGAACAAGGGAGAGCCTCGTACTTGTTTATACGTGGAAAGCTCCAGCACGGACTTGGCCGGGCGCGAGGCTAGCAACATCGGCCGAAATTTTAATTAATCCGGAGAGCTTATTAGTTTGAGTGCCGACAAGGACCGAGCGGGATCGAGCAGGGGCCGAAAACAATTTCCAAGTTGGCCGAACTGCGCGGGGGGATGAAAGGGGCTCCGTTTCTCTTACGGCTGGCACAATCGACCTGGCACCGGTCAACGGGTCAGGGAACGCAGTAGAGAAAAACCTAGCTTGAAAAAACGTGTGATGCCTTGTTTCCGATTAGTGTTTCTTTCGTTTTGGCTCTTGTTTACCTACGATTAGTTGGGTTATTAACCCTTCGGATACCATTAAGCATTTCGCTTCAAATGCTCTAGCAGCAAACATTGTTTAGAATTTGCAAGTGGTCGCCTACCTAGCTGCACCTATGGGGAGCACGCAGAGCTACAGTGAACAGCTTAGCTGGAATGCGTCAACGTTCTGTCACGGCTCGCTTGCTATTATTGGTTGTACGTTGAATCTAGCATATTATTATTGCCTATATCACGGGCAACATGAGAGAGGATAAAAGGAAATATTAATATTGTCTACACTGGCAATAGCGTTTATTGATCGGAACGGCTGGATTGCTGTACGCGTTCTCCCGTGTACGGACCGTTGTTACTGCTCTGTCTATTACATCTACGCTATTACGCCTGCCATTATTGGCGAATCCGAATTGTATGACTTTAATGAAATTTTGTGGTACGCGGATGCTGAATCGGTAGCACGCTTGCTGCTGATTGATTCTTCGTTGTCTTGTATTATTCAGAATTTAATATATCTCTGTAGCCTGCCTTACGTACAAACGGAAGTATTTTAGTTTCACAAAAGAAAAAGAAGGTAAATTTGGGTCCAAGTATTTGATCGAGGTGAAAATCTCATGTCCGACAAGGATTAGCCATAAAAAGTCAAGGATCTCGAGGATGACGAAGGACGGATATGAATCGAACCGAAGGAAACCGAGAGAACGAGGCAATAGTTAGACGATTAACGAGCGTCACATTCATCAAACCATGGCCAGAGCCACCGGGTGTGTGTCGAGCTAATTAACTTAATTTATCGTCGTTTAACGGGGATCCAATCGCAGATGCGCGGCACGTTAATTGTACATCCATTAGCTGTCGATACGATCGTATACATATACGGTGAACCGTACTCTCTCGCGATCATTTTTGCAGCTCGGTTTGTTAAGGTTCCTTCGACTCCCAGCGATTTTCGATTTTTCGGACAGCCCTCTACACCCAGTAAAATCGAGTGTCAATAGATCACCATTTAAGATTAAAGCTGGAGAATTACTTCTGACAATAGATACCATTCGTCACTCCAGTCGTCTGTCCACAAGAACTAAGTCGGCAGAGTGGGTGAGAAGAAAATTCTTTTCACGGCGTAGGTATTTTGTGGTTTAAGTAAGGGAATGATGAAGTAATTTTATAAACTGTTTGCAAACACGAAATTCCGAGAACTAGTTTGCAGCAGGCAGCAGTTATGCGACAACCTAGTTACATATACGTATTACAGATAAACAATGTATATTGTTAGCTAAGCTAAGCGATACCAGTAAGCAAGCGGAAATATATCGCCGTCACGACCCACCGGCAAAAGCTGCACCAGGCTTTAACAGTTTCAAGGACGGCCCGCAACAATAGCGCAAGACTAAAACAGTAAACAGCTAAAAGGCTTGTATAAATATTCCATGCCTCCTGAACCCCATTGCAGAATCGATGCATAAGCTTTACAATATCAGTCCATACCTATCTACCCTCTGACCTGCCTTGAAAACAACCCGGTGCAATAATTCCCCGCCAAAAATCCCACTTATTTTTCTTCGGAGTCCAGAGCTGTGTTATACCACTACACGCTCCCATCTTGTCCCGTGGCGAAAGGTCATCGGAACAGGTATGTACACGGGATACCTGAGGAGGGTCGCGAGTGTGTCGCAGAGGCCACGTAGCTCAGTCGGGGTACTTAAATTCTCAGATAGGGAGAGAAAGAGAGGGAGAGAGAGGGAGTGAGACGAGTCGGGAGGACATCGGTACTGTTGCTGGAGCAAGAGATTAGATACGTGGAGGGTACAGGAGGGTGGGCGAGGAGCGGACAGGGAGGAATGGTACGGAGAGACACCCGCAATTTCGTGATTGCTTTTCAGACGACACTTTGTACACACATGGGCAGCATCAACCAACTCATTACGGTAATGACACGTGTGCATCAATTCGCATTAATATTCTAATGGACGTCAGGGAGAAAGAGAGGGAGAGTACAGACACAGACGCTCGAAAGGGGTAGGGGAATGAATGGGAGACTCGATGGATGGCTGGAAGGGGGTTAAAAGGTGGAGGTGCATGTAGGGAGGGAGCGTACGGATAGAATCGCGTGGGAGTCGTGATTATGGGAGTGGGGACCGGAACGGTGGGGAAGGGAAAAAGCCGTAGAAAGGAGGCAGCGAGATGAAGGGAGATGGTACGCTATCTTGCGCATAATGCCAATTAATTAATGGATACTGTGCCCGTGCCTCGGCTCGATATTATGTAACTGGTGCCTAGGACGGCTGTTATCGATTTACGGTTTCGTTGCCGCGGTGAACGTAAGTACGCCCGCTACGTACACGCCAGAGCCTGTGCTCGTTAGGAACGTGTGTACGCGGACGTCGCGACGCCGCGTTGCACCCTGCTCGGTACGCGTTGTACGCAGCTCGATACGAGAAATCGCGGATTCGCTTTAGATTGGGCCACTATAAAACTACGTGTGCAAATTTTTTTTTATGCTTAAGCTTAGAAAGCATTGACCGGACTTGGATGAAATTTTGACAATGAAGAGGAAATTGATGTTGCACGAGTAATTGAAATTCTACCATGACAGGCAAACACAATATTCTGTCGCTTCATACCTTGTGTAATTGAAGCATTTCTGTTGCGCTCTTAAGGAGATTGTACGATGCTACTGTCACGCGAGTTTTTGAGTTAGGAGGGATTAAGATATCGAAAGAGTACAGACACAAGATCGGATAAAACGTTGCACATGCTTAGGGCTATACATAGAATCGGTCGATGTTCGTCGAGTATGAAATGGAAACGGCGCGCTTGCTCCAACACAATATTTCCATTAACGTGTGTCTGTCATGCATATAGAGAAAGAGGCACTTGTCAAAAGTGACATCGAGTAAAAATGTATCTATAAATTGTAAACGCGCTGCAGTTCGCATCGGGCGCTGTTCAAAAGAATTTGAAGCTTTTAACCCGGCGGATCGATAAGTCACGTGTGCATGCAGCAGACGTAAATAATTTAGACGATGTGATTGCACGTGAATATACACAGGAATAAGGAGGTGACGCAGGCTTCACTTCTATCGAACAGGGAAACCCGAATAAGCTGAGCGTCGTTATCAATAACGCAATTTGCATACTTATTGTCGTGCTGCTGAAAGAAATTCTAGTGGCTCACGTGGGGATTCCATTATCTGCTTAGGGGCAACAGTTTCAACGAAAAGCAACTTTTACTCCTCAATATCGCGGCTATTACTCCGTGGAATCGTACATCTAATTTTACAATTACATAGGAGTATAGTCGATGGCAATCGTCGGACACCGTTTCCGTTTAGGGGAAGCAAAACGGTAAATTGCCTTGCACAAAGCTATTCTCAGGTCCGGTGTCTTGCATACGCAACGCGAATACGAAACATTTTATCGTACATATGTGCTTGTATGAGCGCGAATAACTGTACACCGCGGGTATCTCCGTTACTTTGCATAATCGATTCGAACGGTCGTAAAAATGATGAACAACTGAATAATAATAATCGTAAGAAGCGCGCCGCGTAATATAATCTTCTTGGTCGAGCCACAGAGTAGAAAGAAATATCTGGTTTACGCGCCACTTCCTTATAGTCCATCCATCTTCCTCGTCCTCGGGAATCATTAATAGCCGCTTGATAGATTATTACCGTGTTATATTTAACAAACATAAGTAATCACTATCGACAATATTTAGTATCACGAAAATCTCCCGCGGCCGCACGCATAATTATGTCGAAGTCACTACAAAATAATAGGGGCGGGCATCAAAAGAAATATTCAAACATGGTGAAACAACGAACAAAGAACGAATCAAGCACGAAAAGATAAAATTATCAAAAGCACCAAGTAATATAAGTACATTTAAACGTCACAGAGCAATACAAAGTTGATCCCGCTACTGTATAGAATATAAAATGAATAAAACGAAATAAAATAAACCATTTGCTAGCCAATGTTTGTATAAAGTAACTGAGACACATTACGAAAGCATTCATGAAACAGCTCATTGTTCCAAGTCTCCAAGGATCTTACCGAACGGCCCGAGCATAGTCAAGTGCATTCCCAAAGAATCGAAAGATCCTTGGGCACGCGGCTCGGCTGCTGGCACGGATCCGAGTCGGAGAGTCCGGCGATCAAGATTAATGCTCGAGTCTGAGCCGAGGCAGTCCATCAGCCGTTAATGCAACGGGGATCTCGTTAGAACGTTAACAAAGTTAAACGCGCGGTGGGCCGCAGTCTCACGCGAAACGCGCGTCATCGGCCGTAATGACCGATTACGCGGGACGAAGTGTCACGGTTTCACGACGCGCGCATCGCGACGTGACATCGCAGCGTTATGCCCAAACCGCGTGCGCGCGGATCGTTATTGAATTATGCGCGATGCCCGTAATCGAATGATCATTATTAATGGTTAACGAGCCAAGTCGATGGCAGCACCGGGGTAGGGAATGTTGATCCTTGCCATACCACGTAGGGAAACGTATGTTGTTCCGTGTGATATTTCGTTGACGCCGGGGAGGATTGATGAATTTTTTTTCTTGGACGAAATTGGGGTGCTAATATTTGGGATGGTTCGCGGAGATCGAAGGAAATCGATAAAATATTGCAAGCAAATTGGTAAGATATCAAATACGGAGAAAGGTTTAATTAACTGTGTTGCCGCGGTATTGTAATAATTCTAATTATTGTGTTGCGAAAGTTTTTAATGAAAAGAGAGTGACTCAGGATTTAATCAGTTCGGTAGTTTCAGATCTTAAGTAATGTCAGTCCTACGCAAATATTTGTTTAGCTTCGAATTTAGAAGCGTCTCTTCCATCGGTCGATGCACTTTTAAAAGCCCTCGGTCATTTTGCTCGCTTTGCCTTAGGATTTCAGTTGACAAAATACCTACCCGACGAAGTAGCTTCGTCGTCGTTCCGCTGAAACACGGGGCACGAGCAGTCGGTGAACGTGTTCCAGCGGATTTCGATATTACGCTTAGAATCCGTGGCCGCAACACGTGATTTGTACGGTTCTTTCGGCGGCGTTTGTAACGCGCGTTACGCCGTTGCAGTTTACTAAATCGATACAGTGCGGCGGAATGTTGTTAACGCGCTTTAGCCTTCAATTTTGAACGCGACATTTGGTGTTCATTGTGGAATAGTTCGGCGCAAGTACGGCACAGGGTGAGGAGCCGGGCCGTATTCAACCGACTCTTTTGACACGCGCCCTGTCAATTTTATTGGACGTAATATATTCGATCGTGTGTACCGGATGGCGCAAAGCGAAACAGAGAAAACACTGCGTTTTCTTTTGTGAATTACAAAACGTAAACGAAATGCCAATCGAAAGTTCTCCTGGCTAATTTCGATTTCTTAAACATGCAAAATGTATGTTATCAGCGAGAGCTTCGCACGGGAAATTCAGATGCGTTATTTCAGCCCTTTAAGAAAGTATTGCAAGTGCCACCTAAGGTTTTAGGATAAACATGTAGTCACTCGGACAGAGTTGCTTTCTTTGGATGTATCCTCGAAACCAGTGTTTCGTATTTAGTAAGGAAACACGGTATACTTTTTTCTTCTTCAATTATTCTCGGTTCTCGTGCAGCCAGTAAGGTTGGTGGTCGCGGTTGACTCATCGTTATTATAAAAATATAAAGAAAGCGTTTCGGGCTTGAGAGGCGATCCTTCGAGGCGCGGCCACTTGACTTCGCGAAGAGCGGAGGCAGAACGGAGGTACGTGAGGAGCAACGATGGAGTTATAAGGGCGCAAGTGTGCTGACCTCATGCTCGTATCTTCGGATTTGCCGTACCAATGTTACTGTTAAAAGAATAAAAAGAATCCCTTGCTACGAAGACCTCTTTCATTTTGCAAAATACTCTTCTTTTGTCAAACTATTAATAAGAAGATATTATTTGTATTTATACATTAGTTATCAGACAATCTGCACGCTTTCTCCAGAACCGGGGTTTCTACTCTTCCAACAATACCTTCAAGGCGTCTCGCGGTCTCGCGTTTCCACTAATAACTTTCCCACAAGCCCATTGCCAATTGACCCCGTCTGAAGTTCAAATCGGTCTCGTTAGCGCGGTTTATAAAATCAGATTTTAATTGCACTAACATGCACTGGCACGTTACGCAGTCACGTTATACTACTATCGTATATCAAACTTTACGTAAACCCGGCATCCAAATATCCTTAGCCGACTTCCACTTACTTTCACTCACCCTCGTCATATTCTTATCCGAACTCCGTACTCGGAGTTTCAATCGGAATTCATAAATAATCAGAGCGTAGCAGTCCAATAATTCTCTAAGTATTTCTCGAACTGAAGGACGAAAACGGATCTCGTTCATTAAAACACGAGCGAGCCGGTGGAGTATCGGGATCATAAATTTCCCTCATGCGCGCGAGGACCGTCCGCGTTTTCGAACGGGAATGCATATAACGGCCGTTCGTTGCCTCCCCGATTAGATTTCTATCGAGGCAGCCACGGTGTTCCCAGAGATCCTCTCTCGCGCGCTTAATCTCGCCGCGGGATCTCCCTCGAAGATGTCTTAAGAGCACGGAATCAATTACCGCGACTTTCACCGCGTGGGCGCGCCGCATCTAGTGTGTCCGGCTCTCCCACGTTTTCCAGTGTGCGTGCAGCTACGTGTAGCAAACAGCCCACCGATGCGGAATTAACTGTAAACGGAAGGTTGGTTAACGAGAGGGCGGGGAATTCTATACGATTCCTCGAGGAAGTTATGGGTCTCGGGGAAGAGGAGCATCGGGGAGAGGGTGGCTTTAACCCCTTGACCCTTTCACTGTTTATGCTGCGCTTTATTGCAACCGTATAACAGAGTCGGAAGTTCTTGATTAAATCATCAGAAACGAGGAAGCAAGTTGATATTATGAGTTAAAAAATAATTTCGCGAAACACAAGCTGCCCGTGTTGTGCATTTAATTAAAACAGCCAAGGCTATGAGTATTGTATCTTGGTGGAAGTCGTTCTATTCTTGAAGCCAGCAAAATTGTTATACTCCTGATTAATGTAAATAGAACGGCTTAGCCTTCGTTTTAATTTGCATAAGTATAGCTATCGTCCGAGCTAGAATACATAAGGTAGAACAATATTTAGCAAAATTATAGCCTCGCATTAACGCGCACTATTCTGTTTCTGCGTTATCTGCTTCATTTTTACGAGCCATCCAAAATATTTCGAATCTCCGAAAATGATTATGCGGATCGTGTTCAAGATTGGAACGAAATTAATCGTACTAATTCAATGCAAACATTCTGTATTGATATTTTACATATTGATAGATAGCGGGTCGAACAAGTTGCACAGCCCATAATGCTTGCCTTTTTACTGAATTCCTTTTAACAAGCCTTCGAAGCCCTGTCTAGAATTAATTATAATCGACCACCGCGGTTTTCTGCCAGAATTACCGGCGGCTTGATAAACACCCGTATTCACCACACGACCCACCGCACGCGCGACGATCATTAATTACAAATTCGACGCGAGACGCGTCGGGATTATGAAAGAAACGTTCTCCAGCGAGCAATGCTGAAATCGCGAATACCGGTCTCAAGTAGGCGCGCGGCCGATCCGCGGAAAAAATGAACTACGCGTTTCAGAAAAATATTCTACACCACACTTTAACCATTCCCCAAACTGTTCGTCCATCTTCAACACGCGTGCACGCAAATACGAACGTTTCATGAAAGCAATCAGAATATTTCTTTGCTATTTCGAGAAATTAAATTCGCTCGACGCACGAGGCATACAAACAGAGTTCGATAACCCGACTCAGTTTACGAGACTCATAAAAATGCTCCACGATCCATCGTCGTCGAGAGTGTACACCTTCGGCGAAATGGAATTTCACGTGGGTCGTCCTCCTCCCGGCTTCCACGGAGTCGTTCCATAAAAATCTTCGTTCTCTAAAATTAGTTACTTCGTCGTTTCAACACCTTTCGCTCCTTTACCCTCTTGTTCTTCCACCGTCGACTCTTTTCCTTTTTTTTTTCTTGTCTCAAATATCATTTTAATTACCCCCGCGTGACAGTGCTTCATCGTCGAACAAGTTTTCCTTTCGCGAGCACGGAAGCTGCACTAGTTTACTATACGTACGTACACGCATACAACTTCTGACAGGGGAAAAACTAGGATTTATAACCGGGGAATTTCATCGAGCGTTCGCCGATGAAACTCGTTATCCGGGGCATGTACGGTGCGAGCAGGCGACTCAAAATCGGTCCGTTTGCCGGTCGGAGCCGTTAAACGTATCGAACACCGAATGTAATCCGCCGGAAAACAGACGGCGCAAATTTGTTCCGAATATCATTTGTAAGGGTAGGCCCGGATGAATGTTTGCGCTAAACTATAACACGCCCCCACCTGCTCTACCTCTATCCAATTCGCGGGGCAGACTTTATTTTGGCCAAAGCCTTCGGCATCGTTGTTTGTTGTACGCCGCGAGCCACCCCCCGTCCCTTCACAGTTTGTAACTCAAATATTTCTTAAATTTCCAATCTGGTCAAAAATTGCGTGGATGAGGCAATGAAATGTATCTGGAACCTCTGTGCCAGATTGTAAATATTCAGATTGCATATTCCGCTGTTTTTTTGTTTATAGTTACGACTAAGGAAATGAATAAATGTTAAGCGAGAAACGCATCTTTATAATAATTCGAATTTATCCTCCGCGAAATGTTTTGTGAAAGAAGTTAAATCTCAAGTGTGAAATTTTAATTCCGCAGGCGGGCCTTCGTTGCGCCAATAATATCGACTTTCACCCCTAATCACAGAAGCGACACCGTAGCGCGATCAAAATGCCTGTCGTGCACGGCTGCAAATCGAAACTTCAGCCGGCAAGATTCATTCCACGCAATCAGGCAGCCCGAAGGAAACGCAATTACGGGTCTTAAACGAACCGATTAACGCTGGCCGTATTATCGAAGCGCGATGCTTCAACCCAAGCAAAATGGCCCACGCGCACCTATATTTAGGTACGTACACCTGCAGACTGTATCAAAGATTCGTGTAAACTACCCTCTGTAACAATAGTTGGATACACGGTAACAATAAGATTATCTTACGGAGCCAGCGGACATGGTGTGTTATCTCGGTGGAAACTGCGCGGACCGGAGAGACGGGAGACACGATAAAGCAATTCTAGTAGCGCTGCGAAATCCACCGGTGACCGCAACAGGTTTAAACGCCGCCACGTACTCCCGTAATGCACGATTTGCGCTAACGTTTCACCTGTGACGCAATAAAATTCGCATGACGCTCGTTCAATAAATGGGAAATGATCGTCGGACGATCGACAGGCGAGAAGCGTTCGAGATTCTAGCTTAGAGTCGTAAGAGACGATTTGACTGTATTCGATGGATTAGAGTGTTATAAAATCAAATGTTTGATCAGTTAATAGCATCACTTTGATATGAATGCAGTATAAATTAATATAACAGTATTTTTGGTCAGCAAAATACTATTTTTTATCGGAAAATATATTTTTTGTTTTCATGCGGAAACACCGAGGCACAATGTACCGAAAGCTAATTATTTCAAGCAATTCGCTATACCCGCTGAGCCACGAAATCGTGATTGGGTCGCCGAAAAAACAATTGAATCAAGTGAAAAGCAATCAAAAATGAATTACCAGCTTTTAAGCGAACTTCTCCCGTTCGGTTTTTCGTGAGCAGATTATTTTTAACGTCTGCTTGCCGATGATTGTTTGATTGCATCGCGTCAATCTAGACGAAGGTGCCGGTAACCGACAACGTTCTAATCATTTTGATCGCTCTCTGGCCAATGGCCAATTCGATATTTACAAATCTGAATGCAGATGCGCTTAAAATTTGGTTTTTCCAAATTGCCGACGTCTGGTCGCCTTGTTGGAACGGTGCCGCGTTCCTCAAAATACACCCGTCCTATTAGAACGATCTATTCTTAATGGATACTTCGAAAGATATTAAACGATACCCTGCGCTAGAAAGAATTTCTCGTATTCAAATGATCCTCTTAAAGTTCAGTTTGAGAAATGCACGATAGCAGATGTACCGCACATACTTTAAATAATTTAATCGCAGGTTAAATCTAGTCTTATGTAGTTATAATTAACATCACACGACTCACCAATTTCAAAATAAAACCAATCCAAGCAACACGGAAAGGCAACCATCTCGAGACACTACTACCGTCGAAATCGTTTGGGCCGTTCGCCAGTTAGAAAACGCCGTCTTCCGATCAAAGGTGTCCATTATTGTCCGACAGAAGATCGACGCCGAGGCGTCGCGTCGTTTGGTAATATATCGAGCGACACAGCCACTTTGCGGGCCCGGTGTATGCGCAGGTATTTCGGCACTTCCGGCAGAGTCGTTTGTCAGCATTAGACAGAGAGACGGAGCCGGTCGATTGGAATAAGCCAATTTTCCGAGCGATTTCTTATCGACCACGCTGATCGTCCTCCGTGATCCCCGTCCCGCTTTAGCTGCTCACGAGACTCTTGTCACGCCTCGTCTCAATGTCGAGCACGTTCTATCGGTATCGGTGAACTGTTAAACGATCGCCCCGCGAGCCGCGTTCTCCTGCGGGGCCCCTCTGTTAATCCACCGACACTCGCGGGCCACGATTTCTTCCACGCAAATGTTTTAGACGACGAAACTAGAATCTGTCAAATGTTCGTAAAGGTTAATCCCAAATTGAATAATCCCCCGTCGATTTATTACGTTTAAAGTCTTACACCGGTACTATCGCAGCTAAATGAATGTTACAAGATAAGTGTGTCCGATAGATTCCGCGATAGCGTCGTTCGTCGTACAAACGAATCATTCATTTCTGGTAACATCGACCCGTCAGGTGCTTTACTTTCAATTAAAACGACATCCCGCGCGACGGTTCCCGTTTACACCTGCCACGTTCCAGAAACAAGAATATTTCTCCGGTTTATCGTTCATCGTCCTAAATTTCCGTCCCGGCCGGTTTTCAACGCGCTGAAAGCTACGAGGGGTTTAATTAAGTTCGATCCGGCGGCGTTGAAACGGAGCAAAGTGGCGCGTTTCCGTGCACGGGCTCGGGGATCCCACGATTTCTACAAGAAGTTTCAATATATCGGCCGGTATGATAAGGCTTTAGTGGGCAGTAAATCATCTCGTATCTAAGTGGTCGGAGCAGCCGCAGCGGATCCTCGTGGAGAGGAATGGCCGCCGCTTGTTCCGGCTCGGCCCCGAGACCGAGGCATTAATGAATTTCCATAATGCCGCGATAACAGTGTACACAGTGGGCCATTAATACGCACTCGCGGGATCTTTACGGGCGTTTTACGCTTCTCGTAAACCTTGCCCGGGCACAATTTGTCCCTCTCTGCCATCGTTCTTCGTCAGCTAAACCCTTGTGAACCGGAGCACGATTCCTTGGGCCGATTTTCAATGGTACACTTTATCGCGGATCATAGTTTACTGCAGTGTAATTGCTCGCCGTACGGAGGAACTAATAGAGTGCTTCGATGGTGATAGGGGAGCGTGCAGCACAGTGACTCTGCGATCAAGTAATTCTGAATGGAAACAAAAATATTTTCTTAATTTATTGTATTAGATACTGCTCCGCGGATGACTCGGAAAGATCGATTTTCTATCTTTATTCTACTAATCACTTTTAAATAATCCCCGTGATGATATATAGCAGCCTGACAAAATATTACGAGCATCCTTTCAACGCGAAGGAATCGGAGTTCTTCGTGATGGAGGACGGCTAAAAGCGTGGGCTCACGAGGAATCGGATTACGAGAGAGCAAGGGAAAACGGCGGAATGGGACTTCCACTCCGCTGATCCTGAATAGTCCCAAAGGCGAGGGCCTTAAGGTCCTCTGAGGCACGATGAAAAAACAACAAAGCGCCCGTGGCTCACAATGGAGGGGCCGCGGACCCCGTTGCACTATTCGCGTTTACAATAAGGACACGTGGAGCTCGCTCCCATGCGAGGGTAAACGAATTGAACCTGATATTACGGCATTCCTTTACAATCCGTGATTTATCGTAAAGTTTTATTTGCATGTCACTACGCGTGATGATCTCAGTTCGCTTTGATTAGAACGTAACGAAATTGTTCTATTGTGTTAAGGTTTTAGGACGTAAAGGGCGAAAGATTCTTGGCAAGATAGACGTTACGCCGTAGTTCAACGAAAGAATTTGGCTTTCAAGAATGCAACGTTTAAACGAATCGAGAAACATTGGCGAACAATTAATGTTACACGTCGAACGTAGACTTAAAATATTAGAAACTAAATATCTGGTATTCCACATTCTTTAAAGTAAAATATTTTGGAATTTTCCAAGATAAAAGTTACTGCGCTAATGTTTTCTCTCGCTTCCTTTTTTCTTTTCTTCTTTCTTCCAAAAAAGATGTAAATCATAGCATTGCTCCAATGTTAACGATCTCTAAGACGAGAGATCCTCGGGAAGAAACACATTCCACCGTAGTTCGACAAAAAAAAAGAACCTGCGTTTTACGGACAGAGATTTACACACATCTCGAAAGTGGCGCAAGAATAAGTCCGAACAGAACTTCTACTCGTCCCGCTCTTACGTCAGTGACAGGGAGAGGGGAAGCTTTTTCTTCAAATCAATTTCGATACAGTGGGTTGCGCTTCTCTCTAACTCTAATTGAGATCATCAATTCACAACGATACCAGGAAACGCCTGCGGAACAAAATGAACGGCACGAAAATGGGCAAACAAGAGGCCCCCTCCCTCGCGTTTTCGTTCGACGCTCATTGCCGGCGATGACTAGCGGATATCAAGGTCCTAAACCGTCCGTAGATCTGTCCAGAAGAGTTCACGGAACAAACGAGCGCCACTGATACTAATGAACGATCGTTAGTACTACGATGAGCACGATGACGATGAAAAATTGGAACGGTCTCGGGGTCCATTGACTGCTGGACTCGGGGCAGCCGAGGACAATAAAGGATTAAGATGTCATTCGAAGAACTTGGAATGGGACCTCTCAAAGTGAAATTTATATCTTGCTCTCTGTTTCCAAGGCGGATGATGTGAGCAGGAACAGAATGATTGTCGCTTGGAATTTTTATGGGGGATACTTAAACAAAAAATTTGCGAGTTTTAACAATGTCAGATTTCTTAGTCCATGAAAGTGAAGCAAAAGAATTTGATCAAAAATTGATCGTAATATTATTAAATAGAATGGAACGACCCGAGCACGTTTCTCTATCCGTCTTCACCAACAAATATCTACTCATTTCCCATTGCCTTCCAAACCGTCTCCGGTCTACTCGAGCGACCAGTATCCGAGAAGAAAAGCCGCGGAAACAGGACGCATCTCGCAAAATGGAAACATCACCGTGACCCCGGTCGAAGACCGTTTACTTTCATTTAACGTCGCACCGATGTTTTCTACGGCGGGAAGCCAGCGCGTTGAATAGTCATATCTAACGTTTATCAGATGACACGGTCGTTCCAGTCTCGTCAAGATCCATTTGCGGGACCGGGATGCACAGGAGCATTACCGTGTCGCGATGTCAAATACTAACAGCGGAGGAGCGAGTGGTGTCATTACCGGACCTCATGGAGCCGAGTCGACCCACCCCGTCACCCGCCCTCTTGGCCGCGCCATGGCCGTATTTCTCCGCCGCGAAACACAGAACACGCGAACACCGAGCCGCCGCGCAAACAGGTTGATAGATCTTGATGGAGCATCGCGCAGCTCTTGGTCTCGGCTCGCTGCTAAATACTCGCGTCACAATTGGACGCATGGCGTGTTGTAATTCTATAGCTACGAAAATGAATTCGAGTGTCGCGCTTCGGGTTGCGATGGGGAAATATTTCTGGACACGACGAGTGTTGACGATTTTGTACGGGATGGCACATTTGTAGGGATCGCCAAGCGAGAGTGTTCGAGGATTTTTTAAGTCGAGCTTGCAACGGTAGAATAGTTTCTTTGCATTTTGATATAAACTTACCGTGGCTACTGGAGCGCGAATTCCTAGCTGTTCTACTTCAAAGCCGGCTAAGTCACATGCAGCAGACGAAAACTTCGCTCGTAGTTGCATGTGGAAGTTAAGAAAGGTAGATTCAGCACCTGAGGAGAACAATAGAAACTTTTAGAACACGTTCGTTCTGAACACTTTTACGTAGCACGATATTTTATACTCTCTAGTATGTACGCCCTCGCGCAGACGTAAATCATCGTTGTATTTAAAGCAGTTCAATAGAACCCGTGTCAACATCGAATCGATAGCTTTACACGACATACGTTTGCCTTTTCTTAAATGAACACTTCACCTCGTAATTAGATTCACATTCCTTCGTATTCCAAGCAACGATTTATTAAATAATAGAACATATTGTAATCGAACGTCGTGGCTACCTCTGTAAACGGTATCGAGCCTCCGGTCTATAACAAAGACGAGCGCGATGCATCCAGCGCGAGAAAAAGGAAGAATAGAAGACAAAGGTAAGGAGGGTGGAAAAAAAAAGGAAGGAAACGAGAGTGCCTGAGACGGAGGATGAGGCGGTCTGGCGCAGGGGGTAGGGGCTAAGACGTTGTCCTGCCAACAGGTGGTAGCAACCTCACACTACCAACGCTCGCTGCTTCAGCACGGCAGCTCAAACCCCTTTTTCACCCTCCGTGGCAGCAACCACGATGATAACCCGCGGCGACACCCGATAAAACGGGCCGTAGAGAGGGTTGAAGGTCTTCTACGATGCCGGGATAAGTGGGCCGTGGTCGGGGAATGGAAAAGAAAAACACCGGGGGGATTATCGGCCCGTTCCCTCAGCCACGCCACGCCACGCCAACCACCCCCTTTAACGAAAGAAACTTGCTCTTTGCCGGCAGCAGCACGTGCACTCGCTGCCAGACGACGCTCCGCTTACGATTCTCGCTCTCCTTCTCCTTCTTCCAAGACGGCGTGCTTCCACGACCGGGACGCTCGAGTGGCCTGTATTTTGCCAGCGGAGGATTTCGCGGTCCCGGTAACGTACGCCAGCCTGTGCACCCCCTCCGACCCACGGCGCGTAGTCACGTCGCGACGCTCGGCCAAGGGGGAATTACCGGAGCGGGTGGATCGACGAGCTGGAAATCATCGAGCGTCGCGATGCTTGCCGTCACGACGCGGCCGAGCTGATCGCATTATCTTTTTCTACATTATTAGCTGCGCTTCGATATTTCGTACATTCTTAAGAATCAGGAAACTGTTTCTACCGTAAAGCGTTGATGATTAAAAATACTGAAGAAAGGAAACGAAAATTATGCGAAAGCGGCTTCAAGTTTGTAGATCTCGAGCAGCAGATTCAATAACATTGCCCTCACAACCGGGGGAGTTACCCGCGCCGCGACGAGGCAATTTTAACGTAGACGCCATTAAACCAGGAAAGGAGACGAGTCGATGCAAAAGATTCGGTCGTCTCAAAGGAAGATCTTAACGAGCGGGAAACAATGAGCCCATGTGAATTATTACTCGACACAAAGCGGCCGTGTTTTCGTCGTTTAATAAAACGCGGAATGAATTAAGCGGACGACATTCCTCTCCCACCGCTCCCTGCCTTTCATTTTTCTTCCGCTTTTTCTAATAACAAGACTTTCAAGGGTGCTTAGGTTCTTTCAAGGTGTGCTTTTGATAAAGGTATTCAACCAATTAAGAGCTAGCAAGGCCATTTTTTAACATTCTCATCTATCCATCGTCATTGTCAATTAATGCTACTGATCGATGCTGTATCGCAGGAATGTTGCTTGAAGAACAAAGTAATTGTCCTCCGAGATAAAACTCTTTCTCATTACGGGTACTATGTCAATCTCTAAATGAAATACAGTTACGGCCTATTACATCGTTCAACAAAGTAACCCGTTCTTCCCGCTTTAGCCAAGAAAAACAAGATCCACGCAAATAGAAATAAAATGAAATAAAAATGTTCCGTTCGATCGTGTTTGGAAACGCTCGCTAGTAACCGAACTAACAAAACTGGCCGCCGGCAAGGGAACACGACTACCCTTCAGACAACGAAACTGAACAACGCGAACGATAGATTCGATTTGTTCGACCGAGCGTTTTCCATTCTGCGTCCTGCCCCGCCGTCTTTTTTCAACGTAGGACAAAGGCCCGTTTGTCGAGGCCCGTGGGCACACAAAGGGTTCCATTGCAGCCACGGGGCCGCATGAAACGAGGTCTGCGAAGCCCTTCTCCAATCTTCTTTCGTCGAACGTCACGACGACGCGGCGTGCAACAAGAGTTTTGCTACATTGAGGCTCGACGCGACGTTCGTTCATTGTACCCCACGCAACATGGTTCCTTCCCGTCACCGTGAAATCGCGAGAGATCGTACCGCGCACGTGGACGACGATACCGTTCGCGAAATTCCGCGTACCTTATACGAAAGGTTGGAAGGGTTCTTCGCCGATACCTCTCAGAAGGTATGAAGAACAGGCACAGGAGAAACAATAACGTACTTATAAAAGTAATTACAGAAATAGAACAAAAGAAAGGGATTCTATATCATAAAGAGTTGCCTGAACCAGAAAACACAAATGTTATTATACTTTTCCCAATGCTGTGAAAACAGCTCAAAGATGCGGCGTACGAAGGAATCCACAAATCCTGACGGAATTCAGTATGCCACGGCGACAAAATTCGCCGGTAAATTTCGAGCAAACGAGGACTCGCGCTTCGCCCCGGCGCTTCTACGTGCGTGGAATGACGCGAGGTAGGCGCGCGCGGCCGCGCAGCGCTTAGTTCCTGGATCGAGTTCAAGGATTTTCAGGTGAAAACGGGACCGTGATTCCAGGCACAAACTGGATCCACGGGTTCCTGACTTGACGAAGCCCTCGACCTCTGACCTCCGGCTCGTGTAGGAGGTCGAGATGAAGTTGCAAGATCCCATACATCGTCGCGGTCCGCTTGTAGTAGGGGCGACACACGCTCCCTCCTGCTTTTTGCCCGCTCCGCTCTGTCTCATTGCTGGTATTCCTCTTCGTGTATCGATCCTGGTCACGCAAAGTTCGACGCGCGTTTGAACGTCCCAAGGAGGAATGTAAATAGAATTCAAGCGGTCTTGTTCTCTGCAGAAAACTCGATGGTGTTTCTGTTAAGACGCTGCGAGCGAAACGCGGCGGATGTGAACCGTTTCATCGCGCGAGCCAGGAACGGAGAAGAGATTGAGAGAGCGACGCAGTTCGAAATTAGAAACTGCACGGAGATACCAACGCGGAGAGGCCGTTGGGTCCGATGTGTCTCTTAGGAAGAGGGACAGCGGATGAGGAACCGATAATCGGGGTTAAAGCATAAGCTTCTAACATCCACCGGACACCATTGGAGACAACTTTCGCGTGCTCCCCCGTTGTCGTTGGGTCACAGACGATGGAAGGCGAGCCGAAGAATGAAGATGGAAGGAGAGACGCCGGAACCCTGTCCATAGGAGAGAACGTTCTCTTTCGTGTTCGGCTGCAGCGGGAAAATTCGCCGGCTACCCCATTTCGGGGCGGGACCTAGCATTGGTCCATGGACAGGGTGAGTGCTCGTCTCTCCGCAAGAAGGGCGGACGGATCCAAATTGAAATGTAATGTACACCCCTCCCGCGTCTCACCCCTTGATCGACCAAACCCCTGGGCTGGTGAACGGCGTGTTCCGTTCTTTCCCCTTTCCACCCCCCGGCTCAGTTTCCCTGTAGCCGAAGACGCCTCCTCTCGTTGACCCAAACGGAGAGGGGTGGGGGGGGGGGCAGGTGACTGGGGGCCATCGTATAAGTGCAAGTGATTTACTGCTTCGGGCTTAATGGAGGCTGTTTACTGCTAATTAAAACGAAACTCCGCTTTATACTGTAACACACGCATGCAAAAGGGTATACGCTGAAGGTAGCCGAAAACCGATTCCACGGAATCGCGTAGCTTGCCGTACCCTGCTAGGCTCTGCACGTTTGGTTTAGAAATCGCAGACGCCGGGTGGGAGGGAAAAATTACGTGGAGCGCGGAGAGGTAGGCCCTTTTGGAGATGAGAGTGTATGGGGCGAGACCGTGGAAATGGATGGACTGTGCGCTAGTGACTGGAGTGACTGACAGTGTGAATGGAGTGCTTTAACCTTTCGAGTCACGGTATCATCAAAAGCGTTCTCGGTGCAGAGATCATCGAACAATTTTTATGCAGGTAAATGTATAGGTACGTTATTTCATTAATTAAGGGATTTGATCGACGCTTAAATGATCGTATAAATTTTATATGTTATTTAGACAGAAATATGAATATAGCATGCGGTTAACATTTGCAATTATTCCACTGCGGGATGAATTGTCGTTAATTACGTACAATTATTCTTTTAATACCAGGAATATTTAAATGCTACGCCCTTTCCACTCCAAGTGCTGCCATTTAAAGCTTTTACGATATCGTTACGTCGCGAAGGGGGTACAGAATGATACAAATACATGCTTAAGTAGCTAAGATCGGCAGTAATTTGCATATTCGATGAGAGAGAGAGAGAGAGAGAAAAAAACACGGAATCTCTTTCCAAACTAATTATCTCCGACAAGAGCATCCCAACATCGAACTCGGCGAAATCAATGTTGTATCGCAGCCCACTTCCGGTGTCCCGTCTACCTTTCAGTTTGCGGTAGCTCGAAAAGAACAATTAACCGTTCCCTCCAATTACCACAATCACCGATGTTGTTTTATTCATAAACGTCCCTCGCATAAAGTCTCCCCGCCGCTCCTCCCGCCGCGGCGGCTCCGTCTGCCCGGAAAAGGGCATTCCCCTGACTGGTAGCTGAATGTATAAAACCGGCTGGGACACCTTGAAAAACGCGACGCGGCGGCACGACACGGCGCGGCGTCTTCGTCGGGACGCCGTCGACTTGGGTTCGTTCTCGTTCCGACTGAAACACGACCAGCTCCGCCGTTCCACGA
Source organism: Holcopasites calliopsidis (assembly GCA_023838395.1). Lineage (NCBI taxonomy): Eukaryota > Metazoa > Arthropoda > Insecta > Hymenoptera > Apidae > Holcopasites > Holcopasites calliopsidis. The sequence continues at coordinate 3,124,191 of JALHAQ010000003.1, forward strand.
TAATTACTATTCTTGCCGAGGCAAAGAACGAAGGTTTCAAAGGCCTGACACGCGTCAATCCCTCTTCGTGCAGCAGGGAACGGTAAACAATCGCGTTCGAGGAGCAAAGTTACTCCAATTAGCAGCGGGGGTTCCGAATAATGCCAGGCCCTCCGTATTTATAACGTAGTAATCCCCCCTCTCTCTCTCTCTCTCCCTCTTCATCTTTATCCTTCTCTCTCCGTTGCTGTCTCTGTATACTCTCTGGATGCAATAAGAGGCAACCACCCCGTCGTTTCACCGGCCCTCCTCCGCTCTTCCCAATTAAACCGCGCCACGCTGCAACGAGCTTGCATACTGCGTACCGATATCAATTACCGGGCCAAGTGACACAACGCAGTCGCCGGAAGGAGGACGACCGGCGAGCGATTAAAAAAGAAAATCATCATGGGGGCGGGAGAGGGGGGGGGGGTGGGCTGTGTTCAGCTTGCAGACAAAGAGGAGAGAAAAAGCGAACTTGAGAGGGAAGGGCGAGCATCGCGTAATGAGCGGGAAGCTTGTACGCGCTTAACGAGCGGATACGTATAGTCGCGTTCGAATATTTCGGCGCTCAAGGACACCGAATCGTGACTACCCCCCAAACTGGTGCTCGGATTATTCGATGGGCGAAAAAAAGAAAAAAAAGAACAAAACGGATGCAGAACATCTAATCGGGAGCCCTGCAATTTTCCTCTTTTGTAAAAGTTTATACATATCGCGAACGCAAAAGCATCTCCAATAATGTAGTAGAAGAGGATGGGAAAGGAGTCGGTCGATCGACGAATAGCCATAATGGAAGCGTACCCATCTCGGAAGCAACGTGATCGGTCATTTAATTTCTTAAGTGGCAGCAGGGCAAACATTGGCCCCGCGCAGAGAAGAGGGTTATACCTTATGAAGTCGATGCAAGGGATAGAACGAAAATCCTTACACAAGGCACCAACGTTGGAACTGTGCTGAAAGTATTCGCCGACTGGCGCACTGGAAATGGAGCTTTTATACGAAAGTACTCCATATCACTTTATTTAAGATTTACCCTCTCGCTCGCCCCTTTCAACCCCCAACAAGACTCGTCCATTTCGTTGCCATCCTCCGGCTCTCCTCCGTAGCCGGCCTCTATCCTCCTCCCTCTATGTACCATTCTTAAGCCCGATCCTCGCTGCTCGAGCGTTCTTCTGTATCGACGTTTTCAGCCATCCCTTCTTCCCGGTAGCCGTGCCGCTTTTCTATCCTCCGCCTTTCGAACGTCTTGTTTGTTTATTCCACTCAGCCTCCTTAACATGATCTGTCTTCTTGGCATTCCACCTTGCCCGTCCTGAGAGAAACGCTTTGCAAATTGAAGAAACACTTCCCAGGATCGATTCGACACGTGATTATAATAGACTGCAGGCGATTTTTCGAGGAGCTCCTTAAATCAAGATAAATAAAGAAGTTAAACCGGAAATCGTGTCAGGCTTGGACCAGTGCTTAAATCTCTCGACGGACGATAAAGTAAATCTTATTTCAATGAATACGACAATTTGGCCGTTCAGCTCTATTTTGCTGTTTTACGCAGTTTATAATCGTTTCAAGAATATTTCGTGTGCGTTCAGAATTTTATTTCACAATGTAACAGTTAAATACGAGGAACAGAAGAGAATGTATCTCAGAAACAATATAAAATACTTTCAACTACTTTTTCTTGAATATTGGACACGTATTGAATATTTGCCAGAAACGTTAACTCGTAGCTTTCTCAATAGCAAAGGTATCTAAATAAATATGTACCTTTATATCCCGTGTATGGGGAAAAGGGAATAGAATATGTGCAGAGGGGATGCCCGAGGGATAAACTATTGAACGCGTCCTACAGATCCTTCACTAGAATTCTTCACCCCTACTCCTCAATTTCGGTTGTACCCTTTTTATCCTCGATTTGCTTATTCTGTTCTCCGAGCTGTGGCATTACTTTTTTATCCTCGCGCGTAGGACGTGCCACTTTGATAATTGTTAGCAGTTTTCTTAGAGCGTTTCTCTCATTCCTTTCGGTTGACTTCATCGAATTTACGCTGAACGTGAGTCACTGCTTCTCGAGTGAAACGCTCGGCCTCGTTGTACTCGCGACAATTCGCGCGCGACTGCGTCCGGCTTTGGTGAAGTTTGCGGAGAATTCGTAACCACTTGCGAGACGAGGAAAACTGTAGAATCGTCTTGCAATGCGTGTTCCGACAATGAAGCTCGCTGAAGAATACTTCAATCTGAAGAGGTGATGCTTGAGGTATTGCTGGTTCGGGGGATTAGCAAATGAGACGGACCGTTCAGAGTCTAAGTACATGCGAGAAACCTTAGGATGTAAATTTCACGAAGAGTATTCTGTGTTCGAGATGAAACGTATTTATGAATCGAGAGATCCGGAACTTTTTATAACTTTGCCAGGGCGAACACTTATTTGGTCTCGACCCCATTTATATTCTGCACCGAAACTCTTTACTTTAACAATAATTCGCTCTCGATTATTTCGTTGAATAAAATCCGTGCATTGCGTCCCGCTTCTTTCGCGATCGTTCCCCACCTCGATTCGACTCGAGTTTCGACTGGTACGTTCTCCAGTCAATGGATGCACCTCTCTCGCAGCCTCTTTCGCTCCCAGGGCCAGGCTGAAAGGCGTTCTCGGATCTCCGAGCATGTAAACCGGTCGGTCTGGTCCATAGTGCCCCACCATACCAACCACCTGCTTGCCTAGCGAGGCCCCTAAGGCCCCTTCGACCCGACACGAGGGCCGTGCTATTAAATTTATTCGAAACCCCATCGATAATATTCAAAATTCGCACCTAAACGAGTAGAATAGTTCAGAATAAACAAGGGGGTCGCGAAACGTCCGAGAATCCTTGTTTAGGTATTTTGGCTTTTCTTGAAGACTTAAACGAGTGTTCTTCATTGTAGATTTCAGTCGTAAATAATGCCTAACCTGGTGTTAATTTGTAGGAAAGCTAGATGCGAGGAATACGTGATATAGCGCCGAGGCCGATGCATTGCAATAGTCGCAAGCCTACAAAAATGGTTACGAACAAAGAAGAAGAAATATAATTGAAAGGTGTTCTTCTTGTGGTAGCAAACACCTAATCTATCCTACAACTGTAACGACGACGATATCCCTGAATTTTGTGTCCAAATGATCACAATGCTGACAAACCGGAAAAGCAAGCGGCTCGAGAGATCGCTCTCTATCGTAGTTCAAGTCTGTGCTCTACTGTGCTGCGCAAAGGTCCTCAGGCCTTCTTATCGTGCAGCAGAGTCCGAGAATCAAAGGATCTCGTCATCCCGCGGCAAAGCTAAAGCGGAGCCAACCGCGCTAACGAAATTCCGGGATCGATGAGAATTATTCCAGAGACCGTGCTGAGATATACATATATCCATCGCGATGTCGTTAACGCAACAACCGATAAGGAGGGGGCGGTCGTTTCCGTTCACGAGAAAGTAACCGGTCGCACATTTTAATAGACCGATCTACGCGGGAAGGGGAGAAGAATGGGGGATTCATTAAAAGTCGGCCGCGCCATTGCGTTTCGCGATCGCATCTTCGGACGCGTTGCCCTCGCAGACGAAACGAAAGGGTTCCGTGGTCGAAAATAAATGGAGGCCAGCGCAGCGCTCCGCGAAAGTTCTGCACTCGTTAATTATTCTATTATTAATTGTTAATTATAATTAATTACACGGCGGGGCTGCGACCAGGCTAATTGACATTGATTTATGGCTTTAATTAAAGACGGCGACGCGCACGAGCGCTGTCTTACACGTTGCAGGAACGCTTTAACAACACCTTTCCAAGGGAATCTCGGCTTTGTGCCGTGGCCTTTTGCTGGGGCCGCTCTCTGTCCCTTTCAGCGTGTCAGGCTGGTCATCCCTTTCCTGGGTACGAAATTATGGTTTGAAGAATATGTCACGAAACATCGGAGCAGCCAATAAATTAAATAGAGCGCCCCTGTTGGCGTAATGCAATCGGATGTAACTCTTGATTGAATGTTATTTGGCAAATTTAGTATCAAACAGCTGAAACGAGGCTAGTCGTACAGCGCACACTGTTTTCGCTACGTTGACAAAGTCTGAGTACTGTAACTTACAGTACATATGCGTATCGATGCCGACGTTATGGTGGAATACAGTTGCTAATTAACCTGAACCCTTCCACAACGTTGAACAGAACGGGAGTTGAAAAATTCCAGATTCTAAATGGAATACACAACACGATCCGGTTCCACAGACGTTTCACTCTCGCAGAATTATTATAGTCCAGAACAAAAAAAAAAAGGGTTAATGACGGTGGCCGCGGGATAATGAATGGCGCGCAACGAGCCGCAAATAAAAGCCGCAGGAACAGTCGACTCTATCCTCAAACGACTCGGATTGATTAAATCAATATTTTACACGGCCGCTCGTCGCGGAACACGCGAACGCGCCACCGATCATTCACCGCGCATTTACATATTACCCGCGCTTAATAGACACGTTAAACGGGTTTACGTTAGCAATATTATTAGTTTATCTCGAGCGGAACCGCCTCGGAATCAAGAAATCATTCCCATGGGGAGGCGCGACGATGTAACCTGTTCCTAGGAAGCAAGGCTTATCTGCCACCGCGCCGGGCGAGTTCCGCGTCTCCGGCCGCAAGTTTAAACACGGGCCCAATTAGAGCGCCTCTCCAATTAGGCGTTCCGTCATTTTTTTTTTTACAGATATAATTGACACTCTCCGTCCCCGTCGTTTACGCGAAAATAGGTGAGGACGCGTGCTCGTTATATACGGCGCCCTGCCCTCTTCTCGCTCTTCCGTCTCGAACGTTCACGCGCACACGTTTCCAAGAACGGTCGGTGGAATATTTTACGCGGACGACGTTCCTTCGCTTGAATGCAATACTATCGGGGAAGAATGCGATGAATTTGGTAGCAGTGTCCATTTACGTTTCCTGAGACGCTTCGAACATATGTATACGCTAACCGAAACCGAATTCGTCGATAATTGGATGCGGCGAGGGCGACTGGTAAATTGTAAAAATAATAAGTCTACTAGTTTTCAGTTTTTGTTGCTGTTGAAACTGATCTTATTGATATCCATACAGAGGAAGGGAAAGAGAAGACGAAACGGAAGAAACAAATAATTTCCCGACCCTTCCTATTGTGTTCTGCAAAAGGTTCAGCACGCATTTACACCGTGTTTCGGATCCTCAACGCGGATTAATTCCGAATTACACGTTTCACCGCGCGGTGACCATAACGTTAACGAGAATAACGAACGGCCACGGTTCCGGGGAGGGGTAGGTAGCGGGCTCGACATCGGGCAAAGATTTAGCGTCGACTTCCTGCCAGCCACCCCTCCGCGTTGCGATTCCAAAGACCTCTGGGACAACCGTGAGACAAGGGAGGGCGCATCTCTTCGACTCGTAAAGATAACCGCCGAATAACCTCCCCTTCTGGCGAGCCCGTCGCTCTTTCTAAATGGTTCCGCGTCGCCCGGGATCCCAGCTGAATTCATTAAGTCGTTGATTTACAGACGCTTTCCGGTGTAAACGAAATTACGAACACGCGAGAGCGTACCCCTCCGGACGGGGCTAGAAAAAACGAAGACACCTGGCTCCGTTGAGGATGCTATTTTCAAGCTGTCAATGAACTGGATTTAATTGAAGAAGGGATGCTGTCAATATCTGGAGGAAGAAGAACTTCGTCTTAACTGGAAGGAAATCGCTTAGGACATGAAATAAGAACTTTAATTAACGCGAAAATGAAAAAACGTGACCACTGTGGTTTGTCTTTGCCTTATCTATATTTAAAAGGGAGAGGCGCGAAAGGGAATATAAACTGATAATGTTTTCGATGAAATTAATAAGACACGAAAAGGTTTAATCTTTTCAACAAATAAAAGTACGAAGAACACAGAAGAAGGTTTCAACGCGAAAGGGATAGCGAAAAGCTGGTGGAATCCTGTTACGGAAGAAGAGAGGAAGCTTCAAGGTCCACATCTAATACCGTAATGACTCGAGCGGCACGGCCGGGGTGCCGTGAATAGTTTATGCCGAATTGAATTGCTTTAATCAGAGAAAATTAGAGTAAACGAAACGGGGGAAAGAGAGGAGCACGGTCATGAATTAAACGTTTCCCAGCGATCTCTGGAAACCCCAAACTGCAACCAAGTTATTGCCTCTCCCCGAGAAAATTAGATACTCCAATTTCGCGCGGAACAAAAATATTCGCTGAAACGTTGCAACGTTGTTTCTCGCGGCTCCATATTAATCCTGGAATGTGCGGAGCGTTGCGGCGAACAAAGTCGAACGGTGCGCTTGTATCGATCATCAGAGTCACGGGATCATTCCTCCTCGGCGGCTTAACCCGGTTCCGCTACGGTTCAATTAACATCGGCCACGTCCGGCAACACCTATCCATTAATTTCCATCGTTTCGACAACAGCAAGGAACCCTTAAACCACTGACCAGCTGAACAAAGTCAACGAAATCCGATCCTCGCGACGCTGCTTGATAATCGTGGATCATTCAATCTCCGCTTGCCTGCATAAGAGAGAATTTTATGTATTGTCTCGCCTGAAATATTTTTTTAACAATCAAAAACGTGAACTCCGCCTTATATCCCAATTATACGGTACCGTAATAATTTGTAAGGAGTTCGATCAGAAGTCAATATCTTTCCTACGTTTTATCGGAAAGCTCCACGCACGAATCCAGCTTTAGGCTCACGAACGTGAAGCTCCACACGTATCTCGCAGCGAGACAAGACTTTTGCTCATCCAATTTACTTGCCCCCTCCCTCGGGGTACCTGATTAACCCAACCGAGGTCTTGACCGACCGATACACTTGCCCCCAGAATGGAATACAATCCAATTAACCCAGGTTAGCCGACCGGAAGCCTAATTAATCCGCGAAAAGAGGCACGACCGACGAAACGAATTAATCAACTCATAAAGGCGGTCGACTGGAATTCTGTCCAGCGATCCGCTGATCGTCTAATTTCGCTGGAGCGCTTTCAGATTACCCCTCTCTCTCTCTCTCCCTCTCTCCCTGGATCGATCGCCGATCCTGGCGTTCGCGTTACCGCCAACTACCTACGCCGGTGGTCGCCGAATAAACACGAGCCAGCCGGTAAATTGGCGATAATCGAGGTCTTCGTACACCGCGGAATATCAGTCGGAGTTGCCCGCGAGCGCACGGTGCGACGGCGGTTGATGGCGCGGCGTGTCGGGCGAACAGTGCCGGGTTCGTTAAGACCATTAGCAAAGAGGGACACACGAGACGCAGGAGAATCCACAAAGGGCGACGACGGGGCTGCTTCTTCCTCTGCTAATGACGATCGTATCGCCGCCGCAGGAAAACGGGAACGGCTCCGACTAGCGAGACGCACACCGCTTCGGCTAACGAATTCGTGTCCCCTATAGTCGGGAATTCGTTCGGCCGACTCGTTGCCGGACTTCGTTTTACAATGTCAGGAAGTAATATCGTATTTCAGTTTTTGGTCGGGTGTCGGAGGGTTGAAGGGGAGAGTCAGGTTGGTGGCAGTAATGTGGAAAAAGGATTGAACGAAAGATAACAGTATTGATACACTCGCAAGCTACAGAATTATAGAAAGATACTTCGTGCGATTACTGTCAGGAATAATTCACGCAAATTGGTTTGTCGTGTTAAACCCAACAGACGTGCATAAAAAAAATAGAACCCAGAAGATAAACTCAGACCGCGAGAAAATTTCTCGCTCGCGAACATCGCTGCGCATAATTGTCCACAATTGGCAATGTTCGAAGCGTCGCGCGACAATCTGTGAAAGATCCCGAGCGCGAAACGTCGATATGATTATCCAATTTAAGAATAAAGTCCCGGCGTGTCCGCGTGGGAGACGGGGGAGGTAACCGGTAGGAGAAAGAAAATCCGTGTCCCGGGTGGGTTAACGAATCGGTCCCGACACGGGGACAAATCCTTTAAGCGGGTTTCATCTCTCTCGCCCCCTTTCAACCCTGTAACTCGCGACTACGTGGTTGAGAAGGAGGAAGATTCCTCGTCTTGGAGGCCCGCCGCAGGCCGTAATGGTACTTTTACACGGAGATAATGGGACTCCAAAGACACGCGGAATGTGGCACACAAAGCGTGACTGGAGCCCTCGGGCGAGCATAAAAATACATGCGTGCATATTACATGTATGTAATTCAGAACGGAAATCCAACGCGAAACAGAGTGGACGAAGAAAAAGTGGAGAGACACATCGAGCGAAACAGAGAGAAAGAAGGAGAGAGAGAGAGAGAGAGAGAGAGAGAGAGAGAGAGAGAGAGAGAGAGAGAAGGAGTAATGCGTTTCGCCGTTGAAAGGGCGGCAGGGAGACCTGGAAGGTCCAAAGCAAAGGAGCAGGGCAAAGAAACAGAAACTTTCATGGATTGAAGAAAGCTAAACCTACACGCGTTTGCGTAAACTCGCCCTGGTCGTGTGTATGGTCATACATGTATGTATATGTAGAGAAAAAGGCTTAAGAAGAGAGAAAAAGGGCGAGCGGATGGTGGAGGTGCCGAAAAAGAAACAAGCTCGTCGAGCAAAAAGGAGCTAAACTCATTTCCGAGGCATTAACCAATTACTTTTTGCGAAAGGGTGTCGGTTACCTTCAACTTTCCCCCGTGTTACCTCAACCCCTTCGGCGCCCGCCACCCCTTTGCTCGACGTCCAGGGACTTCTAACCCTCCTTCGATCCGTCGTTCGTTATCCATCTGACCGTCTGAAAAGCGTAAGGAACGTCGATCCAGGGGCCTGGCGAACGAAGAGAGATGTAAACCGACGATGGACGCCGTGTTATGCCCACTGTTTCGTTTCTGATTTGTGGAAAATCGTTTTGGCCGTATGGTTTGCTTGGAGTGGTCGGAAATTGTGTTGAATAGAATTTATGTTCATTTGCAGCTAAATGACTCAAATGTCCATGGTTCACCAAGACTGATATTTGTTGGTGATTTTAATTCGATTATAATTCATGTTTCATTTATTAGGTACTGATACTTGGAACAAATGATCACGAAGATCAGTCAACACACGTAATATTACACAAATCAAACTTCAGTTAACGAACCAAGTTTACTAACGAAGAATCCAGCTCTATGATGTTTCGTAATTGCACCCGATTATCCGGTTAATTGCAAGAAACACGCGCACAATACCCAGCAAAGATCTCCAGGCAGCTTTGGCTACAACTACACACTCCAAATTAACAGCCGATATATAACTATGTATCTCCAGCGGCAATCAGTTTCCTATTCAAAATCCATTACGATTGTGATAAATGTATAATCATTTTAAAATGTCACTATGATTTATATGCACCAGGGAAATGTGGGATAACGGGAATAATGGGACGATGGTGAATAATAATAATTGGAACAGCGAAGGAAACTTAAGACCGAGCAATTGCGGGAGGCGAGGCTGCAACGACGAAGGTTCGTGTACACTGCCTTAGCTAGAGAGAGCGTAATTCTCTCGCCCTTCGTCGGAGGAACCGACAATAATGAATCAATTTTGACCGACCGAGTTGCTGCATTCATGGTTAATCTCCCTGCCTTTAATTGCTGTTAGGGATGCAGCGAATATTCACCAACTATTTGGTACGCGGCATATTTGCCGAATTTACCGAATAATCCACGTGCTCTGATAGTTAACGCTAATCAAACCACTCGTTGCCTCCTCCCCCCGCCTCCCAAGGGATTAGTGATTTTTATAATTAATAATTATAGTCTAGAGCTATTCTTGACAAGCACGATGATAATAAAATTGGGAAAAAAGCACCACCCTTTCCTAATGTACGAAAGTACATTCGCGACCAATAAACGTGCCATGTGCATTTTTTACTTTCATTCCCAATTAAACCAGAGTTTACTTAGAAAAATAATTTCACACACCCCCTCTGGTCCGAAAGCAAAAAGAAAAATTCTAAGATTTATGCCCTCCCCGGGGCGACCACTCAACTCCTAAGATTGTCTCATATAGAAACCACCATAGCTTGGTCTGCAGAAATTACGAGCACCGGGGGGGGTAGACTAGACAGGGGTGTGCAGTAGGCTTTGTGCGCGGCCAACAAGCCATTCTACGGACAGACCAACGAGAGAGAAATAGAGAGAGAGATAGAGAGAGAGAGAGAGAGAGAGAGATAGAGAGAGAGAGAGAGAGAGAGAGAGAGAGAGAGAGAGAGAGAGAGAGAGAGAGAGAGAGAGACAGCAAGTCCCCGATCTAATATCTCACCGGGCCGGGCGGCGTGGTGCACATATCATACTGTTAATCTGAAAATCGCGTCTATAAGAATCCACTTAATGAAATTTCCGCCATGGCTGGCCGATCGACGAACGCCGGGGAAAGGCCGCCCCTCGTGTCTGTACGCCTCTGTCATTGTGGAGCAATTAATAATGTCGTATAGCACCCCTAGGGCCCTGCCGTCGTTACAGCCTAACGCAGATAACACACACGGAAGGCCACCATAGCGACGACCTCGATGATAGAATTCTCGCGATTTACGAAATGAATCAATTATCATCGTATGCGATGATAATGAATTATAATGGTGCCGTTACTAATAAATTGGGATACATAGGGAGATGACGCGAAAGTAGTAAGACTAAAAATAAATAATAATAAAGCTGCTCCTGGCAAGAGCCAATATAAATATATTAAAAAATTAGTGATTGTAACTTGATCTGCTACTTACAAAATGTGCTATGATTGCCCAATACTTCTAACATACTATTCTAACCGTACGAGAATCTTGGCGGCAGATACCACCCCATAACCAGGCAAACACTCTATCCAACATTGGCGAACACAGCAAGCCGCCTTCAGCATGGAGATGTATGGAACAAGGCATACGCAGCTACTATAGGTCGCGAGGGTTGTTCGGGCGCGGACGGAGAGGGGTGACCAAGCTGACTGCTAGCTCGAATATAGGCTTGTTGTGAATATTACATTCCCGCGTATATAGACGCCGGAGTCCGCCGTAACGCTTCGGGGCACAGGGCCAGAGTACAATAAGACGCCGTGCGCAATTAATTTTCGGGCTTTTGCTAATTAAATTTTTCCCTCTCCGCCCTTACGCTGTCGCCCTTCTCCTTCGCGTATTATATCGGGTGACATCGATGGAAATAGTTCGTGTAAGTAGCTTGGAAATACGAATATTTTCGAAGGGATTTCATTTTAAATTGGAATTTCTGCCGATTATTAGAATTCGTACTGAAATAAAAAACATAGCCGCTAGCTGGAAAGCATGGTTCTGCTCTTGGGGCGTGCTATCTGGTACGCGAAAGGAAATATTATATTCAAACTTATTAAACGTAACTGTATACGAACACTGGCAAAAACAAATATTTGCCAGACAGAGCAATTGAAGGGAAGCCACTTAAACAATGCGAACCACAAAAATAGTGTACCACTCGACTCGTCCGCTAATTGAACAGCGAATGGAACACTATTTCTTCCGGTTAAGCAACGTTAGCGTACACGCAACATTCTTGAACGGTGCGATCAGCATCGAACTCGTCCGTGGAATCGAACGGGGTCCGTTCAGCACGGCCCGATCGGACGATCGCATCAGCGTCGTACCTATGTTTGAACGAACGGCCTCTCGGTTCCGCGCAGGATTCATAATGGGATTCCCCGAGGATCTCTAAAACTTCTTGAAACCGTGGGCTCTGAAGCGTGATACGGTAACGACGGAGTTCAAGGTTAAAAGTGATGGAGACAGAGAGCTGGAGAAGGGGAGGCGTGTAAAAAGAGAAGAACCAGCGGGCGAGTCGAATTGCCAGCAACGAGGAGGAAGAAAGAGGAGAGACAAACACGCTTGGATACCTAGTAGATTAAGATCGTAATAACGGCATTAGAATAATAAGATTTACGCCCAGCGATATCGCGATGTTTGCAGCGTATCATTAGCATAACGATCGGAGAATTACAATGGCAATTAAGTTCAGAGCAACGGACATCCGCGTCGATGCATTTCACATCGAGGGGAAGAAGAAGAATGGGGATTTGCTAGGAAGTTTCAGGGGCACGGAAGAAGACTCCCGCGGTTTAATGGAGGGGGGAGGGGGGGGGGCGCACACGCGGGTTAATCGAATCTGCCGCAATAGAAGAGGGCCCAGTGAGAGCGAGGAAGAGGGAAAGATACACCAAGGGCCTCCAGTCCCAAAATAATTACGGCCTCAGGTGTTTCGTGTGTTTTCGTGCCTGCGTTACACCTGTATCCGGCGTTTCTTACCTGAGAAAATATACTCGTTCGTATCGAGGACGAGAGTACATACCAGCGCAGCCGCTTGAACGAGAGAATACAGAAGGAACAGAAACGAAGGTGGAGTACCTGTAGGGGACACAACGGATGGAAACGAATCAAGAGGAAAGACGAGAAGAAAAATGGGCAGAGAGATAGTGAGAAAAAGAGAGAGAGAGAGAGGCCGATAGACAGAAATCGAGAATCGAAACAAGGGAATAACCACGGGACGAATAAAGAGAGAAAACCCCTGGACGAAAAGGTGGAAAGGAAGAGAGGGAGTACATTTGCTCCGCGGAGGGAGCAGCAACGGAGGCAGTAAGATAATGCGAAAGCTCTTAAAGGGGGCAAAAAGCGAATTGCCGTAAATCTTGGTACAGGTGGGGAAGCCGCGGGTGGCGGTCCAACAGGGGGAGAGGGGTCGTTTAAGCCACGGGCCCCGATTCTCCTCGGCTGTAAACGACTGCGCAGCCCCCCTCTTAACCCTTCCGCCGCGCCAATACCCGTCGCTGTGCCCTCGACCAGCCTCGACGGACCGTACCTCGAACTCTCGTAAAAACCTCACCTCGCCCTTCTGCTAATCGGCAACAAACACATTGTCTTTGTATTTGTTGCGCGGCCGCCCTTCCCACCCTGGCCCCTCTGTCCTTTCTTGCCTCCCTCGCGCTAAACCATCTCCTTGGGCCCCTGTTCGGCCTCCTTCGTTCGCCTTTTTCGGTAAATGAGTCAGGTTTTGTTACCGATTCCGACCCTACCGCCGTTATTCTCGTTTTGATCGATCCACTCTGACGGAGGGTCGGTCGTTTCCCGAACGGTTTTCGAGGGCTTCATGATAGCAAGCTTTTGGTTGGCGAATAGAGATTGATATGATTTTGAATATGAAACGATGCGAAATAGTTGGAAGTTGGAATATGGGTATTCTTACTCGAAACTCCCTTCCACATGGGTTGTTTGGGATTATTTCAAATGTGCAATTTCTTTTTCGGAACGCTAATTGACTGAACAAATAAGGAAGGGGTTGTCTCCGAAACTGATGTTCGTCGATTAAACATCTTCGAGTTTACGTGAATTGTATTAGAAGCCATTACAAATTTTACAGAGAACATCCTTGTTGATAGATGCAATTTGGAGAGGAAAAACAGTGATGCATCGCGCTCGATTCGATGGCGCATATTCGGCGATGCGGGCGATTATTCCATATTGAAAACTACGGATATAATTTTGTCTGTACATATCGTGCAGGATGTTTCCATTCGAATGCAACTAAATCGTTCATAGAACATTCCTGCAATAACGTTTACACGAATCTCGCCACATTTTCCTTCATTCTTTTCAAAAACGATTTTCACACCCGCGCTATAGACGCATTTATAGAATTTAAATCACAGACAAGAAAATGCATTGAACAAATAAAACTAACAGCAAAAAATGCTTTCGATGCCTCTCGCAAAACACAAAGAACATCTATCTGCTATGAATCGTCTTCAAATTATCTTCGACCACACGGCTGTGCCAAATTTCTTTTTACGTACCATTGTATTTTGCTCAACTCCTTCCCCTCATTTCTTTCGCCTCTTCATTAACAACCGCCCCTTATCGTGAATTTTATCTCGGCTTACGCACTTGTGCACACGCGAAGGACAGCACCTGGTGCACGCGTCGAAGGTGTGGACATGCCACGGTTGGTCCGTAACGATGCCAACGTGCGTCCACGGGCTCACGAACGGAGAACGAAGCAGCTTGCCGGCTGCTACATGGTTTTCCATGACCGGGGGGACGAGGGAGGAACCGCGCGGAGAACCGGAGAGGACGAGAGAAGGTAGAAGCCCCGGCTAATTAAAACCGTGGATGGTAATTAATTAAGCGGACGTCAGAGGAGATCTTAGGATCCTACGCGCGGCCAGCGGTTCTCCCATCTTCGCTGACACTCAATGGAAATCGAAATGGAAAAGTAACCGAAGCGGCGAAAAAAATGTTTCATTTCGTGCACCCAGGGTGATTTTTAGATCGTCGATAAGAGGGTCGGTGTGGATGATATTGAGAAGTGATCTCAGGCTATATTTCATGCTTTAAAAATCCCGATCCGTGTTTCTCAGTGAAGGGTTTCCTGCCAGAGACTGACGTGTGGTTCTCGTGAATTTTCTTGCCACGAGGTCCCTGGCAGTCTATCGATCCACCGACATGCTCCGTCTCGCGATATTACGCGGTCCTGCTTTCACCTCCAATGCTCGATCGTAAGAATCCCAGATTGTATATCGTGGATAGTCGCTGTTAAAATAAATGTCATTAATTAAGTCCATCAGTCATTATCTGTTAGCATCATGTTTCAGCAATGACTTGCACAGAAAGGTACATATATGGAGGAATAGCAATGTTTTCCTGTTCTCATTCGAGAAAACAGCCAAGGAAGAATTGTGTTTCCCTGAACACTCCATTGCACAGTTATGAATATAAAATTAAGACTGGTGATTACCAAGTTCTAACCAACAACAAATATTGTCTCGTTCTTGCGATGCTGAAGAATATCAGAAATTCCTCCCCCGATGTGAAACTGACAACATTTATTGCACAGCACATTACGCCCCAAGAAAATTACAATATCATTCCATCCCTTTGAAAAGAAAGAACATTACATTCCTGTGGTTCGCACGATTCGCATCACGAAAACCACTATAAATTCAGGTTGTCCCCTAACACGATAGATATAAAAAAAAAAGACGGATTCCCCTCGACGTCCACCCTTTCCGACAGCGATTATCCGCGTGGCACTTCGATTCCCGTAAAATCACTAAAACGGCTGGAACGGTCGGCGAATTCGTACCAATCGGTATTATAGCAATTAACGTTATTGCCCGGAGCGGCGTCGCGGCGTCACGCGTATATACGTCTTGTTCTTCTTCGCGTTTCAATCGAATTTTCCCCGATAGCGGATGTATGTGCGCGCGAAACATCTCAGGCGAAAGGGGGATCGAGAGTGGCTTTGATAGCGCGATCTCGAAGCAAACTCCAGGTGCACTCTGTCCGATAAGAAATGGATCTCCCACTCTTTAAACCCTACGCCAATCGAAGTTCTTGCAGTATTTATACGGGGGTGTAATTCAATGCGAAGGAAGCACTTTGGGAATTGACTCATAGCTTAAGAACGATGAAGCAGGTTTGTACGTATAGCGGGGCGTAAGAATAATTTGCACGACAGGAACTATTTTGTGTGCAGTGACAATTTATGGATAAAAAATATGTGGAATTATACACGTATATTATACGCGTACGTCACTGTTCAGAAATATTAATAAATAATCGTGTTCAATCTGCTGTTCATTAAACGAATAACGAAGTCCTCGATATTCTTCAAGCAAAATTGAAAAAAAAAATACAATCTATTTTGGAATTTAATTTAGAAGCCTGCATTCGCTGCTAAATTGCTTCCCAGATATTAACTCGGAGCCTATAGAGTCGCGCGGCAATAACGAAAGAGCAAGAAGGAGGGAGAATTCGTCGATGGAAACAAATCGATGTAACGACGCCTAGCAACGCGCGAATGTAAATGAACGGAACTTCGGAAATTTCATGAGAAAAGTTGAGAGCAAATTAACTTTTCGACGTCCTTCGATCCGCGCCGAACTCTCGTCGATTGGGTAGGCAGGCCTCAGCCTACACCGAAAGCTTCTCGCGACTCCTCGAAAAAAAAAAAAAAAGTAAAGCTCGTTGATTTTGGAATAAGTAATAAGGAGGCAGCTTCGCGGGTTACGTTTGATAAACGAAATCGCGTGTTAAGAGGGCATCGGAAGCCGTTGCATACTCGCGGATAATATCTTCTTAGAGGATCGGATAGCATCCCTCCCGGAGGCGAACTTCGCGTTCCCATTTAGCGCTATGATCCATCGTTAGGAGGGCAGTGGTCGGTGAATTAGCGAAATCCTCTCGAATCCGGAGTACGTACGGCGAGAGAGTGGCCGGCCAGCCCCTTAGCGCTCCATTAGTATACATAATAATAAACAACAATCGCGCCACGGTTGTACAGCGAAATTAGCCTCTCCTTTTAGCCTCCGCCGGACAACACCAGCGACTTTTCTTCAACTGACCATTCGACGCCCTCGGGGGAACGTCTAAAAGCCAACACGTTCTTATTAGTCTTCCTCCTTTTCTCCGGCAGACGAGGTCTCCTTGCAGTGATGCTGAAAGCTCTCGGCCCTTTCTTTTCCTACTTCTGCCGATTGGGATTGCCGAAGTGCATTTTGGTCTCGAATTGAAAACCGTGGGATTTCTTTGGAAGTGGAAGGATGCTGTTAGGGCGTTGCATAAGTTACTTGTTACGCGTTAAACAAATGTATAAATGTCTCTCGAATCTCGACACGGTTGGAGCAGAATTTCCTTCAAAAATTCTTCCCTCGACCCCTAAGGTTCCGGACAATATCGCGTAGAATTCCATTGAATCTTCCAATGGCACGGAGATCGCTGCTGCTTAACGCGTTCATAATTCCTGGCGATAATTCCGAGAAATCCTCTGGCTCGGCGAGAAAAGAAAGGGATCGTCGTGTTACCGGCGCGCATTAACCTCCACTCGCGCTCGATCGTAGCCGCTAAAAAGGTGGCGCATTATCGGATGAAGAGGCCTGATCCGAGAGGATACCGTAACGTTTTCGGTGCACAGACCACCTGTCGCCGAGTCGGCCGGTGTCGGATCTCAATCCGGTCACCCCGTATGGACCATGGCTGGGGGATAAAGTACGGTAACAGAACACCTGAGTAAGAGATTCGTCGTGCACGCCACGGTGTATATGGCTCTGCCCTCCCTCGCTCGCTCTTTCTCCCTCTGCGTCTCTATCACCCTGTGCAGTCGAGAGGTATATTACCATGTGTTGTTTGTACGACGATGCGCGTAAAGGAGAGGGAGAGGGTGAACCAGCGAACGAAGGAGAGACAGTCGGAGAGAAAGGTGCGAGATAAACGGGAAAATGAATGAGGAAGCAGGGGAATGCGATACACCGGGGAGGGAGATGGAAATTACAAGGGAACGCTCGTCGAAACGGAGAGGAGAAAGGGAGGAGAACGCGCTAGGGTGGTGGTGCACCGAAAGAGGAAGAGACTGCGAGCGCAGGCGCGCGTGAGCATGTTACAGGGATGGCCAGAGGGCAGCTAACGTTTATAATATTAACGCTAATGGACTACCTTATACCTTATATACCGTCCGACCCCTCATCGAGTCACCGGACACCCTTCTCAGCCCCTCGCCAAAGTGCGGGACAATATTCATGGATGTATTCGAGCTAATGCTCGAAGGCGACGCAGAGAAAAGGGTAGAGAGAAAGAGAGAGGACCCCGGTGTAGCCACGAGACATCGGGCAGAGAAACGACAAGTCTGAAAGTAACGCGTATACATGCATAGTAGGCGGCCAATATGTATGCTTGTTTTAAATTGCCTCCTAAATCGAGACAGGCTTCTCCACTCTCGAAATATTCCAGCGGGGAAATATTTCAGCTGGCAGCGACTGAAGTAAGTAATCCTGATCGCGCTAATGCGAGAGCCACGGTTCGGAGTAGGGCTTCGATTAATTGTTATTACTATTTCTCTGGCTGCAGTTGATTTCGCTTTCCTTCGGAAACAATTCCGCGATCCCGACATTTCTTACGGTTATTTATTCAACGAACATATTCGATTCTCACCCTAATTAACTGCGTCCCGCGAAATAATTGGGAAAGGACGGGTCTCGCGAGATCACCAGCAAGTTCGAGCGGATCCCATCAATCTCGCGTGGTCCCTGTTAAACGTGACGATTCGTGAATGGCGCGTCTGAAACGCAAGAAATAATAACATCCCGACGCTGCCATGCCGCGGCCCGGCCGGTATCCGCTGCTCCTCATCAATATACGCCGGAGCAATATTCATAATGTAATGGAACCGGCAGTAATGTAAGCTAATGCATCCGGCAATTTCTTGAAAGCACTCGAATAATTCAACCCCGGCCGTTCAGTGTATTCCTAATATACTTAAAAATTTCTGCCAAGTATCGAACGGGAATAATCGACGGCGCCGGGACGCGGACGCCTTTATGAGATTGGAAACGTGTTCGAGCAACTGCAACTCCAACCCCTGGCATCGGTCTCGCGGAAGACACACGAGGTATCTTATTTCAAAGAGAGATTTTTCATTCGTCCAGCCTTGGCAACGTTACGTAACTCACCAAAGGGAAACTATGTGAGTATCCGCGTTGCGTTAACACCGTGAAAGGGTTTAAGATTTCCTTGGAAAAAGAAGCACCACGTTACTCTATTGACCCTTCGAAAGAGACAAAAGTAGTTTTATCAGCGATACCGAATATTCGCCGCTGAAACCTGGTTCGCGGAATGGTTTGCGTTCAAGTTTAATCCTTGCCCTATGGTTACGAGAACGTACATAAACTAAAAAGCGTTCTGGGTGGCAAATTGGTGTGGCTTTTATTGCATTCTTCCTGCGATGTTTTATTCAGAATTAATCAGGATATTATCAGTACGAAAAGATAGCGAAAAATATAGTAAATTCTGATCAATATTTGCGTAAGTTTTAAGGAAATAAGTTTATCACGTGAGACGTCTAGCTGGTTCACGTGTCACGATTTTCTATCAACCTCGAGGAGCTAAAGGATTGTAACCGGTGTAAAGCAGAGTCGCAATTAAAATACGACGAACGATAATATCGTGGTGGATGTATCGCGCGGAGAGTCAACAGATAAGGTTATTAGATAAAATACTCTATACAAATAGTGGAAACAGTGACGGCATCCGTTATCGACGTTCTTCCCAAGCAGCGCAGAGTCGATGTTCTCCAAAAGCAGGCGTGTTTGGATCGGCGGGAGCCGCGAACGTCTCCTCTGGAGGATTCATTAAAAATAATGGATATTCATTAAAAATAATGAAACTCCGAACGCGTAATACTGGCTCGATTATTTGTTCGAGCTGTACTTAACGCGATTAAAGGGGTTTCGTTATTTTTTCCCCTTCCCTTCCGCCTTCCCCATCCTGAATTCCTCGCCGCGACGGATCGAACTCTATTCCGCTCTATCTTGACTTGCACGACCACGTGGAGATTGAAAATTATATTTCTGTCACGGTCGGCGAGCCGCGCTAAACGAAGCAATTCATTTGCGCCCGTCGTAAGTTCGATTCGTTAAATCTGTATCCGGGAGAGAAATCCCGTTTTAATTATCGAAATGAACGGGAACGGGGGGGGTCGAGTGCGTTCGTAGGCGCGACGGAACACGGCGTGAAAGGAAAAAATATTGTTGAATAATTGAAAGAACCAAACTTTTTCAATTGGGAATTTTTACGGAATCGCAACGTCCTTTTAGAAAGTCTTCTACGCGTCTTCAGATGATTTTCAAATCCAAATTCATTTGAGAAGACTACTCTTGATTTTTAAAAAGGCCCTTTGCTGCTGATTGAGATATTACAATCTCGTTTTAAAGTTCATTATTCAATAGCAAAACACATCCCGAATCGAGAGCAACGGTATTTCTCGCGAGATTCAACTTTGTTGCAAGGGGAACAATCTATTCCGCCGTCCCGATTAATTTAGTTAAGAGAAATCGTTCCGCTCGCTCTCTCTTTCTCTCTCGCATTTCTCCGCTTTGTACCGAATATATTTTTCATTAGTGCTTATTAAATCCGCCAAGGAATTTCATTTATTACTTATTCCTTCGCGATGGATTTAATTGGCTCAATACCAGCTGAATATAATATTAAAAACACCTTGAGGAAAGTTGTTCGTTCAGCGTGCTCGCGTCCTACCGTTTCGGGAATTCATTTTCCGCGACGGTGGAACGAGACTCTCTCTCTTTCTTACTGTAACAAGAATTTATGGGGTCTTCAGCTATTTTCTAATTGACGCATAACGAGAATGTAGTTGCGTGCTCATTAACATCAATAATAGCGTCGAGCCATTACTGAAGAATCACGAAAAGCATACGCAATTGAAAATATCCCGAAAAATGAAGCCGGCGAACAGTGCTCCCAAGCTCGGCTGCAAGGATGCAACGTTACGAGCCATTTCCTGAAGTGAATTGCCGGCCCATACAGAAGACGCGGAGTCGTAGAGAGAATCATAGTCTTAAAAGTCACTAAACTCGAGGTTAACGTTCATACCGTGGAGATGCTGCTTGAACGCGGAGAATCGCTACGTGCTACGATAGAAGGTAAGAAAGAAACTGTAAGCTAGCTTATTTAGAACTTGATCAAACATCGTCTAATTCCAACGCAAAGCTCAATTTAAATATGACAACTCGTCCCGTGGACACCGTCGTAACGACCCGCCGTCCCCGAAGATATACGCTTAACTTTTAATCACTATCATAGAACTAATTAGCCCCGGCGGCCAACGGGGTTTTGTGTATTAATTTAATTTTCAATCTCACGGGGTAATTCTTGGCGCGACGTTAGTTTTAATCAACCCTTCCCCACTCGCGTCTCGCCGCCAAGTCTGCTTCTGTACAAGGGAGAGACACAGTGGAACGGGTCGGGTTATAGACACACGGATAGAAGGGGTGGAAGGGGTGGGTGGAGTGGAAAGGGGCAGAATGGAGTACACCTACTCAGCTAATAAAAACCGGCAATAAAAACCACCCCTTAGGACCGACGGCTCTCTTGCGCTTTTCACTCCTTCCCCTCCCGCCCCACCCCCGGTGTCTCTTGTTCACCGTCCTTTCCCTCCGACCTCCGTAACCCTCGCGTCCCGCGCCACCTTTCTCCGTCTCTCGTCGGGAGCAGGTTTATTCACCTGACCGGGATTAACTTTAATCAAGTATTTACATTTTAATTCGCTGCCATGTACACTTAACCGAGCCACGGCTCCTTTACGATAGCATCGTTGTTTAATTGCAAACTGCCACTATCGTACGGCAAGACGTCTCTGCCGTTGGACTGGGTAAAATGGGGATGAGGAATACGGATACCGCACTATCCGTGATAAGCGGTTGGAGCTGGAGAAATAAGAAAAGAAAGTTTTATACACTATTGTATCTGATTTCCGATTGAATGAACATATTGAGACTTTATTGGTGGATGAATTTTCATGTGTTTACTATCGGTACGATGTCATCGTCGGGCTTAAGCTGACACAAGGTTGCAGCTTACCTCGCGTGACAGCTGTTCCAAGCGCGATACGTTTCTAATTGGTCTTAATTGGATCCTTTGTTGAATTTCATCTGACGCTAACCCGTTCAACGTGACGGCAGATGCTTCTCATAATCGAATCGTAGTGTCGCTCAGGCCGGAATTAAAAACTAGTTCCGCGCGATGAGACTGAAAGTCCTAATTAGTTATCATTACTACCTAAAGCTAACGGATTTGACAGTTCTCCTGTAATAACAACAGTAGTAACTTACCAAACAGGGCAGTTCAGCTCGTTACAATTATTCGGACGTACTTTTCTGGCGTAAGAAAAACGAAGGATACTCGAGGACAATAGCCACGGGTTTTGGGGGTGAAGCAGCTACCCGAAACTATGCTACGCTTCCAAAAAGTATTTAGGTCGGTCGCTCGACAGGTTGTAGAGGCTGGTTATGGGTTTCAGGGTGGTCAAGGACCAAATTTATTATTTTACGACGCGCCCCGCCGTTCGTCCAGTGCTCCTGACAACTATTTTCGCGCCTTTTTCATCCGCCCCTTCGGCAGCCCCTGTGCATCGTGCAGAGCGCGGAACATTTTTACGATCTCATTCAGGTGTCAAACTTTCCAATTAACGTACACGCTACGGGGAACAATGAGTCGACGAATTCGAATTTTTGCACGTTCACGCTCGTTCTCCCTTGGAACGGACGGAAGCGGATCCTGAAGTTGTTTTTTCGTTGGCCCCGCTGTTCCTGGATCTTGTCCCGGCGAGCATTCAACCCGTTTTCAGGTCGTAACGAGGGCCCTGTTGTTCCCTTTAAAGCAATATTTATCGTACGGATCACTTGATCAACCGAGTTTGTGAATAGAGATCTGAAATTGGTAACAGAGAAACGGATATTTATTTACTGGTAACTGAATCTCGTTCGCTCAGTAAATTCTATATATTTTTATGTTTTGCTATTTTAAACGCACGAGTGAAATGAAAAATTGGTGCGCTTTACTTTAATTGGTTAATATACATATAGTTCAGTTTGTGTATGGCGTACGTAAATTGCGTGCAGGCAAGTACAACAAATTTTTCCACCAACTTCTAACATTTCCTCCTTCCTGTCGGCATCATCGTTGAAACGTGAAAATTTGCCGAAGCTCGATCGACAATAAGAGAGCTTTCAGTGTGGTCTCCATCGAACCTAGACCAAGACAGCTGTATCGTTCTAAATTCGCGAGCAAACTCTGCCACCGTGCAACGCGACTCGAAGCTAGCAAACCAAAATAACATCCGGGACGATATTATGGCCGCGGAAATACTTTATAATAGCAATGCGTTCACGACAGAGAAATTATGCTATCGATAGCTGGTCGCGAGGACGGAGACGTGCCCGAAATACACGTCGTTATCTTTCACGAATCGCTTTACTGAGCCCCCTCTCGAGTACATACAATAAATAATACAGAAACAAGTAGGGTAACG
This sequence comes from Holcopasites calliopsidis, assembly GCA_023838395.1. Taxonomy (NCBI): domain Eukaryota; kingdom Metazoa; phylum Arthropoda; class Insecta; order Hymenoptera; family Apidae; genus Holcopasites; species Holcopasites calliopsidis. The sequence goes on from JALHAQ010000003.1 coordinate 3,147,019, forward strand.
TCCTTGCAAAAGAAATTGACGATAGAAAGATACTGTTCAGTCAGACATCCGCTGTAAAATGGAGAAATGCAAAATAAACAGCCGGATAAAAAGTTATGCGCATCGTTCAAAGAATAGAATTAAATTTAACATCATTTGAGAATCACTTTTGTAACAAATATTTATCCCCACCAAATAGTATTTTTTTCCGTTTTCCGCAACGGATGGATCACGATTCTAAACTTCGACCTGCAATTTTTCAACCCCTAAGCACCGGGACACCGCAATATCGCCGCAACAACAAGATTACAATCAATATTACACAGCGGAGCTGATCCTGCTTCCGTTCACCGCAGTTAAATCTTCACACAAAGCGTCTCAGCGTCGCTAAAGCTCGAACAACCCATCCGCCCTATATTCCGCAGGCGTTCCACCCTGTTGCTGCTCTCCGAATCGCTGGATCTTTCGACCGAACGTACAAACGTAACCGAGGAACATTGGAAAATAAACGTCGCTCTCATTAACCGGTTTCCAATTTCGATAAAGATCTCTCTCTCTCTCTCTCTCTCTCTCTCTCTCTCTCTCTCTCGCTTGCTCTCTGTATCGCTCCCCAAAGATTAATCGCGTGTCAGATAAAAACAATTCCAACGCCTAGCTGACAAACGGGAGCTCTTCGCATTTTTTAAATACTACCTTGCCAATGGAGAACCCAAAAGACCTTTGCGGTAAACGGTGACACGATACTTCGAAGAACCATCAACGTGACGGGCAAAGAAACGGGAATGCACCGAATCCGTTCCGGGCTTCGTGTGTGGCGCAGAGATCCGACAGGCTGGTCCAGAAATCGTAAGCCGGCCGCGTTCGATAAGGAGCCAATTACATTTTAGCCGATGTTATCTGTCCGCTAGCAGGCGCGATAGCGGCCGGCAAGCTAATTGGCCGCGGCAGAAGGCAGACACGCTGGCGATAGCCGCATGAATTACAGGAAAGAAGGGTTAGAGAGAGGACGAGGGAGAGACAGAGAGAGAGAGAGAGAGAGAGACAGAGAGGGAGGGTAGGAAAGACACACAAGGGCGAAGTTTGGGGTAGGCCACCCTCGTGGCGCGCTGTTCAAGGGGTGGGGAGATATTGAAGGAACCTCGAATATAAGCTTTCCTCCGTCCCTTTCGCGCTCACGCTCTCGACTCGAAGCCTCTCTCTGTCGCTCGTTGTCCTATCTCCGGCGCGCATATAATCGCGGCGCGGCGAAAGAAAGCCTCGGACGCAATTTCAAAGTTCGAGGCTCGTTTGGCGGCCTGCCAGCGCTCACGTAACTAACTACTTGTTTTGCCAAGCGTGGTGCGCAGCACCCTCCCCCGCGACACGCAAGAAGCAGCGTTCACCGGTGTGTGCCTGGATCCCGTCGATTTTCGAAAAAGATGAACACCTCCGGCCAGCACGGATATCGGACCACGTGGCAACGGACGCGCCTGCGTGCCCCCAGCCTCGACACCTTACACGGAAATTTCTTCTCTCAGTCTTCCCGTGCCCACCAGTTGGCACGATACCCTCACGACCATTCGCGAAAACGTTTCAACACCGTTGGTGCGCCTCGCGGATCACGGCCGTGCAACCACAACCCCCCCCCCCCCCCGTGCCACGACGCAGCGTGGATACGATCGTCGAGACAACCCCAGATCGGAAACGATCGGCCAATGAGTGCCCGCGCTCCAGTCGATCGTTTCGATTCGACAAAGCTGGTACTGTACTCCAATTCGCCGTACACGGGGGTTGTAGAGAATTTGCCAGCGATTTACGATTTTTTTTTTGCAACAGATAACAGCGGCAAGATAAAGCGCGGGTATCGGAGCAGATAAGCAGCCTAACGGGTTTACGTGATTCTCGGTTGCCCGTGGTAAAGGTACGGAGCGTCTCTTACCTCGATCCACGGCATGCGTAGGCTGTATTCGTGGTCGACGATAATATCCCCTCGGGCTGTAGACCGCTGCCCGCGGAACAGAGAACAAACACACTTTTTGCACAATGTCGATGAACGGATGACACTCGTCCGAAGACAATCCTCGAGTCGGGATCACGACGATAGTTGTTGACGGATCGTTCGACAGGTCACCGGGCGATCGGCCGAAGCGGGCATTTAAATGGTATTAGGAGAACTGCGTAGCGTGTGGTCCCCGAGTGAGTCACGGATAGGTGGCAACGGAGCGGTGCTCCAAAATCATTGCGGCGCACCGGTAATTGCTGCGGAGCTGTCTCGTTATCTTTAACCACTCTGTGACACGAAGCATTCGTTCGAAGGGCCGCGTCTTGCACGCCTCGACTATTGATCTTAAGCTCCGCTACGTATCGCGAATCGTGTGCCTAACGACTCCGGTAACGCACCGAACACGGTGCACCCTGGTATCCTACCCAACACTGTAGCTCGATGTACTTTTGTCGAAAGGGCAACTACGATCCACCCGTCGGCGGTGCGTATGTTCCACGGGATGTTTTCCTCATCATCGGTACATCCTTATCACAGGGCGCACAGTTCCGTTCCCCAGTCCGCGTAAGTGGTCCGATGGTTCCTCAGCCGGAGCGGAGAGCAACACAACATACAACACTACGCTCGGGACGTCGTTATAAAACCGCGACGTTATCAACCTATCACACCTGTATACTCGCACGCAACACTGGTCGTAAGTGTCGCGAGGAAAACGGTGCTGTCAAGAGCAGAGCCTGCGAAGGATCGAACGTGAGAGCACACCGCGCGCGACACGCAGAACACGTACGAGGCACAACACGAACCGCACGGTACGACGGCGGACGAGCGAGTGGGGCTTCGAAGCTTACCCCCACCTTGGCAGGGACTGAGCAGAAGATCGGACAGAGCGAGTCGCGTGTCGGAGCGAATAGGCTGTAGGGTTGGAAACGCGGGGAAAGCAGGGGGGCGCAGCGGGGTATTCCGCGACCCGAGCGTAGAGGGGACCGCGGGACGACCCGGCGGGGGCGGAGGGGCGACCAGCCTGAGAGGGGTGGCGCAGTATCCGCGGAGAACGGGTCGGCCGCCCGCCCGCGGGGGCAGCATACACGGGGCGTGAGTGAAGGAGGGGCATCGATATCGCCCCTCTTTCGCCCTACCACCGCGTACCGAGAGCGCAGTCCGCGCGCTCCACGCGACTCCGCGAGTGAAACATTTCGCGGGTTTCGCGGACGCTGGGCGTGGGATGGGGTTCCGGCTTGGCGATGGAGGAATGGAAGGGAAACGTAGTGAGGGAAGACAACAGTATTCCCGTTAATTGAACGACTCTCGTGGAGAACGAGAGGGGTGGCGCGGCGGCAAGACGAGGAGGCCAGCGGCGAAGGGGGAGGATTACTCGCAGTAATTACTTATTTTTATTACGCTCCGCCTCTCTGCCTGCCTCCCACCCCCCCTCGACTCTCGGTATCAGCACTCTGCGCGTTCCACGACGACGACGATGACGAGGGGATGAGAGCAACGATGACGACAAGGAAGGTGAGGGTAACGAGGAGGTTTGTTGCTTTCAACCGACGTTGTTGGTTGACGTTACTAAACAATCCTTATTTCCTATTTCAATCTGTAATTCGTTTATCTTGAACATACTGCTAGTTCGTGATATTCGATTTGCTTACTTATACGTGGGATGTGAACGAAGTAATGAGATGCAACGGATGGGCATGTAATTCACAAAGCGCAGATGTACATTTCGTCTCGCGGATCGGTGTACCTGTTCATAGAGATCGTAGAAAATAGATGTCGCCGATATGGTGGAAGCGAAGGAACACTTTCAGCTTAATTGAACGACCACCGTCCTCCGCGATGCCCCCCCCGACTAGTTCGAGTAATTACTTATTTTTATTACTTTCAGCCTCTTTGCTCCTCTAATTTTGTCCCGTCACTTATCGCGTGCCAACCACGGGTGCCGACTTTCGTGGACCCCACCATATTTCATTCCAGCTATTACGTTTTTTTTTTTTTATACAGATTTCGTGTCTTTCAGAGTCAGACGAAATCGGGTATTCCGATGTCGACGGTATCAGAGTTTAGAAGCTACCCTTTACAGATTAGAAACTCTCCCCTGTCGTATCATAAAACGTAGATCTTTAGATTCTTCCAAATATCATACGATGATTCTCGAAAAAAAACCTCACGACCAGATACGAAAGTTCACCGCTCGATTATACAACCCCTTACGAATGAACGCGCAATCTCCAAGCGGAACAGAATTTTTCCATCGTCAAGGAACGCGAGTTTCGCGGAACTCCAGTGTCGATAAACTTCCGCCTAATCAAACTGCTAACTAGCCTTTTTTGCCGCGCTCCTCGCGCGGTTTACTTCAACGGAGATTCTGAAAAATTGCGTGAACTCACTTTTGCGCTTCGGTTATCATCGTCGTGACTCGAAGACGACGGGAACATCCAATTAACTTGCCGTAACGCGTTTGTATGCGCTTTCTCGATGGTAACTCGTTTAATCGAAACTCCCGATCGGATGGAGCGATTAATTGAAAGCTTATCAAGGATTAATGACTTCCGTCATCGTCGGAATATTAGCAGGAGTTATCGATGAGGAGAGGCTCGCATGATTCCGTTGAACAGAGTCTGGTCGTTCAATTAGATTTGTTTGCTCTGCATTCCACGCACTTAGACTGTTGTTTCTACTTTACAGTAGCTTCCGCCCGTCTATGCTTTGCTTACGGCCCACTTTATAAAATTCTCTTCAGTCGACAGTGTGAAAGTTGACGTCTATTTCGTTTCACACGTTCGCGTGCAAACATTTCTGCTAGAGTCGTCATTGCTGTTTTCCGTTCCTTAGGTCTCACAAAAGTTTTCACATCAATTATATACTCGTTAATGTTTTTTCATTCTTAGAATGCCAGCGATTGCTAAAAAATGTATAACTTAATTCTTTCTACGGTCGAAACCGCTGCAATTTTCGAAAATAAACCATGTTCCATCGCGATTATCGGAGCAAACGTTTCGCAGATCAGCGAACAATAACGATTTACACTCACTTTTCACTCGCTCATTTCATTCCGTCGGTAAACAAAGAAGAAACGCGATTGAAATTACGGCGAACGACACCGGGGGAACGCGAGCAAGTGCGTGCAACTCGTTTATCCGGCTTTAATTCGTTCAATTATCCCATGATTAATTACTTCATTAATTTCGATCTACTTATTCCGGCAAACATGCTTCCCTGTTGCGCGACGCGACGCGACGGGTTACCGTCATAATGAATTTTTAATAATTAACGCGGAAAATAGTAGCGGTAATGAATAATTATTTCTCGCTCACGTCTGAAATGATTAAACCATCGATTCGCCTGCTCTCGGGGTCAACGACGCGCCGATCCCGCGGAACTGTACGTCATCTCAATTTACTCTGCTGGCAACATTTAGACGATCGTCCGACGGAGTAATTCTATGGCTAATTAAGATAATCCATGAACGACGACAATGTGTTTGATGCTCCAGGAAGTTTCGAACAATTTCCTGTCTTTTTAAATAAATTGTGCAAGTGGGAGAAAGAACTCTGTGCCATCGCTATGTAAACTTTGTTTTGCCATATTTAATTACCATATTTCGTTCGAGCTAAAAACAAACGCCTTGATCATTGGAGCGAACTAAAAGATAGACAATTCACCCGCGGCAAAATATAGCCGAGCAACGAAACTACCCCTGTAACGCGAGGTTCCACGAATCGCGAAGCGTCGCGCGGAAAACAAAGGAAAAGAATGATCACCCGGGAAACGAGAACGGAAAAATTCGAATATGTTTTACAACGGCAGAATCGCGCGGTATAAAAGGGAGCAGCGTCCCGTATTTTTCTGCGCATCGGCGCCCGTCGAAATTCTAACTTCGCGCGAAAGGGATATTTCACGCCGGCGCCCTTTTTTTTTTTTCCACGGCGACGCGGCGCGTGGTACCGAAACCCCGTTTCGACGCCGGAGCGTACCATTGCAATCGTTTCGCTGTTGCGCCTCGTTGTTGCATTCTATCCCCGCGACCGTCTATTATTATTATCGTTCCTCCGCGCTATCGTTTCCCGGTCCATAAACAAGTCGGCGTGCGTCGCGACAATGGGCCGGAACAATGGTCGCGACTGATTGATCCTTAACTTTTCAAGTGACGGCCGACGCGCGGTGCACCGCGTGTTGCTCGCCTCTGCCGGTCGGACATTGTTCGATCGGGTATCGATGCGCCAACTTATCCGAATGCGTTTTCAATTTGCATACCGCAGGAACTCGAGGCTCGCGCCGTTGTCGCGTTTCGTCCGTAGGCGCCGTGTAGCGCGCACTGGCGACGCGGTCGTTCGATCGACGTCTCTATTATTCGCTAGGAATGCCGTAAATCCTGCTTGGGAACTTTTTCGCCGCACGTGCGTAGTGCGGGGAATGGAGAATTATTATGGAAAACTGGGATCGTTGTGTGTTGGGATTTGTGGCACACCGCGTAACGATCAACATCTTCTGATTGGTTGGTGGCTGTCTCGTATGGTTGTAACATCTTTTTTTTTAGCGCAATAAAATCGGCACGAGCTGCGGAGGAATCTTCCGTAGAAATGTGCAGTAGAAATACTATAGTTCACCTGTGTGTAACTTTATAATATCGAAGGATACCAATAATTTGTGGTTGCCCGGCAAAGAACAAGCGTACAGCTTTGCCCCGAGCCCAAAGCTCGCTACAAATACCCTCAACTGCTCCACCGCGTCGTTATCAGCCCACGCATCATTAAAATTCCACGATGTGCTTATCTAATCGTGTAGATAAGCCCGGTACCAGCAAACAAAACGGTCAGCCCGGCGGCAGAGCCGCAAGGACTCATTACACAGGGGTGCCCGTTGCCGGTTCACCGGTCCCGGGGCACCACAATTTTGTCAAAACTTTTTATCTGCGCTCTCGCATCGACCAGCGGGAAAACAGAGGGGCGAGGGGCCAGGGATGCAAACAATAGGCGAGTCCCTGGAAAGGATCACGGCGACCACGGTCGACCGTGGACCGAACCAGGCAGAGGGTGGGAAAAAAAAACAACGAGACGGACCAAACTCAGCGTGGCTTCAGATAATTGCAGCGGATAGCTCGAAAAGGTGCCGACCGGCTAAGGACCGGTACGCTTGTCAGGAGGCATTAGGATATCTATCGCGGTCACCGACGATAGCCTGCACTCGTTACGACGACTTAGGATTGTTTCTTCGTAATCCAATAAGGATAAAATTCCCCGACTTGGACCCGATCGTTTCTTCGCGCAGGCAGAACTTCTTGGACGTGGAGTGATATACTCTGAGTGACTGATGGATAGATGTTTTTTTTTTGTCGTGCCAGGTTTCGTTCGATCGGGGCTGAAAGAATCATGGAGTGGTCTCTCGACTCTTTGCAACTGTACTACAATTCTAGCGAGCAAAAGTTTGGAGATACTAAGTGTATACAAAAATTAGCAATTTTAGATTGAAGAATAGTAAGCCATTCCGGGGTAAAATATATTTCAGCTAATTAAAATGATTGCTACGATGTTAGAGGCGTTAGTCGAACAATTGATCTTGCTTCGGAAGAAAGATATGAAACGCAAGTCCATTCGTAGATCGAACAACTGTCTGTACGTGAACCCCTTCGACCGATACGTAGGACGAGCAAGGATCGACGTTTGCGACTGGTTGCACGTTTCCTCCACAAACTTCCGGAGATCATTACGAAAGCCGCGGCGGGCCTCGCGAGCCTCGTAAAGTCGCCTCGTAAAAATCGCCAAAATACACGCGCCGTACATGGTAGCGTCGCGTAGGCGGGTGTCATATCCCTGTAAAATCATTGCCACTAAAAATCAAAGGGTTTCCGCGGCAAATTTACAACGGTCATATTCGCATTGTGCGCGACGTCGTCCGCGTGCGTGGATTCGTGTCCCGGGGTTGTTAAATATTTTTCCAACCGTCCCAAAAAGATCCTGACACCCACCCACCCCGTAACTTTTTCTCCGCTTCTTTCATCGGAAACAGGTTCCGATGGTACGCGGGTGATCGTATTTTTTCCTCATTTGCATTCCGCCGGCGTCGATGAGCGTCCCGCTGTAGCCGCCTCATAACGATCGGCTAAACTGCTTTCTCGCAAGGAGCACGACACGCTTATTTCATTACTGTTTTCCTTCCACGCGGCTCGAAGTTCCATGGAAGCGCTTGTGCGTGATAAGGCGGAAGAATTCGACTTGATTTGCCTCGGCGATATTTGTATTGCTTCTGAACAATTATGAGACGCAGTTTCAGTCGAAAAAATCGTTGCGTGCCGATTTTTGTTATCTTTCGATAAAATGAAAGAAATCGCCCACTGTTTTCATGCAGAATTTCCTCAAAAGTGGTGGTTGCATAGCATATGCAAAAACATATTAGGCGGCGTCGAAGTTGAAATCCTGGCACCGGTCGAGTCAACCGAGGGCTCGCGGCTGAAAAATCGCCACCGGCCGAGCGTCGGGCCGAGTATCGCCACTTGTTTGCTCCCTCTTCTCAGTTTCAAATTAGGGATGCTTTCCATTTGGCTGACGTCTGCCCCGCCCCGTGGCAGCTCCTACGGTAGCAGCCTGTTCGAATTCCAAACTGACCTGTTCGCTGAACAGCCCACCGATTTGACGTGGGGGTCCAGTCATCTACCTTAAAAGACCCTCGTCCTTATAGGAAAACAAAAAAAGAAAGACAGAAAAGACAACATTCGTCCATGGTAAAAACAATTGTAAAAGTATGCTTTCGAAAAACCGAAAAATGTCGAAGAAATTTCAGAAGCATTCTCTCCTGTACATAATTTTATACAAACTCATCAAAATTGAAAACGAAAGACTGCGGTAAATATACGGAATACGGTGTTTCTTCTTTCAACCGTGGCGAACATAGGATCAAGCGTCAGAACTTGGTAACCCATGCGAAAGAATAGACAAAAGATCGAAGCGGGGTGAATTTCCAACGTCGCGAGAAAAGAGTTGGAGAAGGTCAGAGGGGACAGGGAAGGACCTGAGTCACGGAGAAGAGAACGCCAACAAGAATATTGAAAAGCGGTTCTACGAATGCGATCAAGAGGGCCAATTACCCTGGGGAGGGAGGGAGGGAGGCTTACCCCGTCGTGTACCGAGCACGTATTTTATCTACGTGCCTTACGCGAACACTCGGAGTGCACTCGAGTCACCGCGAGTGCTCCCATATACGGAGCAACGCATTCGAACGTTCGCCGGCGAATTTACCTGCTCGCTCGTACATACGTACGTTCTTTCTGGAGAAGCCAGATACGCATAATGCTCGCCTTCTAGTTACCCTCGATCCCTATTGTACGATCGCAGAAGGGACCGTTGGGGGTTAAGGGTAGCTCGCGACCATCGTCGTTGGGAACATTTATTCGATCAAATATTGTACGTGACGGTGGATCATTTTGGCGGACGAGCCGAGGCGGAGTTCTCTGGCCTCTCTTCTTTGTTTTCATCGGGGGCAAACGAAGATTCGGGGAGAATCGGTTTAGCGGTTTGACCAATTGGGGCGCGTTTGAATTTGTTCCGGTGTAACTGGAGCTCGGCGTTTTCACGGTTTGTATTGTATCGTGATTTCGAAATGAACTTATGTTTGATAATTGCTCTATTAATGTTGAATGGTCGAGTCAACATTGAAAATATATCGCTGTGCCCGGCGCGACGCGATAGCTACGGTAATCGGTTTACTATCGAAACAGTCTTATTACACGCGCGCAATGTGCAAGACATCCAAGAAAAGGGGCGCACGGTTAAATTAATCCGCAGCCCATTCAGTGGGACGTTTACGCGGGTATATTGTGACGTCTGGGGTGAAATCAAAACGGAAGTGGGCCAGTGAAAAGATCTCGTTCGCGGACCGGTGGATATTAAATTGGCCAGTGGCGCGATCTTGACGAGCCCCGCACCCGGGGGCCACTGAATTCTTAATTCAAGCCGCCGCGCCGTTGCTATATTATACAGAGGCCGCCCTTTCAAAAGCGGCCGGTTTTCAAGAGAGCCTTACACGATTGTTGTTCCGCCGCGCCGCGCTCGCTTACAAACACGTTACACACACAGTTAGGTAATTATATTTACTTTCGCAGTTTTATTATTTACGGCCCAACGGGCGGGTGGTTTGTCACCCCCCCTTGCACCCCTAGTCACGTTGCGCCGCCCTCGGGAGACCCCGGGTCCCAGGGTTCATTGTCAGTCGATCAATGGACCGTGCGCGGTTTCACGATGATTATCGAGCAAATATCGTTAAACGCAACCATCGCTTCCTGTGCTCCTGCCTGTGCAATGATCGCGTGACTCGGTATAATGATAAAACTACGCTATCTTTTTGTTGAACGGTGAAAGTATCGAGCCTTGAGTAGTTTACACTTTTCACATTCATTCAGATCGACAAGATCGTTCGTTTCGAGTTCTACTAACGTTATACCAAGGGCGTGTTGAAGTCGTTTAAGGTCACGATTAGTAGGCCGTAAGATTTGTTGAAGACTAATCGGGGGTCACCAATCTTTTTTACGCCTGATACATTTAATGCTTACATTCTACACTTGTGTTAAATTCCCTCTTTGGTCTACGAACGATCGCCACACCATTTACCTCTAATCACGAGCACCTTGATCGATCCCGAAAAAAAAAACAACTGAAAAACTGCCGTCGCTTGAAACGATTCGCCTATGGCACGAGGGAACAAAGAACTCCCGAGGGAAATTGCTGGCCCAGCGACGAGGGCGGACTCGTTGCTCGGACGATGATCGTGTCCGAGGAACGCGGGAGATACGGGACGACGCCGCGTGTTTTTCGAACAGCTGGGAACGAGCGAGCAATCGACAAGGTGGATTAATTCGAAAATGAACCCCCGCAAAGGTTAAAGTGCTTAACGAAGTCCGGTATCAATGTAGCCCGTTCGCTAAGTGCGCGGCTATCACGCTGTTTTCGGGATCAAAGGGTTAATTAAACGCTTTCTTTGCTGCCTCCCCCCCCCCTCACTCTCCTCTGTTGCTCCCAACCTTACCTGGTAAATCTGTTTTGCGAAGTCCCAACGGCGATACTGAGGTGCAACCCTTTTTCCCCCTCCAATTAACCCTTCATAGATTCTGCACGTGCAGCTTTAGACCACGTTCACGCGCGATAGACACGTCTCTAATTGGACCCTCGCCGCGGTTCGATCGACCTGAGTCGCTTTTAAATTGAACATGAAGTTTTCTTTCCCGTAAAAATTTGCGCGCGGCAGTAAGAACTAGAGAACGATTCTACTAACATTTTTGTACACATCTGAATCTGGAAAATTAATTGCTTTTACTTTATACATAGATCAGATGTGAACAGTAGATAGGGGAGGGTGTGCGATACAATTACTTCTATTACCCTACAATCGCTATTCGCGGAGCACAGTGGAATTCGCCGTCGCAGAACTATCGCGAAATCTAAACGCGTAATCCTGTCGAATGTTGACGACTTAACAACTGCAGGACTATGAAACGCCTGCTATAGAAGCAGCCAGACACCGTAAACACTCGTGATGTCTCGTTGTTACAACCGCGACGCGATAATAACGATAATAAAAAAGAGAATAGTCGGTGCAAAGAGCGAAAAGACACGTCGTCGTCGGTGCTGCGTTGAGGGTGTTACAAATGAAACGAACAAAAGCGGTTTGAATCAAAATACGATACTACCAGTTGCAGCACACAAATAATTAGAAAGTACTATCCACGGAATAAAATATAGATAAGGGAAGTATTGATAACTTCAGAGGCCACTCCATTTTACCCCCCCCCCCCCCGTCCAACCCCCTTTTGCGATCAACCCAGAAATGCGTTAACATTGTTCTCTTTGTTGCTGTGTCCAATGCTTAGTAAAGATTACGGTGCAATGATACGCATAATCGTACGCAATATCCTGCATGTGACATTACGCGGGGTCGTAACATTATTGTCGTTGCTTTCAACGAGATTCGCCGTCATCGAACAGCCAGATCTGTTCCATCGCTTCATCTCCATTGCTAGGTATTGTTCTTTCATGACACTGTCACGTTCTACGATCGCTAACGCGGACAGGCTAATTCGTAGCTGACTGCTACTACGGCGATTGTTTATATTGTAAGTTTATTGTCTAAATAGCGATTGGACTGTTTACAGTTTTAAATGCAGGTTTTGTTTGGCATTTCCGTGATACAGTAATACGTTTATTATTAAAGTGTCCAATGCCGGCAGGCTTTGGTAAACATCTTTCGAAGATAATAATACGAGAGACTTTTATAAGCAACGAAGCAAACTATTATTTAATGGTGAAATAATATAAGCAGCGTTGGAATTCCGGAGTATTTTGCAATTTAATAAATTGGGCATACAATTTTGCTTGTAATTACGCGCGCCTATACATTTACCCTTGGGCCACTGTGCATAGGTACTTAATAATTGCTGGAAATGTATTTCTGCATAACATGTTCAATTAGTTGCGGCTAAATAATGATCTATTACCTGCACCATACATAGATATTACCACCCAGAAGAAAACGGACTTGCTTCTTTCCATCCCTAAATAAATTAAAATGACAGAATGATCGACAAATGCCGTTGACATCTCACTAACGAAGGCATGCTTGTCAGGATTAACGGCAGAGATTAAGAGCTACGGTGTGCCGCGACGTTATTCATCGTACCAAATTTTCACGGGTCCGTACACGTCCGATACTTTCCCAGGAGCAAAATCTCAACGAAGAGCACACCTGGAGCGCGGTTTCCTCGGCGAAGAAAGCCTGTCACGGTCTTTAAGAGCGTTATTCGACGATTTCCGAGGTTTTTAGCCGGGATTCACTGGCACAGCACGGTCAGAACTTTGGCCTGTCAACGATCGTTTGCCTCAAATTGACCGCGTTCCCTTTTCAATACTCGCAGAGGCCGATTGTCAAGGTCCATCGGACTGTGAAAGACATGGGGCGATATTCTATGGGAATTTCATTGGCCCACCGATCGCCTCTACCCCCCCAAATAATCGAATAAACAGCACGAGTGGTCAACGAACGAATCGAAGACGAAACGCTCCGTTAATCCCCAAAAAGGACCGATTGCAAGAAAAGAACATGAATCGAACGGTTTCTTCTTTGAATCTCAACACAGGAAGCCAATTCCTCGGTCAGGATCGATTGTATGTTAAATACTTTGAAATACTAGGCTTCCTCGTGATAACGAAATATGAAGCAAAAAATTTGGCGCAAAGCAAAGTGAAACGCGATGCACGGAGCCACAGTCGGGCGATTCTGCTTGTCCCTGGGACGGAAGTGACGTCGCAGGCACCGACGGAAATTCGTACTGGAAATTCCGATGGGTTCGAGAGGTCGAGGGAAGGGAGAGAAGAGGGCAACAATCAGGGTAGACCCGGCATTACGCCCCATTCATCCCCTGCCGCCGCCCCTTACCACTCTCGAACCGTATTTGGCTGACAATTCTTCATTTGCGTGCAGCAAACTCTACGAGCGCGCTGCGGCATAGCGAAAGGTTTAAACGACTCGCAAAAGCCGGCTAAATTCGACTCCAATTTGCCGGCTCATTCGTGCAACGATCGGAAACAAAAATGCCTGAGCCGTTCGTCCTTTTTCTCTCTCTCCCTTGTTCATTACCCTCTTCTTTCTCGCTTTTTTTTTCAATCGCGAGCACAGCAGCTCGCAACGTTCCGCTGACCATACCTCGCCGTGGCCTATCTATCGATGCGCGCCTTTCCAAATCAACTCGCATTGTCTTCCACACGAATTTTTGATGCAGATTTTCGCCGGCTGGCCATGGTCCTTTTTTTCTCAATCATCTTACACTGACGATTCTATGGAAGAACGTGAAATTGCTCTGCAAAAATGCGAACGTTGAACAAGTTTACGAACATTTGTCCCCGTAGATATTGACGCCGAGCATTTTCAGAAGAATGTGCGATTGGTATTCAAGTTATTTTCAACGAATCAAAATCGAGTGAAAAGTTTGTTAATGGATATTGAGGCCAATATTTAGCGTGAGATAGAAACGATAATACCAATGCGAAGTGTCGAGCTTATTTTTTGTCAGTAAATGAATCTGTACTTGAAATTCTCAGACAAAGATCGGGCAACAATATTTTGACATTGACGTTACGCTTTTCTTTCTGGTCGATTCCTTTCGCAGGTTCGGAGACGTTGCTACAACAGGGTCAGGTGGACATTTCGCATGGCACAGTTTAGGTGTACGTACGTCGACGTCACTCGCGGACCGTATTGTCAGAAGCTGACTAGCCTACCATCCGGGAATACGAAATTTCGCCGCCGGTTCCGCGGATATTCCGTCAGCCCACGACTTTTACTATACGCCGCGTGCAATCTCTAAGAACGCGTGACGCGGTCTCCAAATATTTCCCTTTCCCGGCCGCTGCCGTTTCCCGAATTCTATTCATCGAACGTCGCGGGACCGTGTGATTGTTTCTTAGCAGTCGGCCAACGGGGACTTTTGTCGAACGCTGCTGTGTCTGTCGGACAAATTTATGCGGACAGGCTTGCCGCCCTTTTTGCTTCCTTTGCGTGGCTCCTTTGGTTTCCTCTCGCAGAGAGATCGATTTAGCGCGGAATTTTAACCAGGCAGGCGTGTGAGGGTTTGGCAAGAGTGACTTCTTTAGATTCCGGAGTAAAAAATTGCGTGGTGCGTTACTTGAACAGCCTAAATTGTGATTTTTTACTTATATCAGGATGCCGAAAAGCCACTGGAATCTTGTGGGGATATTAAGAGAACACTTTGCTCTTTGAACATTATTTTAACGCTGTTGGCGTAAACAATATCGCTTTTGTTCATTTTTAACGCGGAAGATGGTTGGCTCGCCCTGACTTCGTCGAAGGCTCTCTCACGATGAAACTTTAGTAGATTTTTAACTTCTTATCTTCTCCCTTGAGTACCACATCATCACCCTTTTTTTTTTGAAACAATCAAATTAAATGGTAACAGTGAGTAAAAACTATCTTCAAGATAGAACTGTTGAACAATAAAGCGTGTTCTTTGCCTTTCGCCACCGTAAACACTGAAGTTCGGCTGCTCGTTCGCGAGAACTTTCTTCGGTGGAAGGCAAGAGTTCGGTGGTTAACTCACGGAAAGTGGAATTACAGAATAACGCGCACGTAACAAGCCGCCCCGCGATCGAATTTAAATTTCCTTAACTTACGATACGGAACCTTTGCACCCCTTACTCTCTCCACTTGGACCCTTTTAACGATAATTAAAGAGGCCCCGGAAGATGCGAGATATGTGGTAATTAATCGATAACCTGATTGTTTAGACGCCATAATGATTCATTTATTTCGAATCGTTTTTCGAAAGATAATCATGCTTTGAGTTGGGAATGTTCTTATATATTTGTGAGATAACAGAGCGTATTGAGACCTGCTTCAATTTTAATTAAAAATGTTAGACAAGCAGATGATTAAAAGAAAGGTCTGTAAAGTGTGTATGTTTTAAGGTAACGAGTGGATTGCAAAGTGGCAATACACACCTAATATATTTCCAGTCAGAGACCAGGCATTTCGTAACACCAGGTGACGAATGATCTATAAAACAGAAGTAATTACAGGTAGGGCAATAAGATACCCTCGGTGTTATTGCGTCATAGTTTAAATGGTTTCCGAGGAAATCAAATTTAAGCGTCTTTCACGCGATGCGGCTGGAGGGAGATTTAAATAGTGAGGAGTTGAATAAGCACGCCGCGTCCCCGGCACCGCTAATTAAATTCCAACGCAAAGAATTAACACGAAGGAAAAAAGGATAACTTCCCTCCGCTACTAGTACATGCAACTCCTGAAGCAACTTTCTCCACAGGTTCTACCGTGGAATCCACCAGCTTCCACCTTGTACATTATTCGTCGTTTGCCGAGTATTAGCACAGCGGAGAATAAATTCTGTTTCTCATTCCGTCACCGATTAACAAGTATTCAGGCATTTTTAATGAGCGACGGATAATAGTCAAGATCTCGCGATCATGATCGTATCGGTACAATTCAGCGTCCCAACCGTGGCGACTCACCAATCAGGTGGTCCAATTTTAGGCGCGGCGACAACCAGAAAAAAAAAAGAAGACACGAACAAGCCGGAGACGCGAGGAATGCGAACACCGTCTAGTCGTCGGGGGAGTACGTCAAATTGATCCATATTAATAAGAAGCGGCGGTTCGCGTTGCCCGATTTTTGCATAAATTTGAATCGGCCCTAGCGCGGCAAGGGTTGCGAATTTGAATAATCGAGAATAATTCGGAAGTTTTCGCGCCGTGTAAACGCCGCGCCGGCCGGTCGTAATCAGCGCGAGCTTCGAAACATTTCATGATGTAACGCCTCCCCTACCCTCGCCGCTCGAGGAGCGTGCGGCTAATTAAGCGTCGACCGACCAGACCCCACCCTGGCCATTGGAAAAAAATACACGGGGTTGCCTCTGCGAATTTTCCTTCACGGCCATGTCCGCTTTTCTGCCTTCGTTCTTTTTTTTTTTCTCGCTCCCTTGCCTCTTTGCGGGCTTCGGCGAGCGACGGGGATTCGGGCGTGTTTGCGATTTTAATGAATCTTAACCACGCGATAGTCCAGCAACGTTTTATTTCGACGGGACTGATATTTCTGTGTTCCCCGTTGCGGCGATCCTCTGCGCCATGCACATATCCACTATGCCCGGTGAAAACGTTCTGTTTAATTTGCCACAGTGCGGAGCGGAGAATTCTTTTAATCTGTACAGTAAATGAGAAGTGTTTTGCAATTGAAAGGATTTTATTTTACGCTAAGGGAAAATGTGTTGAAGCATGGAGAATAAGTGCGATGTTTAGAGGAGCGGTAAAATACCTTAGGATCACCGTCGGGACATGTAGAATAAATAGGAGATCACGGATTTTAAAATACCTTCGAGAGGTAATAAAAAAGCTGATGAAATTTTAAGAGCACAGAAAAAAAGGAATACTTTTAAGAGAGTATCTAATTGTAAGATCTACGGAAATGGAGCCTCAGGACTATCAGTATTCTTTGATCCGAGGAGCGATAGCGTTGCTGAGGCGTCCTAATTTACGTGACGACGAGCCTGTACAATTTCATTGGATTTCCAAGGTTTCTTGAGCCTTCTGTGTCAGGAATATAGAGACCTAGAAGACCAGCACCATCCTTTGGATCCTGGGATCTCTTAATGTCAATTGGACTCTGCGCCATTTCAGATCCTGACAATGCCTAAACCTTAGAACTCTGAAATTTCTTAAACAGCAGCACCTTTTGGGCTGTGTTATCACTTAGATTCGTGAAATCCTTGCACTCTCGCGTTGCTTGGACACAATCGCGTCTGGAATCCTGGCGCCTCTCAGAGATCCTAGCGTACTCCGGACTCTAACCAATACATCTGATCCGAGATTTCTTTCATTACGCTATCTATCATATAAATAAGACTGTCCATTCTAAATCTATTATACTACATCCTCGGAATACTTTCCCATTCCCATTAACCATTAGGGGTACTCGTAGCATGCACGCCGCATCAAGGTAACGGCGCCCGACGTCTTGGGAGGCGACGTTACATTGTTACGTCGAGGGAATAATATGCGAAACGGGGTAGGAGGGACGTCGCTTAAAGGTTTTTATCTCGGTATGCGGTAATCTGTGAGCGTGGCGGCGACGTTCCATCTCCCGGCCAGATTAAAGCGAATCTTATTATATCGAATGACGAGACCACGTGATCAATCACAAAAACACACAACGAAACCGTCGTGTCTCTAATACGATGCTGAGGAAGGCAGCGATACGTCCGGAGGAACGGGCCACCCGTCGCGAACGTGGAATGTGAAACTGTGCCGTCAGGGCCGGCGATGCTCGTCTATTCGCCCTTTATCGATCAGCCCCCTTTTGTCTTTAAACGTTCTTCTCCGTCGCATTTTCTAAATCGAAAGCTGTGACTCAACGTACCATTACAGAATCGCGCTATGATAAATGGAGTTTAAATTGTTTCTGTACTCCCCTCTTCGATCTCTGCCTTTCTTACTGGTCCACCTTTTTACAATAGTACAAAGGGACAACGAAACGTTACAATGTTATTACTACCTGAACGTTACTTAACCGCCTAAGATTATAGTGTTATTATTACCACTAACGATATAGTGCTACCGGAGCCTATCTTCAAATCCGCTTCAAGAAATCCAAGAAGTTTCAACGTCCTACAACCCTGCATATACTTTACTCCTTATTCCAGGTCATTAATTAACTTAACCCACTGTTCTCATTATATCCTGAAACGGCCTATCTAATAACGCCGTAGCCATTACAATTCGCCACCCACTTTTTCTTCTCCCGCTCGAATGAAATTCTGCCTTTTACGAAATCCTGTTACCACTGGGACTCCCCCGGCTTGTTCCGCGACCCTTGGTCTCTGGTCCTGTTATGGTCTATCCCATTATAATTCCGAGCGTGCACGCTCGTCGCCCGTACGTCCTCCGGAGAGATAGAGGAGTGTAAAACGTCGGACACCTGGGCAGAGAGTTTAGCCGGGTATTGTCAGGAGACAAATATGAGTTAATACGTCATCCAGGGACCTATTCAGGGCCGAGCGCCGACGAGAATGGTGATCACGAATTGGCCGGTGTATAAATGTGTTTTAATTGTTCCCAACCCTCTCGCCTCTTCTGTTCGCCTCTTTCGAAAGCTGTCCCAGTCCGTGTGTTCGTCGGGATTTGTTCTCCCTCTCGATCGTTTCCCGCGTCTCTCTCTCTCTCTCTCTCTCTCTCTCTCTCTGTTCGTCCTTGTTCTTCCTTGCCTGAACGGCAAGATGTGAAGCACAATAAAAGAGACGGCGTTAAAGAATTTCCTATTATCTTATTGTTACTTGGAGCTTTTGTGCACACTGATTGCCCGTGAAAAGACGTTTCGACGCTGGAGGCCGGTGATTCTCGTGGCCGTGCAGTAGTAGGAGCGTCGTATTTAATGGATATTCAAATTTGGAGTGGAAACAGCAGTGGGGGTAGAAAGTCTAGAACAATCCGTAAGACTATCTTGAGGATTAACAAAAAAACAAACAAACAAATGAATTTCTCAATCGATCATTTTTAACCGTGTTAAAAAACACTTTTCGCGCGGCGATCCGTCCGACTATCGTAATTGAGAAAAACTGTTAATGACAGCGTGGGCACCGGCACGTGTGGCCGCAATCGCTGTAGAACGATACCGCCGATGAAATTGTCCAATAAATTACTTTAAACGGCCGATCGACCGTGTTTCAACTTCATCCGGCTGATAATAGCCCGGGCGAAAACTTGATTTCCGTAAATCAGAATAAAAATATTCCTGGCTTTCGCGGTAGCCGGTTCTATTTTTTCTCCCCTGGACATCCGTAATCCTTCGCCGTTAGAATTACTGTTATCGCTCCACTATCACTTGTATCCGGAGCTTCTTCTATCCGTTTGAAACATCGAACCAGTTGGATATCGCGGTCTTAATAATCAGCAACACAGCTTCCAAAGCGTCCACGAGAAAGCAGTAAGAATATATCATCCGTTCATCTAAAAAGTCCTTCGAGCAGTAACCAAGTAACAGAAAAAAAAATCAATTAACACACCGCCCAGGTGCAAGCGTGCACCGATCGGCCAACGGAAATAATCTGCGAAACCCGCGCCTGTGCTTGTCGGGGGCCTCTTTACGTATGCAAGTGCTCGATATACACGCGGGCACACGGGACCAGGCTGCGGGCGCACAACTATACATACCTGGACCACGCTGTCAGCAGCGTATCTTTGCATTGACATGATGAACGGCCGACGTGAAATTAACAATCTTATCCGGTCATTAATCCCACTGTGGGCATATAACAGTCCGTGACGTGATCGGCCTATTAATTAAATTACCTTTATCTGGGCTTCTTTTGAACAAGGGATCGTGTACCAGCTGCTCTTACCTTGCCCGCCTCTCGCCTCAGGTTCGAGGCAGCGACCTTCCCCTTCCTTCGCCCAAGGAAATTCAGTGCCGATAAGGCAACCGAGAGATCATCAATTTTTTACGGAGATAAGTACAAACTGGGTCGCAGCTTCCAAATACATACGTCGAGGTCGATACCAAGGGATTAACAGCGGAGAACGTGAAAGGGGCAAAAAGAAAGACGTGTAACGATAATGACGCAATGTAAGGAGGTGGTAACAGGCAGGAAACTCGTGTCCTCCAGAAAATAATCTTGGGAAGATTAGGCGAGTCTGTTAGCGGAACAGCACGCTCCATTCAGATGCAAATGTCTGTCAACAGGTACATACCCCTGTCTCTGTTCTCCGCTTACGCGAGATACACTTCTCTGACAATGAGAGAGCCTTGGCTCATTCCACCCTCTTCCTCCTCTCCCGCGCGTCGGAAATTTAAAAAACGATCTATCCTTCGGCGACGCGCGGCAAGCCACGGATTTTTTACTCGATCGGAATAATAAGGATTTTTCCTTGATTCAAATCACACCGCAATTGAATTCGGGTTTAATCCCCATTCATTAGTTAGTCCAATAGCTTCTGTAAAATTGATCCTCACGGATTTTATACGCATTCAAAATTGCTTTATTTATGCAAGGATCAATTTACCCCAATTCAATCGAATGACGATTCCCGAACAAAGGTCGCATCTGCCGATTCGTTGAACATACATCCTATTCATTGAATTTCCAATTTCGACCGTACTTTCGGCACACACTCCGCGACAATGCATTCGATCACGCGTTACCATATTCTGACTAAGGGCATTCGAAGAATCGCGCCGGCCGTTTCAGCCCCGATCAGTCCCTTCTTCGTGTTCCCTCCGAATGTGCACTGTTTAAAGATTTTTCAACGACTCGTCCCGCGCGTTTATTCGCTGCTGCGGCGTTCCGAGAAAACAGATGAAAATCTCACGCGGCGAATGCAAAGCAGTCGCACGTCTTCGCCTCGTTTCTCTCGTGCCGTCGGCACTGGAAGATCGTATCGACATCGTTGGAAACTGGCTAAAAGGGGGGCGACTAATGCGCCCCGACGACTTCTAACGAATCTGCCGTGCGATTTAAGGTATCAGAGCGCGGCATACGCCGACCGTTCACCGAGGAAGAAACGGCTGGCTCGAGTTATCGGTTACGGGATTAACGAGCAATTGCAGTTCGCACCTGCGCGAATCTGTCCTTGCCATACGTAGGCGAGCCTATAATTATATGTATTCACTTTAATCTCGATTTACGGCACGACATAATGAGCATTAAAATCAGTTTGAAGATTTATTGAGAGCTAATAAACTGATACAAAATTAAGATGGGGAAGTGTTTGTTAGGTATATGAGAATGTTTCCTTTCCTTGTAAAGACAGACGATGGAACCCTTCCCTTTTCTATCGCGTGTGTAATATTGCAAAAGAGATGATAATGTTCATCGTTTTGATAAATTTAGCGATTTCTTGCTGGATATGTATACCGACTTCCTTTTCCAACAGTACCTTATAATATAGTAAATAATATTTATAATTTAGAATGAACTGCGTGAGTGATTCTAGCATTTCCTACACTCACGATGAGATGCAACTGAGCTTCGTGTAGAAAAATCAATCGGATGAATCGTGGTTAAGACAAATATGGCAATGAAGATCATCGTCCCTTGGCCTTGGCGAATCGTGGAAGCATAATTTTTACCGGTGACCTCTCTCAACCGACGAAGCGAGGCTCAGGTATTTACGATGGCACTCGACCGGTGACATGGGTTTCCGAGGCCAATGAATTTTAATTCCTCCATCGCTCGGCGGAGCCTCATTCTCCGGATCCCCGGGCCACGTTCCGTTGGCAGCCCCGCTGCGACACCAGCACGATGATTTAATATTTTAAGAAAATGAGGGGTCCACCCTTAATTTAAGCTCACCGTAGATGGGACCGTGTTCCTGGCAGCGGGATACCCAGAAACCCATTACCCAGATATTCGATTCGACAGTCCGCCCGATGCATTCGTATATCGCGTCCAACTCCTGCCACCACCTCTTCCTATCCTCTCCATCTAGTTTCATTGCCGATCTCTTCTCGCCGGACTTACGACGCGCCGGACACGCGATCGAGATTCGCAGATCTCGTATGACGGCGTGGATGAACGAGCGAATTTGGAATTATTAAAGGAAACAAAATGGTTCTTAAAAAAAGAGAAGAAAATAGAAGACAGATGGCCATCTTTTATTCTCCCCATCCTTATGCTGTACTTCCGGTTTTTAATATTATTAACTTCCCCCCGCCCCCCCCCCCACCCGTTACAGTTTTCACGGTACAATCAACCCATTTCGTCCGTTCGTCCAAGCCATTATCGAATAACAGCAAAAAGCCAACAGAAATCCATCGGAGGGACGAAAAAATACAAAGGTGGCTCGCGGTCGGTAGAAGCACGCATTCCAGGCACGCGAAGGGCCCAAAACCGGGGCCTTAGAACTCGACTCGTCGCCGTGGAGAGGGTGGACACCGACGGCGGAGGAGGGAGTCGCGACAAAGGACATTCTAGGGGGCGATTCCTCCCCTTCCCCGTCGCCCAGCACAGTGGGCCCCTTTTTCTCCCTCTTCCTCCTTACCTGAGAGAAGCCGCGGGACCGCAGCGTCTCTCGACGTTGCCAGTTCGACGACTTCAGAGTCTTATGGGTCTCGCCGCAATGGCGGGGGACTTCGAGGGGCCTTATCGGGCCCACGCAACCGCACGTCACGCAATACATATATTTTTTTTCATTCGATCGAGCTTCGAGGGGTAAGCTAGTCTGCGACGGTAGTCCACATTTTCTTTTTCGTGTTGGCCACGTTACGCGGCATTGTTGTTCGTTGCGGCCCTTCGCGAATCCCCAAGGCGGGGTCCATCAAGTAAGGGACGCTCCAATAATAGTTGCACTGCGAAAGCGGGGTATTCCGTGTGACACTTGAATTCTATCGTCAATCGATTGGGGGAGGCGTTTAAGAAAGTGTAACGAATTGATTTCCAAGTTGGAGTACATGAAAATTTATGGGTGAACTACAGCGTGGTTACTACACTTTTGCAGTTAGCAACAAGCGTGACAAATTTTATTTTTACATCAATTTTTCATTGAACCAAAGGTATTACTTCTTTTGCATCAAAGGAACCGATAGGAAACCTGTTTTCTCACACCTTGGCTACGCTGCATTCTTCTTATCAAGAACTAGGCATACCGATACTCATTGCATCGCTATAACGATCAGCATCGTGGAACCAGATCCATCGCGCAAACCTTGTCCGCTATATTCCATCGAGGGTCACGGCGCGGCGAGGTGTACCGGTCCACTCCCGGCCAGGTCCACCCAATTCCTGGCTGATGTAATTGAAACGTAACCCCATTGTTAAGGCATAATTGACTGACACCGTGCAAGCCCCTCGGCTCGCCTTAGCCGTGCTGACCCGATCGGAGCACTCGAGCTCCGGGCAAAAACAGCAATCAGGATGCCGCGGGCAAAAAACCAGCGATTGACTAGCTTCGCTCTAAATTCCTCTCTGTCTCTCTTCCCGGCGATCACCGTCGCGCAGCTCCGGTGCTCGTCCCTCGGCGTTGTTTCACGGGCTCGCCACCCCGGCTTCGAGGAAGGAGAAAACGATCTCGAAACGAGCCGCGGCGACAAAACCGTTCCGTTCCTTTCTTTTCGCACTCCAGAGACGGGACGAGTCCTTCGATTTTATATCGAACTCTGCCGTCGGACTCGATTTGTCAGGATGGTCGCTCGTTTTCGAGGGTCCGGCGAAAAACTTCTTGCCGCTTATCGCGATCGCGAGCAACACGGAGGAAAAAAGAAAGGATCACCTTTACCGTTAGACTAACCAGGGCGGACAGGTTTCGGGAGAGCGAAACGATGGCAGATGTTGAACGGCGATAAGCTAGAGAGCAAGAAAGTGTCGCCTCCGCGAAGCCAGCGGGGCTTTCCACGATTATTTGCCCTATTTATAAGGGCGTGTATAGTGGACGGGACCGAAATCCGGATACGGGCAAAAAGTTAATAAAGATCTCGGGCCGGGTAAACAATCCCCTTGCGGCTACAGTGAAACGGACTGTGACGATACCTGATCGAATTTTTTTGCGAAACAAATTGTTTCGCGATGAAGGCTTCAAAGCGAAAGTTTAACAAGTTTGTAATATTACGTAGATTCTTCTAATTGTTCTTGAAAGTCGGTAACTCGACTAATAACCATTGGGTTTAATACGTTCCGTATCTTGCGAAATCATTAATTTACGACCTCTTGCAACCTCGACCCGATCGTGACCTCGCTCAAATCGAGTTGTTTCTTTTTTTTAATAAGCTTCGACATACGAAGGATATAGTAATAATAGTACAACGTTTCCATGGCAGATTATTATTTGGTAATTACTTCGTACTCAATGATATTCTTTAAAATTTTCTGAACGAGGTGGGCGCTAGAGATTAAGTCAATTAAAAAAATCGCAATTAAATTCTACTCGTACGATATCTATCCAACCACGCCCATATTTATGATCGTCTTGTTGGTAACGTACAATCGAAGAAAATTCATGGACGAGATAATATAATGGCGGTGGATCGAGGTGAGGTCGAGGGGCACGTGTTTAAAGGACCTTCGAGCTTTCGAAGGCCGGGGCACGGTGTAATGGAGTACGGAGGACGCTGCTGGAGGGGATATTCCTGGCAGGTATCTCTGGCGGACAGACGGACGACGATGGGGTTGAGAATGGAAGCGAGAGACGATGGACCGGCCGGCCGGGGTAGGGGATTAATTAATAACGTTGGTAATTGGACCCCGTTCGATCTAAGATAGCTTCTATAGCCCCTTCCTAGCCTTGCATACCGCGGGGGATATGTGCTGCACGCTCGAATACACCCCCAGACACTTGGCCAGCTCTAGAGCTGCCCGGAGCTTCTTAGTCTCGATGCAGGAGATGACCCGTATTTCCGCCTCTGACCATTAACGTCCAGCCTCGTCTGGGACCTCGATCGCGTCTTCGAGGAATGCTGGAATCAACTACTGGCTCCACGATAGTCATAGGTCGTTCAATCTTTAGACGACATATTGAAGTGGACCAGTTCGATAGTCCTGTTGGAAGTTGGAAGGAAGACTAAAACGGAGCATGGTCGCTATATCAAAAATGATATATTTGTATCTTTTGCAGCATGTTGTACCGTGTAGCTATTACCGACCCGATCTCGATTCCACCCTTCCCCTTGAAGCTTTTCATCAAATTCTTCTCCTACCAAACAACTCTACCCTTGGAGAGTTATTACGAATGAAAAACAGAGCGAACAGTGTCACCGGCGCTCCCTCAGTATCGAGATCGTTCTTCCTTCGATCGGCAGATCGTTAATGCCTGAAAGCGGAGCACCAAGTTTTTGCCGTTGCAGAGCTTCACCTCGAAGCCGCGGGGCCATCGAAGCGGTGCGTTTTTCTGAAACGTCAGATCGCTCGGCGCGATACCGCCGAAGGCCTACACACCTCTGCGCACCGAGTCGCCTCGTTCGTATTAATATCGGTAGCCGGGAGAGCGACCGCGCGATTACCAGTAACGCAAGAAAATAAAATCGATGACAAGGGGGCATTAATAGAGTCCGTACACGCACGGACCTCGCCACCGCGTCATTATCGCCGAGCTTACCTCGAAAGGGACACGCTCGCTCGGACCCCCGTAATTTCGATCTGATCGTGACACGACGTCCACTGAACGGAGAATCAGAAATTGACCGGCTTCGCGAGAATGAAGTCATTAATGATCTAATTTCGGTGGAATCGTCAGGGAAAACGGAACGTGTTTTCCCTTTAACTAGCCGTAATTGCGCAGGGTGCATGTAGGCGTGATGAAATTCTAGATGATGTAAATTGTTCAAAAAATTCATAGGAACGGCTGTATCGATTTGCAATTAAAAGGTGACTCGGAAAATTTACTTGTTAGGGGTGATTTTGCTCGACAACTAAGTGCCGCGTATAAGAGCTTCGTTCAAGCAAGTCCTCTGCTTTTTTTGGGGGGGGGGGAGGGAAATCACCTTTTTGTACTGTGTAAAATGGTTGCCGCTATCCTCGGTATTTGAATGATCAAACATTGAGGCGAAGATGAAAAACCGATTCCTCGATGATAGGGTGGCCGATCCTCCGAAGGAAAGGCCGCACGTCGAGCTTTTTCTTCGACGTGTCTTCGTACTACTATCATCGTCATTAACGCGAGGCTGGCCACCGCGCGGCCGGTGTATATATAAGGGAGTGCGTTTATACGAGGTAAACAGTGCGTGGACGTGATTTAATTGAAAGCCGCGGTGCAGCTCGACACCGCGCCGGGGACTCGTTCTATGAGTCGGTGAGCCGGCCGAGCTTCCCTCGCAGTCGAGAAGTCCATTGACTCGTCGAGTGACGTAAGCAATTAGTGCGCTGTTTTGTTTGTGCGAGTACACACGGCTTAAAGTTGTTTGAGTTCGACTTCGAGTGGTGCACGGTTAAGCTCGGTGACTCGCCTCCGAACCCTTCTTCCAACAACTTACTCCCCCACCAAGATGGAGAACCTTCCGCGTCCTCAGCCTCCTTCTGGCCTCCGCTTCGCCTTCTTTTTCTTCTTCCTCCAACCTGTCCCTGTACCAACGCCCCCGCCGCTGTGCCGCCTCTTGCTCGGCCTCTTTCCGCTTATTCTTCTCCCTTTTCCTTCACCGCTCGATCAGACCCTTTAACTCGCGACTCCGTCCTTCTTCGTTCAGGCCGTGCTTTGTCCGCGCGATCTGCGCTCGCTTTGTCTTTGCCGAAGCTGTTCGCCCGATTTCGGGACGCGCCGCTTCGAATGTTCGAGGTTTACAAATCGGAGTGGATGGATTGCTCCTTTTAAATATCGAAGGTGCCAAGTGATTATTGCGAGGGGATAGAACAGAAACGACACCCGATTGATCCAGGGATCGGAAAGTACTCCTTGGTAACGAGAGACTTGCCGAGTCACCGAAAGTATCGCAGAACGCGGCAGAGAAAGCGCTTGGTGGGTAACCAAGCGATTCTTCCGCGTTATCAGCGAGGTTCTCAAGCGCGGCGAAAGATTTTTGGCCGCGGCTTTTCACGTGTTCCCGAGAAGAAGCTCGCGCGTTAAACAGGCCCTCGGTCTTGAACAGGCTGCCACGATGTACCGCTTGACAACTTCCTGCGATAACCCAAACCGATAGAGGCGTAAGCCTCCTCCCTTGCCACATTCAGTCCCCTTCGAACCCGCTCGTCCTTGTACGCTCTTCTCACCTCATCGGATTCCCTATCTTATCTACTACAAACAAGAATTACGTTTGCCGCGTAATCTCCGGCGGACTCTGCTATTTATTGCACCGTACGCCGCGCCACGGGCTTCGTGAGTTCCAGAAATCATGCGTGTCGCTGTAAAAACGATTACGGAGTTTGCTTCTAAATACGTATACGCCTGTCTTAATATTTTTTAGTTAATTACTGACACGCAAAATTCATGGTGCCCCTGAAACAAAAATTGCATTTGCGAAAGATGTATCTTCTTTATTTATGCTATGCCTGTGATTCTTCCTTTTAATTTCACCAGATAGTACTTTCTCATATTAGCTCAGATTTTAGATAGATTTCGTTGAAGAAGCAATTTATCATATTTTATTTATTGAATTAAGAATGGAGGTATATAATCTGAGCATCTATTTTGTCTATTATCTTATCATTACTTCATGTATCCTATCCTTTCGTTCCGAAGTGTACATTACTATTTCTGTTTTAATTTTGACTCAGGCTACCTCAAGAGAATCATCCCCTAAACATATTTCACGCCACACACCCCGTGGCACTCTCCCCTAAACGTTACATATCAAAATAATTATCACTTTGACGCCGCATCTCTAAACAGGCCAATTCACAATTTAGCGTATGACTTTAACCAGCCGGACAAGAATCCATCGGAATGCCAGCGGGAGGGGAAGAAGGGATCGTCGAAAAGGCCAAGCGTCGCGTTCTTTTTCCCCAGCGCTACCGCAAACCCCTCGGACTCCCGACCGAGAGAGCGAAAGAGTTCTCCCCCCTACCGTTTCGAGTCCACTGTAGCCTCATTCCCCAAGGGGGTTAGTTTTCACGCGGGTTAGGCGAGTAATATGAGCTGCCACTCAAGGGCCATTCTGTATTGCCGGTCGAGTAATTATGGCAAAGCCTCCGCCTCGCCGCGCCGTCGAAAACAGCGAGCGGCTACATTGTAACGTTATGAGTTTAAATTGTTGCTAAAACAACCCCGTGCGACCGGCAACAAGGGGACGAGAAGTCGTTCCCTGTCACGCCTTGCCCTGTAACACCGAGTAATTAAGGACTCGAGTTTGGTTCGCAGGCGACGGGGGAATTTGTAACGCGCCCCGTTTTACTTTTTACGATACACCTGGATTTATTGCAGCGAGCTTTTGAACGAAATCAACTTGAAATTTGGGAGAGGGGAAGACATGCTTCTCTTGTAATTCGATTCTCCTTCTTTTTTTTTTTTGTGGGATGCGATGTATCCTGAATAATTTGTGAAATCTGTCCAACCTTCTTTCTAACACAAATTTAACAAGATACCAATTCTTTGTTTGTGATATTTTAGTTTCCAAATGCGATTCATTACCGCGAAAGTCAATTTTTATTTCGTTTAAGTTCAATGCATTCAGTACCAGGCGTTCGCTACAAAAAATCAACCTCTGTCCTTAGACTCTGTAACAGCCTGTCCCACGGAAGTGAATTGTTTTCAAACTGCATTTTACTATTACCCAATAAATTGGCGTCTCATGTCTCTTGCCGGGATTCAACAAATTTTACCTGGCTCCCAATCAATCATAGCCCGCCTTCCCATTTTTGTTTTCATCTTCCGGTTAAGGTCAATTTGTATCCGATAATTGGTTTCACCCTTTCAAAGCCTGTACGCTTGGCAAAGACCAAGAGGGGAGCCTCAAATTTTTTATCCCGTTGGAATATGCTTCCACATCATACGTTAACGCAAAATCTCGTCAGGAATTAGAGAAGCGAGGGATCGGTGACGGTCCTCCGTTAACGAGAAACGAGGAGCGATACATACGTTCATAAGAGTGACGGCCAGTCTGATTGGAAAATACTTGAAATGTTTCGAGTATTCTTTCTACTGGTCGATGAGAATGCGTTTGACAGGTTTAATACACTTCCGTTTAGTCGATGAGAGTGCGGCTGACAGCCTTGGCAATGCCTTATTGTATCATCGGCGAGAGCGAGGGCACGCAAAACTAGAGAGAAGTGCTCTCCGGAATCCTGGATCCAGAGCCTGGATTCTCTGACACACTGCGGAATTGCCTATGACGCGCTATTCGGTCAACCAATTTACCATTCGACAACGTGGAGCTAATTCCGTTTCGACTTGTACAGATATGTCTTGAATTCCTTCGTTTCAGTCTCTTAAATTTTCTGCGCAAAAGGAAAATGTAGAAAGAAACACAGTAACATAGTGATGGTAAAAGCGTCTTAGCCGTAATCTGATCGCAGTATCTTTAGTCGCGCAGGGATCAACGGAGAAGGTACTGCGTACGATTCACAATCGGCGACCGACGAGATCGTTCCGGCTAAACCGAAATTTATTGCGAGCGGTGCGCTGGTTCCGTTAGTCGATTAGGCTTCACACCTTTGGGGTCGCTCGATAAATAATAATTTGCCACTGCCGACAATGGGGAATCACGTGTTTACGAACCACGATACGAAGTAATTCGCCTCGTGTCTTGACAGAGGAACGATTTCTGCGAACTGTCGATCTCGTTTCAAGCACTGGGATTTGTTATAAAGCTCGTAAATGGATTTGTTCTGGTCTGTTCTGAATTCGTTGCACAATGCCTCCTTTAGTATCCTAAAATTACAATCAAATTTAATTGATCATCATTACTCGTTAATACAAAATCTAAACGAGATTTCCAGTTGAATAGCAGGAAGAAGATTATCATCCTAAGACCTGTGTGCAATTTGAAGCACTCGGAATCCCAAGAAGAATATCTATTCCAACCCCTTTCTTCCTTAACGAGCATGGAATTTCGTTTTGTATTTTCGATCAGCCGTCGTCGCGAGATCCGCCGGTCAACCGCCCTCGGTCACACGCATACACATGCATATGGTATAATAATAATAATAACAACGGCAATGCTTGCACCGCCGCGAGAAAATAATGTGAGAACGATTTCTTCCCCGGCCGCGTCATTATCTCCCTCTTGCCTCTCGGAGGCGATCGATCTGTCGAGCTGATTCCAAGCCGGGCCGGACAACCCTGCAATTACTATCTATTATCTCCTGGCGTGGGTGTAGCTATAATCTCGCGATCGTGTCGAGAGCCACTCTTCTCCCTTTCTCTCCCCCTCCTATCTAGGCCAACCACCCCGCCCGCCTGCTCCTCGGCACCCTTCTCCAGTCGTCCTCTTCTTCTTTCTCTCGAAATCTCCGTTACGGTAAAGGAGAGCAAATAGGGAGAGCTTAAGGCGATCCTCTGGCGAGGGGGCGGGGGCCAAATATCGTCGAAGCAGATGAAGAGAACGAGGAACTGTTACAATGGCGCGGTGTCGTGCGCCGACACGACGAGAGAGAAACCGGTCTTCTCGCCGCTGGATGTAAATCCTCTGGGTCTCGGCACCGGACACCCTCGCGACTCCATTCCACTTCTGCGATCGGTGAAATCGTGATGCAGAATTGCAAGCTGGTCTTGCGTGTTCGATGGCCGATGGACTCGCAAGTATTTCGTGTATCCCGGGGAGGGAATCATTGTGTTTGGTGATCGGTGATTTTTGAGGAGTTGAGAATGGTGTGGTAAGGTTTTCGGTGATCAGGAGATTGTAAAAATGGTCTCCTTTCATCGGAAGCTTCTCTTGTGACTGCGTAGCAGGAAGTAAATAAATTTTAATCAATGGCAATGTAGAATCGACATTTGAGAAATATTCTTTACGTTTTATGATAGCGCGGACAGCTGTAATGATAGTTAATGTCATCTTTGTGTTTAAATGTTAGATAATTGTTAAATTGCTAGGATGCAGCTCGCGTTAATGCGAGAGACGAAAAATTGTGGATGGAATTGAGACGAGCACTCTGCATAGTATAAAAAAGTTCTGAATTGGTGTACCTACATTGCAGGGCATAAGGGTTGCACTTAACTGTACGTACCTGTCCAGAGATAGAAAGCAGTACGTACTCCGTTTTCGAGTTGTTACTTAGCTCTTCGAACAGTCACTTTATTAGCATATGCAAATACTCGAAAAAACAGGGTCAACCTTATTTATGTATTACATTTCGCTACCGAGTATTCTCTGGAACGGCCACAGCACAGTATTTCCCTTCCTCAGCATCTGTTACACCTGTCGATTTGCATTTACCACTTCGTTTAATGAATTTATAATTTCCATAATTTTGCGAAGCGAGTTACTCGCCTGTGAATCGCACGTTTAATGACTAAAGCAGCTAATTTGTTGCACGATGCTTTCGACCGGCAAAAGTGGACGAAATTTTCGTCGTCTCCATGCAAAAAAAAAAAACATATCAAAGGGGGGTACATTACCGGGGAACAAATTTCACATTGGAGCAATTTCGAATGGCGATTCGAGAGCCTGGAATAAACCAAAGGCTTTCCGGTTCGACGAAGCTTCCCCGCACTTCGAGATCCCGTGAAACGCTTTCGAGAAATGATTCAACGTTTCGTATAAGTGCGCAGAATTCTCGCAGTTGCAATCGAGAATTCTTCTTTCTGCGTCCCTCCCCACGGTCGTTCGCGGATCTCCCACCAGTCATTCCACTTTTAAAGACCCGCGCGGGGGCCCGTGGGCTATTCCAGATGGTCGTTTTCTATGGATTTACATTATTTACAAACTGGTTTCTCGCGATGCGAAATAAAAATCGTTGTCCCCCACCATTTTCATGGCGCGGCCACCTTCGGCCCGACAGAAGCGCGTCCGAAAAAACCGTGGAAAGGGAGTCCGGTGGTCCCATCGAAAGAGGAACGACTCGCGCCGCTTTCTTCGACGTATATACGCGTCACAGTGTCCACACGGTTCGTAAGTACATATATCGACGCGATGCTTTAAGAATTGAAACTGCGATTGTCTGGAACGCACGTGAACCGTCGATTGTGAAACGTCTTGTGGAACACGTATTTTTCAAGCTTGAAACGAATCAGTGCGAATATGTAGAATGCGAATCAATGTGAGAAACATCTTCCTCTAAATAGCATTATCATCGTAATTTCATGAGCGGGTCAACGAAATGATAATTACGATAGAAACACGCCCCGCCGCGACTCGATTAATCCTCGCAGCGACCCGGGAGCGAACTTCCGAATGGACAAACTACCGTCGATTTTTCGCGTTATTTATCCGACGCGAGGGGACGTTAAAACGGAGCAAATTAAGTTAGCGTTCGCTGCCGCACGACGAACAGGCGTCGCGTCGTACTACTACAACGCACTTACCCTGTCCACCGTACATTAAATGGAAGGATCATGAGCCCAGGAACGTTTCTATGCGATAATAAATCGCTTTTGTCTAAATGGTATTGCACTGATAATTCATGTGATCACCAGCTTTGTGTATTGAATTAAAGGCAAACGAAATTTTATTGCTAATAAAATTATCGTAATTAAGGGGCTACTTTGCCCCCCTCCCCCAAAGAAATAATAGGTAGAATGACGTCTAGGAACATTTTAATCGAATAATCGAAATCTTCGGTCGTAGGATAATATTGATTCTTCTACCTGCAAGTATTTTTTGAAAATTCAAAGATACCATATTAATTTAAGGATTACCAATTTACTTAATGTAAACCGTACGTCAACGCTTTAAAAATGGTTGCCGAACGACCGCAGCGAAGGTATGTAAAAATTACATTAATATGTAAGCAGGTGTTCGAGCAAGGAATTCGCGAGGAACGCGTCGCTCTTAATTAACGCCTCTACGCCGATTAGGCCACTTGTAATAATCACGATACCGTTGACACCCCGTATATCACAATTTTAACGATCCCATAAAAACTTGGCCCCCGCATTTGCCACTAAAGGAATTTTCAGGGGACGAAAAGGAGGGAAGCACTCGAAACGGCCGCGACGAATAAAGGAGGAGGCGAGAACAGGACGCTGATGATCATGGTGTACGTGTCACCCAATCAACCGGTTGCCCCCGGCGTGGCGAATTAATATAATTTATGAAAATGAGCCCCGGCCATCGATGGCCGCTTGATTCTCGTTTGCCATTCAAAAGCTATGATTCCTTGGGGCTCGCTCGTACAGGAATACCGCGCGCCTAATGGCACCGTTCAACGGCTTCACGAATTTTTGCTTCTCGCGATTATTTATTTTATACCCACCCGAGTTTCTTATATAATCCGGCTGATTAGACTGGCCGAATTAATTTAACGAGTGGGTTCATCAACGAGTAATATTTCCAATGGCAACGGGAATTTATAATTGGAAGAATTGAACGCGAGTGATTCATTCAGTTACAACATTTTAGAGAGTAACACTTGAAATTGGCAATCGTTCGTTTTGCAAGACAAATACATTACTTCTGTTTTAATATTTGTCCAAAGGCGTATAATTAATTCCAAAATGGAACGCAATGGGATCTCGTGCATTGGTAACTATACTAAATTAATAAATGTAACTACAATTGAATTAGGTAAGGCAATTTATACACAGGTCTAAGATGCAGTATCGATAATACTTATGCAAAATAACAGTTGCAAGTGAACGACTCCTACTAAAGAGACGGTTAGCTGTTTTACTCTTATCGGTAAAATTTATTGCTTCCTAAGTGTCGCAAATATAATACGAAACGCGGGGTAGTTAGCTCTTGCATAAATTTTCCGGTGATCCATTGCGCCCACTGTAAAATACACAAAGTTCTACTTTACTACACTGATAACGAGATGGAGTTAAATAAGGGCGAAAGTTATCGAATAAACTGTGTAATATTTACAAGCATTACTTGATTTATAGTAACAATATAACAGTTTCAGTAATAATATGTATTCATACGTACTTCTTATTGTTATTACAACAATAAAATGTAGTGAAGAAACTCGAATATAACTAAAGAAGCTAAGGAAACTAAATTAGCCAAATCTTAGATGAACATTTTTAATCTGCAGAACATTTTATTATAGAGGCATGCTACTAGATTTTCAAATATGTCACAAGCTTCTTCCTAACGAAATTTCCACAAAAATCGAAAGGAGATACGATGACAGTGAGGGTAAGATCGAATTGAGAGTAAGATTATAAAAGATTGTTCTTTGAAGAGCGTTGTTCCAGAACGTATTCATGCATCCTCTTGCCTCAAGGTCGAGGATAACCGCAGAAGTAAAAAAAGGAGGTAAAGTCGGGGGGACGGTGACAAGGTACCACGAACCAGCAATAATTCACGATGATCGTATCTGGCGAAACACGTACACTCGATATCAACCGGGCGATTTGACTGGTTTCCAGCGTGCAACGAAATAGAACAGAACCGTCTTATCTTTCGCATAAATTTTCTTTATCAACTGCGCGTCTCTTGGAAGCAACCTCGTGAAACTTTTCCGTGTGATAGAACCTCGCTGCTTACAATCGCCTTAACTACGGCAGATTACGATGCACTGTCGATCGAAGGAACTTCCTTCGCACTGCGACTATTGCCTTCTGAACGGTGTTCCCGAGAAATTCGTTTCGGTTGTTGTACATACACGTATGGATATTCCAGAATAGTTAATATTGTAGGAAGTGTAGTAGAAATTAATTATTTGTCTTTCACTCACCGATATTGCTGTTCGTTGACGCTGGACTTGGATCTGAAACGAATGTAAAAGCCATTTTATAATCTACTTCGCTACAACCGTTTGCAAAAATCATAGCTAAGGATTTCTTCGCTTCCCAATACCAAACCTTTCACGCTTCAGAATTAAACAAAATTAGAAACAGATCAAAGTGAAAACAAAAGAACATCTGTAGCGATCTGCTTTCTAACATAAGAGACAGACTGATAGCTACGAAACGACGTTAATTAACTCGTCCCATCGAACGGGAAAGAGAGAGAGAGAGAGAGAGAGAGAGAGAGAGAGAGAGAGAACGCGGACCAGGAAACGCACGACTGGTTCGAAATTTAATTGGCCATAAAGAAACAATCATTACGCATCTCTCGAATCTCGCTTAAATGTTTCGCGTGTCGCTAAAGCCAGCATCCCACTTGCCGCTAAACGAACCGTGAATCGGCGAACATCAATGAGCATCGATGAATCTGGAGGTGCACTCTTTGCGCGCTCTGAAACGGACGACAACGGACGCGAACGGTTCTACAGGAACCTACACCGGCCTTCTTTCTCTCGCATTCGCGGTTCAACCCTTCCACCCGCGCGCGTGTCTGTGCGCTTTAACGCGCCGTGTCGGTTCAACGTTGGCATACCGTGCCAAAGGATGGAATCCCCTGCACGCGCGGATAGAGAGCAAAACGTTTGTCTGGTCGTTTCGCGACATTATTAATTGCATCATTATCCCGTATTCGATCGTAGCCGAAACAAATGCTAATTAGCCATCCGTCCTACACATATTAGGCTTCGCGCATGCTAACCGGGGGGCCACGGACTTTGGGCGATTATCGGGCTCGTCGGTCGATTCGCGATCGACGAGACGCGTTTTGGGAGTCAGGTGAGATCGGCGCGGAAGGGAAAAGTAGGAACGAAAGAATGGGGTAAAATTAATATCTCGCCGGGCATGTTGCGTT
Organism: Holcopasites calliopsidis; assembly: GCA_023838395.1. Lineage (NCBI taxonomy): Eukaryota > Metazoa > Arthropoda > Insecta > Hymenoptera > Apidae > Holcopasites > Holcopasites calliopsidis. Next base: position 3,182,636 of record JALHAQ010000003.1, read on the forward strand.
TGTAGCGCGATCGATACTCGATGAAACGTGGAAATGCGTAAAGGTGTACTGGTATCAGCGGTGTGGCATCGGGATTTCAATAATAAATTACCGTGCACGCGTCGCGAATAAAAATCGACGCGGTCACTTTGTACCGGGTTCGTTCTTTTTTCCATGCGTTGCGCTGATTTCGCGCGGAGAGAGATATTTATTGGTGCCCCGATGCGTTAGGAATATTCATTGCCCCGTGAATCGAAGGAGAACGGCGACGCGGGGCTGAGCGATGAAATTATTTTTACTTGCACAAATATATAAATTGCATAATGGGATCAATTAGTAATGAGCGAAAGGAATTTTCTTCCTCCCTTCAAGTAATCTGATTTGAAAGGAGTTCCCTGCGATTTAATATTACGCGTCATTCGCTAAGGTTATTATATCATCATGACGGTAATTATAACTTGAACTCGCTCATTGAGCTCGTCATCGTCGTTCATTTTCCTTTTCATATTTCCACCCTATTGAAGGCGGGGTGGAAAAATTGAAACGTGACTTGATAGAATGATAATTAACGCAACACGCGCTGAATCGTCCGCCTTCGCGTATTCACTGGTCGCTTTCATTTCCATAGATACAAATAATCCATTGAAAGGTGTGTCTTTTTGTTGCGATTCCTCGCCGAGAGACCAATTCACTGTTCCCTGTCTTCGAGCGAAATCGAGCAATTCAACAGAGTAAAAGACTCGGCAAATATTTACCCCTCTTCGAGACTTCGCTTACCCCTTTGAGTTAAATGGTTAAACCCGTCATAAGAAAAATTTGCAGAAGAAAAAGAAATTGAACATAGAACTATAAGACAATTTCTTTGTTTTCCTTTTTCTACTTCTATAAAGCTTCTTTGCACAAGAACTTATTTCTACGAATCCAAATACAAAAGTGATGTTCACTTTTTGAAAAATTAATCAACAAATGTTCTCCAATCCATAGATACTGTTAAGAGTATTTATACTTTTAAGAACAACCTTCTTGGATATCCAACAATGGTTTCCAAAGTAAAACCGATGCGTCCAGATTCACGGTGTAACATCGACTTTTTTTGCCAAGTAAATCACGGCATAAAGTGTCTTCGAAACGGCGCATCCCCCCCTGCATCGCGACCCTCTTCCCTATCTTCGTTCATACATAACGGCCGTTTATATTTCCGTCTTTCGTGTAAGTAGCTTTATTCGAAAAAGCACATTAGACGGCCACGTCGCGTCCTCTTTCGCCTTGGACCGCATCCAAAATACGAGAATCGCCCCTTGCTCGCGCGTAGCGTACGGCCGACGGGGATACAGTGCAATGCGCTGGAAATTTTTAACATTGGCACTTAGCGACGACCACCCGGGACAGTTGAACGCGATCTATTATACCCTTATCATTATCATCAATTTAATTTTTTTTATGTTTCGGTGCGCGTGAAGAACAAGATGCAACTTATGATTGCGTATTTGTTTCAAAAACGTTGAGGGGATTATTAAAATATGCCTGTGATGGCAGGTGTTTCACATTTTCTCCAATTAAAGAGTATTTCGTATTCCCTTTTCTATAACGGGTTCAATTTTTCTTTTCTTTAGCTTACCGTACTCTCGCAGCACCTATCACCTGAGATCGTTTCCCAAGTGTTAAACATAATTATTCGAATGAACGGATAAACTATCATAAATTTTATGACCACCACATCGCAACTGTTCACTCGTCTGGCTACAGCGAAAAAGACCTCTCATTAATAAGTATAAATATAGCCGAGCGGGCAAAAGCACGGTCCGTACACACGCGTTTGCACTTAAGTTGTTTGAACGGCTCTCGAATCAGCCTCGGCCATGATTAATTTATACCCGGAGACGAATGTAAATTCATTATAACCATAAAGTATAGCTAATTGGAAGCGTAAATCTTAAGCGGCCGGACGTTTCGCAATTACGATCAAAAAGAGCGGCGAGCGAACGTCACGGGGGGAACTATCAAATGGTAGTGAACCACGCGCGCGGCATTTACGAGGGCTTCTCTCAAAAAATCCAGCCCGCAGCTCCCGCTGCGTCGCGTCGCAGTGGACCGGTGAAACGTATGCACGTTCATTCCGTCCGCTTAATGTTAAAGGGGCATTAATGTATAATTTACATTCGGCCAATTAAAGGCCAATTAGATACGAAACGTTTCCGCCACGAAAGGGGACACCGTAAAACGGCGCGCTTGTACGGTGTATACGCTCTTCCGGGGACACCTTTGTGGCTCTGCATCAACGTGGTGCACACTTTGATGTGGACTTTTCTCGAAAAATTATCCACCGACCGCCTTGTTACCATGTAAATACCCCGTTTTTCATTGCCGATATTTTTTGCTTTGCTCCTCTTCCTTTTTTCCCCCCCGTCGTTTTAATCTTCAAACGTTGCCGAACGTTATCGTCGCCCATCCATTTCTTCGCAAACGTTTCGCTCTCCCGAATAAATTTATACGCAGATTTCATGGACCGAGGAGGACAGGGAAAAAATGTGGTCGCTCGCGAGACGGGGCTAAAGAGGGGACGGGGTTGAATAATTAAATTGCACCAATGCAGCTGCTGGTCAGTACGGCGCGCTGAAACTGTGCCGCGAAAAATAACGACGTATCCGAATTGCAAATCCGGCTATTCGCAAAGTGGCGAACTAGCGAGCAGCGTTATCGCGTTTGCGGTGCGCGACGCGAGTCTGCTGGATTGATACGCTTGTAACGTTGTCTAGGCGAGGGATCGATCTTGAAATATGTAAATAGACTTTACTAATTCTCCCCACTACCCAGAAAGTACATTATCCAAGTGATTCCCCGATCATTTAACGCGCCTTGGACACATCGTCGAGAAAACTCCCTGCATTCTTAAAATCGCTACGGTCGCTCTTCCAAAGGGAAAATCAATTTCCATAAATCGAGTCGCGTCGCGTACCCGCACGGGGACGCCCGGTTGCAAGTGATTTCGCGGGCACAGCGGCGGCGCTTTTTTCCTTTGCATCAGTGGCTAGGCTGTTTTCCGACGGTAAATTAAAATTCGCTTCGGCGAACGTTCCGCGGCTGCCGCCCGTGGGAACGTAAATAAGAAGAACGACCGCGCGGGGATGAACGCTTTCATTCATGGCCGGGGGACCGTTTAAGCGGCTAACTGTACGAACGAGAGAAACACGACTTGAAAACGCGACGCGGATAAGACGAGCGGCGAGTGGCGAACGGAGCAGAGGATAAGGGGAGGCCCGGTAAAAAAGCGTCCTCCGACGCGCCGGAACGCAGCACGCCGTACCGTGGAGACCTGTCCCTAATTGATAGGAAATTCCTGCGAGCGTCGAGTATCCGCCAGATTTTTCAACGTCCGTAACAGGTTGGAAACTGGATACCTCGCGACGATTTGTAATCCGCGCGCCTTTCGACCCGTAAGCCTTGCATCCTCGTCCAGCGCGGCGACCGATCCTCCCTCGACTCGAACTTTACGCCTCCTTCTCCATTCGCGGACGCGGCAAATCGTTCGACCGCTGATCATTTTCTGTCGCTGCATCGTACGATGGTTACCGCTCGCGATCTACGACGCGTGAAACCCTCGGTTTCGCGAGAAGCCGCGCGTTTTTTTCTTGTCTCTGCCTTGCTGATTATAATCGCAATAGTGTCATATTCGGAGTCGCAAGCGAAGCCGCTATCGCTCTTCGTCTTCGGCCGATAGGGGCAATGCGTGCGAGGGTAGGAGAATTGCGACAGCAAGAACGTGAACGCTTCGACTAGCCGTCGAGCCGCGGATGAACGGTACGCGGAACAGCCATCGACTTCTCGCGAACGCGAGAATCCGCGCGATATCGGGTTAACTCCCCGTGGTAGGACGCGGCGCCAATGCTTACGTAGGCGTGCGTACGCAATTAACGACAGCGGGGCGAGTATAATGAAGACCGGTCGAGTACTGTCCAGGAACAGTTGCGAACGAAGGGGAACAGACTGGGTTGTCGTGTCGGACGGAAAGGGACGGAGAGAGACCAGTTCATTAGCGACAGTCGCTAAGGTCTGCCTCGGAGACATTTGTTTTATTTATTCGCTTATCTTTCACCTTCACCGTTTCTGCTCAACACCCCGGCCCTCTGCTTCTGGCGGTCTATGCTTGAATGTGGGGTGGGCGTTCGTAGTTTGTACGGTTCGCGAATTACGCTGCTACTGTCTGGCCTAGGATAATCGTGGACCTCACTGAAAGTACGCATCGTCAGGCGGTGGAAGTTAGAAACGGTGATCGAGGAGAATCGAGAAGAAGGAGGATTTCGACGACGATCGTGTAGAATTAGGATTATCCAGTCTAAATACGGAACAGGATTCGAACGATAAAAAGGAATGAAGCGATATAGACAGGATCGCCGGTGGTTCTGTGAAAAACAAATTTCCCAGGCGCCGTCGTTTCCCGTCTCGGCCCGCTGGCGACCGCAAAACCGCCAATTTTCCCGGTCGTCGTACAGAAGGGTACAGGGCAGAGGCCGTGGCACCGGAGAGCGAGCGAGCGAGCGAGGGTGTACGGAGAGGCGGCGAGCGACAACAGGTTGAATTAATTGACAAAGATAGCATTTTCCGCGTCGACGTGCCTACCTAAACGCAAATATTCGATTGCGCCCCGCTGGTTCTAGGGTCAGCCTCGGCTGTCAGAGGACGGAGGGCGGATCAGCCGCGGCGTAGAGAGATGGTGCGGCGATGTGCACACGGAGGTGGGAGCTAGGTGAACACGCTAGGCGGACGCGGTTCGGTTGATCGAACACATTTTAATCAATTCCATTAGTCCGGCCTGTAACCGTCCACACGGATATTTGACGGTGCACGGTGATGGTAGGCCAAGTGTGCTCGCCCGTTCGGATGCGCGTGCTACACTCTTGCATCGCGCGTCTGTGTGCACGTGCATGGATTTGCCGCGCGGCTGTGGTAGCGGCGGCAGGTAGAGAGAACGATAGGTAGCAGAACGGTCCCGGTCGGTTTACGAACGGCGGGGGCGTCGGTCGTTGGTTCGCCAGCGACGTCATCGTTTCGGTTTACACGCGCCAATCATCGACCGACTAATTGGTCGGTACTCCGCGACCGATTCCGCGCTCCATCGATTCCGTGTGTCCGCATCCACTGACGCCGCACCCCCTGCTACCAAATCACGCACGTTTTCCCTGAGAATATATGTATATGTATGTCGCGACTAATGGCTTGACCACCAAGCGAACACCTGTTTCATGGTCCACCCCCTTCAACTTGCGGTTGTAAAGAGGTCTGTTTCATTTTTCTGAGATCATAACGTAAGGCCATTACTATCTTTTCCTTGTTTCTTTTTTTGTTAGAAACTTATAGTGATCTGTGCCAACCTATGTATTTCGAATCTGGCGATGCAAGGCAAAGGTTTCCAGCTCATTGGAAGAGTGTTGGACCGTAGACTAGTTAGCACGCGTATTGCCTAATCATAGCAATACCAGCACGCAGATCATGAACGCGAATACCTTCTAAATTAGATACACAACGGAATAGGAGGTGCGACTGTTATCCTCATTAGGCACCCGTTTGTCAAATGCTGCAGAACCAATAACCCTATTAATGAGGCGATTACGAATGTGAAAGAATAGAGCAAATATATCTAACATATACTTTTCAAAAGAACAAAGTTGCAGACAGTGTCAATACACCAGCTACTTCGAATTCGGTGAAGTTTCAAAGTTTCGATCGTAAAGTGGGAATAGAAATTTTATAAGGGGTAAATAAAAACCGACTCCCCGGTGATCGGTTGGAAAAAGGACGGAGGAAAGAAAATAGAGTAAAATTAATCCTGTCGGCGAAGGATAGTTTGAAAGGAAGCCGGCAACAAAGCCGACGGGACGTAAAAATGTTCATACACCGATTCCGGCCAGCGAGCACGATCGATCTTATCGCTACGCGATAGCTCTAAAAAACGTGAATTGCGTGCATTCAAAATTTCATTTTGCAGACCGGGCTGTAAAAACGTGGAATAAATTGAACTACTAAAAAGTATTGCCATGTATCTTGCTGTTCCGCGTTTTACAAGTCCGCCGGCCTCGCCAATGAACGGTTCGCGGACAGTACGCGAATACAGTAGTGCGGCGGTTGTAAATTAATGAAATATTTTATTTTACCGGGTAATTAATAAATTTCGAGGATTCGCGACAGAGGAGATAAAGGCAAGGGCCAATCAACATTGTCGCAATGCGTTCGCGTTTTTGCCGGAATTGTCACTTTGCGGCGCAATTATTTGTACGCGTCGATTTGAATGAGACGTCAACGCGACGATCATCAGCTATGAAAATTCACGATGTTCGACTTTTAATTATGGGTCGCCGTTTGGGTATATCGCGGTCGATACACGCCATGGCGTATAATACTGACGGAGTTGCTATTTTACAATTAACCGTGCAATCACAAGAATTAATTTATCGATGAGCACAAACGGGGGAACGCAGACCTCGTAAAACAGTCGGGGTTAACCTTTCAGGCTAATACGACGTATAGGGATACGCGCGGCGCGCTGCTTTACCGCAACGGCGGTTCCGCGTATACAACGCGCGTGCTTTGTGCAACATGATGGAAACTTTGCGTTACACGTTCGTTACACACTATCTATTGATGGCTGTCCAGGCTAAATGAACTGACGGCTCGTCGGCGAACGTCAACTCCGCTTCGGACGTAATAGAGGCAACACAAGAGAGTTATTGCAGCCGGGGACGATTTACCAAAATTCACCAATGAAATTCATCCCGAAGCGATCACCGATCGTTTAAATTGATGGACATCGAATTTATAGAATCATTTCAACTACAGATTTTTCATTTTCATCTTAACCCGCCCAAAAAGAATGCTCGCGTCAAACTTTCCCAAGCAAACGGCAACCAACTTTTGGAGGGGAGAAACAATCGTGCACTGTGTCGGAGAAATTGAATGTAAATTCTCATAATCGCGACAAGCAGCCGGCGAAGTTGGACGGAGAGAGGGGTGTGGGCCGCGTTAATTCGAAGTAACGCGGTTAATTAGAATTTTATTGGCGCCCGTGGGAAGAATAGATACGAATGGAGAAACCCCGCGGCGCGTTCTTTATTTCTTTCTGCGAACGGCGGAAAAAGAGGAAAGCCGTGCTGATAGAAAGTTCCGCGGCGGCGAGAGCTTGCATTATTTCCAGTTTTATACAGAGCATCAAAAAACGAGAGTGAAGCCGCGGCGCGGCGGTAATACAAGATCAGTTTTATGGCATGTTCGGGCATTTCCATATTAAATCACGGTCGGCGGGAGAACCGCACGAATGCGGCTTATAAATCTACAAAGCCGGCTCATAAAAAAATATATCTACGTATGTATATGTAAAAAAGGGACGATGTGGAAAGATAGGACCGGAAATCGCAACGATGCATGAGAAACGAATGCACGATTTAATTTTAATCGACGAAAAAAAAAATAATTGGGCACAATAGAAAGATTATTCGTGGTTCGACCTCTTTGAAGTACCGGGCAAAAATGAATAAAGAATGAATAATATTCGGCTACGAGTACCTCGTTCCCTTTTGGCGAAACAAAAAGCATTGTCCGCCGTTTAATGCTGAAGCGTGGCACGCATACAATTATTTAATTTCAGGATTAAGATTACAAAAACATATTTGCTTGACCGTCGGGTAAATAATAGGAACGAAAGGTTCTTCGATTAGACGAAGCATGTTTAAACGTAGCTAACTTGATGCAATAATTAAATGTTGGCAGGAAAGTAAATAACAGGCGCAGGTATCCTTCGTGTAATTTCGAAGGCGAAACAAATATTTTGTTGCAACTGTGGAAATAAAAGGGGAAAACGTGGTTTTAATATCCTTCACACTTCCTCGACGGCCGGAATAGAAAAATACACGAAAGAAAAACACGGGTACGGTGAAAATATTAAATCCTCGCCTGCAATTATAGAATATTTAACTTCCTCTCTGTTTCTTTCCCTCGCGGTGAAATGCAAAAGTGTAATAAAAACACACCTAATTAGAGAAGCGATGAATTGCAACGTTTCTATCTTATCGCTCTGAAAATACACCAAATATCGCGACATCAATAAAGTACCCCATGACAATTTTTCCTACGCATTCATTTATTTCGGCAGCCTCCAACTGTAGCTTTCCGATGCCCTTAATTATCGGTGCGACCAACGGCGTGAAGTCGTGGGAAATAATTGAAAATCCATTCGTCGTGGGCGCGACACGAAGAAGGGAGAGGTGCACGCAAGTCTCTGCGACAAATCGGCATCAGTAGAGGCCTAATTTATATGTTAATTCCACGAACAAACGATTCCCGGTGTGCCTTTCACGTAACACCGAATCGCACTCGATCTCGTTCGTTTCTCGTCCGCGCGTCGTTATCGAGCCCCGAACGAGAAGAATTCCGCGGCGGATTGATGAGATACACGTTCGACTCGGCACATGGGAAATACCGGTAATCCGGTAATCATTACTTGCAGGACACTACTCAGACATGCATGGAATCAACTGCCTAATGGGGTTGGTCCAGGGGAAAAAAATGACACGGGTCCATGACTTTGTACCGATAATCAGGCTCACAGTCCAAGATCGGTTATTCGTAAAAAATTACCTTTCCTCTATTGCTTTTTTTTTTAATTTTTTCCACGTAGCCGCTGCGCTGAGCTTTCACCTTCTTTCGAAAAGCTTCGCCACAGTCGAAACAATTTTCCATGGTTCGCGCTTCATGGGCTTCTCGCCGGTGTCAGCTTTCTCGTCCATTTTCTACTTGTATTTCGTTGGTGTTTTAGCGTGTTTCCCCGGTCAAATTTTAGATTTTGCTGTTCACGTGATTACGCGCGCAATAAGGTCGGACATACGTATTAACGATGGCGGTGCGATCAGAAATTGTGACGGTGAACGGTAATAATTCGGAGATTACAATGGCCACCGAATAGGATTATAAATTTAAATCATGGATCATACAGTAATTAATTTCGAATTGCGTCTGCCGCGTGTGCGCGCACCGTAAGCCCGCCGACTAAATTAATTTGTAATTTGCAATCAGGCCTGTGTTCACCGTTAACGAACGGATTAGTCATTAATTGAGCGTAATTTAAGAAACAAAATTGTTCGATCGGTGTTCTCGTTAAGTTTGTCTGGAGGAACGATTGCATTCCCAAATGCTCACGTACGATCCATCCCTCATGGCGTCCACTGTTTCAGAGAGGCCTATTACGAACCTGACACGACCACCCAGCCCTGACGAGAACGACATTTGGCTTCAACAGTTGTTCCTGTCGATCGTCACAACCCGTGCCACGGCAAACAATCACGAGTCTTACACATTTTTCCCTTCAATTTCTATCCCACGCAAGGACTCATCGTATTCTGTTCACGATCCTGTGCAATTACCTCTAATTAGAGCATATTAAGAAGTTAAAATAAAAAGGAAGGAGCAAAATGAAACGGAGAATCTTTGCGAAGAAGAAGCATCGTCGACTAAAAATAATGAAAAAGCTCGGGCGGGGAGCTCCGGCTGGTGACGAAATTTAAATTGGATTAATTCTGCTAATTAAATGGAGAAAAAGAGGGAAAGGGAAAGAGTAGGCACTGGGCGCTGATTGCGCACGCCATTTCGGAAAATCAGTTGCAAAGACGAGAGAGAGAGAGAGAGAGAGAGAGAGGGCCGAATGGAATTGAAAATTTCGATGCATTATTTGCTCGTTACGTAGCAGAGTGTACGGTTATATTTTATTATTCCCCGCACACCCTTTCGCGTATTCCTTTTATTCCCGTTCACTTATTTTCTATTCAATTTTCTCGATACAATGCACTCCTCCCCCCTGCGAGTGCGGTGGTATTCGCGGAGCAATAATGGATATGTATAATAATAATAACGCCGTGAATGTAATACATCTGGTGCGTACAAAGTATAAAGTTTGATTTGTACAACGGACAGTGATATTCCATGCATTGAATTTTTCGAGATTCAATTACAATAACGAACGGCACGCCGGTGCGCGCACACACGGGCACCCGCGGAAAAAGCTTGTGTAATTGAGCTGATTAATTTTTAATCGATGCCGGCACGCTCCACCGTCCGCACGCTCGGGCGTATGTGTGTGTGTGTATCGGTTTCATTATTTTTCTGCATCATCGCGGCCGTACGCTTCAATTAGCGTTAATTATTTTTCCGCAGCGCGGAGAGGCGCTTTTTATCAGTTTATTAATATTTTTTAAACCTGTTTTCGATGTACATACATACATACGTTTAACGATACGTTCCCGGACTATGGATTTTCCATATTCAGCTAAATACCTGCATACGACGAGTGATACCGACCGCGCGAAATTAAAACGTATTCGGTGAACACGCGCTCACGCCCGTGATTCGGCCCGATGGTTATTTGAAAAATTAAATTCCTCCATGTTATCTACGGTAACACGTTTACCCGCGTTTAATCGCTTAATTAAAATTCCCTCCAAAGCAAGGAAAAGCATTGAAGAGAGAGAGAGAGAGAGAGAGAGAGAGAGAGAGAGAGAGAGAGAAAACAAGTTTAAACATCGGTGTGCAACTTTCACCCCCGCCACGTTGCCCCTCTGGATACGTTGCGAAAATCAATGAACCGAGAACGAAACGATTTAAGGTATCCAGCCGAAGGAATTCGCTCTTCGATGTGTTCATTTCTAACCGGATGTCGAGTCCTCGTAGAGACGAAGCAGTCGCAAAGCCACAGCGTTACCAAATTCTCAATGTATACGTGCGCATCACTTTCTGATCTCCCTTGTCCTTTTTGCAAAGTTCACCATGACAATTCGTCCACGGTAAAGACTCCAGGGCACCAGCGAAAAAACGTGATCACCTTAGGTTTCGGTCTAAGGGAAAAGTGGGACAAGGGTAGTCGATTCGGTTGTGCCGGTACGATAGGCGGCAGTGGTGCCAGCACCTAATCAAGCAATAACTATTTGTCAGTTCCCCGGGCAACCTAAATCCAAGCTAATTCGACATCCGTGTCGGACACAGATTCGCTATCGGGTATCTCTTTCTATCTGGACGACAGCATATTCGCATTAGCCAGCCCCGCAACCCACGCTCGATCGACTCCCTCGACCACCGTCAGCAGTCTCCCTCTTCCTCCCTCGTGGATGTTACCCTTCGCTCTGCTGTACTCCCTCCACCATCAGGACTCTCATTCATTCCGATCATCCTCCCATCCCCCGGTTCTCCCACGATCTTGTTCCCTCTCTCTCTCTCTCTCTCTCTCTCAATCTTCCATATTTTCCACTGTTTCTTTCTCCAGTCCGTTATCCTGGACCACTCTCTATACCTCTCTCCCCTGGATCGCCGTGGCCGCTACCGCGTTGATCTCTCGTCGCTGTCGACTAAGTACGCCATATACTCACGTGCATCACACCATAGGACCAGATCTCGACACGATTAGGGCGGTACTCCATTCGACGTTCCGTCGATTCGCTCCCCCTTTCTTTTCCCGAAAAACGATCGCCGCCTTTATATAACGATTCCATCGCGTTTTTCCCGGGGACAGAGAGCGACCGTAAATGCGACAACCCTTTCCATGTGAGCCAGAAACTGCCACTTGGAGAGACTTTCCTCCATGGCCTGTGCACGACTTTCTCCCGTGTCGCGCACCGAATGCCTTCGATCTGACCCTCCTCTTTTTCTTTTCCCATTCTTCCTCCGGTTACTTCTTCCTCCTTTCGTCTCGTCGGTCGCGTTTAATTAATTTCATCCGGACAGGTCCCACTGATTTCACTTGCTCTATGGTTCTCCGCGTACCTCCGCCGAACGTTAAAACGGCGCATTTTGCTAAAGGATTTCCATCACGCCACTGTACCTTTGTTATTTCAAACAATGACAAATTCCCGGCCGGCCGGTTTACTGAAAAATCGCTGTTTGCTTTCATCGAAACAAGCCGAAACAAGCGAAATAAATGCACAGTCGCGAGTACACGAAATTAGAATTTATAATTTTTCCGCGCCGCGTGTACCCGGCTGTTCCTTGTCCCTCCATTTTTTCCGCCTCTGCTTTATTCCATTCCGGTTAATATAATTCCGTTCCACTCCAATCAAGTTGGCCGGACCAGGTAATACGCAACTGAGAGCGATTTGTAAACGTTCCAACTCATTTTTCGCGTTTGGATCGATTATTCTCCGCCTCTTTTTTTTGTTGCTATCCCCTTTTCGATCATCCAACACGGTTGCAGCAGGAAACGAAACGGAAGCGGAACGCGGTTTAACAGTGAAACGGCGCGAATGACCGGAATAATTTCGAGCAAATATTATTTACAGCGCTATTAAGCTTCATCGGCGCCGTGGCGTTCGTTGTTTTAAACAAGGAACATTCGTAGACGAACCATCCCTGCCCCCCTTCGCTTGCGTTACGAATGCAAATAATAAAATTCCACTTCGTAGAATGAAATTCCTTTCGTGGCGAAAGAGTTTCCCAATCTCATTTCTACATTTTGTTGGCAATTGTAACGTTCCGCAGAATGTAACTCATTACCAGCGAACGGGAATGTCCGTAGTGGGCTTTAAATTTGATATTTGGTATTCTGCTTATGCTCTGGATAGCGAAACGCGGCAGTGGGAATATCAGTAAAATTACGAATCGCAAGATTCAATGCCGCGGATGTTGTCGAAAAATGCAAGAAGACGATGCTGCGACGCGACATCGCTTTTAATTACAGTCTCTCTGCTCTTGCTCTTTTATTATGTTTCGGTGATTTCTCATTTTGGTCTTCGAGTATACGGTATACAAATGTGTATAAATCATTAAGATTTTTCAGTGCAGCCATGAGGTCCCCACTTTGTTTTCATCGCTGCCAAATATTTGACTGGCTCCAAATTTATCGTTAAGAAATAAACTCTCACCATAATAATATCTTCTCGAAATCTGTTCTCCGTTCGAACTCGAATGCAGACCTAGTCCTATATAAATTCGCACTCTCCTGTCGCAGTCTATCAAACGCCAAAGCCACGTATCCACCCCAGAGTAAGCTGCACTAATAAAGAAACAGCTCGTATACCGGACACATTCCACCCCATCCCCCGCGCATAACAAAACCACTCGATCCGGCGATACTATACCGGAAGTAAACAGTTTTCTTCGATTAGAAAGACTCTCGTCTCGACGTTTCCGCACCCCTTTCGCCGTGGGAAGAAAGCTGGCCAAGGTGGAGGGGGATCAAGATAGATTTTCCCCCCCGACATCGTCCGAAATGTTTCCCGGATAATGGCGTAGCGGTCGAATGGTCAAGGGAGAAGAAACGAAAGAAGGGGAAAAAGTTGTCGAGTCGAAATTCAGAAGCGATATATCAAGGTTCCGTTAATCGAGTGGCTCGCCATGGAAAGTTGCATTTATTTCGCGCGCCACTGCTCCTCGTTGGCTGGCTCTCGAGATCCAGCGAAATGTACGTGGAAAAATCTGCAGCCTAGCTGGAGCCGAAAAAATTTGCGGGAAACGGCGAGAGATTATCGTAGTCGTTAATCATTCGAGGAGTACGTACATATTTCCAGCGCAGATTATCCTTCAATTAGACGAAGGCTATCGCGGGTGGCACGCGAATCTAAAAATCGAGTCGCGAACGCATTAGGGGACGAAGGAAGATGAGAACTCGGCAAGATACGCGTGTCTAGATATATAAAATGAGATATATTTATCAGCTCCGTAACGAACATCTTTATCGAATTAATTTATCATTCACCTTTTAATTCTTGTCGCGTAGCGGACAAACGGGGCGAAGCGGAGATGAAACAAGAGAAAGGGGAGAACGAGTTACGTATAGGACAACGGCTGGAGCGGTAAACGCGTTTCAGCACGGAAAGGGTATGTGAGGGAGAGAAGGAGAGAGAGAGAGAGAGAGGAATCGGTGAACCGAGTGAGTTCCGACGACTTTGCTAACAGCGCCGGCCATTTTCTATCGCGAAAACCAATTAACTCTAATTATCGATATCCCGGGCATTAGCGGTGCCCTTGTACGAGCCTCCACCCTCTCTCGTCGATGGCAATTAAAACGCCATCGAACGTCTGCGAAATTGAAAATCGGGGGGAACCGAAAGTCGAGAGAGCGGCCGAGGCGACCCCGTGAGGGTCCAGGTGTCGCGGCTCTCAGCGTGCACGCTCCTAGTCGAGTTTAATTCTTCCGCGCGACGGAAGGAGGAAATCGGAACGGACGTGTACGCGCACGGACGAATATATAAATAGACCGGCGGGGGCTACCTGCGTGGAGACGCGTCCGTGGACGGACCGGGTGGTGGGTTCAATTAAGCCCCCATTACACTTTTACACGGGACCGCATTAAAGATCGCAGCTGGTCGCGAAGTCGGATATTATTTATCGGTCGACTTACGCCGAGCTCATTTGCCGGGCAAAACGACCAGCTAGAGAAAAACGAGTCCGTGGAACACTTACGACGAGCCTGTTCACCAAGACACCATTGGGCCGATCACGGTTGAATCTTGAAAGGTGATTGGCCGCGGCGAGGCGGCTGGTTGGAAAGTTCGTCTACATGAAACGGCCCCGGTCCGGCCACCGCCGCCACGACCGCAGATGATAGAATATCTTATTAGTCGGACAATGGGCAATCAGAGACGCCATACAGCCCTCTCTCTGTTAGCGGTCCCCGAGCCTCTCTGTCAGTTTGGCTCGGTGCGCGTCTGTTTGTCCTGCACACGCGGTTCGTGACTGGCCAAGGTCGTCAGGATCAGTCCTCCGATGCAGCTCTTTCCCGTGGCCGGATACCACAGTCTCGTCCGATGTCCTTCCAAATCGACGCCACGTAAGAACAATAAATATCATCGAGGAGGTGTCGCGGTGAACGTTGGGCTCGACGGTGAGGGATGCTGCGGGCTTTGTTGGATCGTGATCACGATTGCAAACGACCGATGCCTTTGTACGATTGGACTTATCCTCGCTAGGAAAGTGTAACTCATCTTCACTTTTCGACCTCGTACGCGTTGAAACGCTCGGGACACTCTGGACGAAGCTGACCCTTAACTTTCTTTAACGATTCCGGCTAATTTGATTCACCATCAATAACGGCGTCGCGCAACAAGGCCGAACCAATTCTACCGCGGAATCGATACCTGGCCAATGTTGAGCTCTATCGTTAGCAGTTGCGTTTCGGCGACGAACAAAAATTCCTCGCGCAGGACTGTCAGGTATAGTAAGCGTCCGGGCGATTGGTGTTGGGATAACAAGGCGTTGCACGAATTGTTTCGCGGACGGGAACTGTTTGTTCGAGTTGGCCATTGTTCCTGGGCCAAAATGGTCAGGAATGACGTTTCGTTCTCCTCCCGACCACGCTCGACTTTTTTTTTTTTACTACACTGTGTACACCTCATCGTCGCTGGCGACGCGCGAAATTATTTTTCCCAGTCGTCGCGCAAATCTGCGAGCAAAAAAAAAATAGATGGACAATGCAAGATTGCCTGTACGCGTGAACTTTGCGTGCATTTCGGGGTAGACTCGCGATGGTTTATCTAAACACGTTTCGCGTTTTACGCCAACCGTGCTGGGGGCTGGAATTTACTGGGGAAAAACAGATACGCTGCCTCACTCGATACTGTTAGAGGTAGACAGGTTCATTTTTGGATGCTTTTGAAAGCTTTGCAGCGACAAAAGTTTTCAGTGAATCTTTGCGACTGTTTAGCTGGTGATTAAGAGCTTCTCATATTTTTCTTTCGCTGACATAATAATAGTGAATTGCTGTTTCATTAGTTGCAATTTTTTGATAATAATCTAGAATATCAAATGTGTCACTACCATCTTATCCTATCTTACATCGAAATCCGCCGAATCTCCAGGCGAAATTCACATCTCTGGTCACTACTGTGTCCAACGCAAGGGAGAGATAATTCCGTGAAGAATCCCAGGCAAGTGGCCAATCGTACAAATCGTCGATAGATAACGATCCAGTTCCCACTGTAATCTACCCGCGAATCTCGATAATTGAGGATAACCCTGATATCCCACAAGGGGGACAGCGACGGGCGCCCTAGAATAAAAAAACCTAACAAAAAGGTGGCGGATCTTCGGTCCGGGCCGAAGGTCGGCGAATAAATCCCCTCTGCTGCGATAAGAGGGAAGAATCGTCGTACGCGTGAAAGTCGCTTACATCTCGATACGTTCGCGCGATCTCGAAGGCCTGTGCATCCACCGGGGATCCGAGCACAATCGTAGGCAATAACGATAACTCGGCGTTGAGAAGCCCGGGATCGAGCGATTTACTCGCGACGGTGAGGAATCTCCTCGAGTTCAGAGGGCAGCGCCCTTGCTGCGCGTTAACTCTCCCCCGCTGGGCGCACCGACATGCGATGCTACGGGGTTGATGAATGGATCGACGGTGGAAGGCGATGGAAGGGCAGAGAAGTTCGGAAGCGGATGAGATCCGACCGGCCGTTCGGGAATCGCCGCCTGAACGATCCGGGTATTAGTGGAAGGCGACAAGCGGCGATCGTCGGCCGAGACTGTTCCTTCGCGCGGCCGCGAGATTGGAGATCGAACGAATCTGGTTTTTTTCTTTTCTTTTCGCTGCTGGCTGAAACAAATGTGCACGAGGGGTGTTTCCTTGGGGATGCTTCAGCCCGGTTAAGACTGCCACTCCGTGTCACGATTTCCGGCTCGCTCTTCTGCTACAGAGCGAATGGGCCATTGTTGAATGGAGGAATGCGTAGGGGTGGATATGAGTTATGGCTATTTACTCGGAGTCGATGCTACGGATTCGATTTTATTTGGTCGAAAGTGTATGGGAAGGGAACGGCTGTATCGCGAGTTGTTGGCGATGTAGGGTTGTTAGTGTGGCAGTTATGGCGCGATCGGTTATGAGACAGAACATAGACGTTTTATGGGAAGGATTGTATACGTGAAAACTCTTGCTTTTCTTTTCTTTTTCTAAATTTTCTATAAACTTTTTACCTCTCTTACCCGGATACCTTGTACACCGTAGCAAAAGTAGTCCCATCTTAAAATTCCTTTCGAAGCAAGTTAACGGCACGGCCACCTCCAGATTTTATCTCGAGCACTCAATCCGAATGCTTCGATTTCCCGCACAACCGAATGCCGACAAAAATAAGAACGAATTAATCTTCACGGTCGAGATATAAAAATTCGAATCTCCGTGGGACACTTTTGTTGATTATATTAAAGAAGCCAGAGGACGGGGGGGAAACATGGATATGACGAAAGTGACGGGACTCGTAAAAAGACACCGGCATCTCCCCTCCAGCGTGAAATAAAAATAATGCACCGCGAATTGGCCGGTGAGCACTGGGTGATTTATTAATTCGATTAAAGCCCATCAGACACGTACCGCTGGTTTAATCTTAGTTAAGTGCGAGCCGGCATTTTTATATAGTACGTGCTCTCACGCGAACCACTTTATGCGGACCGATTGAAGCAGGAGTAAGCGTTCCCCCTTCGACGACTATTATCCACCTTCGCTGTGCAACTTATGAAAATGCCGTATTCGTTTACGATCGTTCTTATTATTACATTTAGAACGTTTTTGAATGGAAGTCTGTTTCCACGGAGGACCTCATCCTTTGTACTGGTAGAATTTTATTCCACAAGCTTTCGTGGCATTCACAATGACGAATCTTGTTAGATAGCCTCGGAAGTTTGATACTTATTAATGATATAGATCTGCCAATTAATATTGTAATGTACTGAATCATCATATTAACCTTAATAAGAAAAACAATCACAGACATACATGTTTCGTTGATGTTTAAAATGTTGCCCATTCCGACAAATCCATAATGAAAGTATACCTTTCCAGGTACTAACAAATTCTTAAGAAAAATTAGCATAACTGAGGATGATTTGATTTTTCTTTTCGATTAAGAAGCAGAAGTTTCACTTGTAACCTAATTTACTCTGGCCTCGGTGAGAGGATCAGAAAAGTCGGGCAACCGAGACCGAGCCGCGCCGATAGCGGGATAAATTTACGAGACGATTAGTCAAGAACGCGTCGGAGCGTCCGTAGTCAACGTACGCCCACGTCCACCCCTTCGAGGCGTTCGTTCTCAGAGGCTTATTAAAAAGGCGACGCTACTATCGAAGACCGCCACACTCGGGGACATTGGAAACATTTTACCCGCGCAACGTTTCGCGCCCATCGCTGCCCATCTGCGGAATCGGCGAAGATATACATTAAATTACACGTCCGCCGAGTTCTGCCTTTCATTTCGTTCCTGTCAACGGTCGATCGCGCCTACTGGTGCATGTACTGTAAATGGATCTTGCAGAATTTGCTGCAGCACAGTAGTATGGAGAGGGATCTGTACATATGTATATTGGGTAGATCTGATTAGAGATATTTTCATCCCGTCATGCATGCATAATAAATTGGATTTGTTAAAAAGGGTGTTTTATTTTGACCCTTGATTTGACGAAATTTCACTTCATATTACTGGCGGATGATGTGTTGGATGAACGTTATTAGTGTTTAAGATATACACCTAACAGATTTTTCTGTTGAAGGATCGAATTTCTGAAATGCAGTTTTCGTGCATGGCAATGTGTTAATATAATTTATAGAATTAATTCTGTTTAGAAGATTGATTAACATATATCAGTAATTATTCTCTGAAAATGTACCAAACCCAGCCAACGTACGCGTTTCATTGTAACCCTTCAACCCTTTCCGAATTCCAAACGTAACATCCATAGAATTTCTCTCATTTCTACCTCTCTCATAATTAAATATTTTGCATACACACCTACGATCCCTTAATAGATTCCCGAGCGTGATAAATACCTTTAGCGTAATGACTACCACCTGATCATCAGATTCATAAGAAAACCACGTTGCGCCAACGAGAACCGAATCGATTCGGATACCGAACGATGCGGCTCAGCGAGACCATCGAACGTCTAATAATCGTGTACATTGCTCGCGACACTTTTAAGACATCGCTCGCATCACCGTAAGATTTTCAATTTTCTCGTTATCCTTATGCAGCCTCCCCCCCGAGGTGCACGGGTGTATCGAACCCACCCTGGCTGGTCGCCTCGTTCGCTGCATTCATTAACGTAACACGATTTATCAATTAGCGTAAAAGGCAGCGATAGATAGTCGTTCTGATATGTTGCCTCGTTCCAGCTATGCGCCAACCCCCTCCATACACCCCTTTCCATCGCGGTCGCTCTGTCCTTATCCAACACGCGCACGCGTTTCCGTATGTAGTCTGTGGTTCACACGAGAAACGTGTGTGCACATATTCGTGGGCCAACGGCCACACGTCAACGTCGAATTCGTGTACGGAAACGTACTCCGAGCGGGTGGATACATGCGCGTTCGTGTAGATTTGAGCCTGTTTGAGGGCAGGTCTGAAGGGATAGTAGGGGTGTTAATGGGATGTGCTTTGAGCGAGAGGGTCTTGAAGAGATACTGCATTTTCGAGGAACGATTTTGGTTGAACGAATCTCCGTGTGGACGATGTTTTAGTACCATATACCTGGGATTGATAATAATTGATTGTTCAGGGTAGAAATAAATTGCTTATTTAAATGTTTCGAAAGATAAACATCCTGCAGGAATCGAATATCCGCCTCAAGTCTTCTTTTATTACGATCCCTCTATTTACCGAACACCCTGGCTCGATAAACGTTAATGTTTCTTTTTTATACCGTACCTGGCACACTGGTAACGTTTAATCGTTTCGAAATAAATTTATCCTTGCCTTACTTAAAATATTTTTCAACGCGAGCATTCTATTACATCTGCGTGCAGTTCGGGAAGACACAAGTTTATTTCGTCTCAAACGTTGAACGAAAGAAAAGAAGCATGCGAAGAGTCGTTTGAGCAGATTCACGAGTCAATCGATTCTCGTGTTGCATCCTCGGGGCTGATTATACAGTTCCGCGCGAATGCAAAAAGAAATCTTCCACTTGCATCGGACGTTTCTTGCAGCGGCAAATTGCGGGCCGATCGAATCGATCGAGTTCCAATACACGGGGCAGTTCGTGTGCGCGCCCACACGGATTCGCTCGCAGACATATCATCCCGCGTTTCTCCGTTTCTGTTTTAAAACCGTGTGGCGAGCAAAGCGCGCCAGGGTGTACCGAGAGTGTCCTACGTGTGGAAGGGTTGCACACTCTTTCATTAATGGAAAAGTGGCATTTCGGGGCTTTAAGTGCATATTCCGGTTCACGCAAAGCCTCCGATGCCGCTTCTTCTCGTTGGCTCGAAAACAGACCGATGCGCCCCGATAGCATCGATTCTTAGCGCAGTTCTAATTTTTGACTGCGCCGAAAAAGATTTCGATAGATCAAGGGCATCACGGTTAACTATGTAAAAAATACTTTCATCCCAGTATCTCTTCCCAATACTTACATAGCATTTCAACGCCTTGCCTGTGAATTACACGGATACGTAAACTTCGTTAAAAGGAAACTCCTGGCTCTGGCTTGCTGATTTCCTAGGGCCAGTTAGTTCCGTCCAAAGCGACGGACGAACTTTCGCCATTATGAAATTAACGTAAACAGGGAAGTTCGTCCGTAGATAACACAGAGAGTTTACACCACGAACTCTTTCCCCTTCCAGCCGAATTTAATTAGGAGTGAAACAATTCGAGTGAAAAGGACCAAAGTAATTTTTATTTCCGTTTACGTGACGTCAAAGTGACACGTTGTTCGATTATTCACCAATAAACCTAGCCCCTTCCCCTAGACGCAAGAATTCGCGGAATAAATTTTCCGCGAGCAGCCCTGTCATATCAGCGCGGAAGTTCATTGAATGACGCGTAAACGATGCGCGGAAATAAGTTGATTCGATTTCCTATTAACCCATTCGGTTGGGTCGAACGGCCGTTAATGCAGTATATCCCGCTAACCCAGTTCGACACCCCCGTTAATGACGTTTTATTTAAACACAACCGACCGGACGAATAGGTGAAAAGAAAACCGGATCTCGTGCTCGTAGAACGATCAATCAAAATACGGATTCGACGGGAACCTCCGTCCAGCCAGTGGCTGATTGATTATTCTCTCTTTATTAACGGGGTTACCCGACTCTCGGTTAATTGATTAATGATATGCACCGATAATAAGCCGGCTGACAACCACGGTAATTGATACGTAACGAACTTGTTTTTACTCTCGTCGACGACCCGCTGGTAAGTAGATCTACTTAATTACGAATACATTGACTTTACCGAATCGCACAGTGTCCCGTAACTTGTGGTACAACCGGACAAAGGATGGTTCTATGTGAAAAAGTAAGTAAAAAATGTAGTATATTGGGGCTTCATTTCCAAGAATATCAACTAGAAACACTTGCTTGGTCCGCACGCGTGATGGCTAATATGTATTTTTACAGGTACTTGCGTTACATGATTCTCCATTCCACGATTGTCGATAACCGCGATAATATCGTTCAACCTATGGATAATAACTTTGGATCATTTTTATTTCTTTATCATACGAAGCTGAAGAAGAAAGGTTGTGCATTTTAGAAAATGTTCAAAATGTTTGCCATCGTGTTGAGAGCATAATTCTGCTGTATTTTCTATCGCATCCTGGTGTCTTACTTCATTAAACGGCGGAACAATGTTCTGCTTTAACTGCTAATGCATGCGGCCTATGAAAATGTTTAAAATCGCTATTCTTGGAAACGAAGCGTCAAATAACAAAATTTCGTTCTACATTTTCGACTTACTCTTTCAGGTAGAATTGCCCCTTTTCCGGTTGTACCACCGGTTACGGCCCACCCTGTATACATAATCATCGATTCGCATTCACGCACTGGCGCAGACTGGTTGAAAGTCGAGTACGCTCTAGTTCCATGCGTTTCGAAAATCAATTTCTGCTGACGAGAGACGGTAACGTTTGCAAAGGTGGTCGCCAGCGGGCCAAGTATTAATTTTGTTATTACTGCAGCCGCGGCACATGGATGATACAATAATAACGTGGCCATTCGTGCGTTTCTCAACCGCGCCGCAGGATATTATACGGGCCCCCCCCCCCGAAATAACTGTAATTTCTGTTGAAACTCCGCGAGCCCCGAGCCGCGTCGTTAAAGGAAGAAAATTATCGCACTGACAAACACCGATTACCAGGTCCGTAAGTTTCGTCTGTTTCCAAAACAAGGGGAACCTCGAGAAACCTTTGACGTTAAACACCCCTTGTCGATGTTGCAGTCAATATTATCGAGGGGGGTAGTGGAAGACTTGCAATAAACATGGTTCGATTTGTACCTCCAAACTTGCTGTTTTCCCAAAAGGTTTCCAAATCTACCAATGGACAACATATTGGATTATTTCGCATGAAACTGTGATCCGGAATAGAAAAATCTGAACGAATCGAATTCCGTGTCTGTTTCGTTTGATTAAAACAATTTTCGTTGGCTTCTACGCGTGAAACAAATTTTTTGCTTTCAATGAAGGTATCGATGTGTTTGATACTATTTATTTAATAACTACCTTCATTTTACCGTATGTTTCTTAGCTTTTACTGCCACACTGACTTCCATAGAAGCGGCCCAATAACTTCTATTATATTCATTCTCATTCTAACTTTGCCAACTACCCCTACGTCATCTCGAATACCGACCGTTTGAATATCAACCAAGTCATTATTTAAATGCATCACCAGACAATAAGGTGTACTACAAAATTCCGGGCAGAATTTCGCAAGCCATTTATTTCACCGCGAAACACCTATCCGTCTCGACCGATGTTGCTTAACGATCGCAAAAAACAGCCAGAGCATTCCTGTCTCCGGTGGCTGACCGGAAAATCGAGATCGGTCAGGATCCATCCGTGAGCCGAGGGGTGGCGCGGGACGGGGAACAAGGACGGGCCGGGCAAAATTGACGGGGAATTAATTTCTTCTTCAATAACAGTTTCGCGCCTCGCTGCGCACCGATGCCACTTTCGTGGCCGTGATATCTCAGGCCACGAACCAAACGTCCTACGGCCGGAAGTGGCCGCCGCGAGCCAAGAAAAATTGTCGGGGAGGAAGGAACACGGGATCGAGCGAAACGACGGAAAAATATCGCGGGACTCGATCAAATTGACCGTTGAACCGATTCGAAGTATGAAAAAGAAACCAGGCCGCAGGTGTCGCGGAGCCGAGGTTCCGCTGTTTATCGTCCACGCCACTCTAATTTCTTCTTTCCGCTTCCCATGGCCATCGTTTCTTACGCCTTCGTGTTTGCTCCTAGCCGAATAAGTTCTAGTGACTTCAGTGTTTGATCGTTTCTTGAAGGGATGCGACTTCGATATTGAGAATATTACAAAGAAAGTATTTAGTCGACATTCGACCTTAGAATCTCGCAAGATGTTGATTCTCAAAGATAGTTCAGAGCTGCCACCATGTCGCGTACCTGGTGACAAGTGAAAAGGGCGCGGGCAACGTTCGAGTGGCAACTATACTCAGGGGAACAGGGCGCGACGCGCGAGACCAAAGGATGTATCTGGACGTGTAATCGACATCCGACCGACGCGCGCTTCTTAGGCCGTTTCAATTAACCGGAATCGTGTAAGCCGGCTCGGGTTCGCTACGAGCGTTCACCGTCCCGCGCGAGCGAGCCCGCGTTCTACAGGAATGCGAATAGCAGAGGCGTGTCGACGATTTGCGAGAAGGATCTAGAGATCGAACAGCCGTCGAGGGACTAGCCGCGAGATAGAGGGAGACGGAACGCGGTACGAAGGAGAAGAGGGACAATGATCGGAAAGCAAATTATTCTAGGGGCAACGAAGAGGGATACACAGGGAGGAGAGAAAAGGATTAAGAAACGAAGAAGGAAGGGAAAAAAGGATGAGAGGAGGGTGAACGAAGAGGTTTCTTTCTGGTCGGATCGGTACCGATAGCGGCTGGTAATGAAGGTGTTATTAAATAGATTGAGATTAATTGCATGATCAGTGCTTTATGTGTAATTGGATAGCGAGTCGGAGGATCACGAGAGGCGGAATTAAATTGGCGTTCGTGCACGTGTTTATATCCTGCGTTGTTCCTCTCTGCAAACCCTTGCTTGGATCGATGCTCCGACCATCTTCCCGGCTCCAATCCAAGATTCCAATGACAGAAACATCATACACCGTGTCGAAACACATTACATTGCTACCACAGTCATCGATTTTTTTTTTCTCAAATCAGTTGCCTCCATCGGCACTATTGCGAAATCGACATACTCGACAAACTCGATCAAGTACTTGCAATATTTAAGTTTAAAATTGAATTAGACTTCAAGTACCTTTCAAATGCTTGAATATTAAAAACCTTGGATCAAAGGCAGTTAACTGTAATTCAACCTAATGCAATGAAGCAAAACCCCCTGATCGTCCATACTCTAAGACGCATGTGTAACGAGAAAGTAGAAGAATAAACGATTCAAAGGCCAGAGCATTAAATAACAACTGACCTTTGTCGTGGCATAATGAAGAGGCGAGGGAGAAAGCGTGAACCGACGGGGCGGGGGAGCCAGGGGACGGCAGGAAGAACAGGTCGTGAAAAGGTTGAAAGATGAAGGGAGCCCAGAGGAACGGGTTAGTAGTTTATCGAATTAAGGCAATTAGCGGTACAACCATTCGGCCGACGTGCCACTTAACCGACTATCGCCGCGGACACTCGAAAGCTTTTCGGTTTCCAGAATGCCAGATAACCTGGCGTTTTAAGGTAACGCTCACACGTTCGTTCATTACAGCATCTGCTCGATGTAAATATCCGCCGCGTGTCGATTCGCCTGCCGGACCAAATTTATTACGCCGACGGGCGATCTTCTTTCAACGACCCTGTTTATGAACGCTCGCAATACGCGTTTTAATAAATTCTTCGTTGGTGTAACGATGAAAATTTATATAACGAAGGTTTTATTGGCGGCTAAAAAAAAGGACATATGTAGCAGATGTATAAAATGCAGTTTTACATTTAAACCGTATGAGATTTATTCTACTGTTTTTTGTAAACATGCTTGCGTGAGAAAATATTCTGCATTTCGTGAAAGGATTATTAGTCTAATATCTGTAATAAGCTTGTGCTTACCAGAGACTATAATTTATTTGCTTCTTTTTAAAGCGTAGGAGTTTGACAAAAGCATATAGGTAGAATAAAAAACATATTAATCTCTTTAAAAATCCTCGTCAAGAATCAACTTTTTATCAGAAAGTGGTGAATTTTCTAATAAGTACTCGAATATCGATGCTTATTGAACTCTCCATCGCATGCCACTAGGTTCGACTAACATTTCATTTGTTCGCAACGTTCAACTGTGTTCTTCTAATTAAAATCCACCAAGTATAATGAGCAACGGCTTGGGCGAAACAAGCTGCGATAGAGAGAATAGAGAAGCGCGTCCCGTGCAACAAAACTAATCGCTTCGTTCCCCATTCTTTGCATTCGAAGAGACTGACGCGGCTCGGCGGCGCGCCGGGCTAACGGAGTCGAGAACGATTCGGTAAATACGACGGGGCGATTTCTTTTTGCCAACGGGCATCGTGTTACAAATCGTTCTGCACCGTCGTAAACGGCCTATAAAGATCTGTCACGGCTATCCCTGGCCTATGGCAAAGAGGCCCGTTGGGCTTGACGGGCCGCGCCTGTTTCTCTCCACGATATAGCTGCACCACCACCGGATAGAAAGGATCCCCGATGCAACTTTGTTTCGCAAAATTTCGTTACTGCCGGTGTAGAATTTTTGCAAGTTCGTCCGTTCCATAGGATAAGATGGTCGCAGTTGCTTTTCACGGCACGGTTTGGGTGTCGTAAGAACAACTGGGGAAAGTTGGGAAGAATGCCGGAAGCAACTTTGCTATTATTAGATATGTTCGCCAAGTTTCGGAAGGGTACCTTTGAATGGTTTAATTTGATCCTCCAAAGTAAATAGAAACGTTGGGTGAAAGCAACTTCTTAAGTGTAGTAGTCGCGAGTTTCGTAACTAAAGAGAAGTGAATACGAATGTTCCGTTTGATATTGATGATAAATGAATTCTCATTTATCCAGAAAGGAGTACGTAAGCCTACAAATATAGATTCTCTTTACTTCACCTTTTCCAATAGAAGCTTTTACATAATACGATAATAACAATGAAACAGTGAACACCGCGGCGCGGAATTGAAATTTTACTGCGAATCGGATTCACCGCCCTAAACGACGAGAAAGGAACAATATATATTTAGTCCCACACCGAAGAAGTTTCCGGCAGTCCGGCGGCTGAAACTTTCCTCTCGTTCCAAATCTGGTCCCGTCGTCCGGCCGGCATCGGAATCTCGTTTTGACGGTAGGTACATACACGTTGTCGGCATCGCGAGGCATCAAACCCTGTAGCGCGCGGGCGGATAAAGTTAGGGCTCCGCAAGCCAGTGAAATGCGAGTTTAAAATGTTAGCGGCGGACGTGCACACGCCGAATCCTCGGCCCTAATACTCTGCTTGGCCAGGCAACTTTATTCGAATTTCGCGGAAAATTAAAAGAGAGTTTCCGGCGACGCGAGGCGGCGGGGCCGACGAGCGAAACGTGCGCGAAATACGAAAATCGGGGGAAAGTCGCCCCTTTGTCAGCTGGGGCTCACCGAGAGTCTCGTACTTCTGGATTTTCGATTTTGCACCAACTTTTGTTTCGTACCGCTACACGCTGTTTCCGTTCCGACGTTTTTAAGCTTCTGGACGCTGCGCTGGGATGGGTAAATCGTTGCATCTATTGCGAACACTGTATTTATGTGCAACATAAGCTTAATCGCTGGGCACATTAGCTTGAAACAACGTCGATGACGCAACTGGATTTTCATGAAACTTTCTATTTAATTAGAGATTACTTATGCGGCGAAGGTTTAGTTGGAGAATCGCGTAGTCGCGTTGCAATTATAAATAGGACGTGGTGTGTTAAAGACATTATAATGCAGACGGAGAATTAGACTTTGCGCTGCTAACTCGGTGGAGCGATGCGTGTTATAACTAACTTTCCAAGACTGAAGATAGAGATGTCGTTCGTCTTCGTGTCCGCAAAAGAGCGAGAGTACAAAGTTCTTTTCTATTTCGAAACCAGACTGCAACTTCGCTTTCCAGATCGATCAACTTTCTGGGACGGTTCATGCTAAATATACTTGGAAACTCAAACGTTACATCAGACTCTGTTCCACCTTCCATATTTCTTGCGCGTTCTATTAGCATAAAGGAACGCCGCGAAGTGCAAGAGATCCTTGCGCTCGCAAAGATCTTACCGACGCTAAAATACGTGTTTAGCATAAGAGCTTCTATTATTGCGTCGCAGATTCTTCAAAGTAATTCCCTATTTATTTTATGCTCGTGCTAGTACATTCCATGGTGTCAGGACTGAAAAGGGCGGACACGGAGGAACGTTTCTTTCTTTCTTTTTTTTTTAAGATCGTTCCACCGTTTCAAGAATTTCCACGAGTATTATATTGATCTATGTCGTTAAATTCTCTGCTCGTGACACAGTTACATAAAGCCGCGCAGTAAAACAGGGCGACAAACATGTCGAAGTAACTTGCCTTTTTATATCGCGAGTACTCTGTCGAACAGTAGTGCGCTGTAAACTACGTGCAAATCTGTACTTCGCTGCTTCAACGAACCTCTTTTTTTTTTATCGGACAATATTTTCTTGTTAAGCGGCTTTAAGCGTTAGGAAATATCTCTATTAATTATAAGACACAGAGAGCAGAAATTTTTTTACATTTCTGGCGCTGATTTTCCCTCGTAAACAAAAAGCCCCAAAGAAGCTTTCCTTTTTTTCGCACCTCTATTTATAATACGCATTTCTTACAAATCCTTCCTCAGTGAATTCTGCGGTGGATCGTTAGCGAAAGTCGCGATCAATTATATTTTCGCACAATACACGTTACCATGTCGAGAGGGTGATTAATCCAAGAAACGATTCAGATTCAAAGAACGCGCTCCGTTTCCAGGCAACGCTCGTGAAGGGAACAATTTTGCTTTGTCCCATCGGCTCTAAGTAAAACTACGAAGTCCGAAAATGCATTTTGGAATCGACGTCGAATGATCACGCTTCAAAAATCATACTTCTGAGCTGAACTTTTACGGCAGCCTACACGTCCCCTTTGAACGGACGAAAGCGGCTGTTGTCACCGGAAAACTTCGATCCATTACAGTAGCATTGAGACGCCTTATCAACGGCTTCATCGGTATTCCCGCCGGGATTCGAGAGCACGCTCTGTTTCGCGTCAAACGATAACCTCGGAATCGTTTGGCCGCGCGCGCCCGAGTAGTCGAGGACGAGAAAAAGAGGAAGGCGATCCCTCCTGTCGGCGGTACGAAGGAACGGGCGGTGTAGCGACGGCGGCTGGAGGACAAGATAGAAGGGAGAAAAAAATAAGAGGGAGAGAAGAAACGGAGAGACCCGGGTAAGAGTAGGAGGGAGAGGTCCCACGTCGGCCCTATTAAAAAGCCCGTTTCTACCTCCGTTTCTGAAAGCCTCTTACGGCACTCGAGGCAACTGCGAAAGCACTTGAAAGCTCCTGAAAAGCCCGACAACACTTCCCTGGTTGAGCGCCGCGTCCCGTCTGGAGGCCGCTGCGACTTCGCACCCTGCCACCGAGACACGGACCTACTGCGAGATCTCCCTCTATGTGTTGCAATATCGCCACCATCCTATGTATTAAACATCGACTGCCCTCCCGACTCCCTCTTCCACCCTCGCAAGGAGGACGCTTTCCAGCCAGCCATCCCTACCCTCCCCCCCGGCCGTGGAATCCCTCTCGGACAGGCTTCGACCGCGTGAAAGCAACCCTTAGCGACGCGGTGTCGCGATAAAAGTGGCCGAAAGATGCTGGATATCAGAACTTGTTTGCTAAGGGACAGTGCAATGTGCGCGGTAGGTATTGATTCCCTAAAGTGATGGTGAAAGGATTGCTTACCACTGAGTCAGCTTCGATTAATGTTATCTTTTTTAATTGCAGGTGAAATAGGAAGGATACATTTTTTTTTCCTGTGAGGTTTAGTGTATTTTTTGAATTTTATATTATCTTTTCTTTTTATAATCTATGTCGGATCGTCTCTTGAGTATAAATCAGTTTTACTATCTGTAATATTTCTTGACTTACAGTAAGTACGATGGTATTAACGAACGGTGTTGCATTAAAAATAAATATCCAGAAGTGAAGGACTCTCTCTAGGTACGCTATTCGAAAATTACCTTTGTGTTACACTCAATTGAACGATAAAAATTCCGAGTAAGATTAGAATAATTAAACTCAATATCAGCACTATCCAAAGTACAAAGATACACCAATCCTCCCCCTGTTAGCGCAAAGTGTCTCACCACAAGTTCTTTGACAGAACAAGGAAGGTTTACTCTATCCCACACGAACCGTAAACCCCAGTTCTTCCCATTCGAGGAATGCAATCGGACAGTGAAATCGGCGATACTAATCCCAGTCCTGTTCACCGATCGTATCGGGAATCTCTTCCGGTTCTGTTCGATTCCAAAGGAAAAGAGAGCGCGGGTTTTAAGGGGTGTGGCGCACTTCCGCGGCGAAGCAAGGGGATGGGGTTAAAATTAGTGGAAGTCGAACACTCCTACTCGATAAGTCTCCGCTGGACCAATTCTTCTTTGAAAACACTAACGAGAGAACGAACGGAGCGCCTCGAATGGGAACGATCGAAATGGAGGGAAGACGGAGGCGAGAGATCGAAAAGCAAGCGGACGAGAAAAGGGAACAAAGCGCAGCAGAAGGTGTTCCGGTAATCTGCGTGTTCAAACGTTCTCGTCCAGAGATAACGGGAACATACATAATGCAGTGTTTCCTCTGCGGACGACCAATCGCCGGTGGTCTTAAGCGAAAATGGGGCCAACGGTTCGACGCGCGACAATCTTTTCGCCCCCGGAGCCTTATTACAATACATTAGAATATCGCCATGGTCGTCCGACTTCGCGCGCACCGTACGCGGAGGAAAAGGAAACGCGGTTACGCGCCTCATTTGCGTATCGTCGATGGAACCAGTCCTCGCGTGCCCGTGCTTTCGGTCTGCGAATGGTCCCTGCAAATCTGCGTCCTCAAAAACACCGAGATTCTCGTCGTTCCTTAAGAAAACCTTAACCGATCGAATGTCTGGCTTACGGATTGTTGAATGGGCTCTGCCGGCATTCATTCGACGGAACGAGAACCGGCAAAATACAATGTTCAATAACTTTCGATACGATATTGATACCTTTTGGAAAAATACTCTATCATATGTATATCATTCTGTCGCGTAGTTTCCCGATAGGACGTTCCACTAAAGCGTTCAAACTCTTCGACTGTGTACGAGTGAACGTCGCTTCGTACACGGGACACGCGTTTTCCTTGAAAAGCCACCCCCCTCCGTGTTCGCAGCTAAATGAAACAATTCCCGGAATTCTTCCCGACTTCCCTCTAGACGGGGGCGAAGAGTCGGTTAATTTCTGGACACCGAGCGGGCCACGACGCGGCGGGGGTAGCGTTTGAACGGGCGGCAGTCTCGCTTAATCTGGCGCAGTTTAGACAATTTAGCGCGGTTACCCGGTTAGCGTCAAACGTAACCCCGCCACTTGGCCGGGCGTAAAGAATGGCGGTCGTAATGTCGGTCCACGCACCAGCGTTACCCGGCGCGAAAGGGAACCCGGGGGTGGTTGCGAGGGAGAAAGATGGACCAACGCTCGACAAGAGGGTGGCTCTCTGTGTGTGCTTACCAGTTACCGAAGCAGAAGCAAGAGCAGAGGGGTTTGGCCTGGCAGGAATAACCTGGCTCTTTAATTTAAAGCCGCCGGACAGTAATTAAAATAACCACCCCCCCGGGCACATACTCCTTGAAGCGGTGGCCAACTCGTTCAAGACGCGTTGCGGACTTCCTGACGAACTCGACACCGCTGGATCTGTAGCGAAATTATCCGGTGCTCTGTTGTTAAGAGGATAAAGGGTAATTCGTAAAGATGTACTGAACCCGTTTAGATATTCACAACCTCGTTGTTCGTTTAGAAACGTGAAAAATTGTTATTTTTTTTTTCAACGATTTCTATGGACCGATGGAAAGTTTGGAGTTACAGGGAATTAAATGTACCTAAGGGAAAAAGAGAAGCAAAGTTATTGAAAAGGATTTTTTTTTGCTTTTGCTATTAAAAACTAGCAGGATTTTCATCTTTCGCAAACATCCAATATTTTTCCTGGGATATTAGCTCTGGGAATAACAGTATCGAAAATTGGGATACCGAAAATATAAGTAAACTCAGAATGAAGGTAGGATATATAAGTAAATAAGAGTAAATGAAAATGGAAACGGCAATAATTCGATAGATATTGAATAGAAACCTATGCAAAGCAAAGTTGCGTGCCTTTTCCTTACTATGCAACGTTTGACCAGTTTCAACTTTCCCAGTTACGAAGAACATCGACCCCCATTACTCGCGTTCGAGTAATTCGTAACATATTTCTCCCTTGAATGATACGTACTTTCTTAACGAGCGTGTTACATTAGACGACGTCGGGTAAAACGGAGTTAATGCCGTAGTAACTCGATGCAGCTCGACCTCGTCGAGTTCCGTGCTCCTGTTCGTTGTTCTTTCCATTCCGACGCCGCTGTGGTCACGATGTGGAAATTTTATTAACATTCCAAACCTGCCTTTCATTTCCCATTTGAACAAAGGCAATAATATTAATAATGAAAATCGTAATGGACCGCGTTCGCTCGTTACAATAAGACTTTCGTTCCGCTTGATCGGCGAGCGCGCTCGGTGGATAGCGAAACACGATTGCCACCTATGCTTGTATCGAATTATCTTCGACACGTCCGCGACGTCGACGTAACGCGACGGGGCTCGTTGCATATTTTAGTAACGTGTATCGTGTAGTTGGATCACGGCCATTGTGAATCAGCTACGTCCAAGTAGTAGCGCAGCCTTGGAATTAAATTTAGCCGGGAAGTGCACACGACGCAGGGTACCACCGGCTGATGGAAAGATCGGTATCAAATTGCGGGTAATAACGGAAATAAGAATGGTATTATATGTTCACCGTTCACGGTGTAATCATCGGCTACCCGGCGCGATGTCGCTCAATCATTCAGTTGCAATTAGTAAATAATGTTACTCTCGAAACCCCTTCCTTCCTCCAATTGTACGAGTTACAATAGTGCGACATATTTTATATAAAAACTATATCGGGAGCAAGAAGTGCTGGAACTCGAGGATACCTCGCCGCTGTTTCTTTTTTCTTTAAATTCAACGACACGAATAATAAGAATAATGACAGTAGCGAAAATTATGGAAAGAATGAATATCGCCTGTCATAAACATCGGATAACTTCTTCGATCACGAACGAAACTGCCAGACAGATGCGCGTTGTATCTCCCATCGGATCGGAGCGGCTCCAATAAAATTTTGCAAATATCCCCGAACGAGTTGCGCGAGGCAGCTGACGAAAAAAAAAAGGAGCGCATCCGTTTACAGTGCGATCGTAGCCTGCGAAAAGCGTCGATATAACGTAGGCACTCGGCCAATGGTGGCAATGGCGTGAGTCGAGTTCCGATATACCAGGTGTTACGATAAATTTAAGCGATATTTTATTCAGGCCGACTGATCGGCAGTTTTCAATTTGCCGGCTCGTATATATTTCGCGAAGGTCGGATGCACGATGCGAGGAAAGGGAGGAGGGGGCACACTCCGCTGGACCTGAGGAAGATACAATTTCTCGGGGTGTTGGCCCGCCTCGTTCGTTTGAACCCCGGTCCTGCTGCTCCTTTCGGTTCGCGCCGGTTCCGTGGCCTGATGAAAAAATAATAATCCCTGGGGAACGGTCAGTTATAGGGGGAATGAAATCATCCCCCCCAACACCGATCGTGCTCGCTCTATCGAGGGTGTACCTCGTTTTGTCTTATTACAGGACCGTGGCGATTCTTTTTTTCTTACTTTTGACTTGGATTCGGTAGAGTTCGAACGGAAACGACGAATGTTTATATTCTTGTCCAGTAGTGAGCTATACGATTCAATGGTCGCGAGGTTAAGCTTCTGGCAGGCTTTGGAATCGTATCCCGTTTCACGTGTTTGTAGGTCCGCCGGAAAACGAGATTCAACTGGTCGAAGTTAGCCCAGGCTACGAGCCCGCGTTGCTCCGCAACTTCGGATAGGCTTCGAGGCGTCCGCATAATTAGGATGATGCATGCAGCGCGCAAATTGTCCCGGACTTTGCCCGGGAAACTGCCGTAAATTGCTACCCTTAGGTGCGCTACATTGTGCCCGGGTAGTTACAACGGATTGCTCTTGAATTTGTTAGCTACGATTCCAAGAATGTTTGATTCCGTGCTCGCGAGGGGGTTTCTTTATCGTTCGGGTGGAATGTTAATCGAATTTATCGTATACGAGCACAGTAGCTAAAATAAATGTATAGTACGATAAAGATGAAATAGTAATCGTTGCTAACATTCTAAAAACAGTCAGTAATAATATCCTAAATAGATATAAGGATTCCTCACAACAAAATGTTTTTCATTTCCTAGCGTCTATTTGTGTCCAGCATTAAATAATTAATTAAATGGAGTATCTACGTATTCATATCTATTTTTATACCCATTAATAAATACTGATTTGTGTCGCAAGGACATTTCCATTTTTATTTATCTGAACAACAACACAACCGTGCCTATGCAATCATGCGACGGTAGGCTGGAGAACAATTTGAGCCGTTCGTTAAACGACACGGTTAACGCGAACGTTCCGATATAATTCCCCCCGGATGAAAACGATTGCTTAATCCTTCGCGTTCAGTCCGCGAGCGAAAACGAGTAGCAGTAATAAGCACAATTTCGGCCGCGAGTAATTTCATTATGAGGAGACGAGGAGGGGGCGAGACGCGTTCGCCAAGTTTCTTAATATCGACCGCCGCGCCGCGGTAAAACGAGACGAAATTGTCCCATATTTCAATGAGCCTGAAACTCCAATCGACCTTAAATTGCGAACATTCATTCGCAATTTGCTTAACTTTCCGCTACCCATCCGCCCTCCTCCACCGCCCCTCTCTTATTGCGAGCGAGCAATCAGGACGATGCAGTCGCGCCATTCAATCTGTTTACGTGAACTGCGAAAAAAAAAGGGAGATTTCCACCACCGTTAAAAAATCGAGTTACAAGCGCACGTTAATGCACGTTGTACGAACGAACGCAATCCGCGAGAACTCGGGGCATACGGAACAGTGTTCCCAACGCGAGCATCGTAAATTCCGTGCAACAATTAGCAGGTGCCGATTCAAAGGTCGTCCGCACCGAGTTCGATGCCGCGGCTATTTCAAATTGACGACGAATGCGTGTAGACAAGGGCGGTTGTTTTTAAGCGACACAGTTAGGGGTGGGTGGTGGAAGACGCGAGCACAGGTACGAGAGCGAGAAAGTTGGAGGGACAAGAGCCAGAGGATGTTTGGCTTCTACTGAAATTAAAAATATCGATTCCCATTAGCACGCCGGGCTTCATAGAAGCTCAATTCGTTTCTCTCCTGCAAGACAATACCTATTCTTCCCGCGGACAGTAAGAGGTACAAATTGCAGTTGCATCCCCCGTTCGCTCTCTCGCTCTGCCTCCGGTCCCTCGACTCTCGCTGCGCAGGAATCCCAAACACAAAGGCTCTTTTTTCATTTGGTTTTTCCTCCCCTTACGCTGTGCCCCTTACTCGACCACCCCTATTCTTACACGCGCACACACACGTATACAAATAACCTCGATGGGGTGGTGGCATGCTGATTCTATGCCACCCCCCACACGTCGCCACGCGAATCAACGATCCTTTCCTTCGCTGTTCCTGTGTCCGTGTGTTTGCGCCGAAGCTCATCCAGAGAGAATGACCTATCCAAATGTATGGAGTCGCAACGGTACACATAATTGACTAATCCATTGGATTACTCCACCGAAAGAGGCCGCGTCCCCGTTTCATCCCCGATCGGTTGATCCGAACGAAAACTTGCTTTCTAATCGATCGAAATAATGCCACGGCCAATTGGTCCGATTGGGAAGCACGGATTCCCTTCCACTGATTCACCGGATCCCGGGTCGAACGATACCGCCCGGATATGGCGGTACCGGTTGTTTCTCTTAATTGAATGGGCCCCGCTTTCCGACCAAATTTATATTTATCCCGTACCGCTCGTCCTTCTTTCCCCGTTGCTGTTATTACGGGACCGGTTAGACGCAATTTCTTCGTTTAGATTTAAAATAGTGGTTCGGTAGGGATAATTTGTGAAATAATTGTAAGAGTGGATACTTTGATGAACAGTTATTAAGATCATTTAAATAGACTATTATCCTTATGAAACTACTAAATTGTTAGTAATAACATATGCATTCTGTTACCGTCTCGATTATGAATACATTTCCTACCAGAATATACGTCGAAGCGAACGAACGTTCTCGTTTCACGTACATACCAATCTCTCGCCGTTCCGAAAACCTGTACGACAGATTGAACAGCAAATACACGACTCACGAAGCACCATCTCGGCTGTGTAACGGGCAACGAAAAAAAAAAAATCAAAGATCGAGCATCAAGAACGAGGGCGTCCGCTAGCGGAAGCTCACGATCCTCTACGGAAGCGTTCGTCAAATATCTATCCGTCCGGAGTCGATCAAACACATGCACGCACAGTAGGAAAGAGAGAGAGAGAGAGAGAGAGAGAGAGAGAGAGAGAGGGAGCGAGCGTCACCTGCGCGGTGGCTTCGCAATTTCGAAGGGGTTTCAACGATGCGGAGAGCGACTGCTACCCTCTTCGACTACGAGCCTTGATTAGGCTTCCGGTTAATTAATAACCTCTCGTGCATACATAGCCGTGGCCCACGTATGAATATGCATGCGGCCTGTTGTACGTTTCGCGGTGTTAGAGTGCAGCGTGTGTATTCACCGTTAACGTAGGGGCGAGGAGATCGCGGGAGAAGCGGCTCGAAGGAGAAGGACGGCGCCCGGCGGGAGAGGGGGCGAGAAAGAGGAACGCGAAGTACGGAGGGTGATGGGAAACGAGGGGGTGTTTCGAGCGAGAGGGGAACCGCGACGGAGGTCCCCAACAGGTCGAAGAGAGGGAGAGAGCGAACGTGAACGAGAGAGGGTGGACGTCGACGAGTGGCGGAGGGCTACTTATTTGCATTCGGAAAACAAAGGGTGTGGGCTGTACTGTATGCTTGCCCCTCATTTCGCGTAACGAAGGACGAAGGGAGCCGATCAAAAGTCTTTTCCCGCCTTCTTCGTTGTACGCGTTTGAATCGCGAGTTTACGCTCGAGATTTTAATTAGTACCGCACTCCGTTCCCACACGGCCGCGTTTTAAGGGCCATACCGGCTGAATTAATGCGCCTGTTTATGGTTTGTTTTGCTCTTTCAGATTTCTTTTTTTTTTTTTTAAGCCGCGTGCCCCGAAGAAGGAGCCGCGCCGCTGCGCGTTTCCTTCCCGTTGCGCCCCCATCCTTTCTGCTATCGTTACTCCGCCGACCCGCCAGCATCGCTCCGACGTTCATTGCGTGATTTCCTTGCAGCGGAAATATAATAATATAGCTGACAACCGTCGTAGTTCTACCTTGACGATCATCTTTGCATCCTACGTGTTGCGTGTATCAATGTTTCAATGTGTCTCTTCCGTCCAAGGAATATCGTAATAAATTAGAGCGCAATAGGGCGGGTAATATGCATTTATCGTCGGCGATTCTGTGCATAATGAAATTAACAGATCCCCATGGAGCTCCAATCGACCGACAGGAACCAATACCATCTGTCGCCGTCTACACCTGCGTTTTCGCTCCCTTGCACCTTATGCCGCACGAAACTCAAAGCTATGACGCATCGCGAGTTCTACATACGAGTACCGCAAAGCCTGGCTAATTAACCAGCTATTATTTGTACATTACCTTGTTACTCGAATTAAGCTGCCTGTGCATACACGCGAACGGAATTTGCTCTCTGTTTCTATCCTAAAAAAAAAAAAAAATAGGTCTGCATCGATGGAATGCTAAAAAGCTGCGTCGGGATTACCTTATTTGGTCCTTCGCGCATACGATAAAAGCAGATTCTGTTATTCTCGACACAGTGCAACGCGTCCTAAGAACTATTACTGTACGCTTCAAGAATTTAATATAACAGTTTTCTGTACTAGTAGTCCCGAAACGGAATGTTATTAAATATTTACTTCGTTCGATGCTATTGAAAAGTCAATAACTGTACTACACTTTTTTCTCTTTTAATTCTCGTTACGTCCACTGGTTTTCCAAAAATGTACGTTCGGCAATTGAAAAATAAAATGGATGTTATTAGAAACGTACGAGGGTTGTTTTATCTAGCCTGTAAAAAAAAATCGTATTCCCTGTTGGAGTTATTTTCTGCAAGAGAGTAAAATACGATCAAAGTTTGGCAGTAGCGCGCGATACAGTGAGAGAGATCTAAATTTCAATTTGCACAATTTCCGTTTCAATGTTGTTTTTTTTTTTGCATCCCTACTATTCAGTACGGAAGATCCGGAAACTGTTACGCGTTTCGATAATCAGTTTGCCAAGAGCATAATCTACGTATAGTTTTAGGCGATCGGATGGACTGAATCGTACTTCACGAAGTACCAATAATGTAATTCAGAAACGGGACAATAGTTTAATCATCGCTTATGAATATTTCGTGAATTCACAAACGGCTGTAACCATGCAAGTGGAACAACAAGAGAATAACGGAGGGCTCACGTGTGTTCGCCAACGACCATCGGCATCGAGCGTGCGATAATGGACCTGTAATCGTCCATTTACCGGAACAAGTGTGCCGCGGACAAGTAGCGTTGTCCAGCTTGATAGGCGTGTAAATATTGTAATTAAAATGTTCAATGATCGTTGTGATTTTTCGGGCAAGCACTTCGCGAGCTCGCAGTACGTTACGGCAACGCGTCGGGTAAAACAATGAACGCGACACCGACACATCGTTATTGTCAACTTTACCCCATCCCTTGCATGGTGCTTGCACGCGCAAAATCGAATCATGTTCATGGATACAAATATTCCAGCACACCCTATCGTTTAAGTAGCACGCGACAAAACGTTGTACAAAATCATTTCTTAGCGATTAAAAAGTTTTGTCAACCTTTCCATTTCGTTGTGAGCACCTATAAATAAATTTTGCATTCTTAATCAGCAGTCTTAGTCAATTCTGTACGTTCCTTGTGACTCTACCATGAATGTTTGAGATTACTTAGGAGAATATTTACTGGAACAGTGCACACGGACTAAATACTATAAAACAGTAAAGTCTTTTCGCAGTATGTATTGGACGAATTACAATCTCAGAGCGTTAGCGCAGTCGGTCATCCTCGAGACAAACGAGTCGTCACAATCCCGACCCTGGTACTCACACCTTCTTGCGCCCCACTCGCGCATTACCATTCCACGGAGAGCGCGTTCTTTGCCCCAGATCCGAGCATCCTCCCTCGCATCCCTTAACCCGTTCGTGCAGTATCGGGGCGGGGGTTCGCGGCAATTTTATTTCGATTCCGGCGGCCGCTGCGGTACGAAAAGGGCGGCGAGGGGAAAGAGACCGGCCCGGCCATATAATAAAGGCAGCCTGGAAACGATATAAAACAATAAAGGGTTCTTACCATAACCGCGCGGCTCAACCGGCACGATATTGTATCTGCCGGGCGGAAAGGGTGCGCGGGGCGTGGGCGAGCTTTGCGGCACAGCCACGGAGCTGCGAACAGACGTATAGTGATAGGTGAAATGTGGCAGCGTAGGGGGTGGCCGGGTCAGTTGTCTAATATATGTGATAATAACTTCGAGCCCGAAATCGAAGCTGTCCGCCTGCGAATCACGGATCTGCATATTATACGGTTTCCCTCGGCTCATCCCCTTTCTCATCTATCGTTATTCCCTTTCCTGTTCCTCGGTAATTCGGAAATATACGCCTCTTCTATGTCTTTTTTTCAGGTAAAAACATGTTCTTGTTCTGCGATGGCGCAGATGTGTTATGATAGCAAGAGGGGTAGACAAGGGCAGTTCCGTGAGGAATTATTTCATTTCTTCTTACATTTAGTGGAATAGCAACGCTGGAATAAATCATGCTGTAACAATTACTGCATTGCACATTTACGTGACCCACTAGCAAATCGTTAATCCACGAATTCGCGATACTTCCGCGTACGAGGAAAACACGGCAAGATCCGCACTTTACCTCATCCGTATCCGCACAAATGGCTCGGCTTGTACACTTTATCGAATTACCGTGTCCTACGCGGACAGACACGCGCGCGCGTCTTTCTTCACGGGTACGCGTTCTAATTCAAACGTGCTCGTACGAAGTTAAATTTCGTACGCCTGTTGCCGAGCATTGAATGCGAAAAGTTTCCGCCTATTTGTGTGCAGGCACACGCGGACGGGGAACGGGGAAATATCGAGATCGAAATTTGAAATATGGAAATAACAGGAAAAGATGCTGAGGGTTGGTATCGGTGCACCCTCCGTTTTGTGCAAATGGTGAGTATCGATGAACGTAGGCAAACAAACTGCCAAGACGAAAAGGGTGAAACAAGAAGAACCATTATTTCCCCCAGAAGAATTTTCCCGCGGAGGGTAAACAACCAGCAAATCAATCTACCCCTAATTTCAAACTGGATAAAACAATATCATTACAATCATGCATTCTATCAACGATAAAAAAAAGTCCCGTTTAAATGTCGCGGGACACCAAAATTCGCCGCAAACGTTCCGCCAGAAGTCACCCCTGTGCAGGGGGACTAATCCTTCAACCAAGCGTGGGTGCGCGAGCAAATCTCATTTGAAAAATTCCACGGATATATTGCATCCCCCGTACCACTTAAACTGGCGCAAAATAAAAACAACAAAATCCATAACGTTTTCTGCCGGGAAACGCGAGGGGTTTCAAAAAAAAACGATACGGTAGCCGAGTTTTCGTGGTACCATCGGGCACAGAGAGTCTCTTTGACCCTGTAACCATGGAATTACTCGTCGAGCGTATGATCCCTCCCCGTGTCATTCCTCCCGACTACCGTCCTTCCACGTGGTCCCCTGTGCTTTTGGCCCGGCTCTATGCAACAGCCCGAACGCCACGGTGCCATCGCATTATATTACATTACGTCACATTATGCGCCTAGCCCGTACACGCCGGCGGAACGTTACGATGCTCTCCGTTATGCTGGCTTAATGTTCTGTGGCAGAATTCCAGCCGCGCTGTCTTCTCGAAACAAAGACTTTGTTTGCCGTACGATCCGCGGCAGCCCGAGCGGGGGGCTATCGGCTCACAATTCACCGTTTACATTCACCCTCTCCTGCCCCTCGCTGCCGAACCAGCCAGGAAACCGCGAGGATATGGAAGGAAACGATGGGCAACGAAACGACCAGGGAAACGTAAAGCCCTCTTCATCCTGCGTAAAGAGATTATTATTTTAAGTGTACGGGAGTTCTCGTGGCGATTTACGGCACGCCTCGGCCACGAACGGTGAAAGCTTCGTTGTTCTTTCTTCAACGTCGGATCGCCAAGGTTCGTTCGGCCGGTGTTCCATTGGGTTTTAATTCGTGTACGAATATGGTTTGTAACGGGTAGATCGTAACGCGGGGTTTAGGCGCGAGCATCGACCGCGACCGGTAGGCGACCACGACCAAGATCGCGATTCCTGCTGTTGTTATGCTATTCCGTGGTACATAAATTAGCGGAATTGGCAGCTAACAATTGCTTCCAACCGAACTGCCGTAGACGCGTCAGCTTCTATCGAAGTACGCTGAGGCATAGTAGCAAGGAACGCCTGTATCCGATTCTTACGGATCACACCATTTTTGGTGCTCCCCTTCCCGCCGCCCTCTCCTTATGACTGCTTAGACCATGGGTCTAAGGTAGACAGTCCTCGGTGCCACGCTTAGGACGGTTTGCCGTACCCTAAGTGATGGAATACACCACCTCCTACGCCTCCGATAGCGGGGTTGTCTAAACGCTATCGGGGCAAAGGCCTTCCGACTTCCCTGTGGCTGGGTTGCCGACGCTACAGGGCGGGACTCTCTCCTTGGCGCCGCATACGAGTTGCCCGAGCGACATACCGGACCGCGAACCGATACCATTGTCGCGCCGCATCGCCGATGTAAATAGCCGCGTAGTTGTAAGAATTAGCCTGTAAGCTGTCCGCTGCGAAGATACCGCTTCGTAAGCCGCCAAAAAACCGTCGCGAAAACACAGCTTCGCGAGTTGCGTTAGTAGTAAGTGTTGTAATTAGAATAAGGTAGTCCTTAATAAAGATAGTCGTAAACAGATACCCACTGACTCGTTACTATACCAAACCTCATTCAGTCCTAACGAACCCGGCCAGCCTACTGACCCGGCACCCGCCTCCAACCAACGGGTCCCACCGCCGGTACGACCGTTACACAGTTTAACTTTTGCAGCATTTCGCCAACATGAAAGACAAGCAAGCCCAGCTCGAACCGGGGGAACGAATTACGGATACATATCGAAACAGGAATATCTCGGCTCCAAGTATTGACAAGCAACTTTATCGAGGATAAAGAGAGCGGAGGGGTCGAGGATCGTCGCGAGTTCTCTGACAAAGGAGCGGGGCGTCGGAGAGCGAGGAATTCAGGAAGGCGTAACGAGCGTTTTCACGCATCTCCGCGTAGAGAGGAGCGGGCCCGCCGCTGGAATTATTAATTAAGCACACTAATTAAGCGCGTTCATCCTGCTCGCCCGGAGGGGTCAGCCCGTGCGCGCGAGACCCACCGGAGTCGGAGGGAGAAGCGTTCGCGAACGGGCTTCGGTGGGGACGGTGCAGCGCAAAGGTAACACGCGATTGCAAACGCGCGATCGATAATAAATTAGCTTTAAGCTAGGAATCGCGCCGCGGTCGCGTCTTTCTTCAGCTTTCCCCTCCCAACGCCTTTTGGCCCGTGCGCATTCGTTGGACCATTAGAAGTTGTTGCTCCCAACCGTTCATCAGAAGTCCAAGCTTACGTGCGGATCATGCGAGAAAGCGTATCTCAACGGCCGAGTAATTATGTCTTCCCCTCGTTTATGGAGCGCGAGGAAGTTCAAGCGGGAGGTTGAAAGGGGCAAGCGAGAGGGAGATTGGGCATGCAGATGGGACACGGGGGTGGGTTGTGAGGAATACTTAAAGAGAAAGCGGAGTACGAGGCTGTGTGATAAATGCACGGGATTAACGAGAAATAAATAACGAGAGACTGTTAATAATGTCGTATATCCTCTGCAAAGCTCGGTCCAAACCCTCCCTCCTCCTTTCCCACTGTTCTCTTCACTCCCTCTCACTGTTGCTCCTCTTCTTCTTCGCTCGTCACGCATCTACTGCACAATTTACCTCGTCAGACGGGGAGGGAGACGTTCGCGACTTGCAGACCCGAAGGGGCACGCGCGACGCGAGAACTCGCGGGCCGGCAATTTTCGAAAAATCATTATAAACGCATCACCGATCTGTACGCTCGCGATCGGTCGCGTAACGAGGCAGTCGCGTAGCTAGGAAACTATCTTGGACTATATTATAGTACACCTTTCTGCTTTTCTCTTGTTTTTTAGTCGATTAGATGAGGATTTACGTTCGGCAATGAGGGTAGGAAAGTTGGGGGTGGTAGAGGATTGATATTGCCGCGGGAAATAGCCCGATGAACGCGGCATAGAGCGGCCGGAGAGCGAAGGCCTTCGAGATTGAACGCCTTCGCGGCGACCTTTTTGCAGGCGATTCAATTAAGCGCTTACGCTTTTAAGCGACTCCGATCGCCTTCTTACGGGCTCTGCTTTGCTCTTGAATGAGACTTCTACTTGTCGCGCTGAACTTAAAAATCTTGCTGATAGTCGAGAGTCGATGAACGGAATGAAATAACCATTGCACATATGTGCGTAATAATATTTGCTGAGAATGAGTTTTCGTTTGTCACGGAGTAAAAGCGCATCCGCGATAAATGTTGTTAAACAATAATATCGGAGTGTCCAAATAAATCCAGAATCGCTTACCAATGTTCCGAAACGTATTTCAAAGAATTGTTTTATTAGCGTTACGAGCAGCGCGCACGTCGATCTAACCATTATCCGAACGTTAATTACTCCCATGATTCGATCAACTTTTCAGCGGCGAACGACGCAAGTATACGCGAACGACGCGTGGACGTTTCAGCCGCCGCATAAAAGGGCCAACGTCTACGTACTTACTTACGCGCATACAAATTCCATTCTCGCGCCGGGATGCAGAAAGGAGGTCTTTCTACGGCGGATTAAGAGAGGGCGACCGGAGAGGAAAGGTGGAAGACGGAAGAAAGCAAGAAGGTGGACGACGACGCACTGCGCGGAGGAATAGCGCGAGCAGATGGCGGGAGGGACGAGGCGAGGGTAAGGCACTAATGAGCAAATAAGGCGAAAAAAGGTGAAAATTCATTAGCAGTCAGCTAAGCAATGGGCGATGGGGGATGGGTTACCGAGAATCGGCGTAACTCTTTTCTTGGTAAAGGACTCGTGACTCGACAAAGGATTCTAAAAATAAATACATAATTAAACGTCGCGATAATTAACTTCTTTATGCCGACAGAGATCGGGGCAACGCGTTTGGTACGCATAATTCTTCTGTGCGCACCGCAGCTCCGTGTGCGTGTTTCGTTCGGAAGAATGGCTCCTACCGGCCTGAATGAATCAGCCGAGGTAATGGTAACATAATAGCCTGATGGGTGTATAATGATCCTGCGGTTATAAATACGATTACCCTCTAATGAAATGCTAATAATAAGAACGCGCCCCGATGGAAACTCTAATTAGCCGTTTCCGTTCGACTCGGCGAACGGTCCGATTTCCACGAGGGCGAGTGAAAGCTGAGTTGACAAATCTGTCGGTTCAATCTTTGCATGGATTTTGCGCCGATTTCCCATTCTTTCGCGAGCGACGAAGTTACTAATGCCCCTTTTGCAAAAACGCGCGGAAACGAAATTACTGAAACTCGTACACGATGAGCATGCACGCTAAGGGCGCAACTACAAGCACTCACTTAATGCCTAGAGATATCGCTCGGGAACTGGTCTACGTATCTGATGGATGATTAGCGAGAGCTTATGCGACGTGTGTGAATGAAATAATAAATTAGGGGAAACAGAAGAAGGGGAGGGTACGCATAAGAAAGAAATGGATCTTTCTTCCAGTCAGATTTAATTCTTCGCGCAGTGTATAACTCTAACACAGGAAAATGACAAGCAATTAAAATACTTATGCGTCGATCATTTGGAAA
Organism: Holcopasites calliopsidis; assembly: GCA_023838395.1. Taxonomy (NCBI): domain Eukaryota; kingdom Metazoa; phylum Arthropoda; class Insecta; order Hymenoptera; family Apidae; genus Holcopasites; species Holcopasites calliopsidis. Next base: position 3,226,773 of record JALHAQ010000003.1, read on the forward strand.
TTGCTCTTTCGAACACCAAATCCACATTGAAAAGCAACGAAATACTGGCATCCTTAATTTACTTTGGCCCCTATTGAAACGATACGGTCGAAGATCCCGGGGCGCGTAAAAGGGGGGAATACAATTACGCGAGTGACCCGATGTTCCATAGCCCTCCGCAACCCTATCGGAAGCCGGTGTTGCGAGGTAACGGGTAGAAATCCGTTCGATTCGACTGAAAGCGGGTCTGATCGACTCGGTCGCGGATCAACCGAGTCCACTCTAATTTAGACATTTTCGGCCGGCCCCCGTGTATTTGTTATATTTTCACTCGAATCATTATTCCGCGGCACCGCACGCGCGCCGTGCACGCGAGAGGAGATTACGGCTTAATCCGGCCCGCTATAAATTGGGCGGAATCGCAGCCCTGTTCTGGCTTGTCCCTTTCTATTTCCCTCTCTGTACTCTGTCCTTGCCCGCGCGTTTATCTTCTCCACTCCACCGAAACCTTCTATACCTCTGTCCTCTCCCTCCACGTTTCCTATCCTCTCTTGGCCCTCTGTCGTCCCGCGGCGAACTGTCCGCCAGAATTTCTTCTTTTTCCGCGACACAAAATGCTACCCCCTTCCGGCCGTTCCTTCTCGAGAAAGGGTTACGGCGAACGAGCGAGACCCTTACGGGGAAACGTTACCGCTCGCAGAGGGTTGAACTATGAACTGGCCGGCGTGGAACTTAGGCAAGAGGAGGAAAAAGGCTCGGAGGAAACGCGGAGGGACGGAATTCAGGAATATCGTAAGGCCATACGAATATACGTACGTACGTACGGCGAGCAAAACGAGAGTCGAATCGCGGCAAAGAAATATCGCTGGTCAACGGAGAAAATCCGTATCCTGGCTCTAACGATCGGGATGGACGAACGGGACAGAGAACGGGTAACTAGCGAGCCAGAGAGAAAGAAATCGACTGCGGACGGCTAAAAGGGGTTGGGAAGGGGAGGGAACCGAGCGTGGAGAAGGAACGAGCGGGAAGGGAAAGAGTGGAAGGGAACGGAGGGAAAGGTACCCTTAGCTGGTTTCCCTCAGGAGACTTTATAATGGCGTCCAGTTATTACCGCAGGACCTCGGGCCACGAACGCGATACGATTCCCCGACAAGGGACGAAGGCCGATTTAACAAGTGGTCAAATATACGGGCACACGAGTGGTCTGAGCTCGCATCCCAGCCCGGCAAAAAAAAAAAAAAAATGAAAATGGGCCGGCCTCGAAAGACCGATACAACGGACGCCGATAATGATAACGATGATCGCGAAATGATAAAAAGGAGATCGGCGCGGGTCCCTTTTTCTTGGCGATGGTATTGTATAAGCGTTTCCGTTGTTGCCGTATTACAGTTGATCTATCTTTATGAGGAACGATGCATATTTTTGTTGACAGAAAATTGTCTTTATAGACGTTTCCTTAAAAAACAAAAGAAACATTTATTAAACATTATTATATTTCATCATGAATTCCACATGCAATTATTTTAACTTCAATTCCATATTAGTCTCTGAATCTACCTTGCAATAATGTTAAAAGGTAGCATTATAAATAATTAATGCAAATATTTTGATAGGGCGTGCTGCACCGTTTATGAAAATATTCCATTAACGAGAAGTGCATGTAATTTAAGCTGATTTATTTATAATTAGATTATACGCTGCCATTTACTAGCTACCGATAAACATTTTAAGCGTAGAGGTGGTCGCCACTCTCATAGGTATACACGGGCTTTTAATTAAGAAATCTTGATTATAAACAAGGCACAACATTTGCCTCGAGTTTATTCGTAAAGGTGGAAACGAGTTTTAAAAAGTTGTGGAATTAAAACGAATAGGCACAGAGAATCAATAAGATATCGGAACATCGTGTTGCGTAAAAAGGATATTAATTACGATTTAATTAAACGAGACTGATATCGGGTCTATTCCAAGGCACAGCGACTGCAAAACTCTTTATACATAATTATACAGTTGGCAGTGTTAACGAAACAACAAACATATCGTATTACCAATTATGCTCTTGTATCGCGGTCTGGGATTTGTCCGGAAGAGAGCGAGAGGGGCGGAAAGAAGGATCAAGCTTTGATTCCGTTCGAACGAAATCCGACAGTTTAATTGAACGTTTCCTTCTGACGCGTTTGTAATTACGGATTTGAGTGAATTATTCCACGCCGCAGACGCAGGGTTCCTTTCTTTTTCTCGTTTCTGCCCCCCCCCCCCTTTTTTTGTTGCTCAGTATAATTAAAGTATCAACGATACGTATGCCACGGTTTGTATATATGGGAAAAATGTTGTTAAACGTACATAGAGTATATATAAATTTATCTCGTATTAATTATTTTGGACGACATATTATTTATTTATTCATAGAGGAGCTATGTTAATTTTTACTATAATGCAGTGTGAAATATTATTAGTATTAAATTAAATTATTATCACTGACCTTATCAGATGATTCTTCGAGGTCGATGCTTGGAAGACTCATCAGAATCGCCAAGACTGGAAGTTTATTACACCGACCAGCAGTTCTGAAAGCAGAGAAAATTAATAAATTAATAAAATTAATAAACCCCAGGGCTCGTAATTACCGTAAATTTATTATTACTCTACTTAAACGCAGCGTGCTTGCGAACAACTCTCGCGAATCCCCTTAAAATCAATATTTTCCAAATCACTCTGTTTTCCGCGTGAATCCCAAATGATCGAAACGCGTCCCCCGAAGCCGCGATGTAACGTGAACGACGAAAGATTGACGAACGTTCGGAATGCCTTCCGGATGGCTGACGTGCCAAAATTCCAGTCTCGCGGGATCAGTTTAGATCAGAGGAGCGTGTCTCCTTTGCGAATCATCATACTTTCCGCTGATATACGAGATGTCAATTTAATTGCAGAAAATACTTCGGGACGACACGCGAGCCTCGCGTCGGCCAGTTTAAATTAGAGCAGTCTCAAAGACCCGCGCGAACTCGCGGAATTCGAACAACGGGACAACGAACGGGTACGCTTCGAGGGAAGGAACGGCGGGCTTCGATTACAGGTCGAATTGCTCGCAACAACTTTCCTCGAATACTGCGAGCGACTTTGTCCAAAAAAAAAGAAAAGAAAAGACAAATGGTGTACGATGAAAAGATTACGATGGAGTTTCAGCTACTTTTACTGATATCTTTTAATTGACGGGAATCGGATGGAAAATATCCATAATAAATATTGAAACTATCGATTAAACGAGCACACATGGAAATTAGATATATTAGTAAACATAAGTTACTGGACAAGATTGGTGGCGATTCGGGCGACGAACCTTTGATATCTCAGCTATCAAATCGCTTATACATTTGATTACTCTCCGTTATGTTTGGGATGAGAATGTACATTCGATTTTAATGTTGCCAAGCTTCGTCGCACGTTTGATAACGAAGATACCACGATAACGTACAAGTACGAAAGATCTTTACAAAGATTTACGCGATACGATTGTGCGCGTACCATATCCCCGACCGGTTCACGAACCGCGACGATACCACGACGTTACCGAACGAAAAGCAAAACACGACTGACGCTAACCTACGGTAGACCGGGACGCGCTTCGCTTCGCGAATCGAAATCCGTCGATTCCTAGCAGATACAAACGTTTCGCGTCGTTTCGTGCGTGGAATACCCAAGAAAACATGTCGAATGAACTGAGCTTTAGTTAGACAAAACGGAATTACTACATATTAACGAGCTAATATTGCACAGATATTCGTTTATTCGACGTTCTAAGTCCATAATTACTTTATACTTAATAGCATTTTGCGGCCGTTATCGATTATTCAACGCGTTAGCACGGGTGCGAGAAATACTTGTACGCGTGCAGCTAAAATTGAAAGAACAAATCGTTTAAATGATAATACAGAAAGTATGTGATCGTTTCTTACGGCGTTAATCATACGAGCATATAAAAATGTACGGCGGCCCGAGGAGGTAGCACGGTAATTAATACGGAAGAAAATTAAAACGGGGAAAGCAATTAACAAAAGAACACACACGGGCGTTGTAATACCGGTGGCCGGTTGCAAAGTAAACTGGTAAACAAAACCGGTTTAATTAAACGTTTCCGCGCAAAAACTGTTGGAAAGTCTCGAAAGTGGAAATTAACGAAGACGCCGTAAATATTTTATTTCACAGGAGAATCACCGGGTAAGGACGAGCCCCATCTTCCTCGTAACCCTTATTCCATCTCCCTCTTTCGCCGTTTCTCGCGACGCTTCGCGAACAAGAAATCATAATTTCCATTTGTCTTCGTTTCGTAAATACTTCGGATAACCGAAGTAGGTCCTATCAAAAGTCCCCTCAACTTCCCTAATTACGCTGCCTCGCGGAGCCGAGTAAACCGTGCAAACGCAAATACTACGTTTACAGTGGCATCAAACACGCTCGTCCCTAAGCTCGTCTTTCGCACGATTGCTGAATCCTTCGAAAACAAAAAAAAAAAGCTATCCTGTTGATGGAATAAAAAAAAAAAGGAAGGAAAATTGTACAACAGAGAGCCAGCGAGGTTTCGTATCGGACCGATCCTCGTACTCGCGGGGTAACTTCGCGCACAAGTAATTGCGAGATGCTGGCTATCGAGCCGACGTAACTTCCCGCCTCAACTTTATTTACCCACGCGGCCATTTAATTAGAAATACGGACGCCCAACGGGAATGATCAGTCTTGCCTGGATGTTCCGCGAGATCTGCGCGGGAACTCGTGTAAACATGCGGTCGATATGATAGCGAACCACCGCCTGAAAGATGGAAATTTTCACTTACACTTTATAAGAGTAAAGTTCTCGTGATAGTAAGTATGTATGGTGGTAATAATTGCAACGTAATAAATAATAATTAGTAGTGTGCTGTTTTTTTTTTTAGGACGACGGAAGGGTGGAGAAGTGAAAAGGGTAGAGGGTCCATTATATTCTTGCGAAAGAAGCACAAGTGGTGTGAAATGCTGAATAAAAATTCGTCGACATTAAAAATAACACGACGAAAAGGATAAGAGAAAAAATAAAAAGCGCCGCGTTTCTGGACGAGAAGGAACCCTACACAGGGCTGGGGCAGTGCGAAGGAGGCTGGTGGAGAACGACGAGAAAAAGAGGGGGCGGTCTGGGGTGGCCTGTTCCCCATTAGAGTGTCTCCGCGGGCGTTTAATCACCCAATTAAGAGGATTTTCACGTATGTTAATTAGTCGAAACACATGCAAAACGCGTCGCGTAGCCTTCCTTCGTCTCCTCTTCGCTTCAACCTCCCCCGCGCGTTTCTCTCTCGAGGCCTCCGGTAGTGCTTGAAACCCGCGGGACCGAGGGTCTCGATGGCACTCGACGGCTTAAAAAGAGATCAAAAGGAGGCTCTCGTGTCACAAGAAATATCCACGTGTATACACGAATGCGCGTTTGCGTTTTCATGACGCTGGGGCAAATGTAACGGAACCACCTACGCGCACGCCTAGTTCTCTCGATGCGGAGAACCGGCGAGAAGTCGGTTGCTGAACTCCGGAGAAGGAAGAGACGTGCTAAACCGTCCTCGTGAATCAGATGCCGCCTGAATGGAGAAAGGAAAACGCGGTGGTTAACGTCACTGGGACGAGCCGCTCGTCGACCCTCGAACTACCTTCTCTCACGTGCGAAGCTCATCGGGAACAGTAATGTTTTTGATGGACTAGAGGGGCAGTCGTGAGTTTTTCAAAGCCTTGTTTGCATGGAGTGAAAATATCGGTGGTAAGATTTGTGATAGTCTCGATAGAAGTTTGCACGTGGGGTGGGGCAGTTCGAAGGACCCAATTAATGGATGAGTAATGATTTAACAAGGCTTGGAGTAAGTTTCTTTTGTGTGGATTATATGAGGACTAAGCGGAAAATGTACTTAACGATAATCTGCTAATCTCAATTTTGTTTAGGACCAGTATTAATATCTTGCGGTTAGAATTGAATTACTTGATTAACGTTAAAAGAAATCAATCAGCATTAATCGAATCTTGCTTGAACCTCGAGCAAAGCCCATTCGAAATTGAAGTAAAGGAAATTCAATTTCGCAGCACCACGAACGAATTCAATTAAATCAAGCGTCTTCTATTGAGTTACCATGGGACAAGGTTTTCCATTGTTTCTTGACGAAACGGTGGATGCAAAAAGGAAACAGCACACACACACACGGCGGCAAGGTCCGCTAACGAAGCGATATCGAAGAAGAGATGGTGGAAGAAACAACGTGGGCTATCTATTCAATTATCACCTTGGAACAGGTAATCCCATTTCACGACTTCCGGCCGTTCTCGGTCTTTGAGCGACGTGTCCTGTGACGCCGGCGGAACGCGATTCGCCGCTTTTACGCGCGCAGAAAACGATTCCCTATATCGTCTAAATACTAATCAAATACGCAACTTCATTAACAGTGATTCCATAAATCGTAAGCCACGTTTCGCCGTTGTGCTTTCGTTCAAAGCTGATCGACGAACGTTTTCACTGAAGGGCAACGTATCGCGAAATTGGAAAACGATCAATTTCAGCGCGGTACCGATCTAAAACCAGGGGTCCATTCGGCGAATAATTTATCGAATGGAATTTTAAAAGGGTTAAGGTAAATAAAACAAACGGATCGCCGTCGTAGTCAAGTGGTTGGAAATATCTTTCGCGGCAACGCACTCGCCGTGAATTCGTTCCAACTTTCCCCTCTTCCGCCCCGTCGTCCGCAGCGGCATCGCCCCGTCTCGCTCGTCAGGCGCACGAACTGCACGTTTCGCAGACAAGTCTCGAAGACAATGACAATTTCAACGACCATTCATTTTCCAGTAATGTGTTCTTTGGCCGGTCTTTTAACTGTGCCAAATGACTTTAAAATCGTGACGTTGGTTAATGGGCTTCGTTCGCCCGCTGCACACTTCCTCCCTCTTCTTTTTCCCTCGCGAAACATTAAACAATTACAAATTTTCTGGGCTTTCGCTTTTCGAGCGGCCTGCGTAATTAGGCTTTTGTACGCTCCGCCCGTTCCGCTGCCCTCTTTGTACATACAAAACGCACGTATCGAAGAGGTGGAAGGAAATGTAACTCCAACAGGCTTTGACTGTTCTCGTGAAAGATTTAACAGAAACAGCCGGGTACAATGAAAAGTGGCGGGAGAAGTTAATATTTGCCCCGTTGGATTCGCATCACCGTTCAAGAATACCTATAGAAGTTGAAGCTGGAGGCCGCGGCGGGTTCATTAAAAATCGAAATGCTCGATTGAAGTTATGGGAAACTGGAACGAAAGCTATTAACCCTATCAGCTGATTTCTCGATATCCTTTATCGTTAAAAGCGTGCTCATTTCCTTCGTAAAGTAAGATTCTTTCAGTATTTGCCGATTCGCAAATTCGCATGCAGCTACAGGCGAAAGAGTCGGGGAAATTGCACTGCAAGGAAAACACATGATCGGCAATAATGGCGTTCAGGAAAACGATCGCGCGATAAAGCAACGAAACACAAGGGCTGCTCGATCAGATTATTTTCCAGCGGGCTGGACGAGAACAGAATAATCGATTGTAACAGCGAAAGGACTAACCGGACTATTTGACCACTGCTGCTTTCGAGAAACATTGATAATGATCCATAGTGATACGCGCGTCGATTGACCAATAGCAGCGTGGAAATGTGATAACCGTGGATGCATCGATTAAACCGCGGAGGAGATTTGAAATCTTTGACAGCATACGGCTGCGTTCTCGCGTGAGCAAACAGGCGAGCAGTCGCAGCCAGACCCAGCATTCAAGCGTCCGGAATTTCTGATGATGATTTAGTCTGAATTCCGGGATCTACTCATCCATTCGCACGGGAACGCGATGGTGAAAATTTGCTTAATTCTCCACTTATTACCAAGTACTTGTTACCGCATTTGTCATTCGTTGCCCGCGGAAAATGAAACGAGTAAACTCACAGGTGTGCTGAACATCTGCGAGGGGGAAAGACAATTTCGCAACATAGACTGCGACAGAAAGTACTTTTTTGAGGAGCGTTCAGAAAGGTAGCTTCGATTAAAATGGTTTTATCCCTTACGGTATTATTCACGATTCTCTTTATAAGACAGATTGTTTTCATTTGGAAAACGAATGTATTACTTTCACTGATGTAATAGCGATAACAGAGAATTAAACGGCGCAAAATAATCTCAATGCAGGCTGAAATTGCTTGAACGAAAGATAAATGCAATAGGGCATTGTGCAATAGAAGAAGATTGGAGATTGAGGCACCTGTATAGAATTTTCATCAGTTTCCAGAACGCCGTTCTGCGCAGAAACAGAGAAACTTCGCCCCAAATGCTCGGCCTGTAACGATACTCTTTAAGTCCGGGGGCCACGGGTCGTCCACGTATTCAGATTGTAAATTTACGAGTAGTTGAAAATGAACTATCGGGCGAGCGGCCATACACGACGAGCCAACTGTAATTCATCTATAGGCTAGTGGCTGCTTTTATTCACGTAGCGATGGAAATCTACTTGTGTCACAGGGGTTGAAGTATGGGCCCCTATCTGTTTCCTATGTGTTCAACTAATGCCGTCGTAAAATATGAATAACTCGGGGAAACAGTGCCGATAACGGTTCGAGGAAAGTATAGGTGACAGCGTGCGTGCGTCGGACGTAAAGTAAAAGGAAACGAATAAACGATCAAGGGAAGTGACAACTGTATTTGATTAAGAGGGGTAATAAGGCTTCGTGTGAACTCGCGTAAAGGACGCCAAGTGACAAGAGTCAGGAAGGGAGAAAAAAAAAAAAGAGGATGTCGCTGGAGGTATATTGTTAGTATCGACGATTACTGTTTACTGCCGTTGAGGAGTATTTTTTTTTCTTTGTCATTAAAGGGACTCTAATCCGCCCTTTTATTTACCTTTTAACGTGTGATTAATTTCGCGTGCAGGCATGAATTATTTCTAGCCTTCCGTCTGCCCTCGTTTACCCTCTGTTACCACTTCTAGCCCTGTAAATCATTCATCACCTACGTTTCTCCCTCGTATCCTTCTTTCGCAACTAGCCTACCTCGTTAACGAATATCGAAACGTTCAATTTCTTGCCCAGAATGTTCACTTGGGGCCTATCAGGGGCGCGAATATTATATGAGCGAACAACGTAAATATTATCAAGATTCGTATGCTCGTCCGTTCGTAATAAATTGCAATGTCAGTTGAACCGGACAATTTCAGTCCGTCCAAAGTTCTAAAGTATGAGAAAATAGTCTTTGTTTTGAGGCAGGAGCTATCGTGGGTGGCCGCGCGTGTGTGTGTGCGTGCGAGTTAACATACGGGGTAGATGCGCCGGGACAGATAAGGGGAGATACGGTTCGGTTTAAGGAAGCGGTTAATTACCAGAAGATAGAAGATTGCCGGTGGCACGGTCTTATGCTTCGAGTACAACCAAAAGAACCCCGATCCTCCGCCCTGTCTTGCCGGTCGCGGAGAATGCCCTCGGGTAATAATCCTTCAGAGATTTGAACCCATTAGCGGCGCACCTATCGACCTGTTCGCTCTCGATACGGTCGGAAAGAAATGGATACGAGGATACGGTTAGAGGGATCGTAAATAAACTTGTAAAGATTAAAACAATATAGGATGATTGAAGGAGGGGGAAACGTAAAATATGAAAAAAACAGTTTTTGCACTTTTGCAATTCCTGTACAGACCTTCGACCGATTTCAGTTTGCCGATTCGCCGATTCCCTCATAATTGCCATGGAATTTTCGCCGTGTAGCGGCTGTGCAAGTAGATATAGCGTAACTTGATTTCCTGGCCCCGTCGAAGGTAACGATTAATCGATGCTGCTGGCTACAATTAATCAAACTCGCCGCGTTTCCTAAATCTATTATTGCTGGTTTAGCCAGCCGCTTTTCCACGGACCGTTTTGATCCGCAACGCGATTTCGTGGAAAATAAAGTGTACTGGTTGCTCGAGCGGGCCAGTGTGCGTTTCGGGATGATCGACCAGTTGACTTAGTAATATTTACGGCGAAGATCAACGTCTGATATGCTTTGTATAATATTGGGCTACTGAAATGATTATAAATTAATTATCAAATAAGTGCTGCTATTATAAATTGCAATCTTCCTACCGTATAAGAATTTTATCTTCGAACACCTATATTTCTCTTTAAGCGCACGAGTCGAATTAATTTCATAGAAGATATACACCGGCGTAGCACACCTTAACGATTGGACAGCGATGTCACAAGGAAGAGCTGGAAAAACGTTTTGGCCTCATAAAGAATTCCTCTGGAGCTCGTTAAAGCGTGGATGGCGGAACGGAAAAGACGAATGCTGTCTATTAAAGCGATACACGATAGGAGAAAGCTATGCACATTCACCGCGAGGTGTAACTTCGCGTTGGCGATATCATCGTTGGCAATATCAATTGATCGGAGCGCACACGCTCAGGGCGAGGAGGATATTAAAACCGTGCACCGTGTTCCATCGTTCGATTTTATTGCAGTTGATATCGATAAGCGTTATTAATTATTGTTAACGATCCTCTAATCAACGTATTGGGTTATCGGCTATCGAGGGTCCGTAATAAAGCTTCGCAATTTGATAACGTTAGAACGCGGCGCGATTCACGTCAATACGGTTAATTGCTGCTCGCCGTTGCTCGTACGTACGTGAATAAGATCGCGTGCCGCGTAGCCGTATATCGCGCGTAACTATTTGTAAAATTACAGTTCCGGGAGACGAGCGGCCGTGACACGTTGCGATGAATTTCAGATGCGACGAGCGAAATATGTATACGTATTATGTAATACTTTCCGCCAAGAACTTATTAAACGGTGTTCCTGTTACGAGTTAAGAAGGTAATGAAGATATGTATTAATATAAGGCACAATATACGATATTCGCGAGATCATTGCGAAGATAACTTAATCTCCAAGCAAAGGCAAGGGAGATCAGAAGTCAATTTTTAATAAGAAACAACAATTCCTACGACTCCTCAATATTCCCTCCATCGTAGAAGAAAAAAACATTCTGCACTGTCCACGGAGATGTCGCGTTTTCGATTCGATCGACGAAGAAAAGGCGAACGGCGGGACGGGGTGTAACGAAGGAGTTGCGCAAAGTGACAACGGCGTGGTATCGCGTGAGCCAGCTAACAGGAGACGGGGCGCAAAAGAAAGGACGCGGAATTTGAATGGCGCATAAAAATGAGATGTTTAGATGAAAACAAGGAGATAAGCGGACACGGGGGAACGGACGGCGGTCATTTAAATTGTAATTTCCAGTGGCCGGACCCTCTGTACAAGGGATCGCGTGTCCGTAATGTATGCGCATCTCAAGACGTGGAACGTTCCACCTTTAACACGCCAAGCAATGCCGCGTAACCTCATTGCTAGAGTGTCACGGATCGTGGCGAGTGACCGAGAGGGAACGATGATGAAACGCACCGGGACCCGTTCGAATTTTTCCTACACGATAATTATGTTTTTTTTCTGTTGTATTGAGTTCTAGCAGATTTAACCAATTGCGAATGCGATCATTGTCACCTGTGGCATAGGACTGCTTTATCTTCTGGATCTCGAGGAAGTAAAAGATTTCATGATTGATGGTTCATGTGCAATGTTGGGTAAAATTTATTATTCGCGCATGGGGCTTGGTCGTGGAATTTATCAGAATTTGATTATCGCGCTGTAAACGAACGGCAAAAAAAGAGCGAGCGTTATTTATGGAACGAGTCGATGTGACGCGGAAGTGTTCTAATTAAAATGGAAAGCGACAAGTCATGTTGTTAATTGATCCTCGACGGTGGTCAGGTATACGCGCGATCTCAGGGACTGGAAAATGTACGTTCAATTGAGCCTCTGTAAGCAATACATCGCGAACATAACTGTTTTCGATAAACATCTGAATTAATTCAATGCACAGAATCCCAAGTATAACGCGAAGGAAGGATTATTAAAAAAAAAAAGTATCGTTCCGTGGAATCCAAGCTTGAACTACGATAGTTCTTAAATCAATGGGACAAATACTGAGATGGCTATTTAATTATAAAACAATTGACGAACACGAAGCAGTCTAATTTCATTGCTTACAGTTACTCTGTAAAAAAATCGCGCGCTGTAGAATAAATTCGAATGACCGCGAGAATTTCTCTCGGGCTTCGCTTCCGTATAAAGATCATCGTAAACGTAGACTGACACCGTTAGAACGTGACAAAGTTGACCCCGAAGGTATCGTTTCGGTTTAGAGTAAGTTTTCTTTTTTTGAAACACAGCTTCCCCGTAAACGCTGCACCTACCCGTCGGTTTAGCATCGTTCATTTTGCATGCCAACGACGCGACCGCGACGCCTCAGGCTTAACAAAACGTCACTGACAGCGTTTCGTTCGTTTGCAAAATCGGCACCATAAAAAAAAGCCACCGTTTCATGGAGACCGAAATGTCACAGCATTCGAAAGGCATGTACTAAGCACTGTGAAACATGAAAAACCATAACGCCCCGAGGGATCGCTCGCAGCCATCGTGACTCTCATGACCTTTCTGACACGGGGATCCATGGAACTTCATCACCCTACGCGGATCGCAGGATATTCGTCGACTTGATCACCGAAGTATTCGACCGCGTTAAGCATTTAGTAAATTCTATACAAAATGTATCAATATGGATGAAAATAAACCTTAGTCAATATTTTATTTTTAAGGAGCTATATTTGGTGCCAAAAGTCCATATTTTATACATCCATGTATAATGTATATCATAAAAGTGGAATAAATGAAGAGATTTGTCAGTTTGTGTTAAGCGAACGGATGACTTTTGTAACAAACTGTACATATACTATATTTAACTTTTAGGAGATCCGTATAATTAATTTTAATGAACGTAATGCTTAGGCATTACAAATTTTCTGCACAATTGATAGATTTTACGCGAACATTTCGGAGGATTAATTCCAATAACCAAGCCCAGAACAACGGACGTTTTTGCATTAAAAAATATATATACAATGTACGAAACACGACAGATGCTTTACAATATTGCGAAAAGGTCGATATAACGAGCCTCGGACCGTCCGGTTTCCAAAATGTAGCTACTGAATAAAATTCCAATATTTATGAGGCGGCTCATTTCATGCAAAACGCATCCCGGAAATTTACATTCCACTTTTTCCCGTATTTTAATAAATTACTCGATGCTCCAGCGGGGCTCGTGCGCCAGCGATCCGTGCTTTCATCGATGCTCACCGATTTGAAGATAAAAAAATTGAAAACATTATTTCTGTACGGTTTATTATTTGAAATATCATAGTTCCCGGCTTGTCGCGCTGTATCCCACATTGCATTTCGGCTTCGTTAGATATTACAGTTTTACGAACATATTTTCGTATTCCCGTAGAAAAACGTAGATGATCTTAACGGTATCAGCGATTATCAGTGCTAAATCTGTAAAAAACAAAGGCAGTTTTATTGAAACAGAGTTGCATTAAATCCTTCTCGCTTCGCCGCATATTTTCGTCCAATTTAAGCAGCCAATTCAAGACATGGTATTGCGAAACGAAAACCGTATAAAATTCAATGGGCTGAGAATAATATATTACTGTCTATCGACTTTTACAACGATTACCAACACACTGGCGAATCCCTGGGTCCTATTAACAAACATATTTATCGGGCAGCGAAACAATTTCGGTCAGCCCCGTGCGAGATTCTTCCACGGAGGAGATACCCGGGCACGATAAAACCATGCGTAGAATAATTGGCTGTAAAATTGAGGGACGACGAGAGCAAGGGGGTGGCAGAGGGTTATCCACGGCGTATACCATCGAACCTTTTCTTTTCGCGGGACAACGGCCAGCAGGAAATCTTGTTTCGGCCAACGTCGTAAATATCTCCGAATATTTTATTGTACGACAATTTTTATGGTAATCGTCATTATAAATTCCCGCGGATTATTTATGCTCGGCGTGTTTATTAAAAGAACAGAGGGCTTCTTATCTCGCGCGTCGTCAGTCGAAGTTCAGGGATCGATGGACGTAAATCAGTGCACTGCTGGATGGACCTTCAGCGTGATCTCTTTGAATTGCCTGCTGAGAAATTCATTAAGGGGCCCTCGTTAACGATGGGAAATTTATAAGTGTGTCTAACCATGTGTCTTCGGGCTTCACGTCGACTCGGCGGACGAAAATTTGTGCCCTTTGGATTCACCTGTCGAACACTGAAAGCTGTGATCTTTTTCCGAGTACGACTGTCAGTCAATCGATACGATTATCGTGAGGAAAAATATATGTTTTACGATTAAATGTTATTGTTTAACAACGATAGAGGATCAGTGTGAAAGGTATCAGCATTAAAAAAAAAACTGGATAGTGTGCTATGTGGTAATTTTGCAAAGACACACCACAGAAGTACAGGGTGCAAGGTTTCTCGTTACATTATGCCGCGGGGCTAATTAATTTCTCAAGCGGGCTACCATTACGCGCGCGGCCCGGTCTAAGCATCGTCGCGATATACATAATATGGAAGGCGCGTTAATTAAAATCCTCCGCTTCTATGCACTCGAACTTCGGCTTATCCTATCGTGCAAAACTGACAGCGATGTCAGTTGGCCGCCCGAAAAAGAAATAGACAATACAATTATCCCGCGCTGGCTGGCGTGTAAATGTTGTTTCTGTGTGACACTGATTTATATTTAAATAATATTTCTCTGGAAAAACGCATTCGAACGACCCGAACCAAAAAGGGAGGAAGAATATTGCACAGGCCCGAAACAGCATGGGAATTCCAATCTTTCAAAACGGGATCGAGCAAAGTGGGAAGGGGGGACGGGAGTGGAGGGCAGCGTAAATCAAGCCGGTAGCACACGCTGGGCCCAAAGTCCGGCGTAAATGCGAAGGCGGGCTAAAGAGTGTAAAGGAGGGATGGTAGGGGCAGCTAAATGATCTCATTAGCACATTCCTGGCCGGCCAGCCTCGCCATGTGTCAACCGAAGTCGTACTCTCGCCCCTCGGAAACGATTCTGGAACAACGACGACATGACTGTCATGTAAATAATCTGCTGCTTAGCCACTCTAACGAACGAACGTCTGTCCGTGCCGTGTCGAGGAGCACGGTGGAACACTTTTTTGCGTCGTTATTCGCGGCTCGTTGAAGAAAATTAAGTGTGCGCGCAGTGAGACCCGACCAACTCAGATTAAAATGTATTCTAACTTTTTTCTTTATTAAGGTTGTTCAATTTTTTACTTTATCACTTCGTCTTCGCGATGATAAGACAGTGAAAATGTAATTACTACCGTTATTATGATTTAGCGGAATTTGAACTACATTTATCAGTGTCACCATAATATATTAATCTTGCTACGTTTCGGAGAGCCTATTCTCGCTTATTTATAAATAAATCATAACGTGACGCTTGCTAAGGTAAATAGAATGGCAGGCCAGCGCGACGCAAAGGGAGAGAGTGAATACCGTGGAGTGACAAATATCACCAATCCGAGGGCGATTCTGTAAGTCCCATCAAGACACATCACACTCGTAACTTGCAATTTAGTTATCGAAACGGTTACGTAATCGTACGTCATCGGATTCCCGTAAATCACATTTACAACGTGTGCACCCGGGAGCACACGCGTACGTTCTTGCTACGAGCTGCAACTAGTACACGAAGGGGGTCGTTAAAAAAATAATATTTCACGGGAAACTACGGCGGAAAGCGAATTTATGTAAAAAAAAGGGGGGAGGAAGAGAAACAGATAGGTATAGGAGGAGAAAAGGGCTTTAAATCATGCAAGTTTTATCTGAAACATTTTTTTCCATCCCACCGTCGGCTACCGATCGAGTGGATATAATACAGATGGACAGACCGTGCACGTACGTGCAGACAGTCGCAGGAACGCGACTACATATCATCTCGGAGGGTATAAATTTTCGTGCATTTTGCGCGCGACTACGTTGTAAATGCAGGACAAACAACAAGAAAAACGACGCACGATTTGGCCTCCCAGCGCGAAACGAAGCCCCGATTATCCGACGAGCGTGCCGCGGCGGATTTTTAATAACAAGTTAGTCACTGGTAGCTGCAACCCAGTTCAGAATAAATAAAAAAAAAGAAAAATAGAAAAACGAGGAAGGGAAAAATTAATCGTGGAAATACGAATATCAGTCCGCGGTTTATATTGGTCGATGTCTCGCGTTCGACAAAACACGTTGAATTGAGCATTGTACACGGAAAATTGGGAATGATAGAATATACATTTTTTTTTTTTACTTACAGCATAATTGTGACAGTCTCTTAATTAATTTGCGAGCGGAAACTATCGTTGAACACTGAATTTATACGGAACGAAAATAATGTTATTACAAAAGTTGCCAAGCAAAATATCTTGTATCTTGTTAAAGAAAACGACGTCGTTAACGGCGGTATGCAATAATCCGACACTCGCAGTTACAGCAGAAAATTGTACGAAAACTTGGACGATGAAACTTTCATCGTTGAAGAATTTTTATGACTTGTAAGTTACTGGGGATCGTAAATATTACCAACGGAATTAAGCACTGCCGAAGAAAGGGGGAAGATATTTCTTTAACAGGTGACGAACTAAGATAAATTAAATACTTTCGTAGATTAGAATGAAAAGCGCAGTGGAGTGGATGGGCAAATATGAATGCGTTACTTTTTCTACGCGAGGCGAGCACCGTCGTGCAATAGAGGACTAGAAGAATTCAAATTTAACGAGGAAGAATGTTTGAAGAATTCAATATCAAAGTTGGATGTAGCCATGATTCCTGGAGTCATGCAATCTTTTCAGAACGCAACTCGTACGGCCTGAGATTGTGGGGGTGTGGGGGCAGATTGCTATGTAGCGAGAAGTATCGATAGAGGATGAAAAGGAGGACAGTTCAAAGAAATCTTGAGCACACAATAAATCTAAGCCGGAGCCGCTATCCGGTATGACTCAATCGGGGAGAATGCGTTATTGCGAAAAGTGTTATGTTTAAACGTCCCAAGACCCGCTGTTGAGAGAGTAGGCCAGTCAAAAATTGTATAGGGCGGGCTCATTAGTATGGCTCAGAATCTTTTTAATGCCGAGATATTTCACGACATTTAAATTATAATCTAATGATAACACTTTCAGGACTTTCTCCCTTAGAAAAAATACAAGTTATTCTTAATGTGATCGTAAGGATAATCTATAAATACAAAGAATTAATTTATCTAGCAGGACAAAAAAAATGTAAAGTCCCATACGTTGAAAGGAAAAAGAATAATAATATGATAAACACGTCTCTGGGATAAGCGTACACATATAATTCGAAGATTAATTTAGAAACAAAATGGAATCCCGTCGAAAGATCAACGTAAACATCTCCGAGAGGGCTTGACAGAAGAATCGAAATCGCTCGACGGTCCTCGCGCAGAAAATTGGAGCTCGTTGTCTTGGATACGTGATATAGCGTGTCGGTGGAATGGTAGATGCGGGTCGGGTTAGGTACCCGGAGTAATTGGTCCCGTATTACATTCTTGGTGACCCCCGAAGACTCGAGTCTCGCACAGAAACAGAGGAAAAGACAAGGCGTTGCTTTGTACGCTTTTATTGCTGGCCGAGAGCAGAGTCGACGACGTTGATCTCATTGCCTCCGAAACCGGAAGGGGATGGAAAAAAAAAAGAAAAGCGCAAGAGAGGTCTGCCCGCAATCCCAGACGGGACGTGGTCTAGTGAACTTTCGCTGGGGGAATCTCTTTCTTTACGATCTTCCTCGAAGGTATGATCGTTGCTGATTTTTTGAGGCAGTCAAAAAATTGTTAAGCATAAGCCAATTGTTAGTATTGTTAATATGTTTTGATCGCTGTAAGTATCCTTCATTGCGCGCTATTATTGGTTTCGATAAAGAAAGTGGGAACTAATTCAATGGATAATTATTACATATAAACAAGAATTCAATGAACTATTAGACGCAGAAATAATTCAGCGTTTTCTGTGTAAGTACGTCTGGCCATTACTTTTGTCATACCCTTTACGATACACGTTATTCTCGTTTTTCAGTTTTGAGGGACATTTAATAAACAGTCAGACTTAAGTTTCTCTGCGTCGCCCCTCTTACTATCTTAATTCAATACGCCGCGATGGAGACTTAATTAACTAATTAATTAAATGTAAACTTAACCTTCGGAGCAGAACGCTATCACGATAAAGAGATCAGGGGACATTAAGGAACATCTTAATCACTGCATCTTAATCAACAATAAATTATCAATACGCTTGATAGTTTATTTTCTGATTAATTGATTTTATCCGTATAATTTTAATACTGTTTGTATTCGTCCAGTATTGATGCGTCTGATATTATTGCTCACAATTTTCGCATGACCAAACGTTCCTTAATACCATAGACGATCTTTAGCGCGCAAATAGAAAACGAAACGATAGAGCTCGAAGGGGTGGAAGGCGGCTCGAGTACGGGGACAGGGTCTGCGTTGAGGTAAGACGTTTAATGAAATCAGCATGGGTCTGTCTCCTTTCGCAGACTCTCGTCGACGCTGTTTTAATTATACCAGGCTCTCGAGCTAGTTGCACATCTTCCATCCCTCCTCCATGAATCCACCCCTATCTTCACACAGTCACCTGCTTGCCCCCCCCCTCTCTCTCTCTCTCTCTGACTGTCTTCTTTGTTTAGTATAGGTGAAACGGGGAATACACACGAACAGTGTCCTACACGGCGAGACTTTTAGGATGATTAGACGAAGACGTTACGAAATTAGTATCCCTGGGAGACAAAATTGTCGAAGGAATCCGGTTGTTCGGCACGCGTGTACAACGGTGGATGGAGGTTGCGCCACGGTCCCGACGTCTGTCGTTATTGCGAAATACTCAACGGAGACGATCGCCGACGCGCAAATATAGTGTAAACCCTTCCCTCCGCAGGCGTGCTTCGGGCTGCGAGATTAAAGTATTGTCCTCCGTTCCTCCGCCATCGACTTTTCGTCACATTCCTCGTTGCATGAAGATCAATTGTTAGCGTTAAATTTCCTGCTAGCCCATTTTGTGTGTGTGTGTGTGTTTTTAAATTATTGCACGGTGCAAGATTTATGTAAAGGTTTAAAAATTACCTTGAACCGTTTAAGATAAATTTCGCCAGCTGTGGCCCTCCAAGTACAGGATCAACATCGAAATAAATTTTCACAATTATGGATTAAAATGAAATCAATGAAATTTATTACCACTCTGCAGCGTGTAAAATAAACGTGTTTGAAGCTATCGACTTTATATCAACCCTCGTAGAGACTAGTTTTTCTGTAGAAATGGACAGCCCGTTCCGAAGAGGATTCTTTTAGTTTAGAATAATATCAGAATGCGAGCGTGTAAGCGTGAAGCGAACGGAAACAGGCGATCAGCGTCACAGGTAGCGCTGGAGCAGAAAAGTTTAAGGGTGGATGCAGTTAAAATAAACGAAACCGGTAGACTCGTCAGGATTCTTGAGTCTTGACACCTGTTCGATGGTGCCACGTTTCTTCTAATTTTCCTGTTCAAGTCTTTCGGTATCGCAGCGCAAGGATTTTCCGCATTCTAGTAATGTTTGGAAAAGATATTCTTGATCCCCGCCACCTATCCTGCGAAGCGTTTTCTTAAACAGTTTCTAGAGGGAACGGGTGGAAGCAAGGCATCAGACAAAGGCGACACGTGTACCAGGCTAAGGAAAATGCATCAAGTATCGCCGGGGAAAGGAGAAACGTGGAAAGAGAAAAAGGAAGGTGTTACAGCACATACACCAGTGTATGTATATCTTGCCGCGTGCGCTCTTGAAATAAGTCCGTACACGTAAGCGAGAAACATTCAACGTTCTGTAGCGGCGCTAGGCGGATTTAATCCTAGCAAATTAATTCCATTTTCTCCGAGCATCGCGCATTCTCTGTGTTTCGTCCTTCATCAGCTCGACTATGCGCAGCTACCCCTTTTCCCTCGCTCCTATACACACCCCTGCGTCTCCCTTCTCTCTCGCTCGCACCCTCTCCGCGCCGACCCGTCGCCCCTCGAAGCCGCGGTTCCGGCGACCGTGCCTTACCAAACCACCTTTACCCCTTTCGCCGTCGCTTTCCTATCTTCCCCGCCGGCGCCGCTATACCCAGCCACCCCTCCTAGTCCTCCTCTCACCTACCGTCTCAGCCATCCTAGCGCACCCTTGAAAAGCTATACTCGAGCCGGTCTACAAGGAATTGTTAATTGCTCGTGCAGCGCCAATTTGCATAAATCAATTTTAAATCAACCCCCGAGCCCGCGACGAGCGCGCCGTCTCGCGCTCCGAGGCCGTACTGCGAGTGTGCACAGGTGCCGCCGTCCTACAAACTAACCACCCCCGCGATTTCTGTGCCTGCGTGGACGACTGGTCCGTGTACACGCGTACATTAGACTGTTAACCCCTTTGGTCGGGAGGGTGTTAAGCGTCGCATCGAGATTACCGTCGCGATTATGTGTCAGGCTGTTTGAAATAAGAGCGTCCTTTAAGCGGACCGACCATTGCTTTGCTCATCGAACGGTCGCCGAGCTGAGAAACTGTAAGGTGCACACAAGGGGCGGTTTCTCTCCCCTTCTGTTTTCTCTTCTTGCTCATCCACGTCCCTCGAAAAGTTTCGTTCTCGTCATTCTTCTCTTCGTTGGACCTTTGTTTGCCTGTTGGGCATCGGCTAACTGTACAGTTATTCAGTCTGGCGGAGGCTCCTCTTGGATCGGCCACGTTAAAAAGGAAGCGTGGATGTTTCGCGAGGGTGCAGTTGCAGCATCCGGTTCGGGATGTTTGGCTTCAAAGTGGCTGGGCGAATCGGCGCGTAAAACGAACCGGATTGCTCGATGGCGGGATTTAAATCCATACAAGGCAGAATTCAGGAATGGCAGAGCCGTTTCGAATGTCAGACCGGCGGTGAGGCATTTCTAAACAGCTGCTTTTCTCGCTCACGGAGCTTTCAGCTCTTTCGAGAAAGATGAATTCCACGAAGGTGTAGCTTGCCTTCTTGGACTAGAGACGGAGTTAATTTTCTGCTAGCTTGGCAGTTCTCGAAAGAATCGACTTCGTACTGACTGTATTTAAACGAATTGCATCTCCCCTACGTATACGAAAATCAAGTTATTCTACATCGATACGTGGGCATGAATTAAATGAAAGCGAAGCTATAAATAAGCATAGTGAAAACTTTAATTCGTTAAACAATATAAGCAAAGCTAGCCAATCTCTCCTAGGTAACCAGAAACAATTTTGTAAACGAACAAATGACGAACATTGATGAGGGACGAATCGGGGGAGAACCGTATTCGACGATCGGTAATTCTCGCGAAACGCGGGTGGCTCGAGTGGCTGGCGAACGATAGGGCCGGGCAAGTTATCGCTTCGAGTATTAATTCGTCCGAGGAAAGCTGGTGTCGAACGGCAAGCACGATCGCGGGATTCCCCCGTTTTTTCCCCTCTGTTTAATTACGCTCCCTTTGGAGAAAGAGAAAACGGGTGTCGATGTTTAACGAGATTAGAGAGGCGATGGTAATGCTCGCGTGCCGCGGCGTTGTTACGTCGGAAATAAGGGGAGAGAGTTTTTCCGCGTGCAATTCACGCGGCGATTTCATTTCACTACGCCTCGACGACAAGATTCGCTTTGATATTCTTAATTTATAATACAGCTGCGCAAAGATTGCCGGACGTTCGCGCGAATGAAGTTTGGCGGTGACAATTAAGCAAGTATCTGTACAGAATGCAAAGGTGGTTGTCCAGCTTGTGCGTCGATAGTGCTAATGATTCCTCCTTACATTCTTTTCTTTTCCTAGAAAAAGCAGAAACGCGATCAAGAAAATTCCGGCCGGAACCACGCGCCTGTAATCCCGCCACCGTTCTCTCAGCCTAAGCCACGACACGTCGAGAGCACTTTTTAATTAGGATCGACTGATCGAGGAGCGCAAAAGCACCGAGCCCCGTGCATACACGCGCATGCACTCAGAGACGAGAGAAGAGTGCGCGCTGCCATGCATCCCGCGGGATCGATGATCCAAGCCCCGCCGCTGCGAGACGCGGCGCGGCAATATCGTTGGATTCGGCTCGACGCGCTCGAGGACGATACGGTTTGATTGCGCCGGCAACGGCGGGGCATTAATTAGCGTGCATAATTGTTTACCGGCGCTAAACGGGGCTGGATCAATATTTAATTGAATGCCTGCTAAATGCCAGCTGCATCACCGCGGCTCTCAAATCGAGCCGGCTCCTCTGAATAACGGCCTTCGGGTTACAATGGGCTGGAGCTCGAGGCTCGGCTACGACCAACTCCCTCTGTCCCCTTGTCCTACACGATGTTCCATCGAGAACACGGTACACACCCTTTCACCCCTCCCCCTCTATTCTTGCTTCGCTTGCGACAGACTTTGCACAAGTCGCGCGGCGCGGATGGTTTCGTCAAAATTCTGTTGGGTTATTTGAATTTGGAGATTCCGTAGGATTTGGAAGGGTTTGGGAGTAGTAGAGTAGTGGCGGTAGGGCAGAGTTGCTTCTCAATAACCGTCGGGAAGACGAATAGGAGTCGCGCGCAAATTGCTAAGAAATCGGCAAAAAAAAAAAGTCATCCCAAAATCGCCCGGATTTAGTCCAAACCAGGACTAGATACAGAGCGCAGAATAAATAACCAACCTATTCATTATAAAAAGGACACCGTCAACTTCTCTCGGTCTTCAAGTAAAATAAAAATGTATAATACGTATAATCGGAATATAAGCGAGGGATCGATCGCGCGACTAATGTAATATCTAACAATACAGTGAGCATACAGTCAGCGGCAGCGGGGCAGACAACACACGGTATATTTTCCATGGCGACGTGGCGGCCGCTCACGGTGCCGCGTACCTGGCCCGCGCTTTAACTATCCCTCGATCTAAATGCACTCTAATGGACTGCATTAAACAGAGCGACGAGAGGGCGGAAGGGGTCGAGGTGAGGCAGGAGGCTAGCCGAGGTGGCCGCTGGGGGGTGGATTTGAGTTTGGGGTGGTTGCGCGACCGGCTATAGGCTGCCAGCAATGGCTGACCAACGGGCAGAACCTCGAAAGGACCGCTCTCTTCTCTGCTGCTAATACATTTTTCCGGGGCATCGAACCCTCATCGACCTTCAAATTACCCTGATTTTCCGCGACTCACGAGAAAGGGGTGAAAGGGGAACCGCGGCCCGTGGTTTGCCGGTACAAGCGGAGAGAATAAATGGGCGGATCGTTGAACGGGATGGATACTAGCGGTTTTATTTCTGCTGGATTGAGAGGCCTTCTTTGAGCCCCCGTAGAGAGACGTTGCCACGATTCATAGCGTGAAGGGGAATGCTCGGCGGGTAATCGAGGGTGCTGTAGGGTGACTCTTTAGTTGGAGATGCTGCTTGGTACGGTGAGGAATGGGATGGAGACACAGGTTTCCATACGAAGAACTAAAAATTTCTTCAATTGTGCTTCATCGTTTTGTTTTTCTTAATATTAATTTCATCTTACGCAGCAAACATTTCGCTGAAAAATGTAAAAGAATGCTTTGTTTTATGGATCACCAACGAAAATTAAGATTATCGAAGACCATAGAGCGGGGTTAGCGTTGCTATATTAGGGATGGAAATTGGGAATCAAAGCAGGCGAAAATATCGTACAAAGCATCGTTTTCTCTATTTCATTCGTTTAACGAACAAATAAGGTCTGTGTTTTATGATCGTGGAAGTCCGGTAGGTTGAGGAATCGACGACAATTTTCCGGGGATGGAAAGTCAAACACCGAAGGCCCTCGTCTGAGTAGTTCATCCCCGATTACTATGGCGCGACTGCAATTACTTCAATTAATCGAGCGAAAATGAGAAGAGGGGACACCACGATAGTAACAACACGGCACTATTGCTCAACCGAAATTAACAAATGCTGAAGAATCACTAAAATTTTCATGGAAAATAATCGTGACTGTTATTAATAAAATGACAACCTTTAGCTTAATTTGAGCTCGCAACTCATCTTAAGGTTCTGAAATAATTAGTTTCAATAACACGTTACTAAATCTCTTCCTATCTTTACAAATGCAACAAAATTCTGTTTCGATATTAAAACAAATAGGCAAGTTATATTTTCTGAAGCGAATAAATAAAATCTGATAGGAGCGATACTTAATAGCAAAGCGACTCGTGAATTAAATGAGATCACGAAAAATAACAATTCTTTATTCTTTCGCGCAAAACACGAACATCGAGTGAGCGGGTACGCGAAACGGATCGCGTGCAAGAGACGCGTCAGAGCGATCAAGATTTCAACCATCGACACTGTGCACGGCGTTTACAATAATAATGAGGGCGGCTGCTCGCCAATTTAGCTTCTAAACTTACGATACTCAGTTTTTATTATATAAACTATCAACATAAAAGAAATTCTAAATACTTTCTCGTCAAATCGGACGGGAACAAGGCAGCAAAAGAATATTCTCAAATAGACGTAGAAAGACATTTTTGAAACGGAAGTAGTTTCCTTTTTCCGGCTAGCACGTTCCGCGTCTAATCAAACTGCATGCAGGCTCGTTACTAATGGATGTCGGTGTGCCAGAACGCCATAAAGTCGTGCAGCGTGTCAATTATTCATACCCGGTCTCCTGCGTTGTGCATCGCGAACGGACATGCAAAGGGTTTTTATGTTAAACTCGATGGTGCAGCGATGGAATAAGTCACTTAAGGGATCGATACAGCGAAACACGTGGCGTCGCGCTCCGGCCGCGAAGAATAAGGAAACACTTTGCCATGCATTTTAGTGGTTACCAGCGACTTCATTGATTTCTGCCTCGAATACCAGTTATTTCGCAAAGTAGCCTGTAAGTCGCTTATGAAACAGTAATGTTCCGTAAATGCGGTAATACGTGCCTTATAGTCTTGACTTATGAATTCCTTTTTATTCTTTTCTCAGTAAAAAGAAAACCATTACGAGGACGGCAAGGTATGTGCTACTTCTATTTAACGAACGTGTTCCATTATTTATCTATTCTTTTCTAATCTATTTTCAGCAATCGGATACTGCAGGTAATCTGAGACTGTGTTTGTTTTAGCGAGAAAATGATTTACTCGTTACTTTTCTAATTTCAACATGAAATTCATTAAAATCGTTACTATCAGTTCTCCATTGACTGAACCACTTTTCGGCCAGAAAAGTGATCGGGCACGTATGCACGCGTACGTGCGGTCGCGTGTCGCGGTAGACGAAAGCCCGCGCCGCGTTTACGCCGCTAATGAACTCAACTTCCCAAGCGGTGGCCGGACCATTGTCTCCGGAGTCGGGCACAGATTGCGACTTCTCCTTTTATCGTGCTGCTCGTCGCGTAATCGGATTAAAGACAAAGGAGATTACGGCTTTTTAAATATCCCCGGTGAAATAATAACAAGGCTTAGGAATTCGACGTCGAGGTTGTAGGGAAAAGGGAGTCGCAATGGGTAGGAACACGAGTGCCGGTTCGACACGGTGGCAGCGAAGTTCCGTTTGATTCCCTAAATCGGAGCCGAGTGTAATTATAGCGAGGTGGGGGGATGATAATTGTGTATCGTCGATTATCCGGCTGTTGAGCGCGCCGCTGCGAGTGCAACATACCTGCGGAAAGAGGGCCAAGTTATCGGCGAACCAGTCTGATTATTGATTCTTATTAATTGAACTGATTTACGCCGCGCAAGAATTCGTCCAGTAACGAGAGAAATGAGAAATAATTGCTCGCTAATTTAAAAAAATTTCCAAGAAGTCCAAATTTCCAAACGCCCAAATTTCTGCGGGATCTAAACGTTATAGCGATATAATCTCTAAGTCTGTAATTCAATATAAATTTCTTATCACAGGAGTCTACTTAGTTTAAAAAGCATGAGTAGACGGACCAGTTCGTGGGCCCGTTGGACCACCGTCGGGTTAACGCTGGATAGGTCCTATAGGCCCTAAAGATGCGCCCTCGTTGTCTCGATGAAGAGCAGGTGTAAGCCCTCGCTGCGGATAGTTACAGAGAGGGAGTAAGGCAAGACGCAACAAAAAGGGAAACAAGATTAAGGAAAACTAAAAGAGGAACGAGACATCGAGCACGGACGGGAATCGTGGGGAAAAAGGAAAAGCAAGGGCGAAGCGGTGGAAACGGCGGGAAAAGAAAACTGGCCGATGCAAAAAGAGAAGCGGCGAGTCGAAACGCAACAACGCGGCAGAGACACGGAAAGGGAGTGGAACAGGAGAGGAGACGGAACGTACGCTCCAAAACGGATTAAAGGAACAATAAGACCACGACGAAATAAGAAATCGAGAAAACATCGAATAACCCAATGGACCACTAAATCTCAAACAACGAGTACACCCTTTTAATTAGCTGACATTTATTAAAACAAGTACTATTTTCGGTCAATGCGATTCTTTTTATTTTAAAACATCAACACTGGCAATTTTCGTATCCTTCTAAGGGCCGTTTTGATTGTCAAATATGATTGCACTGGAAGTATGGTATATAGAAGCCTGAAAGGTATGAATAAAATATAAAAGTATGAACAAAAAATTATAAACGTAAACACGACGTTTTTTCAATTCATCTAATCCCGGCTCTGTTGAAGCTCGTTTAAAATGGCCTGTGGCATTTATACGAAACTGTATAAACTGTAGATCTATGATCCAGAATCGGTATAGAGGATACGACGGTCGAGAAGAAAGAGGATTCGCGCTCGAAATTATCCACGAAAGCGGTGGCCAGTTGCTTTTACACCGTTCACCCTTAGGGCGCGCATTAGGCAGCTGCCGACCGTCAGACGACAGATATGCCGTGACGCGTGACGTTCCCCGAAATGTCGGCGAACCGAGTAAACGAGAGATCCACTGCTCGCGACCGATGAGAACGATGAACGATAGCAACGTCGCGCTAAAACGTCGCGACGCGTCGCGTCGTCGTTGCCCCGCGTGATGGTAATAATTTTCGTTCGCTCGCATGACTCGACTCTGTTCCTCGAAACGCCAAGGGACCGTGTACGTACGATCAGCTGCTGAGGGTAGATCGAGAACGAGATGGTTCGGATGGCCGTTTGATTATCCGTCGCGTAATTATCCGGTGAAAGATAACAATGATAGGACTCTGGGGATGGAATGATTAACAAAAGGAAGGCAGAAAGGGGGACCGGACGAGATACCGATCGGTTGTTTAATGCAATTATTGCGCGACAGTTTAAGGATGCTACGTTTCCGTCCCGCGAACGTGAACACTCGTCTGCGGACTTGTGGCGGTTTTGGTTGCGAAGGCGAGTTGATCGGTGACAAGGGTGCAATTTAAAGAGACGCCACGTGTTCGTTGATCGATTGAAATTGAATTCCGGAGCGCAAGAAAAGAAACTGACATCGCAAGGAATAGATGTAAAGAGAGTTTTGAGATTAAAGTATTTACATGTGCGTGACTTTCTTTTTGAAGATAATAGAGGGCAATAACTTATTTAGAACGACTGGTTATCAGTGCCTATATATTGTAAATTCCATTTATCTAATAATGAGATAATTGAATGTTCGCTTCGGCTAATTTAAATTTAATCAACAGTGCAAACAAGTGCCGATTCTATTTTACAGTTATTCCCAAAGGTTATGTAACACGATATAATAATAAAATAAATCAAATTTCATTAACGCAGAATTACTGACGCAAACAAAGATATTACTCTGAAATTGTTGCGCAAATAACCTAAGAACGATAACAATGTATAACAAATAAAATTATCAATTAAATTCAAGCCCTACCAGCGTTTACATCGCATGCTTAATTTCATACACGGCTGCGCACGAAAGATAAAATATCTAGCTTGATTAATTGCCACAGAGTTTTTCAAAGGAGCTCGACTATGGACTATCGGGATGAACAAATTTCCACGCGTAATTATACATCTCCGTATCAGCAACCACGGCTTCCACAGACATCAAATAACAAACAAGCTGCTGCTTCGCGAAGGCGACGGTGAATAGGACGCAACAGGCTTTGCTCGTGCTCCGGCTACTAATTCCCAGCAGATCCTTCTCGCCGCATCGACCCTTCGTGCATCGTTCAACTCGCTATCGATTAAGATGCGGCTGCCAATTAACGCACGTTAGAGCCTGCTGAAAATTATGTAAATATTTCGTTTGCAGCCGCACGGAGTAGTAGTCAATAATAACGTAAGCGAGCATATCGTGCATCGGTTACCAATTATCCAACGAACCATCGCACTAATAACCAGGATGAAGAAGACGTGAAACGATGATAGTCCTGATATATTTTGATACTTTCGATTCGATGGTATGTGTCAGATATACTTTCACCTCGTGCATGCTCCTTCGTAGAACTCCGATAACGTTGACGATGTTTGTCTTGCAATTGCAGACGAGCAATCAGGTACGACCAAAATAAAAAGAAAAGAAAGGAAAATCAAGTACTTGATGGACGAGAAAAATCTTTGTCAATCGTTCGACGACAATTCTACTTATTGCCGCTTCTACTCTCGTGACAACGAGATAAAGTTAATTACTCCTGCAAGTCCACTGCTGAGGGAGCAAGGGTTTACGCGTGAGAGCGCGGTGGGGAAGCACACTGGATTCGGAATCATTTGTCCTCAACGCGGGTTCATTTAGCGTGGATGACGCTAAGTACCTACCATTTTTCGAAAACAGAAACAGCGAGACACGCTTAATCGCAACAGTGATCGAGACGCTAAAGTTTCAAGTAAACAAAAAAAAAAAACTCGCGTGTAATGGCACTCAACGTCCGCGACAGAGCGGGCTCGGCGTCAGGCGATCTCGCGCGACACACCGCGCCGCGTTACACCATCAGATTGAATCGCAAAACTTTGTTACAAACGGTTCGATCTCGTCGGTGTTCCGAGCAAAGTAAAATAACACGCGGAATCGAATAAACAAGGAAGACAGTGCCGGGGGGTGTCGGTCGTTGAAACGATCGGGTTTTAGCACAGTGCGATTGCCGAGGATGAATCGAACGTGGAGAGACACGTGGCCGCGTACGCAAAGCCGATCGAAGCTTATTCGTAAACTGGGACTGCTGGTTCGTCCCAGTTTCGTGGGCAAAGATTCCAATAAGCTGCCCCTCGCCCGACGAGCGCTACGCCTTCGCGTGCAGATCCTTCCCCCTTGGAAAAGTAATTTCAACTGGGTGGTCGTATGAGAGAAATTTCGACTCGTTGACGAAGAAGCGGGGTGGAAGGATAACGTGAATCGTGGGGGTATGAAAATTAATACCAATAACCCTAAGACAAAACATTTGCCCTTCGAAAATTCCATATTCGGGAGAGTGCAAGAAAACATTAGTGTTGTATTCTAAAAGGACACAAGCAATAGACACACGGATATCATCGTCCATTTCTTCGAAGGGCTACCCTAAGATTAAGGGAACCACGAATTTGGATGTAAACTAAAATTCGAAGCAATATCGCGTGAGAGTAATTCGAAAATAAGCGAAAAAATGGGGTAGAACAGTACAGAACGGGCGGTTCTAGGTGAAAATAAATGTGGAGAGTTAGGATAAGGGGATGAAGGAGAGAGGGAGAGAGAGAGAGTAGGTAGCCGAGCGGCCTCAATAGCACTACTTAACTAGATGAATTCAATATCTCGGAATAAATACATTGATAAATCAGCCACTCCGCTAAAAGCTTACTTTACTCTGGTTAGCTGCTGTGGTCACGTGCAAACAAGGCGTGCACGTGTGTGCGTCCATTCGGCAGGCGCAAAGGCACACGAGCACAGGAGATATGTGCCTGTGACAGACACTACGAATACGCGGAGCGAGATGAAAAGGGGAGTGACATACACGGGTTGATTCCGGCATAAATAGTTGCAATTGTGTAGAAATAGCTATCTCAAGGGTAGCGTTTAAAATAATGCGAAGCAATTTTTTTCGTTGCCAGCATATATTGTATCTTTGTTACGCAGACGGCAAGAATTGTATGTGTACTATACATTTAACGAATTTCAAGAATAGCAGGCATGGTGAAAGATGCGAACGATTCTGAAGCTCTATGGTAATATTTTGTATTTTCTATTCTTTTGATGTGGCATGGATAATCTAGACCCGTCACGAAATTTCAGAACACTCGCAGAAAGTGTATATGGACGTACTAATGCCGTCTGTTTACATTACCGTAAAACAAAGGATACAGATGAGAAAAGTTGGTGCAGTTCTATCGATAGCGATATAGGCACACCGGAAATATAAAGCAGGGAGCTACTATAATATTTGCACAAAGCAGTATCGTTCGTAAACTATACATACACACAAGTAAGTCAATTCCCCAAGTCGATTTACAACCTCTAACATCGCTACTATCCCCAGTAAAAAAAAAAAGCTACAATTTAACTAATAACATAAATAAGACCCGTTACCCTATTGCTTCCTATGGTTGGTCGATACAATTTTTATGAACCCACGCCGAAATAAATTCTATAGAAAAGTAGTAGAAATGTTCGGGACGAAAAGTAATTTAAGAGGCATTCCAATAATAATAAAAATAATTCCACGCGTCTACCCTTAAAACACCCCCGATGCACAAACACAGTCACGCGAATATGAGCGTCGGCCAAACCACGCATACACGTACGCGCAGCTCTCGCCACACCGAAAGATAAAGTCGGTTACGACAAATACATAAGCAAAGTTTTGCACGACAGTATAGGCAAAGATGGACCTGCTGCGCCCGAGAAGCGGAGGGTCGCACTTATGGCGAAATGGATCGCCCTATCTATAAAGAGTCTTGTTTGTTTCTGGCTCACCGATATCAAGGAAAAACTATTTGCCTTGGGGATTTAGAGTGCTTCGCGAATCTACCGCAGCCAGCGACGTCGAATCGGTTAACTCCACCTCTGTGACGCGAGGGGGTAGGTTGCGGATTGATCTTAACGGAACGCCGTCTCACGAAGAGTAATACACGGGGCAAATAAAACTTTGCTCTTGGTGGTTGTTCATCGATGAAGGATCGATCGAATTGAGCGGAGTCAGTCACGTTCGAATCATTATAAGCGCAAACAGATGAAACAATTTCATTGTTGCGAGATGCGCTCGAAGTTTATCTTCCCTTAACTATGTGCACTTCCTCATCTTAACGACAAAATAGGTATTAGGTTCGGGTTAGGAAGTATTTCAACACCCGAACGTCATTGTCATAATAACTCAAAGAAGGTGGAGGACATTCCTTGAGAAATATTACTTGTTGCATTACAGTGGTAACAGTTGACGCATTATTTGTATCTTTGAATCATTGGTACACTTCCATAATACATTTCCAATCAGTTTATTAATTGGTAATTATTAAATTCAACCGCTGCCACTAATACCATCAACCCCTAAAACCCAATCAATTAGCTGAATCCCTTGCACCTCTCTCTACTGGCGTTCCTAGCCGGCGAACCGCCATAACTCGGGTAAGCGGCAAGGTCGGAGGGCGGGTTTAAAGGTTGATTAAAGAAAAATCCGCAACTTGTTGAACGTCTTAAATATTCATCCACCGATGTAGCATCTACTTAATAACCGGTGTTGCCGACGTCCCTCGCGGCAACCACTGCGGCCGCCTCTTTTTCTCACCCTTTAGTCGCGCGCGTTTCACCCAACCCTTCCATCGTCACCGCTTTCCACCGACGGAGCAACGTTTCCCGAGAACCACCCAGTCTCAGGAGCCCCGGTTTACGCGGAGAACGCGACGAGGAGCAAATGAAATCCGCTAAAACGTTTTCTTAGCGGTATCGCCTGGGCTAAAAGCTAAAAGCGCTTTTAAATTCCGCCAACTCTACGCTCTTGGCCCCACTCCCCGTGGTCCCGCCAGCTATCTCCCTGTTCCTCTTTCTGGAGATCGTTCGTCATAGCTGCTAGGCTGTCTGTCTCTCATCAGGACACATCGATACAGAACTATGCAAATCAAGTAGGTTCAATGGATTAAAGTGTTTAACATCATTAACGGTTTATTGACCAATTAAGCAAGTTATGATAAGCAGGCTATAAAACTATTATGAAGTTACTAATATTTCCATACTTTTTCTACCGGACTAAAGACACCCTGCTCATAAATAGAAAAACAATTGTATATAGCTTTTCCACAAAAGTGAACAAAGATCGATATTTAAGGTTCGAGCTGAAGTTTGAAAAGTGGATTACCTTTCAATTTAGTACGAAATCTATCACGCGATTCGTAACTTCCTCATAAAGATAAGGAACAGTGGATATACTCACATGAGAAGGTAAAACGAAAAATATGGGACACGAGCCGAGAGAAGAATATCTGAAAGAAGAATGAAGATCTAACGATGAGAGAGTAGAATCGCGTGTATCTATTGTTAAGCACATGCATGCATACACGGTTAGAGACAGAGAGACATTAGCCAAAGAGGACAGAAAAGGAACGCTGTGTGTGAACCAACACTGACTGAGAATGCTAGGGACGAAGAGACAGACAGACAGACAAACGCACACAGAGGAACAGGGAGACGGGTGTGCACGAGAAAGAAGTTAAGTGGGTACACCTACGCTCCCCGGTAAAACGGACTGGTCTCCGAATTGAAGCTGGCAGCGGTCCAGCCTAATGGAGACTCTTAGCGTAATTAAACGTAAACACATTCGAGGCGTCACGCTAATCTGAATGCTTATCAAGGTCCGCCGGTGTTGCCTCAGGGCCGTGTCTACCTGGCCTGTTCATCCTTGGGAGTAAGAGCAACGATGGCAGGGCGAGCAGGGCGGTCGGACCAGGCTTAACCTTCGTCCAGGCGTTTGCGCGAAAACGGCCCTGTCTCCTACGCTATCGCGTCCCGTTATTAACGCGAACGATGTTTCTATTATCCTTGCGGTGTATTTGCACGGTGGCCAGATAACGCGCTCGTAAGAAGCTTACTTTATAGGGAGGAATTAATGGGCTGGCCGAATTTTCATCCCCAAACGCGCGCGGCCTGCCTCGAACGGACCGCGGACGTTACGGCCGGATCGATTATTTAGCGTCCCCGATGAACTACTGGATGGTTTCCATGACGGTTGAAAGGGTGTCGGTTTTTAGTGGTGCGAGTCGTCTGGCGGTCCGTGAATTGAAATGGGAATACGTAGTGGAAGACGAAATGTTACTTGGATTAGTGTAACACTTAAGGTGATGGACTCTGGTTTAAACGATTCCAACCAGAGAAATTTCATTCAGCATTGACATTTCTCAGTACGCCTTTCCTTTGCTAAATTATTTCAGATGCATTAGAATACTCGAGATACTGAGAATATTAAGATGTCTCCATTCGCATTAATAATTATAGTTAAGATGTAATAAAAACGCTAGCTTTAGAAATGACAAAAAATTGAAAATACCCAATGTCGAGAGAGCCGCCAAAAAGATCCACCGAGATTGTAACATCGTCGATCAGCCGGTAGAACAGCAAAGTTAAGAGGCGATCGAATTTACGCGCGGGTATCCTTCGCTAATGAAAACATCTTAACGGCGAACGACAGCTCTTAAATCGCCGTTTCTGCTCTCTAATCCCCGGGGCTGCGTTCACCACTTAACCGAGTCGCTCCAACCGATTGACAAACTCCATCTCCCGAGGCTCTCCCGCAGCCTCGCGACAGCTTTATCCACGCGCGATATCGATCGCTGAAAATAGGATTCGACGACGACACCACGTTCGCCCCTCGATCTCCTACCACGAAACACTTTCACCGGGACGCATCGCGTCGGCACGGCCCCCTTTGAACGCCACGGAAAGACGCAGCAAGCTGCGTTTGCTTCGGCTTCTTTTCGAGCGGAATCAAAAAGGCACGAGCACTTGCAACACTAATTTGGGTTAATGGCTGGTCCGAGCCAGCAGCTCTGGGAGCTTTCAGTGGATGTACGTATATACTCGGTGGCTTGTTCGGGACCGATCCCTCTATTTATGGTCGCATGTATTAAAGATTCTTCACGCGGTATTTTAGGGAAGCAAAGATTGCGTAATTCGTGGAAACGGAAAGGGGGTTAAACAGGGTTTTGGTAGATAGAGGTACTTTAGCAGCTTGGAAGTGCTCGTGTGCTGTGTTACCGGTTCCACGATGTTCAACAGTAGTGCACTCCGCTAACTCCTAAACTCGATAATCAAATGTACAAAGAAATCCAGAAGAAACCCGCGACAAAACCAGTGTCGCCGCCGACAATCTCTTCTTCGGTCCATCGAAATAATAGGCAAAGTGGTCGCGAGGACAAGCAATCGACTAAATAGAAAAGGCGGCAAAGGCAGCGGAGGGGGGTCGTGGAACCGGATTCAAAGCGAGACGGATCCACGATGCTAATCGGGATTTCCGAGCGGCATCGATCGGCCGGCGGGTATCGATAGGAAACAAACCCACCCCCGGCTTCTATAGTCCCCGCCGGTCTATCCCTCTTAAGATCGAGACACGGGACCGGCTGTCCAAACAAATGAAAGCTAATGGAAAGCCTACTCTGTCTGCGAGCCGGTCTGTTCTTCGCCGATCGATCTATCGATCCCTCTGTCGCTACGCGACAATGCCTTCCATCTCTGCCACCCCCTTTTAGAGCTACTTTCGCATGCACTCTCGAGGAATCTCGCCCGTGCGCGCGCGCGCGACCAACACCTGATGCAATAATTGCGAGGCGCAAATAGAAAAGGGTTGAACGGGCGCGGCGAAGGGAGGAGGGTGTTGTTTTGCTAGGAGGAAAGTTACGAGACGCCGGGATTTTCTGTGAAATTGAACGAACGCGGCGGAACGGGAGGAGGGAACGAAGAGTTTTAAAAGGGATTTATGGGCATGGTTAAATGGTTCTATTTCGGAGCAATTTTTATCTGTTGGTTATTGATGTAGATCGGATGTATTTGATTTGGGAAATTCTCTACAGATTTCGTTTAACGTAAAAATTTATATCTATTTTAAATAGAAACCTTCTACGATTTTGTTCTTAATATTTCAGGATTACGTTAATAACTTACTGTCCCGCAATAATTGTAATTCTGCTAGGACATTAGCTACCCGGAATGGATTAACTGTTGTACAATAAAGTAACATACTGCAACTGAAACGCAAGATACCAAACAGAATTTACGAGTTCATAAGTCGTTTTACACGCATCATTTATACGATAAAACATATTCAAAGTGCAAAACATGTTTCATCGTCCGATATCTCTCGTGCCATCGCATCGCTCTAAGAGATTTTTAACATCGTAATCCGACGTTCGCGGTTTAATTGCCCCATAGAAACCAGTTCGCGAAAAACGAATAATTCAATCCACGTGATACGCTCTTTACCCGTCCACTCTCCAGATTATACCTTCGTTTCTACATTTTCTTTCCCGGCCGACAAGTGGACGTCCTCGCGAAGTCTACTTTATGGAAGCAAGTAGATTAAGCCTGGATTATGGTAATGTCGCGAGTCAGAATCTACTGTCCGACCATTAACACCACGATTCTACTTGTCCTCCGGGTAGTACCAAGAATTTCTCATCGTTTTACTCCATTTTTCGCCACATTCGCGGGAATTCCTTGGAACTGAAGATCGCACCCCCCCCCCCCCCGTTTCTTTTCCCTCGATTAAAGTGCAATCTACGAATTGCATCGTTGGACATGCAAATAATAATGTATAGCAGGGCGTCTCTGTTGGTACGAGCATGGGACGAGAAAACGCACGTGACATCAACTTTTTCAAGCATTCAGAGGACACGGTGGTACAATATAAATGAGATTTATATGACACGCGAGGGCGTGTCGGCCACCGTGGAACATTCAAATGACCCTTGTAAAGAAGTAATGAAGTCATACCCTTGAGGTGTGACGCTACGTCCCGTGCTGGTTGATTTACAGACAAAGTCGATGATGGGAAATTATTGGAAAATAGATCAACACACTGCGTAAAGGATGTAGGATGTCGATCGGCCTTGTTAGTAAGAGGGTTGATGATTTTGATCGATTTATTAAATTGGATATTCCGTAAAAATAATTGTATCCTCGTCGAAAGTTTTTACCTCTCTCTTACAAAATTACACGTTCACTTAATCCGCGGATTAACTCCATTCGGAGGTATGTTCACCATTAAGATAATTCGAAATGCCAAAAGCGATTCCTCCCGGACACGAAAACAGCTGCATCGAAAATTATCTTCAACAAAACCATTCGATTGACAAAATAATTCACGCACTCGATAAGGTAATCGATAGATATTATTTGAAGCGTCTGCCAGGTCGAACTTAACAGCGACCTACTCCACA
Organism: Holcopasites calliopsidis; assembly: GCA_023838395.1. NCBI lineage: Eukaryota > Metazoa > Arthropoda > Insecta > Hymenoptera > Apidae > Holcopasites > Holcopasites calliopsidis. The sequence continues at coordinate 3,262,955 of JALHAQ010000003.1, forward strand.
TTGCTTCCCAGAGGTCCGCTGCACGCGAAGGCTAATGGACGCTCCTCATTATGCGCATTGGACAGGTGAGGCTTCAAACGCTTTTAAGATCTCGATCAAGCGCGACCATCCTTCGATCTTGCCTTCGATATAGGTAAACGTAACGCCGTATCTGTATTTAATTGCTGGGACATCGCCGATGCATACGGTCTACATATTTCGCCCTTTTCCCCGCCTTTTTTTCTCCTTTCGCGAAGGGGCGAACAATGACGGCAGGGAAGGGAGGCACAATAGGAAGGAGCAGGTGATTTCCAGCGGTTCGTTTGAAAGATTTCGATCAGCCGCCCGATGGTGGTTCGTGTAACGAAGTTATAAATTACGGAGGAGAAAATAAAGAGATAAGGCTGCAAGGGTGACAAGGAGGGCTTCGTTGACGAGCTTCTTTATTGCAGAATCACTGCGCCGTTTGTTCGAAAGCTTCGTTCCGCTCTCACGTTTACGATGATTAAGAATTTTCGCTCGCTGTCAGCGTGGCAACCTGTGTTGATCTCGCGAGCTACCCGCATATCCGGGGTTCCCTAAACGTATTGAGCTTTGCAAATTTTATCAAGCGACGTCTCTTACTATAATCGACGGCGTTTAACCGATTGAAAGTTAAAAGAACATTAACTTTTTACTCGTCCCTCCGAGATCGGAAAACAAACCTGGACAGCACGCACACGGTCGTTCTATCTCGACTGGAAATAAAGTAATAAAGCCGTACGAATGTAATCGAGCGTCCGTCACAACCTAATGTCCGTCGAGTTAGCCCTATCACGCGGCGCGTATAATGCCCAAGACGTGGTCATGATGAATTGCCACGCGTAGGCTCGACTAATGCCCGACCAATGGTTCGATAGGGCACGATCGACGTCGGAACGCTTTTCGCCGCGTTTCAAGAATCCCGTGTGTCCACGCAAAACGCAGACGTAATACACCAGCTGATTAACGTGACCAATGCTATTGACAGTTCCAATAAATTACTGCCACGCCGCACGCTATCGGCTCGCTGGATCGCAGTACACGACGAACAACGGTAGTAGACGCTTGCCTTCTGGTAGGGTACTTTGTGAAATTTGCCCGCACCCACTGCAAAGCAATATGATTTTTGCAGGAGGTGAGTTTTTTTTCTATTTGGACCTCCAGATTTTTACCTCGTGGACCTCGCGGATGGAAGGTGTGACAGTACTAATTAGAAATGTAATGCACGATCACGAATTGTTCAGAATCACCTCAGCGATCACTCCTTAAAATGTTGCTAAGCATTAGACGAACAGCCTGCACCACGATGAATGAATAATAAGACGGAAGTAGGCAGCGATCGGAATGAAGCGAAGGGTGGTCGTTTTGCTGTTCGCTTGCCGCCGTGTTCCGGCTATTGTCGAGTGTCTGTTTGAGTTTTGCGTATAATGCGAGGCAACTAGCTGGAGCGGCCGTTGGAGCGCGAGGGGGGAGGCTTCGGTCGGCACTCTACAAGTCGAGAGCTGCCTTTGACTGGTCGTTGTAATACAACGGCAATTAGCAGTAAACCTAGCCCCTCCCGTGCCGGGCTTTTGCCCCGTGCATTTCATAGTGTTTGCGTCGCCCCGTCAACAGGGACATATGAAGAGGTTTAAGCCTTGTTTAACTCGGCAATACGCAATTAGAAATTTGCCGGGGGAGCGAATTATTTCCGCCACGCCTCGCGATCGAAACCCCTCGTATTCATGCGCGTTGCTCTCTTGGCGTATTTATCAGCTAAGGGATGATTTTTCTTCATCGCGCCAACGTGTAAAATGTCACTTGACAATTTTAACGTACTCTAACTCAAATGCCATCCCAACTTATAAGTAACGGAATGATCAGAATCTGATGTAATTACAGACGTATTTTGAATATACGTATCAAACTCGCGACCCTTCACCGACTTGCACGCAATAAATCCTCCGGGTTATTATACGTGAACTATAATTTTCCCCCGTGGCATATAATTAAGCCATTCACACAATCGACGACATTATCCTTCTCAACCCCTGCAGTGTCACCGCGTGGTCACCACGTGCGCCATCGACCTGCAGAAGTTCCATCTGAATTGACGAATCCCGCCACCGGTAGATCCTCGCATAAATAAATTCGCGATATCTCTAATTACCGCGTTTGTCTGCACTCTAATGACTTCGAGTATTCTTCTCCCCGGACGACGCGTAATAACGTGATTCACGCTGATACGCCAGAGCGAATTACCAAACCCATCTCTTCCTCTTTAGTATCCTACTCGCTCTACGCATAGAGAAGCCGAGACAGAGAGAGAGAGAGAGAGAGAGAGAGAGAGAGAGAGAGAGAGAGCACAACACTACCGTAAAGAGCCACGGGCCTGTGTCGTGTGAGCTCAAGGAGTGAAGAGGAGATTGTTGAAGAGCGAAAGGGCTGGAGTAAACGGTTAATATTCATTTAATTTCGTAGCCGCTGAAGCCGAGGCCCTTCTTATTCTAATACCGTGCTATAATGGGAGAAAAATTCGCGCTCACTGGCGGGCTTTCGCCAACGGAGCGACGCGTTAATCGCTCATAACCCGACTCATAATAGGTCGTTAGTCGACAGATTTATTTCTCGGCCGCGGCGCGCGCCGTGCGGCGCGAGTTGCGATCGCCTCTATCCATACGTGATCGTCCCGAGTGATCAGGCAAATTAATATTTTCCTCGTAACTTTTGTTCTTGAAGGCTGACAATAATGGAACGGTTAATCGATGGAGTTAGTTAAATCCACAGGTAAGAATATTTTACTTAAGGATTATTTTCCTTATATTAAAAGTTCCCAGAAAGTTATGCGTTTTGCTAGATTAATTGCACGCGTAAACCAAATGAACTCCAGCTTTAAATAAACGTAGTACTTGCTTTTTTTTCATTTAACGATAATGTAAGTCTAAAATCGTTTATTTACCGGAGGAGAACAAGTTTCTCTATCCCGTTCACTCGATCATCCTTGAAAACGTTTTTAATTCTTGATTAAACCATAAATTCGTATCGGATGTAATCCCTTGCCATTCCCCGAAACAACGTCGATGAGGCAAGCAATTCACTTTTTCATCCACCCATTATCGGCATAAATGTGTTCTGCCTTTACGAGATTTTCTCGCGGACGGTGCATGTGGAAATATTATTATTTTAAAAAACGCGGAACGTTAAATATCGCCGGCAGGTCGTGTTGATTCCGTAAATCGTTACAATTTTAATTAGAGACGCAGAGCGTATGAATCGATTAACTGCGGATCGGGGGTGCACAGAGGGACCGGGCAGTCCGATTAAAAATAAAAAAAACTGAAAGCAAAATGCGAACTATGCAGCGCGAAACATCGCGGAAATCAAATATATTTATTACGCTGCATTTCGCGGACGATGGCACGGAATTTTTCCCAACCCCTGTTCTCCAACCGCCCCCCTTCATGTCCCACCCCGCCAGCCGTCGTGTAATTACTGAGTACCGTACACCGAACGCTTTTTCCCGCCCCCTTTCGATTAATTAAAATTCAAATTTTACTTTTACATAATTCGTAATACATTGCCGCCGTATCGGCGTATTATTTTTACGTTATGCGGAGAACGTTCGGTCGCGCATTTGTTCCCCGGTTCGCTCGATGCGATGCGTGTGTAACGCAAATAAAAGTGTACGTACGCGTTATAGATATTCAAGGGGTTCGGAGTGCGGCGGAGGAATGACAGAGCACGAAAGGGTGGAAGGTCGCGAAATATATCGAAAGGGGTAATCAGGAGAGAGAGGGTGGGAATGGGAAAAGGGTGAAATCGCGGAAGAGACGGAACAAATTGTAACGGAATAAAGTTGGGGTGAGTAAACTCCATCGGTAAGCATGAATTATGACATTTGCAAAAGTACAAAAATTTGTGCGTTGAAAAATATAAAACGGATGCATCAGCTACAGAAAAACTGTCGCTGATAAAAAAAAAAGGCAGCGAAGGAATTCTAGTGAACAATTAGTTAATAGAACAGCAGAGTGCCACGATTCGCGCGTCGGTGTCCTTTATCGAGTGCAAGCCCGGAGCATCACGTTCGAAACTATCGCTTTAAGGCAATCACCCGCAGTGCCGGTTTGCGCTTTTATTCGCGCCCGGCAAACAATTTTCATTCTTGCCTCGGTCGAAGCGAACTACCATCGAGTTCGTTAATTAGCCGAGGCAATAAAATGCTAAAGCAGTATAAGAATAGTATTAATGTAGCCGTAAATACGCTGGGCGATCACAATGAAACGATTCATGAAAATGGTTTAATCTAAAGCAAACGAAAAATTTCCAAGAAAGAGATATTAATAAAACAGGTGTTGGAAGAAACGAGACGCGACAGTTCCATTAACGAAATAGACAATATTATTCGTTTGTAAGTGGATTAATTACCGAGAGTGTAATTAATTCAGTTGGTGTATAAATAATTCGTGGTGCGGCCATAAGGCGCCGAGAACCAAGTGTCCGTGTAAAACTAAGATATGCAGTATAATTATAATAATATGGACGAGCGTGCTTTTCTCATTCTCGGTGGGCTTTAAAATAATATTCGCCATGCGAGGGCGGCGCGAATACTTCGCCGAGTATTTGTCCAAACGTTAGCGCTGTCAACGGTGATCAAGACGGTTATTTACGAGAGTCAAAAATGTCTTCGCTAGGCTACAAGCGCGCGCCTCGTTAATAAGACTTTTCTCACGTTGTTCACCTGTCAAGATCAAACGCGGGTGGATGACACGCGCACGCGACGAACACGAAACAGGCCGTTGGTTGAAATAGAAAGCTTTTGACTGCGTGCCTGGCTGCTGCATATGGCCTGCGAGAAGTTCATCTGCTGTATTTAATTATCGGCCAAAATTAGCTTGCCACTTTAGCAGAAAAGTTTATGTAATTTCGCGAACGGAAGGAAAAAAGTATCGATGATCGAGCAAGGTTTCTTTTAACGAAAAGATATTTTTCTTTCAAGCTGAATGATTGAATATACCAATTTGGTATAAAAAATGTGGAACGCTTCACGATTTTGCGTGTCATCCTTGCGCAGGGGCCATGCTAATCTTCTCTGTATCGTTCCAATTTTAGTATATGTACTGCCGAAGCAAGTACGATGGATCCTTTCCGCTTCTTATATTTAAAGCAATCTGATGCTACTCGAGTACTTGCGAGAAAGTAATAGTAGTTTTACGCCATCCAGTGGCAAATAAACGAAAACTACCTGAACCACTGGACCTACCTGGGGTGCATGTATATTAGGAAATAGCCCGTAACGGCAGGTATCTACAGGGTCCCTCTTTCATCCCCCCATTTCTTGGCACTCGCCGTCATATCGGCAAGAATAACAGCGTTACTTTGTCTATCGCGGGCTTGGGGATTAAGTCCTATGTAACTTGATATCTACGGTTTCTCTAATACTGTCCCTGACTGCAACTAGTCACGGGCCATCGAATCGGCGATTTCTAAAAAAAACGCCGCATGCCAAAAATCAAGAATATTCTCGGTGCGCAAAAGAGTGCAGTACAAATCCTCAATCTTACTCTATTATTTTATTACTTAACACAGAATGTATACAAGCTGTTCGTTTAATACATGTCAATATTTTAAGGGGTGATTGCTGAAATGATTCTGAACAACGTTTCCCTGCACGGAAATGCTGGTTAAGGCTTCGTCTTTTAATTATTAGCTTGAGCGTACCACGATCGTCTCTCGGCTGAGCGCGCGCTCTGATTGATCAGTGTTTCCCGTTAATAATTAAACAGCGAAGCATTAACCATCGTTTTCGTACAGGAAAACGTTGTTCAGAATCATCTCAGCAATCGCCCCTTAAAGTATTGGCACTGCAGCAGCCGAGCACCCTGTATAAATAACTCGAAGCTGCACAAAATTGTCCGGCGGAACGTTTATACGCGCGTTTCTGCGTTTGCCGAACGTGCAACGACGTGCATTCCCAACGAAAGGGTTGAACGGGGCGAAGTTCGTTAGCCAGGCGTTTCTTTCACTCGCGCCGCTAAGTAGCATCGAGATAAAAGGAGAACAACGACCGGGAAGCACGAGGATGAGGGTCAAAGAAGAAAACGACTGGCATGCGTACGTCTCGGCGGGAAGTGGTGATCTAAATAGAAACCTCTTTAGGGGCATAACTCGACGCACACCGTCCGTGAAAGACGCATCGCACTCGCGGAGGGGCGTCGGCGGTGTCTTCGTAACCGGGGCTGACGGATAGCGCCGGAAATAGCGGAAAGGACGGCCGAGGGATTTCGCGCGTGCGACACACGTACGCGGGAGCGTCGCGAGGGTAGAGCATCGACGAGGGTTAGGTGCCGAGGCGTCTGGGAATCCGAGTGTATCTCCGATGATGCGGCCGCCTGTGTCGCGTGCCACGTAAAGGCGCGATTCACGCGGGACACGTTGTGTCGCCACGAGGTACTCGGCCGAAGTGCACTGACTGCTCGTCCGCGACTGGACGGCTGGTGCAAAGCGTTCACACGGTCGAAGACGGAGCGAAATAGGATAATAACATCACAGCGTAACACGTCGTAACATAACAACGTTTTGCCTAGCCATCAAGTCGCGGATGAAGATTACCTGGGGGTATGTATCTCGTGTTCGACACTCTGGGCGGAGATAAATTATTTCGCGTGAACCAGCGAATGGTCAACGCGACGAAGAAAGTATAATGCATGCAAGAGATCGGTAGCATCGTTAAACCCCCGCCCCCTCCCTTAGAGAAGCAGCAAGAAGAATCTTTGCAAAAGAACGACGAGGAATTACCGCGCGCGTAGGCATTGTCGATGCACGCGAGTGTCTCCGTATCGGGCGCATCCATCTGCCGCGTAAAGGGCACACATTATCCGAGTACTTGTATTCCGTGCATTAGCGGGGACAGAGTGCTAATGCAGAAATCTCGTATCGGTTAATTAATAACCGTAAAGCTCAACCCCTCTCCCCCCTCGACTCGTGCACCGCGCGCCGCGTTATTTGATATCCTCGAGATACACTTTTCGTTCTCTCTCCTCCCTCGCTCGCGCGCTCTTCGTAGCAGCGTATAACTGCGAGTACAAATGGCATGAAACGCGATGCTTTAAAAACTTGCCGGTATAATAAGTTTCCTTCACGGGTTTTTTAAATCTAATACTTTTTCTCGTTAATGTAACGTTACTTACCGGCCGCCCTTTGTTCCCGTTTCAGAGCGAAACGTTTTCATGAATTATACGCTGCACCGACCGCGTCTTAATTAGCGAATTATTTAATGAAAACAGATCCGCGATCTTCTTCCACTGACGTCGGACGAGCCCCTTCGATCGTGCACCCCTCCTTCGCTTCCTTCTCACGAATTCCCCACGCGTTAATACAAGGGCGCGATGTATGTGTAATATGTGCATGTATAGTTGCCACCTTCGTTTTATGGGATGTTCATAATATAGGGGTCGACGATAGCTTGTGTCTTGTTAGCAGAATTATTCACAATCGTTGCGAGTAATGTAATCGTTTAAGGTTGCATTATTGAATGAGTAATTTGAGTGTAGCGTTAATGATACGGTACTGATTCTGGGCTGTGTTTAATATCGCGACAGAACAGTCTCGCATGCAATTAATGAAATGCTTAATTTAAGAAAAGAAACTGGGAATTAGAAGTTTTAAGTTTCGGAAACTTCCATGTCAGCGCGGGAGCGGAAGTCACTTCGTTTTCCCGGACATTCGATTACCGCAGAATAAATTTGGTGATCCGAAACTCTAGGCCGCAAGTTATTATCAAGTTGTACAACGTATTACGCGTAGTTTGCCGTGCCGATATGCTTACTGGGATCGATACTTCTGGAGCAGCTACGCGTGGGACTCCGATATCGTAAGAGTTCGTTGCACTCGTAAGATAAATTGGCTGCAAAGAACTGTTGATCGTAATCGTAGAGGAACGTGCAACGCTTAACTTTCGTGGCAAAATATTAAAACAATTTCATTAAAAAACAAAACGTTTCATCGAACATATCTAATAAAGCAGGAATATCTCAAACGAAGCAGCAACTAAAATTTATATTAATATAACTACATGCCTAACTTCTCTCGTTAAATTACTAAAGCTCGATGAAGTAACTGAAGGAATTCGCAACAAAATATAGACATCGAAGAGAAGTCTGAAATATATAGCTATCCACGAAATCAACCGCAGTACGGTCCGCGAAACCGAGCCTAAACATCCGATAATCGTTACCACGAACCATCCCCTGGACCAGAAGTTTCTACCAATCCACGGAATTTCCCCTATCCATAAGGTACGTCTACCAACCAAGATGTCGTTACAACACCGTTATAATCAATTTTACAAAATCAGCTTCGATTACCAGGCTATCGCATTGATGGGCAGAAAATTTCAGAAAGAAACGCAGAACACGGGCAAAGTGAATGAAATGGGGTGTGCGGGCTAGGGTGTCATGGGTGACTCTCCGCAGAAACGGCACGGCACGAGCTGTAGGACGAGGACGGGGAGCAAGAGCAGGCAGCCGAGGAGAAGGAGGCCCGTGGGGGTGCACGGTCTGCTGGGATGTCGAGGGTGGTGGCGTGGGTGAGAGCGCGGAGGGTGCATCGTAGCCGCACGCACACGAGGACAGGCTCGCGTGCAGCCCTCGCCTCGGGCTGCGGAGGAGCCTCGCAATTTAACCGGTTCGACATTCGCCTCGAGCTCGTAATTGGCAGGACGAATGAAAGAGCCCCGCGGACGAGGACGAGTGGTCGGGATTAACGATGGCGAATGGATCAGAAATTCTCCGCGAAAATAAAGTAGGTAGCCGGCGCGGTGGTATAGGTATAGAGAAAGAGAGCCCGGGTACCGTAGGTACGATCCTTTGTTTGTCGTTCGCTCCAATTACCTCCGGCCTCTCTCCCGGTAGCTTCATAATTAACTCCCACTCATTTAACAAACTTTACTTTTAATGTTTTAAAAATAGTAATTAGCAGTGGCGGCAAGAGAAGAAGAAGGAGGTAGAGAAGGGACAAGGGGGTTGAGGTGGCCGTAAGGGGGCGAGAAGGGGCTTCGGGGAGAAGGCGGACGAGGAGAAGGGGACCACGGCGGAGGGATGGACTCGCGGGGCAGAGGGGGATGGAAGGGGAGCAAGTAGTGGTGGTAATGCTGGTGGTGGAGAGTGTAGAGGGGGTGTAATTAACTATCATGCAACCCCTTCCCAACAGCAGCAGACGGCTTAGCAAGGAGGTAATTGGACCGGAGTCTTATACGTGTGGAGCTCTGCCGTGGGGAGGAGGGGGGAAGAAGCTGCCAGGATAAAGGGTTGCTTAAAATTGCACACAGTGCTGCATTATGGAACCTCTGACGAGCTTCCAGGGAACGACCGTACGGATGGCGGCGTGGAAATCCATTAACCTCCCCCGCTCCGGCTATCCCCTCATCACCACCCACCCGACAACCCACTCCCCACCTACGCTTCCAGTCGCGAATTAATTGCGATCGTCTAAGGGCAAGTCTTTGTCGGAGGTCTACTCCCGACTACCTGTATGGTCGAAGTCGCAATTCAATTTTGGTCATACGATCATCAAGATGAAGAAAGGTACATAGAACAGTTTGCGTATAATGCCCTTGTTCGTGAGTCAGTTAATAGGTTTTTACCGCGCGTTGGTTCAGGTAGATCTTTCGTAGGACTTTAAGGAACTTTATAATTTTGACTTTACAAATGATGGTTTCGTCTCGCATCTAAATTATTTGCCGATGAATTTGAGATGAAGTGGACGGTCGTGGGGGGAGGCGAACGATTTATCCATTCCTTGGTCTCCCTAGGTCTATTACGACTGAGATTACTAACCTACGCGGGCACGAGAAGTAGAATACAGTTTTGGGGAGGACACGACGGTAACGTTCGCCGAATCACGGCGAGAGGTAATAATCGTAGAATAGCCTTATCAAAGGGATTATGACATTGACAGAGAGTCGAGGCTGTGTTAATCAGGACTTAAAGGCCTTCGTTGGTCGAGGGTACGCGCTGTGTAAGGGCTTCCTTGTAGGGAGGAGAAACCCTTACGATGCCAACTAATCAGCACCAAGACGTCAATCTGTCCCTCTGTGCACGAAAGCACAGCTTCGCCCCGTAGGAACTCGTTCTGGACACCGATGTAAAATCGCTTAAGTATAGGCAGCTCGCGAGTTTCCTAAAGTTTGAAGCACATATTTTTCTGAAATTTCTACGCACATTTCAAATCGCTGCTCCTTCCTTCGGCGAGCGTCTTGGCGGATTAAGACGCTTTAGCCACGCCACCGGGCCGAGAACCGCCGATTCGCGGGGCATAATTAACGAAATTCATTATCCCCGGCCGAAACTAATTTTGTAACGTCTCTCGCGCTCCGCGGCGGTCCCTTAATCGCGAAAAACCGTGAAATTTAATTAAATTTAGGAACGCGAAAGCGAACGAACCCGGGACGCTAAGGGGGTGGGATGGGCGAAAGAACGGCGATGGTCGATGCTAATAACGTTCTTGTCGTGCCATAAAGGTATTTGAACCGCTGGAAGTGACGATGTTCTACATTATAACGAGCGAGGAATCGTTCGATGATCAATTCTTCAGTTCCTTGGGCGGTTACGATTTTTATTTTTACACGCCGATGGGGAATGGAGAATGTTTTCTATTTAATTGATTTGAACGTATAAAACGGTGACGGACGATTTTCCAGTAACAACAATGTGATAATAATAAAGAAGAAAGAACCTGTTTAAAAAATTTCGCGGTCAAGTAAGTATTTATAAATTTAATCTGCTTGCACAATTTGTACAGATACAGCTAATACGCGCTATAGGAAATGAATAAAATAGAATATGACAATAGAGTACATCGATCGGAACGAACACTATTTCAAGAAACAGAGGCATGTACAGAGAGATTTTCAAAACAGTATTTCAAAAAGTACGGAGTAAAATTGATCCCGCACAAAACGTTATGAAGAGAAACGCAATCAATCCTATAGACGGCCGCAATGAAAGTGGCAATAAAATTTGCAGACCCACTGGAAGATATACAAGTAGCTTCATCCTGGAAGGCGAGGCGTAGGAGGAGGAAAAGGAGGAAGAGTGGAATCCAGGTTATAATACCGGACGGCGAGGTACGGTTGGCGATATTACAAGAAATTGGAACAGCATTACCCTCCTCCGTAAACGATATTATATCAGAATTATTGCTGGCACCACGCGGCACCGTGACCGGTGCTATCGCGTTAGACGACGCTGGTGTACGTGTATTAAACCCCCGTCGCGTCGCCGTGATTCCTGTATTCCTTTAATTGAAGTCAAGCTCTAATTAAATAAATTCAATCGAAGAACGCTCGACCTTTCAAGCAGGTCAACGAGCCGCCGGGGGTAACAACAACAGAGACTGCGGAGAGTGCAACCAATTAATTTCACAGCGTTCACCGATAGTTTCAGCAAGATCGTGCGACACCACGACTATCATTAACCGCTGACGCTTCATTAACGATGAAACGCGCGATTGTCCCGTTCGATTCGACAATCGCGAAACGGTCGCACCGCGAACGGTCTCCGAAACGAATTCTTCGGCTCCGAAACGAGATTCGCAGGACCGCGTCTCGTTCGCCGCACTGTGGAGGGATCGAATCCTCGAAATATTTGTAGGTACTCGAGCCCAAGCATTTTCTTCTCGCGGGGCCATCGTTTAAGATGTTGCAATACCAACACCGTCCGTATAATGTTCCGGCGGTTTTGCTCCTATTGGAATGCCATCGAGTCGTTTCACTCACCTTCTCTCTTCTTCCATCCGCGTTTCGCTACACCCTCGCTTTCCCTCGTTTCCATTCCATCCACATTTCCTCCATGCTCGTCCCGTAACCATTATTCTTTCCTTTTTCCCAGTTTCTGTTTCTCGCTTCCACCACCTCATAATCGTCGGTCGGGCGTCCTCGTTTCTCCCGAGTGTTCCCTCGCCCTTTTCCGCGCTCCTTACCGCTAAAGATGTTTTTATCCTTGTCGCGGCAGGAGACAGGCCGAGATTCACGGAGGCATGTGTCCCTTTCTTCGTGTTCCTCACCCCTTCGCGAGACCCTGAAGTTTCCATGGTTCTTCCGTGTTCCTTCGTGTGTGCCAGCACACAATTACAGAAACGACTCTGTTAACTCTTGTGCCCTTTCGCCTCGTTCCTCCTCACGGGCAAGCATTAACCTAACGTAACCTCGGCACCGAGATTTTCTCCTCCGAAGGTGGGTATTTCGGTCCGTGATAAAATTCCCTGCCCCGGCTCGTCGTGTATTTCTTTAAGGTTAATTCAATTGCGCCCGTGGCGGCACGCGGCCGCTCGTCGTCCCTTCTTTCTGCGAGACCGTGGTCTCTGTCAACCAGTTTTCTAAATGGCTAAACGGGGATTTGGCTGATTGCGAAACAAGCGTTCGATCATCACTGATTTTTTAAATTTTTAATGATGGATGAAACCAGCGGGTAACGGGATCTTTATAATACATCTTTCACTAATTCGTCTATCATACTTTAGCATCTAATATTCTAATAGTTCAAAATTTCAATTAAAGTTACATGCCAATAAGAATCGCTACGGAAGAAATATAAAGCTGTTCGCATCCAGTAATACCGCTGAACCTTTTTCCCTTTCACTCGATCGCCCGCCCCAAAACTGTACCATTCCACGTCTCGAGACCAGGAAACAGCGCTTCGCAGGCACGTCACGCGCAACAAGAACCGCTGTTCTACGGAACAATCATAAGTCCTCATCATTAATCCATCGTCCAATCTCCATTTTTATGGGAGGGGTGGAATCAATGGACAAGCGAACAGCATGCTAAGCGGAGCGACATCTCAAGAAACAGGTAGTTCCCCGGGAGAAAAATATCAATTTTACATTGCCGCGGGCCCTCCGCTGCACAATCGTTAGAGCGGAAATTATTAATGAAGACGTTTCGAGGGTTGTTCGAGCTTTGCGTGCTCCCATTCGAATGCTACTAAAGCGAGCTCTATGCCGCTCTGCCCATACGGACGGGAAAAAGAGAGAGAGGGGGGGGGGGGGAGAGACGTGCAAACATCTCGTGAAGCTACAGCAGTGGAGATACCCACGCAGCACCACTTTAAGATCGGACTTCCGCGAAGCCGCATTTCCTAATTAATTAAAGTAATTAAGGGCCGGCCGAATTATTACTCGGACGTCCGCGCGATGCCACATCACGCTCGCTATTATGAACCTCGTAACGAACGTGCTCTCCTCCTCGAGTATATACCGAGTGTTTCGTTTTCGGTTTCAGCAGTGAAACGATCTTTATAGCGGCGAAAAGGTTTACGACCGCGAGGAGAAGAATTGTTTAATCGTCGAGAACGTCTCGTAAAAGAATGGCGTTCGATGACGCGCGTAAAAAAAAATTATTCGGTCGCCAGGGATGTAACTTCTTGTTCGGAAAGTTTTGTGGTAAAATTGTACGGGCTGCTCGAAACGTTATGCGAATAATTATGGATCGGGTAGTTTTACAGATACCGCCGATTTTATAGCAGTGATTATGTTGGTTGACGTTTTTCGCTGCTTAAATCTCGGATCATTGTAAATATAAAAAGATTCTGTAAAACAAACCGAGATACAAATTAATTATTTTGATTCCTTGCACTGTTGGCTATTTATGAGCCACTTTACTAAAAGCAAAACAACAAGATAACTTCATAAATCATTCTTCGAAGACGAGTATCTTCAATAATCTAGAACCCAAAAAAGGATAGAAGGACAAATTTCCAAGTACACTTTGGAGAAGATATACAATTGTCCAGCTGAGACAGACATCCGTTCGACGTAATCCGAGTCCGCCGACGGATCAAAAACTCTAGCACGGATGCGAGCGCATTTTCTCCCTGGTATGCGATCTTTAATCCCCGCTCGAACAAAAACGCTCGTACCGCGTACCATTCCCCGTTCTTCGCCATACGTCGTTCCAAAATATATATTTTTTTTCCCCCTCCCTGTCGGCTACCCCTTTCCACTGGCTACTCAAATAATTCCTGCGTTATTATATCCGCTTTTCGGAGCCGGTTCGAGCCCAATCCAGATACAAACCGTGTTCCTCCACGGAGTCGAGTGGGCTTAACAGTTCGCCGTTAGAAATAGAGCCCTGTACAGGGGTTAGGCCGGTGCCGCGAGGATGTGAAAGAAGGAAGAAGTCGGCTACACACGCCAGCATGTGTGCACGTACGTGACCGTTTCAACGTATGCATACTACACGGACGTTGGTTCGCTGCGCGTTCAATATTTGAGGGGATTTAAATTCGGACGTCGGACGTCCGGACGAATTTCACTTGGATCATTTAAAGGCACCGCCGCCGTCGGGTCCTCGTGAATCATTAAAAAGAGCTCGCGTACTGGGAGAGGAGCGCACGGAACCCCGGCCCGCGTCTTCTTGGGTGAGACTTTTCCACCGGAATTGTCTACGTGCAAACTGCAAGATACGCCGGGGCGAAATATCGGGCCGGCCGACTTCCTGTCCCGTGCTCCTGTATAAATAGAGAATTTTTTCTCGCTCGACACGGATGAAGCCAGGCGCAGGGATACCACCCGCCGTCCCGCGGCTTACTTTACGGTCGGAAGGGACTGTAAACTCGACGTACGAGGACGTTGAAGCGGCGAGAAAGGAGTGTTTCCGGGGTGGTTTCGGCTTTTCACGAAGCGATGCGTCCAAAGTAACCCGTTAACTTTGCGACGATGCTTCGGTGGCTGATGACGACAGGCTTTACATTTGACTTTCTATTTTCAGTTTTAGTTCGGGAATGTTTTTCCTGGCCTTGTGTCAACCGAGGGACGGCGTTAAATAATTTTCGCAGGATGAGAAAATGAATGTGGTTGACTTCGAAGTAATTTCGTCGACAGTTTGGAAAACATAGGAATGTAAATCTCAAAACTCAACCTGAATAACGTTTTTTTCGGACGGGCGAGTTCCTTTTTTTTTCAGATTCTGATATATGTATGTATACAGATACATATGCGAGCGAACAATTGGAGAGGCATCAATCGTACTGACGTTACAGCGGCCAAAAAACAAATCCAGAAGTGAAATCCAATGGAATCGCTACAATATTTTACAAACAAAGTGCACACGCAATTTCAAATTAATTCTTACCACTTATTTACTTTTATTTTCAGGGAACAATATAGCATATAATATGCCTTCGCAATAACCACTGAAATGCATTTACCCTTCAAAGCACAATTATTAATGAAAACCATTGTAACAAAGTGAAGAGAATTGTACCTAGAGCGCGCCCGAATCCAAACACAGCACCGTTGCGTATAAATTGACCTTTATGCAATCCGCCGGCAGCGTGTAGACGCAAAGTTGGTGTACCGAAATCAGTTTTCTTTCTCTGTGCGTTAGACGAAAAGAATCGCTGCGTACATTGTACCAATCAGTGCCGGCAATTACAATTTAAACTGAGAAAAACTGAATTGTTAAGACTTAGTTGTCGAGTATCGCAATTGCACGGACTTTGAACCGCTGTAACTCCGAAGATACGAATTATGTTTTATCCGCTCTAGTCTCATTAGAAGCGCGCTTTCTTCCCCTTTGAAATGGGTTTCCGTTGAACTCGATACGACTTCCGGTTCCTGAGATATCGCCGTGCAAAGAAACGGGTAATTTCTAATGTTTTTGTATCGTTGTCCTTCTCGCTCGCGCCGCGTCACTGACCTACTAATCGAGTTTCCCACGCGGGTGTCAACAGACGCCGAGTCAGCGCATTCTGTCCACTTCCAGGAAGAAGACGTAAACAATAACAGACGCCGATTCTGCGAATTCATTCCAATTGCACGAAAAGATGTAGGCCACGTTGCGATACTTAAATGCCTTAACTTTAAACGCTTATATCTCGGAAACTAATTGAGATATCGGAATGGGCCAAACGGCAAATTGAAAAGTATACTCCTCACTATCACCTGATATATTTTTTAAAAATACATTTCACATTCCTTTTTCCTGTGACTTCGTCTACGATTCCTCGGGAGGCGCACACTGGCCACAATTTTGTACTATTAGAACTTAACAGAAAGTTACACTATGAAAATGACGCCAAACACGACGGTATTCGTATAGTTTGTTCTTAAGTTATAATAGTACGTCGCTCTAAAAAAAAAACCCGGACACTAAATGGACCCTAATGCGCATTAAAAACATGTATCAATAGGTTATATTAATGCATTATTTGCGCTATGTTTGGAAGCACCGCTTCTACTGAAACAACGTAATCAATTTGTGCATGAACTTTGATAAATGTCTTATCTATGGCGAAAAGATCTTTGACTAGAAACAACAGTGAAGCCATTTGTCACAGATCGAATCAAGACAAGATTGAATATTAAACATTTCCATAATTGTAATCCGCCTATTATCTAGCAAACTGTTACTGTAGTTTTTGAATTACACGAAAAAGGAAATGTTAGTCGATGTAGCAGTATACAGTCAGCTCTGTACTAGAACCCTAATAACAAGTATCACCAATTCACCCCTCTAATAACTCCTTTGCACAAGTTCAAGTGTTATCCGCCGAGGATACTCCACGCTCCCCGAAAATCAAAGACAAACACCCAGCAACCCTCCCCCCCCCCCGAAAAGCGAATCACAAGCTCAACTTCTCGCCCCGAAAACACCGGCGAGCCATCCAGCGAGTATAAGTGCACGGCGTGGCGTCACCCTTTCCGCTCGTCCCGACGTGTACACATTTTTTTGTTTCCAACGCCACCCCAACCACGGCGGCGAGCCCTCCCCGTCCACGGCAAATCCTCGAAATCCGCAGCAGGCCGGACAAATATAAATAACGGAATGATAATGAATCAAATCGCACGTGAAAAACCAATAAGTTATTGGCCGGTTGGCGCGAATGATTGGCCGCACGCCTCTCGATACAGGTCGAAAACGTTGGCCGCGTTTTCTCCGTCGTCCCAAACCCCTTTTTCCAAATCGGCCGGCGCCACCCACGGGGTAGCTGGGGTTTCTCGATCCTCGTCGCATGGTCGTCGGCATCGGTCTCGCTCTTTTTTCTGCTGCGGGTCTCATTCCCCGTTTCGGACAGGCGATGCGGGCACGATCGAACAACACACACACACACACACACAGTGCATATTTTTCAATTAATTTAAATTACAAAACATCGCGGTAACGGTCGCCCGTCGTTCACCCTGTGACACCCCCTGGCCGTTTCGCCGTCGCCACCCACCCTACCAATATCTGTACGGTCGAGCATAAACGCTGCACGCGTGCACACGCGCGTGCACGACGCTCCGGTATCACGCGGTGCACGTACATACATACATACATACATACGTGTATTCTTGGCTGCACGTAATCATTTTTATTATTCCGACTGTCCCGTCACGTTGTTTTCAGGCTGTTCTTTTTTTGGTTTATTGCTTTTTTTAAAGGGAGGATTAGTAAATGTAGGGGAGTGGTACTTTGTGTCTCTTGGGTCCACTTTTTCTTTAAAACACGTTTAGCCTACATTCTTCTTTGTGCCAAATTAATATTTTTAATAAGGCTGTGGTTTTAATTCAACATGGTATTACCCCTTTCTATTCAAGGTTCTGTTCAAATGTATATAAAAAAACGTGATGTTACCAGGGAATATTGCACATTACATTCTGCGTTTTCACAAATTTTTTTATCGTGCCCTTTTATGGATCAATAAAGCTTTCTGATAAAAAATTTCCTCGTAAGAATACGTGATTCTCCTCTTATTATGCGCCACGTTCACAGCATCCCCTCTATGTAGCAAGGAAACGTTGCGTCGCTATACCCGTGCGTACGCATCATCCGAGGATCATGGAAACTGATATCCTTAAAGCCGAATTTACCTCTCGCAACTTCTCCTTGGATAATTTATGTCCTACGATCCGATTGTGTCCTCTCCGTTGACTTCCGAGAGTCTTAAGTAGCTGAAAGGTGTCGAAACGTTCTTGGATAAATAGGGGTGGCCTCCGAGGTCCTGATCGAATGGCAAATCGCGAACCGTGGCACGAAACAGGCGTGTCCATCGACTCGACAGTCGACTTATAAATCGGTCCAAATAGTCAGGGTGGAAATGCACGATAGAAGAAGGGACAGGTACATCTTGGAAAAGATTTTCATTTTCCAGTGGGTGTAACCGTGAAATTGTCCTGATAGTGATCCATAAAAGCTCTGAGGGAAAGCATGTATTACAGTTTTCAAGAGGGTGGCTAAAGTTATTGATTCTAGATCTGAAACTCTTTCACTGTAAAACAATTCTAATAATCGTCAGTGGATTTAATAAAATTTATATACCCTTTACGAATAGAATTAAGGACAACGATGCTATTACGACCACCTTGCAATTTCATCCCTGTCTGAGAATGTTATAAATTACAAATTACAAATCGAGCATAATCTCATTGAAGATTCGACTGCACTCTGATCCCTTCACTTCCTACTTCCATTAGCCTCTCCAGCTCGCATGACGAACGTATACAAATTACTTTCCGAACAAACGGAACGACGAGAAGGGTGAAACAGAGAGGGGACACCGAGGCATCGACTGGAATCGCTTCTTTTTTTACGATCGATCACAAAGACAATAATGTTAGGAAAGTCGTGGTTGCTCGGAGACTCGTTAAATGTTCGACGAACTTGCCCTGAATACTGCAAAGTATCCGCGGATCTGTACGCTGAAACGGTGGTAAACTACGAACAGGGTAAGAGGGGGGGTAAAATGATTACGTTCCTCACAATCGTGCATTAGCATAGACCAAAAACAGACTCGTAAAACTTGCCATCACGTCTGTTTCCATGGAAATCCCGCGTTCGGGCGACCGACAGTTTTTCGTTTTTTTCGTTTCGATCATTGAGCAGGGTCGAACGTGGAAAAACCGTACGGAATGATAGTCACGGAGCCAATAGCGAGTGCTTCTGCCGGGTTACCCGGTGGAGAGCCCCGTTAATAATGCGTATAAATTTACATTAAGCTTTCGTCGCCGTGCAGCTCGTACAAACAGAGGCGCGTAACACGTTGAGTTATGCTGACGCGTACAGCTCATTTTCCTTAATTACGATATTGCTTATGTGTGGCGGCGCAAAGACAGAGAGCACTTTCAAAAATGGGATTAAAATTTAAAGTTATGCACGTCGTAATTACGCCGCCAAATGGACGGGAACGTTTCAACGGCGCGGAAAACAACGGCCACTATTAATAAACGCGATACTGCTTGGTCGGAATTTCGAGTGAACCGTGTCTCATTACTACTCCACGCCCCGTTACGTAAATTGAAATTGTTTGGACGGACGACAGCAATTTTATTCTTGTTATTAATTATCGGCCAAGCATTTCGCTATATATTTAGTCGAGCTTTTTGGCGAGCTGTTTCGACGCTGGGAATGGTATTTCTTTCTGAAAATTGTTTTCGCTTCCGAATTTTATATTCCACCTACAATACCGTAATATCGTGCTATTGTAACGTAAATACAAAAAATGTTTCCTTAAACATCATTCTGCTTTACGAAACTGCGAGAGACTGCCAGGATTGGTAAAAGCAACAGTCTCTCACCCCCACGCATAAAGAACGAAAATCACTTCAAGTCACCGGGGCTACGATCTCCTCTAAAGCTCGTAAACTCCCCATACTCCGGCGCAGAGAACACTGAAGAAATAAAAATACGCCCGCTCAGCGATGCCGGATCGACTCCGAAAGTACAACCGCAACAGAATCCGGGAAACTTCATTGCGCCACACCTCCGCGCCCCAATCTTCTTTGGAATCCAACCCTCCGCTCCCTATCTACTTCTTTCCCAGAATAAATCGACGATCAACCTTTAACCCGGTGCCTTCCGATAATTTAGCCGTATCTCCTGACTCGGCTACGAGCGGCGAAGGTTGATGGGGCAGCGGCCGCGCGTCATCCACCCCCTGCCGCGGCGCACCGCGCCGGGGGCGGAAGTCAAAAAATCGGCCCCACAAATCACGAGGCACAATGGCTCCGATTGTGTACGCTACTACGCTCAACCCCCGACCCTACTAACCCCTAACTAACTATCCTACTGTAGTTCCGACACACGGGCACCAAGGGAAGGGGCAGCCACGAGCGGAGAGACGACAGGGGATACGGGGGTGGTACGGCGGGAGGAAATCTATTGCCGGAAGTGAGTATATTCAACGGTGGTCTGCGGTGCGTGTATGGAAATTCGAGACCGCCTTCCACGGGAGGGTCCTTCCCAAAAGGCAAAGGGTATCCGCACGCGACGATAATTTGACGATGGAACGAGAATGAAGATAGGATAGGGGTAAACGCGAAGGATAGGAGAAAGAAATGAGAGAACGCTGCGTTGCCTCCGTTTATGGTTTCGGGACTGTGGAATGTGCAGTCATTCTTAGAGTTTGATTAGCGAGTCATTCGCAACGGAATCGATGGTAGGTGATAGCAGGAGTTAGAGGGTGGGTAAGTAGAACGGTGTAGGAACAATATGACGATCAGACTTTGTGGCTTCTATCTAGGTGATTCGGTGCGATGGTGATAGGGAAAGGGAGCTAAGGATTATGGATTGACGTACCACAAGAGTCAACCAACGTAAACTAAACTGAGTAAAGGAATAATAAAGAAATGATTATCCGCGAAACCCGGATCAGTCGAGTTCATTCAAAAGCGACCGATCGATGCCAGATCCGAAAATTCCAGGCACGATCCCTGCGTGAGCGAGATCGATGGTCGTGCGATGAGAATTATCAGGGTCGAATCAGGATCCGGTCGGTCGGCGCGTGCGAAAAAACACGTCGCGCCAGTCTCACGGCGAGGCTGTTCCATAACGGCCGCGAGCAAGCTTAGCGTTCATGCGAGGCAATTCCAATCAGAAATTAAGTCTGGGCCTGTCGAAGATTGCGAGACGGATAGCGTTTCTCTCCTTCTCCTCCCCCTTCCGAGGCGAACAATTCGTTTCTCTCTTCGCGCGTGTTGCACAAGGTAAACGTGTAGTGGTGCGCGCTAGAGTAGAAAGAGGGAAGGAGCGTTAGTGGCGGGACGCCGTTGTCTGATTCATATAATGAAATGTCTGCGAGATGATGAGCTCGGAGGCCGCTAAGTATAGCGTTGGAGTCGCGGCTCCGTGACCCTTCCGAGCTTCGGGGGCAACGGATTACGGCGGTGGTCGATGAGGAAGAATCGAACACCGAGAGTCGCGTGCGAGTTGCGATTGACAGAGCTTGCTGTAGTCGGGTGTTTAACTGCTGGACTACGGAATCGCGCGTGAGGATGCTCGCAAAGCGTAGCTATAATGCGTACAGCCTGAGCTGTTTGAAACGCTGCGCCTGTTGTTAGAGGATTAGCAAGGGTGGACGCAATGCTAGCGGTTTTACATTTTTACCCGTGTTACCCAATCGTGTAATCGATTCCGACCGCATTGAAAACGAAACCTCGGAACCCTGGCCGGTTTAATATGCGGCTAATTAAACGTGCCGCGCGATACATGCCGACAATCGACTTAATTAATCGTTCCGGTAAGAACGTACAGAATCCAGGGAGCGTAATTGAAACTAGCCCCACGACGATGTTATTTGCATAGCCGTGCGCGCCGCCGGATAAATGAGAAGTTCGAAAGGAACGAGATCGAAAGAGTCGAAAGTGGGGAACGATCCGCGCGGGTCGAAAGGTTATTTCTTCCCTCTTTCATCGACGATCCTCGCGATTCTTCATGCCAGCCGATTCATACGGCGAGAAGGTGCTTCGCTCGCTCCCTTATCTCTCCAGAACGGTACACTCGGCAATTACGTATCGCTATGTTAATGCAAATAATTATTCCTTGCTTCGCCGAGCGAACAGAGATATTATCGTGATTTATAGGGTGGTGGTTCCGGTGGAACGATCGCGGCCTTTCACCGATTCATCGACTCGCTTCGAGATGGAACCGTAACTAATGTTCCACGCGTTTTGTAGACGCGAACGAATGTTTTCATACTCATGAGAATATTTTAATGGCAGTTTTATAAATATAATAAATTTCACATTCGATATGGTCCCTTCGAAATTCCAATTTCCATTGCAAAAAATTAATGCATAACATGTGGGTACACAGAAATACTTCCTTACATGCACATTTATACATACACGATAACTGCACCTTATTTATATTCATTTCCAGAATTTCCAGAACCGAATTTCGGGCGTTCCTGCTATACAATAATAGAACCGCCCCCTAATACCGGTCCGATTCGATAAACCCAACCCCATCTCTGTGGCAATTCCACAATTCACCCCCATCCCCCGGGAAAAAACCCTTGCAATTATTCGCATCTAATAAGATTCTATTAAAACCACCGCCGTAGCAAATTTCACCATTGATTTCTCGATAAACGCGAGGCGCAAATCGATCCGGCCGTCCGGCAATTATTTATCCGGCGCATTTAGGTTCGTGGATTATTAACGTATTTCGCGTAGCGTCGCGTCGCGCAGCGGCCTGGTCGGCGAAAGTAAATGCGGGATGAAGAATTCATGGGCATGGGAAACCCGTCGGCGGATCGGCCGATTATGGCCGTGCAAACATTTGTGTGTTTCGCCCATGAGTGTATCTGGGTTAATGTAGAGCGAGCTCGGCGCGCTTGTGCGCTGGATACAGCATTAGCCTAGGCGCACACGTGTAATCAGCGCCGATGCTACAGACGAGGGTACAGGATGGGCTGCGCATCTTACGTGATCGCGTGTCCTCCGTTCTGAAATTCATTTGCCACCGATGTGAAAAACCGGATCAAAAAAAAAAAGAAAATATATTGGAATGCGGCAATTTGTAATAAGCGGTATCACTTGAAAAATGAATGTCAGGCAAATATTGCCGTAGTTGAGAACTCTTCCATCTTGCTTACGGGGTTGTTGAAACAAGTGATGTTTATATTGTATTGTAATGGGGTTCGCAAGCTCGATTCTCGGGTGACGAAAAAGCATTGCATGCACAGCGTAACCCTATATCCTCGGTCTGTGCTAATTGCTAATGCGTCCCTTATGGTGATTAAATATCAAATCATAGTTTAATGCGCCGACATCAACAGCGGTCCATCATTTGCACGGTGGATTATACAAATCAGACCGATGCGCGTGATTGTAAAAGAGAATACGCAAAGCGAATTGTCGAAGAAATTTTTGCAACGTTTTCATCCAGATTCTTATTTCGATGCGATGAGAAATAGTAATGGTTCCAAGGCGTAGCGATTTCACCGAGAAGACTCACTAATTCTTAATTAGAGCTGACCAAGGATATCCGAGAGGCTTGTAGCGTGGCGGAGAATCTATGAATTCTCCTTTCTAAACCGGAAAGTCCAGGGTTAGCTCTATCGAGCGGTATTTTCCGCCACTTAAGTGTCTGCTTTTAATTGAACCGGCCGCGTGGAACACGAAACAGCCGAGGATTAAACGAAACTTGGCCTAGGCTTAATCATTTCTCCCTTTTTCGTTTCTTTTCTTTTCTCTCTGCCCATCCGAAAACGGGCGTATTCAGGGGAACGTTGTTATTAAACGGCGGGCCATCGGGTCGCCGTCCCGCGAGACGTATCGTTCCAATACACCGCGTTAACGAGTTCTAATGGGACTTGGGAACGATAATCGTCGCCACGGAGCGAGTTAAAGTTTTCTTTCTAATTAAGAAACAAATAACCGGAGTTCACGGTTGGCCCGCTTTCGGCCCGGGCTTCGTTAATAAACGCGGCCCCGGTTATTAAACCAGAAAATTAACGTCTGCCTCGTACACGGAGAAATAGAAAGGCGGACATGGGGAAGGAGGAACGACGAATGCGGCGAGAGAAGGTTGTGGTTCCTTTTCGTTGGGTAGGAGAGAATAGATTTGTGTTATCTGCCGATTCGATCATTTATAAAACGAATTCATTCAATCTACAAGACTAATCGCTCCAATCTTCCCGAAGAAAAACTTCACTTATGAATAATGATCATCATCTCCTCTATCTTATCAAATTCAAACGAGTATCCGTAGAAGGAGAGCCATACTATAATTAACAATTTCTTCCGTAAAGCGAAAATCAATTGTATCTTTTCCGCCAACAATTGCAGAGGACAGAAATGTCCGCGACACTATCTTAGAAACGTTTAATCGAAAACCGGTTTCATTGCGATACTTGTATCAGTTGAATCGGTATCAGGATGGATGAAAGGATAGAATGGCCATTGGCATGATTTTTCCGCTGTCGAGGATCCGTCCGTTCGAAGCACGCGGTTCGACAGTCTTCTTGAAATCGAATTAGTCCCGACCCCTTCGAACGGATCGTACACCTCGAGCAAGGTACCCTTTGGGTTCCGTAAGCGGTTGTGATACAATACTATGCCGAATCGCTCTGTCGTTCCCACGTTTATTAATAAGGCGTTATTAGGCCCCGTCAATTCTCAATCGGCCAATTAAACCAACAAACGAGAACTTGACAGATTGTCCGCTCAATGTGGAATGTTATGTGGAATGTGTTTTCGATCCGGTTTTAATGAAACACCTCCAAGAGCGTCGCCTCCATGATTTTACTTTATTGAATATTTCGAGGACCCCGCTTTAGCCGTTTGGCACACCTGTGCCCTTTGCCAAGCCCTCCACTTTTTGGCGGAAAATGCAAAAATAGAAAAGGTGTCTTTTCAAGATAAAAAATAATCCTAAGGTTCATCTAACTGAAATTTGTGAAATTTCATGTTTGAAGCTAGATAATACATATGAGAATCAATTAGGTCTCTTGTACAATTACAGAGAGATACTTTCTTTTCATAAAAATATCTTAATTGGGCAAGGGGGTAGATTTATCCATTTTATTATTACAGTGAAAGTAGTTACGTAGCTCATGTTTAATTTCTTTTAATAAAGTGCTGTACTTCGATATAAAAATTCTAAATTGCTAATTGAAAGATCAGTGAATTGCGCACTAAATACTTCAGCAACCACGAAATTCGAGTGGTGCAAAATGTATGAGCAACACCGGCCTTCGATAACCGAGCCGCAAGCGTGAGCACCACGCTTGGTGCACGCATTTGCGTACGCGATGAGCTCGTGGTCAACCTTGCATATCGATTGAACGCGTACGGTAAGACGTACCATCGATGCGCTCGCGGTTCAGGAGTAGCGCGTAAAATAAACTCGAGGACGAGAATTTGGAAACGACTCGTCGGTGGCGAGATACTCTGAGATAAGTACACCACGATATCTGCGTTTCAATGATGACCTTTAAACATGAATTCAGACTCGACACTCGATCTTACACTCATCGAGATTCAGAGATGACTTTTCCATTCTACTTCTGCTTGGAATCCCTGGCATTGTCAGAAATTCTTCGTTTTAATTAACGGCATCAGAAACGGTGTGGGGAAATCTAAACTGCTGCGATACGATTCAGTTTACATTACCCGCAAATTATTCATGAACATCAAAGGCGAGCTTGAATGGCAGCTAGAAACATCAGACAAGAACTGACAAATCTCTTCGTTTGCACAAAGTTCGTCGTGGTCTATTGTAAAATTTCGAGAACTTAACAATCCTCGAGGCGGTTCCCCGGCTACCCGAGTCCGATATTTAAAAGCAACCCTTAGCGGTACAAAGGAAGCGGAACGCGCGTATAGAAGCCGTTTATGGTCGCGGAGTTAGGATAAGGCACGTTCTCTGTAATTACGTTGGATGTGATAATTACGAAAACGCGGGCGGCCACTTGTCGCACTCTGTAACGAGTTTTCTTTCATCCGCATAACCTAGGCCACCACCACGCTCTTGTTCTTCTTCTTCTTCCTGCACCGTTTGTGATAGACGTAAGCAGTTTACGCAAGCTGCCCGATGCGCGTTGCTTGTCCTTTTAAATTAACATTCGCTCCCCTCCCCCTTATTGAAACTCTACTCGGCAACTTTTATAAACCGCGATAAATTTCCAGCCACGATTACGGCTTAATTAAGTTTCCCTAAATCCGAAATTGATGCGCGAAGTATGCCAAGGTAAACGTTACACCGGAACATCCCCCTAACTTTTACCATTTTAAGCATTATATAAGTTTTCACGTTGCGTTCACTGTTTCATTGGTAATATATATTGGATGTTTGGAGATGCAATTTATATAATTTCTACTTCAGTTATTGTTATTGAAATTAAACGAATACTACGAATAGAAATTACAGATAAGGAAATGAACATTTAATGATAATGATGATAATAATAATAAATACCAAGAGCGAAACCCTCAAAGCGCAAAGTTGCACAAAGCACCATCGAAAGAAATACATATGTGTCGTGTCGTCGAAACGGCTCACGAACGATGGGCGAATAAATTGCTCGTAAACCGCACTCGATTCGAGTTTGTCGGTACATAACACGGACGCTTTCGTGCCGCATGCTTCCCTGTACATCGGTTGTCACTGGAACGACGCCCGAGCACCTCGGAAGTGGAAAATGAAAGAACGATGGCGAATCACGCGGGCGAAAAGGAAGAAGAACAAACGAAGCTATGAACCCAGTCTTTTTTACGAACTACCGCTCACGTGCATCTGTACGCAAGTAAATAAGCTTCGCACGTTTGTACGGTGCAACGCGTAGGCAGCTTGTTAACGTGCCACGTACAAAGTATCCGCGACGAGCTACCGCTAAACCAAACGACGAACGTGACCAGCCACCCTCACCCCTTCATCGCCGGAGAACGTAATGTCACAATGCGCAGTTTTTTATTAGCAGTGGCACGCTATGAATAAAACACGCCGGAAGTTCCGACTAACGGTTGAAGGGATGGTAGGCGCCTCGTTATCGCGACGCAGGGGATGACTGTGCCATAAGAAAGTAATAGCGGAACAATACTGTATCTATGATCACACGCACTGTGCCCCATAAATATTTAACCACCAACGAATCATAACGAAACATTTGACGCAATTTTCAAGCATCGGAATAAAGTTTATTAAACGGGATGATAAATAAAATCGACATTTTTTTACGAGAATCGAGTGTGTACAAACTATAATCCGTTCTCTACAGTAGAATCCAGCAACCACCTGTAAACAATTTCCCCAAAACAGAGTCGGCAACGGATTTTCTGCCAAATATCGTAACCTACGTACACCGGAGCAGCTTTTAGCGGGCCGCCACGTCGGAGGCAGCGCAAAAAGACGTTAACTCGACAAATTACTTTCACCTCGGTCCCGGGAGGCAAGATCGATGAACCAGCCTTGCGCTCGGATATTATCCAGTCATTTAGTCCTCGTAAAATTATCGAAGATAATATCTTTATTAACCGGAGACGCGTGATACCACGTAAGACCGATCGCACGCATTTCGCCGCGGCCTTTTCCGCGGCAGACGCGGGTTTCCTCGGCTGTTCCTTTTCTTTTCGAGAGTCGCGTTCGTCACACGCTTCCCTTTCTTTCCACCGATTCGCGCGACAGACGTTGCGATCCCTCGATGCGGCGGCTCGTTCACTAATTATTAATCAACTAATTGCCGCTTCCGCGGAGGCACGCCTGTCTCAGGTGAATCAAGACGCACGACCGCGATGAACGGCCGACAGAAAGAAAAGGGGAGTGTCGCCAATTACGAGAAAAAGTGGCTATATCATCTTTTCATCAAGGATTGGAGAATAACTTTAGCAGCGTGATTGTCATAGCTGAAACGTGTAAGTTCACATTTCCAGGTTGCTGAAAAATCAATGTCGCTGATATTTCTATGATACCTACATTGAAATTTTCATTTACTTTTAACGATGGTGTACACGAAAGGAAATCACTTACAAAGACTATTGCAAAGCAACAGAAGAAAGGCGAGAAAGTAGATTATTCAAAGTCAATATACAAGTCCTCGTGTGTAACAAAATTACAAAGCAAATCGTACAGAATTCTAGGAGGAGTTGAACGCAGGTAGTAGAAGGCGAACGATTTGGCGTCATAATTTAGGAACGAAATCGAACGTGCGCGGAGGGAAAATCTGGAAAGTATGGGGGATGCAGCGTGTTACCTCGCTCGTTACACGCTACGTACGTTAAAGTTGATAATTTCCACGATCTATCCCCGGGCGATAACTTACGAACATAAACGAGCGGTCATAATAAGCCACGCCAAGACCGTGATTCATTGCTCGACCAATAGGTATTGGGTGTATATCTAGCCACATACGTGTCTAAACGGCGGTGCAATTACCGTTATATCAGACGAAGACTGGTTTCCACTCCCTAAAACGTCGTCCATCTTAAAGCGCGCCCGTTTACTTTATTGCCTCCGCGTTCTCGATACGCGTTGCACAGACTTCAGCAAGTACACGTGTAACGCGAGTCGATCGAAAAAATTGTCCATAACTTTGCGTCGGTCGACGCGTTGTTTCTTGCTAAACGCGAGGACTTCGCCCGTGTGCGGCCGTCGGACGCGAAAGCGGGGAAAGTGATTGGAAGACGATTGGAAAAAATCAGATTACATTGTTACGCGTAGATTGCAAGGAAAATTTATCGATATCCTAAGAAGAACCTAAGTAAGAACCTAAAGAAGGCCACCGCCCTTTTCGTCTTGCGTCAGAAGAAAACGTTGACCGTGTGTTAAGATTCGTACAGGTACAGTTAACAAGACGAAAATTCGAGGTTCCGCGGAGAAGGAAGAAGACACACCCGCCGATCCAAGCAACGCTGCCCACGTCAGCGTAAAGCCCGAAATCGTTGGAAATTAAATTTTTCCCCGGAGGTGGCCCGACTACACGGGCCACAAATTCATAAGATTCAATATGCTACGCGAGCGAGCGGGTTGCCAGATTCAGGATGGGGTAGACTCTGCGACGACGCTAGTGGGGTTGAAGGGCGGCATGGGGGCGGAGGACAGGGAAGGGGGCGCGAACGGGGCACCGTTTTATAGTTTACATCGAATACGTGCCCTTTCTCCTCGGAGCCACGCGGGACCAGCTACCAGCACTTTTACACACACATACGCACACCCTTTCCTTTTCTCTCTCCGACCCTCCGCGTCTTCCGCCAACCCCTCCGTAGCCTGTCTCCGCGTCGCTGCATGTTTACCCCCGCGATATATATGAACTAATATCACGTGGCACGTGATGCCAACGCAGCGGCACTCGTGTGCGCGCCACCCTCGACCGCCTCTCGCTATTACAAATTTTTGGGCTTCTAAGATGGTCCGCTATTGGTTGCTGTGGTTATTTCATTGTTACGCGATGTGACCTCAAATGTACCACCGCTCGTATGCAACTGTAAGCTGGATTATTTAAAATTACTAGGCCGCGAGGGAGATCACAGATTTCGGCGATACCTCGTTGCCCAGTCCCGAGACATCCCTTTTATTTCCTACTAATATTGACACGAAAATTCTCTTCGATTCCAGAGGATCACGAATATTTAGAGCAAACCTTTATCCCTTTCCTAACCCCGTACCCACTCGAGTCCGCGCAATGTGTTGCTTACAGCAATACAGGAAGTAATGTCTGTACACGTTTGATAGTCGTCGCGGTAGAGGGAACAACGGAGAAGAACAGCGACAGGGGAGGGGGGGGGGGGGAGATAAGAGAATAGAGGTAGAGGGTTGAACGACAGAGAAGAAAGGTGAGAGGGGTAGCAACAGGAACACCGGGGGCGAGAATATTGGTTGACTTGTAATACCAAGAGTGGAGGAGCGAGGGATCCGACGAATATTAAATATGTTATTACATTCATTCTCATTTCCCCTTTACCCCCCCGGTATGCCAGCTCGTAGCAAGGTCTTTGAGTTCGCGTAGCGTGCAAACAAGCCTTGAATCGCGTGTAATTGCGTTTGAAAAGATTGTTGCGGGGATCGTGCCGATGGAAGGATTCGTAGATAAATCTCGGTTTTGATGAGACCAGGCACCGGTGAATACGTTTCGACGAGGCAGACTCGGGTACGCGCAAGAGGTAGTGGTAGATGAAGCGGGTAATGTGTGAAATATGAATAGCTACGCCTGTTACAGCACGTGTCGTAAAGGCAAGATTGTTGCTGGCCATATTTTAGACACTGCATTGCGCTTCGTTTATGGCTGGACGCTACAGCCGCTTTGTTTCCTGGCACGTTCAAAATTTTCAACTACTGAGCAGGGCGATACTGGCGCAGAGTGATTATCGAAGGATATTGAAAGTAGTAAACCGTGGAAATACAAGAATGTTAAATTGTGCAAACAAAAACTGTGCGTTTCGAATTGCTGCTCTGCAATTTGTTTCGATAAAAACTACCTACTCCAGGGATTTAAGCCCATCGCTACTAAATACCTGTGTACATGATATACATCTCTGCAGAGATTGCGCAAATATCTGGTACAGGCGTATACAATTCTTTCTTTCAATCTCCCCATAATTCGTAGGAATGATCATGTCGCTTATAAAATGCATTTATGAATAATAATATCATTAAACCTCTTGCATGAAGAAGTTTATCAAAGCATAATTGGAATTTCCACAAAAATGCAGTTTCTATCAAGGCAAAAAAAGGTCGAGACGAAGATAGAATGATCACGGCAAAGTTTAGAGTCTCATATATGTGTACTAGACGTAAACACATAATCGAGGGTATTGAACGTAATTAAGTGGCCCTTTAAGCATGCGGGTGGGATACGTGAACGAGGCGGTCCATCGATGTATCATCGATCGACTCTGGCTGGACGAGTAGAGGTAGACGGTAAATGTGTATCGAGGTCCTTTCCATTAGCGTACCAACGCTAAGGTACCGTCCCTCCCCTTTTACCTTTACCCGTCGCGGTACCCTTTGTTTTCTCTCATGGGAAATACATCCTCTCCTTTCTAATTGTTTTGCCTCTTCCTATCGATCTAGTACCCTATAGAACGAAGGTTACTCACGGATCTTTGACGAGGTCCTCCACTCTCCCTTGATTTCTCAGCAACTGAAACGAAACGATGGAACGGTTAGTTTACAGATCGTCTCGATTATACTAATTGCATTCCGTTGACGAATTAATTTGCTGACTATTGGAGAACGGAACTTTACAATATGTAACGATGAAGTAATAACAATAGACAGTGATAGTAATTGTAAATGTGGTCGCAAGTGCTGTATCACGACACCCCCCCAATTCGCACAAACACGATCGCGCATTTCACAAGTGTGCAATCGAAGCGGCGCGGTGCCTTGCCTACGAGCGAGCAATCAGCTTAAAAGGAAAGCGTGATTAAATGAAGGACTGGAGGCTGAACAAATGTCAGCCCGTACAACCGAGTAATGTCTACGAGTGTTATCATACTAAACGATTGGCCAATGTTCGTTCGCTTTTGTTCAAACATGTTTCACATAGTTGCCATCTCGTCGATACGACACCTTCTTTAACTAATTCGAAAGTAAAATAATTATTCTTAACTAGCTTCGATTATCGACCGTTTGAACATCACCGCAAATTGCGCACGATTTGTTGGTAAAACTGCGATTACCACGGTCAGTGCGAGCAATAATCATTATCGATGATTTAGGTGGCGTGGAACGAGGACAAAGCTATCAAGTGTCAACTGGTCATAGCAAAAGGAACGACGACGCGTAAATTTCGCCGCGTATTGTACAACAGAGATTGCCTGCGAGAGAAATTGGCTGGCCGTATCGAGATTCCGTTCGACACCCTTAATGAAGTCCTGCTGCACAAATCAGTCGACCAAAGCAGCGGAGAAAATTTCGTTTCTAATTGACGGTGCCGTAAACTCGAGACACTTGGACGTTTCATGCAGCCGGCAACAAGCGCATCCTCCGCGTACGTATTTCTGTCCCCGATAATTGGGCACCGTGTATAATCAAGGGAAATTAATACTTCTTTTTTCCTTCTCCTTCCCGGTGAGGAAAAGTTGGCAGCTAATTGACACATCGACGGAACGTGAAATTGCCAATCGGTTACTGCTTTTTCGTTTTCTCGTTCGTGCTTGATTATCGAGGTCAGCCTCTGTGCTCGTCATATTATGAAACTCGGTTTTCTGATAATCCAGAAAACGCCACAGTTTTTTTTTTAAATTATTCATTTTCACAAAATTCCGATAGATTTTATTGTTCGCGTAGCCTTGCATTGTGGATTATCGCTTTGTAATTGCAAGCGGAACGAGTAACGCGTAACTTAATTTTACTTACGCCAAATTGACTTTAGTGGCAGCATTTAGAGGGGTAGATGTGCAATTTACGTATTTCGCACAACTGAAAAGCTCGCTTCTATTAGCACGAACGCAATGATTCTCGATCGAGGGAAACTGCAAGGTCGAGCGGAATCCATAGGGTATCGCGCGAACTTTCGAATTTCCCCTGCAATTTCCCCTGCCCGACTAGGAGCGAGCAGGGCGCGCAGCGGAAGTGCGGAACGCGGGCACGGCGGAAATCGCGACGAAAATTGGTTGAACGCTGCCCCGATCGGCCGTTGAACGGCGCTTTCAGGGTTGAAAAATTTCGATATGACTCCCAGTCGATGGCTCGTTGGACAGATCCATAAAAAAATGTAGAACGAAAGGAACCTCCTTTTGAAAAGGACAAGATTTTTCTATTCTTGAATTCCATCTTTTTTTTCTCTCCTGTCGCTTTTACAACGTGGAATCGCGAATATCTACACGCGAGAACAGCAGGTTGCGCGCGTGTGTATGTACAAAAACGTTAACGCGTAGGACGTCTGGCAATGCGCGATGAAATGCGCGTAAATACAATTATTCACTCGATCCGTCGCGGAAGTATTATGTTTAAATATATTACAATGTATCGTGAAGCGGCAGTCACGATCCGCTCCGCTTTGTTGACTTCCAGCGCGCGATATAAATCACCCTCCATCCGACGTTTCGCGATCGACCGTTTCGATCGTCTTTCCCTTCTGCGCACGCTTTTCCTGAGGATGAATCAATAAAAAAAAAAGGAAAATGGGAAAATAAAAATGAAGGGAGTATCTTACGCGTGTCATCGTGCTCCCGAGTACTAGACCCGCTTGAAAACGTATTTCACTCGAGTTTTATAAAGCGTAATTTCGTATTGTATCGCGCTAGTGGCAGAGAATGGTGCACAAAGAACATATGCGTCGCGAGTTTCGACAGTTCAGATATTATATCATTTCAGTATCTTCTTCATTGATAGAAATACCAAATTTATGTAAGAGATAAATAAAAAGACTGAACTATGAGTAACAGAAAGCATTAGTCCAAATACCTGGATGCAAGAAGAGTACTTTTCGATTTTAAAACAAGTAAAAAAAAAAATCCACGCAGATGCAACGAAAACACTTTTTGGAATTATTCATCGTTGCCTCTCTCTTCGATCGTCCGCATTTATCCCGAAAAACGGGAGTCCAGAGTGGAGAGAGGGGAAACGATAGGGAAAAAAGGCCTTCAAGTCGGTCGATTCCAATCGGAACGGTGAACCAGTGTATCTTTCAATGATTTCGCTTTGCTTTTCGATTGGCTTGGTGCGCGCGCTTGATTTCGCGCCGCACCACGCCGCCGGATATCCTGGCGAAATCCGATAAACCGCAAAAGGCTATTTGTTAGAATGAAAAAATCACTTCCTCCAGTGCCCGGCCACTGATAAACCCGGACGAATCATATCGCCAGCCGCGATACGTCAAAACAGAAATGGCGTGAATTCAATATCCCGATGTCGAGCTCCAACGGCGTACACGCGCCCGGTCCGCACACCGTCGCTACAAAGACACGAATCCTCTCCCTTCTCTCTCGCGCACAGAATCTCTGTTCTACTTCATCTCGTGTCACCCCGAATCATATCCCGTCCGCTATGGTAACTTTGCGCGACATAACTTCGTTCACCATTAAATTAGAGAATACTTTAGTATGTTTTTAACCAGCGAGTAGTTCGCGAATGTACTTCTTTAACGAGCTTACGTACTCTTTTTTCCTCTACCGCCGATCCAAGAATAACCTCAAGGATCGATGTTTTCCACGTACGCGCGGAGCTCGCGTACAAATGTGGAGCAGCATCGATCGAAATCGGTATCCACGTGGATAGCAATGCAAGATCTATATCTGACAGCGGATAGAACGGATCGATCGATCATTGGGCGAGACGCGGCGACATCGACGGCAAGTCGGCTCGTACTCCTGACAGACTGACAGCCTGACAGGGTCAAAAGTCGTGAGATTAATCGCTTGATACGGTGAATACAAATCAGCCCCGTCGAATATACCACCGCGACAACGGAGACCCGACAAGTTTGTCAGTCTCGCCTTGCCGCTTTTTCACCTTTATCGACCAATACTACGGGCGGGTTAAACAAGCACATGCATACGCTTCGAAGAAGAAACGACAGCGTTCACTTTATACATACATATAGTTATTTTCGAACCGGAGGTGCGACATAGAAGCTTCTCCATTTAATTCCATATTATAGCGACTCGTCGGATAACCAGAGACGGGTTCAACAGTGGTTTGGTTAAATTTGATTTGTTATATCGGAGAAATTGGAGTTGTTGTTACTGCGAATGACACGGTGCAAAATGTTACGCTTCGGTAACTATATTTAATAGAGTAACGCTTAGACACGTTGTCTTTTCATGTTACCAACACCGCCATCCCTACAGAGCTAGATTACAGTAGCAAATTATGGCAAGAGTGCCAGGCTAGTAGATCGCAAAACTGAAGAGGCAGAGAGACACATTATACAGTCGGAACAACAAAAAAAAAAAAGAAGAAGGGACTGGGCCAACGTTCGCATGCAGCATTCCGTAAGGAACGTTTACTGGGCTCTTAAACGCTGGCATTATGCGCGCTTTTCGTTACGCTCCCGCCATGGGTTATCGGCGTAAACGGGCCGCGTGCAAGCGTATTGTGCATCGTCCCGATTCGTATCAAGCCGCGGTAGTCTCAGTTTTATCGGCGAAGTGCCAAACGGCGGGCGTAATTGGGCCATTGTTGGCTGGCAGGTGGTAACTAGAGGGCCTGCGTGCACTCCGTACGAACCCTTGACAACCGCGAGATCGATCCGAGATTAGACTGGGAGCGTACGTACGTAATGCACTTTATTCTTGCGCACTTGGCCTTTTCCTTCATAGCGGTGAGATTTATTATGCGCGCCAAGCGTGTCCCGTCAATTGGCGGCCGCGCGAGCCTAACGGCGATCGATAGTCGTGCCGGAACAATGAGGAAGATCGCTCGCGGATCGGCGAATTTAATAAGCACACGGGATCCGGATCGGAGGCGACTTGGTTTGATTTATGCGAGCCGCAAGGGGTTGACCGTCCGTGGGATCCGGACCGATCGCGGAACCGCGCGAAAGGTTTAACGAAGCTGCAAAACGGCCGAGGAGTTTCAACGGAAGTATAGTGGTAGCGTCGCATGGCATTGAGTCTTAGTCGTAATAGAACAAAGTAAAGCAGGCCTCCTATGTACTTGAGAGCAACGAACAATATTAGTTATTGATGAGGAGTGAACGGTTTAATGGATGCTAATGAAAAGATTGTTGTAAACTCAATCATTAGATTTCAGGGAATGATGGATAGAAGCGAACGGTGATTTCAATTAATGAAATTAGCATCAGTTATGCCAGTTTCTCTATGAGATACAGTAGTTAGTAATTGGGGATGGAAATGAATTATTTTGTTTAATGAAGGATACTACCGTAGATAGGGGAAATGAAATGGTCTATGATCAATGTATTTACACGTAGCTATAAATTGGTCCGA
Source organism: Holcopasites calliopsidis (assembly GCA_023838395.1). Lineage (NCBI taxonomy): Eukaryota > Metazoa > Arthropoda > Insecta > Hymenoptera > Apidae > Holcopasites > Holcopasites calliopsidis. The sequence continues at coordinate 3,298,526 of JALHAQ010000003.1, forward strand.
TCTGACAGCCGGTGCGCTGATAGTTGCGAAAACATTTCGATTATTAATAGCCTTCCATTTGGCCGGTCATTTAGCCGAAATAATCTGGTTCACGCCATTGCATCGATTAACCGATTAAATTCACTAACCGTTTAATCTTTTCCTGAATAGTTATCCGGCTGACTAACTATCAGATTGCATAGCCGAAATGTCTATATGCCTATACATTTGCTCCGCTTTTCAATTTTGTCAATTGCCGAACCGCTTAGTTTTTTTATTAATCGTACAGGAGACACTTCACATTGAAAGTCAATCACCGAAATGGGCGAGCGCTTCTTTTCTTCTCACGATGACCCTCCACCCAAGAACTATTTCTTTGTTTCCCTAAGTAAGAAAGCGAAGTTGTAGAAATATAAAGAAACACTAAGCACCATGTAAAATATTGTAATCATTACGCGACACTCTGCATAATTATGTTCGTAATGATTACTCGTACAGGTTCGCTCGGCTCGTAGCTGGTTAAATAACCCGACGCTTCGACGGCCGCGCACCTTTCCAACTCCACGCCCCTCCGGCCCCGCAGCCTTTCCCCTTAATTAAAAATCATGAATTAATCAGATCGTTAGTAATCAGGCGCTCGTCTTCTCGCGTGGACGTTTCCTCCGTCTCTAAATCTCGCCCGTCTCGCCTCAAATAGACGTCACAGTGCTTTTACGGTCCCTTTAGCCCTCCAACCCCATCGCCGTGGTGCGTTCGTTAAGGGCGGATTCATCCCCCAAATTAAATCAATTACCATACTAAGGCGGATTTTCGGAAAGCTCGCTCCCTGGCTTCCACGCCCGGCTTTCGTTTTAACGCCGCCTTTCGACAGGCTTGTCTCGTGCATCCATTCCCCCTCACCCTGCAGCCAACACCCCCGTTGTTCGGCAAAAATAAACCTCGACTAGTGGCGTGGAGCACACACTTCTGCAGTAATGAAGGGAACAAGTTCCTTGGAAGCGTGAATGAAAGTGGATTCACCAAAGTCTATAGGTGGGTTTCTTAGTTTTCGCTTTTAATGGAAAATAAACATTTCGGGGGCTATTAGAAGGTGGGTGACACAAATCACTTCTGAATGCAAAGCTCGAGGTTCGGATAAATGTCTGAGGAATGCCATAAGGATATTCATTGATTGTAAATATTTCAATTCTTGACTACAATAGCGATACAAACTATTTTTCTTTTATATCAAACGAAAAAGATAAAACTCCACGCATGTCGATAGTTCATTAAATAATTGATTTTTACCCTGATCTATCACTGAAATAAAAAAATGTGTATGTACATATACAAATCATCCCTGACACATTAAAAAAAACACGAGTCTCGTAGCAGAATAGATACGTTGAGGAAGTGCCTAAACAGCACCGCCAGCAAAGGGACCAACATGGAGGGTGCCAGGTCGCGATTCGAGGCGAACAAAACGGGAGTGGAAAAGAAGGAGGAAGAGGGCCGTGAAAGTTGTTGGGTGACGGCGAGTAGGGGGCAGTAAAATCCACAAATCACCGAATAAACCAGAACAATGACGTAGCGCGGGCACGGTGATCCTGGAAAGGGGTAGAACGACGGAGTTGCGTGTTGCTGGGATCGTTGAAGGGGGTTAGGAGGAGGGGCGGCTGGTTACCAGGAACGTACGTGAGCTCTGTACGACGGGAGGGCCGTCGAGGACCACTATACAACGAAACGCGTACCCGGCCGACGATAAATTTGTCCGCGGAGTCAATAACAGAGGCTGTTTCTGTGATTTAATGATATCTGCCCCAGCGTTCACCGTTCATAGTGGTGGACTGTTTGTCTGTTTTCACTTTTCGGCTGAAAAGGCGACGAACGCGCCGAACCTTCGGGTCACCCCTTCAGTTTCCGCTCGGTTTTTGGGGATTGTACGGTTGTCTCGTATGTGGTTACGTGATTTCTTTTAACGCAGATACTTTTGGGTTTTCTTAATATATTGCGTTTTCAGATTTTGAAATCCAATATTGGTAGTTGGTAGAATATTAAATTGTTATAGCTGCATCGGACATTACGAACAATATAAAAAGAATATTTGTGACTGTTTTACTTCTGCGAACTTTACATAGCATGATTAAAAGTGTTAAAATGATACAAATCATTTTTCGTTTTCAGCTTTTCAATTACAGCCGAGGTTGTTAGATAACACTTTCACCTTATACATATACAGATACAGAGAAAACGAAAGAGGGAGAGAGAGAGAGAGAGGTAGAAAGAGCTAGGTCGAATGTCGAACGCTTTTTGTCGCAACTCTCGAATACACATTCGGTTCTTAGCAGCGTTTTATACGTGGCTATTCAATTTAATTAACCACGGTCCAGATCGGCGGCCGGTTAAATATCGCTTCTCCCGTTTTTTGCAACTTTGCCTCATTATTTATTCTTATAGGACGGCTATGGCGGTACGACCAAACGATAGCGGTATTTTATTTCATCGCATATCATTGGGGGCCGGCCGTAATTTGATCAGCTGTACAAAAGTTTAATAAACGCGACCGTGGCCCTACCCCTCTCAGGCGCATTCCATCCAAACCTGTCCAACTTTTGAATCAATTTGTATCCGATAAAACGTTTTGTTGCCAGAACCCAACACACTGATGGCGGAGGGTAAAAATCGTTGAATGGACCATCGAGTATCAAAGCTGACACCGTAATCAAAATGATATTTAATTAAAAAGACCTGTTTAAAAAGTACATACACGCCGTTGCAATGAAATTTCCGTATTCTGTTACGTCTGCATAAAGCTCAACCCTACCACAATTCCCTGCCCGAATGAAGGCTCGAATTAGTAAAGCGTGGAATATTAATGCAGTCGATCAAGGTATCGCGTGAACCGCGCCCGTTTCACTACAAAAATACTGTTCGAGTAGGTCGTTCGAGAGGTGAAAGGAAAAGGGGGTGAAAACGATGGTTCGTTTAGTCTTCACCAGCCGAACCATCCCCTCACGGTGCCCACTGTTCGTTGTTCGCGCCGGAGTGTATGTACTCGGTTTAAAACGATTAGGATCATCCGTGAAGACGATCACGACGGTTTCGTGTGGACTTACGAGGCAACCGGGCGACGTGAAAGTTCATTAGAGGCAGCCCTGATGGACACGTGCATTAATCAAGATTTTAATTACCACCGCGTGTAACTGCGCGCTCGGCTAAAAACTAAACATACCTACCGACCTCCTCCCGCCCCGTACACACGCCACCTACTCTAACTCCTGCTTATAACGGAGCCCGGGTTCGTAGCTAGAGCTAGAGCCAGCTCTAATTAGAGCTCTTCTCGAGGCTCGAAGATTAAAAGCCAGGCCTAAGTGCCGGTACGATGCGCGAGCTTCCTCCGCCGACCCCGTCGCCCCCTTTCCACCCACCCTCCTTCTGCCCCTCTGCTCGTTCGTTCTCCTCCTCCCTTTCCCTCTTAACGTTCCATTCCTTTTCTATAGTAACCCTTTCTCTCTCTCTCTCTCTCTCTCTCTCTCTCTCTCTCTCTCTCCCTCTCTTTGTCCCTCGCGTTCGCCTCCTCCTGCCACCCACACGCATCGTCTCTGTTTTCACTCTCGCTCCCCCTAACCGCTGCTGCTCTGTTTCGTTCCGTTTAATAGCGATCGGCCATTCGCGAAATGCGCGAAGCGGAATCTGGTGGGTAAAAGGGTAAAAAGAGAAGAGTGCGGAAAGGAAAAATGAAGCCAAAGAGGGCTGGCTTCCTACCCTACGGGAACCTTGAGCGAGACGGCTTGATAATTGAGCATTCGTCTCATCGATGAGAGCGTTGTCTTTCCGGCGCGTAGCAGTAGGCTAGCTCCCTCACCTTTGTCCCCGGTTAGCGTGCGACGGGTTTCCGATTCCGTGGCCCACGTAGGAATTTATTTTAATTAAAAGGGAATTCCTGCCGCTGGCGACGCACCGTACCTGAAATTCCCGTTCGAGTAAACGACTAAATAGGTGTATAGCCGAGGATCGGCCTGCTGTGTAAACGTTTTAACGAGAAGAACGAGGAAGGAGCGATTGATTTTTATTCTCCCTGTAATCGTATTACAAAAATCGAGTTTTCATACGACTTTGTCGAACGGACCGGTAAATTTTTGACGAATCCCACGGTAGGAAAACAAAATAGAGATGCGCGTAGAGCAGTCCCAAAGAGCATTCGTTGGACGACTGTACTCTGGTCGCCAGCAGACGTTCGAACCTCGTTTGACTTTCACTCGAGGAGACTCGCTAAAAGGTTCCGTGGTGTATCAAGGAGATTTTGCTTTTAGCACATTCACGATAAAACGCGTCCTACAGCTGCGACTCCCGTCCGCTTTCCACGCCGTCTTATGCATAGTAGTAACGTCGACTGGCGTGTACCACTTACGCCAATCAGCGCGATATTTATTCGTTGTTCGATAATGAACGATCAATCAATTGAATGTATAAGCTTCATTAAAATTTCCTTTAAATGATCTTCCTGTAGCACTTTATTTACTTTCAATCCACTGGCCACCACGTTGGCAGCGTTCGAACGTGCACACACAACAATTCAGTTAATTCTACGGAAATAGTCTAAGGAAATGACGCGGAAGGATTCGTTATAGAGGAAAGCGAAGCAAAGCGGTTATTCTTGACCCGGAAAATTGTTTCATGCGCAGGGGATACGATGGGTGACTGGCCAATGGATCTTGCTCCACCTCTGCCATGATCTCTCTTGCTTTGACGGGGCGTGAACGCCAAGTTCGTGATAATTTAATTCACGAAGGTTTGGAAAAGCAATTAATGAACATGAAGTAATTACGGCCGCGTGCGCGCGCGCGCGCGCGCTTTAATCTTTCCGTCTTCCCGTTTCGGTAACGGCTTTCTATAATTTAGACATATCTCATTAAAAGTTGTTCGCGTTCCGCGCGACCAAAATAAACGTCAACAGGCAACTCCCTGGCTCTAATTACCGCGCGATTCAAGTGATTTCCCCCCCTCTCCGCCACTGTACGTTTGTTTTAATATCAAAGAATCGCGGAATCGACGGAGGAGTCGGACAATGGACAATTTCTTCTTGTGCTAACGATCGGTCGGAAAACAGGCGCGATTGTCCGACTTCCGAAATGTAGTCTTAAGAAAAAGAAGACGCACTGAATAAGTAAAGTGAGTAGTTATAAAATCTTTGGGGCACGCTAATAGTAGCTAACTACAATACTATTTTCAATTGAAATATAATCCGGTTAATATGGAAAGTATTGTAATCCGTATATCAGCTATCGTTTTATATAATATTGCGGCTGATTGGAATTCAATTCCTCAATAATGTACATTTATAGCTAATTGGGAGTAACGCTTCGTGCAATGATAAGAAATATAATTGATTCTTACTATCCCTCGCGGGGGTGTACTCATATGGAACAACATTTACTGCCACCGTAGCGATTCCCATAATTCTTCACAGCTCTTTCCCCGCTCCCCAGGTGAAATCTGAATTTCACTTTGCCTGTTAACTTTCGCAATTCGCGAACCGACTCGTTTTCTTCGCTTCGCCTAGGGGCGAAGAATTTGCGAGCGAGAAGAAGCAGCGACAAAAGAATGAAGATAAAAAATTACTTCACAAAACGCGGGAACACGTTCATTCACCAAGAACACATGAGGTGCTTCAAAAATTCAACTGGGTTTCGATTTTCTTGTAGAACGAGTTGCATAAAACACCAATGTTCCTTTTATTGTCATTACGACTTTTTGGAAGCTGCTTAAAATTATTGGTTTGGCTTGATAATTCGTCTGATTTCGCTTTTCGATTCAATTCGGCAGGTCGGTGCCAAACGATCGCCAGATCTCATTCGTAACGCAACTGTTCGATGTTTCCTGCGAAATTGAATAAAAAAGATCGTGCATGAGCGTGCGATTCGAATTAATTGTTCGTGCATTTCGAATTCCCGACCAGTTTCATAGCTTGCGTCTACGCCACCGAAACGGTCTATATTTATCCATACATCGGCAAAATAGCCGTGGGCACAAGTTTATGCAAATTCCCCGTAAACAATCCCGGCGAGTTAAATCACGGGCACGAAATTAAAGGTTCGCCGGGGCTTTTTAATTTTCGAATGGCTAGCTTAGATAGAATGCAAATATGACAGCTGAACATAAAGTTTAATTACGTGCTAGTGATAAAGTCGGGGGTTGGGTACTGGGGGCCAGCCCCGCGACGCAATTAAAAAATATTAAACCGCGCCATCCCTCTCTCTCTCTCTCTCTCTCTCTCTCTCTCTCTCTCTCTCCCGTGTACGCACACAGCCGCCTATCTCCGCGGGGTTTATTCTATGGGCTTTTTTGAGTGGAAAATAATCGCTAAAATGGCTTTTGCCAACTAACTACCGGGCAAATATTGCGAGTATGCGACTGGGAAAACACGGATTAATTATCCGATTCATTGCGTTCGACGGCCTGGCTGTTTGTAACACTCCAACCCGATTTCTCCCCGCCTGTAATTTTAATTGCCACCATCGAAATTAAAACAACCAAAAAAAAAAAAAGGAGAGAAAGGGAAGTGGAAGGCGGGGAATGAGAGCGGAAAAGGGAGAGACGATTAAAGGAAAATCTGAAATAAAAGCAAGGAAATGGAAAGTAGAAGAATCGATGGGAAGGAGCAGCAGTGCGAAGAATAGTCACGACTGATGTTGGATTTAATTGATTTACAAGTCAAAAGAGCCTTTCTACATGGCTCTTTTCAATTAATGCCATTTAATACCCATAATAGAGAGTAGACTGCCGCCTTTCAGACGAAGCACAAACGCTATTATTGATTAACAGTGTTTCGACCGTGCAACCGTTGTCGCTGCTCTTCCCACGGTATTTAAGATTCGATGTGCGCATCGACGTTGTCAGGAAAAAATTTCAATGGAAATGAGTGTTTCGGACGATGACCAGATGTATTTAGCCACGATCGATTTAGGCGGAGACTGGTCGATTCTAGTAGATTCAGAAGGGGCCACAAAATCGTAGTCTTTGAGGTTTCGTATTTTTGGAATATCTTTTGGGTTCGTTGCCGGCGACGGCGAGGCTAAAATTTAAATGGTTCGAGGAAAAGTTTAACGCCCAAGGCTCGACGGCTTGTTAACGCCTCTATCCGTGAGATTATTCGTGCCTCGACCTTCTTCCTCCTCGCGATTTTAATCTTTTAACAGCATAGTCGGTAATGCAATAATCACAGTCTATAATGTCAGTAAATTAACGATAAAAAATATTGAGCAATTCTGTGCGAAATCGGGCTCGCATTAACGTGTACGTCCATCTAAAATCGTATGAGTCATCCGAGATTATTACAGCAGCAGTCACTCCAAACAAAAAGTTTCAAATATTCTTGACAATATTAACGTGAACGCTCGTACATAAGCAAAAGAAGGAAAATGAAAAAGTTGAACTTCGCCGATCACGACCATGTTTCCTGGATATTTTCCCCATCGGTCAGTCTAGTTCACCGCGGCCCGTCCCGCGGATTTATCTGATTCAATCTATATGCAAATCAATTATAATGGTAAATTAACGGCTGACCTAGGCGGTTAGATAGATATATCTCGGCCGACGATTATCTTGCCAACATGTTCCTTCTCCGTAGTCCCGCAATTATGATCCAGTCGTTGTAATGACTGTTTAGTCACCGCTAACTCCGCGGGGCAATTTAATTATCATCGTGCGGCAAGATCGGTGATCTAGCTGGTACGTGGGTACATATACCTCGACCGACCACACAGGAAAAGTCCAATCGGTGCGCGTTGCACGAAGGAATTATGTTGTTGCCGCTCGGAGGAAACGGACGTGTAATGCGGCTTTATTAGTTCGTTCAACTGACGCTGCTATCCGCTGGTGATATTTAGCCCTCGTGGACAATTAACTCGTAACTCGCGGGAAGGACAATGATTATTGGACTTCTGCAATGTTCGCAGCTCGGATGACAAGTAAGGGACATTCTCGTCAGAGGGGGATGAACAAATTTTAATGTAAATTCTAATCAAGAAAATCTTAGATATTTTTTCGTTAAGGACGCATCAGTCCCTAAGGATTACAAAATTAATAATATTACTGTAATATCAGCAATATCTTAGAAGTAAGGATATCAACAACGATTTCCTAATATTAACACTGGAGCATCGTGGCACGAAAGAAATGAATAGTTTAACCGAATAAAGATTTTATTCGAACATACCGAACGCTATAAGCAACGTGTCGGTACCAGGTCCTACGATAACGAACGGTTTGCAGAAATGAGGTAAACAAAGAAATGGTGAATGTAAGGCGGAGAGAAAAGTGGTGTACACAAACGGGATCCTATAACTACCACCTTTGGTCGTATTTTTGGCGGATAACAAAGAGTACAACAGGGAGTCCATTCGATTTAATACTTCTACACTCGCACAGGCAAAGGGGCAGGCACGAACATGGAATAGGGGCAGTTTAATATCGGATAATTGAATCCGAACGTCCCACCACCTGGCCACACGACTTTACTAATGGCTGTGAAGAAAGCGAACGAGAGCGAGAAGAAAAGAGAATGATAGCCCAGAAGTTAAGATAGAGAACGGGACAAATAAAAAGAGGGAGGGAGGAAGAAACTGGGGGGGTGACGATGGTGAACGGAGGACCGGAATTGAAACGCAAAGAAAAATGGAAATAATAAAGGGGGACGAAGGTGGACGAGATTAATTTTCAACCCTCTGTTCACGGAAACGGAATCAATAACACACAAATAATAAATGATAAAGGAATGATAAAGAAATGATAAAGAACAATGGTAATGTTTATCTCAGCGAACCCGTCACATTCCTGTCGGACTCCGTTTCTCCTGTCAATCACTTCCTTCGGCGATAGAACCGCAGAGGGAAGACTATTTACGCGGTAATCCAAGCAAACTTCATCTTCCTTTGGGAAAGGGAACGGCGGTTAAGCTTTCCAGCGTTAGGTAGCGCAATCCCATTCCGGGCAACGGGAGTAAATTAAAGGCCAGTGTGGGGGAGAACGGTGGGCGCTAACAATTCGAGCTGCCGTGGACCGCTCTAAATGGCCCCGATATATGTATGTGTACGTGTCTTCCCGCATTTCTCCTCTTTTTTTTTTCGTCTTTCGCGCGATATAAGTCGGAACCCGTTCAGTACCCTGCCCTGCGCTCCTCTTTCCGCCCGTCCTCGAGCGGCTCTCTATACACATAGTTAAAATAGTAGCCGCGCGGTATGCGGGACCGCGTACAATTTATTTGGTCAACGTAAATTTTCTACCGACGAGTCCCCCTTGGGAAGTTATTTCATTTCGTGGCGATTCTCAGATCTGGAGAGGACGCTGCTACCGCCGCCGACGGCTCAGACTTTTTCACCCTCCACCTGGCTCGCGTTTCTGGAAATTTATGTCACCGGACGTTGTTGTTCTGGGATTGGACGTATCGCATGCTAAACTAGACTCTTTTGGTCTGCTTCTACATTCGGGCGACACAGAAGCGTGTTTCGTGGCTTTACATAATCAATCGTCGTCATTTAGTATTGACTGATATAACGAAACAACAATTTATATACCATTCTGCTCGCAAATGTTATTCTTAAATAAAACAATCAATGAAATATTAAGTAAAACTAAAATAGATTATGAATGTCTGCTTATAACATTGAAATAATTAACAATTATTGTCTCTCTGTGGCAATTCAGCTGTACACGCGTAAGTCAACAAATGGTATCGTCCAGAAAAAAAGAATTGCACCGTCCATAAACAGAGGAGCGGAGCAAATTGATCGTAGGCAATTATGCGTATGCATCGGTGGGCGAAAAGGGTAGAAAGAGGTCCGCAAAACGGGGAAGGGGAAGAAATCGTTAAAATCCAGTCGCCGTAATGACCCAACGATACACGATGCACAATGATGAGGGCGGTACTGGCGGGAAAAAATCGGCCGGCGATTGGGATTCCGTTTAATTAATTTTTTTTAATTACAATCTCGTCGAAATGTGTGAGGGGGTGGCGCGCGTGCAGCGGTATCAACCGATTCGGAATTTTTCACGTGTTTGATGAGCACTGAGGAGGGCCGCAAGAACGAGCCTCGATCGTGATTATTATAAATTTTACAGGTATTATTGGTTATCGTTTATATTTATTCAGTGCCCACCGTCCATCCCCTCGGCCCGTCATGTTTGCTACGACGCCGCAGGATAGAGACAAAGTTGCGCGTACATAGGTAGGTAGAGATATCGCAGCGAATGAACGGAGAAAGCTGTATTTACAAGCTCGCAAAGCAACGATAACGCAGTATTGAAATGGCCGAGTAAATTAAAAGTACGAGCTGCGTGCATTCGACTAGTAAAAAATCATTTCGCCGAACGGCGGTCTGAGCAGCGCGGCTAAATGTCGCGTGGGCAAATTTCGATAACCATCAGGGGAAGGGAATGATGAGGGATGAATAATCGTCGAACCATATTGAACGAATAAAGTCGCAATAAAACATTCAATGATTCAGTATTTCGAACGGTTTAAAAAGAACGGGAAATGCGAAAAGATTCTGAAACATAGAAAAGTCAATACTCGATCGACGTAGATCGAAAATCAAAGGAGGGCGGTTCAACCCTCTCGCCGCCCGGTCCCCGCGAAGGTTACGAAAAGGGCGCGAGAAAGAAGCGAAAGGTCCTGGCAAAGAGAAAAGCTCTCTTTTATTAAACGAAAAATTGGATCGTGCTTGTCGGAATGCAATATTTCGACGGATTCATTTGGTGGAAACATTTCTTCCTCTGGGAAAAAATTCAATCAAATCCGGAAGGTGAGAGGAAGGATGGGGGAGCGGTAAAACAGGCTGCCGCGGAAGGAAAGAGAACGATGAAGGAGGGCGGCGAAAAACACGCGAATTGTCGTTCGTCGACAAGTAAAAGTGATAGCTCGAAGGAACGGGAAGTAAAGTATATGCGAAAAGCTTTTGGTGAAAAGAAAAAAAAGGAAGACAGAGTAGCGCCGTTTATCGAAATATTTGCAACGCTATAGAGGAGTAGGATTATTTCATTGGCGGTCGGTCGATCCTTTCAACGTGACCGCTGCAAAATTCAATCTCATTGATCGATCGCACGGTCGTTTATAACTTGGTCGAAATTGCATCGTTAGCGGCGCGGTGTGGTATCGATCAACGGAACGCGGCTCATTATTTCTCACCGGCCACGCTGCAAATGATACTTTCTTCGAAAGCAGACAGATTGCGCGCAAAATTCCAGGACGAACCGCCGTTAATATTCCTACCAGACGATGCGCATTATTCTCATTACCTCATTAACGCACGCCTCTCCATCTCGTTACAACGGATATCGCTCCCAGTATCCCCCCCTTTCCTTTTCCTTTCTACTCATGTACGCTACCTCATTTTTACTTCGCTCTCCTATACACTATGCAAACGTTAGTGATGAGAACGTGGCCCGCGCGTGTCTCCGATGGAAGAACGAGAATAAAGCACGCGGTCCCCAGTGCGAAGGAGATGCCTTAATTTTTCCAGCTCCAATTTCCGGAAGTGGAAAGGACAGTGGAAGAAGAATTCCATGTTGCGCCGGTCCCGGTTGGGGACCAAGTCCCACTTTGCTGCAGGAAGAAACCGCGACGATGATGATTTACTTAATGAGCACGCTGACGTGTGCTGGGGCGAAAGAGTAACGCCGGTGGCCGCTCGACCAAGTACGATAGAAGGGTTCAAAAGTCAGCACGCATTGTCTTCGGGAGCAATGGCTAGGCGTTGAGGAAAGTGTGTCGAAAAAACAATGGTGTTCATCCTTTTTTGTTAGTGAATCACCGAGATCTCGTCCGCACCACGAGGTCTTGATGAAAACCTGACCTATATACATGTAAGTATGGTTCTCGTAGGATTGCCTGTCTTGTCGACCCTGTTTCTCACCAGCATCTCCGAAAGACGCCTGGGGAGTCCTCCTCGTTGTTTCGTTGATTTTTACGGTAATGAATTCTTCTTTTATCGTTACATTCTATAAGGAAAGATCTTTTTTTTTTCATTGAAAGAAGGTATATTGTAGTAAGCCTATTAGTCTTATCAGGGTAACATTATCTTGTATCAAGGAATATTACGTCCAGCGCGGCACAATGTACAAGCCCTTAAGACGTAACGAAATTAATTTTTCGCGTGACCGGATTTAATCGAGCCGCTTTCGAGAAACGGGATGCTAAGAAACCGCTCGTCGCAGGCCGTGTTTAGAAGCGGGTTGTGTCGTTGGTACCGAACAGCACGGATCAATTTATTCCTTAATTTACATTTCTTCAGAGATCTCCTTTATCCAGTGTCGCCCCAGTGTCGTTATTTACGACATGTCGCGATAGCGTTCTCGCTACGCCGGGATTAATGTAGCGACCTCATTGCCGAAATTGGCGTGACTTCTCGGCCACCTTTTTCAACATAGCTCTGTTGCGCTGTCGCAAATTCTAACAAGAGGAAATCCATATTACTAATACAACGTTAAATCACGAATGTGATTTAATCATTACACTAATACGAATAGATGCAACGCGATGCAATTTTATTTCGTGAACTTAGCTGTCGCATGAATCGTTGAAAAATTGGGAATGAATCTAGTGTTGAAACTGTAGTGTACGGAATATGAAAGACTCAAATTCGCTGTTATTTCTCGAACATCTCCGACGCTAAGTTCCAAAATATACATACCTGCTTATGGAAACAGTTAAAATTGATTTCCCATATCAAAGCCCCAACACGGGTTCGTTGAAAGGGAGAAGGTATCGGTTTCCATGGCAGTCAGAGGTCGGGGGAAAAAGGCGCGGGCTAATTACGTGGATTAAACAAGAGAAATGACCCGGCCATATTCGTCTGAAGGATCGAAAGCGGCGCCCGGCGTCGGATGGGAGAGAGGAACAGCGGCGCTACGCGTCGGTCTCCGCCGTTCAAACCGGTTCGAGAGTGTCTTTCGAAGGGTTGTAGAACATTCCCACTAAAATATAAAGTGGCTTTCGGGGTGGCATAGCAATGGGGTGCCTATCGCATGCATTCACCCAGGGACGCAAACGTGGGGGTGCTATTGATCGACTGGAGAGCCAGTCAACCCTCTCGGCCGTACACGCGCGTACAACCGCGCATGGAAAATCACACACGCACCTGCACGACCGACCGACGCATCTGTGCCTGTAGGTCGTGCAAACGAGCGCGAAAGGTGGAAGGTTTTTAATGTCTAACTTTCGGTTAGCTGTGCGAGCCCCGTGGGCCGCAACGCCTTTCCTTTCGCGACCAAATTTCGAGTACGTCCGACTGAAAGAAGGACAGATGCTTCTGAGAAGAATTTGTTGCTGGAAATAGACAGAACGTTGAACGCACTGAATTCATTACGACGCGTGGGATGATATTGTCCGTTGCAGAATCTGTTTCGAGTAAAATTCTCGTTGAAGACTGTGGGTATAAGAATTTACTTCAGGGAAAGAATCCCCAATTCTGTATCGGTTCAACGATACACGAATACAGTTATTGCACGATTGGCTTAAAAAGAAACATTCGACAGTAATAAAATTTACAGACCGTGGATTGCACGATAAGTCTAGCTGAAGTCTTTATCAAGCTCCACCAAACATTTGATGGGTCAAATATTGATCGGCCCGCGCGATCCAAAAGTAAATGGTCACACGTTCGATATTTGTATCCCATTAAATACTACTGTCAAAGAATAGTTTACGTCGTACGGCCAGCAATTATGGATAATTTATTTAACGTCCATTTTGTCTTTTGTGTTTAGCGATGTCGTGATAAGAGAAATCAATGGTGCGACCATTACATCCTTTATACACACCGCATACAAAAAGGACTAGAAAACACGAGGAACTCGTTAGAGCTTTCTGAACTCCGTACACGAGCGGCGACGAATTCGACCGAAAGGACGAAGAATCGAAGCCGCCAGGGCGACAGAGGCCCGCTGGAGGGGGGTAATGAAATTGCACTCATCGTGTGAAATTTAATATTAATCCCGGATGTAATATGAGCGCGCGCAGCGGTGCTCAAGCGTCGCGGAAACAGGCGTCGCTTTCGTGAAAGCCCCAAAGGATCGACGTCGCTATATCCGCGTGACACATTCGGCCCGCTGCCGTCAATCTGTAAAGCGATTATCGCGTCGTTTTATCTCGCGATTGCTCAAGCCGCAATTTGTTTCGCTCCTCCGCCCACGCGCATTCTCCCCGCGGTAATCCCGACACGGTTCGACGATTTTTCTTGCGAATCGCGACGATCTAGTTCAGCTGGTCGCCTGATGGAGATCCGTAATTGGATAGGATAAGATCGCGCGAGGTAAAAATCGCGGCTATCCAACGATCACGTCGATCTGGGGTTAGATGCACGAGCGACGAACATTTCACTGAACAGGACATCTCGATTGTTATGGTACGATCAATAATCAGTGATAAAAAGAAAATTGAAACGTTGAAACGTTGCTCAGCTGATACTTTTGGGAAATAATTCTAATCGTATTAAATGATTTTTGTTTATCAAGCACAGGGTGGAAAGGTATAGGACAGTGAAAATTAAAGAAACAGAAGCGCAAGCAGGAATATACAGATATTTGTGTAATCTAATTCAATTTGCAATCTTGATCTATTTCTGCTAGGGTGAAAGCTACGCAAGTTTCTACTTATTTACCATTTATGGAATGCTAAGGTAGTATACATGTTACGAATTCTCCAAAGTTCGATTCCAAGGGACACGCATTTGGTTGGGCACCGCAACACCAGACAAGTGACAAGCATCCGTTAAAATATGAATACTCGACTTTTAATGAGAACTGCTCATCCTCTCTGTTATGAAATGCCGATGCCCTCTGCCTTTCGCCGCCCCCTTCCCTCGCGTTTCATCCCTGTCGTGCCGCTCCTCCATTCCCTACTTGTCACGATCCAATAAACGCTGCTCGAAGAATCGTCGCTCGCGGACCTCTTCGTTTCCCCCGTCTCGATATGCCTTACTCTCGTGACAAGATTCAGTTGATGTGTTCCAAAATGAAATGCCTCTCCATAATCATCCTGGTTACGTCCAATTAAATTCTTAAACGATTTTGCGCAATAATCTCTCCAATGCCCGATAGACGTAAAAAAAGAGAAACAAACGCAGAGCAATTTAAAGATTAAATTGCAATATAACACTTTCGCGACGGGCGATAGCCGAACGAAACGTTTAGCCGAATACGGCATACAATTTCCAGTCCATTCTTCGGACTTGTCGTACTCGACGTAGGGCCACGCTGTCCGTATTCTGCTAAACGGCTTTGAAGTGACGCAGAACTACGCAGGTTGTGCAATTAAAGTTGCTCAAGAAATTAGTCCAGCTGCTTTTGTTACACCGCGTATAACAGCACACGCTGACGGCTCGCCCAGCCTAAAAGAACGAGTTCGAACAACCTAATCCAGCGGGCGATCGGCCACAAAGGGTTAAGTCATCGCGAAGCCCAATCAACGTCCGGCGCACAATGCAATTACAAATGGTGCACGGATTTCTTCTCCAACCCCCCTCCCACCCTCGGCCCGCCGCGATCGTCATCGCGAGGATATTCTCGGCGAGTCAAGGATCTCGATTTATCTTTATCCTCGGTCTCGCCGTGGTTTCGTCCTGCGTCTCCGTTCGACGCGAGCCATGGACCGTTGCTCGACTATGCACACGGTGCACCTTTCTCTTTCCTTCCCTCTTTCCCTTTCGCGTCCTTGTCGTTCGCGCGCCACGCCGATCGGCGCCTCCGTCCGGCTTAGTCCTGTGCCACCTCCTGCGATAAGCTGCTGGCCTCATCCCGGCAGGACGTTTTCGCGCCTTCTGCGCCCACCGCTGGCGCCGACACACCCCCACCGCCGATTCCGCCGGAAGTGAATCCTTGCGGCGAAGGACACGCGCGAAAATTGCCCGACAGCTCTTTCGGCATCGCTCTCTGCGCGGCGCTGGACAATCTCGTCGCTGCTTCGGCTTTATGATAATCATTTTTTTAGATGGCGACGGGGTTGACTCGCTAGCACGTTTCTATGTTAGCTTTCCGATAGGAATTCGTTACGTAAACTCTTATGAACAGTTTGATTATCATTTGATATAGTTAATGATTATTTCACCCGTCTATCATATTGTTTCAGTTTTCAGTGGACTTCAATCAGGATATAGAAAGCTTCTAGATGTACGTGTAAGCAACCTCCACGTTACTGAAAACAGCAACGCATTAATAACACATGGCTTTGGAGAGCGCAATAATGCAAGCGTATCGAAATTCCGTCCACTCAGGATTCTTCCATCGTCCACTATCGTAATAAAAAAAACGGTTTCCCGTCAAAAAAAAAAGATCGTTTCAAAAGTGGACGCAGGTAGAACGTTGGAAAAAAAGTGAGTTTGTTACTGGAGTTACTCTAACGAAGTGCTGAATATACACGTTGCACTTCGCTTAATGGGGCCACGAGATGAAAGCTTTAAAAAATTAACATTTATTTCATAGAAATTGCAATGAAATACCGCGATATAATACCGTGCATTATAACTCCGTGTGCAACCGACGATTAATTCCTTTTAGACTAACAGTTTTTTTAATTATTTGTATTGGATGTATGAAACAAGTTCGTTGCGCAATGAACTTCACAAAAGATCAATTATTCCATATTTCCTCGTTACGTTATAATAATTCGATGCGCATTCGCACCTCATCCCCTTATCACCCCAGATTCCGGAAACAATGGCACTGCACTTCCTGGCAAGCCTTCTTAAGGGCTTGATGGACCGTAATACGCTAGATTAATTAACGTAATCGTAATGAGACGATTTCATCTCGGCGCACAATGTAGGCCGGCCGATATCGCAAGTGTCCCGATGTCCTCGTGCGTGCACACGGCAGCCCCCTACCTGTAATACGTTCCCGCGCCCCAGCGTATACACGTACACAAACACACAGAGGAGCGTCGTGTATTACTGACAAGATAGGTCGAACAATGGCTTCCATTACGGCTAGAGACTGGCTGTGTTAATGGGCAAATTGTCTGCTAAGTCATTTAAAGGGCTAAGCCTGCGCTCGCACGGACCACCCTCCAGTCTCCTCACGCGGTTTACTGACAATCGATGCAATTAGATCGATGGCGCGCCGCTAAAGGCTCTATAAGGTCGCGAGACTTTCGTTCGAAACGCGTCGAAAGTTCGGCTTAATCGTGTCTGAGGTTCAGTGATAACTAGTGGCCAACGATGAACTCCTGATGGTCAATCAGGAATGGGAAATTGTGCTTACGCTTTAAGTTAGGAAATCGAAAGTTACTGCCAATGGTATCAAGAAGAATGTAACACAATTACTTGTAATCGTTTGCTTTCCAATTTCGCAGTGCAGAAATCTAAGTGTGGTGCAAGAGACGGAGTTAATATTGGCGATCCGAAAATAAGTAAAGCGGTATATTAAGCGTTAATGACAAATGAAAATTTCATCCTAGCACGCTCCCCCGACGAAACAAGTTCATGGATCATCGAATGCAGACGCAAATGCGAAGGCTGCGCAAAGGGTTGTGAAATGATATGCAAGTTTCGTTCGTCTTAACAGGGATACTCACTCCGACTGGCAGGATGTTTTCCTAGCAGCAGCAGTTCCGAGTGATCCTCCTTAGATCATCTGCGATGCTTTTCTCGGCCGCTTGCAGGATGCACCACCATTCATCGATCGCGACACGACCACGTGGCGATCACGAGCGAGCGGTCCAATGCGGTGACGCGAGCAAGGGGATGAAGAGAATCGATCGTGTACGAGGCTCGATCACAGTGGCGAGTGGACGTCGATCACGATCACAACAATTGTACAGTTTATTCAGGTCCTATATAACTTTCTTATATGTATATATACCATAGTTCATTCAAGCTAGTGTTCTCAATGATAGCCTTGTAAATGGGTAAAGAGAGCAACACTATTACTTTACCAATGAATAGGGATAATGCACGGTAATACTAAAACAGCACATGGCACCGCGACGTTCGCTCGCGGCTGTCTGAAACGACGAAGGGCAGAAGTGCCGAGAGTGCGCTGCTAGCTCGCCGGGGGTTAACTCTGGTTCGGTTGCGAACGCGTTCGAACAAAATTCTCGAAGGTTCAGCGATTTGAAAATGCGAATTATTATTGGGAGAGAGAGAGAGAGAATTTAGTTTTAACTGTGAGGATTATCGCTTCGCTGCAAATGTTCGTCTACTCCTGGCGGGCTTTTTTCGAGCGGAGGCGGACAACCAAACGGTTTGGGCACCGCGGAGCGACTGTGAGCCACCGTACAAGGAAGCCTCCAGCCATCTAGCGGGGTCCGCTGATAAACGCGACTCTTCTCGCGCTCGGCGCTGGAGGGGGCAACTGCAGAGGGGAAAACGATCCATTTCCACGGTGCTTTGTGCTTGCGCTACTTTTCTGGATGTTGCTGAATACTCGTGCCATTGTATCCCCCAAAAATGCCGCCACCGCTGAAACTTCTATGCGATTTCGAGACAATGCCGAAGATCTGTGCCACGCATAGGACTTTCTGCTTCGATTGCTGATAATTTCGATGCGATTGAACCCTGCGTATAACATCGGGGGTTGAATGAGGGGGATGTTGATACAGCAGGATAGATTTGAATTGAAAAGGGCCTATAGGATAGGAAAAGGAAATATTTTCGATCATGTATGCATGCGTGAAATATCGTATGGAGAAATAACGTTTCTTCGAGCGGTGGTCTCAGTATATTCAACCCCCGGCATCAAAGTCGCTAGAAATTCGTGTATGCGTTGAATCAACAAAAATCAGATGAATCTCCACTTCCTTATAAATCATTTACACCTGCAAGGAGAATAATACATTCTTATTCACTGCAGTCTGATTTCTATCTAGCTCCTATGCTATTTTAAACAAACCCTTCAAGCTTTTCAACCCCCAATTGCCTGTCTTCGTTACAAGAGCAACACCAGTCATCCTATTGATCTTCCATAGCTTCTATCCTATTTTAAACAAACCCTTCAAGCTTTTCAACCCCCAATTGCCTGTCTTCGTTACAAGAGCAACACAAGTCATCCTATTGATCTTCCATAACCCATCCTCCCCCATTTTTCAATTTTTCAGCTAATACTCTACATCCAGCCTGCCACATTCACCCCCTGAAAAGAAAGCTTCTATAAATCGCCGTTATTCGAAACGTCATTGTCTCCTGCAGTAGCTTCGGCCAGTCTAGACCAGACATCACTGACGGCCAGAACAACCTCGTGGCGGTCCCTCGACCCCAAATTCGCATCCCTCCAGTTACAAAATACAGAAAGCGTATGCGGAAGCGCGGAAAAGCCGCAGGTGTGGGAGGCGGAGCGTGGCTGAAAGCGCAGGTGCAAACCACACCCCCGCAAGCTCGATCAGGGAGGAGCGAGACGCAAAGGTATCCGCGGGATGGTTCGCGATTGGCGACCGTTCACCTGCTTGGAACCCGGTGTCCTTGCCGATCTGCACCCGCTGCCCCTCGTCCATCCCTCGCTGCTGGTCAGAAAGATAACCCTCTCTCCCTCTCGCCCCGCGACGACAGTAGAATCTATTAATGCACCTGCATGATGTTCGTAATCACCTTGCGCCACCGCCACCCTCGACCCTTACTTGAACCTCCCTTTCGTGTATGGTCGCAAACGGTTTGAACCGTGGAGTCGCCGATTCGAGACCCGGGACTAACGAATTTGTAGGGCGCGTTATGTCACGCGTCGATTCGACGATGATATTTAGATTATTCAATAGCCCAGGGGGTGGGTTTCCAGGCTTCTCGATTGGCTTGATGAAATTTGTGGACAGTCCCAGGAAACGTGGAAAGGTTTAACCAGGTGTTCGATCGCGTGGAAGAAGTCTTGATTGATAGTGTTTAACGTTGGTGACTCTTGTTTTGGAATTTTCTTTGGCCTGCATAAAGTACATGACACCTTCGATATCTTTTGCGAGTATTGCGACAGCTTGGCAACTATGCCAAATGGTACGAAAAAGATACAGGACGAGAAGATATACGGCGTCCATGCAATGAAACCTAAAATAATCTAATTAAAAATTGATGTACGATTTTCGAGACGCTTAACGTTCTCCGTCTTTTATCTTCCATAGCATGATTCGATAATACCATGTCGAAAGGACAGTTACGTTGCTCTCCATGAAAGTTGGCAGCAGAAGGAATTAATTATCCAAGAAGCCGGACGCGGCACTTTGATGTCCGACTGGCTTCCGGCGAGTCACGTAAGGGCCAAGGTAATCGACTTTGCTCGTTTGAGCACAAGTCGTAGCTAACCACCTACGGCAGTGGATAACCTACGTGACAGACGGACGACCATCGTGGCTGCTTCAAAAGCTCACGCAACATCGAATAACGCTAGCTTAACTTCCACCCCGTCGTTTAGTTGCAAGAATTTGGAAAGATCAACTTCATTTCTAGCTATGAACGAAAAGGGGTTGTTAAATTTCGAACAAGCTTTATCTGTACAATTTTTCATTTTCTATTATCATCCAGTAAGGGAAGAAACTACAAGGGAAATTACATTTGTTGTTATTCAAGTTGAATCAGGGAAATTTAATTTAAATTCTTCTGTTTAATATGGCTTAATCTGTCTTCTATTTAGTCTGGATACTGATTTTATTTGTTCAGGTATCTAATAATGAATTATTTTAATCTTAAATAAATGTATGTGCCTGAAAGCAAGGAAATATATAATTTGACTTGATACAGCTACGACAGCACGATAACTCCATATATAGTAAATTAATCCCAGGACATAATTTCATTTAAAATTATTCAGAAAACACGAAAGCCTGTACGTCACGGAATAGCATGGAAAAAGTACTGTAATATATTAACTAAGGGGATGAAATTTGCGGCGCACTAGACAGTGGCCAACAATGGCACCGCCGTGCACCTCGAAAAAGCATCGCGTTCTGGGCATGAATTATTCGAAACGTCAGAATGTTACGTGTACATGACAGATTCTTTCTTTTTCAAATCTGCGCATCCGTTTAACATCTATTTAAGCAAACCAACACGAGCATCGAAACTCGTAAAAACCTACCCCCTAATCAACTCGGACGATTTATATCGTTCCCCCTTGGTTACACGTACGCGTACGTATAAACGACAATCTGAAAGGGCACTTGAAAAGCATAAAATGGCTCACCCTAAACGAAAGCCGGGCCAGGGTGGATCGGTTCGCGGGACACAGTTAAGTCGTCGAGGCGCTAAGGGAAAGAACAATGGCTTATATAATGAGGCCGAGTGCCGCGACGCAAAATAACACGTGGAAAACTCTCCGGCGGAAATCCGGCTTTCCTCCGGGGACGAAATAATTACCCCGTGCAAATATTCGTAGGCACCCTCGCGCCCTATCCTCCCTCTCTCTTTCTCTCGCACCCTTTAGCCGTTCCCCCCATCCTCTGGCCCCTCATCTATGCCTTCACGGAAGGTTTGGTCAAGATTTACATAAGAATAACCTGGAACAACAATCCCTCGAACAATTACCTTCGTATTTAGCCGACCATCGTCCCTCTCCGGTGGAACGTACCGCGACTGTATTATTCTAATAAGCCGTAGTCGTTCTATCCAACAATGATATCCGTTCCGCCCGGGGGATATACCGTCGAGTGAAATTATTCCTTTTATTTTTTCTGGGTCGGCCAGCGGGACACACGGGATTCGCTCCCGGAACGAAGTTCGCCGCTCGCGCGATTTAGTTAATGCACCGCGACCATTGTTTTTGAATAGAGACGCTCCCATTGTTCGATGTACACGCGCACCCTTCCCTCCTTCGCTCGACATTTTTGTAATAGGTCGCGGACTTTGGTCGACGCAATTTGGGTAGGTCTTTTTTTTTTTTAGAAGTACTTTGGAAATCAAGTCTGTAAAAGGAACCCTTGTGATACTTCCTGCAACATCTGAACGGAGCGCAAGGGGTTAGCCTGTCTTTGCTTCCGGCCTGATTTTCGGCAGGATGCCACTGGAAAATGAATCGCACATAAACTAAAGACAACGAACAATGGATTTAGCGCAAACCGTACTATTTTGGAGGTCACAAGAACGAGTCACTGCCTACGGAAAACCACGAAATCTCTCCAACGGGGCTATCCAAGGAATCATCCAAGAAAGATCGTCCACAGTGTCTATCGGCCAATCGAACCAAACCGGTCAGTCCGTCTATTCGTTCAAGCTTTCACCCCGATGACGCGATCTGATAAGGGAGGGAAAGAAGAGGATTCGAGAGTCTGCGGAGTCAAAGATCGATCTCGAGGGCCCTGGTTTGTGAGATCAAGCCGAGTCCAGCATCCCACAGCCGCGGGAAGAGCGATATCGATTTCCCCCCGAAGCGAACAACTTGAACGAGGCCTCTACGAGCACGCTCGATTTACGAGCGATTCGACGATAACGAGGAGACGAATGGAGAAGACAACGAGATAAGATGAGATGCACGACAGCCATCCAAGTATCCCCGAAGAGACTTCGTTAACGAGATTACTACAAGCCCGAAGGGTTTATTGCGCAAGGAGGGGGTCGGTCGTCACTTTGTAAAACTCCGCCACCTGTAGTACGAGCGCCGCCTGTAATAGTGCGTTGCTCAACTTTTATTCTCTTACGAAATTGCGAATAACATAGGCGAAAGAAGATAAATGGGCAAAATTATTTTTCGGTTTGCGAACGAATCTGTCGATATAGTATTGTATACTTTAATTACTTGTAACACGTAATTTATGTTTGTTATATATATATTTATATTTTTAAACCAAGATTAAAAAATGGCAATTGCACCAAACTTCTACACGACACTTACCCAGAACGATGCTTGTCCACTGAAATTGAATTTCGCAATTACATTGAACAGACATCACACTTTCGTTAAACTTGAACGGTTGCGACACGCGGTACTTGTATCAAGCGTTCGCAACATTTGCATGAATTCACAAGTATTGGCGACATTTATGAAACATTTGCATCAACTTGAAAAGATGGTCTCGTTTCCTCATCGAAATGTTGAAACGCAGCTGCATTGTTCGTCATTTCCCCGCGTTACTAGCCTACTTACTCCGGCTAAGTGGCTGATAGTTTCGCGAAACAAACGGCGTAAAGCTCTACCCCTTCCGCCTTCCACGTCTGCCACGAGGTTTTCAGCTTATGAATTGCAAAAGACAAAATGTTCATCCGCCGCGCGATCATCGGCCGGAAGTGAAGCAGCGGCAACTCGGAAGCGGCTGAATGATGCAGAATAAAGTCGTGTTCGAAAAGAACCTCCCTTGTCCTCCTTTTCTCTCTCTCTCTCTCTCTCTCTCTCTCTCTCTCTCTCTCTCTCTCTCTCTCTCTCTCTCTCTCTTTTCCACTTTGAGCGGTATAGAATGAGGTCGATAAAAAGCCATAGGAAAATGCAAGTTCTCGAGCCCCCTTCTCTGTCTTTGGCCCTTTCCCTCTCTTTCTCTTCCCGTTTTGTTTTCTCCGGCTCCAAAGACGCGAATTACCCCGACGCTAAATTTCGCTGAACGACCGCTTTCAACCGTGTTTTTTCTTTTTTTTTTTTTTTGCCTCCTACTACGGTTAATTTTCTAAACGACGGTACTTTCGAGAAATATAATTTGCTTATTGTTCGTTCGTTTCGCGATTCAATTGCCGTCGAACAATGGACGCGGCCGCGACTACGGGCGGGATTAACGTAGCGATATTCGCAAACGGGGGCTCATTAAAATCGGTAAGAACTGTGCAGGGTTTTTTAATCTTCGAAATTGCGCTCGTTTCGCTGGAAATCGAAGCCGAAACGAAGCCCCGCCTCCTGTTTTTTTGTTTTCGCCGTGCATCGCGAAATTCTGGAAAGCTAAACACGACGGTTAAGATCGTCAAGTTTTATGCTCTCATTTATATTCCAACGAACGAAAACAACGGTCAATTTAATTTTAGTCCGGACGACAATTATTATTAATTGTCAAGTCTTTCGTTTTCTGAGCTCGAGCAGTTTGACGCAAAGCTGTACCGTTAATTTGGGAAATTTCCTTTTTGACAATATCATTCGAAATTTACTTGGTTATTGAACGATACATTAAACTTTGGCCCGCAAGAAAGTCATGAAGATACGGTATCAAGCGGAGCGTGTGCTCGATATTTCAAAAGGACGCCGTCCCTCTGGGATCATGTGTTTCGTAGTTTCGTGCAAAAGATTCTACCGCGAGACGAGTTCCGGCCCCGTGCGATCTTCTTTGCCTTCCGGTGTAGACTAATTGCAAGTTAGACTATGCAAGAAGAGGAAGAAGGTATGAATTAACTAAGCTTTTCCAATTACTACGGAAGAACTCCTTCATGTTATTATTAACTTAGACAGCACAGGTACGACGTTATTATTATAACTATGTTACGAATATATTATCTTGTTATCTTTATTAAACTAATTCTCATTTCCGCTTAACTTTCCCGTCTGTTATTGTCGGTTACACGAAGAGTTATTAAAAACGTCTGTGATATACTCTTATTACATTTCCACGACTCTTGTGTTCAATTCTAACATCTTCATTATCTCAATCATGAATTATCTTTAGATCAAACAAATTACTGAATTCCCCGAGCATCCGCTCGAAATAATTTCGTAGCCACGACAGAAATTCCTGCGAATAATTCAGTGCTCGCAGTTTGCCGTTGCCTCACGACGATACACCGGAACGAGATTCAATTGACTTCAACCACGAATCCTCCCTGTTTCGCGAAACGTTTAAGTAGAAACGGGTGAACTGAACACTGGTATAAACCGAGCGGATTCCTCCGAAAGCATCGCTGATGCGTCAAAAAGAGGAAACGGAATCGGCAAGGATGGCGAGAAGAGCAACAACGACGACGACGACGACGGAATTCGACGTACCTTGGGGAAAAAAAAAAGAACAGAATAGGGTAGTAGAGATAAAAATGATAGATATACGCAGTGCGCGAACAAGGTGAAGAGAGAAGGATAGAAAAGCTGGGAGATAAAATCGTGGAGCGATGAAGCCGTATCCGAGCGCGAATTTAACAATAAACTTCCGTTGAGAAGAGAGAGAGAGAGAGAGAGAGAGAGAGAGAGAGCGAAACAGGGGGCCCGAGGCGAGTTTTCACATTTAATTCGCGCTCGTCGGAGTGAAGAGGGGGGCCGGAGGGCCGGCTCGGGGATTAACGTCGCGAAATATCACGAAAATATGTAAATATATCGAGAGACAGGCAGCCGAGCGGTCGTAGCCAGGGGTTGAAGTGGGACGAACTTTCGAGAGGGGTTTGCAGAATCGAGAGAAGCAAGATAGAGAAGGGGCATGGAAGCTGAAGCGGAACGAGGATCGGAACGAAGAAATGCGAGAGAACGAGGGAACGAGTTTTCCAGTGCATGGAAGGCCCATTGAAAGATTAAAAGAACACGCTCGCGTGTTCCATGCCGAATCTATACTCGCGGATCTAGCTGCTTTTCGCCATCTCGCTTGCTCCGACGTGCGTACAAGTGCGTCCCGTAATCGGGACGATCCCGTGCGGACGTGAACAAAAGGAGAAACGTGTGCACGGGGACGAGGAAGAGAGGCCGCGGGAGAAGCAGAAGCGAGCGGGGCCGCGGGGGGTGAAAGAAAAGAAAAAAGAGGAAAGGGTTAGAGATAAAGAGGAAGTTACAGAATGCGCAAGAACGAGGTGGGGACGGGAGAGCTATTTAACTACGAAAATGTTCGGCCAAATCCGCCGTTCCGGTTCCTCCTGGAGCGGGATGAAACCGAGTGCGCACGGAACGGGATACAGGTGGATGCCGATGCTACGGGATCGACAGGCAAACACGTGGGGGTCGGCTGAGGAACGTTCTACTTCGTTTTATCCGCGGGGCTTGGCTGGTGTACGGAAGCAGACGTAAAACAGATCCCGGGAAATTCGCCTCATTGTTCCTTCCTTTCCCGAAAAGAAGGGACTATCCGCTTAGCTTTTGGCCGAAGCTGGAGCCTCGCGAAACGCTTTTTTATCCGCCGGATAAAATAGTAAGGGAATGGAAAAATGTCGGCCGCTTACTCCTTGATACTCCCACCGTTCGCTGGCTTCCTCCGAGCATTATCTCGCTTGTAAATTAACAAGAACCGAGGGAGAACTGCAACGGCGCGCCGCGGCGCTACGCTATTCCAGTGGCGATCTATTCACAGAGGGTCTAAAGAAGCTTTTTGATAAACGTTTACATAGCGAACGGGCTTCTTTGATACGTTTAAAATGCATCGAGCGCGAACGATGCATTTGGCGAGATTAAACGCGCGGGAAACGGTGTTTCCTGTTTCAGAGATTCGTCCATGGCCAAGTTGTAGGTTGCTGCACAGATGTCGGAGAGTTTTACATTTACTTAGTAGAAACAGTATGTAGAAACAGCGAACTCGTAGAAATTAAAATGTACCGGACAAAAGGAAATGTGAAGAACGTGTTATTCGTGTAATGAGAAAATGATTTGCACCGTAAAGAAAATTTGGGAAGCATCTCTGGTCTGCGGGGAACGACAGGGAAAGGGCAGAGGAGCGTGTAAAATTGTTAGACAACTCGATCAATAATATCAGAGAGATCGTTCGTTAGTCTCTCCAGTTAGCGTCGCCTCTCGAATCGCGCGTAATCAAAGGCTGCACAAACGTGATTGAAATATAATGCTGCGCGAGTTTGTTCGTATCATTCACCCTACAGCGGTGATCGGCCGTCAAAGTGAAACCCCGCGGCAATTTCGCGATGTTCCGGTTAATTCTTTACCCTCCGCCCCATTCTCACACACACACAGACACGCACGCTTTGTCTACACTGTCCGCCGATTGAAATACTGCCCTACAAAATTCCTCTGTATCTTGCACAAGCCTGTATACGCAGGAACAGCGAAAGTTGAAAACCAGTTGGAAACAACAACCTTTCGTTCGTCCCGTTGGACTAATATTGAGTGGAAATCAGTGGAGAGACTCGATTATCCAAGACGAGATACATTTTGAATTTTCAACGATCACATCGCGGACCCAAGCCAGGAGCAACAAAAAGAAAAAAGAAGGAAAAGCTTCCCGAGCGACCGATCTCCGCGTCATCAATCTCTCGTGATTTGACCGAAGGATAAGAGACTTTCGACAGCGTCCGAAATCGTAGCCAGAACCGAAGGAAATCCTCCGGGAAACGGCGACGAAATTGCGATTATCTATCTTATCCCGCGGGATATGTGTAAGCAGTTAATCGAGCCATTTTATGGGACAGTCGAAAGTGTCCGATCGAGGGTTCCTGAGAGGGCTGACTTCCTCTTTACCACCGCCACGATAAAATCTCTGCCCACCGCACACTCGGGGAAGGATCTAATACCGTGAACGTACATGTACCGCAGTGCTTCCTCCTAATCTGATCCACGAAACGAACCGTTCGCGGTTATTACACGCGGTGGCTACACAAGCCCCGATAGAAAGCACCCCAAGCAGGTAACACGTGATAGGTACACACGAACCAGCTTATGACTGCGCAGCGGACGATAGTTCAAGAGATCGAAATCGTCCCTCCGGGCGAGATTCTGCTCTGCTACGTATGTACGTAGTGTGCGCACCCTCTCCGTTCTAACAGAGCCACGAAACTCTCAGTCGAGCGGATGACCGCGATTACCGCGGCGCAGAGATGGTACTGGTAAGGAGGGTATTAGAAAAGATGTGAAAGTATGTGTTTACAAACATCGAATGAAAATTGAATGCCGACAGTGTTTAGTTGTATACTACCACCGCTATGAGTACCCATTTACACGGGAAATCTGTCGCTGTGTGTTTTACAACTTTAACAGCTTCGCTAATGCTTAGTTACCGCAGCGTGAAGTCTTTCTGTAATAATAACTCGTATTGTTTAAATGGAAAAATTAGTAGGCGAACAAGACGAGTTAACGTTTCTTTAGAGCGCAGCTAGAAAAGTATTCAGCGTTTTAATCAGAGTGTTTACACATGTATCTCGACTGAGGCGAAATTTCATGCCGGCCGCCGAGGAGTTTGTCGCCCGGCGAAGGGATGCAGGAACGACGCGAACGGAACAGGGGAGAGATGAGGGACGCGCTCCTAATGGCGGTCATCCCGAATGCCCTAAAGCGGCTATTGTCTCGGTTTATGCCACAGACGAGGGTACAGGATAGACTGTGCATCTTACGGAATCGCATAAGTCCCCTGTTCCGAAATGCCGACTCTGAGAATAATCACTGGTTCCACCGCGTATGGCCTCAACAATAAAACGATCGTATGTCAGAAGTAAATTTTAAATCAACTCATCGTTCATTACGTACAAATTGTCCATAAATCCCTCCGCATCCATAACACCGGCGAAGAAGTTTCCACCGTATGAAAGATAACAGGCTCCATTAGCTATCTGAGGGTGAATCGTGGCGGCAATAATGTGGAAGTCGCGGATATCAGCGGAAGCATCGAACCGGAGAACACGCGGGGCTGGTTTCCTGCGAAATCTACGCAACCGATCCGCGAACATTATTTCTCGCGTAGCGATTATCTCGCGGAGCTGAATGCGAAGTTTGAAGTCCTCCTTCCGAGGCGTCCAAAGCGCGAACGATAAAGGGAGGCGGTTTTCGAAGCGAAAGGAGGCCGCAGGACGAGGGAGGTTTTACGCGCGACGATATATGGAGAGGAGCGGAGGCGGAGGAAATGAAGAGACAAGGACGAAAGTGGAAAAGAAGACTGCGGATCTCGAGCCGGTACGAGTGAGTAATAAGCACCTGCCCGCCTTGAAAGCACACGCTTGATTCATTTCGCGGTAAGTACAGAGCGCGGCGAGCAGACAACGACGACGGGGGACGCCTTGGGCAGCGAGTTCGACTTCCTCGCCGTGGAATACCTGCGCGCCCGCTGTACCCTCGGCGTTCCCGCTCCGTGTGCTGTGCGAACGCGCACATTTTCTCCGCCTTTTTCTTCGAATCCACCCGCCGCCGTGTTCAGGAGATGTTTTATCATTGCTCGCCTGGAACGAAAGCTCCGGGGCAGCGAGGCTGCTTTGGACCGTCGTTTAAACCCCCGCCCCCTCGGCTGGAACGCGGTTTATTTATTAACATTGCCGGGCATAACACTGACCAGAGGGCAACAGGTTCCAAAACAAAAATCAAATTCGCCTATTAGAAGCATACTAAATAGAGCAAGGAAACAGCGAAATGGAAGTGGAGCGATAACGTTAAGCGGACGATAATCTGAAAGAAAAAAACAATTTAACAATGGGCTGAAAGTAGCAGGCACAGGAGAAGTTAATCCAGCCAGGTCTCGTTAAATGGAGCTAAATTGACGCGAATACTCGGCAGCTACGTGATTCCGGAGCTGTCGCTGATTAGCGGTCACGTAGAGCGAACTTCACGTTATCCTAACGTGACTGACTTCGTCGAGAAAAACGTAGGTGGAAAGGAGGCGGGTCGGAGAAAGAGAAAGCGGAAGATAACGCGACTACGTCGGGTACACACGCGCGAGACAAAGACGGTGAGAACGAGAGAGGGTGGTTCGTGACACACACGCGCCGGGACAGGCGGTGCGCAAAGTGGTCGAAAACAGGGTTATCATTTTCTCCAGGAAGAGCCGCGTCAGCTGGACGAGGACCAGGGGGATACGTGGCTTTAGACGCTCCGGAGGAAAGTTGACGGGAGAAACGTTTGACGGACGAACATCCAAAGTTTTGACGTCGGGACGCGTCGCGCCGGCCTGATACTCATGAATTACGAATGAATTCCTACCCCGGGATTGCTCGCTCTTGGCTTCTCTTTCATAGCGCGGAAGAGAGACGGGGCGTAGCGAGAGAGTAGCTAAGGCTTTTTTTCTGCTCTCCGCCGCCCTGTTTGCTCTTCTTCGAGAAAGCGTGCACGCGCGAACTCCGACTAGCGAGGAAAGTTATTTGCTCTGTCCATATGAGGCGCGAAGGTGAAATGAAGCTGCATCGGGGATCCAACCGTCATAAACAAGTCAAGAGTCTAGACAAACGTTCCTGACGTGGCCCGGGGCTAATAAATGATTCAATGATGAAGTTAAGGAAAGAGCGGCGCGATAGCGATCATTTCAATTCACATGGTGTCTCAAGAATGATACAGTTAACACGTCAAGAACTGAAAATATCGTTTGAACACCGTAATTAGACAAATATGTATGCTTCACGTAATCGCCAATAATTTCCGAAATTTTCTAAGCTGACCTAAATGGACATTATACAAATTTCAATAAAGCGCAAAAAGGAGCTGTCCGAAATACTTGCTGAAAGAAGGAAAAGTTGTTGGACGATAACGGAAGAACAGCGCGAACGTTACGTTTCCCCTCGCACGTTTACTCCAGCGCAAGTTGGTGGCGGAACGCGCGATAAACGTTCCGACATACCGTTTCGATCGTCCCACGGAAACCGTGAAATATCCTCAGGTTTCGGCGGTGGCCTGTAAAATGCAGCTAAAGCCGTGTAGAAATTACATTCGCGGTGGCCGTTTGCGGAACGTTTAGTGCCGGCGGAACGACGGCTTAGAGACGATCGTGAATTTTTGAAAATATGCCAACAATAAAGTTTCCCCGGATACCGCGGAACCAAGGAAAACTCTCGTCGGCGAATCTGCCCCGACCAGGCATTATCCACCTTAGTCTGCCGTTACACCGGTCGCTGGATACACGCAGACGGGGGAAAAAGGACGATAAGGAATACTCCGGGCGCTTGTCGCGCGATACTTTACAATTCCAGGAAATCGAACGGGACAATTTTGAGGATACGAAGGATATCGTGTCTTTGGTAATGAGAAATTTACGATTTGCGTGCCGAGCTTGCTGGGGAATGTAAGTAAAATTGTTAGAGACTACGAAGTAGAATAGTTTGAATTTATTTAGTGATTTTATAATCGTATTAATGTTGTGTTATGTTAGCCTTTGTGTCGTACTCTTTTTTTTTTTAATTGGGTCTTTGCAATAGCCTTAGAACATTGTATGTTTATTTTAACTGTGAAAACCTTCCTCCCCACGGTCCATTAAATTAGCGTAATAAAGCTACAATGGCAACGCTATCAGCTGTACTCTAATATACGATTAACCAGCGGAACGGGAAACGATGTCCAAACAGAGCGCGTCGTTACAATCGCCACACTTACCCTCCGATTTATCGCATCCCCTGGAACAACGCGTGGCCGCGTTTTCGATCGATGGACAGAAAACAGTTTGCCACAGCGTTTAATGAACCGGCTAACGCCGGTAGCCGCAGACGTATCCTTCGACAAGAGAAAGTAACAATTCGCATCCCACCTCCTTCCAACGAACATCCTGCTAAAAGTTTCGCAGCAATTAACTAACGATTACACAGCGAATCGCGTGTACCCAGATGCGGGACGCTGGTCGACGCACGGAGGAAAAGCGACGAAATAAAAAAAACCCGTTTACGCACCGAGCCTGTCGCCGATGACCCAGCCCAACCCCCTCAACCCCCCGGGCAGGCCATCGTTCTGTTCAATCCGTTCCTAGTATCAAAAGTGGCAGAACACGGGCGAGCATGAAACGTCGTTCAGCGACGGATAAAACAAGTGTCAGTAGCGTGCCCGCGAGTGGGTGGATTATGCCCATAAAAATCCCTGTGCCGGGGCACCGTGGAACGACACAGGATGGCAGGCGAGAGGGCGCGCGGAGGGTGAGCGCGGATCGGAGTTGTTACAGAGAAGGAGAGAATGTACGCGGAGAGAGTGGAAGAGGAAATTACGCGATGCGCCGGAAACGACAGGAAATATAAACCACGTGAATTTCACAGGGAATATGCCCGTTTCGGGTATGAAGTACAAGAGAGCATCTCTCTCTCTCTCTCTCTCTCTCTCTCCCTTTCGCTGATTCCCATCCTATCGCTTTTCGCTTATCGTCGTTTTTCATGGCGCAGCCCGGCGTTAAATGTTCCGTACAGGCGAACATTTCGCGGCACGGAGGAGCCAGGCCCCTTCGTTCCTTCGAGTAACGGTTTGTATAAAGTTTCGATTACGCAAAAAAGGGGCGGGTGGGTGCGAGTTAGCATACCGAAGAGACGTGGGAAGCGAACGAAATTGCACGGGATGCCGAACGAGAAAGACCAAAGTGCCAGACGCCGTGCACCTAACTTAACAGCCTCGAGTCAATTATAAATTTGTTTAATAG
Organism: Holcopasites calliopsidis; assembly: GCA_023838395.1. Taxonomy (NCBI): domain Eukaryota; kingdom Metazoa; phylum Arthropoda; class Insecta; order Hymenoptera; family Apidae; genus Holcopasites; species Holcopasites calliopsidis. The sequence goes on from JALHAQ010000003.1 coordinate 3,330,576, forward strand.
ACAGCGAGAAGAGAGACGTAACACGGTCGAGATACAGCGCGTAAAACGAAACGGCCATCGAACAAAAGCGGCTGCCGAGAACCCACCCCTGGGCTCAACGAGAATCGAGAGGCTGATTTCGGTTTCTCGAATCGGCAGTACACGCCTAGTCGGGAAGGCCCGCGGGGGGGTAGCAGTGCAAACACGAAAGAAGAGGCGAGAGGTCGACTAGTGGAAAGAGATTTTATTCGGACTTCTATGGGATCGTCACACAGGTACGGTACCTGGGGGTTCCCGAGTGAATTAAACATTCCATCGAGCTGCACGGCGGACTGACGATATTTTTGAAAATCGACGGTCCATCTCAAATATTTGACTGTGTACCCTCCATTGCCAAGATTCCTATTGACATGAAGCGGCGGGGCGCACGAGCGATCGCGCGCGGTATCAATTTTGTCTTTCGTCAAATTATTCACGATGCTTCCTCCATTCGTGCGAGAATCAATGTATCGATTTCAGTCTATAAACGGCTCTCCTCCCTTGGGCCCCGTTTCGAAAAACCGAACGAATCGGACCGCCTCTGAATACATTGTGCTTCGAGTTCCAAGCGTTCGTGAATAAGCGATAATTTTCTACTGTCGCGTGGCGCAGTTTGATAGAATAGAACACAGGCAAAACTTGTTATCAAGTAACAACCTCAAGAATAGTAAGGAATACAGAATTCAGAAATGCCCTTCGCGAATCCAGTCGCTAATGTAACCGTTGTTACATTTGCATACATCCAATCCTTAAAACTTTGAAAGTACCCAATATTATAAATTAAGTAAAAAAAAATATATCCAAGGCAAATAAATCGTCAATGAAAGTGAAGAAAAATATTCACGCGTGATTTCTCACGATAATTTCTCTAGTTCTGGAACAATGTGAATAGTTTCCAGTTTTCCAGCAATTGTTCAGCGTTTAGCGGATGGTTTACATAGCACACGCGTACGATGATAGTACGCGAGGGCCGATATTAATAGCGAACCCGTTCGCTCGAATGATTCCGGCAAAATCGCACAAACGAACGGATACTTCTCGTCCTGTACATTGAAATTGGAAATACATATATGTATAACGACTGAGGTGCATATAAATATATACATATAGATATATGTATAAATAGAAATTCGATGCGAGGTTGGCCTAGCGAAGAGCTGATCGAGCCAGAGATTCAAAGAGGGTGGGAGTCACGGCGATGGGAATTGATTTTAGCACGAGGCTTTGTGAAATGAAACCTGGCAGAGCCGGGCCCATTAACAACGATAAAAATAATCCAATCCGACGTTTGTTTGATCCATCAGCGTCCATATTTCGCGGCTACATCACGCGGCTGATTACGATCTATTCCCCCATTTGCAGGACAGGCTCCCACAGATTTCCAATTGCCATCTATTATCACTTCTGTGTGAGGATTGTTACCTCGTAGGGTTCGACCTGCGTTCCACTTGAGAAACGCGTTAAATAATGTGTCCACGGCAAATAGAAATTACTATATTCTTTGTATTATCCGATACAGGTACTTGGGACTGTACGTGCACACATATACTATACAGAGATATTAACAATGGCATACGGATAACCATTATTCGGCTTGGTAGTTTGTAATAATTGAAAATTCATTATTTCATCATATTACTGACGATTAAGAAGCGAGAAATCTTAAAAGGTGTACCGCATAGACATGGGGAACAAATGAAGACTGCAAACATTATGATCGTCGATGGAATTCCACGGTGGTGAACGTACCGTAGTCACGTGGTCTTAGTTTTGTGAATAATGGCCCAATTAGGAAATAATAATACGTCTCTTCCCCGTGCCACGACTTCGAGTTAGAGTTGCGAGCCTCGAGTGGTGTGCGGCCTCTCATTATGATCCAACACAAAGGAGCCTCGGAAACGTAGAAAGACCGAGGGCGCACGGCGCGGAGGGGCAAAGGGGTGACCATGCTCGCCGACCAAGAATAATTAGCAATTCTTAATTAACAGTCAATTACAATCCTTGGTCCGCCGTGCCGGGGAATCTCTTGCAGCAAAGTAAACGCTCCTATGCTTCATCTAATATCATCCAGATTCTGCGATTTAAATAATTATCAGAGCAATCAGATCAATGAAATTTTGCAGGAGATCAAATGGTGACATTGACGAGCTTGACTGCAAGTATGCGAAGTCAAGTCGTTCAATGGAATAATATGCACCAGCTTGTAACGATAGTAACGAAGAAGTTGAACAGACTTCCAGACAGGTTGTGATAGATGAGTTCGTAAATTTCCTAAAAAACGAACTACAGGACCGTGATGATAACCAGTAGACAAGAGAAACATCAGAAAGGACGAGAATCTAACGAAAAAGGGAGGCAAACGTGAAAAGGCGATAGAGGCGGCGCGGAGGGGTAGGGAATAAAATAATGAGAGAAATTTCGAAACGCGTCGTTCGAGTCTCGGTCGTAGGAACGAACGAACGAGCTATTCGTTCCATGGAAACCTAATTTGAGCGTGCGCCTTCCCTCTACATGCAGGCACGTACCTACGTACACCTCTATACATCTGGATACCCTCCGTCATTGCCGCAGCCTTAATTAAACGGCGTTCCACGGATAATTAGCAATGAGTTTCGCTACTTTTGCCGCGTGCGGCCGGGCCCCGGGATCCACTTCATAGACAATCGGGGTCGTGAGAACACCGAGGCAGTCATTCAAATACGAACGCTCGCGCTTATGACTCGAGCCGCTAATTATATTTGCAATTAACCCCGGAGCGTGCGCCCCGGTGGGAGAAAGAGGGAACAAGGACGGCCGGGTAACCGGTGAAAGACGAGGCGAGAGAGATCTCACGTGTGCGGGCGAAACGAAGAGGCGCAGCGAAGGGTATGGGCGGAGAGGGGAAAGGTGAGAGTGAAATACAGAGAGAAAGAGATGAGGAGAGTTTACTCACCCTCTCGGCTTAATGTCTCGCGCACGAATTCCAGTTTACGATTGCAAATGAGAGCCGGTCCCCATTGTGTCTCGAATTAAGCAAGTATGGCGGGCAAGTAAGTAAGTAATTAGTCCCCCAAGCGTGCGTACGTTTATGTACGCGCGTCTCGGAGTTAATTAGCCGGATTGTATTCCAGGGCGACGTTATGAATTGCGATTGAATTATAGACATTGATTGCGAATGCTTGCTGCTGTTACACAGCCGGCTCTCCCTTCTAAGCAGCAGTTGCGAAATTGAATGTACCGCAACGCTCGCGATACCCTGTCGAGACATTCCGGGAAATAGAACAAAATATTCTGGGTCACGATAATTATTCAATGTTATTACTGTGGTCAGGTTGAAACTTCAGTTTCTCTGTTACAAAATTGATTGGCGTGCTGTGGAGCACGTTTTACAATCGTTTGATGAATCTTATACGATCCGAACGTGAATCTCTGGCAGATCGAGACCCTGTTAGGGAGTGAGACTAAATACAATTACCCATCAAATTCAGGATTTTACTAGAAACTGTAATTCCCTGGTGGTAAATTGTAAATCGCGTAATTCGAACGATTGTACGAGGCGCAGAGAAAGAGAATTATGTTTAAAAAAGACACACCGTGCAAGCAGAACGCCGTAAGGGTAGTCAAACATTGACAGAGCGTAACCGCCTCTACGTGGGATACTTGGTGTCCCATTAGCATCTATCCGAGAGAGAACGTATTTATCCGAGAAAACGTCGGACGCCGAACTTTCACATTGCATTGCAGATCAAAGGCTTCCCCGCCCCAGCCACCCCCCTTCTCTTTGTATGCTTTACTGCAGTCTGTAAGTATAATATTGATTGTAAGAAAATATTTTAATTATCCCCGTAGGTTAGGGAGTGGTTTAAAGTATTTGCCAGATATAAAGTTCACTTGCGGCGTTGGGTATGATATTACGAACCATCGAAATGTAAAGAATAATATAAGATTCCTTTGATTCATCGCGAATCGAAGCCGGCTCGGCGGAGTGGGCATCGCTTCACCAGTTTCAGAGTCATTACTATTTGATTAGCGATAGCCTGAACTGTACGTTACTCTCTGGGAATACGTAATTTAAGGGAGAGGAAAAAAAAAGTAGGAGGATACCGGGTATACATGAACTTTCTTCCTCCGGTTAGTAAACGTCAAACAGAATCGTACTGATGCCAACATGACAGACGCACACAGGGGTTGCTAATCAAAAGACGTTAATTAGCTAGATAAAATTTATGAGCAACGTTCGTGAATACACTTTCCACATTTCCATATGTGTATAACACAACATCACAGGCGTTCGACCATTGTAAAATGAACAAAGGTAGGGTAAACGCTGGATGACTAACGCATCTACATTCACCCTGACTCTCCTTGTCTTTCTCCCTGTGTAGTACACACAGGTGTACGTGTATACATATTTATAAAAGTACGCACCATCAGCCTCTTTCTTTACTTTCGTCGATTCGATCCTTCTCCTCTCGCTATCCACCTGTCCCGCTTCAGCCACTCTCCAATCCTCCGGGGCAACCACTTAGAGGCACTTAACCTGTTTGCTGAAAATATTAAGCGCCGACAAATATCGTAAAATAGAACAAATTCGTGTCGAGTGGTTGCGCGTATGACTGGCTGGCGCGAGCCTCTTTGCGGAAGGAGATTTTGTAAGCGACGCCTCGCCTTCCATCCCCCTTTCAAGCATTCTCGATACATCTCAAGCCGACAACACGAATTATAATTATAAATAAATGGATGCGCAAAAATAGCGAGCGCCCAGCGACGGTAATCTGTTGTAACGTGCAGGAGAAATGATTATAAAGGGAGCACGGAATCGCGAATTCATTTAGAGACGTAATTACGAAATTGGAATATAGTACACATGTTCTGCTTTGAAGCGGCGGCGCAATTTTTATGAAGAAAATGAACTAATTCAAATGAGCCTCATGGCACACTGGTGTTCCGATAAGAAGCACCTAGGAATTCAAATGTTATTTCAAGCAAAAGTCCGGGGAGATAACTTTATGTCGGACTCCAGCGTTCCACGAACTGGTTAACTGAATGTTAAAGGGAGAGGAACCGTTCTTTCTCTGCGCGTAATTACGACGTACGACTTAATAATATTATGCCACCGGAAGCTAGTATCAATAATTATATGTGCATACATTAACAGCGAGCGTAGACTCGTCGCTATGATACAGAATGGACGGAATGTTCTGAGTAAGTCATAAGCACCATCGTTTCTTATCCTACGTTCACTTACCCGCAATAACTTGCTCATAAAACTAAGATATTTGTACATATTAAAAATAGCAGTAATAAAGCTAGTTTGTTACTTGAAGTAAAGGAATGAGATCATTTCTTTACTTCACGTAACAAACTAGATTCGTTACTGCTTTTTTAATATATCGAAAATCGCCTGGGAAATAAACAGAGAACCATAAAGATGTACTAATTGAATTCGTATAAAATTTGAAAGCTGATAATGTTCTCCATACATGGTGTGTCGCATAAATGCGACGTAACAGAGAAATTGCGAAGTTCCTTCCGCGCAACAGCTATGACGATGCCGTGCCGTGACGACAATAAGAGCGTAAGCCGCTTATCCAGCTATTGACATATGATATTCCCCCAACAACATAGATCATCCCCTACATCTATTTGTGACGAGATTCTGGCTCGATTCGCTATGCGCACCGTGTCTTCCACCTTGTGCACCTATAAAATGTATTTGTGGTCGGCTCCATTGCAGATAATGCGAGTGTCAAAACTCGGTAAGGCAAACATAGTTTTATTATTCAATAGCAAACACAGGCGGAGTCGAACACTCGTGAAAACAAAATTACGCGAGCTTATAAACTGTTATAAAGAGGAGCGTTTTTTAAATGATCCGAGTGAATCAATATAAATCTTTAAAATTTTTCATTCGAATCAATTTTAAGTGGTGTATATAAAACTGGATAAAACATCGAATTTCTCTACCAGTTGAGCAATCACCGTTTCTTACTCGGCGAGGTAATAAATCTAGCTTAATGCCTCATTAACGGCGTTTCAATTTATCGTGAGTTTCCTTGCTTCGTTACTTGACACCATCTGTTCCGGTTGTTACGGTTTAATTGGCGAAAACTGCGTCCCGATATCGACCTGCGCGTCAAGCAACTTTTGCCCCGCAAACACTTCAGTGCGGACTAATCCTTAATTGAGCTGTCTCTCTATTCAACACACTCAGGACAAACTTTCTTACATACTTGTTCCCATAAAGATCGATCGTACAAGAATCTTATAACCACCCCGTTTCCGGAAATCCCTCCCTGCCCTCATCTGGACCACAGAGAGTGGTTGGAAAAAATGTGCAGGACCACGAGGTGGCACGGTGGAGCGACAACAACTGGATAAAAGGTAGAGCAAAACGAGTTCTCACATACCTTGCTCGGCACGAAGCTGTATTGGTAGACGCATGTGCGCTCGATCCGCGTCGCGACGGTATCAGGACGAACGCGAGAAAACAGTCCGTATGGCTCAGCAATATTTTCAGGTGGGAATCGACAGGTGTCCCCGGGGGGTAGCTACCACCCCGGTAAGTACTGCTTACCGGGGGAATTATGTCTGTCACGTCTGTCCGTTTGCCCGATTCATTTCACATCGTCCGCCCCCGCTCGCCTCCCCCGTGCACCGCAACCTTTCAATTGAAGTTAGCTTAAAGGCAACCGAGCGTGTCAGAACGCAAATGTTCCTTCAACACGTCCGCTGTCTGCGCCTTCGATTCGTCGCCGAGACCGCGGTGTCTCGCGTCGGAGATCGAACCCGCTTCGAGGTTTCTATACACAGTGATAAAGAAGAAAAAAAGAAATGAGGCACAGGGAAGCGGTCTTCTTTTCATTGGGAAACGTGGTAACGGGCTGTGGCGTTTGTCGAACTTTTGAACCACCCTCGGAGACCAATGAGCTAAATACGATCGCATTTAGAAACGTCGACACGCGACGGTGGTAAAAGAGAGAGTGTCTAAGCGTAACGGGGTGCAGAGATACGTGTATTCATTCCCCTTCTGGGAACTTCAGAAAAGCTTCGGGGGAACAGTAATGTTTCGCTCGCAAGGAGTTTGTAAAGAAAATAGCTGGATCCAACGTATAAATTGGAAAGCGTAGCATGTTTATTATTGTGACGCGTAGAATTCGTAGCATTGCGAAGTGTAATATTCTAAACTCCACGAAAAAATAATTGTTGCTCCTTGACAACGGGTCACTTATAAAAAGTACCCTGACATACTCGAATCCAGAATTATATTTCTACAAAAACAGAACCAAAAGACGACCCAGTTCGCCACAAATGATCGAAATTCGAATATTTCTAACCGATTTAAATGGTCGGGCGCACCGCGACGCTTCGCGATCCCGATCGCGTGGCGCGATACCGATTACAGAGAGGCGGGCATAATAAAATAAAATGCCTCCATACGGCGAAATACGGCGGAACGTTGTGCAGCAGCGCGGACGGAAAAACGATTCGAAAACGTTCGCGAAACCGCGGGATACATATACAAATCGATCCTCTTCCTTCCGGACGGCGAATAGCGAGAGAGGGGGGCGGGATGATACGGTTCACGACCTTTCGCAGCGGCAAAATCGGCCGACACCCCGACGGTCGACATATTTCCTGATTTCCAGTTCATTTGCCAGCGCGAAGCGCGAACCGGCCGATGCCGCGGACAATGGAAAACGTGCAAGCGCGAAATGCAAAAGTGACGATCGTTGTCGCGAACAGAACCGGTGTTCTGGCTGGATCCGAGCAATAACGCGTGACAGAAATATGATTTTTATTGAATTTTAAGCGTCCATGAAATGTCCGAAGAAGCAGGACAAAAATTAGCGGAAGAGTCACTGAAAAGTAAATTCCATGGTGGACACAATTGTTAATTGTAATTGCTATGAGTGTACACGATTTATCATAAAAGATAATACCTGCGATTATAAGAATAAAGTATAAGGTGTATACAAAAACGCAGTCATACAGCATCGAATTCACATCGTTCATTTTGATTTCTCTATCGAATTGCAATTGCATTGCAGCAAAGGAAGAAATAAAACTACAACAGACCTGGGATTTACGGTAACAAAAAAAAAAAATATGAAGTAAAACCAACGCTATGCGTATTCATTTTCCCAGGTTGAAGCCATGAGAAGCGTCGAAACTTAATAACAATATCGTTCGAAACGAAACTATATCGGAGACTACCTATGTAACAGGCTCCTGGCGAGTGGATATACATACCGTGCAGTGTAGACACGCAACAGAACAGGATGGCCTATAAGAGGTGAATGGTTATTCGTTTTTATGAAACCTCGCCCCGCGAAAAATTTCGCAATACTGCACGCGCGGGCTACGCCGGCCCGTGCAATGGAACAATAAACAAGTCGATATTACTGATCATCATTGTTTAGTCGAGGTCAAACAGAGCGGACAGCGGCGATTTATTTCTCTCTGTTTTTCGGAGCCCCTGTTTTTCCTCTGCCCAGGCCGGAAATCAACGCGACATGATCAAAGGCTTGGCCCGGTCTTCGTGTACACACCAATAATTGAAAAACTGATCACCGAAAGGCGAAATCTCATGCGTGAAATTCTTTGTGCGGACCTGGTGTGTTTTGCTGTTTTTTTGTTTGTTTTTTTTTTTGGTTGCTTTATTTTCTGTTTTTCCGTTTCTCTTTTACCTTTGCCTCCTTCCACTTTTCACCAGTTTTTGTTACGCGTCATAGGAAAAGTTGGAGCTGTTCCGAGGGATTTGAACGCAGATCAAGCAGAGACGGAAAGGGTGTTGGCCACGCGATACACGATGTTTTTGAAAATGGATTGCCTTTAATCTTCGCGATCAAGCTGCAATATTTGATCGGGCCCGATAATAGAGTTTTGCCTGTCAATTCATTAAACGGCTATCCCATTTCGAAAATTGTGTACGAGTTAAGGGACTGGGCGATTTTAGTCAGCATCGCGTTACGGGGAGCGAGAACGTTTATTCGACGACCAACGACCGTTGTAATTTCATTCGAAACCCGCGCGATCCTACATTTTTTTTTTTCACGCCCTGTCATTTTCCCCCGTTCAACGAAAACATTCCTCTACCTATACAGGGGATTAAGGGTGTCTGACAGTCGATTCAGGGAAACGGAGATAATTGAACGTGTATTCCACGCGCCGCTATAAAGGTAATTGGATAAACGTGCCGGTTTTAAATGAACGGTGCATCGTAATATGTTATCGAAGGGACGAGGAATTTCTGATGAACCGTCGAAAGAAGTCAAAGGTTATGGAAGAGGTCAGTCGAGTTCGTGTTGGCACAACGCGCCAAGTGCCGCGAATAACGCGATTAATCAACAGAAATTTCACCCGCGGAAAAAGCTCATAAAAGAGTTTTCAACTTTTCCCCTCGATCTTCCGCGCGACGTGGTATCCATATAATTTGCATAATTGACGTTAGTCGGGTCTGCTCGTAATGAAATATCCAAATGTCCTTTCTAGCAGTCTTTCAGTCAATCACCGTTTTTACCCCGCCGATTCTATTTCGCTAATTAAATCCGCATTCGGACTCGTTTCTTTCACGCTCGTCCGATAACCAGACAATATAAATCGCAGAGAATTAAACTGGACTTCGCCGGCTCGCCGTTTCAATTGCTATACGATACGAATCTGTACTCGACATATTCTTAGAACGACCTGTTGAAGGAATATATAATAAATAATGCTTAATGTAATAATATGCAAATAATACTTGTTATAATTATAATACTATAACTTGAAAAGATTTTCATTGTTCGGTACAACGGTTAAATCGAAATTGGTATAGTTAAAGCTTCTGAGGAGAGCACAATCACGTTCGACAGAAAAGAAATCATAAAAGTAGCTTCTTTTTATTGATCCTATAAAAGTGAAGATTCTCTTTAATAGAATCTCTTAAATACAAATATCGAGGGGCGAAGAGTAGTGATTGGAGGTGAGCGAAGGATGGAAGGCGTGTAAAATCGGCAACATTAGCCCGGAAAAAGTTCGACGACAGTTTCTGATGACTGTATCCGTCGCCGTGTCCGATCCATTAGTGTAATTGCAATTTATTTAGTAATTACTTTAATTAGTGAGCATCCAGCCGTGCTCACAGTCTGGAAGAGGTTCGCGGCAATTCCAACGGAGAAGGCGGACGTGAAACACGGTGAGACGATGCGATGGTACGGGGACTAACGGAATTAATTAATGAATTAGCCTTAAGGGATAAGGCGTAAAAACAAGTGGAAATCGGGTTGAAGCGGCACTGGGAACGAGCGGCCGATTAAAGTAAGTGGTCTAAGGAATATAAGTAAGCGAAGTAACTAAGTAAGTGACGACTAAACTGCCATGCCCGGAAAAGAAGGGCGTAACAGCGATCGCTAGGGTCCGAAGATGAGAATTAATGGCGGCCTGGCCAAATCCTTTCTTATCCTTCGTCTTGCTTTACTACGGACGGGCCGATTCGGTGCAAATTAAACGGAAAGCGTCTCCCATTTTGTTCGAAGTTTTCTATCCCTTCTTCTCGTCGGATGTACACAATTCCTTCAGAAATCGTAAACAAATATTCAAGTTGGTGAGTTACCCGTATATGGAATACTGCTTTTTCATGCATATGTTTTACTTGTTTACTATGCTTTTATACAAACTTCAACAGTATGGTTTTGTAGGAAACTTTATGCTCTTTTGATAGGTAACAGACAAATTTAAAATACAATGATGAGGGTTTAGACAATATTTAATATTCTTACTGATATTATTTTCTCATTTCCCATATTCGGCTCATGGTGTTCCTACTATGAAATAACTGTATTCGCCTAATATCGAATAGCACATTATATCGAGTTTGCTCTTTAGAAGAAGGAAAGCAGGATGCAAATAAGTAAGTAACGCGTCTGATAATTATTTTTATTTACGGCATAACACCTTAAGAATACCTTGCTATACGTGTAATATCAGTTTAGAAGTTCCTATTCAAAAACTCGGATGATGTGTTTTACTTCAATATCCTTTCGCGAACACGTGGCTTCCTTATAATTTCGACATGTGCTCACTAGTTCAAGTAAACGACAAACTTAACCGACTGTATTTGTCGCTAATAAATGGAAATGTCAGAATTATATAATATCGTGGTATTTCATATTCGGCGCAACTCATCCTACTACATATATTTAATAATATTTATACTATTGAATACAGTTACTGTAAAAACAAATTCGTACGCTTGACAGTAATAGTTAGACTCCGGATTTTTATGCATTTATAGAAAATTTAAAGATGCAAAATTAGACAGATTGCACGTAGTCTGAAAAAATATACAAAATATCCAAATTATTATGCTTTTTATGATATCCAGTAAGTGAAACAACTTGCTACCAAAGTTCAACTTTTTCTACTACATTCTCAAGGATATAAATTTGCATAAAAATCCAATGTCTAGTAACAATAAAGCACGAGAGGGAAAAATAATTTGAGGAGTCCAATGTACAAAAAAAAAAAGTGAAACGCGCACGTTGATACCGTTATCCCTTGTTACTGGCATACGCGTACGCACGACTGACCCCTTCAAGTTCGAGTTATTAAACGCGCACGCAGAGAGGGGTGAATTTTCAACGAGGGAAACGGTCAGCAGTGGCGTTTCGATGTTTCCATCGAGCCCGAAAGAGACCCCATAAAAGTTTCACGACTCTCAATTTCGAGTAATTCGAAAGATCTCCGGCTTCTCCAAACTTCGTGCGGATTTGCAGACCCTGCTTAACCCTCTCGTCGAAACGACGCGTCGTGTATATCTGCGTTTAATTGATGAAGAAGTTGGGTCGATTTCATCGGTCGTGGGGCGAAAGAAAGAATAAACGCCTGTTCGAGCGAGCGTCGAGTTTTCATAGCTGCTCAACTCGCCCCGAACGTCGAACAATTTCGAAAGTGAATTCCAAGCTAATTTCACGGAAAATAAGGTCAGCCGATCCCCCTTCGTAGATGAACGATTATCGAACACTTGTCAGCCTAAGACGCGGAAGAAGGGTAAGCGAATCGAATGATATAACGCTTGCCAAAATCCAGTTTTTAAACGTAAAAATTGTAATATAAAGTTCGAATTTGTCGTACGACGGATTTTAAATTTTTCCACAGTTTGTACATTCTTGCACATACGACGAAATTTCAAACAGTTGAATTTCCAACAGTTTTGTGATATTCAAGTTGCCAATTGCGGGGAAATGTACAGATGTTCCAATTATTAAATTTACTAATTGTTTGGTTTCTACTTTTTCATCCGTGTTAGATTTCGAGCGACATTGCGAACGGTTTACACGATCCCTTGAAATTTAGCAGCTTTTTTGCCACGAGTCCGTGGACGAAGCGTACGCGTAACACGCGACGCGTTTTTTTCGAAACACACAAAAAAAAAAGGAAACAAGGAGCACGTCGTGCAAATTTTCGACGCCGGACCGTCACGCCGCTTGTAGCATCGTGTACTGCATTAGTACGGAGGGATGTTATCATACCTGGGTGATTCTTCTCCATTAGTTGTTATTCTGTTGCACGCGTGCACTGCGTACACGTCCGACGCGTAGCTGTACTGATTTGTAGCCATCGTGCGAGTAAAAACCGCTGGTCGCGCGCCTTGTTTCATCTCGCGCAGCTTCGAAACGCGCATTAACGGTCGCCAGTTTTTAGTGAGATACATTTCAATAGGAGTAGAACAGGAAATAGAAAGAAAAGCCGAGCTCGTGTTTGCTGCATGAAAAAAGAAGTGTCCTATTCCAAAAATTGAAGATTCTGCCTTTAATTAAGAGCACGGATCGAAGGATAATTTAGTCTAGCGACACCGGTCGGTCGCATACTTAGCGACGAGCCACGGTGGTGCTGCAAGTACGTTCGCGAATTAACGTAAACTTCTGTGCAGCCAGTTCCGTCAAATTGTACCATTTAATTAGGGTCCCGGATACACATAAATTTTATTCCCGTCAGGGCTCACGGGCGCAAAAACGAAAGCACGGAGGTGCAGTTAATTAATTATTCCCTTATTACGACAGGGCACACAAGGGGGGATGGTTTAGGTTGGCTAGATGGACAGAGTTGGCTGCGGGGTTCGAAGGACCTCTCTGGAAAAGTAGAGAGAAGAGGCTAGAAAAGCGACGGTACTGTTTCCATATACGTATGCGTGTATGTGTGTGCAGGTCGTCTCGCTTCTGACTACCTGGCGAAAATTTCGCTAAAGTGCTGCTCATGTGGAAATGACATAATTCGTGTGCGGCAAGGGCAATTGGCAGTAATTAAAGCGGGGAGGAGGAAAGAGGCGGCCGGAGGTTGGTGCAGAGGGCATGAATGAAATTAAGGCGGGTAGCGAAGATGGCCGTTTACACGGGTCCACGTCTGGTCGACTCTCTGTGCCGCGACAATAAAACGAATTTGCATACGGGACAACTGGTCCCCGGACGGATGTCCTCTCTGTCGGCGGGGAAAGAGAGAAATTTTCTATGGATAGATGGCCGGACCCGGTCGAAATCATCGGCGGAAAACGTGGAAAGAAAATTGCCCAGGGACAAGGTTGAAACGTATGTAGCTGCATCGGTCCACCACTCCTCCCAGTTAAATTAAGAATATTATGTACATTGGATGGGAAACTTCGTTGAACGATTTACAAAATCGGACGTTGAGGGTGACGGTAAAATACGACCGATTAAGTGGGATTTGTCGATGCGAAGGAGACTGGTGTCAGATACAGGTAGGAAAATCAATTTTCTTGCCAAACCTGCGCGGGTTTGAATTATTTTTCTTTCGAAACCTACTTCCTAATTAATAATTATAAATTGGAATGAAATCGAATTCAATATCGACACTGTTGCGCTATCCTTGAAATCCCTCGAACGCGTATTCGACTGAAGTGAATTATTACTCACTGGTACCATCGGAAATCAAGCAATTAAAAGATAGTAAAGTGCATCGTTAATTAATCGGCCAGGGGAGGTCTAATCACCGAGCATAATGAAGTAAGAGGTAGTGCGGGCAATCTGGTGGATGGTGAATGGAACACGATGCGAAAACAGGGCCGTTGATGTAACGCAGGTCAGGAGTGCATCGGTGTTTGATTGAGACGTCGTTCAACCGTGTATGTTGACTGATAGCTCCATTAACACGCCGACGCACTATCTGTGTTTACCAGCATGCCTAGGAATTTGCGATGTACGCGAACCCACGCTTCCCGCGTATGGATCTCCTTCCGGTAGGCCGTCTGCCCTTGCCTGCACTCGTCTGCATTTCGTTTGCAATCTGCACACCGGTTTATCTCGAGCTTTGTCCATATGTAATAACGCGCCGGAGACCGATAAAGTAATCGCAATTGTAATACCTGAAAATGCAACCTTGTTTCACTTGCTTGCCATTACAAAACCGTATCAAACGATACTATTTTATCATTGCACCGTTATTAAAAGTAATTGCAAGGAATTCAACTGCTTTAGAAAACTTCGATAGAATTAATGTCCGCGCGGTGTCTATCTATTTTCGTGAACGGAGAGCGAAAAGGCAGCTGGCCAGATAATTCTGAAAACTCGAATTACGAGAATACGTGATTTGCAAGAAAAAAGTAAGCAGACTGTAATCAGGACGTAGTGCTATCGGAATGTTGCGTGCGTGCTAAGATCGAAGCGATGGAAAAAGTTTCCGTTGCGCGGTGAAAACTTTTCATTCGCGTGGCTCTAAGCGTCTGATATGAACAACGCTGGAAAAAGATATCCCATGACGCAGACAGCAACGTGTGTTTGGCAGTTTTAATCGAGCAGCTGCGCAGTTCTGATGTGAACGATAGAGCAAGCCGATGCATTCTTAACAAAATTACCTCGGCGAATATACTCTCTAACGTGATACGTATAAAGAGAGCGTTAATCAATTTTGCTGCTAATGAAAGCATAACTTGGATTCGAAAATTAAACATCCCAATAAAAATGATTGCCGCTCGCGCTTGTACGATCGTATTATGTACGCTTCATTGGAAGGAGTAGGAGGGGATGAGGGTAGACGATACAATTTTCGTGGTATCTTTTAACCCCACTTTACGGCCTCTCCATTATTCACCCCTTAGCCGGCAAGTTATGCTCCTTTGAAACATTCAGGCGAATGTCCACCGAAATGTCGGTCGCGCCTCCTCTCGAGCTCGTAACGTTAAGAGCGAAAAAAAAATACGACCAACGAAGCCAAGGAAGTGATAAGACAGCAAGAGGGAACGTTACACGTAGGAAACGAATTCCACTAGCGTGCGGGCACGCAAGAATAATTCGAAACGCAAAATAAAAAGAGAAATCATCGAAGAAGAAGTAGACAACGGGATAAGATATTATTTCGATTTATGGTGAAATAATGAGATAACTACACATATACGTAAATAATTCAAGACATCTTCAAATAAAATGGAGCGTTTAAGTTAGAGCCTTACTTCGAAGTTACCACTCGGACACCGAATCTCGTTACTGAAGGAACTCTATCGAGATGCCTCCATTGACATCAGTAATGGGGCTCAATGTAGAGCGCTGAGGCAGTATCGAATACGTGGGCAAAAAGGGTCTAGCACGATTTGAATGAGAAGAAGACAGCAAAGTAGCGGAAAAAAGCGGTGAAAACAGACCGCGCATCGATCGGTTCAATTAAATTATTCGCGCCCACCCTGTGTTATCTCTCTGGCGCCACCCTAGCCCCATCCCCCTGTACCACCCCCTGCGACTGGTATCCCCGGTCGGGGTAACAAACCGAGGCAATTAACAATCAATCACAGGTGTCTCTCGCGTCATTGAAATGACGTCAAACATTGTATTTGTGTAATTGTCCATTTATTCCAGTCTCTCGGCTGTCACCTGACAAATTGCGATCCCTCCCCCGATCGTCCCTTCCGCAACCAGCGGCGAGAGCTACCTCTACGCTGGCGCGACACGATTGACGCGGGCGAACGGAAGCGAGCGAGTAGTAGCAAGCGGAACCCAGCGAGCAAGCGGACCGCGGATGGGTGACGAGACACGTCGATGGCCACGGTGCGATGCCGGCCTCCACGCATTTTGCTGTCAATCGCGAACGAATCGTCGCCGGTTATATTAATTACCGGCAAACCCCTGGGAATCGTTATCTACCGGATAATTGCGATTGTCGGCTGGGATTGACGTAACCGAAGTCAGCCCTGGGAGGAACCTTCTACCGCCTGATGACTATTCCACTGTACTCAATTGAGAAAAAGAAAGCCGAATTCAAGTTGACGTGCGAATTACGCTGATACAACAAGGGGATACGCGAAAGAACACTTTAAAAGCAGGATTGGTTGACTTAATCACGGTGCCTCCATAGATAATAAGAGAAGATTGCATACGCTTCACTTATTGTACCCTGGTATTTACTTTACGATCACCATTAACATAAAATACCGAATGCATGCCACATTTTTACAGTCCAATAATTAAGCATTTTGTGTTGCATTGTTCTTCGCGGATGCAACCGGCAATTTAAGGAAATTTCCATAATAAGCTACGGTTAAGAGTAATATTGCTCGACACATAAATCCCCGATGCCCCCTATCCTCCACCGCCGTCCTGTTACATCCACTCTGACCCTGCCCCCTACCGCTAACCCTTCTAGCCCGCGATAAATGTACGTACGACCCACGTAGATGGTAAACGATAAGAAGTAGTTTTTATTTCCATACAATTACATCGATGATATTACACGGCGTGTCCGTTCCACGCGATGCGTCCCTAACTTCGACCAAGCCTTAGGCAAATCTGAATGTATTCCACCTCCCCCGCCCTTCCGCTTCCTCCGTTGCCCAGATTTATTGCATCGCATTACATCGAGCCGCGGCACGCTTTATTTATGAACGTTATATGATTCTCCGTTGACGGTAGCGCGCAGTTACATGCCTCTTGCATATTGATCATCCAAATTCGTCCGAGTTATTCTTGATGCAGACGAGAAAACTGGCGGGCGTGCTGGTCGATTTAGAATTGCGCTATACCGTTCAACGGGCAGCCTACTTGCATTCAATTTTATCACTCTGCAGATTCAGCGAAGGTACACATCTCTAGGCATTCTCTGTCTTCGATCGCGTTAAAACGCTCCCGTTAATACATTATGGAAAGAAAAGTTGGCCCACTCGAAAGGGGGAGAAAGTTGCAAATGTCACGAGTGTG
This sequence comes from Holcopasites calliopsidis, assembly GCA_023838395.1. Classification (NCBI taxonomy): domain Eukaryota; kingdom Metazoa; phylum Arthropoda; class Insecta; order Hymenoptera; family Apidae; genus Holcopasites; species Holcopasites calliopsidis. The sequence goes on from JALHAQ010000003.1 coordinate 3,347,753, forward strand.
TCGGGACTCCCTAACTTCCATTTGCCGGCGACCGAACACGAAGTTACGCGGAGTTGCCTCATAGAGTGCATTTCGGTATCATCAGGAAATCTACCTACGCCCTCCTCTGCGACTCATGTAGGAAAGGAAGGGAAGTCCTTCAATCCGTGTAGGATATTAGAAATCCGCGTAATAATTTATTTGTAAGAACGTAGAAATTTTAGTAGAAATTATAGTATTGCCATGAATGAAAGGTCATGTTTCTAGCTTATTGAATATGCTCCAACGTGGGCATTCATGCCACGTGAAGACAGAAGAGGGATATAGGTGAAAAAATATCGTTTTCATATCACGGGCTACGCTATCATCCCGCAGCCTAGGATTCACGATACCTGTTTCGTCCGGATAGATGCTTGGGCACCTTCATAAATCAATACCACTTTATCCTTCGAAATCTCTATTTTCGCTTTAGCCAGGATCACCATTATGCATATTCAATGAAAGTGGTATAGCCGGGCATTACCGGGGAGAGAAAAGCGTTTTCCACAAGTCTCAAATGAAACTTCCCTATAAAATATGCTTTGAATATTGTAAACTTGAATTTACGAAAGGGAAACAATCGTTACATTCGATATTTGCAAATTGTTATTGTCACTGTAATTACTAAACAGTCTAAGCATTTTTTCTTTACACTTAACACCGCTATTATACGTTGCATCCTGGCATAGAAATATCAGCAATACCGTTTTGCACGTACGTGCGTCGTTTTCCCCGTAAAACACCTTAGTAAAGTTTAATCCGCAATTCTGTAATTTCGCAATAAAATTGAGGAACTTTATTCCGGTGCCATTAATCGTACAAGTATATGTAGATAGGAGAGGGTACGCGTCGTCACCGTGAGCGATCGCGAAACGCTCAAGCGCCATCAACCACTCCTTCCTTTTTCTTCATCCTCGGTATTCCTTTTTACGTTTAAATGAGCTGTTCCCACTAGAGACCGCGACACTCGGTGGATGTTAAACTCAAGCCTTAGACATGCAAATCAGGGCTGAGAGAGGTGTATGTAACTAACCCGTTCCTCCCATCTTCTTCATTCTTCCTCCCCCGTCGGACTAAAGAGTGTCTTCGTGACGTATTTATAACCCCTTCCTTCCTACCATCGAGCTACGCTTCTCCCCCCCGGTACTGATGAATGCCCACCTTCGCTTTAAGTTTATTAAACTAACTTGCTAAAATTCTGAATAATTCCGCGGCATTGTATCATTCCGACCCATACCACCGGCGTATCTTCCGTTTCAACTTCACGATGAATTCCGTTCGTAGTCAGAGCCTCTCCTCTGCCCTACCCCTTTCGAGACAGCGATATATGTAGAGTCGTTGAAGTATCAGGAAAATGAAGATGTTAACGAGGATTCGCGTTTCATTACGGTACATTCAATACTTCCACGATAGTCAGGTAAACAAACTATTCAACATCGATTATTCAATGAAATATCTCATCGTCCACAGATGCCCATATAAAATGCTGGAAACTGTCGAATTCGTTCGTCCAAGATTCATTCCGCCCTATTCAAGACGAATACGTGCATACATACGCTTATATTCCATCCGGCATGAGACTAGTCGAGTACCCCGCGATCGCCAATTCTCCGTCCATCGATTACTCACCGATGTACGGGCGATTTATGATATCGTGGCCGGTCAAGCACCGTGGAGGCCAAAAAGCACTAGAAATAAGACGCACGTAACGACCATGTAAGGGTTCCTGGATGATCCTTTGTTGCCGTCCGAATGACCAGTGCCATTTGAATAACAGGCAATCGTAATAGATTCATGGCTGTGGGAGAACGGACTCCATGAATCAGCCGTAAGGAGGCCGATATAAAAGTTCGATTTCGAATGGCAATAAGCTCCTTTCTGAATTAATGCCCTCGAAATTCTCGACTGATTTATATTCCGGACAGTATAGAGCCCGTGTATTGCATAGGCATTTCAAGTAGAAAAGATTCGAGGCTTAAACGTTCTTTCGGTATCTACTAGCGTTTTACAAACTCTTGACTGGAATCACAGAAATGCTGTGGCGGCAATAAGATCAGATTTATTCTTTTTTTTTTTGTACAAGAAAGAAGTGGTTCCGGTTTTTACGCGGACGATGATAAAAGTTGATAGGATATGAAAGGTACAATAGCATTGTCGGGAAACGTAATCAAGAATTTGGAACGTGTCGCTCGCGCGTATTTAACTGCGCAAACTGGTTTGTACGGATTAGGCCGAGCATGTAGAACCGTCTAAATACGCCGTGTTGCCCGTGCGTACTGAACTGCACAAACTGGTTTGTACAGGCTTGCCTCTCCTGTAGCCTCAACTCTGCAAACCAGTTTACTCGGTTATTCCATGAGGCATAATTGAACGCGTAGGCCTCGCTTTATACCAAATGAGATAAGGAAATAAATTAGACAACGGAATGCCCCTCGTTTAACTGTCCGCTTTTCTTTCTGCAACTACTATGAATCACGGTTATGCTTGTTCCTTCATTATTGCGCTACAAGCTATTACCCAATTGGGGACGACTAATTCCAACGCTTTATCCGTTCTCGCTTGATTAATTAAACGAATTAGACATAACTATTACTCAACTTATTCGAGTTGAACTTACATTCAATGCAACAATACAAAAAAATCAATTATGGAGTAATATGCGGTGCAATAATTGCTAAAGTACAATGGTGTCTGAATACAAAATCACTATATTAAAAATATTAACCATCTGTCGTTCTCTTTCTTATTCACGACACACTCTCCAGCCCAGAATTCGAACATTATCCCAGCTAAAGCAGCTGCCACAACTGAAATATTATTATTTTACGGTTAAGGAAACACGATGTTTTGCGCGCGTCTTACATGCTGCTCGATACAAAGACGAAAGCCTGATCCATCCGCTCTAAACCCTGCGATACCTAGGAGAAACGCGAATACGGCGAACGATGTAAATTTCGGAATGGAGCGCATAGGTTTGCGACTGTAGACGACGACGTCGCGCTAAGGGAAGATATCCCGAAGATACCTGCAGGAAATCTGTCGGAGCCCATGACATACCATCGTGTTTGTCTTGCGTTTTAGGCGACTCGATTCCTGTGCTTACGTTTCCACCAGGTCGAGACCCCGCAGCGGCGGCTTAGGGATTTGATTTCGCGCATAAATATTAATGCACCGTGATCATCCGACCTTTACGCGCCGGAAGTCCTGCAGGATGGGGGCATTAACGTAGTTGGGAGATCTCGTTCGTACGATCCGCGAGTTACATTCTAAGGGAAATTAATTAATTGGGAACGAAAGAAAAATCAGACGTAGTCTAGGATTCCTATGGAGGACGGAACGGTTCTACGGAATTGTTTCTGTCGATTCAATTGAATCGATTATGGGAATGAAACGGGGAACAGCTGTAGCCCGGTTTAATGCTGGTTATGATAGGGAACGGAGCCCCAGATGACTCGAGCAGACACGCTGCATCTGAAGGCGCTACGTCGACGAGGGAGAAAGGACACCTGAACTCGACGTAATCGTTTCTAAGTACGATGAGCGTTGTTCTGACAAGCGTAGGTGAAAAGGAAGGGATAGAAATATAATTAGCGTATCGCACAGAGTGAAACGTATTGGGATATTGGACAGTGTTAACTACTTGGCATTGGCACTTGAATTCCAATTGTATTAGACAGGCAGGGAATACACATAAATGAAATTAAGAATATATAAACCAGGGGAACTATTTTGTATTTTCTAATCCGTTATGTTAAATATATTCCGACGAACAAACCCTGCTCTTCGTTTCATGATTTACTACTAACTCTACTTCTTATCCTACTTTGTCAAACGCATCGATAGACAAGTATTTGCATTTCGAAATAACTCCCATCAACCTTGACAACTTTGCCGGAAGTTTATTGGGGCTGAAACGATTTCAACCAGCAAATCGATGGCAACAGGGTACCAATAATACATTTCTAAATGTATTAAAAGAGTTCGCGTCGATGATCGAAGTTCTTTAGGGCAGCAATACGGGGTGAACAGAAGCGAGCGCAGAGAAGGCGAGCGTCGCGTCGGGGCGTCTAGACGCGGACGAACGACGGCGTTGAAACGGAGCCGGTCGATAACGCGATGCAGCACCTCGAGCCCGTGACGAGGCTGCGACATCGGGATTGTGATTAGGGGCTGGTCGGCAAACAATGCCTAATTACATAATTATTGTGCCGCGGGCCCGTAATTAAGACACATTACTCCTCCCGGCTGGTAATTCATTACGCTTAATGTCTTCCTCGCCTCCACCGTTTCATCGCGGATGACAGTCGCGACGGTTCTGCTAAATACCGTTACCGTGAAATATTGCCGACCATGACCGCGGCTACAACCACCTCCGCGAATCTGTGACACTGTCTACGAGAAAGTCTCGTTGCTCTAACGCAGCGGATCCTCGACAGATGATCGTACATACATACATGCTGGATCCTCGGAATGCCATTCCATGTTCGTTCGTTTTATTAGACTTTGCTGAATGATGGTGAAATTAATTAACGCCAATTGTTCGAGTTATTGGAATGGTATTATGGATTGTCGCGTAAAGTAATTGCCGTCTCGATAGCGGTTACGAAACCTATGAAAAATGGAAAAAGGTTCGTTATATAAGCAAAGTGAGTTTTCTTATAGTATAGAGGATGAATGGTAGTCTCATTGCTAGCTCGGACTGTTTCGAATAGAATTTTTATTAATAAAACAATTATTTGCTGCGAGTATTCTCCTGTCATAAATATTACGAGTAATACCGTGGCACGGTATTATAATTACTTAGATAGATTGTTGTAATTAGATAACATATAAAATATAAATATAAATTAATTCTGTAACTCAAGCAAATCATTTGCATTCAGCAAATAAAGAATGTTAGGCGCTCGAAAAATCAACATCATCAAATTGAACGCGCGTTATCCACCAATCGTGAAATCCCTACAACAAATTGCAATATCGCCGGTCTCTACTTGAACTCGCGAAAGACGCGAACAGAAGGAAGGAACCCCTCCGAATGTTGATGCTTTTGTAACAAGACTGACACGCGAAACCCTATGACAATCTGCGCGGCCACAAAAAAAAATATTCAGCGTCATTATGTTCGACGCGAGGAGTCGCGAGTTCCCAACGGGCTTTCATTGAAGTACGAGCAGAGATTGGCGGATGCTCGATGATAGGGCAGCGCTTTTTCGCGTAATCTCGATATGACGCGATACTCTATGCCCAGAGTCCCAAAAGACCCGAGATGGGTTAAAAAATGAACCGCGAAATCACTTGGTCGCGCCTTTTCAAATCGACCGCGCTATTGTCAATATCCTGCTTTGTTAGGGACGCGCGTATTTGTATTAGGCCACCGGTTAAGTAATTAGGATGACATTGTAATTAATTGCCCCATCTAGCATTTGACTTTCGATCGACACACGATTGTGTGCAGATTGCATGAAAAGTAATGGCAAAATGATTAATACTAATCCCATGTTAACGTTGGATTAACGCTGCATGCCTGATTGCATTGATATTGTATTAAAATACAGATAGTAATCGTGGAAGTAATCATGAAATTCTATTTTAAAGTAGATTCTCTTGAAATTAGTTATATGGGACATGCGACAAGAATTGTACACATTCGTGTATGCATTTAGTTTTACCATTTACCAAGAAGGAAAAGTTTGTCCTCCGTTGAATCTTCCGCGCATGTAACGTCCGCTCCATTTGCTTTCTCTTTTCGCACCACTCGTAACACACTTTCGCTAATATTAAAAGGATTGCAATTAAAGGAAGAAAACATATCCGTGCTCGATGCGTAAACACAGACGCGTGCATAAAATAGTAACAGGTAGTACAGAGATCTGTTAATACGCTCTCCGTTCTTTGTTCTTATTTTCGCTGAAACGGTAGATTGGCACACCTCGTTCGCCGAACCGTGGAATTTATTTAAAAGCCTTTCCGTGGATGAAATTTTCTTCAATTAGCGAACCAGCTCCCTTTAAACACTCTTTCACAAACGTATCGCTCTATCTTCATTACAGTTTATCGAATGCTCCACTGCTAATTATGCCCGTTTATCTATCCACACTCCATTATTTATCCATCCGGCCAATACGTCACGTTTACGAGAGAAATTTTTCACCCGACGACCTCGTGTACTGTGAATAATCCTTCGGACAACGAGCCCGATGCAATTCGTGTGACGATGCTACTGGATCTGCAGTAATTGGCATCATTACCGTACTATCGATTTTAAGGTATTAACCGGTTCTCGGACTCTCACTCCGCGTTACATTACGTAGGTACATTTATTCGGTGCTTTTCGGCTCGAGTGGCGTTCCTTAAAATCCGTTTTCCGCGTATTACAAATATTTTCCAGGAAAAGTATGGAAATCGAAGTTTATCCGCATAGAAGATATGAATAACAAATTAAATTAGTAAATATCGATTGTTTTCACAAACGATTACGCTGTTAATATTATTTATTATTCTAGTAATTTCAGTGCGAGCGCAAAACTGATTTGCAACCCGACACTGTGCAAAAATCTAAACGAATCAACTGAATAATACGTAACTTCGCGAGTTAACATTGGAACCCCGAAGCTTTCCAGCGATTTTCCGTAGCCAAATACAACGACGACGACGCGACAACATGCCCTGGGAGTTCGGAGGTCTGTTTGCACGCGTTCGCAAATATAGCCATAGGTATCGGAGCCAACCGAAGCGAAGAATTGATAAATTAGTTATTCCGTCAGTCGTCTGCCGCTGTTTCTCCAGGTATACGTTTGATCTGAGGTTTCGGATGATCATGCTTATTTATATTGAAGACCCCCGAAGCCTTCTCGTTCTCCAATTACCACTTGAATATGCAGAATATCATGAATATTTTTTCGGTGACAGGGACGTGAATTAAATCAAGACAGTAATAAGTGTAAAGAAAAAGAAGGGATAACGAATATTGATCACTGAAGCTAATACAATAATCTAGTAGATTAAATACAATCTGATGCATGTTGCCTATTAAGAATTATAATGCGTTATAAATTTCTCGTGTTAATCAAAATGGCTTTAATACAAGAAGGCATAACTGGCCCGTTCATCATCGGATAACGGTTCCGGAGTACATCCTTCGAGTGTGACTCTACCCCCTGGGTAAACAAGACTAAGGGTTATGACCATTCCAGTTTGTCTTTGCATCCGGAGAATCTTCCCGTGGAATCCCTAGCCAGGACCCAATTAACTCTCGAAGAATTCGATCCTATCCCATGGTAATACCAAGATAGTGCGCGACTCTAACGCCAGATTAGAAAAGGCAATATTTGCCCCGGCGCTTCCGCCGTCTAATCGCGTATTGCCTCGCAGATGTGCCTTCACTTAATATCGTTCGCTGTTTGCCCTCCCATGGAATTGAAGTCCGCGGCTCGTGTACACGCGACAAAGACCGAAATTTGGCGCGCCTCCTAAGATTGTTCATTCCGTTCTTTGGCATACCCCGCCAATGAAGTAATTGTTGAATTAACTTTTCCGTCGACACCGTTGCTTTGAAAAGGGGAGGAAGTATATGGATCGAAAACACGGTGTACCTAATGCACTTTTGCCGAAAGGATCAAGACGGTGACAATCTACGTTCATCGCAACCCTCGGCTGACAAGGAACGCCTGACCACGGAAAATCGTGTCCCCAGCAACGACGACAGTTTGAATTGAAGATTTTTGCGGACGGTAACCCGTCCGTTGGCTCACGCGCTAACGTATTTGCAAGATCCGCTGCGCTGATGGACATATAATGCGACGTGTGATTGTAGCCCCGCCAATCGCCGCCGATTGTGCCTCTGAAGGCCCGCTAACTATCTCAAACTAGCCCCATTCAAGCCACCGCGACCTCTCTCTGTCCGTCTCTATCCGCCAACTTGATTCTGTATCTCGTTCGTTCCAACCCTCATTCACCGCCACCTCCCCCTTTGGCCCGTTCGTCTCGTTCATCCCCGAACTTCGCCCCTCCTCCTCCCCGTTTTGCACCCGTCTCGTTTGCACCGACTTCATGAAACGATTTTCCCTCCCGCTCTGCAGGGAAAACTCCGTCCTTCCTCATTCGTTCGAACTCCACGTATTTCTTGCCTCACGTTTCTTCTGCACGTCGCGTGTGTCCCGCTCTAATTCCCGACCGGCTCTCTCGCCGCACACGTAATCTTCTATTTTATTCGCTTTACCCTGCCTAACGCGATACCTCACCCCCGCGCACACAGCCCCTTTCTTCTCCATCTCGCCGTGTGTGCGTGCATGCGCGCGCGCGCGCCATTATTTTGCCTTCCATTTAACATCCTTTATCTCGCTACCCTCATTCAACCCTCTCCAAAGACGCTTTGCTCTTCGACTTTGTTCCAGTGATTTGTTTCGTATCCCGCTATCTGGACGGAAGTCCACCCACCGCTTCGCCGTCTACTTTTCACACGAGACCCCGTATCTCATTTAACCCAGGTTTCCATTGATTTCAACTTTGCGAATCTATGCATTCATAGTCGGGGAAACGCGAGCAACGTTTTCCTTCCTCTTATTTATCTGTTCCTTCCTCGTTACCATCATCCACTCGCGCTCGCGCGCGATTCCCGTTTCCCTTTCATCTTCAGTCAACTTTTCTTCTCGCCGTCGCATCTCTATCCACCCTTTCTATCTCTTTCAAACTAGTACCAGCCATTTCTCCAGCCCCTCCCCCGATCCGTCCCCCTGGCATCCCTTACCGGCATTCGCGGTCTCTCCATTCGAAACCCTTCGCTCGTCGACACAATCACGCGCGGTTACGTATCTATACTGCTAGACGTCACCGGGTATTCGTCCTGATTCGAATTCCCGACCCGGTGCATAACCGTGGCACGTTCTACGTGGGAATTTCGAATCTATCAGCGACCCAGACGAATGCAAATCGTGCATGAAGCGCGCTTAATAAAGCCTCGCACACGCGGCCCGCAACTCGCAATTTTCTTTCCGACGCTACGTGTCGCACGCTCCTCTTAATGAAACCTTCGCATGCACCGTGAGCGCAATTCGCACCGACCGCACTTTCATTCAGCACGCACTTCGTCCCGCGATACCGACGGCGAAAAAAAAGGTACGCCCGCGGATCGTTAAGCTTCGACGTAAAAACGATTCCAAGCTTCGCTCGTGTGAAGAGAATGTACATACGTTTACGAGAAAATCGATTACACGCGGGGATAAAATGTCAAGTAAAGTACAATTCAGGAAGAAATTTACGAAATTCTCTATTTCGTTATTCCACGATCATCGCTGAAAGGTAAAATGCAGATGTACCGTGTAAAAGTTTTCGAACCTATTGAGTCATGTGGAGAAATGAACTAGAATGTTCGTAGATACTATTACATCGATCAAAGTTAGTATAAGTTTCTTGAAATCTGAAACCCGTCAGATTGACAGATTCCGTAAATTTAGTACCAAATGTGATGGTATCATTAATTTCAAAGTGAAATTAGGAAAAATAATCTCAGGGTACCAAGCCCATCGCGAAATGCATCGAGGAAACTGTCATAACTCCGTAATATCCATCTCGATAACCGACGATGGGAACAATATCGAAGTGGAAAACACGGCTTTTGACCAGACGCGTTTCGACTAGGCGAAAATTGAATTTCCCAGGGAGCCAAGTGAAGGGGCAAGGGCGGAGAAGCGTAGCAGCTATTTGCGTGGCCTTAATAAGGACGTTTGACGGCGTTGGCTTTCCCTTAACAAGCCGGCTAATATCCCGGAGCCTTGGCTCCTCGGTCTCTACCCTCTCTGTCGCATATTCGCGGTCCCCGCTCGTCCCTTTCGCGTGCCTTCTTCTCTCTTTCGCTGCCGACTAGCTCATCTTCCACACGGCGAACACCGCCGGGAATCACCAAAGCTTGAAAACCGAACAAACTCAGTTAGAGAACTCGGTGCGAGGAGCAACTGGACCCTGCCGGCTGTTAGGAACGCCAAAACCCAGCCTTCCATGTACACACTCGTTTGACGATTCCCTTATGCTGCTTGTTGTTAGTTCGTTTATGGGGTGGTTTTCTTTTCTACCGAATAATCGTTTCGCGAGGAATACGGTATAGATTTTGGAAATTTGCTAAACGTTGAGATACAGGGCCGATGGGGTGCAGAATAGCGTAACTTGATTATTTTTTGATCGTTTCTGTAGTCTCTTCAGTACGCGTAAGATTTCATATCCTGTTCAAGAACATGAATGATGGAAACGTAGGTTCTTGAAAATCGAATTAAATTGTTCAGTTTTTCAATAAGATACACTGTAGTTCATATATACGTAATACAAAAGTTTATTTTTCATTTATTCTAAAAAGTATAAAAGAATATGTAAACTGCATCTTAATACGGGTACGTACAAAAACATGGCTCTTCTCCTTGTTTAAGTAAGTCGCTCTACGACTTATCAGTCGGTCTACAACGATGCTGCTGAATAAAACGAACACTACGATCCGGAGCTGTGTCTAAATCTATATAAGCGACGCAATAAGCGTAGCGGAATTTCAAAATTGTTCAACGCCGTTTGGAACCTCGATAATCCTGCTTTCAAAATTAATCCACATATTCAAAGTAATGTTTCCAACGAAGTAGCGATTATTTAGTCGTTCGTGAGAAATTCCATGAATTAGTGAAATTTGATAGTTTCACTATGTTGTGATGCCATTGGGGAAATTTTGACTCCTCTGTAACGACAATCGCCTAATTATTGTGCAATGTCAAAAATAGGAATTCTGTTATAACATTTCAATACTGACCCTCTTCTTTTTTAAATCGCACAATAGAAGACTCGTCGTTGTCGCCAATTCCGTATTTGCGACAACGCTTTCGGCACTAGCAACATTTTGGCATTTAGGTTTTGGTAATAATCTGTGGTGAACAAAAACGTAAAGAATAAAATTATATAAGACATCCGCCAATTGGATTGTTCCTAATTTTGTTTTCGTGCATCGATTCACAAATTTCTTTAGCCTTTGCTCCTTTTATACTTATATTATCGATACCCTTCTGCCATTATTATTTACTCACGGATGGATTACTGGCGAAAGCAGTCTTTTATCGATGGAGGAGGGATCTGTGGGGCCAGTCAACCAGCTAACGAAAGCGCCAACGACGATTACAATTATTGTACCCAAACCGGTGAACCAGTGGTACGATATTCGATAAAGAGGAAACACGTCGTCCTCCCTATAAAAGGAGAAAAAAGGAGAATTAATTGTAGTACATAGAAAATTTAGTCCATCTTAACGAAGATAACAGAACAATTTATCCGTGGCCTCACACGCAACCCTTTATCCTTCAACAGCGACGTTAGTGATCACTTGGAGTTCAATTGATTACGAAAGACCGAATAACAACAGCCAAGGCCATGGTTGACTTACTCCGTGCGATCAAATTGCTTCAAGAAACTTTCCGAGATATTGGCCGGACAATGCGAGAGGGGCACCGGAAGTTTCTTCGGGACCAACAGCCCAGCACCGATGGACCAATTTGCACCGAAACTCGCCCATCCGGCGATCGCGAATCCTACAATGGCACCGACGAACGCACCCTAATGGACGGAAGAAAAACTGTTGAAATTATTCAACCCTATCCGTTGTCTCTTCGATGAGAGTTAATATTAAAAATTAAGATTAACAGTGACAAAATTGAAGACTTGTAGAACGAGAAAATAATGATTAAATGAATAGAAAGTATAATAACGGTAAATTGATCTCCATAATTTCTCTAATTTAATTAACAGAATATTCTGATAGAAAATTGATGTTCGTAATTGTCAAATGCGTTACCTTAGAATTCGCCCATGGGAGGAGCATACCCAGCGTGAACACTCCGAAAGAGGTGCCTGCGGCAATTGCAGCAAGACTTCCGGTGATCTATACGTACGCCAAAATAGAATAGCATGCTGAGAAACTGTACGAATCGTTAAAAATCGAATACTTAATTCAGAAGATATTTACAACTAGAACTCCTCCGACTTTCTCAACAAGGAACATCAAGCCAAGAGCTGTCGTGCCGAGGAAAATGACCACGCATTTAACAAAAACAGTGGAGAATTTATCACTCAGCTTCATACCGAAACAGCCCTTCACGAAATCTTCCAAAAGAACTACAGACGTGGAATTGAAACCCACCGAAAGGGTGCTAGAATAATGGAAGCATGTGTTATACATGTTACTTTAAGTACAACGCGAAGGTCGCGTGGTGTGTTTTACCTTAGAGCTGCTCCGAAAATTCCTGCGATAAAGAGGCCCGGCACCCCATGTAAATGTTTCGCAATTTCCATTACATAAGCAGGTAGCAATTGATCGTCGGCGGTGATCAAACCGGAAGCCCTAGGATCGCATTTAGGCGGATACCACCATGCTATGAGAACGAGGCCGCACCAGCAGCACAGCGAAATGAATAGCATAATACTGATAGTGAATATTGCTAGCGATCTGAAATAATTGATGCGACAACATAAAACTAGTACATTACGCTTTTGGCTCGCGAGAAAAAAAAAACTAACACCGTACTCACTTACAGTTGGGACGTTTTTAAATCTTTCAGAGATCTGTAACGCTGCACCATCGTTTGATTTACGGCTATGTAGGCGGTGCTATAAAGCCACGAACCGATTAGCACGGTCCATACCGTGTGCCTGGTGTAAGGAGAAGGATCGAAGCTATAAGAAAGGAAAAATAATGCTTTTATTAAGATGAGGCCTGTTTGAAGAAGTAGCGCGTGCGTCTTACTTCAAAAATTCAATCCTGTTGGTGTTTAGAGATCTCTTCCATATCTCCACGGCACCGATTTGATAAGTACCAAGGGCAGTAACGGTTAGAACACCGGCTATCATGACGGCAACCTGAAGCACGTCTGTCCATACCACTGCCCTAATGCCTCCCTGTTAATTGCATTCGCGAATTAATCTACATTTCATTTGCATACGTAGCTATCGATGATCATGACCAATTGTAACTAAATATCCTCTTGGAAATCAATTAACTCGTATTCGCTCCTACGGCGAAATTGTTTAATAAACAAGGACTCGAATCAGAGCCAAGAGTCGAAAGTGTTAAGGGATAGGTGTCCGAAGACAGTATCGTTAAGCGGACCAAGCGTGTAGACAGCCGAGGGCATAATAAACGAATTTCCAAAGAGTCACCGCCGGTGCCGCGATAAATTTTCATTAATTCACGTGGCTGCAACAAATTGCTTGGATAATTACAGGCGTACGCCAGTATGCGATTAATCACTTCGGCGCTGGCTTTGTGATCCGCTACTACGGGGAACGAGCACTCGACGTGCTCCACGGCCATTGTTTCCGTCGGCCCATTGTCGAGCTTTCAGTTTCCGTCCATAAACATTTCCAGTAGTTGGGACCGCGTGAGAGATTCTTCGCGGCATTGTCCACCGAAAATTGTTTCCTACCAAGCTACCGGCGTACCCGCCCCGGCCCCGAGGAACTCCAGCTATCCCCTCGGAGAATTCGCTGGACGAGCATCCTTGGAAAATTAGCCCGCGTACACCGGAGCCAAGTCAGCCGATCGAGACTGGACTTCTTGTTCGACCCTATCCATCGTCATCTTCTTGCATAATATCAACGTAACGCGTGTATATGGTGAATCCGTCGTGTCACCAAAGTGACTAATACGATCCTGACGATACGATGCAATATATTGTACGCGTACTTTTAGTAAGTATCAATTATTAATGTTAACCCACAGTGAAAGCGGAGGGAAATCAACTTGTGCTTAAAAAGTGTTTGTTAATCTAATGCAGATTACATTATCCATCGGTTACATTTACACCCTGATGAATTTCCCCTCAGTATAATCTTACCAGAACGGTGTAGAACATGCAGACAAGGCATACAACGATCCCGATCAGATGTATGTCGATACCGCTCACTGTAATTAATCAGAGCGATTTTAGCGGTGTTCAGTTAATGTTGTACCATGAATAATATGGCCTCGTAATACCTTGATTTAACGCCAACGCCGGAACGTAGACCACGATCGATTGATAGAGAACCTACAATTGGTTTATCAAACGAAATTATGAACTGCAACCGGTATTCCCAAGGATATTAATTACGGGAATAGAATAGATCGCATTATCCTTGCTGACAATCGCGAGCGCTTACGAAAAATGAGTCTTTCAAGATAACTTTAGAAATATGTTCGTGCTTAATATTTTCTATGATGTCCCGATAAAGGAAACCAGGATTAAAGTCTCGCGTTTTTGTAACGTAGCGTGACGTCGTAGTTTCGTTGTAAATAATCTTCCGCCGTATTAAAACTCGACGACGAATTACATTTTCAAAAGTTTCCAATCTGTCCATCGCTACTATTACACCAGCCCAAAATCCAGATAAGCTTGAAGCATAATTAAAGTTCGCCGAGGGAAGTTTGTGCTTACCACGTCAATGACGAAGATCAACGATACGAGGGTTCTTACAGCTCGATTGAATCTTATTTCCAAGTACTACAACAGAACCATGAGGAGGGGAATCGTGAAGCCGTGTTGAAACAGACAAATTTTATGTATTCCAAAGCGAGCGTACCTCGTAAACAGAGTTTAGTCCCAGTTGAACAAAGACTGGGGCGTAAATAAGGGCCACCGTGAGGCCCGAGAAGAATATGGAGATAATAGTGATCCAATATTGAGTACCAAAATTATAGACCTCCGCGGGTGTGCCAAGTATAGTTACGCCAGAGATAAAGCTGCAGGGACAAATGTACAAGGGAATATTAACAAAAAAAATTTCCTTCTTAAATCGCGACTTATGGATTTCCACGAAATTGGCGTTGATTAAGTTCCAACGGCAATTAGAGAGATTCGAAGAAGAATCTGGAAGTCACCTGGCGACTAGGGAAGCGGATACGGGAAAGAGGGCCATACTATTCCCGCCTAAGAGATAATCCTCCGTGCTTGACTTCTGCGCTCTTCTGTAATGCCATAATCCTGCGGCTGCAGATACGGTGAGCATCAGCGCGAACACCAGCCAATCTGCCCAATGAAAGTATCCTCTATCCGGTGTTTCCTGCATTCTGACCTCCGTTCCGGAAAACTGAAAGCGAGAGAAAACCTGATTTGTGAAGCCGGATCTGCTTGATAACACCGATAATGGGAATAATGGAAGTCTAGAAACACGAATGAAAGCTTAACGGCTTTTACGGTGATACGCATAATGGATTTTCGCTGGGAATTAACTTTTTACCGCTGAAAGAACTCAGCTTTGCTGATAAATAATGATGGGTTTGCGGTATAGTCGCATTTTCTTTTCGCGATGCATTTTTAAAACGGACCTCCCTGCGCTTGCTGTTGAATGAAGATAAAGAAACTATTATTATCAGTACTACTGTTACTGCGATGCTGTACAATTGCAGTTAATAATAATGAAACAATAATTGGGTCAAGTACAATGTAAAAGATTATAGAATGAAGAAAATGTATAGCATGGATGAATATGGAGATTTAAAATTAAGCGTAGAAGTGCAGTTTCCAGTGAATATGTAGAATTCTAATTGTTGTATCAATACACATGCCTAGTCTCGTACATACATTTACATTGCCTAATTGATAATTGACACGCGACCCTAGTACAACCTGCAGCTGTTGGCCGCTTCAATAAAGCTTGTTAGCTTGCTATGTTACGCTTTCTGACCACAATATCAGCAGAAAGTTTTTTTGTTCTTTTTACTGCACGAGCAAAGGAAACAACTTTCCAAAAGTTGTACTACAAATGCGCTATTAAAATCATTTTTAACGCATTCATATCCAACTTGCGATTAAAATAATTTCATAGATATTCCTTAATATAATTCTTAACATAAAGAAATCGCATATACTAGGAGTACGTTCGTAAAACTGTTGTAACTGCGATCGCTAAAATATCCAGTCCAAAACTTTATAATGGTAAGCACTTGAATTCGGCGCCAATTCTATTAGTTACACGCGCTCCGTCACAGATGTCACAACGATGTAGAAATTGATTTCGACTCAGGAACGCATATTCCATGCACCGGGTAATACGAATAGTTTACTGGTCAGTGCAGTGGAATGTAGGAGAACAAAGTGAAAGACGTAGACGGACTTAATAAGAGACCATTCCAGGAATGCGGGCAATAATCAAGAGTCACAGACAACGCGCGTAAACACGATACGGTCGGCGCTGTAAGTCCTTTTATCTTTTTCTTACAACCGATATCCTAAATGCTGTATAATGGTTTTTTGCCCCTTGATGATGTCATTCTTCGTAGCTTTCAAAATAACGAAAACGTTTTCTTTTTTCCTTTATATGGAACGCATTGTATTTTGACGATCCTTCGTTCGATATTATACTACGTATGCTACATAGGTACGTAATTGTTTACAATGTAAGAATGATGATATTAATCCACTTTCTTCCGTTGCTTCTACATACAATCGCATACAAATTGATACGATGGAAATATTATCATTCATACCGGCGGAAATGAAATTTAAGGAAACGATACGGCGGTAGCGTAACCTATTGCTGATAAATGCATACTACCTGTTCGGTTTTATAAATAGAATTCTTTATATTTAGTAGCGTCGAATGGTCCGATGGTCGTAGCCGGTGCGCGTCCAAATTTTTGTCTTCTCTCCACAATCACCGAGTGACAATATCACGACCACAATCTTTCAAACATTATTTATATTTCTGTTACGGACACACTTTGCTTCTGATCGACGACCGGTAAAGGTATAAAAACGAAGGAGTTCTGTAATTATTCAGTTTTTACATTACGGTTCATTTCCCCTAATTTCTCCCTCTATGTCGACTCTCGTCTTCTCTCTACTGCCTGGTTATTCAACAGATACTTTCCTCCGAGTGATTTCCTCGTAGAAAGAAATATTAAAAAGCGATTCACGTTTCCTCTTGACCGTTTAACGTCCCGTTGAAACTTACTGCATTTCGCCGTATCACAAGATCGCTCTTTGTTCTATAGTAATTAAAGAATTAATTACAAACTCTATTTGCATATATTTATCTTTGGCAATCGTATTAAGATGCACCGAATAACGTGCTACCTCGAAGAAAACGGGAACATTAATTTATACGAACAAAAGAATTGTTGAGAATATGAAAATTGAACGCGACAGCGATACATTTAATTAGAAGGCATTAACATTAATATAAATAGCTGATTTCAATGTTCGAATACAACTTGAAACGATTAGTTTGAGTAGTTGGATACAAATGGACCGCCACAAAGTGGAGAACGCTATTATATACGTAAGATAACATAATTGTTCACACGGATGTAATTAATTTCTTTCACGAACGATTTAATTGTATTATTTATTTGATCACACAGCAGAGAGCACGATTATCATTGAGAGCAATTCGATAAACCGCGAAACTATCGCTAGCCCTTTACGTGTCACATTTCCGGTCCCGACACGCGCACCACAATAAAATTTCAAAGCGATGATCGATCGCGCGATCGGGCGCGTTCCTTTGACATTAGGAATGACATAAAACGTCGAATACGACCGCGAAGATCGCGACGTGAAAGTAGAGACGGTTACGTGACCGAAATCCAGGGTATACACATTCCTATCGGTAGGTGTAATGCATAAACTTCGCGCAATCAAAATATAACAAAAGAAAAAAGAAATAGAGTTCAGAAAGTATAACGCGAACGGATAAGCAATAAGCGAACGAGGGGAATAACGAGACGAGCAACTGTGTGCCGTGACTAACAACAGACTGTCGTGAAGTTCAAAGCTCCACACAGAGCCAACCGGTTTCCCCAATCTAGTCTTAACTCATCCAACTCTGCGTTTGAGCAGCAAACAAAATTTCATTTTACGGCTTATCCAAGCGATCCTGAAATACCGTTCGTTGGCTCATAGAAATCTTTTCGATAGGACCAAAAATAGGGAAACCATACCCATGAGCAGCTCACGGAAACGCTAGCTATGTCGTGTCGCTGCATATGATCGAACCAGAATAATCACGTGAACCCTTTTCGAATTACCGCGAACGTTAATAAAACGATGTTAGGTAAGCATGCAATTGACGCGTACTTGTTGTTCCTACCATTTCATATTGAAATGATAACCCCACAGATGTCTCAACCATAGATAGCAACAAACAATCCCCCACTTTAATAAATCTGCTTAAGTCGAGCATGTCCCGTTACTTTATTCGGAAGCGTTACTTCTGCACGTATTCGTACAGAACTGTTTAATGATCAGAAAAAGGGGTATAGGAATTAAGTGGAACGGACTTCGTATTTACAATTATTTTATTATAATAATCATAGACAATTTGCAAACACTCGTAAGGTAACAATATACAGTGAGTTTTTATTTAAGACATAGCTTTGATTTTTAAAAATGCAGCCGTAAGAATCTCTATCATCGCACGCCACGTACGTGAACCTTGAACTTTCAATATTCGTACATAACGTAAAACTTTTTACGCATTCTTTTTTTTTTTTTTACTAAACAGAACGATCGCAGTATCGGTCAAAGTGTACACTTTCATAAAACGCGCACGGGACATCGAAAAACACTATTCGTACCTTTACTACAAAACGTACAATTTTAATAAAATTGGAATGTTACAATTAAAAAATCCGAATATAATTTTCCTCGCTTAGATTAATCATTATTCTAAGTTCGTCGTTCGATTGTACATGGAAACAATATAAAAGTAAAGAAAAGTGTAAATCTAGTAAATTTAAGTATCACTTAACTTACTTTCTCTTTTATTTGCTAAATGAATCCATGCAATTGGGTTAAACGTTTATAAATTATGTATATGTCTCCTGATGCTCAAGAATAATGTTAACATCTTTTACTACAATAGAACAACCATTAGTAGAATAAACAATGGTAATACTCTATATGCACGAGCACGACATAAATTTCAAAATTTTGCTTTTTTATACCTTTATGATACAATGGAGTTTGTTTTATAAATGCACTTGCATTGCTGCCAAACAATGGTATATAATAATTACGATATTACGTAAATATCTGTACATATTTACTTGGCATGCTCTTTTCATGTTCTTACTTTGTATGATAATACTTACACACGCCATACACATGCTGACGCACCACATATTCATACATGTGTATGCGTGTCTCTTAATTACTTTCTTTACCATTTTCCTATCCCACAACGACATGACAAAAGTACTACTAAAGGTAAACATGGCATAACGACTTTTCGAATGCATATTGGTCAGTCTTTTAAAAGCATTGCATTCCGTAGAAGGATCATAATGTAATTTTTAAATATACGAAGAAAACAGCAAGCAACATGAATTTACTCTTTGTGAAACCATAGAAGTACCTTGCATATGCATATAATGTTTCACGTATTTTTTAAATTAAGTGTAAAGTATAGAAATTGTGTACTAATCACAGCTTTTCGTGTCTTCCTTCGCCGAAGAGCCATAAACAGGCTCTATCGACGACATACGCAAGAACAAAGTCTGCTACTAACATTTGAACTAGAAGAGAGCGGAACTGCAAATGGAAAATATAAATTAATAGGTAGAAAATGCATAGATATTTAAACGAAAGATCTTTCATTGTCATCTACTCACATCGCTTGAGAAATCCACTATTTCGAATTGGGTGGCCAGTGCGGGTAAAAATCCGCAAGCTATACCCAATATAACAGCAGTGCTGCCCACGAGGCTGTACAGTAAAGATTTATTTTGCAACAGGCTTTCCATATAAGGATGACCCTGCGTCAGAAAAATACGAGAAAATGAATTAAAGTACCTCAAATGTCTCATTAAATTGCTATTAACAATTAAACCATATAATTTACCCGATAATTGATTGCGAACGTAGAAATTTGGATCGCAGTCGCAATAATGTAAACCGTACTGTTCACTATATTGGGTTCAAAAAGTTCTTCCTCGTCGCTCGCGGTCGCATTTAAAGGCAAGCTTGCGTTGGACGAACTATTTACAGCTAGTATCGACGCCAATTTTTCGTTCCTTGATAAATTGAACATAAATTAGGGTCAGTTCGTTAAATTTCCGAAATTGAATAATAATACTGGTACCCGTACTTACTTCGGTGATAACAAAGTAGCTTCGCGCACCAAGTAAACGAGCGTGACGAAATGTACGGCAAATTGCAGTAGCACCGTAGCAATGGTATATAAATTGAAAATGTTCGGTAGAGGTCTTTGTTTGGACAACGTTTTCAATGGTTTGGATCTTGATATAAATAGGAAACATGCAGCCAGGAGTACGCCCTGCAACGTAGCTTGCGTATCACTGAATTTTATTCCATCTAAATAGAGCACCGATTGACTGTACGCAAGTCCTAATGCGTTGAGGGCCAGAATTTTGAACATTTGCAATGTGGTGACCAAGGTGCATCGGCCTTGCTTAATTATGTGACATACTGCAAAGCAAAAAGTATCTTTCAATATCGTATCTAAATTTCTTTCATTTCTGTATCGTGAAAACCTACTGCATTGAATCGACGACATTTTGCTAGTGAAAGGTGCCGCGATGGAAGCATCCCCCAATTTGACTATAACAGGTTGCTCCTCCAATTCATTTAATATCTTCTGTATCCTTACTCTCGTATTAGCAGACATTCGTTGATTTGTTCTTGGTCCGTTTGCTATCGTTGAGTTTGCGATCATGTTTTCGTTCTTCGCGTTCTCTTGTTTTTCCATTGATGCCTTCTCGGGTAGGCTCGACAGAATAGCAACGCCTGTTCGAATAAATGGTTAATACGTGTTACTTATGTAGTGTATAAACAATTTACACGTTTCTACTGACCCACTTGAGCATGCTTCAAAGCGCCAACATCGTTGGTACCATCCCCGCACATCAGTGTTGTGTAGCCCAAGTCTTGCAACGAGACGATTATAAATTCCTTCTGTTTCGGTTCGCATCTTGCGAAGATCACAATGTGCGGTAATAATTTACGGAGTAATTCTCGTTCGTTATCTTTTAAATACGCTATACCCTGGACATAATACATCGTAAATAGTAAAAGTTCGAAGTCATGGATGTAATATTATAAATAATTATTTAACTCACTTCCCCAGTTACGCAGAGGCCGTACTCTCGCCAAATTTCTTTACCCCGAATAGCAACATTATTCATTTCCAAAGGAAAGTTTATTTTTCGGTCCACACTTTCCCATACCCACTTTCCGTTGGAAGCGGTCAGTATAACCGTAACAGGTTTCTTTGTAAAATGCAATTCACGGCTAACGTGACAAGCAGTCAGCGGATTATCACCAGTGATCATGACGACCTATAAAGATCGATATGAAACGATCGCGTTGCTTATGAGTAACTGAAAACGGAACTGTATCGTCGAGTGATTACCGAGTGTGAAGCGTTCACGATTTCCTTAATAACAGCCTTGGAGTCAGGTTTAAGTGGACAGCTTATAATTACGAATCCAGCGAAAACGAGATCTTTCTCCAAGTCATCTCTAGTTAATTCCCTCAAATCCTGCGACGTTAGAGGTCCGGAAAGTTTTCGATACGCTAAAGCTAGTACCCTCGCTCCGCGTCGCGAAAGCGACAAGTACGTCGAATCGTAATTATCTGGGACAGATGACAACTGAGAAAAAAAATGGGAATATCAGTTATAAGCATAGCATAAAGTTGATTTTTCGAGGATTTAGCTGCGTACCATGTCCTTGATAACTTCAGGTGCACCTTTCACGGTCGTCACGTAATGCATTTCCGACGATCCCGGCATCGTGTAGCTAGCTACGACCGACATTCGTTTTAATGCTGAGGAGAAGTGATGCCTCTGTACTATTCTTAAGACAGGCGATTGTCCTTTTCTGGGTATCATAGAGTCAGCTAAAATAAAAATCGTTTGCATATCATCGAACAAAGTTTTCGTTCAATGATCATAGTAAAATGATGCCATACTTTTCGTGAGGTTCCATTTAATGGCTTTCAACGTAGCCTTCTCGAGTGGATCACCGACAATTCCATCGTCCAATTGCACGAGAGAATGGCACGTCGCGAGTACTTGAATGCTTTCTATAGGCGCATCAGAAATCGGCATAACATCTGATTTCCCCCTTGAATAATTAATTATTGCTTAGTATACGTCTTTATGTTTCCGATTACATTTCGGAAATTATTAAATTCTTACTCGATCCCGGCTACACCCTCGACGACGAGGTTATCGCTAGTTAAAGTTCCAGTTTTATCGAAGCAACATATCTGGATTTTCCCGGCAAAGGGAATTCTAAATGGCTCCGTGCAAAATACACCTGTGAATGAATATTAACACTTAAGTCATCGTTAAATATGTGTAAATGCATATCAATGTTGTCATATTTCGTTTAGGTACCTAATTTTGCTAAAGCTAATAACGAAGTATTGACAGCCAACGACAACTCGATGGGCAATTCCGGAGGAATAACGGATGTTAGAATAAGCGTACATTCCAAAAACAATTTATATCTGTTTCTTGTGGGATCTTCGATTCCTGTAAATCGACGAATGATAACTTCAAAATACCGTTTTGCATACACGTATCGATATATTATATACCTTTAATCCACACGTAGGTTGCTGCAGCAACCGCGAAGACTAATAAGAATAGGATAAAGCCGAACGTTTCCAAATTGTTGGCTGTAACACGTTTAACGCCGAATAGAATTGTCCTTAAAAGTTTACCCTGCGATGTTGAGAATCCAGTTCGTAAAACGTAGGCCACGCAACCATTATCAGTAGCTGAAATTTAAAAAAATTTTGGGTGTCAAATATTCGTCGTACAAATAATATGCATATAGTCAGTAATGAACCACTGTCTATATACCTTTAAGGCCAGGTGCAGTTTTACTGGGTGGAGTATGTTGTACAACTTTCGTGCCTCCAAAAAGTACATGCAGTTTATCATCACCTTCGATTTCCACTTGCCTATGACCATCGGTGCCTTCTATGGGCTCCTTCATTTGAGGCACCGACTCTCCTATTCGTTTATAATAAAAAAGAAAGTTAAGGAACTTAATTTATTAAGTACACGATTGTATCATCCTTAATCACTTACCTGTTAGCATGCTCTCGTCTACCACACAGGGTCCTCTTAAAAGTAACATATCGCATGGCACCAGATTATCATTCTGAGACCTCGTTATAGACACAATATCGCCCGGAATCAACTGATCAGTGAACATAGAACGCCATCGACTGTTCCTATAGACCTTTGATAAAAATACATTTATTAAACATATGTTTCATACCGCGCGGTTTTTCGTTTTCTTTACCGACCATTATCGTGTATGGCTTGTTTCCCATTTTTCGAATTTCAGCCATGTTTCGAAGCTGCTGCTGTACAAGGGTACACTCGAACATAATCAGCATGATCAGTGTAAAGATGCTGTAATACCAGTACTTATCCAAACACCATAACGCTACGCAAAACACTTGGAAAACAAAGAACGGTGCGATGGCTCTCTCTTTGAATAGTTCCCTAAATTCTGGAACCACCATATCCAGCCTGAAAATATTATAAAGTACGATTTTTTTGTTTATATAGAAATAATTACGAATATAATTTCCGCAAGGGTATAAGGAAACATAATTATTACTTGTTTTTGCCATATTTTTCTTCTGCTGCTGCAATATCTTTTTCATTTAAGTATCCCTTCCATTCGCAGTAATGCTTAACAGAGTGATTAATTGGAAATTGGAGGCCCTCGAAGCTTTTCTTGTTCGAATTCCAATAGTATTTGGTCTTTTGAAATATAAACCAAGGTTCCTGCTGTTCTGTATGGTGCAACTTAACAAGTTCTGAGCTTCCATTGTTCGGAGTGGGAACTACCTTAGCGATCCTCGCTTTATAAGGATCTTTTTCCTGAAACATCAAGCATCTCGTTAGGCGACCGAAGATTAGTCGCGGATTTTGTCATTTGAAGTTTCCCGCCGAACGGTCACGTGACTTGAGCGACAGACGACCGGTTCGAATGGCTGCCACGTTAACGAAACATATTGGACACGACAGACACGTGCGAAATACTTAATTAATATACTTGTTACTGGCGTGAACGATTGTCAACTCACCGAGCTACAATTGAGGAAAGTGTGTATATGAACCGACCACTGGCAACACAAACATATGAAAATTTGCAACACACCGATAGCCGCGATACCCACTAAGCCTGCGTCATAGTACTCGTTGACGCCGTAAATAAAAATCCAGCTGTAAATCCACGAGGCATGTAATATCACAGACGGCAATATGTAGCCCGTGAACAATAATTTACGAGGATTATGAAGGGTAACCGTTTGTACGAGTTCGTCTACACACGACGAAGGAATAGTCGCCATGGCTATGATTGCGTTATGCCGTAACAGGGGTGTATGGATCCTGATACTGTGTGGCCCAGGTTCCGTTCACATCAAGCTTAACGACACGCAGAACAACTTCCACAGAAGAGAAACCATGTACGTGGCAATTGATTCACGCGAAAGTTGCTCCAATTATGTTTAAACTATTCGCATCTTTCCGTGGTTCTCCATATATGTACTAATTTACAATAATGGAACAAAAATGAATTTCACGCGGAACATTATCCTGCCATCTTGCGGCCACGATTACATTTACGTTTTGTTTGTTCGTCAAGATTTTAATCATTTCGGCCGAATCCAAACACGAGATGGCGCCAAGTGTATATTCTCGAAAAACCTAATTTTACGAAACACCTTTCGCTCGAAATCGGCAGAATGTATCAGGAGAACATAATGTGGGAGGAAGTATTTCTGGAAACAATTTGACAGAATTTCTCTTGCTCGGAATCGCCCAAATATTCTATTTCACTAACTCTTGGAATTTGTCGTCATTTTCCAGCAGTTATCTCTAACTTAAATAATTAAGAGTGGACGGATGTTAAAAAAATGAAACCAGTAGCATTCCTTTTGTGAAGATTTATTGAACAATTGCAATAATGTACAAATTACAAAAATGATAATGTTCAAACTTAGAAACTACTACTTATAGATGATTCTTATAAATTAATTTGCAGTGCATTTTATAATTAAATAATAATGCTGCTGTTACTCTACCATACTGGTACATTATCGTTACATCGATAGTATCAGCCCATAATATTGTCATATATAATTTAAGTAGTACATATATGTCAATCATAAGTAGTACAAATTAATGGGCAGTCATCAGGCATAACTAAAGTAGTATGGGTCAAGGTATGGCTTAACATGCCTTTCTTAAGTAGGTAGTGGAAGAACCAGAAATGCTGCTTGGAGAAGAACTAAAAATGCTGTAGGGGTAGCTGGAAACGTTGCTACGAATAAATTGATTTTTACAATTAATAACTATAAAGTTGTTGGAAGTAAAACCAGAATTCCTAAAATTCTTGTAATTTATTATGGTCTCGCGAATAATCTAAAAGACGAAACAGAAAACATTAGCACTAGTCGAGTCAATAATTCAAGTTATGTATATGTCACAGAAGGTTTCCTAAACGTATTGAAGCACTGAATTATTATAAAAACATCTTAATTGTTACCGATATAAAAGAACTGCATTAAATGGTCGACGCCATCTTGAATAGAGGTGGGGGACTATCGTAGCCGGCCACTACTATCAAAAGCTATCGATACTTTGTCTTCACTATTGATAGTTATTGATACTTGTAAGTCTTTAGCGTGGAATAAATAATAAATACTTCCATAAATGTATTTTCATCAGTATAGATAGCTATCGATGACCGGTGGTTCAACTATGAGAGACTATCGATAGTTAGAGGTATTGGAAAGTTCGAAAGTCATACATTCTCAATCAATTTAATTTTAATCACTCAAGTATATTTATTATACATTGCTTTGTAATCTGATTTTGGCAGTGTAATTTATTTTATCGTTACCATAATACAAAATATTTACAATTGCTTGGAAGTTCGGTGACTACGAATCAAGGGTCATGGCAGTGTTTGTACCTGATACTTTTAACAATCTATCGGAACTCTTCGACACGCGAATCCTTTCTTCGGGCTTTAAAATTTCTGCTATTATTTTCTCGTCGCTTTGCCGTTCTGCTTTCCGTGAAATCTGTTGCGTATTATTGCATTCCTCTGTCACAGAATAATCGGCGCATGCCTCCTCAACAACGGCATCCAGTTGTACTACTTGAGTCTCAGAAGCAAGTCTTCCATTGATCTTATTTTCTGAAGGCACATGAGCGTCAGTTTCACGTGCCGCAGGTAGGAAAGATGATCGTAATGGATTATCATCATTGCCACTCTTTACTTTTAAAACATTAGCTGCATCTACATAAAGCTATGATACAATGTTAGAATTAAGAACTTGTTATATGTAGGATATCATTTACATTGCAATAGTAATTAATATATCTGTAAGAACTTACTGCTTCAAATGTAGAATCTAAAAACAACTCCTGCAAAAAGCGTCGTGCTACCATTCTATACGTATTACTACCTAAACGAGCAGCTACATCCGAAAATAAACAAGTATCCTGCAAAAGAAATAAAAGGTTATGCAAAATCCACATTGAGTTACCTGTGAAACTCAATTTAAACGTGTACCTGAAATAACTCTGCGTGTAGTTTCTTTAATCTACGCAAGCTTTGTCGACTGTTTCGATACCATACAGGATTTGCTAATCGCTGTGCATGCCAAAGTATCTTCCTATTCGAACAAATATTACTAAAATTAATATCACGCTACTTTACTACGAAAATGGATTATCAATTCATAATGTATCGTTCTTAAGAACAATTGTTACCTCTGCGTCCTTATATCTTTCTCTGGAAGCGAAAAGTTGCCGCTACCTTTACCGTTAGAACACACTAAACATATACGATCATGATCTGCGTCTACATCGCACTCCGAACAAGATTCCTCATCCACCTCGGTCGTATCTAGATCAGACTTGGGTGCATCGTCCAGCGTTACGACCGGAACAGAAGATTGTGGTGGTTCCGGAAAAATACTTGTAAGTCTCTTAGGAAGGGTGATACCCATGTAAAATAAGTTATCGGCATTATCATCGGGGGGAGGAGGTGTCGGTGTGAGTACGTTTTCCGTGATCCAACTACGGGATGAATCGTATTCGGATAAACTTTGCAATGAGAGTCGACCATCTAAACTGTACATCTAAAAGAGGAAGAAAATACATCCAATTATTTAAGCGTTCAAGAAAATGGACAACTTTCAAGCGCCCATACCTCTAAGCTACTTTGAGAATAACTCGGTCTCCTGTGACGCTGCAAACTACGAAGTCTCGCATAGCCCTCAGCATCTTGTTGACTCAATCTTTGAATACTTGCGATGGGGCTTGGTGTCTCTCCTCGTTCTCTATAAAGACATACATTTGTAGAAAATATTTTCAATGAATGCTTGTAATGATTAACAATTTTTGTTATATTCTCACGGTAGAGCATAGCGTTTAGCTTCGAGATCCGTAGCTGCACTTTCGGACCGATTTCTGGTTCTTCGAGCTACCGGTTCAGGTAACTCTGGTTTGCCATCGCTGAGACTCCGATGGTGCCGTTGGACAGGAATCGGACTCGGCGCCGGGTACCTACTTGTAGGGGGAACAATCGGCCAGGGATCTCCGCGTCTGTGTCGAACACACGGCCAATCTAAATTTGTCAGAGCGTCTGCACCTGCACGAGTCGTAGCGATAAGACTAAGGGCGTACATAGCTGTTGCCCGAACCACGTAATACGGGCATCTTTCTGCTATGGAAGTGATCAATTCTACAATTCCTAAATGATTCAATTGTTCTACACCTGCGGCTGAGGTTCCCGCATGGCCAAGTGCCCACAGCGCAGACTTTACTTTTAGAATTCTTTTATTTAAATTCGCAGCTTGATCGTCTCGAGATTCAGACTCCGATCTCCAGCTTCTCTCTGGAGTGGATCGCCTGGAATCGTCTAGACTCGTTTTCCGTCGTACATCTAGTAAAGAGTCAACCTTCTGCGGCTGAGACGCATCCGTAGCATCAACAGTCTCGGAATCCATTATTGTCTCTAATCTGTTTGATTCTGCTGTCTCCTCCGTACCGGACTCTTCGGACACTCCTTGAATATCCTCGGTTATGGAACGATTACCTTTGATAAATCTAATACTTGACTCGGTATCCCTAACGCCGAATTCTAATCTAAACCGGTGAACGATCCGGGCAAAACGTTGTATCACATTTCGACGTAACAATAGCTGCATCCCCGCATCGTGTTGTACCAACTGACCCACTAAATGTGGTAGAATAAAAATATCATGAGGCGTCATGGGGACATTAGTCGTTCGTCTATGATAGCTTCCTGTCTCGTTTCTTTGACGACGAGTCAAAGAATCGTGTATCTCTCCTTCTATTAAACCAACGTATCTCTCCGAAAAACCTCCCAGGCTTATCCATTTTTCCAATTCCTCTGCGGGCGACGAGAGTGTCGTAAAACCTTGACGAAGGGAGTACAGACGAATTTTTAATAGATAGCCTTTGTCGCCCAATTCTTCCAACCATTTATCCCAATCTCGGGATTGACCTCCTAGTTGCAATAAAGCTTCTAAATATTCTTGTTCCTCGCATGCTTCGTGCAATGCCTCCAATGCAGTTAGGGCTATAGTTTTACTAGAATCCGACAGACGATCCATTAATAGTGTTATCACCCAACGATAGGCATCGGCCATTCTGGCTCTGAGTAGCAATCGAAGGAACTGTGTAGCGTATAGGCGCGTGCTTTCTAACGCTGCCTCTGAAATAATCTTGGCCAACACCTTTCTGTTCAGCCCGTCCCTGGAATAGTCTAAACTCGATATTATAAGTTTCACGTAACAGTCGTGATTAGTAGCTAACGCCAAGTCTTGCAATTTCGTAAGCAAGTTAAATTCTTTTAGGATCCTGGTTCCTTTCGCCGAATGGCTTAACTGTCCAAGGAATAGGAAATATTTCTGGCAACAAGTAGTAGACATATGACGTGGAGAAAATAGACATTCGTGAGCAGATTGAGCTGTCCGGATGCTGGAAATTTGTTCATCGATATCCTCTATTAATTCCAATAATAACTTTGTACCCTCTGGTTCATGAATCTCCAACAAGCAATTCAACAAATCACAACCAGCTAATGTGGCTTCTCGTGCTAGATTCGCATTGGTCGCTAACTCCACTCTGCTGTATCCGTTTGAACATGGTTTGAAGTAACGTACAAGCCTCTTCATGAATAATCTGTGATCGGAATCGTGGAGGATCCGCGCTGTATCATCCCGTGAACGTAATATGGACCGCACCACCGGCCAATTCCAGGCAAGAGCATCTTTCGAACTGAGCACTTGCGCATCCTTTAAAAGGGGCGTTGTCGGCGATTCCCGACGTAACCAGTGTCTACCTGATGTCCGTTGACGCCTTGGTAACGTTGGCCTCAACCAAGTGCCGGCTTGCAAAACTTTATCGAGGAACAGACTCGTGGGCGCTGGTCTTCGTCTCATCATAAGATGCATTCTTTCCAATATCGTGACCGCTGCCAGGGCTTGATGCTTCCCAGAGCTTGCGTGCTCCAACAAATTTGGTAGAGGCGGCGTAAGATCGCATACTTCGGAAGGCAGAAGAGAATGTGCGAGATGTAATAGCGCGCCTAGTAGAACAGCCGCGCGTACAGAGATAAAGGTATCAGTGGAAACGATAGTCTCTGCTAGAGCACGATGCAAGCCACATTCGAGTAGAGCATAAACCAACAATGACACATGTATCTCTGTAATGTTTGGACATCGTGACGACAAAGATGGTAAAATATATTTCCCTTCGGCTGCGATAAAACCTTCGGACAACTTCCAAGAGTCCCGCGCTCTGCCGGGATCCACTGCCGCCAGTGCAACATCCGGTTCGTCCGTCCATGTGGGTAAAGGTAAATCCAATAGTTCGTAGAGTAATTCTAAAACAGCACCTCTTACTTCAAGCTGATCAACATACAACATATCTGCTATGGATTTCAATCCTAAATTATCGTCTGGTCGACAGAAATGGAGAACTCCGGAATAAGATCTTAATACGCTTAATAGTGCTTGCTTGCTTGCTGAGAACCGTTCTCGTTCTTCCTTTGGACTATCTAAACTTGCGGACTGAAGCTCGCAGTAGGGAGCGGCGAAACACAGTAGGGAGATACTGCTCCTTGTGTCAGGAGTATTTAGTAACTTTAGTAGAACTCCTACAACGGCTTCTATTATAGCGGGGCTTTGCGCAGTCATCGCGGCTCTCGCGAGTGCGCTAGCTCCTCCGCAGCTGATTAATAAATTTGAATTTAAGACGCCCAATTCGCAAAGCGTTGCTAGAAATACTCGAAATGCTCCGTCTTTCTCTTCAACACCTCCGTTTGTCAAGCTTACTAATGATCTTGCTAGAATCGGGCTAAAATTCTTCGGAGCTAATACTAGGATCCTTCTAACGAGTCTAAGAGCTTGTAATCTCTCCATATCGTTTCGCAGATTAAGATCCATACTACGAGCCACGAAATATGGATATTGTAACTTATTGATCGCAACAACATCCTGTTCCTTTTTGAGCATATAACGTACAGCTCGTAGAGCTGCTGCACGTACTTGTGTTGCTTCATGGATGAGTCCCACCCGTAAACTGCAAAATCAATACGTTATATAACAATGTAAAATAATAAATGTATTAAATGCTTAGACATTTACCAGCAAAACACATCGCTGATGGGATATCCATAGTCTGGTGAATCATTTTCACTAATTAGTTTAACAATGGCATTCAGATAAGCTAGCTTCTTTATGCTTGGAACATTTTCACGCTGGCAAAGGTTGGTCAGGACTTCCTTCACATTCTCTTTTATTCCTACAAAATAAAATTAGTCTTTGACATTCGTCTGTAATGCAAATATTTTAGTAGCCCATTTGGACAGGAATAATTTAAAGTTAAGTAATTGTTATTAGAGATCTCGTTAAAAATCTTTACTCCAAAAGATTTTCATTTCTCTATGCTTTGTAGAAGTGGCCCTACTGGAATGTAGGATACGAATTATTAATAAATAAGCATTATAATCGAAAAGTGATACGAAGCAGTCGTATTACCAAAGTACTATTGGTGTATAATAGTCGCAGGTTAGGTTACTAACCTCTTGACAGATCGAGTTGCACGCAGCTGTCTTCGCTATTTTGGCGGCCTATAAAAAGAACAGATAAATAGGAAACGGCGTACTTTCGAAATAAAGAAATTGACAGCGATCGTTGAACGCACTTCGATGGGATCTGCTTATACGATGGCTTCTACCCCAGATCATCCAACTAGAAGTTGCCATTTCTTTACCGGCTGCTACCCACGATTACGATCAACACTTTTTCTCCGATCATTTCTACAAGTCCCTTGCGTGATATATGTCATTCTTACTGTTTAATCCTAAGCCCAAAGCACTATAAATGCTCTACTGACAAATCAAGCGTAACACGAGTCAAGCGTGTTATACGAGAGCGTTGCACTCCAACGTACCGTACTCTTTGGAAATATTGTAGGCACTTGAGAAAGTTGCAAGTGTCACAGCAGACATTCAGTCAATGGGAGAACGTACACATAATACGCTTTCCTCCTCTAATTTTCGGCTAAATTTTGTCAGACGCACGTTTGTTTGTTCCTTAATAAATATTACGGAGTGAACATATAAAAGCTCCGTGTATTGCGTACTTTATTTTTGTAATAAATCCATGTTTCCCGTTATGCGAATGGACAGGCAAAATACGCTGTGCCTGACAAGCACGCCTGATTTAGAACAGTCGTTACTCAGAGGAATGAAGTTCTGAAAGAATAAATGCTTCATACCTTTTGTTGTTTTGTATATTATTTTGGAGTACATTAAAGTAGTTACCAAATCTCTGCGAATTGGGCTTTTATAAAAACTTTAGATATATAGAGCAAAAATAAGCTGTCATGAAAAGTTCATCATGATTTCGAGAGCAGCTGGAGGAAAGATTTACCCTTTCTTCTAGTAAAAAGTGTTTCTAATACTTTTTTTATTGTTGCTTTACAATTCAAACAATATTTATGACGAGCGATCATCTTTATTATAGAAGCAAACTTGATTACTTCTAATTTTTGCAGATGGACACACTGTAGTCTGCTGTAGTCACGACGAAGTCTCCAGTGTTTAACGATTGAGTAGAGTTTATTTGTTAAAATATTGAAGAAATGGCACATATGGTGGATAATTTAATTCAACCTAATATAGGTTCAATCACCGATAGTTTAGTTCCAGATTGGCTTAGCTCGGAACAAAGTACTGGAGTAAGTTTCGATACAGTCCAACATAAATATCTTTTTAGGTTAGAATGACAGTGCAAACTTAGAGGTATTCTTAATGAAACTTCGAAAAAAAGTTAAATAAAACCATTACAAATGAATAATTCTATAATACGAACTAAAAGTAAATGTCAGTATTTTTTATACATTATAAGCTTGTTAATTGATACGAGGGATTATCCCTCTACATACACTTTAGAAATAACGTATACATCGATTTAATTTTCTCATTTTTCGATGTGATGTATCAAATCTATTTTTTAGACATCAATCATGGCTTGCGAATTCGATGGAGGAGTAGTAATCGGCGCGGACTCTAGGGCAACTACAGGGTATATGCCATAGGAATTTTAAATATAACATTCCTTTTTTTTCTAAGGATAATTTAATAGTCATACAATTTATTAATTTTATTCTAGGGCTTATATTTCTAATCGTTTTGCCGATAAATTGACTAAAGTCACAGATTACATTTACTGTTGTCGTTCTGGTTCTGCAGCAGACACCCAAGCTATAGCTGATATCGTTGCATATCATTTGAGCCTTCACAAGTGAGTAATATACATGTCATTTACAGCTAGTCGCTGTGGTGTTATAAAAACAACAGATTATTCAATTGCGAAGATTATACTTCTACAATTTATATCTCATTTTTTAGGATGGAATTGGGCATGGAACCACTGGTAGAAACAGCAGCAAACGTGTTTCGCGAATTATGCTACAATTATAGAGACTCCCTAATGGCTGGGATTTTGGTAGCCGGATGGGATAGCCGTAAAGGAGGTCAAGTTTATAGCGTTCCTTTGGGTGGTATGTGCGTACGGCAACCAATTTCCATTGGGGGGTCCGGTTCGACCTACGTATATGGTTATATGGATTCACAATACAAGCCAAACATGTCAAAGAACGAATGTCTTAAGCTGGTCGAAAACAGTAAGCACTTGGCAAGCTTTGATCAATGTGAAATAGTTATTAAGCAGTTTAATATCAATAATGCTTTCACTTCTTTACAGCATTGGCGCTGGCAATGGCTCGTGATGGCAGCAGCGGTGGCGTTATTCGAACTGGTGTCATTACAGAAAAAGGAATTGAAAGGAATGTTATACTGGGCAATGAGTTACCACGTTTCTATGAGGGGTAAAAGCTGTGAGACCTAGATTTAAATGAGCCTGATACTATGCTCTATTCTACATTTCTAAAAATCTCTTGTATCAACTACGTCTTGTTTCTTAATTAAATGAAAACTAAATGGAACTTTCATTTGTTTTTCATACTATCGTAATCCGTCCCGGAAATAATGCTTGCGATACCTACATCTTGTAAAGGTATTATTCATAGTATCGTGTTAATATTTACAGTATTCACGAACAGCTGTTTATAAATATTCCTTTAACACTTAAAAATAATCCAGGAACTTGGTTGAAACGCGACCGTCAATGTGATCAAACACATTCACACAACTACCACCATATTTAGGTCGTATTATCCACTTACGATTCACTACGGTATATACCCGGTCGTTTTAACATCGTACTTAATGTCCATTGTCGATTTAATGAGAAAATTGTCACAATGGCACAATCGTGATGTGTGCAATCGTATCGAGTCGCTTCGAGCTTTTGGATCTTTTCAGATGAACTGTCACGCTAGTTGTGGTCCGTCTTCCGTGATACATCCTACTATCATCCACACCATATCTTGAACCATCTACCATCCTCTCGCCTATCGCGAAACATTTATCATCCAGCTCGATGTAAACTGATTTATACATTATTCTGTGTTACGTCAAATGTGTAAAACATTATTCACCAATATCCGCCGACTATCGTGCAAATTTTAATTCATCGACAGAAGATGTTCTTGCCCGGAAGTAACAAGAGTTCTCAGGTACGTGGCTGTTTTATAGCAAAGTAGTTTTCACGAACAAACGAATTATTTATGTACGGAAAAATTATGTTAAGCAACATATGCTTCTTTGTTATATTATTAAAAACATGGGAATATAGTGAATGAGGATAATATTCACCGCTTATTAATTTTTAAAAGGAGTAACAATATTGATTAACTTATCTCCACGTTGTTCTTTTTTTAATTTTCATTATCTTTTCTATTTTTAAAGAAAAACATATCAATTATTTTTTCTCTCAAAGGAATTCATCTTGTAATTTTAAACGCCCGAAGGCGTTTGCGCTACCTTTGCAAAATTCCATTTTGTAATAAAATGACCGCTGAGGGTAGTGTGGAGGATCAACCGAATTGGTCGCGGGATATGCCAACCGTGCAGGAAGTTAGTGAAATGATGCGAAGTTTCGGCATATGGGACTACACGGTCTTCGGGCTCATGCTGATTTCCTGCGGTTTCATTGGCATCTACTTTGGTTTTATTAAAAAATCGTCAGGTGTAGACGAATACCTTGTGGGTGGCAGGAATATGAAGACGTTCCCTGTCAGTTTAAGTCTCATTGCCAGCTTCATATCGGGTAGGATTTCATTTATATTTTAGAATAATTGCGCTATGCACTTTCGATTACCATTTCTTCGTTATAGTCGCGTTAATAACAATGGTCAATAATATATAATTATAAAGTGTTTTACCCTTTTGGAAAATCGCATTTTCACTAAACAAAAAAATTTATTATTGAATAGATTCGTTGTTATATAAATTTTTACATCGATGACCACCGATGCGAACCAGGGTTTACTGTTAAATTTGGTATAACTACAAATCGTTATTGTAATAGGTATCTCTTTATTGGGAACACCGACGGAAGTTTACGTGCACGGCACCAGTTATCTTTGCATCGGTATCGGCGTCATCCTCGTCGGTTTTGTAACTTCGGCCATTTATTTACCAATTTTCCACGACCTCAGGCTGACGAGCACCTACGAATACCTCGAACGCCGTTTCGATAAGAAGATCCGAACATTGGGATCGGTGCTTTTCTTAATTAGTATCGTGAGTTACTCTAACAAGTTTAATTTCACTTCGTTTACTTCAATAACTCGATCAATGTCTACGTAGAAAAGAAACACGTGCTATTCTTCTAGGTGACGTGGCTCCCAATTGTCATTTACGTGCCAGCTTTGGCCTTTAATCAGGGTACTAATTAACGTCAAACTCTTATCGATCAAATCATACTTTCCTAATATTAACATAAACCGTAATACGTTTGCAGTCACGGGGGTGAACGTACACGTAGTCACCCCATTCGTGTGTATCGTGTGTATCTTTTACACTTGCGTGGTGAGAATCAATTTATACTCTTTGCTTTATCCTCTTAAACAAACAAAAAGGATCAAAAAGTAATTCGTCCTTCGTTTGTTAGGGTGGTTTACGGGCAGTGGTATGGACCGATTTTATTCAAACGTTCATAATGTTCGGCTCGATGATACTCATCGTCGTGAAGGGTACATCCGATGTGGGTGGATTATCGTTAGTGATAAGAAGAAATCTGGAATCTGGAAGACTGGAATTACCCGCGTGAGCATCACAGTAATATAATTGAGAAAGATGTAGCAGACTGGTGTATGCGTTTGCTAATTCATACGATTTCTTTTGAGCAGGACAGATTGGAGTCCTCTCACGAGGCACACGATCTGGTCCCTCGCGATCGGTGGTTTCTTTCACTGGTTGCAAATATCCGTCATCAATCAGAATATGATACAACGATACCTTTCGTTACCCACGGTTCAATCAGCTAGAAGGTATATTATATTAATGTCTCATTGTAAAGCGGTGTCTAGATCGAGCGTTAAATAATCCGAGAAACAAATTAACACGTTTCAGAGCACTTTGGTTTTTTATAGTCGGGGTCTTGATTTTAATAGGAATATGCGGATACGCGGGGATGTTAATATATGCCTGGTACCATGTATGCGATCCACTTACGACAAAGGTAATAATTAGACTTCCTCGATAGCCCGATTCCACGATGTAACGTGAGTTAAAAGTAATAGAGAGATTTCGTATTCATCACGCGCTACATTCTGTATTTATGGCATCTTACGCTTTGCGCTCTATTAAATATTAGGGAAACTGTATTTTTACAGTTAGCAGGGGCGAAAGACCAACTATTACCATTACTCGTTATGAATATACTGAGAGAGTTTCCGGGCCTTCCGGGTCTCTTCGTGGCCGGTGTATTTAGCGCAGCATTGAGGTAACACACTCTCCTATTTACATTCGTGGTATTTCGTAAAGGAATGACAATTCATACTTAATCGAATTCCAGCTCTCTATCCACTGGTTTAAATTCCATGGCTGCGGTGGTGTTGGAGGATTTCATTAAACCATTTAGGAAGACACCCTTTACTCCTAAGGTCGCGGACATTTTATTAAAAGCGACGGTGGTTGTTCTAGGAGTGATATGCGTCGGACTTGTGTTCGTCGTCGAGAAAACAGGCTCTCACGTATTGCAGGTAAAATGAGAAAAGAAAGTTGCATTCACAGAACTCTTATCCTCAATGCAGTGGCTTTTTCCTAGTTATCCACGAACTTAGCGTCTATCACCAGCGGACCATCCCTCGGTATCTTCAGCATGGGGGTTCTATTACCCTGGGTGAATGCCAAGGTATGACACAAATTAATTCGAGAATAATGAGATTATATTATTTATTATTTTGCTTAAAACGTAGGGCGCACTGATAGGTGGTCTTTCCGGTTTGGGCTTCATGGGCTGGATAAGTCTTTCCGCCGAAGCAGCGATCGCGAGTGGCAGGATAAAGTAGGAGAATTTCAATTGAATTTCACAACATTCGTGGCAGTAGGAAGACATAACCGTTTCGGTGTGATATACAATTTTTGTTCGTAGGTTCGACGAGAAACCAGTGACCACTGAGGGATGCTACTATTCGTTTCCTCAAGTGGAGAATTTGATGTTGCTGGAGCCACCAGATACAATTTTGGA
The DNA here is from genome assembly GCA_023838395.1 of Holcopasites calliopsidis. Lineage (NCBI taxonomy): Eukaryota > Metazoa > Arthropoda > Insecta > Hymenoptera > Apidae > Holcopasites > Holcopasites calliopsidis. The sequence continues at coordinate 3,384,973 of JALHAQ010000003.1, forward strand.
CAACGATGATTTTCTTCCGTAAGGGATTCGATGTCTATCACTTGACACGAGAAAGCGTCCGCGTTCGATACTTATATTTTTCTGATAATTATTCTCAGGGAACCTCTAGCATTGTATCGTCTCAGTTATCTGTGGTACACAGTGACCGGTGCGCTAGTGACCATGAGCATCGGCCTCCTGGTAAGTCTGTTCTCGTCTGAAAACGTGGACAAATTGGATCCAATGTTGCTGGCCCCGTTTATAAGAAGACTGATAAAAAGACACCATAAAGAATCTCCCGAACAGGTACTTGGTTTGCGGTTAACGGTCGCTTCTTTCTTCGTTCAGAAGCCCTTTGATAAGTGATCCCATTAACATTTCTCTCGAACGATTCCTACCGATGCTGTATACACTTTTGTTATTACGTGCAGGTTGATAGCTTAGGAATTGGATTGGACATAGTACATAGAACCGAAAGGGAAGAGAACGCACGCGAAAGCGCGTTACATTAGTATGACCTTGACTGATGATCATGATCCACGTTGATCGAATCAGGGGTCGGCAAACTGTGCAAGATGAAGGGTTCGGTTGACAGGCCGAGATATCGAATTAAGAGGATCCAGTCTAAAATAAGATATATCAATGGAGAAAATAAAGTAGCAAATGGCTCGAGTTAGAGCTCCGATGAGTCAAGGCGCCGAGGCAGAGGGGGTGACAAAATTACTCCATATTCGTAATAATTCGTAGCGATACGAGAACGTGTGGTGAAACTCGTTTTGAAACTGAATTATAAAGGACCTACAACCAACACACAATTACTTCTTTTTTTTTTCACACTTACTCATAAACACAGTGTATATTTTATACGTATATTTCAACATTAATGGAAATGTACAAAGATAATATATGTATGCGTTAATAATGTAATATTAATCTAATAATACTTTTCATGAAATCCTCATCTTCACTGTAAAATATATAACTTTTGGGTTATATGAGAAGCAAGTATATTTTCTGCAACACACATTTTGCTTCTATCTCGCATTCATACATGAGAAAAGTAGAATGAAAAGATGATTTTCGAATTACGTATATTACATCTCCACGTATACTGTACTTTATGAAATTTTATGAAATGAGTTAATTATACCTGACTTAGTAAACAGAAATTATACGGAACCACAATCTCTACGCTCTAGCATATACCAGCACAAAATAAGAATCAGAAAAACACTTTTCCTACTCTCATCGTTACATGTATATAACAGAAAAATCCAGCAAAAGAAATATATTCTTTCAGTAATGCATATACATAGTATTTATGTACTTGTACCTGAAAAGAATGCAACAGCGGTTTCTTTAGATCACTACGCAGGATACTCCTCAATATATTGCTATTACTATTATTACGATTTCGCAATACAGATATCGTAATATAACAAATTAAGATCACTTTGATTGACTGCAAGTATGTTCGCGATCCTTTGCGACTCGTGCGGTTTGCCGTTTGTTTAAAATTGAGCATTGGATTACACACAGTTTTGAATGTTAATATGTAAACTATTTGGAGATAGTACGACTGAACGGGCCGATTGGATCGTAATCGGAAATTTCACAGAAACGAAATAATTATACACGATGTATTGTACCACTTGAGGAACACGACAAACTGCACGAGCGCATTATAAAATTGTTTCGTGTAATAGCATTTATTAATAATGTATCAAACTTATTTAACTATTTGCCTTCAGCATTATACAACACGCATTATGAGATACCAAATAATGTGACACGAGTAATGTGAAACTATTTGATGTAGCCAAGTAACAGAAAATAAGTTGAGCACCGTCTATTTCGTTTAAACGATAGCAACCCCGAAGATATTTCGTAACAAACGAGACATTCGATTTTTGCTGGTCTTCGAATAATTGCAATTCTCATAAAATACTGTAAGGAAAAATCATTAGCAAGCTTTAAAGCTATCCCCATTTCACCTCTCATTACTCGTTAACGATTCACACGTGTTCATTAGCAGAATAATTGCATCTCCAAAATGGGAAATATCGTTACGAAAATGCGAGCGGTGTAAATAAAATAAATAAATGCAATTTAAAAACGTTTATAAATGTATGGGCATTCATTTATTGTTGCGCACAGTTTCTTCGACGATCATTTTGCCGGAAGAAATGAGAAGACATTGTACTAACGTGACGTGATCGTCTGAAGAAACGAGAAATGAAGTTTGCGGATAAAATCTTAAAGATAAAGCATCGACACGATCGCTGTCAAGATTGATTCATTGTATCTTTTCATTATTTTCTTGTGCCGATGCCTCTCCTTCTGTGTTCGAGCTATAATTGATGCTAAATTGTAATTTATAAAAACAAATGACGCCGCTTGTATAAAAAAAATGAGTTTATCTTACTAAAGTTACCATCGTTAATTTTTATACGAACCTTTTTTTTTGTCATAAATGTCGTAACTATACTTTATACAATATCTGGACTAGATTCACGATCTTTAGGACAAAGGGAGCGTCGTAACGCTTCATCTTTCTTCCGTTTTCAAAACAGCATCACGACCTTTTAACGAACTGGCCACATCGTTTAGTTCTAAACAACTAACTACAGACCATCGGTATACAAAATATTTCTTTCATTTTTCTCTCCCGGATGCGCAATACAATAGGTATACATATATTAATCGCGCTTCACATATTACTATGTGTAATGTATATGTATGTATAAATGTGTAGACGGTATATAAAATATTTTTCGGACATACAAATGCTAGAATGACGATTTCCGAGTCTCTGCTGATAAAAGATAAATAACCCTGTATTATGAAACGAACCGCAGTGCTGTTTGATGAAAAATGCTTACAATATATTTTACATGCAATTAATGTAGTTAAAATTAATAAGACTGATTACAAGAAAAGAAACAAAAAGAATTACTATATGTATAATATACGAGGCTGTTAGATAGCTCTGAATATGTAAAGCTATAACAGGATGAAAAGACATTACACCATTTGTAAAACGTGGAATGTCGACTTATGCTTCGTATTACTTCGTCTATGTTTTCTAAGTGAACGGAAAAATGTTCATTTTGAGGTAGTACGTCAAACATGCTATGTTCAAAGATGCATGACCTCACTGTTTGGTCCCATTACGAAACAAGAAATGTTGGCCATTCAAGATACTTAACAAATCTAAACTCGAAAACATACATAATTCCGAACACTAGTCAAACATATTTAAGTGTTATTCAAAATAGATCAAATAGAAATGATCGGTAGGTGATTAGAAGATACTAGAAAAATAGTTTCTCTCGAAGAAGTTCATCCAGTAAAATCTGTGTAGGAGAAAACTCTAGCGCGACAAAGTCCTATTACGAGGAAGTGGTATATAAACAGGAATAGAAATTGCTGATTACTTAACAATGGGCTATACATAATAAAGAATTAACGCGTTGACCTGATTCTCTAATTCTCTTACTAATAAAATTACTCATATTACGTCCCTACCTTCCTCTCCACCGTTCTCGCTCCTACATTTCCGTCTGTATTAAATCTATGTTACATTAAACATTGCGCAGGCGACAGACTTTCCAACGGATTTCCTGTTCTCGAAACAACGATGACCCGTCCATTATTTTGTGTGCCAAGTGAAAAAATAAAGGAATAACCCGAGTTGTGTAAAGAGAACCACGTGGACGTCAATGTCTGCCCGATAACCGGAACCTCGTAGCTTAAGGAAACGTTTCCGATTCTTGAGATACAAGCATGTTTGATAAATTGTCACCGGCATAATGGTTGTGGTGGTAGAAAAACATGCCGTTAAAGCATCAGTAAGTTTCGCTCGAAGAAATAAACAGAGAAGGAACTTAAGCCTTACTGAAACACCCAATTCTCTGTAAGCAATATGGTCTTGATTTCTTGTTGCTTAATATTTTACACTTACGTGTATAAACTGACTTTTAAGCTCGAATACAAGAACGTGCGTTTGAGGCAGATAAAAATCTATAAATAATTCATGGATAAAACTTTCTTCTTAATCGAATAATAATAACTATGGTAAGATAATGGTAATAAATCGTGCACCATAGTATTAAGGAAAATAAAACGTATTTCGCTAAAAGGAGAAAAAGTACAGATATAGAAAAAGAAGAAGTCGCTCTGAAAATTAACAAGTGTCACGTGCAGAACTTTATCTGCCTCGAAGCACAAATGTAACAAGAGGGAGATAAGTCTAAAAATTATATTGGAATTTTACAGAACGACCAATTGTAATGTAAGTACTAGTATCAGATTCGAGGCAGGACACTGCAGATGGACAATTCGAATTTGAAAAGAGTATTTAGTTACAATTCGGACGACATAGTATTTTTCCTATAACTGCTGGCAAGGTACGGTTTGAGGTGGCAGCGCCGGGGGCAATGGAGCATTCTCTTCGTGAATCATTACCAGTTTACCGTACTTCACCATTCTCCTCCCATGTTTTTGCTGTAAACAACACCTTGCCCATTTAATATGGCCATAGTCTAGCGGTAACTTTAAAAGCGCGAATAATTAAAAAGCTTTTCCTCCAAAGCTAAAACGTACTGTCTCCTGCTTCTTACAATCTTAAATATTTATGAGAACCCTAATTGCTAATGCGATGTAGCTATCTCTTTTATTATGAAACGAGTCTTAAAGCTAAATGTAATTCTGGTGATGTGCAGTAGATTCATCGAAGGCTTAATATATAAACTTCCTTAATCAATTTTCGTTGAGTGACATTGGGTAATTTAAAGACAATTACCTAAGTATTTTATTGTAAAAAGATCCATATGCTCAATTTGAAAGTTTACCTTTACGTGGTATAATGTGATAGAAAATAATATCAAAATTAATAAATAGTCTTGTGCTGCTTTATCTTTCTTTTTCTCTATAAAATACTTCACACGGCTGCCGTAAAAGCGATAATCAATTCGTCGTAGAACTTAACTTAAGATCTTAAAGTTATGTTTTACCTGCGACATTGTCCCTGCAGTCAAACTTCCGTTGCTGCTTCCACTGTCACTGCCACTAGAGGTGATACCATCTTCGAGGACGAGTTTCGTCTCGAACCCTTCTACCTCCAAGTCCAGGTAGAGCTGACCCAGCTGATCGTTCACCAAAAGGGGTTGATTAACATTTTGCAGCACATCCATATCAGCTTGAAGCACTTCGTTCAATGCCTTAGGGCGTATTTGGTATTCGTATATTAATTCTGGCGTTACTTGGACACCCTCGAGCCATGGGGGTTCCTTTCTTCGCTTACCATAATGCTGCTTCGTATCCTGAAAGTGGATACATATTCGTTAATGGATTAATTTCTATCGTCCGCGATTGAACATTACTTGTCCGAAACTGTAAATTTGATTACTTATGTGTCATCCCTCGGTTTAATAATGAAGTGATCTCGAAAAAAGAAAGGATAACCGACGATCCATTTCTCTTTTGTTACTGAATGTTTAACATAATTTTTAACTCTATTTGTTGCATAGTACTGAGCGGCTTAAATTATTAAGAAGAACACGCGTTACCTCCGACAGAGACTCCATTGTCTTTTGGTCCGGATTGCAGCTGCTATCGCTGCTCCTGTACAGAAAGCTGCTGTAAAAACTCGACGAGCTCGATTCGTCCACGCTGTACTCGTTCTGCTTGTGAAACTTTTGGTTCATCGGTGTTGGAGCGTCCACTAGGCTTGAGCATCCTCCGTCGTTACTCAGGCAAGAAGAGAACAATTCGCCGGGTGACAGTACCTAATTATAAAGCGAAGTTTCGACAAACATTGAAGCGACCCGAATTATCTCCATACCATCGTTCAACTGAAATCCTATATGTTTCTACCTTTTTGGAAGATTCAGACATGGCCATAATGCTACCCGGCTCCGCTTTCACACTTGTTGCTTGACTCGCCGGCCTTTTCCGGTCAGAACATTTATTCTCCACAGATTGATTAATTTCTCGAGCGACTGACGTTTGCTCGGGGATTAAAAACGGCCTGTACATCATTCTCGTGACTGGGGCACCTATCACCGGCGGATAAATGACACCTCCCATCGTGGTCGTCACGTATGAAACTGGTACGAACACTGGAAATTGATACAAGTAGATATCTCATTGCTCCGTCATTTTTTTTAAGGATCTCTCGTTGCAGTGATTCGATGGTGAATCAAGAAGAAAAAAAGAAAAAGATGCATACTATAAGGATTTGGTTGCAGGAGTTGCATTGGTTGATGCGGGCTAAGCTTTTCCTGTGGGGGCGACAGAACTGCGGGATCGCTACTAGTTTGCGGGACAGGAACATAGCATACTGGTATCATTGGCGGCAGTATTGGCATTCGGGGTATTGCTTGTGAATTGGTACTGCAATCATACAAATCAGAATTAATCTTCCAGTTCGTCGAACTTTCATATCTCTGTAAAGGAAGGGCAGCGCTCACTTTTGTGGCACATTTTGTGGTTGAGCAGGCGGCGGTGGGGCCGGTACAGTGGCCGATAACGGTTGCCACAAGTTTATATTAGCACCTGTTTGAATGATAGTTGATTGATCGACGCTCATGCTGGTAACTGTTGTGGCAACGTTCGTAGGGAACTGACCCGCTGTACTAGTCCTAGACACTTCGTCGTGCTTCGAAACCTGAAAAAACGCACAGTTAAACACGTTTAATTCCTCGCTCCATCGTCGTGGTAAACCATCGAGATACATATTACATGGGTGGTTCATCACTAACTTTGAAACTATCTCCCTCCCAGCTATGGCTTCCGCTTCTTTTCACCCCGTGGCCCTGATTAATGAAATGCGTGTTTGAATCCGTCGTCATTTTCTCCGTGGTCTTGATCCGAGAATCCTTCAGTTTGTCGCTGTTCTTGATACTGGATCGAAGCTCCCGGTGTTTCTGCATCATCAATTTCTCCATGTCCTCGTTGTGACGGTTCAGCAAGGATTCCGTCAACGTGGGAAGCTTGAAGCTTTCCGTGCTCGTCGTGTTCGATGTGTCGCCTCTGCTCGCTGAACTCGTTTGATTATTCGAGCCACTGCTGAGATTTTCCGCGCTACCGCTGCCGCTTGCGCCGCTTCCGTTTATCGGCGACATGCATTTCCTCGCTAATTGAACGACGATATTTCATTAGAATTATTGCAATCGATTCCACACAGGTCTGACAGATCGTTTATGCAAATGATCGAAACACCCCGTTTAATAAAACTTCCCCTTGCCAATAAATATCGTGAAATTTACCAGACATCGCGTATTATTCGCTAGGGAGACTTTATCAAAGGGCGAAGAAGTCAAGTTTGATCGTGGTCGATGAGTTTGTTCGGAAAAGAATTATAATTAATGTACCTATATCGTGAGGGGAACGTACCCGCTGAATTCGGACTCGTCTTTCCACCCTCGTCATTGCTGGAATTAATGTTCTCCTCGTCGCTGCCGTACATGGTAGTTACCGGTGGCTTGCTCTTAAAGAACCTTTCGATATTCTCGTTGTAGTTGAGCTGATTGTAACTCGGCGGTGTCTCAGTGGACGATTTGCTGTCGTAGTACTCGTGATGGGGCGATATCTCACCGAGCATCACGCTGTCGTGCTCCTGTAACAAGGGATTGCGTGATCCCTTCACAAGTATATTGTAGCGACTTAGAGAGAGTCGTCACTTGATTTCGTCACTGTCAGTTTTTCTTTTTTTGCAAATTTGCGATGCGTTATAATTTGCGTGTTGAGCTATAATATGCTTGAGCGCCAGTATGTATATATTTCTTTTTTTGTTAGACATTTAGCGCAGCCGTATAGGTGGGTGGCTGTCAAAACTCGTGCAAAGGAATTTTCTGCACTACGTGCATATATGTGAGTTCTTCTCCAATCTTGCCGACCGCATAGAGGCATTATTTACAGCTCGCGAGCGACCAAACAATTGAATATTATTACTTCTCCAGCTGCGTTAGTTTCTTCTACTAGTTTACAATTGACCAATTGCCTTCTAACCATTTGCCACCCCTACATTCATACTCACTCTTCTACCTTCCTTGTTTCATTACTTTTTAAATTACCCATCTGGTTAGACGTGACACCAGGCTGTAAAATGTTTACCCACCTTGCACCGCAGTTATCGAATCATCTAAAAAATTCTAGATTATATCGTTCAGAAGCAGCGAGAATCATCTTATAATAAGCTTTTTGCATTTCACGACATGCATCAACGATTTGATCTTATTATCGAGTAGCTTATCCCGAGGTATCATCGAACATTCTTTAAAGTTCAATTTCGTTCGCTCCTATTACTTTCTTCTTTTCTCATAGTGATGAATAAAAATTTCTTGTTGCTTCGTGAAAAGATATATCGACATAGGACCTTTCCCGTTAGACCTCCATCTAATTGTTTGTACTCTACTACTTACTTCATGCTTTTTTAAATCAGATCAGCAAAAGGAAGAAAAGAATCGTCACGAAAGCGTCTGTGTTCATTATTGTAAAATTATACATCAATGCAAATGCATATAGCATTGAAAACGTTGACCTATTCTACTTGTGAAATTGGCTGATATCGGAGGGACTTTCCTTTTCTTTCGATTTTGCTGACACTAGACAATACACGTTCGGTACAGTGCATACGTCTCGTTTCTAATTTCTTTGGCTACAGCAATAATGATTCTGCATAGTAAAGAAGGAAGCGCGCAACGCTAACGAATATCCCGAACACAAGAATCTTGTACGTCCTATGCAGACGTTTTACATAGATATTCCTCGAAGTAAATGAGAATTAAAGAACAAAAACGGGACTGTATCAAAGCAACATCAAACGATTCGCGTAGCCGCAGAACGACACGAGCGATATGTTTGTTTTTCGACCAGATCTAAAGGAAATACCTCTCCACGCTGAACGTGATAATTGCTGTAAATGTACTTGTAACATACCACCACAGCGCATCAATAGCTTACTACTACCAGCGAATTGGATATAAATTGTCGGAGATACTAAAACGTAGCTAATAGTCACCGAAAAGCTCCTGTCGTCGGCTGCGATCGCATCTTTGCCAATACCGGTGGTCCTCGTCTCCTGCAGCAGATTTTCCATGAAGGACGCTAGGTCCTTGCACCTCTTTGACACGTCGAGCTCGGTAATATCTGACTTTCTTTGGACGTTCTGCGCAGACGTACGATAGAACAAAAGAGAAGAAAAATTTGGGGAACTTTGTTTTTTAGGATAAGAATTTCTTGGACAATCAGCTATACGAGGCGAATGTTCTTTCTAATGTCTGTCTGTCTCTGCGTTTTTCTCGTTACCCTTCTTAAATTCGTTCTGTCCGTTGTCGCATTGCCCTTTAGGGAGAAAGGATTAATTAAAAATGTTATGTACTTTTCTCCGAGAATTTTCGTTAGCGGGTTTAGAGATTGAAAGCCTAGGTAGTGGCGATCAATTTATGCGAATTGATTGACGTTTGTGTAATAGCATGATTAAACTGATCAACCACCCGTCATGGTTCCACGTTTACCTTGTTAAAGAATTCTTATTCCCTCGTATATCACGATCTAGACGAACCGCGCTAACTATGTACGTCGCGCCGCTTCAGCATGGAATCATTAAGTAAAAACGTACCTCATCGAGAAGTGTACGTATCTCTCCTTGTATGATCTTGGCCTCCTTGAGCACCTCCTCGCTAGTGTTGGCGAATTGTCCATATTCGGTTGCACGCGGTACACGAAAGATATCGGGATTCGCTGGCCCCTTGAGTACCCGGTGCTGACCTACGACAAACTCTAGTTTTCTCGTCCAGGGATTGATAAAGGATGACCATTCGGTTTCGAGGACGACGTAGCCACCGTTCTGCACTCCGAACCTGTAGGGTTTCGATCTGAAGGAGGCACCTTCGAGCTTGATCACCTGTTCAACGATACGTGTATAAATTATACGTAATCAAGGGAATGGCGTTTTTTTTTTTTAATTGTTTTATACGTCGTTCGACGGCCAGTTCTCGAGACTCGCTTGTGTGTGCTCGCACAGTTTCGCATACGATTGTTTTTTAAAGGTTTTCGATTTTTTTTTTTTTTTTTTTTGGTTGCTGGGACGCATGCTCACAGTCTCATAGATGTCTTTCATGAATGGCAGATCCTCGGGATGGTAGAAGTCGAACAGCGAACGGCCAACCATGTCCTGAGGTAGATAGCCAAAGTATTGTACTACGTCGGGATCGACATGGGATAGGTGGCAAGTCGCGGTGTGCCGGGTTGTGAACACCGACGATATAATTGTTTCTTCTGGCGCTGCGGATAATGATAATAAAGAAGGTCGTGGTCATTCTTTCTCTTGCTAGGTTCCACCTTCGCGATGAAATGATTATTCTTTTTTTTTTTTAAGGATATTATATAAAAGCCTTGTGAAGCAAGTAGCATGGTAAGAGAATGGCAAAGCGACAAGTAAAATATGTATCGCCGATAAGAAGCTGACATTTTCCGAGGCAGATAAGTTAAAAGTGTACGTCTTCGTTTTCTTCTACTTTTTTACTTTAAACATTACAAGTAAGCGATAGTAATAAACGTTGCGTTTTAAAGTTTATTGAAGTGAAGACATGACACTGAAAGGAGAAAGAAAAATTGTGCCACTGCAGAATATTTATCCCGAATTCATTGCGTGTACATTGTCCAAATATATTTAAACATTGTTACTTTTATTTTCCTTTCTCCTTGCTTTATGTTATTGCAACATATAATAACAAATGTTAATTACGAGGGCCCACTACGTGCGCTGCAAAACAAGGCATAACAAGCTTTCGTTTATTCGTGAAAAGTATTAATACTGCATTGCCTTTTCTTTCGTTCCTTAAATGAATAATCGAAACAGTGGTCTCCAAACTGAACGAAAACGAAGAGACTGGCCAGAGGATAAGGTAACGAATAAATGAAGAGGCGACAAAGATAAACGACCATCAACATCGTCACGATACCTGAGTATAAACATATCTAATTTTATTAAAGAAATTACCTCCTGTTTAAGGCACGTCGCCATGGAAACCACCGAGTCATATTGTACCGTCGAGGAGACTAGACCAACGAAAGGATTCGAACGTGATACTTTTACGAAGCGATAGAAATGATAAAACTATTATTACGTTCGCTGGCAAATTTGATTTCAAACTTGCAAACAGATATTTCAATGATATTGTCTATTTTTCATTCGACGGAATTAATTCGACGAAGCTTTTGGTCGATCGACTCTCCCCGATGATCTTCATCCGTGCTACCTTTGTATGCAGAATGTACAGGTTGGGCAGTAACCACCAAGAACATTGCTTTGTGTTGTTGTTCTGTTGCACGATCTCGAAAATCTCTGAACGACAGGCTCAAGTGGAAGGGAAGGTACAGATTCGATCTTGCCTTCTTATGCTCATCGTTTAATCGGCCTGAGACGGATCTCGTGTACCTTCGTAATCCGCAGAACAAGCTTGCCCTCCTTCCGTTAATACCTACGTAGTTATAAACACGATTGAAAGAATCCAAATTAGTTATCGAATGGAACTGTGTTCTTCGTTCAAGAAACTATAACTACATAAGAAGTTGTTAAAACGCAGAAATATTAATCGGAGAATTTTTTCCTTGTTATAAAACTTTTGATCCCGTTAAAAATATCGAGAAAAGTTATTACTGAAAGCATCAGCAGAATAAAAGGTGATTACGAAGTACGGATTTACCTTTTGATCTATCTTCTTGGGGCGACACTATCCCACTCGCGATCTGGTCAGCTAGAGTGGCCTTATCCTTGGTGTGCACGTACTCGATGAAAGAACGGCCAACCCATGCGTCCTTAGGGTATCCTAGAGCTGTGCATATCGAGGGAGTCGTGTACAACACGAGGCCGTCGTGCATCGAAATCACCGCGCAAAATTCCTCCTATAGGATATACAACGCGTACGTGTTAATTGATTTGTCCATGAAATCGTTTGTTAGCACGTGAGTAGATGACACTGAATAATATGTCATCAAAATCATCCTCTGGTAAAATCTCGACAATGTTATTTTCCATTTCGTTATGTGTACGTAGCTTGTAAAGAGAACTCGTCGCTACTTTGTCCTCGATTATTGACTATTCACATTCTTTTCTCTGATTTCGTTACAATCAACAGTAGCATGCAAATTTTGGGACTGTAGTTTGTTTTTACCATGGGTCGCTTTAAATGTTTGTTAACACTTTTAAAATACTTTTGTTCCATCAATTTCAAACTCTATGCACGGAGAAAAGACTTGCGTTTTATTATTTTTCAGCTTGTTCTATGAACGAAAAGAAAGATCTAATAATTACTTCGTTGCTTCAATTAAATTTTTCATTCTTCAACATGCGAATCAGACAATGAAAGATAAATGTATGAAAATATAATTTTATTTGCACAGCAAATGCGTACTAAATATCAAGTTGATTAATAAACCTCCACCCAATTATCGACTCATTTAAATTAATAATAAGCCAAGCTGGAGCTTTCTTATTGGTACCGTAACAAAGAGAATCTCGTGTTAGCTTATAAGTAATTAAAAAAAAAAAGAGAATTAAAGAGAGAAATTCTACTGTATCCGAAAAAAGAATTCAGTCAGCCCTTCCAGTCATTAGGAAGTAATATTTCCAGCAGTTATCGCTCGTTCCGATAAATTTCCTTTCTCCATGCACCCAAGCCGCTGATGAAACCTCTCAACTACCGTAAGTACATCATGGTATAGAAAGCCATGTTAAATTGCAATGATAAAAGAAACAAATATATCTAAGGTACTGAGATGGGAAGCCGTCGGTCTAAGATTATTGCATACATGTTATTAGATACCAGGATGCTTCCTCCGAGCATGCCCGATCCTGGATCTCCCTAAACAGGAGCCCCTCGATCGACCACGATCGATCGAGTCTCGACTGACATAATTACTGCGTTTTTTTTTCTACGCGTCCATCTACCACACCAGTTAACTTAATTTAGTCAAGCGAAAGCTTTCCCCGTCTTTTCGATCCCGTTGCTTTCGTAATGAATACTAACATTGGCTTGAGAGGTGGAATCATCCAGAGTATTCGTACGGGAAGCAAGTCCTGCTTCCGGATCTGTCACAGTATCGCCGTTGTGCTCCCCGGGATCCGTTGCATCCACCAATTCTACAGTTGCTACTTCTTCTTGTATACACCCAACAAAAATTCTCGTCGTTATATTACATTCTACCTGGACATACCTGGCCGTGCTTGCTAATGGGATTATGGATCTCGTTTATGCCTAAATAGCACGGTCATGTTCGCACGAAAATTATTTCAGGGACGCCCCCGTCTCTTTTCAAAGCTAACTAAAGGGCGGGAATCTTTTCTACATCGCGTGGATATTTATATTCAAGGGTGGCCGGACCGTTTTAACGGATCCGTTGAAGAAACAAGCGAGGGTTTCGAAGAAGGTGTTAGTCGAGAAGCATCGAAACAGGGACAAAGCATTAAAAGGGAGAAGACTGAACGTTGTGTAAATGCCATTGGATTTCCTTAATTGTTAGCGAGCTTAAGGAAAAGGGGCGTCCATGAAAGCTGTTACAACGTGACCTGCTGCATGGGTAATGAATTGATGAGGGATATAGGAATTGTTTCCTTAGTCCAACAGGACGACAAGTAACGCGATAACGTTTCGCGCTGTACGAGAAGGAGTAATGAGCCAATAGCTCGAGTTCATGCTTAAAAATATGAAAGAAAGAAAAAAGAATTTCAACCTGGAGCTCCACAGGTAGGACAATACACCAAAAGCTGGTACCAAGGCAATTTTTCTTCTCGACTCTCGCGTTGCATCACCACAAGTAATCCTGTGCTATTAATACCCATATTTACCATATTCATTCATATTTACCAATCCAAGAGATTTTACAATTGCTCTTCGTGCAACGAACTAGCAAACGAGCATCGTGATTATGTAACGAATTTATTTTCGCGCTCGAAATGTATGTCCTGTCGCAGAACGTGCCGCAAGCGCTCGGTAACGAGCAAATCAGGTCCATGCTCGTAACGACCGTACCGAAAAACGCATACGTGAGAATCACTTGTTCGAATAGGATTATTAAAAATTATATAAATAATTACGTAAATCATAGGCGCATCTCGACGTTACATAAAGCTTGGTTCAGTCCGATCGTTGCTTTAACTGGACCAAGCATGGAGAAAGAGAGAGAGAGAGCTCGAAAACTGCCTTTTGTCCACGGAATAATACCCCCGTGATTATATAAAACCAATGGAAGCAGAGAAGATCGATTTAACGTTGAAAATATTTCGGTATAGCTATTCTGTACGACAGACCATATCCCATAACAGAGTCGCGGGGATATGAAATTGCTTTTACAATCTGTACACTGATTTAAAAAAGTGAGACGTCGTGTAATTATCGATAATGGTTACGGTTCAACTAATTGTAGGACAGTCGACGAATTTTTCAACGCACAGAATAGCATCCTTATCATTTTTGAGCTACAGAATTCGTTGTACAAGCAGGGTGTCTAATGCCCACAGAAGGGTTGCTAAGAGGAGGAAGGATCAATATTCTACTACGTAATTTGGTTAGAAATACGATGGCTACTTTCGGGGTCTCCTATGTTCGCGCTGGGCAGAGCTGAGATTAATTGCCAGGGTAACAATAGCAATCATTACTCCACTGTTCGAACGTTTTATTATATGGGTACATTAATTATGTAGCACTCTAGAGATTCTGGAATGCCAAGCCAAGCGTCATCGAATTCGCAGTAGATGAACCCTCTGGTATCGCTGAATCTCTCTTTGCTCGAATTGAAACAAGAACGAGCATTGAGAGATGACGATGTTCGATGTTGAATGATGCTCGATCGTTTTAATTTCGGACAAAGGAGATGCAATCGATCCGTTTAATAATTAATCAAACGAGGGTCTGACGGACTAAGGGAACTACGTGGGGTTTCTGCGATGGGGTGGGAAATGGTCGTTCGAAGCCTTTGTGAAGTAAGCGAAACCTAACTGAAGGGAAGAGTGCACGAAACCAAATTGAATTGCGTAAAAATGATGCATCTTTTTCTTAGTCAATCCAAGTAAAAATTAATCTCACGAAACCCGATAACAAATTCTATTTTTCTTCTCAGCAAATTGGGGATTGACTTTCCTGTAATCAGCAAAATCAACAGTAAGTGGTACGTGCAAATGATTAGTGCGACTATAAACAAAAAAATGTGATATTCACTCCTCTAATGACAGCAGTTGCGTAACAAAATGATTACGCGGCTTGTGCAAGATATATTATAAGCGATCTATTCCTAAGCAAAGAAAAATATCGGGGATCGTCCAGTTAACGTGCACTCGTTCCCACCGATTTTGAGATCGCAACCAACCTGGTTTCTTTTCAAGTATAGGTTTCGTTGGGACGGCGACATTATAAGACACGGCCTCCGGCGGTGCGCCGGCACTTTTCAGGGTAATATCTGCCTCAGCATTAACAGCCAAGATCGTCTTCGACTTCTTCTTGTGTTCTTTATCCTTTCTTTTGCTGATTGGCTGTGGTAGTGCTTCATTGCTATGTTCATATAGACATTACATGTACAAGTGCAAAAACTTCTAATCTCATCTAGCGGACAGATCCAAAAATTAGTACAATTAGGTCGGAGGGGTGGTTAAAATTGGAAGCTTCGTGACATCAGGTATCACATTCTACTCTTCGATATTACGCCTAATCGTAGGGGATGATACTTCGAATATTGCAACAAAAGAAAAGCAATCGCGATCGATGAAATAACTCTAAATCGTTTCACCTACGATACGTCGCATGTAAGAACAAAAAAAAAAAAGGAAGAGAACGAACGGTATAATTAGAAGTGGTATCGTGACAGACTTGTAGGTAGAGTAAGTTCAGTATTTCCAGCAGAGTTTTCACTAAGTTGCTTCTATACAATTCACTTAGGTCTTATACTAACGTTTTTTCTTTGTGCAAAATCTTACCGAAATACCGTTAAATAGCCTTAGACAGACGTATATGAGCTTTCGCACACTTGCGACGATATTGCAACGGCGGAACCGCTTGTATACCTTATTGTACACCGATGGTACATATACTAAAAATAAGTCTGTTTGTCGCTGAGTCGGCAAATGAGAAATATATTGGACATGCATGCGAACATGAGCTGCAGGTTCATTTGCTGCGCTAACAGTTGCCTCGTTAGAATAAAAGTCAGCGTACTAAATGTGATCGTAATAAGTACAATCGAGGCAAATAGTATTGCTGTTTGCGAACGTGGACGAACGATAAAAGCGAGCCAAATTAATCGAGCAACTTTCTCCCGGAAACTCATTGACTAAGAAACGAGTACTACGTGCAACAAATAGACTGCAGATTATCAAATCGTGACTGCATTCCTTATGCAACGAGGAGAAAGTAAGTACATTTCTTCAACGAGCGTCCTTTTGCAAGCTTTCTCCACCATAAGGCCAACCACGGGTTACAATCTACGTTTCCTAGAACGAGATCAAAGTCTAAAAGTACCGATGTGGCCGAACAATTTCCTGGTAATTTGGAATTCATAATTTCTACAAATGCGTGTCTATAAGTTTACATTTAATATAGTTGCGCGGATTGCATGATTTTGAAAGGGTCCTTTATCGTTTCCTTCGCCACAATTAAATGTACAATTACTTGCATTGTCCATACAGTTATAGATGCATTATCTAACAAAGCAGCCCTTTGATTGTATAACGTGTTTATATATCTCTATCAGCATGACAAAAACCTTCGTTTATTGTAAATCCCTCGATATTGCGCACAATGACGAATTGTGTCCACGGTCTAAGAAAGGAAAATACGGATACAAAACAAGTACAGCGACTCGTAACGGTAGTTACAAAGGTCTCCAAATACATGCACAACAATCTCCTTTTACTCGTCGCGGACTTATGGTCTTGCAATCGTATGTACCCTTGACATCTGCCGGATACGTAGCAAATTGTACAAGGATTTCTACGCGAAGCCAGTAAATGACATTTACGGTACTCGCCGATCGAGAAATTTACGAGTGAACTTCCAATTTTGTATCGAGATTCAAACAAAGAAATGTTGAAAGCATGCGCAGAATACTGCTGCATCATGTAATATTGAAATCTGAAATACAAAGCCCAATGTGGAGCTTGTTCCGTATACCCGGCTTTGTTTATGGAACAATCGGAAATAGACTGGCTTTGATTGTAATTTGCGGATTCGATGTTGATTTATCGTCATAAGGCCGCAGCCAATCCGAATTATGCAACAATACGTTTGGACATGTCCTGGCACGGAGGCGACGACGTTGGCTATATTGCGCGGGCACGTGGCAAGGCACATGCACCAATGTTTACAAGCGACAGCGTCCATGTGCGCTTTCTCGTAACTGAATGCAATCGTTCTCATGCACGTTATGCGCGTACCGTGCACGCGAATACGATGCTAAAAATCGCAGGGACGCGCGCGCGCGCGTGCTCTGTCACTTTCGCAATCGTGATAATTATAGAACGATCGTGTTTTAGTCACGCATGTCTAAGTATATCAAGAATAAAAATCACTGGCAAACTTGCTTATGCTATTCAACGTGAATAGTTTAACGTAAAGAGAACAAGAAAGGGGGGGGGCTAAAAATATTGAAACGATAATGATACGCCGTAACGAAGCCAAAATGATTCGAATCTTGTAACCCGATTGTGACTGAGAAGCTGTCGCGTAACAATTTCTAAACATTCCTCGTAATGATGTAAAGGGAATGAATGGAAAGAACTGCGGAGACCTTGTCTGATTCCAGCATCGTCGCCGATGCAAAATGAAAACTGTAGTAACGCTCGTTCTAGAGGTGTACCGCTGTAAAGTGAGCACGTTGCGCTTAGCAAACTCACGTTAGCATGCAACGTCCATTCAGTATTGTTGGTTACAGCAAACCGTGTACATACGTAGCGCAATTGCTAATGATAACTTGGAGTTATAAATAGTTATAAACGAACATTTGTTCCCAGCAATTACATAATATGTAGTATGTACTTTCTTAAGTATCGAGCCAATACCATATTTGCAGTATTATATACTGTGATAGAGTAACATGTTTCACCATGCCTTTTAAAATTACGGTACACGACGGTGCCTCCACGTGATACGGATAAAAATACATTTTTATTCCGTTAACCCGTGTAAAACGCTCTGGGTAAACATATTATGGCAAGCCAACGTGTTGACATGTGAACATTTTCCATGACCACTCATCTTCATTTCTAGGGATACTGAATAATGTTCTAATATAATCTTTATATCTTCATGTAATAAAGCAAGACGTCCAAACATTACTATAATATTTGTTTCTATATTGTATTAATTTGGGTTCTAGCCCGTTTAATAATAATAAATAATAATATTATGTAGTTTCGGATCACAAGACCATGGTTAAACAAGAAGCCTGTTTGTAATTCTTTTTTTAATCGAGTGCGGTGTATGGCAAATACACGACCGAACACTTCTTCTTCCGAGAAGGTATTCGTTACCGTGAAACTCTCATATTGCTAAGGAAAAGATTACTTTCCACTGGATACCTTACTCTTATGTACTACTAGTCGAAGTCTGACTTATTGTCACTTTGTTCATAGATTGGATTGCGTCGATATTTCAAAGCGTGTGATCCTTACGATCGTACACGCGTAGAGAAAATCTTGCATGCAGGGGTTCGACCGTCATCGCGATTGCTTCGATCATGCTGGTTGTGTGCGCCTTTAGGATGTCGACGATAAAAAAGAAGTAATTTGAACGATGTATTACCTGGATTCAAACGTAGAAGGACGTCTACCGCAATAACCGCTACTTTCGGAGCGGTTGCTGTTTCTCGATATCGAGCTGCCGCTACTGAAACACGCGTACAATAAATATTATTTAGCGTTAACATAAAAACGCATCGCTTATCGCCCGATGCGAAGCAGAAACGGTATTTTCGGATGCGTGCAGCGTAATACACGTTAAGATTATGTAATGCAGTCACGTTAATGTCTGACAATCAATCGACCACACTACTGTGCACGCACGCTTGTCCAAGAGAGTCTGACCCTGACAGTTTGGTTGCTACTAAATGCGCCGAGATGCGAGCGGAATTACATTTCAAATAGACATGAATGCTTTTTAATGCGATCCGCCAGACAGATCGATTACACCGAATGTTTCTCTAATCGAACGTTTTAATGTGTTTACAATCTTCAATTAAAGATATTAATGGAATTCCCTGAAACTTCGCGATTCTATGCAGTAACGGAAACCACCCTCCTCGTCGGTCCCTCCTTGGATTCACGTGGTCCAGCTACACTCACGTTGTCCACCCGATATAGAATTCGCATGTTCTATAATGTACCAACACAGAAAATAATGAAAAAAGAAAAATACACAGTACTCCTCGATTTCGTTATGAATACCCTTATGCATTTTGATACATGCGGGAGCGGCGACTTTCATTCGCACAATAGACTCCACGTAGTATTACATATTCTATTACTTTATCGAGCGCATATGCAAAACGGGGACTGATCCTATACGATCTTCACTTCACACCCGACAAACTTGGGGCACCTACTGTGAGAGAAAATTGAACAATTTGCTGGCGACATGGAAAATCGTGTGCATTCTCGATGTGTCGCGTCTCGCGGCTCGCAGAAACTACATACAATATCCACCGGGGTTCTGCTCGTTTCATCCGCTACCGGTTAGGCGTGCAGCCGTTGCAGGGAAGGTGATTGCAAAAGCGTACTCCTCGAACGGTTAAGAACGACCTCGGCCCATTGGCCGATTGAGGAAACGTCACGCGATTTGCTGGCATAAAATCTGTGGAACCAGCTACGGGAACGGGAGAAAAAAGGATCGATCACATGTTCGGCAAACGTGACCACCAACCGATCGGTCCTTACGAACGCTACGACGCGACGGGGTCTTTCTGGCCTTTCACTGTCCTCGTTATTTCCCAGGGAACAAGCACGGGGCTCCTACATTTGTTGCACCTCGTTCGGTAGGAAAAATTATTGCATAAGAAGGTTTGTTTCACGCTCGTGGCCCCGTGACTAGAAACCGGCGGGAACGAGACCGTGATCCGGCTATCGATTTTATTCGGTACTCCGCCTCGACTAGTGCCAAGGAAACGTGGCATTAACGGGATATAGAATTACAATGAAATATAATGACCACCACTCGAGTTAGTTGTTTTTCATTCGCAAATGAAGGAAAGAAAGTCGAAGAATGTAAAACTATCTCAGAAGAAACTAGCAATCCTCGTTTTAATTTTACGCAAAGTCTCGTTGATTGATTTGAAGCGTATACCGAAGCTATTTGTAATCTGTATTTTTCACGTTTCCATACAGATGTGTTCCATTATGCAATTCAAACGATAAAGGGGAATAAATAAGTTCCATCTATGTATGATGTAACACGCGGTACTTTTCAGGAAAGCGTCACGTTTCGCTCCTTCTCCCAGGCACTCGCGATACGAGTAATCCCATTCGAAAAGTAACACGTTAGAATTCAGAAATAGTATATATCAATAATTGCTTGCATTAGAACCAACCGTTTCAGCAGTATGCATGTAATCATCGTGTCTCTAATTATGCGCAACTTCTGTTATCGTTACATGAATCATATTAATTAGTAGATGGAAATACGAAACAGAATGTGCACAATTGAATAAAAGTATTAAAACCTTTAACCCTAAAATTCATGAATTAAACAGCGGTACTGCGTAATAATAATCATGTTTGAATTACTAGGTCCCTTAGCATAACGTTCGAAATCCCTTCGGAGTATGCAACCCGCGAGACACTTCCGCGTTCAGGCGTCACACCTGAACCGCAGGAGCTGAAAATCAATTTCCCAGTTCTTCATTTATTAATCTCTGATCTTTCGAACTTTATACTTTATTTTACAAGTTCTTAGTGTGACTGATACAGCGTCACATGATCCGACAAGGGGTGCAAGCGTTTTTATTAACTATTTTCACACGATAACCGGCGATAAGTGTGAGGTTTTCGCAACTCGCATGTGACTGTATTAAGTGCGAAACGCAATCGGCATGCCTTGCCGAGAAACTAGTTAGCCTTAACCGTAGTGTTCGAGTTTCTCTCCTTCTTCTTTACCGCGCTTTGCATCTACCTCTCGCCTACATCATCGGCAAAGCGTGTCAATGCCAAGAATCCTGCCCCAACGTGCACCATGCAGGCTTGGATATCCTATCGATTGTCTAAATCGTTGCTTAGGAATATCAGGATAATTCATTCCGAAAAGACGAGTCAATTGCGTCTGCAAGATGTTAATGAAGGACTCCAGAATGAGCCTACCCCGCCCGCGATTGGTTTCTCGGCTTACTTTTTTCTGATAGCAAGGAGGAAGAAATTATCGACGACCTGGATTAGCTCGATTGGGCCTTGATGGAATGATCATCAATCATTCCTAATTAGAAAATCAAGGACCGAATTCTAAAGAACCAATAACCACACTCGATCTACTCTGTTTCATGGTACTTTTGCAAATAGAGTTTACGTTCGTATTCTTTCACCTTGCTATTTGATTCTTCAAAATAATCGACTTTGTTGGGGTGGATAATATCAGCAACAGTTGTTCGAGCATCGGATTCTGAGATCACCAATGATTTACCAGTGATTTGGAGAAACCACTTGATCCTTTTCCTCTCGCTAGATGAATATCGGTTTATGAAATTTAAATCCCACGTGGCGGTTTAAATCTGTTCGCCTCCGCCTTATGAAGCACTTAGGCGTGGATGCGAGAGTACGGTTGGATGGGTCGTAAGAAAATCGAATTGCTAAGGTTTCCACGAGTTTACAGATGCAAATCGTTACGAAACATTCATGCATATCTCGTTAGGCCCCCGATCGCAATAAAGTGTTGCAAATCTTTTAACATATCGAATCTATGTATTTCTGAATATTATACGAACCGATTTATTGTCCATCGTAATTGTTCAATTATGCAAAACTCTAATAGAAAACCCAATGAATTTCAAACATCTGCTTATGCAGGATTACCTCGCGAGTACCTAATTAATTCATGCTAATTCAAATATCTGTTTGACTACAGAAACGAAACAGAAATCAAAAAATGGAAAGGTCTCGCATAACAAGAAACCCAGGATTGTCCTTTTATTATAGCTGATCGAAAATCGAAATTAAATTAGCATTTGCACGGTTTCTCATCTAGAGAGCATTCGTTATAGAGGATCTGACATAGACGATCATTAAACGTTTGCATATATGTATGCAGTTGCCACGGCATACACATAATTAGACAAAAACGCATTAATGAGTGATGCTCCATAACGGGCAAAACTTATACATTCTTTCGTCTTATCATTGATGTTCTATCAGTATAGACGATGTTAACTTAGTGTTCCTTCAATACTCTTTTCTCATTTAGAAATGCAACATGTATACATGTATAATCGTATTACGTAAAATAAGTGATAATACTTATCAATGTGCAGGTATATTTTTAGTTTTGTAACTACATAGAAAAAGTATAAGTGAGATAGTTTAGTTTTATTGATCTTAGCCCATTCTTTATAACTAATAATTATATATTTATTATAAACTATTCATCATAATCATTGAATTTAACTGTGTTCCAGCAAATTGTAAAAATATAGTCGAAAATCAAGTAGAGTGAATTTTATATTCGTTCATAATCCTGCACGAGATGAATTTATCGATTTATCATTTCAAAATTCAAATTCGATGGCGCTCCATTCAAATTGATATCTCTGGAGGATGTACAGAAAACAATAAGTGAATTCGATGCATACCTCCGTTGCGATTGACTATTGCTGCAGGTATTAGAGTATCCGGAATCCGACACCTTAGCATTTTCGGCGGATACTTCTTCCATTATTCTCCGCTCGGGGTAGCTCTCCTTTTAGATGATATCCTTCCCTTTGGTCACAGCACTGGTTGCTATATCAAGTAAACTCGCTGTTCACGCATCATTTCTATGCATATTTTTGTGGCGTCGAAAGTAGCAAAGAACAAACTGGTTAAGAGAAACGCGAAGGCAGGACTGGCCGCGTTAGAACGGGACAAGGGTTGATATACATACACTACTGATTAACTATTTAGATTGAAAATGACGCACGCGTGTAATCGATTATAAAAGAAACAAATAAATTACTCGTGAGTGAAAAAAAAAGTATCACTATAAGTTTCTTGACAAGTTTCACAACATTAATCACAACGATGCTCTCCAGACGACAATATCTATAGAGACTAAAACCTCATCGCACATCTCATATCTTTCGCGCGGAGAAACTGTTCCACATCCCGCAGCACGTTTGGATACACGTGAGTCGTTACCCCCTCTATTTGTCTGTTAACCTATATCGATGCAAAACGTGCCCCACTTGAACCTCCTCGAACGATGAACGTGATTAAAACAGTCTCCTTCCCGTGACTTTGCGATTGCATTCCGCTTGCAAAAGTTTATACTGGCGCGGAAATTCAACCGCGTGCATTATCGCGACACCTGCTGGCGATTTCGCCGATGCATCTTTGAATTCAAATCTAGCAGGATGCATCGCATTCGGGATTGCAATTCTCGAATAATTCTAACATACACGTAGCTTTTTCTGTAAAAATTAGTTTATTGCACACATTACGAACAGTATCAAAGAAATGGGTAAAAAAACACAAATTATGAACATTGTACATTTTAAAAGTACGCTATAAAAGCGACATGCGTAAACAATTGCAAATACAGCAGTTATCCGGTTTATTATAACAACATTTGTTCAGTAATAAATAGAAGATGTTATATAAAATTATAATTTATTGTTCGTATTTTTTCATACGATCGACATACACAATAATAAGAATATCTTACTCTGCTATATCACAGTCGTCAGGTACACATTATTGAAACCTTCAAGTATCCTGAAAGACAAAAGAAAAGAGCATGTTAGATGCGCGAATTTTAGATGCAATGTAAAGTGGGATATTCTGTTCAGTGTATAAAAAAAAAAAATAAGTGGAAGTCAGTGTGAGATTTTGAATAGTAATGTGTATTTTAATATCACCAAACAAGTCAGTTACAGTCTCCTAAAACATCATTGCGTATGGTCATCGAGTAAAACAGTCTAATACATGTACAAAAGTGTCCATCATAAAACGTTCATGTTGTGCGTCAATCATTGGTATTTGACGAATTGTGATTATGCACATAATATCAATTTCCTAAGAAAACATACTTTCTTTAATGAAATTGCACCTATTTGTAGAAAATAAGATATCGATATATTTTATGCAAATATATCTGTATACGTAACATGTGATGCTCATGCATTTCCAAACCAAGATTTACTCATGAATACTTTAACAAAAATGACGAAATAATTTATATCTTCCATCTGTAACTATTTATACATATAAACAATTTTTGCTTCTAAACAACTGCGTAATAAAATGACATTTGGATCGAGTTAATAATAATTAAAGTCAATCAGTTATTAACAACTTATTACTAAACGAAAAATTATATGCGTTAAATATTGATTTTAATCGACAAAAAATTCTTCTGTGACGATATGCATTCGCTACATTTATATCTGAATAGAACATTCTGTTCTATACTCAGAAAAGTATGAGTTTCAAAGTATCAAAATATTAAAAAATATGGAAGTATTATTTCAGAGTATATCTTGCTTTGGAATTTATGTATGCTGTCATACGTCATTGCGAAAATATTTCTTGAAATACATACAA
Source organism: Holcopasites calliopsidis (assembly GCA_023838395.1). Taxonomy (NCBI): domain Eukaryota; kingdom Metazoa; phylum Arthropoda; class Insecta; order Hymenoptera; family Apidae; genus Holcopasites; species Holcopasites calliopsidis. The sequence goes on from JALHAQ010000003.1 coordinate 3,409,721, forward strand.
GAAATATATTGCATTACGTTTCCTTTCATACATACTATGGCTAATGAAAGGATAGAACTAGTGGATATAAATTATAAACAAAAATGTTTCTCTAACCCTAAAGCACAGGTTACGTTTCAAAGCCTGCGCGAATAGTTAAAATTAATATTATAATTATAATAACATATTTCTTGTTTCACAAACAAGAATATAAAACATTAATAGACAATCTTATTCTTTTCTCATAAATCTTTTCTCTTATCCATAAATCTGCGAAGCGGGTGATCCTTTCTTTAGAAAATCATTTAAAGGAAACTATTAATCTAAATTCGATTTTGGTACAAAAGTATTTGTACGGAGATTTTACCCTTACCTCTGACTAATATCTGTAGCATATTAGTAATAACAACAACAAACGCTTCAGGTATAACGTATCATGTACCATCCTTCTACTACAAAATAGCGTTTGAAATTTAACTAATTTTGTGTGATGTACGTTATCCTTAATAAGAATATTTAAGATCACTTTTCGCACAGGCCTCTTAAAATAATAAAACCAGGAAGTCAGGTGTCGTGTAACGATATGTAAGGATAAAGTAAAGTAACGTTAATGTTTCAGTAACGTTGAAATCGCGAACGTAATCGGTAGTTAAAAGTAGGTAGTTGGAGTAGTTTCCTTGGATGCGGGCCCGACGTGGTCAAGTGAGTCTTAAAATTCGTCTCTTTTATTGCGTGCGTCCAGCTTGTGTATACCAGTCAGTCTGTGAAGATAAATAGAAAAATTATATTTTCTCCTGTTTTCCGAGTAAGGTAATCGTCAGTTACAACGTCAGGGTGTTAATAGATATTTAAATCCCTTTCTCTCTCTTTCTCACTTTCCCTCCTTTCTTTTTGCCATGTGCTCGGCGATTTACTTACGAGGTATACAAAAAAATATTTAGTTCTCATCTTCGTCCATCCGTAGCCGTTTTCTACGATCTTCACCGACATTCCGCTCTTCCGCTTCTAATACCTTTAACCGGGATCCACAAATTTCTTGCCCGTGCAAAACCTATAAGACATTATTCTATTACGATTTTATTACATCGTTCGGCCGTACCTTCTATTTGGAAAATTCTTGCATTAAATTAAAAAATGTGTAGTTTTCTATAAAATTTATCAAGATATACCTCGATTGCTTCGTTTGCACTTTGCACGCTAGCATATTTCGCGTAGCCACAATTTTTCCCTGGCAGCATGTACACGTCTATAAGATTTCCGAATCTACAGAAAGCATCCTTCATGGCATATATAGGAGGTACCGGAGGTCCACAGACAATGAAGCACCTTTTGGCAACCTCTGCGTCTATACTAGCCATAGGTTGTACAGGTGGTAACTTAACACACATTGAATGTTCTAAACCTAACGTAAAAATATGATTAAATAATATAATTATATAATATTGCATAACTCAGACAAAATAATGTCTCACTTGGCGCAGTCAGCCCTGCCGCTTGAATTAGGGACGTAGCTTGAGCAATTGTTTCAGCCAGGTGTGCTAAGTCTGTCCTAGCATTAGTGATTCCACCTGCCGAACTTCCAGGTTTTATCGAATTTTTTGGCGGCACGCTCGATAAATCTGGTTTCACTATCATCCTATGACCAGGGGGATATTCAAAACCATGAAACTTTTCTCTTGCATACGCTGCCGCGCTAGGATTAGAGTACACTACAACAGCCTGACCTCTTGGCATTCTATATCTTACATCATTCTTCAAATGACAATAATCCAATCCAGGTACAATGTCAAACAATTTCCATAATTGATCCTGATTCAATGCCGGATGCGCGATTACTTGTAAGTGTGTGTAACCTTCAGAATTAGGATAATTTGTGGCGATCTCTAAACTAATACTGCTCTTTCCAAAATTTGACGAACTATATCCCCCACTGGTGCTATCATAATGTGTAGATAGCCCATTATTAAATTTCACATCGGTGTGCTCAGGTTTCGGCTTTTTTGGTTCGGCAAAAACAGCTTTGTACTTTCTATCGCATTCTTCAAACGCTCTCGCTGCGCTGGAAACTTTCTTGAATTTCACATACCCGAAGCCTTTCGATTCGTTCGTATTTCTGTCTTTTACTACGGTTACATATTCTATTGGGCCAAACTTTGAGAATTCTTGCTGAAGTTCACTGTCCGTCATAGACTTGGGCAACACACAAAACAGACGAACCCACCTTTCCTCTTCGTTCGTTTCTCTTACAGAACCTTGATCCCGACTGAAATAAATATCTTCATTTTCATCCTTATAATTAAACAGATAAGTATAGCAATAAACACTTTTGATAATCAATTAAATACTTACTTTGAAGCGATCATTACTTTAATAGGTCTTCCGACTGAACCCAACATTTTTCCATTCATTTCTTCGAGAGCGAATGCTGCCTCCGATGTCTTCGAAAATTTTATATACGTAACTCCTACATAAACAATGCGTGTTACTTTTCAAGCACTTCAGTTATATGTGAGAAATACATAGTTGAATAATCGTTATTGGTATAAAGATGTATTGATAAGATTCGAGTGATGTGAAAAATGTTAAAAAATAAAGTAAAAGCTTATTGATTTCTTCTGAAGACAGGAGAAATTACCTTTATTTTCGCCTGTATTCCGATCTTTAACCACCCAAATGTCTTCGATCTTTCCAAATTTTTCGAAGGCTTTCCTGAGATCATCCTCCTCCAAACTTTTGTGGCATATGACAAATAAACGTGAATTTGGTGGATCATCATTTTTCGACCTTAAATCCGTTTGCGAATAATATGAATCCCTTTCCCTGTGATCAGCCATTTTGCAAATGAACGTTGCAGACTACGTCGCCCGTCTACGGTTAGTAAAGTAAACGCGGAGCCAGGGCCGGCAAAAATAGGGTTCCATTGATATCAGTTTTCTCGACAACTTCCATAATTTGACTGGTGAAATTAAATCATACGATAATAAATGCACTTAAAAACTTTTCGGAAATTTATGTTCCTTTGAAAGCAAGAAAGAAACTTTATAAATCTATTAAAATTTTACCTTTCCCAGAGTAAATTAAATTTTATATTACTGGATTAACATAGCACAAGCGTACGAATTTAATATACTTTTATATAAATAAAAATGGAAATATATAAGACGATGCGAGTTACATGGTTACATGTTCACTAATACGATAAAGTTTTATTTATCTTTAGTGACGCACGGCGCGGAATTATTTTTATTTGGATTTCCATTTCAGGCCATGCTGATCCTATTGTGAACTTGAATACTGGTTTGCTAAATTTATTAATGAACAATTAAGTACTTGTTAATTTGTATGATTGCGTTCAATAAAGGATTTAAAAACATTAAATGTATTTATCAATACATTGTAATTTTGCATCACAATTTGGTAATTATTGAATTGAATTTAGATAAGTTAGATTAAATTACTTCCGCATTGATTTCGTAAGTACGTAAATAAAGTGTTTTTTTCATATGAAATATTTGTAGCTAGCAGTATCCTAGTATCTATATGCATAAATATGCTTTCATTTTCTGACTACTACATGGTGCTTACATCCTATTTGGAAACGTAAATACGCATACCTTGCTACTTGCTGGCAATCAATATTATTAAAGATGATTCACAATTTGGGAGTCAAGAAAATTGCATTAAAAATTTGAGATGCTGTGCACCACCTGTGCTCCTTTTTAAAACGGCCCTGGCGTTTCGCGTTACGGAACAGTATAACCATCTCGCGGTCAAACAATGAAACTAATCTAGTCATTTAAATTCAAATAATCAACATTATTGTTTCAAACAAACGTAGTTTTCTTAGCCTCGGGGCAGAATTCTTTAATAATTGGTAGCTTAAATTCCAGCTTAAATTCCCAGCTATAATCTATAACAACATAAAAATAGTTAGACAACTTTCCCTACGAAGTAATTGTTAATAACAAATAAGCCAGAACAGGAATTGCTATGGATCAATACTATTTTATAGCTAAAACTTTTAGCTTTAATTTGAGCGTCGATTTATTAAAAAATTTAATCTAGAAACAGAGAAAGGTGTACTTCTTTGAAACGCTAATGTTGACTAGATGATGAAATTTGTTTCAGTGTTTGACCGCGAGATCGTTATAGCGTCGCGTTGCACAAAACGCCAGGGCCGTTTTAAAAGGGAATCAAACCATGGATGAAGTTGTATTTTTTAGAAATTAAATTTTATTCGATATTCTTTCGCAAGCATTTACGTATTATCAAAAATACATATTTAAACATTTACCATTTACAACATTAACTGCAAGTCCTGTATATACACTTAGATACTCATATCTGAGTTCTTTTATACATCATACGTGGAAGCAGATACATTTCCACCATGGCCAGTCCAATTTGTATGCACGAATTTCCCTTCTTGGCCGAGTAATTCATAAGTATGGGCTCCAAAGTAATCGCGTTGAGCCTGAAGCAAATTGGCTGGAAGACGCGCAGTTCTGTAGCCATCGTAGAAAGCTAAAGCAGTCGACAAAGCCGGAGTGGGAATGCCCAATGTTACAGCTGTAGATACTACTGTCCTAGCGCTAGCTTGGCATTCTTTCATTGCATTGGCAAAGAAATCATCCAGCAATAAATTGGAAAGTTTCGGATTTTTGTCGAATGCTGCTTTAATATTTCCCAAGAAGACACTAAACATAAGAAAAGCACGAATCAGATATTACAATACATTTAATTTGACAAATTACTAAGAGGAAAACAAAATATACCTTCTGATAATACAGCCCCCTCTCCACATAAGCGCGATACCACCGTAATTAAGATTCCAATTATGAACTTTAGCAGCTTCCCTCAGTAACATAAAACCTTGTGCATAGGAAATAATCTTGGAAGCGTAGAGAGCTTTCTTCAAATGATTCAGAAATTCTTTCTTATCACCCTGATATACGGCATCAGGACCTTTCAATACTGTGCTTGCTTCTATTCTCTCGTTCTGTAAAGCAGAAAGGCATCTAGCAAAGACTGATTCTCCTATCAGAGTTACAGGTACTCCATAATCCAAAGCTGCAATAGCCGTCCATTTTCCAGTTCCCTTTTGTCCAGCTGTATCTCTAATACGTTCTAGTAAATACCCCTTGCCGTCCTTGTACTTGAGAATGTCCCTGGTAATTTCTATTAAAAACGAATCAAGTTCTCCCTTGTTCCATTCATCGAACACCTGACTCATCTCCTCCGGATTAAGATTTAAACCGTTTCTCATAATGTGATACGCTTCGCAAATAAGTTGCATATCACCATACTCGATACCATTGTGTACCATTTTTACAAAGTGTCCAGCACCCGTTTCTCCGACCCAGTCGCAACAAGGTTCTCCATCAACTTTTGCGCATATGGACTAAAACAATAATTCAAGAGTAATGCCTAGCTTATTTTATTAGCTGTCTAAATTAAAATTTTACCTGGAAGATATCTTTAATATGTGGCCAAGCTTTTGGATTTCCACCGGGCATTAAAGATGGTCCGTACCTGGCTCCATCTTCACCTCCACTAACTCCGCTACCAACAAACAAAATTCCTTTCTTTTCTAACTCCTTGGTTCTTCTTTCAGTATCCTGATATTCTGAATTACCACCATCAATTATAATATCCCCAGCGGATAATAGGGGTACTAATTGTTCGATAAACGCATCCACAGCAGCACCAGCTTAAGAAATGAAATTTAGTTATTAGAATTATATTGAGAAAAGAATTGGAATCGTATAAGCATTATAAATGTTGTATCATTAATTGATTCAATGATGATACATGAATTTTTAAATGGTATAAGATTGATAAAAATATAAGATAACGTTATTTTTATATAAAGTATACCTTTCACTAAGAGCATTACTCTCTTTGGAGATTTCAATTTGTCTACCATTTCCTTTAGTGAATAAGCACCAACAACTTTTGTGCCCTTCGCTTCATTTTCCAAGAAAGATTTAACTTTATCCGTTGTACGGTTGTATGCGCAAACAACGAACCCATGGTCATTCATATTCAGGATTAAATTTTGGCCCATAACGGCCAGGCCGATGAGGGCAATATCTGCAACACTAAGGCAATATGTCTTAAGAAAATTAAAATTACTTAACAATACATATTTCAATGTACAAATGCAGCAGAAGAATTTCCTTAGACAAAACACAGTAAATGTTTTTCTAGATTATACTTCGTCATTTATTCTTAATTAACAAAGTTATTTATAAAGACCGACATGGATGCATATTAAAATAACTGCATGGGGAAAACTTATTGTTAGATAAATATCAATAAAAATCTTTAAATAAATAAAAATTTGTTATTTATCGATGATTACTCACGGTTGACTCATTTTAATAAATAATTTTTGAAAATTCTTATGTAATTTGCCGTTTTTAGCGCGATATCAAGACGCAACAAGTGGCTAAATACTTCTGCACGAAGATCAGGAGTGAACATTCATTCTCGAGTAGCTTCGAAATCAGCCGACGTTTCGTAAGCCAATCGCAATGCACACCAAGGTCAGCCTGGAGTCAACACTATGTGAACACTACTATATGTATAACAGATCCATATCTTTATCATTATTTAGATAATTAAAATGATAGAAGAATCAATGTTACCGAAAAAAATTACTTTTACAAACGTATAGTATTATGTCTTTTTTTCATACAAATTTCTTATTAGCAATATTACGAAATTTCCGTCACGTAACTTATTATTGAAAGAAATACCAACTCACGGACCGTAATGAATTCATTGTAAATTAATGACAATGCATTGAACAACTTTGTTGTAGAATTTCAAAGCCCGACTTCATTACATAAAATACAACAGTTGTAAAATATGTGCAATACTCAGTTATAAACAATAAAACTATATTTGAGCGAACTTTATACTTTTTTTTACGCTTATATAACGCATAACCAGTTTTTTTTGGAAGAAAGGAAACAGATAATGATTCAGCGAAATCGCCCAGATAATCTTGTCCGGGAAGGGCTAAGCATTTCAAGTTGGATTCCTATTTAACCGCGCTTGACCAGGAGTTTCTTTTTCATCCAATCACCGTATACGTATACAAGACTGACGTTACTTTCGGTTGCTGCCAGAAGATCATTGGATGCCTGCAGCGTATGGATATTTTAATTGGAAACGCAACATGTCGCGATTTGCTTGATTAGATTAGGGAAGGTCTTCGTATATTTCTTTCGTTTTAGAGTTGTCCTTAGTGAGTTTCTAGCAGTTTTAAACAGTTCTTGAATACACGTTTCGCACTTATGGTGCGCCAACGATGACGCTAATTTGTCAGAGAGATGTTGGGAAAGGATTTGATAGTAAAGTGAACATAACCCTTTGACAATGATATGCCCCACTTCTGAATCCAAGTACATAGTTTTTATCGAGAACAAGACTGCACAGAAATACAATTGAATAAACATCGTTAGTATTTGGGTTGTTTAGTGCTTTAGTCAATATGGGATTGTTATTCGCAAAACTGTGGAGCTTCTTTGGCAATGAAGGTAAATTTGTCGTAATGTAGTAACAGTATTGGCGTCACACTATTCTACTACTTTGTGTGTCCCGTTATACGAGCAATATTAACACAATGCATTTTTATTTAACATGTGAAAGCGATCACCTATTTTATATGTAAGAGATTAAAAATTAAGCGTCGATTATTTCGAGCTTGTCTTGCTCAAGATCGTATGTAAACTTCGACAGGCTCGCTTGTCAGTGGAGTTTATCGCACACAAAGAAACGATAATAAATTTGGTCCAATAATGTTTAATTTATATTGTCCTAAGTTGTGCTTTGCAATATTTACGCATTAAGGGAAATCTTTAATAAAACAATACACTTTATTTATAAACAATTCGTAGTTATATCATAATTATGTAAAGAGAAAGTAGAAAGTTGTACATCTAACATATGTTACTAGAAAGGAATGTAGAAAATTAAACTGTATTTTATCTGTTCTATTGTATATATCTAATATATATTAACAGGTGTTTAATACAGATTGTTTGAAGATTATTAGAATTTTAAGTAGAACAGTTATTCGTACATATGGTTTTTATTAAACCACAAGTTAATTCTGGTTAAATTGTTCTTTCAGAGCATAAGATAGTTATGGTAGGTTTGGACAATGCTGGTAAAACAACCATATTGTACCAGTTTCTAATGAACGAAGTTGTCCATACGTCGCCAACCATTGGATCCAATGTCGAAGAAGTTGTTTGGAAGAATATTCATTTCATAATGTGGGACTTGGGCGGACAACAAAGTCTAAGAGCTGCGTGGTCCACTTATTATACAAACACGGAATTTATAATTATGGTTATAGATAGTACGGATAGAGAAAGGCTAGGGGTAATAAGGGAAGAACTATACTCGATGCTAAACCATGAAGAATTAAGTAAAGCTAATGTCTTAGTTTATGCTAATAAGCAAGATTTAAAAGGCAGCATGACGGCTGCAGAAATTTCCAGACAATTAGACTTGACGTCGATTAAGAAGCATCAGTGGCATATACAAAGTTGTTGCGCGCTTACAGGAGAAGGGTAAGAAGAGAATGTAACTGTACGGCGTTAGTAATTTTGGAGGCACAGCAATTATTTGGTTAATAATGTTTTAGACTTTATCAAGGCCTCGAATGGATCGTCGGACGTTTAAAAAAGACATGACGCACGCTATGAGGATTCATTTTAAATGTAATCAAATATTTAAAATGAAAAGTACACTTTGAATGTAAGTTACTGTGCCACTTAACGATTGTACAAATGATGCAAGGATGGATGGATCACTTTTCCAATGGTACACTAGCTTTACAGCATAACTTGAAATGTAACTGCGTATACCAATTAAAATTACTGTTGCAGACATAATGTATCTATCAAATGGTGGACGGGTAAATTTTGTCTCATCTATTAATGTTATATAAAATGTAACGGCAAATGATCATTATAATATCAAAGTAATCCTTCGATTTTTCTCGGCGTAAAATGTATTTAAAACGTCGTGTTACAAGAGAATGAGAAAATTTAGAGTATTAAAAGATATAGAAAATATTGTTACAGTAAAAGAATTATTTATGGCAAATGTTTCTTTTATCTGTGTATAAAAAAGATGTATGTGCATATTATGGACATTTTATCGAAAGACTGCTAACTTTAGTATACATATATCACCTATAAGTAGTACATCCAATTACTTATAGCTGTAAATGTTCTATTAAAAAATTGCAGTCTAAAATGTAACAAATAATACTTTTTGATTTAGTAACAATGGGAAATAATGCATGCATATTGGAGGATAAAAATTGAACGTTGATCCCGTCCACCTGTGTTTATATAAAAGCAGATTATTTATTCATACTGTTCGGTTAATTTGCGGATAAATTTTGTTTGGCCTGTGCAATTTCCAAAAATATATCTATGTACATAGTTTTTTATACTCTGCATTAATAGCAAACGATTGTAAAAAGTAAGCTCCGATTTAGCACGAATTAAAACCACAAATATTTTTCCAGTTTCTGTGTACGAGTCTAAATATTTCTTAGTGCTTGATACGGAAAATGTTTTAGATGACTTCATCGTAATGCTATTCAATCGATCTAATTAAACATTTAGAAGCAGGAAACTGCTCTGTGATACATATAATTCAACAGTGAGGTGGTTGTTTGTTGGGAACATTTAATCTGATTTCTACGAGAAATCTACGATTACATCTACATCTACAAAATCAATTTTGTTGTAAAATACCTGATGTTTTTTTTAGGCAATATCTACATTTCTTTTTTAAACTCTTTAGATTTTTAGTGAACCAATTGACAGCTGTTTCGATAATTTTATTTACCTTACGATTATGATATTTAAATTTTCTGTAGGTAGAAATATCCCAGTATTTAAGGACTAGTGAATCTTAAACCGTTAATTCATATGAAGAAGATAGTTATAGAAATTGTTAAGATCATTGTATGAAGAAAAAAACAAATGCCGTCTAAAGTCAGAGTGAGATCATACGTTTAATATTTCGCAAAAACAAACAGTAGTTTTCTCATATTGAGAATGAAAGGAAATAATTGTCTGAACTATGACATATTACTATGAATATACAATATTATTATTATTTTATACTCTCGTTAGCACAGTTTTAATTATATTACGATTTCGGAGTACTAGTTACAGGTTGTGTTTTTGTTTAACTATACAAGTCTTATGAATCGGAATACATTTGTGCAAATTTAAGCTTTGTATATGATTTAATTAACCGATTGAAAATGCAAAAGTTATCCAAATCTTTAGTTTTAAGCGGTACGCTGATAATTGATTTATGTAGTGATTATGAAATATTTGTACACATGATTGTTAATTAATATAAGGAATGAGATTAATTGTAAAACAAATTTATCAAATCTTTTGCGGGACGCAGACAAAGAATCATGCATGTATTATAACTTCTTGAATATAGAATTTCATATTTCCTTTGGTTTTATTCTGTATTTATATATTATATATTGCCGGACGTCATTAATTAAAAAAAGAAACGTGGTATAACAACATGCAATTACGAGGAAAATTATGTACATGTTCTATTAATTACTTCGAATAAATGCACAGTAAATTTTTCACTCTGTCTTCGTCATTTACATATAATAATTTTCTTTATTAACGAATAGCGAAATTAATGATCGGGGTACGCGGTAAGATACGAAAGGTGGAAGTTAATACAATTTTTAAAGATGTGTTTATTTTCACGTTTATTATAAATAACGTATCGCACACACTCACTCATTCTTATAACAATGGATCTACCACTGGTCACCGCTTTTTCTTTTCTTTTCTAAATTTGTATTAACTTCAATGACTCGATCTGATTGGAGCCTCATTTTATCATGATTTCGAAGAATCTAAGACCAACAATCGGTGCGCTACCACTGCAATACCGTTTACATACTTCGTTAGCCCTATTTCTTTTGCTATTTTACACAGTTCACTAACAATAAGTGCAATTACTATTCATTGATGTCTGCCTCTAGACTGATTCTTACTATATCGCGCAATGCTTATTATCGTGATAACAGCGGTAAAGATACTTTTATTGTTATCCAATTATATTTTAAATGTTCTCGATATTTTCCTGGCAGTGCTTATTCAACGTATAATACATGACAAATGTTCATTACGCACACCTACTATTGCATTGCTCGTTAAATTTTATTACAATGATTGTATCGTTTTTATCTCTACAATTGTCCCTATTAAGTTAAACGTAAAGCGACAAGTATATTTACAATGATCCATGCCTACTGTTAATGCGTGTAGAAGTATTTTTTTTTGTAAGACCTCGGTATTTAGAGCTACGTATACGAGGCCGATGCATAGTTTTCGTATTTGCCTTTACATCGCAAAAACTTTACCCAATGCGAATGATATCTGTGTTGCAGACCAAAGAATATAAGTAAAAGTTTTTACGATACAATACACGGTGAAAATTGTTTTTTTCTTTCTTAAATAACAACGTTCGAATAATCGATCGACGCAGAAGACGATTTCAAATACTTGGCCTCACTGCTTTTTAATAAGATTCAGTGATTGAAACGACTTCTTTGAAGTCATATCAGAATGAGCTTGAAAAATGAGTTCGAGAAGGTATTACACATTTTCTTCGTTCTTGAAGGTGTATGATGATGGTGTGACACGAAGTTAAAAGGTTTCCTATGTCCTCGGTATTCTTTTTTTCATAAATAAAAACGTTGCTTAAGCTTTTTTGACAGATTTCATGAGGAGATCGGTGCTGAGAGATTTGGGCCTTTCGATGGGAAGGCCGAGAGCACGATCCCAAACGAGGGCTGCGAGCACACCAAGGGCTCGAGACACTCCGAACAGGACGGTATAGTAATTCATCTCCTTCATTCCATAGTATTGCAATAGAACTCCCGAATGAGCATCTACATTTGGCCACGGGTTCTTCACCTTACCAGTTTCCAAGAGAATGGGAGGAACTACTTTGTAAACTTGAGCAACGAGCTGGAAGTACACCAAAATTTGCATCAATTAAAAAGAATCGATAATAATACTTACGTTCGTGTAAATCGTTTTTTCCCCCCTTTTAATTTACCTTGAACAATTTGTCATCCGGCAAATGTTTCAAAGCGAATTCCCTCTGGCACGTGTATCTAGGATCAGTCTTTCTCAGCACAGCGTGGCCGTATCCAGGGACGACTTGTCCACTCTTGAGCGTGTTCCAGATGAAGTCCTTCAGCTTCTCGTCGCTGGGACTGTCTCCGACCTGAGCGCGCAGCTTCTCCAACCACACCAATACCTCCTGATTGGCGAGACCGTGGAGAGGCCCGGCCAGACCGTTCATGCCGGCCGCGAACGAGAGGTACGGGTCGGACAGTGCCGAGCCCACCAAGTGGGTGGTGTGCGCGGAAACGTTTCCACCCTCGTGGTCGGAGTGTATCGTCAGGTATAAGCGCATCAGTTCGATGAATTGCTGGTTATCGTAGCCGAGCATGTTCGCGAAGTTCCAGGACCAGTCTTTGCCCGCATCGACGGATCCCAAGCCTTTACCGCCCTTGTAGATATTCCTGTAAATTGTCGCGGCCACCACTGGCAACTTCGCGATCAAGTTCATCGAGTCCTCGTAGACCGTCTCCCAGTATTTGCTTTTATGTACACCTTTTGTGTACGCCTTGACGAACTCGCTCTCGCTGTTCAACAGAGTGATGGCAGCGGAGAATTGGGTCATGGGGTGAAGCGACTTGGGGAAGTTGTTCAGAGCTTTCACCACGTGATCAGGCAGCGCGCTTCGGGAAGCCCATTCCTGGGACAGTGCTTTCGCTTGGGCATCCGTGGGGACGTCGCCGGTGATCAGCAGCCAGAAAAGACCTTCCGGGAGTGGTTCCTCGCCGCCCTTAGCCTTCGGCAACAGCTTCTGGCACTCGGGGATGGACTTTCCACGGAACCTGATACCTTCCTCCGGGTCGAGGACCGACGGTTCCCATACGAGTCCTTTGATTCCACGCATACCACCGTACATCTAACGAGCAATCAAAGGTCACGTCATCGGCTGCTATCAGAGTCAAGGGTACACGAGTCAAAGAAAAAAGGAATGAGGTTCATTGACATTGATCTGTGATGTAACGATAGTTACTACAGCTGCACTTTGATCTCGTTCGAGTGATACTTTTCATTTCATTTTGTATATGAATGGTGCAAACAAAAAATTGCACCACTAATATGACCATATATATTAATATATATAATCGTAGAAGTTTTTCTGTATGCCGGTGTCATGGACCACAAGCGGTCACTCTCGAAGAAATTACCGTAAATGTGATGTCGACCAGATAAGAGTTCATAGAATTGTGATATAAAAATCACGGGTATATACAATGTATGAATGTGTATGATTAGTAAAACGAGCAGAATTTTTCCAGCGGCTAAGAAGTAGTGACTGTATCGTGATCACATGATAAGCACGCGATGTACGCTCATCTCGCGGCCCGACTCGTATCCATCTGCAGGAATCTTATCATTGTCAGAAAAAAAAAAAAAAACGGCACGCTCTACTGTGCTCCTCTTCCACGTGCTGTAATATGCTGATACGCAATCTTTGCCTTGTGACGTATCGCATTCGCAACGCGTACGTAACAGCTTCGATCATTTATACGCGGTTACAGATGATGAAAAATGGGAGACGGAATTGGTGCTAACGAGAAAGTTCATACCATGTCCACGGTGACCTCTCCAACTTTGGTGGATCCATGCTCTTTACGGAACGCCTTCACGCGTTCCTGTTCCTTTGGAATCTTGTCCGTCAAGACTTTCTTCAGATCAGTAGAAGCATCGCTCAATTGCCTGAGGTATACGGTGGTCGTGATTTTCTGCAAAAGAAACGAAATTCGTCAACGGCTGTTTCTCGGGCCAATCAATCATGATTTGCTGCAGATGTTTCTAGCGAAAATTAATTGCGAGTAGAGAAACGCTAGGGAAGAAAATGCCACAGGATATTTCAGCTTGACGGCGTAAACATTTCTACGATTTCGTGGAACAATTTTTCTTGCTCGAACCAATCAATGTAATTAAACATTCATTACGGGAAGAACTCGGGTACCAGTATCAACGCTGTCGCATTTTGACGAACGATCGTGAGTCAGTGGATGGATTACGTAAAAAGAACGAGTGGCATATAATAATGTATTTGCCTCGGTACAACATGCACGTTGAAGATGAACTTCCGCGTGGATGTAACGTAAAAATTGTTGTTTGGGAATATGGTAGAAAATTGGCTAAGCAATAAAGGTTTTCTCATTTTTAGTAAGTAAATAAAAAAATCATTTGTGCATCGTGCTCGTATATGGCTTTATTAGTACTACATATACTTGATATTCAAATTAGAATAATAAACGAAGCCTACAAAAGACGATAAAAGATTGATATTCTTAATTAATCTTCACACTTGTACCGTGTAATGTGCTTCTCGAAAGATTCATCGATCATGGGAGCTCTGACAATTCATGAACACTGACCTCGGGTCATGGGGTCTCGCATTAAAGTTCATTATCAGAATGTAGACCTTGGCGTAATACACCGGAAAACGCTGAATTCAATCGTGCTACATATTGCGACTGATATCACGCAACCCTTTAACAATGCCCGCGTGTTACATGAACAGAATATACTTCCCCAATTATTTTTCTCGAATTCTTTTATCGCCCTCCTCGTTCATATTTTTGGAGCGCTATTGCACCGATCGGACCGGTCCGTCGATAATATAATCAAGCTGAAATTAGCCGTCCGCATTCTGGCGCTTTGAAAGAAAAAAAAAAAAGAATTATTTCGAAAACTCGCGTGAAGCAGTTAGATACGTCGATAATACAATCATACGACTTCTCTTCTTTCTTCTTGCACGACTATTGCGAGTATTTTTAGTCTTCTTCGCATTTTTCTACCGCTAAACATCAGCGACGAACACGGGGAATCATTGTCTGCAGAGCGGCGCAGGAATCTCTAGATAACGGTAAATGCAGACCAAAGCTCGGAGAGCAAACATCGATTCACGAGCACATTTTGCAACGCGAGTGAGGAATTGGGTCGAGGTGAAATTACAGCGGAAAGGTGCAAAGACTGGGTCTTCTACATTTTGATAGTTGCTCTCGCGTTTAATTCCGGAATCACGATTTGTATTGATCGATTTGGTGACCCTCTGTGTATAACTTCTTAAAATTAATTAAAACAAATTTCCATAGAAAATTCAATTCGTTCACCCACGTGTGTCCTCTCGAATATGTACCGCCAGTTTTACGTAAGCACACTGACCATACATACATGTCTCCGCGTGAAACATCTTTGGAGAATCATGTGCTGCCGGATGCGAGTTGTTCGCGACCTTGATCTTTCCATTAAATTTATCATTCATCATATGAATTCACTACGCGTGGCAATTGACCGCGTACACACCGAGCCCCTTCAATTATACATATACGATTAATTATTACACCTAAGATCGACCATTTACATAATAGTCTACTCTATACATTTTCTTTGTCGAAATACAATTGGTGTCTAACGAAAGTATTGAACACATTGAACATTTGAGTTATATTCAACCCCAAGCTAGAGGCAAATGTACTATAAAAAAAGGTGTTACACTTTGTATCATTATATTCTCGGATTCTACATTGTTACGAGTGCAAGGGTTCACCTAGAACATTATTAAATATACGCACGATATTAAATCTGGATAGTAGCCAAAGTTCCGAGTTGGTCCTCGGCTAAGAATAAATAGTTTCACGTGTTCTATAATGTAGCCCGTGCCATATGTATAACACACACGTGATAAGAAAATTGGAAGCAAGAATGTGTCCTTCGCGACACGATGATATTCAATGTCACAGAAACTATTATCTACAGCTCCATGGGACACGTGGAATTTAAAGTGTCAGCAAAAAAAAAAATCTACAGCTTCAAAAGAATGCCGCATCGTCAAGTTTCAATATTATTAATTAAGAAAGACCAGGTGTGTCAAACGTGATAACAATACACTTTAGATACTTTACCGAATGCCAGGAAATGTTTGAACACGGAAGTCTCTAATTAGCTTTCACATATTACTCGTTATACGTAACGACTCGTGCTATAATGTAGGTAAAAATTATCTGCCGAGAATGGCTTATCGATTACCAATGCAAAATTGAAACGATAATGTGCGGTAAGCTACGGATTAGTACATACACGTACATGGCAAGAATTTACAGACCCGAGTACGGGTAACAATATGCTTGGCGCGTAACATAAGATGGGTATCAAGTTGTAACCACAACGATGTAACGAAATACTAATTGAACAGATTGACGGTGACTTTTATTTCCGCTGCGCGTATCATTGCGAATCGGATCGGGACACAAACCCAGATCGATCCAACTCCTTTGTCATCAGTTACTTCATTAGCTCGAATTATCGTTCCAAAATATTTTTTATTCTGTACGCGTACACAGATAGTGGCAACAGAAATGTGCAATTATTATTTTAGTATTATGGCAAAGGTCGAAATTTTGTAATAATGTACATCTTAAATTCAATTATCATCATGGTTCGAGGATTGTGTTGCTTCCTACTTGAAAATACGAATAAAGTATAAGAACCTATATTTTCACTGTGGTATGTCGAGTGCAATGATATCTTGTAGATGTAAATGAACTTTTATTCTGAGCGAGAAGTCGCAATTTTATGTTTAGCTACCCACGAGACGCAGTAATTACATTACATTAACTAACAAATCACCAGATAAACAGAGAATGAACGAGGAAACTACATGAGCGGGCATTTAAATTTCGGAATAGAGAAGTGATTCTTTTGAACGGAAATTATTCTATGTGTTCATAGATTTGACGTCATTCATCGAGCGCTATCCGTCTTTACATCATGCGACAGACATCATTTGTACCAGTAGCTAGCTGTTCATACTTCCTACTCCCTGATGATTTATGCTCATCGTTCTGACGCGTACAATTTCAAAGGTTTCCTACGGCAATTCGCGTACGTAAAACGAGACAAGCCGTTAATTAATTCGCGCGAGATTCGGTGTTATCAAGTGCAAGCATACTCACAAAAATGAGAATTTACAAGAGGAGAAAGGAAAAGCTACTTTCCTTTCCGAGATAAAGACAATTATTTGCTGAGCTTTGCTGAACATATCCGCTGATTACAATTCGTTAGGTTTACCGCTGAAAGAAAGGCATCATTGTCGCTGAACATCGAAATTTCACGAAATTGGTGAACTTTCGTTTTTGTCTTTTTTTTATGAACGATCTGCTTGGTCGTGAAAAATTCACACGGCGTCGCATCGAGCAAACGTAGATGTATCCCACGGTGTCGTTGTAGAGTTTTATCATTGAACTTTGGGTAAGGCGCGTCGACGTTACCGCTGTATTCGCTTGCATTAGGTCAATCCAATTACGCATTATTACGTTATCGCGACACAACTTCATCGTTTATTGATACTTCGACAGGGGAATGTTGAACATTATCTTGTATTGTCTGGACGCGTGCAAATCGATTACTTTCTCAGAGTAATCGGGGAGTTTGGACGAATTGTGATTTGTACGTTGGATTTGCGCTTTCACGTTCAAGTGATAAGAACGCCTGCCGATCTCGAGCAACTTTCTATAGCAAATTACGGGCCTTGTTCTCTTCGGCAGTGTCAGGTTTTTCCTTGAAGTGATTATGACGTCACGTAATAGAAATTTTCCTTTTACTCGGGAGGATAAATGAAGGCAGCGTGCAGCTTGCTTGGGACAGAAGTGCACAGATATTTCGTACGAGTGCGCATTTCAGCGAAACGAAGACCTTTGACCTCGTTTTCTTTCTTGACCGGGAACTGGTTGACATGGTTCTTCCATTTTGTTCCATCAAGAAATTTTGTTGTTTAAATTACTCTTGCCTTGTATCTGCTCGATCGAGTGATACCAACGCGAGGAAATTCTCAGAGTCAATGCACCGTAGATAGAACACGAGTCTGATTAATTTATTGTGCAAAACGAGAATATGAAATATGCAAAAGCATTGTAATAGAGTCGATGGTATTGGTACAATAAACAAAAGTAATGCTTCGGTTATCTCTTATCATTCGCTGCTTGATAACCAGATTGAATCAGTGTAGATTGTAATTAATCTGGATGCCGTATTTTCGATAGATGCAAAAATGAAATACTAAAAATGCAAGGTGAACGCGTGCTAGTCATTATCCTTGAATTTGTCTGTCCCTCTCAAATAGCTGGAAAAATGTCCTCAAATTTTGCTCTTCTCCTACACGTTTATTAATGCGCAACACCTGTCGTTGCAATAATTGAATGAAATAGTATAGAACGTTCTGAAAGTTTCCTTTAGGATTCTTTTACTTTTGTACGTGCGTGATTGAAGAATAACAAAAGAATATCAAATTCCACGCGAGTTTCATCGATGGAAAAATGATTAAAACATCTCTTGAATCTCTGAAATTATCATCTGATCAAGACCCATTGTCACTTCCTTTCATTAATCGTCGGCGATATTGTATAGAAGACCCGATAGCGTTCGTTATCTTCGATTGCATAACGAAGAAGCATGTGAAGGGCATTACCAGATAGATCATACCGGCGAACTACAATTATCTAATTCGTTTCGCGCCATATAATCGTCGAACGGCGCTAGAACGATCGTGCGGAGGGTGTCACGCATGATCCAATCTTTATTAACCCTGAAATTCAATTATCTTGCCGACAACTAGGCGTGTGTGTCTTCAGCATTTAAATTAAAATGTTGAACTTGAAATTTTCAATGTGCCGATATTGCACAATTTCCTTGTTTCAATTGTTAATATTTTCTTTTCGACACAGAAAGAGAGATAAGTAAATGAAGGAAATAAGGAAGCTTCAATAATGTCTAATTTATAACTGTTATCTAATTATTTATAAAACGGGCGTTAATAGATTCTTCTATGTTGAAGCAATCAGAAGGTGAGATTGAAAATTTAAATATATTTAGATATATGTTGCAGAACGTGTCAAGTGAAGGCGAATGTTAATAATAAACAATTTAGTACTGTGTCGAATAGGAAAAGAGGCACAGCCCTGAGTGTATTACGCGGATCCGAAGGTTGTGTTCGTGTATCTATGATATTAGGTAATCGCCGAGCCACCCAGAAGTTGAGTGAGCAATTTCCGAATGTGCCAAAAGTTACAATGGATGTACGTAAAATTTTTACTAAATGGGCCACTCATTGTTAATCAGTCCGAAAAGTCGAACCATTCGTGGAAATAAATGTTAATGAATGCTAATAACATTTAGTTCAAAACTGTTATTCAAATTGATTTTGTGCAATTTCAATACATCTATTTTTAGCCTAATAAGATGATACTGTAAAAGACGTGTTACATACACAATATATTAATTATCTAAAGTCCTTCAATGTTTCAAGAGATCCACGTGATTATAACATGCGAGTTCGAGGATATACGGTCGGATGTGGCGTTGGCTATATGGAAGTCGATGATAGCAAGGAAACCGCTCTAAATAAAAAGTAACAGTTTGAGACTGCACAATCAGTGAGAGATATGATCGGCGAGCAGGTGTTTGGCAAATGGAGATAATAAAGGATGAACCAATGTGGTTCAAGAGGACGGAACAGATTTTGACCTCGAATTCGTTCTAAAATTATCGTCCCTTGCGAAATTATAATGCCGTGCACTACTCAATGGACATTGGTGTCGACGTGAGAGATTCTTAAGTATTTCGTACACTGATCGTGTAGGGTTGTGACCTACAAATACTCGTGGTGTTACGATATGACACGAAACCATTTTGATAAAGGGATATAATCCTGGCCAGCCAAACGCTACCAGTAGCAGACGTGCGATTACAACAATTCGTGGAAACGTAAATCTCGATAGGCTTCATTTTCAGTGGACTTATCATTTCATTTCCAATTGCCAATGAAAGGAGACCATAGTTTGCACTTGTTCTACCTATCTGATACGCAGCCACGAGGGATTCCATGTTTTGATCGATTAAGGGAGGAAGAGTGTGTCAATTTCCGACGTCCATTCATACGTTTTGCGAGCATTTCAAATGCACTTTTGCTACGAATCACTTTACAACGAAAAGTGTAATCATATAAAAAAAAAATGATATTTTAATCTGACGTTTTCATTAAGAATTAGCTAAAATCATAAAAGAATCGGGGCAAAGAAAATGTTTAATACTTTCTTTCACATATTACGTGAACATTCTTTTATCGTAATAATTGAATAAATTAATTTCGTTTGAATCTTAGATCTGTGATAGATTGTGGCCAATAATTGTGAGTCCCCCAAATTCCTGTTACGTAACTGCGATTAAGCTTGGCTAAATTAATGTCAAGTTCTGCCGATTGGGTACACTTTGCGACACCCGATATATAATTGAATAGCAATTTTGTAATAATTTATGAAGTTTTGGAAATTACATAGATGTAATTTTTCATATCACCCATACGTACATCGAATGAATCTATTCGGTAAGATGTCAGCGCGCTGGAGGTATTGCTCCGAAACAATATGCATTTTTGGAGCTTCACTCAAAGGTGTTTCGGAGCACCACACGTTTACAGTGCGTCATACATCCTTGGACTCCAAATCATACGCAGTCAGTTCGTTCCGTTTCTTAATTAACATACACTTACATAATTCGCGAATATTAATATTGCCGAGGCTTTTCCGCAAATTTAACTCGGATCATATCGTAGAACAGTTACTAGACTATCGGTCGATAGAACGCCTACTTGGTATCCAGAGCGTAGCGTCTTGTGCATTAAAGTAAAGTTGCCGTGTCCCGAGAAGGATAAATGATTTTTATTCTTGCATGATTATCCATACAAAAGTCCACATTGCTCTTTCGAAGCATAATAATTCGGATTAAACACCTGCTTGCCGCTCGAATTTCGCACCGGAACAACGTGCATTTGTTTCGGAGTCATTCAAATATCATATCGTATAGAGAGGTGAATCAATTTTCGATAAATTGGTTTGCCACGTACCTGAACCTCCAGACAACGTTTTGGACTGAAACGGAAGAGGGCCATTGTTCTTTTTATCCTGGCTTATGGATCCTGCCTCTTTTTCTGGTTACCGTCACACCGAATACCCGACTGACCACGCGGAGCTCTGGCGCCCAACTCAACTAACTCCCTTATTCCGTCCGTCACGAAATTTCCACAGCGCATGCGTATATCAGCAGGTATTTCTCGAAGGATTATATCTTCAAATTCTGCCACGTTGCGTTCAGAAAATGTCTCGATGCAGTTTTGTGATTGCGTTGAAAAACTGTACGGTAATGTACAACGATAGTATCATCCAGAGTTATTGAACTACTACTAATTTTAATAATGATTCCACGTAATTAATGCCATGAATTAAATATTACAATACTTTGGAACTGTTTCGGTATAGGGAATTTTAATGCATGGCAATTAACGTAGAGTTTGGCGCGTAAAATGATTTGATTTAAGTAGAATGAAATATATTTGTTGAAAATATTTTTCTTACGGATGGTATTGTATCAATATAATTATTTAATTACTTTTTCTATCCTTGCTCATTGTCGATTGGACAGTGAAAGATATTTAGTGCATCACATATTTCCGAAGCTGATGATATTCTGCAATTTACAAATATATACAGTCATAAATTTTTGTATTACGTTTATATTATTGAAATTAACTTTTACCTATTAAGTGTGAACAAATGAAATCCACAAGTAGTTTTACTTGCAATGATTTCCTTTATCATGTTTATAGATAGTTTTAATCCAAAATTGCATACTTCATCATCGTTATCCTTTATATGCTGTAGAGTTTCCAGAATAACTTTTGGGACTCTAAAATTACAAAGTTTCGCCATTTTTTCAAGAGACACGTAACTTGGAATAGGAAAAATTCCCGGGATAATAGGAACGTTGATTCCAGCATTTTTGCAATCATTTACAAATTTAATAAAAATACCAGCTTCAAAGAAAATCTGCGTTATTATAAAATCAGCACCCGCATCAACCTTCAAGAAAAATTAACATGAATATATTAATTTCAAAGTCTATTAATCAGTAACAAAATAAAATGAAACAATTACTTTTTCTTTTAAGTAATACAAATCCATTTCTTTAGATGAGGATTCCGGATGCATTTCTGGATAACCAGCGACGCAAATACAAAATATGTTGCCAAATTCTTTTCTTATAAAACGTATCAAGTCAACTGCGTATGGAAAATCGTTCTTTGCACTTGTAGAATCTAAAATTTTGTATATATCGGATGTAATCAATCGAAATTGATAAAATACATTGCAAAAGTATTCAATTACCTCCTCTCAATACAAAAATATTAGTTATACCATATTCCAGCGTTTTGTTTAGTATAATTTTTACATCAGCAAAAGTCAAATCATTAGCTATGAGATGAAGAAGTGTATTGTTCGGATAAATTTTAAATATATCCAGAGACGAGTAGTCTTTTGCTTTATTGTTCATATGGTATGTTATCGCATAGAAAAGTGGTTGATATTTATTCATCTCTGTAAAAAAACTAACAACCAAAGTTCTTATAAATAAAAGCATTTATAAATCACGTAGACAAAATTGGCATAAGTATACGAACCTTTGATAGAAATCAGGATTCTTTGCACGAGTAACTTCGAAACTACAAAATATAGTGTTTGTATCAATTACGTTTTTCAGTTTCTTTCTTAAATCAACGATTTCGTAATTCATATCTGCAGACCGTGAATGGTCATTAATAGATTTTTCGTATACTTTTCTTCCTGCGACGAATCTTTCCATGGTTTTGTTTTTCATATGTAATTGTGGAAGATAAAACACAGCTTCAAAATGCGAATGTGCAGTCTCCTTTACTTGAAACCATGTAAGGCTCTCGTTATCAGATTGTGTAATAGGTGAAACTTGTCGTTGATTTGGTTCAATGATACAAATTTTTCCTGAAAAACTGTTGTATGAAAAAAAAATTCACATTATATTGAAATAGTTATAGAGATCTATTTCCTATAATGATTTAATATTGTTGTTTTGATAATTTGTATAGTTACAAAAGTATTGTGCGTGTATACTGCACGAAATTACTAAAATATCTTATTGAACGTAATTTAACAAGTTGTGTAAACATTTAGTATCATTCATTATTTCATTTTTGGTAAATACAACTTTCTGCACACTTCAGTTATTGGAATATCGAATACCGGGGGTATACCACCCGGAGCTGTTTCTTTTCTAGTACATGCATGTTTATCTGTAATAGTTGTAACATCATCTATATCTGGAGTCATATTTAAATTTATAGCTGGATAGATAATAAATGCGAATGTAGCAAGGGCAGTTAGGGCCCAAATTGGGATTGCGACTGCCCAATATTTGGATGGCCAATATGTCAATCCTAAATTATACAAAATAGGATCTGGCACTACTGCCCACACCAAGAATAAAGCGAACAGCATGTTTGAACCTATGTACAAAGCGTACCCGTACACGGATCGCGGTCCGTAAGGAGCAGGAGTATGCTCCATTCCTTACGATATGAAAATTATCTAGTAATAGTTATAAACTAATTCAGGTGGTCCAAATTGTTGCATAGTTTCTGTTACCAAAATTAAACTGTCAAAGAAGGCTGTTAATGCCACTCGAACCTTGCGAGCCTCAGTCCCAGATATTGATCTACAAGGAGTATCATAAATTAGTCAAATGAAGGATTACCCAAAGCATTAAATAAATAAGTTTAAGGAATCTTACACTTTTAACGACTTATCATCTAACGTCAAATTTTTTGTTACGCTGCCTCTTGAAGGTTCTTTATCAACCCTCAATACTTGATAAACGACTTCTGCCTCCCTTGCTGACGGAAAGGGTATGCACAAATTACTGTACAGAATTAAGGTTATTATCGTGCTACTTGTCTATTTTAAAAAAAGATCTATACGATTTCATAGAATTACTTTTTTTTTTAAGGATACACACTTAAAGTACTCATTGCATTGCAGTGGCTATAATAATTATAACCTTAATCAGCGATAACGGAGTGTTGTTTATGTGACCTAAGTACTTTTCCCAAAATACTAAATTACAATTTCGAAACCTGTTGCATACATACACCTAATCGTTAACGATGGAGAATTGTCGATGGTCGCAACTATCGAAAACTAGCGATAGTTATCGATATTTCGATTTCGAATACAAATTTAAAAACTGTTCCAATTCATTCGAATCTGTTTTATTATGTAAATGTATTGCTCTATTATGTAGATCCCGTATTGGAAACTTGTGTCGTACAAAACACAATCATTAATTCAAGTTTTGAGAGTTTCGAAACCTTCTAAAGCCACGGATTCGAGTCTCAAGATTTTAATAATTAGGTTCGAGCCCATCCTTTAGTCATCACCGGTCGTTTCAAAGGGAAGAAAGGGAATTGACGCGTAAGGTAATCGCATAATTTATATTTGTATATACAGTCACTTTACAACGCGTATTTTTGTTATACAGTGCAGCTCACAAATACTTTAGGTCAGCGAACAGCGAATAGCCGCAGTAAAGACGGTATCAAAGTAAAAAAACAAACTAATTTAGAGGATCGCCCTGTCGCAGTAGGTAATCTGTTTATAAGTTAAAGAAAGCGATGTTGAACAGTTGTGCACGTGCAACGGAAGTCTTTAAGATTCGTTTCCTCTTTCGTCGAGCTTATTCGAAACATCGATTGTTTACAATGAAATGTTGTTTCATGTCAAAGGAAGCGTTTAGAGTGGAAAACATCGATCCAGCGATCTCTAATTAAATTGGCAGTCATTTTTCAGGCTTGGGTTGAAAATTCTTTTCGCTCCTCTGTTTAATATTACGATCGTTAAAATTTTCTTCCCGAACGGCTCCTCGGACGAACGAAATAATATTTTTATTGGTTTATTTTGTACCGTTCTGTCGATTACACATTGTATAGGGTGTAAAGAAATTATATGAAAAGACCACCACAGGATGATTGTAGCTACACCTTCGGATCACCATTCACACATTTTGAACATTATTTGTCAAGAAAACGATAGGGTTACGACCCATAGTTTCTTTGACACTTTTTACCCTCATGATGAGTAGACTCCGATAGGGCAAAAAAAGTTGACCTGAATTTTCAATGTCAAGGAGAATTTTGCACGCGCTTCTTTCCACAAATGTCCACCGATCGAAGATGTAGAATCACGCAGTGGCGGTCTTTACATCTAATTTCTTTCCACCCTGTACATTGCAATTTTACGATACCGTGTTTATAATAATATTGGACACATTGATGTTCTATAGACAGCCTACCGTAAATAAAGTGTTTCGCCAATCAATGATTAAACCATATAACGATTAAACCATATAAAATACATGTATCAATAGGAATTTAGTTCGTCTAGTGTACTTACATAATTGAACTGAATTCTATTTTTTCCTAAGCTATACAAATTTCATAGAAATATAAATATGATACGATTCGAATATACATAAGTCTTCTTTTTCCTTTCACAAAGTACAGCAGCTTCGTGAATGCAGCGTCGACGATCGAAGCAAATTTGTTCATTCTCAACGCGAGTAAATGTTTCATTTTATAGGTAAACGTTTTCTTTTTTTTTTTTTTTGTTACAGCATTGTTGACGTATCGATTGCTGACTACTAAACAACGTTTTACTGGCCGCAGATTCGTTCCGATATGTTAAACGGGGATATTCACTGGAAGAATACAAAGAATCACATTTCAAAAGGTAGGATATGTGACGATATTGCTCGCGATCACTCGAATTTTTACTAACGAGGAACGATTTATTAATATAGTTAAGGCTTAATTATTCGAGAACGAATTTTTTCTTTTTCGAAATTGTCTCATGCGTCGATCACGATGGATCGACGGATATGAAAAAGACATGATTGCTTTGAAACGTTACAATTATATCGGGGGGAAAGCGATTCTTTTATAAAAATTGTATAAGCGTACCACCTTACCGAACAAAGGAACGTAATAAGAAGATTCGCTGGAAAACACCCAGCGACTCGTCGTAGCAACGGGCTTGAAAATTGACGTTTACGCTTCCTTGAAATAATTAAGTGAAATGCGTTTGGTCGATCGACGCTCGTTTCCTTCTCAGAATTACATAATCATCATCTGCGTCGAACATTTCGAGCCACAGATAAATCGTATCAACAAATCGATCAATCTGCCGAATTTTACAAATACAAAGATATGTAACATTCTTCAAGATTATAATTAAATCCTAAAAATCTTCGTACGCATATAATGCAGTCAAGAAGCGATTGTAAAAAATCGCAGAGATCCTATGAACGTCGTTACATTCTCTTGAAAATTAGTTTTCTGTGTTCATTCCGATTGCTGAGTTGCGTCGGAAATGTTCGACGAGGCTTTTCTGAAAAAAAAAAGAATCTTCGAGTAGCGTCTCTTTCCAGCGACAGATCGGTAGTCGCCGTTAACGATTAGCTTAGGCTCTCTTCGATGTTTCGCCATGGGATTAACGAGCAGGGGAAGAACGCTTCGACGCAGGCATTGTTTTTCGTGTCCACGAGCGACGGAGGATAGAAAATAAGGAGTCTTCGTAAAAGGCTGGTCTGATGAACCATTACGATTAATTAGGTCGTCATCGCGATTCTCTTTTAAGTCCGACGTATAATACAGATTATGTAGACGCGTGTATGTTAACGCCAGCTTTAGTACACGATAATAAAACGGATAATCAACTCGTAGACCAGCACATGTGGATTATATTTACAAATAGTGTATCTCAACGCGGTTGCACACTTTTCTCACGCATACGTTAACTTCCAGTCAATCTTTCTCGTTGATCATTCGATCGCACACAAGCGGTACATTATGGGTATAGCAATAATTTATTCTCTCGTCGTCTAGAGAAATCGGATCGTTTCCAGTCGATTCGATTGAGATTGAAAAATCTATTGGGCATACTTTCACCTTCTGAGTTTATTTCCTCCTTTCGTATAATCCGATGAAACTCAACTGAAAGATAAAATTATAGCCTGCGGGAGAAACGATTCGACATCCCTATCTTTTATTTAACGCATGCCCGCTCCCCCTCGATTCTAGTCCATTTACATTTGAATCGATCGCAGAACACAGACCGCTCGTTTCCGCGAAACCCTGTATGTATATGAAGAAGAAACCTTTGGTCGGTCTTGTACGTATGCACCCTAGACTCGGATGCAAATCTATTCTCGTGCAAGTGTGTTGCAGATTGTCGAACGGAAATGGAGTGTCTTCGAGGCAAGCTTGATGCGTTCCCGAGTATCCGATCGAAATGTAACAGGACATTAATGACGTACATTCATCGTGGTACCTGCATTAAATTTTCGTCGCATTGGTATCCATTAAATGGAATGTAATCTGCATAGTATTATATGTATAATATATATATATATATAATAATAATATAATATATATATATCTATTCCTTTGCGCATTTGTAAAAAGCCTTGCCTGCCGAGAAACAACGTTGCACGGCGGCGTATTTTGTTCGTACAGTTTTTATTCGTACGTGTTGCGCGCTCAGCGTATTTACGCATGAACGTACTTCACTCGTTCCTTCTTCTCATCATTTTTCTTTTTAATTGTTTCTGTTTTCTCTACTGGCATAAATCAACAAGTCCTTTAAAATACATTCTTCTATATTCTGATAATGCACAATCATTTAAATCTCTCTACCGAAACACTCAAACATAACACCGATTTATCGTTTAGCTTTTTTCTGCTTCTCCTTTCTGTTTTAACTATATGTATATATTTAACACCGTCTGTTCACCCTCTCTTGGCATCTGCCTTTCTCTCTCTCTCGCACTCTCCCTCGTTTCCTTAAATCAGTCTTGACATCGTAAAACATTTATAGGTGCTTCGCTATATTATATATTAACTTACAGAGTAACGTGTAACGATTATCGATCAGTTTCGTTTCTTTCACGCCCGTTTTCGTCCTTCTGCCACTCGAAATCCTCTGTTAGCCCAGTTCTCTCTTGCCATTCAGCTTCGATGTCGAACGCACCGAAGCATTCGTTCACTCGTTTATTCTCGTATACGCGATAAATTTCATACATACATATATATATATAATATTTCCATATGTATACTTAATCTCGTCACCTTAAAAATATATTATTGTCCTTAGATGGGAACGTTCAGCACTTAGCGCGACGCTCCTTTTACCTCACTTCTCTACCTCGTGTTCGTCATAGAGAAACGACGAACCTGCCTCCGTGTCTTCCTCTATCATATACCGAACAAAAAATAAATACATGATTCAGCTTGCTACAATATTAGAACCTCGTTTCATTTCGTTCACGGTCAACGTTCCCTCCCGACGAAACTCGTCTCGTGCACAGCTTTGGCAGGAATTACGTGTCACCTTATCGACGCCGACCCTTCCTCTCCCCTTTCCGTCATCGTGTCTTCCTTCACGACGGTTCAAACATCATGCCCCGTTTCGATCGTTCCTCAGAAACGAACACCACGGCCGAAGATTTCCTACCTCTCGTCCGTCTTCGTCCGTTTCTAGGCCGGCGCTAACTCGTCGAGGGCACGAGCGCAGTCCGTTCGACAAGCGTGGCGGCCAGAGGCGATGTTACGTTGACGATCGTCGTTTCCGGGATTCGTTATCATACATCGTTGTCGTGACAGTATTCGATCTTCCGCCTGGCAAGCTGAATACGTCGTTTATCCACCACGAAGCTCGACACGCAGCCCTTGATGCCACGGTGACCCGGTTTACCCCCGATGAACAGTTTGCCGTTCGTCGACAGGAGGGTGGTATCCGTCGATATCTTCACCGGAGGGAGATCGTCGATCTGTATCATCGACGTCCTTCGTCTTCGGGACGCTTTGATGTGGTGGAAGATACCGTCGTCCACTCGTTCCTAAGATGGTATTTTTACATGCAACAGATTTGATTATTAAACGACTTTGAAAATTATGAACGGGTCTTTGATATAGAGGAAATGAGCTTCTGTAAAATGTTTCGTATACTAACCCTGCTTCTGAGAGATATCTGTTCGCTCTTGCTCTTGTACGTGAGCAGCAGCTGGCCATCGTGCAACGATAGGGAAAGATGCTCGACTTTTCCTTTTCCAATCCAGGCGATGAGGCCGTCAGGATGTGTCGTTCTTAGTCTCAGCTCGAACTTATTCGATTGTTGACCCTTTCGCCTAAAATACAGTTCCCTTTAGTATCCATTTAGTGCGCGTATCTTGCGACACCAAATTACAGTGCGATAGAACAAACACATAACAAGCAAGCATTGCTACGAAATCAATGGAAGAATATTTTGATATCACACCCTCGAACGTTTTCCTCGCATTATTATCTTCTCTACCACGAGTTTTTACTTTTCCCGATCAGGTTTGGGGCTCGATATCAATATCTTCTTCCGCGCGATGAACGGGGATAGCAGACGCGGCGATACGTTGGCAAATAGAAGAATATCTCTCCCTCAAACGAGTACACCACAGCTATTCATCCTAGAAACTTACTCCGTGTAATCGTAATTGTCGTATTCGTAGTCGACATCCTCCTCCAAGTCGTAGTCGGAGTAGGACTCCTCAAAGTACTCGCCGAGGGTAGTGTTAGTCGTGTTAGTACTAGTCGGTGTTGCACAATCAAAAAGGTTAGTGATATCTTTGATCGATGATGTGTCTAATTTAGTCTACCGTTACTAATGTCATTGAACAGCATAACTTGGTGCTCCTAATACGGTATGGTACCTTGACAGGTGTGATGCAGTGGCTTAGGAGTAACGCGATACGAACTGTTTCTAATAAATCAATCCGATCATTTACCTTCTTCCGTTTCGATGTCGAAACTGCAGGAAATTATCGCCTTTGAAGCGTACTGGCCTGTCGGATAGTTCCGTAGACACATCGTAACCCATGACTGTAAGTATAGAGCAAGCGAAGATTGAAAAAGACGGTTCTGGCCCGCGCAATTTTATATGAGACACGATAGCTTACAAAATTCGCAATGAAGCCCGTTGTAACCACTGGCACATTTACACAGGTAACTATTCAGAAGAGGTAGACAAACTCCACCGTTGTGACAAGGGTTCTCGTTGCTGGGACACGGTAGACCGTCGTAGATCTCTGTATTATGTTGAGTAACGTTGATAGCCAGGTTTTGATACGTCTTTCCGTTCACCATCAATCTTTGCACCGCGCCTACCAACCCTGTCCAAGCACCAGCGAGTCGGTGCACTTCCCTCCAATGTCTGTAATTCAATAGAAAGTTATAAATTGAATTCCACCTTTGACAGTTTACGCCTGTTTATATGTCCTTTCTTCTCCTCTTAAGAGTTTCGAATACTTTTGT
Source organism: Holcopasites calliopsidis (assembly GCA_023838395.1). Lineage (NCBI taxonomy): Eukaryota > Metazoa > Arthropoda > Insecta > Hymenoptera > Apidae > Holcopasites > Holcopasites calliopsidis. Next base: position 3,440,144 of record JALHAQ010000003.1, read on the forward strand.
ATAGAGACTTACTTAACGCCACCAACGTAAAGGGGCATTTCCAGATTCAGTTCCGTCAAAGGACTGCCGGATAGGCCTCTGGCGACTGTTCCATCGTCGAGTTGAAGAACACCTTCCCTGCCCAGCCTGCTAATTCGAACGCAATGCCATGTGTCGAGCGTAACCGGGTCTGGGGAAGTGATATTGGCGATACCACTTCCCAGATTGAATCGGAACTCCAGCTTGCCTTGTATCAAGTTAAGGCTAATGAAATCGCCACGTCCGTTGTTCAATTGACCGTTGTACAGCAGCAAACCGTCGCTGGCGCGTGTGAGGAACCATAGCTCGATGGAGAACGCTTTCGCTACGCCTTCCAAGCACGGTAGCTCGAGAAAACCATCTCCGGACATCTCTGGTATCAGTAGCTCCGTTAATTCAGCGTCCACTGCAAACAATGGAGCGATAAGTATTAATAAAATAACATGTCCAAGGTAGTACGTTAATATATTAAAGGGAATTCAAATTGCACAGTAATGGAAAATGATATACAATAATCTTTAGTATCCTCTTTTTGAAAGTTCAGTTTCTGTAATTAGCATTACCAGCAAGCTGTGACTCAAGGATCGTTCTACTCACAAATTTCGCAATGCTGTCCAGTCCTGCCCGGCGGGCATTTACAAACGTAACCACCTTGCGGAAGAATATCGCATGTAGCCCCGTGTTGGCAAGGTTCGCCAATGCAGGGATCCAACGACTCCTCGCAATTTCTCCCAGTGAATTGCGGCGGGCAGATGCATTTGTAATCCGGCGAGTCGCCCTTTCCCACCTCGTAATTTCCATGTTGAAAACTGTTCTCGTAATCGTCGTCGTAATCGTAGTCGCATTTCGAAGACGCGCAACGTTTCTTCGTACTCTTCTTGGCTCTCAGCTCATCGATCGAAGCGCAATGAGACCCCTTGCATCTGACAATGTTCATACCGTTCTTGTTCTTGCTCTTTCCACGTTTCTGCATTCTCCTGCATTCCCGATCGTTGCAGAGGTCCTCTTCGAAGACCGGCTGACACGTCGCACCGTTCTGGCAGGGCAGATTGGCGCAAGCGTTTTCCCCGCACTCCTTCACGCGGTAAATCTCTAGGATGTCCTTATCGTGGCCCACGTGGAGGTCCACGAAGTTTCGATTGATCTTCAATTTTCTTATGCAACCGAGGAATCCGTGGCTGGTGCCGATGTTTTCGTAAACCCTGTGGAGATGTTTTATATTAACGACGTTCTCGAGATTCTAGACGTGGAAACGAAGACGCGGAATATAAGAGCGAATAAAGCGACGGCGAAAATGGAATGACCACTCACTTGGAATAATTGGTAGGCATATTTCCAATATAGGTGTCCTGGTTCAAATCCAGCGACTTCAGCATACCCTGGCTTTGTCCAGCGACGTCTTCTCCGTCGTTGAAAATCAGCACACCGTCCTTGTGGTACCGCTTCGCCGCGACGCGATGGAACGTTTTCATTGTAACTCTTTCGGGGGAGGTCAGAATCACTGGACCATTCCCTAAGTTGTACCGGAACTGTATGTGACTGCAACAGTGAAGAGATCTTCGAAATAATGGGATCGAAAGACCGGCCCTTCAATATAATACAATTCGATTACAACTTTAGTGCGACTTAAATTAGATTAAATGAAATTAGAGTGAAAAAAAAAGTTAGAGTAAATACTGTTTCGAAAACCGTTTTGATAATCTAACAAACCCATTTATGTTGCTTACGCTGCTCTATAAATTTATGTAAGAACAAGTACACACCCATCGACGATGGCTAAAGAGACGAAATCCCCGGTTCCGTCGCTCTTCTGTTGGTTGTAAAGTATAATCCCGTTGTCGGCGTACGTCTTGAACTCGATCTCGATGCTGAACTTGTGGTAAGCCTTCAGTCTGTTCATCCTGACGTAGCTTTTGCCATCGAACGACGGTACCTCGTAATCCCTCTTGTTGATCTCCTCGTCGCATAACAATCCTGTATAATTCGGACGGCAAATGCAAACGAACGTAGCGCTGGGCAAATCTATGCACGTCGATGTCGCGTGACACGGATACGACAGGCAGGCACGAAATTCCTCGGTCGGCGTAACGGGCGCGTAATTAGCTGGAAACAGGTCAATCAGATTCATTTCTTTGTCTTCGAAGGTGGGTAAAAGCGTCGGACATTTTGGACGAAGGAAACACTTTACTACTTTCTTCCTTTTCTTTCTTTCGTTTCTTTTTTGTTTTGTTTTATCTATTCGTAATGCGTTAAGAAGGAAGACGTTTCCATAATGATGATGAACAGGAAGCCTTCCCTGCCCATATAATCCAATCTAACGATCAACAGAAATATTCAATTAATTACCAAAGCATTCCTGTCTGTCGCTGGTCTCCGCGTATCCTTCTGAGCAGATGCAGCCTCCGTTGGAACATTCGCTGTTCGGAATGGTGCAATCCTTGTCATCGGTGCAAAGATCACCTAACAGTGCGGTGACCACACGAATCGTTGCTGGAGTTGGCCTGTACGCCGCTGCTACGCCTAAAGATGAGAAATATTAGGTAAATCGGTAAGGACAACTCGGTTCTTCGGGGGGGAAGCAGATTTAGCCACATACACAGAGCACATGTATTACATAATACTTTGCATTTATCTGGAGCAAGCACAAACTATTAATTGCACGCGTAACTTTAAAAATGTTATCGCGATGGCCACAGTGCGAATAAAAAGTGTAGTGTGCAATTTCTCTGCAATTTCGATTATATTATCTATTTAAAATTCACCGAACATTGGTGCTTTGAACATTCATATTTTAAGATAAATCCCGTTGTTAATGTGCACTGTAAATCGGGATTACAAGTAGGGCGCTGCCTTTAAGGTCACATGAAAAGCGACCAGATGGCTCGGAATGGAACAGTGCCTCGTACAAAAGTACTTTCCGTGGTCATTTTACGTGCCCCGGGTGAAATGTCGTCACGATATTGCCAGTAGACTAGAATTAAGTTCAATTTTTACCGTGCTTTAAATTTTCCCTGTCGATCGTGATGGTTTCTTGATGCGCCCTGTGAGTGTAATAATAGCGTGGATCCGGTTCCGGCACCAACAGATGCCTGGTAGATTTCGATAACGGAGAAATGGCAGCTGCTGGCTGCGTGTATTGTACCTCCGTGTACCTTTTTACGGGGAAGTCCGTGTTCACCATGGGGTCGTCTGAAAATTTTACGAATTCTCTACATTGCCGTCTCCGCTCGTATATAGAAGCGTCTGCGATTATTTAAATGATGGCGAGACAGAAACGCGTTTGGGACGAGCAACGAATTTTATAATACTCGCTGAACTCAATGATAGGCGATTGATCTATCATTATGGAACAATTCATTCAAACGATTCGGCAGACGTTTCGGACTGCAAAATGGAATATATTCTCATCTGTACCAGTGTAGCAACGATTTACGAATGAAAGGAAGAATCGTGAACGAAGTGGCGACAACGCGTCGCGATCTCCCCCCACGTAGGATAATGACAATCGAAAAGCTAATTCTATCGGTATCTGCTACGCGAGCCGGCAGCAAAAGTTGAAAGTCGGCTTGATGGGATTTTAATTACTTTCCAATTGCAGCGCTGCTTCCTATTATTTCACAGTGGCGACTTCCGCTGTGTGTTACTTCTTTCATTGTTTTTCCCTCCATTATTTGTATATCCGGCTCGGTTTGTAGCTTCGCCCCATCCCCCGCGCTCCGACTACCATTTCTTCCACGTTTGTATATGAATGTATATACCCTTGCCGGGAATAGCCGCCTGTTTTATTCGCTGCCAGACAAATCGGGCGAACAATACTTTTCTCTCGCTTCTGTCCCCATTGAAAATATTTTCTGCCCCGGCAATCGGTGCGTCAGGGATGAGTTCGAACGGGACGAGGGGTGCAACAGGACAAGGGGAATGAATTTAGCCAATTTAAGAGTTCAACGATTGCCGGAGGAGGGGGCATATGACGGGAAATACGAGTCGACGTTTACGAACCGAGAGAATTTCTTTCCAGATCCGCCTCGTTGATTGGCCTTTTCATTGGACAGAGATACTTTATCGATGCTACCCGTTTCAGTCCCGCTATCCCATTAATTTCATTCCCTTTCCGTTTATTTCATAAAAAACCCCGAAGAATCGGACCCCGATTACATTCGCACCTATCTACTGAACAGTGGGGGGGATGGCTTTGATGAAGTTTCGAATTACAATCAAGAATCAATTCGCGTGTAATACGGATCCCCCAGTGTTTACCAAAATCACGGCACTCCGATCAGTTACGTCCGTTTCCTTGAATGATACATTTAATCGACTAGCCCCTTCTTTTTCGAAGTCATATCTCTTGGCAAACCTTCGCATCGGGCTGGCCGCGTAGGCAGGTTTCTCACCCTTCTATCGGGGTCCCTGCATCCCCAATGTAGAAAAGGGATCACGCCAGGAACGTCGGAGAAATTATGGTATGCGATATTTACGGGCCTGAGACTGATGTGAACTATTCGCGGACCAAATTCTTTAACTCGCAAAACTTTCGCACATCCCAGGTGCGGGGGAGCGAGACGCGTCTTGTATAGGCGCTGGAGACAGCGGCAAAAGAAGCAGGGAGGAGCGACCGATGGTTCAGGTGCTCGAAGTAATCTGATTTATCTTTGAAGGACTTTTGAAAAAAGGATCGGCTTTCATGGATCGAAAGGTCCCGGTTGATGTAGCCGGCAGGGCGAGGCTTGAACAGAGCTGAGCTGTCGAAAACAAGGGGTGAGAGATTGCGGAAACGAGAGGAGACTTTAATAGATTCCGACGGTTCGCTGCAGCAACATTGTTAATGTGTGTGGCGTACTTTGGACAGACACTTGCAGAGTAGACAACTGCAGATTTGGTAGCATCTTCGTCTACTTAGAAAGTTAGTCGATGACGTAGAAAATATTTATAGACGTACAGATTGAATGATATGAAAGCTACTTTTGTTCAAATTAGAATTTTATACTGGGTGCTTAAATAATGTTCTCCTCACAATGCAGATAATCATTTAGTACCTCGAAAGTTGTTCGAGTAAGAACCAAATGAACTTCCTATTCGCTTCGGTAGTCGAATAAACTTTTCTCCGTTCGTAGTCGCGAGTAATCTGTTCGGAAGTAATATCAGCGGAAAATAAAATTACGAATCGTGAACCGGCTCGAGATCCAAAGCCCTTCATCATGCCGGTAAGTTGTTCTACGCGAGCCAGTCGTGAATCCATTGGAAGTGAATGCAAAGAGAATTCTTTTCACGATAGATTTATCGTGGCAGTCGATTCGACATCGTCTGAATCTCGGGCGGTGAATTTATAGCGGACAACCGGTATCAAAAAGCAGTCGGTGCTACATCGTTCGCTGAAACTTCGCGAGGCTTTAGCTCACCCGCGGACTAATTTATTTTGACAGCGGAGCTGTGTTTAACGGCCGAGGCAAAACGTTTCGTTACGGTTTCTTAAGGTTTCCAATGTTGAGTCTCAGCCGGGCATATCTCACAGGGACCACTTAAGACGAGACCTCGCTTCGAAGTCGACGGTGATTTAGTTAAATCCACCTTTGCGCTCAGTTTCGCGAGTTAACGTCACCAACTTTCCTGGAATTTACCTACGAGTGAGATAGCACCATTCCTGGTTTAAAGGAAACTTTCCGAATCCGTTCTGCCCTGGATCAAAATCCTTCGCAAGTTTCAAACCTTTGATTTCTTCTTTTTTTTTTGTGAAAGATCCATATTGGAAAAATAGAATTGTGCACCAAATGCAAGAGATATATATTTTTCATACTTTGCTTCCTTTCTCATTATTCGGTGAATATATCGGCATGACAAAAATAGCCGAGATGCAGCATTATAGAGAATTAATTGCAAAGTGTTAGCAAAGGCTGAAAGCAAGCAAAGTAGCGTAGAAGCACATTAGGTGTAAGGGGATTATAAACATATTTATATACATGTTACTAGAAAGTTGATAAGTTTATTATCACGTAATGGATACAAATATGCGACGATAATTGCACCATTGACTTCCCTATACACATGTTCTAAATATTTGTTTAATTCCTACTTAAGCTACTGCAAAACTCTAGAGCCCTCGAAATCGTTACGACAATATCTCGTTGCTTACACGCTTCCACTAATCATCCGTGGTAACTTACATATTATATTCGCTGCTCGTCACCTATTTTTATGTTCTCGTAACACCTTAATAGGTAAAAACAGATCGGCTCGAAAGGAAGCTATCGAGTATCCAATATGGTTTGGGACAACGATACTAGGGGCTGACTGAAAGCTTATAGGACAGCCCTGGATCCCTATTGCACAGGACTAAATCCTGTTCACCGGTAGGTCGAATGTGTTAAAAGTGTCCGAGCGGTTAGCGAGTTTAGTAATGCAGAATATAAGGCGGCCTGTACGGCGTACGTTCGGTAAACCCACCTCTGCAGTGGCCGAATGCCTGTGTGACCACGTCTGCTTGGTGGCGACAAGCGTACAGCCTTAGCTCGCACTCGTTGTCGTATGTCTGTCCATCGCTACCGCAAACCGGCACGGACGGTATATCCGATGGACAGGACGACGGGCAGACGCAGTGCGGACCGCCGATCTCCGAGCACTGACCGCCGGAATAGCACTCCAGCTCGTTGCAGGACGTCGGTATGGGCGGTATAGTGTCGGCTGTAAGCAGATAGGATGCTTCCGTTAGGACAAATCGATCGAGATTATTGAATTCGGAGTGAGCTGGGATGGCAAAATTTCTGTATATATTATTTTGTAATATTGGTCCAAGCTTGAGGGAATGCATTTCGGATATCTTGTATCGCGAGAAACTGGAACGAATTTCAGGGAACTCATTCTTGAAAGAGTATCATTGAGAGAAGTTCGGAGGATGATATTTAGGGTAGAATCTCTGAAGTGAATTCTGTTGAACAAGAAAGGTCCAATGTTTTAACACAGCGGTTTTTTTTGATAGAGTATCGTTCTCTTTCACGTGGTACCTGCGTAGCAACCGGTGGGTGTTAATATTTTATTGTGATCGGTGCAAATGGTGCACTTCTGGCCTTGGATATCCGGTTTGCAGACGCAGCGACCTGTCATCTGCTCGCAGTCCTCCCTGACGGAACCGAAGAGCGAGCAGCCGCACGCTGAAGCAGTCAAACAAGTTCAATTGATTCGTCTCGTCAAAAGATGCACGATTAAACGGAAATATGTTTCGAACATAACAATTATATCCACAATTAGCTACGTGAGTTTCCAGAATTCCTTACGTATACATCCTTGATGGCCCTCGCTAATTTTAGGCAGACCCCAGTAACCAGGCATGCATCTATCGCATTTCAAACCGCCCACGCCTGGCTTGCATTCGCATTGCCCTGTCTCTGGATTGCATGTGTCAGAGACACTGCCCAACTTGTTGCAGTTGCACAAACTCGGGCAACCCGCGCCATTGGGACCGCGTGCCGCTGTTTTGCCGTCTGGACAGCAGCCGTGCCAGGAGTCCGAGCACTTCTGCACTTGAGCTCCTTGAGCTGGACGATCAATATAATTAACGTTGGAGGCAACGCGCGGGAGCTTCATTCGTGTTATATTACTGAGAACGAAGGACAGATAAGAAAGCTGACCTTTCCTGCAGCAGCGGGCTAATCGTGTAGTTTGATGGCAGTAACTGTTGCTAGGGCAGTCCCTTCGTTCTGGCCCGTTGCCGCAATCGTACTCTTTTCCATCGGCATCCACCAAGGGTGGGTCTCCGTTGCAAGGCTTCACTTCCATACCTGCATTGAAATATTATTCAGGAACTTTTGTTTTTGGCGTATTCGAGAAACGCTTAAGGAACGGATACTGCTAAATATACATCTAGTGAAGGTAGAAGCAAATGATAAATAACTGACGAGCTTGAGGTGATGAAAAAAGAAAACGAAGGATGCAAAATAAGTCCATTAACGAACGGACAATTTATTAACCCAGGGACGAGAGTAAGAAGCGCAGGAATAAGCTACTACAAGACCATCCGACAAGTCTCTTAGCAGCGACGTGGTTATTCTGCAAGGTATCGACAAATGCTTTCCGAGCTGCTGCAAACCTTGGCACAGATCGAGGGGCCTAGGTCTCAGCTCTTGCTGTCTTTGGCAGGCTTCCATTTTCATCGCGCATAGAGACGAATAGGTCCTCAGATCGCTGCCGCAAACAGGCCGCATATTTTCCTGGGAAATAGAGCCGCAATCGAACTTGCAGCTGCACCTGGGATACTCGTCCGGGCCCAGCTCGCAGGTCGCCTCGAAGTCGCAGTTAATATTCTTGCAAGCCTCCCGCACCTGAGTGCTGGTCACGTCGGCTGCGGTGGTGGCCAATCGAACCACCGCAGGCGTCGACACCGTGGCTATTACAAGCGGTTAAGGGACGGTTAGAGTAGTTAGTGCTGGTACTCTAGACATCGTTAGATAGTTAGTTTCGTTAGGTAAGAGTCTTTGGTTCGATCTGGGTGGTATTCGAAGACTCGAGAGCGAGCGATACACCATTGGGAATTGCGTCTATCGTGTCACCTAAGCAGCTTTTCGATGTTAACAGTCAACCCTTAAAAACAGGTACCCCTTGTACTTTCGAGGAAATCCTAGCAATGGCCAGACTTAACAATATTGCTTCTGATCATTTACTTTTGATATCGTTTGCCTCTAGTTCGCGACTGTCTTAGGAACGCGAGAATTTCCTTTCCAATTTGTTAAGATTAGATAACTTACTCAGCGCTGCAACAGCGAATCGTTCCCCGCAATCGCCGTAGAATATCACGTGCAAGACCGGCAACTTGGGGTCTCTTCCACACGCTGCCTTTTGCAATTCACACTCTGATGGGTACGTCTTGGCGTCACTACCGCACACGGGCTCTCCGGTGCTCTCGGGACACTCGTCGGGACATACGCACACGCCAGCCATGCAGTGAGCGCCGCGTTCGCATTCTACCCTTGCGCACAGTTCTAAAAACGTGTATCTTCGTTAAAGTTTCGCGATATTACCTCATTCATTCATTCCGAGAACAAGAGTGTATTGTTTAATACTGTTTATTAATTAAGTGAAAGTATGATATTTAAGTTAGAAGTAATTAGGTGTCTTACCGCAGTCACCTATGTACTTGATAGTGATCTCCTTTTGAGACGCACAGGAGGCTGCTTTCAAAGAGCACTCGTTGGCATAAGTCACCCCGTCGGAGCCGCAAACCTTTTCTGCATCCGCTGGCTCTTTACCCTAGAACGAAAGCAAAATGTATGTTAACGAAAAATCGGAGCCCGATTGTACGGCATCTTAACACCTTAACGTTCAATCGAAGAAGTAGCCTCGAGCCGTATGTCGATCGCCCGTCGAAAACATCCTCGTAACACACTGCCTCGCGTCCTGCGTATTTACATAGCCAAAGGGGGATCGCGTGGTAAAACGGTAGAAAAATGTGAGGTTGCACGCGTTTCGCACTTGTTGCACCCTGCCAAGGCGCAGTTGGGATGACATTTCAGCGTAAGCCAGCGTCGCGGCGTTAGGGGTTGGCTCGCGTACACAGGGATGAGAGAATAATACGCGGATGAGCAAAACTTAATTAGCGCGGCCATGGTATCCAGCCCCGGCGCTGTTTGCTTATTACACGCGTTCGCACACGCGTTGTCGGTCAGTGTTTACCCGACGGCGATTTTCTCCGTGCTGCAGCGGACACGGCCGCGTTGCAGCGCGTAATCGCGATCATCTCGCGCGCAGGATCTCGCCGAGTTGGGATTGTAATCCGCGGGTATTTATGTCATTCCCGGCGCAACAGTACAGGAAAATGTCGAGTTTACTTGATCGAAACAGCCTGGTTCTTGGTGCATACAGTTGCTTAAGATGATAATTGCGTTCAAGTTAAATGAAGTCTAAAATAATATAGAAATACGAAAGTTTTATATTCGAATCTCTTTTAGAAAAAAGTTAATCCTTTTACTGGTTCCTTTTTAATCTACCCATTTTCATCTACTTGTTTCTCTCGTAAAGAGTAAAGGATCTATAAAGCGCCCGCGGCGAAAAATATTCATAGCCCGCCGATGCGCTTTAATTAGTTTTCGAAAGTTGACACACACCTCCCCCCTCGTCTTATTGCAATTTACGAGACAATTACGAGGGGATTCACGAGACTGCAGGGGTGGCTGGGACGTGCCGATATTCCTCGTTTGCAGTTCAAACAATGCCTCAAACCCTCATCGCTTTCTTCGTGCCGTCGTCTCGGTCCCTTTCGTCCCATCTTTTCTCGAAGGTCCTTTCGTCCCCGTCCCGTACTCTCGGAACGCTGACGCATCGAATTCGCGAGAACATTGTGCGTTCATGCGAGAAAGGTGTAATCTAACGTTTCTGACGAGAGAATACAAAGGAGCGTTCGCCGAACTTGTATTGGAAAATTAGTGAAACTACTTCGATTCGTATAAATTTCATTTAACAGATTACAGAATTTTATTTCAGAGAATATAGAAATGAAATGTAAATACACTGGCGTGCAAAATTAAACGATCATTCAAAAGATCGTACGTTAAAAAGATCGTACAGCAGTACACCTGGGCTGATTTTAAAGCGCGGAGCCTCTGCTTTCAACGACCCGAATCCATTGTTTCAATGTTGTTGCATCATGCAACGGGTGGAAAAGAGAAGGTACCTTTTTCCTTCGAAAATTGAACAAATTCAAATGTCTTTACGAACGGGGAAAATTTCTTTTCGTGGCTCGAACGACCATAAACTTGTAGCCTGAAGTCTGCCCTTTGCAACGACCACCTTACTTTTGATGTACGATTTTTCTTTACCGCCGTTTTATCGAATGAAAAGTGTTGGATTAGCTAAATTTTCAGAGAAAAAGAGTGTCTTCACTTTTCCACCCGCAATATGATGAAAAATATTAAAAAAAAAAATGAATTCAGGACCCTGAAAGTAGACGCTTCTCGCGTTAAAATGAGCTTGAGTGGACTGCGGTACAGTTTTCTTTCACGAAGCTGTACCTGTTCCGAACATCGACAATCTTTCATCGAAAATTTAGTGATCTTTCCCAGTGTATTATAAGCAGGCCTATTAAAGGAACAACATCATCGATTTCATAGGCATCAAATGGACTATCACCACTTAATACTCCGCCAACCAATCCTACGCGTCAGTTTCTAATAAATCCACTTGCTGGAATAACCAGGAAGAAATTCGCCCGCTAAATGTGTATCCCGTGGTATTTACCCGAGACGAATAGCAAGCATTCCGCGACGTGATGTCGTTCCAGTTGATAGCTAGTCAACCATAAGCATCGCCTAACGTGGGCGTCGTAGAATCTCGTACAGCCGAAGGGTCAGTTCGTGTAGCTGACACCCCAAAAACGTTCGACCGGTTTTCCTATCCCTTTTTTGGGAAAAGAAGCATGCGCCAGGGGCAGTTACCCGAACGACCAGGAACATTGTAGCTTCTCATGGGGGAGGGCACGGAATTGCTCGTGGTTTTGTCAGCAGGACGTTCCACGAATCCGTGAATTTTCGAACTGTCGCGCATTCTGGCCCCGGATCGAAGAAGAAGTCGCTCGCCGACACGGTGAACCCTATCGCGGGGGGGTCGTGACGTGCTTTACATTCCCAACGAATATTTCTGTTCGGGGAAATTTTGTCTGCGTTGAACTTTCAGGGATTCGTGATAAAGCTACGAGCCTCCAAATATTTTTCGTAAAATGTCAATATTATACTTCCCTTTTTCTTTTTAAATAGAGAATTGTAATGATTGTTCAGAATTGATGAGCCGTTAAAAGTAAATTTTGGGGAAAGGCGAAAATCATTGTAACGGCGAGTATGAAAGCGGCGCGTACGCTAATGGATCCAAAAAGATGAGTCGCTATCGACGGAACGAATAGTTCATTACACGCTCGCGTAACACCGTGCGGTGTAGCGGAAATGCGAAATATCATGCACCAGAGTATTCTGGCTTCCTATGTATATACACTTGACGGCACATCCATCATGGTATGAATATTTTACTCAGACTGTGCTAACGAGGGAGGCTTAACGCAAGAACGATGGCACGCGCGTAAAAGATGAGAGATCGGTACATTCGGTAGTTTGCTGCCTTCAATGACGATAATGTTGAGCAATACCGTACGATTGCTTCTTTGCAATTAATTTTAGACATTATTCCGTCTCCGAAGTGAAATTTAAATTCCAAATATTAAGATTCTATAATATATTTGTGCTGATAAAATAGTTCTGTCTTGGGGCTCGATTCAATAATCTTTCTTCAGAAGTACTACATGATTAAAGAAAAATAGGTAAAGATAATCAGGTTGAATGACTTACCGTGCTCTCGCATTTGGTCGGACAAACGCACTTGGCTTCGCCAGCACTGTCGCTCTCGCATTCGGCATAAAAGTCGCACTTCTTGTTCTCGCAGCCATCTGCGAAACAAACGAGCAAACAATTGCCAATTAACAAGCATTCCCTTTCAAACTCCTAACTTCCTTCCAAGCAACACCTCTAAGGTTCTATCTGCCTCCGTAATTGCCCCAAGCATAAAGACCGACAAGATAGATCATTCGTGTACGCGGAATTCGTCTGAATTGTTTAGGGCGGCCGGTTGCTGCTTCCGTTTCCGTGTTTCCGGCCATCGACGCGCTTACAAAGCAACCACCACCCTGCTGCAGCCCAACGACTACCCTCTGGCTCGCGTTCACGCCGGTATTAATAAAGATTCACCCCCCACCCCCCGTATTTGCATAACTGCATCCGTTTCGAGGGAAATTATCTGGTCCGCGATGCTGAAACTGCGTACGGATCCCAAAGCTGCGAGCGAAGCGACGAGAAGGGAAACAACAAGAGGCGGAGGAACGGTGGCGGCGGAGGGCACGGGTGGTTGCCATTGAAGTAGGATTCGCAGTCGAGAAGTTATCTTTAGAATTCATTGAAATACGAGAGGAAAGGGGCGTCGTCGGGTTGCCGCTGCCCCCTCGCTGGCTACGTGTCGATGATGCTACTACGGTCGAGGGGTGGTAACAAGCCTTCGGTAGCTGCACCAGGAGACCGAAGCCGGTGCGGGAGAGCGTGGCTTCTGGCTTTCTGAACTCGCGAGGCGAGAATCCTGCTCCCCGCGATCGGTATATACACCGAGAGCCCGACTTGAAGGATAGAAACGGGGAGACGTGGGTGGAACGGCTGGGGGAGGACGAGAAGCTGCATGCATATGCAACGTGCATGCCGTGGGGTAACAACTCATACAATTTCAGCGTGGGGGCGAAGTCGCCGTGATATGCATGGAACCGGATCCCGGCAGCAGGTTTCAGAAGTTTCACGCGATTTTAAACCATGCAAATTATCTTGCGGTCGAGTGGCAGGGGCGCGAAGGAATTTGACTCCTCTCGGCGATTCAACGGCGATTCAACGGCGATTTCTTTGGCAAAATATGTGCGGAAGAGTGAATGGGTCATTGCGTGGCTCGAGAAGAAAAGTTTTGTTCGGTCACTGCGTTGTGAAATTCTTTTCGTATCGTTTTATCGAAGATCCATCGATCGTGCACCGTATAAATGAGATTCCGTCTCGGTTGAAAAACTCGTTGGCATAAAGTATCTCGCGGTAAGCATGCAAATGCTGTTAACGATGAATTCTTAAGGCACAAAGGTATACGGTTGATCAATATGCAAATACGATTATGATATTGTGGGAAAGGATGCGTCGAAATGCTTCGTGCATTGTATGCAAAGTATTCCGTGACGCATTGGATATAGGTAAAATCATTGAATGTCCCTCTTGATTTCGTATAGGATTACTGTCACGGGCTAAATTTAGTTTCGCGGATATAATGAGTCCAGTCATTCGGAATCGATCGTCGACCGATTTTCCTTCCCGCTCGTCTCGTTTGGTAATAAGGTTTCCTTAATTATTTACTCCCAGCCATCGCTCTGATTGTTCTGCTTCCTTCGTCGATTAATATTCAATCAACGAGCTTCTCGCGAAAAGATTTCATCAGTTCAGATTTCAGTGAGGAAATCAAATGCGGATAACAGTACGGAGTGAAGTTATATATTTAATTAAATTCCTGTCCCGCGAAATAAACGTTTTGCTAATTTAATTTTTCATCTCGTTGCACGTTTCGGAAAGGCGATCGAAAGCCGCTAAGTACTCAGTTATTCATGCTGCTCGATCTGTATTGGCAATTTGTAATATTAAATACTCAAAGACGACCTAATAAATTATTCACGACGTCCGAATAATAATATTGGTGTTCTAAAATCATTTGCTCGAAGACTAATTTAAACTACGTCTTCTAGATTAACGAATAACTTCCAATAAGGTATTTCTATGCTTCCCGTCGAAAGATCGATACATTATGGAAAGCATCACGTATGGTATTGTTCATCTCGGATTCACGATTTATTAATCCCTCTACAAGGCAAAAGCATTAGCCGATATTCGCAAATTATTCACATACATCTCATGCAATAAAGGGGGAGCCTGGTGAAAACAGGTAATTATAAAGGACATTTTCGGGTCGTTGCATCAAGTGACGCGATAGCCAAGTGTATAAAAGGAGATTAAATCACAACACAGATGATTCAAAGTGAGATTCAGAGCCAGAGTCGTTGATCCAGTGACAGTTCAGTGATCCCATTCTATCCACAGCGAATAGACAGTTATATTGTAATTCTAATCACGTAATTAAAGTGAAGCTTTCTTAAACACAAGTCTACCAATTTCTCCGGTGTTACAAGTGTCCTCCAAGTTGAACAAAAGAACTGGCTTAATATTTTCTTCACGATAAGATTCCTTTGATTTCAGTCGCTCGCATCAGGTTCCCCCCTTAAACGTCCAAGTTTCACAAAACAGAGAAACATTTCTAAATCCAGTTTCCCGTTTCCCCAGGAACCGATACTTACTGCAGAGCCCCTGGTAAAGCACACGTATTTCCCGTCGATGTTTACAGCCCTCGAGGCGAAGCTTACACTCGTTTCCGTAGCTGATGCCGTCGTCGCCGCAGACGGGCTGAAATTCCGCCGGGCACGTTGGACACTCGCAAACCGCTGTGCCACTAGTTTCCGCGCAAATCGCGCCCCATTGACAGATCTGCAAAAGAAATTCCTATCGGTGTAAATCGTCCCCTCGGACATTCCCGGTTCTCCAGACGACACGATTCCCCGCCGTTGTCCCAGAGTCGGTGAAAAAAACGTGTGCGATTAATCGCAGTGGATCGTTCTTTGCTTTTTCCGTGCTCCGTCTTGCGGCGACAGCCAGGCCCTTTATCGCAGTTCTCATCAAACAAGTGAGCGCGTAATGCCAGATAATTTAACGTTCGCGATATTTTATATTGCACCGAGCGTGGCTGATTTGTCGTGATTCTCGTTCGACAAGAAGAAATACTTTCAGAAACATTCATTTTGCCCATGTTCGTGAACCGAATGTAAGTGTCGTATGTTTTACAATTCAGTTTCTGGCATACTTTCGGTAGAACTAATTCCTTCCCCCTTTGCCTGGTCTAATTAGTTAAACGGCAACCAATTCAGTCCCCCTTTACGCTTGACACTCGCGCCACGATCTTGATCACGCCGCGCGCGTATGTTTGCAATGTTCAAATATTTGCCACCCTTTCCTTTATGTATCTCGCACGTGGACCGAAAGCTCGACTGACCTTCTCGGAGCAGGGGCCCCTGGAGCCACAAGTTCCCGTGTAGGCGACCTCGATGTCGGTCTTCGTTAAACAGGCCTGCCTCTTCAGCTCGCACAAGGACGTGTAAGTTTTGCCACCCCGTGCGCACACCGGTCTCATCACCGGTTCACATTCCGGACCGCACTCGCAGCTCGCGATTCCCTGTCGATTGATCACGCACTGCTCGTAGGGGCCACACTTCGCCTCGTCGCAAGGATTGGTCCCTGCACAGTAAGTAGCAATTAAAAACAGTCAGCCCCCCTTTTACTTTATCTGAAATACATTTGAAGATCTATTTGAAATACACATTACCCGAGCTGCACGCGCCGTCGTAGACCTTCCTGAGCGATAATCTCGACCTGCAAGCTTCCTGTCTAAGGCTGCATTCGTTTGAGTACGTTTTACCGTCGCTTCCGCAAACTGGTGCGAACTCAAGGCCGCACTGCTCGCCGCAACGACAGCCCGGTTGCCTCGAGTCGTCCAGTTGACAGATCTCCGGCTCTACACACTCTATGTTGCCGCAAGGATCTGGAAAATTAAATTGCGGTGCGTCGCGGCTTGAAACCTCGTCGATCTTGTGCAACGAACACGTTCTACTCCTTGGTGAGTTGTACGACGTAATAGAAAATTCGTGTCTGGTTAGGCTAACGTAGATGATGTACCCTAATTTCATCCGTCTATCACAGAATAATATGTAATATAGCTGTTCTCTAAGTTAGTTACATTTAATACGATTTCTCATTATCGAGAGATTATCCTCGATCCAGTTCGAACGAGCGATAAGAAGGAATCAATAAAAGAATAAAATGTTCCAGTAGAACTTGATTAATCGCAAAGTTAAGTAAGGTTGGTGGAGTCAGATTGATAAAGGCAGAACAAGTCCAACGATAGGTGTATGTGCGATGGAAAACAAAGGGTTGAAGATGAGGTTGGTCGAGCTCGAAGGGGGTTACCGTGGCACAGGTAGAAGCGTAGGGCTGCCGAGATTAATCTTCGCCCTCGGCCAGGGAAGGAAGTTGGAGTCCGTTTCCTGTCCGTGGGCGGTAGGTTTCGACCTTATAGCAGGACTGACGCGGCAAGTTCTCGAGGCGGTGGTGTTTCACGGGGTTAGTTCGAGTTACAGCCCAGTGGAGCGGCTAAACCCGACCCCTCTGCAACCACCCTCGTTTCTTCCTTGTCAGCCGTCAGTTTAGTGGCTCGTCGAGAGTCGTAATCGAAGCCCGCCTTCTGCATCCCTTTTACTCCGCGGGAATATTTCTGTGTACAGTTCGCACCAGCCTCGGTTTCGTTGCTGCCTCGGTAAAGGGCGATTTGTCGATCGCTAAGTGCGAGGTCTTCTTCCGTGCACGATATTACAATAACACTCACGTCCTACGTCACTAAGGGGGGTATACGAATGTGTATTTAAGAATGGCAAATCTTCCCGCAACGATGGAATTCAATGAAACGGGTAAGGATCAACATATAACGTCGAACATAAAGGTGACCCCTTGATAAATAAGAAAAGATGTTGCTGCAGATTAAGAGGAGAGGAAACAGATAAAGGTGAGGACAGACCGGCGTCGCTTGAAACTGTAGAAAACCCTCGTAAATTGTCTTAAAGCCCTCCCCGATCGTGGACAGAGTATGTCTAGTTCTCGATTCTCACCCCGTTCCAACCGCGGCCGATTTCACCGAACAAAAGCCACCGAAGCTGGCGATAAGAGCGTGTTTAAAATTCCCGCGCCGCCGCCAGACAATTGTTTTTTAAGTCCTTCGCTAAGAGCTAGTAGCCCCAAGCCTTGGGGGTCGACCTTTTTCCTTTTTCGCCACGCCTCACGGCCCCTTTCAACGGCTGTCTCCAGCGGCAACATCGGCTTTGTCTAATCTTCCGAGTTACGCGAAACTTTTTTCCCATCCCCCGTCCACCGCCAGCCGTCCCGACCACCCCTTGACCTCTCGCCCACCGTTAGCGCCAGTCACGCCGCGCGTATTTTGCATTCCCGCGGAATAACTTTCGGCAAGGAATAATAAGCGCCGACGACGGGGCGTAAGAAGTTGGCCGAGAGGGTAAGTGGTGGATAAAGGAAATTGAATAGAGTTTGATCAACGAATTGAAAGATCGCTAACTTCTTGCCGCTCCGGTCGCGTTCCATCCACTTGCATTTTTATCTCGCGCATCGTTATTGTTCCGAGCGGTTTATCCTTTTTAACACCACGGCCGGCTCTTTTATTTGCGCTTCTGCTACGCGAACGAACAGGATGCGCGTGTACGAATGGCAGTGAAGCGCTCTTTTGTTGGAGTTGTTGTTGTCGAACAAAGGAACAGCAGCAACTTGCGAAACAACATTAGCTTCTCGGCTGGGAATTCGAAGTTTAAAAGTTTGTTTCATTTGGTCGTAATAAATATACAGTATCGCTCCGGATTTGGTAAGGAGGTTTACTAACTTTGCACGGCTTCGTACGGCATCGTTAATTTTAGTAGAATCGCTAGTTTTCCATAAGTTCAGTAGCCGTAATAGTTGCGGTAGTTTTGCGCAGCTTTGCACAGTTTCGGTAATATCATTAACATCAGGTATGACTGAAGTTTACCCGAAGTTCCATAGAGGGTAGGTACAATCCCCGATCAAGTCCCTGGATGGGGAAGGGAAAAAGGCTTGAGAAATCAACGGGCGAATGTATGAAATGTTAATTTTACCGTATCATCAAATTCCTCGAATTTCCATTGAAAACGAAGAAATGTCGCAGGACAACATCTACCCTTTGAAATATTCGCAAGACCAAAGCGTGAAGCTCGAAATTCATAGAACACTATATTGATGAGAGTTGGAAGCATCGAGGTAGGAAATTACTGCTCGAAAAGCAATGACTGGGTTTGTGTTAACGGCGGCTTCGTAGCCGCTTTCCGTTCATGCACACCGGCAGCCAGGCACTTCCGTTCGATCTGCAGCATCCCCAAAGTGTACCGAAGCCCTCGCAACCCTTGGCAAACGGAGGAGGCAGTGGCAGTCACTTAGGCTCGAGGCGCGTAAACGTAAACGCATAAGAGAGCATCCGTTCAGGAGCAACGATGGTAAATTTACTACGATGATACAGGGCTGAAAGGGGTAAGAAGCGCTTCCTCGTAGCCACGCCGTACATTCTGAACGCGCTACTTTGTCGGCCGAAGTCGCTGGGCTGTTCGACGCTAGATCGTTCCAAAGAGGCCACCGTGCCCCGTTGCTAAATTATAAGTGATTACACGGATGAATGCAGATGGATTCGCCGGCCCTGCGCCGCGCCGCCGCAATTTGCATGCAGAGATTCGCGGTTTGATTTCATTACGTTGCAATTACGGTGTAACCGTTTGAAGATAATTTATGGGCTGGCTCTTTTGCGGTGAACGGTCTGAATGTGCCGTGCTAATGTGCCCGAGACTGGCTGGTGTATTATCGTACGCTGCGCCGGATCATCGGATTTATCACTTTTTATCGTTATCGGAGTTGTTAACTTTTCGTCCCGTGCAATTCTTCTCCATTCGTTTATTAAATTTTCTGCGTCCTTTACGCGGCACACCAAATTTCTTTTGGATGTTCGACATTCTGGTGGGGTATCGAGGGAGGTCGGAGCGGAAAACTATGTCGTGGCATCGCCGGTGCTGCTTCATTCTGTGCGCACGTTTTGAAAGTGCTCCACTTTTGTATGCAGAGGGGAGTATCTTCAGCGATAGCAATTTTCGACCGAATAGGATTTGAAGCTGTTTAACTTGCACCTTGCATTGAGAAGCTTCTTATTCGTGCTCGAATTTCCACATAATTATTCTACCAATTTCACAGAAGCATTTATACACGATTCTGCGATGTATTCTCAATTTTATTTCTTCTTACTGCTCCTCCCACGGTAATCGACTATTTTCTGTTTGTAAATTCAGCACACGGATAACGCGGGCGGACAGTAGCGCACGATCGCAGGCGAAAGCCGAGGGCGGATTGAAACGGAGCAATCAGCCCGTGCATCCTTGCATCGCGAATCCCTTCGACGCGTAACACGCCGCGGGAATCCCACGAATCGACTACTGCGAGAGTTTAGTCGAGCCCATTTCGAAGGAGCTCCCGGTGAAGCTAACGTTTCGGAGATCGCCCCCCTTTTCCCACGGTAGACCCTTATTTCGGCACAGTCGAGCGTGAAGAAAACGGCACGCCTGCCTTCCCATTTCGGATCTGGATATTCACGGGAAACGAGTTAAAGCGAATTTCTCTGCCCCGAAACGGAAGTGGATGGCAAGGGAAAAAGGAGCGTGAGAGAAGAAATCGCGCTTATCTCTCAAAGACTTCGCTTGAAAAGGTTACTTAACGATCACAGTGTGCACGGAGACTGGATAATTGTGGAGTTAAACAGGACGAATCGCGAGATCCTTTCTCAAAGAGAACGATAACTATGGAAGGAATTAACCATTGATTTCGTTTCGTTTTCTTTGGTGGCTGCATTTTTCTCTGCTCGTCAGGAATAATATTATGTTTCTTTCCAATATTTGTAGATCAGATGGGAAAGAACATTGATCACGGTACATTATTATAAATTCTGAATGGCTCTAATTACGTGAACTAAAACATAGATAGCCAGCACACACCATTCTTTATTTTTATAAGTAAGACAATTTGTTGCAATCGTTTCATCGTTAATTGAACCTAAATCTCAGCATCATAATTGTCACCCGGAAGGGAACGAAGTAACCTCTCGTTGACGAGTCTCCCGGGTTCCCCTCGAGGAAAGATTAATCCCATTCAACTGCAGCGCGCTTTAGCAAAGTTTTCCTCGTGTTCTCATGCACTCAATAACCAATAACGCAACTTTATATTGCTCCGGGCAAATAAACCCTCTCCGCTGTCCCCTTCCCTTACACGGGGGTTCAATAACATTAACACCGAGCTAGAACTCGGCATACTTTTAATCGCGAACCCCCGGTCTCCATACCTTATCGCGATCCCCTTTCCTCTTTCTCTAGCTCCGTTAGCATCCGTCGCTGCCTATGCTACTTTCAATCATTGAAAAAGTTCGTCTGTCTGGAAAACTCATTTCCCCACCTTTTTTTTCAATCTACCCTCGGGGCCAATCGTTCCCCCCCGACAGTGAAGCAACGGTTGAGGCTCCACGGTTGGACGAGAGGGAAAAGAGGGTGACGATCGAAAAGTCTCGAAAGTTTCAAGCTAATTTGATTTATCGTCGCAGCCACTTGAGATTCGCGACCCGACCCGGCGTTCCCGTTGCTGAAGAAATTAGGAGGGGTCAGGGATGGGTCGAGCCGAGGGGCGGTCGAATAGAAACGAGCCTCCACCACCCCTTCGCCGACGGAATTTATTATTGATTTCACCGATGGAGAGCAACTGGATACGATTGATAAAGGACACTTCTGACTCTCTTCGTCATTTTTACCGTGATATTCACTTTCATGAAAATCGACGAGCTTCATGTTCGACACGTTTATTCGAAGAACAAGGAGCAACGTAAGAGACGATCTGTGGGCTTGTGCAATCCCGAGTAAACATTGCCACCTTCACTCCCATCCACCAGTCTGATTAAACATTTCTCTTTACCTCTCGGTTCATTAAACGCGTGTGAACTTTATACTGCATCCGAGCTTTCGCCTGGGAGAAGAGGTAATCACATTTTACAGGGGATAATCAGTCGCTGAAGAAATCCAAAGGGTGGAAATTCGATGATTTCGATTTTGAATTCGAAGTGAAGGAAGAAGGGCTAAAAGTGGAATATCAAACAGCATTATGCAGAGGGATGGATTGAAAGAAACAAAAATAGAGGGATCCACACAGACGTCAGATACGAATATAGTTATGATTTTTCTTTGGAATAATCGTGAACCAAATGCTAACAAGGTTTTGTGAGAAAATGATTGTCCATGCTGTTGGCGCACCGCTAATTTATCACTGCCTTTCTCTTGCTTTCGGCCAATATTGCAACTCCCGCCGATTTCACGCCGCTCTGCGCGCTTTCTTTTCACCGCTTTTCATGTCTTTCCGCCTCTCGTCGGCCTTTCTCTTAATTCGTCGCTATTTTCCAATACACCATTGTCGGCCACTGTATAAAGCGGCCGCTGATTAATTCTGCTGTTCTGTGACGTAGCCACACGCGTAATAGCCTGGATTGTCTTCGAATTTAAGGTCTCCATTCGCTCCATGATTCGCCTTGCTTTGCATTTTCATTACTTAAAAAATATCGGGGAGCGTTGCTTGTTGGACTCGGAACGGAATATATTTCAAAGGTGTACACGTATTGGAGTGAGAATGGCAAAGATTGAGTATACTTTGAAATTAAAATCACCGCTGAAATTTTGAGATGAAATAAAATCGAGCTATTTCGAACGCGAGTCTCTTTCGTAGAATGAAAATTGTCAAAGGGCACGGAAGATTTCGTAGCTACAGTGGACAAACAACGTTCGCAGCCTTCTAGACGAGAGCTTCCTTATATTTCTATCGAGAAGGCAATTTGAGTGGAACGATTGCAGAGCTCCTTTGGTTACGGATTCCGCGAATAGGAATCTCAGCTGTATCAGCCGAGCCCTGCGTAGGAATGTCGCGAGTGCAAACGGGCGCATCTGCCCGAAAGTAATCTCTATCGCGTGCATAAAAGCGCGAGTAAATACGTACTGAGAAACCCTAGGGCTTAAACCCTTCTCGACTTCGATTCAGCAAATATTTGTTTCCCCTGGAAGCACCTCTCGCCAAATTACAGCGCAGTTCTAAAACGATTTCTCTCTTTTCTTTTTATAAATAATATTCTGCTGAAACGCGTGGTTCTATAGGCATCCAGCTGAAACTTCCAGGGTGTTGTTTACTAACAATTTTATCGTCTGCGGTATTCATTTACGTTGAACGACAGGCGGTGTACGGGAATCGGGTGTAAAACCGGGTACGGGGGTCACAGAGGGGGACCTATTATTGTTTTTCTAAAATAACAGCTGCAACATGCAGTCCGCGTATAGTGTTACACTCAGATGAACCTCACAACGATGTGAGATCAATTGCAGAGCAGAGAATGTCTTAGTTTCTTTCTCCAGAGGAGTTGAGATATTTCGAGTTGGAAAGTTTCTTCAACTTAAAGAACTTATTATGATCATCACTGATGTGCATTCTGCAGCACTTGCACAGTATTTTGGCGTTTTGATCGATTTTAAATTGCACGTTGATGTGCAGACGTTTAATGTTTAATAAATTACCTCATTTGGGGCAACGGCGGGTACATGTAATTGGCACATGTGCTGAGAAGGGCGACCGAGCATTTACTTGTAGTTTTTGTCTTTTACTAAATAAAGTACAATAAATTTAGGTGGAAGCTAAGACAAAGTAATAAGCTGAGTGAGCTAAAACCGTTTATGAAGCTATTTTGTATAATTAAAATAAGTTAAACTAAGTCAGCATAATTTAAAATAAGTACGTATTTGTGAATATTATTTAAAATAACTGTCTTTGCTAATTTCGGGATAACAGAGACAAAGGTTTCGTCATTACACTTAAGGTATTTTTTAATAAGTACCTGGTTTTATTCTCTAGGTGTGGATTGCATACTTGCATACTGCCGGAAAGTCTTACGTATCTATCAGCCAAATAATTTTATCAAAGAGCAACTCAATTTCCTAATTCTGTAAGGTCTAATACAGATTCCTGGCGGTGTACAAATTACGATCCTCTATGATAGTGGCATTTGGTTATTCTAGGGAAAAAAAGGGTACTCACCGCATTTGCCTTGGAATGCTACAGTGATATTAGCAGCCTTCGCGCAGGCTGCTCTGTTCAGTTCGCAGAGAGACGGATAGTCAATCCCATCTGTGCCACAGACAGGGCCCGATCCCTCGTGATCCCCTAAATTCGGACAGGATTCCAGACACTCGCACGTAGCCTCGCTTCCGTCTCTGCTTCGAACACATTGCGAGCCCTGAGTGCAATTCAGCTTTAAGCACGGGTCCTTGATTTCTGCAACGAAAATCAGACATGCACGTAGAATACGAGTCGTCTACGAAGGGAGGATTTCGCGATTAGGAGGAGGATTGCAGCGGGCGCGTTTAATCGATCATATTTCTTTCCACGTCGCGACGCCACGGTCTTTACAGCGTTAACCGTAATGACAAACCGCGAACACGAGTGCAGCCGTAAAGCAGCGTGAAATTCAATCCGAGCGATTCGTGACGAATAGAGGATCGTCTACCGAGGATTTAACCGGCGCGATGAAATACACCGTATGAACCGTGACCGCGTGCCGGCCATGCCTTCTCCCCGCGGATTCGAGCAGAGATAGAAACCGCCCACGAATATTCAGTGGCGGATAAGCCGGTGAACATTTTTAATGGAACCTCCGCAAAGTTACGGGCGACGGTGCGCCTAATTAAAACATCCTTCTCGGTCGCCGAGGCCATGTTACCGTGACCCTCTTTTACGGATCACAGTGCGGTACGAGTGGAGAATGGTAAAAGATACCGTTTACCTCTAACGAAAGCAGTTTCCAAGCTTTATAATCTGTTCTGTGTATCGGACAGGAGGTACTTGGGGAACAGGTAACTCCACTTTGGCATTGAATTTTACTCGGGTTTCTTATGAAATGTTTCAATTTCAAGCGCGCATCCGTGTCCACGAACGTTGAAGCAATATAAAAACATTTCTGAACAAATGTTCGCACTGAATTAAACTGTATCCAAAAATGTGGAAACTCTTTTTATATTAGTCTACGTTGCGCCTCTTTCGTCGTGATCAAAAATTCACCCCGAAAACTACAAATTCTATTTTCTGGGAATACTCTCAGCTTTGCAGACGCCTACAAGTTCTTTCGTTTACTCCTCCCCCGAACTTCGTTACGTGTCCCGGCTGATACAAATCGAGCGTTGTCGACCGGGAACAGAGTATGGAGAGGCTGAAGTGTCGTCGGTTCGCTCGTTATTCGAGTACAAGTACCTTTTGGGAAAACGTAGCAGCACTGGGATATCGTCAACACACCGCACAGTACCAACACGGCTTTCTCTATCATTGTTTGTCACCCCTTCTGCTACCGGTTCTGTAAATCAAACCCATCGCCATTCCATTCTCTACTATTACAGCTACCTTTTATTCGTATTTCGGTACGAGGGATAGTGGACACGTCTACAGATTAAACGTGCACATACGACCCCGGATATTTGGATATTTCTACATTTCACCGGGTTGAGAAGCAAAGACAAACGAGGCTGCATTCTTATAACACTTTTAGTTCGAAATTTTATACAGAATCGCTCTCATTCATCAATTGTGTGATAATAGGGCAAATATGAAAAATATACGAGGAGCAATTTTAATGGATAATCTTATGATGAAAATCCATTATCCCTCCTTATGTTTAGCGACTGAATAAAGTTCGTCCCTTCCTTTAGAACTAAGTCGCTGAATTCTAAATCTTGCACCCCTATAGTCACCATATTGAACGGATTCGGTATACGTACGTACAATAAATCAATTATCATCGACGCTTTCGATTGGAAATGAAAATTCCTTTCATTCTATTCAATTAGAACTGCATAGAAGCGTACGCATTCGTACGACAATCCTTTTATGAAAGCCTCACTCGGATCGTCGGACAGGAACACTGTTTCACCGACGGCTCTTCGTTCGGGGACGATTGACAGTAGGGGCAGTAAACGTTTGCGTCGACGTCGAAAGGCAGCGGTTCAGCCGGATGATGGATCACGGCCTCGTTTGCATTCAATAACTCCCGTCACGGTGTATTTTCGATTTGCCATTCACCGCAACCCGATTATCGTCGTTAACGCATTTAATTCGCCGCCCACTCGATGTCGCGCCGCGCCATCCCGTTCGATGCATTATTAATTATCGGTATGACAAATGCAATTAGCGGTCAGTTATCCAGCGTCACGGTGTACGTGGCAGCTCGATTTGTTCCCCACCCGGCCGCGCAATCTTCCTAATGGAACGAATTTTCCTAATGTAACCGTAGGCGGAACCTGATAAATCGGGATGACGAAAGCCCGAGGTTTCAGGGATATTCCCGACGAGTTTCGAACAGCTTCCGCTTGGAATTTCACCGAATATTTTCACGCTGCTTGCAGATACTTTATGCTTCCCCGAGAAGATTCAACGGTCGGCCTGCGTCGCGAGTGTTTCACTTCGATTATGATTCTAATTTCCAATTCTTGTCGCAACGGTCGAGAGAAATTTAACGAAGTGAGGGGGTAAAGTGCGTAGAGAGAATAAGTACAGTCAGCTGTTTAGATTCAGAAATAATTGAAAAGTAACAATTAATTTTCTAGCTCATTTTACGAGCTATCCCTCGATCCGCTTCTAAGCGAACGTTTCCGCAATGCATCACCCGTAATCGGAGTATCTTCCGTCGACACTATTTGCATGGAAAACATCTTCGAATGAGCATGAAAGAAGTTTCCCGTTCGATTTGGTTTACGAGACCGGGCAAGTTATTTTAATAGAATCAATTTCAAAGTTAAATGAACTCGAAATTAAAAATTTGTACACCGTTTATTGCTTCCGCGGCAGAATTACGAATGCCATCCCCTCGCGTTTTGCAACTTAATTATTCGGTTGATGAAATGAATTGTGCAAATTGCCGTGGAATAATTTAGAGTCTGTTGAATAAAAGAAAGCAAAACTGCGCCGCGGTCATTCGTTAATGCTTTACCGCAGTTAGATTATTTCTCAGCTACGAGGTCAGCGGAAAACGCAAGAGCAATGGGAAATCTTCTGGAAGTTTCATTCCCCGACGACAAGCAGAAACAATCAATCACGTTTTAAATTGCACGCTTTTTCGAATTCTCCCAGCGTTTATTCCGTCCCGTTCGTTCATTTGCCGAACGGGAGATTAACATTCTCTATGAAACTATCGTGCGACCGTTCGCCAAAGGAAATAACAGTGGATATCAGTTAGTCGCAAGCGGAATAGAATCGACCAACGTTGCGCGCATACCAGTTGCAGAACGCTTATGAAAAATTGAGTGGGAGCTTCGCATATGTTGATTTACAGCAGCTTTATATTATTTCTGAAAGTTGGAAGCGTCCAAGAAATTAGTCAACAAAACCCTCTGCCATGTAATTTCAACATATTCGTTGTTTTTGCTTGGAGATTTCACAGTGATATAAAATCAATTTCTGCACACAAAAGAATTGATCTGTAACACCGTCAAACGTAACTTATTCACCGAAATTGTATGAAAACGTATACCGCAGGTTTCATTTCCGCGAGTATGGTTTCAGTTAATTCATTTCACGGAACGGTAGATATTTGACCAGCCGTGCTTCAAAATATTTTGCAACAAGATAAATCAATATCGCAATCAAGTTTTCGTTCCATAATTCTCGCATCAGTGTCCGAAATCATACTCGTTCAGTCCCACGTAAACCGTTTTTCGACGGGGCGAAAAACTCGTCGAAGTTCCACCCCTTCGTTGCGTCCAACCTTCTCGCGGGGGTGTTGCCGTGGTATCGTAATTAATAATCCATCTGGTGTTTTTGCCAGTGCACCTGACCGTCGCAGAAGCGTATCGCTTACGGGTAATTTATTATCGGCGAACACCGCATTATTTCCGCGTACACCAACGCCAGCTTCTTCGTTAATGCTCGTCGAAACGCCTATCAAACGTCGATGGCCATGCTGCGGGCAAAATAGTTTTACTCGCGATGCGTTCGTTCTGCGAAGTTTACGATCGCAATTCATTCTGCACCGTGGAAATGCGCTAAAGTGCGTGCAGGTGCCAAGTTTCATACGGATTTAAAAATTGAGTTGTTCTTTAATTAATGGAGCGGCAGACAATAAATGTCACCGTTTACATTCTTGTTTTTATTAGTCGCCAGAAAGGATATTTAATGTTTAGTCTGATAATCTTTGGGAGTAACAACAAGAATTTGATATACTTTGGAAATTATCCATAGAGCTAGTTGAAAGGAGAATGTTTCAATTTCGTTTTGTATTATATCTCAGCCATCGGTTAATACGGGTCATTCAATGATTCCATTGACGGATTATTTTATTAATTAACCATCGCTCAGATTTCGACAAATTACATATAATTAATTACATTTCCGTGTTGAGGGAAGCCGCATAATATAAGGGATTATTATCTGGAGATTAATTTCCCACCGCAGTTTTATCGACCTTCCAGCTATTTACGATCCGCCTGGCCGCGGAAGAAATTAACCGCCCTTTGATGAAAATTCCGGAAAGGGGAAGGTTTCATACCGTCTTTAACCGTAAATGAAACAAATCAACTTTTATTACACACATTTAAGTTCCCCAGAAATTGCTATTACTTCTCGCAAGCATCATTGCATTCGTTCAACAATATATCGCAGATTTAGTGAACATTGTTGTTCCATTCGAAGCAGAACTTGATCTCGTAAAGGGACAGCAATTCCCCAGTAAACGTCCTAAGACGAAATGATCGACGATCGGATTTCCATCTAACGTCCCGATGATTGCCAATTATTGGGTCATTATCGAAATATACGCGTTTCGGTGTAGGGCAGAGCGTATCAGCAGATAGCGGTCAGGAAGACGAAGGGGAGGATCAGGAGGAGCGAATAATGGGATCGAAGGGTCGCCTGTGTACGGCCGCGCACAGTCGGACCGTGTCAAATGAGCCTCGTTAGGCAAACTTTGCGTACAGCCCGGATATTGTTCGATCGGGAAACGGAGAAGTGGACCCGGCTCGGTGACTGATGAGGAGGGTCGTTCCAGATAAGAATTCGCTCCATCTTGGCCCGCCTTATTCAATAATCTGACCATCGTAATGCATAAGAGCCCATTAATCCACCTTAATGGCCGCCACTTATGGCTACGGCCTGTTCCAGCGCCTTTATTGATATTCTTATGACGGATGTTCGAGCGAATCTCGCTTCACGGTGTTCTATTTATTTCTAGCGATACCGTGCAACGACTAGTTTATCGAGTGATTGTAACGGGCAAGCTACATTGCGCGTAAGGGAAATGAGAGGAACGATTTAATTCGAATTATTATAAATAACAGAGATTATCGAAATGTAACGCACAGCTTGAACGTTGAATTGCATCTTCTCCGACCACAGCCCCGTCCGAACAATAGTTATTAGCACGGCCGGCAGGAGAATAAATCTCGCTACAGCCGATATCATGGGAAATGGGAAAGATACACGACGTGTCAGGTAACTGGGTCGCTCGTTGTAATTCGCGTGCAACGAGTTGTTGCTTCCGCGCGAGAACTTCGACACGGCGGCGTTACAAATTCCTATCGTCCGGCAACGCGCAAAGGTAGAAAGGGGAAGGCGACATTTTTCATTACACGCCGGTCGACTGTTAATCAATCCGCGGTCGATGCGTGCCGTTAATCTCCGCGAGCCGGTTCTCGCGGACGCCATAAATTTCCCCGGGTCCTTTAAACGGGCTTCAAGACGCGTCGGGAAACAAATTGTTCCCGGGAGGAGAGGCGGCCGCGCGGGCTCGATACACCGAACCGCATCGGATCGGCATAAACGAGATCGAAGGAGGGCGAATCCGACTGTCGTGATTAACGAGCGAGTTTCGCCTGTCAGACGGACGTTTCTATGGTCGTAAGCGGATATGGGCTGTTCGGTCAGAGCACGTCGGTAGTAAAGGCATCAGATTGAATTCGGGATTGAGCTTCGCTATGTGAAAGGATCGAGAGGATGACGTGCCACGTCGTTCCCGATAAGGCCGACCCGTGAAATTATGTGAACACGACCCACGAGGATCCACCCCCCCCCCCCCCCGTGTCTACCGTGTAACACCGCTGCTCGCACAATGGGATACAACGTGCAGGGGTTGGAAAAGAGATCGGTCAGGATGTTCGTGTAATTTTTGGATCACCGTACGGGACTTGTAGCGTTCAGTGAGAAGGGTGGGACTGAGGGGAAAATAGTGTGTAGCTTTTTACGTCGTTCAAAGGGGGCAGGGATTTACGTGATTCGAGGCGCTAAAGGGATTGCAATGTACACATGTTTACTTAAGATAAAAGTGCACGCTTCGACTACAGACTTGTAAACATGTTTGTAATAATCGTAGGAAGTGCAACGTAAGATCAGATGAATAAGTTGTCGGCGAAATTGTACACTTTTGTATGCTTCAAGAATTTCTCTCGAAATTGTGAGCAATAATTTCTAGCAAATGCACAGCCCCTGGATTGCAAAAGATTGCCGACAAATCCGTTCGAGCCGCGCGATTTTTCTTGTTCTTAGATAAGAGCGGAAGTGCCATTGAGTGCTCTTGACCGACCTGAGAGGATTAAGGGTATGAATGTAATCGGATTTTAGAGAGATTTGCTTTAGCGCCGTCTTAGCACGTACTCTTTTAAGGAATGTTTCAGATTATCGATAAATATAGACTCGGGTAAACTTCAGCCTGATCCCAACAAATATTGCGATTTTTCGAAACTGAAGAAAGATATTTTACTTCGAATTTTCTCAGAGTTCAGTGAAATGAAATACAATTCCGGACGAGTTCAGACAAGACGCGTGGATCGCAATTTGGTTCCAGGCTTGCGTGAAACTTTTTCCCCATTGGAAAACGTATGGCGTACTAGCAATTATTGCGATGTCATTGCATTTTCCAATTTACCACGGCGAACCATAAAATCCGATTCCCCTTTTACTGATTACAATCACGAGCAAGCGTGTCGAACATTTTTACAGACCAATCGGGGGTTCGTTTTTTTTTTATCGTAGTGTCATTAACGGATCAAGTCACTAATCAATTCTCGCCCCATTCAACGGGAACAATGGATTTTGTACCCGTCGCTCGCCTCGCTGACTCTATTCGACCGATCCTGACAATGTCACAGAAAAGAAGAGAAAGGATGCAGCCGGGGGAAGAGGTATTAAAAGCGCAATTATCGCGAGGCTTAATTACGAGACTCTTGTAACATCAACGGGGCCTCTCTTTGTTTTTCCCCTTCAGCCGTTCTTCGTTTACGAAAATCTTCTTTCCGTTTTTTTTTTCGTCCCGGCAGAGCTTGGTTTTTCAAACGCGATAATCTTAGCTTGCCGGGTCCGTTCGACTGTTAAGACAAACGAGAAGGATTTATTTTGCGATGTCAATAATGCCATCCGAGATTGCTCGATTGTTTCTTCGCGTTTCCGTTTCAATGAAGAAAATATTTATTGATCGATCGCAGTCTAGTTGTGCGAAAGAATTTTTAATGCACTGAATCTCGTTAAAGTTTGTTGCTGCTTTCTAAGTAAAACAGTAGTTAATTATTATACGCGCAAGTATTCCATTTGCTATACGTTCTTGCTCCTCGAGGATACTAGTTTTTTTATCCCCGTTGCAGCAAAACTTTTAAAAACCCTGCCTTCTATCGTATCCAAAAATATTCTATCTCTTCTGCAAAGTGAAATGATCTGTCTGACATTAAAAGCCTTCGTTGTCGCCTCTCGGCTCCCTGAAGCGTGACAATTCCATCGAAACGTGATAAAAAAGAACGATGTTAAGTTACCCCTGGAGAATCTTCTTCTAACACAAGTTTCCAAATGATTTTGCAGCGTAGCTCGTATTGTATCCCGTTTTATTTTCTACCACGCTCGGCTCTGACCATCAACAATAGGAATATAATACCGGTACAACGCTGACCGTGCCTGCAGCAACAGAAACGCTATTCTAGGTCGTATTTTCCAGCGGAATCCAAGTTGTCTCGTTGAATGACGGAACAAACGCACCACGATCGAGCCAGTCGACCCGTGGGCAAACGCTGCTGGCTGTAGGTCGCACGTTTTTTTCGTCTTTTAAGCACTATGCTGTGCTACTGGCCTCGCTTCGTTCTCCTATATTTTTGCTCTCTGAAGATTTCCATGCGCGAGGCGGTGGAACTCGGAGACAGACGTGCAAGTTTCATGTCTTTTAATTTGTAGATCTTTCATTAGTAGATTCCAATTGAATTTAGTTTCGCATCGAAATTTTTATTCGGTGCCCTTTCAATAGAATAAGATAGTAGTATTTTCTTTATCTTTCAGTGATAAAAGTGTACTGTTTAAAGTTTGATATTACGTCGCGCTGTTTGATTTGTTTTCGTTGCTTTTCCTTTGTTTGGATTGAAACATTGCAGATGTAATTGCGCAAGCAAATAATTATTTGTATTCACTCATCGTTAATATTAACCGTGTTCGTGAACTGATCGAACGTTAAAATTGTTTGTACGCGGTTTACATGGTCAGTTGCGTTTGCCCAAAAAGACTTCATTCGATTATTGTCTACCTTTGTCGGTCTCGTTATTAATATTAAACGTGCATGCTCGTAATCTACTTCCAATGGCACACGAATAAACGTGTTTTATCGTTATTAACGTTAATTTAATTCCGTAACACGTTGTCATTATTCAATGGCTGAAGATTTCACAATTAATTGTTTTCAGAATTTAATTAAATATCCAGCACATCTTCCTGTATTTCCTGTCTCGATCATACAATTAATTATCCGTGGTACGAATGATAACTATATGCATTTTTCTAATGAATCGCAACAACAGTATATCGTAATCTATAGATCAAAATTATCGAATCTTTCATTGTAAATTTAGTCGTAGATAAAAGGATTTTCTATTGCCGCAGCTCGAATCGTATTTGCACAGCCGATTACGATCGACAATTATGGCCAGGAATATTCTGGACTCCGGAGTATGTGTGCACGCCGTTTAGCAACGACAAACAACAGGGTAAATTTGTCATACGGTAAAACATTTCGAAGCTTTGCGAAAATTAATTAGTATCCGCTCTATAAATTGCAATATTGCAATTGCGTTGCAGCTATCGCGACAAACGTAATTAAACGTAACCATGCGAAGTCTGTAATGGCTTTTATACCGTCTGGCAATTGCACGCTGTGTCGCACATTATTCACTCCACACCTCATATATCGTACAAAAAATCCTGACACTAATAATAAAAATTCGTAAAATACAGAAAAACATGCAAACCTGCAAAGATATTGAGCCACATTATTTCTACGTTATTTCATCGATCGCGACGCAAAATTAATTAAACGCCGACAATGTTTGTTACTAGGGCTTTCATTAAGTTCAACGGTCGTCTCATAGAAATGAATTAAAAATGTAATGCTTTTCCACGAATGCCTCCGAATCGTACTGATACCCATTACACGACAAATATTACGCTTTAAGAAGCCCCGCGCTGGGTCGCCGTAAGCTTGGAAAGACCCGCAATCATTCGCGATGATCTCCCGCCCAGTGGTGTGTCCGTTCCACTCATCCCGGCTGACCGCGTACGGGTTCGTTCCACTTACCTGGCTCCCGGCTCGAGAGCGTGCCACGGGGCTCGTACACACGTGCGCGCCTAGGCCCGAGCCATTATCTATGCTAATTAACGTCACGCGGACCCTTTGGCCTGCGAACGCATCAGCAGGTTGCGTAAGAGAGGGCGAAAGGGTTAAGGAGGGCAAGCTTGAAGCGCAGAGGGACGAACGAGGAGCCACTGCTGCAGGCCCAAGCTCGATAGAGGCCAATTACACCTTTATCTGATTCAGACACGACAGCGGCTCGTGCACGAGATACACGCCGCGATTTTTCGACGGGAAAACAGGGCCGAGATTTCGATCTGCGCTGGCTCCGCGTTCCCCTATCTCTTCCCGGATCTGGCTCGCCGCTGGTTTTGGCGAGACGATTAATATTTCGCGGACGCCGCGGTCGTTCCGACCGCTGGATTCAAGAACGCGCGCCGCGCTTCAACACTGTACCCTTGGGAAAAAGTGATTTCAACTGTAAATCTTGAAGAAATACATAAACAAACGAATGAATAACAGGCTCGCTGTTGCCACATGTTTCACTGTCACACCTTCAATTAGCGTAGCGAACAGAGACACTTTAAATACAGTGTTTCCCGAAAATATTCGGACGCTCTTCAAAACAGAATAACTTTTTTTGTAATTGGACCAAACGACTTGAGGATGAAATTTTCAGGATGCACGTTTCTCGCTTAGATCTATAAAAAGCATTTCTCAAATGTTCATTACAAGCTCAGATAAAAAAAGTTTAAAAAGAGGACTTTCACCATTTGTTTTGTAACTCTGAGAATTCCGATTTTTCTCGGAACAACGAAAACAAGATATCCAGTACAGTAGTCCTTCTATCCTTTTGCAAAGACTCAAGTCGTTTAGTCCAATTACAAACAGGTTATTCTGTTTTACAGCGTGATTTTCGGGAGAAACTGTGTATTTCATTATCGATATACGCAAATAGTCCAATGTAAAAGCTGGTGCAATATCGGCAACTCTCCCCTGCTTCATATCTTTTGATAACGTTCAGATATTAATTTAAGCAGTGCAAACGCGATAGTTTTGGGGAGATGACGGACCACGTGAGAGTGGATTTAGGAAACTGAAATTATGCGTTTCATTTTATCATGAAGGTTTCGGGGAATTTAGTGGGAGACATGTGGAATTTATCCAAGGGTCGCGATAATTTTATGATACATTTGAAGTTGGAGCGGCTAAGTCGGACTTTGCGGGTCTCCATATGTCGCGTTGGCGAAATTGGCGCAACTCTAGGGTCCTGACTATAAATTGCACCTCCCGGGAAAGGCATTGCTGGTTTCTAGCACATTGCAAGTAGTACAGTTTTATTAGAGTTCCAGTGTGTTTTGATTGTAATAGGTGGCTGGCGACTGTCGCTGTTCCATTACAATAATACAGTACATTCGAAAGCTTCAGAGAGCGCGTCAACAGCAATTGCAGGAAAATTCGGGGTTTCAAAGGTTTGTCAAGATTGCGTGCCATCGTCGGTGCTCGATTAACCGGTGGAACGTTCACACGGTTCGACCGAAAAGTTTCAAGCGACATCATACCCGAGAATCGTGGGAGAATTTTCGAAATTCACGAAATTTCACATTGTGGCAGTGGCTGCTTCGTTTTAATAACGCAGAGCATTGATTTTCACGAGAGTTTCAGCTGAAGTGCGGACGATTTTAATTTCCGGAATTCCTCGCCATACAGAACGCGAGGAATGCGTAGAATTTACAACACTCGGTGGCGTAGTTGCCGTTTCTGCAGCAATAGACTAACGAAACACGTTCTAGTTTCGCGAATATTTTTTTTTTTTTAGAGTAGCCCAGTAAATCTTCGTCCACGAGAGCTTCGACACGATTACCTTAATCCTTAACTGAACGTAACATTTATATCGAGATCGTTAGTTCGTGGGAACGTTTCCTTTCCGGGCGAAGGCTATAACGCGAAGGCGGCGGCAAGAAAAGGAATCGTTCGTCCCATTACCCCCCTCGCGAACGCTTTAAATCCTCTCGTTTAAGACGGCTGGTTAACTTCTTCCCCTTTGCCGACTTTTATCGCTACTCCATTTAGTTATCGTGCCGGCGAAATATCCTCGGAAGCGATCGATCCTTGCGGACATTTATATTCGTTTCCAATTCGCAGGATCATTCGCTGATCAATTAATTAATCAGTTTTGCTAATCGCCCATGAGGGGAGAATCGTTCGTTTCGGATCATAGAACGAGATTTATGGCAAATCCACAATGATAAGCCACAGGAGCTCTGAAGGTGTGAAACGCGCGTGTGGCTGGAAGCAGAAAAGAATGGCGAGGATAATGGCCCTGTGACGTCTCGAGGGAAATACGCGGGCAACCCGCGTAAGAATAATGCGTGGCTCGTTTGTCGCGGCAGACAGTGATTCGTCTGGTTCAGGTCACAGGTGTGGGAAAACGGCGACAAGCAGCGGAAAGCGGTGTATTTTTCAACCGCAACCAGCGTCTGGGCTCGTCTTTCCTCTCCGCGGAATTCCGTAGGACAGAAGTGAAATAATAAAAGGAACGACAGGTCTAACTATGCGCTGTTTTCATTTTTCTGGGGGCTGACCGACTCCTTCCTTCTCTCCTCTAGAGAAAAGTAAGGAGAATTGTGGCCTTTTTTTTCCTTGGTCCCAAGTATTTACACGGTTTACGCGTTTTTTTTGTTGTTACGTCCTTTGTGCATTTCTTCTGCGAGAGACAGCGTTTAAAATGAGCTAGCTCTGAGGTTGATATATGCTTGAAGAAAAAGAATTAGCATATTTCGCTACATTTATTTTTGGCACAGTTGTAAATTCGTAATTTTTTAAATCGTCCTTTACATAGCTTTTATTTAATAGGAAACAGAAGGAAAGAAATGAACTTGATCCTTGAATTATTAATTGTGAAGGAAACGGAAGGCGTGGTGGAACCATTCAGAATCTTTCAATGACGCCGTGGAAGAGAGGTGAGCCATTTCGGTAGTAAAGAGCAAAGTCTGACTGCATACGATGAACGACTACCTCCTTCTAATTCCTTGCAACTTTTCGAGTAACAAGGTCGAAAGGTGGCTATGAAGCGCGAATACAAAGCGCTAAAGGAACGAAGAAAGGAGGGCACGTTTCTATGTTCTGAGCACTGCGCCTTTTATCCGCCGACATATAAAACAATAGAGTGAAATTAAAAAAATATATATGGTGAGGAACTAGGTTACACCGAGATGCTCGATAATTGGCAAGGGCAGACACGAATAATCACGTGCAACCGAATTGCAATAATTTCAATGGGGCGGGTAAATTGCAACTTTCTAGCAGCAATTTCACCTCTCCCTTTCGCGTCGTGATAATCGTCGACACTCTTAATAAAACAAACACCGCCGCTCCAGCAACGCAACGCACAGAGGGTAGCGAGAGAGAAAAGGTACGTGCTCGGACGTAACAGAATTTATGCGCGGGAACGATTTAACGGCAGAAAATTATACAACTTTGTTCGGTGAAACAAATGTATAATTCACGAGAACGTACTCGCCGCGCGGTGTGTACTTAAAAGGCGCTCAATGTAGTAATGACGAAAAGGAACGAGAAGGGAGGTGCATAAAAAATCGGAGAAGAAAGAGTTGCGCGGTGGTAGTTTGAGAAATAACACACGCAGCTAGGGGAAACGAGGATTCAGCGAAAAGCACCGCCACTTTTCAAACCCTTCTGAAAACATTTATCGAGCGAAGTAATTACAACCAGCAGACCGGCGGCGTAGGAACTGAACTTGCATTTTAAAACTCTATCGTTCCGGTCGACTCGCATGCCGTACAAAAGAATCATTCGCTCCTCGATAACGAATGGATCCCGACGCGCCACGGGTCGCCGGCTGGTAATTATCTGGTTACATGGTTCAATGGAACATCTTGAGCGCCGTCCAATTGCTGAACGTTACAAGTTCTGTTAAAAAATTACCGCGATTTGTTGTCTCAAACTTTTCATAACTCGAGCTCCGTTTTTAATGTAATTCAGCGATTCTCTCGAAAATACTTTAAAAAGGCAGCTGAATTTCACAATTGTAAGGGTAAATCGTTGCGAACAAGTCGCGGCCGCACAAGCTATCGCGGCTATTTCAATAAAATCCCTTGCCTTTCAGTCTTTGCCTATTGTATTTCAATTGCATCGTTAACTTGCTGCATAACCGGCTATGGTCGAACAGTGGAACGTAAAGAGGAAACGCGGATAGTCGAGCATCTGCATCGTCCACGTAAATTGTGGATCGTTAGCTTTTCGAACCGCGCGACGGGCAACGCCGATGTTTATTTAATACGATCGAAAGCAGCGGGCCTGCGGTTCTCATCTATCACGACTCCTTCGCTCTCGTCGTTATTAACAGCGAAGAGAGATCGCGGGCAGAGGGATAAGAAGAGTGAGAGAAAGCTCTGTGTACTCGCAAGTGCAGACCGGTTATTACATCATTACGCGTGATGTATAGCGGCCGCGGGGGCCGCGGTATTAATCACGCCTGCCGGAGATAAATTTCGATGCAATCGGCACGTGTGCGCTCGTATGCAAGCTGCACACCGTGACGATAACGACCGAAAATACGCGGCTTGCGTTTCGTTAATTTATTTCCACCGCGGACCGTCGCATTAAGCGGTGGTCGAGGACGCGCTGTTGGGTCAGCTTGTACGTACGCTCTCGAGCGTCTCGCGGCACGCTTTAACGGCGACAAAGTAATTGCAATGCTTCTTCCCGTTGCTTCCTAGAATACCAGTCCTCCGTTTCCTAGAGGCGGTTGCAGTTCTTTGTACGCGTTTTAGAACGTTCCCGGGATCCTTTAGCGAGACGGATGAATGAAGCTGGTATCGGGCGGGATTACTCCGTAATCACGGACCGAATGCTTCTCGAGGAAATGAGTCGAAATTGCGGGATAAGGGTTGGAAATTCGGGTGTCTCGTTGGTGTGAGGAACTTGGGTTGCGAAGTAGATGTAACAGAACCTGCGACAGCACGGTAATAATTTCCAAATACGGAATTTTTCGATGATTCAATTAACATGTCCGTGGAATTTGCTTAATGTTCTTCCTGAGAATAATATTCAGCTCGTCTTTTCTTATTATCAATCGTCCGCATTGAAAGGATGAAATTCAGCCTCGATAGTGAATGCGGTAAACATAGTATTTACCTGGAAGATGATAAACAGACGCTTCGCATGCGATTGCGTCCGTTGCCTGTAGACGTATGCAAAGTCAATGTGTTTCTCTATCATTCCGCCTTAACGTACCGTTTCGTTAATCCCATCGCCGATATTGCATCCTACCTAGGTACATAAATTCGTGTAAGCTGCTGCAACCAGTAGATAATGGCTGCTGAATTTCTTACGCGCGCGAATGCAGCGTTGCAAAAGACAAGCGCGGATCAATACGAGCACGTAAATGTCGCTACCCCGCCGGGTCACGTGAAATCGAATTAATATCGTATTAATCGTTCGCTATTACACCGCCAATGGACACGATAGGATAACATCGGGTTATAGCTTGTACTCTCACGCGACTTCGACTCGTTCGTTCTTCGACATTCGCTCCTGATTCCCTGAATCCAGCAGCGTGCCCACATTCATGCGATCATGAATCGTGCGTAATATCGTCGCAAAATCATGGTTACGCGAGTAGGCGACGATTGGAGCTGTTCAAATTTTCAATTGGTTCGGATGCAACACCAAGGTTCTTTACTGTCAACTTTTCTGTTTTAAGAAAACAGTTATAAAACGATGTGTATTTATTGGGACTTATATTCCGGAAATATTCGTATAAGAATAGAGCTTCTATTTTTACGGGAATGGAAAAGAGTTCCAGCTGAACAGTAACAGTTTATTCGCCACAGAAACGAGGGTGATGATTATTTTTACATTTCTGCTCAAGCACCGACCTCTCCTCCGTCATTCTCCGCTTAATTCTTTTCTATCGTCATCGTGTTTCACCAGTCGCCGTTTCTCCTCGCGGCTTTCCTCTTAAGATCGATAAAATCGTGGCACGAGGCACAAATCTTTGCTGGTTAACCCTAGTTCGTGCCACACGTTTTTATCTGATAACCTGTCCAATTTTTTCCAACAGATCGTAAGGGAAAATCGTCGCTCCTACCGCTTCGTACTTCCCGGGAGTAATTAAAATTTATCGTTCCAAGGATGTTGAAGCTTTCCAACTACATCCGGCCGCGAGAGTAAACGACCTTCCGCGAAATTGCGCGGCATTAATTTTTATTCCTACCTTGAGCAACAATTAGACGCTCGGAATTGGTTTTACATTAATTGCTTCTTAATGGAATTTTCCATACTGAGAGTATCGGATGGATGATTGTACTGAGAACTTTACGTTTAGTTGGCTTTTAGGATGAACCGAAGAACCGAGGACTGCTTCAAGTGTTTCAATAAATTCCAAAAGAACACCTTTCAGTGGAGAGGGGAACAATCACCATCGCACCGTAGCTCGACGCCTGATTTACCAATTAGGAAAGTTCCCATGGATACCCTCCCCGATAATTTACCACCGCAACAAGGCCGTTTATTTCCGCGAAACAGTAGCTTAAGAGAAGAAATCGGTGTGTTTTCAGACTTTCCTAGGCGTCACGACACGAGGTTTTCCCTCGGTTAGATATCAAGGGGAAAAGCTTCAGAGCCGCTTCTCTCTCGTTTCTCTTCCTTTCTCCTCCCCAGCTTTTATTCTTATTTCTCTTTGCTTCTAATTCGCTGTCCACGACGATGGTAACAAGGTAAAGAATCGTAGTCGGGGTGGCAAGAACGGAGTGGTCGTTGTTCTTTCGGGACGCGAAGCGGGTAAAGAGGAAAGTTTCATCGCGCCGTACGATTACGAAGAATTATACGATACCTTTTATGGGGCACGGCCGTCGCGTGCGCCTCTTCGGTGACCGAGTTAAAGGGTGAAAGGAAGCGAAGAGCAGATGGAACAGAAATCGTAGAAACGGAGCGAAAATTCGTAAAGGCTTCGCGGACCGCGACGATGGATTTCCGCTGGAGAAAAGTCGAGGGCGAATGTAAACGACGAAAGTTTTCATTTCATTTCGCATTCGGACACAACTACACACAACAACTGCTGCCTCGTCCCATTTTTCTGTAACCACGATTGGACCAACGTTATTCGTTGTACCCTCGACGGTATAATAGTAACAAAAATAGCAACGTGATCGAGCAACAGCGATTGCGGATTGCATTCCGGATAACACGTGCATGTTTCTCTATAGAATGGAAGAGCCACGAAGCGGATTTAAACATTCAATTACAACAGTGCCGTGGAAGAAATTGTTATCGTCGAATATGAATGGAAAATGTTGGCGAGTGAAGGGCCGGCCGGGATAAAAGTGGAACGAGTCCGTTCGACCTTCGTTCCAGAGAAATTTCAGTCGAGCTTTATCCCCGTCCATAATCGTGTTCAATAATAACCGGAACGATATTGTCATCGCGAGCTTCGAATCGTCGCTATAGAATATGGAATGCGCGGAAGCGAACGGATTAATGCCGTTGCCATCGTTGCTGCTCTCTATAGACTGTTACTTTCCTTTGTCACATTTGTGTATCATATTATTGTAAATTCGAGAAAACAGAATAACTTTGTTGTAATTGGACCAAACGACTTGAGTTTTTGCAAACAGATGGAAGTTTTAGAAGGATTTATTTTATGATTTTTTTAAACATTTATAGCTCTATGCAGCGTCAACCGATTTGGTTGAAATTTTCAGGCTGCATACATCTTGCTTAGATCTATTAAGGGCAATTTTTCTCATTCTCATTCTAATCTCGGACGAAGAAGCTTAAAAAGATGACTTTCACCATTTGTTTTATAACTGCGAAAAATCCGAAGACAAGATATCCAGTAAACTAGTTCTTCTATCTATTTACAAAAGCTTAACTCGTTCGGTCCAATTATAAGAAACAGGTTACTCCGTTTTGAAGAGTGTCCGAATATTTTCGGGAGTCACTGTATATTTGCGTTTACTGC
Organism: Holcopasites calliopsidis; assembly: GCA_023838395.1. Classification (NCBI taxonomy): domain Eukaryota; kingdom Metazoa; phylum Arthropoda; class Insecta; order Hymenoptera; family Apidae; genus Holcopasites; species Holcopasites calliopsidis. Next base: position 3,481,035 of record JALHAQ010000003.1, read on the forward strand.
CTCGATACAGTTTCTGAAATTATATCTCTTAATTCCTTGACACTCGTCCGTGTATAATAAAAACTGGATAAAGCAGCCGAGAATATGGTGCAGCTTCTGGATCTCGGCTCGTGCAACTTTAGTAGTTGTGTCTGGGCCAGCCATGCGGGGCCTCTGTACTCTGTGTCTATGCGGCTGCCATAAACGTTCCGCTTATACTGCGCGTGCTCGTTTATTTATGGCTTATCCAAGGCAGAAGCCAGGAAACGACCGGGGGCCGGCTTCTTGCTTTTCCTTCACTCCTCCACTCGACGTGTTCTTCGGCGCGCCGCGGGCAAACCGCCCCCGAGTGCGTTCCAGCCGATTTATTGTATTGAGCGACGCGCAATCCCGCCGCCACTTCCGCCACCGTGCACTGTCTCAATCACAAAGTTTGCTACTGCTCCTTACACGCCCCGTATTCCGAGTGATTTTACCTCCACTCGTAAACGGGGCTGCTTTTATTGGAAATAACACTGATTTGGTTTATTGGACGTATACGATCGAACGATTGAAGCAGGATGCCCATTTCGGTTTTAGTGGAGAAGGGAAATTAGTATTTTCGTATGGAAATACCTGCTTGTTTCATTTTAAAGCCGGTGCTTCCAGACTTAGGAGAACGCGATCGGTCGAGTACGATAGTTTGATGTTTAACGAACTTGAACGGGTGGAAGGTGTTCTGAAAAGAACGCCTGAAGTTTCAGCAGTGAACGACATTTTGAAGTCCGCTACGAGGGAAATTAGGTTTTTCCTCGGATCCGTTTCCCAATATTTTCTACAGGTCTTTACCCCGAATGCTTCGGACTTCACTTTTCGATTAACTCTCGTTTCACCAAAAAAAAAAAAAACGCGCTTTCTTGCAGCTCCAAGTTCAGTTTCGTACCGTCCCCCTTCGTAAGCGCTTCCCGCCGGAGAATTTCTCCTCGCTTCAAAGACATCACGGTGCGAGCGTGTATTTCGCGGAAGTTGTCGGCAGGCGTTTAATTTATGCGAGAAAACGCGTGAATTATTTGCCCCGAGAGCTTACCCCCCCCCCCCCCCCCCCCCCGGGCAAACGTCCCGCGAGTTCACGCTAAAAGCTCACGTTCGGCCTACTCATTAGAAATCTCACGTATTTGGCTAAGAGCCTCGCGTGCTCGCAGCTAAGCTTCAAAGCTTTGACCGTTCGCACGCGCGAGCGAACGACCGACCGTCTCCACTCCGAACGGCTCGTTGGAAATTGTTTCTAACACGCGCTTCAGCCGAGTTAAACCTCTGCCCCTTTTCCGTTTTTTCCGCCCCGTCTGACGACGCTCGGGTGAGCCTCTGTCTTATTCGACGCTCGCGACACTCCGCGCCGGGTGAATATTTCGAGGATCGAGCAGATGACAGACTGCGTTGCGTTTCTAGCCCTCTGCGGTCTGCATTTTGTAATTCCGAAGGGAGAATGAAAAGGTTCTAGGATTTTAGGTGGGTCGTGATGCTGGTGAGGCGGAATTCGATTTGAATTTCGGGGTAACAAGATTAATTAAGATGAGACACTGGTAACTTCCTTTCAGGAACGATGTAACGTTCTAATTGGAATCATAATTTAACTACCAACGCTAAGAAATATAGGTCAATATAGAATGTTCAGTGTCCAGTGCAAGCGAACCATCGTTTCACACATCTTTCCTCCGAACTAACGATTCTCTTCCCTTACCACCAAATATCTGATTACCCGAATGAAATAAATTAGACCAAGCGCTCCGGCTATTAATTATTAACATTCGAATGTGTGCTTGAACGTTTTCCGGCCGTACTTCATTTATAATTCTCGCTAATTTCAAGCTCATTTATTTGGCCGGCTCGTGCACCGAAATTCCCCGAAGCGCCCTAATTGGTTTTCACTGGTGCCGCTGGAAAATGACAGTGCCGTCATCATAAAATAATGCCGAATGATTTCCATCGGGGATCCATTAATGAGATTCGTACGAGTTCTCCCTTATTTGTATAAATCGTTTCCATCACCAGCGTCCCCCGCACTCCCCCCGCCCCGCTCATCCGCAAAGCGTTTAGTGTTGTGCTACTGTGCACGATGAATACTGGCCAGTGTTTGTTGAATTATAACCCGTCCGCCGATTGGCTAGGACAAGCTGTGGTCGGTCGAAAAATTGCCTCCCGAAGAGCCGCAGAATCGGTGAGCTTGAAACGAGACGAGCGAAGCGGTTGGAAGCGGAGGGGAGCAACCCTCCGCGAACAATGCTAGGAAACAGATTTATGAAGGGATAAATTAGAGGTGTATCGGATTTCGAATGAAAATCCCGTGGCGCATGTCCGATTAAACAAGGCGTCCCATTTGCCACCGGACCAATTATCCCGTGCCGCACGGGACGGAGTTTCCGTGACTTTTTATCCGGACACCCCTGTCTCAGGTGTAACGGCGAGGCAGGATTTGCGGCTGCGCCCTATCGTTATCGACAGGAAATTTCAGGTGTTAATGCGAAATTAACGTGGCATATTAAGCTAACCCCGCGACGAGGTACAAGGGGACCGTTACGGTTGCTGTTTCTTGCCGCGCCCTCGCGATAATTAAATTCTTGTTCCACGGGAAATTGAATTTCGTTCGCTCGGTAACCATGGAAGCAGGAAATATCGGTGTTCGTGTAAAATGGATGGTAGTTGAACCGAGCTTGATTACAGGATGCCGATTTCCTTTTTTTTTTTTGCTTCTTCTTTATAACGAGTTGCATGTTAACGCAGCGTGGACATTCAGAGGGCCCGTCACTCTCAAAACAAAGTATTTAATATGTGCAGCTTGAGGAGGGGGTTGTTGTTTAATAGGATGCTGTGCAATAAGCTTTTACGACGCCGCCTGTATTTTAAATTATTTGAAACTTGCAACAATGGGATTGCTATCCAATCAACGAAGTGAGATCTTGGCTTTTCCTCCCTACTTTTCTGGACACACCGTTCAGGCTATGGCCGAAGACTGACAACCACCGCAGAGGGGATTAAGTTTCGATTTTAGCGCTTTCCAGCGGTCCAGGAATCTCAAAGCCGTTCGAAAAAAAAGAGGCTGCGAGCCATCCTTTTGGCCCGAAAACGGTAGCGAAGAAAGGAGCGTGCGCCGGCAGAGGGTCTTCGTTGCGTGGCCCTTCGTGGTGCTCCCGTAATCTAAATACAGATACAAAGATGGGGCCAGGCAAAGAGGATGAAAAAGCCCCTGGAACTTCAAAGAGACGCGACCGCGGTTGCATTAGAGAAGCAAGAGGATCTCAAGAAGCTGCTTTCTCGGTCGGCCATCTCGGCCATGGAACGCAATTTATCATCAGTATTTTATTGCCAGTGATCCACTGGTTACCGCTAATTAACGAAGTCAATATTGAGCCGGCTGCTTTGTGCCGTAATTAAAGGCGGGCCACGGGGGATTGATTAAACAGGCAGCGCGCACAAAGGAGAAAATTAGAGCTGTATCTCGGATGGAGTACGATTGAGTGTAAATACATGTATAAGGTGGCTCGTTATTTGGCGGAACAATCTATGGGGGTGTAGCGATGCTCCCATGGACAAAATTGAAAGTTTCCACAGAAGACATGTGTGGGAAGGGGATCTCGTCAGGTGCACGAGTGCTCGGCTTGGAAATGAAAGGGGGAACTGTCGCTGTATCATAAATCATACATATATGGATTGCCGGAGCATTTGTTTAACTGAAATTTGCGTTGGAAGTTAAAAGAAGTATTAATAATTTAAATGATCGCTCGAACATGCAGTGCATTTACAAACGTGAAGCGCAGTAATAATCATACTGCGTGTACAGAAATATTTGTACGTGGAATTGATTCTTTTGCCAAGCGCAGCTGCGCTCGCCGATTCTTCCCCCGAATCACAGTTTTAATTGCAAAGTTTCCCCCCCGTCCTTTGAACCGACTCTCCCATCCTGTACACGTGTCAACAACGTATGCAAACACGAAACGATCATAGAACTTGCAAGCTTATCGAAGCTCGTACACGCGGTTCGTGTACATTAACATTACCATAGAAGTGCGCGTTGCGGTTCGGTTGCGCGGATTACAGAAAACAGACACGTGTCCCGTGCACGCGGCGGAACGCTCGCGCTTGTCGCGTGCCGCAATATTGTACGCGTAATTTGCAGTCGAAACAACGGGGCGACCGTGTAATCCCCGTAGGGTGAATGTTTCGAAAAGAAAGAACAACGCGATAGCGCAACGGCACTCGCTAAGTAGTCCGGAGTAGTTTAAACCGAAGGGTGGTAAGGGCTAACGCGATTAGCCGTGTTTCTCTGCCGCATAAATTTTGTCGGGCTTTCGTTACTCCGGCGAAACTTTCATATTCCAGCTGCGTCTCGACTTTCAACCATCCCCCCCCCCCCCCCCAACCACCCTGTCAGTGGTATCCTCTTTTGGTATCAATTATCATGCTTCATCCCTTAAAGCAAGGGATGAAAGCTGCTTGGAGAAACAGGGTTTAGCCCAATTGAAAAAAATGGCGCGACGATGCATTGCTCAATATGGCGACCAAGGTCTCTTTCTCTCATACACACACCCACGCGATACGAACATACACAGACTCATCTGTGAAACACACACAGGCACACTGAACTCGTTTGCACGAGGTTACCACTGGAGGTTAGGTCCTTCCCTCGCAGGCCAGACGTACAGAGACTTCGTTGGAGCTTCGTCGCTGACCTACCCCGTGACCACCGTTCCGTTGACCCGTACGAGATCCGGAGTATTCACCAAGGGGTCGGTCGTGTCATGGGGCTTCTCCGGATACAAAGAAGCGTCCGGCTGGTCGATGCAGGGGCCACTTATCGGCGGGATTTCACGATAGTTCGGTTGGCGCCAGCCACGGATTTTCCGGACACTGAGATTTGTCTCCGGCGAGAACCACCCCCGAGAGGCGCTGCCGACCTCCGATATTGATTTTCCGGGGGAAAACAGAATAGAGGTGTGCCTATGATATGCTACCGACCGGGTGACTAGCTATCGCTGATACTGGGAGGCGGCTGGTCTCGTTGAAGGGGTTGAGGGCGAGATGTAAACGATAGCCCATGCGAATTTGCAATTCGAGGGGCTGAGAATGGGAGTCGGCAGAACTAGATGGTGTTAACTTTGCGCTTGTATCCGGTGATCTAGTTTCTTTACTATAAAAAAAATGGATCTTTCGTTGTATTATTATCCATTTTTCTCGAAACGCGACACTTCAAGTAGTATACATTGATATTAGTCAGCCAAGATCTCCAGTCCTAATGCCGAACCGCGACTGAGCAATCTCCTTCAACCGTGTTAAAAATTCCGACGGAGTATGATCAACAATCAATTATAACTGCGCAACATTTCGCAGACTTCAGTAATTTCCAAGATTCTTTTTCCTATCATCAAGACAATCGTTCTATAAATCCTCTCGTACGTTCACCTGATCCTCCACTCACGTTCATCCGGTTTTGTCATTTTTGCGGCTCGATTTTCTGGCCGCAGCTCGCACAGAAAATGCTCGAAATTGCAGGTGAAACGTGATAAAGCCACGTAAAGCACGGCAGGGTCTTTTTCTTCTGTTCCCTTGCTTCTTTTTTTGCGCTTTTTCCCCGCCTGCTCTTTACGGACTTCTCCGGCCGGGCAGACAGGCGGTACGAGAGCCAACTTCTTCCTCGATGCATCGGGAAGACGTTTGCTCCTGAGTGACCTGATTCTTTTCATTCGTCTCGGGTCAAGCGAGAACAAGATCCCGCGTGTTCGTATTTACGGGCCTTTGTCGGAGCAAGGGATGAGAGCAACAAGTTTGATTATTCACGTATTGTTTGCGTATTTTGCTTTCATACGTCATTGATATAATATGCAAATTGTTCTGTGATTAATTTATTAATTCAGCCGCGTAACGTTATATTTAATATCACGAGGCAATTCATTGCGCATTACTTAATTTCTAATTATGATAACAGTAATAACATAACTGTACAAGGGTGTATTTCTGTTGTTATTAGGTTTAACACAATATTAATTTAAGTAATATGATCATATTACGAACAATAATTACACATCCAAGCTTTGCACTTTTAACTGGAGTGAATTATGCTACTGAATCCGGTGGAAATTCTTTGTACGCAAGAATAGTCGTTCCACATTAGAAAGCTACAGAAGTCGATTTTTCCATTTTCCTATTCGACTATTCGCGATCAGTTGGCCGATTAATAAGCTCGTGGGCGCGTTTTCTCAATCGCACTCGAATTAATCCCGGTTGTTTAATATTGAAACGAGTGAAACCCGGAGTACAGACGAAACCGATGCGCCTCGTTCGCATTGATTTTATCTATTTCTGACCCGACAGACATTTTATGGACCGTCCGACCTTTATCGCGTTTCTTCTTATCGAGCACCAGATAAATCCGCAAAACGCTTTTCACAGAGCGTGCTCGTTAGAGTAACGGGCGAATCGCTGTGAAAGACCACGAACTCTTGACCTTTCGTCGCTCCGAGCAAGAAATAATTTTACTCGCCCTCGCTTTGACGAGCATCCGATCTCTTTCACTTGCAAATACCCTGGGATAAGATTGTCCATGACACGGTAGGAAATAAAGTCGACGCAAAGACTGACCTCTGATCGAACTTTCAATCTTGGTAGCTATTTCAGACAAGCGATTGCCCAGTTTCTTTTCAAGCGCGCCAGGAGAATCTTCGTCGAGGGGCAAGATTAATAACAGGTATATGAAGATAGGAAAAGCACGCCTTTTGTGCCCCGACGGTTCTTACAAGTTCTCGGAAGTGTAACTAACTGAAATGTATAACGAATCTTGTCGCACAAAGCCATCGCGCGTCGGAGGAAATTCTATTTCTACGTTAAACGGTTCAAAGACATACCGTTTCTTGCTGTCGAAACAGTTCGGCATATTATTCTATCTAATGGGCAAGATTTTTCTGCGCCGCGTATCTCAAGATCTTCGCGACTCTAGGCAAGTTCTATAACCGCAATTTTACCTTGCCGCTGGTGTTTGAAGAAAATATCCAAGCATTGGCTGGGTCAAGGCATGCACCGAACGAACCGAAATACATATCAAAGCAATATACAAGCCTGTCTTCACATCCACTTCTGCTGTCTGTTATCTATTATTAATCGGCATCGACGACAGGGTTATTGCTCATTCCGTTTGGCGAATCGATCGAGGAAACGGCTCGTGTAGAAACGCAAGCTCTCAAGGTCGAGTCGGGATATCTCCGCTGGCATCAAGCAACGAAGGAAATTCTTCTTATTCCCCACTTCCCTGCGGTATACCCGGTACCGGGGATCAGTTTCTGCTCTTTCAATTTATTTCTCCTTTTTTTTTTTCGCTGGCAAGTCTTCTCCCTTCCATCATCCCCTGTCCTCTGCGCTCCTCATTTCTGTTTCGAAGTTGCGAAAGGAATCACCGATAGCTACAGATGGGATTCCGGTTAAATATTCAAGGTTCAGCCGTAGCGGCGAGCGCGACACTGAGACCCGCTTCGGGCGAAAGAGGAACCGAGACATGGAAGATTGATGCAACCTGAAGCGTATACGAGAAAAGTTTACACGAGACCGTAGCAATGCGTAAAACTATCTCTGATGACACCGGAACGCTTTTATTTTTAGCCCGTGGCTTCCCGGAACGTATTCCCTCGAGTATATGTGTATACGTAGATAAAAAAATACCGTGAAACGATTGGAATTCTCGTACCGTACGTGTAACGCGTAGAGTCTTCGCGACGATTTGTTGCCGCTGTTTGAGGAATCCCCGCGGAATGCCTGTGGAAATGTTGAAACGAAACGAAACTCGGACTCGTGCTTCGCTTTGAATTGGGTTTAACAGGGAAAGTTAAAACTGATGGAGTTACGACGACTTTCAAGCGGCTTTTCGAATATTTCCTCTCCTGCGTTCAACTTCGTTCATGCAAAATGTAATTTGAGCAATAATTGTAATCTCCGAGAATCTGCATTAGATACTTTTAACGGGAAATATAGTATCGCTACGGGCAGCACCGTGATGCAAGTCCTCTTTCTTACCGAACAGAAGAAAAACAAAAGGACAAACAGCGCAAAGATATAAAGCGACGCCGAGCTAACCATCCGTCAGGCGAATATTTCTCGAGGGAGCAAAAGATATCTCCATATCGTGCTGCCACGAATTTTTCAACTTGCTCCTCCGCCCATTACGCACGGTATTCCCACTTACGTACGCGATCTTCATAAAGGATGGGGCCAGACTACCGGGGCGAATTTTCAGTTTACACTGAAATATTGAACGTGCCACGCGAAGGGCACGGATCGCGGGCGTTGCTCTTTCGTATTCTTGAAACAGCGAGGAATCGTGCGTAGGAATGGAGAACGACAAAAGCTTATGGAGATTTAGATTTTCACCCTTGCGAAGCCGAGGAGTTAGTTCGAACGCGGGAATTCGACGAGGAACTTTCTTGATCGCCTTAATTAAACCCCGTGCCTAACAAGGGACCGCACTCTAACAAAAGCTAAAAGAGTTATTGGATAGCACCATTGCAGCGGCACAAAAGGGTAGTGGGGTTTTGACCATTTCTTTGTGGGCAGGAAGAGAGGGAAGTCGACAATCTTTTTAAAAGCCCTTATTGGATGCATCTTAAGTAGGATAAAACTATTTTTTGTTTCGCAATGTGGCGTCGCTGAAGCTGTGGAGAGCTGACTGTTTTTTTTTCTGAGAGATGCTCTGGGGTTTGAGGCGTAACTTGAACAAAATTCTAAACTATATTCCCCATAGAAGTACGCAGGAATTTTACGATTTGTTGACAATTACTTCTACTGTAAACTATTTCGTATCAGAAAATGAAACTTTTTGATAAATTGCTTGCCATTTCTATAAAAAACAATATTTCAAAGTATCCGGACCGATACAGTGGTGTTAGCCTTTAAGTTGAAATTTGTGCTATCCTTTTTTTTGTTGTTGTAGTTCTTCGTTTTTGTTTCGTTTTCTGATTCGGAAAAGAAATCGAGAATTCCGTCGATATCCGTAAAAGGTAAGCCGCTTATAATTGCAGAAGCTCTGAAGGTTCAAACGTAATTAGAACGTTCCTGTCCATTTCAATTGACAGCGATCGCGGTTTTAGTTTTCCCCGGATGAAGTATTCGACGGGCGAATCCAAGCGAGCTCGATCGTTTAGTAATTAATCGAAGGAATCGCAGCAGTTTCTGCGGCGAAACGGTTGGAAACTAATTACCCACGGCGCTGTAACGGCTATTATTGTTAATTACGTTTCACGCGCACTGGTTGGTCCATGAATTAAGAGGCCCGGTCGAACACAATCTGTATTAGCGACGGATTACATCGATATAGCGTGCCAATCCGCATTAGACTAACGGCGTACCCTTCTCGCATCGCATGCGCATCAAAGAAGTTGATATCGTTCTCCGGCTCGATTTCTAATTACCCGTATCGAATACGGCTTTCTTAGCTTCCCGGAAATGCCTCGACCTTCTCGAGGATTTCACGGAAAGCGGTTGGATAATTTCTTCATCCCCTCGTCGTGATTAGCATTTGAAAAAAGTAACGCAATAGATGTATGCTCTCTCCTGAGCAAAACGCACTTAATTTTAACTATGCGTGTGCTTCTGTACTGTATCATCAAAGCGTGAAGCGGAGTTTCGTTTAATTATATCAGATTGGAAAATCAGGGAAAGGTCATCGGCACGAGGAGAGTAAAATTTATTCCGTCGAAAGGGAAAAAAGTTCCCGCCACGACGTCCCGGAAAGGAATTTGGAATTCATATGTTTCCCATTAATCCCCAGCTTAATTGCGTCGGAACGTATGTATTAACGTTCCGCCTTAATTACGTTGGAAATTCCATCCTTAATTATGCGCACCTTTGACAGGACCGATAGCTGCGCATAGTGAGAGGGAAAAGCGAGAAACGTGGGCGAAGAATTAGATTTGATTCCAGGTCGCAGGGACGGAACGCTGTTGAGTAACGTGAATTAACAGAGTCGAAATGTGATTGAAATGAAATCCGTAATCGGTGAATGAAAGTCAAAGGTTGAAGAAAGATGCTGCACGTGGGTAATAATGTGAATCACAACGTAATGAATATTAATATCAATTGACCGAAGTATTTAAAGGAGAACAATTCGAAATTGCAGCGTAAGCGAACGCTTACCGCACAGAGCGGCGGTCAAATGAAGAAGCGAAGCGATAAAGGGCCAACGCGTTCGTGCGGCGCGTGGGGCCAAGATAGTTTTATAGTTCAATCAAACTCGTGCCAAGGCTCGCGACGTCCGAAAATTAGAATCGTTCACGATAGTCGAATAACAAGGCGGTCATACTTCCTGCCATTCTTCTGCCCGCTTTTATTCCGCACTTTTTGCAGGGCGAACACGAAGCCCTCCAAAGTCCCTTAGTCACGACTCGTTCATACATACAATTAGCGTGGGACTGTCGGTGAATTAGTCGCAGCAAGGTTTACGACCCGAAGACACGGCAGTCGCCGGTTCGAATGGGCGTCTAGAAAGACGTTTATACTCTGCGGTTCTATGTCGCCGGTGTGAGGAGGCTCGTGCGAGGGCGGTTTCAATTTGCACGGCCGCTTCTTTTGTGCGGCACGAGGAAACGAAAGAAGTTTCGCGTGATCCGTGAATATTATTCGTGCGTCCGATGATTAACACGGGTGTCGTTCCAGTTTACCTAATACATATTCGCAGTGATGGTAATAGGGCTCTCCATTAGCGGTCAAAGTGCTTCCTGAAGTTCGCGCTACTGTCTCTGTCTCGACAGAATTTTCATAAAGAAATCTATAAACGGGAATATAATAGAGACTGCGCGTTGGGTTTTATCAAGGGTTCCAAGGTTCTTGCAATTTCGTTGGAACTATCTTTTCCACGCAGGGACCGTAACTGTTACAACTAAAATATAAAAAAAATCATGGGATAACAACTATTTTTGTCGATACAATACAATTCTCTGTTCAATACGATACAATCTTTTGGAGTAACCGTTATTTTCGGTCCCTGTTTGCTCGCACTAACGCCGCGGTCGTAGCATTTCACCGTGCAGGGGATTAGCATTATTAGACACTTGCTGATATACCTAATACTTTGTCATCTGCAACAGGTGGTTACATCGAAGTCGCGCGTGACACGCGTCTCACGTAAAAGAAAACAACTCCTCCACCGCGTATGTCCCATGAATGATCGAAACTCGGGGGCTTGTTTCTATTTCATTTCACACTGTTCAAACATTGCACCGTACATTGAGCCTCCTCCTACGGGTGAAAGAATTTCACTTACAATGAAACCTTCATCTTCGCACATCTGTTCAAACTGCATTCCCCGCCATGCACCGAATTCCTTCTAACCACCACAAAACAGGGGTAAAAGCAAATACTCTCCGTTGTCTCGCGCCCATTCAACGCCGCTCCACAATGTGAAATAATCGCTCGGATTTGAGTTAAATACACACGTTCATGCCGATCGTGTACGGGCACGTTGCAACGCCAATTGAAGCAACGCGTTCCATACGGGGCTGGATCATTTAATTGCAGTTAACGGGGGTATCGAGCACCGAAATTCCGTAATCGCTAATACCGTAACCTGCACAAAATTCCATTATAAAGACGCATAATGGGTGCGCAGCGATGAAGATCATCGTCCGGTGGCTCATTAAATGATCAACCGTTAATAAAGCGTTCGCAGCCGTGCCTTTACGTGTGTAATGGGTTTCAGCGTGAGTTTGCAGTCTGACTAATAGCCGACTGGATCACTCCTATGTTTGCCGTGGCTCTCGCGGCTTTTGGTAGCTTTGAGACCGGCTATCCGGCGTCTATAGTCGTATCATGCACGTATCAAGGGGGACTGCGTTTGCGGTTTCGTTCGTTCGCTCGGCCAACTAACGGCCCACGATCGATTTACCCCGTGAAGACTCGCTATCACCTATTGTCCCGTGCCGCTGCCTTTGTGGATTAATCATCCCAAACGTCGGCGACCCGGCAAAATCGACACGTCTCTTCGAGAAAGAAACCTCCAATTTTTGCATTGTGCAAATTTAATATTGCTGCATTATCGTGGCCGCAAATTAAGTGCGTCTTGTCATGGGATGGTTCAAGCGCTCAAATCGAATGCGGCCTCGATGCGGTCGAATGCGGTTCGAGGCCGAGTTCGGATTAAAGGCGACGAGCAGGGACGGGTTGCAGATGTGCTGAACGTTGATTAAGTTGGCTACGACATAAAGTTACATGCGGTTCGCCATTGGTTTTGGCTGGTTTCGGTGTAGCCCGATTGTGAATCGGTATCGTAGGTGCAGATTGCGGCTGGGCCTGGCTTCAACTTCGGTCTATTGATTTCTTCTCACGGCCAGAATTTCGTATTCAAAGCCTGGCGCTTTGAAATTGGACTACGGTCATACGACAGAGATCCTGATGCAGCCGTGCGCAAAGAAGCAGCGGTGCAATTGGTAATTGACGAACGAAGCTTCGGAACGATTTCCAGAAATTACACGGGCCGTTCCGCTGAAGCTGATCTCGACTTCTTTGGCGGAATAGAAACACGTTCTTTAATGATATTGAGGTAGACATTGTACGGTGTTTATATTCCGTTGCTTGGAGTAAATAAATGAGAAATCTTGTTCAGATGAAAAGCCACGGATTTAAAGAGTTCCTTTAATATGTACTTGATATAATTGAATTGCTTGTTCATTTTCTTGGTTTAGCGTTCAGAGATTGACCTGTTCGAAGTCTTGCCAATGGCACCCTATTGAGAGAAGGTGCTCGATCAGATTATGTATTGGTCCTCGAATTGATCTGCGAATACAACCCCCCTGGGTCCATGTGTTTACATACCGTTCCATAATACACGGTCGTGTTCCAAACTCTGTACACATATATACGTAACCAAAGGAATCGGATATGTGGGCTTACGGGTTTGCATGTATCGACGCTTGTCAGGTATTCCTAATGTAGAGTAGATTCTGCACGATCTAGCTAATCCCCTAACTGTGACAAGCATTACTTCACCATACTCATTACACCGATACTTTCAAAAATATAACATAAGCGCTCAGACTTCATATTCGTGGCTTTCCAGGAGCCCAGCCGCACTCCATATATCATAAAAAGGAAACGAAATAAATTCTAAAATACAGCGACGCCCCTCCTCGATGTTCCCTATTCAACCGAAATCCGGGGCGGACGTTTCACGATCGCGTAGAAATCGGAATCATGGCCGGCTCTCGTCCGTCGCGTTTACAAGCGGCGGGCTTATGGGGCAGGAATTGAACGCAGCCGCACGCACAGCTCGCGTAAGGATGCGGATATGCGGGTTCACGGAACGACACCGCGAGCTCGATCGTCCGTATATATACCGGTTGATCCATGCCGGTGTAAAGTGTTGTACGCGAACCCCCGTGTAGACTGCAAGGGGTAGGACGCGGCGCAACAGCGCACGAATCGTGTACACCCAAATTGGACGGGAAATTTAGTGGCCTGTCCCACGAATCTCGGGTACACCCCGACCGCCCGACCCCCTCGTTTTCATCCCCCGCGCGTTTCCAGGCCGCGGCGCGGTCCTCTTTCCGCCCCTTTCCGGTACCGAAACCGAGCGATCGGTCTCGCGCATTACACCCCTCCGGATCCGCGTACACTTTTCCGTAGCCGCGAAAACGCGAGCAACCAATCTATTGGCATCGAAGCCCATCCACCCTACCCCCGATCCGCCGTCGTTTCTCCCGAACTGTCGCCCGGCTGATTTCAGGAAATAGAAAAATCGTGGGGCGTATCGGTCGTGAACGCTGCGCGACTCGACGTTCCGTGCTTTCGTCGAGGATTCGTTGATAAAACAGTGCCACGATCGCAGACCATTCTCCGCCAACCGGTCGTCCTACCCTCTTGGCTCGTCCAATTTGGTTCTTTCGACGGGCAGCACCGATATCGATCCCCCGCGGCTACGGTCGCGGGAGCAAGACCTGTAATAAATAAAATTGTCTGCCAGCCGAGGAGAGGTAGCTGCTCGAATCAAGCATCCGTACTCCGGCTGTTTCGACGTGAAGTGGACGGACGGGGACGAGTAGGGCGCGCGAATCGACATCTAACTTGGAAACTCTCCCTCGCTGAGGGGGGAATATTTTGTCCAGGGGGGGGGGGCGGAGGGGCAATGAACGGCCAGTTTATGTCTGGATCGAAGCCGTAAATACGATCTAAATACGCATCGCGGCAATGTGGGCGAAACGATTCCCCCGGCCGAGGACCGAGTCTCTTGTTTCGTGAAATCGTTCCTGACGGACGACGATGTCCTTTTGAGCCGCCGCTTGTATTCGGAAAGCAAACGGACCGAACAGGAATAATAAAGTCTCGCCACGATACAGTTAAATCGACGATGAACGCCGCTGAGTAACGAGGTTTTGTTGAGCTAACATCGTTTCGTTTGCCGTTCGGATGGCGGTGACTCGTCGACGTCCGGTACTCTGTTCCGCGCTTCAATGAGATTGTCCACACCGCAGATCAGACCAAATGGATGGAGATGGAACCAGTCGCCGCGAATCGTAAAATCTTGGGTCCTGAATCCACGGTGCAAAAACGACTACGGCCCTTTTCAAAACGAGCACCACCAACTCAATGGCGATCTCATACAAGTAGCTATCATATGAGTAGCAATTCTCACTTTACAGTACTGTCTAGAAGGCCATAGGAAACGCAAGGAACGCGTATCTCGGACGATCTCGCGAACGTAAAACAGCACAATCTATGCTATTGTACCAAGTCACGTGAGCCTCTCGTTCGCCATTATCGAGGCGTGGAAGTTTTAATCGTTGTTTCGCGGTGATCGCCTCCCCGACGGGAGGAGAAACAGGAACGCACACGTGAAAAGGTCGTTCAACAAGCCACGAAGTTTCGTCAAACCATTTTCAGAGCTTCGCTGTTCTCTCTCCCTCTTGGCCAGTCTAATTAACCAATCGGCAGGATCGTAGCGGTAAATCCGGCTGACCAGCCGGAAACGAAAGCCTCCAGCCTGGATTTCCGTCGCCGTAAATTTACACGGGTCGTGCTTCGCCGAATGCTACGCTCGATTCGACGATTCGACTCGATTATGCAGAAATTGAACAAAGCTGCGTTCAAGTTACGATCACCGGGACGTGGTGCAGCAGAGGCACGTGGTTTGAACGAGTGCTGCAGTGGAGAAGTTGCTGGATCATTTCGACGAGGAACGACCGCTTCCGGCCGATTGTTACGTGTACTTTACCATCGACGATAGGGCTCGCATCTCTTGAACGGGTCGATAAACTGGATCAAAGGCGAGCGGACACTCTCTGCAGATACGCTTGGATGCTTCGATTGTTCGGCAGACGCGAGGGAAAGCTTCGTAAATGCTGGAGTTGGAATAGCAATAGTGGGAATGGCGAGGAAAATGTTGCGGACCGTAAGTTGTCCTCGATAGCTAGACGGCAGATGTTCTATTATTGTTAACGCTTCGACGTGGATATCCTGCCGCATGCGGTGGCCTCATCAGCCGAACAATTTTTTAAGGTACCCAACTAGAAGGCGTTTAAGTATATTCAAAACAACATTACTTGTTTATCTATTGCAATATTTTTTTAAGTTTGCGAGTACATTTACGAATAATGCGAATATCGTTTTTTATGTAAGACAAATTCGTAACACTTGCAAGACAACGGACGTCGACTCGCGTCTCCCAACGAGAAAGCGTTAAATAGGATCTAGATGAGCAGTACGGATAATTAATTGTCTCTTAAATCGTCTTAGTTTTATTTTACCCCAAAACGTGTTAAAGTTTCTTTTCCATCAAATTTTACACAATCCCCTGTTTTCTGTGTTATTGAATCCTCGCCATTGCGTCTAGATACCTTCCACACTTTAATTGCCTCGATTTCGACCCGAATGAAGGCATAGAGCGTCCTCGACCATTCAATATCCGGTCGATCGTGGGTGGATGTACACGCTCGCCTCATATTCCTCTCTCTGGCGGATTCAGAGAAAGAGGTATGGGGACGGGAAGATGATCACGGAACGGGGCGGAGGAAGACCCGACTCCGATATTCGGTCGCTGATTCCGGTTCTCTGTGGCATAGCAGGACGATCGGGTTGGTTGGCGGAATCAGTGTCGGCGGAAGTGCATCCCGGATCACATCCTGCCGCGCTGCGTTCGCTTTTCCGCGAGCGTTACGAGGTATCCTGGTTAGGATATCTTGCTCAGCAAGGAGCGTCAGGGGGGTTGGTTGCGGGTTGGATCGTGATGTGAAATCGTTTCGTTCAATGTGGCCGAACGAAAAAGACGATAATGAGGACCGTTCCAACGAATTCACCGTTGGGATCGTTGAAAGAAAAATGTCCGAATTAAAGGGCTTGATTATCGCCGATGGCGGGGAGGGCTGGGACGCTCGTGGGTTTCCACGAGCGCGACCGCGATCGTGCATTTCTCGTTTGCCTTCGAGCAAATGTAATTAATTTAAATCGCGTCGCCTGAGACAGATTGAGCGTAAATGGAAAAGGCGCGTGAACAGGAAACATACAGTCGGCCTTTTCCGAATCCACCGTTGTTGCTACCCCTCGCCTCGTAAATCAAGCGTCCCTCGAATCTGAATCGTGATAAGCCTCCGGGGAAAAATCCCGGGCAGAATCATCGGCATCGATAGAAAAGGCGAACCGGCGGCAGTGCGAAAAAAACAGATAAAAGTAAATCTGCGCAGGCGTTTACCGAGCAGCGCGGGGGTGATGGACGAAACGGGCCCCGGTTAGATAACAATGACATCGGTTATCGTGTACCCGAATGGCGCCATTACCGGTTTAATATGGCCCCCTCATTGTCACCGCATTACGGACGTCACGCCTTGGTCACGCAGACGCGATCAGGCCGCGTGTACGTGTGCGGGAACGGACGCTATATCCAGGCGGATAGCCTTTCGGGACATTGAGCGCGCCCTGTCCGATTGAACATCCGTGCAGCCGCGTTCTCGTCGCCCTGGGCCGTCCGCGAAATTCTATTTGCCGTCCGTGCTCACGTGTATGTATACGTATAGCCTTCCCCGTATCCGTTTGTGAGCTCTCCCGGCGCCACGCCACGTAAGGCTCGGCTGGATTTAATTAGCACCCACGACTACGTGCGATGGTAAGCGTCGATTTTGACACTGCGTTTGAGAACGTCGCCGTCGATCTCTCCCCGTTTCATCGCTTGTCGTTCGATAAAATTTGTAACGCTGATTAATCCCTTACCGAATCGCGCCTCTAAAATCTCGTTCGCACGTCTCTTGCACCCATCCGTCGTGTACGTGTTTCGATTCGCATTCAAATGCAAACTGCGCGACATTCTTCTTTAATCAAGCATTTACATACGCATCCATCCGACCACTATTTTACTCGAAATAGATATCCGCACGGAATCAGATCATTCTTACAACCGCAAACAAAGTACAAGGTACACATCGCGTTCCCTTGAGTATGTTCTATAATCACTAAAACGCCGATGCGTGGACGTATCGGAGAAAGAAGACACGATGCCGTAACGAGCCTGCGGTTCGTCGAGATCCTTTATCGCTGGCGCGATATTAATTTACGACCGCGCGGCTAAATTGCGAGTCACGGCGTAATCAGGCAGCGCGTTTTTGGTCCATGCCTCGTCCCCCATTGACAATACGTCGTAACGCGGTGCACGCGAATCGATGGGAACGCTAATGGCCCGTGTCTGGTCTCGGCTGTCGGCTATTTTTCTTGCCCCTTCCTGATTCGAGAGTGACCACGCTGCACGACCGGTTACACCGAGTCGACAACGCGGCTCCGTCGCTTTAATATCGTATCTATTCAAATTGCCCATTAGATCAAGCCGTGGACGTGCACGTGTAGGAGCGTATTCGCGATCGGGCTTGCGCGTCGCCGATAAATGGACTCATGTAAATTGAATGCGAGCTTCTTCTTTCTTCGTTTCCCTATCAAAATTTACTGGGAACTTAAATCCATTTTTAACACCAGATTTACGGATAGCGTCAGTCTCACGCGTAAAAACAAGATTTCATGTTTAAAGTCGCAGAAGTCGTAAACACTATTTTCAAGGAACTTGCATTATCTTTAATCCATGTAGTAATGTCTACACATATTGTACTTTGTTTCTCCTAAGGACTTTCGGATTTCAAACACTTGTATACATATGATACACCTGAGTTTAAAAAACCATGAATAGATATACAAAAAGGTTCGTAAACCTAGGGTTAATCTATCCATTATGTTTTCATGGTAATTGAAAACAAACATCGCGAATTTTAGAGCTACTCCACTTCGAAGTTGAGTAAGTGGCAAAATGTACGTGTTCCTCGTATTTACGCGAATTTTATTCAGCAATATATTGCAGGGATACGAGCACTTTGTCGCCTTACCGTTGCTTTATTCATGGGATTCGTAATTTTCATATTCGCGTTTCAGCCGAACGTGAAAAAAGTACGTTTCAGGAATATTTGTCGTTTAACAAATGTATTGTTTTTTTTTTGTAAGTGGAGGCTAGCTGGTTTTTCGTGGCGGCGTGACTGGCCTTTTTCATTCTCCTGCACGTTGATTAAAAACGACAAATATTTTCGCCATATTCGCCCACGTGTAAACCGAAATTCCTATCTTTGCGCTCGATTGTTTGCTCGGTTTTGCGCCGAATCTTTTTATTTATCGTCGACAAAGGATAAAATTTGTACTTATTTATACATATATATGTTTTGCGACGCAGCATGATAGGTTTTCTTCGGCTTTTAGGTATCGCGTGACGAACTGATGAATGATTTATTGAATTGTTAGTATGAAAATAAATGAAGTATCGGCCGGCGGCTATTCTATCTTCATTTATTGAAATCAGTCATAAACGACTTGGAGCTTCATTATGCGTTGCGCTCGTTATCAAATTTGCATCGTATTGCGACAAAAACAGCAAATGTAAAACTTCCCCGCGAGAAATAATGTCAAGAGATTGTCGAAGAACGTCATTCTTGCAATTTGAAAATAACCATAGAAAAAATTCAATAAACTACCGATAGGAGGGATAAAAAAAAGAGTGCACGCATCGAACGTGATAGAAAATTGCATCGCAGTTTGCGCGTCGACGTTAATTCGCTGTATACTATTAAACTCTACGGCAAATAGTAAATATTTTTACGATCATTCGTCGGAATACGGTTTATACAATTAACCCGTCGCTGCATGGAAATCGTGTTAGCGATCGCCCAATGGCCTTTGCCCGGTGATTTTATTAAAATATTAACCCATTTGCATCCGCGCGCCAGTTCGCCACATTTTCCATCGTAACCGGAGAATATAAAATGAGCCGGCCGAGGATAATTTGTTTTCCATTTATGAAAAATTATGCTGTATTACCGACTCGCGTATATCCGACTAAAATATCAAAACGACCGTCCACCCATTCTCCGCGCAATTAAACGACCAAACGATCTATTATCTGGCATAATCGGTTGCCCGTGCTCCCTAAATTGAGAGCCTTTGAAACGTAACAAAGTAGAAGCAAGCGAATTGTATTGCGCGAGCCGGCAGTGCAAAGAGTGCCAATGAAATTCCGTTTGAAAATACAATTCTCCTTTGCTACGTTGTTTTAACATATGAAATATCAATGCACTGTATAACCCACGAGATCTATAATACATGTCGCGGGTCTGGAAAATTCATAGATAACTCATTATTTAGCATCAATGCGAGTCTGATTCTTTTTCATGAACACGATTTCACGTTAACAGCCACTTGCCAATGCTTTCTAAACAATTCCTTTATTTCTATGGTCGTTGATTGTAAGCTACAGGTTTAAAAGTGATTGCCTTTTAAAATTCCTTGAATATGCGACACGTCTTCGTAACAGGACGAGCAATCGACACAAGGAACAACGGCATGGCTCCGTTCCGCGGTTATAAATTCGTGAACACGTAACTTCCGACAAGAATATAACGCTGGTACAGCGGTCTGTTTTGTCATACATATTCATGACGCTACACGATGGTGTCGACCGCGTATAATATGCCAAGCCACCTTTTAATTTCGGTAGCTGTTTCATCTTGTATCTAACATAAGTCTCGTCGCTTAATCAACGTATCCAATCGGCCTCGTAAATCGGGCATCACGCGAGACTAATGATGGAACGAGGGTCACTAACGTTTAATCAAGATAATGAGAGCAAGCAACGATAAAGACGCTGCTGAAAAATACGTCTGTATATCGATTATATTTTCTTCTTTCGTTTCTTCTTCCCCGCTTCTTTCTTCAGATATATAACGTTTCGTACTAGATAAGTACGTTCTTAATACAATAAACTTTGATTATAAAACAGCCCGTGCCTGTTTCTCCTTCTTAACAGACATTTTATTCGGTGAAGCAAAGATTATTTCAAACAAAAGCTAAGAATCAGAAGATTAAGCTTATCTCAGAATCGCTCTTCTGTTTTAACTGAAAGACATTACGCTCATCGTATCGAAAATAAGGATGGCTCTTCCACGCAGATGTTTTGACAAAGGTACGGTACGTAACGGTGTCCGATGTCCCAGAACCCGGCGCGCATTGAAAAAATTATCCGCGCGCTGAACTCCCGTTTGGATTTAATCCGAATTCAATGCGCGGCCCGATGAAACGCAAGCTCCGACCAGGCCCGGACGAAGATTAACTTGAAAGTACATTCGAGTAATATCGAGGTCGACCCATTTTCCATTCAGTCTGCATTTCTTTTTCACAGGGTCCGCCCCGTTTTGTATCCGAGTCGTGCAAATTGAACTGGCCGTCCCCTGCCTCGTTACGAGTGTATTTACCCCGAGCCCTAAAGACGGACCCGTATGCATTCACGAATAATTACTCCGGTTTGTAGTTTCACAAACAGAGCGGGATGATACACGTCGCGTCGAAAAAGGGTGTAACGCCAGTGGTAATGCCGCGTTCTCGCGCGATAATTTATCGTTCGCCGAGATCGCCACGCAAAGTGTACACGGGGGGTAGTAAAGATAACACGGAACGCGAAAAGCGCGGTTGTAAAAGGACGTTAAGGGGACTTGGCGGGGTGGACCAGCGGGTGTACAAGGGAGAACGTACGCGGGGGAACGTGTCGAACGGGACAAGGATAGGCAGAGGCAAAGTGAAATGGGGTTGAATGGGAGGTGGGGGGGGAGAGAGAGCGAAAGATACGTCGCTCGTTTTCGAGGTTGTAGCACGAAAATTAATTTCCCGTCGCTCGTGAAACTGCCGTAAAACCGAAATCACGCGTGTGATAGGCAAAAATGGCAAAGGGTGCAACACGATGCGGCGGCAGAGGATGCTGATCGCGGTTGGCCCCGCCACAAGTAACGACTAAATTATCAATAGTTCGAAACATCGATGAGGCGGAGGAAACACTGCTTAATATCTGACCCGTCAGCTGCAGTTGCATTTGAAAGTTTCCGTTATTCCAGCATCTTCGCGCCGCTTCCACTTCGCCTGTTTTACCCATGCCTCTACTACGGAAAGAGGAATCGTAGATTTTCCCCGCGGGTCTGCGATCTCCTGTTGCTTCTTCCTTGTTCATCCTTCTCCCTTTCTCACTCATCTTACGTTTTATTTTTTCGAACGACTTGCTAACAATCCGATATTCTACCCAGCCCTCGGAATCAATCGGAGCCGGATGATTAATTGAATCTAACGAAATGTAAACGGTACTTGCGTTCCAAAGTTCGTAATGCAAAATGGTCTGTTAACCCGCTGTAGTCACATAGAACTCCAGATATTCACCCGCGGACTGAAAATTCTATTTCAGATAGAAGCGCTTAAGGAAAAATCGCAGTACTGTTGAGATATCATAAAAATATTTCAGTAACCGCAAGTCCGAAGTGTCTGCGTAACATTTTATCGCTTTCCAGGAACCATCTACCAGACACACATTGTGCGCCTCATTTTCTGCCTTGCAGCACGTGGTAAGCGCGCGTTGCTTCGTAAATCGTAACGGAAGGAGCGTAACGCGTAACGCTATATTTCGCGTGCGCGCTCGCGACTTTACAGCGAGCAGTGAAACGAAATAACGGACGATTCTCCAGGAACGGGGAAGAAGCGACCGGCAGTGTGTCGTAAAAACGGAAGTGAAGGGCCGCAGCGTGAAATGTCACGAGGCTCGCTGTACGCGAAACGCATCTGGCGACCCCGCGTCGTCAAAGCGGAAACGCAGCGTGAACTTTCTTGTTGAATCGGCGCTGACGCGACTGGCGGGGAATGTCGAAAATTTCGCGACGAAGCGCCGCGCCGCGCCGTCGAAACGGGCTGACGCAGGGGCCGGTCGAATAGTTGTAACATTACCACCTAGCTACGGGGTTCGTTCTGTTGTCGAACTTTTTACAGCGCTGTAACGTTCCGTGGCAGAGGCTGCTGGATGAAGCCGCCTGCGTGCCACGGAATAGCTGGGACGAGCTGCGCACGGCTGTCGTTTCGTGATATCCGAGGGAGGAGCAAAAGCTGCCTTTACTGTCCTTTAGGATTGGCTACTGGGTGAGTGAAAAATCGTGGAGTAATTGCTGACGATAGGAAAAGTCGGGAGTGGGATACGTACGTAGGGACGAAATAATCTAATTATGAGAATGCATTAATAGATGATACGTTATATTAACAATTCTCGATGCATTAAGACAAACGAGTCGTCTCCCTCGGTTATTCGTCTCACCCGATGGTGAAAAGTATACAACCATCCCGTTACGCTGAAATTGAAATTCCTGCAACGGTTAAACATGAAGCCACTTCAAAGTCCTTCACGAAGAGGACCCGGGGATAGCGTATTTTTATCATACTACATTTTACACAAAGTTCGGTGAGATATGAGGAACGATTTTACGGCTTCTTTTACGATCGACGAAAAAGGATGTCGCAGCACGCTGTACTTCGGCGAAGTTCTTAATATTAAGGGAATAAGAAGTTGCAGGCTCGCTCCTACGCTAATGTAAAACTGCTGGACTCTTTGGTACGAGAAGAAGGGCGGACGGAGAGAACAATTGCCTCGATTCGATATTCCCGTCGCGTGGCGCATTATTTTTCCGTGGTGAAATTTTCTCCACGAAATTCGCCCGTCAACCCTCGTAAATTACGTTCGCCTCGCCAACTAATCACGTCGTCGAACGTTCGCGGGTGGCCATGCCCACGAAACTTTTCCGGGAATGTCGTGAACGAGGGCCAATACGAAGTGGCGAAACGGCAGGGGCGAATTCACCCACCCCCACGACGCGATAACTTTTCCACGTCCAGATTCTGAACGGCCGACAGATTCCTTTGGGGAGGCTGCAACTTTTTCGCAAATGCCCACCATATTGTTTCGACATCGGCGAATAATTTATCCTAGAGCTATAAGGCTACGCAAACATAATCCGTTCTAAAGGATTGTTATAGAAAGTTGAAGATGCGTACTTTGAAATACGACTTCTTAGTACAGATCAACTGTACTCTACAAATGTCTTGTATCGCTCTGTTCATCTTGGCAAAGAAGAAGGTCTTAACGCCTTGATTTTTTTTTTCTTAAATAATTCTTTATAATGGAGATAGTGAAGGTTTATTTAACACGTCATTTACGCGAGAGGTGCCACCGCTACGAGCCGGTCAGCATCCTGCTTCCACCGTAAATCAGACCGTACCACGTGATATGGCAGATTATAAAACACCAACAGCGAATTGGTGAATAACAATTGGGTTCAAGCAACTCGAGCAAGTCAATTAAGCACGACTTAACGTAAATCGTATCACGGCAAGGTAGGCCGATGATAAACGTTCGCTTTAGAATCGCACTAATTTCACGGGGGTGATCGTATTACAATCATACACCGAACGGAATTGTAAACTGCGTTTGCAGAATTATGAATCGCAAAACGTAGTTCGCCCACAGAGAGTCCTCGTATTAATTAGGCGTTATTGGCAGACATATTTTTCGAGTGTACCAACTATTCGATTCCCGGCTGCAATAGCGGGACATTTTTAATTGCGATCGTACATTTCTCAACTTCCACTTTTGTGTAAATACGAGTTTTAATTATACACGTGTTTGTCCGTTCCGCTCGTGTTTTAGCGTGCCGTTGAATTCTTCTGTATCTTTTTTGTATTTTTGGCTGACGCTTTGCGTCGACGAATTTCGGTAATTTATTATAACTCGCAGCAAATTCCAGTTAACTGCATTTTGGCTGGCGAATATTACATTCCGTTCAAAATTCGTTTCGCACGACAGCGTCAATCTGTTTAATATCGAACGAAATGTGAAACAAATTTCGGTGGCTATATCCTCGTTGGACAACAGTTTTGAAACTGTATTTGCTTGAATCGAAGTGCAATTGAAGAATCAACTAGAAAGTATCGTAGGAAACGCATTGTGTTATCATTAATGTCTTGGCGCAGGAGTTTCTTCATCCAATCCGTGTTCATATGTGATTCCAATTAATTTGTACCAATATTCGTATTCCCGAATAAACGCTCGCGTCGTGGACAGGCCCATTCTTCAACAAGACCGTGTCAAGCCCACTTCACGGTCGTATTAATCAAGTCATTAACGTTTCAATACGAACCACCGCGAAAGTCCAAAGCAGCCAACGCATCACAGCCGATTGAACACGACGCGACGGAAAACCAATCTTGAAAATGATTCACGTCCAGGAAACGTTCAGCCCGCCGGCCGGCCAGATCGATAAGTCGTAATTTAATTACAAACACCTCCGCATCGGTGGCGATATTTATGGCCGGGTTTCCGCTACAGAAATAATTTGTAGCAGTACGCGCTTATGCGCCAGTAAATTATCAATTAAGCTCATGACAAATCGTCCGACTGCGATTCGCGAGCGACTTAGCCCGCTGGTCTTGGATGTTTTCCACGTACGATGGGTCGAAAGCCGAGTTATCAAGTGCGAGTATAATTAACGTGACAGACAAAACCGTGGTCGCTTGTCAGAAATCATTTTAATCCACGATTACGCCGATGTTCGTTCCGCGGCGACCGGATGTTGTACCGGCTGCAACAGCGAGTTAAGATTGGCAGAGATGATTGACACTTGTGAAATATTCCATTTTCGTACGATATTAAAATACCGAGAGCTTCATGAAAATTATTTCACCATTTCAGTAGAATTTATCGTAGGCCATACCAATCCACCTATCCGTGGGTCTCAGCATTTATATTTCACTGAAACCCGTCCCGAGCATTAGATTTCTTTTCTATTATGAATTTAATAATTATTTCATTGGCGAGCTCTCGCGTTTAAAATTTGCAACAGGATCAGGCAACACAGTAATATCCCGGTAAAAATAGAGCGTTGCATAAGAAATTAGCATCTGTGATTCAGTATTACGTTTTAAGGGGGGAGTCTGATGTAAACGGTTCAAAAGAAATGTAATTTAAGGGTTTATTGTGAAGAAAGTATTCAACCAGTTTTCCTAAGACTTATAGGATACTTCACCTTACAATTACGCTAAACAAAAAGATTTTTGTTCTCGTGCAAAGTACATAAATATTATAGATACAAAGCCATATGTGCAGCCCGTCAAAATACAAGCAAATGTAAGAAAACAAAAATTTGTATACTTAGCGTAATTGTAAGATGAAGTATCCTCGAAGTTCTAAAGAAATCGGTTCAATATTTTCCTCACAATTCTTAAAGATTCCTTTATTATTAGCCGTTTAGAGCAGGCTTCCCTCTGAAAGAGTATCTAAAACGATAGGATTCATAGTTTTTCTTACATGTTCCACTTATAGAGATATCTTAGATCGCCTTCCATATTTCCCGATCGATAATTTCTGCAATCGAAAAATACTAAGGGTGGAAATATTTGCTGAAAAGTATTCTGCCAGCACGGGGACTATCAACAGACGGTGACGAAAGTTGAAAAGCAAGGATCGTCGTTCACAGGGCGGTCGTTGACACCGTGGTACGCCAACTCGGTCCATCGTTGTAGTTCGTTTCAATTATTTAAATCCTTCCAGCTGGATGACGCATCCGTGATCCGGTCGATTCGCTTTGACACGCGGCATCGCGAATATCTGCCCACGCGATAGGACATTCACCACCCATTTCCCGCTGTAGTTAGGACATTCTGCGGCCACATTGTCAACCGCCGAGGACGCTTCACAGCGCGTTCGAGCTGCTCGTTGCTGGCTACGTGTTCCCAGATCATCAAGCGTCCAAATCTAGTCCATCGCCTCTTGACTGACCTCACCTTTCCGATCGACCCGCACAGTTTCGAAGTCGCGGCCTCGGCCCGTTGCTCGCGAAATTCCAACCGGCTTTCTTTTGCTTTCATCCCGTGACGCACGTAAACCGTTGGGCGTTGCAGGAATTTACTGCCGCGCGTTGGCACGCTGAATTCTGAACTGATTGGACCGGATAGCGATTGGCGCGCAATTGTTTCGCTGCACGCGCGGACGACCCGCCAATCGCTTGTGGGAGATACGAGAATTTTTTGCCAATCTCTATTTCGAAATACCGTGTACAGTCCGTTGTTGATAGAGTTATACCAAAATTCAAAACGACCAACGGAAAAGCGACGAGGTGTTCGAGTCAATAACTCGCGTGAGGGGTAAAGAAAAGCATTCGTACTTTTGTTATGTAATCGCAGGATAATATTTGCAGAGCCGTGCAAGCGCTGCAGTTTAATTGTTTCACGGGCAAGCTGGAAGCTAGACGTCGGAGTTGTTCTAAGTAAAAACGTTGCAAGGTGTAGCGGAGGTCGTGGCCCCGCGGAAATACGTTCATTATGTAATCTGATAGTCCAGTGTCATGATTCGTATGCAACCGGTCGTGAAAGGCACGAAAGCACGCGCGTACTGCGACAATGGATTCGAGCAGGAACACGGTACCGTCACGCAACGTGTGGCGGAGGTGGCGCGAAATCAGTAGAAACGGTCAGCGTACGGTCAGCCACGTAGTACTGACTACGGGAATGAAATTTTGGTTCAGTTCATAATCAGAATCGAAGCAAACCTTGAACTATTCGTTACAGCTAAGAAAGTTCACAAAAGTGCAACACTATTCTTGACGCTTCTCATCGCACTACTAACTTCTAATTTATACTCGCATATTATGATCACCATTCAAGAAGGATTTCTATCTAGCTTCGAATAAACGCCACGGAAATGTTCAGTTGGCGCACGATCGAACATTCGAATGGTAGAATTTAAATTAGCCGGCGCTCGAAAATTCCGGGAGGTGCGCCAATAATTGTCCAAGCTGGTTCCTGCTACTTGCACGGAGCGTTTCGATAGAAGCCCAGTAGCCTACATTTGGTACGTACGTGAGCCACATACCAATTATTATTTTCGTGCAAGGAGTCACTGGCTGGCAACGGTTGCACAATTTACGGCGTCGAAATACTCCGTGAGATTGGTGCACCTTGACAGAGGCGTAATGAAAAGAGAAATCCAATAGCTGGGGGGGAATGAAAGGACTCCGAGTTTATCGATGTATCGAATAGCTTTGGGTTTTTCTTCCAGGCTTGCTCGGGAAACTATTTTAGTCAAATATTCTTATATTAAAATCCAAAATAGAACAAATTTCCAACGAATTATTTAATTATCCTAGCGGAGCAACTTCTAATTGGATGCGCAACGCAACGCAAGGAGAAATCGCGACATTAGATACGTTAGAATTGAAATTGTACAAGACCATCGGTAATTCAATGAAATTGATTAAAATATTGCCAGAAGCATATTTCAACGATTGACTTTTATTATACTGCAACTTCAGAAGCTCAGGTTATTAATTATATTCCAAACGCCAATAATCTATCCGATTAAATACCTCCTTTATTCTTCAACGGCTTCGTTTTTCTAAGTGGATCGAGCATAGCGGTATAGTAGCACGATGATCAGAAAATCGTGTCTCGCGGTCGAAGGAACTCGAGAAGTAGGAAAGTCGTCCTAACAGCGGAGGTTTCGCGCTGGCGAAATGTAAAACGCGTTTGCAGGCTTCGAAAGTTCCGTTTGCATTCCTAACTCTGCCTGCCGTTAGACCCATCTAAACTTGAAGCGCATAATCCTTTTTAATGGCAGGACCCCGGGTATTCATACAACGAACGTGAAACGCTTCCCAGAGGATCTTTCTTATTTCGTGAAGTGGTTAAACTTGCGATAGAGCTTGTGCCTTCTCAAGGAAACCATTTTTACCTCTCCAAAAAGAAAAAAGGAGAAAAAGGATAACGCTGCTCCATTAAGCAGTACGAAGTCGTGGAGCAGCGAAGAATCGATAGATTTGTACCAGAAGGACGGATCTCATCGTGCAAAACTAAATCCTGCGTGTTAGAAAGCAACATAATTAACTTTAGAGAAATGAGAAAAAAAATTTGGGGATATTTCGAATGAACACCTTCGCGATGAGACTGGTTCATTGCAATAAATAGAATGGCGTAAATTGATGCTAGCAGCGTGGAATTGATAAATAATCCTGGAGTATCATATCGGCGGGTCGACGCAAATCGTCGTGTCAAAAACACGAGGCGCCATATAGGGATGCCTGCACAATGACTCGCGAACGGCGACAGCTGCCAGCAGCACGGTCGATTATACATTTCGGAGACACATCGTTAAACGATTGCCGTGTTTCTATATTTTTCAACACATCTATCAAAAAAAGAAAAACAGCAAAAAGTGAAAAATAGAAACAACGACGACCGTGGCAATATTCCCTGTACAGTGAAACTTTGGAAACTTGTGAATACGCCGCTCTATGCTAACGTAAACACAACACATATTTCCCAAAGCAAACGACTGCTGGGAATCGCGTATGGATATGCAAAATGCAATGCAAACGCTCGTTGTGCGTTAAATCCATAACGCGAACAATATTTTTGCGAACCGTTGAACGTCGCGCCGCGTCCACGTTCCCATTACCAAGATATCTCAATTCAGCCCCAAAAACTGTCCCTTTCGGGACATCGACCGCGAACGGGACGATCCCGACCCTCCCTTCGCCGGCCATAAAATTTAAATTCCAAAGGCCATTCGAGATGAAACGACGTCGTCCGGCCTCGCTTTGACCCAGCTACTGTGGCCCGTGCAGAGCGACTTGCAACAGTGGCACGTTTGACTGCAGGGTAAGCCCTTCCCGCTACACGCCAGCTTGTTCCAGGAATGCGCGTCGATTTCTTTTCCCGTTCTAATTTTAGAACCGTGCACTCACGAGGCGGAGACCCATTTCCAGGCCGCATTCGCCTAGACCGACGCATAGGTGCATCAGTGGCCGGGCATCTAAAGGGGGTAACTATCCCCCTGGCCATGCTAGCGTATTTTCAAACGAGCAAGGAAAACATAAGGGAGACCGGACGGTTAGGTGGTAAATACATGAATGCGGGATGAGTTGGCTCCCACCGTCCCGGATTCGAAGTCTCTCCTACGACGTCGTCGAGATCTTTATGAAAATGGCTTCGCGTTCGCCGGTATCAGTGGCCCGTGCGGCGGACACCACGAGTCCGCGTCCACTGGAAACCGGGTCGGGTTCGTTCCATAAAAGTCGATGGTCGGCCGCCTGTTAGACGAACAATTTGAAATTGATATGCTCCGCGCGCAGACCTGCCCTACGTACTCGTCCTCTCGTTCCGTTTCTCCTTCGGCCCTTCTTATATAAAATTAAGTAGAACTCCGTGCTGCGAGAGTACCGCCGCGCGGGGGATAAAAATTCCATTTGGCCAAGAATAAGAGAGGAGACGATACTAGTTAGTTGTGCATTAATAAAAAGACACTCTTTGTATTACGTGGAAGACCGATGGGGAGAACTCGAGATTTTCCTATATATTTCTTTGCGGATCACGTGAATCTAAGAATGTCAAGTAAATAATATAAATTAGGACGCCGAAGAGAAGTAGATCCCGAGCAAATATTTAAGGACTACAGAGTTCAGCACCGGACGCTGTAATTAACCTGCGAAACCAGCCCTTTTTTGTCTAGCCCGGCATCTTTGAGAAGAAAATTTTCCCTTATTACCAAAGTAGAAGAGACGGCGCTGGCCGAAATGTAGCGGCCAGCTCGAGCACAAAGTAGCAAAGTTAAAAAAAAAAAGTTTGGTTCGAAAAAAGCGTCGGGTTCTTCCCGGGCTCGTCGTTACGGGCGCAAAAACTTTTCTTCCCTCCGCGCCCCCTCGCTCGGTGTAATTAGTTCTCTTTTCCACTTAAAGTGGCACTGTCGAATCGTCAACTATCTCCGGCAACGCCGGGTTCAAAATAAAAAGGAATTCAGGTCGCCAAAGTTGGAACACCTTGCCCATTTTCTTTTTCCTTCCTCGACCACTTTTTCACCCTCTTTCCCGGTCTACTTATAAATCCATTCAGAAATATTTAGCCCCGTATTGGCTGGTTTTCGCGAAATCAGCGTCGATCTAGCACGAAATATCGGTGATACAGGACAACAATAGTAGCGTGAACGATATGTGACACGGCAAGTAGTATAAGACCTATATTATCAAGCACATGAATGCGCGTTGCACGCTCAGATAAGTAGAGCCAAGCTCGGGTCAGGCCAGAGCACCGGGCCAAGTAGAATAGATACAATATGCGGTCAGACCAGTAGCACGTACGTGTGTATACAGAATCGTGCATTCACAAAACTGTAAAATCCACTCCTGGAGTACAGAAATCATATAATAATATCAATTCCGCTGTATCAGCTGTAAAGAAATTAAACCATACCAAAATTAAATTATAAAGGAACAACCACATATACAGGGCCAATACATGCACCTTTCACATTTTAACTGATATTTCTTGCAGGACCAGATTCTACAAATATTGTAACAGAGAATTTTTCCACGTTATTTCGTCTGTCTTTTATTTCACGTTAACTAGCTCGTCCGCGATGGTTGAAACTATGCAGCACGAAATTTCGCAGAATATTCGTGCGCCCGTCGAACTTCCCGTAGAAACTTCGAAAGTGTCCACCGACAGCGATCGATAGTTCAATCGCAGGCCTCTCTGTGTTTTTGCCTCCCGAAATCCGAAACGCGTGGGAGATTTCATTAAAAGATCATGGAAAGCACGGAGGACGAAGGAAATCTGTCCGAGCCACGGTATCGGCTGTGTGTAAACGTAGGGAAAAAACGCGCCAGTATTACAGATTCGCAGGGAAACGCGCAGAGAGAGAGAGAGCATAGGAGAAGTACAAAGAGACGAAGGGGCAGAGCGCAAGAGGCAGAAGAGGCGTTCGCTATACAGACTGCAATTTCGTGCGACCCGGAAATTGTGCGGTGGTTTATACGAGTTTGTTTAGAATACCCGGAGCCGTCCCTGGCGTCGCGAATGGAGTTGCGTGTCCGTCGTGCCTTGTCAGACATGTCAATTACTCAGCAGCACTTTCAATTCGTCTCTTATTTCGTGTTGCTCAAGCACTTGTACACCCCGTTGCTACTTCCAGTTCTGTTCGTGATAATAAGAAAATTATATAGCATAGTAAAACTGTACTACTCAAACAGGTTACTGGATTCCGTGGTTGCTGTTCATTTTAATATCTAATAGATGTAAATGGTATTTCTGTATCCCGTCTATGGGGGAATAAATAAATGATTTTTTTAAAGCTACTTTGCCATCAAATTCTCACGTTCACGTCCACGCCAAGATCTCACGTTCTTTAATAAAATCAACTGTTCTTCTTGAGGCAATTGCTTTCTATACTCCCTCGAAACACATTGGGAAGAGACGAACATTTTTGACAAATACTGTGCTGTCGCTTTACGCCTCGAGAAACTGATGTCAAAGAATATCTAGCTTGGCAAACCAACATTTGAACAATGTGAACTTTTCAATGGTAATTTATCTTTACTTTTAAGGGGATTAGATAATATTCTAGTATAATCATTTACACTACCATGCGATAAGTATCACGTCCACTCATTACTATTCTATTCATTTCTATATTTATCCATTTGGATTCTAGCCCGTTTGATAATAATAGGACTAGTGCTTTTGCTAGTATGTTGGATATTTGTGTGCACGTCACATATCAATTCCATCGAATCGATATTTCTAAAGTAACGGAAAGGTTCGACAATTATCGACTTTCCTTTTCACTGGCGTTTCACGGTTCCTCGCTAATTGATTCTCGTTTTTTCCTTTATTCTTCCCCCGTGGTCGCGGAACAGGCGCGACAAATGCAAGCGGGCCACTAAGTATGCATAGACCGGTTTCCGGGCTCGAATACGCGTTCGGACTTCACCCGCCGCACCGGTCCGTAACTAGTTGGCAGCGAGCCATGCATACAGACGCTAATAAGTGTTAGTAGTTTCGGCGCGGCCGCTAATATTCAGCCGGCTGACAAATGCTTTAATACCTGCCATCGGCAATACTTGCGAGCCCTCGCCTCGTTACTACCTCCTTCGTTTGTTCGGCGGACCGTGTTCGACTTCTTTCGCCGTTGCCACTTCCTCCCATTCTCCAGGCTATCCCCCCAGCTTGCAGCTTATCGACAGGCCGACGGAGTTCGCCTTTCAACTGGTCGAACGCAAAGGAAACGACAAGTTCCATAGGGGGCGAAACTTCATAATTGGGACCGTGCACTCCGGAATCTTGGAACGATGGCTGGGACTACTTTGAAAGCTCCTGCACCCGTGTGCGCCGCGTACGTGTGACTGTGATTGAGTTACCAGGTGGGAAACAGTGATTAGCGGCGAAACGTCGCTCGCGATGCGTTCGATGACGCGGAACGAAGACGATGAAGCAACGAAATGTCGATCGTGTTTCGTACGCTACGGATTGTCGGCACTTTCATGTTTTGCATGCGCGGACGTTTATGCTTTTATAGCAAGGATAAACACGAAGAACAGAAATATGCTCCACAATTCACTTCATACACCCCTCCTCCCGCTGTTCGTAATACAACAGAGACATTAGAATAATTGAATTGTCCGCAGAAAAATGAAACTCATTTATGAGAGATAGCACCAGAGAAACGTGATACGCGAACAGCATGAATTATTCGCCGCGTAATGAATGACTGCCTTTATTAACGCTGCGATAAAAGCAGTTTCCACGTTTCCCTCCATTTTTATTGCGACTCGCGTTCGAACGAATGGCCATTCGTATTCCGCGAGCTTCGCAGAAATCGACGCTACACGTACAAGGCAACGAACGGGCCCCGTGTCCACGGCTACTCTGTTACAGATTGTTACTTCGGATCCTGTGAAAAATGCTGCAAGCTATTTTTCAGGATTAGCCCTCTCGGCAGCGGACGGAAGGAGGGCCGAATGGGGGAAGACTTTAGAGACGTGGACCGGACAAAAGATGACAAACGGGATAGATAAATAAAAGGACAGATGCGAAACGCTGTTCATAAGAGCTGAATTTATCTTCGTATCTATGATTTCATTGCACTTGCATTTTTCCAATTCTACACCGTTCTACGATCGATGGTAACCGTGGAAAATTCCACTACTTTTAGAGGAATGTGGAGATCTTTATGAACATTCGCAGCGGCATTAATGATATTTTATTTACAATCCGTAGAATTGTTTGAAGCATTACAAAAACGGATTTCGATAACCACTTTGCACAGCTTGCCTATGTGTACGTTTGACTATAATATAGAATTAGTGAAAGGATAGTACAAGATAGGGCAAGATGGGAAGAGATAGAGTAGTAGGAAAAGAGGGTGGAAGACTTTACGGCGGCGCATAATTCATGACCGTTATTGGAACTCCCGCTCAAGAACGGATTAAGACTGCTCGTACGAAATTTGTCGAAATTTCCGCGTCCCATAATTTATTCACAGTCTGGTGCCACCTTTGCAAAGGCCATGTCCCTTTTCATCACTTTCTTCGCTCTTCCAACCGAAGAACTTGGAATGACGTAATAAACCGCTGCCACGACAGTCAGCGCAGTTTCGTTGGAAAGTTTCTGATTAAGCTTCGTAATTCATGACAATGCCTGCCAAATAAGTCTTACTACGACGCAATTCGTTCGCTTTTAATCGCATTGATAATAATTGGACCTGCGGGTTTTTGTATGCATTTATAGGAAATTCGAAGATGCTAAATGAAGATGGAAAATATCAAAATTATAGTCTGTTTCAAAATATCTGACAGGTGAAATAATTCCCTACTGAGGTTCTACTATTTTCACTGTATTCTGAAAAATATGAGTTTCCACGAATCCGCGGTCTATTAATAATCATCCAATCGTCATATTTTTCAAACGTTTAGACTCGTTATACCTGCGTTCAGAAATGCTACATGCCTGAAGAATTAATTATATCTCATTGTTCTGCAGTCTCTTTATCAAAGCATAGAACGCTCCAGAATATATTACGCGAAGCGTTTCACGCGTAGCACAGGCTTTTAACACCTCCAACTACCCGGCACAATTCCGAACTTTCCGCAGGTCAAATAAAACTACCGCCAAGTATATTATTTCCTAGTAAAATTATCCCGACGGCTCCCATTCCGCGTTCAGCCCTCTGTATATATCCCTCTAATTATGAAGCAACGCGGGAACGGCGTTGGTTTCGCGAATATCCCTCGCGCACGGATTATAAAGCGCGCATAGCTGTTCCATAATCCATACGCGACAATGAAACTACCAGTCTATGTGCCCGTGGCTGTATCGCCTGCATGCAATCATACCAGGATGTTGTTATTTACTTTACATCCAGAGTTTGTGCCTTCGCCATCGTGTAAACACGCGTGCGTACACACGGATGAAAAGGGGATGGAAACGGCGGATTGGGGTGCGTGTGTATTTCCCGTATACTTCGGCAGACCACCATCCGGATGGATCGACGACAAACGGAACGTCGCGTAACAGCCGCGATGCCATCCAGTAAGCTCACGAATCTGTTGCTTACTTGTATGGTAAGTAATAAATTGTTGTTTGCAAGACTGCAAAACTGGTAGTTAGAAGTTGCTGTTTTGGAGTATTTTATTTAAAGAGAACATTTCCAAATCGTAACGGGCTTCTGGCAAAAAGGGGTGAATGGAAATTCAATGCCTCGGTGTTAAAATTTTCTCGAAGGCGTTCGTACGTCTCGTACTGTGATTACGTATGTACGTCACACACTATCCGACGGAGCTATCCGTCTGCATACTATCTAATATCGTGCAGGATTGTCAGCCGTACGTGTCACGTTTTTCGCGAGCGCACATCTGCCCCCCTCATCCTGGACTCGGACGATATTGTAATATTTGCATTGAACGTTAACTCCATACAATGCCATGAGAAACATTTGTATATGACAGTGGATATATAATATTTTGCATTTATTCCATTCTTTATTCCATACACTGTACAGATAAATACAGAACAGGAATGATGCTACTTGCATAGATATTTAATAAGATACACTTCAAAAAATAAACTTCTACCTAGTCCAACATTTAAAGCTTTCGCATTCCTATGAACTTCATCGGCGCAGAAGTTGAACAACTTATTGGAACAAAAAACGGGTAGAAATGATGCTCGAGTGACAAACGTTTCGTGAAATAAATTGCGAAAACTTTAGGCAAATTTCACGACATTCCTGGCCATTACGTGACAATTTTCTTCACCTTCGTCCGCTTCCCGCCTCTTCCATTTCGAGTGCACGAACGCGTGTATGTTTTAGAGGAATAGGCAGAGAACAGGCGGGAGGAAGAAGAGCAGAAATATGCGGAACGGAGGGTGCATTTCGGGCGGATATGAAATTGCGTGACGCTGCCACGTGAACGACACGGTTGTCGTGCTTCCGCCCACGTGACACTCATACCGTGCTCCACCCTCGGCGTGCGGAGAGCCTTGAAAACCAAGAATCGTGCCCCATCGAATCCCCCTGAGCGCGATTCCGCTTGGTTACGCGTCCAGGCATCCCCGTATCTGCCCGGAACGCCGCGGCGGTGCACCGCGCCTGTTTATACCGGCTTGCGTCTACTTATTCAGCCTCTCACGTGTAAACGCGTGCCGCAGTGACACCCGGCGCGGAATTTTCTATTCCGTGCACGCGTCGCGGCCGGATCGAAGAACGTGAATTTTATCCGGACGTTTTGGAGCTTTTCAGAAACAGACAGACGTTACTCGTAAGCGTACGAGTGCTTCAACTGAGAACAGAAAGGGTTCTATGGCAGAACTGAAAGTGGTCTCAAAGCGGAGAGGATGTACAGCCCATAGAGAACTAAGGGTAATTCAAGAAATTATAGTAGTCAATGGGTCAAGGTTTAATTTAAAGATCGGATGTTCTGTGATTTCCTGCGCTAAAAATATCTCTTGCAAAATCATTCTTTTCGATTGGTATTATCGTAACAACGAAACGTTGCTCCTCTTAGAAGGTACGAGTCAAATCAATCATCATGTTTACTGCAGAAGTATTCGGGTAATATGCACAAGTGCCCGTCACGTAGACCTCGGTTCATCCTGGGTACAGTTTTCACGGTAACTGTGAGAAATATTTGTGCATAAATACAGGCGGATGGTACGCAACGCGTCGAGTCGAGTATTTCACGGTAATGGTACGCATTGTATCAGCAACAATACCGAACTGTAGCCGGCGAGTACGCGGATCCACTGATTCAATGTCGTTATCAATCCCGCTGAAGCCGAAACGTAGTGGAGTAGAACGGAGAGTGCCAGAATTAAATTTCGTACACGCAGCGTGTTTCCATTGCGCATGAATGGGAAAACGTGTATAGATAAGGGCTGCGGAGGGGCGAGGAAGAAAAATGGTGCGCTGAGTCGGCGAGGAACCGCTGGAATAAACTGCACCCTTGCCTTGATTATCCGTTTGTTCTTTCCTTGTACGTGTTACGAAGACGAACAATGCAATTTCTTATTATACATATGCATGAGGAGGAACGTACGGGAACACTTTTGCGCTCTGTCAAACTTTTGTTCTTACTCTCGTGCGTGTGTCGCATAAGCAGGATGAATTATTATCAAAGAAACGTTGCTGGGATGATTTGCATTCATGCAGTTGTCTGGTGTGCCCTAAAATCTTGTTACGAAGTTTCCACAACCGGCGAGTAAATTTCCAAGTTACATCCACTGGTAAAATTAATTATCCGGATTATTCTGTTGCAATTACAAGCCATGCAAGAACCGTGCGTACTTTGGATGACGGAAAATCTTTGAAGGTTCCGAACGACAAGAGCATATCGTTTTGCATATTTTATTCCGAGTTGATTGTCAAATTGAATGTCTTAA
The DNA here is from genome assembly GCA_023838395.1 of Holcopasites calliopsidis. Lineage (NCBI taxonomy): Eukaryota > Metazoa > Arthropoda > Insecta > Hymenoptera > Apidae > Holcopasites > Holcopasites calliopsidis. Next base: position 3,518,091 of record JALHAQ010000003.1, read on the forward strand.
ATACTGTAATTGAAACCGTGTGCAACATTTACGTAATACAGAAATAGCAGAAATAACACAGGACAAAGGCAAGAATCGAGCGCTATACAATTAATGTGTCTGCTCATTAAATTACAAACTTTCTAAAATCGATCCGGAGGAAAATCGGCGCGTTCGTAAACAACTTCGAAGGTGGACCTAATATATTCCCGAATTCATTACGCGAAGACAGGGTCGACGGGGTGGCTTTAGGGCGCACAATTACAAGCGTGTGACACGCGTATGGTGTAAGCATGGTAACGAAACAGCTCATCGAGCGGAGAAATACGGGAATACAAGGGCCATCGTGGCGTCGTATCAGGGATAATATTTCACGGTGATATCAGAGCAACTTATAACACGGGTAACCGGGCATTCTATATGCTGTTGCGCCGGTTCAACGTCATTATAAATCATGCCGCGGTGTGCACGGGTAAGAATTCCGTTGGCGGAATTAAATTTCGTAGGGGAGCAACGCGTTTACCATTCTACGAGCTACGAGCCGGGTAGACGGCGGTGGTGAGCCGGGCGCGAGCCGCGAAAACAATGTTCCATACCCGTGTGGGGTTCCTTGTACGAGCGTCGAGGAGGATAGCTGCTGGAACTTGCAATGCCATCAGTTATCGTCAAAACAGCTTGAAAGTACCACACAGGCTTGGCGGTCGTAATAATTGAAGAGCCTTGCGTGGCAGCCGAGCGCTCGGAAGACGCCTCGAAATCGAGAGAGAGAGAAGTAAATGGAGAACCGGCCTTGAATTAGGGGAGAAGTGATATTAGTTCCCGCTCACGAAACCATCCCTGAAAGCCGGGATCCGTTGATTGCCGTCGGTGAAAAGCCGCGAGGCTTACGGTTTGAGTGACGCGTGGCGCGAATTAAAAATATTTTAGCGACCGATAGTTGACGGACGTTCGGGGAGAATAAAACGTTGAGAAATATGTGGGAGCGAGATTAATAGGGGTGAAATATGCTAAGGGCTCGAGGGTGCAGGTGGCAAATTTACAGCGGTGGTGGTGGTGGATAAATATTTTGTGGTTTCGCGAACAATTAATAAATTACGGAGGGATAGGGCAAAATAATTAGTAACAGCGTGTGCGACGTTCAGCAAGTAGTGCGAGTCCGTGCGTGATCAGGCAAGTACGGAAAGAACTGCGCGTGGTCAGAGAGAAAGCAGAGAGTATTACAAATCACAGAAATACGTGTGATTTTAATAACGCAAGATTGAAAAACGCAGCAATGTAATGTAATACTATGCGGTCGACATCCAGCGAGTTTTTAATGAGAGCCGAGCATATGTACATATTCTTTGATAATCAATGTTGATTATTATTTAATAGCCCCAGTATCGGCGTATCAATTTCTCATGAATGATATACGATCCATTATTAATCGCGCGACCGTCCAAGCATAATGCCGCGGAGTTGCGCATAAATAACATGATGCATTATAATGGCACCTTTGACGTCTCCAAATGCTGCTCATGCTGCTATCTTTCATGGAAAATCATACGTGCCCAACGCGAATCGAAATCATTGCAAGATATTTCAAAAACAGTGCTTACCGGTAAAGAAACTGCTCGTTCATCTGTTTCATTGTCAGTGAGGGAATTCCTTTCCCAGGGACATTAGAATGTGTCGATATCCATGAAAAATGCGCGACTCCCGTGTCCTGTATCATAACGACGCTCCCAGAACGCATTAGGCGCGTTCGCCTTTCATCGGATTCGCCTAAATCACGATCGGGAAATTCCCGGGAGGACTTAGATCGAATTTACCGTACCCTCCGGTGGATATTTTTGCGAGACTTGCCGATGCCGCGAATACTCCGCTGCTACCGTGCACGAGTCTCGGGGGACGCGGAATGGCACAAGCGTCGCAACCAGCCTGCCTCGACAAAAACGCGGCAGCGGAGAGAAGAAGGACCGAGGAAACGGCATTCCGTGGAAAATGTATACGAGGAATCAAGCGTCTTTCGTTTAGAGCGTACAGAACAATGCTGTGCTGCTTTTAACGACGGCTGTGCTAAATTCGCTTGGTACGCAGTATCAACGCTATTCTATTATCATTATTTGACGCATAAAATCATTTTCGCCACATAATGTAGTATTTTATTTGAGCAAGTAAATGATGCGTGAAAAAATGTCCGAGAAACGGGTACTCTACTCTTGGACAGGGACGAGCCATAATCAGCGATGAACGCGAAATCATTATTCGCTTGTCACAACCATCTGCCAAGTAATTTAATTACACACCCCGTACGCCGGGGAATATTTAATCAACGTTTTAATTGAAACTCAAAATTACCGGATCGCACAGACCCCGTCGCTGATAGCGGCGGCGAATATTATATCAAATCGCTATTGGCTAATATTAAGAGTATATCGAACGAAGAATGAATTACACACGATTGCAGCCGCAGCACGCATCGTCGAGAATAATTTATTGCAGAAGCGTTTCTGGAAGTTCATGCCGGGAGGCAATTTCTTTGTTCCATTCAGTCGGGGCGATGCTGGGGAACGGCCAGATAAGAACGTCCGGCGATATCAAGGATTTATCGTCGCAGAAAGTTAGATAAAAGTTGACCGAACACGGCCGAGCCCCGACTCGAAGATGTAATGAAGTGTACCGAGGAGATAGTCCCCGATTAACTTAATTACGTCCTATTGGCTTTGACGCGTCCTTGCCTGCTCGACGACGTCTAATATCGGGGGGGAAAAAATCCTCGAACCCGTCTAACTTATTAATGCAGCTCGAATTGCTCCCGGTAACGATGCAGGTCGAGCAACGAAGGTGTTCCGTGCACCTTCGCGAACCGATCGGAATCCAATTTGGATCGATAATTGACTTAACGTTCCTTCGATTTATACCGAGTGAATACTTCCACTGTCCACTTTATTCACGATGCAAATCGTTCGGAGTCAATTAAAAGAGTTGCTCGATACCGAAGCTCTCGCTGCAATAGTCAGATAGAAGTAATCCTTTTCTCTTCTATCACGACTCGACAAACTTTTTCCCCCTATGGAAGCATCCTTTTGTGATTTTTGGCGGATATCGATCGGACACGAATTCTATTTGTTACATGAGAATTGCGAACGAAAGAGAAGCGAATTGCAATTGAATATGTTTATTCTGCAGGGGATTCACAGCTTCATCTTTCCCGCAATATAATTGACAACTATTTTACAGACTAGAAAAAAGAACCAAAAGGGCAGGAAGGAACAAAAAAATTGTCCTGCATTATGCATTAATCGAGCAACGGTGAGGGGCTAAACAAAACAAAAATGGGGAAGGAGCGAAAATTGAAAGTACGCGTTGAGGAATAAAATGAAGGGATAAGCGTGTTCAAGGTGTGGAAGCTGTACAAGCAGAGAGTGGATGCTTTAAACAACGGGAGGAGCGCGTGAACGAGGAACAGGGGCGGAAAGGGAGAACATCAGAAGGAAAACTCGTCCGAGAAAACCACCGGGGACACTCGGCTACTTTACACGATGCCGCTGCTACGCCCGTACTTGTATTGTTTGTCCGCATAATGATTTACGCGCACACGGAAAGGCTGTTAGAGAAGCGTCGCCTAAGAGAAGAAGAAGAAGAGCCGCGCGTGCGCGTTTCGATGAAGCTACACGCATTTGCAATTAAACGATGAAAATTCACGATTCAGTTTATTACGGTTCAGAGATATTGGTCACTTTCGCTGATGTCTGGCAGTGTTTACCAGCTCGTAAAAGGTCGGTATGCGGATAGTCCGTACGTGTATTCGCCATGAATCTCGCGGTTACGACGCGATAAAACATAGAAGGCCTCTGGCTTCGAGGATAGAGGGGACGTTAAATCTCGCTTTGCTCTCCTCGTCGCTCGAACAGTTTTGTTTAATAATACGGGAGCCAAGACCGTCTTGCCAGTTGCTCGCAGCATGGACTCGCAATGAATCAAGAACTACACCGGATAAGATAAGGACGGGAAAAGACGAAAGTGGCTGGCAGGGAGAGCGAAGTGGTGTTACGGAGGATCAGGGAATTACTCTTTTCTAAGACACTGTTTCATATTACGATATTATTAGAATTTGTGCTATAAAATTATGTGTACCACGGAAGAAGTAAAACCATGGACTCGCAATTAAATTTGTTCCACGTGTCTGAAATAGCTTCAATTAGTCGAGATTTGCTGTCGTACTGGCTGATACATTCTTCCAATTTACGCGAAATTATGTTATTAGAGATTGTAGTTTATGTAACAGCTTCTGACGATTGCAAGTAAAATAGTTGAGACGTTAATGAAGCGTAGGTACTGTCACAACTTGGGATACACGTGTCGTACAAAAGGACGACTTGTGTAACTAGGAACTTGCATAATTTAACTCGATTAAACTCGGTGCTGGCTGGCAAAACTGGGCAGACTTTTTGCTAATAAACTTCGTCTGTATTTATACATTCTACGCGCACTTGAAAGTTTCCAACGTTCTTTCTACATATTTAAATAACTCTTTGAGCAAGCCAAGTTACCAGAGACAGAAAAAATGTTCAAACTGTGACTCCCTTAAATTTCAGTACATCAAAATTAATTCATTATCTCCTGCGAACGTCCGATGAAATTACATTCTAAAACATCCACAATACTTTGTCCCTAAATCTTCTATTCAGTTTCGTTTCCGTAAGACACATCGTACCAGCTGCCTAAAACTTGTCCGACGGTATCAGCAACTTCCGGAACAACGAATCGTTCAATTTCTCTAACGATCCCAGCCGGTTCGAGCGATCGTCGAAACTCGAAAGAATTCCAAGCAATTTCCATGAACCCCCTCGCAGCTCGCCCGCCGTTCTTCTCTCGATTCACGTAATACATTCCATTCGCGGGAAGCCGTAAGATTTTCGCGATGCTACCGTTCTCGGTACTCTCGAATAGAGAATCGTTGAAAGTGGGCGGGGTAAGGGTGGTACGTGTCGATACAAGCACGTGTGTAGGCTCGTTTGAATAAAAGATCGTTTTGAGAATCAGCGCGCTACTACCTCCGGGACGAGCTTTCCACCGGAGCAAAAATCGGGTATCGGCTGATGGTTAATTCATGGTGGCAAGATCCTGCCGGACGGGCCAAGGTAAAAAAAAAAAAAAAAGAGATCGAACGGCGATAAAATACATTTCGAAGCGCGCGCACACGCTCTCTGCTCTTCGCGCGCTCCTCTGAACCATTCTCCGTCTCTGTGAATTCCCCGTCCTCCGTACACGAGCTTTATCTTCGCTACTCGTACGGGGTGGAAATTGGCCTCGATGCTGCGTCACAGCGTCGCTGGACAACGCAAACGGGGCTTGCATCGTAACGGATGTTGAAGTGTATTGCCGTATTCGTCACGTTTATGAAATGCATGCTCTTCGACGGAAATATAGAATAGTATATGCAAATAATGTCGGGATGCGTGCCGAGAATTAGATCCATCGTGATAGCTTAAAAATGTTTCCGTCCTTCAACTACCATCAATCATCATCTGCCAGTCAAATTTTCTAGCTAACTATCGAACTGATAGAATGTTTATGTTATTTCTATGACGCTCGGAATAATTATACCCTGCGAACTGAAGCAAGAACGTGTAGACAAATATCGTTGCAACAATTTCACCCGGTGGCCGACAGAACGCGTAACAAGTGTCAGCGGATAAATTTGTTTAGATGTCTGACAAATTCGTTTACGTCAATTCCGATCTCATTCGAGCACACACCCGCACGCAAGTTCCCAGTTTATGTCCTTTGAGTATTTTAGCCGTGATGCGCGTCGGAGCAGCCGGATGAATCGTATCGAGAGACTGCTCCTCTATTCTAGCAACTGACGATATCCGAACGAGAATAATATGACATGACGCTCCAAAGCGGGCCGCGGTATCGGGACATTATCATTATTGCAGGATATCGCGGCATAAGTTTCCGTTTCGCATCGACAGGTCTCCGTACGGTGGAAATTTCGAACGGAAGTCCCGCGAACGCCATTAGGGAATCGAATCGTTCAAACCCGCCCGCTGTGCTGCAGGAAATATTTGCGAGGCCGTGAATCTCGTCGCACAGAATCTCCGTTTTACCGAATAGAGAGGCTACGGGAAAACTAGTTTCTTTTTTCGTGTTTCTCCCTTCATGAAGGACAGCTTGAATTTCTCTTAATAGGGTTGCTCTTTCTTTTGGAACAAGCGACAGAGCGTTTGCTCTTTAATCGGCAACTTCTATTTAGTATTTCTCCAGGATTGAACGGATGTTTAAACCTCCAGAGGCGGAGGGAGATCCTTAGAAAAATGTTTATGTTCTTTCAGCATCATTGCCGCATATAATTTCCGAATAATTTCGAATGAAATTGCGGTTGCGATTTGGCAGTACATATTATTTCCGACGTTACTCTGCTTGTTCCCCTGGAAACTTTAAAGTTCACCGAAACGGATGGAAGTATAAGAGGAACGGGTACTCACCACAGGCACCCTGATGCTTCACTCGCGTTGATTTTCTCTCGAGACAGCTGGTTTTCCGCAGATGACAGTAGTTGGTGTAGGTCACGTTGTCAGAGCCGCAGACAGGTTCAGAAGTCGATGGACAATTGTTCGGACACTGGCACAAAGGTTTCCCGTTCTCCGACACGACGCATGTCGCGCCCCAAGAGCAATACGTCTTCTCGCATGGTTCTGAAACGAATATGGGAAAGAAGCTTGTAAAAATCATGATGTGTACGTGTTCATTTCTGACATAGCTAAACGAAAGAATAAGAAGAGGGAGCACGAAGTATGAGAATCACATGAGAAGTGTGAAAAATGCACTCGCGTTGGTAACGATGGAAAATCCTTAATAGACGAACGTACGTGCGACTTTCACAATGTTCTAGCTGCGACCGGCTCGGGTGCAAGACAATGCCACCTTTTTTGTTTGCGTACGCATATTCACCAAGAAGGCAGTGATTCGCGTCAGTGGTATTTGAACATGGAACGCAGAAGTTACTAAAGGACAGTAGTAGTATCTAACAGTTTCTCCGATAGCAGAATTTTTCAACATGTTGTTTGTTAAAAAAAAATGGGGGTAGTCAAGCATTGAAAAAGAAAATGCACAACAGTTAACTCTGCAATAATCCGAGTACAAGCGCTTCATCTGCACCGCGTTTCACTATTCGACTCTCACTTTGACTCCGTTCCACCACGGAATACGTCTCGCTGCAAAGCCGGTCAAGCATTAATCCGACCGAGAAGAAATCAACGCAGAAGCGAGCGCTTGAAATAAAGGAGCCGTTCTCCGCCACTCAGCGTTTTACGTTCCCAGGGTAAGCCGCTTTCCAGGCAAGCATCGGTACGGTAGTGCTATCAAAGCAAGCAGTCTCGCGATTCTTCCCGGCCTTCTTCCGGCCGCCACACAAAATCCGCGGGCAAGCCAAAACAACTCCGGATCACGATTATGCAGGCGACCCGATTGTTACTCCGACAATCACCCTCTAAGCGCGGGGGCATATTTTCGGACGGACACGACGGGAACGTTCGTCGTCGAAGTTCCGCTTTGCACCGAAACGTGGATCCGCCGCAAAAGAAACTTCCAGAATTGAATTACCGGAGCCGTGGGACCGGAAATTCGTGTTTCGAGGGCTTTTGTCGTTCTCGCGCCGCCGGGGACAGCCGATAAGAAAACACCAATTAAAGGGAGCTGCTCGGCAAAAATAATTAGCCTCGATCATGGCGGGGAAAGTGTTCTCTCTTCCCTGCGCCCTTCGTCCAACCCTTTTTTTTCCCCACCCGGCAAAGTCTTCTTTCCCTTCGGCGAAGAGGAAGAGGCAAAGAGTGGAAGGAGGGCAATCAATTTTCCAGGAAAGTTAGCTTCAGCCCGAAGGGAGGCCTCTGGGTAACCTCAGCGGATAATCCGGCCGCGGTGGTCATTAATATGGCGGACAAGTTGATCCTTGGTGAAAAAAAAAAATCGCCCGATTCCGACAACTTCACGGGTCGATCGCTCTATTTCTCTGCGCCGAAGGGCTTACTTCTTATCCTGCCGGACTTTCCACGAGCTCCCGACGAAACCGATGCCATTTACCCCGGGGTTGCGGCTGAGATGGACGATACTCCTCGCGCGGACGCGAATTGAACACCGTGACAGAGAATCGTTTTTGTTATACGACGAGTCTTCTTCTTATTCCCCAGCGAGAATTTACGCGGCTTTGCGGTTTTGTTTGTCATCGGGACGCTCGAACGTCCCCTCGGGACGCCTCGTGATATTCTCAAAGCGTGCTCCGGTGCAACGTTTCAACGCGTTCCCCCTTTTTCTTTTCTGGACCGACGCTGATTTGTGTAATATGTCAAGGCTCGAATGGTGGAGACTTTTGTATGAACGGTGCAAGGGGCGGGAATTTGTATGAACTCTGGATTGATAAATTAAATCGGTCGCATTGGGAGAAATATTATAGTACTAATTTTGCAAATATAAACTGCACTCTTTTCTGCAATAATGTTTTGTTACTGCGGAAAACTAGTGATTGCAAAATATTTAAAAAATGTTTCCTCGGATAATAATTTGAGTTACAAAAAAAAAGGATATTTTTCATCGCAGAGGAAAACTCTGTTGGATCGAGCGAAACACGCGAACAATGAATTGAATGCAACTTTAATTGGCTGTTCGTAGCTTCTTCTGTCGATACAAATGGTCGGTGTAACAGAATTACACCGCGTTTTTTTTCGATTAACACCGGAAACAAGTCGCTTTTGTTGCTAAAAGATTTCATTGTAAAGCGCACGATTGTAATTGAGCTGTTCCGTATTTTCTACAAACTGTTCACGCCGAAACAATGCAATTGCGCCATTTGAAAGAGCTACCTAGAATAATCTCGTCGCTTCCGGGATTCCAGACAAACGATCAACCCTTTTCAATAAACAGACAGATTTCATTAATTTATATAATATAACGTTTATATTCTCCATCTTATTACAGTCACTTTACGTTTGACTGCCATTGTTAATTACGAATAATTTCACTCGTAACTCACTCCCCTGAATTTACAACGACCAGGAAAATTGTTCCGCTCTCGAGATCCATCGCAATGGAAGGATCATCGCTATCGTTATCTCTTCAGAAAGATATCCCAATAAACTTTGGCTACTGTGAATAATATTCCATTTAATTTTCATGGACAAGAGAAGCTCATACGATGAATAATAAGCACGTGCCGTCAGGTTTTGCGGAAATTCGTTTAAGCTCAACAACGTGATGTGCAGGGAGTACGTATCTTAGGTGGATCTTTTGCATAGATATTCCGGGAATGGGGTTAGCCCCTTTCTTGCCACATACGCTGATGTAATCGTCGTTGTACGATCCATATTTCACGTAGTTTATAACGGCACGGAAGGGGCACTTTGCTACGTTACGGTAAACAGCTCCACGTTAAGTAGTAATGCGCCGGTTATAGTCGGCCAGTAGTAAGGGTCAACGCTCCATGAATTCGATCCCGCTCTACAGTAGCTTCGCGGTAACGCTCGAGCTCCTTTCTAACCGTGTCTTGATATGAAAAAATCGTTTGCCGCGAGGAAATATTTTCTTAAGGCGGCGCTAAACTATATTAATGTCTACGGTATGCAATGCATTTTTATAAATTGAACGCGATTAATTGAATGCGTAATTGTGTGCCTTTAGAATGTTTCAAGAAAAAGTGCGAGCTCTTAAGCACAGAGAGATACGATAATAATACAATAAAACGATAACCCGATAAAAAGTACAGTGATCGCAACTTCATAGACGAACCATTAACGCGTAATAAAAGGTTCTCCCGATTCATTGATTGGTGCGCGTTTATCACGTTCATTCGGAGCCAGTTGCGTGCTAATGATAGACAACAAGTAATGCATACGCAGTCTGCACAGGATTTCAATATACATACGCCCTGGCGGTCATTAAGCTGGACATTCGCCGAAGTTAATCGGTACCAAATGTGAAAGTGTCAATCTCATAAATATTTGTCGTTGGTCATTTTGATGTTCGAACGACATTTCGTTTCGCCGTGTCACGGGGGAAAGCGGGTGGGAGAGAAATAGGGTGGAAGGTTCGATTCCAGATGGCCATCCCAGCGAACCGTTTACGAGCGACGTGTACAAGTCGATTAAAAAACAGTTTTCCATGAGACCCGTTGAAAATCCAATGCAATCACTTGCAGTAAATACGGTAGCCCGCAGTTTTCCGAAATGTTTAAATTCATAACATTAAGGATGCGGCTTGCATTATGTACTTCGGTAAATTGACGTTGCGCTTCAATTTGTTATAACTTTCTTTCAGATGTTAATACACGAATGGTTTCGACTGAACACTTTGATTTTCATGACGCGACGCGTTAGAGGGACGAAGACCGCACCGCGGACGAGCTCCATCGGCAATCGACAACCTTTAACAGCATCCATTACCCGTACAACACGTACACCTCGAGTATCGTCGTTCACGATCATTCTAAAGTACCGCAATGTTCGTATAGCGCCGACAGCGCATAACTAGGCACTCGTATCGCGATAAGGGCAGGGCAGATAACGGGGTGTAAGGGTAGTTCCGAGCCACCCTTACGGCTGAGATTCTACTGGCCGATAACGAGCAACTTCCCACAAGGTTTGGCATATTTCGTGTGCACGCCATTAACGGTACAGTTTAATTGAATCACATTTTCGTTAGGAATTAATAAGCCCAGAAACAATGATGCGGAGAGAAATTAATGTATCGTCACAAATATCGCAGTATATTATTAAACTGATCCTACGGTTAATTGCACGCTTCTCGAAAGGGGATGCAGTTGTGCAATTCGAATGCAAATTGAAATCTGCATATTCGTACGCGTAAATAGTGTCACGCGCATCGCGCAATTTCGATTCATTCTTCACTGACACGTATATACAAAAATCTATCGTGTGACATTCGTTCGGGTAACGCTTTCGGATATAATTTTCGCTCGTTTCATTCATCTTAATAAAATCGCAGCAAGATCGATTAGACACTATACTCTATATACAACAGACGCGAGCACAGTCTGAAAGTTCTATGAAACTTTTGTGCATGTTAAATATTAAGAAAAAGTATGTTATTCGATCATAATTTCACTAATTTCAAAATATTAATTCGTCTTTGCATTTTCGCCGTACTGAATCGATCATGCGGAATTGAATACTTTCCTTTCCAAAACTGATTCCATCCGTTTTTGTGCGATCCCAGTCAATTATAGAACTTCCTGTCTCGTGAAAAGCAACATATATTCGACAGGAAAATGTGACAAGAACCCGAATGGATGAATGCAAGCATCCTTTCAGTTGTACGATTCGTAGCAGTGTCGGTTTCTTGCGGCTGGTTCACATTTCCTTGGGAACCCGATCATTCGTCATGATCCATCTTACTCATCTATCGAATGGACCAGCCATGTTTCTTCAGGGAAAGTCGTCGGATCGCATAGGTGCACGTGTTCTAGAAGAGTAATGGCTATCGAGTCAGACGTGTCAGCACAGGGCACCAGCAACCGCGAATCCGATGCGAATTATTTGATCAAAATCAATACGCAGAAATTTCAGCGGAAGTAGATAAATCAACGTCAATAGTTGATCAATTTTCTCAAGAATTCGCACTGACGATGATTTCTTAAAAATAGTTTTCCATTGTGGAGGCTAAAATTCATCGTGCTAAATTTAATAAACAAAATTTATGCACCATCATCGCGTTCAATTGTCGCCTTTAACATTGCAATTGCAGGGGCAAGATATACTTACAGGGTTCATAATCGATTACGGTAAAAATTTGTCTTGCTCGTTTTTTAAATCAAACATAGAACTGTGATCGTCTGATACAAGAAGCATCGCGATCAGCCAGGAAAACCAATAATATTCGAAGGCAACGCTCCCCTACAGTTTATTAACCGAAACCATGATTATCCGATTATATATTAAAAGAGCAAGGTCGATCCGAGCGAGGATTTCCTAGCTGCAAGAGCGGGTGTAATTATTCCGCATGCCACTTGATTAGTTTCCGCGTGCTAGCTCACCCGCTGAACCGAGCTTGGCTGCGAGCAAAAGCAACATTGTTCCCGGCGCACAGCGCGGTTGCAACTTGGACCCTCGACTCTTTATGCAAATAAGAATTATTTGAATAAACGCTGCTAATTACCCGTGTTAGTTCGGGGTAAATATTTTTCCCTCCTATTTGTCTAATCCGGAGTCACCGTTCTCTAGACAAATTGACGCTAACGAGGCGATAAATCAAGAAAACCGTGTTTCACGCATTCCTATCATTCCTTGGCCACCGTTCCCGCAACTTTCGCTCATCCATTTCTCAATCGTTTTACCTTACGCATCGCTCTATAAGTGCTAATATGGGGGGGGGGGACTGTCGGAGGATATCCGTCAACTAATTATCCCCTCGATCTAACCACTCGTCCCGGCGTTCATTCACAGTTCCATCACCTCAGCCGGCATTCTTTTGTAACAATCCTTTCCAATGTTCATCCCGACCCATCTCTTCCTCCCCAGCCTAAAAAGAGTTCGATTCCTTTGATCAGGAAACTAGGGCTGACGAGGCAGCCCGCGCTCTTCACTGAGGCAAGTAGACGGAGTACGGAATCGTTTTCTTTCATCGATGAAAGGCGGCCGGGGATCATTTATTAGGTTTAAACCGGTTCGTTTCCACACCGTGGCCAATTATCCGGCAAGAGTGGATCATTCGAAGGATGTTATACCGTTAATGACTCGATTTAAATACCGGTATCGACTGTTCATAGTCTGACTCTGTCCAATTGTTTCTGCGGGCTGGAAACTGGACCGCGATTTCGCGGAATTCACTAGATAAATGGTCCACTCGACAACTCTTGAAACTGCTCTACCCCCTGAAATATTTTTTTTTTATGACGACCCTGCACCGGTACGAATCGGTGTCACGTCGATGCATCGTTCAGCGAAGAATTAAAATGTCAAACGTCACGCTCGGAGCTTCTGCAACGATAGAATCTGGTTCAAATGCGAGGCTCGTGGACTGTCTAATTTTAAGATCGGCCGCCTCCGCTTGAGGAATGTCCTTGCCAGGATCTGTCGAGGCTTCGAGTTCCAATCTCGAACGGCGGGCGAGATCGGCTTCTGTATTGCGCTAATGGAAGGTCGAGAAGTTGGAATACAGTATCGAATATAGGAATGTATACACGAAGTATGTATGTATGTATACGAAGCCGGTAGCACTGTGGTGTTTGAAGGGAGGTTAAATATCGACAGCTACGCGAAACGTTCGAGCCAACAGGAGCGCGCAGTCAATATTGTATCAGAAGCCGGTCGAAGTCTCTGGTGTTAACATCGGACACGGTAATTTAATGTAAATCCAATAACTCTGTGCCAGAAAAATGCGGGGTGAAAGGGACGGGAGGAACGGATGGAGGCATTTTACTTTTGAAAAGAGAGCTTAAAATCAGCCAACTTAATGGCTTCAGTTAGACGTGGCACCTAAGGCCGGCCAAGTGATCCCGTTGACATTCTAAAGCCGGGAGGGGATCTTAAAGCGTGAAAGAAAAATGGAGGGAAACAGGGGGTACAAAAGGTCTGTGTATCGTAAAATGCGTCGAACTGCTCGTTGCAACTTCCCTCGCATTTCAGCTGGCATTAATCCTTCATAGTCGCATTAAAAAAAATGTCTTCCAATGCTTTTCCTTATCTTCGTAAGGTTAAGAAACAAGGGACAGTGGGGTTGAATTGGAAAGAGGATGAGAAGGCCTGAAGCCGTAGCAATGATGCTGCTTCAAGTTGAATTTTTAAAAACTCCTCGAAACGGGGCGGCAGAACGCTGATGAAATTATCCTCGGAGCAGGGGGGCAGATATCCTTGTCTCTGGGTCGGGCTTCTTTCTGCCGTCCCCCATGATAATCAGTCCGTGCCTCGACTGCGAACTCGGCTTAATTACGCTGGTGAAGCGACGCTGATATTCCTTCGTGGCCCCCGTCGCCAGGAATCGATTCTTAATGGGCCGCGATAGGGTTCGAAGAATGTGGAAGCTGTTACGTTTCATGGAGACCCTGCTGGTCCGATGCCAGACGCCGAATCCTAATCTATATTGCTGCCGGTTGATCGTGAAGCGAAGGAAAAGTATTGTAGGAATTGTATGAACTGATAGGTTGATGCGATCAGTGTGGGGGACACTTTCATTCGGAAAATGGTAATCGTTGAACATAAACAGACGTAATAAATGCACCAATGTTTAACTATTTCGTAACATCATAAGTGGAAAATTATGGATATTGTACTATGGCAATCGATACATCTTTGGTTGCCGATTGTATAGGTTTGCAGTAGAAAGATCAACGACCAGGGAGACGCAACTCTTTATTCCTCTTTTTAAGCTCATCGATCATTTATATTTCAAGTCACCCCCGTCTGTTTACCGTTTTCACAATATACTTCATACTCCCAGGGACGAGATATTATCTCAAATTCCGTCTACGGCAAGAGAATCTCACGTCCGGGTCAAGATACCAGGAAACACTTGGCCAGAATTTTTCACGATCCGTGGCAAGAAAATTTTTAGAGCTCCCGCGGCTACAGAAAGTTTCGCCAGAAGTGTTCGGTATTTACCTCCGTTGACTGGAAATCTTCGGGCGAAACCTAATTGGGAAAGTTAAGAATTACGCTCGAGGATAAGGCTGCCAAACGCAGCAGCAACGTAGCCGAATTGCAGGCCGGACGTTATATAGTTAATTATCGCGGGACGGTTCTATTTACGCTAATTGCGTTGGGAGAGGGAAGCAGCAACAGTGATCGATGCATACTGACTCGTAATTAGTGTAGGTACATGTATCCGCGGGAATAGACGGACACGCTTTCACCACAGCCGCATCGCGCAAACGAGGTAACCGAACTAACTCATACGTACGGCAGGATACATCAGAAATAACTCTGCACCATTCGAATGCCGAAAACGAAATTCAATATCGACCGGGGTTGATTCGCCGACGAAGGGCGCGCCGCTGCTCATAACTTCACCAACGACGAAATATCCATCAAGGCTATTGCCTTCGCGTGGAACAGTTCTCACAAATATACACTTCGAACAGATCTGACATGTTCGAAGATCGAAAGGAACATGCGAAGTAATCCTTTAACATGCATGAACCACGATGCAATATTGACGCCCAAACGATTTCCGACCGTGTGCTACCGCGCACAGCAACGAATGAAAATATTGTTATGTATAGAAATTGGTTGCATGCATTTTAATATACAATTGAATAAATACTAAAACTTTAATTCCTTTCAGTTTCCATTCAGTAGCTTCGTTTCAAGACGATCAGAATGATGAATCAAGCTAGCAAGAAAACTCTCTCCCATTCAACAAACGTTTCCCGTTTCTCGAAATGTTCGAAACCTTTAAGCACCGAAGATACTGTTTCACAGACACGTGTGCCATTTATGCCCACGTACCGACCCAGCATTTAGGTTAAACAATCCTTTACTTGAAACTCTTCGAAGAGGTGGATAAGCAAGTTCCATTGATGGAACTCGCCGGAGGAAAGAACCAAGCGAACGGAGCAACCTACATATTTGCGGAAAGAAGAAAGCCGGATACGGTACGGTTCACCGCGATGCTCACAAGGTATCTCCCACCCTATGCGGTCGCTGCGGGAAACGCGGACGGGAGAAAGAATTTCGATACCTCGGAGTGTTTCTTTCAAAGATGTTTACAGGGCTTTAAAAACATTCTATACGATAGTTTTGACGCGCCCCGTGCGCACCAGCGGTGGCTATCCCGTAACGTGCACAATGGAAATTCTTGTCCGATAATTTATCTTTGATGAGAGCATTTTTAAAATGACGTATTTAATTTGATAGATACCATATGCACCCGGGCGTTACCTAAATTGATATATTGATGTATCGCGGACGGTTCTTGTTAAATAAATCATAGACATTCCAAATTGCCAAACCCTGCCTTCAAAATAAGTAAGATGTGCCACGATATCAATGTATAACGGATTGATAATAACGGTGTTAAACGTCGTCCGCCACTTCCAAATGTCCGAGGTTATCGATCGACGTCAACGACGATGAAAGTCGCGATAACGCCGGCTGCAAACGAGCCGGATTCAAGTACGCGAGCTTTCCCCTTTGCTAAGGGAGGGCTGGGGCAAGCCGCAGTCGGTTATGATAGGTCAGAGCGGGTCGATCGGCTCGCGTACGGCGACCTGCGTTTTACGATGGTGGCACGACAGCGGTTACCGTCCATGGGGAGCGGCGAGGGGGTCGAATCGAGGGGGTGGCAGCGAAGGTGGTTTACGGGGCTAGTTGAACCGCAACCTCACTCTCCGCAATTACAATGCTAATTCCGCGTACACGGGCCCCACTCCGCACGGTTAATCGTCGCACGATTTTCTTCAGCCTTAAGCCACCGACATCGCTGGTCAACGCGATTATCACGCAGCCGGCTATGGCGCGCGTACACGCAACGCGAATCCCCTGAAATTCCGCGACAAGCGGCCCTAACGAGCGTAAAACTCGACCCTCGCTCTGGCGATGATACGGTCTGATGTGGCGGTAACGATGGTGTAAGCGGTGTGGTTCCGTACGCGGCGCGATAAGATTACACAGGGCTTAAATTTTTGGAGGTGTTGGAAAGCGTGATAAACATGACGATTTCAGACGGTTGCACGCGCAGAATTATGTACGTGGCAGATGTCTGATCGATTTTTATAGAGGATGAAACATGGTTTTGCGGCATTTATTGTTTTAGTAATACAAATTTGGTTGCCTGCATTACAATAAAATGTGCATATGTATTTACTTCGTCGTTCGAATGCACTTGCAGCATGTTTTACTGTTGCTCGGAGCAGAAACTTATTTGCTCGAGTTGATTCAATTTTCGTCGTAATATTAGAATCTTTATTTTCATTACGCTCTATGCGCGCGTTATTAATTTACCCTGTTATAACATCATTATTCTTCATATACCTGTGTAAATTTTAATACCGCAAAGGGATGAGATAATTGCAGCAGTTTTTACTCATCTTCTTCTCTTTCCACAATTAACATAACACCGCCGGTGAATAGCGTCACATTTGCGAAACGAAAGTCATGCCGTCGCTTATAGTACTTGCATTCCTCATTGAAGACGAACGATCAAAGAAATCCTCGTTTCACTAACAGAAATTAAAAATACCACCATCAGCATTACCGTTACTAACAAGCTCGCCCCGTTTTTTTTTTTTTTGTTTTCTTCTCTGCAACGAGTGCTCGCTATTAATATCGCGTTATAACAATGCAACGTGACGTCTCCTGTTACGCAACGTTGCATTCGAGTAGGCGCGTCGCGTGGCACCCTCCGCGTCCTCATATTATATTCCTTTTTAGAGATGCATAATGG
This sequence comes from Holcopasites calliopsidis, assembly GCA_023838395.1. Lineage (NCBI taxonomy): Eukaryota > Metazoa > Arthropoda > Insecta > Hymenoptera > Apidae > Holcopasites > Holcopasites calliopsidis. The sequence goes on from JALHAQ010000003.1 coordinate 3,535,446, forward strand.
GCCGCGCGTCGCGTTGCATAATGCAACAACGTGTACATTTGCAGGAGCTCTGCTCTCTTCCATTGCTATGTACGCCTCTCTCGCGCGCTTGATCGATAACTTTCGCAGCGGAGATAGCGGAGAGTGCGGCGAAAGGTATCGGGGCATTGATTCGCGCGGCTGCACTTTGTCCCATCGATTCTAACGAAGGCCGGAAACGTCTTAATTAATTAGTCGGAGACTAGAAACGTAACCGATCTAAATGGTTATGTAATCGCTGGCAGCCCGCGAGATACCGTAATTACACCGGCACGGCTTAATCAATTGGACACCCGACTCGCTAATAATCGACACGACGGTATTAACGGAGCGTGGAATATTGGTGCCGGTACTAATTTCGTCGTAGCGACATCGACGACGATCCGCGAAGGATCTTCGGGACGCTGCATGGAAAATTAATAACCTCGGGACGGCTGCTTCGATTCACCCGCTGCTCGGATATTCCGCGGTATCGCTTTAACTGGATTTCGCGTCAACCCATCGCCGACATGCCATTAAAGATAAACAGACAGCGGAGTAGTAGTTTACTGCGCTACAATTGCTGAATATTCTGAGACACGATTCTCGTGGAATAGGTAATTCGATGCCGTTTTAATCGATAAAAGTGAAGCGTATCGTTACATCTACTTGGAGAGTGTCGCCTTGCGCCCGGGTTAAGGATTCTCCGATTTGTAAGTCAGAGTAGAATGTCGCTTAAGTATGTATTAAAAATATTCTCCTGTACATGTTACAATCGTTCGGCTTTAGTCTTCGAGATATTTGCCAAAAATTTTGATAGTTATGCAGTTTAACGGCTTCCCTCAATCCTGACTATTTCGTTATACTACTCTACTTTTTTATACTGTTTTCTAAAAATGTCAAATGAAGGATTTATAAAACCGCCAGTACAGTTTTAATTGATATGAAAAATACGGGTATGCAAAATTAAGTTCTTCATGAAATTAAGTGACATGTTATTGACGAGAAATTGCTGAACTCTTCAGAATATGCACAGCGCTCACTGTGAAATGTCCAACAGCTTGCGTGCTCCCTGCCTGCGCTATACGTCAGTGTAAATTGGCTGGTTGTTATGGGCGTTGTGTAACACCAGCATCCGATATTCAGTGGATGATACTTCTCACGGTTTTCCGGTCAGCGGAGCCCGTACCGTTCACCGCAGGGTGACATGCTACTGTACCAGCATCCTCGAGATTGACGACACCTGATATTGATGAACCTGTAGCGGTGCATGTCCGTGGCAGTAACTTCGGTGTCATCTGGGGCCGTAGCTATCCAAGCTCGTGACCATACGATCTCCGGTATCGATTTTGTACAGCTTTAGGATGGCAGTCAGCAGGTCCCGCGATCCGGCAAGTTTTTGCTACTAAAGTGCCACTGCATTCCCCGGTCGATTCAGTTGGCCTCGATTTCAAATGAACGTAAAAGTGTTGCTCCACGAATCTGGATCCATCCGGTTAATTACTATATTCTGGCGAAAGCGTTGGCCCGAGTTGTACGACTCGATAGCGCTTATCAATTCGACGCCGGGCAAGTTTGAAACCTGGCGTTTCGCGAATTCGTATTCGATCGAGCAAACTCGATGAGCCGCATCGAATTCCTGCTACCGTTCCGCCGTCGATACGGATCTCAGGAATTCTGAAGCTAAATAGCTTCTGCCCTCGGAAAGCCGCGGAATTGTTCATCGGTAGACGCCTATGGGTCCCCATTATCGTGGGTATCGTGTCTCGTGACACCTGGGTCGACGAGTATCGGCTACCAAGACCCCGGGGTTTGCCTGTGTTGGCTCGCGTGGCTCTCCGATCCTCGTTATCGTTCCCTGAGAGTCGCCAGGTGGTCGGTACAAGATCTCGTCGCGCGATACGCATTAATATTTTTCACCGTCACCTGAAATTACCGTCGCCGAGCTCCGCGTGATCTAGAGTTCCGCTCTCGAAATTTCCCATCGTTCACGCTTGCGATCCCCGGCATTTGGGATGAAACTCGTAGCCAACAAGCTCATAGCCAACGCATGGATCATCAACGAATCCACTTGACGCGTGAAGACTTAGCGTGCACTACGATTCTCGCAAGTGCAGCGCATCAACCGCGAAGCCGGGCTTCTAGTGTTTCAACCACTCGACCATCCGACCCGCCCCCATCTGATCTCTAACCTCTTCACACGCCAATAAAGGATGCGCATACAAGGGTAGCGGCATCATACGGTGGGGTTAGATGCTCGGCTACTTGCGGAATTCCGTCAGAAGGCAGACGGCTACCGCTAATCAGACTGTTTCCACTTAATTTGCGCGGGTAATTAACCGTCTCATTCGCCTGCGTCGGCCCTAAAGCTATTGCGCTGAACCTAAACCTAGGCACTCTATTATGCACGGAGCCTATTGTGTCCAAGGGGATGCCTTTGAGGGAGCGTGCGATTCCCATCGCGGTCGCCGTCTCCCTTGTTTCGAGGCGCTTAAAAGTCATCTTCGATTTAGCTAACAATATACGATTCTCTGATAGAGCTCTAGATGCTGAAATTAAAGCGAAGATCAGTGGAATGCGGTAAAATCGGAAGAAATCGGAGAGTTAAATTACGCGGTGGATCCTATGTCGCAAGATCACCTGCAGTCGCACGACATTTCACTTATCAACTTCATTTTATCTGTGAAAATCTATATTCCTCTGGCACAAGAGCATAGCATTGTAGAACTACCAAAGTAACGAAAATCCCTTATTAAATCCATAGTCAATATAAAGGGGGAATATGCTCGATCCCTTTGATTCGTCCATTGCTGAAAAGAAAACTGCGTCTGGAAGAACACTCGGCAAACCTTCTACAGGCGGTTCGTCAAAGTGGAATCGGCAGCTACGGCGCGTTTTACTGGAAATCAGAGGGACTTCCGCGATAGACAGAACAGAGTGAATTGTCGCAGCTTTTGAATCAAACACATTTTTCCCCAAGTGCCTTACGTAGTCGGTTCCACGAATCGGTCCCTTGCCCCGCCGTTAGTCTCGGTTCTCTGTGTCTGCGACAGACGTGCTGTGAAATTTTAACGATGACTAACTTTTAATACGCGCACCTAGTGAACAAAGATCCATAGGGATCTGGAACACGGGTTCCCACGTTCGTTATCGCCGCCTCGCAATCGTTCCTCATCGCCAACGTCGCGACGCAAACGATTCAACAGTCGAATTCTTCATCGAGGCATGCAAGTTTCAACCGCAAAACATAATGAGGTTTGTTCGTGGAGAAAAAAAACATGTATTCCAGTACACGATGATTTAGTTTCCGGAAACTCTGACCAACTAATCGTTCACGGATTTCGTTTCATTCCTTTTTCTGATTGGGTGGCTTTATTTTTCAACGGCATCAATCTTCCCCGAAATTGTACAGTAGCAGCAATAACCTTCCCGGCGTGATTTTGTTTGTAAACGAATATCATCGCTTGTTTGCGAATACGCATTTTACGCGGTCAGATGTTTCTAGGTTTTTAATATGCGGTTAAAAGATCTCCTGACACGACTGCGAGGGAAACGTTATTCCGGATCTCTTTCTCTCCTTCCCGTCAAACTTTAATCAGCTTCTTTAAATTTTCGCAGTATGCAGCAGCACGTAATTAATCCGTAGAAAAAAAAAGGCCAGCTGTTACTATCCTTTGTGTGGTTCTATCTCGCGAGACGAAAGTACCGTTAACGTTTGCTTTGCTTTCGGTGTGTGCATTTGAAATTACGTCAATTAGACGATTGCCAGCTCGGGTTCCATGAAGACGATAATTAAAAGCTTTGCCTGGATGAATTCGCGAGTACGAGTTCCGTCTGGTTGCGCGAATACAACGCTTGTGGAGAAAAAAGAAACGCGCAGTGACCGTCCGGTCTCGTTGAGAGTGACCGTGCATGCTTTTACAATGTATAATGAAGTCGCCGGAGAAGCTGCGAAATAATTATTAACGCCTGGAAATAGAACCGGCAACCTGTTATGCGAATTTCTATTTGAATTGTCCAATTTCGCGTGCTGTGAATCGTTTTGAGAGAAAAGATTAATAATAAACCTCGTTAGTTGGTGTGCAGAAAAATTGTCACAGTTCTCGAGGGGCTTATCTACGAAAATAATTTCGACGGTTTTTCCATGGAACAGAAAGTCGAATGAATGAAAGTCCCTTCGGTTTTCATTCAACTACAAATACTCAGGCTATAGACAATAGTAAAACGCGAGCAATTACATCGCGCAAAACGGATTCATTCAGCACAGGCCGGCCGCTATTGCTATCAAAGACAAATTGGAACAAGCGAAACTGACATTAGAGCGGCACGGGCGTGCTCCCCAACTTCCTAGAGGGGTGCGATCCTCCCGTTGCCTCGAATATCGCAAGGGACGTCTGACAAGGGTGAACCGGATGCTTAACAAGACGGTTAAGTATCCATTATCCGTTCCATCGTGCCGCGATCGCGGACAGAAGAGCACGTATTTCGGCTAATGGTCGGATAGGCTCACGGTGTTTCGCAGTCGACCAAATACCTGTCCGATCCAATGGCCACGGTGTTGTTGTTTCCTCCGTTATCCCCGTCTCCCGGCTCTTTATATTTCCGCGATTCTACCTTTATACCGCCGGTAAGCCCGTGAGAACGCAGGGATTGTCCCTGTGAGTGACTTCAAGCGGGGAGGAGAATCAGCGATGCTGAAGATCAGAGTGAAATGATATTTGAATGTCAGTAGGATATAATAAAAATGCTGTGCAACTTGAAATGTACGCTTCGCGAATTTCATGCTTCCATATCGTTGCACTGAATTTCAAAACAGTAACTAATCTTTTTGTCGTCTGAATAACCGACCAGCTTACTTAACCCGTAAAGTTGCATAATAGAGGGTTTCGAAGGAGATTGAAATCTAGGCAATTTTCAAGGAGCAGGAATTGACATCACAGCGATAGTTCCGTGCGTTGTTTTCTGTATTGGTGCACCGATTGGAATGCAATACAGCCACCGCGGACCCAACGGAATACGAAGGCAGTGGGAAACAATGATTCAAGGTAGTAGCACGGTAGAAGAGAAGGAAAGGGGAAAGGAACAAAGGAGATTCGGGGATACAAGCACGCATCGGTGTAAGGAAGTCACGTACTTTCTAAAACGTTGCTGCAGCTATCCAAAGTACTCGGGGGGATGGCGAACGAGAGAGCGGCTATAAGGGTGGACAAAAACGATCGCGTTCGTCGGACCAAGAGGAGAAGGAGGACACAGCCATCGGAACGTATGGCCTCCGCTGCAATATGGTGGGACGAGGCACTTTTACTCGATAAACGCCACAAAAATGACCCCTTTTCATCTACACGCCTCTACCTCTTTTCAACTTTCAATCTATCCCCGCCCTTTTGCCTCGTCCAGCAGAAATCGCGTGATTCTTCGATTCCGCCTAGCATTCCTCCGATCACTAACGACGTACTAATTGAGATCTCGTATCTATGCGATCTATTGCATCGCCTTCACGTATCCCATGCTTTTCGCTCAAACGAATCGTACTTGCTCGACGTTTACATTAACTTTCCTCGTAGCGGTAGAATGAAGTAGCGATTGAGGTAGAACCGTAAATTACGGGATACAAATATGTGGAATGCAAGGTGAGCAGAATTTAAAATTCATAAAACGAGCGGAACACGAGACGGCGCGGAATATGAATTGCAATCACATAAAGAACCATGGAAAAACTACGGAGCGAGCTGCATGCTCGAATGCATTAAATATTATACTTTCATATCGACCGATGGAGAGAGGCGAGGAAGTGTTTTTCTCAGTTCGTTTGCATCGACCGTTCGTTTATCCCGTAATTCTTCCATCGCCATTGAAACGTCGCGGTTTCATCTCTCGGGAAGAGGCGGGCAACAATTATTTCCCGGCTAACAACCGGCTCCTTTACAACCTCCGCCTTATGAATGTTACATTAAATCCGATGCAGCTGGTTTGGAGGAAACGTTCCCAACAGAAGTTTCATTCGGATTCTGTTTAAAACGTCCCGTCGGAATTGGAAGGCATCGTACTATTTTACGCGACACTCTTACGCGGAATTATATTAACGACATACACGAATCCTGCACGACGATACCACCGATAAATCGGCGTTCGGTTTCTGCTTACTTTTTCCCAGTATCCAGCGTTTATTTCATTCGTGGAATCTTCTGTTCTCATCGCGATACAGTGGACACGTTCCCTTTCTCTATATGGAAAAAAATTCGATGACATTATGTCTTCGTTGTTACTCAAATTGCACGATGTCCGATATGGTTCTTCTTTTTGCATGCACAGAGTGACCCGTGATTGGTAGTACAACCGAACGAGCGATGATTCTATGTGAAAAGGTCGAAAATGTGTAGAATAACATTTTTTCATTTGAAACTTCCCTTCCAAGGAATTCGACTTTAAACATTTGCCCGATTGTCGATAACCGCGATACTGTCATTCAACCTGTAGATTATCACTTGGGACAAGTATTATTTCTTCGTTAAACACGTTGTACAAAGTTCGTGTATGGTAAACTTCATTACTTCAAAGATTGTTCAAAATGTTTGTCATCGCGTTGGGAACATGACTGTGCTGTATTTTTTTTTTATTGCCTTCTGGCGACTTACTTCGTTAAACGACAAAGCCATTTTCTGCTTTATTAATGTGGACTATGCAAATGTTTAACATTGCTTTTCTTGGAAACGAAGCTACCCCTTTTGCGGTTTTACCACCAGTTACGAGACACCCTGTACAATATTCTAAGGAATAGGGCGATGGGTGCATTTAGCGTGGACTATATTCCGCGCACGATTCCATATAAATTGTGCGTTTCCAACAGCGTCTCTGCAGAAAACCTTCTCCTCCGCCTTTGTATACGATGTTATTCTTCCGTTATACGCGTGTATACGACGGCTGACATGCTACTCCGTCTACGAGTACGAACCACGAAAGACAACGTAAATACGCCGCTCTATAGAATTTCATGGACCCACAGAAACCGGAAGAATAAAGTAGCCACCGAGTCGTTCGGTATGCCGACTCGGAATACCTGAAATATGCTACTTTCTTCTACTATTGCAAACAAAAGCTCTACGTTTCCGTGGAATCGTATTTGCAGAGGCCTGCCTCAGCGTAGCACGATAAACATTTCATTAGTTATCATCCTAAATATTTGTTGATCAATCCTGGGGAAACGAAAGAAACGTCGGGATATCTTGTACATTCGTTTAAAGCACAATCTCTTTCCTTCGAGTTGAGCTTTGTTAACAGTCTGCCAACTTTCCGACGTTGGCCGTGTTATTTTATTGCCGACAGAGACGATCCTACTTTCGTCTAGCGCTTAGTTTGCCCGAAACGCTTTAATCGGAGAAACTGGTCGAGCAGAATCGTTTGACGGTTGTGTGCTTTCGGTTTATCGAAGTGTTCCGTATTTTCTTTTTGCCTGCATGAATTTCGATTTAATAAGTATGGTACTTCTCGTTGGCGAGATTACGGAAGAAGTGAACTTTCAGTTGCGTTTGTCATTTATTATATAAATTAGTTGACTGTATTATTATATAAATTACTGTGCAACTATTTTCTCGTAATTATCCCGAGTATATTGTAGAACATCCGCTTAGGGTGGAAAGCTGAGCTCTTTTTTCAAAGTCATTCTTGTCACCTGACAGAAGGCAGAAAGAAAATCGACTGAGCACGAGTGTATAATCTTAGCGAAAGCATCGTTATGCTTAACTCGAGAGCTCATTAATCAAGTAACTGCTGACAGTGCGTGGCGCAAAAAGCGAGGAACTAGAATAGAAATCGACGAACAAAGCTGGTTCTTCGATTAACTCGGCCGATAGTCGCGGTTTAATCGGTTCGATCGCTCCGTTCCACGACATTTGCAAATGAACCGTTCACGTACGGCTACTCGACCGCTATCAAAGGAATGCGAAAATAAAGATGAAGCGTTCCTTGATACGCGACCGTCACTGTAAAGATTAATTCTTACCGAGAAACGGATAAGACGGGCATTCGCAATCGCATTAGTTCTTCAATGTATTAATAACTGCTTCATCATTTCTATATTGTATATCAGAATTGATTTGCATTGACTTTGCTTTCTGTACTGTGTACATTTCATCTCTGCAAGTTACTCCGCTGAACGAGAGACAAATCAAATAAATCGGTAAATATAAATTTCCGGTTTACATTGCGTATTACAATGATCTGTTATCGTTTGCGAATTCCCCTTATTGACCGAGCTCCACAATTAAACCAAGAACCGTTAGTTCTAAATAATACAACGCACCTATTTGTAACTGGAAGTAAGAAACAGCGAAGGGGCCGTGATTTCAAATATTTACAAACACATCTCCCTATTTATTGCACAGTGCTGGCGTTCCATTTTCCTTGCGTCTCTCGCAACCCTTCAGGCGTGTTACGTAAACCGTACCGGATCTATCAGTAGACGGCGAATTGTCTTTCCGTGGTGTTTCCACGCTGCGCCTTCATCGTTCTTCCGATTTTCTCGCAGCTATTCGAACGGAAATCTATGGGGAATCCAAGTCAGTACATGGAATCCATGACCTTTGCAATACTTTGTACACTCTGGCGCGGAAATAAATCGTTATTGTTCCCCGAGCCGCACGATCGATGAACAATGTTTGCCTGCTGCTTTAGACAATTGTCCTAAGGGGTTGTAGATAGAGAACGAAGGAAGGTAGACATTAGGACCTTTTCTTAAGTCGGTGGTGAATTGATCGGGGGTAGAATTATATGAATTTAATTGTTGTACGGATAACTTGCAGCTGATAACTTTATGAGCAAATTAAAATAATAGATCTTTTATATGAGCATGATTTGAGTGGCCAGAGAATTGAGGATTTGTAGAATACTCAGGGGACGAGGAAGTAATTTTAAGAATAGCAATTAATTCAACGACATACAAAAAAACAGTATAGAACTACTATTGTCATGGATACGTACGAATATATTACTGTCGAATTGCGCGGAGGATAGCGTCCCTGCTGGCGGATAAATAGCTAAACTTGATAGGGTGCACCACGCGTCGACCAACAAATTTATCAGATCCCAATAATTGCTGGATGCCGATAGTTTTTGAAACAGTCACGCGGCACTAAAACGAAATCTGCTCCCGTCCGATCGAACTGACCGTAAATCGGGTTACTTCGATTCCATACGACCCACGGAAGCTAACCATTGCTGCAACAAATCCTCGATTAAAATAAATCGAGAAGAAAATTGCATTAAGTAATAGATAGCGCCATTCATTAAGCGCTGTTAACGGAACTATTGTTCTATTACAAATTGCCTTTCGAATCACCATCGGCATGAAGAAAATGTAAAATAAATGTATGCTGAACTATACAAACAATCCTCAGGATTTTTTATAAAATTACTTTTTCGGTATCAGCTTCTTCGTTCTTTTGTCAAGGAACAAATTGCCACAAATAATCAAGTTAAAGAATATCTTCGTCGAAGTTTCTGTCAGGTTCGAATAGAAATTTTTTCACCCCGCTGTCGCAAAGGGGGAAGCAATGCGATTCAATAGAATCAACGAGATATTAATTACGATGGGCCGAAAAACGGCCGCTACGTTCTATCCACCATTGTCCCTTTTACATTCCTTTCTTCGTTCCGTGGCACAAATTGGCACCGAATATTTCAACTCTATTCTCCATCGTCACGGCTTCCAGGAGTATACTTATACGCCGGGCTTGAAATCGATCGTACCTTTCTCCACTTACTTCGCCAGCCTGGTATCCGTGTAATCTATTTTTCACTTTGTTTGCCTTCCGCGCGTCGCTTTCATCGATTGACCGAAAACGAAAAAGGAGAAAAGGTGAGGTCGATGAAAAATAGTAGGACGCGCCGGGAAAGGGCGAAGAGGAAACATCGCTCGATGGCATTTTCATTGAAAGTTACAACAAAGAAGGGCATTCGATGCCGAAGCCTTTTAGGAGCGATAACACTACTTTTATCGGTATTCGAAAGGACAATAGGATCGGTCGAATATTCATATCCGGTGGAAATGCGGATCAAGGGTAAATAGAATTAAAGTGAAATATTAATCGGACCATCGCGGAGCTTCGTCATCGCTCACAGCGAGATAGTTAATCTTTGCAAGATGTCGCGATAGGGTATAAATGGAGTAGCGAGGATAATCAAAGGCGGATGAATTTCATTAACACCGCGGGGACACGTTTCATGCAGGATGGCCCCTCTGGTAACCAGGCGTCTACCTCAGCACTTTGATATTTCTTTGAATAGAGATCTGTGTCGTGCGATAGACGCCGTGTAAAAGCAGCGAACCAGGAAGAGTGGAAATCCTTCTATCCACCTACCCAGCGCATTATTTGACACGATCTCGCTGACGGCACACGGCCTGTCGCCCCCCTTTTTCTACAGCGCTCCCTTTTTCTACTTCTTCGACATCAAAGAAAATTGCGATTCGAATAATGAGACGCGTTCGAGGAATGAAGGGTTCGAGATTGGAAACGGGGACGACGTACCAAGTGGAATAAAAATGTACGAGTCGGACGGGGTAAAACAAGTTATGCACGCTTTGAACAGTTCTCTTGCGCGTGAAACGAGTTTTCTGTTTTTCCTCTTCATGGGTTTTCTAACGTTTTCATTTCTCAAGCGGCGCCTATTATTATTAAACATCGTTACTACGGTCGCGGAAGAAATTGCAACGATGAGAAGTGTATATAACAGTACAAAGTGGTACAGCAATTTATTAACACAACCTTCCAATACAGCATCGAACGAGGAAAATAAAGAAAATCTGTAAATTGCGTTTACATGGGAGAAAGAGTAAAGGGAAGAAAAAAGGGATCAATGTACGCGAGGTGGTTACGCAACAGTAACTGACGATATGGGAGAGACGAGAATCCGAGGGGTGAACGCAATTTTCCGCGTTAACCCGATCGACAAGCAAGTCGTAACAAGAGTCCAGGTCTGATCGCTTAATATTCATAGAGGCGCGACAGGGAAGCCGACGTTTTCCCTCTGGCGAGTACGCAGCTTTATAGGTGTTTTTGCTTCGAAACGGCCCGCCGTGGATCGCATGGAAAGTCGGTCTTCGACGCTGCTACTCCATGAATACGGCAACTTCCGATGGTATACATAGTAACGAACGAGCTGCATCACAAAGAATCTCATCGGTATCAGCATTTATTAGCATGATAATGGTGTTTCTGGAACGACGACATATCGTGCAACGGTACACGTTCTTGCGAAGGGCAGCTGTTAGGTCCTGAGTTTGACTGAAGAGGGGAAAAGGAGCGATTTCTAAAAGGGCCAAATTATTCCGACTGTCGAGTTCAATATTAATTATAGACGGTAGAAACGAAAGTCTTTGATTCAAAAAGCAAATGTTAAATTACCATTTCGTGGCACTTGAAAACATTTGTTAATGCTTATCACTTAATACGCTTCTCGACGATCGTAGCATTAAAGCCTCTCCACATGCATAGTCGTGATTCCGGATCCGTTCGGCACTGTTGACGCTACTCGCAGAAGCAGTTCGACGCAGGCTGAATGAGGATTTTATGCGGGAAAGTTTAAACGAGCCGGATTTAATGGAACAACCCCGCGCAAGTCGACGACCAAAAGCACATTCGAGGGGAGGGGCATTATGAGCCGGGCATGGATCTCCTACGGGATGAGAATTGCCGACGGATCGTTTTCCATGCGGCGGGAATAAGCGACGGAGGTTTTTTTTCATTTCGATCAACGTCGGAGGGTTCGAGTGGAATTCGACGATACCGTTGCAACAGCGAACAATGTAAATTATGATGATTCAGTTGCCGGAAGCAATCGTGAAACGGGAAGTCCGATGAGCTTGAGCTTTTGTTGTTGACGATGCTTGCTGGAGAAGTGTTTGCGAGAAACTTCGTAGAGGATAACGAGATCTATCTGATAAGACGGATGCTACAGAGAGTCAGCAAGAATTGCGTTATGCTATTATTGTTGTGGAAAAGGTTGTAGCTTGCCAAGTCGGTAAGTTTCTTGAGCGTTTTGGCGATACTACGCAAAGAGAAATTCGTTTCTGGTAGTAAATTGATTAATTATTTTCGGTAATAATTATTGTAATAAATAAACGTAGAATGTTGGAGAGATACTTTCGTATAAATATACACATGTTCATTCGAAGCGAAACAGAAATTTACTTGACAAAATCCAGGCGACACAACCGGCATCGTTTTTAAGGGCGAAGCGCATCGGACGATCGGATAAATATTAATCCGTGCGTGGATTGCGAAATTGCGAAGCGTGCTTGCGCGCACTATCGCTCTAATTAAGATCGTCCAGGAAAAACGATTCTCTCGTCGAACTAACTACGCTTCACGTTTCACTGCCTCGACATCCTATCGGTGCAGTTGAATAATTTCAGTGACAGTACACTCACGGCTAATATTATTCGTGTTGAAGGTATGTTCGTAATAGAAACAACAAAAATCGAGAAATCATATATGATCGTGGTAAAATAGCATGAAATGAAATCACCGGTCACGAATCGCTTTTTCGAAGAAAAATTCACGGCGGTCTGTTTCCAACGATGTCCCTCGTTCCCAGGACGGATCAACGAGGGCCATAAATCAAGCGACGAACAATGGTATAGAGGCATCCAATCAATTAGATGCGTTCGCGAGAAAAATGGCTTCGCCAATTCAAAACGCTCGTTACTTGGCTTCCAGTAACGAGCGAACTGACATACGGTAGTCACGGCACGCGAAAACGCGCGCGCCGGTTTTTATCGAAAACGAATAGCGCGTGAAAATCCTTCGCGCTGCCGTAAATCTCCAATTAAGTTTTCGACGATACGACGTCTGTTCGCGGTGGCCAGCCGCGCCCAATCGCAACGCCGTGCGAACGTATTAAACCTGTTATTTACAGAAAACGCTCGGCACACCGTTTCCCAAACTGTTGACGGTGTAACTCCAGTACAGGAATATATTGAGCGTAATCTTATCTCGCGATGGAGTCGCCTGCTCTTACCATTAAAACGAGATTTCTAAATACTGTTGTAATCGACCAACACCTTGCGTTTAAAGCCAAGATTCTATTATGAGGTAATTTCGGGCAAAGTGATTTTAATTTGGATAAATTGGTTCGATAAACATTGTATCTCATCGATCAATTTTTTTTGTTTAATGCTGTAAGAGAAGTTTTATAGAGGACTAATACTCACTTGAAAGTAAAGAACGTGTTACTAAATTAATTTTGAAAAGCTGATTAGATTCGGATGAATTAGTCTTGAAAGCATTTATAATTGGCCCGAGCAATAAATTGAATTATCAATTACCCAGCTGATAAATTTGAAATTTCGATAGCACTCTGACATAAAATATCGATAATAATATGAGCAACATTCAGAATGTAATGCATAATACGTAGGTATTCAGAATGTAATGATAATGCTGATAAATCTGCAAGTGCGCTTTGCAAGAGTTGCAAGCGGAATGGTAGAGACATGAAATGAGCTTTCGAGCAAGCGTTGAAATACAATATCTGACGCAAGAATACAATTATATCAATGATAATAATACCGAAGCCTCTCAGCGCTGCTGTTTCATTGAAATTTCCTGCGGATACTTCGACTGACAATTGCATCGTTGAACTTTATAGAACAGCTCCAGAGGAGGAAAACGATTTATTACGCAACAGCGATAAAGAAGCTGAGAACAATTTGACGAGAATCAGATCGCAACGAGCCTCCTGGATCAATTGGCAATTAACCTGGCTCGCATCGGGCAGACTTTGTGAAATCTCGATTCCATTATGTCGAAGTATGTGTCGGAGACGTCGGAGATTGGACGTCACCGCCCTTAACAGCGGAAAATTGGAAATTTACCTAAGCAATTTGCCAGGCGCTTGGATTCCGTCGTCGGCGACGCTCATGCCGTGGCAATTCTTCATTATCCGTAAGTGGGCCGTTACCTTAATGCGCCCAAATTCTAAATGTCGTTCACGAGACCGGTTTCCATTACGTCTTACCGCACTCTGTCATTAGCGAAACACATTTACGACACTTGTGTCTCTGGCAAACTGAACGTCCAGGAAATCAATACGTACCGATATTCCATTGGCGTGTATATCCTACGACACATTTCCGATCTAGCAAATGTACGGAGAAAAGTAATATAGTCAGTAGAATTTTAATTCGAAGTAAATTAACGGATGAATTATCTTGTTTCCGAAACTCGATCTTTACGACTTAAAAAAAAAAAGTAATTTAACATACATCTCCGGAAATCAACAGTTGAACCCCCGTCGACCATGTTTCACAATTCTCCACGTAAAAACACGTGATCACAGTATCTGTATCTACCCCTCAAATTTCATTCTCTTTCACCATGTTGCCTAAAGAAGATTCCCTTTCAATTTGGTCCCCATTGTTCCCCCAACACGAGCTCGATCTAGCCTCTTCGTGGAAGGAAAGACGCCTCAATATTAATAAAGCAGTAGATTCGCGAGACACGTAGGGGTTCCGTGCCGCCAGGAAGCGATAGGGAGAAGCGAGCGGAGCGTATGGCTCAAAGGGAAGAGGAGGACGCCACCAGGGAGCAGAGGGCGAGTCGAACATGAAAGGGGATAGTAGGGAAGAGGTGTAAAATGGCCAGGCATCAGTCAAGCATTGAGGACACGAGATAGAGACGTATTGAAGGTGCAGGACAAAAAGCCATTGTCGGGCCGACTCTGCGGGTCGGGTTCCATCCGTTGTCGCCTCCGACCTTCTTCCAACGCCGCTGTCGGAAGGCCTGCACGCGAGTCTCCAACGCGCGCGGCAGAATTCATTTCGTCGCTGCACGGAATCCACGTGCGACGCTCGAAATCGCCGTCAATTATTCCGCGCAATCAACCGATCGGTCAAGAAGCACTCGAATCGTGAAGCGATGTGCCTCGTCCGACGGTTCTATTATGGAGATTGCATCGCTTTTTTCATTTACACTTTTACTCGATCTCGCGGGAATCACAGGAGCTTCGACTTCTAATTGACTACTCGATATAAAACGTCGGCTGGGGAAATTCATATCACTTTACACAATTTGTTACTTTTATTTGTACCGTTTGCTGGACGAACATTTGGCTGCGCTTGAATTTCATATGCAATTTCGATCAATCTGTTTCGCAATGCAATTCGTGTGACAATTGAACAGGTACAAGATTGATCGCGGTGATTCGATGGTAGACAAAAATACAAGGAGATCAGAGAAGATAAATAGGAAATATCTGCAATCTTTTTTTATGCCTGACAGAAGTCGGGGGCAGCGCTGCCGTTTTCTATTTCCAGTTTGACATCGGGAACAGCGCGATATTAGAAATCGGGTCAGCGGTGGTCCAGATTCTGCGTCATTGTTGCAGCCTCCCTCCACCTACTGGAAAGGTTTAACAAAGTGAAAAAGAAGGAAACGCTATCGCTGCGTATGTCGACGACGACGTATTTCTTTGTCTGTATCATCGAGACATCGGGCGGCTGGGTGCCTCGTGTTCAATATGTCCCGTTTATCGCGCCACGGGCATCGCAAACTTTGGACACTGTTCGGCCAACTTTCGGAAAGAGTTCGCGGCTTCGTCCTGCCGCGACGTACGTGTTCCAAGTTAAACTATTAAGATAGACATCAATCACTGTCGAACGATTCGATACGAAGGACCATGCAGCGGCTTCGGTTAATCGACCAAGAAAAAGCACCGGCCTCGCGAAGTCTGAAGAAAAGTTCGCGGACCATCATAAATCCCTGCGACGGGACGAAGGTTGACAAGAACTTTTGCCTGGGTCGGACGATTCCGCAGCGATCGCTCGTGCGATTCCCTTAATTATTTACGCCGTAAAGTGTCCCAGTACAGAAGATCAATGATATAGGCGGACGTGGTTGGGTAGATGCATTGGAGACACAATTCAGGATTACAAGTGTATGCTTATTTATTACAGCGGCGGAGAATTTTTTACGCTGGCGATTTCAATGCATCTTCCTTCCCCATCCGTCTGCGCCTCTGTTTTCTACAATTTTCCGTTCTACTTGAGCCAAGTTCTGATTCGAGGTCCGAACAGCTCGAGCAATACACACTTTTCCTTCACGTTCGTACAATGAAGAGAGTCCATTACCATTGAAACTATTAACTAACAAAAAGGAGTGTACTTCACACTTCGTTTCGGTGGAGAGATTTTCATTTGAAGAGCCACGTCGGCTCGCACTGCCACCGCGTATCTCTTGCAAGTACACGCTCTCGGAATACAATCTATGCTTCAGAAGCGCTTGCGAACTCGCTGGAGCATGCCGATACAGTTCTTCCTCGCGCATCGGGATTTTCGTCCACGGGAGAACGATGTTATTTTAAATATACATTGTCCTTTCGTGACGCGTACGTCCGAAATGTTGCAGCGCCCGTTGCCTCCTGGTTTAGCGCGAAAATAATTGCGAGACTAAGACCAGCGGGCAAATTTGTTTCACGAGACAGTGGCAGTAAACTGGTATTTAAAGTAGCCGAGTCGTTTCGTTGTCAGATGCGACAGCATCGCTTCGGCGAGGCGATTCCTTTCGGAAAACGACGCCCGCCTTTACGTCTTGCCGCTTTCTATTTTATCGCCGACGATCCCGTAACTGGTCTAGACAGTCTATCCTCCGCGTAAAACGCTTTTATCGTCGTTCCTTTACACTCGTTCGAGTAAACCGTTACGTACTTCTTTACGCGTCCCCTTTCCCGAAAACGAACGAGTCCGCGACGCATCCGGCCGCGAAAGAAAGGGCAGCGCGAAGATCATAAAGTTGGAAGTTTCGCGGGGTACGGGCACGTCTTCTTTACCCCGTTACGTTTCAACGAAGCTTTACACGCTGCTGGAAGGAATAAACTCTTCTTCCCCCGCGAAATCCCCGTATCTTTGCATACAAGGCGGCGGGGTAGTGAGGAAATTACAATTATTCTACGAAAAAATGTCACTTCTTTTTTATGGTGAGGGATAAAAAGCGTGGAGCAATCGCAGCTATTAATTTTAAAGTTCAGCCAGATTAATAGCTTTGCTTTACTCCGTCGGAGAAAATTCAAGGCAGTGGAGGGAATAAGAAGCATTTGTTTAGGAAATTCTATTTCAGACGAATGTAATTTAGAGTTGCTCTTAATTTGAAACTACAGCGGTCCTCGTTACCCCATAGAACGAAACTACCTTTCGGAACATAAGTTTTATCGAGTCCGAGACGCACCGACGGCATCGAAGAATATTTGATAAAAGTCGTCAACGCGATCGGACCCGTGGAAGGGAATATACGCAGGTCGGTGCGTCGCAATCGGGAAGGGATTTCCTTTCTCGTCGCGTGCCCTCCGGCTAATTTCTTACAATCCGATAAACATCGGGGACCGGCTGTGGGCGAGGCTATTGGCAGGGGATGAGAGCAGTAACGAAATGGTCTAACGAAATTACTTCTTGAAAATCCCGGTGTGGGAACGTGAACAGAGCTAAGGGACCTGAAGGGCCGATTCTGAGCATTGCCCCGGAAAATCAATAGCTATCGGTTCTTTGTCCGGCTACCAACGGTCCTCGGAAGGGAGGACTCTTTTTACCGGGTCGAAACTGCGATGCGAGAGTATAAGACGGTAATTGAAAATATATCGATTCGCGAAGACTATGTGCTTGCGTTTCCCGGGAATGCGTTTCCTACGTTGCAGGGACGAGCCAGCTTTATCCGTCTCGCGGATGTTTCCCTTCCGTCTTCGCGTCGTCAACCCCGGATCATCGGGGAAACAGAACGTGCATTTAACTGTGACCTGTATAAGCGTTCCCATTACGATGCATTCAGCGTGCGTTGTAAATCCTTCTCGCGCACCGTTTCTTCTTCTGTCGCAGTAAACGGGGACGGGATGAT
Source organism: Holcopasites calliopsidis (assembly GCA_023838395.1). NCBI lineage: Eukaryota > Metazoa > Arthropoda > Insecta > Hymenoptera > Apidae > Holcopasites > Holcopasites calliopsidis. The sequence goes on from JALHAQ010000003.1 coordinate 3,553,319, forward strand.
GGTCCGCGGTGTAATCATCGTCCTGACGTTGATGCTTCACGAACGAAGTCACTTTTACGCGTCTGTTATTCTTTATTTGCGAATCTTCTGCTGTATGGCGGACTGCGATGTGTTTGAAGCACGGGTATGATGGAAACGGGTTTATAGCGACGGAAGACTAGCGAAAAATATTTCTGCTTTTACCACATCATTCTCAAGGCAATGCAATTTTAAGCGAGGGGAATGCTTGTACACACTGTGTGCCGAAATTTCGTAAAAATCAATCCCTGTAGTACGACTCTTCTCACTCAAAGGAAGGTAATTACTTATGATAAGCATATCGAGTATAAATGTTGCAAGAAATTCTGTACACGGACGGATATTCTACCTTGAAATACTTCAGAAGTTCCAGCAACGTGTCAACGAAATAATCTTACCACTCGAACCGATGAAACGCGAACGATACTCGTGCGCGTTAGCTAAGAGCTTACCAAAATTCGCTTCGTATATCGAATCAATCGCACGCGAGCGTGTCGGCGACAGACGTCTGGCTACGCGTTGAAATCCTTCCGCGGGACGAGGAGCGCGTCCGAGCGTACGGGGGAGGAAAAAAAAATCCACGAATGCTACTTGACGGTGTCAACGGCATCGCGAGCCTGTCATATGTTAACAGGAATCCGCGCGTGAAAACTCTTGAAACGCTCGAACCAGAGACGAGAGTGGTCGCGTGCGACTGAATTGTCAGACCGCTGACAATCTTCGGTCGGATGACGTGAAGGGCTTTTCCATCGCGCGACGCCACTAATTGCGGGATATCACCCTAAACAGGCCGCCTCGACCCCGGCTGCCATCGTGTCCTGTCAATAATTTTGACAACCACGATGTCAACAGCGACCATATCGATTCGGCGGTCTCCTATTCTTCGCTCGAAATCGCTCGTGAATACCTTGGTCGAGGAAAAATTGCGTTTTTTTTTTGCCTCTGACGTTAGTGAACTTTGATTGATAAGCGTGAGCGCGTGGTGGACGGCTTTTGAAAGCTCCGACGATTGTTCCGGGAAAATCGTTTGTATCGTTTACTCAAGCGGAAGTAGATTTGGATAACGCTACTTTTCAAATGACGACAGCCAATAATGCAACGGTCTTCTGGACCAGAGATGACAGAATATTGATTAGAATATGCGCGCTTTCTATTATGGGATTACTTTGTGATTCAATTGAATTCCATTAATTATACCCGTAGTATAAGAAATTTATAACCGTTGCAAGCGGCCAAACTGAACGCAACAGCGTTAATTGTAAGTAATTCCAGGAGCTTGTAAGCTCATTAAAGCCTACTTCTGAGACAAAGCAAAGAGTATCGGAAATGCAGCTCGGTGAAATGTTCACTTGGTCGAGTCCTGGTTGCCAGGAAGCAATTAATCGAGGAACGCGGAGAGCGTGCTCGACTTTCCGATTGCGATCTAGCAACCAGCTAAAAATAACCGAAACCAGATATGTAGCGCGATCGGGCGTCGACGATGCGTTTCATATCGTGAACATACTCAACCCCCCCTCTCGATGGCATGTGGATAATAATGCGGGCCTGACTGGGCGGGATAGCAGGATTCTTTCGATTCCTGTGCGCGACACATCCGGTCGCGCAACGTTTATACGAATGTCAACGAGAATCGAAGAGATCCTGGGCTCGTTGGTCCGAAAGTGGAATTCGACAGGCCACTCTACCTCTTCCCTTCGTTGCGTTTCCTCCGCTCGCCGTTCGCCTCTGCCCACCCCCTAGCCGCCCCCCTTTATCTATCTCGAGCGGAGAACTATCGCGGCGGCCATTAAACGTCAACGACAGGCCCCCCGGATGACGAAGTGCCGCCGATGCACAATGCCCCCGAGTGCAATCGCATCGAAACGAATACGCCGGACGAGGCTTTGACGAAGTGCGTGCTACCTGGATTTATTTGTTTTCCGCGGACCCGGCGGGTTCGACGGCGAACGGTTCGTCGGAGCGACGCGCCGATTTGTGACTTCCTTTGGAGTCGAACGAAAGAGCCAGATGGGGAAACGTCATTTAATATGAAGATCTTCTCTCGTTTCGGTTACAATGTTTATCGGAATAGTCTCGTTTTTTAAATTGAAATACTGTATCGGAAAAATGTTTCGCATTTTAATTAAACATATTTTCCAGTCGCAGTTGAATATTGGGAAACCTGATTTAATATGAAGATCTTTTCCCGTCTCAATTATAATATTTAGTGGAGTAATCTTAATTTAATTGGGGTACTGTATCGGCAAATTCTTCATTATATTTCGCATTGTAATTAACAAATATCTCCCAGTCGTAGTTGAATGTTATTCATCCAGCGCAATATTTTATTCCTTTTACTCGCGTCCGAGCTTTCAGTCATCCTACCTAAGCATTTATTCTGCACGGTACATAGAGCGTGACATGGACGTTAACGTCCCAGTCCCAGCGCAACGCTTAGTTTGCTGCACACGAAATATCTCCCGAGGCGTACGCACTGCGTTAAACGGAAGCATAATCAGAGAACAGGATATACGTGGTCGAGACGGGCTAACCCAATCGAGGCGGGGCTCGATTTATTATTTTCGCGATGCGAAATCGGCGTCTCTTAGCGCCTCGACGCCCATCATACTCGACCGTCAGCCCGTCTAATTAGCGTCAGGCTACGAGTGCCCCTACAGTCTGTCCCGACGTCGGTGTCGAGGGGCTCGAATCAAACTACCCCATCGTTTGCCTCCGCCCTCCTACACCCTCGCTACTTGATACCGACAGCGGTTCGTCTATCTTGTCACGAGAACTATGCACCTTGTTAAATTAAATACGCTGCAATGTTGCGAGGTGCGTTTCCGGGCTTGGCTAGAAAATGCGATATTCCGCGAATCAGAAGCGTGTCAATGAAGTACTCGAAACAAATTATGGGTAGGAAACGGAACAAAGGTAAGACATGATGGGAGGGGGTGCAAAATTTTGGAAATGGTTGAAAAGCGAGATTGTAAAATGAAATATTGTTACGCATTCGTCTTGGTGTAACTCAAATGAATCCCCAACGATCCAGCAATGAGAAATTCCACGATCATAGGCCCGCGCTGCGTGATTTGCATTCTTTTCAAGGGTGATCCGACAATGGGGCAGTGGGGCTTCAAAGACTCCGCAGCAACTCAATTTGTTCGCCATTTTACTCTATAGACGTGTAGGCTTGGCTTCGTCCGGGAACGAAGTCTAGAAATTAAATTTCGGACAAACCAACCCCCATCCCCTCCTCTCGAATACCAAGCAGTCCGTCCGTACAACCCTCCGTCCACCCCTTCGCGCTACTTCACTCTTCCTCCCCGTTCTCCTGATCGCTCCTTTTTCCTCTGTCGCGAGAACGACGCTTGAACGGGAGAGAAAACAGTCGACTGTAATAAGAAGGAAAGGATAAGATGGAGCAGAATCGGGGGGTGGGGACACCGTAGAGGGATGAAGAAGGAGGTTCGGAAATATGGCTGGCCGGACGTCCTGTCAGGACAAGATATAAGACGCTCCATGTCCCGGAGGACTTGGCACCCTTTTCTCCGTTATTTCTTCGGATACCTTTCCTTCTCGCTTCACGGTGGATTCTCTTACTTGTCTTTGCCTGGAATTCAGACTCTGGACACGTCACTTCAGGATGCTATGATTTTTATTGCGATTGGGAGATACACGAGCACTTATTTAATATTCAGAAGGCAGGGTGAAATGATTAAACGTTTTAAAGGGATAAAGCTCACGTACTAACTTAGCACAAGAAAATGTATTCGTTAGCGATATTATAGGGAGATAGGACAATGAATACTCAATTATTATTTTAATAAAGCATTCCAAATGCTTAATAAATAGACCCTTAATCGCTTGACAGAGCAGTAAATTTCATGTACCGGCCGGGCTTAGTTTAAACTAATTGGTAGGTTTCAAAGGAATTCAATCTGCCTGATTTTTTTCTTTCGGAAGATTAACCAAATTCGTTTCGATTGACAAAGAAACGAAAATGAATTTACGGTGCGAAAGGGAAGCGATCAGGGTAATGGAGGAGCAATTTTTTATTTCGGAAAAGGGGCTTTTCAGCGTTAACAACTTTCATTGGACGCATCAATCGACAACCGTTCGACCATTAGTTCAATATCGCGGCAACTGGCGTTCATCAGGGGGTTAATGCACCCCGACCGTCAAAGGAAATCGTGAATCCTATTTTCTCCCGGCGGCAATTACGGCGACCAGGATCGATCTATAACCGGGCGAGAAGCGGTCCCAGGGCGACCATCTTTGTCCCTGTTCGGTGCACGAAGCATCTTAGAGCTCTAACATTGTTATTGCACCACTTGGCCGGCTATATCGGCCATGCCTCTCCGCGACGATGGATGTTACTAAAGTGAACGAAATCGCTCGACTACTTTGCGTTAATTACATGGGAATGTGGGGTGAAACCACTGGGTACCCAATGTATTTTTCCTACTCGCAAAAAGTGATACAGCAAAAATAAGTTTGTACACTCCTAGAGAAATCTTTCATCGGACCTTACAGAATCAGAAAATCAGAGTCGTTTTTCGATCAGATTGTTTGGCTGATAGGTATGCACATAAGATTTTCCGGAAATGTGCAAGTAACTGGTTTAATCCACACTTAGAGGGTAAAACCAGGTATTTATTAAAGAGATACCCGAAAGATAATACATATAATGATAAGACTCCTTTTAAAGGTTCACCCGAATGTAATTAGTTATCGTTTTCGAAAAACTCACATACCCTTAATAGCAGTTTCAAGGATCTTTACTTGCATCGTTGATCGATTAATCAGACCGGTTGAGAAGATTGTATTATCAACATGTACAGAATTCTCAGTGCATTAAGCGAATGCATTGTTAAAAATATCTTGTCCAAGCGCCGTATTACGGCGTTGCGCGGTGATAGAATAAATGGAAGAATCGATTATCCGAGCACGTTGAGTCAAGCATGAAATAGAGGCAACGATAACAACTGATCACAACGGAAAAGCATAGAAAAATACGTCGAAGCGAAGCTATCCTTGACGCGGAGAAATCTTTGCACGGAAAATTGCGTCGCAGACAGCTCCAGAGTTTCACATATTTTCCCAGGGAAGAGTAAAGACAGATATTTTCGCGACAGCATCCGAAACAAGATGACCGGAGTACAACGTCAAAAGCATCTGTCAGAAGTCCTGTAAATTCTCGCTCGGAGAATACTTTGAATCGCAGTGATGTATCGAAAGGTGCTTTGATTTATGTCGACAACGTAGCATGGTTCGTGACGTAGCGGAATGTATTTTGAAAAATGCCCATGTCTTATCGTTTATTATTATTGTAATTTTCATTAATATTTCATTATAAGATGTATTGTAAAGTAATTTATCGGAACAATCCACAAGGAGTAGTAGTTTAAGCTTGAATATTATCATTTTTGTAATTTGTACATTATTGTCCGCTCCTAATAATTTAAGTTAGAAATAAGTGCTGGAAAGTGACGCCAAGTTTCAGGGATCCCCGATAATATTGAAGTTCCCGGAATTGTCTGGAAAATGACGTCAAATTCCAGGAATTAGTGACAAAGCATATTTTTGCAACTTCGTTACCTGAGAAAATCAAATTAAACTTTGTAGAAGCACCTTTTGGCAATATCGTCGCTAACTGCACTCCCAACATTTTCGTTTCGCAACTTTGCTGGGTCAAAAAATCGAGTTGTAATTTAACTGGCCCCTCAAAAGTCCTAACGATTACTCGAAGGAATTCAGGTCAACCGAATTAAAGACAGAACTTTCATCCACTCGAGCCGCTCATTCCTCTAATTCCATCCAGATCTCGGCAATTTCGATGCACGCATCGAGTGAAGCTATGTTTCCGCCTCTCAAGATGCATTATGCGTCGCGAAAGGGCTGGCTAATTAAGTCAGCTCCGGCTAACGGAGATGGTGGACACGCGGCGGAGTTTATTATAGGAACGACGATAGGAAAGATGGGAACCGTGTGCAACGGAACACAGGGAACAAAGGGGCCTGCTCTACTCGCGAACGTTTCTCGCTCGATTATGGATCGAGCCGTAATGGATGGCAATTACTGTTGAGTGCGGACTATAATGCAGCCCGATAATCATACCGGCACTTACGCTGCTAAATGGGGTGAAGCTGCCCGTGCAATTGCTATCGGCCAGCCGCTGAATTTACTTGGAACGATTTCAGATATTCTTTCGAAACGTCGAAACGCGGAATCTGGGCAGACAGCGGCGGCAACTTTGCGTTCGTCGACGAACGATATTGGTAATTATCGGACGGGCGTTGCGTTACGATTCGCTGAAACGCGTCCGGTTTCGATGAACGGCGGCTGGGGTAGAAAAAACATCCGGTAGAATCAAACGCATTCCATTCGATTTCGCGATACTTGCGGATTACAAAGTACAAGAATATCTGCTATGCACGCGAGAAACGAGCTGTAACGATATTGCTTTAACTTGCTTTATTTCAGAACGCGGTTCGTTTGAAAGGATAATATTCCTTTAACGGAGAGCTACTTTTTCAAAAATATCTTGGAAATTATTTGCTAATAACAACCGTAGATTTTCTCATTCGAAACGCTGACAAACAGAGCTCAAGTTGCGCAAACGAACCACTAAGTCAAACGAACAGTCTGCCTTCTGTCTCAGGCTTGATGAGAATGTCTTTCAGTCTTCTCTGCAGCTTCCCCTTTCCTGCATTTGACACTTTCCATTTGTTCTCCAAAATCCCTCTCATTTCTCTCCTCGCATCCTTTATTTTATGCACGAAGACTGAGCTATTATAGGTATTTCTTGGCATTTTTTTTCTTAGTAGCGTTGACTCGTTCGTTCACATTGCTTTCATGTATCCCCTGCCGTTCAAAATCATATTCCTCGGGATTTCCCGCGAAGCGTCTAAGAGATCAAGATCCTAGTAGACGTGCCACGTGAAATTCACTGATCTATGATCGCTCGGTCAATACGAGTTCACGTTGAAACCCTTCCACATGTCTGAACGTCGAGAGGCAAATTTACTCGCACCAATGTAACCGTGGTGTATCAAACTACGGTAGAAACCCAGCTTGAAACTTCGCCATACGCGAAACTATTTATCCGTCCTTCGGCATGCAGAAGAATTCACGAAACACTCGCTGCTCCGCGAGCAATCGTTTACGTTGCGCGTCTTGTTCGAAACAACGTCGGGCACCGAAGAGTTTTATCCAAGAGTAAACGCATAATACTTTATTCTTAACACACAATTCTATTCTCTCTTTTACGAGATTAAACATTGGCTTCATCGAATTAGTCTGTACTCTAAAATCCTCTCCGAAGATGATTGTAAAACTGAAGATAAAACTGGCAGTGACGTTCCTTTCGTCCGTAGCTACGTAAACCGCAGCTGTGCGCTATAGTAATTTCCAGCAGAACAACAGCGTGGAATCGTAACCGTGTCGTAAACCGTCGTGCATCATCCCGAGACCCCTCCCAGCCCGCTTTTCTTTTACAGGAGACGAGGGTGCATCAAATTGCTCGGCTCAGAGGAACCGGGTAAATTTCCTTCGCACGACCACAGCTACTCCCGAGCCATTAATTTCCAAATATCTTATCCGCGGCGAGAATATGCGGCGTACACGTGCTCCGCTGGCCTCCGCGCGCGGTTCGTCTATCATCCAAATTGAGTAATAAAGCCTGGCCTCCTCGAGTGTGCCTTTCGGAAGCACTTTAAAAGTTCATTCTCGTAGGCGTATCGGGGGATCGAGAGTGACGACCGAAGCCTGTTTGCCCTCAATTTCGTCCTGCCTCGTCCTTATCACTATCCCCGAGCTTCATTCGCGGCTGGAACGCGACGCATATCTCGCTAGGTCGGAAATTCCGCAGGGCGAAGCGACAGGTGCCGTCTTCGGACGAATATTTCCCTCCGTCTGGCGTTCGTAAGCGAGTCTCAGCCGCGACGCGACGTTTCGACGTAATTACGGCCAGACGATGCCGTATTTCTCGCGCCGTACACGCAAATACTTCCGCACAAAAAGCTGTCTCTCCCTTGGAGCGTGCACGAATTCTCGTCTGACCTTTCGCGGCAATCTTGCGACTGTCTCGAGTAAGCCCAGACTAAATGAGCGGAAGGACGGGGAATATTAAAAACGAGGAGGCGAAGGGGGATGGAGAAGCAGAAAGAAGCAAGTGACCCGATTACTCTGAAGGAGAATAAATATGAAGGCTATCGGAGAGGGTAAAGAAAGAATTGCAGAACTGGCCCGAAGGCGGAGAGAGTTTATTTATTCGTTGGGGAGAACGGCTTCAGTCCCTTTTTACGAATGATCGGTTTCGACTTACAAATCGATTGTCATTAAACGATATGTAAACGGCATGTTTATTGTACCTTCTCAAGACCTAAAATCGTATTCTGCACGGTACGCTGTATAATCGAAAATCCGATAATCAAAGCTTTCATATCCCTCCGCATCCTAATTTCGATATGAAATAAAAAGGTATCAAGATATTCCAACGCGACTCGCGGAGATGCTAGAAATCGACTGACAAAAGCTTACTGGAAAGCGAGGTAACATGATTGGCGTTTGTTGGAAAACTTGAGCGGAAGATTCGCTCGAAGCTGACGTCAAACGAAAGCCAGAGAGAGCAGCGGAGAAAACAGACGCGGATTGAAATACGTCCGTAGGCTGCATTAGCAACGAGGGAGTAGTTGAAAAATTGTGTCAAGTGTTCGGGATATCGTTGCCAGAGAAATGGAATGAATAGTTAAACGAAGCGACGAGCAACAGTCAACGATGAAACGTGCAATTCCGGTCTGATATTCCGATGCACCTTGCAGCCCTTTCCGTCTCTCCCTCGAAATACTCTGCTCCTCGCAACAGGCGGAAGTTTTCCAGGCTTCGAGGATCAGTGTGGTTCGTGGCTGAATAATGAATGCACTACGTCAAACAATAGAACCACCGTGTGCAACGTAGGTTCGAACGCGCGCCCTCGACGTTTCGCGATAGTTTTTGGGGATAAACGATTCATTGGAAAACTCGCGTCGATATTGCGCCGACCGCCTCGTGCCGGTGAAAGGATCTAAATTAACTCCGAAAACGAGACTGGGTGCATTGCACTCCGGTCTCTAAACGTCTCTGACGGCGCGACAACAACTGTGTAGATGCAACATTATAACAACCCTTCAGCCCTGACGTGCAATTATCGATATACCCCGGTCTGAATGCATTCATAGCTAATTCATTAACCGTAACTACCCGTCGATATCAGGTGTTTCGTGTATCAACCGGCTTTAGTGGTGTAACGATCCTTTCGTTTCGCGTGCAATTGACGGCAGAATCGTCGTTGTCGGTAAACGGGTACCGATCATTTATTTCATGGGAGAGGAGTGGAAAGAGTTACGCTTTGGATATGCCACAAAATAATATAGGGTGAGTTTTGCTCAATTATGGAATACTGTTGTCTCATGCACACATTCTACCTGTTGGCAATGCTTTTACTCAAACTTCAATATTATGGTTTCGTTGGAAATTGTATGCTCCTTTGGTAGGTAACAAGCAAAATTTAAAACATAACGATATTTAGACAATATTTCATATTTTTACGGAGGCTCACGTTTTTCACATTCGGCTCATGGTGCTCCTAATATGGAGCACTGTATTCGCCTAATATCGAATAGCACATTATAACGAGTTTACTTTCCGGAAGAAGGAAAGTAGGACATAAATAAGTTTTTATTTAATGAATAACACCTTAATAATAATGTGTTACGTATAATGTCAGCTTAGATGCTTTTATTCAAAAACTTAGCTCACGGGTTTTGCTTCAATATTCTTTTGCGAACACGTGCTTGCTCGTAATTTACGGCATACGCTCACTAGTTCAAGTAAATGCCAAATGTGACCGATTGTATTTGTCGCCAATGAGCGGCAATGTCAGGATCGTTTAATATCGTAGTATTTCATATTAGGGCAAATCACCCTACAAACATGGTTATCTCCCTTGAAAATATTTTGAAAATATATTTGTACACCTTCCATTTGAATGTTAAGATTCCAAATGTTTCATAGAATACCCAAAATTGAATATTTCTGTCGTATTAATTAAAGACCTACACCTTCCACCACCCAAATAATATTACCCAAATTAATCACGTAATGTTTCGTTTGTCTTCCTTCAACGTCAAGCGAAACAAACCTGGCATTCTGACAAATTGCTAGTTTTACGCACACACTTGACTGGAAGCATCTGATCACCTACCCAGTGGTCGCGATTCGTCCGTGTCTTTGCAGGAGCATCCCGGCATGAACAAACAGCGTCGTACGGGCCGAAGCTACGGCGGTATTCGTTGGAACAATCGCGAGACAGACACCACCGTGCACCGTTGGATTTCGAATCCGGATGAGACAGAGTTAGGCAAATGGATGTGATTCCTAATAGATGGAGCGTTAGACAACGCTCCGTGGGTCGGGATGAATGCTAATATCTACTCGGGAGGGGCGGACGCGCAAAGTTTTCAATTAACGCCGGGGAAACGAGAATTAGAGTGGCTGCGGGAAAACTGCGGGCTCGATGAGTCGCCTCCCGTGGATTATGCCCCCCTCCAGTGGCCGTAGGATAACCGTGGACCATTATTCAGGGATAACACTTTTCATTGTTCCCGCTGCTATCGCGCGAAAACGACGCGACGCGGTCGACTTTGAGCGTAACGACGCGTTAAATGAATCAACGAGCCGTGGTCTGGCCGCGTGGCGAAATTTTTTTTTCTCTATTTTCAACACTGCGGGGGAAAGGGGGCGCCGGATTAAAAGCGCGGTGGTGGCCGCGGTGTTTTTAATTGAATTCGGAATTGCGTTCGAGGTATAAATGTGCTGGAAATTGTACGAGTGCGTTGACACATCGTTTAGGGTACTTGCGGTTGTTTGCTACTTCATGGCGCTCGCTTTCTTACGCTGATCTTCGTAATCGAAAAACAAGGCGAAACGTTGTTCGAACGTTTCCATTGACAGAAACCATGGGACTCGTTGAGCATTCCTGTGATTCCCGGCACCGCGTACCACGTACCCGGGTACACTCAAAAGACGTGACATCAGATGTTGCGCCATTAGGATTCCAAAGGACACTTCGGAACTCCGGCAAGAGTTTTCGAGGCGCGTGCAACGATCGGATTGCGCTACTCGCTCGGCTGCTCGGGATATAGAGTCTCGCGAGTGACGCGACAGGATATTGTGATCGAGTTTGCAGGATTTAGGGGAGGGCGGACGATATTTAGCGGAGAAGTTCCCTATTAAATGCAACTACGTCTAATCCCTAACACCTCTATGAATCTAATCTCTCGCTGCAACTTTGACGGTGGGGCAACGCGCGGCTCGGAAATGGCGTCAAGCGTTAACCGGCAGGGTTCGAATCAAGGGTTGTTAACGCGCAGGAAAGATAATGCGGTATTTTATTTATTTCTTCGAATAATCAATAAATGTGTCATATCCCTTAATAATTGGGAACGAACTAATTTGAATATTTGTTAAGATCAGGAATTCCATTTGCAACAATCTCCATGCCAATGGCATCAGTTGACTCCTCTCTTGATCCTCCACTTTGAACGCAAATTTCAGCCCGTTTAATTGCCTGGTGGGAAGACGCGACGATATTTCATGGGACGGGTGCAGCCATCCTTCCACGTTTGTGACACGATTTCGCAGAATCCCCGTGATAAGATCCGAGCGAGAATTGCGAATCAACTGACAGCAGATAAAGTCGTGCCAAGCAAAGGGCCGGGGGAACGGAAGTGGATGAAGGCGCGCGGGAACCTTGAAGTTTATTAAGATTAAGAACTTCATTCGTAGTAATTCCGCCGGCGAGTACAGCCTGTCGTTCCTGCCCGGCTTTCCTATCTTCCCAGAAAGAGGACGCAGCTCGTCCGTTGGAACGAGAGGGTCGGAAGGAGCGCGAACAGGGTTGTACGTTTCCCTTGGAATGCCCGAAAGGTATCATAATTATTTCACGAAAGCCAGGATTATTAAAACGAAAAGAGACGTCGCTATGGGACGGGGAGGTGGGAGGGTGGCAAACCCTCCACGGAACGTATTACCCCCTCACGTTGAATACTTTATTCCGCGGCGTAGGTATACCCGTCCGCTGACTTTTGGCGGAAATTTCGAGCCCCTTTTATCTTCGCTGCCGATTTCCTTTTCAGACAGAAGGAAACGAACGGTGAATTCTGATGGAGATGGAAAATGAGAACCGGCAGTGAAAGTTGAACGTGGCATACTTGATGAGCTTTCCCGTTGAAATGTGTAATTTGTGATTGTCTGATTCGCTTGATTGATCTAGGATTGAACGAGCTCGTGGAAATGTTTCACGAAGGGTGGACAAACTTGTAACAATCAGTGTTACTAACGAAACTTTCGATTACGTTTGAGAAATATTGCGCGCAACTCTAATACCGATTATTAGTATTTAAGGTCCTTTGCTCTTCACTGCAAAAATTCATGAACAATATCGAATGATTTATCTCTACCTATTACTGCTTTCCAGGGAAACTACTTTGCGCGTGAATCTTTATACCCTCCCCGATCTACACTAGTCACCCTAACGATCGTAACTATACCGATCCCTTTCGCGAACCACCAAGGAAGCGCATAAACATTTCCGGTATTGAAAGTTAACGACTAGAGCGTTAGCGTGCTACGCCCTCGTAGGAGCCCGGTTTGAAATCGAAGACGCTACCAGAGTTTCGGCTCGTGGCGCGATTAATAACATTTAGGTCGCTCACGAAGGGACGCGGGTCGCTATACCCGCTGATATTTATTAGAATTTAGTGGGTGGCCATTACTTGGCGGTGGGGTTAGCTTTTAGAAGGCTAGACGGTGGTGTTGCGGGCGCGATCGTAACTGCAAGAGTTCCAACGAGCCTTGTTCCCGACCATTTTCGTGTAATTGTGATCTACGACAGGGGCCGGTTCTCGCGCGAATTATTGTGTCGTAGAATTGTCGTTTCGGGATACCGGAAGCGTTCGTCCGGTTTCAACTTCAAACTCAGCCAGGGAATATGTACGTACGTACGCGCAACGAGGTAGCCAAAGAGCTACAGCATCCGTTGCTTGCTACCCACCTTTGTCTCAAAGCGATTAAAGTCTCCTCTGGCGAGCCGTGACTTTACGTTAAGTACGCTTTTAAAGCAAACGGATTTGGAGAAAGCAGGTGTGGCATTTTTATAAACTAGCGATAAAATTGCAATTTTATGGACTCGCGTTACGTTCGAAGCAAAAATTTCCTCAAAATGGTTTCTTGATAGAGGAAGCTCTTTCTTCGAGTCATCTTAATCCTTTGGCAAACTACAGCACCGAGCAAAAGTGATTCGTACGATGCACCATCGCGAGAAATATTAGATTAGGCGCTCCTTCGATATCCTATCTTGTGAATGTTTTCAGTAGAACGAGTCACCGACAAGGTCCGACAATCTTGTCTGAGTTGTGCCTCCGCCTTTACCCCATCCGATTACGACCAAGGCAAAGGGACCTAATAATGTCCTTTAAGAAAAACGGGGAAAGACTCGACAACGTCCATAGAATTCGCGATACAAGTTCTTTCCAGGATTCGTAGCAGTTACAATGCAATAAAGGATAAAGATGTTACGTAAAAACTTGCAAAGGTTTAGTTTTTTTATTGAAACTCTGAATGCGGATGCATTAACTGTTCATCTGCTTTGTGGCTAAGGTACACATTATGTAATATCTCGAGCCGTGTTTTTGATCGTGGACTCGTACGCTACGTCCGTCTGCGAGATAGAAAGAAAAAATGTCTTACAGCAATCTTAGTATTCCAGACTGGATGTTGGTCGTCACGATTGTTGGATGATATAAGAAATTATTAATCTCGGCGGAGCCAGTCAGATTCGCCTGTGTTCAAAACGTTTTGCAGTCGGGATATTTATCGTTCCACGGCTGGAATTTTTAATTGGTCCCGCGAGTGCTCGTTAGACTAGCGCCAGCGTCGACGGCATCACTGGATCGAATTAATTAGACACCCTTGCGCGACGAGTTCGTATTAGTAGAAACGCGTGATTTGGATAACCTGTCGATAATATGCGATTTCCATAAATTCCGAGATCCGAGGTCTCAAAGTATAAAACACGATTTTCCGAAGCCCCCAAATCGTGATACTAGCTAGAGTCACTAATATTGGCTTTATAGAAAATTGATCTCCGCCCCATAATTGTCCGACGAACTACGCCTCGTCGCCTCTCGGTCAGACGGAAGCGTCGAGGGCGATAAACGTTAATATCGAAATCGTCTCGAAACACGAGAGTCGGGAAGTTACTTTTTAATGCCGCATCGACTGCTTAGCAATTTCATCGGGCGGAAACGCTTCTAACCGCGTACACTTTGGATTTTCGATGAAATTACTCGAGCCGTCTGGGGGGCAAGCCTTTAATTTTCTTCCATAAACTTCGACGCTCCTCGCATTTTAGGTTTTAAACACGAGTTACCCAGGCTGCTCTGGGTAGGAGTTTGGCGAAACTCCGACCTTGATGTAACCACGAACTCTTTCGTGAGCGGAGTGGAAAAAAGGGGGTGGGGGTTTATTTTTGCCGTCATGAGCCTCGCGAGGAACGTAATGCACAGTGGTTTATTAATAACGTCAGGCCTCTGTGGCCACGTTTCAGGTGAATTTCTCTGTTTTCCCGCCGGCATCGTGGGAACAATTTTGGAAGGCACGAACACCTGATCAATGTTAAATATAGAAAGACCGCGAGGAAGCTGCTCTGTACTCTTATAAATATTATATTTGTTCTCCGTACAAAAATATTGCATGGGACTCTGGACGTGAACGTACTTTCGGCTAAAAATATTATTTGCCACATGTACGCGTAATTATCCAACGGTGCATTTAAAATGTAAATGCAGCAATAATTGTAAAAGCCTCTCATTAAATAAAATATAACGTATCAAAAATAATTTAATGGCAGTTTCATAAATATTTTCTGGCAGCGTACTTCCCTTCGTCAGCAATAAAAGTAACCATTAAAACGTTGAAGTGGCTAAAACATCGTTTAGTCACTAGTAGCGTCGATAAAGCGAAGCCGGAAAGGAAACGAAGAGAAAAGTGACACTAAACACCAGACGTGACCCTCACTTAAGCCCGGCGACGTGACACGAAAGCATCTTCCTTAAAACGCGATCCCCTGCAGGTAAGAAGTTAACAGGTAAAAGAATTCGCGCCACGATTAATTGGCGCCATCACCTTGATCGATCCCCATCAATCGCACGTTTTACGTGTGCTCGTTTGATCTGTTCATTAAGGTCGATGCTGCTGCATTCACCTCTTTGGAGAATATCGAGCCAGGTTTGACCGGCTCGGGAACACGCGCTCGTATGACGCGTCAACCACCCTTTATCTGCTTGCTTCAGGCCAGGTTGACGATGCTGAATGCGGTAGCTACATGTGTACCGCCTACTTGTAACGCCCGAGTTGAATTAAAGCGTCGATGATATTATTCCCCGATGTTGAAATCATACAGGACGTTGAAACGAATTCGTGTGTCTGATATGGTATACTCCCCCGTTTCTTCAATTTCAGTTTCGCTTAAATTAAAACTTCGAATCATTTGTCTACGATGATTCCGACAAAACGAAGGAGGATCGCAGATAAATAATATTAGAACGCCCAGTTTTAGTCAAAGCGAGTCGTATCAGTACCGTTGGTGTAGAACTTCACATCAAAAGTAGGAAAAGCCAAAACGCGTCACATTTTATACTTGTTAACAAAATGTACACTAAGCCACAACGACTTCGCAACGACGTAATTAAACGCAACTTTTAGAAGGATCACCTGGTCAGCGACATGTCACACGAAAATTCTTGAAATTTTTCTGTAAAAGAAGCAGCGTGAAGAGTGAGAAAAACAGGTGGCTGCAGCGCCATGGCAATCTCCTCTACTTTCCTCCCTAATGAGATAAATTTTTCTACCACAAGCTTTCGTTAATCGAGCGAACGACTGTTTCGAAGTCGAGTATCATCGTTGCCAGGGATTGCACACGACAGACGACGTCGCGCTGGTTCGTTCAAAAAAGTACGGCGGCACACGTCGCTACGTGATTCCCGGAAGTTATCGGTTTTCGATCGTGTGTGATGAAGAGCTGAGGTTAGCATATAGCACCGTTAAGATGTGCTGGATCTATTTTTTGCAAAGGATATAGGAGATTCCCTACGGGATTAGAAATAATTTACTCGCTCCTTGAAACACCTCGACGTTTGACAGGACTAATTAAACTAGACGAATTTGTACATTGTTCTGCCGTCGATGTAATTGAATTACCGTCAATTTTATATTCACGCTCCCACGATGAAATCAACTGAAAGACGCTTCAAAATAATTCAATGTTTATGAATCACGGTGTTTGCTATACTTTGGAAGCTTTGAAGTTGATTGATAGATTGATTTAAGCGGCGGCTAAAAATATAATATTCGATGCTGGAATTCCATTATCTCCCCGGAAATGTATTTCAATTACGCACATTAATTTTGCAAAATGGTTTTCATCTCGGCTATGTTCATCCATACATACATTCTTTATTGTAGTAATTCTTTAATGATGCAGTGTACCGAACGGTTTACCTCGGGGCAAATATGATACATTCCATGCACATTTCTGCAGCGAAATCGTTCCAACGGCATTGCGGGAATCCTGATCATTTTTGTATTTTTATTTTACGCAGAAACGAAGCTTGCTCGCTTCTCACGTTGACGCGAAGTATCAAACACGCATCGATAATATATTCAATCCAATCGGTTCAAATGCTAATGGCTCCTAGAAACCCCATCGATTTCAATCCATTTCCAATAATTCCTTGACAATGTTCGTTCTAACTATTTCATCAAGTCGAAGCTCTTCCTCGACCATTCTTCCTCGCAGCTCTCCGTTCCGCTACGTGAACCCACGGTACGGCACGGAAAAAAGTCACAGACACGCAAGAATAAATGGCACAGGGGAGCGAGAAAGATATGGCCGTGTGCGGGGGGGGCCTCAGGCTCTTACAGACGGAAATACCGCTCGAAACTCGACGCGTGACTTTATACGCGTTGCTCTTAAAAGAAAAAAAGAAGGAAAACAGCGAAACGCCAGTGTTCACGAGCGATCGACACCCCTTTCCACCGTTTAGAGCTGCTGTGTGCAGCGGAACGATCCTCAAAGAGGAGCTGCGCTCAAAGGGAATTTGCAGGCAGCGTGAAAGGGAACTCGAGAGTTTGGTCGGTCGCGTTGAAAGAAACGTACATACTACTCTCCGTGAGACGCGAGCTCGTGTTTTAAGACGTTCCCGCGGTTCGTGCATAGCGGAACGTGTTTCCCTTCACAGCGAATAAATTAATAGCTGAGACCACATCGCATAATGCATAAAAAAAAATTGCAAAACGTGGTTTATGGAACGAGGTTCGGATTCGTTCGCATGTGACTCGAATAGACCTTTGCGTTGCAGGGCGACTGCAGTTTTCGCTACCTGAACCGGTGGCTGCATTGCGCTGCCCGGCTGACTGCGATGCCTGACTATATCGTTTGCTTTACTACTTCAAGTTCTTCCGCATTAGAATTTTGATCCAAGCTGATCTGCGTGAACCATGCAAATTTATAAAATGAAGCAGATTTAGTGCGAAGATACTAAAAATATTTAAATGTAAAGTGATACGAAATTTAAATGCATTCAAATGCAGCATAATAATTTAATATCTATGTAATATAATAGCTTGGATATAGTTCTGTTTCATTGTTATTTAACTGGCTGCGCCAATTTCATTTATCTGAGCTCTCGAAAATATTGTAAAAAGACAGATGTTTAATACGGTTGACGCGACACATCGCTTATTGAAATGTTAAATTAATTTGTAAAAAAATTAAAAAAAATATATTATCGAGGAAGCCTTGACGTATGAAGGAGGACTTTAGAAATTTATCACGAATATCGGTTTACCAATAAACAAGATATAATTACAGGATGTAAATTCATCCGCCCATGACGGCGTGCGACGTTTTTCTGACGCCGAGATTACGAGCTATTACCGCACGTTGCCGTCGACGCTTCCTACGTTAAACGTAACGACGCAACGGAGTTTGCTTTCTCAACAAGTTTCTACTTAAGTCTTGCGGTTCTATTACGCCGTGGCGTTGCGATACCCACTCGATCGTATATTACAAACTTTAGCCGTAACTAATGCCACGCTTTGCTTCCGTTTGTTTAGTAAACGACCAAGACCTGGTGTATCAGGCTTGGTGCAATTGAGAAAGCAAAGGGAGGGAGAGATACGGCTTCCAATTTTCCTTTCGTTACGAACGTTTCCAGAGCCTGCGCGGAGAACAGTATCCATTGTTAATCAGATTTCGTTCGTTCGCTGCTTGATTAGTTTAATGTCTTGTTGTTAAACTCGTACTTTATTTCCTTCGTATGGTTTCTACCGCCGGTATATTGCATTTCGGCATGAGCAATGAAAGTTGCGGGAAATTATAATTGGGCAAATTATAATTTATGCTTGACATTCGCTGTGAAATTTTCAGCGAGCGAAAGTAAATTATCTTTTACATTTCCCTTAGTTACAGTTTCCATGAAAATAAGATACTTTTACAAGAAAATATACCGCAATACAATTTCCACAGAATAATTTCATTCTAAAATGAATGAAATCGTTTTATAAATCGCAACTAATACAATTCCGGTTAAGTTAACGACTCCCTGCAAGCAATTAACAAAATCCCACCAGCTTCTGCGGTATTACGCGGGGCCAGAAAGAATAACCGTAAGAGGCCATAAATATGTAACTACCCGTAGAATTCACAGAATCCCCTTGTGATCCTGGTCGGCGTTCAACAACGAATTCAAATATAAATCTTCCGCGCGGAGAAGGGGCTTCCGGTCAGGGGAACAAGAAGTGGCTCACGATAAATCAAATGTTCGCGTCATTATTCCCCGGCGAAAGGCTTTCTCAAGCTCCTTCGCGGAGGCATTGTCCCCAGCCGTGTATCGTCCGCTGGCTCGAGTCTCGAAAATGGGAAAGAGGAAAGGCCATCCCGGCTTCAAAAACAAAAGGAAAGTTTGGCGACCAGCACGACGAGTTTGGCCCGCGCTAAGAGTATTTCGGACCGAGTTAACCCTTTTTCTCGGTTCGACCTGCGCCCCGGAGCACCGACAGGCCGAACAACCGCCATCCCCCCACGGGCCATGAGTTATCCCTTTATTTCCGGCGAACGTTGTCCAACAAGGCGTTCACCACAATGGGATGAACTTTTCATTGTGCCCCGCAGCTCGTCTACACGCTTGCACCGGATTTGCGCCGCGCACGTACACGCTTGGCCATCGAGACGTTTTTCGTCAACCCTGAACCAACGGGCTCGCTGGAGACACGATGATGAGACCCGTTGAACGAAAGCCAATTTCTGATACGTACGTAGGTGCTGTTGGTTGCCTCGCTTACGATATTTATCGAGACTTAATAAGTGTCATAGAATGGATCTGCACTCTATGGACTCGCTTTCAAGTACAACTGATGCACAAGAGTCTCTTTATTTACTCGGGAGTAATAATAACTTAATTAATAAATTCATATAGACAAGAATTAACTTGTTAATCCAGCGAACGTGCAATGCGCAGCGAAGTTGAGACATACAATATATACAATCTCCGGTCTAGCTCGAAGATCGCAGATTATGGATACTGGCGGTACATAGAATAAACGGGCTAAATTATTCAGTGCACGACCAGAATGGTTGTTCGACACGCGTGGAAATCCTCGTACTTATTTTCACGGTGAAGGCAATTTATTATTGATAACTGGCTCCATAAGATCTAATCTCGGTGAGTGCGCATTCAACTACCGCCAATCTCGGACCTCGTGCCGCACGCTGTACGTTCGAGCAATTTATTGATAAATAATAGGTATATCTCACGTGGATACATCTACACTCCCGGCTTCGTGGTGTATGAAACAAATGGATATAGTAGACTTTTGTATCAGGCGAGCGAACTTTATACGCGATTATAAAACTCGAATGCAAAATGTGAATTTTATTCCGCTTTGAAACCCAAATTTTTATATCGAACCTGAGCTTATTAGACATTTTATTTCAGATCTAAATCTGAACTTGCATGATTCGTGAATGTTGGCGTATCGCGTAGGTTGATGTCAAACTTGTACAAAGTGCGTTGTAACCACATCAATTCTGGACCTTCTCTTTACACGTCACCCTTTGTCTCCCTTCGAAGTGTCGGTGCAGATGATGTTAACTGCCGACCGAATAATCGACAATGGTCACGAAGTCGTAAAATCGTCGTTAAAACTGGCACAGTGAAATTGCTCGTTCCTGCGCGAATACCGAACCATAAATTATTTGATGCTCCAGAAATTTGACAAATGATCAATGAGCTTTGATTTTATAAATCGCAAGATCCATTTGGGAGCACCGGGGAAAGATTTGATTTCAATTTGACGCCATTCAAAGTGAGAAGCGACTTTTCGCGTTGGAGGACCGTTTCAATAAGCAATTTCAGCCTCTATTAGATAGTACGTGGCTCTCTGCCTGCTCGTTCACGTACACATTTACAACAAGAAACGTATCGTTTCGTCAGGAGATTGTACCCAATTAGAAGCAGTCTCGACCCAGTTGTTGCAGAAGGATCAGATTGACGTAACGCATTTAGGTTCGAGTGCTCGCAGAAACGTTGACGGTTATTCCACCTCCTCGTCGAAGGTATAATTCGATCAAGATCGCTGCTAATGAACCAGTGGTAATTAATAATTAACCAATCCCGAATTTCCTGAGTGCTGGTAAATGTTAAAACTATATAAAAAGGTGGAACGTTATAAATTCGTGAAATAATTCTAACGAAAAAATTGACAATAATGAAGAAATTGCATCCATCATTGTTAAAGTGATTCGATGATAAGTAATTCATTCAGAAACGTCAGAAGCGTAGCATATTTGCCGTGCATTACGTCAAGTAGTTGTCGTTGAAAGTTACGACACAGCTTAGGTCGCCTTGATCTTCCGGCACGTCTCATTTCCGCTTTGTCTTTACCCACGACGCGTTTAGGTGGTATGCCAAGAACGGTAAGCAGCAGTGATAGTTTGCTTTAGTTTCCTAAACCTCAGACGTTTCGGGTTCAAACGTCGTCTCCATAACTTAGTCGACCCTGAAGCCACTGGTGCGCTCACGAACTGTTTGACTCGTCAGACGATCAACTTCATATCTGACGTTAAAAAACTAAACAGTTCATTCTAAAAGCACTGTGCAATTTGCAATTATAAAAATGATCACCTTTGAGTCGTGTGCTGACTATTTTATGTTTAACCAATAGAAAGGCTACTCGCTGTCGACTAGATGAAATAAGACCGGTAATTAGGTATCAATATCCATGGTTTACTGATTAACTTATTACCGTAACACAGAGATAGAATTCCATCTAATGATTATGAAATATCGGTTCGGCCTTCGAGCAACCTAGTATTCACCGTCGCACAATAGCCGCTTGCCATCCGGCAACTGGGTTACTATTTTACTCCGATGAAGCGCCGCATAGATATATAATTGAGCTTCCTGGAAGCTCGGTACAGCGTGCAGAATTCGCGTGCAGTGTCGTCGCGACAACGCCCGGGACAGCCGGTGTACTCAAGCGAGATAATTGAATAGGTTTTCGGCCTGGTGGTTGCACCTCCTGACCCTGGAGGAATGGACGGTACAGCTATGGTTGCGTATTGTTCGGACGCAGCCACAGGAACGCTCTCCCGGACGTCGATATATCCAGTCGCTTTTGGATAGCCAACTGCGGGGCTAGCTTAATTGAGGACAGCCAGATTCCATCGAAATGATTGCGTTACCCTCGCATTTTTTTTTATTCCTGGAGATCGGTGAACACGCCTGTCGTCCTCCTTGTCATTGCTATTTAAATCATTTTCAGACGCAAATGGAGATCGATGAATAATAAAGAAGTCGACGCTTGCGGAAATGTGATATTTATACTGTTAATAGAAAATGTTTATCTTACTAGAAAATTGTAGTTCCGCCAGCACAGAGAAAGAATTACCAGGGCTGCATGGATTCGGTCGGTCGAATGATTTATGAGCTAATGGTTTTTACGCGAGCGTACCGCGGTCAGTACGGAATTCTTCAGCTCGGCAATCGCGCGCTGACACGCTTTTAATTAAGGTGAAATTCGCACGCGACACACTTGGTCGAAACAAAATGCTCGAACATTGGCCAAGATCGATCGCCCCGCGCGGCGGACGTGTGTATCGTGCATCGTTCCAATTTCGAATGTAAATGGGTAGAATATCATGCGGCGTCGCGTATATTTAGATAATCATTCGCGCCGACGAAATGCTTGATTACGCAGCCGACGTCGTTTTTAATGACGGACAAATTGCGGGGCAAACTTGCGGCCGTGGCACTCGCGTTACTTGGCATCGTAACACGCATACGTAACTGTATAATAACATTTCCGATTGATCAGCAACTGGCAGATATCCTTCGATCTGCATGGAAGATCCTTGTCGAGCTAGTGTAATTGCGTTTACTTCTACAATTTCGTGTGCTCTCGTGTTAGACGTGTTCCATATACAGAGTAACTTTTTTTTCTGATAAATTTATACAAGTTAGCGTCTGAAACAATGATGCTCTTCAACGATCGATCATCCACGCGGCATCCAATCGTAGCGTTACCGATACCCGTTGCTGTCCAGATCTATACCTAGCCTTACGATCCCTTGATCGAACAAGTGCACATCCATTCGGATGGAGGAGAGGCGGACACAGACACAGGTTCTTGCTATTGTTACATCACGCCGTTTATCCGGGCACGCAGGTCGGCGCGCGCGTGGTCGTGCGAATGTGGCCAATTATCAGCTGGGCTTAATTAACAATGAGGGCACAAAGCCTCCATGTACGCAGAAGACCAGACTGTGCGCATCGGCGAGTTGATACTCCAGGAACTGCATCCGCTTTCTCGACAGAAACGCCACGCCGATTGCTACTGGTATCCCAGGGTTACCGTCTCTAGTATCCACAGCTTCGCGAGGAATCCGCTCCTACACGTATGATCGATTCTTCTTCTTGGCCGAGTAAGACGATAAGCGGATGGCTGAACCAATGAATTAGCGCAACGTTCTCGTAATGCAATCAGTACTGCAGGTGCAACAAGCGGAACTGATTGCGTAACGGCGTAGACTTGATTTAGCCAATGTCCACGCTCACCGCGCGCTTATTTTCTCGACCGACCTTGCAATAATGGTGAAGTTTGATTGAGGAACACACTCTCTCCTTAACTATTCTTTATTACTTGTAGAAATGATCTTCACTTGTTCACGAAGCGACTCGTCGTGCGAACAAACGAACAAGGCCATGAAAGAGTGCCTCGTGCCACGCTTCGAACCCTGAAGAGAAACTATTACACAGGATCGAACGAGCCTCGAATTGCGTTCTAAAAACTCATGTTAACACGCAACAGATCGCATTAGCGGAAAGGTGTTTAAGGGTATTGTAGAACTGCTGAACTTCAGCTTGATCAAATAATGGAGATGGCAAAAATTTGCCTTGAGAACGTTCTGCTGTAATTCAACCACTGGTTGCCAAATAAATCTTTCCAAATTATCCAGCCAAGTTCTTTGAACCAGAATTTACGTCACGGAGCAATAAACACGTAACTCTAGCTTTTCGCATTCGACAATAAAGCACCCCAGGTGATTTCAATTGCGTGACACACAAGCAGCGCGTTACGCTACAATAATAATTTGCTAGCGTGCGAAGATAATAAATTAGCTCACTTGCAGCGCTTATCGGCGAGCGTCTTGTAATCGGGCATTTGCTCTTCCACGGGGAGGGCATGGGACGGGGATACGAAGTGGAACACGTGGCCGGCAAAGGGGTAAATCGTTGCGGGATTCACGCGCAGGCATTGCAATGGCTATCGCGTGCCTCGCCGTTCGTTTTACTTTTGTCGTGGTCGAACAAAAAGCGGGGAGGACCCGGCACGGGTAGTACGCTCCTCCACGGCGCGGCTTGTCAAAAAGCCACGCGGGAGAGAACGTCCCCTATTTATTATCTCGTTGCCGCGCCGCGATAAATCCCCGTGAATTTACAGCGCTCGAAAAGCGGCGCGGCACGCCGCGAATATTATTATTCACCGCACGTGGCTGTTATTTGGTGTCATTTCGCAGAATCATCGGGGAAGATGTCGATTACGTGATGCTGTATCCTCAGGTGAATTCCGAGAGGGACGCGAAATGGCAAGTTCTAGGGAAATCATCGTCTGATCGACTCGATACTCCTTGTTGCATTCGTCCGGATCTTTGATGAGAAACGTTATCATCAAAGAATTGATTTATTGAATTATTTATTGGGTTAATCTTTGATATCTGATGAAAACTGTTGCTTCTATTTTCATTACAACATTGCCAATCGTATCATATTTCTTTTGTGTCCGTTTTTTTTTTGCTATCAGTCTCCAACGCTGTACGATTTCCGCTTCGATTGCGTAACGTTATTACGTTTCTCGTAATGCCATCCTTCCCTGCACGTCCGTTGCGAGACGGTGAAAAGCTTTAGCCGATCGTCACCTCGATCGACGATGAGAAAAGCAAACGCCACGGCGAATGGAAAGACCTACGGAGTAGAATCTATATGGAAATGATGCGTCGGCTTTAGCTGGCAGGATTTACGAGGGGGTTCTCGGTTCGTAGATATAGAGCCATCGTTGTACGTGAGCGCGTGTAACACCGACTCGAGCTCGAGAAAGAGGCGGCGCTGGGATTTCGCACGACGAACGAAAATTTTGATATCGGCGTTCCGCGGTAAATAAGACGGGCACACCGTGGCGCAGATCGAATCGTAACGATGGGGAAACAGAAAATGGAACAATGCTCCGCGTTATGGCTTGTTTGTTGCTTTCCTACGACCAGATTTTTCTCGTAAAACATGAACCGTCACGTCGGATGACCTCTTTCCGTTTATCCTCGCGCGAAACCGCTGCAGGAATCGATACGAAAGAGCGATTGTTGTATGCCATTTTCATTTACTTCGCACGCATCAATTAATTCTCCTTTGAATAAATATTCCAAATACACTGTCTTCCTTTTTCACGCATCGACACATTCTTCTTTTACGATTATCCTGCCGGTATTCTCGAAAAATTGTCGTTTGAATGATTCAGTGAAGTTTACGTCCAGCAGAGGCCAGGTCTAAATCGAGTTTTCAATTTCATCCAGCGACTTCACGGAGTATCTGGTCCCCCGCGGTCGATCGGCTCGTTCGATGAATTTCAAGCAGCTTCCACGAATTTCTCGACCACGCCGTCGGCCACGTACCTTGCGGATATTAGTCGCGAGCATGCTCGAAGGTGCGGCCAGGTACTGACCACAGTTACGCCGTGCCGCCCCAAATAGAACTTCCCCAATCGGATTTGCACGGGACCGGGAACTTCTGCCCCTTTGCGACGGTTGCATACCTCTTCATTTCTTTCGTTATGTTTCTCTCGATAGTCCGCGCATCGCGACTAGCCGGTATCGGCGAGTGTCTTTCGTACCGCGGTGGTGTGTATCTCGGGTGATGCGTAAGGAGGAATCGAATCGTCACGAATAATCGGTAAAATATGAAACGTACAAATCGTTTACCGACTTGAACATTTCGCGGTGCCGAATTTGTTTCCCTTTTCGCGGGACAACTTTTCTGCCACGATTACCCACATTCATCTCCACTCTTCGGCGCTTGCACTCTCTAACCCCTTCATATATCCTCCACCGCTTCTCTTTCTTCCCGTAACCGTGTTTATACGCTTCCCGCCCCGGCCTTGCCGCGAAAACTTGATCGCCCCGCAGCGTAGAACGAAGTTCGGGAATTTCGAACCGCGGGCAGCGAGTTCCGTGGACTTTTCGCACTTCGTGCAATGGCACGTGTGGCGTCGGGTCGATTTAGAATACAAGCCGCGCGGTGCGTCGATCGCGCACCATGTTCTTCGTTGCGAACTTTCGGCATAATATTCAGTTTCGCGGCTCGAGACGCTGCAACGAACTTCCGCGGACACACGTGCGTGCGTTCCGGCGGTAGACGATGATAGACATTTAAATGAGAAGCCTCCGGTGACGGGGAACAGCGACTGTGCTGAAGTATCGATTTATGTTAACGGAGCTCGATTTTCTTCTATCCCGAAGAGTTTCCAGGCGGCGGCGGCGGCTTCGTTTAATTCCCTTTAATTGAAGTTCATTATCGTTTCTACCTCGATACGCTGTATTCTCTTAGATACTGATCACGCTGATAACATGTGATCCGGTCTATCGGATTTGCCGATAAATATTTTATATCTCTAGACAAATATTTGTTATTAATAAACAGATGTACGCATTTCAAAGAATCAGCCACTGCAATTAACTTGGCAAACCATAAGAATTGTTCTATAAATCTAGTTTGCGGAAACTACGTACCGTCCCATACACTACTTGTCTTTACCACAACCTGCGTCCCTATACTTTAAACCAGCTAACCCTTTCTAAACAAGCACAGCTTGTAAAGCATACGGCTCACGCTATAGTTCATCTTCCGCCGTCTCTCCAAACATACAGCCTTGCAAAATGTGATCAAACATCTTCGCTGAACCTTTGCCCCGAGGAGCGGGACGATGTGATCGCAACCCTGCTCGTATTTACCCTCTCCCGGTTCAAAGATCGTCAGGTGCCATCGAGGCGGTTCCAATCATGGTCGTGAAGCGAAGAAATAATTATCTCCGTGTCGCAACGTCATCAGAAAATCAACGGGGGTCAATCTCGACTCGTCCGCTTGTAAGGAGCTTAATACGGGACGCGCGCGCGGGGGAATCTTACGAGATGCAACTCTGCGGCTTCGGCAAGAGAAGGGCCCTCGAAAGGTCGACCCTTGACTGCACTCGTTGCGGAGGGGAGGGCGAGTCCAAGCCGGAAGGAGTGGTTGGCCAGGCATGAAGTTCTTGTCTCCGTCGCTGGAGTGCACTTCCGGCCGCCTCGCGGCATGCAAATATTGACTACGTGCTGCCCTTCCTCGCCCAAACCCTTCTCCGGCCCCGCGCCCCCGACCCCGCGCGTTGTTTCTTTTTTCACCCTTCTTTTTTTTTCTTTTTTCGCCGGTGCACTCGAAACGACGCGGTCCGCCGGGGAAAAGTCATAACCGTAATTGCGCGGTCGGGCTTCCGCGATCATTTGCGCCGGGACCGTGGAAAATCTCACGGAAGAATGGCGTGACACCGGCGACCGTGTATTTACGTTCACCGGCGGGGACGGACGGGGGCTGCTCTCGATCGATTCCGCGCGGGCAGATCGTCGTGCGCGATTGCGTGAGAAATTACGGTGTGGTTTCAAGCGGCGCGCGTTAGCGTACCGCTCGAAGCAAGTATGTAAGCAGTTACTGGCGAGTCTGTTGATAATTGCAATAAAATATGGAGTGCAACGTTGCTTGCCGCGGTATCAGTTCTACGATTGAACGGGTCCATTCGATCGGTCATTTTAACAAACCGCCGGGGAATCAGAAGTCACTTAAACTAATATCATTATTATTACCTACTAAGTGACTAAGAAAGAGGCGCGTTGCCTGCCGACGCGTCGCCGGCAGTCTACAAGCCCGAACGGGGTGCGAATAGGTCGAGTGTGTCACGGAATAAATGGAGGGTCCGATGGAAGGAAGGGATCGCCGCAGCAGACGGGCGTAACGAGGAGAAAATCACGACGGAGGGTTGCACAGTATCCGACAGTCGGACCGCACATTGTTATCTCCGCGATCCCTCGACTTCTTCATCTTTCCCACGTCCTCTTCGGGGTGGCTGCAGCCACCCCCTGAAGAAGCCGGAGAAATAACGTATAAACCGCACATATCCAATCTAGCGGCAAATCCGAGGCGCGGCATGAAAAGCCTGCCAGGGGGAAAAGGAAACTCGACGCGGAAAGAACGAAGACATCCGGATTGCCGTAAAAAAAGATACGCTCTGTCGGCCCGTCATTTTCTGAAATAGCAGCGAACGATGCATGCGAGCCTTTCTTAAATTTCGAAGCAAAGCAGTCTCTCCAATGGAGGCATACGTAAATTATGAAAGCTCAGTGGTTCTCTTGAATGGAGATGAAAGTACGATAATGCAATTAACGCATGAAACGCGTTTCATTAAGGTATACATAGAAAATAAAAGTGTTTCGTAAGAAAATTTCAATAACGATCAGGCTACCGTTTGTAGTACCTCGACGGTGGCCAGGTGTCGGTTCTTAGCCTGACCCGCAATTACGACGGCCCCATCTAATTAACGTAATATATTACTAACCGCGCCGTACTAATCTCGTTTAAATTACTCAGGCTTGGACGCGCGAACAAAGGAACCGCTTCGATAATTCATAATTACCCATAGGCCTGCTACTTTCGGCGTTGGTTACTCCTAATTCATTCTCGCCTAATGGACGCGCTCACGCGCGGCAAACTTCCGCGTGAACTTTTCTTTTAACGCCGCCACTATCATCCCTGCTCTAATCTCGTCGAAATTCCGCGACGTGTACTGTATCGTGAGGGTAAGTTTAATGCATCCGAAAAGGGTCAAACTTCGGCTTGTACTTCGCAGACCACTTCGCCCCTGTCCGCAAAACGCCGCGGGGTTCCTCTCCCTCTACCCTTCCGCCCCGTTCTCCTTCTGTCACTGTTGGTCCCTCTCGTTACGTCACACAGGCTCGACCCAATTCCTCGTTACCGGTACAGTACTCTCTACGGTCTTCGATTCCGAAACTTGTAGGGGCGTTGCGCCTCTCGAGCAGGACGAAACTTTCGGCCCCTTCTGGAAACTTGGACAGCGAAAATGGTGGCCGCCACTTACACGCTACCGGTAGTTCCTACTTCCGGAACCGGCTCCCGAGAAGAAGGTTCAACGGTGTCTCCACAGGCCTCTCATTACGGTCTTCCGTCTAATCAACTTTAATCTCGAGATTGGGGCCCGTACTTGATTGTTGTTTCTTATGGAATATTATTTGAAGGAGCCTCGGCTCGCACGGCACGGCGAACGATTTTTCATTCAGAAAATAGTCGTTTCAACTGTCGAATGTTTTGTCTCCCACCATAATTTCTTTCGGGATACAACGATTTTAGTTACATGTTTCACCCGCCCGGGGAAAACGTCAAGTGCGACGGCACAGTCGTTTGGAAAACGTTCAACACGAATCCCGTGATAGTGGTCGGAAAGTGGATTTACGTTAGAAGATAGACCCAGTAATCTTATTGGCCACTTCACACTTTGTCCGTTTCGTTGCTCTTCTCTTTGCCCCTTCGACGAACAGCCAATCAATGCTTCTGGGTCAGCCTTTTTCTTTTTCGATCCTCATTTTCTACCGTTTCGTTCCTCCCGCTTCTCTTTCCATTCCCGTTACTTCCTATGCCCCGGGGCCACGTTGGGTACGGACGGTGGATCGTCGACAAAATGATCATTTTTCGGCGTCGAATGCTCACCGCTTCAGTCGCCGCCGGCAAGTACGGTTTGTACTAAAATCAGTCCGACTAAGCACTACGCAATCCGCTTAACGCTCCACGCAAAGTAATGATGCCGGGCGGGCGCATGTAATTAAGTCGTATCGCTCTTTCAATCGACATCCTTGTATCGTGGATGATATAAATCTGCCCGGTCCTTAACACGCCTGGTTTCAATTATTTTCGTGTTGCCACAATTGCGTGCCGCTAATCCTCCCTGTGGGGCTTACGCAAATAAGTTACGCAATCCGACCAAGATCGCCAAAGTATCCAGTAGACGGAGCTATTTCGTGCCGCCGTGCTCGTTCAATTCCTTCACCAACGAGTTCCATTTAGGATTTGTTCTGAAGGGATAGGAGATCGTAGGAAATCGAGATTGGAGGGCGCAGAGCTAAGATTAGTTTCGCAATGTCTTGCGTTATTTCATAAATTAATGTAACATCGTATCATTTAAGAATAACACTTGAAATCTGACAAACTACGATTCCATTCGTGGAAAAAGTTTCAGGTTTATGGTGCTCTTTTTTCGCTTAACAGAGGCTAATGCTCGGAGCGATGGAAAATTGCTACAAATGGAAAATAAAATCGAGCGGCTCTGGCGTTTGTATAAATTGTTTTTATCGTTTTCATGTTCAGAATTTATTCGTGAACTGTGGCAGCCACACATTGCGATACGTAGATATAGGTCGTACAGCGTTATTGTTTCTGTTTTTACTTTTTATTTCACTGAAATTAAGATACACGCGTGTGCACGTATCCACGAAAACAGTTGTATGTTACCTTTTTTATACTATTTCGTTCTCTTCCGGGCGGCATGGAAACGAAACAGCAATTTCCCATCGACTATAGACGAATCGAGTATCGTTGCCTTTTTTTGTTATCGAGATTGTGCAAATCTTTTCACGCTCACCTTCAATTTTTGGTGTGCAAATAACGCTCAGTTTATTTACTTAATCTGTTGGCAACTTATCTCTTGGCAGCCTTTCTACTCGCCCCTTCTTTCCAATACTTTCCCATCTCATTGCTTTTTAATATCACTATCGGGCTAGTTGCGCCGGCCGTCTGACAAAGGCCTGTTCACCCGTACTACTTGTTCGCAAACATTCAGCCCGTGAGCCGGCTCTCGTGTACGGTGCACGCGCATCCGTCGCGGCGGGACGGAACGTGTTCGTTGGTCCCTGGGGCACGATAATTCAGCAGAAAAACCGCGAAACGTTCGTTCGTCCGGCGTTAATTCCCGAAAGCGTTGCGTTCATTCTGCGAGCGAATTTGCATAAAACTTTAGGATGCCCCTCGATAATTCGAACGACACACGCTCGCGTGTACGATCAGCCGGCTCCAACGCTTTCATCCATGCTCCCGGAGAACGATGCGTTCCCCTTATTTCACCGACAGTTTTTCCTCCCGTTACACTTCACGTAGCAACGAGCAAATTTGGCCGCGTGGCAACCGAATGGGGGAATAAAAAGGGATGGATGGTAGGGGTGGTAGTTTCGACAGACGAAAGCGTCGCCCACTTCAAGCGACGCCGCTTATTGAAAGCCACATTTGTTCCGGCCCCGTTCGCCCGTTGTTACCGCTTTCCACGTACATTCAGCGCTTTTTTTTCCGCCTTTTATTCTCAGGCGCGCATGCAATTTCGCAGTGTCTACGCCGAGGCTGATTTCGCTGGGGGTTGGTGCTTGTCGCTGCCGCGATAGAAGGAATTCAAAATGTTTCCATCGGGTGGGGAGGGATTTAATATTGAATGTATAGGGAACGGTTTGCCGTTGAATCGCGATACTGAAATTTTGAGAGCTACGATGAAGGGAGAAATAAAATGCGAGCGGCTAAGAGTGCGCTGTTAAAAAAAAAAAACAACATAAGTTACACGTACACGCGTATTCTGTACACGGTTCTTTCTTTCAATTATTCTCCAGGGCGATTCACCGAGGGACAGAAACAAAAGTGTATCCCAGGGAAACTGGTACAGCTCAAAGCTACCACGAGCCCGACGAACATATTAATTTTTGAGAATAGTAAAAAAAAAATTCTGCGAACCAGTAGGAAGGTTCTTTGCAAATTGCAGTGGCCCTGCGACGATGCTTGTACGCCGCAGTCCGAAAGGAGAAACAACAATGGTTACAGCCTGGCACGGCGTACAGGGGGCCCACACGTTCGTTTGTTTTAATTCCTCGGCTTCTAATTAAACCACAACTACCGGCAAAAAAAAAAGAGGAACGAAATAGGCGGTGGGAGGGCAGCAAGGAGAGAACCTCGTGCAGGCATTTTTCCGTACGTTCCCCCCGTTCTACGAACGGCGACAGAAACGAAAATGGTTGGACCAGGTGAAGTACGGGGACAGATGCGCGCCGACAACGAAAGAACGAAGGGAGAAATGCGAAAAAAAAGGGAAAAGCACGAAACGCTGGGAGGGAGATTTAATTCCAGCGGAATTGGAATAATTACGAGACACGCGACATCCGGCCAACGATTTTTTCTTCTATCGGTCCTCGAGGAAATATCCGTCATCGAGCGTCACTCGATGTTCTCGTAGTTTCACGACAATTTCGTAAATAATTATTGTACGAAAGACAAAGCGGCCGCCGAGTGGCTCTCGTGTTTCTCCCAGAATCCAATTCCATGCCGCCTCTTTCAAATCCCTTTGTCGCTCACGATAATCCCTCGGTAGACGTGGTCGAGTTGACGATGTTTCTACCCCTACCGTCATCCCTCCGCGTCTGGCCACCCACCGGTTCGCTCCCGGTTGTTCATCGTTCGCTGTTCGCCTCCTCGTCCCTCGCATCCCGTTTCGCTCGTTTCGAAATTCTATTACCTCATCCGCTTATAGCACTCGCGTACTCGTTCCTTTTTTCCCTCCCGACAAGGCGGTGGTTTAGAGGGCGGGAGGAAAACGCGACCGAGTTAATGAAAGATTACGACCAACTTTAATTCCGATTATATGTCCGTGATATAAGTAAAGCTGCGGAAATTTGATTTTCATTTTTCCGCGCGATTTATTCGCCAACAAGCTTGCCACTTGTTTCTGTGTATGTGTAGCCATGATCGAATCGTGACAAGTAATTGCAACGATTGGTTTTCGTAAATGAATGCGGAGGTAATCGAGTAACTTGGGAAATTAATCATATTTCGCTGGCAATTTTGTTACGAAAAATGCGACAAATGTGAGAATTACTGCGGCGTACGTTCTGACTGACGCACAGTCATCCGTTTGGATTACACTATCCGGCTATTGAATGCGTTATTGAATTCTATCCTATGTTTCCGAACCGATTTGGAGCTGAACGCGTTTTGTACGAGATTCTTTTACAATTTCTCTCTGCGTTTGAAAAATGAATCCATTTAAAAAGAGCCGCTGCATGAAAACGTTTCATAAATAATTTCTGTATCCGTAATACTTCGAGCGGTCGCTTTTCGATTAAGTGATATCTTATGGACGCGGAAATTACATCGCGACTGTCTCGTTTTTCCTGTTTGCTATTCTAAAAGTCCGAAAGCAAATAAATCAGTTTATGAAATAACGTCATGAATCATTTATACTTTAAGTTCAAGTATTTAGTATTTTCTCCTTGGACAGGGAAGAGAATAATTTCGTTAAAAAATTATTTTCATCCACTCGAGACAAATATTTCTGCCCACCCTTCGAATGATTGTACCTAGATATTTCGCACTCTTGGCTTCTGTACGAAGAGTGGTAAAGCTGACGAAGGCGGAAGGAAAACGGTGTTCAAGATAAGTAACGTTTTATGCGGGCCTTACTTGTAAATGAAGGATAAAGAGAAAGATTTGAGGGAAAATGAGACTCGAGGATATTAGTCTTGCGAGAGGATTGCAAGTACATTTCAATCTTGCTGGAATCTGCCTTAAATACTAAACGATGATTGGAGGAACGAAAATCTCAGATCTCCTTGCTTCTATTACGGCTCTGCTAGGTAGATTATTTTATCCCGGACAATAACGCAGCCGTATCACAGATCATTTTAAACCGAATTAAATTCGTGATACAGATTCGATAATAAGCAACGGTTAACTGAAAGGATTTTACTTTTCCATTAAATTCCCGTTGCTACATGTAAATCCAACATAGGCGGTGAAATAAAAATGCAACAAGGCAATTAATTTCCTCATTACGTGCAGCTCGTTTCCAGCTCCATTAAATACAGGTGTAATTTCCATAAATTAACTATTCACGTCGCAAAGATGTAGCAATAGCTTTTTGCGAATTCAGGAACATTACCAAAGGATCCTTTAAAATCCGCAACGGGGTGTGGCGATTGCATATGAAACGAAGGCGACAAAGAAGAAGAAAAAAAAGAAGGCAACGGTAACCCTGTCTCGGAAGTAAAGGGAGAGAGCCGGCTCCTCTTTATTCCGCCAAAGGATCCCCTAATCTCTTAGAACGGTACGAACGTAACGCCTTTAGCTGTGCTGGCAGTCGTTTCTCCCACGTCTCATCCTTCCTCGTTTCTACGGCTAATACAAGTCGAAGGGGGTTGAAGGCTGTTATAGGTCGTGGCCCTGCTCCTCCTTGGGACTTGTAGGATTACCAGCGTGCAGCCTAATCAGCCAGATTGGCTGCAATTTACCGACCTTATCTCGCTACGTCCCACAGCTCTCCTCTCCGTTCTTCCGGCCCCGGGAACGACGTTCGCGAACGAACTTTCGCGTCCCCTTTCCCTGCCCCATGCTTCCCTATTTTCTTGCAGCGCTGTCGAATCGAAGCACGCGTTCCAACAAATTTGGTATCGGGCGAATGATACATGGAAATTGGGAAATTCATCCAACGTGGACCTTTTGTGTGAGAGAATTTTTTTTTCTTTTTTTTTTGAGGCGAGCAGCTTTGGAAGAAATTGTGAAATGTAGAAGTTGCTAGATACATTTTTTGATATTAAATGGAAATTTTTGTCAGCGTGCTTCGGATATTTTTCTACTTTTATAAAATTGATAATTGTACTCAATATTTGAATAGGCGTATTGTTATGGTCTATTACAAAGACGTCCCTTAAAGGGGCGTAAATTTGCGTAATAATCATCATCGTCCCGTTACACGCTACTCGAGAACTAATCATCCAGACTGTCTCCACGATTTGTCGTCCTTATCTCGGTACATTTCGCGATCTCGATCTATTTCTGCCGGTGCCATGGGGAAGCCAGCTTCACGCATTACTGAAAATGGGCTTTTCGAAAGAATACCTCTTCCGTTTCCCTCCCCTTCCCCGCTCGTCCTTCCCTACCGAACGTTCCTCTGCCGCACAATGTACGTAAATCTTCCCTTGCCCCCGTGTCCCCTTTGTCACCGGTGCACGGAAAATCTTCGGGGTGAAATTGCAGTCTTGGAGCACGGAAAAAAAAAGGAGAATTTGAATAGATCCTTCTTATCATTCCCGAACCTATTCCCCTGTCGTAACTCCCTTCACTCCGATAGCAGTAAGATTACAACTTTAACAAAATGCAGTATTGAGATAATTCTGAGGCAAATTCAATTTCGCTTTCCGATATACCATTAAAGTGAAGATTGAACTGTTAATAGTCGCGTGAATATAAAACAGACTTGAAACAGTACTCCCGCGTACACGCGTATCCATTAATCTCCTACATTATGATCGAAGTGTTACAGTAAAAAAAAAAAGGAACAGTATAGTTAACACAAATGACAAATGCAATGCAACAGTAATGTTATATTGTTAGATGAACACTCACCGGCGTTATTACTGGCGAAATTTAGATCCTTACCTGTAACAGAGGAAGCAGTGTTTATTAAATATGATCGAACGTCGTCAAGGATCGTATGGGGTATAGCGCTGACATCGATTCACAGCCGTGATACCAGACGCAACGTATTGCATTAGAAGAGAACGTCATTCCGCGCGACTAATTAATTCTCCGCGCAGCATATATAAATTAACCAACGATGAAGTTATCTGGAGCGAACACGAAAACACTTTCAAGTATATTAATAACGAGAAAGGGATTCGCGTGACGCGTTGAAAGTCGTTGAAACGTGATGCACTTCTATCGTGATCGCGAGAAACGAGATTCCTTAATTGCCACTATATTAATTAAACGGTATTCGAACGTTTGTAGAATCATTTCCAAGACATCTGACAGTACCTACGTGTATTTCATCGGCACGGATATAACATTTATTCTGATTTGAATTGACGAGGGAAGTTGCTGTAACGTTTCTCTTGCCTTTGGAAATAAACAGTTTGATAGACGGAATATGAATTAATCGATACGTACGTATAATTGAACGAGATGTCTGAACCTTTTAACTTCATTTATCACCAAACAGCTTTCAGTATTTATTCCGATAACATGAATGTCGAGTATCTTGGCCTTTCGTGCAGTAATTGCAATTGACGTATCATAAATTCGTGAGATAGAGAGTTGCTGGCCTTAATGATCATCAGATATTCGGGTCAAGTTTTCCAACCGCAATAATTCAATATAGCAAATATGTAGATCATGCGATGTGACATTCACTGTATAAATTATTATCTCATTACAATAGACCGCGATATAATGCAGTAAATAATTAATAATTTAATGAAATTGTACTATTTCATTGAACTATGCTCCAAATTGCGATACAG
The DNA here is from genome assembly GCA_023838395.1 of Holcopasites calliopsidis. Lineage (NCBI taxonomy): Eukaryota > Metazoa > Arthropoda > Insecta > Hymenoptera > Apidae > Holcopasites > Holcopasites calliopsidis. The sequence goes on from JALHAQ010000003.1 coordinate 3,589,389, forward strand.
TCGTCTAATCAGCAAAGTTTAGAGAAAACTATAAACCCTCAAATATTTCTAAAAAGTTCCAATACAAGCTCGCAAGCATTTAACTGAAATATATAAATGTATAACTGAAATAAATAATTAATTATTACTCGTCCCTTCTAGTTAGGTTCGATTCCTCTGCAATCAACTAGCGACATAAATTGCACAAGGCGAGGTTGACATTATTTTGTTTAATAAAACGTCTCGTGAAAACGACGAGAGATGAGTATTTCCCTGTGCAGCGGCGTTCGCGTTTAATAAGAAAAAATGTCAGATCAGACGTCGGTATTTCCCGTCGTTTGCCAGATATTAAACCCAAGCGTTCCGATTCAACGATAATGTTTTATGCGAAAACGAAATTCCGTCCCGGGGGCGACTCCGATGCCGTCAACATTTTCTGGTATTCCCGTCTCGTCCGTGGCTGGTGAATTTTTTCGGGCACGACGATTGGCAGGCTCGCTGGTTACGAACTCTCTTTTATCTGCCGCCGAAAAAAAATCTCATCTTTTGTTCGGCCTGGACGTGCACGGTGTCCCGAGAGAAAATTCTGGGGTCGAGAGAGTGAATGTTGTGGATCGTTCTCGGTAAAGAATGTTGCATTTGCCAATATAATTAACGCAGGAAACGATAAATTGCGACATTGTAACAATGATTGTTAGCAACTTTTTTTATGTAAACGGGGAATGCGATATTTGAGATCTTGCCAACCCTTTCGCGTATCAAGGCGTTCGTCCAAAACTTTGAAGCTCATCAATAAATGACGCGTGCATTTTCTACCTTCGCATGGCCCTTTTAATCGTGCTTTCGGGGTATTCGAATAATTGCAAACTCCGTTGCGGCAGCCTGAGTTGTTCGTACGATGGAGAATCAACTTGAGAAGTGGCGTGTGTTGAAGTTAAATAAAGCGGCGGAGTCGATACTTGTACTCGGCGGGAAAATTGTTTGTCGGAGCCAGTTACGAAGTAATATCGCTGATTAAAACCCGGCTTCGATCAATTGCACGTGTCTCGAGTGCTCTATGTTGGTAGTTACTATAAGTGTATCATCCACACAGCGTTCTTCGTCTTGATTGAACTTTGTATATTAATTGTTCGTGTTGTTGAAATAATTCGCCAATCCAGCAAAGTGCTCGGGGGATCAAGCGAACGATATTCTCGCGAAACGATATTCATGGAGGGGCGGTTAAAAACTCCAGGAAAAAGAAAGAGCGAGATTGAAGGGGGCGTGGAAGATGAAAGTTACAGGAGAGGCGATGGCGTAAACAGCACTCTGTATCCTTTTCTTCTCACCTTCGTCGAGCAACCCTCTGGAAGAATTTAAGTTCACTTCGATCCTGAAGACCTTTCTTTTTACATCCCACCCACCTTCGATCATTCGAACGCGGCATTTCTTTCTCACTAGCATGAACCCTTCTAGGATTAATGACTACGACGCGGGGTAGACGGTATAAAAGCGTACGATTGCTACGCATAAATGGGGTTCGTTCTTTGAAGTAACCTCAGATGAATGTGTTACTTGTCGATGCATATGTGAGACATAAAAATTTCATTACTAAATCACCGATTAAATCAATCGCCACGTATAAATTCATTCGAAAATAATGCTCACTTTATAAATATTTGGCTGTTAAATTACATTTTGCAATTCTGAAGGCTCGATGGCTCACGAAACGCGGCAAACGTATTGTCCAAATAAACGGTGTATAACAGTAAAATGTGTTTGCAAATATTATCGGTGGCGATATGTTATCGTTCCAAAAGGAAGAACAATCGCGCCCGATCAAATGGTGTCTGTTTAAAAGCAAAAATACGGGATCGTATTATTCGGTGTTGAATAAACGGCTGTCGAGTCTGGACCACAAAGGGGGTGGCGTTCCAGAAAGGATTCCACAAAAGGAAGAAATGTGTCCCCCGTCCAGGAATCCAGGCCGAAGGTCGGGAAGGAGTAGGACGGTGGGAGAAGTTAGCAGGGGGTTGAACGGTGCTCACAGGGGTGGAAAACTGAAAAATAGTTGGCACCCGTTGCCATGGCCACTAAGTACTCGGCAGTCTCCACGAAGTTCCACCAGTACACCACCGTATCCTCTTTCGTCTTCCTTATCCATACATTTTAAATGGATGAATTATTATTACTTCCTCCAGATATTGTTAGAAGGAACCACAGGGGCGCTATTCAGTTATGGCTGCAGAGAAGAAGAGAGGTAAATAATTTAGAAGAACAGAAATGAAAGGGGACAGAGAAGTAGTCCGTTTTGGCAAGATCGTGTATTTTGACGATGATGGAATTGTACGCGTTTTATATTTAAAGATTTCTGTCGCGGATTGAATAGAAATTTCCCGGAAATCACGTGCATTTAATACCATTACCGATTTCACACGTGCAATTCGACACGACGGGTTGCAATGTTTAATTCACTCTCTTGTTTTTTTGTTCCTCTCCGACTTTACATTTCCAACATGAAAATTGTTGGAATATTGGAACGCTCTTCCCTAAACAATTCAGTAATTGTTCATTTCAGATCGTTATACTTTTTAACGCGGTCCACATGTGTGCTCAGTGCGTAATAATTCAAGAACGCTAAAGTAAATTTAAAAATTGAAACAGCCGATTCGTTTTGCAACTTTTCGAATGGTTGAAACGCGTGCAGAAAGGAAGTGCATAATGTATATATAAATGTATTATGCATAAAAGCAGCGTTAGCATTCAGCCGAATGCGAACTTCTTTGATACGGATGACGGCTTTGTGAAAAATTGAACATCTTTGGTACCTACTGTTCTCTGTTGACGAAAGACGAGATGGTTTGTGGGTCGCGTAGAACTCTGCTATTCGTTAAAAGTGAAATGTGTTATCGCGGACGCGCGAATTGTTGCGGGTAATGCTAAAAATATGTCATTTTCGACGGTGAACTCTTTGAAAATCCGAGGATATTTTTTAATAGCAGTGAACTAGGAATTCCACATTTTATGCTGCATTTGTCATGAAACTTTGATAGGCACTCACTAAGACTGAAAGCTTATGACATGAATGAAACTGTATAATAAGAACGAAATATTTTTGTTGTTCGTAATTACTTGGCCCATTCTGAGGAAGTGTTCAACAGACTGTATTAATAACTGTGTAATCTTTATATCAGCCAGAATAATCTTGATGCGCAAATCGAGTAATAAAATATACGACGTTAGAGAGTAAGCAATTTTTTTCGAGAAGTCCACTTCGTGGCGATTCCTTGAAATATTTTGTTCCACCTTCAGATTTTACAACTCATTCTCGAATTATTGTATTTCGTGTCAGCAGCCATGAGCTAACAGCGGCACGGTGCTATCTTTCAGCCGATCGTGTAATTGAAGAGCTGGTTTCGCTGGAGATTTCTATCTTCTTCAAGTTCTCGATTAGAACTTCGCGATCTTGTTCCAGCCGTCCTTCTACCGAACCGTTGATCGATATTTCGTACACGACGAGTGAATATCCTTCGTTCTCCAGATAGGATGGGCGGAATACCCGGAATTGCTCAACTTCGATTATTACATCGAGCACTCATTGTTCCCGGGAATTTTCCAGCGAGGGTTCACCGCACTGTTTTCTCTCGTTACGTCGGAATGCTCCCTTCTCCAAAGGGAAAACACGAGCCACGAATGTGCCGAACCCACGGGGGCACGTGTTGAAACGAGACCAATGCGGGAAAAGGGTGGAAACGGTATAAAACGGAGGAAGACAGAAACGCGCGGAGAGGAACGGAGATAGAAGTCCAGTTAAGGCAAGCACTCTCCGCTTCTCTGCTTGAATGCTCGTACTTCACGACTTCGTTAAGCCGAGCAGTTGGACTTTGCACTCGACGCAGCGGGCCCCAACAAATAACTGCATCGAGACCTCGCGACGGCTATTTTCCCTTGGACGACTACTTGCCGGTAGAACGCCTGTTTCCTGCCTGCTTGCGAATACAATTCGGGGAACGAGCCGCAGATTACCATTTCGACGCTCCTCCATCAACAACTTCGCGACCGTAAAACTGTCCGTGTCGAGTCAGTACGGTGCTGAAATCGTTGCTCGATTAATGCATGCAACGAGGCGGGCGAACGGGCCACGAACGGCCGTGCAGTCGTGCGTTATAGGAAAAGCCGCGCTTCTTTAAGGGCAAGTAAAGGGAAACGGAGTGCGAGTCAAGAACGGCTTTGTCTCGATGGACGACATAGGATGAAATCTAATTCTTGTAAAAGAACATAATCAATTTTCAGCGAAGAATTACTTAATTCGCAACGAAGTATCGCTTCCCTTATGCCAGAGACATGGATGTGCAATATAGCCGGTTGTGGGAATACATGAATGTATGTTCAAGGTAATAAAGTAATTTTCATTCTTTACGAATCTGGCAGGGAGTAAAGAGTCGTTATTGTGCAACATATATGCATGAGATGTCGACGCAAAGGTGGAAGCAAATGGGTGTAAGAAAAGGCATTCGTAACGCGCTCCAACTCAAGAAATGAAAATTTACACATTCATACCGCTGGCAGATAGGGGACGAGACATTCTATATGATTTAAATTTGATTTAAATTTCGATTGGGCTTTGGACAAATAAGAGTAGCGAATGTCTACTATCAGCTACTTAACGCTAATGGTAATAATAGGTTCATAAAAAGTCATAACCCCCACGCGAAACTTTATACTGAAACGCAGATTTTACATTGCTGCACAGCCCATGCAGCTGTACATACGTGGATTGCAGTAGCGTCTGTTAAGTTTACAGCGCCACATAAATGACATGCAAAAAGAAAAGTATTAATTTCCATACGGTCCGAGCAACGGCTTGAAACAGCGACTGATCGATAAGGGATCGAGCGATGACCGTAAAAGTCGCGGACTAATCTGTGCCTGTCGCGGAGGTTTGCGGTATCGAAAACTTGCAGAGGATCGGCGCCGGCACATGAACAAAATCCATTTTGTCGGCGGGGTCATATTCGCGCGTCGAGATAAATCACGGGCCGCGAGCCGTTCTTAGATGCCCGCAATTTGCTGTCTGCAGGCGTTGCCGAAGTGTAATAAATAGCAGCACCGCGCCGTATGGAAATGAGACGGATATTAAGTTATGACCGATCGTTTGTCTTATCGTTCGCGCGAGATTAAACCTCGGAAACTTCGAAGGCGGCTGAGCGAAAGCGCGAGGCCGGATACAAGTACATCGTGCGAAAAACATTCCTGCCACCTTCGTTTCTGTCGTCCTACATGGAACGCAAACACTCGTTAATGCGTTACGTAATCAGTCAGTGACTTTAATACGTAATTAATTGTATTCGGGTCGCGTGATTCATCGAAATTTTTCACTAACCCTCGTATTGTTCAAAATTACCGCTTCATTTCTCAATGAAGCTTCCCAAGATCAAGGGGACGATCATGATTATCGGTCACGCTGTGGGCGATAATTCTTTGAAGCATCACAACTTTCCATGATCCACCCTCGAATGGTCTGAAACGCTGTCCGGAGAAACGATACGAGCCATTGTCGCCCACGAACGAGCCAACCCTGGGAGGCGAAAGCATTTAGGTAAAAAATTGTCGGGAAGAAGAGAGGTGCTTTATCCTGGCGCGACGCGCGACGCCGGGCGCCGTAGCGCGCGGGATATGGTCCGGGGAACGGATGGGTATCTCGCCGCAAATAAGGGATAGGAAAAATGTATTTTCTCAAAAATTATTCTCAGCCCCGTCTCCGTTTTTCTTTCGCGCACACCCGCGCGGGCTACGTCGCTCCTTATTTCTCGCCGGTTCTCTTTCGGCCGTTAGCTTCGGCTGGTCGACGTTCGAGCCAGGCCTCCAGCAAGAAGGACGATTCCGTCGGCCACGAATCTTCCGTCGTTCCCTTTATCCAGCCCGATAAATCCTCACAACGGCGGACCGGCGGGCAGGAAGGAAATTTTCACAGCCAAGCCATCGGATCAGCGGATCTACGTGCACGTTGGCTGAAATGATATTTCAATCCGCCGGCAGAACTTCACTCCCCCTTAAGCCCGCTAATGCCGCAGATGATTGATACTAATAGAAACGTGCTCTGCTGGAGTCTATAAGCAAATGGAACACAAGCTTTGTGCCTGGAACACGAAGAGGGGGGGAGAAGCATGGACGAGGAATAGCGTAGAGAGATTTTTCCTAATAATCCCTTTGCTTCCCTTGATGTACACACGTCTTCTCAGGCGCATCCCTATCCTGGCTGCAATCAAGCGAGGGAGATGGTAGTTTAGATTTCGGAAATGCCAGAGTCCTCCTTAATCCCACGCGCCGTTGGTTGTCTAGATTATTCGCCGCCACCCACTTTCCACCCTTTCGCCATTGCACGTTCGGGAGCTCTGTCCCCCCCCCCCCCCCCCCGTCGAAACGACCAAGATCCTTGGTTCGAGCCACCACGGGCCGACATTTTCGTGGCTGATTTAGAGCCACTAATCTCGGTCCAGCAGCATCCCGATGCTGCTCCGCTTCGGCCACGTCACGGGGACAGGGAGGAGTAAAACGAGCCTGGCTCGTGTGACGTGATCGTCGGTGCAACGAGAGACGCGAACGGATTTGCGAAAGGGCTGGCCAGCATAGCGGACCATCGCCCGAGCCTTTCGGATCGATTCTTATCCTTCTAGAATACGCCGCACGTATGCAGGAATACCGTGGCACCATTTTCCAATAATATATCCCACTAGCTGGGACCGGACTTTAATCTTGTCAGTCTTGGACGATGATGTAGAACCATGCGGCTCCACGTGAAACTATGTTCCACGGACTGCGCCGGGCGGACGAAGGGAAAGGGGGGTGATTAACAGCTACCAGAGTGGGTGGAATGAAATCGGAGAATCTAGGTGGGGGATACGTGACAGGGGAAGAGTGCATTCCATTGAAGCGACAGCGATGCGTCCCTTCCTTCTTTTGCGCCATCCCTCCACGCAGCCAAAATTCCCGTCAGACCGGGGGACACTGGGAATTGTTGGCGTAATATCGGAAACCGATAGCGGCACAGATGAGGATCGCACAAAACTATCGTTATTAGATATTTCTTAGACTGTACGAGCTATTTCCCGTTCGAAAAGCCGGGAAAATTGCAATCATAATCAACGATTTTCCTGAAACTCGGTTCCGTTTATGCTATCCGAGTATCGAAACGTATGAGATTTTATTGAAATTTAGGTATGATTGAATAGAAATAGAAATCATTCAATCACGATCACCTATTCTATTCCAACTCTTTCAGACGCTACCCTTTCCAATCAGAAAATGATCGAAGGATCCAGTCAAACAAGAGTATACTTAAATCTCCTGGAAAGCAGAGGATTTTAAAATCTCCGCTTTTCGCCATCCTCCGTTTCATCGAAGCCCTCTAAATAACCGTCGGAGGATGTCAGTAGTACTCTGAACTTCTAATATTCTCGTTATACGCCCCGGCTCGTAACCAAGTAGTAGCGGGGACGATATCAAGACGCGGTCGCATCGTTCCCTGGCTCTGAGATTACCACCGTGGGCAGTATTTGCACTGGTTAAATATAATAGCATCAGTGGTTCTCGGTTGTCGCTGGCGGAAGAAAAAGCTGGCAAACGGGTCGGTCAGAAAAGCGCGGCTACGCGACAAACAGAAAGCGAGGGAGAAAAACAAGAGGAAACGGGGTAAACTGCAATTGCGCGACATCCACTTTTCGCGGACCTTTCGCCGCGGATGATACTTTATTAAAAGTCGCGATATTAAATGGGCAGGATATTAAAGTATGTCCCGCGCCAGCCAGGCGAGAATCCACAGCTTGACCTGCTTCCTCTGCGCGAGTGTTGCGTGTAGTTTGTTCATTAAAATTTGCGGCGACGAAGGATGACGCAGTCGCGGCATTGATCGAAGTCCGAGATCTTCTATAGATTCTTGCGAAAAAATGGGAATAAGGCAAGAGTGTAATTATTCGATTCAGAAATTGTCGGAACGCGCAGCTTTCCAAATTCCGTGCAGCTGTTTAAATGAAAAATGATGTGGTTTTTAAAGTGATAGCCAAAAATGAATGAACCTGTATTGATTTATCTCGGTCATCGCAAATATAAAGCCATTAATCTTGTTTAATCCAATTATGACCGTGTGTCGGAAACGTACGTATCTGAGAAAATAAATTTTAATCGTTTAATCCTCGTCGCATCGGTAATACAAATAACAAGTTTGCTTATCTTGTACAGCCATCGGGTTGAGTTTGCACAGAGATTAATAAATGAAATATCGATGGCATGTTTAATTATTTAATATATTAGCCTCAGTGGTTAGTTAACTTTAAAAATCGACTGCTCGAGACCCGCTACCTTGATAACTGTTTTTATTAATCACTCGAATAACTTAACTAACTCGCCAATGTATCACTTTGATTTCATCCTTTCTCCGCAAGCTTAACCATTCACAAAACAGCATTGCTTTAGAAATTACCAAAGAAGAACGTTACATGTACCTCAATTATTTCGCCTGTTCCTCTTTTTTTTCAATTAACGAACGCCTATTCGCTACGCTTTGGAATAAAAGGGAAACCGCGAAAGCAGGTGGCCGTGGGGCGTTGCTCGACGCTCCGTATGGTCGAATAATTGACGAGATTAACAGCGGGCAAAAGGGTGAACGTGGAGCAGAACGAGGCGGGAGATCGCTGGAAAGAGTTCGCGGCGCGGAACTCTCAAGTAGTAAGGGCCAGGCTGCGGTCAGACGCAGCTGTGGGATGAACGGAGACGAGAGAGGACCGCATTGTTCCAGGAGAAACAAAAGGGTAAGGCTCATGGGCAGACGATTATACGCCGTTTAGCAGGGCGACCGACAAAAAAAAAAAAAAAGAAAGAAGAGCGTGGCAAGGGACACTCGACGGGTACGAAAAAGAAACCACGGAGGAGGATAAAGCAAATACAACGCGAGGGAAACGGGACAAAGGATGGTGAAACGGAGACAGAGTTAACCGTGGTCAAAAGGAAGCAGAGGAGGAAGCGACTAATAAAAACGATTACCGTTGAAAAAAGCAAGGTAAGGGATGATAAGCTTAATTAATAATGCATCCTTGCGACGATCGAGGAGTTTAATAATATGGAAAGCCGATGCCGGGGCAGATATTTTTTTCCTGAAACTTATTCTTGGGTTCAATATCGAAGCTTCCACCAATGGTCGGAGGTATTTCCTGATTTAATATCATCGGGGAAATAATTAATCCGGGGTCACAAAGATATTATAAGATCTGGTCCGATATAGAAATAGAAGGGGGGTATTAAAATTTTCAGTTGAAGCTTCTACAGGCGTCTCTAACAGGCAGAGTCAATAAATATAAGGAAATCGTTCAGCTCTTTTACCACGTTTCTGAACCGCACCTTCTGCGAAAGGTATCTCGATACGATGAACGGCGTATGCCAGTTCCTTTTGTGAAGATCCTGCGACAAAGTTCGCCCATGGCTTCGTGCCAATGCGCCTCCTCCGACCGTCTTTATACGACCGGAAGAGCTTGTCGGAATAATATTCTTGACCCTGCTTCAACGCGCCACATGTCGAAGCTATCTACCATTTACGATGCGTTAGAAAAGTTACGGTAAACGAAGTTCTTCCGGGCTTCGGGGCACTTGGGAATTAGACTGGACAAGTCGTGACAGAATCGGCGGATTGCAGAATCGCTGAAGGAAATCGTGAAAGTGTGCCGACGTGAAGATTGCATGGTTTTGCGGGTTCAGTTTTACATCTGTAACGGGTAGATTCTAACGCGTGCTAAGGCGCGATCTCAAATCGCGGTCCATAGAGGGCTGCGACCGCGATCGCGATTCTCGCTATTAAGAAGGGTCGCGAATGTATACAAATGCGCGAAATCGTCATGCCAAATCGCTTCCGACCGAACTGCCGGTGACGCAAAGCTTCTATACCGAAGCACGCAGAGGCAAAGTAGCGACGTAGCCCGATCCCACCTTTTCCGCCTCCCTCTGCTTATGGCTGCTTAGACCGCCGGTTGCCGGTACGGTCTAAGAGGAACAGCCCTCGGCGCCACGCTCAGGACGGGTGGCCGATCTCCTGAGTGCTGGGATACACCACCTTCCCAGGCCTCCGTCAGTGCGGGTTGCCGGGACACTGACGGGATACCAAGGCCTTCCCTTTTCCGCTGTGGCGGGTAAACTCCACCGTTCCGATACCGTTGAACGACCGCGCCGTGCCGTTGCCGCCGAGTCGCACTGGCGACACCGCGCCGCGCACCGCCGATGTAAATAAACCGCGAACCGCCTAGATGTAAGACCGTTTAGCCTGTAAGCCTAGTTTATAAGCCGATCCCGTCGAGGGATATCGCCGATTCCGCCGATACTCAGCCGACTCGTGATTACACACCAATCCTCATTCAGTCCGAATGGAACCCCGGCTAGCCGACTGAGCCGGCACCCGCCTCCAACCAACGGTCCCACCGCCGGTACGACCGTTACACATTGTTAAATGTTAGACGGGGCAGCTCTTCTAAACCAATTACATCGAATTCCACGAGTTTGCCGCGCTGCGACTCTGATATCAACGTCAGAATGCTAATTAATATTCCCGGACCGATTTCGACTTACACCCACCCCATCGAGATGGAAGGTTGCTAAACATTCCAGCGTATCCGAGCACTCGCACAAAACGGTTCATTACGCGAAACGCGAATCCGTGAAGCGGTCAAGTTACGTTCCTCCGCGACTCCAATCGAAATTCCGTTACCTAGTTGCGTCCGGTGAGGCCGGTATCATCCCCCCAGCTAACAAACGCCACGCCGGCATCGGTGGTCGCGTAAAATTTGGACGGTGAAATTCAACGCGCTACCGCGGGCGAACCGATCCGAGAGGGAAGAGAAAGGGAGGAACAGGCATTCGTTCGTGGCGCCAACCCTTTTCATCCTCTGTAGACTGGGTGCACGCAGAGGTCGCGGATCTGAGAACCCCTGGCTTTATTATATTTAGCGAGTGCAAACACAGTCGTTGCTGCAATCTACGAAGGCAGCGTAGTAGAGCAAGCAAGTAATGCTACTTCCAAAGTGACTCCATTATTGCAGTCGAATATATTATACAAACATGGCTGCCGTCGGTTAAACCCCCTTGCCGTCTCGCCTACACCATTCCCACCCCCTCCCCCAACCCCGCCGTTCCCCGCGCCCTAACGTCGGTTCGCGCACCCTTCTCTCACGGCTTTATGCATTAGTGATGAAGTGTTTCCGAACCTGAGATTGTCTTTCTCGCTGGGACAAGCGCCGGCACGCCCGCCCGGTGTTCCTCTTCTCCTTCTTGGCTATTTTCAGGCCGCTCGCCGAGAATTATTCAACGGAGATGTTTTAATATTCAGCCACGCTCGAAGCTGACTTTTACACCCCGGCATCTCCGAGCTGGCTCTCGCGCCACGCGGCTCCGGGAACGGGGGGACGGAATTGTACGCGATTAGTTTGAACGATAAAGGAGGCCGGGGAAGAAAGGGGGATGTTACCGATGTTCTTGATAACGAGGAGAGTTGGTATCGCTAATTTCGTTAGCGGAGACGGGCACGATTCAATTTTAATTAAGCCGCGGCTGCGGGGATTACAAGTGTGAGGGTACTAATGAAGAACGCATGTAACATTGTGGAAATGTTCTGGTTATTCCTTTACGCAAAACGTGTATTCCGTTTTTCTTTCTGTTTGTATCTTTAAGCAGCAGCCACTCAGGCAAAGAAGACCCCCATGTAAACGATATCTGAAAATAAATATTTTAATAATCATATCTTGGTCATCCACTAAAGAAAACTTCGTCGAAGCTTGATTACGCGCGGAATGTAAATATCTCGCGCAATCTTTTCCACTTCCGTCAATATTTTCCTGAAACGAATCCGCGAGAACCTCCAGTCGGTCCCAAGATATTAACAGTGTTTAGCAGCCTAGCGGAGAAGACGACCGAAATGATAGGGCAGTCGAGAGAATCAGCGCGGAGCGAAAAGAAAATGATTATCTTTAATATCGGAGGACGGACGAGGCAGGAATTGGGCGAGAATCCATCGAGAAGCGGCTCGGTTATGCTACGGGGCAAAAATTAATTTAGGAAAAAGGAAACAGTCGATATCGATTCATTCGAGTCACTGAAGTTTCGGTCGTAGGCCACACAGAAGGCACGGCTCCGATATCCGCGGGATATTGATAATACGCTCTCTGTCGAATAATTTTATTTCTGTCTGGCGGAATGTATTAGTTCTTTCGGGCTCGTGGTTCCGCAACTTATAGCTCCTCTCGTGTTTGAACTTCCCATTCTGCCTGCTCCTTTCAGACACGCCTTGCCGCGTCCTTATCGTAAAGAAACTTTTACGAGAGCCGCGCTGCAAGAATTTGTTGTATTAAATTCTATACATGCACGTGTGCCGGGCACGAGCATGCGCGAATATGCTGTTGCCGCTTTAGACTATCCTGCTACTTTTCTTCTTTAACAAATGCTCCTTTTTTAGTTTACAAGGATCGTCAATGGCCTGGCACACACCCGCGCTATAAAACCTGCGCTTTGTTTCCCGCTGTGCTTGTCTAAAACAGTTCCACTTGAACAGAAAATTTGTACAGTATGCGGTATTCGCGGGGATTTATTTTATGGAATTATTACTTTCAATCGAGAACGTTTAGCGTTTCTTTTTTCTTTTTAATATCTCTAACGGGAATAAAGAAGCTTATGAATACCATATTTCAGACACAGCTTTCATCCTACGATTTGATTCTTTGTCACGACGTTTATGCGTTGAAATGCATAATAGTCGAGATTTTTCCCCGCCGCTGGTCGAGTAACGTTCCCTCGGGAAAACGCGATTTCCCTTTCAAATGGTTGCACGATTCCCATACCTACCGGCTGCCGGCCCGCGCGTATTATTCGCTCACGTGAATAGATGAAAATTGTCCAAAAATAGCCGGAAGCGGATGTGCAGGCGCGACTCTGTCCAACGGGGATCGTCGAAAACGCTGGAGGGAAAGAGGAGCGGAGCGTTGAGTCGGCCAGGCGAACGCGCAATAGTTCCGTTACAGCATTTTCAAAAGGATTGCCGTCACAAATTATCCTGACCGTACAATGGTAGGATGTGTACACCATGACACCTCGTTCTTCCCACGGCGCCAGCGATATCGAAGAACTGTCCCGCATCGCGCTCTACTAAGTACCAATAATGCCGCCAGCCACGAGCAGACGAATCGTTCCGGTCAAGGAGAGCATCGCGAATGGAAGTCTCCTGGATCGAATAGTTCCTGCCCGGCCATTCCACAATAACGGGTTTTCATTAAAAAGACGAGCATTGTATTCGCGTTCCTTTCACAAAGATTTCATTTCGATCGTAACGATTCAGTTGCTTTCTCTTGATAAAGTTTTTCAAAGTCACAGAGCTCTGTGCTTCGTTTTTAATTACTCTTTACTGGTTTTAGGAGAAAGATTTCATTTGGGACCAGAACTTCGGCTCCACATTTGTAAATGGTATCCAATCAGCTGTGGTAGTCGACCGACAGGTCGGGACACGACTGCAAACTTTTTAAATAATTACAGGGAACCGTGTCCCAGGTTTAGACCGAAAGGGGCGGAAAGGTGAAGGGTTGCAATCGAGTCGGATAATGCGGTAATGGTGCACCACCGTCTCCTCCGCCTTCTCGCCCTTTCCCTCGCCCACTCGATGCCACGAACTCTCCACACTCCGGGCCGCGGGTATTAATGGGAAAAGTTTGCTTTTATCTTTTAAACGGCCTGCAACACTACTAATTTCTAACTTCAAGCGTTACTTGCACCTCCTCCGACGATTTCGAGTAGGTCCGTACACCGGCGAGGGTGCGGAGGTAGGGTCTCTATACAGTCTACAACCTCGTAATGTCACGCTCGATATTTTCCCCGGCCGGATAGAGAACGGTGTCGTAATTTGTTCTTTTCTCACGGAAATACGGTGAGGGTGGTAAAGGATATATTTGCAAGGGCGCTGCGTCCCTCGTAATTCTCCTCTCCTCTCTTCAGCGTGCTCCATTTAAGACAGCTATATCTTGAGCACCGCGCTCGAACGATGTCAAGATTCGCGGCGGGGAATCTTTAGATGTAATATCTTCGGGTAGTTTCGGAGTTTCATATTTTTACCTGGATGCCTTTTTTTTAACGGTCTACTTTGTTCGCTTACAGCAGGGCAGAGTTTCGAAATTTTAATCAAGATTTAAGATCCCTTAACCATATTTAACGTAGGAAAAACTATTCAGTGCAAAGGTTTTTTTTTCTTATCAAACATAGTTAGCTCGTATTTAAGAATTTTAATATGCGGCGTATATCATTAATAAAACGCAGTCATTTCACGTCTTGTCACTGAGAAATGAAGTTGATCAATTAATACTTCGTTACATTGCAAATCTTGATAGTCATTACAAAACCGCCATTCACCAAAAAGAATCTACCGGGGATTCATACGACCGGGAAGATTCCAGTGGCGAACTTTCACCAGTGCCCGTACAATCGGCAACAATTACTCCGCCCGATAGAGCGATCTAGGGCACCTCGAGATTCTTTCGTACAAGATTTGCCTATAAGTCTGGCCGGGGCGTGTGGAAGCCAGCGGGTGTCTGGTGCACGGCTTGATTTATAATCGTCATCATCCTGGACGATCCCGGCGATAACAAGGAAAACCTAGACTCGACGTTAAGTCCTTAAGTCCTCGGGCCGGCTGGCTTAAAAGTGGCACGGTTCGTTGCCCGGTGAGGATCGCCATCCGGTGGCTGAGGGAGAGACCAAAAAAAAAAATAGAAGGGAAAAGGAGAACGGTCGAAGAAGGCGGTCACGATTTCGTCGGGCGCTATTAAGCTGATTTTACGTCGCATTTAAAATAAGCCGTGAGAACGGTCACGGAGGAGCAACGCCACTCGCGGCAATTACGCCGAGATCGTAGTCCCCCACTGCAGTCGAGCTGCACGTTAATTAATCCTCCTTTACAAGACGTCCTGAGAGTTAGTGCAAGAGGGGGAAACGTCAGAGATGATCCTCCGACGACGAGCACGGATTCCCCCGCGATTATTGGTCTCCTCGCGAATGATTAATTAACGCGAATTGCCAGGGGAAACCGATATTGTCGCGCCAGATCTCGTGGTAGCTACCCTTGCCGCGAACACGTGTACAGAGTGTCTCTCGACGGAGGGAGGATTCACGGGGGTTTGAAAACAAAATGAAAATGGAATTATCGTTGGGGGGGGGGGGGGGAGGCTCTGGAAAGTGGTGGAAATTGTGCGATCACGGGGTGATGTTGGCTCAAGGGGTGGTTAAATGGCTTCGTCGAGTTGCTGCTACGGAAATTGTTGTCGCAATCATTAAGTTATGGGAGACACTTCCAAGCTAATCTGTCTCTCACGACTTGTACCGAACGATGTGCTTCAATGGAAGACCCTTAGATTCACGAGGAAGCAAGGAGGACGAGGGCCGGACCGTCGTAAAAGTTGCAACGATCGAAGGGAAGCGGTGGTCGACCCAAAAAGAAAACGAGCCATACTCCCGAAGCTGCTCGCAAAGCTCTAGAGATGCGTTTCCCCAACGTTTCCATTGATGCAGCAATTAGTCGAGAGCGTTATTGGCGCGCGAAAAATAAAATCGCCTAGGAGAGTAGACGACTTTTCTCTCCATTGTTCCTCGATTCCCTAAAAACGCCGGTAACAATTTATCGTTCGGACGTGAAATTGTCGCAGATACCGGACACGAAGATAAATCGGTGCTCTTGGTGAACCGCGGGGCAATTGTCTCGATGCGTATCGCCGCTGTAATACAACGTATAAAGTGTAATTAGGCTAACCCCTCCTCCCCCCCCCCAACTCTCGGTTTGTAGTACAACATTGTTAATCCGAGTGGAAGACAGTACGATTGGTCGGCCATTTCGCGTCGCTGTGAGTCAACGGATAAAGCTGTCCAGAAGTAGTTTAAGCCATCCCCCGACGTAGCAGCATCTGGACCCATTAAGGCCGAGATAGAGGCCGTTACAGGATAATAAGTTACTGTTCACTGGTCTCCGGCTGCTTGCCCGCCTGGAGCTTGTAAACGATAATCGAATACAAAGGTTTCGCGAAATGAAATTCGCAGTGATTTACACGCGAAGCATTTCGTTGGTTTATGTGGCTTTGCGTAACATCATGATGCAAGCTTCGTTCTCTAAAAATTGCAAGTGGTTCGAATATAAATTCGAGACACTACTACTTCTTACTGGTAGCAAAATAAGCAATTAAGTAAATATTCTGTACTACGCGCAAAAAGATATTAAGGAACCCTTTACCACATATTCCTCAATCCCCAGCCCCCGAATGTTCAAAAGACTAATTACACTAATCCACCATTTACCACTCCACCGTTCGTGTTCGTGTATAGCGAATACTTTTCGACATGTCGGCCGCCTGTATGCAAATCCCGCGAAGGCAAAGGGAGCAGGTGCAGGCGATTTGCGGTATCAGACTTAACATGCATTAACATACGTAAGACAAGGAGGACCTTTATTATAAAGTCTAATAAGGATGGCGAGTTGGCACGTGCCGCGACTCGCGAAGGCGATTCACACCACGAAGATCGTGCCACTTTGAACTTGTTCCTCGGACTCGACTCGAAGAAGCTTGCACCGCGTGGAAAGGCAGAGAAACCCGCGCTGCTTTTATAAATAAACCGGCTGCGCCTTTCAACAGCCTTTGTTCTTGCAAAACGTTTCGAGGAAATTCCGCTGAGAATAATTGCAGGATGCCGGTAAAGTAATAGCGGTCCAATATCGTCCTGCGATGAGTTTCGTTACGGCCTGCTCGTATCTTGTCGTACAGTTGCGAAGCGAGCAGGTGTACAGCCGCGAAGAAATAAAGCGACCTTTCTTTCCGGAATTTCACTTGAGCGTCGAGTCGCAAAGGAGAAACCAGCACTTCGTACCCTCTTCAGGATTCAAGCGGTGAACGCAATATATACGAGAAGACAGCAGCAACCGCCGCCACAAAGTAAACACACGCCGAAGAGGCCGCTTTTGCTTTTCCGCGTCGCTACCGGAGAACAGTTAATCACCGGACGAGTACACGGACCTCGTTTAGGGTGCACGCCCCGACTGCCGCCGCAAAAAGACACTTCCGAACGGTAGCAAGTCGGTCAAGCGGGTACGATAAGAGGCTCCACGGAAAATGGACGAGATAGGTCCGTCTGCGTTCTTGCCTTTCGACGTGCAATTCGTTCCCTCGCGCGCGCTCGTGTGGTCGTCCAGATTCAACGCCGAGAGATCGCAGCTCGAAATCGGCTCAGCCGGTTCAGTCGCGTGATCGCATGGTGTCTGGGGTATGAATCTTCGCATTTTCGTAACCGAACGAGGGTAGGCAGAGATGTTGGGGATGAATCCGCGAGCGGGAAAGCAGGGGAAGAAGAATGGTCGGTTACAGGGAGCTGGAGCTAAACTCTAGAAAAAACGAAGATTAACCTTTTGTCTTCGGCCCGCGACGGTGCTCCTTTGTCCGGGTTGAACGCTCTGTCGCGACACCCTGTTTTTGTCTCTATCAAGGTACACCATACTCCACCTCCTCGACTCGTGCCGGAACGGCCAATCGCACCCCTCCATTTTCCCTTCTCGACCGGGATCCCTTTTACAGGAGCAGACCGGTGTCCAGGCACCGGGCAAAGCTTCATGTCCCTCCCCGTTCGTCCTATCCGTTTCATCCGCTGCAAAGTTAAATCCTGGGGCTCTTCAAAAGCCACCGTCCACTCATCCTGCTAGCCGGCTGCTGTTCTTCTGGCTTTTCCCGCGCGTAGATCGCTCCCAAAAACCCGCGCGAGGCCTTGAAATATTTTAGCCCGCATCAGCGGGATCCGGCCGCAAATGTGCCGACCCTTTTCATGCCCTTTGGCCACTATTCCTTCTTTCCACCTTCCTTTTATTTTGCGGCGAACGTGAAGCGACCCGCAAATGAGCTATGGGTCATTTTGATCAGCCGTCCACTTTCTTCGTGCCCGTCGACCAACAACTGTTACGTGCTCGTCCGGGATCCATTTTCAATTAGCCGACCTTTGAGGAAGAACGGGGGATGGGTAATTGACGTGGCGGCGGTAAGCACGGCGAGATTGTGAGGTAAAAGTTGTACGGTGGTAACCGCGTTGAGTCGGTGCGCCGTTTACCCCTTTTCCAAACCAATAAAAATCGGGCTACGCGACAGACTAAGCTCGTGTATTTCCCGCCAGCTTACAGAACGGTGTAATGCATTAATCGCAGCCGGGAAAAATCGCCCCTGTTTCTTGTCTAACGTCAACTCGATACTCGGATCGCACGGCTGAGAGCCGACCGTAGCTACCGTTGCATCGACAAGTCCGCCGAGGTTCGAGAAATATTGGAAAGCTTCCCCAGTAGTCGTTCAACGAGGTCGACCAAAGTCCGCTGCGTTTCTCTATTAATCATGCCACGGTGAGCGCGAGAGATCGTAACTAGTTTCGCCGCGGGGGTCGTGTTGAATTTGCGCTGGCCATCGACTTCATATATAGAGTTACGTTCGCCTTTTAATACTTTCCAGAAACGGGATGGGATGAGATAACGTTTCGTTCGGGCCGAACCGCTGTCCGCGTTGAATTATGCGATTATCGGTCGTTATAACCGATACATTCTGCTTCCAGCTTTCCCTTCCCCTATATCCTGATAGCGCTGAGGATCCACGAGGGGTAAGGGGGAAGATTTTAGGTTTCATACGCGCCTAGCCAAAAAGAGGAACCCGGAAAAAAAAAAGAATGAACGAGCCGCATCGGTGAAATACTAGCCAGAAAACCGAACGGTCTTCATAAATCCTGCGCGTAAATCAGTCTTTATGGAGTTCTCCCCTGGGCGGTGGAAGCTATTTGGAGCACGTAGGTATGTGTGTATATAACAGCAGGACCGTACACGGACGCAGGTGTCGCGAGGACGGGGCTGATGATCGCGTTTTACACCTGTGCGCGACTCTCCTCCTGCTGCGTTTCGTATGCGCGGAATAGCAAGCTCCCGTTAGAAACGCGACGTCGCGTCGTCTCCAGTCTGAGTTAAACGAGGGAGACGGTGATGCTGGTAAAAGTTCACGTTACGATCTGGACGAGACGCTTCTCTCTTTTCCTCACTTCTATTTTTAGCGTTAGACGTTGTTTGGAAATCCAGTAGCGCGGAAATGTTCTCAGAGATTCGGTGAACTCCGGCGTCTCCTTCGGGCAATCTCGGCGTGACTCCCCGAAACGGGTGTGCGCGATTGGAAATTTGGTGAACTTAAGATTTCGGTAACTTATAATCTTTCGAAGCGCGAGATAGTTTGTGTGACTTATTTTTCCTCATGTCAGATACAATCCGAGGAATACACAGAAGCGCGATGCTTTCCGGAGCGTGTAACCGTTGTAGTATATCATCTCGCGCGATAAATATGTATCTCTCAACGTTGCATCTCGAAAAGCGGGAATATCGGTCGCCGGATATCGCGGCGTGATTTATCACCGATTAAACCGACGTAATGCACCATTGTTACTGAAACGTGTAGTCAGATAGGTACGTACATATACGAGGCCGTATCAGGATCAAGCGCGAGATCCTCGTATTCAGTCGAAATCAACCGTGCAGCTAGAATTCGGCATAGATACAACAGTGGTGCGCCAAAACTAGTTACAGTACACGCATTGTAACTGAGAACGGGAGTTCCACTGCAACTTCGCCTGCAGGCAATCCGAATGTGTGTACAGCGGACGTTTATGCGAATTCAGTTAGCACCGGCTAACCTAAGAGCCATAGACACTTTTCAAATACCTATCCTTCATATTCCCTCCAATATCCCGTTTCCTAATCTTCCGATACCGCCTCGCTAATTTCTATGTAAAAATATCTAACGAAATCTTTCCATCCGCTTCGGCGCTTTTTACAGACAGCTCCGCTCGCAGAAGGGGTACCTCTCCGCTGGTCCAACTTTAAAAGCCTCCAACGAAATGTATTCTACCTGCAGCTAAAGGAACAGTCCGAAAGACGTGGCACGAAGATGAAAAGCGAACCGAACGCTTTCGGGGCGCACCGTAGTCCAACTGCGAACACTTATTCTACGTGTCCCCAGACACACACGCTTACACGTGCATAGAACGCGCGACGAGGCACAAATTCACGTGCTTGCAAGCTCACGTTGGTCGGCGCGCGGTACGTGTACAAGAACGATATAGGAGAATCGAACACGTAAATCTCGGTCCTGGTCGTCCCGGGGGAACCGTGTCTCAGTCACAGCACGCGATTGCACGAGTTAAAGGGTTTCGGCACGGACACGTACTTTGTACACGTGGGCCTGTGTTCGCGGCAGCTTCTCGCGCGCGCGCGGATACATCTGAGGCACGGGACTCGTTATGCGAGTTTGATGAGGCAACTCGAGGTAGGAGCATCATACCGGCCATGGAGAATGCGGATGTTTTGAACAGCTGTACGTACGTTTACGGCTGAAGCGTGTAATTATTTGTTTATTTATGGGTTATTATTAAGATCTAGTCTAGAGTCGTTGGACCAATGAATTATTGTCGGTGTGTTCGATGCACTTTAGCTACCGTTCCGTTCCTATTTTCCCAGGCTGGTTGAACAAAAAATCAGGACGAAAGAAGGGGGAAGCATGAACATAGGGAGGAATATGAACAAAGGGACAAAGGTCGATGGAACGGGTATAGGCGGGGGAAGATAATAAAAACAGAGTTTGGAGAAGCGAGACCGAAAGGGTTGGATCTCGATAACCGACAGGCCAGGAGAACCGGTGCAGTTGATTAATTCATTCTGCCCATTTTCAGCAGCCTACTCGTTTCGCAGATGCAAGCGCTTCTATCTCTATTTTTTGTTTTATTACGTCCCGATCGGTGCCTTCGCGTTTCCGCGTCACTTGACATCGAACCCGTTGGTCGCGGCGATAGCGCAGAAAATGATTTCACAGATTAAATTACACTTTTAGGTAAAATAAGATATACCGTAGTCCACACCAGGATAAAAAGGAATATTAGCCTAATTAATATTTTACTTAAATAAAACATTCCGCGCAAGCATTACTTTATGTTGCACGAAGTAATAAATTAAATTCGCTAGAAGGTATTCGATATCTTACAGAATAATTTGTGTACGCCTTGCAAGTTCTGCAAATTTCAGAAAACTACTTCTAAAGAGCCCATCGTCTAGAATACTAATTTAAGCTGAAGTTAAATAACCTACTTTCGCCCAATTACATTTAATACTTCGACAGTATCCCGGCACACTGTCTTCCTCCGGCATTCCCTTGCATTTAATCTCTCGTCCTCCTCGATGCCGACGTTGATGTTAATGGGGAAAAATGGCAACGGAATGAAAACGCTGCGAGTTTCGTTCAAAGAACTTGATAAGTGAGCCGGCTAAATAAGCCGAGGCGTTTACTTTTCATTATAGCTTGTATGGGATTAACGTTGGGATCGTTTATTTGCAGCGAGCCGGATTAAATAATACGTAAATTGCCGGCCGCTGCTGTTAATATGACGGACTAATTTTAATTCAGCCCTTTATCCCGCACCGCGTCAGCAATCGCGTTTTACGGTCATGGTGCGAGCGGTGCGGCTGATCGGTTTGTAAAATATAATAAAGTATTATCGTGTATTGTTATGCGGCCCATTACGCGGTTACCGCGCACACGCTCGATACGTCCGACGCAGCGGATCAATTTATTGCCGTGAATTAATCCTTTCGCTTACAAGTTCGGCATTAACGATAATGGGGTGAACGACAACACTTTCCTAACAGATGAAACAATCGATTTTGTTATAAGAGATGAAGACGTAACGAAGTCAATCTATTACTAAATTTCCTTTTCCAAAGTTCCACATTTCATAGGCTCATCATCCGTAGCAAACAAATGGGAGAAGTGAAATAGATGAAACGAATGAAGGAATTCTAGAACGGAAATGCAAGATATCGAATTTCTGTTATATCTTTTCATCGTTCCCCATAAAAATCCAATATCGGTATCTTCGTCCAACGATTAAAGGGATTGCTTCCATTGGATCTCACTAGTCTGGCAGAATTGCTCGATTCGAAGCGTAACGACGCGCTGCGAGGGATAGCTTTCGGCCAAAGCGACGGAGCGAAACCGTCAGTGGGGCTGCTATCGGAACAGAATGATCGTCTACGTGAATTTTCGGTCGCGTGCAGCTGAAGAACTCGCGAGACTACGGCTGACTCGGTGAAAACTCAAAGGCCGCTGCATGGATCCTCGCGTTCTTTCGACGCGCCTTCTCGAGGCAGCGACGCCTTTTGTCGGCGCGCAACCGCGACGGAAGGAAGCGAGCGGGAAGGAAAGCTGAAGTGGATACATATCTAAGAGAGCGACGACGCGTCGCGAAGAAGAGTAAGAAGGGCGACGCGGGAAGAGGGAGCGATGCGGAGAGGGCGAACGGAGGGAAGCAGAGGAGAAGAAAAAGATTACACGCCGCGGAGAGCTCTATCTTTGGGTTTGGCTTCGTCCCACGGAAAGCAATTTCTTAAGGTAACCTTATCTTTGGCCACGGCGGGTAGGTATAGTATAGGTATAGGTCTATGCATGGTCGCGTATGTGGCGTGCGCACAAAGCTGTACCGATTTTTCCGCCACTCGAGTGAAGAAGCAAGAACTATCCGGAATATGGAAGTGAGGAATAATATAATAAGCGATCTCCACAGATTTCTATCAATCATATTCCTTTTCTTAATTATCTCTTATCGCTGGACTCTTTCTATTGTTCAGCCTAGTTATTCGATGCAGTTTTCTGGTCGATATTCGCGAGCAGCCCGATGATAATGCTGGCTGGTATGAAATAGCTTCGCGAGAGGCCGGGAAAGCCCGCAAAAAGCGAATGTTGCCTGCACCCCCGCGCACACATTTGGACCAGGTGAACGCCAGCAATTCACAACCATTCCTGGCCTTTTCTCTCTATCATCCTTCCTCCCTTCATTCGTCTTTCTGGCCTTCCCTAATTCCTTTCCTCCCCTAACCCCCTACACTCTCGGTACCACGGTTTTTTTTTCGACGTACAATTTATCGGCCAGATTTCTTTTTTTTTTCCGCCCTACCGTGCGCGTTCCTTTACCCTTTTTCTCCTGCCTCTTTCACCGCGTCGCGGCACCCTTCTCGCATTCGCACCACGGAAAGTAGGTGCGCGCGGGCGAACAAAGGAGGGGAATGGAACACGAGGACGCAGCGATTTATAGTAACTGCACCCGCCGCGCCGTGGTAGAATATTTTTGGTGGAATTTTTACTTTACTCTTTTCATCCAGTGATCTCTATGAAACCGCGGCTCTTCTCCCCTCCTATTCAGGAAGCCCCCTTTTTTTCGGTACGGCCATAAAGCATAAATGGAACTTCCTCCGTCCGCGTTGGGAATAACGGTATAGATGCAGATATCCGCGGCCGGCGGATCTGATTACCGGCCTCGCTTTAATTCCCTTCTTTTTTTTTCGTAGAACTCATTTTGATAAGAATGCTTCAATTACAGTCTTCCCATTTGGAGATTTGTGAAATCACGAGAGAGCCACGGACAATGGACAGATGAATGAAAGCTTTCGTTCCTGAACGTATTCTTTTTTTTACATAATTCCACTCCCGTTTTAATTAATTCATCGTAAAGTAAATCTGAAAAATGTTCTATCGTGCTTCTTGTATAAATTAATTACTAGTTGTAGCCTGGAGCTTTTATCCCTTACACTTGTTTCCTCTTGTAGGTTACATTGTCGGGAATTACGTACTCATTTCATATCGCTCATTGAAAACTACGTAATTTCTTATGGATTTACAACGATGAAAGATTATATACATTAACTGACCGCGATGGCTGAGTTGAGTAAGCACATCATCGTTTAACTTTTAATACCCATCGCCGGGCAACGTAGAATTGCCCGTAGTTTGATCCACGTCTTTGGAGTTAAACTCCGCATTCAAGCTTTAATACTCTCATAGACTTCCGCAAAACTGCCCTACTTATTTTCGAGCTACCTTCAAAGATACATCTGGCTTTACAGACGAGTACTAAATCACGTATATTTAAGACATGCTACTTTCTTTCATTTCATGAATAAAAGCACTGTTTCGCAAGGCAACCTAAAAACAGAATTGGACGGAGAAGCTTTAACCCTAGTCCGTCCCTGGCGTCAATTTCACACATTCTCCTCATAAAAGGTCATAGTATTCGATCATTTATGGAGAAATTTGCCAGAGACCTTGCGACGTTTATTTTCTTCACATGAAGCATGCATGTCGATTTTCTTATTTCCAATAAGGAAATGTTGGGAAATTAGTGATTTGCTCCTTTACTTCATTAATTTTTCTACCACTGTGTCGTTTCGACATCGAGGGGCAAATTAGGTTGGGAAAACGTGGGACGGATGAGGGGTTAATCAATCCGCGAGGATGCTCTTGATCACGTCAGAAGTTACGAGAGGCAAAGTTTGAAAGGCGTCCGACCATGGACGGACCGCTACTGCTTGCGGTCTCTCAGTTTACGTAAATACTGAATACTGTATTCCGGCATCTAACACAGTGGATAATTCGTAGAACGCCAAGATTTTAATTGCACCGGCTCAAGTAAATGAAACACTCCAGTTTCAACCTTAATCCACCGATTCGATCGGCGTCGGTTCTTTGCCGCAACAAGAAAAAAGAATTACTCGGCTCCATAAAAACTTTCTAGCAGCGCCAACTTTACCCGCGACCCCACGGAAAGTTCGTAACCCTTACCCACCCTTTTTTTTTTTTATTCCGCACATTTCTTTTTCACGGTCCCAAGAATTCCTTTGTGCAATTAAGCTTCGAGGGCCGATATCGCGAATACATTTGGAAACGGCTGTTCGTAATAGAGTTAGCGGGAGCGAGGCGGTCCCTGTGTAATGCTACGTGCGCGCCGCGAATAAAGTCGGGGAAATATTGTTTCAACGGAGACGGAGGCAAAGAGAATGGCGGAAATTCGTTAGCGTGACGTATTATTTATACGAATTACGCGAAATTCCTTATCCATTCGCGGAACGAAAACGTAAAGCACGAATACCGCTGCGAATAAAAATTGTTCGCCAGACAGTCATTCGTGAATGGGATAAATTTCAATGCAACTTTCGGGCCGCGAATGCAGGGATGTTCGTACTCTTCCTTGGCAACACGGTGGAGGATGGTCGACGTTACATCGATCCGCGAAAACGCGTGGAAGATGACACACGCGCGGGTGGACACGATTCCGTATTAAAAATAATGCGCTCGACAGATATTCACCCGTTAAGCTTGCTTGCGGCATCACGTAGAGCACGTGGCTGAAGTACGGAGAATGATTTTTGTATTTTTACAGGGAATCAACGGTTGAAACATTCTGGACAATGATCATTCTGTTTCCATTACCTTCAAATTATCTCACCGCTATCCTCCATTCAATTCGCTGATGATCAGTCGTAGCGACCGCTCGACTTTAACAAACTATTGCCCCGAATCGGAGATATAATACAGCCCGTTTCCAATTATACAGCTGCGCGTATACGACAGTTCGTGGCTGATTTACGCGGAATTCAAAACTAATTGGCCGAGCGGTTTGTTGTCATTGGAACAACTGACGCTGCCGGCTAAGGTAGCATCCACCGAAGTATCCAGAATATTCCCAATTTCCGCCTAACCATATTCAATATCCGCATGTTGAAACTTCGGATTTCCGCAGTGCGCATTGCCGAAACGATCGTATCGGTGAACTATTCAAATAATGGCGCAGCTATACCTAACGTCCGTTTCGCCCTTTGCGCGGCCAACTTTCCTAATAATTGATAATCGACGCTGGTGGCGTTATACATTTCGTACGGTCCACGTGCTCGCCAGCGCGACGGACCAAAGTAATTTCTGGGCTTGTTAGGGCCATGCGACGTAACGGATGTTACCCCGCGGTCTGTTAGAAGTTAGCCGAATTTTAGGAACTATGTATCGCCGAGTGAAGAAGAATGGAATTGGTGTATCAATGAAAGAGATAAATTATTCCAGAACAAGTATAGACGCAAAAGATATTGTTTTAACGGCGATTAATGTAAAGTATTCAATTAATGAATAGAGAAGTAATTTCGAACAATTCTGTAAATCGTCAAGAATGTATTTTTGGTTCTACAAATATTCGCCAAGAGCAACGGCATTATAATCTGTATTATCATTTGTAGCAATGTCTCACCTATTTCTTTATCCTTCTATTTCCATAAATAATTGCATTAGAGTTAAGGAAAGAATTATAGTTCATCCGAAGAACCGTTCATCTCTATTCACGTATCATTCTTCGTCGATGCAACGATATTCGTCGAAATGAAAACGTTATCATCGAAAATTCAGCACAAAGCATCCCGGTAATATCGTTATAGTAACATATAACTATAATTTATTATAATTTAGTTACATATAATAATATATAACTAAAATAAATACAGTTACATATAACTACCGATATAATTATCGATGATCACTGCTGTCGATGGCCCGTGGCCCAACTATGGAAAACTATCAATATCTCTCCACCACTGTGTGTCTCAATGGTAAATATTCGAAATGATTTGCGTCGCCGTGATACAAATAGCTGTTTCACAAATAGCTACATGCAACAATGGAGAAAACTCGTGGGGCCGTTGAAAAATACCCCCCCGCATAATGCCTTTGGCAGAATGATTTGTATCGGGCTTTCATAAAATTGCACCCTTTCAGCACGTTGCAGAAGACAATGATCAGGATACATAACGAGTATCAGTAAGAACAATGAACGTTCCCGGTGTAATTGTAAAAATCTTTTCCTCGAACTATTACCAGCGACGTGGATTTATGTATACGCACTGCCATGCTTTTGGAAGAGAAACAATTCTAAATTCCTCACTCACGGCAAAATAACGTTGACAGAATAACTATAACAAGAAGAAAATACTATATATACACTGCTTCAATTAAACCGTATTTTACAATGACATACGCAATAGTATAATAACTACGAGAATCCTCAACTTGATTCATTCATTACTGGATTCTATCTAGGTATGTCTGATCGTTCGTTCACCTCGACTACTGAAAAATCATCAAACTCACGATATCAACTAAGCGGTCGGAATAACGGTGATCGTGTCGGGCGGAATAATTCCCAGGAGCAATCGTTTATTGGATAGAATAATATTATCGGCGTTCCTACGATCGCGTGATCTTACGAACCGAAACAGAAGAATTTGCCAGTCTCGCGAAATGCCAGCGATCCGCGTAGGTAATTGAGCCGTGAGCCGGCCTGAAAGACGTCGACCCTCGTGTCTGTCAAGCTTCCGGATAACACACCCTTGAATATCGCGTGCCGGGATGGTTTATATCGGCCGGGCAAGCCATTATAACGCGAGTGCTTTGAAATCGTTTATAATTTTTCATCGCTTTCCTCTGTGCAAGTCGGGTGTTACTTCGTTGCTGGCGTGTCAGTTGCGTTTCGCTGTTACGTCTGTTCTGAAGCGTGTGCGGCCCCGGTTTAAAGCGTTTATGCGAGCACAATCGATACACGAAACGGAAAAGCGTTCTTTTTTTAATTTACGATGATTATTGTTCAAAGGAAATGTACACTCACCCTCGACAATGGGACGTTGCGGCTTGTAGGACATGTCTGGAAAGAAAAAAGGTATTATTTATTAGTGATATTAGTTACAACATGTTTTCGTTGGGTAAGTTAAATTTTTAGTGGAACAAGCATATTGAAGCGCGCTCTGCCCATCACCTTTGTGTCGCCGTAAAATATTCTTTGCTCTACGTAAAATAATATTAACGAGGAAGACGGGACGGAAGTGTAATTAATGTAGAAGCATAATTGAGGGACGTTGTCTTTGAGAAACTTAGACACAAAATAATTGCACGGAGCTATTTCTGTTTATTTACGAGAATAATCTGTAAAAATTCCAGTTACCCTTACGATCCACTAAAGAACGGGAAAACAATTATTCTGCAAAGTCCCCGACATTCTCCATCGCCTGGTCGAAGCACAACTTGTATTTAAACAAACGCAATTCCGTTAATTGCTCGCGTAACAGAGCCGCGTGTAGACAAAAATCAAATTGCCTCTGCGAAGCTGCATCTCATCCCGCAGTCGCGCGAGTAAACTTTCATCGACTTTGTCGTGGCCGCGGACAAGCGTAATTAACGTTTCGGTGCGCGGATCAGTCCGACCCAGGGATCCTCGAACAACGAAATTCAAGGAACGACGGAAGCCTAGCGCGGATCGTGGGCAAACCAGACAGACGGGATAATTCCGTGGAGCAAATAACAGGGAGATTTTAGGGTAGTCGAGTCGCGCAAAATATACCCACGGTTACTGTGCAAGCTTCTCACCCCTCGGTGAAACTTTTAATTATCCTTCCGTGGGTCTGCCCTTTAATGAAGATGCTCCTCGTCCACCGTGCAGGTATGTATGACGTTTGGAATAATTACAAGTTTCTACAAGAATTCCGGATCTGACCTCTGGTCCAAGGGTCTGCAGTTTTCTCTGTGTTTGGCAATCAGACTAGTGCGGGGAACGTGTACTTTTGTCACGTGTGTTCGGAGGGGTGGAAAAGGTTCGAATAGTGTTTAAACTAGAGTGCAGATTTCCCAAGTAGCCTGTGTAGGGTTCAGTGATACAGTTTCATTCAGCTTGTCAGAATTCATGTAGCTTTTAATGGCCAGAAGGGTATCCTGAGAAACAGTAAACTATGAAATGTTATTTTTAATTCCACAGCATAGCTTCTATCATTTCCATTTTCTCAATTCGTCATTTGCTTTAATTCACTTCACCTCTTTCTGGTGTGATGAAATTACATGATGTCGGAAAAGCGTTACTCCTTGGAAATGGCGACGTAATTACGTCGTGACGTCGATTCATAAGAATTCCTGCAGAATTTCGCATCGCTGCGCCGTCTCGTTGCATTTGTCCCGCGACCAGATTTTATGCATGAATCGGGGAAACGTTGCTTTGCCCGAAATTGTTTCTTAATTGAACTCGTTCGTCCGTTTCCACGCTTTGCCTAATCGAACGAACGTGCTACCTGATACCCATTCCAACGCGAAATGCTTGTGCATTGTCTTTTTTTTAGGAGGGGGAGCAGTTGCAGATTGTTACATGACAGTTTTAATAATCGTATTTGTTAGAGTACCGCGTACTGTCGCGTCTTTTAAGAACCAGCAAAATGCACAATTATCGAGCTACTCGGACTGTGTGCTACTTCAGTTGCGATCAATGTTATTGGACATAGGTAAAAAGGTCGAGGAAAATCTGTACAAGAACCATCCGTAGCCACTTATGAAACATTGTCCAAGAGCGTAGAGAAGCATCGAGGGTAAAAGTAGGCTGGGCGCACAGAAATGCATTCACTTGGCTTTGCATAGGTTTCGCATACTTGGTGGCACGCGGCACTGTTAAACCAACGATATGTATGCAGCCCGCCTCTATGAGAACTTGTACAGACCGATATCACGCTGGATATTCCCCATCCTCGTCCTACGTACGCCTTCAGGTTGACACACATAGGAAACACGTGTCGCCGCACCCACAAACGGACGGATAACATAATTGCACTATGATCAACCTCACGCCGACGTGCAAAAGCGTACAATTACGTTTAAGTGAATCTTGGGATATTTAGGGCGGACCAACGAATTTCAACGTTCTGTGTTCCTTGTTCACGCTGTTTGATTGTAACAATTTCCACTATTCTTCATAGGAATTTTCCTCGTGCAATTCGATGAAAACAAAAATACGCAGAACCTTAGGATGAAAATAAATTCATGTATTATTGTAGTAGTAACGTTTGATGCACGGTGGCTGATAATATTTCGTTCCATTTTCCCCGCATACGAGAAAGTTCCGCCGGTTTTCCCTAGTTCACAGGAAACTTATCAAACAGAATCAGAGCGTGCACGGATGGGCAGTAACTTTGGGATGATCTGGAAACTGGATAACGGAGAGGAAGCTGAAAAATTGGCAGCGTGTGCCTGTGCCAGTGGCCTGGCCGCTTCATATTGGATTCGTAACAAGCCGGAAAGTGTGTCAAAAGTCGCGGCGCAGAACAGGAGGGGGATAGAACGGTGTTTCCGGTCGTGCGAAATTTACCGGATTCAACCTGAGCCGAACTCTAATTTCGCCGATGTTCCGTTTCTTTGAGTCCCGCTGCCGTTTATATCCGCGGGGAAGTGGAGAGCTTTACGATGGGACGTGCGCGAAATTGATGAAACAACGTCGGGAAGGGTGGACGCGATACACAAACGAACGAGCGAGCCGAAGGGAGGAATAATTCACCATCGGAAAAATTGTTATTTTCGCGATGGCGCGTAAATCGAAAGGATTTACAACTGTGTCTAAACCGAGGTGTCTCGTATATCGAAGCTATTTTCGAAGGAAGAATTTCACGCGTCGTGCTCGCAGACGCGATATTTCATTCTCCTTTTTTTTTGCGTTCGACAGCAACGCCCGAGGTGTGCCGCTGCGAGAGAGCAGCCGACGGAAATCGTGGTGAAGCACTTTCGATTTTCCGTTTCCGGCGCTCTGCATACACTGGAGCTGAAGATGGAACGCGTACGTATTTACCGTTCTCTGCATCTTTCTTTCTTTCTTTTTTTTCGTTCACGCCCTCTTTTCGTTTTCCTCTTACCAACAAACTAATTTGTAGATACTGAATTGGCGTACAATGCGTCGACGCGATCAATGACGCCGGTCCCAATGAGCTATTCGTACGAGAATTAGTCGTACCGTTAAGTGGTCCGAGTTGGCTAAACCTAAGGTTCACCGAAATCACCCTGATCCCCTTTAGGGGCCTCAAGCGTACCGAACATTGCCCGGCCAAAATCGCCCCATTTCTACCAGCTGTCTGTGGAGAACGGGATTTGAACTGTCTGATTAGCTTCATACAGCAGCTGCAGCCCATTCTACGCAGGACGAGCTAACAGTCGTGAACAGGAGAAACTACAAATTGTTAAATAAATAAATATATCACGTATTAACACGAACTTACGAAATGTAAGATAACCCTACTTTTATTATTTACTCTGAAAAAGATGTACAAAATTTAGGGGAAGCTAGCTGTAGGAGAAATGTCGTCGTTCCTCTCGTCTAAAGAGGAAGAATCTCATTTCAAGGGATACCGAATGCATGCAAAGTCACTCGAGAGGCTGAGACCACAACCGAAGGGTCCAGAATAAAGGGCCGGCGTAGCTGGAAAGGAGCGCGTTACTTATCGAGCGTTCAAACGGCAGCGTGAAAGCGTGAAAAAGGCTACTCGATCAGGGCCACTGGCGTCGGCGATTGATTCTCGCGATATTTCAGGAAAAACTTTGGACCGATCGGGCAGCGGCGAAAAAAAAAAATGAAGAAAGTTTCCTATCCACTTTCGTGCTCACGTCCTTCGTAACTGCGCCCACGTGAGCGATATACTTGCCACGATTCTTTGTCCACGTCCTACTTGCCTAGCCACGGATACTTTACGAAACGTTCGTACATACGGAAGTCGGACGTGATTTTGGTGAGGCTTTTTGCTGCGCTGTGCGCAGAACATAGCGCGATTAGCGTAGACCAGGTTAATTCAGGTGTAACTTTCAGCGACGCCCACTCAAGTGCGATCTCTGTGACAGCCGTAAATCTACGTCGTATGACATTCGACATTGTTCAGCTTACACGCTTGCCCGTCTACTCGAAAATTCCATTAAGCCGCCAGCAATTAGCCGTGGCAACAAATTGACAATGATGGTATTAGCCCCGGTATCGCTAATAATTGAAGCCGCATTCGGTTGACAACGGACCACGCGATCGATCGGTCTGCGCTAATTTCGTTATGCTTTTGATATAATTACTCGATATTACAAATCGTGCTGCCCAGCAATTCGACACAGGACTTAGAGTTACTTACGGTTCACCTGAGATTTCAAGAAAAGTTCACAAAATTTAGCGTCCTTTTAGAGACTAAGCAGACATTTACTTGTTACAAGTGGATGAAAAATTAAGTAAAAACGTGAATCTCAGTCTGAAATGTTCGACAATTATCTGACTACGACCAACGCCATTAGGTCGAGAAACAAATAAAAGAAAGACGAGGCGAGAGGAAAATACACAGGGTAGCAGGAACGGTAAATGATTGTCGGCAGTGGCCAGAAATTCTAAACTCGCGGGAAACTTCTTGGCCGGCGAGTTCGACCCCTTTAACAAGTTGCGCGTCGTCTCACCTCGCGCAGTTTTTCCGAAGAAATTTTACACGGCAACGGGGTGGCTGTTACCAGTGCCGGGGTGGGAATGGCGCAGAAACGCCCCTTCGCGACAGTCGCTAGAGGAAAAGAAGGAAAAAGAAGGAGCACGAAAGCGCGGCATTTATTAAATTAAACGTCAGCTTCCCTGACACGGCTCTTCCAGAGAGTCTCCCGTAGCGTCCAACTTCCGTTCTATTTCTTCCTGCAGGAACGTGAAAGCTGACCGTGTCAGATCGTTGTTCCTACACGGTTCTTGGTTATCTCTCTTGTTTTCGTTCTGATTCCGACCTTTAACTTACTTTTCTTTGCTCAAGCGAAGGCAATTCTAGGTAGCGCCATGCCTTTGATCCATCTAAATCCGGAATCGACATGAACTTTATGCAGCTTCGAATATATTCTGCCACAAATTACAGAACACTTCGGAACACACGTTTGAACTTACAGCTTACACGATTCGTCAGTGCAGGAAATCCCTATCAATTCAACCCCTAGTAAATGCAAACACTTGGCATGCCTTCCCCTCAAAATCTACGTTTGCATTTTCACTTGTGCCTCGTGCGAAGCATACTTTTTATCGCAACGACTAATCCAGCATACATATACAGCTGCGCTAGGCCCCAGCCCATGCACGGCCAAGATACAGCAGGATCCACGAAATTCGTGTCGAGGAAATATTATGTCGAGCTAGGATAATAGGAAAACTATTCGACGCAAGTAATCGGAGCAAAAACGTGCGGGATTCCAGCAGGAAATGAGCCTGGAAAGGACTGTCGGAACGAAGCTTTTTGCCGAGTGTACCGAGGGTTGATACGGCGGCCTTTCCCCCCTTCCGACAAAGTTTTCAAGTTTCTCAAAGCCCTGCGACCGTTCGGGACGGTGCGAAAGCGAGCAGCCAACGAGAGCTGAAATGGAACAGCACGGGCTTGGCGCACAGGCACGAGAAGAATGAGGAAAGAAAGGGCCGGCGGAGAGAAAGAGGGACGAGGATTTAGCGGGATTTATCGGTCCCGGACTTATTAACTCCTACGGCGAAGTTAACATTAATCTTGGACTCGAACTCGGTAACTCGCGAACAATCCCGATCGTCGCCGATTGCTACGACCTTTTACCCTACTGGCCCACCACCTCGTGTACTCCACCCTTGCATCGGCAATGTCGCCGAGCCTAAAGAGACGAACAGCAACGGTGACGGATGCGCTTCTGCAATTTCACGTCATCCATGGATTGGTGAAATATTTTTTATAACACGCACAAGCGCACGAGGTGATTGTGAAATGTTACGAAGTAGCGAAAGTCGTTCAAGTATTCCAGAATTATTTAACAAAAGAATGAAAATCGTTGTACGATGCACCTGCTTCGGGAATTTAATCATTGCAAGTGGAAGGTGTAACAAGTCCAAATGCGTTTGAGCAACGCGCACGTTGCAGTTGCTGCGCGACTCCTGCCGACAACTTTGCTGTTTCGCGAGATGCCTCAATGGATATGATCCAACATGATCCTTCGCGGATATAATATATTCGCCGGCGAGTTGCCAGTTCAACATCGTTCTCATCGAGAACTTTGCACGACAATAAGGAACTTCGGAGCGCTTCTATTCCCGCCGTAAAAGGAGAGAAGAACGACAGAGATAGTATTATCGAAGAAACGCGTAGCTGCTCGCGGGAAACTGTTTCTTCATAGAATTCTCAACTCCTTAACAATCTCCCATAGAATGGATGTACCTTAAGAGCGATTTATCGTTGAACTGGAGAGTCACGTGTATGTATATTTACCTATGCTCGTTCGTCTTCCCAGACTCGAGCGACATAGATCAACTTTCCATTGCGTTGCAAATGAAGCCGATGAAATTATGCGACACTCGTTTCGCGAGACGCTTCATAGCCGTGTAATACCGAGCCGCTACAGAACGTTTATCGCGCGGCCCAGTGAATTTCACAAAGATGCGCGTGCACTCCGTTCCCGATTCGTGGCCGCGCGCGCTTGGCAAGGCGCGAAACGGCCGCGCTCGCAATTTACCTGCGAGCCGAGGATCCAATTTCGTTCGTCGCCTGTTCGCAGCTCGACATTCCCGTCTCGTTCCTCGGCGCGCGTCGGCGAGGGAGCGAGTTAACGTTCTCCTGGCCCCCCAGGGAGGAACGGACGCGTTACCCAACGGTATCAGTGGCCGGATATAGTTTCCTCCCCGCTGACAGCCAAGCAAAGAGGATCGACGACCGTCCGAGAATGGGAAACTCGTGTGTCAGTGGCGGGCGTTTCGCCGGATTTTCGGTAACTCGCATCGTCCCTTTCAATTAACGGCGATTCATCCTTCTACTGATTTTAGGGAGTTCATTTTGATAGCCCCTGTTCGTCAAATTGAAGTCCTACTGAATCGCACGGAGGCAAACGCAAACTGAATTTTTTTTCAGCGGGAACAGAGGATAGTAGATTTCTAAAATTTCTGTAACCATGAAATATGTGTTTTTAGGAAGTAGAAGTGCGGATTATTTCTGAATGTGAGTGCTCATGTCTGCCGATCAACGTTAACCTGAAAAGCAATTACAACGTCGTCGGGTAAACCTGATCTTCGGGCCAACGTTAAAATCCGTTTACCCAGGCGTCTCGTAAACCATCCGTCCCGACGATATAGGAAGTTTGACGATCCAGCATTAAAGCCGCGTACACACCGAGTGACATGAAATTCCCGGTGCAAAGTACTTGTAATTTACGTGGAACAAACGCGGCCGAGTTTACTAGTTGGTCGGCATCGCGGCGGATAAGGAGCAGACGAGATACCTCCCGGCTTTAATATGATCGGCGACGCCCTTAATCTCGAAACCCTGAGCCCACCTCGACCCATCGCCACCGGGTTAGGCTGCCTCGAGAATGTGGACGAAACGACGGAAACGCTCGTAAAGGCAGATGCGAACACGTGCCTTACATGCTAAGTCCTCGTCCTGCGCCGAAAGAGCCTGCTGCATGTTCCACGGGACGATCCGCCGCGTATATACGTGTACATATACTGGGTGTCTCTAATTTCATCGCGACCGACGCTCCATCCTCGGCTAAAGAGATTGAGTCGGTCGAGATTGAAGTTCCATCGTCGCGCGCGACGTTAGGAAACTTACGGGACACGGGGAAGTGAGAAAATTCCGGGGACGAGGTCTGGAATAATGATTTCGGGCGAGGGACGATGGGTGGGTCGACTTCGTTGATCGATGCTCGGAAGATGACACGATCCGCGAAGTTGGATGAGATAGACGGTGGCCGACGAATTACCACTGATGGACTGTAATTTTAATTTAGTTCGAATGGGGAGTTATTTTCGTGTTCAGAGTTATCTGTTTCCAAACGTTTAGAGTTTAAAAAATGTTTCCTCCGTCGACTTCAACCGTCGACTCCGCGGCTCGTGCGCAAAGTGGCGAGATAAAATTTATGCCTTGTCGTATAACAGTATCGTCTATCCACGGACGTAACTGAGATCGCCAACCCTTCGACAGTATATGATACATTTCCCTGCTATTCGTCAACGCGTCAGCTATCTGTACAAATTACGGTCACCGTGCGAACGCGCATGATCACATATCGCGACAAGGGATTGCGGAAGAGAAGCGAGCCGAGGTATCGAACTCCGCGGTGCAGAGGGTTGACGCCGCCGGCCCAATTGTACCAGAATTCTATGAAAATTGTCAGGACGTTCGAATAGTTGGCGGCGCGCGAGACGACTCGCCGCGATGTCGTCGATTAAATCGAATTTCCCAAAATCCCCGCCGAAGATACGACGTTCGACAGGGAACGGTGTCCCGGAGGGGGATGAAACGCGAAAGGGTGACCAGCGTTCGACGAATTCCTACGCCGCGGCTCGCCGTAAATGTATTGTCCCTACGACAATGCAGGGGCTGATTGCGAACCGGTCGGGCGAATGCTTGACGTGAAAATAAACGCGAGTCGCTCAAACACCCCTGTCGACCGCTGCCAAATGCAACCACTCGGAACGGCCGAGAACGGGAGAACCTGCCACCGACCCGCCTTCCTGCCTACGTATTTTTCCGCTCTCCAGCCGACGGACAGAGAGCCTCCTCTCTCTCTCTGTCCATTGTGTGCGACCATCGTTCGACGAAAGTACCCACGCAATACCGATCGGAAATCGCAGGGAAACTTGCATGCAGGATGATCCAGACGGACGTGTGTGAAACTCCGTCAGCGGGACCTCTTTTCAACCCCGGCATTTTCGTTTGCTCCTCTCTCGCCCACTTTGTTTCCGATCAACGTTTCACGGACCCCTGGCTAGCTCGCAACGAGGGGCGAAGAGATTTTAACGGATGGCGTTGCAAAGGAGCGACGCGTAACGCGATATGTGATGAGCCAATGATGTGCCACGTGATTTGGATATAAAGCTCGTTGTTAGTATGATATGCATTCTTTGTTTTCGAGCATGGGGCGAAGGCAGCAATTTAGTAAATTTTCCTCCAATCGTGTTGATGAATTTTATAATATAAGATCCACGTGTCATTGGATGGATTGCACATTTTTCAAAAAATCAGTTGTACGACCAAAAGCGATGCATTCTCATGACATTTTGTACCACTAATTGGGACTGCGTTCGCACTTTTGACAACGAATGAGAAACATTGGCAATGGAATGATATACGAAACAATCCGCTTCCAGTATCGTCGTTTCGCTGACCCTATCACAACACTAATTGAATTCTGAACCGAGGTGTAGGAGGGCCACTCGTAAACGGTGACCTGCGTACTTCGGGATAAGTCAGTTTATATTCCTCCCGAGAGCAGAGCGTGATGGCCACCCCCTAGGTGTATCGCTGTTTGATAAACGACCAAGCAAAGTCGTACAATTTTCTTGGCAAGCACGCTCCTCCGTTTCCTGTTCCCTTCT
Organism: Holcopasites calliopsidis; assembly: GCA_023838395.1. Classification (NCBI taxonomy): domain Eukaryota; kingdom Metazoa; phylum Arthropoda; class Insecta; order Hymenoptera; family Apidae; genus Holcopasites; species Holcopasites calliopsidis. The sequence goes on from JALHAQ010000003.1 coordinate 3,626,439, forward strand.
ATTTCACAGCATCATTTTTCCAAATATGAACATTCTGGCATTATTAAATTTTTGACAAAAAGACTGCGGCGAGGGACAGAGAATTACAAGTAATAAAGAAAAATAAGTTTGATCTGAAAAATCTTTCGGCAACTAACATCCGATCCTAAAACAATGTTCTGCACCCTCCATCTAGCCTCCCTCTACGACTCGCGGCCGAATATTCAGCGCGGAACGGGATGGATTTTCCGAAGGTGTACGCCACTCTTGTCCACCTCTATTCTTCGAGCCCTCTTCTTCCATTTACCGGTCACATTGTAATTCCGACCCAACAGTTTCGCTAGTGGCAAGTCCGTACGTGCTGGGTATGTCAAATTCGACACATAAAACTGCCTAGAAGACAGTACCCATTTCGACTTAACGTATCGTCGGTACGTGTCGCTTCTGTCGACGTGGTAGCCGACGGGGGAGCTATTACCATGACGGGCACAGCGGAGACCGTAAATAATTGCCATTGGATGCTCATCAACTGAATACTTCGTTGGACTCGCGTCGGCGTGAATAGAAGAAGAAAAATAATGACGAACGAAGAAAAAAGAGATCATTTTCCCGTCCAAAACAAGCTTCGCTGCAGAAGGATGTATTTTCTTCCAATGCTCTAAAGATTTTCAAAAATATGCGATCCCCAGGTTAAATAATGTCTCGAAGCAGGGGTGAAAGTGCTAGTAGCAAGCAATAGACAGATAACAGTTAGATTTGACAGAACTCGAGGCGTTTCAGGATTCATGTTCAAATCTACAGAAGAAATAAACGTGACTTTTAAACGATTTATATTAACTTTGTTTGGTGTAATAATATCTATAGGCATCCTAGTTCATTTCCTCCGCAGATTTTATCATTTTAAACGTTTGTATGCGATGTACGTGGTTCTTTAAAAGAAGTCATGAGCGGATATACGAAACAGTGCGCAATCCTAGTGTTAAAATAAGAAAGCATGACTCACAGTTTAGGTACAGAAGGATTCCAGCGACGAACATGAAGATAACAACTAGGAGGACCAACAGAAGCAACAGTATAGTGGGCCGGCACCATGGATTTCCCACGACTTCGGTCTGCCTGCCATCCTTGGCACGTTTCTGATCGATGACAGTCGACTCTCCGCTAACGTTCACCATGACGCCCTTGTACGGGTACTGCGGCGTCTTCTTCTCGGCCAGGAAGCCATGGTCGTCCTCGGGATCCGAGTAAACCCCGTACGCCTCGAAGTTGTTCTTCCTGTATCCGTTCATCTTCTCCGCGCCAGTCTCCTCCTGATCCTTCCTGACGTACGCGGTAGAGGAGGACGAACCCAGTTCGCCGATCTTCAACGTCTGATCGTAGGACTTGTCCGGATACCTCGACGACGAGGAGGCTTCGTACTTGGCCCTCTCGTAACTCTTCGAACTGGTCAACTCGTAGTTCGAATCGCCCGCCTTGCCCCTAGGCTCGTAATGTTGCTCGTCGTACTCGTAGGACCTTGGCTCGTAGGACTTGCCGGTTTCGTACCTCGGCAGGGTCCCGTACATCTTGCTAACCGAGTGATACTTGCTCTCATATTTCCTCCCGGGAAGATCCTGCTGCGCGGAGCAGGATAACTCGTAGGCAGAGTCGTGGGTCTTCACCCCGGACTCGTAGCCCTTCGACGGTGCCGGCTCGTACACCTTGCCCGAATGATGATGGTGATGACGGTCCTTCTTCGAGTCGAGCTTCAGCGTTTCCTCCGCGTATCTGGACGCGTACTCGTAATCGGTCAAATCTCGGGAGTATCGCCTACCGCCGGCCTCTTGGAACTCCGTGGGATACGCTCGGCTGAGCTTCTGGGCATCGCTTCTCTCGTAGGGAGCGTCCAGGTCCGATTCTTGATACGTTCTCTTGTCCCCGCGCCTATCGTATCTCAGGTTATCCTCCGGATAAATCCTGTTATCGTATCGATCGATGTCCTCCCTGTTGTACGACTTTCGCTCGTAGCTCCGGTAGGCCCTCGACTGATCGTGGTAGGCCTGCTCGTACGGGGGCAAGCCGGACGTCGACTGGCCGTCCTGGTACGGCTTGGTGTCTTGGTACTCGAGGTACCGGGAGGATCTGCGCTCGCTACCATAGTCCATCGAGCCCTCGACCACGTTCGGCAGTTTGCTGCTTAAATTCTCACCCGTGCCAGCGGACAGCGTCTGGCAGGTCTCCGCATGCTCCACTAAGTTCGGCAGCCTGGACAGCGAGCTACCTGGCGTGTTCTCCGTCAGGTCGAGCTTCAAACCGCTGCTGCTCGTCCTGTGCATTTTCAGGAATTCGCATGATCGGGCGCCGTGCGACGAACGACCGCCACGACCGCTCGTGCTACTCGATCGACGACGGGATTCGCTGTGTCGCGGGGTCGTTGTGTGTTAGATTAGCGGAGAAATCATTTCGGAGGGTGTTAGTCGTTGTCAGGCGAAATGTAGGGCGTTAGTAGGTCAGTTTCGTTGAATCTGGAATAGAAGAAGAGAAAAGAGAAGGGGTTAGACTATATTATTGTGTTAGTAGAGATAGAGATTGTTAATGTAATTAGACTGTTAAGATTGATTTATATCAAAAGGCATGGGACAGGTATATTTCTAGAATTCTAGAATATTTGCAAGGATCGATCTTTCTAGTTGCACTAACGCGTTCTAATAATGCGAGTGCAAAACGGTTGAACGGTCCTCGGTCTGTTATCGATACGGGAATCTCGATGCAGCTTGTTCAGAGCCACAATGTTCTGTAAGCGTTTCTCTAGACTAGGATCGCAGCCGTACGCTAGCTACCTCACGAATGGTCGATATAACAGTGAAGACGATAATACTCGATCGTGCGTGACCGAAATGCAATGTTCGTTGCAGCAAACGATAATATCCAAATCCCTGTTCACGTGGCCCGACTAAATTTCCAGCAAGTTCAGACGCTGCGCGTCGATTCCAATTAATCGTTCATCCGCTGTGTCTGTTTATCTGCGAATTCTATTCGTGAATAGCTTCGACGGAACCATCTTTTTCGGCTAAATAGAAAGAGGATATCAGCGATGCCGTACTGAAAATTTTAGCGAGTCCATTAAACTTCCAAGGTATGTTTCGGCAATAATACAATTCAAGTGGGCGTCGCGCAAATTAATTTTAGAACGGGCACAATGCGCAGTGTGTACTAATCGAAATCGACAGACGGGACAATCAGTTCGCGAACGACAGCAAACAGCAGACAGGGCTCGATCGATAATTAATTAAGCATGATTGCAGAGGAGCGACAAAACGTCACGTTTCGCCGGAAGTTTCCGCGGAAGCCCCGGCAAGAATATCGTTCCGACGTAGTTGCGGAACTTCTCAAGCAGTGTAGAACGAGTGCTCGGCAAACAGTGTTCCGCGAGGATGGCGTTTATCCTTCGTCCGTGCGTATCTTGCGTGAAACCCGCGCTCTCATTGATCTATAATATCGCGATCCCTCGTCGCCCGGGGCGGCGGAGCCTTGCATGCCGCGCGATAAAACGAAACTTCGTTCTCGACGTAATTGAAAATCCCTGATCTCCCAACGATTCCTGGACCAGCTGGATTCCAATCTGAATTATTCGACCGTCTAACGTGGGAACGCGACGAAACCGGGGGCAAATCCTCCGCAAAGAGTGTCAAACTTATCGATCAATCAGTTTTACCTGAATTAAGAAATTCCTTTCTAAACATCGTAGATACTGTATTTTTAAGGTAACGATGTAAGTTCTTTCCTTTGGTATTGGATAGCTTCTTGAACTTTTCCAGGAATGCGGAAAAGGTATGTGTATCTTCACATCTTAAATTACAGTAAGATGAACATAATAATATTTATCACACAAGATTTTGCCAAGATCTGTACTGGAATCGCACATACGATTTTGCTTCAATGTACCAGTAAAATCCATAACCCCGCATCGGTGAACTTAATGAGAGCTGTCGAAGCCGGCAAGTAGTATGGATCAACGCGTGGCCAGACTGGACGCGAGTATAGACGCGCCTCGAACTCCGCCACTATTTCGATTTGTGCGTGTACAGCGAATCGCAGGCGTTGATCGATGAACGTTATATCACGCCGCTCGTCTTTCCGCCGTAAAGCGTCCCCTGTCAACTAAACTATAGCAATAACGCGGCAAGAGCTGAAAGGGGATCGCCGTTCACCATGCAAATACGATTAGTTCCACGGCGTAACTTCATTTGCGTATATTAAAAGCGCGGATAGCTGGCTCTACGTAAACGGCTACAGGATGGGCGTCGCGAATGAAGATCCGGCCAGCAGGAGAAAAACAGTGTTTCGCTAGAAATTATAAAAAGCCAGACACAGGTCGCGCGGTTTCCTGGTTCCTGATTGCCGGTCGTTAAACGCGCTCCATTCGGGCGCCACGCCGTGCTCTCCTCTTCTCGCGCGACCGACGACTTCCGTTTGCGTGGAGGATGCCCGCAATTACGAGCTACCTCGTCGCGACAATACACCTGGCTGGTTAAAAGTGGAATATTCTCGTTGCCGCTGCTTATCCGTAGCCGCGCGCGGTCGCAACAAAATTGGAGATCTCTGGTCCTATCTGTTATTGTACAGACTGTTTTAGGTTCGACAGGATTGGTTAGATCTTCCGTTTCACGTCTAAGGTGTCGAGGGATGGACGACTCAATAATGATTCTACTGATTCATGACTTACGCCAGTGCTGGCCACGGGCAGAGCTCCTCACGCCACTTTGTCCCCTTCTACGTGCCGCCACTAGAAGCAGACAGATCAACGCATTTTCAGTGGAATCGTTGTGATCATTACTGCGTGTATCTTATGAATAACGCACTAGTTAGCTAAGAGCGTGTGCAGAGAAAGCGAAAGGAGCATGTTAATTTATTCTACTTGGGCAGCACTGGCTTACGTTCTTTCCGTCACATTATCCCGGGGAAGTAATTTTCCCTAACTACGCAAACAACTCTAGCAGCTTTACAAAGATTGCTACTCGTTATTCCTCTGTAATGATAACATTCGCGCATTTGCTTAAAAAACAAATGCTACATGTTAAACGCATCCGCTCCCCACGCCGGGGATCTGCAGTTTGCTGGCAAACGTAATTCGTGTGGGCCGCGTTTCAGTTTTCGGACGTGCCGCGTCTTTCGTTCGACAGCGAGCCCCGGTTACGACTTCAATAATTTCAGACAGTCGAGCGCCGACCCATCATTTCCGATGGAAATTTCATAGCCGACCGGCGGCGCTTCCGGTTTCAAAGCGCTGCTCTTCCCCCGTCGTTCTCGGCCGTTCGCGCGAGCATTTTTCATGCATTTATTTGACAATTTGGCACGCTTCGATCTACTCGACGTTCTGGCCGCCCCGAATCTCGCCCGCCTTTACCGAACACACGCGCGAATGCCGTTGAATGATTTACGTTTTTCTGCCGCGCCGCGGTCGCATCCGCGAAATGCAAATGCGTCTTCGTTTTTGCCGACCCTTCCGATGATAAATGCAAAATTTTCGCGACTGCTGCTACGTCGATCGATAATGGGAGATTTGCAAAGGTGTGACGATGAAGAGAACGCTTAACCCTAATTGATTATAGCGCGTCGAAATCCACCGTGTACCGAACAGAGTGGATCTAAGAGGGAAAAAGGAAATAAAGAAATTGGGCAGCATCCCCGCCGCATCCACGCTCGTAATTGAGACAGCAACGGAGAGAAACAGATGCGGTGCCAAGGGGGAGGTAGGCGAACGGGGAGGAAGGTGAAGCACAGGTGAAATCGATTTCGACCGGCTGGTACGCCGACCTACCGCACGAGTCTCGAAAGTTACGTATTAGATGCTTCTGCAGTAATAGGTGCAATCAAACGTTAGGATTACGAGTAGAGGGTTGAGAAGGGAATTATGAGAGAAAGGGAACGACCGAGAAGGGCTCGCTCGGAGTTTCAGTCTCAGCCATATAAACGAACGTGCGGCTGCACAAAAGCTCGCGTACCTGTAACGATACCGACACAGTGGATACCTGCAGCGAATATGAATATAGAAGCACTAATAATATAGGGACTTGGTACGAAGCGAGTTCCTTTGCGAAACATATTATTCATGAATCAGGCACGTGTAGATAAATTAAGAGCTCTCCTCTGTTCTTGTTTTTGCCATACATTTCGAGTTCATATCGATATCCCTACACCGCTGCAAACACTTTCCCGCTGTAACTGTAAAGAATTGTGAATCGCGACACGATGGCGTCGTGCAGTTTCGCTCTACGTGAACTTTTCCACGCCAGCCTGGCGGCAACCTTTGCTTTCAAGGTTCACGAGTCGGAAAGCCTCCGTTCGGTCAGGTCTATGTACGCCGGCTGCGCACAAGTTGCCCGAGGAACGAATGAAAAGCCGGACGAAGGGAAAAGGATGAAGAACGAAGGAAAGGGGTGCAGGGTGAGAGCACAATGCGACACGGTAGACGGTTGTGTACGTGTCTGTTAGTCGGTCCCCAATATGGCACTTTTGTGTCCGGCAAAAGTCCGCAGCACGCCCCTGGGGGCACTTTCGTACCCCTACGACATCTCCTTCCGGAGAAGTTTCGCGCGCTATACACCTCTTCCTATCCCGCTATTTTTCGCGCGGTTCCGCCTTTTTTACCGTTCCACCCTTTCCGCGCCCTATTTCTCCGTTCGCCGTTAAGTAAACGCTTGAACGCAAACTGGACACTTCGTTCGCGGTCACATTACTACCCCTCTACCTCTTGCTTGCTTAAAAAGAGGAACTCCCAAAGATTTACAGAGAAAGTTTACGAAAATGTTGCCAGACGTTTCCTGTTAATCCTTGCAGCTTATAAATCGAGCAAGAGTTTTCATTTTTTGAAGAAAAAAGAAATACGATCAATCCGTTATTCAAGTTTTCAAAACTTTGGGAAAGAACGGAACGCTTATTTGATTTTGCAGGCACTCAATTTTTACGATGCGATTTAAAATGCAGATTCCGTGGATCGTATTTTTCTTCACAATTTTCGTTTCCGTTCGGTCATCATTGCCACCGTTTCGTATGCCGTCGGCCATCTGCTTAATTGTATCTCCCGCTACCGATCTCCCGTTCGGCTAAGAAAAATCGAATGTCAGCAGTGCGGAACAAAAGTGATTATGCTCGACTTTCGAAAGCGATTACGGGATTTTCCGGTCGCCCGACTCACGTGCTACGTGTCAGGAAAAGATCGGGCCGCGAGGCATCCCCTGATCGACCACGATTTCGAGCGCCAGTTATTCTACGGTTAACAACGTGGCCTGACTACTTATCAGCAGCGGCCAACTTAACCGGATTACCGGTGTCTAAAGCAATTGGTCCCAATCTACGTGACTTTCGCTACCTGACTGCAGAATTTCAAGTAGAGCCGCACTGTCGAATGATATACAAACAGCCCCGTTACGTTACAGCAATTTGAAAGCTGTGAAATATTCGATTGTTAAACAGTATTCGGTCCTTTCGCCGCAGAGCATGGTGCATTTGAAAAAGATTGAACAACAATGTACATGTTAAAGAACTCAAGAAGAAATACACAAAGAGAAGATATGAAATATAGACAATTCTTCGTTGCAAATACAATTATACAAACGTTGAATCATATTATTTACGTTCGTCCGAACGTGTTCCTACGAAGGCAGAAATTTCACCGTTATCAGGTCGCGATCGTACAATGCGATTCCATCAATTGACGGTGCTTCTCAAACGGCGGAAGTCGGTTTTGAACCACAAAAAAAAAACCGGTGAAGTCCTCGAAAGGGTGAGCCGAGACGAGACGGAAGTGGAAATATAAAAGGGGATCCTGAAAACGTCGGTTAGATCCAATGGAGACGGACGGTTCGGAAAAAGGAAGCAGTGGATAGAGCTGGGGGGAGGGAGGGGGGGTGGCAGAAAGCGAGACGTGGAGAGAGTGTGAGGGAAAATGCCACAGAAAATTGCGGTCGTAAAAAAAGAACGCTCTTCTTCGATCCTACCCTGCATAATTAATTAGTTTCGCGGGGGCCGCAATTACGCCGCGTTTTCCACTGAACCGTTCCAACGATTTCTATGGCGCGGAAAAAAAAAATCGTCAGACGATAACGCATCCTTCCCCCGCCCCGGGGGCTGTCACGGTTGTTCCATTTCTGGTGAAAAGGATCGGCGGGAGATCGGGAACGAGCATCCGAGCGTTTTTTTATCCTCGGCTAACAGACCTGTGCAAATAAAATCTGCATTTCGCCGACGGTCATCAAATTAACGACAGCTGACTTGCTGATACGCCGCAGTTACGGAGTTCAGTTCAGAGGGGTACACATCTGAGTGAAATTTCTTTCGAGCGGAGCGCATGGATGCTGGGGCCAACGTTTAATTTTAAACGACAAATAATCGTAGTTGGAGATTCTTCATTTTGGCGCTCGGGTTGGCAGGTATTTGTAAAAATTGCGCGGACGCTTCTGAAATTAATGGAAAGTAATAGGTCTTCCTTCCATTACACTATGTACAGAATATTATTTTACTGTGTTATGTAAAATGTGTCGAGCTATTCGTTACGCGATAGATGCGGCACGAAGCTCTGCGTTCTAAATGAAATTCTGTCTCGTTAAAAGTTCATTTGTACGAACAGCCTGTGAAAAAATAATTTGTAAAACACTACGCTTATAACGATGCGTAACGAGCTCGCAGGAACGTATAGTCAATAAAGAAGAAAATGAAGGGAGCAGGGAGAAAATATTCAATTAAAGCTGGCTACGCGCTGCAAGTAGTGCGGTCCGCGTATGGCGAGGCGCGTGCGTTTAATCTATGCGTCGCTTTTAAAAAAACAAACGCAACATTCTGAACAGGCATTGAATTAATTTTACTCGCAACTTATGTGCTTGATCGTCGAGACACGATGCAATTTTATTATAATGCTCAAGGGAATAGCTTCGCTGGAGATTTCTAATAATCTAGAATATCCGTGGTTCCGCATGGATCTTCGGAAAATTATACGAAAAGGGATGGAATGCGAGTGAGAGCGAATGGAAGTGATCGACATCGATCATTTCACGGGTCCAAATTCGGCCAGCGACAATCAACTGCAGGGAGGTCCGCGATGGGGATGATATTGGATGGGCGTACACCCTGATAAGCTTTGTCTCGCTGGTCCAACACGACCCCGCGGTCGAACCGCGAATTCGCGCACTTTAATCATCTCTTTCTCCGCTGGCCCGTTTACTATTCAGGTTAAGGGAATTATTTTATCTTCAACATTTCTGAACGTGTGTATGCGATCGCGACGTTTATTGTATAATTAGTTTCTCAAGAAAAATAACTGTAGCGTTAGCTCGTTAAATTTGAGGAAACGTTGCTTGCGAACTCTCCTAATTTATTGATACGATGAATATTAATAGATTGAGAACTTTAAACAAAACTACGAATGAGAAGCTTTATATACGCGTTCGTCCCGCGTAACAAAAGTTCAAGCCACATCGAATAAGCCTCGTCCCTATCAATTAACTGGTCATCATATACGTGGCTAAAAATATAAGCGGCTTATCTGGAATATAGGAGATTAATATTACGCCGCGAAACTTTCGGGAGAACCCTAATTCTCGATATATTAATCGAAGCTAAGCATTATTGGCTCCACGGGCCAGAGTTATCTCCTATAAGACCTTAATCTCCAGTCCTTCGTTCAACCGTGAACGAAGTTTACCTCCCAGTCTCGCATACTTTCCCTCGAGGTCCATGAAAAACACTTAAATTCTTCGAGCGCATCTTTATCCGGTTCAGCGTATTAATAACCCAAATATTAGTGAAAAAGTTTTCCGTGCGTATCGTTAAAATTCGACAAGCGTCGCGTTTGTTGCGCGGGAGAGCGAAGTGGCTCATTAAAAGAATCCGTTTCGCTTTAGCCGGGAGCAACATTTTCCGTCCACTCTTCCTGCATCCTCTTTCTTTTTTTAATCATTTCAACATTCGTTAAAGCATAATTAAAAGAAGGGATGATAAACGTTCCGTGAAACACACCCGCTGTTACAACTTTCACGCTGCAAGTACAATTTTTGGCAATACGCGCACAGCAGCCAGCCCCGAAAATTCACGGGATTCTCTCGTCCGCTGTTTCAATTCGCGCACACTGCGACCCTCTTCGCTTTATCTACGCCTTTGCCTCTCATGCACGCGCCTCTCTCGTTCCCCTCCGTGGATACACGTGATATCGTACGTAGGTTCATGGAATGAAAAAAATTTTATTGAAACGGACACGGCTGGTCGGCAGTCGTTCGACGGCTGGTAGACAAATCTCTGATCGGGCATTAAAACCGTAAAATCACAGGTGGTGGACGTCGCGAGGAATCGAGATTGCGATACCACCCGTAAGTGAAACATCGGGAATTACCGGCCCACGTACTCTGTTCCTCGCGTCAACGCTTTCTATCTTTGCCCTTTGCAAGTATTTATTCCACCACCCGACACGAATCTATTTCTCTTTCTTTTTTATTGAACCCCAAAACCATGGCGATACGAATTTACTGCGGATGATATAATTAGCCGCCACTGTTAATCCTGAATTCCTTTAAATCGTTTCTACAATGAAATCTAGGCTGCAACAACAATATCTCCGCACGAGGATCGATTTCCGCGAAGCATTACAATAGACCGGAAAATTGGCTCGTACGAATATAATATTAAGCATTTACCTGCAGTAGTGCCGGGTAGAACAATGCAATGCAGCCTCGCCTACGTTTCTATGCACACCCGTAAACCTTCCCGGATACGCCATAGTCTACGCGTATTATTGGCACGATTTCTACGCGCGTGCCCGAGCGAACTCTGCGCTAACGTTTTCATGGAAGCGTGTGCGAGATTGCAGCTGCTCGTGCATTTGCACAGCGGCCTCCCTGCTAATGAAAAAATAATGAACTGTAATGAAAACCTGGTCGATTCGCGTGTAAGCGAGTTACCTTGTCGCGGTGCACCGCGTCGCAGACGCGAATTTCGGGCTACCGTTTCTGCGTTTACATTCTCACGAAAGTGGACGACATTATGGAAGATATCCGCTGAAGCTTATCACGGGAGCGATTATTCGCGAGGTTTCTTTCGCAGCTAGACTGAAATCGACGTCGTGGATGGCTCGATTATTCCAAGACGTTACACCGGCGGCATCCGGTGTTCCGCGCTGCCCACCCCTCGAGGTACGCTGGTTTCCGCGTGAAACAAAGGATCGCGCAGAGCAAGGAGCGAGGCGAAACGAAGGCGCTGAGGTGCCATGAAGGAACGGGAGACGGAGAAACGAGGAGAAGCAACGGTCTACGTGGATGCTGAAAGAACAAAAAAAAAAAGGTTGAAAACGGTGAAGGGAAGCTTTGCATCGAAAGGTTGAAAGGCCGAAAGACGACACCAGACGCGTGTTAAAAGGGTCGACGAAGATTATTTCTTGGAATGGCAGTAGCAACTTCGTGCATCCTGAAATGGAGCCCCCGGGCTGTGTATCTCTTCCATCTGCCTCGCATTCCCCGGTCTTTCCCTTTCCCGCACAGGGTGGTTTCTGTCTCAAACTCGGTCCGCGGAGCTTCTATCTCCGTCGGACTGTTCCATCGTGCTACGCGTTTTTCACGTGGCAAGTGAATGACCGGACGCGGGTAAAGTCAAAGGGCTGTTCTCTGACGATCGCATTGCGACAGACAAAGGGTGAAGCTCAGGATGAAAGGGTCCGTACGAAAGAAGCGACAGTGGCTGCGCTTGTATTCCCTTTCTAGCGACGCGGATAATTTCGATGACCCCTCCGAGAAAAGAAGGCTTGCAACAACCCTTCTTAATTACCAATACGAACAGGAAGCGTTTCCTGTTGCATCTGATGTACAAACATCTATACAAAATACGCGTTTAGACAAATGAAATTAATTTTGAAAACAAAAAGCAGGAATATATTTCCACGGGGAAGTATGGAAAAGAATTGTTCTCTGCTCGCGAATCAGCTGATCGGGAAGAATGGGTTTCGTGACCATGAAAGTAACTGGAAAGAAAGTGGAACGTTTCGTTGCGCACGGCGCGGAAAAGTTCCCCGCGGTTGAATTCTAATGAACGACTTGAAACATCCGCGACGGGGATCTCTGATTGTGTAAGGCGCTGAAAAATCTGGCGGAAGCTGCGTCGACGGCCCTGAGAAACTCTGCAACCTCTTAACTCCACAACTTTCATTCGTTCGCTTACGCCGCGTTGTCACTTTCTGGATTCCCGCAGCTGTTTCTCATCGACGTAAAAAGGAGTAACACGCGCTGAGTCGAGCGCTAACGCGAGGATACACGAGAGAAACGGGAGAAACAGCGAAAGGAAAAATAATGTGGCAAGTGAATAGTTCAATTGTAAATACTTCAGGCTTGCTCTAAGTGTATTGCTTTGAGGAATTCGATTTAAGCAGGTGGTATATTATGTTAGGAAAAGTATTACACTTACAGTGGATACTATATTCTGTTATTATTATTCCATTCCATTATCAGTGCGTCCTCGGACCCTGAAGAAGCTAACTGCAATGTAGGCGAAACGTCGGAAGCAAGTGTTTCTACCGGACACTTACACCCGGAAGCCCCAAATAATACGTTCACCAGCGATCCGGGCCGTGCAAGCCTCGAAACTCTTATTATTATTTTGTTAATTACTTCCTTATTATATACCAATATCATTATTGTACGTGTCATTCTAATTGCAAAAATCTCAGGAGTTCGTTGAAATTAATTTCATAAAGATGAAGCGAAAACTAAAAGAACTGTATTCCTTGTGTACAGAAAATGCTCCTTATGAACTCTCGTAGACGACCTTTTCGCAAGATACTGTCCGTATCCCGTCAGGGGCCACAGCCAAATATCGGAGGCTAGAAACCGTGGCTTATAATAGCACGTCGCCCTCCGAAAACCCGGACACGACACCGGTGATGTACAAATGGACCCTGATCCTTCTGCGTCCACTGATATTCCTGTATCCTGCAATTTACGAAACGCCCTGTTCCAAAGAAGCTGCTGGGGCCAAGCTTTCTCATAACGTAAAGCGTAGAACTTTTTACGTAGCACCGCCTCTTTTGCTAATCATGCTACTCGGCCAGCAAGAGATAGAACAAGGAAAGCATAATGAATACAAGCTGCCCGAGTGCGTGCAACAATTGGATCAAACGATTTTAATCTTCCTCTTCGCAAGAGTAACGTCGCCTTCACGCTGATAATGAGTATACATGTATGTATACATACAACGCGAGTTCCACGATTCTAAAGTTACATAATTCTATCCCAGTTAGGTGTAAAGACGGCTTCTAAGCTGAACCTCGTCGTTCTCGCTCCTATGCTCCCCTTTGCTCCATACACTGATAATAATAATAATAATAATAACACTAATGACAGGAACAGTACCATGCATTTCACTACCGAGCAACACTTCTCCTCGCTTACAGAAATAAAAAGTATACGCTCACCGTCCATAAAAGAATAAGCCGCATGAGTAAAACTAAGGCAAGCGGAAGAACAGCGAAGGCGATGAAAGTAAACGTGCACGCGGAGATTACGGTCGAAGAAAGGAAGCGGATGGCGCGGGACGTTCTGAAGAGTAAAAGATACGATGTTACGATCAATTACGCGGCGAACACAATGGCTGGCGTAAATGTCCGGCGTGTAACGAGCCGACATAAGGAGGGAACGGTGCGGAGTGCAACGACAATGTTTTGCAAGCCGTTGCACGGATGCTTCGGTACTGTACGCAAGGTAAACAGCATCCGCCGGTGCTTCCTCGGGATAAGAGTATCTCCTTGAAGGAGCCGGATCTGTGGTCAAAAGGTTCTCTGTTCAAAATCTTGCTCCGGCATGCGTGCAAATCACTTGCTGCCGCTCTTTGTTTCCTTACTTCGCCTCTCCCCTCGTTCAATAGCGTGATTCGCCTTTTTCCCTTCTTCATTGTCCCTGCTTCTGCCGCACCCCTTTGTCTCGAACTGAGCTCCTATCCTACGCGAGCCGCTCCCTGCATACAAATAAGCCCGTCTTCCGGTCCATATTTACCCTTATCTGGTCTAATGTCCGAGCGTCAGGGTGAGAACGAAAACAAAAATACTTCATTGATTTGTAGTCTCGCGTATATTAGGAGTTGGAAGATAAATTGAGAAGCTCGGGAAAAAGGTTCACTTTTGAAATTTTCATTGGTTGAGGAATTTATCGTACAGACAGTAAAGTGAAATTTGATGGACTATGTCAGAAGCTTTAAGACTTAACACGGGATGCAGTTATCGGTTCTAGCAAACTCCTGAATGCAGAATACTAATCGGTGCAGACGCTAATGTCCGAATTGATGGAACACATTCGGTGTAAGCAGGCGCAACCTTATCTCTTCCGCCTCGCGTCATTTTCTGCCAACGATGGGTATGGTTTTATAATCATGTAACAGCTCATTGTTATATCATTTATATGAAAATACCTTTCGGAGATGACGATACAGGTGTGGTCATCCCATACGCTTTTGCTCAAAGATATTTCATTGAGTTTATCATGAAACGGCAGAAAAAGATTCGACAAAACTTCAGAAACACGAAATCGATTTGCACATCGAAATGCATGACTCGCCCCATTTACAGATCACAGAATTTGCAGGACATTGATCTTGAGCTGGCTGAGAATACAGATGAGACATTGCTACTTCCGTTTCAGGGGAATTTATGCCGAGGCGATAGATTCCAAATCTTTGTTCAAAAAAAAAAAAAAATCGCACCCAAGGGAGATATTCCACGCGGACCTGAAGTTTGGTGAAATTCAAATCTTCCGCGGCTGGGTCGCAGCTCGCGCGACTCGAACTCGAGCGGAAGAAGCGTGTCGTAAAACCTTTTACAATCTATAAACCCGTTTATCGAAAGTCAACTTCTCGGAGGTTTTTTTTTCCGGCTGGAAGTACGAAGAGCCGGGAAAGTTTGAGAGCGTTTAAATTTTGTAGCGGAGAAGAAAGTGCTTTCCTCTCGCAAGCTTTCGCGGGATAAATCGATATTGTGAATCTGCTTAGACTTGAACGCTGGTTGAATAACATTTTTGTGCCTCCGCGAGGAACGATTGGAAATGTATTGTTTCTGTTCGAGGATTGCTATTATGTGTAAGAGAAATATAATTTTCGCAAAGAGTATGGACAAAAATGATATCAAATTTTATCGTGATATTTATTAGTAAAGACTAAAATGTAGATTATTAAAATTTCTATGAAAATGGTTTGCGAAGGAACAGAGACAAATATCAAAACATTTCTTATCGTTTTATGCAAACGAAGAGCGTGCAAAGCTCGGAACCGCTTAAATATGTTTTCCGTTTTCCAAACAGGCAGGCGGATCGATTAAATATTGTGTCATGAAAAAGCTAAACAACGCGTCTCGTTTAAAGAATCTTTAAAGAAACATCATACGCGGCATGGTTAACTTCGTTCGACTTTCTATGTTTATCTTTCATAATATTACACATTCCATTTGGAGGATTTCGTTTTTCTATGTAATTCAAACCCGTGCCACATTCAATCGTTCTATCGCATACGTTCAATCCAGTTTGCAAAATAAATTTAATCAATGAACCATGTGATCATTTTTTAAATTTATTTATGCGCTGTTGCATACTCTCCTGAGGGTTAGTAGCGACTACGAAATAGTTCGTTTTTAATCTTAGTACCTGTTGGAGCTAGTTACAAATGCACGCGAGCATGGTTGCAATTCAAATTTCTATATCGCTGCTTGTATTTTCTTCGGGAGTCTTTTTATACAACCCCTAACGCGGCCAAAACTGATCCCCAAATCATTGATATATATATTTTATACGAATCGCGCAAGCGAACAAAAGGGAGTAAAGTCGAAATTGAAAGAGGGACTCGCCGGTGCATAAAGTCTGCAACGAATCTACAGCCATTTAAACGCAGCAAGAGGATTAAAGGATATCGAGGCGCATCGAAATACAAATCAAATGAGGTCGAATCGCCTGTTGCATGCAGATAGACGCGAACCCCGATACTGGTCCTAGCCGAAGCTTTTCGTCAGTAACAATGAATGCAAAAAAAAAAATGTAAATTGTTTCGCGTAATCTCATCGAGATCCCCCTAAATATGTATATCCCCGGAACGATCGGCAATCTCGATCGAGCGGATATGCTGCGGCCGCGCAACAGAGGCTGCTCTCGCGAAATGAAAATCCGCGCGTTCTACGAATTAGTCCGGCCGGTAATGGAGCAGAGAGAACCGTGGAAATCCGACGATTCAATTTTAGTCACGCCACAATTCACCTCTTCAATTTTCATACTCGTGATCGAGCGCGGAGCGGCGGCGCTCGTTCGCATATCGGCCATTTACGATCGAATTTCTTGTCGATAACGTTCCATCGGTCGTCGGGGGCATTAAACATCCGAGCGCGCAGATAATGGCCCATTTTTCGCGCGACTAGGACGGCTATCAAAAACGGGGAAACGATGAAAAGCCGGAATCCGAGGGGCCGAGCGTGACGGGGACGCGGGCGACGTGAATTCAAAACATTCCGCACCGAGCAGTAGGGCCGCTATTCTCCCCTCGATCGTTGCGGGGCCGTTGCCGTAAACTTGCGAAAATGTTTATCGGGGTTTGATGAAAGAACAAACAGCCGCGACGAGATGTCCTTTCAGCTTCCACGACGTGTCCGCAATTCCCGTCCCTGATGAGTAATTTAACAGCACGGGGCACGCGAGCAGGAGACGGAGTGGAGAGGAAGGAGGGAGCAGCAGTGGGAAAAATGGAACGAGTTTGCAGGCTGTTTAAAGAGCCTCGCGACGAGATTGCCAGCCGCGCGTAGAGCCCCCGTCTACAGGTGCAAACACCCCTCGGCTGGGATAAAGGACGACAAATTTCCCAGCGCGGAGCGTCGTTTATGATCGCGGAGCACAGTCGAGCCCGCCTTCCATCACGCCTATTATTCGCAAATCACTGTTCCTTCGTTCTCCATGGCAACGTTACGTCATTTCCAACCGGCACTCGAAACGACATCCCGTAATATCGACGAGCAAACAGCCCCGTCCGAGCTACTTCGATTCCTCTCCTATTTATCGGGAAACTCTTGCGCTCTCCTGCGTCTTCCAGACGCTGATATACATGCATAGTAATCGGCATTGTGAAAATCCATTCCTCGCACGTAGCGTGCGCGTATCGGAATAAATCCGTGGAAAGTAGATGATGGAAAGGAAAGATGAGGGTGTTTTCGTATCGGTCTGGTTAATACTCGACGAGTTCGCCAGACTCTGATTCTACCGCGATAGATTTCTCCGATATACGAAATGCATATGTAAAGTCGGGACATGCGGTCCAGAGAGTACGAACTGATTCCGGTCTTCGGTTCCGTCGTAAACACGCGGGATCCGATCTTTAGCTCCTCGTAAAACCGTAAACCTTGAACCTGTCGCGAACTTTTGCTCGTACGCGATCAAGGATAACGTCCAATTTGCTCCTGCGGCAAGGGGAGAATGGCAGCATAGTTCCACGTAACTTCCGACTTATAATAACTGGGTAGTTGGACCTTTCGGTAATTTAAGCGGGAAATCATTCCAGTTACGCCACGTTGATTCTTGAAATTATCCGGATGCTTCTGTCCCGGTCACTCTTTTACGGTACTCTCTCTCTCAGACTTCCCGCCGCAGCAGTTACTTCGCGAATTTTGTACGGCTTTCTTTCCGCAGACATTGTACATTTAAGGGAGGATAATTGGTAAGAAATAGTATACAATTTTTTGTTTTATTGCAGTATAAGATATTGTAGAGTACAATAATACGCTACAATAGAAAATTACTTATTCGGATTATGTGTAATAAATGCTGATATCTCGACTTAACGTCGGCACCAGCATTCCGATTACACTGTTCCATAAAAAGTGATTTAGGCCGTGAATATACAAAAACAATACTTCGCTTTATACGATCAAATTTTCCGACCGGAAAAGCAATATGCGTTTGATAAATTCGGTGGAATCTAACGGCCAAACGAGTATCGCCGCAATTTCCATGAAACCAAAAGCGGGTTTTATAAAATTTTGGGTAAATACCCGGCGTTCGAGCGAACCAGGCTGGAAGAAAAGGATTAAATTACACAGCAGAATGCGAGTTGCGGTGAATTTCCATATTGATTTTCCTGAACCCCGGGCCAGGAGAAATATTTCCGTCCCTCCTATACTGCTGCATTTCTTCAACTGCTTCCCATTGAAGAACGACGCGGCTCGCAAGCACGAGGCATTTGCCAATAATATTGCGAACGAAAACGTTGCGCAGTCATCGCTGGATCGTTTGAGTGGCCCACGGTTCGGTCGACGTGGAATTTCTTTCCCGACGAGCGCGTGATATATGAAAAATGATTCGGCTGCAACGTGAACGCTCTTTCCCCATATCCCCTATTGCACCGATCGCGGCTTTCAAGCCTTCGATGCGTTTGGCCGACAAGCTAATTGGAGGGTGTTCGATCATTGAATGCCTCGAGCAGCGTCAAATGTGGATAAATGATCGTTTCGAAGGTGTGTTTAGTATAAATATTACTGCTCGAGTATTTCGTCAGACTGTGGGACCAGAATTTTGGAAATTCTACATACCGTGTATAAGCTGAACGAATTTAAATGCCCCTCGAAATTGATATATCATCGAATTTCCCTCGCGCCACAAAATTATTTAATTAATTGAGGGTGCCTATCATTTAAAATTCTGTGGGTACGCGGAGAATATTTATGGGAAGCGTGCAAAAAAACGTTCGTTTCATATTTAATATCGCTTATATCAGATACAACCTAATTACTAAAACACGATGACTGTCCTGTCAATAAAAACTATGCTCTTCGTGCACACCGTAAATATTCACCAACTCTAAGGATACAGTAGCAAATTTGTCAAGTGCCGTTAAATGGCCAGCGATGGTTTAACGAACTTTGCCGTGCACAATTTGCGGAGTTTTAATTCGAAACGATGTTTCGGCAAATAAAACGAAGCGAAGCACGCAAAATTATTCGCATCGCGTTGCTCGTATCAAAATTCACGCCGACGAAATTAAACATCGTTAAAACTTCCACGAAAAAAGAAAGACCCGACGGTTTCGTTACCAAGGAAAACGAAAAGAAGAAACGTTTAATTGCTCGTCGGTAATCGGTGAAGCGTCACCGAGAAGGTACGACTATAGCGGTTCGAATTTTCCGTTGCTCCAGCTGCGGAGGCATCGCAAATGGCTGGAAGTTCTCACGAAAAAGCCGTGCAATTCGTGAAACGGCGGAATATTTTTCGGTCGGCGAGCTGTCATAATTCGCTGCCAAGTTCATAGACAAGCGGAGACAGGGTGAAAGGGGGCGTAGAACCGAGGGACGACCGTGACAGAAAAAAAAAGAAGGAAAAATTCGAAGTTCGGATGGCTGGCATCCGGGCTCGGGAGGAGCGCAACCCTGCCAGCAATATATCAAACAGATACGCGTGTCCGAGCGAATCACGACCGGCGTCGTCCATCTTTCGCGCGAGTAACGCACCACCGACGACTACAACACGACCAGCTAACTGCAGGAGAGATAACCTAATGCTCAGCCGTATTAACGCGAGAACCAGAGTTTCTCTCTTCTTCGAAACGCTCACCCTCTATCCGCCCCACGAAATTCACGCGCACCGCGCCTCTCGCAAATTACGCGACCGCCCCTGGGCGGCAACGCTGGAACACGTCCATGATATAATGTAGCTTTTTTAGTACTTTCTTGGCTGGCCCGTGTCATACTGATGAATATGTTGTACGGGAAAGAAGTCGACGGTAAAGAGTCTGATTGCGATTGTTCCTCCTACGATTGAACACATACTTTGTACTTTTGGTCACTGTATCTAGCATCAAAATGCAATCGATGGCGTTTCGTAAGAAGTGTAAATTATCTACAAGCAAATGAACCTAATACTACTAAGTCATTAGTGCGCTGCAATAAATAAGAACAATTCCAACCCTTGCCAAGCGATCTCGAAAAGTCTCGAAGTTACAAGGAACCGCTAACAGCTGCCCCGAAACGAAAACTGGAAAGTATGTTCTAAAGCGTTATCTTCATCAAAGCCCCCCGGAAACGCTTCGTGGAAGGTGAAACTCAAAAAGTCGTGTATTTAAAGGGTAATTTTCTTGTTTCTTCCGCCCTGCTCGTTCTCGGCCCGTTAATTAACTGAAGTTAACCGAAGTGGGTCCAAAGGCTCCGGCGATTCAAAGGAATTTACGATCCACCCCCGCGGCGGACGGGGACGAGGAAAAGGGGAAATAATTGAAGTATCGGATCGGGCTGGCGCCAGCGAGGCGCGCGTTTCACGTGAATTTCCACGTGGGCTACGCGGGTCTCGATGTGCTCGTTGAAGAAGCGGAAGTGTTGCTCGCCCGTTCGCCGCGCGGTGAATTCCGATTCCCCCAGCGCCGGTTTTAATTGTCGGCTTAATGCACTTCGCTATAGCCCATCCCTCTTTCTCTCGCCGTCCTCGTGCATTACTATCGCTGCACCGTGGTTCGTTCGCTTTCTCGGTCTCGGACTCGTTACGACGAAAAATTCCCGCTGTTCGAGAAGCTTTTACGCGGGGCGGAACAAGAAGCTCGGATGCTCGCGCTGCTAAAGGACCCGAATATTTCGAGAGAACTCGGTTTCTCGCGTTGCGACACCATTGGTTACAGCACGGTCGCGGGGAATCCTTGTCGAGACAACGGTTGCGAGGGCTAAGTCGAAACTGAATTTCGAGTCGCGGGAATTTCTCGAACAATTCTTCGGTTGGTCTTGGAGCCGTTCAAATCCATGGAAAATGAATGAACATTCGCCTGGCGTGAATTAATAAATAGCAGCTACGCGTCCGTGGATTTATACTCCCAGAAATGTATTGGGAGCGGCTATCCAACCAGGCTGTATTCTCATGACACGAAAACGTCCATCGCACGCTTAATTGGTCGCTTGGAAATGGATCTCCTTTGTTCCATTAGAGGCGCATTAATAAAATTGAACGCGCGGGTCCTTTCGCCGCTTCATTCTTCACGTGTCCGCGTAGCTCGCGGCTGATGATACTAGCGATCGCCATAAATCACGATTAAGTCTGAATTATAACGCATCGCGGATTTATGAGGAGCGCTCGGATTCCATTGTTTGGTCGCTAGAACGTTAGTACCGGGAGCAATTCGCGTGCACGCGAGCTCGAACGAAAATCATTGCTCGGCGATTCCAAATTGACGGTAAAATTGAATTAGCGCGGATTTTCCAAGATTCATTGATGGATAACATTTAAATCGTTCACGTTCAGAATCGCGCGACGAGAAGCGCTTCACGATTCTGCCCTTTCCTCCTTTAGACTCCTCTCTGTACTCCGACTATTGGTTCGATCATCTAATTTCTGTAATTTCCTAAGGGATTTCCAACGAAGGGGACAACCAAGGCGGAGCGTGGACCGTAAACGTTTTAATCTCCATCCCGCTGGCAGGATATCGAGCCGCGATCGAAGTAAAGAGGCTACACCGGTCGCCCCTCTAATCTATAATTAACATGCCGTTCTGATTGCGTGTCCGAGTCCACCGGACGAAACCGTTGTTCCTCTCGGGATAACGTTTGACAACCACTGCTTCCTTCCTTCGTAACTCCGGATTAGCGTCACTATCGAGGATACTAAATGTCCGATCGCTATCGTACAGCCTGACTGCGATAACTGAAGAGAGAGAGAGAGAGAGCACACGCACGCCTAACACGCCCGATTCTCGTGCTAATCACTGTTTTAATCCAATCCGTGATAGCCGGCGAGGGTTAGTCGTGACGATAAATTGCCCGATAACCACCCTGGCTTCCCTCCCCCTTTCCACCTTTTTACTTTTCCTTCTGCATCCAATTCTTGTTTCCCTTTCTTCTTTTCTACTTCGGATCGAACTGCGTACACTGTATCGAAATTAATACCGTGTAATCTGCAGTTTTACATGAATTTCCTGACCAAGACCGTTCTGGCAGAAATAATTATTCGAAAGCCCGCTTGTTTCACGTGTTTAACTAGAACGATTTACTAGGGGAGACTATGGATAACGCAACGCCTTAACGCGAAGAATCTCTGCACAGGGTGAAACGTTCGCCTACCCTCCATGGGGTTAATGTAAAAACTTTCTATGATTGGTTCGTATCACCTTACAACGCTGCCTGTGTGGGTGGTTAATTCATACTACGAGGGAATCTCGTGCCGCGACTCGGTACTCCCCGTTTCGTGCGTGCCCTGTAATACCTATTGTTTTATGGGTGAGAAACCTGGTGCGATGAAATTGTAATTCAATTTCTTTTTTTCTTTATCGTGGAAGTGAAGTGTCGAAAACTGTTTAACACTGCGACGCGATCAGAAATTTACGTTGAGGAGAGAATTGTTGATTCAATGGCATCCTCGCTTGTCTGACCATGGCTCGATCTACTCCACTTGAAAGTACAAGCGATACCACCCGTGCCTCTGCAGACGCGATCTTAAATTCATCTTAAACGTTGCTTGAAACAATAAATACTGATTGTATTCTGCTGGAAGTGAACTCACGGTTGAGCATTTTAGAGAATTCGATATTAAAGGACAGGTATGCCGTTTCTAATTTCGCTGTCCTGAGTCACGTACCTCTTAACACGAATTTTAAGCGTTCTAAATTATTCGCCTTTAAGTGTACCCGCATTTAGCCTACAGAGTGGCTCCAAGTGCTTTAAATTGTGTCCGAAACTTGGTCAAACTGTGGACTATAAGGTGCATGCAAAAGTTTTAGTCTTTTTTCTCAATTTTCTTTCATTTATACAGAGCAGACGTATTAAAAATTAGTGTTCGAAATATTTTCCCTTCATTTTCTTCGGCTTTCCCCATCTATTTGTGCGAGTTTCGGATTCCGTCGTGAAAAAATGACATTAGTTTGGAGGCAATGAAATCATCAAGCTACTTTCGTATTTCTGCAACATTTCTCTGACACGTCTAAATAGCGTTTATTCCTTGCTGGAACTCGTGTGAAATGCAGCGTCGAATATACAGCTTTTTGTCACTCATCGTGCTCGTTGTTGTTTCGTGATATTGTTGTTTCTTATCGATCACGAAGTTGGCGTTTTAGATACGTCAAGACCAACTAAGCAATTGGACAAGAGGGTGGGATATTCTACCAATTAAAAGTGACTCTAGATGAACGCTTGAAAAAAAAAAGACTAAACCTTTTGCGTACACCTAATAGAATACGTGTTCGAACGTTTCAAAAATTATACTCTTCGATTGCATACACAGAGAATATAGAATAATTTCATAATTCATTAGTACTCATAGCTTATGAACAAATTACTATTGTGTCACGTAATGCTGCGTTTACAATTAATTTGACCGTCGACCAACCTTCGTCAAGATTAAAATTTTTCTCAATAACGACCGGCGATTTCATTTTCGCGGTCGATGTCCCGAGAAATTGCTGGTCGTCGAAGTCAACTTCGTCGATTTATTACAATTTGTCCACGGCCTCGCGTTTTCGTGTTTACGAACGTCGACATTATCACCGGTCGGTGAACTCGCTCGTATTTGCCACGTACAAATCAGTCATCGTTATGCGTGCTGCTAGCCACGTAATTATAATTAACAGTTTATCCGCTGTCTAGTCGGCGATTCGCAGCGCTATAAAAGTAAATCACGAACGCGGCGTGATTTAGAGGTGGCACGACGCTTTTCATCCAAACGCACCACCGCGATGACCGCTCCACATGTTCCTTTTCTTTACGACGAGGATATTGACGATCGAATTTATGTCTTCTGCAAGGTTTGATCGCTGACGGATAGAAATTGTTTTTTTTTTCGTCCGTCTTCAAAGTACTGTATAACCGTATAATAATTTAATACCGAACGTGCCAATTTGAACGTTGTAGCTACGTAGTAATGCATGGGTCATGGAAATGTTACAAAATGAGAATTCACGATGTTCATTCGTTTCGTATTTTAATTCCGTAAATACCATTATCTCGCAATCCAAAGACTTTGCCTCGAAGCGTTTAAATAATCTATTATTAATAACTGATAATACTTCTGAGGATTCTGTAATCTCAGTAAAATTGCCATCCGCGAGTCGGTTTACTCAATTAGCGAAGTACGTGTTATCTTTGTTCGCTTTGGCCTGTATTTAGTTAAACGCCCGGAGTATACGTGTTCAAGTGCTTACGTGCACACCGGCGCACAAGTTGCCAGCTTAGAGATGCGTTCAGCGAACAGTGACGAACGTGTACGTACGTGCGCATCAGTTTTGCGGCGAGCGCCGTTCTGTAATACACCCTTAGTCATTTGGGAACTCGTTCCACAATACGAATCCGCGAATTCCACTTTACCAGCACGGCGAACGCTGTATCGTGCGCCTCTAACTCGCCGTAAATAGAATATTGGCTGTTTCGTTTGTTCGGCTAACATACTGCACTCCACAAATTAATTCTGGATATCACACGAAATCGCGCGGCTACTTTCTCTATTGCGGCTTCAAACAAAATCAATTTCCTTGTCCCCCTGTGCCATGAGAGTTTGTGGCTGAAGCCACAGCGATACCCATTTTATCGATCTATCCTTCATATTGTTTGATAGGAATATTTTTCAACGTCCAACGTTTATCTTCCTTATCATCGAACTCTTAGGTGAATGCAATTTCCCAAGCGTACGATTACGTATTACGAATGCATTGCGATATGCTCGGCCTGAAATTAATTGATCCGGTTCGCTACGCGTGAGGGCAACAATAAGTCGAAGGATTCTGTACGCGTGGAGTAACCTTTTTCCACGCCTCTTGGGGCTGCCAACAACTTTATCCGGGACGCGACAAAAGGCGACAAGAAACACATTCGCTTCGCCAAGGCGGTGAAGGATAAACGTTTTAGAATAGTTTCGGCAAACCGGGAACGCCGGTTGACGCGGCCGTTGAAAGCTCAAAGGCAGAGATAACGTCGAGCGAATAGCGTTACTTTCAGCTACGTCACGGCCACGTTTAATTGCCGTAGGAAAATTCGTTTCTTCCTCCGAAAACGTGTGCACGGCCGTACAATCGCCGCATGAAAAGTGACGGGTTGGTAGGGGCGACAGGGGAAGGACTTTCAAAGCGCCAGACGGTGCTCCGGAGCTGTGTGTCGAGTATAAATTTCAATTAAAATTCACTTAATTTCCAGCGTGTCAAAGCGATCTCTACCTACTCTACCTTGCATTATCGTTAACAGTGCACCGCCGCTGCTGGACTTTACCGACACGACAATGGACCGTGTACCGGTTTATAAAGCGACTCCCTGGAAACATTAACGTTCCGACAAAGCTGAACGAACGACTAATCGATTTTTCATCATCGCTTTCATTCGCATTAATTGCACTTCCGCTACGTCGCGTCGATTCCGACGTCCTTTGTCCAGCATTGGACATAGAACACGTTACAATTCATGATTGGCCTTCTCGATCTGTACATTTCCAGCCATGTATTATACATATAAGTGATACAGGAGAATTAGCGAGCTGATAGTCAAATCGTATACTCGACACAATTTTACCACAGAGTAAGAATAATTAATAAAAAATGATCATACAATTGTCTGCTTAGGATATTATTACTTGCAATCCTTTGCACGTGTACTTAAGACATGTTACTCCAGAGTGGAACGATGTTTGCTTAAGCGCAAAACGTTTTAACAGAGGAATTTATGATCGCGCGGATTCAGAAGGGCTCAGATAGCAATGCCACCTGTTTTACAACCGTGCTTAGTAGCATGTCTCTGAGTGCCGTGCTAGATAACATCCAAAAACAGGATATAAAGGTCCGTCCAATTAACAGGAACGATACACCCGACGAGGCAGCGTTGCGCTTGTAAAGCCAAGCTTTAAAGCAAGAATACTTTAGACTCTCCCTGAAATAGCAAGAAATCCCTGACTCCTATGAACAGCGGAAACAATGTTTCCAGTAAAAGTTAATCTGTCGTCAAGTACAGCGACGATACTTCACATTTACAGCGTTATGCAAAACTAGAATACGTTTAACCGTATTTGTCGTATCGTTGAAAGATTTCTTGAAAAATATAAATTATGCAACAATGACTGTTGCCAGGCATATGTGTGCATAGTACATTGTTGGCTGGAACAATCAATGTACCGCTGTACTGAACGAGTTCGCAGAGGATTAATATGAAACTTCGACCCACTTTCCACCATCTATATTACACAGATGCAACCATGTAACTTCCACTCGTGCGGGCGGGGTATTAAAAATCCCAAGTAATACTACGTAGCCATCGCCACCAAAAAGGACCTTACTTCGCAAGCATTCACGCATGACGAACTTTCCGAAATTTATCAAGATCATCCGAAAAAGAGAGTGTACGCGCATACGTGTCCGATCCGTAACAAAGGAGGAGGCTGACAAGACCGCCTTGGTTTTCCATACGTGCAGCCTTAGCCGCGAGTTTTGCATACAAATTGGCCCCGGAAACCCGGACATGGTGGAACTTGTTTACGGTGACGAGTGTTCGTCCAAGTTGCGGAGAGGCCCGCCTCGGCCCGGCTCGTGTCAGCGTATAACAGCAAACGAGGAGCGTGAAGAATTTTAATTGAAATTACTTAATTAACACCGGCAGCCCTCGGTAAGCGCGAGGCCGTGTGCGTAATTACGGGATGCACATCCTCCGCATAACTGTGAAAGTATCATCAAGTAACTTCTTCGTTGCGAGCGAGCACACTGGTGCACGGTACGCCGCGCGTGTCAATTTCCAAGGTATTTAGATCTCGCGCGTTATGGACTCGAACTTCCGAGCGTTTATCGTTCGTGTTTTTGAATCGATCGACGCCGGGGACTGTCAGCAATTTATAAGAGCGTCGCGTTCCACGATTGATCGCCCTCATAGACTTTTTAATTCGTCAGACGCGAATGGCACGCTGAAATGTGGGTTACGGGGGTAATTATAGCTCGTTGTATTAAAATATGAAGAAGCTTGTTCGACGCCAACTGGCAGAAATAGCGATTCACGTTGGAGCAGGATTAATATATCTAGCAAGACGGGAAAGCAAAGCCCAAAAGTGCAACGTCGAGGATCATTCATACGAAACGTCGTCTAATTCCCCGGAAAAGCGTAAAGCTCTCTTCCCCGTCGATCAGAATGCGCATTCCGGCAGAAAGCCTCATAAATGATGAAGCATCGGTAAATATTCATAAATTCGAGCACGCGTGTTCGACACGACAAAATCGGAATTGATTGCACACGTCGAATTTCATTGATATCGTGTGCTCGCGGGATTCGCCGACGCTTCCTATCGTCGATTAATATTCCCTCGCCTAGGACAGACAATTTTTAGCGCGGGCGACGGTGTGCGCGACAACGAGATTAACATATGTACGCTGGCAGAAAGGGAAAAACGAGAGCATCGAGAACGATGTTTTATGTAGCCGACGCTCTTTCGAAACGTACGAAATTATACAGCGGACGAAGCAATTTTATTTTCCGTTTGCGGGCCGCTGCGATGCGGAAGGATGATTGAAAATACATGCAGGGGTCGTCTCGCCTGCCGGGTCTTTGAGCCAGAGCATCCCTCGAAACCGACAGATAAATTAAATTCGCCGAGCACATGAAAGGAACGAAGAATCTTCTGTTGAGGACCGCGCGCCACCCCCCCCCCCCCCTCCCTGACAAATTATTGGGCATTATTAAAAATTCTATCGATCGATCGATATTAAAAATTCCACGAAAATATATGGTACGGAAATCCTAGGTAAGGAAGCTTGAAAGGCCAGCCATTACGGACGCCGTATCTAAAACACCAGTCGACAGACCACGAACGATCCGCTGTGGAAGAATGAAAGAAGTAATCCAAGTGTCGAATAAGCTTGTTTCCTGCGAAGTAGTTCGGGAGGCTTTGACGGAAAGTCGAAAAAGTGACGGGAACAAGCGCGCAATAAGGAAGGGAGGGCGGGAAAGACCTGTTTATTAAAGAAGTTTCTTCGTCGATTCGCCGGAACTCATCCGCGGAGCAAAGCCGGCCGCGAGATCTGCGATGTTCCCACACGGGATTACGACACGTTAGATAAGTTTCTGGTCTTCGGGAACAATTGACACGCCATGGTAAATACGTGTCGCCGCCGCCGCGAGTCCTCGCCTATTGTTCCGGATAGCCCTGAGCCGCAACACATCCCGAGCACGAGCCCCCGAAACTGTCGCGGCAAGTCCTGACTTTGTCGTGCAGTATCTGCTGCAACGAGCACTTGTATGCAGTGCA
Source organism: Holcopasites calliopsidis (assembly GCA_023838395.1). Taxonomy (NCBI): domain Eukaryota; kingdom Metazoa; phylum Arthropoda; class Insecta; order Hymenoptera; family Apidae; genus Holcopasites; species Holcopasites calliopsidis. The sequence continues at coordinate 3,654,611 of JALHAQ010000003.1, forward strand.
CTTGCGCCGCGCGGAGGAGGCTCTAAGCATCGAACGGCGGATACACGCGGAGAATGGAGTGAAGTTGTTCGGTAGTTTCGTCGGTGACATCGGTCGCGCACCCTCCGACATTGTCGCGCGAGCAATTTCCAGGCGACGCGTCGTCCGGCTGGAGAAAAGGTGGCTTGGCCGCTGGCTTGACGTGCGCCGAATTGCGACAAAGGGGGAAATTGAAAGTCCGGCCCGTTTTGTTGCCGGGTGATTTATAAAACTAATCGCGTCCAGGCCGCTTTCCGTTAGAAAATGATCCCGCGTGCCTTTTGCACCTTTAGATTTGTGGAACTTTTAATACGACGTACGGAAGAAGTTGGAAATATTATTGTACATGCGAGGTATCATAAATTACAGTCGAAAGTATGATTTTAAATACAAAAAAATGGTAAAATAGTTTCAGTTTTAATTGAAGCAGGCATCCGAAACATTCCAGCTATCCTCCCTTTGATGTGCCTGACAGAAACTGCCCTCTTAAACATATTCAGTTCATACCGATTTGCGTGAAATCTCGAAAGAATCGGACTACGTAAGTTCTATCTCAATGGGGGATAAAATAGGGCACTGGACGTAGCTCTCAATAATAGAGTGTCCAATAGTAGAAATCACGAGAACCTTTAGCGGGGATAATTAAGACATCGGAATTGGAAGTCCCGAGGACGTGAATGCGGCAGTAACGACGATAATTGAAAGCAATCAGGAGTAACGAGCATAGCGATGATAATCAATGTGGAGATTCTTCTTAGTTGGCATTAGGTCCCGTTAAAACAAACGCTCCACCTCTTCGACGGGTTACTTATGCAAACTTGTGTTGCCCCCTGTTCACTAGGAGCACCCTTTCGGACGGCCTCGAGTAACCCTTAGTCGCTGTAAATCCATTTGAACGCGAACGATTTTTCAATGTGATGGATCGTGGCGGGGAAAGTCCAACGTTTACGAGAATGAACGTACCCCTAAGTTATATTCGCCTCACGGTCGAACACCATTATTTAACCCCGGACGCTACGGAGTTGGCTCGGCCTGACATTATCCTCGGGGTGACTGTCGATTGGAAAGTTAAATACCTTTGGAGACCCGTTCCGGTCGACTCGAGATTACTGTTTCGCGCCCCGTCCTATTCCGCTCCTATCGATGCGTCCATTAATATTCCGCAGGCCGATGTGTCGATTGATTAAATACGTAGCTGCCGAAGCATGAGCTATCTCTGTATATTTGTTCTACCCGACAAACGGCCGTCTGCACTGAATAACCCCGATGCTAGCTCGCAAATAGTCTCGAAATATCGGCCGCAAATTGCGCGTCAATATAAATCCGTTTAGCGAACAACTGATATTCATAGTATCGCGTCGCGAGACTAGAAGGTTCGCCGAGCTAATTACTGGATAATTACCGGACAATCGAATCCGACTTTCGTCAGTCATTACCCACCGCGGCTCTCACCGATGCGCTGTTGAAACGCGAATATTCCCTGTCTTATCAGCGATTCCAGCCGAAAGAGTCAAAGATAGGACGGGCAGTAATTTCATTCCCGGATGCTCGACTTTGTCTACCCAGAGAAATCGTGCGGAATTAGACAGGAAATTATGGTGGCCGAAAACGACTCTGCATAGATTATGGACGCTCGTCTGGGCGCAGAAATAACATTTGTGATGTGCGTGATCTAAATAATTGATCGGATTAAAGTTCTATTCTGACTCGGTCGCGGATTCGGTAAACTATCGACGACGGAAAATTGAACAATTCAATTTCGGTCGGCGATGGAAGCTGATTCCTCCACGAACCTTTGCTGAACGAAGCGAGGGCAGGATGGTGTATCGGTCAACCCCGGATGTAACGTCTGTTTGTTTTATTCCGACTGCAGTTGACAGGAGTTACGTTTAACTCGCCCTGCACGCTACCCGACGACGAAAGACGGAGAGGAAAGCGTCTGGAAGATGGAACGTGGAGCCAGGAAACGCCGTTCTTCGTCTCTGTCCCCGTCGAGCGACATTGTCTTTAAGAATCCTCCGGCAACTGACAGCGGCGGAGGAACGTATCCAGAAATTAATAGACGAGCATTAGTTTCGCCGACTGGAATATTTCGCGTAATCCGAAACGGTCGAAGAAAGCGGCGCGCGGTTTTATCAGCTTTCAACGCACGTACGGTAAACGTGTTGTTAACCCGGGCTGAGATTTTGTATGTCTTTGCAGTAAAAATGATAAAGCAGGTAGCTTAGAGTAAACTTATACACAGTGTATTTTACTCTTCCCGATGACAAAATTTATTCTCGCGCGAGAAACGGCTTTACCTTTAGACTCCGAAATTGCCAGCAGAAGTCCTTTCTCGAATTCAAGAGAAAACGTTCTGCGTGAAATATGCGCATGTGATGTACTCGACTGGACTCGAGAAATCTCATTATTGCTGTGTTTCTAAAATAACTAGAAAAAAAACAGAAACAGAAAGAAGGGCTCAGAAAAGCTGAAGAGGAAAAATTGACAAACGTTGAAAGCAAACGGCACGTTTATCGGAAAATCCGGAGCTGACATCGAGGGCGAAAGAAATAATAGCCGAACGTCATTCCGACGCGTTCAGTCGGAATGATCGGAACAATTAAGAGAATCGGTAGACTAGTAGCACGAAAAAGAAGACTTTTCGATCCGAACGTATTACGTATTTACAGTCTCCCGCACAGTTATAGCCGTTAAAAGCGCCCACCCTTTCGCTAAACGAACTCGATTCGAATTGCAAGCAAGTTGAAATAAAATAACAGACAGGAGAAAATCGATGGACGACCGTTCGATCGATGATCGAACCGGACAACGGACTGAAACTTTATTTTCCTACGTCCGTTGATCGGAACGTCACGTCGGGCACAAGTCACGCGCTCGATCGAAGTCAAGCCGCGTTTCCATTCGCGCTCCCACACGCACGCGTCCACGAAAATTGAATTCATCAACGATAGCAGCTCGCAGTCCTCTTAACGGGCCGGGATTACGAACGGAAATGTATGAAGCGTCAGAAGACACCGGCTGAACATATTGTTCCTGCGTACCGGCTTGACGCTGAAAATTTAGCGGCTCCCGATGGGTGCGTTTTGCACTTAACTCGAACAGCGATTGCATCGTGGCCGAGAGTTACTTCTGGTACACGACAAAAGAGCATCGCCGAATCTTATAAACGGAAACGGTAGACTCGCAATACTTATTCAATCAAGGAGTTTGCTTGATGTTAGGTCGTTATCGACTTGCATGGTAATGCTACAATTTCGTTGGTAACTGAAAAGGATGCTGCGTCAATTGTTTACTCATTTTAATAGCACGTAAGTTCTTGAATGTTCGACTTTTGCTGCATCGTGAATTTTATTTCATTGAACAGATTTCTTTGAGCGGTCGCGTATATGATGTTCTAAGAAGCAGTGATAATAATATAAAATAGCATCGAGTACCACGTACAATTGAATCCAACGTCGCCAGTGTCATAGATGAGGGAGGCGATTATCAGTGAATTATGGTTCGAGAAATCCAATATCGACGACCTCGGAACCGTCGGACTCGATACACAGACGACGTGCGGGGTCAGGGGAACCGAACACGATGACATGAGGGTTGTGGGCTCTGACACTGATGATCTTGAAATGGTGACACACTAATTTGGCAATGTCAATGTCAGAGATCCAATGGTAATCTTGGAATTATGGTACTCGAAACCCTTCCGGTTATTCGGACCCTTTATATAGAGAGGATACTGAATCTTACATTATCCGTGGAATTTGGGGCTTTGTTTGGGGACCTCAACATTTGTGATTCAACAACGCAGAAGGAGCTCCTATCTAAATAAAAAATTGACAGCTGAAAGTAAGTAGTACATCATCGATCGTAAATGTGCAGTTGATCAAATATTATGATTAGACTCTGAATTTGTATGCATTTATAGAAAATTTGAAGATACAAAATTAGACAGATTGCACATTATCTGAAAAATATGCAAAATATCAAAATTATTATGCTTATTATAATATTTACTAAGCGAAATAATTCGATAAAAATCCGATGTGTAATTATGATTAATACGACGAATAAAGTATGAGTTATTTTATTCCAACCTTCATCGAACAACTGCACAGTGTTCAACTCGCGAAACTATGTTCTCCCTTTAATACAGAGGAGCGAGTTTACAAAATTGCCCGCTGCGAGCCATTCAATTAATTTCATTAGATGTCAGTAGCGAGCAGATTAAATTAGGATGCGGTCAGAGGAGCGGTAAATAAAGGCGCGTCGGGATCGCTTCGATGGCGAATCCACGGCCGCATAAAAGAAGATGGATGTCGAACTTCATTAAGACCTTCCCATTTGAACCACCGCCCCGACCCGTCTTCGTTCGTCAAACCATCCCCTTCACTCTCTCTCTTATCCAATTTCATCGCACTCGAAAAGTCTGTCCCACTGTAGCCCCGGCTGGAAGCACCCCCGAAGCCCGGCCGATAACATCCTTTCTTTCCAGCCACCCCTCATCGATCGTTCAACCCTCTTTCATCCGTCTCAATTTTAACCGTGACTTCTTCGCCGAACTCGTCGAAGGCGAACAGGTCGAAACTCCCGCGATTGGGCTTCGAGGACCCTTCGCGTCCCCCCTCACGAATCGGCGAGACACACGAGGAAGGTTAGCGAGGCCGGTAAATGCATGAAGTGCTCGGATACATATACAGCCACCTATGTGTGTAAAGGGGTGTAATGAAGTCGGCAAATCAAGACAGAAATTGAATCCATTCGATTTTACGCCCCGATTGCTTGCGCCGCTTCGAGCGTCGGAGCCGTACCCGTATTTGTGCTTCCGTTAGAGTACTGCACACGTGCACGCGAACGCCGGCGAGTGGCTTCTTGGAAACATTGTAACGACATGCTCTAGTAAATACGGATGAAGCAATCAAAAGTTTTTCTTCTACGATTGGTATTCAGTAAAGGGGTAATTGAACAGCTCTGAAATTTGAAAGTTCACCAATGATACGTACTAACAGAATCTAACTGCATAATTTCTAAATGTATGAAATGGTATAATTAATGTTTAAGAAACACAGAGATAGTCGATCAAGAATAAATATATGGGCAGAGAATAATTCAATTCTCCTAATCAGGCGCTACAATATTGAAGACAACGGACTGTGATTAAAGATTATAATTAATAAGATATGGACAGAAACTTGGATGCAATATTCGTTCTCGAAGGAAAACCTCTATGAATTTCTTTGAAGGGTTCGTTCGTTGCTCGAGGTTAGTGGTGCCAAGTGCTACTTTCTCTTCCCTGTTTGCGGAACCTCGCAATCTTGCATTCCACTAGACACTGCAACCAGAGAACGAGTATGTCTCGCGTTCCTGGAGACACAAATACGGAAACCACGGATTGTTCTTACCCCGGATTCGAATAAACAACGCTGTGGCATGCGCCGAAGCAAAACCGAGACCGGAGGTTCGTAGAATCTTGGCACGATTCCTGTTTGGCTCGGTTAGCATCGTTTCCAACCACTATCGAATACCGCGTGAGGAAAATCGATCGGCACCAGAGAACACGATGTTTTTCCTTCTGATAAGACCGCGAATATTACAAGTTATTACATGTCTTTCAAGTATCTTATAGCATTTAATATGTGACGAAACTCTTTGCATACTTAGGATACTATATATCTTAAATTTAAAATTTCGACTATACATTTTATTGAAATTCAGGTATAAAGTTTAGCATTCGCTGAATTCCCAAATTTAGAATTCAACAATTCCTCTTTTAAAGAGTTCCTATGGAAAGGACAACGCGAGGAAATACCTATCTCGAAGTTCTGAGTCTAAAAAAGAGACGGTAAAGTGACAAATGAAACAGAGCTCTGTAACTCACAGAAGGATTCCTCATTTGCAGAAGGAAAATCATAATGGTAAGAACGGGAAGTATGTCAGGAGCGCTGAGGTACGTGCAATTTAAATAAAATTCCAGCTTGTAAACCGCGATCTGGTTTACACGGCTTGGAAGAACAGAATTCGAGGGGATGAAAGTCCAGGAATGGTAGAGAAACGCGAGACGGGAAGAAAGTAGAATAGCGAGGAGCGTCAGACTCGCCCTGATGTAGGCCTATACTACTGTGGTAATGAATCGGTCTAAGGGTAACGGAAAAACGCGAAGAAGCAGGGGGAAGTACAATCCACGCATTCCTCGATAATTGCAGATATACAACTGATACAAATATGATCTCAAAAAAAAAGATGAGGGTAAGAACACAGCAGTACAGGACTAAGAAAAATGTACTCCAACGATTACGAGTTCGAATAAAAGTGCTGCTTTCAAAAGTAGCCAATTACTTGAAGGATTAATACAATTTTCATCTACCAGTAGACTGTAGAGGCGGCGCATTTAATTGCGCAATCGATACAGAGCGAAGCGGTAACCGGAAACGGTTAAACTCGACGAAACAATAGGCTGCCACGATGAGTGCCATAAATATTAATCCGCCGTATTAACCGTTTCTGCGTATCGTCAAAACACGGGCCACACGATGTCGAACTGCCCAGCCACTATTCCGTGCACTAATATTAAATAACAATCGTTCGGCGATACGTCGACTCAGAGACGCCAATAGCAACGGCGACCAGCAGCAACGGGAATCGCAGCGTGCCGTGTTGAATCGTAAAAGCGATCGCACTCGCAGCCCGCGGTTCAAGGTTTACAAGAGAATTTAAAACCGTCCCAAATCTTTCTCCGCTTTGTAACCGATCCAGCCGTTGCGTGCACCATTTCTGCCACCGTTTTCTCGCACAAGGCTGGCCCAAACAAAGCTGACGCGTTGCCAGTTTGCCAGGTTAGCAAAAAGACTGATCCAGAAGCGGATAGCGTCAAATCACCTGGGCAACAGTCCAGTAGCGTGACCGAACCGATAAATCAATACGAGCTAGGTAACCAGTGCATGGGTGATTCATCTATTCCCAATTTCCATTCGACATAAAGCAGCCCTTAATCCACGTTACTTCAGTCGGTCGAAGCGTCGACCGTGACCTCCGCCCGTTTCAATTCCGGACCGACGGTCGAATAAATTATTTTGATTCCCTCTTTATGTGAACTCCGCTCTCTCGCTTCTCTGCTTTCGTTAAGAGGGGGGAGAAAGGACGAATAAATAGCGAGAGGAAAACGGAGAACTCGCTATCACGTGCTATGGAGCGGTGGCCGCTCTATGGTCCATCGTTCGAACGGGTATCAGGGGCTTTTAATCCGAGTAAAAGCGGTTTGGAGGAAATTAGAAATGGATTATTTCGGTTGCATGCAGCGTTCTCGCACAAAGGACGCGATATTCTTCGTTCGTATGGAAGATCGAAGCACACAAGCGGAAGCTTTACTTCATTATGCAGCAAGCGAGGCAAGCATCGAAAATATTATCTGCAATTTCGCGTAATACAATTTCAATAAGTTATTTAGAATACCGATTTTTTTTTTTTTTACCAATCTTCAAGAATATAATTTTTCAACCAAGTCGCAGGGACGCTCGTCAACCCTTTCCTCGCAAAGAAATTCTGCTAAAAAGATCGCCGGCCTTTTGAAGAATTGAAAAAGGAGAAACGTCGACGATCCTTCTGGCAAAGGAGAAACAAGAAATGCAAACGGAAGACGCCTCAGCAAGCGGCTTGAACTCGCCCCAGCATTAAAGTAAATTATTTCAAAGCGTCTGTTTGTGCCCCAAAATAAGAAGCTTACGTTAAGTTACGGGGCACCGTTCCGCCGAGAGTGACAGATTTAATTAGGCACGCAGCAGCGTTACTCGAAAAATTGCGATGTTGGCGAATTACCGAAAGGGAGAAGCGGTGTGACCGAGAGGGACAGAGAAGGGGAGACAAGCCCTGGAAGAATTGTCGTTTGACGACGGCGCGTCTACCAACCACGAGGTATCTTCGTCGTGCCCGAGACGCCCCTAGCTGCAGCCTGCTCTAATGAGGCGGACGAGGACGTCGTGTGTAACAACTGAAACCTAAGTACTGCAAGAGAAGGAGGATCTTGCGAGCTGCAGCCCGGGGATCTAGAGATAAACAGATTCACCCGGGCTTTACGCGACAAACGAATCCGACACTGTTTTCCGTCTGATCCCAGATTCTTTGGGAATCGAGCAAACTGCTCGAAGGGAACTACGATTCCCTGACGCGATGAAGCGAATTTCCCTTCCTAATTACGGGACACGTTAATGGACCGCTTAGTACAATTTGTTGCAGTGCTTCATGGCGAATGTTTTTCAGCATCCAAATTTAATAACGCACCAGCAAAATCTTCATGTTACCTAGAAATATGTAAGCCCTTCCTATCTTCTTGTATCTTCCCCTGCCACTGTAGTGGTAAACCAGGGGGTGCGATACGAAGGTAAACAACATAGCTTGCCTCGCGCAGAAGAGGAAAGGAAATGTTGGATAAGTAGGGCCTCAAAGAAGAAACGAGATGCACTTGAGAAGAGGTGAGCTGCTGAGCAAACGTCTTTGCTCTCAAGTCCGTGCAAACCTCCCAAATGAGCTTCTATTAATACTATCTGAGGATTGGTTAAATCTCCAAAGTCGTGTACTTCTTCGTAGGATTTTTTTTTTTGGAAAGGGACAAACCTTCAATGACAAAAACCATTGCTTCGCTGGAGACGTTGGGGGAGAAGTTCAAGCATGCTACACTTCCTTCTTTATCTTCCTCGAAAAGACTTGTGGTTATAATTAAAAATCGCTTAATAGAAACTACTTAATAAAAAATGAACTACACTATTGAATAAAACTGCAATAGAAAATATAACTTTACTTTTAATTTTCGTAATACACCCAACCGATTTGTGAGTTTCTACACTATTTGTTGTCGCTTAGCGATTAGTAAACAAACAGAGGTAACAATTTCCCGTAAACAACGCTGTTACGTCGGGGTAGATACTGCGGTTATTAGAGGGTCGGTGGCCCGAGGAATGCAAGAAGCTTTACACGTTTCAATAACGACTCGGCTAAATATTTCAAGAGCCGCCCGTAGCTCTAGCATCGTCGATTATTTTTACCGACTTCCTTCTTGACGGCAGTAGACGGACGGAAAATCAATGCTTCGCGCGAATACATATGGACAATCGCCAGTGGAGCTAACTCCTTTATTGAGCAAGTATTAAATCCTGTAGGTATCGGGAGCATTTCCTTGCGATAAACCGTCCCCGCGATTAATACCACCATCAACGAATGCTGGATCAGAAATGCACGCGATTCGCGAGCGAACGATCGCGGCTCGGTATACTTTAATTACCCGGCCCCGTTTCGCGATTCTCCCAAGAGGTCGGCGGTCGATAAGAGTTGGGGCAACGTTTCATTTGAAACGAGTGCAGCGCAATCAGTTCCAGGAACAAGGCAATTTCTTAAGACAAACAATCGATCGGCTTGATTTCACCGCAATTCCTAAAAGAATCCAGCGATCTACCTCGTCCGACAAACCCGCTGTCTCTGTCTGCTGAGAGCGATTTAATGTTTGGACACGGTGATTCGGGGACAATGCGTGCTCTCCGAATTTCTGTGTCACTCGATCGCACGCGAATCTCCTATGTCGGTCGTCACGCAAATTCAACGACTTAGCGCGTCAGCGAACAGGAAGATCTCAAGATATGGGAAAAGCAATGACAAACGGAGCCTTAGCTTCGCAGCTTACCTCGAAGCCCAATGTCTCGGCGGCGGTTGCGAACATTCCTCGGGGAGAACGTATCTGGTGCAGCGTACAGCATCGGGTCACGGTTTTGCGTCACCGAGCTGCCCGGAGGATCGTCGCGCGGGACGGACCGAGGTTCAGCAAACAGAAACTAGAACGGGCTACGAAATGGGAAAGGAAAGACGAGCGAGCCAAGCGGCACATCGAAAAGTACATACATAAGCGGATACATGAAAAGGCGTGGAAGCCATGAATCTCCTTTTGTTCATAGGATAAGACACCGGAGGCAACTGCGATCGAGAAAACGAAAATGGTGAATGCGACAAGGACGGCTCCTGATGGATCCTTCCTTTTAACAACTTTTATCTTTTAGCCGTCTAGAAGGCAGGCGGGCACGCATTTCGAGTTTCTGCCGCTGTTCTGACGGAGCGACTCTGCATACAAGACATCTCCATTTAGATGCCGGCATCCCTTTCCGCCCCTCGCCCTTGTGGTCCACGTTTGCCCGAGCTACCCTCCGCCCCGACTCCTTTTCCTTTTCTCACCTTTTTCTCCTCCGCGACAACCCGCCCCTGCGTCTGTGCTCTTTAACGGCCACGCTGTGGCGAGCGTTTTTCACCTTTCCCTCTATCTTCCTCCCTCTGTCACCCCCGTTCGTCTACCCGCTCTGCTCCCCTTTCAAAGCTTCCGCATCGACCGACACCGTCATTTTCTACCTCGTCTATATGTACCGCACCGTTCCTTGCTCGTTCCTTCTTTCCCTACCTTCGGGGGAAAAGTGTACCGAGACAGTGCGCGAAACGAGGTCGCTTGGTTAGGTACGTTATCACACCATCGACTATAGGATAAGTAGCATTCGAGGATGATGAGCGTCAAAGATTGTTTCATACATTATCGTTGATTACTTGTAGACTTAAGCAGCTGTTATTACACATCGTTTCGGTTTCTGTGTGAACGGTATGAATATTTTCCCGTAAACCATTTATAACTCAAAGCGAATTATTCCTTAGCGCTGTTAGTAATCAGAAAATCCAACGACCCCAAACTTCAATTGCAAATAAAAGATCTCGAGCTTAGAAATTTGTTAACCAGCTCATATAATGAATACGGTTCGCATAAAAAGGATGGTACCTTGTATCTTAATTGTACAAAAGAATTCTCCGGTGACGTGACACTAATCATGGTCGGGGGATGAAAACGCGGGGGAAGAACGGCCGCGGAGAAATTGTCGCGGATAGATGAACGAGCGATATCGAAATTCCTTTACGAGGAAAACAGAGAGCGAGCGCGCGCCGTGGACGATCTCTCTAAGTCGTAATATTTTCAATCCGGCGGAGACAAAAGCCGAGCGATTATTTTCTGGAAAAGCCCGCGTCGTCCCGCGTAGTGGTGGTTACATCGACTATATCCGAAACTCTCACGCTACGATGAACCGTTTCAGCGTTGGCAAAGCCGACGATGTGACTATGGCCTCGCAGAAGAGGATATTAGAGTTCGATATCCTCGGGCCGAGTATCGATTTCCGTGAGATAGGTCACAGTGTTCCAGCCCACGATGGAATCGTGACACACGGAGGGGCGCGAGGAGAAGAAGCACACAGAGAGATAGAGGGAGAGCGAGAGGGTGAAAAAAAAAAAGGAACGAGTCGATGCTCCGGGATCAAAGTTCGTACACAAGGGTGGCTTTAGCAAAGGGCCGTGAAAACGAGAAAGTGAGAGAGGGGGAGAGAGAGAAAGAAGGCGTACGCACGCGTCTTCTATACACCTGGCATCGTCTGATCGATCTTAACCTATCCAAGCAGAAATAGAGACGGAAGTTGTATGGATGTCGGACACGAACGGGGTAAACGCTCCGACGACGATTGCGCGCAATGAAAATTTCGAAAAGCTGTTCGGAGGTGCAACAACTTGTACGGAACGTATAATCTAATATTTGACTTTCCATGAAATTCGCACGCTACGTTCATCCGATTGCGGTGCGAATAAATGTATTACGGATGAAGCGAAAGCTCAGCATTTGCTAGCATTTTCATCGGATAATTAATAACGAGCAACCATACTATCTTCGATGAGCATGTGTTCATTTTTTACTATTTTAAACGAACTTTCTCCAACGAGAATCCTCGAGGGGCTGGTTTGCGATAGGACGAATTCACAGAAATCGTGAAGCTACTGAGCCAGAAGTCTGGCGAAAAGAAATCTGACTCATTAGGATCTGTTCGACGCTGCCGTGTTGTTTACGAAACCGAAATAAAAAAAAAAGCAGGGTCGAAATCGCAGAACTATACCCGCTGGATGCGCGCGAGTTTCCTTACGCGCGCGCGTGTGTGGTGCACGCCACGGATAGCAGTAATGGATGATTGTTCGACGGAGAACGAACGAAAGCAGCAACAAAGAATAATAATGAGGAAAAAACGAGGAGCAACGAAAAGAATAACGTGCACTCGTTGACAGAAGACGTCGCTTCGCCGAGACCTCGTTTTCACGCGACAAACACAGTAAAGCGGGCCGCACTTCTTTATTCTTCTTTCGTTCGGCTAATGTGCACGTAAGGGCAGCTTTTTGCGCGCACGTAAGAAATTGTGGTTCGCGTGCGCGTTATCAGCGTTGGCTCGAGTCCGGCTAAATTATACATATATAAGGGAAAAGCAAAAAAGAAATTGTTCTACATAGGGAAGGCGGGCCGCGAACTTTTCCACGGATCGAAGGGACAGCGTATGCGAACCACGAGAACCCCACCGGAAACTTTTTACTTCTGCAAACATCCCGGCCGGCGTTCCGATGGAAATTGATTCGCATCTATCGCTTGACCATCTCTGAAACTTCAAGTGGCACAACCAGAGAGGATTGATCTTTCATCTTTCTATTTCTTCATGTCTTCAATTCTTTCATCCCTTCTTTCAATCTGTTGTATTATTTTTCTTTTACCTTATACGCTTTTTGTCTCTCATTTGTATTACGAATGCGATGCCCGCCGATTACTAGTAAATACATTTGCACACGAAGAAACTCGTTTCGATACAGAGGAGCCTGGACGGTGAAACGTGCAAAAACTATGTCCTGGTTTGGACCGAATGATTAACCGAACCCTCTCATCCAGCCGCAGCTTTAACACGCATCGATTTTAATGAAGATACTTGCCAAGCCGGCTGTACAATGTAAGCTGAAAAAGTTGCGCGCTAGCTGTGGCCACCGGGGTCCGTAAGTGAACCGCGTATGAGAAAAGTCGGACACGCTTCAAAGTTCCGTACGTAACAGACGTGCGCGCGGCACCGTGCGACCCGAATGCACTATTTTAGGCCGAGATTTAAGCACTTTTGCCGCGCGCCATTCTTCCGGGACCGTTCAAAAAGCGTCCGCTTGTCGAAAGGAATTACGAACGCTTGTAAAAAGAAAGCCGTGGGCCGCCACAGACGCGCCGCCCTTTCGCGCTCGTCCCCGCTCTCCTCCCTCGAGTATCACTCTAAGCTTGTAAACGCGGGGAAAGGCATCAACGAACGTTTGCAACGAAAATTCTGCTACCCACCCGACTGCTGCTCGCGGTTCGATTAAATCAAACCCCTTTCATCCGGATCGGTAAAGTACGCACGCATCCCGTGAATGGGAACGCGCGCCGCGGCTATAGGTCGACTGTGAAATCTGGCAGGAAACGAGAACGGCAGGAAGCTCTCGTTACGCGATTCAGAGCTCCAAGTGGAGTCACGTGTATTAATCGCGCCAAAAGTCGCGCTCTCGGTTATGCAAAGGCGGAGCGGTTACCGACGAACTTGAGGGATGTTCGATAGCAGGGTTTCCTCTTTTCAATCCGCCACGTTAGCACGTTGAATCGTACTTTCCTATAAGTATTACGTGTGCATACGTGCGTTAAATATCGAACAACGACAATTACGTTTCTATTCGTTTTCCTCTTATCACGTTCTTAATCGAATTGAATAGAAGCGAGAATTAGCATTTTATTACTAAGCTTGGAGAACGTCAATACGATGCCAGGAAACATCGGTTCTTTGGGTATAATGATAATTGACGATACTTTATATTATACACGCAGCTCGGGAACATCTACGATGCATTAAAGAAATTGAATTTCACGGAAATGAAATTTAGATCCTCTTACCGTAAGTGATCGAACCTTTCCATTTTCTCCTGTCTAATTACGGGAAATTCGTAATCTAGTTTGCGTATATGGGTAATCGATGGTGGAGGTATTACGTTCGAATAATCAACATCCGAATAATCGATATCTCGATAATCAGTGTTCTGCTGTATAACAAACTAGCAAACTTCCTTCGGATCATGCACCGCTGGGAACCGAATAAAGGGAATTCAGCGAGTTACTGGATTATGAACAATAATACCCATGTACACATAAAGGTACTATACTAAAAAAAGAAAAAGAACAATGATTCAATCTTCTCTAATTTTCTATTCCATCCAACCCACGGGACGACAGTATAATTCACCCCAAACCAGGAAACCGCAAACGCGAAAAAATTCCACCGCGAGAACCCGATTTCCGCCTAGGAGGATCACCGACTAAATAATGAAACCGCCGTATACGTATAGGCAATTCTCATACGAGTCCTCGTGAATAAAATATGTCCCCGCGCCGCTTCCCGGGCACGACTCGCAACAGCATCGGTGAGCGGGACGAAAAAGGGACTCTGATGAAACTTTCTCACATCATCATCTTCTCGCTGCCCCTCCACGCCGAACTTTCCCCCTTTATATCGCCCGTCTTCCCTCTCTTTCTCTCTGTCGCTCTATCTCTCTCGAGATTAGAAAAGCGTCGTGTCTCCCCGAGACGTGTTTGCATCTCGAGGACCAATAGAGACAACCGAGAAATGTATTCCGACGGCTCTCGACTTCAGCATTTTCTTTCTATTTTCCATCGTCTTTCTCTCACGTTCGTGACTGACTTCCGTTCGCCTTCCGCGGTCCCCGAGGGTGAACACGCGCGAAACTTTCCGCCCCTGCTCGAGAAAAACGAAACCCGTGACTCGCTGACTTCTCCTACTCGGCAAAGTAGACTTTGCCCCGAAGTTCGCTGGAAGCCCTCGCGTCGGAATTCGAAGCGGAAGGACACGATTATTCTAATGGCCGCGGTTCGCTTCTTTTCTTACACAACAATCGACAATCCATTTCCATTAACCCGCGCCGCGAATACTTCCCGCCCGGACGACTCGATCGACGACGCGCTACGCTTTCTGTGTGCGTTTAAGCGCGCTGCCGGGCTCCGGAAACAAAACGAATGCGGATGAAAGGATCGGGAAAATATTTCCGACGATTCTTCGCGGCTCAACGTTCTCCCCGCTTCCTGTCGGCGTCGCGACGCTTCGCTGAACCGCATCCGACAATGAGACAAATGTACACCAACTACGAGAAACTTTTACCACCCCGAAGGAATCCGTTGGCTATACGTAATAAATCTGCCATCCGGATGCGACGCGCGTTTGCCGGAGATTATGCTTCCTGCGGAATCTCTCTTCAGAGGACTACTGATGTTCGATTAAATAATCCTTCCGCACGAGGTACGGATCATTGAAATCTGAATAAAATTGTAGCGATGGTACTAAAGCTTGAGCTTCTCGAAACGTCGAAACCGCGCGACTCCTCGAAATCCGCGGAAGTTTCAAGCTTCGAAAACTCGGAACTTTGCGCAAGAGTTTCGAAATTTTGCAAAGATTCGGATTCGAGTTTCGAGAATTCCAAAAGTCGGTCCGTGACCAGCTGATTTTGTTATTTAAAGTCTACAAGAATCACGCCAGCGGTGAACGCGGAGAGATGACAAGCCGCTAATTCCGGCCTGATTCGTCGCAGCGTCGATTCCCAGCGTTTCACCCCGTTTCAAAATACTGAAACCTCCGTGCTCAAAGGGTTTCTCTCCGATTCGGCCAAAACACGTGTGCATGTGCGTACCTGGGAAAACACGGCCAGCGTTTCGGAACGTTCGCCTGCGTACATGTTACGTACACATTGCGTTCGAAACAGCCAAAACATAAAAAAAAAAAGAGATGGACCGGAAAATAAAATCAGAGGCCGGGGCTGAAGTATGTAACTCATCGAGTACACGCGGCCGCCACCACCAGCGCGGAATCAAATTCGGACACACTCGCTGGGGACGCGGGATGAGGAAAAATCAGTCCTCGAATTGGCGAGAATGCTGGTTCGTCACGGATGCTCGACAATCGCGGTAACGTGTCACAGATAGCAGAGCGACGCTGTTTCGGCAATGCTTCGTTCGCGAGAAACGTTTGACTTACGACGAAAAGATTTGCGATGGAAGATGCGGCCCGATTTTTTACAGTGTTTGATTTGAACTAGAGATCATCGAGTTCATCGAGTGTTATATCTTCTCCAACGTCGCAATCGCAATCGAAAACTCTATCTTTCATGGTTGAAAGTTGAAAGCCACCGATTAGATGGCTCGACGAACAGACGGATTTCACATTGCCCCGATTTCTAATTACGTCAAGGCAGAGAATCGTCGATGCGCTGGCTGGGGCTGGCCCGTGCATACGAACTCAATTCCGCGATGATGGACGGGCACGCATCCCGCAAAGTTGAAGACTTAATAAAGGCTTTCCTGTAATGCTTGCCCGAGACGAGGGAACGATGAATGGCTGGCAACGGTGGTGGCGAACGAACGAACGAACCCCGAAAGCTTCAACCCCCGTCCCGCGCCGTTTCGTTGTGTATATAGAACGCACGTCGGACGAGCATCGCGGCGTTGATAGCCCCGGGATACAATTATGCAAAATGCTTTCCGCGGAATTTTAACAAGATAAGCCGTATTAGCCCCGCTTTTCCTCGTAAAATTTCTCTAATTCCACGCATCAAGCGTCTCTCGTTTGACGTTTCCATTGTCGATTTGACTCGTGCGACATTTCTGCCTTTTGCTTCACGCGAGTTACGCGTGCCGGGGGGGTATCGTCTATTCTTTCCGCATAATTGGGTGAAAGGCTAATGGGTACTGATGGTGCGTTGTACAGATGTTGCCACATTCGCGTTCAAAGCATCTTTTGAGACGCTGTTCTTCACGTTACGCAGCGCGATTGAAAAATTAATCCTTTAATAGGAAAAATAGATATGAGACACAGAGATGCCTATTATTCTATAGTCCTGGGGAAAAAGGGTAGAAGCAACAGTAATATTTCAAAATTTCATTTGGTATAACAATTACTTTCACGCGAACCGGCTCGCAAGGGCGTTCCAATTCGCCGCAGTCTGCTCGGCAATACCGAATTCCATATAAGTTTCCCCATAAGCCATAATAATTCATCACCGACCAAGATACGATGCTTTAATCTGCCAGCGCCTTGGACGCAACGCGTGAAGGAAACTTTCTTACGACCCCATAAATTTTAAAAGCTGCACCGCGCCGATCGACGCCACGATTCCCTTCGAAAAACCGTTCAAAATTCATGCTCTCCGTTAATGACGCGTCGATCAAATTTGACGTACGCTGCTTTCGCGTAATCGACAACTTTAATTCATCGCCGATACTGGATGTTCGATTAACCTGACGAAAAGTCAATTTAAACTATCCATGCATATTAACCTGCGGTTGTCGAGGGTTTTCGTTTTTTTGTTTTTTTTTTTTTTTTTGTAACGGTACTCGAATCATCGATCGACCCACATTCGTTTTTACATGGGACCACTAGTTATTCGTAGAAAAAAAAACAATTTGTGCCGAAGCCTTCTCGAGAGAACCGGTGCACGGGAATTCGATTCTCCACCTGCACACGACGGATCCCGTTCGTGCGAACTGCATATATTCTATGCGAACCAGTAGAGCGGTAATCATTGTTACATTATTTCTACACCTAATACTATTTGGTACGGCGCTAATTATTTAAGAGATGACGCAGGGTCTAGACAGCCCGAATTGTATCCTATATTCTTTCCTAATTAATGGCACCAATCATTCAATTAACAGGAAACGTTGCACAAGGAATATCTTGCAAGATTTATCAGTGCAATAGAATCGTGTAACTAAACAGCGCTGTGTTTAGTCGAAAGCAATAGTTTCAAGATGTTGCATGCTTGTATGAAAATACGAATTTGAAAAATGTTCACATCCACTCTGGTACAGTGGATTCTACTAACTCCGGTGCACTATCCTTGTATTCTTCATCGAATTGCAGCAAGTATCGCGGTAGGGTAAACATTTCCAAGTGGAAACAGAGTCCAGAATTGACTTCTCTCGAAAACAGGTAGGGCAAGCAGAGTCTTTTTCCATCAATCCAGCGTGCACGTGCCCGATTAAACGTCTATGAGAGTTTACGTGAAAACGCGCGCGCACGCGACGAAAGAATTCGTCGTGCTAGCTCGCAAAGATAGGGCAAACAGACCCGGCAAGAGATACGTACATTTCTCTGAAACTTTGTCCCTCGCCATTACCCTCCATCCACCATTTGTAACCAGTGACGCAGAAATGTTCAGCCGGCTCGAGACTACGAAATTGCTTTACCGCCCCCTCGCGAGGTCTTTAATTTGCTTTACTATCGGCCTGCGACCGACCCCCTTTCGCCGCAGCCGCAAACCTTGTCGCCACTTTTTCGCCCAGGAAAATTGCTTGACGAATCTCCCTCCAGTCGAGAAGAAACGTCAGCCCAGGAGCAAGGGAATTTACTGTCCCTACGGTGCGCTCCTTGTGTTACTTTGGAGTGGAATTTGTGGAACCTTTTAAGGAAAAGTTTTATGCGCCCGACGCTTAAAAAGGAATGATCGCGGCCAGGGGTAGGTAAGATTCGAATCTATGTCGTTTTCGGGATAAACCTCGTTTCTACCAACTAATTAGTACTTCAGAAAGTTCTATTTTCATGGGGTTTCGGAGATAAGTAAGTGCCAAAAATCGTGGGAATTCTTAGAGCGTGAGCATAGGATTGGACGAACGCATTGCAGAAGAATACGTCGTTGTTACGAGAGAGTAGCCACTAGAAGGAAGAAACGTGATACCGACGTCCCATTTACTGGCGAACGTCCGAGTCCGTTCACCATCGAAAATCCGTCGTGGAAGTCCTTTGTCAAGACCGCTAGTGGCTTATACGACGGCCCGACAGCGAAAATTACCGACGATGAAAGTAGGAAGAAGGAACTCGTCGACTCCTTCGCAAACGTCGAAAAATCGCCCTGTCCCGATTTTACGCGAGGTAATCTCTTTCCTTTCTTTCGGCTCGCCTTTCAGCCCCGCCGTTTCCCTCTTTATCCGCGAACCCTTCCAACCCCTTTTTTCCGCCCGTTAGCTGTCTGGCGAGAATGTCGAAGATTGGTTCTACTATAACGCGTAGAGTTTTGCAGTATGGTTCTCGATCGGCTTTTCTTCCGGAGGTCCCTTCGTCGAGATATAAAACGGGCTCTCCGGTGACCAACTTGGTCGTTTCGACGACAATACCTTTTACTGGCAGGCTATTTTCAAGCTGTCGATGCGCCATGAACTGAAAGCTCGCTTGCGAGCCTAGTAAAATCGACCGTTTTATACACCGGATCGTACACGTTATGAAACATTTTATCTTTGTAATGTTTGCTGAGATTAAATCACGAGAAGGTAAACCGCGAACGCGGGACCCCTTTACTTCATTTCCGTATCATTTCCTTTCTCCTCCGTTTTTTTTTTCCCCATCATAACTGAAAGCACTGGCTTTTATACGGGATATTCGTTGTCTTAAATTAAACGGTAATTAAGGCCGGTTAGTGACACCGGCACGGCTGACCAGTACATTTATTATATCCTTTACCAGTTGCTCAAGTACCTCGCCGACAGAAGCAGACGAGCGCGACTCTATTTCGCGGCCGGCAAAGATAATTAATGCAAATGGACCTGTGCACGTAATCGCGAGATAATAAAGCGATCATAGCTCAAGGAGGATGCTTCGCGGTGACACCGGTGAATTATGCGCGATCTCCCGGTAATTTCAGACGATATTACCCTCGCCGGCATAAATTTCTCTCCTAGGCCCGTGAAATTCCTTCGATGCCCCGGATACCCTTTCATCCTCGTAAAAGATGCGACGATAACGCGCGTGACATCGCACGCGTTCCACATAATAAGACCGTAGATCAAAATCGCGAGTGTAACTCCAAATAAAATTCTTTACGAACCAAGGAAAAGTATAATGTTGTCCAAAGTTAAGTAAAGAAAAGAGAGAAAACGATCTATGAAAGTTCTGAAATCCGTCGAATTCCCTCTATCTGGTCAGAACGCAGAAACGATACATTAAAAGACGCCCAGTGTATTCTTTTCGCGAGAAGAACAATCGAACGAACCCGGCCGTCAGGAAAATCCGCCGTCTGGCAGGCATTCTTCGCGTGATTCGCAGTACAGGCAGCTGAGTGCATTTGCATAGCAAGAACGATGGATATAAACCGGGGACGGAGAGAAGAAGAGGAGGCGGAATAGCCGGGAGGCGGTAGCACGATACACGCGGCACACTATTTGATCAGGCACAGTAAACACGATATTTTCTCACGTGTGGATACGCGAGCCGCAAATCCAGACGGGTCTGTCTGTCGGTTTACCCCGGCGCGACATTATTTGCGTCCCCGTGCACCACCTGTCCGTGGGCGCAGTTGAATTAGAGGATGCAGCAACGTGCACGGAAGAAAAATCGTCCGAGCTACGGGATTATCCAGATCAATCGAGCCGCGAGCTATAATAGCCCCCCCCGTTTAATCCTGGCCCACTTCGAAATCCGGCCGAAGCCCGCGGAAGCCGACAAATATGTCTCGAATAATTCATATCTTCCGGCGTGTCTCGTACGTTCCCGTGCACGAGAAGAGCCTCGAATAAAAGGGGGTTTTCCTAGAATTGAACGTACATACTCGCTGCTTGCGACCAGCGCGATGGGGTGGCGAATTCGGACGGTTAAGAGGGATTATTAATCAAGGGGATCAACGCGCCGTTACCAGAGGCGATTTGTATTTCTTGCGGATCGCCCTCTGCGCATTTTCTCGGGATCATGAAAGATCGGCTAGTCGTGACTAAATTTATTCTCTTTTACCCATTCCTCCCTTAATCCCCGGGCGTTCTTTCACGGCCTCCCACCACCTCGTGGTCGTCCCAGCGACGCGTCCACGTCGCTCGGGTCGTGAGAAATCCCGTGGCATTCCATAAGGCCGTGGGCGGAGAGAGTATGAGAGATAGAGAGAGAGAGAGAGAGAGACGAAAGTCTGATGCAGCCGCTAGATTTTCGTCCTTTTCCTGTGAATTGCGCTACCACTGACCCTCCACCCGGCGAGACGGTAATTAGATAAGTTAATTAGCTTTTTAAATGAAACTTTGCCCAGCATTTAGATACCTCGATGCTTTTTTCTACCTTGCGGTCGCGAGCATCGTCGTAGTTCCATAGGACGCGACGATGCTTGGTACCGTGCGAAGAGCTTTAAAGGGTCTCCCCAGTGCGACGGCCGGGAAAAAAGGCGACCTTTGGGAACTTCTTTTTAGAAGAAACGATTAAATCACATTAGTTCAGAACTTTGTACTTGTATCTGTACTTATTTAGAGAGTATTTATGCATTTCTATGAATTCAAAATGCAGCTGCAGTTCCGAGTTACAAGTCAGTGATCAGAGTGTATTAAAAAGGAAGGGTAGGTTCACGGCGACCACGATCGCGGCTATTACAGTTGACCAAATCAAGCAGTTCAAAGAGATTCTTAATCTATATTCGTATAATTATCGTCTGAACTACGGAGAAAAGAAAATATTGAGAGACAACAAAGTGACGGCTCTGTAAAGGAAATATTCCGATTTCTGCTGGGAAAAAAAACGGTAGTCTTTCTAGTGCTATATTTTTATTTATGCAAATATTGACTGTGGTCGCCAGTTGTAATGATGCATTCTCGAGAAAAACCGGTTTAAAGTTTCCGGCGC
Source organism: Holcopasites calliopsidis (assembly GCA_023838395.1). Lineage (NCBI taxonomy): Eukaryota > Metazoa > Arthropoda > Insecta > Hymenoptera > Apidae > Holcopasites > Holcopasites calliopsidis. The sequence continues at coordinate 3,676,159 of JALHAQ010000003.1, forward strand.
CAGTGCATTTTAACCGTTCTCGCTCTGCCACGAGTCCCATAACTTTCGTAGTTTTTCAGCTTCGATTAATTCCCTTTGGCGCCGTGTTCTTCAAACGTGTTCAACTTGAAGAACAAGCAACAAAAAGAAAATCAATTTTTTCAAAGCGTCACACTAGGGAGACCCGTTAAGATAAAGGCCGTAGAAGCTGATGGACCATCGTCACCCCGTACCACAATAGTTGCTACTCTCAACCCTCGCATCCTTTAACCCTTAATTGAAGCCATAACGCCGTAGAGACCGGGGCGTCCTTAATGCAGCCGGGCTGCGTCGCATTAATTGAAAGTGCACGGACTCTTCTCTGATAGCTGCGGCTGCGGTTTCGTCGTGAAAGAGCAAGGGAAGCAGCACGCTTCGCGGAAGACAGCGGCGGGGAGGCGTGTATTCAGGGGGAAGTAGCAGGCATTTACCTTGAATGCATCTTAAATTCCATTTCACAGACAGCGTCGGTTTGGGAATACCAAGGTGCACGTCGTCGAACACGGTCGCGCGAGGACTTCGCACAGAATCTACGGGGACCGAGACGAACGTCCAAGAGTTTGCACGCGGCGTTCACATCGCGTTCGATGCACCCGCGCGATGCTGAAGGCTGATTTATTACCGGAAACGACTCATTACGGGGAATGATTTCGTGCTTCCTTCCGCCCTTCGTCGTGACTCGTTTCACGTGCAGACCGCGCGGGCCGTTTCGTTCGAGTAGCTATAAGCGAATGCAGCGTGCCTCGCGGACGGTAGAAAAACGGAGGGACGCGAGCACGGGAAATGAAATTCTCTTGGAAATGCGACGCGCCCTCGTTTGATATACTTGTTAATTTCGGTTTTGTTTGGGTGAAAATATCGACCGACGCGAGTTAGCCGACTGAAATGAACGGAGATCAAAGGGAAGTTTTTCAGCGGCAGCTTAATTAATGTTCGCCGCTGTTTACGAACAGAGTAGCAATAAAGCGACGACGGTGTTTGAAGAATTATTATTTACGATATTAACGCTGTGAGTACAGAAATCGCTCCGACCTGTACTCCTTTTTAGTCTTTATAACGGGTCAAGTTTTGAACGAGAAAATCTATTCGGCAATTTCTTTGTTCCTCTCCAGTTCGAAGGTTACGCTTCGATCAATTATTTTACGTACACCTCTCGCAGAAATTTCGTACAGGAATCAAAGCGATGTATTTTCCTTAGACAAATTTTCACTCTCGCCGATCGTCGTACGGTTCGTTTGTCAATTAAAAAAGGGAACGTTCGAAGCGTTCCGCGGACAAGGGGACGTTGATATGCCGAGCAAAAGCAATGCGGTAAACGTGGCTAATGAAATAGGACAAACAGAATTATTTTCTCGCGGGTCTAAGGAAGAGGTACGTGAGCCACAGATTTCGGATGGTCCAATTACTCCGCTGAATAATTGTCCAGAACTCACAAGTTGTTGTTAACGAGCATCGCGTACAACTACCGCGACTTCTGTTTCTTGGTCTGAATAATTCCTCGAGCGGGGCTTGCCAAGAAGTTCCTTTTCGTAAACAGAAGCGAGGCCCTCGTTCGCGTGGTCGAATATTGAAAGCGAAGCGAGAGGGCGAAGACGGAGTTGGAAAAGTGAACAGCCGCTTAATTAACAGAGTGACATAACGACTGCGACGGTTTAACAAAAGACTGCAGGATGAAGAACTTTTTAGGGTCCTTTGCGGTCGGATTTGTTAACTCGAAGAATCAGAATTTCTGTATAAATAACAGCGATCGGCGAAGAGAAGGGATGAAAGAAACGACACGGCGAAAACGCTACACACAATTACGTAAATTCAACTTCCGACCCATCCTTAATAACGTATTCATAAATGCCTGTTTTGCGCATGAAAATTGTACAATGTTTCACGATCAGCGCATGCAATTCTTAGACGCGTCGAGTAGGAAATGACCTGCAAGAAGTTGAAATGTTCTTCAGTGAAAAAGAAAGAAGACAAAGAAAGCCGTGTCGGCGCAACCGTTGATACTACTACTGACCGCGTCTGATCAGAACGGCGTATATTCTACTTCCTCCTACTCGCTCACGGCTCGATTATCATCATTCCTAACTACGGCCACGCGTATAATTGGAGCAGAGACAAACGCACGGATATTGTTTACCTTTTATCAGAAAGGATGTTCAATAATAAACGATAATAACGATTAATTCCTGTTGTTCCAATTGCGGATAATACGAATACAGCAATGATTACCGAATCAATATGTTCCATTTACGGGGGATAGGAAATCCCGGTCTTTCGTTAATTTTCCAAAGAACCATAAATAATACGGTTAACGGGTTCCGGCATATTTCAAGAATAGGAAACGATACAAACATCCCAATTTAATATTTGCGCACGACAAAGGGGTACTCTTGAGTGACTTCTAATGTACCCATTGTGTTCTCAAATTAAGCTATCCAGAGCATTATGTTCTCAACAATAAATTCACTTTTAGGAAGCTAGGAGACTGTCGGCGAGATACTCGTTAAACGCGATCTCGTTCTTCATCGTTGGGCTTCAAAGACTCCTAACACAGTCGGTGTGTATAACAATACATCTTCTGTAATTGACACTGTGCCCCGTTACGGTTTCGTTCCGGATCGCTCCTTACAATCAGGATTTGATCTCAAAGCACGCAACTTAGAATAGATTCGCGTCGCCAATCGATTCTGCCGCTACCGCGAGAACTTGTGCAAATGTGCCTTGGGTCCGAGTAAACTTTCGCGCGATTAGGACCGGGTAATGTTCGCGGGATTATGGCGAGATATCTCGAGGTCGCAACCTCTCGCCGGTGACACGACGCAAGCACAATTAGTATCGATCGGTTTGCGATCGGGTAAATAGGAAACGATAGACAAGGAATTCCTACGACAAACCCTTTACCGCCACTAGCATTTTTCAAGAAAGTACCGCGAGTTTCGTGGCGTGCATATGTTGCGCAAGTTGTCCCTACAATGCAAGGACACCGTTCTCGTGGTAGCAATAAAATTAATTGAAAACTCGACCCTGACTCGGTTCTTTTTTTTTTGTGGCGTGCAACCAGTTTGCAGTGCACGGAAGGTATATCGCAACCAACTGCAAAACCCGGGTCACGTCTATTACGTTCGTGACCGGCACTCGAATGGTATCCCGTCAGTCAATTGGTCCGCTAGAAAATATAGCAACGGACCGTATTAACGAGCCATCGAGTCGACCCCGTTTTTCTCGTCAAAGCGAGTGCGGAAATATTTTTTCATGATTTATTACAGCGGACGGATGGCCGATCATTAATTTGCTTCACCGAAAAAAAAACACTACCCGTCGAAATACATTTTCAAAGCCCCAGACTGTCGTGCATTAAACTGCCCCCCCGTCGTAACGATCCATGGCGCAGTACGTAAAACGTACAAAGAAATATAGCATCCAGCGGATCGATTATTTGTCTACACACGGCCGGTCCCCGTTCACGTGACTTTCCGCAATTCTAATTCTGCAAGACGTTAGAATGTCGAGCGACGCGTGGCATAATGTTACAATGTTCTCGAGTCGGCCGCTGTTCTCTCTCCGGTTATATACTCCATCGGGCGAGAAGAAGCGCGAAAACGCAACCACCGCATCCGTCGCATTTAATGCATCTAGGAGCCATCGAAATTGCGCGCAGATCAAACACGTTCGATTCGCCGCGTCGGAGGGAAACGTCGCAGTCGATTCCCAGACGTTTAAAAGAGACGGCTCAAAGACAGAAATAAGCGGTGCCGTCCTTTGGCTGTGCAACCGAACGAAAGGATGACTGTGAAAGTACGAAAATCCAATTTCGCGTGAAAGGACACGATCGGGGGTAGCCGTGAATGTAGCCCCGGTCGAAAATTCGCGCACGACGCGAGGAACGACGGAAGAAGCTTGATCGTCCACCACCCTCTTTCTCGTTTGCCATTCGCGTTCAACCCTTGGATGGTTCCTTTTTTTTCTTTACGACGCGGACCAGGACGCGTCAAACGAGATGGCGGGGAACTCGATGGCGCGGCACAGCGGAAAGGTTACACACACGCCAGAGACCTACCTCGGCCTCCCCGTTGTCCTGGTTTCGTAGGATACGGATGGAACAGAGAGGAAGAAAATGAAATCGCGATTGCGCCGCGGCGTCGGTAAATATTTACCTGTCAGGCTGGCTGTTCGCTTCCCTTTGGCCTCTCCTGCCCTTTAATTAACACGCGTTGTCCCTCTCCTTTCGTAATCCTCCTCTCCCGTTTCCACGACACTTCACTCTCGCGGGACGAAGTCGAAACAGCTGCCACCGGTCCTTCTACCGACGACACGCTCCACCGATTGTTTTACAAGGTTCTTCTGTTATTACCGTCGGTCAGGTCACACCGTATGCGGAAGCGGGCCCGTCCACGTTACCATTATTCTACAGCGACGCGGAGTCGGCAGATATGTTTACGGATATGCATTGAACGACCCCTTTTTCGCTAGGGGCACGAAGTATTCCCCGCGGAGACCCTTACAACATCCGGTCGTGCCACCAGCAGACGCTTAATGGACCGTAATGGATTGCGAGGCCGGGATCGTAGGTCGCGAAAAAAAAAGTTCCACCGGACACTCACTGTCAGCGGCGGAAATTGAACGGATTCCAGCGAATAGCGAAGAAGTTAAATGGATACCCTTGCTCGGACACTATGCAACGACTTAGTCGTAACGATTTCGAGGACTATCTTCTATTAAGTTCTAGGCACCGCACATACACTTAGCTGTAACTCCACTTCATCCACTGTGCACCGTCAAAGTTTCCGCGTGACCCGGCATAGAATCCTTTACTGCAACGGTGAACACGAATTTTTCTTTCGCGCCCCGATTATTCTTCCACTAGTCATCCTCGCGTACAAACGCGACTCGATTCAAGCGTCCACTGCCGCTCGAAACATTTTCGCCGGTCGGAGCACCGGTATCGCAAGGGGGCAGACGTGTCTTTCTTAATGACAAAGATCCGCGCGGAGACGCGACATCGCGACGCCCTATGAAATTGAAAAATGCGCGTCCTCGACGTCGTGGGAACGTCGCTCGCATCGTGTCGATTGACGAGCTGTGAGGGGGTTCGCGGCGCCGCCGTCGACGACGGAGGAACGTCACCGAAACGAAGGCTCGGCACGCGAGTTCGCCGGCCGACTGAAGCACGGTTCGACTGTCGGCCAACCCCAAAACTCGCCTCGACACGTCTCCGTCCGGCGTACTCGCCGTCTCCGTCGGTCCCCCATAGCAATAGGGGGTAGATCGGGGCGCAGGGGGCATAAACAGGAGCGGGGGTGGGATGGAGGACTCCGCGCTTGCGCCAGGTGAATCAACCGACGGGAGTCTTCCTTCTACTTTATGCCTGACACCAGCGAACGCCGCCTTGCTTGGCCAGGTGAAACAGATAACGAGCGGAAATAGCAAGTTGCCCGGTGGTACCATTCTTAACTTTATTTTACACATGGAGGGACGGCTGAATCATTTGCAGCGACACGAGGGGATGACGCGTGAAACTATTAACGTCGAAGTGATCTGTACGACTTTGGCGTACCAATCGCGAGACTTACTCATGATAGAATCATATATGACATCTTTATTCATCACGAGACTGGGCTTAGGTTTTCAAGACTTCTCTTAGAGTAACTTTGTCAGCATATTTGAGTACGATGCAACGATTCCAGATTCTTGCGAGCAGCAATTTCCAGGTCTCTTTCGTTCGAATTTCTTTGATCGCCTGTGGTATGTTCTTTTGGCACCCTTGATAATACTATTACGTTTGATCTCATACATTTCTCAATACACGAGAAAGAAACATTTATATTCTTGCTTCGTCCATGGAAAAGCTTTGACGCTATCGAGCAGCGGCATAACAATAATCGAGACTGCATACAACGTTCTACCGCGGGATCCGTTTAGCTGCGACCAAATTGCCAATATTATCAGTTATCGGATTATTACAGCAAATTGTTCAGGTTTGCCTGCACTAGCCCGCATACTATGTGGCACCTCTGCTGACCTCGTACACCGTTTCCCGCCTCCTCCTCGTCCCTCTGCCACGCTTCCTTCAACGAGATCTTCGGCGAATCGTCTCACCTATCTCCGGTCCCGACGCCCAGGTGCGACATCGTTCGCGTAAAGCGTTCTCCGGTAAATACCAGCTTGCCTGAACTCCGCGGGTACGTAACCTCGTGTGGAAATGTGACGCTGCCAATGCGCGGACGCGGAGAAAAGCCAGTGGACGGGTGGAGAAAGGAAAAGCGACCGGCTCGAAGTATGTATTCCTACACGCAACAACGCCGTTCGCGGGAAGTTTCGATACGCCGTGGCCGGCGACTTCGGCCGCGACGCGCGAACGTTCGCGCTCGAGTTACGAGCCCGTTAGAACGCGAGGAGGGCTAATAAATTCCGAAGGCGAAAGTCTCGTTGAATTGTCAATAACGTGCGCACGTCGTTGACCCCGTGTTGCAGCACCCAAAGATATTGCTTCCAAACGCTATTGGCTTGCTGAGATTTTTAGCGCCGGCCGATGAAAGGATTACAGTTGCAAAAGAACCACAAGGGATAATAAAGATATTCTCTCGTCGGTGCTATTCGTTATGAAATATCTAATATTTTACAGCTGAACCGACGCTTTATAATTTTAAATCGCTAACAAATTTGCGCCGGCTGGTATTAGAAAAGACGGTGAATACCAATCGCAACGTTTCGCTGATTGAACAGCTAGCGAACGCATAATCGTGGAAGGAAACTTTCAGGCATTTATCCTACGGTCTAAAGCTATTGACACGAAACCACCGTAAGGCATTTGTCGAACTTATGAACTTCGCCGGGCAATATGAAAATGCAATGTTCATTTCGGAACGCACGTAAAGGTGGTGGTAGGTTGGTACACGTTCGATAGGTGGAACATACGCTTGCACACGGGGGTACCGCGATAATACGCTAAGACTGAAATACTGCGATGGCAGTACCAATTGTGTCCCTCGAATCTGCAACACGATCTTACCGAAACGTAATGCTACAGCGCTCTGTAAATTTTATATTCCCCTTGGTAACGCCAGCTCGTTGAACGTTTACCTCGATGAACAACGAAAGCGCACCTGGTTGCACGCGAATTTCGCGTACAGCTGCCGTATAAATGTTCAATGACTCTCGATATAGCGGGACAACGCGTATCATCCGACATCTTTTTGGGGTCACTGCGGATATCGCTGCTGCATAAAAACGTCCGCAATGTTGTGCGGGGAAAATGTTTGGATATTGACCAGCGGAGAAGGAACAATTTCATGACGATGCGGCGGATGATTATTGCAACATTTTGTTTGTTTTTCTATCTGCTCCGAGTATCATTTTCTGAAATGTTCAACGTTCAAAGGAACCGGCGGTCGTAGAACAATTTACGCGTGAAAAAGGATTACGTTGTAAAGATACATTCCTCGGCGATATAGATTCTTCTTGATAACAAATCGTTTCGGCGTCCTTCCCACTTTTATCCAGGCCTCTGTCGAGCAAGCAAGCCATCCGTTGACACGGGGACGCGAAAATGAATATACAATGATACGATACCGCGGGATCATTAATAAACCGTCTTGGGAATCATGTTGCCGATCTTCCGTCAACGACGCAACACGCCACGGATCCATTAGAGTAATTTATTTACCGTGCCGAGCAATTATTTACCATCTGCACGTCGTCTGGATAACTGCAGCGGAGCCGTCTCGTAATTACAGGCTCGCTTTCAAAAGTGTACAGCCGAGTGAGTTGTTACGCTGAAAAATTGATCCCGCGATTCCGACCGAGCGGGATTCTGTTCTTGCCGAGCGGTTTGATCGATCTTGCCCGCGAGAGCCTTCCCTCGAATAAGGGGCGATTTTTCAAATGCTCAAACGGCTTTGTCGAAACTCGATGATTATTCCTTTAATCTTGGAAACTGCCTGGTCGATCAATTCTTGGCAACGTTACACGCAGGGCTAATTAATTGTAGTATTTGCTCGAGTAAAGATTCCTCCAGCATTACCGCCGAATTATTGGTATTTAGTAAAAAAAAAAAAAAGAATCAGAGAGAGTGGATATTAATTCGCGTCGCTCCCGGATTCTTTTAAAGTCCCTTTGACTACGCGGAACACAGCACTCCGCGCGTACGCATCGTCAGACGGCCGCGTAACCGTGACAACGACGGCGATGACGACTTTGTTTTAATCATGCCAACTCTCGCCGGGGTCAGAAAAATAGAGAGACGGGGGCGAAACGGGTGGAGACAGAGCCGGAGAAAAGTGATTCAGCGGCCCGGCTGTAGTGTCTGGCTGCTCGGCGGATTGAGTTCACCCTTGTTACGGAGACACTGCGACTGGGTAGAAGTCTCGTTCGAACGTCCTAGAAGGGGTTGGGATGTAGAGACGGCGGTTTCAGTCGCCGAGCGTTTCCGAATCTCGGCGGGGTTAATAGTCGAACGTGCCTGAAGGGATTCTCGCAGCGCGGCCTCCGCCACCCACCCCCCGGGCCGCCCTGCTCCCACTGCCGCCCCATTATTGTTCGTTTCTGAAAGGCTGAATCTCAGCATTCAGTCCCCAACTTCCTCCTTCCCTCTAGCTCGCCTACACCCCGTCACCGCCTTTCGAGCTACGCAATCTCACCGTTTCCGCGCTTACAAGCGAGTCAGCTTTCCTACCCAACTCCTGCCGACTGTTTTGCCGCGATAATATGTTAATCAGCCAGTCGAGATGTTAATTAATAGCCGGAGGCGGTGGCGAAATGTCGATCGCGCGACGCTGCCGCTGATTCGGTCCACGGCCACCCCTCGCGGAACGCCGCCGCCGAACGCGATCGGTTTATTTCGCGCCAGTCGAATGCATCGCACGCAGCGACGTTATTAATAAACGCGGAATAGATTAATTCGATCGATGTCTCCGGGCGATTAGCCGATTCTCCGACGAACGCGAAATTCATCGCGCGTGTCGGAGAATATAAATGATGTCATATAAATAGACCCGTAGAATTTGTCAAATCGTCGCGATCGATCCTTCTTATCGTCGTCGTCCGTATACAAATTATACCCGATCGATACGTCGATGCGAACGCGGCCCGCAGAATCATTAACGATAAGACAATTCCGCTCCGCTAACAACGTCGTTAACGAACGAACGAAATGATCGAGGAGTGCTCGATAATTTTCCCGTGACTCGGTAATTTCGTCGGAGGCACCGAAACGCCTGACGAAGGAAAATCCGTGGGGGTCTCGATACGCGCACCATTTTGAACTCCGTTTTAATTACGACCTCTATGACCTGATTTCTTATCGATGGCACGCTAAACTGTTCCCATTAAAGAAAAAAAAGATCGGATCGATTCAACTGACAGCTACGTTAATTTACGATTGATTCAACCGTTGAAATTTCATCGTCATAATCACACGGGACTCGATACGAGAAACAATTCTTGTGCGCCGGAAACTTCGCGACTGCCGAATGATCGGATTAAAATCGCGGAGCATCGACGAGTAGGCAGCAAGTAGTTAGGATTTAAAAGAAGGATCGCAGAGACGCCCGACGTCGCCGCGCGTAGCTTCGGCCGAGAAGCTTGCGCATCGTCGAAATTTCGCCAAACAACCGAATAAGTGATGCCACCACGTCGAGTACAGGACAGAAAGGTAACTCTGACTGTTCAAACAAAAAGAGCTCTCTCTCTCTCTCTCTCGCTTTCGAATTTCAGCTTGTCATTCGTTTAGGGAATCCTCAGGAGAAAGGTCGTCGCGATAAACTGGGAACTGCAGCAAAGACAAATGCCATTCCCAGGTAAGTCCATGTTCAACTGGTTCTCCCAGCCCTTGCTACCGTGCATGCACCCTGCGAGATAAATAGGAAAATACACGAGTCAGCGCATGCGAAATATGCGCGCAGCAAAGCCGATGCGTTCAAGAGGATGATTACAAGCGGATCTGGATTCTCTGTACGCGCGGTTCTGCGACCCCCTCGCTTCTCCCGTCCCGTTCGACTGCGCTTATTTCTCGCGGCCAACGGGAAGGCGAACAAGGGGAGGAAAGGGCTGATTATATTTACGGCGGATACCAGAACCGGAATTAACGTGACTCGCTGAACGTCCGTCGTTCTAGCGAAAATTTTCGACCGCCCGACTCCTCTCCCTGCAGCAACGGTGTCACCGCCGTTCCACCCTCGAAACCATAACCCTTCCCCCCTCCGCCGTAAAACGTGTCGAGACTGCTAAATGAAAATTCTATGCGATTTTTCCAGGAATTTAACGCAATCGGCGCGGGGCGAAATTTAATCGCGCGATGATAACACGCCTCTTTATTGCGACACATTTTCGCTCAACGTGATCGTGAATAACGGACACGCGTTTATAACCGGTGGCGAGCGGAGCAACGTGCACGGGTTATGACCTGTAAGGTTTATTATCTCGTGCGCGGTGTAACGAGAAACGCCGTTGCTGCTCCTTGTTTCCGGGCCGTGCAAACATAAGAGACTGTCGATCCCGTCCTCCGGTAATTTCAACACATTTTCTCCGCGAACGTAAACCCCGCTTGACGCGAAGCACTCGTTCGATGCTTGGCACATTTTTAAGCGGCCAACGACAAAGGGCAATCCCTTTATATGATCCTCACCGTATTATTTTCTTCGCGAAGAAACTACGTTTTCACCCTGCATCGTCGGCCCGCCTTCTCTTCGTCCCTTCTTTGCCCGGGAAGAAGATGCCTCGAGCGAGTAAAGACGACGAGAACGAAAGACGATGTAAGGGAAACGCGACAGTAACCGCGGCGCAAGACGAGGGCGACGACTTTGACAAGACTTCAGACGCTCTCCGTGCCTTGGTGGATGTATCATTATTATTATTATTACAGCAGCGAGAGAAGATCACGGACACAAAAATTCCCTGCTGTTTCTTCTAATTATTGAATTTAAATATTCACTGATACTTTTCTATGAATTGCGCATCTTCTTAATGTTGTTGCAAAAATAGTTATACACATAACGAAATAGTGCTGTAAGATTAATGTTATTATATATTTCGCGGGTGAACTGTAAGTTTGACGTGTGAACGATGAACATTTGAAGCTGAGCGGATGTGATTGAACGTTTAAGAAAGATTCGTGGAATGAACGAGGGTGAGAGGGTTCTTAGAATGCACGTGGAGAATTTGGACGTTGCGTGTGTAGAGTTTGAGGGTGCGTCTTTTGCGATAAGACTGTGGCACGAGGGCAGAGTGTCGTTGCGAGTATCGTGAGTTTCGAGAGTCGCGGGAGCTGCGAAGAGGCGAATAAACATTGTGGAATTCAACCATATTCATATTTCATTAAATACTTTTATGCAATAACTGCTCTTAGTTATTCCAAGATGCCTACAGTACTGGGCAATAAAGATCGGATAAATACTCCACCCCAAAGACACGCCTAATTTTCCCCCCGAAAAAACGATATGAATGACTGTATTCGACAAATCTTATAGAAGACCATTTTTGCGGGAAACGTAATCGCGTTGGTAAAATTGCACGGAAACATTGTCGCGACAATTTTTTTCTTAATCTGCACGGGAAAGGCACTGTAACGTGATTCACGTTGAATCAAGTTTCGTTAAACGATGAATAAATCAAGCCTCTTTCACGGACTCGGAGCGTGCTGTTAAAAAATGTACGCTTCGAGCGTGCAGCCTGTGTACGTGTATTCTATCCAGTCTTGTGCGCACAGGGTTACTTAATCCATACGGAATTCCGAGCCCAGACTATTCTCGTTCTGCATGCCAAGTAATCTTACGCTCTCCCAGCGTTTCTCGTTTCTTTCTAAAAAAAAATTAACCTGAATACACATTAAAATAAAAAGAAACGAATGGCGATTGCCAATGTTGAAATTGAACCGCAAACAGACGTAACGCTACTACGGTTTTATTATTATTATTCATTGACTTATTCAACGGACAAAGCCCAGCAATACATCAAATGTATAGATTCATTGTTAGACAATGTGTCTAATAAGCAAGATATTTGCACAGAGTGCAAGATAGAAAGAAGAGTGTAACTACAAAAAGAGTATGCATAACGAAGAAAATGTGTAGGTGCGTTACAAATATATTTATGTTAATGTAATACAGCTTGTTCTTAAAGGAATGGGGAGAGTCAAAAGAAAAATCAAGGGAACCACTATACAAATTAGCCAGCTTAATGATTCTGACTATGAGATGTTTCTCATCACGATTAGTTAGCGTGGGTAAAGTATAGAACAAGGGCCTCCTTGTGATACGTTTTAGAGGTGCGTAAAATCCAATTTGACCGAGCAGATCGGGACAGTTCACTTGACCATTAATAATCTTATAAAAAGTAGGAGAGGTCGAGTATTTTCCTCCGACTTTCAAGCGATTTCATACCAACTCGTTCGAATATCGGATTACAATTATCACTTGCAGATACAGAAGCATCTTCCCCCGAATGACCGTATTTCAAATTCTCACTGGTGAATTTCGCCACATAACGAATTTCTTGGTTTTTTTAAACTGAAGATGCAAAGCGATTCTCCGATATTTATAATTGTAATCATGAAACGTTAGTTGGATCTTATAACGCATGGAGCGGATTTTCCAATGACGCATTTTACACGCATACAAATGATGCATAACGAAGCTGTTATCAAGGATGCGGCGCGTCAATGTGTTCGATGTTACAATTTGCACGGTACAGCGATAAGCATCCATGGCCGTAAAAGCCATCGTTCGCCAACCCCCTGGCCACGATACGTAGTCATGATGCCGCGGGATATTGCTATACGGTGGAACATCGTGAAATTCCAAGATAGCCGTCGCGTCTCAGATCGGACAGCAAGGGTAAAGGAATTCAATTTCAAGCTTGTCGCCTTTTGTGCCCGATCTCGGACGACTTTTAATCATTGTCACCTATTTATGCCTGCACGACGTCAATATTGGAATATAACATTTCAAATTTAACCGTTAAAACTCTTGAATTGAAATCTGGGTTGAAAATTGAAGTGCCAAGCAGAGCTAAGATATCGCGATTGAAATGGATATATATATATATCGTCATAACGGATCTTGCTCTTCGATCAATATTTAACCGATTAATTAACGGTTGGCTTGCCGGGGCGGGGAATCAAGCATTCAAAGAGAAGGCGAAAGGGCAGGATCGAAGGAGTTACAACCGAACCGGCTCGTGTTTGCCGTGACCGTGCTCCATAACGTTTGCAGCTTTGATAAGGATCGTTTCAATTATCCATTCAATTAGCAAGAGCGATCCGTAATCGTCAAGGGCCCGATAGAAGCCCGAGACGAAGATTTCTCTTACCTTCCCGCGTCCAACTTGACGACTAGCTGAAGCGGCATCGCGATCGTTTCACCGCCGTGATTACCACGCGCGCCGAAGTCCCGTATTAATTTCACCCAGAGGGCCGATATATACCGACTAAATAACCTTCATTTAGTTAAATTCGATTAAATCCCGGTTTAAAGCTTCCATTGTAATCGAATTAAGGGGGGAGGGGGGTATCCAAGCGTATCGACGCTTCGCGGACATTTCACACCGATGCGAAGTGCATTTAGGGCGCGACAGGGAAGGGCACGATAGGCGTCGATCATTTTTACCAGCGTTAACAAATTTTCTAACGTCGTTAAACGTTCCACCGGGCAATTTTCACGGACGTTCTCGCCGTATTGTCAATTAGTAAGCTTTGTACCAGCTCGTAGAGTGGTACGCTCTGTCGGCGCTGATCGAGAGAGCTTCCATCGCACACGGCGGTACAGGACCACGCGTGTGCGAGCGTGAACACGGATGCACGTGAGCAGGCGTACAACGGTAGAGAACTCGTGCGACGAAGGGAAGAGGAGGGTGAAAGAGGGAAGCGGCGAACGGAGAGCAGAAGGGACAGGGAGGGTCGGGATCGCCGTGAAAGCGATCGTTGGCAAAGGGGCAGAGGAATTGTATGCGATGCGGTCTCGAGGTCGAGGTTTACCTGGTCACGCCGGTGTGCGGGGATGCTTTGCGCGTGTACCATACCAAGCCCGCCGGGTCAGCGAGCTGATGGACCATAGTTCCAGCGATGGTAGACCATCCAGGATCGTTCCTGTACGGCGCACGCATAGTTCGAGCTTGTTCCCGATGTCATCCTATCTCGCCTGTGCACACAGGTAACGCGCGTTACAGGAACGGGACGAAGGCCCGAGGGGGGCTGGGTGCAAGGGTCGACGGAGAGCGACCACGGGGGGAAGAGGTCGAAAGCAAGCGGAAAAGGCTGAAAGGGAGGGTGCGCATGGGTTGCGGCGATGGTCGGGTTGTGTGTCCCGACGTAATACGGGCTTGTTCCCGTTCGCGACGCGGTTCTCCCACGCTTAGCAATTAGCCTTTGTCGCGAATGCCCGGCCAGCAATCTCACCTCGACCCCCGTAACCCTTGAAAACCCTCGCCCCGCTCCGCTCACCTTTGCCACCCCCTCGGGATGCACTAATATCCGAGCGCCTAAGCAGCGGCTGTTAATGCACACCGCCGGCGTTATCGCGTCTCGGGTGAAATGTGAAATTTAATATCAATTTTCACGCGTCAATTTTGGCTGCTCTCAATGGAAGAGGCGGAGCCTGACTAGAGCACAAATATGTACGCGGCTTTTTAAAACCTGGGCAACGTGCTTGGACCTAAATGTATTTATTGTGCTTCGAAAGGTATTAACTTGTACCGTATGAAACAACCATATAAAATATAAATGCATTCCCTTTTTTTTTCACCGCACAGTGCTATTTTCATTCTACGCGCGCTTGACGCAGAATCAGTCTGATTCAGAGGAACTCCGAGTTCAGATACGCACGATCAGCGCAACATTAGATTCCCTGCCAGAGTTAGTTTGAAATAGGTGTTCCCTGAACGTTCGGTAGAGAGGAATTCGCATTTTGAATCTACAGCTGGCCTGGATAACCTTTCGCGCACCAGCTGATCGATTTCGCGTAATAAAACCGCGGCGAGAGCAGTGACCTGCTCAACTCTTATATCTTATGCATGATCGTGCTGCCCGTACAGTCCGTTTACTTCCGGCGAAAATGCAATATCCACTGTCCCCGATGCGAATGAATTCGTTATTTCACATAAACATTGAACGAATGATTCAATTAAGTATTCCCCGATGCATAATTCAGTATTAAATACGAAGATTTCACCTAATATCGCGGTCATCTTCGATTCTCGCTGTCGAAAACATTTCGCAGGGGAGGAGATAAAGAGCAAAAACAAAAAAAAAGAACGGACGATGGATCGCGCTTAAGCGCGCAGGATGATTATTGCATGAATCTACAGTATCCGCACGCCCTAGAGTTTACCTCCTTCCTTCCATCTTACGGAAGCTTCTGCGGGCGCTACGGGATTCCAGCGGAGCTCGAACACAAGTGGAATTCAAATTGTTACTTTAATATTTATCATCCGGCTCTTAAATCTCTCGAAAGCTCTCGCTCCTCGCCGCCGGGATCAACGATTCACCTCTAAGAATAATCTCCCGCGAAGGATGCTAAACGTTCTTCAACTTTAAGTTGGCTTCGAGCGGCGCAAATTATTTTACGTGCCATATAAATAATCGCGCGGTACCGACTAAACTTTCAAACGGAAATTAACCCCTCCCATCCCTGCCGTTATTGCATTATCATCGTCTACTCGGCAGAAAGAAAGAAAAAGCAAAAATTGAAGAACCTAGGAATTGTGGACTATTCGGAACAGCCGAGGGACGGGCGGGCAGGTGCCGTACCTCTCCGTTTCGAGTCGTCGATTGGGAAACCTAAAGAGACCATTAAACTGGGCTGGGAGGGGTTGATTTTAATCGAAGGTTATGCCGCCGGCAATAATCGGCAGTTATCCGAGTACCAGTCCCCGATGAGGCTGGGGTTTGCTGATAACAGACTTAGCAGGGGTGGCAAGTGGCCGAGGCCGGAGGGGCGGAGACCCTCTCCAGTAGCGAGCGAGGCAACCGTGTTACGATTCCCTGGTCGGCGTCACGGTTACATCGCCGGAAGTGCGGGGCAGGTGGACGGAGGAACGTTGCATCGATATCGGTCTGCCGGGGATAATCGATTGATCGCCTTCTTAATTAGCGAACGGGGTATTTAGAGTGCCCATTCAATTACACAGCTGCGTGATCTGCTTACGCAGCCCCCGCTACCAGCGAGCTGCCCGTAGCCAAAGTTCGCCCCCGTTCCGTGTCACGGGGACCGTATCACGCTTGTGCTTGTCGCCATTGAGAGATTCGATTCGACTATACGCCAGCTCTGACGAGGGTTTCCCGATTAATGGAGAATCAAGAGCAACGGCATAAAGTTTCATTCGATTTCGGGGCGAACCATGCCCCACGCAGCGGCGGTGGATCCTTCTTGCTAAACGACCCTTTCAATGTTTCGCAAAGGGTGGAATTCAGATTACAGACGGTGTATCGTTTTAAGAATTCTCTCGCTGAGATTGGTGTTCGAATTGACGTTGGATATAACGTTCAACACTCGCCGATACGGTCGGGAATAAAAATTAGGTAGGTCTTCGACTTTCCTCAAAGCCATTAGCGATACAACAATTGCACAGTTAATTACATAGTCGGTACAATGCATTATCACTAGCGTTTCGTAAGTTTTTCCTTCGTATCCGATATTAGACGACAAATGAATCGACAGGATATAATTGATCTCGCGAGCGAGCTCAGAGTCTCCACTATCCGGCTGCGGTCCCCCAATTAAGCGCAATACCTCATATTAATTCTCACGGTCGTAGTTGTCTGGTATTTCCTTTCTCTCGCCCCAAACCATGCACCGGCTTCCTCGTACCCGACGCTGCTGGCGCCGGGTCTGTATACGCCTCGAAAGCGTGCAACCCGTCCTCTCCACCTTGTTCCGCGAGCTTTTTACTCATCCTGTTTCTTCTCCCCCCCTTCCCGGCAACAAGATGCGTCACAGCCTTATGAGAGTGCCGCCTCTTGCTTCCCGTGTTCCTTTCGCGGAAGTAAATGTTTTTAATTTCGCCAGACTCGACGTTCTCCACTTTCACGAACGAAGAGAAGGATGGCAGACGAAAACGTGAAAACGACGCTTTGCCAACACTTGGCCCGGTGGTTCGTCGCGCCCTCCGTCCGGGCCAGTTTCGTCGTTCAACGCTTTTTTTTTTGGCTGCTGCGAAAGTCAACCATTCGTGAGGCGGAAAACAGCGGAGGGAAACAGGACCGGAGGATGATCGAATCAACGACGAGTAAACGTCTCAAATACTTCACCGAGGGTCGGGTGAAAACGTCTCGAGTATGCCGTCCTCGAAGCTGAAGAGACGGATCGATGATGTGTGGGTAAGAAGAATATTCCCCGTGATGAATGGTATACAGTTCTAATTATGAAGGAAGCAGAGGTGGATAAGCTTCCAATCTGCTTGATGGAAAGCAACGGTCGGAGTGACAGCAATGAGGGGGAACACTATTGCAATGTAAAAATGTAAAATTACATGGCGAAAGGGAACGAGATTCAACAGAAGAATCAATGTAGGGAGTACATGTTCTGTAAAAGTAGTTACAAATAATTATGGACTCTTCGAAGCTGATGTTTCCTTTAGAAAACAAAAATCAGATAACATTGTTCACGTGAGAAGGTGCTTCTAGAAATCATTGCAAGCTATTCTCGAACCACCAGCCTTTGCAACGAAATTGTTCGATCACCAAACCGTAGAAAGTTCGACCAAAGAACGTCTCGAAGCGGATAACACTGTTGCTATCAGCAGGCTAAAAGTGAAAGGTGTCAAAGGTATTTCGCGAATGTGATCTCATTGGAATTCCTTACGCCGGTTCGTACACGAAAAGCCATGATGAACCTTTAACCCGCCACTGCGAATCTTCATTCTCCGTATCGCACTGATACCCTCGCCGCGAATGAAGGAAGGGCGTATCGGAGTGTCCGGCAGAGTTGCCCCTCGTGTTCCTCTACTTTCCGGCGAGAAGGACACAGACAGCTTGATACGTCTGACCAGATGGAATTTTTCCACTTTATTTTCCCGGAGCTGGGCGCGATATCAAATTCCATTGCCTCTCCTTTTTTTTCCCCCTCCTACCTCTTCGTGTGTCTGTTCTTCAAACAGGGATATTCAGCCACCCGCGACGGCTGCTACGTTCGGTGAGCAGAACGGAAGACAAGACAAATAAGAGGAGCGAGGATCCGGGAGGAGCACGCGACGTCGCGGCTTCTGGAATAACGCGATTATATCGAGGTCGCGGCAGCCAGAAATCGATACGTATTGGCAGGAGGGGTATCGGATGCGTTTTAAATCTGACGAAAGTCGGAAATCGCGAGCGAAATGTATTTTCCTTTTATTACTGGGGGACGGTTAAACGTCTTCAAAGATAAACTTGAACTTCGCAAAATTCAGAAGCCTCTTACGCGTTCCTCTTTCCCTTCGCGTTCGAAGAACGGAGAGGCAGAAATGGAGCACTGTGATTTATAGGTATCGAATCAACGGACGCGACACTAGAAATCAATAAATCATAAAGAACGAAAAAGATGTGATACGGATAAGTTTAAGAGAGGTCTCGCGTTCAACTGTAGGAGGCCGACTTCCGCCCTATTCACCGAGCGACGGATGAAGCAGGACGCGTGCTATCAGACACTCTAATCAGAGCGCTCTATATCAAGTTTGTTCTATGCGGTTGATTACGCAGAATGCGGGACGGGTAACGTTGTTACCGCTGCCGTCTGAATCGCGAGGTATCCAGGTACGACTTTAATTAAGTCAGATGCATGGAGTAAATATCACGGACGAGGTTGTACACGCGTACAGCTATCGTGAAGGAAACGCGGTCGCGATTCGATTCTCCATAATTTCGCGTTAAACTCTTCCTAACGACCGTGAAGCTGAGTGGATTGGAATTAGTCGAGCCGAATTGAGGGAGAACTGAAAACCACTTCCGCGGTTAAAAGATTAACAAAAGCATACCAAACGCAATGGAAAGCCGATGGAAATTATTGATAATATTTTTATTAATTGATGAATTAATTCGAAATGATGTTCGCCGCGGAAAACTTATAACGATGAAAGAAAAGCAGGATTCCGTGTGCTCGACGATAATTGCGAGGCCAACATTCATACTCCCGTCAACCTAGTTACCCAAAGACACGACTTGAAACTGTTGCGCGGACCGCTACCCTTCGCGCTCAAAGTTTCAGTTTGGAAATCCGCCGCGATTATTAGTTGGACAAGTAGTTTCCAACATCTACCTCGGGGGCGGTTCCGAGGGTTAAAGCGCGAGGCTTGATTAGGCACCGGCAACTTGTTTCCGTCCCGACTCCTTGCGCGAACTTAAACCATATTAAATTGCGTTTAAGTCAAGCACGCGCGCGCTGGAAGGTCGTAGTTCGCGGAACAAGGAGGGACGAGAAGCGAAATCTAGCGTCGAACGACCGGCGAGGACCGAGAAGCGAGGCAAAGGGTTGAAGCAGGATAAAACGCGGATGGTAGGAAGCGCAGCCACAAGCCGCGAAGACACGACGCGCCGCTGTGTCAAATCAGAAGAAAGTTGGAGAAATTTAATAAGCTGGTCCGCGGGGTGCGCGGGCACGTCGCAATGTCGCGACGGTCCAAGTGGTGCCGGGGAGCGGAACACCAGCAAACCGTGCGAACGAACGTATGTACGCGGAAAGATAGAATGGAATACGCTTAATTCTGTCACGAAGTCACGCGGCTTCTTGGAACTGTTCTCCCAGGACCTAATTATGCGGCTGTCACCGAAGAGAACTCCGCAAACCTACCGGTTCAACGTAAATACTGTAACCAAGCTAACGCGAGAGACATTCACTAGCACCCGCCAAGCGTGTCCTCTTCGCTTGAAAATAGTCGCGCGTGAAGCAAAATTAAAACAAAGAGATGGTGGACCGAATGCGCCGAGATTCAAGCTCTGTGTAAGCAGTTTGAATACGGCTGGAAAGTATCCGGGGGCTGAGAATAATTTCTGAATGACTGGTGAGATTCCAATATGGGGTGTGCAAGGATACAAAGGGAATTTAATGATCGGTATGAAGGCAGCGCTCGGAACGATGGGGTCCAGAACGCGGGGGATGAACAGGAATGCGTCTGACCTTATTAGCTGGAGGGGTGTGTTTGTCAGGAGCAAACGAGCGAAACCTGTAATTATGTTTGGCGTCGATTCCTTAAGTACACACAGCAGGATCCGCTGCAGATTCCGGGTCCGTCAAACGGGCGTTATGTACTCTTCCAAGATTAGAGCGAACCGGTCCGCTAACTGGAGGGCGAATACGGACGAGTGAAAATTAATTGCCGTATAGGATAAACACGCCGATCGTTCGGAACTCTCTGGTCGGAGATCGATAAACAATCAACGATCCGTCGGTTGATATGTAATCTATCTGTTTACTAGCTGCGATAATAAATATCGCAATGCGTTACAATGCACCATCAAATCCATTTCATTCCGTTGAAATGAGTAAGCAAATAATTGCTACGTGGAAAAACGTAAACGGTCTTTCGGAACGGGAACGGAAACTTTCTTCGAAGAGGACCAGGTTCATGTATCTTCGCCTTCGCAATCCGAGCGAACGGCACGTGTAAAGCGCAGCTACCGGAAAGGCACGGTTATGTCGAGGAGCGTGTCGGTAAAGACGGTGTGCGAGTGAACAAGTACACGGTCCCTTTGGTCTAATCTAAAGCTAAGTTGGCTCGGGTTAAAGTAGACGAGACCTCGCCGGTATTAGTCGAACGCCGGGGTTAGCGTCCTTACCATCCTAACGAAAGTTTCTCCCAGTGTCTCCCGGTTATTACTCGCCTCTCTGGCCTTTGCCCTCCTTTTGCAACCGGGGACCCTCGACTTCGACGATCAACGACCGCGCCGCCGAAAACCCGACCAGTTATTCCCCGTGGAACTCGCGAGCCAACGTACATCGACGATTAAAGATAAACATTTGCACATTTCCAGCTGACCTAACTGGCCGGCAATACGCGAATAATTGGCGGGAACTAACCGTACGTTAAACGCACGATTAAATATGACCCGGTACTAGTGGAGCACCGAAGGCACCGCCTCCAGGTGGGCGAAATTAATTTCATCGTTACATTTAGCAACGTCGGAGAGATACGATTAAATTCACGTGATAAGGGTAGAGCGGAATTTATTCAATTTGTGTTTAAGGCAGTCAAAGACCACTGTTTTGCCGGTACACTCGTCGGAGAGGCCACTAAGAGTACACGTTACGGCCGCAACTTTTCGTTTAATCTGATCTTGATATAACGAGGGTGGAAAGTCAAACCTGGATTAACGGCAAGGGAATGGCAACGTTTGCGCCAGAGCTTTCACGGTGCTTTCGGAATACTTGTTCGAGCTCGGAATATGAATTTCTTCGAGAGGTTCCGAGAAGTGGCAGGTGTATGACTATTAATAATTATTCGTACGCAGAAATTGAGTAATT
Source organism: Holcopasites calliopsidis (assembly GCA_023838395.1). NCBI lineage: Eukaryota > Metazoa > Arthropoda > Insecta > Hymenoptera > Apidae > Holcopasites > Holcopasites calliopsidis. Next base: position 3,697,593 of record JALHAQ010000003.1, read on the forward strand.
AGCAATTGCTTGCAACAGCATGGGCAAATGTTGGTTCCAAGCGTAAACAGCTTCTTAAAAACATTTCATTCGAAAAGAAAATTGTTATATTACCGAAGTATTATGTTCTCAATTTCTACTTAAATTGAAATTTAATTACGCTTCGATAGAATACTTTAATCGGCAATCTTTGTAAATAATCTGAAAACCTTTCCGTAGTTGTTTGCAATTGCGCAAATCGGAACCTCTTAGCCGGAAGATTTGTTCAAGAACCGTGAAAAGTATCTTTTAAAAGTATTTTAATGCGAATATAACTCACACTTTTAGGCGGCGCACGTCGCGACGTTGAAAACTTGGCTCCTTTGTCAATTTAATCCGAAGTTTCCGCGAAAACATATTTTTCAGCTAATAACTCACACCCAGACACTTCTTGCCGAACCATCCCACACCTGCACATTCATATCCCGAGCTCGTAAATCAACGGGAGGTCTTACCCGCAAGAGTTTCCATTAGTCCGGGAAAAATTCGTGGATGACAAATATGATTGTTTCGCAGACTCACCTGAAACAGAAAAAAAAAGGAGCAACTTTAAGTAGGACTTAATCATTGGGACTGGAAGCTCGTCCGTTCCCGATTAGATCCGATGAGATTCGTAATTTTTACCACGCTCCAGAATTCTTATCGAGGCTAAAGTTTTCTTTGCTTCGAAGTTTCGAGGTAAAAGCTACTCAATTTCACGCCTTCAAAGCGAAAGATTTACGACCTTAGTTTCTCGAGATTCTGTGTTATCTAATTCCGCTTCCTGGCTCCCCCCCGAGTTCGTGGAAATTAAAATTACAAGTATTGAATACCAACCGGTGAGTGTGAAGGGTTGGATATTTCAAGTTAAATGTTTGGATCTTTTAAACATTTAGGACACGGTGAAACATGCAAATACAGTACGAAAGAGTATACTAATCGCGAGGCCTCATTCTCACGATTGCAGCGCAATATTTTCTTTCATAATAGAAAAGAGATTTCCATAAGCAAGTCCCACTTTCTCGCAGGATATTAGAGAAACGCCGCACTCCGACGATAGCATCGCGTATCCAGCAGATACGTTCTACTATACTTCGCGGCCAATATTCGTGGGCTGTGTCAGAGCGACAGAACGCTAGCAGAACCGATAACGGAACGAAAGGAACAAGAATGGCAGAAAGGAAGAGGTACGCGGGATATCGTTGGGGAGAGGACGGAATCGACGCGAATCCATCATATGCAAAACAGCGCGTCGATAAATCTCTGCGGGCCAATAAAATCGTATCAATCAGGCAGAAGTAAACGCGGTCTGAAACACGCTCAAACAAAATCTGAAATGAAAAAGAAACAATGATTGGCGCGATGGAGAACGGGGCGAAAGGTGGTACAGGATACCGAGGCAGGAAAGAGGCGAAGGGGAAACATGGAACGATGCGAACAAAATGTGTGCGAACTACTTTGTTATATGCAGGCTGGAACGCGAAATGTATTCGGCGGAAATCGCGAGCAATAAAGGAAAAATGCGGCCGCGATTTTCTTTATAGGGAAAAGATTTCTCAGAAGCTTCGCTGTCTTGTCACCTTCGCTGACAGCAGGAAATAACGATTGCCGTGTCGAGAGAGTATGTATAGACTGTTTGCTGCATTGCTTGTTGATCGAAATTACGATAATTACAATTTCAATAAACTTAGCCGGATAGCTCAGGATCTTCTTGAACTGAAGAAAATCTCTCCAACCCTACAGGTATCATAAAGTCCACGTACTCTTTCCCTCGCGCACTCGTTTTTCCACGAGGTGCGCGGTAGAAGCAGTACAGTAACTTTTAATTCGCGTGCCCGACGGCGACCAATCTGTGTCGTGCGCGCTCCTATTACTCCTGATAAGGTCGAGGTAATTTATTTACCGAGCCGGGGGATGCCATCACGCGACTCCGTCTTTCCACCTGTTTCTTCAAGCCATCCGAAGGAGACGTAAAAGAGCGCGGGATATGGGGCGGACGGCCAAGCTGGAGGAGAAAAGAGTATCGGGCTTAACGGACTCGAAACAGCTCGGTACGCGGGGAAAGCTCGACATATAGGGAATAAAAAGTTAACGACTGTATACACGTGTACACGGACAATGTTATTTCATGGCGTGCGGAAGCAGACAGGACAGCGTGCGTTAAGCTCGATACGAGGCTTCCCTTGCTGTCGCGGGTATCGTGATCAATCGAAACTGTGGAAAACTTGTTATTCAGTTTACAGATCGAAAGATGGTTCCATCTTGTAAATCTCATATCCTGCCTGGTGAAAACAAGGGGCGGGGGTAGATAAGAATAAACCTGAATAAAAGTGACTGAACTTTTCTTTACGTCCCTGTGTCAAAGAACAGCGGCGGTCAAGTCGATTTTCAGAAGCTTATCGGCAATGAGAATCAAGTGTACTTAATCACGTTCCCCTCACAGTTTGCCATTTCTGTTTTCATCCATTTCTTTTTGCACGAATTCTATTATCTGGCTCGTCAAACGAGTTTTATTGAACTTAAACGTGGATAGTCGCGTAATACAGGAAGTTGGACTGATTCGACGAAAGCAGCTGCAACGAGTTTAAAGACATCGCCGGACAAACAAGGGCATTTTACATGGCACGGAACAACCAGCGGGACAGCGTTGCGGCAAAAAGTTATTACATCTCGCAACAAATATATCGTGCGATCAATTTCGCATTATACGCAACGGTTACACGCCATTTGCGAGCGCGAGCACAATGCGAGCGTGCGGCTGCACAAAAACACATACATTAGCGAAGTGCACGCGTGCTTGATAAATCTCCGACCCGCTCTTTCTCGGAGGCGACAGTGATGTATGAAAAAAACATATCCCGGCGAATCGCGATTCGCGGTGAACGAGCAGAGAGTACAGGAGAATCGCGGTTACCCTTTCGGAGAGACAAGGATATCCGCGTGCACGGATCTTCGAGTTTTCCGTCTCGTTTGAACCGCTGCGTTGCTTGGGCGCGTCGACGGAGGAGACGATGGTGACGAGGTGAAGGAAGGAAGAAATTGACAATGAACGAGAGGGTGGCGTATGAAACCAGAAAGGGTTCTCCTGCGGGCGACGTGATCGATGATCTAACGCGAGACATTGGACCTCTTCTCTCTCGCCGCAAGGCACTTCGTTCCGGCAGAACATTTTATTCGTCGTTGGTGTAAGTCCACGCTGGATTACCAAAGAATATTGCCTTCCCTTTAAATAGGATAGTACCCTGTAAGGGTTTGACGGATTCAAGGTGATACGTTCAGATTAAACATCATTCTGCTGCATTCAGAAACACGTGTAACAGTACGAAGATATTCTAACGTTGCGATTGCGCGAAAATGATTTCAATTTACGTGCAATTCAAATCTCGATCGATTAAAAATAATACTTCAGCGTTGACCTACTTCATTTTCGTTCGTGAAAATAATAGATAGGAAAGATTCTGATCGAAACATCAGGGATAAAAGAAGTAGGAACTTTGCGGACGTGCAGATTACATTATGGAAAACACACACTCGTGAAAGATAAAGAATTATTTTTTAAAAAAGTCACATTGTGTGTGCGCCACAGTTAAAATTTGATTATATTTACATCGTTAAGAGAGTTTTTAAGAACATGCTATGCTGTGTTCATGAAATCTCTGATATTCACTAATTACCAATGAGATCGTAACATTCATTTCAATCTTTTCAGTCGTTTTTTTCGAAATCAAAGACCGCCCCGAATCTGAACTGTCCTATCGGAGGCAAAGAGGCTAACTGCATTACCGCCAGAAGACAGGGCTATGTTACGAGCGGCGGGTATTTATGAAAGTCCGCGCGAATCTCGTCTTATATGAAAGTGCACGACGAGCACGTTCAGCGTCCGAGGATAACCAGTTTCTTCATTTTCGCCGTACCGTATCAAGAAACGCGCGAGAGTCACCTCCGACCGATAACAGCACAACCGTTCAACGCGAATCCTCGACAGAACTCGTAGGAAACTAAGGAGAGACAGGAAGAGCGACGCGATTCTTTTATTAAGCGGTTTCCAGAAACCAGTACGGCCAGATTTACTTGTTAAACATACGTTTCCGACCAGATCTGCGACTTGAAATTTACGATCGCCATCGCGGCCGACATAATTAAAGGATAATAAAGTCCGAGCCAGTAATACTGTTACACCTCGACGAATAACGGTCCGCGAATATTTGACGGATCGGGGAGAAGGCGTTGCTTGATTTACAGTGCGCGTTATTGGAATTAACTACACACTAGCCAACGATACGGGGCATATAACGACTGTGACCATAAAAAGCAGGAGTTAAAGAGCGACATAAAACTACGATAAAGCAAGGCTTGATTGCATTTTATTCAAATCGACAGTGTAAAAGAGCGAGTTCAATTTGCATTTGAAATATCGTACGACGCCTGTTTTCACGCGACGCGCCCATCGATCGTTATCGCGAATTTCATATTTCCGAAATCTTTTTGCCGCCATTAATCAGAGCGTTTACGTTCATAAATTTACCGTTAAAAACCGAGCAGAATCCGAATCGAAAGTTATCGCTCCTCGGCCCCCGGGAAGCCGTCTATTTTACGATCGATCTGGCCGTAAATTCGCCGCGAAACCACCAAAGAGCCTAGCGTACATTTTTTATTACCGTTCTCATCGTCAACTGTACTAACAAAGATCCTATCGTTCGCCCATTCTTTACGCTATCTTAATCGTTTTGTTCCCGCGCGTGAGGGGCTGAACCGGAGAGAAGTAGTACGAAAAGGGAAAGAGGCGACAACGAGTGAATTGGCGCCGAAGGGGTCGGCAATCGGGGAACCGTTCTAACTTTCATTCCGAGCTTATTTCACAATAATCCTTTCGCAACGATCCCCGAGGGTAGTAGCCTCCTATAAACGTGCACCGATGCGCTAATTTACGGCTGCGAAAATAGTAAATTATCGAATCGACTGCGCGTTGACGATCCCCGAAACTGTTTCGGGTTGAACATTTATTAGGCGCGAAACGGCGACGGTGCCTTGGAAATTAATGGCGGATCCGGTGCGGCGTGGTATCTCGGATATAAAATATTTCGGGATGCCCCATCGTTAACGCGCCACTACCTAGAACCGTGCCTATCTCGTTAGCGACTCGATCGTTAAGATCTCCGGGACGCATCGCGTGATCTTTCCACTCGCGTTTAACTTTTACCCAATTAGGTAATCGATGCGGTACCCGCCCCGCCTCCGCCTACCACCCCGATATTCATCTATCCGTGATTTCAAAGTCGGAGAAAATACACGACTGTCCGCGCTACGGTCGAACGATTAATATCCATCTCGGGATTCGAACGGTGGCGTAATTACATAAATCTGCCCGGACGGATGTATGACACGATATTTAAAACGAAATTAAGCTCGAAGACAAACAAGGATGCGTGAGTTATGGCTGATTGAATTTTCATAGTTTGTCCATCGTTAAAAATTATAATCCACTCGTGACGCCGGATGATGTAATACATTTGTATCTCCTAATAAATTTGCTAGTATCGACGTTTAAATTAGCCTTTGGCGTACCGAAAAGATGACTGAATCATTCAATTACGACTACGGCTATATATTAATGTCCACGATTCCCTCGCGTCGCCATACACGGCGGGGAATCGATGTAATCGTAGAATCCCTCCGATATTTTTCACGATAAAAGAAGATATCCCCGTTATTAGAGGCGGGATTAGAATTCCTAGATGTTCGCGTCGCGTCAGCCATAAAGCTCTGCTAGCGAAAATCGGCTGAAACTACGAAAAGCTAGGGGAATCTATTCGCGCATCGGCATTCTTGCTTGCGGAACGTCATAATCCTGGATGAATCGAAGAATTCGCGAGATCCAACGGTTGCGTGCTGATGCATAGATCCCACGTCGATCTTCGGTGTCGGTCACCCAGTAACGATCGCACAGTGCCCGGAGCCCTTATTTATAGGGTGGTAAAAATTTAAATAAAATATCTCCCCGCCGTGGTTCGACGCGTCGCGTCGCGGCGGTTCTATCGGAGGGTTATTTATTCACTTAATATAAACGGAGCTGTTCCTCGCCGCGGCCGTGGCGCATCGTTATTCGATTTTCGGCGAAGTTTTGCCATCCGTGGCGCGGTTCGCGGGGCCCGTAGACGAGCGTCCACGACCAGTAGTAAATTTTCACCCTTCCCACCCGAGCTGTAAATTTACCTTCGCCTTTCAATAGGGCCACGCCAACGGAAACCGCCGCCGCTCGTCCCGTGTCGCGGCAGAATTCAGCCCCGCCAGCTCTCCTTCCCTTTCGGTACTACAACTCTCTCCCTTCTCCTACACCGTTCCTTCGATTTTTTCTCTTTCCACCCGGGGGCCTTTCTCTTTTTCCCCTCGACCCCCTCGCCGCGCTCATCGACGTCCCGGCCATCCGCTTTCCTTTCGTTTTATTAGTTTTCGCTCGCAATGGCGATTGCTCTGGACCGCGATGACGGCGACGAGAATCGGCCGTACAGGCGGGTAGTGGTGGTAGACACCGGTGGACACCGGTGCTCGTGATACGACGAGGACGGCGGCGGCGGCGGCGGTGGTCGCGCATGGTGCCCGGTAGTGGTGGACCGACGGCTCTTCTCCGTGGAAAGAAAGCCGCGTTGGAAGGAGAGACTTCCCGGCAAGGCTGCGAACTCGCCGCTCTCTGGGCGTGGACAATATTTATGTCCGCGACTTCTCGATCGTTTATTACCCCTTTTTCTCCCTCGCGTTCCCAACGCCACGGGGGCAGTCCGCGTTGTTCCGACTTTCTGCTCGTTTTTACTTTTCGACTCGGGGACGCTATATCCTCCCAGGAAGGTGTACCCCGAATGCTGCATGCCTTCCATTCCACGGACTGCCGGCACTGTTATCGCCTAAAGATAGCGATTTTACGCGCTAATAACACCCGGGGAACCCGGAGAAACGATAGGCGGTCGCTACCGCTTTCTCGGAACAGTTGGAACGAAGCTTCGCCGCTTCTGTGTAAAGCTCCAAGAGCGCGGACGATATTTATGTCTCGCCGAATTTTGAACGGATGGTCCCAGCCGAGGTATCCGGGCGACCGTGCGAGCCTCGTCGTCGTACACACCCTCCACTCGCATCGTGATACTTTCCTCTTTTTTTTTTCTCCAGCGATTCGATGTGTCGCCGAATTTGGCTCGAGGCGCGACGTGTCCCGCTTTCCGTCGCGCCAACGAGGACCTCTCGGTGTCGGATCGACATCGATCGGACGCGGAACCAGTTACGGAATGACTTTATCAATCTCGAAACCGATCGGCCGAGCAAATCTTCTGTAAGCGGGTCGAGGCTAACAGAGCCGCGACGATCCATCGCGTAACCGATGAAGACATCCTTCGAACGCGTACGAGAACGATAGTTTCTTTACATTCCTCTGGTGATCGTACACGCCAAGCCACAACCCCTCGTATCCGATTATTCCGTCTCGAATAAGGAACGCGGCCCGGCATTATCGCGCATTCAAGCTAGTCCCCACAGATCCAACGCGCGGCCAGAGATAGAAGGATATCAAGGATCGCGTCGTAAATCCGCCCGTTTCCTATCCGGCAACCCCGGTACGAAACGAAAATTACCGTTTCCTAGGAAGTGCCGTGCGGCCAGCAACAAGTTGAAGGAGGACCGGGGGTAGGGCCAAGTCAGGGTGATAAATTTGTAAAAACCAATTTAAGATCGCGGTACACGAAGCCTGCAAGAGCTTATAGGACGACGTTCCTCCGGCCACCTTTTATCTCTCCGTCTCCCTTCGCGCGGAACGTACACATATCAACTTTTTATCTCGGCCGAGACAATTCGTACAACGACCACGCGTCCTTATAAACGGACTGCGTCGTATAAGTATCCCTCGCAACCCACATTTCGAGCGCCGCCCGAGGGGACGGGTCAACCGGCCTCGGAATCTTTACACCGGGAAAAACGCGCAACCCCTTCGCCGCCTATCCAAGGGCCAACGCGTTATCTTTCACAAGGTTGTCCCGCGAGTCTTGGATAACCGACAGATAAAACGGGCATTCGCGAAATATTCGATAAAGCCGCGCGTCCTCGCGACCGGGGAAGGGCCACGAGGCGAGGCGACGCGAGAAAGAAATTTATGGTGCAGATTGTTGAAATTTTCGGCCCGGTCGCGTCTCTTCTCGCGAAATTATGTTATCGCCGGCCGCGACACGATACAGGCATTTCTGCAGATAATGACTAGCGAGAGCGAAACGGATCGCATACCAGGAATACTCGCGATCGCCGCTCTTCAAATGTAATCAGCCGATGGGATAATAAATATGCGCGTGCAACGTTTCGCACCTGCGCGTGTCGACGCACGCGGTTTAAACAAATTTTTGCCCGCCGGTAAAGATAACAGCTGGGACGAAATTATCGTGCGAGAGAAGCGGTGAAACGTATTAATTTCGCGCGGAGCGAAGCTATCGTGTTCAGAAGCCGCGGAAGAGGTTTCAGGTAACGTTTCCCGATGTTCCAAGCCATCGTCGAGACAGTCTTAAGTTCGAAGGAATTCGCGTGATTATGTACCAATGGTGGAAATACTTGCGCTGTGCAGATATGTTAAAAGCGGGCAAGAAATTGTTTGAGAGCATCATTGTCGGCGACTCCCGTGACAGGCGATCCACTGTGACTTCCCTTCTAGCGCGGCATGAAATATTTCGCCGCAGGCCGCAAACGGAAAGCAATTACAGATACATTAAAAACGGCAAGGCGGAAGGAGTGTGAACCGCAGAAGATGAGGGACCGCGCAGGAGACTGTGGCTACTTTAAAGAATGTCTGGAAGCTGCCTTACCCTTTCAAAGGATCAAGTCAGTTGCCACTGTGGATTGAAAGTTCGTTTGTGGATTGTTTCCTACAATTCGCTTAGGGACATAGATCAAATTATTGTTAGGTAAAAAGTTTACTTGCCACTGGGATTTTGATAAAATACCTTTCAACCTGAACTGTCTTCAAGAAAATATTCAAATCTAACGACACACATAAAAAAAAACAGATAAAATATATTGAGTTACTCAATTTATTTGGTGACTTTTATTTCATTTGCAGCTCCAAAATATATTTCCCAATTACCATGGACAGCAACACTTCTGCACTTTCTCCAGTCCTAGTACATTAGAACGGCCATTACTAAAGATTCCGTAGCGCGACGCATTCATAATTTCCGCAACATGCAATTAAAAGCGCCACGCTCTCGATGGGCACGGGAACGGAGGTAGCACGAAGGCGCGTCGGAGTTATCAGAAGGATTAACAGTATGCTTTACGATATGTATGTAAATATTTGTCGTATATTAAATGGGAGCTACGATTAATTAAACGACCAAGGTAACTGGTCCGAAAAGAATCGTCCCCGCGACTCGAATTACTCCTGCGAACGGGTTGCCCTCGTAAATATGTGACGACACAGGGTGCAACACATGTTGCCGGTCGGGCCCGCACATGCGTTACATTGCCGAAGCGCGTCTTAACTAATCGGAGTTATGGTAGCTGGGCGGTCTGTACCATTTCGCATTTCAATGCGTACACACCGGTGCCGGGTGATTTGCGAGGGCGAGCCGTACCAGTCGGTAGACAGCCTCACTCCCATCGTTCCGCTCGCCCCTTTTTCTTTTCGTCCTCCGCCTTCTCCTTCCGCTGGCCGCATACCAACATCTCCACCCTGTCCGTCCATTCTTTTTCGCCCCTTTTATGTTTCCGTTCCACCGAGATACATCGGGGCACCGATTTCACGCGATAGTTCCTTTAGCGCCGTTCCGGTCCGTGCGAGGCAAAACGTATAGGCGAGCGAGAACAATAATCGCCGCACGGTCGCGAAAAGCCTTTTACAGCCGAGAGTGATTCCTCGCGTGCCGTTACGCCAATAAGTTATCGCAGTCTTAAACGTTCGACCGATTATTGCTCCCCGGAGCTTTTACGAACCGCCATATACAGGAAGTTACACCATGGAGCACCGTACGTAATAGATGCAAAGTTGCTCCCGGTAGGTATGCGTTATTGATCATAAACCGTGGACCACCGCTTAGCGAAACGATAAGTGAATCGCTTTACGAGAATCTGGTAGCCTAAGAGATTTCTTTTACGGATCCTAAGTGTTCTTTATCGGAGCAGCTTGTTTTGCTTCGTTGGTCGTGGCTACGCCTCTGCTTTCTATCAATTAAGTGGCGTTTGGAACGATTTTTTTTTTTTAATACCGTGGTTATAAACATTTATGACCGGTCACAAATCACAACGAAACCGTGTCATCGATGTATCCACCTTCAATATCTGTAATTGTTGTATTCAATCGTATTAACAGTACTGAAAGTATTTGCAATAAATGTCGACCGTCCGTGGATCCACATCGAACCTGCATCTAGGTCGCGTTATAAATAATATTTACATTGATAATTATGTAAACAAATTGCAAACACAACACAGAACAGAGCCGTATAAACCCTGAACGAAAACATTTCCGTCGTAACACTCCTGGTGTAGACCCTTGCCGCGAGTGAAACGCTAGCCATCGAAGATACAGCCGTTGGATGAAAGAGAATCAAAGGAAGCGAATCTAGTCTACCGCGTTAATGGCGAACGCGAGGAAGACATTTGTTGGAATGCCGGCGCGCGCGTAGGAGGACAGTGGCTCGGGTCACAAATATTCCGGTGTCCGCTTCCGCGCTTCGAGGCGAGCCGATCGCGCGCGTTCCACCCGCTCGTAATTCCTGTCGCACACCCTAAACCGGAGGGCCGTAATTTTTCCAGCGCCGCGGACACGGTGTCGCGTCGCGTCGCGTCGTCCTTACGACGCACCCCGTCGACCGTGTGCACCGAGCAGCGCGTAGGAGCCACAAAATCAAATTCCATTCAACCAACAAGCGGTGGGATCTCGCGTATTTGTATCGCGCCGCGGGACGCAGCCGAATTCCCGTTCCTCTTCCGTGTCCACTTCGAGGTTTATAGGAAACTCCGTCCGAGCAATGTGGAGCATTTCTTATGTAAACCGTAGGAAGATATACCGCGGCGAACAAAAAGCGTAGGGCCGCTTGGAATTTCTTCCAGGTTCTTACGACGAAACACTGTGTTTGGAAACCGTTGGTTCTCCGAGGTACTGTAAATCATAGCGCGAAGTGGTAAAGTTAATGAACATTTTGATTCGATTCATAGCGATACACCCATCCCTGGTTCTACTTTATCACTCCGCTATCTGTCCTCTTCCTCGAGACATTAATTGAGCGTCATAAACGTACAAATGCGTTGATAGGCGCATCTCCAGCACGCGCCTGTTGGAAACGTTCCTTTCCTAGCTTAGAGCCCATTCTGTCGCAGCAACACGTTGCTACCCCCCATGCCCGCCACACTTCGCTTACCCGACATTTTCGCCCTGTGTCTATGCGCTGATACTCGTGCGCCACCCGCGAAGCTCGCGGGTCGCTTTCGCCGCCGAGATAAGGACAAATTATTACGACGGTACGTTGGCGGAAGGTGTCACAGCTTAATTAAAATCTTCGCGTTCGGCCTCGCGAAGCGGATGATCCCGTTTAAGCAGGCCGCGCGCAAGCTTATAAAGGCCGGGCGAGCTTGTAACCGCGGATCGTTCCGCGGCCCACGGGTAGGCGGGGGATTTAAATCGAATCGCGACGACGACGATCTCGCGGTGGAAAACGAACGGTAGGAAACAGGGCCGGCGGCTCGTTAAATTACCGCGGCAATGAGAATTTCGCAGATAAGCAACGAGCTCGGCGAGCACAAAATAATTAGAAGCGACGAGCCTTAATTCGATCAACGCTGACGCGAGGCCGGCGATACGAACGCCGCGGCGCTTCGCAGGCAGATTGGTAGTGCGTATGTATGCGGATTGCATGCGTGCGCGAGACGAAGCACGTCTTTTCTACGCGCTCGCACACAGCCGACCGATATAATAAGGATATTTTGCATATATTAACGACTAATGGAGGCAATAATAGCGCGTATCGTCCCGACGATAGCAACGCGTTTGTCGGCGTTTGTCGGGATATCGACGAAGATGCCCGCACCAGTCTGAGAACACTCCGGGGCCCGATTTTCTTCCCGAGACACCTGCAGGAACGGCCAGCCGATACCTGAATCGAGTTGATTCGTGGAAAAGAAGGAGGAAGGAGATATCCCAGCTTGGTAACGACGCTTTTCCGTTTACGCTGGCCGCATGATCATGATCGTTGCATTAAAACGATTACCCTCCCAGGCCTGTTTAGATCTCTGGCGGACACATTCGAACGCGCTGATACGCAATTACGTGATTGGGAATGCGCTCTTATTAGCGTGTCTCGCGTACTTTCTTTTTTCGGGTAATGAATTTTTGAAATACGAGCCGAGTACGCGAGCGGAATGGTAGCCGCGGCGAGTTACGTTGCAAAGTAATCCGCCGTTTAATATGTTAATACGAGGACGCCGCCGTTTAAGACTCCTTCTGAAATTAACAGGTCGTAAAAGCTACGTTAATGTCGATCGCCTTACGAATCCGCGCGTGTACTTCAAACGTGTCTTTATCGATGTACCCTATTCTACGCAACCAACGGGAGACAGACGAAGCGTTGGTATTTTATGCAATTCGCGTTATCCCTATTTTTAAACTGGTGCTCGTAAAACCGAAGGAAGGCGAGCTTTGAGTAATGCACGCATGTAAACTTTCACGAATGAGCGATGAGGACGAAAGTGCCTATTAGCATTGCTGAAACTTTCAACGAGTAATGGATATTCCTTACATCTGTCAGAAATTTCTTTTCCCAATGTAATTGTCACTGTAATTTTTGTACTCTCAATGCAATTGTTCCTTCGCGTGTCAACGCGCTCGTAAGCCGGCCGAAAGCGAATTTCACAGAACGGTTCGTCGTTCGACTCCCATGTCTCGAGGCTCGCTCGGATGGAGTGAATGAATAATATGCGCATCACGGGTGACTCACAGGAAGGAAGGCTCATTTTCATAATGACGTTCTCGCGGAGAAAGGAGGCAACAGATAGGTCAGCCACGTTCCAGTGAAATCGTTCAGTCGTCGGTGGACCGTTTCAAGCATTTACGGCTGGCGTTTACCGCAAATGCTAAAAGTGATAACGATTGATTCATAAATCACGATGAATGACGCGAGCTTTCAGCGCACAGTGGCTGAAAGATTTATTCACGGAATCGCTCTTGTCCCTCTCAGCCGTGTTGCATTCGAAGACGCTTCCCATTCGCGCGTCTGTCCCGCGACGCCAGTCGAGCGATGAAGCAAATTGATTTACCGCTCGTCAAATTAACGGCAACTCGTACAATCAGGAAATTGAACGCGAGGTAGCCCAGTCGGGGTATCGATACGCAGGATGCGTACCCCTAACAGAGTTTAATCGCGCGTCATTACGGGGACCGATGATTATTTCGGTTTCCTTCATTTACATATTTATCCCACCGTCGACGTTCGCTCGTTTTTACCCCCATCGGACAATTTTCTGGCCGTCGGAACGATTTCTGGCGAGGGAAAGGCAGAGGTTCGTTCGCGCGCGGCCGCGTCGACGCGTCGCGTTACGCTGCATAAAGATGTCGAATGAAGAGTCCACCCTGCCGCACCGGGGCCCTTTCAATTACAGGCTATTAGGACGCGTAAGGACCTTTAATCCCCGCCGGCTACACGACTTTTTACTCCGACTTTTCGCCGTAAAAAGGATAACAGCGACAAACCCCCGGGTCCCGCCATTAGTCAGCAGCCGGGTCCGTTGCAAAACCGTTCGCATCGTGGATGTATTTTTATGACACGCGCGGTGGAAGCCTGTTTCATTGGTCGGCTACCACGACGTTATATTTCCTATCCCGTTCGTTCTACCCGCCGAACGTATTCACCACTTGCGTTCCACCCTTGCGACTAGTATCCTTCTCTCGCGGCGAGTCGGCCCACCTCCTGCCTCTAAATTCGCACGACGTCTCGTGGGGAACGAAAAATCTCGGAATTACGATGTTCTTAAGTCAATATAGCTGGTTTTTCAGCCGCCGTCGTCGTCGTCTTACATTTTTTGTTTTCTTTTAGGTGTAAACAAGTGAATTGTCGTTCCGAGAATTTGACAGGGAATCGCAGGTGGGTGCTGGTTTATCATCAAGGCCATCAACATTGTTACACTCTGTATCACAGGAAGCATTGAAAGAAACCGACGTTATTGCAGCGGGAGAATTTTATTTGGCCCTCTAATAATACTTTAAAGACGAGCGAGCATCGTAAAGCCATAAAACGTCGAACGATCGTCCTAAGATCTTCGGGCCGATTTAAATAGCGTAGCCCTGTCACGAGCAACCCTATTGAGACATCAGTCGGGTTCGCCATCGAACCATCGACCACTCTTCGACGCGTAAGAGGCAACAACGTTGCATCGAAAATTAAAAAATCGCGGATCGTTGATACGATCGAAGGTGGTACACACCTTCATGTGTTCGGAGCATTGTCCATGCTCGATAACCATACGGAGAAATGTATGGGTGAAATTCCTCCGTTCGGAGTTACGTCGCAAGTGAACCGCGATGCGTTGCTTCGTTCTGTCGCTCGTCCATCTGGCAACACAACGTGCGCTAATGTGCCCCGACATTGCTGAAGTGTTTAACCACGAACTCGCCTCCTGAGTAAACAGCCACTCGCGGTCACGAAACGATAGTCTACTTCAGTGCCACGTACCGTTCGCCAGCCTCGTTGCTGTCCAACTATTTGCATTCGCGGCATGCCCATCTCGACGTTCCATTGAAATCGTTTCTGTACGCAACGAAATCCATCGGCGACGAAGCATTTCGAGAACGTAGAGGCGCCTCGCTCTTTCATTTATGTATGCTTCCTGGTTCATCAAATCAGTGATCGTTCGTTGGACGACATAGTCCCAGATTTGATCTTTGGCCGATGGTGAAAGTTTCACGCGCGAACATTGAATATGACGAAATCTGTCGGACTCGGTGATGGAACAGAGAGGGACTGCCTTTTCGATTCGGGGAAACCGTTCGTTAACGATTCCGCTGAAGCGTTGGCCTTCAAAGACTTTTCAGAGTCGAAGTAAATTCAAGCCGGTTAAATATTCTGTCGATGAAACATTAACTTGACGCTGCTTCGTCATCCTGAAGCCACTGGTATAGAGTGGAAGCGAACCATACGATTTCGATGTTGGAACGAAATGAGATCGCTAGGTGGGCCGCGGTTCGAGTGTCTCGCGCGCTCGCGCGCGTGCAAGTATACGCGCTCGGTATCTGTAGCAGATCAGATACAAATGGAAGCTGCGACGGCGGCGCTAAGTGAGCCCAAGTGAACGCGGTAGTTGCCACCGTGGTAGCCACACGCAGGGCTCGGTTGGCGTGGCCGACGGGCATCTCGGGTGGGGAAACCTGGATCCGGAGGAAGGGCGCGGGCGAAGGTCCGGGCAAAAATCGGTGCCGATCGGTAGGTGCAGAACCGACAACAGGTGTCCTCGCAACCGTCGGCAGGTTAAAGGTGGAGGCTGCAGGCCCGTGCCACCCCACATGGGCCGCGCGATGCAAAGTCATGGCATGACGCCGCGATCGGCGTTCGAACGCGGCGCATTGAAAACGCCTGAGTAGCGGACCTGCTTGATCCGAATGCGAAGTATGCAAATATTGACACACCGTTCCGACGGTGCTTGAATAATGCTACTCGCGATCGCGATGGGAGGAAAATCGCATTGTGCGCGTACACCGATAGTAACACGATGGGCGTGGAGCGTCGTGCCAGCGAAAATGGCTAGCAAGAAGATTAGAAAGGGAGACGAATCGTTGCGCAGGCATCAAGAAATGTAAATCTAAAGCTTGGTAAAAAGTTCTGCGGATGCCTAGAGAATGAGGAAAGGAGAATAGCATGCGTGTTAGCACAGTAAACGGGATTAAAGCGTGCAACTTTCTACATTTCCCTCTGCTTCGTGCATGCGGCGATCATCGGATTATACCAGGCCGTTGCGGATCGAATTGGAACGATCGCGAGAAAAAAAGAACGTCGATGAGACACGCCCGTACTTTCATGCCCAGCCGTACCAAGTAGCTCGACGGAAGCTCAAGTAGGAACTCGGGGAATCCGGCCTCGGAATTGATTAAGCAATGTCAAGCCATGCCGCGCGCGGTGGGTGAACCGTAATCGTAGAAGGAGCGAGTAAGTATGCGTGGAACGTGAAAGGACGCTGCGTTAGCGGCACGTCTGCATTACACACGTACGCAGAAGGGAACAAGAAACAAGCGGGGACTTCTGACAAGCCAGATCTTAATTACACGCGACCATCGGCAGATTCTCTGTGGACTTCTGCGAGCGTTCGCAATTACCGCCGCGATAATAACACAGTCATTTAGCAGCGTGTATGTGAGTGTATTCGAGAGCGCTCGCAGCATCGAAACGCACCTTGTACAGATAATGACAATCTCGGGGTAATTGGGCGCGACCCCGTCGAATCCCTCCCCCGTAGCCGCTCATAATTAAAGCACATCCGAAAGGTATTCCAGCCACCCTTTGCGCACCGCGCTGATGTTTCAATTGAAACGCATAGAAGAGATACGCGGCTGCAAGCGAGCCAGGGCAACTTAGGAAACGAGGCGTTAATCCTACGATATTAGCATAAGCGATTAGAACGTAAAAAGCGATTTCACGATGTCGAGATGATCGACCGTCGGAAGCGCCGTTTGAAGAAAAAAAAAAGCATTAATAAATTATCTTTGAGTGGCGCGTATACGCGCATCGATAGTGCTCATTAACATACATTTACATATCGAGCCGTTTCCGCGTCGTTTTAATCACCGCGGAGAGTTACGGTGATTTTTCGAGAAACGCGACAACGGGCGTGTGATTTGACGGGGACCTCTAGAAGTGTACCTCTTAACACCGTTGAAATATACGAACGTAAGTGCCTTCTTGTCGAATAAAGAACACAGTCGGACACACCGAATGACGACGCTTCTAATAGCAGTCCCGCGACACGTAATTTAAGAAACATCCAGTGGCAGTAAATGGTAAGAGGCAAAACGGAGGACGGGGCACCGTGCTTGAAAAATGTACTTCCCGCGATCGGTTCGGGGAATGGATGTTGCTTTCCGACCGCGATCAACACCCGGTGGTACCTCTCGCCTTGTCTCTCGGTTAATTGCAGCCCCTCATTTACATAAAGGTAGCATCCGTACACGCGTCCCAGTATTCGCGGCTATCGTTACTAATTCGCCGCGTGCGACAGGGCGCGATACGTTTTATGTAGAATTCGTATAACCGTCCCGTTGCTGCTAACGAGTAGATAAATCGGTAAATGCGTAGATTCGACGCGATCCAGGGAGAATTATTATGCGAAAGTTCTGCAACGGCGCGAGTGATTTATGCACGGTTAAATATACCTACTACGCGTGGCGCGGAATTTCGAACGATTTTTCTCCCGCAGCGAATAAACAAGCGGGCGAGGATACGCCGCTGGGATCGGGTCGACGGGGAATATATCTGTTAATTGCAAAACGACCAATATTCCGTCGGAGCATCTTGGTTATCGTGGCGATTATGTTGTCACCGGGCCGCGCCCGACGAACGCGGACAGATCGCGCGAGATAAACGCGCGATAATCGTCGGCGGGAATTTTTAAGAGCGATTTTCAGCCGGGCTCGGGCCGCGTTAACGACTCCTCCGACGAATTAAAGAAACGCCCGAGCCTCGCGTTATCTTTATATCCCTTTTTTCGTGCAAACTGCAACCTCTCCTTTAAAAAAAACTGCGCCCCGAAGAATACGGTTCTCCTCGTACTCGCAATTAATTGAAAGGCAAAAAAAAAAGAGAAAGAAATATTGCGAGAGATCTGAAATTTCCAATCGAAACGCCTCGAGACCAGAACTTTGGAGGCGCGTTGAGCTTCAAGTAATTACGTCTGACCCTTTCACGAGTCTAACCACTCACCATTGTACATCGGGAGAGGCAAGTAGTAAAAGTCAACTGCTCGAGCACGAATGATGAAGATAAGTAGGTAATTAATTAGTCTTCCAGCCATATTACCAGACTTTTCCGACAAGTTCGATCGGCTGTGCGCATCGTGCTAATTGTGAGTCGGCGCGGGGCGATGAAGCAACGAGCTGTCTAATATCCAAGTGGATGAATCCTGAAAGTTGACGCATCATGCGTGGTTACGACTCTTCGTAACGGACGGACACTGTATAACACGGCGATCGTACGGTTGTATCGCCATCGAGAGGAAGCTACAGAGAGCGGGACTGCCTTGGATGGACGCAAGCCCTTTGGCTATACATATAAGACCGGTCGATGATTAGCGATCGTTCGTGTTACTGGATTCTTTCGTGGAAGTCAATACGCACGATTGGTCTAATTACTTCTATTAAAGATGCACAATCGATCCACTTGACAACGTCGTCCGCAGTTACATGAGTATTTGCACGATGTTTCAGTACCCTGGTCCAGTCAATAGCGATCATAATATTCATGAACCGGTCGAATCGGAACGTGCATGATGCAAAAAGGGTTGAGCGAATAAAGTAAAGCTTTCTTCATAAGAATTCGACCTATGTTTTGTAGCTTGTATACCAGATAGTATACCGCAATAACAGAGTAAATGTACAACAGTTTTTCTTTTACAATACAAAATGCCCTATTGTCGATCGAATGGCACACCATAAGCACGATATTTCATTTCATCCACTGGCCCGATTTCACGCCGAGGGCAGCCGTTCGCGAGCATCGCGTCGCACGCGCGACAGACGCGTCGCCGCTCGTAAATTTCCTAGGGGGATTAAAAGCAACGAAACGAGAATTCCACGGTTGTTTAACGCAGCGATATAATTGTATTTCCTCGCGGGCGCTGTTCGAGCAGGCCGCTAAACGACTGCTCGTTCTACGCGCGCCGTCTTCGTTCCGTTGCTACTCTCGCAGCTCTTTTAAAGCGACCGCATCGAATGGTTCCTAACGGAAAGCTCTCTCTCTCTCTCTCTCTCTCGCTCCCTCCTATCAATTATACATACCGCAGCATCCTAATCGCGCAACGAGCCGCATCGAACGTGGGCAGGATTTCTACTTCTTCGGCGAAAATTACAAGGATCGACAGGAGGAGACGAGAAGGAGGGTTAAACAGGAGCGAGGAGGGGGCTGGGGGCGCGTAATGTTCCGTGTTTCGTGTAATTTCCGCGCGGCCGCGGTCTTACGTAGCCCGAATACGTACTTAGCGTCCCGCTCGCGCGCACAATCACGCCTTTATAGTTATGTGGAAGCGTGTAATAACGCACGATCCGATACGTAATCAAGAGGCCCCGGATCTACGTAAAAGTGCCTAACAGCAGCGGCCGGCTTTTGCTGCTGGTATGCGCGAGTCTTGTACGACTGGTAATGGCCGGCTGGCGCCGACATCGGTTCCTCATCCGTTGAAGACCTCCATCGGGCATTTATCGTGCGCGCCCCATGATCGAATCGCGATACACGCATTCGTGTATGGCGGAATTTATCGCGACTAGCATAGACGCGATAAGCTAACTAGACGCTCCTGGCTGACGTACGAAGCGAGAGCGAGGGCAAGCAACGCTGCTCGTAATTTATCCCGGCCGCCGTTCGCGCTGGAGGATCAACGCGCGTTGACCTTTTCCATATGCCCGCCACCCATCGCGATCGCACCTATAATATTTTATTGCGGCACCGTCACTTACGCCGTCGGCCGGATCCCCGGAGGAACCACGCGTGTTCCGCCTCATGATCCTAATTTTACAATCCTATACGTTCTCTTAGGTATACCCGAGGAGATTAAGGTAGAGAATCGGAGATCCGATGAAACTGTGCGGGATAACCGGGGTGGTTTTCATTGTTACGGTGTTCTCGAGCATTCGACATTCTTTATTTCTGTATTAAACACGGAGAGAATGAGTAGAATAGAAAACGTGGATACGCGGTTCAAGCATTTTTGCCATTATCCGTCCCGTTTATTGAAACGCCCGGTGGAAAACAGTAATCACAAGGACGTGTTCTTTGGAGAATAATTAAAACCAGGCGAGGCGAGCAACGTTACGAGCAATTTCAAACAAGATTAAAAGTCGCGGTGCGCTATTAACGGTATATTAGAGCTCTGACGTGCCCATACATTACGTGTAACGCAACGGCGCGTGCATTCTTATCCCGTTGCTTTCACTTTATCCCTGCAATTAACCCTTTTGCTTGCTTTCCCGTCGACGCGGTTAACTCGCCAAAGAGCAGATTTATAGTGTTCGCGCACGATGAAAGCTTCGCGTTAAAGTGAAAACACCCCCGCGATGGAGCGGGGTCACGCGTACACCATCCCTCCGACGCGAACGGTGGCACATTTCCAGCATTCCCACGGTGGTACGGAGCCTTTGAACGAATTTAGAATGCCGCCGAGGCACGGTAGCGTGGAGGAAAACGCGGGCGACACACGTTTTTCGACCGTCGCGAGTGAAATTTTTCGAACGAGGTGTCGGTGAGGAGGGTTATGTAGATGAGATAAGTTAACTACAGGTCCGCGGCTCTGAGACAGGACATGAATAATACGGTCATCGACCCATAATTGTGTTGCACCTTCTGGTCGAGCAGGATCGTTGAAATCCTACCTCCTGCGTCCCAGATTCCGCCATAATCGGAGGGAAGACGAGAGTAAAAAGTGTCTACGATAAACGACACCGTCAACGTTACTATGGTCGTCCCGGAATATTTTATCATTCTTCTTGAACGCTACCAAACGCGGCAGCGTCGTTTTTATGTAACAGAGAACCGGCGGACGCTAGCGACGAATTTTCTAATAGGAATGCTTCTTACGGTGTAATTTGGACCGAACAAACAAATACTCGTTCGTCCCCTGCTTCGACAAAATTCGTACAAGCTGAATGCACCCTTATAGAAACACAAATTTCTGATACGTAGCCAAAAGTGAAACAACAGATGAAACATTGCACCCCCCCAACAAACAAATAGTATATTATTGATAGCAGTTTTATGGTAATCATTCGCAAACGTCACGGACAGGGCGAAGGCAGGAGTCCCTTGGCTGATTTACAGCTAATTAAGTTTAACAAGCCAGTTTAGCCTGTTATTAAACTCGCGTTTAAAGGGCAAAATCTCGAGGCGTATAAATTGGCCGTTCGCGAAAGGGCCATGGGGTCGGGTCGTGTGCGTCTACAGCATCGAACGGCGCACAGTCACCCCCCTCTGCGAGCTCTAATCGCTCGACATATTTCCAAATTAAGGGCCAGCCAACGGGTCACCGGTTCGCTCATGCTGTGATTTTAAATGGCGAATCTAGCGGCGACTGTTTGTTTCGAGATTTGTTACGGCCTCCCTCGAGTGGACCCCTCGCACTCGCGCCCCAAGGGAGTAGGCATCCTGGAATCCTCACCGGGCATCGAAGTTGATCGATCCGAGCCCGTCGACGCCTCGTTTGAGGTCGGAGGTTCGGACTTAATGACAGTCCCTAACAAATGAACGGTAATGTCATAATCGAATGCCTCTGAATACCGGCAATTTCGTCGCTCGATCTGACTGATGGAAGACGCTCATTTGCTTCTTCCTCGGTCTTTTGTTCGCGGACAATAGGAAGGGCTGTTCGAAGATTGACCATATATCTCGCGTACCCCCGGTTTTCACAGAAAAATCGACCATTTACACGACTTGTAATCGCATTAACCGATCACACGGTATTAGGAGGAAGGCACACGGAAGCTCAGCCGAGAATCGATTTACAGCGCATCTCGAACATTGACAGCAGGTTCGATCATCAATCTGAATACGGCACGATCTCGTTCGGTCCGAGGGAGGTTCCAACGGCCACGAAACGTCAGAACGGAGAAAGGATCTGGACCGACGTGCAAGCGCAGAAGTACAAACGATCCATCGATAGCGATCGAAGGTTGCCAGGGTACATAGAGTACGCGCTGCGCCGACTGCGAATGCCATTAGTATGATCTATACACCCGGTGCTTCGCCCGGCTACCGATCCCGCAGATGTTATCTGCCCGATGCCTGCCCCTCGCTCTTTCCATATCTTTCCTCCAGTGAGGAGAAAAGAGGACGCTGGTGGCTGGCCGTTATAGTTTCTTGGGGCCTTACTTACATATAGATTGCCTCTCATCTCTTGCAGCCGAAATATTGCCAATCGTAAGGGACGCGGCTCCGCGCGCCACGAAATTGCATTTGCATACGGGGCGGATTGTCCCGTTCCACGTGCAAAGGCACCTCGGCCCGTCCTTTGTCCACCGCTTTTCGCGGTACCGTCGTCGTTACGGTGAAACGAGTCGTCGAAAAGCCCGTCATTATCGTCCAGTTAAGAGGGAAGAGAAAGAGCAGCCACACGAATTGCCGAACATCCGACGAGATGGTTCCGTTGAACTTGAACGTTTCTTCCTTTCTTCGAATCGTCCGGCAGTTAAGCGGCGATCGCTCAAAACTTCGTGAATAACACCCATCTCGGGTATCGCCAAAGTTTCAGCCTTCGAGAGTTAAACGATCGCCTTACGTGTACTATTAGGATGATAAGGCTAAAAGCGATTCTGTACCTCGTTTAAGATGTCTCCTGTTAATATATTCCGTCGCGGTTCTCTTTTTTTTTTTTTGCTGCTCCCCTCTTTTGGGATAAATGCTCACCTCTCCGATATTTCGTCTTTGGCCACTGTGCAATATAGCACGACGTCCAACCTGGTCCATGTTGAAATTTATCATTCGATTCGGGTAACGAGATTCGAAGCATCGCCGCGCCGAGACTCGTTTCTCCGTTACTCCATCAAGGCGGAGAAGAAGCGAATGAATGAAAGGAGTCACGAGGCTTAAGCGTCTCGACGCGTTATCGTCGTTAATCAATGTAATCGAACGCAGCCCCGAGAGTGGACTGCTCCCGAATAAATCGGACAGACGTATTGGTAAACATGTGTCCCGAGGGCGGAGGAAAAAGTGAGAAAAAAGGGCGAAAGAGCAGCGCGGGAATAAATGCTCGGCCGCTTGGGATTCACTTCGCTGGCTAACTGGATTCGGTCTTGATCTCTTCATGAGAGGGGTTGGGAGGCTCCTCTTGTCGATGGTTTTCGGCGATACCGTTGCCCACCGTGAATGTCAGATTCGTCGATAATTTCGTGCCGGGCTATTTGTAATCCGTATATCCACCTGTCGATCCTTTTTGGTACGGCGGGGTAATCGTGATAATCGCGCGTTCCACTTCTCGCCAACGCTGCCAACACTCTAAAAACCTTCGAGCCAACGTGTTCACCGTTCTTCGCCCCGGTATGACAGCTAAATCGACGGGAATATAATCGAACCATCGTTCTTAATCTGTACGCACGGCCGGCTCGATGACACTATTGATGATCGTTTCACGAAGCGAAGCAAGAAATAAATTGATACGATTCGTTGATATTTCGACGCGGGGAATGTCGAACCATTAATTATCATTAAACGTTAAAAATCATAAGCATCGAACAAATTGGACGGGATGAATGATAAGATAGAAGTATAATTTTAATTGTACTGGGAGTTGAATGCATAACGAGCGGAAGAATGTACTCGGAGGTATTTTTTATAAATCTTTTTCTTTTTCGTCAAGCTACGACTATCTTAGATCTTCGAAACGTTGCACAAGCTAATCGATGTTCGCATCGGAAGAGGACGACTGCCGCCATCAGATCTCGCGATAGAGACGAATTGAATTTGATTATGGTCGCCTGTTGGGCCGTGTAATTGCGCCCGTCACAATATCAGCCTCCGGCTCGCCTTTGTCGGAAGAGGAGCTCAGATGTCCGCGCTGGAGCATAGAGAGGAGAGTCGAATAAAACAAAATTCATCCTCGTCCATCTTCCGCCGTTGTCCCACGGCGAACCGTACGACTGTTTTTCAAACGGTAGAGCTACGAATTTCTTGATGAAACGTCCGCTCGATGTCACGCTCACCCTCGGTGAGCAAGAAGAGACGTCGGGGCAAGAACATAAGAAAAGGGTCCCGATATGAAATCTGTCCTCGCATATTTTTACGGCCGTCCGTTACATCCGCAACGCTCGCTTTTCGTTTCTATTCACCTTTACCCGTTCGTCCTTCTCCACCCACTACTTCTACCGCGCCTCCCTTCTTCCGTCCGGTATAATAATTAATGACCACTCCTACGAAGAAGGCGCCGCCACCCAGACTCGATTCTTCCCGACCGCAGAAAATAATTACGAATTCGTGGCTGGCTATTATTAATTTGCAATTTAAACACCCGGCACGACGCAGCCGAGGAAGACATAAAATACCCGGAAGGGCAGAGCTTAGCGCGATAGACGAAATCATTGGAAACGTGTTCATCGATGTCGGACGACACGCGCAAAGTATCCGACTCGAGCGAAGAAGAAATATCCTATCCAACAAGAAGAGTTGTCCCGACTCGAGTTAAAAACGAGGAGCAACGAGACGCGAGACAGCAGGCAATTAGTGTCCGAAGAAAGGGGGGGGGGGGAGAGGGCAATGTTGGTTGCACGCGTGGTCCAGGCCAAGCGAAGGAAAAGGGCTTTGAGACTCGAAAATCGATTCGCCAAACAAATGACTCAGTTACGCGCTACACATTCCACCAGCCGTTGATCTCGCAGGTTTCTTTTCAACGCTGCTCCCTCGCTCGTCCAGCTCCGCCATTTTAATGACCCTCCTGGCTGGCACACAAAGTCGAGGACGCGGCCGTGAAGACGCGCAAACAGAGACGGAGATGGGAAAATAAAGGAGCGTCGGAGACGGAAGGAGACCGCGAACGTGGCAGAAGAAAGGGCCGTTATTATAGCGGCGTGGACACAGAAAATTGCAGGACTATTAAATGGGGGGGGGGGGCGAGGGAAAGGGTAGGAAAAAGAAAAGGAAAGGCGGACGAAAGCAGAACCACCACGCGAGAAGGCGTGGTGGGGTGTGGTCAAATTTGTTGGGGGTTGGTTTCGCCTGGATTTATATTTCATAAATTACTCAGCTACATTTGCACGGTGGACGTTCACGTTCGAGTATGAGAAACACCCTTAGCATTAGACGCTAAATACGCCGTAAATATACCTGAACGGCTGGACCCTCCTGAAGCAGAGCTTTCTTCGATCGAGAAATAAGTATCGAAAGAGTCTCGTCGGATTTCTACTATTTGGGTTAATCAATTTTGACAGATTTTAAACGTGTTGGGATACATCGATCGCTACGGTTAAAACAATCTGGATGTAATAAAGTATTGGAGCCTTCGGACGTTCGACAAATCTTCCCGCGTAGTTAGTACGCTACGCGGGAACGTGAATACCTGGTGACAAGTCAACGCTCTCCCACGGTATCCCAATAGTATTCCTCGTGTTAGAGGGAAGGTGAGAATCCACGAGTGTCCAACGAATCGAAAGCAAACGCAAGGTCCGCGAAGCCCGTTGGTAAACCAACAAATAGGCAATGATTCGCGACAACCGGTATTCACGGATGCGTCTTCGCTGGTGGAAGCGTTTAGTCCCGAGTAAAAGGGCCGCCGATTAGCTTATCTCGTGATATAGGCAAAGCTGATGGACAGAGGACGCTTATCAGTGGGCTACTTTAATCGTCTCGCACGGTCGGCTCGACTGATCCTGCCGAGCTGCGAATCCGATTGGCTGTGCGTTTTATATCTTGTTCGGGATTCGAAAGACGCGCACGAGTGGACGTATAGGGCTTCAAATGGAGCTTCGAGCTCGGGTTACCTTTAAGAGGCGCCCTTTTAATTCGAACCTGTAACGCGTACGATATTGTCCATACAATTAATATTTAAATTCATGTTTTTCAAGTTCGAATCCAGACTGAAAATTCAGATTGATACATTTAAACGTTTCAATTGATATTGAAATATTTCCTTATACGGGGACGATTTATCAGTGGCGTAAGTAGGACCCTTTTATTCGCCGCGGTCTTCCCATCAGATAACTAAACATCGTCAAACGACTCAGGTTTCCCGTGCTGCGATCGCGGCAATTCGCGTTGCATCAGATTTCATCGGGCCACGGAATTTCGTGGACCGCGTCGTTTGATTGAAGAATTTACAACAGCTCCGAAACACACGAGCCCGGTCGAGTATCGATAAATCTTCAGATATGAACCACTGCTGTCTTTTACCTTCGATGACAAATTACGCACTTACGTGCTTACGTTTTCGCAGAAGCTTCAAACGCACCGTTCCCTACACACCGTCCATCGTACATCAAGGTAAGCGAAACGGACCTCGGCTTGCCCTGTCGTCCACCGCCGCTTCTCCAGGACAAAGAGAAAGACCATGGAAACGTCACATCTTGATTGTACGAGATGAAAACCGCCGCTTTTTTTTTTATATTCCGGCGACAGGAATTTTAATTTTCTCGAGAAAACAGAAACTGGTTCTTCCAGCTGCAGGAGTCACCGCGAGGCGCAACGAAGGCAGAGAGGCGAAAAGAGGAAAGAAAGTTTGGTGCATCCGCGGCATTCCGCCCACTCGAGGATCCGGGCAGAGTCCCGACCGCGTCTATGACGTTCCACCCACTGTTTGGTTTGTTTCCGGTGAAAAAGAGCGACACGTGTCTAAAGCAAACACGAGCAGGAGGGTCAGGCACGATGATTTGTCAGACGTCGCCTTTGGATGATCGATCGATCAGTGCCTCTGCCGATTACTCCTAGTCACGTTCCAAAATTTGTATAACACATTTCCAATATTCTGCCTGGACACCGCCCCTCGTGTTTAGGAAATTATATCGAGTCCGGAAAACAGCGTGAATTTTTAACGAGGGGCCGATTTATTAATATTCAACCGTTCGGGCGACGCCTTCGACGGTCGTTCCACGTAACTCGCTTTTCACGCATAATTCGACGGTCCATCCCGATTCCCTCCGCTTCGCATAATGAACATGTAATTACGAAATAATTACGACGCCGCGAAAAAAGGAACTGCGAGTCATGTCCCGAGGTAAACATCGACCGGTAGCTCTGTTCTTTTCGCCGTTTTATCATCCGCAAACGTTTTCGTCGGCAAAGTGCTCCGAGGGTTCTCGGCCAGAGAGGTCCGCTTCGTGTCTCCACGAGTGGCTGCAACACGGTGAGCAGGACTGTGCCGCTTGTCCCGGCGTGATGAATCGCCAATTACCATACGACCCGTCACTCACTCGCCTTGCTTTTTCCAACCCCGTCCCGAACGATTCCTACCCAGCATCTTTATGGCAACCTTGGTGACGCCAATCATTCTCCAACTGCGCTATGCACGATACGCAATATCTTCGTCTATTCTTGGAAAAATGTCCGATCGCTGCAGGCGACAATTCGTCAGATGGTAATCGTCCGCGAGTTTACACGTCGGAGTCATCTTTGGTGTAGAAGTCGAGAATGGGACAGAAGAATGGAATTTTGTTTATCTGTATAGTTTCGTCCAACGCTAAAGAAGGGACATTCGGGGTATTGTAAATTTCTTTTAATTTACTCATGATTCGCAGCTTTCGATTAATGTCGCGGCATATATTCCACGGGGTTCGTCGTGAAAAGATGAACAATTTATAAGTCTGCTAAAATAAAATCATTAAATTTGTAAAAAATACTCCAAGTGTATACTAAATCATATATTTAAGAATGCCTGTCCCAATCACGCCAATTACCAATGATACTGCAACACTTTAAGAAAGTATCGCGCGCATCAACGGATGCGAGACGCGTATGAACGTAATCCTCGGCGATTTTTCGATCAAGTGTCATAATGGAAGGGTTCGATGATGCCGGCGCGAAGGCGAATTACCAAACGATTCGTCATTAATCGGTTGCCAGTCACGTACGAAGGGCCAAACACCGCATGCGAACGCGGACGAAGTAATTTGAAGGGGACTCGCGGAATTTCTCGGTTCGTATTCCTTTTTTATTCCGTCCACCTTTGCCCGTTTTTTCGCTGGTCCCCGACAGACGAGACGAGACGAGCGAGTGCTTCTTTGGTATACACGCGGCTCGTACGCGCACGGGGACCTGTAATTGAAAGCTGTTACGCTCGGTATTTTATGGCTTTGTCCCCGAGGCATGTAAAACTCGATTCTTGAGGTCCTCCGACGCGGACCAGGGCCGCCTTGAGTAACGGGCCACGAAAATACGCGCCTCCTAATTAAATCCGACTAAATTCATCAAAATCGTCGTTGAAGCAGCTCTCGGCCGCGATCGCCCTCCGGCCAAGTAGCCCAAAGCCCGTTGCATCCTTAACGATCCTTGCCGCGAAAACGAGATTCCGATCTGTCTAATTGCCGGTCCGCGCCGCGGTGACCACCGAGGGCCGCAGCGGGAAT
Organism: Holcopasites calliopsidis; assembly: GCA_023838395.1. Taxonomy (NCBI): domain Eukaryota; kingdom Metazoa; phylum Arthropoda; class Insecta; order Hymenoptera; family Apidae; genus Holcopasites; species Holcopasites calliopsidis. The sequence continues at coordinate 3,725,833 of JALHAQ010000003.1, forward strand.
TCCGATCGGAATCGTGGCGCGCCACGCGATAGGAAGGTCGTTCGACCTCGAGCTCGTAAATCACGGAGCGGGTCGTTCTTAGCGATCGACTCTGCCGAACCGAAAAGATCCCGAATCCGTGAGCAACAACAACGGCCGACGTTCAATCGTAATTCACGATGCACTTTTCCGTGATCGTACCCACCCCGTTCCTGGCTTCAGTGGAATCGTTCCAACGGAGAATTAAGGTACATCCCAACCCTCTTCGGTGCAACATTAAAATAGGGAAAGGAGACGATCGGATAGCGTTTGGTAATATCGGCGTGACCAGAGTGGTAAAAAGGGGAATCTAATTAAACTAGAGAGAAGCTGAACGGAAGTGTACGATTTTAACGAGTACCAAGTCCCAGACACGAGTCTTATCTCTCGTCGATCGTGTGGCACGAGTCACTGTATTCACGTCGGGACAGTAATACCGATAATAACTGTAATAATAATCATTATAATAATGGCAATAACGTCTTTATGGGCAGCGAGAGAGGCGTCGGGCGAGTGGGCGAGGTTACGGCTCCTCGACCTTCGAGGACCAGGCTGGAGGGATCACGCCCGGCTCCTAGAGACATAATCACCGATCTCGGTCCCGGGCGAATGATCGGTAGTAGCCTGCGCGGCCAGAAGGTGACTGGAAAAACGAAAGGGGCCTCTCGTGTCACGGTGTAGCAGCAATGCTACGGGTCGAGGAAGAGGAAGGTGCGCTTGAAATAAAACACGAGACCCTCCGCCAGGCCAGTTCGAAGCTGAGGAAGAAGGCGGCGGAACAAGAAAGGAATCATGGGCAAGAGAAAGAATAGCGAGTGCCGATACGCATGGTTACGTTGAGGAACCGATCGAAGCGGGGCTGAGAAAACGAAGAGGAATCCGTGCCGGTGCAACCCCGCTAAATAGCGTGACGCGGGCGCGAATTAATAGGTGGTTCTTGTGTGCCGAAGAAACCGAGTAAATTGAAATTCCTCTGTTATCGTAGCTTAATGGCTAAATCATAACGTTTGCAAAGTTGACTAACCGTTTAAAGATAGCAGGTACTTAAAACGATGCTCGATACTGTGCACGCCGTTAACAGGAGGATGATTTCTTAACCTGTCTACGAATCCAGATCGCAGGAAGTAACAAATTGAGACCGCGATAATCCTACGAAGCTTAGTAAAAGACCGACTTGAAGCTTATCGTTGAAATGCGCACGTAACGCTCACGTGTAGAGGAGTCTCAAGAGCTTTTTTTCCGCCGGAGGACTGTGGCGCCTTGACTATTTCAGGGTTGAACGCGTGAACAGTTCCGGCCGTGAGAAAATCCGCGGCGTCGAGTGAAATCTTTTAATTAGATCCAATTCCGAGGGTCGACGGACCGGCGTGCATGTGCCTCTGGTGCCCTAATAAACGAGTCAGTCCGAGTCCTTCTAAAGACCCCGTTCGAATTAAAGGAGATTGGATCCCTGGCCTAAGGCAATTCGATATTCCTGATGCCCGGCTCGCTCGGTTATGGCTCATGTGGCAAGGAAAGCGCGCGTATCTTTTCTATTTATGGCGCCATGTCGATCCCGGTGTCGAAATTCACGCTCCCGAAATAAAGGAACGACAACTCACTTTGCTCGATCGTAAATAATACGGCTGCACTAATTATAGCTCACGGAAATTACGAAAGAGACCCCATTCGAGATTTATTGTCACCGCGATCGGGTATCGAACACGACTATCTTGTGCAGAGAGAGAGATAGAGAGAGAGAGAGAGAGAGAGAGAGCCTTCTTTCCTCGGACCTGTTTATTCTTCAGCGGTGTCTCGAATGGTCGAGGTGGGCATCGTTAAAAGCTTTTATCGTTCAGTTAGGTGAAGGGAGGACGGTGACTCCCAGGGCGCATCCGGAAGCGCGTGGCCTCTCTTTTTTTATTCCCGCGACGACGGGAAACGAGAATCGTCGCCAGAGCCTAAACTGGCACGGCGTGCGCGCGGCTGTGAAAATAATTGAGGAAACGTGTGGACAGAGACAAAGACCCAAGGGAGAGCGTAAAAAGGTGTTAAACGTAACGAGGAACAATTTCTTCGGTTAAATGAGGGCCACGAAGTGGAAACCAGAAAGAAAAAAGAGATAGGCATCCTCAATAGGAGAATTCTTATGCAAATGAATCGAATAAAGACGTCCGCCCCGGACATCTTTATACATTCCGTTTCCTAAACGAATCCAGCCCAATTTTGCCTCGATATGGGCGGCGCGTTTTTCTCTTCGATTTCGTAGGAACGCTACACGAGCAGCTCGTATTAAGTTACCCTCAATGGACAAGCCGTTTAAACGAAGCGTGGCCGAGACTAATTTTTCAGCAGCTCCCCTTACAAAGCGTGCATAATACTCGCCCTCGGTGCATACGCGTGGCCGTGCAATCAGCCGCCTACCCAGCCACGAGCAACACGAAAATGCTGGTAAACCACACTGAGCAACAGCCCAACGACTAATCCCTCGGAATCAGCCTCTGTATACACACGCGTACTCTCTCTATCCTCGTTGCCACATCGGCGACAGATACATTAAAACGCGCGTATTACATCTCGCGATCCGCCTAAGAAATCATTAGAGAAATTCGAGGCGATCATTTTAGCCCTAACGATGTTGTTACCACCGCGATTCCTTCTTGCGTCGTATTATGTTAATCAACCGTACGCTCTTACGGTTACCGAAAATGCGTGTTACTCGCTAATCTTTCAATTACAGCGTTGCCACGGAAACCCTTTATTATCTTTCATTCTGAAGCTATTGCAGGGTTCGCGTACCTCGCAGATCGAAACATCCAAATTGATAGGTACGGAGCTAATTAATTGCGAACAAATATATTATTTTACAACCTTGTTTCTTCTAAAAAGTGTAAAAGAGAATTTGCAATCGGAATTGAAGGCAACGCGATGCCCGGCAATTTACAAATTGCTCCGTGTGCTGCATAAAATGACAGTGCAGTTTGAGCAATCCTATTCGCAGAAAATTATAGTTGTCCCAGCATCGTCCGGGGAGAGCCTCTGCTGCCGATCAAAGATACTCCGGAGGAAATTCAGATCATAATATTTATACCTCTAAAGATAGCCGACCATTTCTTCCCCGGTGAAAGTAATACATTTATATCCTCTGTCACGGATGATTGTTCGATTATTGGATTAGCAACGGATCCCGATTTTGAAGCGCGCGCCAAGGCGGTCTTTGATCTCGGCCATCCGAACGGATGCAACGGCGAACGACAAATGACACGCGCCATTAGGAGGGCCGCGGCGGTTATAAATTGCAATTACCGATCTACGCGGACGCGAGCAAAATCATTGCACCGACGTACGCTTTCGCCAGCGTCGCGCCGCGGCTGTCTGAATTTCTGTTCACCGTACGCACGCATCTTCGTGGCAGAACGGTTCAACCGTAGGATTACCAAGATCTAAACGACCGATCTGTATTAAAATTTATTATCGATCGCGTTAGGGATAATCCAAACGGAATAGCGTGTCGCGGGGATACTTGATGCATGTAGCTGCGTGAAATTTAAGTCGCTCTTGAGTTACACGGGGAAATGATACACACACCTAGTACCAATTTCACCGCCTCACATTTTCAATCTGCCCGCCGAATCGCGTGATTGAAATTCCTTTGAATTTGCATGAAACTCGATTACCGATGAATGCGACGCGTTCCGATAACAATACGATCACCTTAGGAGATACTGTACAATTGATTACTCTGTAAAGGGAACCCGGTTATCCATTTTAGATTAACCCGAAACTGTATGTCATAATCTATAGCGAAGCAATTTCACGGCGCGTTTACGGGGTAACAGCTCGGAAGCAGATGCGTTCGATCAACGCGTCCCGCGCTTCCGTCTGGGCCCGCCCTTTTGGGCAGATATCGATCGAGGAAATCATCATCGTCGGCGTGCCCACTGTTTTACACAAGCGGCGGCAGCAGCGGCAACGCGTAGGCGCGTAGATAATTACCGTTTCGAAATCGTACGGACATTGATAGAGCCGCGGCGTCGCAACAATAGTCGCAAAACCCGATCCACGATTCATCGTCGACTTTCTTTTCAATCGTAGATACAGCGCGAGAGGGACGGCGAGCGAAATCTATTGTTCCTCCTTTACACCCCCCATATAAGGATGACTACGCACGAAACTGCTCCTTCTGATATCTCGTATTCAGATGCAGCCGCGGGGAATCTACAGTTTCATTCAATTTAATTAAAACGAATGTTCCCAACTTGATTGAGTTCGATAATTCTTCATTTTACGATCAATCATTACGCCTGCTATTTCGTTTGCGGATCGAAATGAAAGCGAGTACTTAACGCGAGTGTTCCCTAAAAGGCATCAATCTTTCACGACAAATTTCACACGCACTCCAAAAGGTACTGAAAACGACTTTCCATTGAGCGATACGCCTGAACTTTGGCCAGCCTTATTTGCCAAGCTCTCTCCGCGCGTCTACAATAAATTCCATTAATTGGCCGCGCGCGATTAACGCGCCGCGCTCTCTTCCTAAACGAATCTCAATGACTATCGGCAATGACCAATGACATTCCACGCGGGAAGTGCACTCGCGCCTGCTCCAAATTGCTAGCGAACCGTGTAACCAGACTTTCTACAAGCATCCGCGCGGCGTCGATGCAGCGTAGAACACGCGAGACGCTCGATCGTCGATGGAATAATAAATTTCAACGCCGCGGTCCCATTTCGCGGGCGCGTAGGAAACGCGCGTTTGGACCGCGTAACGAGAACGTCGCGTGTCCCTGGCGCATATTTCAACCGAGTTCGGTTCGCCGCACGGAAAATATCCGCGGCGCGGGGGTAGAGGTGGCAACAACCCTGGCCAAGCCGATGCGAACGGGGTGGCTGGCTTGGCCGAAGGAAAAAATCCTCGAAATCGGGCACACCTGGGCCGCCGCGTTATGTATGTAGGCAGGGCGTGTCGATGTTGGCACAGCTTGGCAAAACGCGTAGGCCGTCCCCGTATTATGCTGATCCCCGCAGCGTCTGAACTGGCGCGAGGCTTGAATCGACTTTCAGAGCTCGCGCGAGCCAGTCCACGCAAGAAATACCGTGGCCAGTCGCATTGAAAACGCGCGTCAAGTGACGCGGGCATAGGCACGTGGGCGGCTGCTATAGAGCACCGGGAGAACCAGGTGTCGCAGGTAGCCACCAGCGGTTGGCATTTTCCGCGAGAAGGATCGCTGCGAGAAAATTGCCAATCACGCGGTTCCCACGGCCTGAATCGGCTCGGATAAAAGCGAGTCGCGAGAAAGGGTAGAAATGGTGTCGAAGGACGATCGTCGCGAATCCTCTCGATAGGACCGCACGGTTAAATAGAAGAAAAAAGGAAAGGAGACCGTCTTAAAATATTGTGGCGGATAATTAGATTGATAATAATCATTATCGTTACATATTACTTATCGTACGATCGTCGTCCCTTCACGGCCGATAGAAGTAGCTTAGCTGGAAGCTATTAACGATCGCTCTTCCAAGAGTAAATGAAGAGAAGCAGGATGCAGCGCAGACGATATTGTAACTGCAATAAAAGATAAGAGTATCTTCGTAGAACGTCACGAACGAACCACGTTTCACGAAATCACGGGTCTAATTGTAAAAATATATTTCTCTGTACGAGTAAGCATTAGACCGCGGAACGAATACCCATTTTATTTAAACAAGAATATCAGCGATATCTCAATGCTGCCCCACTTGTTCAACGTCACCAACGCCCTTTCGCAGAACGTTCAGGTAAACGTGTGATCAGGCAGTATTTAAATTGATCTCCACAGAAGATATCGCCCCGTATGCATATAAGCGACAATGAGTTGCAACGTTTATTACAAGCCACGGCCGTTTCAGAAACGCAACGACACTGTGATTAGCGAAGGCGCCGGATTGACGCTCGGCAGTGAGAAAAACGCGCGGAAAGGAGCAGCAGCCGAGTTAATCAATCCTGTCCGCTGCGCCGCATATCCCGTGCGAGCGAGAGTGGCGATTTTCCTAGCGGCTCCTCCGAACCCTTTCATTATTTCCACCGAACGCTTCCGTACGTTCGTCCCGAGCTGTACGGCCTCGAACCGATTTGAATTTTCGCCCCCGGCACACGCCCGAGAAAAAAATCTCCTAATTACACGTGACGCCTTTCGGAGAAACATCGGCGACATTTTATGATTGCTGCATAGAGACGGCTCGATCGACTTGCAAATGATGCTAAAAAGAAAAAAAGGAAGACGAATCTTAGTGAATCAGTGATACGCTTGTCGGTAGACAGCGTATTGTATGTTGGCGAGATTAAACGATTATTCGTAGCGTGTTGGCGCATGGCCCGCGGGAACCACGGCCACCTTTTATTCATCAAAGTCCCTGGGACGCCGTCGTTGACATCGTCGTCGCGTCGGGTCTCTCGCTTGTAAACCGATCTTCGAAAACGAGTAAAACCACAGGCGCGCCGTTGGCTCCGCATTTAATCCCTTCTTATTAAATAAATCATTCGACCCTTTACACCGGCCAGCCAATATCTCGGAGTCTCATCTTATAATTCCTACATTAATTTCTCTAATAGTCCTGGACCGTCGCCGCTTTGTCTTCCGCGGGGCGACACTCGAAACCGGCATTGGCTTCCCTATCGAGAAACTCTAATGCGCACCTACGAACGCCGTAAATTGCGGATGAAAACGGTCCCGTCGCATACTACCCGTAGCGATTTAATAATACAGGGAACCTTGCGTCATTTTTTACCTCCGTTCGACAACTGATCTCGGTACACCGTACACCGGCTTATGTGCGTCGAACGCGGCGATACTTGTAGCGCACTGTGTTAGCACGATCGCCCTTTGCTCGCTGAACAATCTCAAACGACTAGTAGACAGCGAACAGGTACGAACGTCGAGCGGACACAGAATTCCGTAAACGCGAAAATGTCGCACGAATTGTTGCACGGCTACCGCACCGTAACCGAAGGAAGCAAGAAACTTACTTTCGACGATTTAAAGAGTCGTGCATTTACCTGTTTCGCGCAACGAGTTCACCGTTACTTCAATAGGCATACAAGCTCCGCGTATAGTTTATGCAGTTACTCTGGCACACAGAGACACTTGCGATTTATGCGCGTGGTGCTAAACACGCATTGTCAGGACTTATTCAATTACCGCGGACCGCGCAACTTATTGAAACGTTGCGCGTGAAAGTACGAAACACGCATGACGCTTACCTCTGACGGCAGCGTTGAGCCTGTCGAGATTCGCGAGAGTAAGTGGCACCGGGCCGAAGTGCATCACGATCTTGTCCGCGTGTCGATGATCGCCGATGCCAGAGTCACGTCGCGCCATAAAGATTCCCGTGTAACTTCGTCGTATGTAGCGGCTGCATGTGTCGTTCAGCGTGAGATCGAGGGTGGCGTTCAGCACACCCTTGATCGCTCTTTTCACGCGGACGTGCAACTGGTTGCTCCGCAGATCCTTCACTTTCCCCGTAAAGATGTAATCCGCCTGGCGAACCTTTCTCATGAACATCGTGTCGTTTCTAATCGCCGCGGTTAGATTCGCGCGACAATCGAGGAATTCCTTCGTGGACGGAGCAACGAGAGGCAGCACGACGCTGGCCCACAGCACCAAAAATCCGATTCTCGGATTCATTTTGATCAACGTTTATTTGCACCTGCACGATATTCGCTCGCACAACGTTTCGTCACTGTCGTACAGATTGTCTGTAATTACTCGCGCACCATCGAACTCGTTATAAGCTTCGTGCTTCAATTAGCGCTGGTTCGCTCGATTATTTTCGTTTAATCCACGGTGAAACGCTGCCACGGCCGCGTAACATAATCGCTGCGGAGGGATCTTCGAACGAAAATGATGGACGACGTTCGAAGAGTTCTCGCGATACCTGGGAAACTGATATCCCCGAAACGTCGAGCGAACATCGATCGGGAAAGAGGATTTCTCTGCTCCGATCTCGGTCTGATTAGTTCCCGGCTGTCGATCGAGACATCGTTCCTCGAATGGATACCTGGCCACTCGAGCCGAACCCTCTAAATGGAAACGGGTCCGATCTTGCGAGGCGTGTGATCTTGAGCAACAGGTTGGCGCCGTGTGTCGACCCACGCTCGCCAATTTCCAATCCGCGTCACCCGTTTCCCGTTCCACCGAGTGGCAAGTGCGAAACTGTTCGAGATCCGATCGCGTGATCGATAAACAGTCGATTTGGCAGCTAGCTCGCCTCGTTTTATCGCCAGCACGATGGGACTAGAAGCCGATTCCACGCGATACCCGAGCGGAATGTACGATCTTCGACAATTTCTACCGTCCTACTGGAACTTGGAGAGCGATCGCGCAGTAACGCGCAAGTTATGCCCGATCGTCCCCTTTCCTTATACGCTCTGCGCTTCGTATCAACCGAACTCGGAGGGAGCCGATTCCCTTTATTATTATTACTGACAGTCGAGAATCCAGATGGGAAGCTGGCAAAAACGAGCACGCTTCACACACGCGACCACTGTTGTAATCCGTCCTAGTATTTCCAATACGTTCGGTAGTACACTCGATAACAACTGTCACTGATCACTGACCAAATTAACATTGCCCCGTGCAGATTGCTCGATCGCTCGCAAATGGTTGACACGCGCAACTGCGACCGGTCGGATTAAATCCTCCAGGATATCCGTGCACGATTAAAATGACGCGACGCGCGCTGTCAGATCGTGTCGCGGATGAATAACGATCGACGCTCCGAAGCTGGCCCGAACCCGACCAATTCGATGGCCGCGGTGTTGAAGTGACAGACCCTCGGGATCGTGGACGCGGGATTAAGCCGCTTCCAAAAGCACTGTCAACGCGAGGTTCGCGGCACGCTCGACATTCAAGCTGCCCCGGGACGACTACAAGCGATTCCGCGCGAGAGTGAGAGAGCAGTGGTTGAGGTGGTGGTTGGTCGCGTGGAGGCACGCGCTGGACTGAGGAGGGCTAAGTGTGGATGCTGCAACTACAACGTGTAGGCGTAAGTCGCCTTAGACCAAGGGATCAAGAGGGAGAGAGTGTGTGCACACGCCGCCGCCGCCGCCGCTCACACGAACACTCCCGCCTCTTTCGGAGCACCACGTTGGTGTGATCGAGTGAGGAAAACGGAGGGGGGAAAGAGCGAGGGAGAAAGAGAAGAGGGAAATCTTACCGGGGCAGGCACATGTCTTCTGTGTCTCTACCTTGGAGGAAGCCAAAGATGACCGCTATATGTGGGTGCTATTGACACACTTACACCTATACCCATGCAGCTTTTCCACATACCTTTCTTACTTACGACGCATGGGATGGGTCCAACTTTGAAGAAAAATGGATCGACAGATTTCCTTCTGTCTCCAGGTTCGTCAAAGGGAAAAGGAAACATGTTGGCGAAAGGGAGAACGCATAGATCAGTGTCGCGCATGCGAGACCTCTTTCTTTTAAACCAGTGCCCTGTGCGAAAAAATGTATTAGGATTGAAATCCCGAGGTTTCGACCGTCGCGTGCAACCCAGGTTCTAACGCATCGGCGTCTGAGTTTCGACAACGTGGGTGACTGTTAGCAGCCAAAAAAGGGCGCATCAAAATGGAACGATCTAATCTATATCGAGTTAACGAGGTACAATCTCGAGCCGTTTGATAATTGATGGCGATCGATAATACCGAATCCCGTTCGCGCGGACACGGGTCTCGCTGGTTGTTCCACTGGCGCATCACCCACCAACCGAAACGGTGGGAATTCTCTTTAACGCGTCCGTCGATAGAAGAACTTAATGGGCTCGACTTCGACGACGTATGTACAAAAGGTGGACGTGCGCTTCTCGCACGCTTATTTATGATAATAGTTTCCCGTGAGCGAGGCAGAACGGGCCAAGACTGATCTACGGTGTCGTCAGTTATGGTACATCATAATTTCCGCGGATATTTATACGCTCGAGCACAATGTTATGCAGCTACGCGGCCTGGGCGTGGATGGAATGAGATTCTTGTCTTCGCCGGCCAACCAGATATGGTCTCGAGTTTCGAACGTTCGCAGAAACGATCCTCGGAGCAGATGCATACGTATACTAGGGCTGTCCGTTTTGACGAGAGAAACGGCGGAACGCCCACGCTTCATTTTACTAGCGTAACGCCGAACGAAGCTTAGGAATATATCCTCTAATTGATCGAACTTTCATTGAAGGGACAATAAGTTCTTCGTCATTTTCTACATCAGCTCGATTTGATAAGGGCAACGCGCTGCGGGGAAACGTGGGCATTTAGATAGGTCAGGAATCTCGAATAACGCGGGGACACACAGTCGGACCAGTTATCACGACGCGATAATGAAACACACAGATCCGTATCTGTTGGACGTTCGCCCACGGTGGACACGAAGGAATGCAGACCCCGGCTAGTGGCATTGTTGCAGAAATATGCATCGATAGTAATAGGCACACAGCGGTGACGTTAATGAATGCCTTCTAGCGTGGATAGGTACCGTATTGCCGTCGATTAAACGAGATTTCTCGTCGGACCGAACGGTCCGGATCCGTGGCGAACAGGCGATCGTTTTCGAAAGGAACAGCTCTGGAAAACGCTTCTATGGGGACGTTAAATCCCCGCAGGTACGCGGCGGCCTGGTACGATCAGCGACGAGCAAAGCGAATCCGGCTGCGGTGTGCCCACGCTCTATCGCTACGCGAATCGTTTAGCCCGCGTGTCCTTGTCGCATGCCCTCAACGCGCGAGTCGTATCCTCGAAGGAGTGGTGTCGATGTTCCATCTGGGATCGTCTCGTACCTTCTATTCGCCAATTGTCAGTTTCGAAACGCGTAATACCCCGCGAAGTGCTAATGGCACAATTCCCTGCCGAAGTATATCACTCTGTTCGTTACAGTTATGGATTTTCTTATAACCACCGGCTGTATCGTTCTCGCGCCTGGGCACTGTTCGTGATTCTTAGATCGGAATCTCTCCGCTCGCTATCGTGTATTATCTGCGCGCCGGCAAATTCTACGTATTTCATTCGGTGTAACAGTCCATGAACAATTCCAGCGGATAAAGACGTCGAGGTGTATTTAATATTTAGTAATATATAGAGAATAATTCCGGGGGGAGGGGGGGTGATACGTTCCGGGATTTCGTTTGCTCGTGTACACGCGGACAGTATTATAGTCGTTCGCGCTAACTGATCGTTAAACGATCCGCTTTTTCGAAGCAACCTGTTTCCTATATGTATAGACAGGCTACACGGGCACCGCCGCGGCAGACAAATCGTCGACCGATGAGAGTAAAATATGGGGATGGAGAGACGAGACAAGCTACCGCGCCGACTGATCCGCCAGCTAACGAATGAATCGATTTGCGTGCCTCGTTAACAATACACGTAAGGGAACGCTAATGTGCCACTTTGTTTCGTACGACCTCGCAGCGATGAGGCTGTCCCGGACGAATAAAAAGGGAGAACCAGATCTCCCCTGGCAGCCTCGTCCGCCCCACATGGGAAATCGCCATTCCTACTTAACCGTATCCTTGTCGCCGATCGCCCGCTCGCCTCCGACTATCATCCCCGTTCCATCAGGACGCCAAGTACGTGTACACTTGATTAAACTAATCTTATAAGCTCTACAAGGAGCGGTAGCATCGAGAGTTATATCGCCCGCTACGGATTTGTCTCGCGGAGGGAAAAGACTCGCCGCGTCCGCTTTATTCACGCTTCGCGTCGCGATCGGGCTTGGGCTGAATTTATTTACCGAACCGAGGATATACATATCTCGGCGTGGCGAGCTACGGATCGGCCGGAGAAACTGACTCGATGACGGCGCAACGCGGATGAATTATGACAACCGTCGCCTCTGGCTTCTCCGCGTTACAATCTCGAACCACCCTCGGACGGCCCGCGTTGTTCCGCCAACTTATTAATGCTCGCGTGCGAGTTCGCCGTAATCCCGGTGTCGTTAGCCCTTAATACGTTTGTCAAAAGCGATGCTGAGTAATATCGTTGCCCGGCGTTACGACTGTTCGCGGAAAGCTACGAGAAGTCATCGGGCACGGTCCGCGACCCGACGACAGATTTGGTCGGAATTCGGAGGAGAATCAAGGGTGCGACAATTAAAGAAGTCTGGCTGCTTCGATACTGCTGCTGTACAGCCCGATTCGGACTGTAAATTGAATTCGCCACCCGAAACCCCCGGCGACGTTTAACCAAGTTGGAGCATGTGCGAGCTGGATGATCTATCCGGTCGTGACGGCGTACTACCGTGTACCTTCGGTGCGCCGCGGCGCGGTCCGCAGAATCCCATATAAAGGGCGAGAGCACAGGTAGAACGCGGGAGCCCGTGGCGAGCGGAACGCAAACGCGCGAAACACGCGACCACGCACGCACACGGTCGCGAGCGACATTGTAGCCACGGGGATATACTCGCGGCTCGACGAAGAGGGAAGGTAAAAGAACCGTGGCCCATGCGGCGGCTACGAATATTAAATACACAGGTGGCATACTGGTGTGCGTGTACTTAGCATAAGTCTCGCACCCGAGGCACTCTCTCATCGTATTTCATAGCGGCCGCGCGGGTACGCGCGCGATGCCAAAGACCGCCTTTCGTCCTGCTTCCTTTGCCGTTTCTGCCTCCAATTTTTACCTCGTCGTTTTCATTCTCCTCGTTCCAGGTACGCGACAAAACGCGTGGAATCGCGCTCGACCGTGGTAACGAGGAAATCGACGCAAGTGCAACACCCTTGTGGCGACCATAGCCGGAGCGCGAGAAGTTTCAAGCAAAAGCGGCCGATTATTATCTCGAGTGTGTGCGCGAATTATCGCGCACGACGGCTATACACGTCGCGGCGATTGCCGATCATTTCCACCTCATTATGGAATTAACAGTCTATTCAGCGATACAAACGACGTGCCGCGTCCATGCACCTGACGCGCCTCGTTTGGGACAACACCTCTTGGAATTAATGTGTGAGAACCTCCCGAGTGATAAATTGAAACAAAAAGTTGTGTCGAGTGTTTGAAATTACATCCAGAAGAACCCAATAGAGACACGCTTGATGACCAATTACGGCGATCACGGTGATCCTCGGTGCGAAAACCATTCGAACCGATTTATGCACAACTTGGAACGTTTTCTTTAAAAAAGGATTAATGTAGTTCATGAAGAACAGCTTCCTGCTTAATCGTCTGCGGTCAATGTATTTACGTACATCCTTCTTCCAGAGACGACTTATCTTAAAACGCAGGGACTCGAGTCCGGACGTAGTAATAGCCTAAATTAAATCCGCGCTTCTTCGCGACGTGCCTCCTCCTACGTGTACACCGTTATCGAGGGAATAATAATGCCTGCACTCTGGGCGCGATGCATTACCCTGGAGACTTAAAGCACGCTTGTGTACATTTATTTGCGCAGAATACTAGGCAAACGAAGCTTGATCGGCAAGAGTTTCATAAAATCCGGTACCTGCGCATCGACGGTGCAGATATCGTAAATAACTGGATCTGGAAATCGTTTCACAGTAGTCGTAAGTGATTACTTTTCCCCGTAATGAGTCGTATATCGATCGCAAATCCCGATCGTTCGACCCAGAATTCAGCGTCAATTCGTCCGCGCGAGAAGTATCTCGGGATTGGCAACAGTTGTCCCGTCGCGTTAATCGAACTCGTGGAGCGGTCGCGGTTGTTGCGCTCGGATGTCCTCTCGTTTTATGATGCGAACGTAATCGTGAGCCAGGGTGGGGTAAAAGAGCCGAGAACGATAGACCGAAAACCATCGCTGGAACAGGGACTATCTCGCGCTCCGGAATCGGCGTCCCGGCCAATTACGGATTTCGACGTGCACTTGAACGCCCGTGAGATCGCTGGTCGTACGGTGGTCAAAAAGACACCCTTCACCGGTGATTGCATCGCGGGGTAGCACGGCGGTAATCTTGAACCGAGAAACGGAGCGTACACGCGCGAGCGTCCCGCTGGAAGTATGAAATACGGGTAAGAGAGACGAAGGCGCGCGGACTTAATTTAGGTTGTTACGAGAGACCCGGCGCACGGGGTCTCGCCAAAAGGGCGCTGTTCAAGCGATAAGTCATTCCGACGATAAGTCGCGGCTGCGAACCGGTGAACCGTAAACGGCCACGGGAAACAAGGTGGACAAGATGGAATTAAACGTTCACGAAGAGAAATGGACAGGCGTAATTGTACGTACGAGGCTTCATCGCAGACGATGAAGTACGCGCGAGGAGAAATGTAAATACCGAGAGCACGTCCCTCGAACGATTCCATCGCTGAACCGCGTCGAATCGTCTCGCGACGGGATACCTGGAACCTCAACCACTGGAGACCCATTGAATCGCGTGTGTAGTTACGCGGCTTTTCCCGCTTTTCCCCTTCACGGCCCATTATTATAACAGACTGAGAACAGCCTCCTCCTCTTAAGGGTTTTTCGCTGAAAGCGTTAGAATCCCTGGGAGAGTCATCGGTGAAGAACAAACGAGGCACCGGAAAGGGAAGGTGTGGCCGTTAAAAGACAGACAGGCGGACGCCTGGATGACTGAGGTTTAACCAGACAGACAGCAAAGACCGAGTCCGTGTTCCTCGTATCCCGTCGACCACTTATAGTCAAAGGATGAACTCGCTGCCGCGAGAGATGCTTATCTCGCCCGTTTATCGGGACGCTGAGCTCGTTAAGGCCAGCCGAAAAGCGGGATAACAGCGATCGGGGTACGTGCAAAAGCCTCGAGGCTTCCTGAACAAACGATTCCATCTAATCCTTTGGAGATAATGATTGACCAGAAGTTACGAGCGTCCGCGCGTTCGATCGTTAGTCATCTTCATGTCGAGCAAACGCGAGATATTCAATGTCCGTTCATCTTTATAATGAATATGAAATATTTGCGATTATTGAACGATGGGATATAATTACGCGTATCCGTGCGGAATGGCGTATAAGTTTCAAAACGCATTATGCACGGTGTATGTTAACGAAGAATCTATCAGTTGGTACAAAATTCAAACGAACGATCGATCAACCGGCATGGCTGGTACGTTCTTCGCTTTCTGGTCTAAACCAACAATTACGGAGTTCTGGGATAACTGGCGCTGATACGAGGACGGCGAGGAATTCCCCGACGAATACGGCGAGGAAATTCGAACCAGCAACGCCGAGGTTCGGAAGAATCGAGGAGGACGCGTTGGTGGAGGGAACGGACTAACCGAGGAGCGAAAGGGGAAAAAGAGGAAGGGGAAGTTATCCCTGGGGCACGGCATAAATCGCTATGGACAGACAGCATGTTCGACTAATTACAGATCCCTGATTACCGGTGGGCGCGACTCGCTCGACTAATAAAGAAAAAATAAATTAATAAACCGCTAATATCGCGGCCGAACGATCTTTCGTGGCGCGAGCAAAGGGAAAAAGGTGTGTTTATTAATTTATTGTGATCGGAATGCGATAAAGCGGAGACCGCGTATCGTCTTCAAAGAAGTCGAATACATTATTATTTCACGCCGCGTTCCCGGACGTGTGGAATCAAAATGTTGTCAGTTCAAGCTTAAAAGGGCATTTAAATATCTGGATTATTAAAAAGAAGGCCGACACCTTTCAGATATCGAAATAGTAAGATTGTGTAAAGTTAGTGCAAGTGCATTATTAATCTCGTAAATAGTACAATTGTTCTGATGATTCGTCCAAAAAATCATCCCCCCTCTCAATGAAATCTAAGAAATAAATTAACCGATTCCTTGTGAATGCCGGTCGATCCTACGCCACTGAACGAAAATTGAAGCATCACAAGAAGCGTGGATGGGCATCGATCTCCCCTCGGATTAAATGGACGATGATAATACAGCGTAAGGAAGAGAAAGTTGCGTGTAGTGGCACGCGAGCCGAGAGAGAGGTGGGAACGGTAGCGGACCCCGGTAAACTTCCGCGTGGGTCTTTCCTTGCTCTTGAAGATGGTGCCTCGTAGAACGAGCGAACGAAGAGGCGTCCATCCGCGAGGATTTTCTTCTCCGCGACGTTAGATCCAACCGGGGTTACGCGGCGCGGAGCCTAATGAACTGCCGCGAAAACGGGTCTCCGGCGTGTGTGCGCGGGGGCGTTTTCACGGGCAATTAATGCGGCCTTAAAGAGACCGGAGGAACGCCCCCGCGGAACGAGCTGCCTATTTCGATTTAATCGGCCTCGACGCTTCGACACGGCTAATTAATAGGATAGTGTTATCCTTAGGGGACCGACTCTACGTCAGGCCCCGAGCGACGAACCAATCCCGCACCTCCTCAGCTGTTTCACGCTCCTGGATTAGATCTTCATTACGACTAACAATGCGCGTCTAGGAGAAGACGATGCTCCGGGGATCGATAAATCCTTCTAATGAACCGCAAAGCGAAGCATAAACGAGCCGAAGCTCGTCAGGAATGATTTAATAGCAATTGACAGCTCGTGGGTTTATACAGTGCTTGGATGGTCTTTGAAATTGCGCCAGCGAAGGCGGAAACGAGGAGAGCATGACCTGCGTCTTTCAGCGAACTTGTAAATTATGTCAGAAAGGTATGAACGTTCTTATTACACGGGGAAGCGCTATTCAACAACACTCAACGTAGCGCGACACTTGCCGCGCAAAGGCGTTGCCGTGTCTCCAAATTGCCTTAAGCAGCCCGATATTATTGGAAAGCTAATAAACGGTGGACAAGCGACAGAGCTCTCCAAAAGGCATCGATGTCGAGTCGTCAGCGGATTGGAAACGCGTTCGCGTAACGATTGACGTATCGAAGTCGAAGCAGCGGCTGCCCAACGATCGAGTGCACCACTGGGTACCCCCGTCGCGACGGCGATATTCTATTAAATTAATAGCTAACGTTACGGCGGTGTAGCGGGGCAACAAATTTCTTATGGCCGATGTAAATCGGTCTATAAGACCGGGGTAGTTACACTGTTTAGCCAATTAGTAGAATGCGACCGGTTCTCAGGTGCGCACAGCGAGATTTCCTTGCTCATAGCGCGACACGATATCGGCCCGTCCGACCAACGAACGCATGCCCTCTTTTAATAAATTGAACGTGGAACGTAAGCCTCGAGTAAAACGGTCTCGCACGGGAAAATATAGATCAGAAACCGTTGCTGTTTGCTATCGTACGTGTTCGCACACCCCCGTTCGCTGCGTGCGTGAAGCGTACTAAAAAGAAAAAATGCGTTTCACGATCCGTGTGACAACGATGCGAAAAAATACACGCGAATGAGAAACGTGTCAACTCGGCGAAGGACCGCTGCATTATTTTCGTAAAATATCGATATTACCCGACGCTGGGAATTCGCGGGGGAAAGTATTCTCGCGAATATACAACACGTACACCCTCGTGTCTAGCCTCACAGTTTCAGCGGGGCGATTGAATAAATGTGGGCTAAAAGCGTCGTAATGTAGGGAGCAGAACCTTGACGGCCCGTTGAAGACAATTTATTTGAATCGCGTCGCTGTGAATGGCCCCACGGTGGATGTATTTTATATGTTATCCAGATTCCATGAAGCTGTAAAACACTGCAAACGCGTGATAACGTTTCGTGTACGTCCTGCGACTCTGCCTTGAATTCGAATTCTTACTTCCTTTAAAAAAAAAAAGGGCGTAACACAGACTCGAAAAAGCCGGCAGAGAAAACACCCGTCTTACAATTAATTCTATCTTGAAGTTTATAAGATGCAAGGTTTGTCAGATGTGCTTTGCCGCGTCGGAATTAGCATCAAAATGCGGCCGTGTATCTGCATGGAAGAACCTTAGGACGACGCTACAAGAACCGGTACGCTCCGACGATGACGAATCGAGGCGTGTCCTCGAATCCGATCGAAACGCGACGCGACACGATTCAACGATAACGGGGTCGTTTTCAAACGCCCGCTGATTATGCACTTGTTGCAGACAGTAAGCGGTATTCATAAGAAGATCTGTTCGTAGGTGAAGTGGAGCGAGCACGGTGACCGCCGCTTCGCCCGCCGCTTCTTCGAAGAAAGAACGACTCACCGAGGTCGCGCCGCGTAGCCGGACGCGCAGCGCCGGTTTTCGAGCTCGCAAAACAAAATCAATCGAGCCTCGAATCATCGTAAATTAACGCGGATTGACGACCAGACGTTGGGCAGACATCGTCGAACCTGCCGAGTCGTTGTCAGTTCACCGCGGCGAGCATAAAAATGCCAGCCGACCGTTGTCCGTTCAACAATCGCGTCTTGTTTGTAAATCTGCTATTCGTGCAAGACCCCGCATTCCCTGGCGAGACTGGTTCATCGGCATTTTAAAGAGGAATAAAACGAATGCGCCACGAAGGCAGGTAGACAAAGTGATGTTGATTTGAAGGTATTCCTTCGAGAATTAGACTTCTTCGAGCATTCAAAGAAATCGCCATTTCCGGTTTAGCCAAGAACTATGGCCGAGGAAAATTATGATAATCCTGCTTACGTGCGCGTGGGTCCATTAAGAAAGATGCACGATGTCATGTTTTGACATCGCATTTTTCTTGATTCTCCGGTATATTTTTTTAAAGATATTTCAAGTGCCTGATTTATGCTGTCTAACTCTCTCTTTTCGTATTACCCCATCACCGGTTTCACACGATGAAACGGAAACCCGGTGCTGTTGACGGGCGAAAATAATGATCAAGAATCGTATGTAATCGGAGGTAGGTGCGTACAGAGGGACACGATTGTCCGAGACCAACCCCGCTGTAAACAAGGGATCTCTCGCTGTCTTGCGCGAAATAAACGTTCAACCTGCCCACGCGTCCTAAAATGCTATTGTTAAGGAGGCGTCGCGTGCTGTGCGGCAAATGTACTAGCACCTTTACCCCGATTCCTTACTTCCACGCGTTCCGCGAAACGGTGTACAGCATTGTCCAGCGTCAGAAGCAGCTGGACTTGGTGAGTTGCGGTGCTCACGCAAAAAAAAAATGAGCGAAAAAGTCTTCTTACGGTGTACGATAGAATTAAGGAATAGTATTTCAGTCTGATGAAAATATTTCGACGTTACGATATGTATGGCGACGCGAATTCATAAAACTAAAGGATGGCCAGTAAGATTTGGATGCCGACGGTTCAAAGCGCAGGAAGCTTCCCTTTCTCTCTTTCTCTCTTTTGCTCTCCTCGTACTCACGTAAATCACCTGCCTCGACTTCGGCTTAACGCGAAATTTACTGCCACGTCGTACATACCGTCGACCGTGTCCGAATCGCGAACGTTTACGTACGGCGAGCACAGTTTGGACCCGGAGCCAATGTTTATAGTGACTCGCGTGTATGACGCTCCCTCGTCGCCACTTGAAATTCGCATCGATGGACGAGAGGACTTAATAGAAGCTCCAAGAATGCCGTTGAAAAAGCGTGGAAAAGATTAAGGAAAGCTCGTGCCTGTTCGTATTCTAAGAGGGATTTCATCGAGCTAATATAAACGTCACGATGGACGTTCCGGTGGACGCGTCTAAAATTACACGGCATTAACTTGATCGATACGATCGATACTGCGACAGAGAATATACCGCTCGAGCAAGTTACAGTGGACGTGCATACCACGGGACAGATTAGAAGCGAAAAAAAAGGAAATCGGATAAATTCCGGTATCGAATTGACGGGCTGCGGTGAAACGGCCTCGAATCTACCCCCGTTTGCTCGTGGGCAGGCTTAACGCGGCTTAATATGTTTATCAAATCTCTGGATCGCTGGTACCCATTCGTCACGTCGCGTCGCAGCAGTAGGACGTGACGAGTTTGTGCGGTCAGCGTCAGACTAGAGGCTCCCAAAGGACTAATGCCACTGTGATTCCCGAGGGACATCCAGGAACGGCCGACCTACGCACCTATACATATACACGCGCCGCGCATCTCTCTGCTCCTGTGAGCACGAAATCCTTGGTCCGAGGCAACGCACACACACACGCGCGCGCGCGCGCGAAGGAGGCCCAGGTTGAAAAAGACGAATGGTAGACAAATATGGGCAGGACGGTTTCTATGTGCACTGCCCATTACCGGGCACCCACGCACGGTAGGGTAACGCGGGCCCAAGAAGTGCGTCGTACTTAATGGATTCTCGAGATTGAATTTATCCGAGTGTATTCACGCTGCACGAGGAATATACCCTGCCGCTCGCGATCTGCCTCTAATCCGAGCTTAACGACGACGGAATATTGTGCGGCGGCGTTGCTGATATTAATAATGTCGATCGCGACAACGACCCGCTGCGATAATGGAGCAACGGTTAGGCGATAACGAGCGTGATAAGAAGGATCCCAGGCCGTAACTGCCAGGTGAACTCCTTCGAGCTATCGGGCATCGATTACACTCCAGAGACGCGACATCGCGATGGACATTGGAGTGCCCCGTATCCGGACGAATGGACCGTGATCGGTGTATCGAGCAGCGGGTACCGGCGATGTTAAACAATGCAACTTACACGGGGAATAAAAAAAGTGAATCAGCCAGGAACGGGCGGGTAAACGAGAGAAATAATATTCAGCTCTCTCTCTCGCGAATGCGCACATCTTGTAACCCACGTGTGAATTATGCAAATGCAACTGTACGATCTGTCCTGTTTACCGACTGTATTCCACGCGGAGAGAGAAAGAAGGGAACACAATGGCTCGGCGCAAAAGATGCGCGTATTTCAACCCGACAGCCCACGTGTCGAACATTTTGCGCGCCGGGCGAATGCATAACTCGTATCTCGCGGGAACCATGTTCCTTTCCCCCGACCGTCCATTCATACCGGCTCGCCAAATATGATCTAATCCGATCGAACCGTATCTATCCGTGCACGCCTTCGGCTGAGATTCCCAATGATCTCCGGTGAAACGAAAATAGCACCGCGTGTCGAGATCTACGATAGCGGCGAACGCCAGTTAAGATGTTCTATTTGCAAAACGCGACGTGCAACGACATCGATCGACTTAAGATACACACGTCCACCGATCGCTACCTGAATTACAACTCCGACTTCCTATCAGCGTTACAATCTCTACCTGCATCATCCGTGTGCGGGTAAGCGCACGGGGATTAACAGCACAGCCGGTGCAGCGCTCCGAGAAAAGGGGCGACAACTTTGCCACCGATATAATTGCGTAATCGAGGCTCCATAGCTAGACGAGAAGCCCGCTCCGTACCGTATTTGCACGCCGCTGGAAAGCCAGATTAACTGGAACCGAAGCGCGCGCATACGAAAATTAATCTGTGCCCGGCGCGCCGGCAACGATACATGCAAAACACGTGTAGATACCGTATCTACGAGTCGAACGAGACTTTTCACCGGTCCCCCGCTTCGCGTAACTCATTCGCCATCGCGGTTTCAGTAATTTCGGTTAATACAGCCATCACTCGCTGATAAACCTACTGGCACGGTGTAGTTTATTAAAACAAGCTGATCACGGTTACGATCTCGATCGCCAGATTTTTCATATACGCTCGAGAGTAACGAGCTCGATCCCCTTGGAAAGTAGTAATAAAGAGAGTAGAACGGTCCTGCTACGGCAGAGAACGGAACGCGGCGAGAGAAACGGAAAGAGCTACGAACGGAGCGGTGTGTCGTAACGTAACACAGTACCGGGACCGTTTCTCCGAGACGTTGTAGCCACGTATCAAATATGCAAATGCGAGTACATAATTTGTCGCTTGTGCAGGCGTGCATTTGCACCGGCTAAAACTGCACGCGGAAAAAGGAGTACAATGCCGGCCCACTCGTGGACCGAGAGTCGAGGCAGCAGGCTCGATTCGAAGGTAGCGGGCAAGAATGGACCAAAGTCAATTCGTGGTTGTGGAATCGGACCGCGTGTCGGGTTCGTCCGTTCGAACGGCACGGTGTAAACGGTAACATTTAGAGGCAAAAAAGGGATGCGACTTCCCATCAGATAATGTCCACGACAAGAACACGGCTCTATTACTCGCCAAGCTATCTTCGGTCATTTCTCCCTCGGCGATTTCTCTTTCACCGCGCCAATGAAGTTTTCAACCAACCGCCCTCCGTTATCTTTATCTGGATTCGTCCGATTTTTCGTACAGCCTTTTACACGATAACGTAATTGCCGCGCGAAATTATCTGATTCGCAGCCTCACGAGCCGGATGCCCGGAAGACCCTGATCACCGGATCGACTTCTCGCAGACACCCCTGGCAACCACTGTGCTCGGTTCCCGAGCATCGTTTTCTTTCGAAAGAACACGGATTGACGAGGAATTTATGAAAATGCGAATACATTTCTTTTTTTCCCCTCTTTATCGGATTTTTGTTCGCCTCGCTCGTGCTCGGCCGAGTAGCGAGATGCCGCGGCGGCGCGTCGCTGTACGAAAAAGAAACTTAAATCGGGCGGTGTGTTCGGAACGAATGCTTCCTGCTCGTTTGAAACCAGTATCGAAGCGATATTCGACAACCACCTACGCGTACCCCCGCGGAGAAAGTTGCCCTTCGCGATTCAATTTATTGCAATGGTCGCGGTCGCGCAAGTATCCGGTAGGAATCTCGCCCTTAATTTCCTCCAACGCGGCGTACGGACGACATAAAATTAAAGCGAACGGGATTCCACGCGAGCCCAGAAAACTTTATACTTGCCGCTCATTGAAATAAGGTAAATAATAAATAGCTATTACACGGAACCGATCCTCTGCAAATTATTCTGTCTTCTTTTTTTTAACGTCGTTCGCGTCGCGGCATCCTCCGTGCGCGGATGCCTCCACGAAATTGCACCGGCAAACGACGCGTGTCTACTCGATACGGAGGGCAGCTAGCGATCTGACCGTCGCATTTGGACCCAGCGTCTCGTTTATCAACGCGTCCTACGATACTACCGGTCATTTATTCCCGGCGACGCTACAAACCGTTGCATCGTGGAGATCGAGCATCGTCTCACGCCGCGCCGATTGCCTCCTCCTTCCCGATGAAGACATTCAAGCTCGACCGTCCGCGCCACGATCGTCCCGTAAATTTTCCCAGACCGACAGATACGATCGCGACCGCGAATAATTTCTGGATCGACCCTGAATCCCGCTCGGCTCTCGTATCCCGGTTTTACGAACCGCGCGCCGAACAATAGGGGTGGCCGGGGATCGTGCGCTGCCGCGGGACAGATTTTACGGTTTATTAAGCCGCAAAAGTGACGGTGCAAATCGAGAAAATGAAACGGACACATCTTTCCATTCATCTCGAAGAAGCAAACCAGAGTTGATGTCATTTCGGTGGCTGATCCAACATGGAAAAGTCCGCACCGTGGAATTCCGTGAAACGTATAAAGCAGCGTCATGCTCGCAGCCAGTTTCGCATAAACTTGCAGCGGACGAACGAGTGTCTTTCACTTCGCTCGTAAATCGCTCGTGGGTGGAGGCCGCTGGAATAATACAAGGTGACCAAAGGATGGAGGGGACAGAGAAGGAGAAGGCCGAAAAAGAAATTTTCCAATTGGCCAACCACTGGATGCGCGTTCGCGTCATAACTCCTGTGCCTTTTACGACACGGCCTCTTGGATAACGGGCCGCGCTCGTTGCTTTTCGCTTTCCTTTTCCCCTTCCTCCTCAGCCGCCAGCTTCATCTTCTTCTCCCTCGTTCTCGCTGCGGAGGACGCTTCATTCTACGAGCGCCAACTTGAGCCTGTTCCTTTGCCAGAAATTATAATCACTACGCGAACACGTCTCGACGGAAGCGCGTTATTTTCACTACCCTGTCGTAAAGCTCGCGCGCGCCTGCCCCGCAGCGGTGCATCAATTGTCTTCGGTCAGGCATAAAGCCAATGCTCGTAAAAAAATCCATTGCACAGAGGCCAGTAACCGAACGATGTTTGTTATTCGATGTTCAATGCCGAACAGTGGAATGATACAAATGATGGGACAACATTCGAACCATTCTTATCGGAAGTAGCAGTCGGCTGAATTTCGCTTGCCCACGCCGATAGGAAGAGAACATTTAAATTATAGAAGAACATTGATGAACTTTCCAGCGGCGTGTCAGGGATCGTGTTCTGATGGACAATCAGCTTAAGCGCTGCAATTTATACAGGGTGATTCGGCCATCGGTATAGATTTGAAAACAGTGCCGGTGCCTAAACGTCTGGCACCTCTTATCCCGTGTAATCCCATGTAAAAAATTTCGGGCGACATATTTCGTCCTTTTCTGTTCCTCGCTATCACTTGACGTAGTGACTCTGTCGATCGTCAGTTGTTCAGGTTACTGCAGACCGGACGGCTAAATGTATGTGTCAAGTGAAAGCGAGAAACAGAAAAGGACACAATACGTCGCCCAAAATTTTTACACAAGATTGCATGGGATAAGAGTTCCAGACGTTTAGGCCGGGCGGTACTTCTTTCAAGTCTACTGGCGGGAGATCACCCTGTATATATCTGGCAGAGCATGGCAGCGTGCACGCCGGAATTTATAAGGTATAATATTGCTACCACGGTAGTAAAGCGTACCAGTATATATCAGCAACGCGAAAATGATCGCCCCGGTACGTACGACGTGCATATCGCTGCATTTTACTGCTGCCGCGGCGATCACCGTTTGTCGCTTTCCCATATGGAGCAGCGAGTGCGCCTAGTCCGTATAACTATCGGCGAGCCCTTCTATCGTTCACCGACGCGATCGCACCTCAGGCGAATTCGAGTTCCCCATGCCCCCCAGTCCCCTGTCGAGAAACGATCGATTCTAGCCATAAGTGTCACGCGGTGAGAACGGATCTATGCCAATGTATTGTGACCCGATCGACTGCGATTAATTACTTATTACCCGTTCTCGCAGCGTAAGCTAGGTTCCCACTTTTCGCCTGCTCGAAACATCGGTACATGTTAATTGTGAAAGATGACGAAGGGTAGCAAAATCAATGATTCCACTTAATAACCACCAAAGCTTGTTCAGCTTATCGGCGAATCGACTTCATCTTCGTTTCTATGACAGAAAGGTCAATCGTCCGTGATAATTAAAGCCGGCGGCACTAACATTCCAACTATGAATCCCTTAATTAACCCCGCGTTGAATCTCCACGCGGATCGCGTGTTCGACCGTAGGGGAAAAGCCTTCGGGGAAGGGAATAGAGAAGCCGATTCAAATGAGCGCGTCCAGACGGGACTGTGAATGCGTACAACTCTATCGGTCGAACGCCGCCTACCGTATTATCGCACCTTGCCGCACGGACGGCAACGAAACGTAAGTGCCAATCGGCCAGTGCATTAGACAGCCGCTGCTCGCAGCAGCCGGCCCGATAATAAGGTCCATCGACGCCGGTGAGATAAGGCTACTACACCGTGGGGAGGACGACGGGAGACATCGACGCGATGCTGCTGTCGGTGGTTCATCGTTAAGATCGAAGACCTCGCGGTTTTATCTACACCAAAGGGAAGAAAGAAGGGAAGCGGCGTAAGGCGGCGTACACACACGCAACGCGTGGGCGAGCCACGCGACCGAACGGGTTTCTGCTCCCTTCGAGGCTACGGCAGCTCTTCGTGACTTCCACGGAGCGAGAGGCGAGCAACGAACGAGATGCCCAGGCGAGCAGGCGTTTGAATATTCACGCTCTTCCGCATGTCCGCGCGCAATACCGCCGCGGCTGCGTGCGCGTGCCTTGTCAAAATAACGTATCGCGATCTCCTTGTTTCGCGTTTCACCAAGGCACTTTGAGCGAATTTGTGTAACGGCTGTCCCTGTCGCTTGGGATAATCTTGGCCACTCTTTTTCACAACCCCGACCGTCTCTAATGCTTTTTACAAAACTTCTTTTCATCTAGGATAGACTAACCATGGGGGTAGAATTTTCTTTTAGAATAGCAGTAGATGAGAATTTCTTAACGAAGGGTTACAATTAAATGATTCTTAATTCACAGTTAAGATTTGAATACGTGGATTTAATAGACTAGGGAAATATTTCCAACAGATTGGAAAAGTGAAATATGTATATGGTTAGCCCATAGGTGGGCATAAATCCCGAGCGCAACGGTGATCAAAAAGCTATGAATCACCTCTTCGCACTTATGGCACCGGTATTCTAAGGCAGTGTTATAAACAAGCAGATATTAGATGCCTAATAAAAATACAAGTGGCCGGAATAGTTATAATACTATAAATTTCACGATACCACGATTGATTCATAAATTCCTTCATAATCTATAGCTTGACCCGTTCCACTTGTTCACTTCATCGACCCAACTTCTAATCTCTCGTGCTGGGTTGCGTAAGTATCATTCGGTCAATTATCTTTTTGATTCTTTCAGCGTGGGCACTCTCGCCGAACGCCCTCGTATCGGTACATCGCTGTGAGATTTAATTGGGATCGGTGAAGCCAAACCTCATGACGTCGTAAAATCATGAAGCGTTTGCTGGGGCACAGATATCGAGTAACGCCGTTCAGGCTTCTACGCAACGTCTCTTAATCGCCAACATTTGTTACGCTCGGCAGGAGAGCGTCTTCTTCTTGGACTGCTTCTGAAGTGGCAATAGGACGGTACTAAAGCTCTTCGGCAGAGGAAGCGAAGAACGTAACGCGATCCTGTTTCCCGCGATGTCACTGTTTTATAGAGATTTCGCTACAGGTGTTCCCCCTGACCCGTAACAGGTTGGAAATATTCCGCTCATTGTACAAATTCAATAACATCGATGAAGAAGTTCCATCGATGCGACGGTGTAGACGAAGAAAGGTTAAATTCCTGAGGATAGCAATTTCCCAATGCAAGGATGTTGATCGAAGCAATTCGTACTGGCGAATTGAAAGAATGCTCAAATTGGCTTGTCCGACAGGCGTCAGGGAGGAGTCATTAACGCGAAATATTCGGACAAGCTGTACCATCGGACGTGTAAATCAGATATTTCATTTCGTCACGGCGCGTTAGTCACCGGTGAGCGAGAGACGGAAGAAAAAGCACGAGGAATGCCAACGGCGTGGAGTGTGGGTGGTGAAACTGGTAGATGAGAAATACAAACATCGGGAACGACGGCAAATACCCTGGCTGACCGTTCGAAACCAGTGTTCGTGTCACTTCACGTCGCGAACCGTGAATCGCCCGTTCCCATTTAGCTGCGCCTCGGCCCGTCTTCCTTTCGTGTTTTCGTTGGACAAATTTTTCATCGATCCAATTTATATCGGTCGCATCCATCGGACCAGCGACGATCTCGGCTCTGGTTCCTCGTTCGTTCTGGTATGCTTATTGGTTTCATCGTGAGCAGAATTCCATTCGCTTGGAGCGGTTCCTGCTTTCGTGGGCAAATATTTGCACGCTCGTCCTTAGAAGCCAAAGGAAGAAGTCGAGCCACCCACCCCACAGTAGCAGATATTTCGGATCACTTCAGACTTATCCTCGATAAATATTCGTCCGTTGGGATTCCGTGAACGCGGTCGTACCCCCTTCATCTTTCACAGTTTCTTCAGCATCCACAGTTCCTATCACCTATGAGAAGTTTCGAAACCGTACTTTCTTGCCCTTTCACGATTTATGCTTCTGTACTCTGATCGTCCTCGGTCATCATCGATATAAAGAAATTGAAACTTGAAATCTATAAATACTTATGCAAATGGAGTCGTACGGACAGAAGCGTAAGACAAATTTAGCAATGTTCCGGTGTGCTTCTGCTCGCGTGAGCAAGATCTCGCCGCGTCGAATCCGATCGGCGATGTTCGATCAGCCAAGCCCGTTCCTTCGTGGCGACTACACGCCATCAAAACAAAGTTGAATTAATATTCAATCTCATCGACGATAAGAAAATATTGAGAACACGCGTTTTATCGTTAATGCGTCTTGGTGCACCAGATAAAACGCATGAATTAATTAACCGACGACATCGCGGCCATCGGACGTCCACCGTCGACTCGACGGCAAAGGCGAGCCTTATTTTTATACCACTCAAAATTCATTAGCGGCGGCCGAGGTTGCTCGCCGATCGATGCAAAAAGAATGGTTTATCGAATCGCGGGGGAACTAATTTATTATGCAGACCGGTCGAACATTCATATCGTGAGTGATCGATGCGCAATGATTGCGCACGGTATTAACGTGTCGCCGTTGGATATCGGGGATAATCAAATTTCTACCACAGTAGAAATAATTGTCCAGCCTAATTTGTACATTTGTGAAATCGACGTTGGCGCTAAGAAGTGAGCGGTGAAACGCGAAAGATCATTTTATGCGTTCACCAAAAGCTGGCGGAAATATCTGGCGCACAGGAAGAAAAATCATTACTCATTCCCTTAAAGGGAAATGATATTTCGATATCGCCGGCGTTCAATTTAATTCGAGCAGCACCGCGAGGGAACGAAGCTTGGGAAGGCAACGAAATTATAACCCTCCGACATGAGACTACATTATCTCGTTGCCTGGCATCTCTTCGATACACATTCCACTGAAACACTTGGCTCGCGTGACTGGAAAAAAGAGATCCCATTGTAGGTTCGTTCCGCGGCGGGAAGAAGGTCAAGGGACAACCCTGGTACATTATTCAAGGCTGTTCCAAATGGAGAACACGCGGGGGCAAGGACGGGAGGGCAGGGTCCGTGCTTTCTCAGACGCGTGATAAGAAAGGAACCCGTGGCCGAGCTCTTCCCTTTTTGCTCCATCCAAAGCGGTCGAAGGTGCGAAATTCTTGCATCTGGGCGTGGCAAATTGCCGCACGCAAGAGACTCTAATGATGCGAACAAACGAGCCAGGGCCACGGTGATAGGTAGGATTAAGAGAAAGAAGAGCGTGCTGCTCCTGTGACCAAATAAAAGCCTGCTTCTTGCTGGGACAACTGTGAGAAAGTCAGCCCTTGCGATCACCATTTGGTCGAATGCACGAGAGAAAGAAAAGGGGAGGGGTGGTTAATTGCTTGGAAAGAGTCGAAGCGAATTCCATAAGAACCGTGTAATGATAAGAAGAAACGAGGTTTAATAATTCCGGCTAATCGCGAAAGAATTATAACAAGAAAGTATCCTGAAATCAGTATGGATCTATATTATCCACATATATTATACTTAAGCTACAGACCAACTATCTGCAATAATGCCACTTTTGCTTAGTGTCAATAATAGATTGCATATTAAGTTGAATCAAATATATGTATCAAAAAATACATTAATCCCATGAGAAGTTTATCAAAGGAGATCACATATTGGTTGGGAAATGATTACGGTACATTTATCTAGATGCAACTGCGGTTAATAATTTATCGTTTACCGTTACGAATAAACTCGTAATGTTTGCACATCTATCCGCGGCGTTTCCACGCAGTCTGCAGCAACGATTTACATACACACAAGCACGAGGAGCCGAGAAACGGAGTGGTGCCCAATCGATCGATTCCTCCGTTCCTTGTTCGACTGAAAGCCACCATGAAGAACCGAGCCGAAGGCGGCTTTCTGGACCGACTGGTTCTGTTTCTCTCTCGCCGTCGATCGGCCACATTAATCATATCGCGAACGACGCCGCTCCTCTCTTTATTTATTCATCTCCCTTCTCCTTCACCCACGGCTTTTTCTTACCGGAGTATCATCTTCGTGCCTCAAACCGCTCAATATTCGTCGCTAGCCTGCGGTTCAGCGACTCTGACTCATCGTGGGTTCGTCGATATCGTACGACCATGTTGGGTGAAATGGTCGTTGCAATTTTCGGTGATTTTCATAAAAATATGATTCTCATAAAAATATGAGAAGAAAACATTGCACTCCCCATGTGTCACAGTTAGCGCTTCATCGAATTCTCGAGACCCATTACAGAGATTATTCTAACATCACGAAGCATTCAAACATATTCTGAAAAATCACATTTAGTCATCCTTTTGCAAATATCAAGTAAAACATTGCGAATCTGACGGCTGAAATTACGCTACACCCACGCTACAAAAATATACTACAAATTTACCATATTTCATGCATGCAAGTGACTTTCATAAAAAATTATGATACCATAAATTGGAATAAACGTACGGCTGAGTCACTTGGCTTTACTTACTGCGCATTTAGTCAAAGGTACATCCTACAGAAGTTATTTCAATTTATCGTCAAATATCCTCTCCTCTTCTCTTGATAATCTTAAATATAGTAATCACGTAATTTGAAATAAATGAATTACAGATGAAAATAGGGTAGCTGCTTAACGAAAAGAAGGAACCAAAAACGTTGAACTGTGCGTTAGTAAAAAAAAGAAAGTAGGCGTGATATTTATTAACCATCATGAGCGAAACTTAAACGATCTTCGTACGCGCAGATTACATGCTATTCGAGCCAACAGGCTGAAACGATTTTGGAAAGAAGACGATGTCGATCGAAGTGGAGAAAAGATTTTGTCGGCTACCCGGGAGGGACGGCAAAATTGATTTTCAGAAAATATTTCACGCCCGGGGGCGGACTCGGATCAGCCGCGGTATTATATTTTAAGATTGTTTCTTCCAGAGCCACCGGAGGATCAACGATAAATTGAAAGACTTACAGAGGGACGTCCGAAGCTGGTTGGAGAAATCGCGTCGCACATACGGAATAATCTTTATCGCTACGCACATTGGAAAAGCGATATTTTCGAGAGAGATGTAAGAAAATGTTTCCCGTTTAGAAAGTCCTGCGTAAATTATATTAGGAAGATTATGCTTGTTATTTCAGGCAACGTCTTGAGATTCTCTGTACAGGTATTTTGTATTGAGAAATAACAGTGCGACGCGATAGCGGACAAGCAAAATTCAGCCAGAAGTACCTCAAGATAAACGAGTATCCTCTCCGACCACCTTTTGTCCTTTTATTCTGACCGGCGCAGGAACGTGTATTTCAGCAAATACGTGCGATATCATTCTTTCGATTGAAGTTGAACTTCATTGGAAAACTTGTTCTCCGATTCAGAGAAACGAGGGTCCAATAAGAATACCATTATATACCCATAAACTGAGAACAAACGATGAAGAGGTCGTGGAAAAAACACAGGCAGCATTCTTTGGGAAAGACTGTTCTAAAACGAAAACGAAGAAAAAAAAACCAGGGACGCGCCCACGCTTCGGAGAACAACTTGATACAAGAGAGAGCCGTCTCGCTTACAATCTAGCCTTTATAGAATCCTCCGTTCCGAGCTAAGGAGAAGGTTGGAAGGACAGAGACAAAAGCGGAGGAGAACGAGAGACACAGGGATGACGGCGGAACAAGGGAAAAGAAGGGGCCAGGTAAAGGCGTGCACAATGGAGAACCGGAAACTCGAGCCGATGCACCGAGTGGCGAATCTTTGGCAACAACAAGCAGAGATCTTGAACAGCCTCAAAGGGGAGAAGAAGAGAAGCCGAAGGGGACCGGCAACGGGAGGCGAGAAGAAGGATTCAGGATGGAGAGAAGAAGGCGCAATCGACGTGCATGTCGAGATTTATTCGAGGTTGAGCGATAATACGTGGCGCACCGGGGTCTGCGATGTGAACGTACCCTTAACCGTGGAACCCCGAGGACCGCGCCCCTTGTATTAGGCAGATTTATTAACGCGGTATCGAGATGCTTCTTCGGTGTTTGAAACGAAATGCATGAATAATCTAAGCGTGGGATCTACAGGCGTGAATCTCTGGTTGTTCCACGCTGGTGTTAGGATTCGTCACAACGGCCTTGGGGAACACCAGTTGCATCTTTGTAGCAAGTTCCATCCCCCGCTGCCTACTGTGCTTATTCGCCACTTTTTTGTTTCCTCCTTTTTCTACGAGCGATACGTAATATCAACTAAGTTCTTGTTTCACCCTTCGCCTCTCATCGACGTTAGTCGCGTCCGAGGTAATTATTTCTATGGATCTCGTATCCGAAGGAACGAACAACCAGGGAACATTACACCGTCACGAACTGTCGAGCAAGTGATACATCGATATCTATAATAATTTTCTAAGATCACTGCGGCACGAAAACACGAGTGCGGAGGTGGAGCGAACAAGTTGTCCGCTTTTCGAAGTCACACAGGGAGAGAATTATAGATGTCCCGGGTCGATGCACTTCCGAGGCGTTTAATTATGATATACGATCGATTTTACCGCAACCATTCGTGCACCTCTTTCCATAAATCCCCGATTTTACACTGAAAATTTCTGACTCGCACGGATTTATTACCTGTACATACGTTATTTGCTATCAAACTCTCGGTAGAGAAGGTATCCTTTAATACCTTGCGTAAACTACGGGGCAATGGTGAGCTCTGTTCCTAATATCGGATGCATCGACCCACGCCCGTTAAATTGTTCTCCAAGCACAAATTTAGTTGTCCAAAGAATGGCAGTCGCCTGGGCGGTCGGGTAGATATTCGAAAGCAGATAAGCAGAACAAAATGCGGGGGATCGGGATTAAGATCAATCAGCGGTACGCGTTTAGGGGTACAAAATAAATCTTGAAGCGGGCGGCCAGTTTGAACCGACCGGG
This sequence comes from Holcopasites calliopsidis, assembly GCA_023838395.1. Taxonomy (NCBI): domain Eukaryota; kingdom Metazoa; phylum Arthropoda; class Insecta; order Hymenoptera; family Apidae; genus Holcopasites; species Holcopasites calliopsidis. Next base: position 3,758,146 of record JALHAQ010000003.1, read on the forward strand.
AACGTATGATCCGTGATTAATGTGACTCTTTTTATCGACGCGTCCATCGAACGGCATAATTATACATTCGAAAAGGAGGCTTTATCTGCAGCGCCGAGTCGTCACCGCGTTTTAAAAATGACTCCAAACAATGACGCGCCGATAACGAAGTGCAGTACCATCTCCGAGGAAGCGTCGATACATTCTGATTCGTCTTAACACCTCCGCACCATTAATCATTACACCCGTTCGTTCCTCGATTAACAAGCCATTTCCTTAACACGATTATTCACCGCGAGCCGCTAATAGGCAGGCGAGACGTTATTTCGTGAAATCGTTCCCTTCTAATGCGCGCAACCACTGCCTACCACCTACATATCTACGTACTCGTTTTCCTGTGAATGCGCCGCCGATGCAACGCGCGGCGCGGTCCGTCTTACCTATCAGGAAGCTCGTGTTGCTAACAGGTAACACGTGTAAGGCCCGGAATCGGATCAGCTTTCAGGCTTGGATAATAAGTGGCGCAGTGCACGCGTCACATTGGACTTTACCGCAAGAATTTCAGAGAACGGAAAACCGATACACTCTCCACCCTCGATCGGTCGCGTTCCGTTTCAATCGTACCGCTCGCTGTCGGAATTGGTTCCTTTACGTGGAACCTGACGGCCGACATAAATTTTCAACAGGCATCGAAAATGTTTCTCGGGACAGTCCAATTTCGCTGTCGATCGTTAAGGGTGGAACGTGTAACACGTGCAACTCGAAACACCTTCTGAATCCTCATTATCACTCTCTGTCAGTACCGCCCTTTTTCATGCAAACAAAAAATTATAAGACCTATTTCCAATGTAAAACAATCATTTGCACGTTTTCTTTGGTATTTTTCACCGTTCGTGAGATATTTCGAAAAAAGGACGTCGAGGTGAGGTGATTTCACTCCTTAAAATCGACAATAAGGTTGTATTACGGATGACTTATTTCATTTGTATGCAAACTTTCATGATTTGTCGAATTTTCAGGTTGCCCATCCTTACTTGTAACACCTACTATAATTAACAAAAATTTCTTCCTTTTCCCCGACCACCTCTAGAATTCCCTGGCATTCCCATTAGAAATGGAGGGCTCCTTGCTGCGACGGCAATTCATCTTCCAGAACGACCACGGACGATCGGTATACAGTCGAATTCGTTCTCTTATCGGCGAGATCACAGACGAAAGAGTAACATTCGTATGGACGTAGGAGATCGACCCTCTATTCCGAGTCGGTTAGCGGGCTTGGCGCGCGTGGCCAGGGCCCCTCTTATTACTACGACAGGCTGTCTCCCTGTCGTAAAACCCCGCTGTATGTAAGAGCCGCGTGTGCGCGATGAGAGTCGGTACGTTGATGCAGGAATCGTGGGTGTCGGTCCCACGCGTCTAGGTGGGGCCCACATACTCCCGGGCCTCACCGCTCGTGTTCACCGTCGTTTCATCTCCCTCCCTTTCGGCCTCCGTCTTTTTCCTTCGCCTTCTTTCCACGCCTGTTCCTTTATCGTGCCCTCTCGATCGCTCCTCAACAGGCGCCCTTCTCCCTCGGACCCTGGTCATTACATATATGGAAGGCGGTGGTAAAGTCTTCCAAACGCGATCCAAACGAGTCTTCGCGATGCATCGTGAGCTCATGAGAAAAACATCCTACTTCATCGTGCGTGCACCTCTGATCCATCTCGAGCTCCCGAGGCTGCACTTCCGAGGGTGGGAAAAATAACGAGTAGAACACTACCGGGAACTCGTTTTCCGTATAAAAATCCTCAGGCCTAGGTCTCGGGGAAACAGCAAAATGCGGGCTTCTTTTAAAAATAAACTATAGATACATTTCTTTTCAGTTAAAGAGTTCCTCAATATTCCATGAACGACGATGACTGATAATAGGGAGCGCGAATGAAATGCTGGGGTAGTTTTGAACGTGATGTCAAGGGTGCGAGGGGTAATCTACACTTACTGGATACTCGTGAGAAAAACTTCTAGCTCCCTGCGCGAGAAAGGACGCCGTATCGCGCGATCTGATGCTCGATCGTGAATACCCCTTTTAGAGGTATCGCGAGATCGAAATCGCGGGTCATCCAGCAGAGGATAATGGTTATTTTATGGTGCTCGCCGCGAACGTGACACGGTAACCTATTATATTTCTACCGAGGATCCTCCACGAGAGGACACGCGTAATGCAAATGTTAATTGCGCGCTCGCGCATAAAATATTGGATCGTAACTTCGAAAATGAATGCGTCTCTTAGATCGGAATGAAAGCATCATGCCCCATAAACGGGACAATGTTCAATTAAAGCAACCGCGATTGGACGACTTTACATTTAATCGTTCCACGATAAAACTGTCTCCTTTTCATACGTGCTTTGCACTCCGAGCAATTCCACTTCAGCAGCTTCGAGCCTCGGGCAAGAATAGAATTCAATTAATCAATGCCGACAATGTATCCAGGTCAAGAAAGGAACAGAAGTTGATCCCAGCCTGATATAGAGAGATACGATGTAGGCGAATAGTTTCACTTGTGCCTTTTAAACCTTACCTTCTATACGCTGGAATCACGACTCCGTAAATATGTTACAGCCTACACCACCCTCGCAGCTCGACCGAAACTTGTTTCGACGAAACCTAAACTCAATAACGTCGAGGCAAATTTTTCGAGCAGCCCGTTAGAGAAAAAAAGAAGGACAGCTGTCCTACGTTGGCGACAGCACGCGTTATCGACAAGCTTCCCCAGTTGGGTCTTTTTCGTAAAAGGGACTTCGGCTGTCGGGCTGCGGCCTGCATAAGCATATGCAGATTGCCGGGTGGCAGCGTGTGTCCCCGAACTTCGCGTGCAAGATTATACACTTGCGGACGAGATTCCAGGGTGTAAAAAAGAAATGAGAAGCGAGAAGGAGAGATCGTGGTGGATTCTGATGGTGGCGGAGTGCAGCCAATATTAATAACGCGACATGTGTATCGGCTCTCTGCGAGTTCGATGCTACCGCGGAACCCTTCTTCTCCCACCGCATCTAACCCAAGGTATACCCAACGTTTTATGCGTCTCGTTGTCTCACGCGTGTGGGAAGCGAACGAACGGTATTCTTATCGTAGGTTCCGATACTTTTACAAGATCTCCTCTAATCGCTAAACTTAATCACCGGTCGATGCCTCTCCAAGGCACCACTTACACAGGTTTATCCTTTACGCATTGCTGCGTGTGTTCCCTACCCGAACGTCCAGCGTTTTCGTGTACAAAGAAAACACGGGGTAAGAGAGGATCGTTTATAATTGTATGCAAGTGAAACTACACAAGAGGGAGAAAAATAAAAGCGACGAGAATGAGCGCGAGCCGTCGATGGAATGATCCTTAGAAGCGCGGCATAAGCGCTGCAGCTTTTATTATTGATAGTTACACGACCGCGAGGCCAGCGGGGCATGTACGAAATTAATTTCATACACGAAGTGAGTCCCAATGTATCCGACGTGGATAGTGCATAAATCAGCGATCGAATGCATTAGCCTGCAAAGGACCACGCGATTATAGCGTTTAAAAGCGCGTGCTTTTGGCGCTCGCGCGGGAACCCGCGCCCCGTGGGAAGAACAGAGATCGGTCCGCTGTGCTCGTGGTCATGAAGAGGGACAGGACGGTCCTTCGCGGCCCATTCGCGCCCACGCACGCGAATTAAAGAACCTCGGATAAGGTAAGAAGCGAAAAGGACGAAGGGAAAAAGAGACGAGAGAGACGGGGTAAGAAAGGTTGCGGAAAAAACGTGGCGTGGACCACCGCCGGCAAAACTGAAAACCATGGAAACGTGTGGGACGTGGAATTCACGTTCGCCCGAATCGCCTCCATGCGAATCGACCGCTTCGAGAACATCCTGGCGCCACTTCGACATTTTTACCAGTCAAACTTTTTTCTTCCATTCCTTTTTTTTTTCTCTTGGTTCCCCTCCATGCCTTTTTGCAAGCGTATCTCGTTAATTTCACCTGTATACACAGGATACGCGCGTGTAATTGATACGACGCGTGACGGTGTCTTCGTATCGCGTGAGGCACGATGTAAACGTCGATAGAAAAGCCAATAAAGGTAATCGACAAATATATATTGGGCGTGTGTATGCAAATATAATACAACCGTGCAGACCGCGATACGTGGCCAACACTTGAATAATCCAGCGGGACAGGCTGTTGCCCGCGGCTGCGATATTTCCGCGGAGATCCCTTCACGTGAAACGCCTACCTTTTGACATTTTATAATTCTATGCTAATTAAATCCTCGAACATCATCCTCCTCCAGGATCGCAAAGCGCTCTCCGGCTCTCGCGATCTGCTGGCCGTTCCCCGGTTACCTCGAATTCGGGACAAGCCTATTATTCTTGCAAAATGTGTTACCATTTGCCAAAAGGCACTATGCCCTCGTCCTTTCCTGGAATTCGGTTATAATAAAAAAAAAATATCGAGATCGTACTGCTTTATACTCGCGAATCACAATCAGACGATCCTCCGTTCCGGTTCTAAAAAGAACTATTCGCGGCTCTCCACTGAGAAACAGCGGCTGGATCTTTATCGAATCACATTTTTACGAGGCGCATGGCGAAACAAGGACTTGGAACGGAGTACGTAAGGATCGTCCACTGATCTCGACTCGATTTCACGGGGCGTAAAACTATCCCTGGAAACGATTTCCTTTTCCGTGCTTCAAAGAGAACCCGACATTGTTATCGCGAGAAATATGCCTGATGAAATGATAACAGTTTTTATTTTGGAGATCATCGGACTCGCGCGTACACGCGTGGACAGAGCGAGGGGAAAAAATGAAGAAAGTTTTAATAATGCCTGTCAATTTTAGCGGTTCGTTATAAGAAGGGTTTCTTGGGGCGAGTCAAACGATGCGTCTCGGAGGAAACTCTTGCAAGGAATGGCCGCGCGTGTAGAACCTTCCCCTCGCCAATTACACCGTGACTAATGCCTCATAGCCGCGGGCTACTTTTCGAAATTCATCAAAATAAAATCAGTAGACCACCGAGAAGATAATTCATTTCTCGCGAATCTTCTGGACCCGAGCGTTCTAGGGGCTGGCATTTTCTTTTTCACACCACCGAGATCGCGTAGCGAGGTAAAAATTACTGCGCACACCTGTACACCCGGCGAATTAGCATATCTTTGTGTTAAAAGGAAAAAGAAACACGAGGATCGAACAAGTACGTGTGACCAACCCTACTTTCTCGGCCTTATATGAAATTCGAAAACGCAGAAAGCAGACCACTGCTGCCGGTGCCGGAGAGAAATATACGAGAGAACATTTTTACTCGGGCGACGCGTTTCGTTCTTCTGCCTTACTCTTTTTTTCTTTTTCGTTGATGTTTTCCCTGGTTTCTTTCTTCTTCTCTCTTTAGTTCGCCCTACAAGTTTAATTCGTCCCATGAAACCCGACTGCCGTTGAATTTAACTCAAAGATTAATCAAGCTTATTAAATTAACTGCCAATTAGGAGGCCTCGTGGACATTCTCATGCACGAACCAGATTCGCAACCGGGATATGTCCGTAATAAAACAAAGATTCGATGTCCGTATCATAAGCGTTTACGGCTTATAAGCGAAAAAGCGAAAAGGGAAATGCCGATAATCCAACGAAACAGAGATCGAAGTTCTGATTTGGAAAAATGGAAATTCGCGAAAGCCTGCAGCGTTGTTGTCCTGCAAAATATTTCAATGCCAAGCCCTGTGGTGCCGCATAAACATTCTTGGAGACAGAAATAGAAATACAAAGAATAATGGGTTAGACCAAGTTTTTGTCCCCGGTTGAACAAATTGTTCTGTCCGCGCACTGAATGGCTACGAGCGTCCGAGCTAGCCGGAAATAAGAACCGGCGATAAATTATGCGGATATATAACGGCCATGATCTTACAATGCGCGTCACTCAAAGGATACCGGGATGACATTAATGAAATAATAACGAAGCGGTCTCGCTCGTTTTTCACGCGCGCTCTCTCAGCGTGACCCGCGCCGTGCCGCACGAACAATAACTTTCTTGCTAATTATGAAATAGTGATACGAGCGCGGTGTGCATATAAACATCGTAACCCTCCGAAAAACACGAAGCCAATTATCTGCCGCCCGGTGAGAACGAACGTACGTACGCCCTCTCATAAAGTGGTCGCCGCTGCGCTTTCGCGCAACGAACAATGAGCAAAAATCAACAATGGTCCGCGGGCTGCAGGCACAGTTGAAACAATGCGCTATCCGATACGCTATTAAAATGTTCTATAACCATGCACAAGGATTTTCGTTTTTCGTTAACCGATCGTTTCCCCCCCTGCTTCAGTAAGGCAGATTTTGTGCTACTCGCGCGGATTACCGTGATTATCTATCAAAGTCATAAAATTAGCTCTCACAGAGAGGAGAAATAATTTGTAGATATCCTTTGGATTAAACCTCCAAATGCAATTTTGCAGGCTTTTTTATCGAATGCACGAATTTGGTAATTACAGGATTTCCCAATGACGATAAATAACATAAGTAGGTACTTAAAACGGCGGGTACATCGCATTGTAAACTAATTAACTGATAACGGCGGTACCGTTCGACTGCATTACGGAAATCCTGGAAAATCGAGTAGCAAAAAAAAAATGTCACGGAAGACGTTGGAAATTAAATGCTCGCCATAACGAGCACGAACGAGACGGCATTCCTTTAAAGAAGACGACGTCTGTTCACGGTGAGCGCGGGCAATTTTCGTGCTGGTGCTTTACTTCCATGGAAATATACACAATCGTTTTGGCGGCTCGCAGCGACGGGGCCCGCAATTTCAGCACCGGGGCCATTAACATTGTTACGCGGGTGGCGGCGTTGTCCGCCACGAGAAGCATAAGATCGCTTGACTTTAATTTTAATTTAAAATCGTTGCATCCGATGAAGAGGACCACCTACGATCAGCGAAGAGGGCTGTCTCACTTCGCGGGAAGGGAGTTCGCCGCTGAGCTCGCCGGACTACTATAGCAGTTCACTCGGATTTCGTTTGAACACGACCAACGGCTTAGAGTTCAATTCGAGTAGATCAATGGATCGAAGTAAACGAAAACAGCCGGGCCACGAGCGACGCCGTCTGGCGATGGCACTGACCCTTCGTCAAATCGTAGGTACGGCTCGAATCTGGGACCCTTGAGAAACAAAGTTAGGCGTTGCAGTTCGTCTCAGAGGATCAGTTGAAGATCGAAGAGTGACGTGAATTGGTTGGGATTTCAAGCAGGTGTTAAATCAATTTTTGTGGACATTCAAATGTTGCATTGAACTGTGATAAGAGTTGTTCGATGCTCAAGAGCGATCAGAAGCCATCGATACCAACGCCACGAGCCACGGTTCTCCAGGTAGCGGCGCAGCCGAGTCGGAGGCGGATGGTCATTGTTAAGACCTCCCACTGGGACCGCGACTCCTTGTCATCGCTCACATCGTCTGCGGTGAAGAAACAGTCGCAACACGGCGCAACGCGAGCGACGAGGAAATGCATAATTACTTTGCCGTATATGCGATTGCGCGCCTTACGGTGGTTGATTCACGACTGTAAGGCTATACATATAGACACCCGTTTTAAGTAATCATCTGAGTGATCTCGTCACGATCTGGCTAAAGCGGGATCGAGCAGAACAATTAACCACGAGCCCGGTACATCCACGAGACGCGTTGGGCGCGGCTTTAAGAAGCATTTTGGTCGTTTTCCTACTCCGCTCTAAAATATATTATCACTTGTTAATATACCAAAGGAATGGAGACAAATACGGAGTAGCGGTACTAATGCGGTGTACAAAGATTTATCGTCTTACACGCGCCTCGATTTATCAAGAACCGTACAACGGCTGCTTCCACATACAAGCGCAGCGGCCAGTCATGTGAACGAAGAAATATGATCGGCTTCGCGGAGCCACATACGTTTCGTAAATCTTGTCGATTCGTTAAGTTAAGCCTGTTGTATTATAACCGAGAGGTGAGCGATAAACGTCGTGCTAAGCGTGCCACCAAGTCGGTGGACGCATACACCCCGCGTAAGGATTAGAAGCTCACTCCCTTGTCCATTTATTTCCCCAGCGTCCTAGACGTTCATCGAAAAAAGTCAATCGGTGTAACTTCGACGAGGCAACGCCGTAGGCCACGCGATAATGACGATAATAAGCACAATTTATGAAGCAGTTACGAAAGATTTTCGTAAGTCACCGTATCAACGCGCGGCTTTAATTCCCAGCGCATTCTATTCCGTCCCATTGTACGTTCGGAGCAACGAGAAGATTCCCAGAATACCACCGCCGGTGTATCACCCTTCCGTTGCTCAGACACCGTAGGCACCGGTACCCACGATTCATCGTTGGATATAAATCGACATCCGCGCAGGGCGGCGTGTCGCGCGTGGACGCGCTGCATCGCCGCCTACTGCAGTTGCATACATAGCCGAAGCGGGCGAACGCCGTGTGCGGCCTCCCGGCGTCGGAGCATCGACAATTTGCGCGAATCCCGCCGCCGTGTTGATCAACCTTCACGCCAGCAGCTTTTAAATTGCAATTCTCCACGCATAATTCCGTGCGCGACGTCTGCAAACGCGAACACTCCCCCGTTCGATAAACTCGAACCGTAGGGTCATCGATGGTGATCGTTGTGCCAACGTGTATTACATAGAGATAGCGCATAATCATATGGAAGGCAGCAAGTGTGTACCGCAAAGTGAAGGTAGATACTTTTACCATTTAAGAAATCTTTGACACCTTCCTTTGTCGAATGAATCCGAACGAAATGGCACGCGGTCCCTTTTTCGTCTATCTTCACCAGTTCCTTGCTCCCTTGCAACAGTGGCTACTATTTAATAAAATCCAAACCGCCTCTATCGCAGTAAAATGCGCACCTGCCGGGACCCAGCCTCCGTTTCGCCTATCTTCCCACGTCAATTTCTTATTTTCTACGCGATCGTGAGCCCCTTTTATCGCAAGGCAGCTCTATAAAGTAGATCGCAGGCGGATCGTCGAGACACCTGGACCGGCATCCCCCAAGATTCAACTTCGAGCGGATTTATTTTATCGTCGATAGGAACACGCGCGCGTATCATCTTGATGGGGCACCATCAGTGAAACCTCGCCTGGTTTCGCCACGAGAACAAACTCCCCTCCAACGATGGCTCACTCCACCCCCACGTTCGCGCGCCACTTTCGAAGCGGAGGGAAGCGGATTTTGCCCACGTGCAGCGTCGTCCACCCACGGGGGCCGATACAATGAGAACCGGGATTTATGCCGCGACTCGTGCTAATATAAAGGCCAATTTATTTTGTACGCGAAAGAGGGGGAGAGAGGCGAAGATGCTCCACCCCGCTTTCAGTGTCGCGCCCTTCGTTTTTCTACCGATCGTGGCACCGGCTCGCAACACGGCAGCGAAATTTATACATGGTAACTTTGTCCAATGAGTGAATTTATCACGGAAACAACGCCGGAGCGTGAGTAGGCTAATACGCAATCCCTTCTGTTCACCCTGGCAAGTTGGGGCCTAGAAATTGGATGCAACGATTTTCCTAAACTTACTGCGACGTTTCTTGCACTCTGCATTTCGAATCATTTTAATAATGATTCTGCTTCCATAATGGCAATTATTTCAATTTCCAAGAACACATATGTACATATAGCAGCCTTTAAGCGAAACACAAAAGAAAATCAACAAAGGTAAAAGCAATTTCAAATCCCAGATAATAATTCTTATAGAAAATATGCTGTGATATTTCCCTCAAATTTACCTAAACGAAGGGGCTCGACACATTAAAATGACAAATGGCAATCTATTACATAATTGTGGACGAACCATAGAGGGAAACGCGAGCACGGGCGACGGCCACCAACAAGGACGGACCCGAGAGAATGGAATTCTCGGGCCAAGGGACGATAAAGGAGTTTGAATAGAAATCGTAAAGAATTCCGAAGCGCGGTGGGTCCCCGGGCAACGAATACGTAGGGGCCGTTTCCGCTCTTACCTACGGTCCCCATTCAATCGCAGTCAGGTTCCAAGGGTGCCTGGGCAATTTATTTCCAACGCATCGGGATCCAAGCATAACGACCGCAGTATTTGGTTAATATGATTTCCCCGAGTGGTAGTTAAATCTAAACGGGGGTCTTCACTGTTGCGCTTACGAGTGTTATGTAAATATGAATTCCAATGGGAGGCAGGGAGAGACCATCGAATATCACCAATAATATGACTAACTACGAACGAAATCTAGTGGTTTTCTGTTTTTCGGGAGGAAACTGGTTATCCGGGACCCGCGGGAGATGCTTTGGAAAAGATAAACGGTACAGGTAAATCGTAAAATGTTCTTCGCGTGAGATTTCAAGCAGATTATTGTTTCTACAAGTCGCAGAATTAACAGGGGGAATACATCTATTCAGATTACGTAAAATTAATAGATATCAGGAGATATAATGAAGATGTATAGTGTGATGTACGCACATGAATCAAATGCAATGACTGTTAGTGTGAGCCTGGAATTTCATAGGTACGCCAATATTTTTGGAAACCTGGTCTCGTACAATAGCAATTTGATCCCCGTATGGCTGTACGCCGATACAAAGGACCCTGAAACCCGCGGATCACGAAAGGGTGAACTCAGCAATCTCTGTACATGGATAAAACGAACTGATGGTCGGCTGGGATGGACTTAGCTATGATGGATTCAGCTGAGATAAATCAATTTTGGACCCATAGAAGTGCACTGATACAATAAATGAAGGAAATTCAATTTCTTAAAGTACCGGCATCATCGAAATTTGAATACGCCCTTCAGCTCGGTCGGGCTGAGTCTAACTAAACGAGTGGTCATCCTCTGCCTAACTAACGACCCGCGTACTTTAAACTGTAACTCGTTCCGAACGTGTCGGCTGGTCCCTACGTGGGCCTCGAAACAATGCGCCTGATGGACAATACTTATTAGTTTCGGAGGTGGGCGAGCGTGCTCTTCCTCTTTCTCAACGTCGTTGTACCCCATTGTACATGTTGGAGGTATGAAGCGAGGCAGGCGAAACGCCTACAAGTCTGACAAGGTGCCAGCACATCACTCCTGAAGTACACGAAACCGTCTGGAAGGCGAACAGCTCCCCCCCGAATAAAAATCCCACATCGGATTTCCCGACTCACCGCGATAATTCCGTACCCCTACTTTACATCGAGCTTACCACCGACACATTTGTACGGTCCAATGTTTCCACTGCCTCCGGACGTTCTTCGAGCGGTTCGCAGCCGACTACCGCGTCAAGAAATTGCTCATTTAATAAATCCACGACCTAGCGCAGACTTTTTTCCTACGTAGCCGACGGTGTATCATTAAGAAAATCGTTCATCCTTGAACGGCGACTTATTGATAACCCTAATTTTATCATTAACGGTGCTTAAGATTCATAGCGACGCTGTCGTGTCGGCGAGACAATAAGAGAGCGTGCATACCCACCCGCCGCACGAACGTGAACGCGAAGGATTAGCCGGGGCGCAACAAAGTCGATACCGCCGATCAATAAATCAGAACTCGCGACCGGTTCGAGAGCGGTATTAAGCCCCCTATCGCATTACGCGGAAAATAGGCCGTCCCGACGAATATTTGGACCGCGACCAGTCGGACCAGTCCCCGGTGGGGTCTTGCTAAGGACGCGTCCGTGGTACACCGAATCATGAATAAATTTTAACGAGATTGCACAGACAAGAAGGAGAGAAGGGAAGAAAGAACGAGGGCACGACGACCCGGCCACTAGCTGTACCTTGTGGAAGAAGAAGAAGATAAATCAAGCTGCCTAATCAGACCGCTTCATCGAGCTCACTTTTTGAGAAGTTATAAAGGAAGCCGGAGCGCAGGGATGGGAGAGCCGATAATACGGCTTGGCAAAAGAAAACAAAAATCACCGAGCTAAAATTGAATAATGGTAGTTACGGGGTTTTTCTTGGCCAACGGAGGTAGGAGCTCGTAACGCGGTCGCATAACGATCGAACGCGGTAACGTTACGAAGACAGACAGATTCCCGATAAAATCGTGTCCACGGAAATTCGTATAAAATTATCTTCGACCAGCCGACGATAGACTCGGCCTACCTGTGTGGTCTAACGCGGCGAACAAGATAACCGGGGCTACCTAATCGGTACATTTCGTGGACATTCGAGCCAATTTCAGCTACCAAGTCGCGCGACCAACCCTAATGAATAGCGTTTAATTAAAGCCTATAAATCCGCGCCTTGCCGGTCGTGTCCTGTCTGAACACACGATTCCACGCTGAAGTAAAAAGCAAAAACAGAAACTTGAGAACGATCGAAAAACTGTCGCGAAGCGGCCGGCAAGATTTTCGACCATGCAATAAAATTTCAGGAATGCGTCGCGCTCGTTTAGGGACACCGAATCCGGCTACACGGTAACTTAGAACTCTGTTAATGCGCTCGTATTCTTGTAAATGGCATAGTCTTCAATTAATTCGAGGCATCGCTCGAGTTAAAAAAAGGGAACAATGAAACCAGAGGTAATCGCGGCGCATGTGTTTAATAGCTGCGGATACTTGAAAGAGAGACGGTGGGAACGTTTCACCGGATAACGCGCGAAAATATATCTTTGGAACTCGAAACGCTGTTACGTTCGCGGGAATGTTTAGAACTGAATCGGCGTTACAATTTATAACGGACACACCGCCATTAATTACTTCCATCATCTTATCGGCAATTTATTTGATAATCTTCTACAAGCGAATGCACTTAATGAGTCGAGGTGTTTGAACAGTTTTCAACGCGCCGGAAAACCGGATAGGGCAACTCCAGAACACCTCGCCCAGTCGTAAAATCCTACACAAAGTCCTGGGGCACGGACGTGGCGAGGTAGTGATGGACGTTCGATTCTCAGCTTCAGGACTGTCGAGGTTCAAAACACGTTGAATAGGATTTGATACCCTACAAGTCGTGGAAGCCTTGATAAGGATTCGGATCGTAACGGACGCTACGCACGGTGGATGCTGCACGGAAATAAAGGCCCTCGAACTCGTACGAGATCGCGCGACATCTCGGAACATTTATGCAAATGTAAGAACGCTCGCCACACGATTTAACCGGGTAGTTATCGTGCGATACTTTACTAGCGTACAGGGTGCTCCGGTAAAGCAAAGGAAACGGTCGCTATGTCTTCTCGTAAGGCTGTATCCAGCGAACGACTTTTAATTGCAACCGCCGTACGCCAACAGATAACGCAGGCGTGTTCCTTTCCGACTATTTTCCTTCGTTTTCCCCCGGCCAAGAATTAAGTATTAAGTCCGTGGCGCGTTACTCGCAATCGCGCGACGATGTAACGTTAACTAACCCCGCTCGCGTTACTCGTACGCAAGTTTGGAGCCACGCTCCGCTTTCGCCAAGATTCAAGTTATAGATTTGTAACGCGCGATATGCAAGCACGTTCGTCCGCTGATAACGTTATTCTCATACCCGTTACACGCGATTCCTATGCATATGCTGTTCCTTGAATAGTGTTTCTCTACATTGGCGAGACCATTTACTTATACTCCCTTACTGATAAGACAGCTAATAGCACTAATGAAAGGGAAATAATGCGGAACACTTCAACACAGAAAAACTTAGAAAAATGTTTAATAGATTGTGTGAAAAATATCGCTTGATTCTCTTCAATTAAATATCCAGAAACTTAACATATCGCATTAGATAAATTGTAATAATTTAACGCAGTATGTACAGTTAATAGTTACCTTAGTTAGCGATCAATTTTTTTCTTTTTATAACGTAGCTTCACACATCCTACAATGATGGGAAACAAGCTGATAATGCATACGAATTATCGTTCGATACATAACTCACCATTTGTACGGTCAAGAGTTCGAGCAAAGGTGTGGGGAAAAAAGTGTCGGGGGGTCTCATGTGATTTTTTTAACACGGGAAGCGTACATCGGATGAACCCTCGGTCACCTACGCAGGTAGCTGCACCCTGTAACTCGTTGTAACTCGGCGAAAACAGGACTCTCACTCTGGACCGTGATTCGCCACTCTCGTCGAGTGACTTTCCGTTTATGAGCCAACGGTCGTCCCGGTCTTCCAACCACGCTCCATTAAACGTTCTCACAGGGGAATCGTTTGTGATCCATGAGAGTGTTCCGTGTAACGACGGTACTTAACTGTGCCGCGGCCTACCGCGACACGAATAGAAACAGTTTTCTTCCTGGGCGGACTATTTCCGGCACGGGAGAGGAGTTCCGTTTCAACGGCGAACTAGATGCAAGCTGTTGCATCTACGAGCGCTGCAGTTGAACGAGCGACGAGCGAGAAACCAGCGCCTAGCTCATAAAAAGAGAAGAAAACGGAAGAGCTCCCAGGGGATCTTCCGGATGACACGCGAGAGAGACTACTACCAACGGCGAGACGAACGCGCGTTAGAAAGCGAGGAAATAGAACGATGTTATTCTAACCCAGAATGATTATGCGAGGAAAGAATGATGAGAACAAATCAATCTTGGCCCTTGTCCCGATTTCTTTGTCTCTCCTCCGCTGATGTTAAAACAGTTCTTAAAATATAAGGCGGGTGAGAGTATGCGAAATATTCTCCGGGGGAATAAAAAATGATAATGCACGGCAGGGCACACGTATCCGGTATGTCACTGGCCGGGACGGCTTGCAAACGAGTCGTGGAGAATCGATTCGACGCGTTCTCCGAGAGGGTTGAATGAAGAAACGCGAAGAAAAGGGAACGGTAAAACGACCCCACCCTTTTTGCGGCCTAGGGGCTCCGTTGGTCCTTTTTTCCTATCCGAGAAGCCACTGTGAATAATTGGAACCGCACCCACGAAATCGCGGTTCGTGTTCGGTCCACGTGATTCAGCCTCGATTTCTCTTTCTTGCCTTCCCCACTCTATTCCGTTTCTCGTTCCCGATAACACGAAATTGCACCTTGAAACAATGCGTACATGTGCAACCTTCGACGAAGTAGAAACCCTCTGTAAAACAGGCATGAGAATCGCTTTTTCGTCTTACAATTAAAGAAGGAACTCATGGGTGGTCCGTGAGACTTGAAAGGGGGTACGCGAAGAGCACGCTCTTTGCTCTCGATTACGCTGGCACTCGATCAAAGGGACACCGCGTTCAATAAAAATCAAGGGATTACTATTACAGCCTCAGCTAGAAATAAAATCAATGAACGGTCGCGTTTGTTAGTTGTCCAAGTAGGGTCCTCTCGGTCCCCGTGTGATTCGACTAATAAGAGGCCAATTCGTCTATCTCGCGCATACCAGCGGCAACGATAATACGGCATATGTACCCGATAAACTTCCTCCGGTAGCCTGTTAAAACTTTTTTCAAACGCGTCGCCTGAATTCATGGACGAGTCAAGTGCTACCGCCAGAACGAAATAGCGATAAAAATGACGGCACTTAAAAAACTGAGAATATCTCACTCTCTCGGCGCATGAGTCGAGAAATAGAGCGCTTGCTCATTTATCACTGTCGTGTAGTAAAAAAAACATTTGCCAACCGTGACATATCATTTTACAATGTAACTCCAATAATATAACCTTTTTCTATAGGATCCAAACTTTCATTTCTATCTCATCACTTTAAGGATAAAATGGCTTCGAGCGTGTCCGTATGCCCGAAAAGCCCGTCGAGTTGCGTGGTAATGGAGAAATCAAATTCTGGTACCGTATGTGACTGTATAAAGAACACGGTGTGCTGTGATGAATCAGAGAAATCAGACGTGCGCTTCGTGGATTCGGAACAATTGTGCATCAGGTGGAATTATTAAAATTACTTAATTCGCAAAGAAGTACTCCTTTTCATTAATATATACTTTTATAGCGAAGAGAATATTTCCGCTTGTTGCGAGGAACAATCAGTGTGCAGTAATGTAGTGGACGGATGCAGTTATTGCTCCGATGAGTCCGAACGGGAACGGTATTCGATGTAACGACCACAACCGATACATGAAAGTCTAAAGAAATTCATGCTCCTAATATTTCCCCAAAAGCTGTGAATCAGAAGAATGCCCATTCACGTATCCCTGCCAGCCACTCTCGATGTGCTACGACATGACAGAGGAATCGGACCCCGTGATCGAAGAGCTGTTGAAACAGCTTCCCAGGTAATACCTTCATCGCGATAAAACTTTCGTCTACGATTGATAAAAGCATAGACGAGCAAAAAGTCTGCGACGATAACGGTGCGCAGAAAGCGATACACGGACGAGGCATTGGGACACTGGGAAATGATGCTGCATTGCGAAAGGGTTGCGTTTCCAAAGGTGGCGTCGAATTTGCCACTGCCCTCGAGGGAGGTATGTATATATCAGCGAAGGAAAGCCGGCGAATTCGAAAGCCGAAAACTCAATTAACCCGAACGGCTAGAACTCAATTACGAATGTCGGTCGGCGGGAACGTGCGGTGGCTGGTAATTAAAAAGTTATTATGCCCAGGCCCGTTTCTACTGGCGCTTGTACTCAATCGCGGCGAAAAACTCGTCGTTTTACCAGAAACAGCTGAACAGCGCTCTGCGCGTTACGTTGACCAAGTAAGAGTCTAAACGTTTCCCTGTTTTTTCTTTATTGCTTTGTTCTACCTAATAATAGTGAGACTATCATTATATTTGAAAGAGAGATCGACGAACGACAACGACGACTCTCTATCATTGAAAATACAATTGTTTCGTGATCTGTACAAAGTACGATCATAATTTGAGTACAAATAGAATTAGAGGATATTCTCTGGTTTTCTCTTTACGTTTATAGACTAACACACATTCCAAACTGGAAGAAAGGCTTTAGCCTTTGGGAACAATTGATACGTTTAAAGACATTCGATCGAGTTGGTCGAAAGAACGTAATAAGCCATTTGGAGCGTATTATCCGGTAAGCGAATATAAGCATGAATAGCAAAGAGTGAAATTTATAGGCACTTTGCAGAAAAGTGTCCATCATAGTGCAGTAAAGTAATTCCATAGAGTCGCTAGATCAGGAAGTATGCATGAAATTTCAAGCCTTTTTCAATTGTGTCAGCTGTACGCGTATGCTTAGAATCGTAAGACGTGATAAAATAGATAATACCTATTCGAAAAGAGTAAGACTTACTCGATACGTATGTCGTACATTGTAGTAAACAGACTAGACTAGAATCTATTTGTCTGGAAGGTTTGTCATTAACGCCAGACGAAGGTCTACGACTTCTATCGGCATTGTACAAGTCTCGTAAAACAATGAGAAACGTGTATTGTTGGCGAGCATTCGAGAAAATGGTAGGCCTCGCAGTGGATGGTCGCGGTACAATCGACGAATCAAGATTTTATGCGGAGAAAAGAATCAACGAATGCGACTGGTTTCGCGCGATCGGCTGTTTAGAGTTTCTCACCACCTTGTCTGTGAACTACGCGTATATTGCTACACCCACGGGGGATCTGCTTGTCAATTTGGCCAAGTAAATCAATTATTTCATCTTTACGACTTTTTTTGTCGCTTGAACATGATTTACTTTCTTTTTCATTCATTTACGAATAAATTCGCAGATGATTTAATCGCCACATGGTGGTAAAAATACGAAATTTAATATAAAGATAAAAATATATAATAAATATTGCAAAAATTGAACATAATATAATACAGAAAGTACTAATGTTAAAAGATGTTCATGGCAATGAGCAACTTTAAATTTGTGAACTAATAGAATATTCCAAGAAAGATGCATGTGCTACTTTAGTAATTATCGCGTGTACATATAGTTGGTCACAAAAGTATTCGATCATATTAGATATTTAATGAAACTTATGCGAAACAAGATAACAATAAAAACGAGAAGAAATTACACTCCATTTTCAACACCGATAAGAGGGGTACAATCCTAATACAATTATGAAACGTTATTTTTATAACTGTATTATAAAATAAATAAGTAAAGTTCCTCATTGCATGACCAACTGTGTCTATAACTACGACATGCAAAAACATGCATATAATTCAAACTATACTCACCTTGCTGCTGTAGAAAGCTTGGATCACATTGGCACTGGTTACAATTATTATGCTTGGAAGAAGAAATCGTACAAAGGACCGACCATGGATTTAATGTCGACAAAGCCATTATACCGGAACACGCTTGGGACACTGTACACTTTTGGGCTCCGGTGCTGAAAGTACAATATGCTATTAGTATGAAAAGAAAATCCAAAATAACGAATAACATATTTCAAATCCAATGTAGATTCAAAAGAATGAATACATTTTCAGTTGGGATACCACAGTATGATATTCACAAGAAGCTTTTTACGAAAAGCATTCCGTTACATACCCTCGCACTATCGACGAGCATCGATCTGAGATTTCGCCAGCCATGGTATCTTGATTGCACGATTAAAACGCTATGTTCGTGGTACTCGGATACTTTAGGTAATGTACAGAATGGAAATACTTGTATCTAGAGTAACTAAGTCTTTTTGCCCTGTTTTTACACCCTTTTATCGCCAAAATTTGTATTTTAATTCGCAAATCCCGACTAGAATTCAAACGCGAACTGCCCCCGTGAGCAGTCTATGAACGATTGTCGGTACTAACTCTTTTTATCGATAATCGGTACTTCGATATACGATATTTCGATTATCGAATTCTACTATGTATTTGAATTTGAATTTTTCGTATTTCACAAAGTATTATTCTTTTCGATCAAAGTTACTTTATGTAACCCAAGTAATGTACTTTAATCAGCTTTCCTTTTAGGAGTAGATGTGCCAGTTAATTATTTTTAATATTCTGCAGTATACTTATGCTTACAATTGTGGCACAATCGACAAAGTTTGGACGAACAATTAAGGGTGTTGTTCATGTACTTGCCATCCCTTCGAGCTTTCGAATTTGTCGGCGAAATACGAGCGGTGAAAACTCTTTGCGCAATGTGCTGTCAGATACGATCCGGCCGATGTGGTAATTATTTAGTATACGAGATCAATTGTTATGTATCGATTACTATGGGCGTTGATATCTTTTTCCAGGTGTCTACCGGGTCCATATGCAACTCCAAGATGTGGTACACGAAGGTTTTGATAAGGAAAAATGGGTGAAGTGCGTGAAGTGTTTAATGATTTGTTTCAAATGTGATTTCGACAGAATGGGCGTTAAATTTGACGTAGATTTTTATTGCTGTTGATAGAAATTCTTATACCACTAAGAGCTTGCAAAAGTCTAAATTTATTTTCATTAACAACATACATTGCAAATAATCATTACTTGTGCGACGTAGCATAATGGTAAATGCTTGGAAATGCACGTTACATAAATACAAAATAAAAATTGCTATTGTAGCAATCCATTTATACTTAGAAAATGCAAATAAGTTACATATTTAAATTATTAAATGTATTACTACGCTTCTGTAAATTCTTGCTGTTCAAATTTAGGATACTTCTCTTCAACCTCTGACCATGTAAGCTTGCCATTAGCTAAATCCCTTACCACGCCCGGAATTTCATCCAGCTGTAAGAAAAAATAAGTTGATCTTATTTCAATTTGTTCCTCTAAAATTTCACAGTCCAGTATAGAAATGTTACTGTTCAAGACGATTACTAACGCTAATCCTGACTTGTCCCATGCTGTCTCGTTCACGGAGGGTAGCGGTATGAGGTGCTCTCAAGGTATCAAAATCTATCGTGATACCAAATGGTATCGCAATCTCGTCCGTCCGTGCATATCTCCGGCCAATACTACCAGAAGAATCATCCACCTTATGCGAAACATCTACCTTCGTGAGATTCTGAGCTGCAAATGGTGAGCATAGATTAAATAAGTATTTTGAGAATCTTCTCAATCTAATCTTAATTTATAAATAGAGTATATACGTACACAATTGTTTAACGAATGGTACAAATTCATCGTTACCGCTGAGCGGTAACACTGAACATTTTAAGGGTGCCACAACAGGTGGCAAACTGAAATAAGTTCTCTTCTCATCTCCTTCTCTCGTTTTAAAATTATGCTCGAAAACAGCATACATAATACGGCCAATGCCAAAGGATGGCTCAATTACGGAAGGAATGATTTCTTCTACATGCACAGACTTTTGGTACCGTTTTACCTGAATCATATCTCTTGTGATTTTTACCATAGAATCGTTCGAAAGTTTCAGTTCGTATTCCCCATTTTCTTTGATTTCTTCTTCTACCGCATCAATGTTACTCTCGCTTAATGCTGCCAGTGCGTCTTGTACTAATTTGCTATGTTTTTTAAACGTTTTCCCAATGAGTACTTTATTTGGTACTATTTCGCATACATCAACATTCTTCGGTGCAGGCAACTTTTTCTCTGCTACCAATTTCACTCCCGTGGCTTTCGTGTGCTGCGTAAGATCGTACGCAGAACGATCCGCACAGCCAACACATTCTATCCAGCCGTAAGAAGTTAAGCATTCAGCATCCCAGCAGTCGCATGCATAATGGGCCATTTCATTTCCCATGTGTTGACGAAAACGTAATCTCTTTGGGTCAACTCCAACTTTAATTAGAAACAAATAAATTCTACCCATAAAGTATCCCAGAGTTTCGTTTGCTATTAGCTTCGTTAGCACAGCATTGCCTATTGTTACGTGCTGCGCGCTCTTTCCGTCCATCTGATTGCAAGCAGAGTACAGCAGTATGCTTAAATCTTTTACTGTCTCGAATTTAGGATGATTTTTATTGCTCGGATCGCAAAAATGTTCGATCTCTGCCATGGTGAACTCCCTTACTCTTATCAGACCAGATCTTGGAGAAATTTCATTACGGAATGCGTTTCCTATCTGTGCAGCGGCGAATGGCAGTCTTTCTTGATTAAACGCGAGCAATCTTTTGAAGTTTACAAAAATACCCTGTGCAGTTTCTGGTCTCAGAAATCCTTTCACAAGGCCGGAAGGGCCAATTTGAGTTCCAAACATTAGATTAAATTCTATTGGCTCTGTTAAATCATTCCCAGAAATCGGAGACTTCATATTGAATTTAGACAGAACTGCTGCCATCTCATCCTTGGTCATTCCATCCAACTTGATAATGATATCTTTACATTCTGCACGTGTAATTTCACTCGTCTTCTTATCGCTTACGACCTTCTCCAAGTGTGATTTAATTAAATGGTCTAGTCTAAAGCATTCTCCTGTTTTTACATCTTTTACCATTAAATCTGCAAATCTTTCTACATGCCCAGATGCTTTCAGCACTGGTTCCGGTGTTAAAATAGAGCAATCTACTTCTAGCATTTGCTCTTCTAAAACGAAGAAACTTCTCCATACGTTTAACAAATTTGTTTTAAAAGCGCAACCCATGGGACCAAAATCAAATTGACCAGTAATCCCTCCATAGATAGCGAAAGATTGATCGAAGAAAAATCTACGTTTCAATAGATCTTCCATTCTTGCTCGGTCAAACGTTATTGCCTCTGAAAGAGATAATTCTTTCTCTTCCAGCAGCTTCTTCCGAAGTTTCAGCTCGGCGACTGCTTTCTTAATATCCAATTCTGGAGCTCCATCGGCTTTAAGCTTTCTGACATAATCGCCCTTTAAAAATAAAGCATCATAATGGTGTAAAGTATTATAATTAACGCAAACTGTTACTGTTAAATAAAGGAAAAGTCTTAATTGTAACTAAAGTCGAGCACAGGAAAGTAAATCTTAAAATTAAACAGTGCATCGTCGCTGATGATATACAAAGAATGAAACATTATAGAAATGTGTTAGGGTATGCAAACACGTGTATGAAAAATTAAATAGCAGATGATAATTATATCCATATGGCACCTACTTGTTTCTTAACATTGTCCCGAAGGGGAGACAGAATTTCTTCGGTCTTTGGATCCAACATATCCTGCACAATTTGTATTTTAACCGTTCGATCTTTCTTCCTTGTACCCCACTTACTGAAATCGGCTAACCTAGCGGTGACAGTGAACTTTCGAGTGGACTGTTTGTTAAAAAAGATCGGCCTGCATGTGTCTTGTACAGCTCTTCTGCAAAGAAAGTGCAAGTTACGCGAGATGTGCTGCATTCGTGTTACTTTTCACTTTACCGTCTAACACACGAGTATGATGCCTTTTACCTCAAACATACACGCGGGTTCCAATAATAAGTTATACGACACTGCCGGCGGCGCGATTCATGGAATTTAAAATGTGCTAGCTATGTATTCTATAGAAGGAAAATTAAACCATTGCAATGTTTTCTATATTGACAATATACATTGCTCCTTTGAACAATCCATAAGTTTATTTAGTTTTCTCACTAAATTAACAGTATCGTACTACCTTACTCGATAAAAAAATTATTCCTTTTAATTTCGAACGATTTTATTTTCTTTGTACACTGAAGCATGGTTTATAGAAAAATTACAATCGCAGAAAAAAATTAAAAAAGAAATGAAATTTTCTACGAATTTATTTGTTAATTATAACTTTTCGATAAGCCCAGCTTATATGTGATATCTTGCATCACATAATATGTATACAACAGTATTTAATAAAAAGTGTTTTGTTTGCGCTGCCACGAGGACGTTGAAATGTTTTAGGGGTAGATCCATTCTGCAATTTCGACCCTATCGTTTAGATGACATATAAGTATTATCATATCGTATGCTAATTTACTAACTTCGAATCAGGGATGAACAATGAACAATCATACAAACAATGATACATATTTGTACGGGTATAGACGCGTTGATTTCTCTGCATAACAATACTACAATCAAAAACAATCTTGATCAGTGTAAACAATTTATTTTACATAAGAGCGATACTCTGACATCAAAAAAGCGATAGCAATGGATAATGTATAGCAATAAATAAAGTATGAAATGTAAATAATGGGTATTTACAAGTATGTAAATGGCAAAAAATCTATAACAGAGAAAATAATTGATTCATCTTCCGTAAGTATAATCTCGTATGTATTTGCAAATAGATTCTGTCGCCTGTTTGCGTTCTTCTTACAATCTTACGTTTAATGTCACGTCATGTAATACCTGTACACTTAAAATCTAGAGAACGTGCAACCGTAACACGCACCGATACGCGTACAATTTTAATGCATTTTTCATCTATAGCAAACACGTGACAGATTCAGTGGAAAACGCATACTAATAGTATCCAGCATGAGTGCTTATTTCTATATTAATTCACCTATAATATTCAAAGGGAGCACCATGATAAACACGCGTGCGGCTCTATGTCCCACTTGGAAAATTGATTAAAAGTCTCGTGCTTACTTGCTTTCGATTAACTTACATTAACATAAATGCACGATTCCAATCCGATACGCTAATGATCGCAATCATCGATTTCCTACCTCTATCTCAACCTCGCTTTCTTTCTCTCTCTCTCTTCCTCTCAATTTTATGCAAGGATCAAAGTTAAACTTTGACACTAAATAAAAATATATAAGCAAAAACTTTACACGAGAATATGACAAAATATCACAGTTCCGAGTTTGAAAAGTCGCTTCTGAGAATCATGGCTCTCCCTGTCCTTCTTTTATTTATACTTCAAGACAGTCATAAACTGCAAGACATCCTAGTTAACAACAAATTCTACATCCTATTATGAGATTATCTACTTCAGAAAATTTTTTAACGTTTAATAGTAATACATAGTCATTTTACAACTTGCTAAGGATGCTGTAAACTGTATACTGGCTGCTAAATGTTTCAAGTGAATACTGTACGTATGTAAATGTATGTAAAAATTCAGAGGTGATACATGGATCCAGAGCGTATGGTGTAAATGATGTCTAATTTTATTTTTTTTTCTTTTTTGTATAGAAACCGAAATAACGATGCACAGTCTGCAATTAACTTCTATGGAAGAGTGATGAATTGTAATGTACCATACAATAAAAATACGATTATTATGGAAAAAGTACATAATCGTGTGAACTACTCAAAGTATTTCATTTCTAAGATAGTAAAAATCTGTTACTATAAAAAAATAGTAATTTTTTTAAGCTCTTTAAACAATATCGTCCTAAATAAACAATACTTAAATATCCACCACTCTCCTTACATCAACGTACACAAAAGATCAATCGGCTTCAAAGCGATGTATATTCCTCTTGTCAGGATATAAAATAGAAGATGGAATGCTGGTGTATAAAATTTCACGAATACGCTTTTGCCACTGTTTTTTTATAATTCTGAATATCGCGACTAATTAAAATTTCATTCCTCCTTTTCCTCGCGGAATATAAAAATGCGATCACATTTATGCACAAAGCTAAACGATAGTATACAGCATTCCTTTCTTCTGTGTATTAGTCATTTAAGAGGTACAAATTATTTCTCATTCAATATTCAGAGTATCATTTGTGTCTTTCAATAAATTACTTCGTTAGATTAAAAGATAAAATAATACATAGCAAATACTTTGTATGTAACAAGTATTTTTACACGCTGGCGTTGTACTTTGATAAAGTACCCCATGAATCCGTAAATTTGAAATGCACATACCGATATACATAAATGTGTATAAAGCACATATACCCCATGAGACTATAGAATATTAAGTTGGAGAGATTATTTGTACCCGTAACCATATGTCGTTTAGTCGAATAGACGCATCGTAAAACGATATGACAGTCGAGACTAAATATTCTGAACATTTCAACAAATTGCACAGTTAATCGAGATTATCTCATCTCCCTTGACGAAAAACCCGCTACTTTTTTAAAGAAAAGTACCTGCACAAATTGATTATCTTAAGACAATACTTGTTGACTAAATATTTACATCAATGCGTTTTACAGCTTCAGTCTATCAAAAGCTTCTGAATCGCGACAGCCTTTGAACTTTCGCAGTATGCGACATTGTACGGAGTAACTTTTAAATTAATCGTTTACCGTAGTACCACTCAAGTTCCCTACTGAGTAGGTGGTTGTGGCTCGCTAGGCATATTGGGATTTGGATATGGCGACAAAAATGAATAATTTGGATAAGGCGGTGGTGGATGCGGGAACGGAGGGTAATAATTAGGTGGATGCGAAGAAGGTGGCGCGTATCCTCTGTGCATGTAAGGATCGGCTGGTGTCGGAGGACCATGAAATGCTGTATACATACGAGCATAATCCGTATTGTAGCTTGGCCCGCCATAGGCAGGATATCCGGGGGCACCTATTTCATAAATTCCGTTTTAACACACATATATCTCATGAGTAAACATCCTAGCAAGCAAAGAATAACTTACCACTCGGTGGATAAGTCGCTGAAGAACCGGGTGTCGGAGGGTAATGCTGCGAGTACGGATCATACGGTCCGGGTGGATAGGGGCCAGGAAAACGGCTACTCGCAGGATGACTAAACGCAGTAGGTATATGCGTATCATCCCTAGTAGGTGTGCTGGCAACTGTTGCATTTAACATCGCCTCTGCACCTTTAGTTTCTGTGGTGTTTGCTAATGTTTTGGCAGTAGTGTTAGGTACTTGCGAATATGCAGGGGGCATATTCACCGTTGCCCTCTCCTCCATGGACTTTCCTATATCTGGCTGCGTTTTGGTAACATCCATTGGTAGTCTAGGGTTCGCTGCATGAGGTGGAACACCGGCGAAGTACGTACCGTAAGGACTGGACAACGATCGCGATCGTGGGTCACCATAATCGTAATACCGAGGATACTGAGCGTATGGGTAGCCCTGTGAAACGTTCGGGGGCTCGCTTTGTATAGAAGTTTCACGCATACTGGGTTCAGCTATTTTCGGAGACGTCACATTAGTTGTTCCACTGGATACAGACGTAGCGGAAGAACCAACAGTTGAATCTGTTGCTGTTTTGGGTATTTCTATGCCCCGTAATGTAGATGATGGTGGTACGTGCATAGTCGATTGTGTGGACTGTTGTGTTAACAGTGGTGGCAACGAGCTAGACGATGTTAATTGTGTTGCGACTTGTGGCGATGTCTGTGGTGTTACCTGTGTTGTTCCTTGCGCCGATAGTTGTTGTAGAGGCATCTGAGATGGCATTTGTGACGATAATTGTGGTACTTGGGATGGTAACTGTGATTGCACTTGTGGCTGTACTTGTGGTGATACCTGATGTGGTACTTGCGTTTGTATTTGCGGAGATACCTGTGGTTGTAATTGTGATGATATTTGTGTTGCCTGATGTGTTTGTGACGATACTGGCGATGGATGTTCTATTATAACTTCATCATTCGGTGTATCCCTCTTCTCTCGCTGCGCTTGAAAAGCATGCCCATAATTTGTTGATGCATCAGCTGTTTTCACGACCTCCTTTTCACTCGGAGACGAACGCTGTTTCTCTATTTTCGATGTCAATTCCGTCTCCGTTTGTTCTTGTTGCGTTTGCACACCTTGCGCGTTTACAGGCTCAGATGTGTACACTTGACTATTCTCCTCGGATGGCTTTTGTAGGGAATCGCTATCCGAGCTCGTGATACGATTGTGATTGCCAGGACTGTAATCTGTGTTTGAGCTCACCTCCGCGACTACATCCTCCAATCGAACTTCTTCCACCCTCTGCTCAGTCCTAAGTTGACCATCCGATGAATTTGAATTTTCTCCGAGTGTCGAGTTATCTACGGGCTCCTGCTTCACTTTCGATATCCTTGACAGAGAGACTTGATTCGTCAAATTAACTTGACTCGTGTACGGTTTGGCAGTCGCGGTAGCGACAGGTTTTGGTCTTTTCGAAGCCTCTTTGTCAGCAAATGGTCTATAGCCGGGCCCACTGCCCGGTTTATTAACCGAACGACCACTTGGCTGATTACTCGAAGAAGACTTCGGTATTATGGAAATAGCTGAATTATTTCTCAATGGAAATCCGACTTCTGGCTTTGAACTCCTTTGCGTTGCCGCCGATATACCTACCGATATTTCAATATAAAGATAAATGCTAAGAATCAAGTGGAAAATTATCGTAACGAGATTAACATACCCTTTTTCGGCTCTTCTTCTCGCTTCTGTTGATTCAGTTTAAGCGCCGTTCGAATAGCAATAATTTTACCAGACTCCAATTGCATGTAAATGCCTTTTGGACTTTTCAGTACCATTACACGTTGGCCAGCTTTTAATACAATGCTTCCTTTATCTGGTGAATTCGTAGGAATGACTACGTCTAAAGGTAAAGTCATTTCCTGTGCACTCATTCCCTGTCGTTGCCAAACTTCCGCCGGTATCCATCGACTACCTGTCACGCCTCGCGAACTTAAACCTTCAGCACCGCGTTGTTGCATCGGTCTAACCGAAGCAACAGGTTTCGAAGTAGTACTGCTGTCGCCACCCCGAATCGCCCTAATTTGTAATCCACCTGCTATAAGAGCATAGTATTCAGAATACAGATATTTGTATAATAAATTGATAAAACAAACTTAAGTGTAAACAATCTGAGAGATTGGTGTTCGAAGCGAGACGTACCCCTTGTAGAAGTATTGCCAGGAACGTAATTATAGCTAGGCCTGGAACAATTAGCAGCCATTTTTTCAAGTTCGTAACCGCGTCGAGCTAATCGTTTCTCGGCTTGACTAAGCTTCTTGTCTTTCCTGTCGACCAAAAGACTTTCATGGTGGAACGGTTGCTTCGTTAACAAGGAGGAATGTAGTTCTAACACACGATGCATGACTTCATCAGTGTAGCTGTCCTTTGTCTGCGAGAAATCTTGTACTTGACTGTCCTCCTCCCAATCCCAAGATAACGTTGTCGCTTCTTTCAACGAAAGATGGGCATCTGGATTGCACTGATCAACGACACGATCCGCCATTCCTTGCTTGCTAATTTGTCTGTCGTATATCTTCCTTTCCAAACAATTGTCAGTGACCAAACGGTACACGAAGCAAGGTTTCTGTTGCCCGTATCTGTATACTCTGCAAACAGCTTGCGTATCATGACAGGGATTCCATGAAGCATCAAACACGATGGCACGATTCGCGCCGACAAGATTAATGCCAAGCGAACCAGCACGCGTTGAAACAAGAAAAAGGTGAATCTTCGGATTGTTATTGAACTCGTTGATAAGCTTTTCTCTCTCCAAAGCGCTGGTACTACCATCGAGCCTATAGTAATTTACATTTTTAATCCAAGCATCGGTTTGCCCGTCTGGATGTTTCAAATTGTTTCTAGCTAAAAAATCTTCAATGAGATTCAATGTGAATAATGACTGGGAAAACGCTAAAACGCGATCGCCAAGCTTAATTGCTTCTTCTAAAATGCAAAAGAATATTGTCATCTTTGCGGATGCGTCGATTAATCCTGGTACATAGCCCTTCATTAATTCTGTCGCCTTTAGAAAGAAAAACAAATGAAATAATTAGATACTTATAAGATAATATCATTCGTGATTCAAAAATGATTATGCTTACCCAATCGTATGGGATGCCAGGATCATCCTTTACCCCTGGCGAACTCTTGCAATCTTTCTCCTCCTCCTTTGTCAGTATTTCATCGTCCGATTTATCTTCTTTATCCTTTTCCAATACGTCCTCTTTATCCTTGTCCTCCTCCTTCATTGTATCATTTTGATTTAATCGAGGACTATGCAACGAATTATGACTCTGCACAGATCTGGACACTGGAGTTTGGCAACTCGATTCGGAAGTATAGCCAGAGCTCGAAGATAGATTATTCTTATGGATAGGCTGGCTCTGTACACCAACGCTTGCTGTCATTTCTTTGATACTCTTGCTCTTGTCAGAAGGAACCGAGTTCTGCATATGAGTTGGTTGCTGAGTCTTTGAATCATTCGGACGTGTATTAATATCCGAAGCATGATTATTACTGTAATCGTACGACTGATTTTGATAATTTTGCGGTGGAAAGTAATTGCTTTGGTATCGATTCGCGTTAGGGTTTACATCGCGATAGTATGGATCATTGCATTGATCAGACTGGAACGATTGCGAGTAGTTTCTTTGCCAGTAAGCATCGTCCGATCCCTTCATCTGATTTACTTGATTCTGATGCGCACCGTCCGATGAATAATTCGATAAAACCGTATTCTGGGACGGTGCTTGATTCACTGGATAATTATTTGAAGAATTAGCAGCTGATCCTCCGCTTTGACGATCTGTCGAAAATTCGTGCTGCGTACTAGCTGTTGATGTATAAGTTTGAGACTGCTGTTGGTTATCCGGCCTAGAGTACAACTGATCGCTTTGGTTCATAGAAGACGACGACGTTTGCTGATTCTGTGGATACGGAAGAGATTGATTCTGAGGCTGTGGCATTTGTGTCTGTTGCGAAGCACTATATCTGTGGGTCGGAGTTTGTGGCATCGATCCAGCACCTTGATGATTAGAACCGTACGCATGGTTTGCACTCGGTGCTCCTCCTGTTTGATTCTGCACGTTCGGCGAGTAAGACTGATTCTGCGATGTCGTCGACGGCGATACAAGATGCGAATACCCGTGCATAGTATTCTGTGCACTTGAAACTGGCACCTGTTGATCTTGGGGATACACACGCGTTTGAGCAGAAGTATTCGGTGCTGACTGGCCCGAAGTATACGAGGATGAATTTTGCGGCACGTTCATCTGGCTTTGCGCTGCTGCCGAATAGCCACACATTTGATTTTGCTGCACCGAAGCCTGACTCGATGAATTAGCCATGTACGTATGAGATTGAGTTTGCGTCATAGAGTTTGTATTCACCTGAGCGGAATAATTGTGAGGTTGATTGGGCAGTGGTATACTTTGGGACTGGGCGTTGGTATAAGCATGGGGAGAACTCTGCATTGGAAGATTTTGATTCTGTTGATTAGGCGAGAAGCCTCGACTTTGGCCAGGTGTTGCAGCCTGTCCTTGTTGGTTGGGAAGATACCCAGCATTTGGTGTTTGAGATGTGGAATTTTGCGTTTGCTGGTTCGCACCGTATCCCATTGTAGAATTTTGCAACGGTTGATTTTCATTTCGCGAGTAGATAGGATTTGCTTGACCCGCCGTTGAATTGTAATTCTGACTCTGATTCGTTGCGTACGGAGTGTAATCTTGCAGTGACATGTTTCCAGACTGACTTGGCATTTGCGATTGAAAAGCAGATTGATTTGGAACCTGGGAATAACTGTTTGATCCTTGATTCATGTTCGGTGTGTAATTCCGTCCTGGATCTTGATACGGATACGACTGACGCGGAAACATCCCGGGCACTTCATAATTGCTTCCTTGATTCTGATCCGAACGAAATTCGGAATTGGGCGGAGCAGCTGTATACCTCTGGGAATGATTACTTGCAGGCTGCTCGTTACTTGACATGTAATTCGATGGTTGATTAGGATAATTTTGCGAAGCATTATAGCCTGGTGTTTGTGTATACGTTTGGAAGGATTGATTCCCGTATCTTTGCGATCCCTGATTATTGTAAAACTCATTATACTCTCCGTGGTTATTATCATTCCTATAGTACGCATTTTGATCATTCGATCTGTAGTTCTGGTAACCATGAGGATAAGAATTTTGCTGCATAGAATTCGTATATCCCGAGTTATTCATCGGCATCGATGAATAATTTTGGTAATTATTTTGTTTCGGCGGGGCATGCGAGCTATCCGACTCCACATTCTCAGTGGTACTTAATGACGAAGACGCATTAGGTTGTACACTAGCTGCAGGTTTATTTTTTATTGTCGTATTCGCTTTCTTTCCTTTCTTAGGTTCCCCCTTTGGCTGACGAGCTTTCGAGCGTTTACCGCCGGCTGTAGACTTTTCTCCAATCGTTTCTTCCAAATCTAAATCGTCCTCTTCGTTAGCTTGCCGTTTGCGCAGGAAATGATACAGGATATCAGGATGATTCCAAATCTTGCAACATACTGCAAATGCCTTCAATGGATTAGGCACAGCGCGTGTCTTAACTACCTGATTCATGAAGGTATCGTACAATTTACGTTGATGTGGCGTCATCCTAACGAGGAGAATGTACTCCTCCTTTCGCGGTAGAGAAACTTGTAGCACAGAATGAGATCTCCTTTGTACAAATCCTTCCAATAAAGCGTGTAGCACGTGCGCACGGTATCTCATCAAACGTATGTCCTGCGGCGTCGAGTCGATACACTGCCCATTCTGAATCGGTCTCTCGAACATGTTACAGAATTCGCTTTTGGTACCCAGATAATTAGGCCTTACGAAGTCGACCATGCACCAGTACTCCAGGAGATTATTTTGCAATGGATAACCAGTCAACACTATTCTACGTTTCGTACGCATTTGCTTCAAAGCCATACTGATGCTGGCGTGGGAATTTTTTATTCTATGCCCTTCGTCGCAAATGACTAAATCGGGCCCTGGATTAACCAAAGCTCCATGCATTTCATCTAATAAACCTTTATTCTTGTCTTCTTCCTCGACGTCAACGGTATCTTTGAAAGCCTGGCCACGTTTTCTCTTTGCCTTGTTCGGCTTTTTTAGAGACAATTGCCTATATAATTCGTATCCGATTAGCAAAACTCCGCCTCCTCTTTGCCATTCTTGAATTACTTTTGCTCTCGCTGTCATCGTTTTGTGAGAATCATTCAAAATATGCAAACGAAAATGTCGGGGCCTTAATTCCATACCAAGTGGAGCATCCACACTGTACGGAGTTTTAACTTTCTCAATATCTTTTTTCTCTTCGCTTGTTACTTCCTCTTTTGTTGTGCTCTCCCTCTTCTTAACTGCTTCCTCAGGTTCCTTTTTTATGTTCACTTCTGTCTTCACAAGAGACATATTACCTTTAAAGCAATCCTTTCTTAATTCTTGATCCAATTCCTGCGTCGATCGGTTCGCGTAATTGGGATAAGTGTTGCTGGAATTATCATAATTAGAATACATTTGGCCGGGATGATGATTCTCTACCCCATGATACATAGTATTAGCATTTCGATTATCCATGCCTGGATACATCGGGGCTTGTGGCCGACTTTCCAATCTGCCGTACATGCTATTAGAATTCTGACTTTCTATGCTAAATTTCGGGTCTGGCATATTTGGCCCCTGTGGCATACCGCGACAATTTATATCTGCTTTCATTGAGTCAAAATTGGACATTGAATTAGGATTTGTATTGTACAATGCATTTGGCGAAATATCGCTATGGTACTTTTCGTTCATATGCACTTGCGAATCGGACATATTCTTGTTCAGCATATTATCTTGCGCATAACCAGGCATCATATTGTGGCCTTCGTAACCTTGATGCATATATGGATTTTCAGACATAATATTCATAGGCTGCGGTGTATTCTCTTGTCCAAAGCGATGAGCCGATTCCGTGCTAATAGGTCTCGAGATATTCGACATACTTGACATATTCGACATGTCGCTCTGATTCCCACTTTCATCTTTCACTTCTTGTTTAAGATCCACACCAGACTCCAATTTAATTCCCGGCCCTTTGCTATATTTTTCGGGCGCGTTAGGATCCTCGTACGGTAACCACATATTAAATTCCGCTAACCAATTCTGCAAAGTATTGATAGGCATGATACAAAGGACAGTTTTAGCTGTGGTGCATCGAAAGAAAATGTCACAGAAGCTAGCGACTTGAAGCGTTTTTCCTAAGCCCATACTGTGGGCAAGAATACATCCGAAGCCGGAACTAGTTTTGTATCTCTCGATGCTTTCAACGATATTATCGTAAAGAAAACGAATACCGCCGATTTGATGAGGTTTAATAATACGTGCTACCTGCGGTGCTAGAAACACATCAGGCTCCGTTTCGGGATGGCCCACGTTTATCAACACTCTGCCATGTTCATCTGGAATGTTGTATCTATCGTTAGTGTGCATGCCTGAATTGGATGGATCATCTTCGTTGTCTGTTTCCTCCTCTCCACTTGGGTCACTTAGAACAATACAATCGTCGTCTGAACTTTCGCTGGAACTAGATATCGTAACCACATCTTTGCCCTTGGCCGTTTTCTGGGACTTTAGCCCAGCTGAGGCTTTTTTCATCGCATGCATTTGTTTCTCGCGTAATGCCTCTTCGGCCTCTATATCCGAGATTTCAGAATCCGAGTAATATTCAGATCTATCTATAGGTTCCTTCTTGGGAACCACGGGCGATATGCTCACTGAAGGAGTCATCATGCGTATTCTTTGCTGTAACATATTGGGCCCGGTAGGGCGATTCGCAACTCGAGAAATCGATGTCTGTGCCCCTTGATAAATCCCTCTCCCTTTTTGCCATCGCGATCCTTCTATGAATCTTCTTTGTATTTGATTAGTATGCATGTTGGAAATAGTCTGAGATCCAGTCCCAGATCCAGAATTTACTTTAAGAAGCACCGTGTTCGGTAAACGAACGGGCATAGGCGCAGATGAAGACGACTGTGATATGGTAGTGCCTTGATTTTGTTTCCCTTGTAGAAGACTAATTACTCTCGTCTGTGCTTTATTATTTTGTCTATTTATTGCTATCTGTCGCTGAACTTCGCGAATAATCTTCTGCTGTTCTTGCACTCTCCTCAAACGTTCCATTTCCTGTCTCTGAGCTGCCAAAGTGGCCTCATCGAGTTGAGTTTCGTCCATAACTTCACGAATATTTCTTCTCATGTTCGCCAATTTCTTTTCAGCCTTTGTTTCGCATTCCGATGTGGACCCTTCGGTTCCATCGTCCTTCTTCTGCTTCTTTTTAACTGTATCAGAATGTTCGGAATCGGCATGCCTCTTGTTACTTTCCTCGCCTTCATCTTCCATGTGGCTTTCGTGCTTTTCATTTTCGTGTCCTATGCTTTCCTCATCATCCGTATCCTTCGAAATTGATTTTCCAAGCAAATCTGCTTCTGATACTTCTTGACCCTCTATCGGGGCTCCTTTTGAACACGCATAAGTGATCATTATACAAATACAATAGTACAATGTTATATTATTACAAAAGAGTTGGATACATACCTTCCAATGGCAATGTGTCCAATATATTAACCGGTTCCTCGTCATCGTCCTCGGGATGAGAATGATGCTGTCTTTCTGACTCCACCCTTACGCCGATTTGCGAATCAATCGTCTCATCTAAATCCATGTCATCTCCTGAACCTTCGGAACGTATTTCTTCTATTTCCTCTGACTGTAACGTATCATGTTTCTTATCGTGCTCTCCGTCAGATGTTTCACCACTAGATTCCTCGGAGCTTTCATCGTTTCCTGTCTGAGGCTCTACATTGTTCATGTTTGTGTTCGTTGATGTCTCGTTGGACATTACAGCTTCGTTCGGCTTAGAGCCCAAACGAGGTGTCACTCGTTCTATAGTGACATCCCCAATGCGTGTTAAAAAGCTGTCCAAACTATTTGACATGATGCGTATTGTTCATTAAGTCACAATGGATTTGACTAAAATTTGGTACAAAATCGTGGAATGTCTTGTCACTTTCCTGTGTAACACTAATTAAGTTGATTTCATATCATTTACATTATTTATCCGTAATTTTGTTTTCTTTTTATACCTGCAATAAGAAATGTATTCCTTCGTAAAGTTAATATCAAAAAGCGATAACTACTCTGCAACGTCTATAAATCGTTTAAACGAATGTCGTATAAAAAAATAAAAAGAGCTGAAGCGTAACGTTAGAAATGTAAAACAGACAACAGAAAATAAGAATGTTGTACTTTGAACAGAATTTAATGTAAGTTTAATATTCTGCGATTTATTAAACTCTCAGTACTAGAACATAATGTACAGTAATTTTTGTTCGGTGATATTTCATTGCGTATTTATGGAATACATTGCTATATCGCGTATATTAAAGCATACACATATGCAATAATACAATAGTATAAATAAAATAAACTTGGCATTAGTTCCGTACAAAGCAACATAAGTAAATATTTAACTTATATTAAAATATGTCTAAATATCAAAGGAAACGCTAACAATTATAAAGATATATTTGGAAGTGTTTACATGGAAGATTGTATGCGAATGACATATTACTGAAATTCATGGGAGAGTTGAAAACCAAAATTATGCCAGAATAGTAAGTAAATCACCAATTATTCTAAACACTTGCAATTGAACACACTTGTTGTGAAATCAACTGATAGTCACATCCTTGGGCTCACGAGCAAGCTCTTCTAACAGCGATTCGCACCGTAATATTCGATACATAGGTAATTGCGAAAGCGCAATTTCGTTTGCGACAGCGTAAGCAAGTTGATCGAAGTAAGGTATTCATAGTTTTCCCAAGTAATTTGGACTAAGAGCTGTCAAACAAGGGGAACGAGAGCAGCCCGAAATGTTTGTTTTTGGAGGAGCCCGATCCCCGGCTCCGATCGCTAACACCAGGAAATCGACGCGTCGTACGGAGACCGGCGTCAAGACGAAACTCACGCGCGTTCGATTCCACTCGCGATCCGCGCTTACGACTACTTAATTAGCCGTTAATTGCGAATTAAAAATAATGACACACACATACACACGTTCGATGGACGCCATAGCGTCGTAGTTCGCCGCTCGACGATTACGGTTCTCCGCAATGTCCGAGGATCAGCGAACGAGCCTCGTCACTCGGGTTAATGCACGCAAGGGTTTCGACATCGCCACCTGATCTCTTTTCACCGAAAACGCATGACGAGGTTACGGGGATTCGCGATGCAACCGAAACTTCACTTAAGCTCGCACGCGTCGCTCTCAAGCTTTCCGCGGCATTTTTTTTTTCACGCACTCTTTCTAGCAAGTATATCCACTCGGTGGAACGCCATCTTGGCTGCGCTATGAAACACATCCGCTGAGTGTTTGCGGGGGAACATCTCTGCCCCGCATTTAATTGTCTTTTTTTTTACTTATTTTCTTACCATTAATTAATACTTCGAACAAATCCTTTCGTAATTGAAATAATTGTAGTTACGATACTTTATTTACTCCAATTAGTGTGATCGGCCATATACTCTTTACTTTGATACATTCGAGTTGAAACTATTTTTCATAGTTATGAAAAATAAGATTTGAATAATATACATATACATATGTTGTGTATAGAATAAAAATGATGAATACTCGTAAAATGTTTTGGTAAAGTATGTTTCATTCGTCTTCTCGTTGTATTACAATAACAGAACAGTTTGCATTTTACAAATGTAGAATAAAAACATTACATGTATGTCTTTCTTATTAATTAATATATATATATATAGATTCATTTCTCAAGTAAATATCTTAATATTCACTCAGTAAGTATAAGTTTCATATACATATTTATAATTATATAATTACATTCATATAATCATATGATAGTACATAAATGACTGATGTAATATGAGACTGAAGTAAAGATGATTATATGAATATCACATGACTGAAATTAAGATACTGGCATGCCGAATATAACATAAAAGAACATATGTTAAATTTAATTACTCTAAGCTAGCAACTAGCCGTATCTGTGTAAATAAATATCCATTTATTGCTATATACTTCATATATAGCAACAAGTTACTATGCATATTATTTATGCATTGCACTGCAACCTAATGCTTGTTTTACATTATAAAATGCTAACAATGTAATAAATATTGCAAATAAATACATAGGTCAATCAGAGTTGTCCTGATCCAATGATCATACAGTTTCAATTCGCACTCTCGCATGCATCAATCCAATCATTATATACATCTAGAGGTTCTGAAAGTAGATTAATCGTCGTTTGAAAATCTTCTAGACAAACCCTGCAAGTGATTCTCGCAGTATTTCTGGATTTATCCCTGTAACAGAGAATAAAAGGCAGTAAAATACGTTGTTTAAATAATGTTAAAATCGGCGGCAAATGTATTGTATACCAACATCTTAACCTCACACGATTTCTCGTGATTGCAGAACGGACAATTAAATTGTGTATCTAATGGTTGAATCGCTTTTTTCTTACTCGGCGGCTTCCGCTTACTCTTCCTTCGACCCATTACAATTAGAAATTATCGAATCACACTAATTTTTATTAAAAATTTTATATACAACCAGAGAGCAACAGAGAGTGCTCAGTAGAGAACTATCGATGGAACTATCGATTACTGGCGGAGAGCTATCGATGGTACCATCGATAATTACCGATGGCCACCACTATCGAAAACTATCGATAGCTATCGGTAAATCGATTTCGAAGTAAAAATTTAAAAAATTGATCCTAATTTAATCGAGTCTATTTTATTATGTAAGTATTATCCATAAGTGTATTATCCTTATTATGTAGCTCTCGTATGGGAATCTGTATAAGCAATAGCTTTAATTGTAAGTTCATTTATGAGCACCGATTATAAATATTAGCATTTTCTCATCGTAAATTATGAAGTTCATAACGTACGAAGAGTACAAAATTTTGGCGCGACTTTTATTTGTTCGGAAATTGTTTATGCATGACGCCCGATACTATATAAGGGCCCCGTTTGCGCGCCATAATTTAGTTTTATCGCGACCGTGGAAGGAGTAAGAGCTCCTAGTTTCGTGGTTATCGTTCCAGTGGACCTTGGGCTTTGGATTTGGAGTGTGGGCACTTAACCGGAGGCTCTGGACCCAATGGACAGCTGACCACTGGACACTGGACACTGGACACTGGACACTGGACACTGGACACTGGGCACTGTAAAGTAATTCTACGGTCGGTGAGTCGCATGCTTTTTGAATTTTCCATTTATTGCTATTCTGGATTACTGATCAGTTGTTGTTACCTACTATTATATTAATATTTGTCTTGTCATTTAAATTATTCTTACAAATTTCAACTATTATTCCGCTTTTATTTGAATTATTTTACTGTTACCTGAATCAAAGATATAATAAAGAAACAGAGAACAGTTGTTCTCTCTTTTTCAAATTATTAATGCAGACTTCTAGTTATGATGCTTTTGCTTATCTGATCGCATTTGTATTTTGTATAGTGTCGGAGTTGGATGTTCATGATTTTTGAAGTTATTTTGTAATTATCTACTTCCACTAAGGATACAATAAATCGCAGCAACTGTTTACAGCTACTGTTTACAGCTATTTTCTATTTATCAGGATATTATTACAAATTCTAGCGCCTATTGTGGCTGCTGAATTTTATTTAAATAAATGTTCAGAATTATGGTACTCCTGTTTACTTGATCGTATTTTTATCGTATCATCTGTGTTGGTAGACCATGGTTTTTCAAATTAATTTCTAATTGCCGCAATTGCTTTTCTAAGTGTGAATGGAGTGTGGTTTCGTACTTTGCGTGTGTATATTGTTTTAAGGACAATTATTTTCAAGTGTTAATTATTTTCAGTGAAGATTAATTTCAACAGTTTCTACAATTCATACAATCGTCGTCATCATCGATGAACCAACTTCTCAACATTTGCGTACGTCCATATATAGTTATAAGGCCACTGAACAGCTATTTTAAGTACGAATAGAGCGAGCAACGACTATTTTAAAATTATAACTAGCTTTAAGACCACAGCTCTGTTTTTATAAGTGCGAATGGAACAGGCCTGGGCATTATTTCATTGGAAATTTGTTTATTTAGCTAAATACTACTTTGAAATAGCTACGCTTTAGTTTATATGAAAACGATTTTTCTCAAAATAATTTTGGTATTTGATTATTGGCTGAAGTAACTTTTCATTGCATTGTTTCAAGTAAACAGAGGCTCTCTCTCAAATAAACGCAATATAATAGTTGCAAACATTCATTACTTGAAATTGCTATTTTTCATTTAATTCCAAATAATATGTGCCCAAGCCGGGAATGTAGTGCGTTTTCCAAGTGGAGGGTGGTCGGGCCCGGGATCGGGAAAGGAAATCTGACATCCATTTATTATCCTTTGATTCTAAATCGATACCAGATTTCCTCGCGCGTTCAATCGCGAATTAAATCATTGCTTTAAATCGCGATTGAACGGTAAATTAATTAATAAATCTAGTTTTAAGAGAATTGCTCTGTTTTTATAAGCGTGAGTGGAGTGAACGAAGTGGCCATCCATTGAAAAACGTACTTCCCTGTTCTTTTAATAACTTATTTATCTAGTACTAATTGTTAATTACATTCGTTTTCTTTCTGTATCGCTTAAATCGTAAAACATATATCTACAATGGATGGTTACTGGTATATTACTATGTTAATGTAAGACTTGGCATAAGTATTCATAACTTAAGCGTGTTTAGCTTTAAGACAACTACTCTGGTTTTATAAGTGTGAATGGAATGAGAAGAATAGCCATCTATTCTCAAAGCCACACTTTCTTACTCAGATTATAATTTATCTTTTACCATAGATTCGCCTTTAGTGTAGCGTACCAATTCGCGATTAGTCTTTGTTCTTGGATGTTTAATCATTTCGCAGGGGGTTCTGGGTTGGCTGCGAACTCGCACATAATCACAGGAATGAGGTACTTCGTGCATCAGAACGATTGGGGGTCCTGATCGCGAAATTCACTGGACGTAACGTAGCCCAGCCGCGTCCCAGTCGGTTTACTGGCTGGGCGTCCTTGCGGTGGTGTACGATTCGATTCGTTTCACACCTGGGTGCAATTTGGGACACCTTCCCTTGGTAAGACGCCCATAGGATGATTCGTCTAACGAATTCGTACCTGCAACAAGGCTCGCTGGGTGGGTGAAGGTACGAAAGGTGCGTTTCGGGACCAAGGCTCTTGACCGCTTTGTATTAGTCGCGGGGTAACTCATTCTTGGGGTCATGTCGAGGGAGCATTTGCTTCGGGAAAATGTAGAGTACTTATTCGATGTTGGGTGGGTCGCGATCGTCTGGAGTCCGCTTGATTTCTCTTTAGATGGAGGGGTATATCCTCTCATTTTGCTCGCGTTTAGAGGTAGCTTCACTTATTGTTAGATCTGTACTTTATTATTTCTGCTGTGAATGGATGGCTGTTCAGGGTCACGTACACCCCGTTCATGGGTCCTTACATTTAGTAAAATTCCATTTAATAATTATTTAGCTGAGAACCAGTAAATGTTCGACGACTCGTGAACGGAGTGTACATATCGTAGCAACCTCCACGTGGTGTGACCTGGGCAATCGATATCATTTACCACGTAATTGTCCAATTATGTTGTAAATAATGTCGAGCTGATAGCTACGAATTTTATATTGTTTTAAGATTATTCATCTGCTTTTATAAGTGTGAATGGAGTGCGATATTCAAGTGGAGGGTGGTCGGGCCTGGGAACGGGCAAGGAAATCTGGCATCGATTTAGAATCTTTTGATTCAAAGTCGATGCCAGATTTCCTCGTGTGTTCAGTCGCGAATTAAGTTATTGTTTTAACTCGCAACTGGACGGTAAATTTGTTTTAAGACAATTATACTGTTCTTGTAAAGTGCGCGTGGAGTGTGGTTTTATAATTAAGTATGTATTTAGTTTTAAGACGACGCCTCTATTTTTATAAGTGTGAGTACAGTGAGCCAAGTGGCCATCCATTAAATACCGTACTTTCCTATTCATTTTGTAACTTATTTACCTAGTACTAATTGTTAATTACATTCATCTTCTTTCTGCATCTCTTAAATCGCAAAACAGATATCTACAATGGATGGTTACTGGTATATTACCATGTTAATGTAAGACTTGGCATAAGTATTCATAACTTAAGCGTGTTTAGCTTTAAGACAACTACTCTGGTTTTATAAGTGTGAATGGAATGAGAGAAATAGCCATTTATTCTCAAAGCCATACTTTCTTACTCAGATTATAATTTATCTTTTACCATAGATTCGCCTTAAGTGTAGCGTACCAATTCGCGATTAGTCTTTGTTCTTGGATGTTTAATCATTTCGCAGGGGGTTCTGGGTTGGCTGCGAACTTGCACATAATCACAGGAATGAGGTACTTCGTGCATCAGAACGCTTGGGGGTCCTGATCGCGAAATTCACTGGACGTAACGTAGCCCAGCCGCGTCCCAGTCGGTTTACTGGCTGGGCGTCTTTGCGGCGGTGTACGATTCGATTCGTTTCACACCTGGGTGCAATTTGGGACACCTTCCCTTGGTAAGACGCTCATAGGGTGATTCGTCTAACGAATTCGTACCTGCAACAAGGCTCGCTGGGTGGGTGAAGGTACGAAAGGTGCGTTTCGGGACCAAGGCTCTTGACCGCTCTGTATTAGTCGCGGGGTAACTCATTCTTGGGGTCATGTCGAGGGAGCATTTGTTTCGGAAATATGTAGAATATTTGTTCGGTGCCGGGAGGGACGCGATCAAAGTTAGCTCGATTTCTCTTTAGAAGGAGGGCGAATATCTCTTCCTTTTGCTCGCGTTTAGAGGTAGCTTCACTTAGATTAGTACTTTATCATTTCTGCAGTGAATGAATGGCTATTCAGGGTCACGTACACCCCGTCCATCAGTTCTTATACATTAGTAAAACTCTATTTAATAATTATTTAGCTGAAAACCAGTAAATCTTTGATGACTTGTGGACAGAGTGTACATATCGTAGCAACCTCCACGTGGTGTGACCTGGGCAATCGATATCGTTTACCACGTAATTGTCCAATTATGTTGTAAACAATATCGAGCTGATAGCTACGACTTTTATGTAGTCTTAAGATTTTTGTGGACTAAAAACTATTAACTATAATATATGTCTAATATCATTTGATGGAGGCAGGGATTCTGGAGCATCAGGGATTCTTGTCACAATTGATGCAGCAGCGATTTTACATTTTTCACTAACCTCACCAATACGCTCTCCAAACAGCTGGGTTAACAATTAATTTTGAGTTAATGAAAATTTATTCCATTCTCGTTATGCTTTTCGACGCGCGTTCTACCTTTTATGATACAAATTGCCAGAACGTTCTCGTTTGCGCTTCGTGACATAGAATCGAGCGTTAAAATTTATTAAATATCGCCGGCCAACGAAATGCTTCAATTTCCATATAACACAATGCGACTACTATAAAATATCAGATTTTGCAACTTCCTAACTTTCCGTTACCTCGTCGGTGCCATTCATAACTATGGATGGTCGATATAGCAGAGGCACGAGAAGTTTCGGGTACCTTTTTATAGATGGCAAAACCAAATACATTTTGGAAAAAATCTTTTTATGAGTTTGCTACTTTGCTATATTCTGCTATTTAAAAGTCGTGATCATCGGTCGAATATTATTCATGCAATAGCTGAACAATTATGTGATAAACAATATCAATTTGCCCCGTCAAACCGCGTGTAATTTGCCACCTTGTCTGTGAATAATAGACGCCCTGTGTTATCGGCATACGATGTTCATTTGCCGCACAGTGATTTGAAGAAGCTGTGCTCAGATGACGCTAGTTGCTAATCCAAGGGCTGGTACATATAATTTTCCGAGAATTTCCCGGGGGACCCTTTTGGACACCCTTTCTACATTTATCCCTGCCACTCGGTCGCTTTCGAATTCATCGCGCGAGGGATCGAGACTTCGCCCCGCATGGAGGGTAGCTTTGTGGAATGGAGTTTCACCCTACAGTATGGGGGAAACCATAATGCCGCCCAGCCTATGCTCGCGCCATTTTGTAAATCAAAGGGCCAAAGGGACGCGGTGAAAATTCTCGACTTTCCGGCAATATTTTCGGCAACATTTAAACGCTGACGAGTTCTACAGTCTCGCTACCAAAATTGGCGAAAAAGTGCTAAATAATTGAACTTAATAGTATGAAACGAGTAAAAGTTCGTCAAATTCCTGAATCTTTTAAATGAAACAATACCAATTATTACAATTCAACGATAATTAATTTCATAAACATTAGAATTCTGTATGGTTTTAAATTAACTAAAAAAATATCATTGGAGAACATTATTAAGTTAAAATGGAGCCGAAGACCGAGAGCCTTATTCTGAATCTTTCATTATTTTACACACCCTTTATTTATCTATACATTTCTTATATTTTTAGTTGTGTATTAATGCGATTAATATTTTCACATCTTGCAAAGAATTAAACAGAAGATGAGGAATTTAAGACACCGCGGAAAAGGTTGCCGCCCAAGGAATAATATTTCAATGCGTTTTAGAGGCCCCTTCTCTAATGGTGCCTTTAATACGAAAGTAAAGAGTATCTTTTTCAGTGAAATCATGGAATAGGCGACTGATTTCTGACGAAACATTTATCTTCCTATTTTCAGCCAAGCTTATCTAACTATTCTTCGCTATTACAACGAATATTCTCTGTAGCAGTTCGCTTACATAATACGGTGCGCTCGTTTACCACTATCGCTTACTTTTACAGTGTTCCCTTATCGTTAACGTTACAATCTTGCTTTATCTGAAATGAAATTATATCTAAATCTATCGGGCTATGTTTCCATGGATTTTTCCCTTCGAAGATATTGCGCGAAACCACAGATTACGTACATACTTGCGTTAATATTTATAACATACTCGTGTATTTATGAATATCCGTGTCTCTTAACTATAAAAGATAGATATAGGCAAATTGAGGAAAATATTTAGATAATT
Source organism: Holcopasites calliopsidis (assembly GCA_023838395.1). Taxonomy (NCBI): domain Eukaryota; kingdom Metazoa; phylum Arthropoda; class Insecta; order Hymenoptera; family Apidae; genus Holcopasites; species Holcopasites calliopsidis. The sequence continues at coordinate 3,801,459 of JALHAQ010000003.1, forward strand.
ATGCCTTTAATCTAAAACTTAACTTCTTGGGTAAATTTCATAGAGAACAAATGTATTTTACTCTTGTATTTACATTAGATTTGTTATTTTGAAATTAAGGGACACGGTATTTCCGTATATTTTTCACATATTCATAAATAAACGAGACGTAAGTTTATATCTCTTTGTCCCATCCAGTGGCGCCGTCTGCAGTTCGCAACTTTGCCAATCGTGGTTTCGCAACCGCCATTTTCTTTCGCTATTTTCTTCATCTTCATTTAACTTTGTACACATAAAATTAAGTACGAATACCTTCCAAATTTGTACACCAAGTAGTACAAAATTACAAATATAAATTAAATACAATTTTTATCCATCCGTAACTTCATTTATTTGCACCGTTTTTGCCATAGAAACTATCATCTGCAGCCTTAGTAAATTTACAGTTATGAAAATTAAATCTTTCGATTCCCAAGAAGTTTTCCATGCGTATAATAAAAAGAAACGTTTTGTATCTAGTTACGTAACAATTGGAAACGAAGATCAAATGAATTATCTACGAATATACGATTTTGCAGTACAACTATGTTCATATTTTTATCTGGAAATTCGTTTGCGGATATTGTTCGAGTAATGAAAAGTAAAACAATAAACACACTGAAATAAAGAAATGAGTCTGGAATTCTAGTCATAAGTGTTGCGTAAACTTACGACATACACGATGTTGAAGGACGATTAGAGAAGAACACTATTAGTGAAAATATTCGCTATTTAAGTCTATAGGAATTCTGCGCTTAGAAATTCATTTACAATCAAAAATTTAGACAATTGGCAAATTTTGTAAATTTTATCAGCATAAAATACTTTTAGAACATGAACCAAATGGAAATTGCTAGAATAAATATAAATAGCAATGAAATTGTACGAATCGAACTTTTTAACTAAGCTACCAGATGATTTTGCAATTTAATTTTGCAACCAAAAATAACATTGGGCCATCCTACCGCACTTGACAAAGGCTCTAAAAGGAATATGACATATTAATTCGAGGAAAGAGTATGATTTCACCGGCAACGAAGGTTAACTAAGGGCTCATTAAGATTCGTTTATTAAGACTCACTTAAAGTAACATTCTAATACTCCTTTCAGTCTTTTCCGATCATTCGGTTGTAGCGATTGCTGCGAAAGTGGAAGTTTCTTGTATCGCAAAAATAAATTTCAATGGAATTTCTATAGGTAGGCAATAATTAAGAAAAGGAAATTACGTTTTATGATGCAACGGATTACCTACTACGACTATAACTGCGTACTTAAAAGCCTTCAAAGAATGGAGACTCTTGTTTGCATTCATCGCCAAAGTCATATCTTTCAAATACCGACCATCATTCGTACAATTTGAATTTTCAACTTCACATCCAGGTGTAAAGTGTGAGCCATGATGCCTCAGAACAAAGCGATACTATAATTAATAATCAGAATTCTATTGCACACACTTAAAATGCAAATGATTACCTTAACTAAGAAAATGCAACGATATGTCCATTCTGGCATCAAACAGCAATTCCCCCACATAATTTTTAAATATTCCTTACGTTCTATCACCAGTTTCTCCATGAAAGATTAACAAACAGCAGATCCCTTTGAGTTCGATCAAAAGGTAGGTACAACAAATATAAAAATAATCGAGAATGTAACGCAGAAAGCTACTGCGAAACGAGATGAAGAAGGTCACGAAACTGCAAATGGAAATAAAATCCATTGTTCGGGGCCGCTTTTGAGAGGCATGAGCCACGATTTCCGGGAGTGGAAAGGGGGGTGGCCAACGACCCCTCGCATTGAGTCGAGAAAATATAAGCGAGGTCGATATTGAGAACACTGGGAACGAGAAAAGGGGGGAACGACCCCCGAAAAGCCCTGATGCGCTCCATGAGTTTTTCCAGGGGGCACGACGCCATGGAAATCGAAAGTGTCGATGCGTTCAAACATTAAAATATACGCTGCACACGACTTTCCAGTTTTGCTTAAATAATATTCAGATATATACCTAAGTACACAAGCTGCAAAAAGATAGCTGGGGGGGCGTGGGGCACAGCCGGGTACCTAAAGTATTTTTCCTACTAGGAAAAAGTTAAACTGCAAAAATAAATTTCGACGCTGCTAGCAATATTTATTGAATCTTACAGAATCCTCCGCAAGCAATCTTTATCTTATTTTCCACTAACCGGGTACACAACATACGTTTTGCCGCAAACGAAGTAATTCTCTAATCATCGGACGCGGTACTTGTTCTAATTGATTCCGTAATCCTGAGTGGTTTTGGAAGGTAAATTCACCTGACGAAACGTTGATACTTTTCAACTCGGAATTTCTAAAGTTCTTTGAATGAAAAACTACACTACTCTTTGCTCTGCAACTGATATAATATCGTTGTTACGTGGTTGGATGATTGAAGAATGGTTATTGGTTTTTCTTCTTCCTTTAATATCCACCCACAGAAGTAGAAGAGATTACAGAACTAATTTTCGAGACGCGAGAGCAATCCTCGAACTGCCTTTTCCAGGAAAGACTTTGCGAAATATAATGAAACGAACTGGCAGCGTGACGATGGTGCTGTATTAGTGCCTACTTTGCTTTTTGGTCTCGTACATATATACAGGCTGTTATCTAGATTCGTGTCCGTCCTTATCGCGACCCTTTGATCCTTGATCCTGAACGGAAAAGAAGCAGCGTGGCTCGTTGGGCCCAATCTTTACTCACATCCATTACTCATTGATCAGTGCATAAGTAAGAAATTCCAAATACTTTGTGATGATTCGTGTCTGACGCATAACATCGTCGTAAGTTCCGCCCGAATGTAACTCCACGGTGTTCAGCTGCGCATTATAGTTTTCGTTTTCGAAAAATGATACCCGGTTTGACCTCACATTCCTCCGTGTTAATCAACTCGCGTGGATTAAACTGACGAGTGAAGAAAGTACGAGAGAGAGTTGTCTATTTTGGACCACTTTCCTTATTTTCACTCTTACACGAGCGTAAAACATTGCAAGAAGCAAAGCGAAACGGGAAGCAGATGAGCATCGTACGTAGGCTTTATCAGGCATTCGTTGTTTTGAAGAAAATTTCTAATAAAAATAATATCATTAAATAATTGACGACTTTGATACATCCCAACTGCTTCCGAATTTGGACCATCGGTTACCCAAGTTGGTCCGTTACTGAAAACCAATGAAATTAAGTCTGCAATCTTAAAAGAAAAACTGTTCAGGACACATTGAAAGAAAAATAAAAATAGGCATGAACATATGCTACACTTATTAGTGCTCGTTTTCACCCTTTGCACTCCGAATTGTTTTTCAATTTTGTTGTCAATAACTTTATATTTGTGGAGCTTCTAAATGTAATATAAAGTAAAAGGCATATCTAAATTGGCAATTAAAGAATGACGAGTCACACTCGACGAAGGACTGCAAAGGGTTAATAGCGTAGTACCTACTTTTTATAGATTTCACATTTGTACAACGCGTGTGAACGCAGGCGCGACACAGTAAATGCATTGTATCATGTCTTCTGCACTGTTTCTGTTGAATAAAAATTAGTTAAAAATATATATATATATACATCGTTGTTAGAAATAATTCATATCCTGAAACGATGTTCTCACGAGAACGGTACCGCTCTATTTTAATATTGCCGCTTTTCAATGCTCTTTCTCACGGGGCCACCGTAGAAGTTCGCCGAAAGGCCCAGGCAAAGGCTTCTGTGTTGGTAGGTACACTGAAATGAATTTTCTCATCGATGCCGAATCAAAGCGCCCTTCGACGACTACCGGTGACCCAAATCCGAAAGGGGTAACGACCCCGACGCGGGGAAACGCGCCCCTCGGCCGGATTCGTTTGTTCGCCGTTCCTTCTCGTTTTTTTTTCTCTTCTCGATTGCAAATGGCGACCACACGCAATTGAATTTCGAGCCTCGCTGCCGTGCCATGCCGGTGCGTTGCCGTTGAAAACCGGGCCGTTGTCCTTGCGAAACAGGGTACCAACCTCGGCCGGCGAACGAAGCACGTGCAACCTTTTCTATTCCCATCTTCCGCCGCGATTTTTGCCTGCGTTACGTGTGCCTAAGTGTCTATCCAGGACCGTGCGCTAATCATTATCCGAGGAGACTGTAACGCTCCTCTTCTACTTTCTCGAGGATACACGCACGAGCAATGTCAGTGCGTTGGTTAGCGAGCGGATGCTAGGCGAAGTATTTTGAGAAAATTCTTGGCTTCCAAAGTTTGTACTTCGATTCACATTCTTATTACTACGGATCGCCAGCAAACAGTTTTCATAGATTATAGAAAATCGATTTTGAATGAGCGATGAAGGTCGAATTGAATGCAGTTACTTGTTTAAATTGTGAATGCGAGTTTATCGCTGGTCTATGTCTCGACAGGGGATTCGGCGGTCACAGATGGATACGGTCCTGGCAGGAGGAAAAAGTTGTATTGGAGCGGCTCTATCACACAAATGGTAGCATACATATGCGAGTACCTAATGCCTATGAAACGGGAGAAGATCTCGTTAACCATTCAGCTGTTCCTCATACGTCCATTCAACCCTCTTACCAATGCCGCAAGAAAGAAATTCCTCGTTGCCTATGAAGACTACTTCCGGATGGAAACTAACTTCTGGAAGCATCCCGAGCTGTGAATAACAACCCGGATGGGCTCATACGAATGCGTGGTTCGTAGGGCGCGCGTGGTTAAAAATATCGAATGAATCCGATGTCATGGAAGATATTTACTTCTAATCCGTGATTAATTATTGACATATTTAACACCTACACACTTTTTACACGAAACTTTTCATCTGTGCATCGATATTAATCTACCATACTTCACTACATCCAAACTTATTGAATACTCAAAGCGCAGTAGGCTTTACCAATCATCAATGATCCAACGTAGATTTCCCACAGTATCTTTGCCGCGTCCGTTGTTATTAAGAAGCAGTTCGATAATCACAAAAGCCGCACGCCAAAGATTAACATTACAAAAGGGAACATATTACTCTGCATCGAGTGCAATGAGATGTTTAACCAAAAAATGAGAAACTTTGCATTGTATCAAGAACCACCTTGCCATGCAATAGCGTGTTACCTAAATTGTTAGAAATGAATTCGTATGGCGAAGAGGAACAGTCGATTCGTGCAGCTGGAAAATTCACATCAGTCCGTCGTCCTCGGCTCGCGGATGTTCCACACTTTTAAAGAAAGGAAGGCGTTGCAGTTTTCCAAGAAGGTACGGACGAGGCAGGTGCAAGGAACACCTCGGGCAGACAAATTTTCAGGCGAAAAGTAAACTTCGGTAGTTGAACATTTCTCGTTGGCCTGCGCAGAAGGCTTGAAGGTTCTACGCAGAGATGCCAGGCCAGCGTGTGTGTCTACAACACCGTTCTAGAGTGCTGTTAGGCCGTATACGCACAGCTTCTATACACACCGAACGAGTCCCGAACACGCCGGCTTCTAGGAATCCATAGGCGTGGGATTCGCTCGCCTAGCTCTGCTTATCTATGAGAAACCGCCATGAACGGATGACGATTCCGCTGAGTGAACTACGTTCTGTGAGTTGTGCATTGTTAGAACGGGGACAGAAATCGTGATGATTCGATATTCGTCAGGGATGAAAATCTTTTCATAGGACTAAAACTATTCCTGGCCAGTAGGATGCCATAGAGGTGATGCCATGTCAGAAGCGATGCTGGATGTGAAAAGAGGAATGTTTCATTGAATTTTACAGTTAATATAGATCGTATTTGTCATCGCTTGATGGGATCGTATGGTTAATTGTATTTTACATTGTGCGGCACTTCTTCGAGACCCGTGGCACGTGTCTGTAGCCACCAACGGGTTGTAAAAGAGAAGGACAGACTGAGGGTCGAGGCGGCCGGGAAAACATAGGCGTAGGGCTAACGTAAGGACACTGACAGGGGTGGACCGTTAGGAACGATTAAGGAGAAATTACTATAGCGAGATACGTTCATACGACAGCTGATTATGAGCTATCTTCGAATGAGCCGTGGTTCCCGATTCATTTGGAGAAACGCCAAGAGACAGTCGAAAACTGCGCAAGCAAATCAGTATCGTAGAATATATTCCACAGAAGGCTTCCGATGCTGGATGTAAAGATCCGTGATGAGCGCGCGCTACCGGAAACGGATAACCGTCTTCCGCCTTGATTTTTCGTGACGCAGAAAGAGAGGGAGGGAGAAGCCGTAAGGGGTGCAGAGGGTTCGGCTGACAGTGGGGAAAATTTTTTTCGCGGCACCGAAAAGGGGGTTAGGGGGAGGTAAGGGAGAAAGGAGACATAAATAAAAGCATCCCTCCAAGGGAGCCCTGCGTGCGGGACAGGGTGGCCAGAAGGGTCGCGTTTGCCGCGCTTTTTCGGCACGGGCCACATCGCGAAATCTAATTGGTCAATCGAGAAACAGCCATCTTTCGAATGGGCGTAGCTACCTCGTTAATACAGGGTGACTCACCCTTCGCCGCCGGAAAACCTATGCCTCCCATCCGCTAACATTCTCCCTTAACTCACCCTACCTTCTCGCAATCATTGCTTACCCTTTTCTTTCACCCTGCACGATCTTCTTTCTCCTATCAACTTAGCTACCTTTCCTCTCTATCCTCGTTTCGCCCCCTCCCCCCCCCCCCCCCAGCCACCCTGTCACGTACTTTCCCTTTATCTTTCTCCTGCCATCCGACCGATCCGAGGTGGCTCCCACCATCGGCGGTCGTCCTATCCTTCTCCGGTTGCAACCACCTTTGCTCTTTTTCCATCCGCTTCCGTGCGTATGCGATCGTCCCTTTCTATTTTTACGCCCGATATCTCTCCCCTTCGACGCTTTCCGAGTTCACCCTCCTGAAACTTTTACGGCGCTACCAGCCTTTCCCGCGCGGTAGCATCAACGCGGCTCTCATCGACCGCAAGGCCCTTCCAGAGGCAGATGATACCCGAAACAACTTTCCTTTTCCACGGTTACAGCGTGCACGAGAAACGAGAGCTCAGCCGAGATAGGACATCGACGATTTTCGAAGCCGGGGTAGTATTCGCCTCCACGGACCAGCAAAGACTGGCGTCGTGGAAAAGGACGACTTTTACTTTCATCGTTTCACGGATCTTTGTTTCACAAGGTCTCGAACCAGTGTCCCTATACTGTCCCGTTACTATTCCTCCGTTAAAGGCGACGGGCTTCTTTGTACGTATGAGTTCCCAGTTTTGTTTTTTTTTTTAATCGTGGAAAGTACAGATTTCGGTGGAATATTTATTATACAAATAATGTGAATGTTTACTTATATGTAAGCGTAATATCATTTCGAGAAGTTTAATCGTTCGAGCAGCTGAAGGAATCGAAGCTTCATTGAGAATTGATACGTTGACATTACGAAACTGCCATATTGCTTGGGCTTGAAAAGAAACGAGTATCTGCGCTACAACTTTACGTAAGAAAAGCTTCTTCCACCCTGACGAACAATTACATATTTGGTAACGGAATTATGCTTCAAAATATTTCCCTATGCGTTAATTGCCGCCCCAGTTTACTCGCGAACGAGTCGCGTATCAATGTCGGTTGCAGCTGTTGCTGCACCGCTGCTGAAATTACCCCCCTTCTACATATTTATCGCCGCATGTCTGGTCCCTCTATCGTGCAGCGCTTCTCCCACACGGCGTCAAATATCCGATGCACGATGCAAGACTTCGCGTGCGGCATGCGTAAATGTGCATTGCCATTGCCCCACCACGAACAGATCCGCCAATAGACGTCTGCTTCGGATCCGTAATGAAGTCCGAGAAACATGTTATGCCGCACAGCGAATTCTACGATATTATACGCTTTTGAGCGAATATTCAAAGGAAAAGAAAGATGTTAAGAAAGAGCCAAGGAACATCTGACCTTTCTACTTGACAACAGAACGAATAAAACCCTTGCAGGATCTGTGACGGAAATGTTTTTCGGGGGGGAATCGGATAATAAATAATTTAAAGAACAATTGCACTTTTGATCGGTAAAATTAGAAAGACCAATTGTCTGGCAATAACAATACATTGTCATAATAGGCCCCTCTCTGTATTTACCTGCATTTTACTTTAAATTTCCAAAAAGTGTAGTTTGTCCCTTTCATAAATTGGCTCTGTTGAAAGCTGTAATATTGATGTTACATTATTGTCTACCGATTTCCTATGTTTCATAAATACCACAGTATGGCCGAGTGTTTTATCTTATTTCAATAAATGTCAACTTCTTGGGACAAGTATTCGATATTTGCGTTGTTTAAAGATAAAATACGATCTAATCGATAAATACGATGCTAAGAGCGAAACGATCAGTCTTGTCCACGAAAACACTTGCCGCGTAAAAGAGAAACGATTCGCAGATACTTCGGTTTAAATTACTTCGACCACCCATAGGAACCTCTCCTGGGAGATACAAAGGTGGTGCAAAAAAAAATCGGATCCGAAAAGTGAAAATTGCAGCGTACCTAGGCGCGATGCAAAAATGCCGTACCAATGTCGTATGGCAGTCGAAAGCTGTAGTTGTCGGGTGTGCAAAGTGCATTACCCCCCACCTGCATGCATCACCCCTCCACCGGTGTATCCCCTCCGAAAGAGACCACCACCGCGCGGAGGTTGTCTCTTGTTGGTTCCCCTCGGCACGAATTGCATACAACAAAGCGTTGCAGCCGATGCACACCGTTCATTCGAGGCAAAAAGGGGGGATGCAACGGTAAGCCGCACCTCCCCCCCTACGAGCGACCGTGATCAAAATGAAAATTCGATGGAAAGGACGGAAAGGAAAATCGTATAGATACAGTGGCTCCCGAAAGTATTCGGACACTCTTCGAAACGGCATAACCGTTCTGTAATTGGACCCAAGTTTCGAACTTATAGAATGAATAGTGAAAGTCATGTTTATCAACTTTTTTATCGGAGCTTATAATAGAAATTTGTAAAACGCCCTGTATAGATTTAGGCAAGATATATGCAGCCTGAAAATTTCATTCAAATCGGTTAACGTTTGTCGGTGCTACAAATGTTTCAAGATCGCAGGAGAAGGTGGAAAATCGTACAAACCGTCCGAATTCAGCGACTATTTGGTCTTATTCTACGATCTTGAAACGTTTATAGCTCTGAGAAACAACCGATTTGGATGAAATGTTCAGAGTGCATACATATATCTAGCTTAGATCTATCAAAGGCGTTTTATAAGTTTTTATTGCAAGCTCGGATAAGAAAGTTTAAAAAGATGACTTTCACTATTAGCTTCATAACTTCGAAAATTCCGATTTCTTTCAGAACGACGAAAGCAAGGTGTCTAGTAAACTAGCCTCATCTTTTTTCAAAAGCTCAAACCGTTTGGTCCAATTACAAAAAAGTTATTCCGTGTTTAATTGTGTCCGAATATTGACGGGAGCCATTGTACATTTTTACGCTTGCATTCGCCAGTGTGAAATCGTTCAAATTATCATTTTGCAAATATTGTTTAAGATCTAAGTTCTGGAATGCACTGAATTTTAATATGGAAAAGAAACTTTGTTAATCTTTTATTTAGTGGAGATGAATTCACGGGACATCAGAGTCATCAATATTTGAACCTACCTAATGTTTATCTTTAATGGTAACTATGATTTTTTAACATATTAAACATATATTACTGTATTAATATTACTAGTATTTGTCACTTTAAGTTTACTTGGAATAATTATATTTCTTATACTCTGTAAAATAATTAAAAGGACTTAAATATCTTTATAAATTTATTTTTAAGCATTTGTATTATTAAACTATGAACAAATACATATCGTGATATCGAAGTGGGCCGAAGAGATTTTGAGCGAGTCCGTGAAAATGCACATTACCTCTTGTCACCCACGAAGGGGTTGGTTTGGCCAATTCCCTGAAATTCATTTATACGCATTTGTGTGGGTAACGTTTTTGAATAAAAAGCAAATCGATATCTAATCAAGACGAAGACATATTGAAGAGTCCGAGAAAATACATTTTAACCCCTTGGGGGTGGAATTTAAGAAGATTTCGTCTTACCGAGCATCTACGTTGTAAAAAGGAATATACTCTCCAAACTTCACGTTTTTAAGCTCAGCAGTTTGAGCTGGGCGATGATGAATCAGTGAGTGACGCAACGATTTTATATATTAGATTATTAAAAGAAGTGTCAAGTGAGGAAAGGGATTAACTAGTTGGCAAGGAAATATTGGTAAGCAATAAAATTTCCTATATTTAAAGCGGCATTAGTATCAACATCATTCTCACAACCCTTCAGGCAAGCACTCAATTAGGTGCTTAAAGTAACGAGAAGCTGAAAAAAAAGCAAAGTTTTCGCACAGAGCTCGGGAGTTTGCGATTTTTCAACCGCCATTTGTACGCTGGGCCCTTTTGCCAAGGTTTGATGGTCGAACCAGCCCCTTCAGCTACCATATCCGCGCATACATGCAGGTACTCGTGTGTACATGGGTTACACGCTTGAGTCCGAGTGTTTATGGTGTACGCCATTTCTAACAGGCTCCATAGCCTTCCATCAACCGATTGACTATCATCGCCAAGCGATTCCTAGTTCCATCTTTTCTACGTGGATACTAGAGTGGAAAGAACGAAGATGCTCGATGATAATCTTTGTACAGATACCTACACACCTAAGTCATCTCTGTCATATGTTGATCTAACCAAATCGAAAAGGCGAACGTTACGCTAAAGTGTCACGAAGGGCTAATAGCAAATTGTAGAAGATTATAGATGCGGTCGGGGACGTTATATTATCCTCTGGCGCTCGCTTATTATGTCGCGGCGAAAACGTCATGGGAAGAGAGTAACATTGCTTCGGCGACCGTTAGAATCCTAATTTCGCCTCATCAAACTATTGTCCTATTTTAACACGGCGTAACCACAAGGGACATCGTTGCTATCCTTTCCTATTCTCCATCTGGCTGGAAGGCCGGCATGCTAATCTTAGGAGCAGGCAAGCGGGGAAGAAAGAAACCGACAGGCTGCAACAAAGTGCCTAAAGAAGTTGTGCATTCAATGGCAAACCTTTATTCCCCGGCTATAAATTAGGAACGTAAAAGCAACGACGTTTAAGAGCAAAAATTCGTTTACGTGCCACTTAGAAGAGGGGTGGACAATAGAGAAGACTTCCATCGCAATACTTAAATGCAACGTTAGTATGGTAAAGATACCTACTGTTTAACGAATCCGACGAAAATTGTTCCGAATTTAATTGCAGCAAATAAACGTACCTCTAGTAACAACGCATCGCACTCTTTTATGCTGTAGCATTTAACCGACTCTGAAGCACGAAAAGCGAACAACAGAAATTTAGGGAGCTTGAAAGAAGTAAAATATTTTTTGCAACAATCCTTTTTTTCGCTCGCATCCTCGTTTTAGGTATAGGGATCATCGAAGAGAAGAATTGTCACCTGACCTATAAGATAGGGGATCCGTAAGAAAGACTGGAAGGCTCGTGTCATGGAAGAAAGGAAAAGATGGTGATCAAGAAAGGACTCAAGGTAACATCCGAGGATATTGTCATTATCAGATCCATTCGTGAGATCAGTTACCCCTATACAGCTGTTGTGCCGTGGACGATGATAAAGCACGGTGTTTGGCTCGTCGCTGGTTCAAAACAAGCCAGTAAAGCAACAAAAGTTTGCGGGGGCTGGAAAGGGATAGTGGTTGAAAGCGAAAGCCTCTGCGCCTGCTGAACGGACAGATTTTCACTGCCATCGAGCCTCCCGTGAAAAGTGACGGGAGGCTTCAAAACGGAAAGCGAGAAGATCTTTCATGCAGAGAATTTGTCTTATGAAAGAAAAATGGAGGAAAAGGGGAATGCGGTAAGTACACGGCGTGGCAATGGTCTAATTGCGAAGTTATAAAACGATTAACGATAACTTTTACAAAATTTGCTCCAGAGAAAGATGACAGTCGATTGCTGCGAAAGTAATGAAAGGTTTCAAAACAATAAATAATCAAAACTTCTTTATACACACTTTTTATTTAATATTAATGAAAAGTTGAAATTTCAATTTTAAAACGTATTTAGTTAATCATAAATACTATACTTAAATAGTTCCAGCTATAAATTATATCGCGTCTATTGCATAAAAAGCCCAAAAACAATATCATTTATATCATAACACTGAGCTCGCATAGCATGAATAATTTCTGAAAGTTTACCGACTTCAGAATTAAACTTTTCCCCCGACCCAGTGCTTTTAACTCCACAAAGGCGCCCTCGGCAACACGCAACGCCGTTCAAATGAAAAATGGCCGGCGTGCGTTGTCCTAACAAGTAATCATTTACGACGAATCATACAGCGTTAAGACGAGCCTCCCCTATCTTTCATCCTCTGTATTAATCTTATTCTCAGGTACGCTCGTTACTCGCCGTTCACGGAGTAATCTCTTGTTCCCCGCGATCGATCCGGAACTTCCCTAAAATTCTGTCACAAAAAAGGAGCGGTTCCGATTTTCTGACCACGAAACGCATATAATGACCGCGTTGCAGCTCATATATCATTCGTTTATTCGTAGCGGAGCGGAGCGATTCATGCGTTCCTCGGGGAACAGTTTTCTAGCCCGGCGAGCTAGAGCCGCTAGCTAGAGAGCTAGGCAGGAGCACGAGGATCGTTTCGAAAAAGGGAGGGAAACGAGGGGAAGACTATCCGGGGCAATGCCAGCTGCGCTACCGTAACGCAACGAGGCCTAAACGCAGGCGTCTTCTACCAATAGAAACCAACTGTTCATTAGACTGTTGGTACAGGCTGTTCCAAATTGTCTACAAGGAGGGCTAGCTGCGAGGGTGTAGCGAATGTTGAGGGATTGGATCTCGTCGGAATGAAGACTTTGAAAATCCACCGAATGGATACGGCTTGCTGTGCCATAACGGTTTGAAGTGGAATTAAAAGCGAAATTGAATTCTTTTCTTTTTGCAGAGAATTAGAATAATTTGAATAGTGCGAAGAACGTAAAAGAGTGTTTTTATCAATCGAATAGCATATTTGAATATGGAGATCCTTTGTGATCCTTCTAATTGAGGTTTCTATTGAATAAATATCTAATGCAGGCATAGCTTTGATGGATCCACGTGAATTCGGCTTGGCACCAAGAAAACCTAGCGACGGACGCAGGGTAAAATTTGGCCCGCGCGAAACTTCCTTAGGGAACGCAGCTGCTGTGCTGGCAAGTTAGAACTTGCCAAAATTCTAACTTATCGACCTCTGTGGCGCGATGGTAATTTATTCTAAATTCTAAGCTTATAAAAAAAGGCAATTTGTAATTTATAATATATAGCAATTAAATGAATCACGATTATCTGTAAAAATCAATGCTACCCACGTACGAAGTATTTTCTGGACATTACTGTGCTTAAATTTATAACAAAACTTGCATTTGTTTATAACATAAAAATATAAGTGGCGCTTCTCATTTAATGCACAGATATTTCTCGATTAAGCAAAAAAAAAACCATGCAGAGAATAGTGCAAACAGTGGGACAATGTATCGCTGAAATTTATATTTTTCATAGAATCCATAGGGAGGATGTACGAAGAAGAGTAAACGATTTGAATGGCGCAATGTAAAATGATTTTAACGTCCGGGAGACTTTAACGTCTTTCACGGTTTCCAAAATCCTGTCAGAGAAAAATGCATCGTATCTTCGATGCCATTCTGTGGAAGGAGCCAGAAGGCCACAGATGCGGATTGCATTTTCAACTCAACCGAAGTGAAATAACATGGTATACTGTGTAGCAGCTGCAAACCCCAGAGACCGCATAGAAGCTTTCCAATCCATTTTCCGTTACTCGAATTTTCCCTACTCCCTTTTCTTTGATCGACAAAAGGACCCAAGCAAAGGGACGAAATGTACTGCGCGTCGTTGGAGGAAATCGTAATTAAAGTAGTGAAAATTGGGGAAACGAAACAGGAATTATAATCTTTGCGATTAAGATTCCCAATTACTGTTATACCGATTACGGTAGCATAAATTTAGCGTCTCTGCACAGATGGAAGAGCATTCATAATATCCTGTGGCTAAAGCTTCCTTTCCATACGTTTCTAAGGACGCCCCCATTAAACGGTGGACAGGGGTAATCGAATAGTTCTAAGCTACCGGAGGGTCGGAATAGGCGTTCTAAAATTGGAGGGGTACATAGGGGAACACCGAAACCGGATGGCACGCCGAAATGTAGTCGACTATGTTCTAAATTCATCCACTATTTCGGAACATAACTTTTATTTCCACAAAATTCTTTTTTTTTCACGCTGATTAATTGTCCAATCATTAATTCTTAATGTTTCATTGTTTAATTTATCATATCCTTTATGCATAACATATTTCAATAAAGAGGTTATAAGTACGGAGATATTTATTTCAATTTCTCTTGCACGAACGGCCTCTCGAAAAACTAACGAAGGATAATTTAAATGACAAACAGAAGTCAAACTCATTCCAAGTATTAATCCACCTTTCACTCAATTCGCGTTGCCTCCATTCATGCCGCGTCTTATTTGCATGGTCAATTACAAGAAGAAAAAATAGTACTTGCAGCTAATTAATCGGTTCATAAATCGTTACTCGTGCAGGCAGGTGAATAGAAGCAACATGGACGCAACTTCTTCCTCTTTCAACCTCTTACTCTGGGCACCCTGACCCTGGGCACACAAGCAGCTGTCTCACTCCACCTCTTTCTGGGCATGGCATTGCTCTAACGTAAGAGCGAATTTGTCTATCACCGTACCGTGTGTACGACGGTGGGTATTGCAAACCCATCGAAAATGACCGATCGAAAAGACTTCATTTTTAATATCAAAATATTCTCCAATTCTACACGAGAAATCTCCGAAAGGTACCGTTATTTGGGATTCACGCAATTGGCCAATTACTTTCGAAAAATAAAAGATTGTTTCGTGAGTGGAACATTATTTGTCATATCCATTTTCCACATAAGCATCAGAATCTTAAAAAGAAAACGTAAATTACGAATTAGCTATCGAAAGCTGATGTCGAACACGAACACTTTTAACATCAAATTATTCGTATAAGTAATTACCACGCTTAGGTACACGTTGCACAAGAGCAGAATACTGTAGCCTTGTGCCGCCGTAGCAGAGGTACATCGAATGTTCAAAATAATTCTACAGAAATTGCTTAGTCGCCTATATAAATGCAAATGGTACGCGTAGATACGCATCTTCGATTCATTCGCTGGTCGCATCGTTCCCAGCTTCGCTTGGCAATGAAAAAAAAAACTGTCCGATAGGTTCGTGCAACAATCTTTCAATATGAATACCAACGGGTCGCGAGGAGCAAAGAACTCGTTAACCATCCCGCCGTTCGCCGAAAACACCCGGTAGATTTCTGCAGGAACCAAAGGCGCAATGGGGAAAAAGAGTAGGGAATTGGCGACGGAAAAGAGCGAAAAGGACAAGCGAACGTGCTCGCGCTTCTTTATGGTCGCACACATATGGTGCATACATTTTCTACTCGCGTGCACGTGCACGCGCATGCCTGTGTTCGTGCACGCATATGCAGGCGAAAGCGAACAGTGCACGCAGCGAGCATGTTGCCGGCTGCGAAACCGGCATGCGAAAATTAACCAATGGAGAGCAGAGGCGGGAGTCGGTGGGGCAGCCACGTGGTTTTTTGCCGGCCAATTGGAGTTGAAGCGCTCGCGAATTTCGAGTCGGTTTCCCGCTTAGCGCTTGTGAGCTTCTAGTCGCTAGAGCAGGATAGAAATCGGGAGGGAAAAAAAAAGTGAGAAAGTGCATGTAGGAGCACGGAGGGACGAGAAGGTTGTACGGCTGGTAAAACGGAGCGAGAAAGAAGGAGCAGGGTAAAAAAAAGAGACGAGTTTGCATCGCGTTGCCCCCTCAGGACACGCGAAAGAGCGAACGAGAGAAAAAGAGCTGGAGGAGCGGAGAAAGGGTAAAACGGCGAGAAGGAAAGAGAGAAAGAAAACGGCGAATGAGTGAGCCTCTCAGACGTCGCGTCGTGGTCTAGCCAAAGAGACAAGAGCCTGGCAGGAAGGTGCGTCGTCGTTGCAACGACAGGAGAGGAAGGACAGAGAGAAAGAGAGAGAGAGAGGAGTCGTTTGGCACACGGCGAATCGTCAAGAGAACGGTCTACGCGCGTCCCTTAACCTTAAAAAAGTTGTAGAGTCGTTTCCGAGAAGACACGGTCGTCGCCGAGGTCCGTCTGATCGTTCTTCGCAGTCATCCTCGACGGTTTGCATGATCGAGCTGGCTCGAGAGTCATCCGTTACCACCGGAAGCGCGCCAGGTCTGTGTACTACCGGTGCCGAGTCGACGTGACCGAATCGTTGGTATTTCGGAGCGAGCGGGAAATAGACAGCGGTTCCAGAGGAAAGGAAGAAAGGAAGAAACAAAAGACAGTAGAGGCAAGAACGCTTGGAAGATCGTTGAAG
This sequence comes from Holcopasites calliopsidis, assembly GCA_023838395.1. Taxonomy (NCBI): domain Eukaryota; kingdom Metazoa; phylum Arthropoda; class Insecta; order Hymenoptera; family Apidae; genus Holcopasites; species Holcopasites calliopsidis. The sequence continues at coordinate 3,817,911 of JALHAQ010000003.1, forward strand.
AAGTTACGAAAAACCTCCTTGTGTCCCTTTCGCTTTTTTTTTGGTGTGCAAGCGCGAAAATCACGCCGAGTATCACGCGAGAAAGACAATCGTGTTCGCCGGGACAATTGAAATAATAAGCGAAAAAGAAAGGCCACGGAAAAGACCCTGACGAAAGCGCGCTCTCGTGTTCGTTTCTTTCCGTGTGATAACAGGATCTCTAACGTTTTCGTCGCCGAACGTGTACTCGGTCCCGCAACTGGGACAGTTACGATCCTCAACGTGCCGAAAGCGTGCGGTGATCGTGTCATCGTCGGTCTCTGTCGGTGAATTCTTTCGGAGTATCGTGGTGTGATACAACTCGGTCGTTTACGCGTCGTGATCAACTTCGTTGACGTGTTGCGTGGACAACATCGTCAGCGATCGCATCGTCTATAGCCGCGCGCCACTGAGCTGCAGATTTTCCAAGCCACGTGACCGAGACGTATCTCGGAAAAGCCGTCACCATAGCGTCCAAGAGCGAGCCAACCACCATGTCGAAGCTCTACGTGGGCAATCTGCCGATGGATTGCGATGAGAGCACGCTCAGGCAGCTTTTCCAGGATCATAATTTGTCATGTACAACGATCCTGGTGAAACGGGGCGGCTACGCGTTCGTCGACTGTGCCGATCAATCCGTGGCAGATCGTGCGATCGACAAACTTAACGGTGAGTTGAAAATCAACAGACAAGGAGGTAATGCTGGATAGATCGCTTCGCTATGCTGCTATGTTGGCCCCGATCGGCTGTTGCTATGCTGATACAAAAACCTTGTACGATATTGCTTTTTGCTATGCCAATACTTTACTACTGCTGCTGCTACTGCTATTGCCACAGGCCCTGCTGTCACGACCCATGACCGAACGAAGAAGAACCTCCACGAGGGGAGATACACGAAGACTCGGAGACTTTATGGCTAAATTGAAACTCGCAAAATGCTATTAAGCTTTTACGCACTGCTGTATGTAGTTTAGATATGGGTCTTTATAATCTGCCAACAGGGGGTCGAACTAGTTGCACAAAATCCGTAAATACCACTGCAACAAGCTTCGCGTACCTGTGCGTTCAGATTGTTATGCTTTAATACGCTTTTTGACTAGTTTGTAAGATATATTTGAGTAGAAATATATACATTTGCACGCTTCTGCATATGCTTTACACGACTTGCTGCTTACATTTACCCTTCCCTACTCCGATCGAAAGATCGGTTCCCGCATAACTATACCGAACCCCATTCAATCCACGCAATTATGTGCATCATAGAAATACAATGCTTTCTCACGAATAACCTATATGCGTATAGCAGAACAACTTCATCGCGTCATTCAGAGAATCGATCGTCAATTTGCTGACGAAAGGACAATCGTGATGTAACGTGAATTGTTTAATATTCATATTCACTTCGATGGTTACGCATAGTTTAGGAACGGAAAGCACGAAAGCCGAATCAGATAATCGATTCATTGTAATTATCCGAAAAAAGAGCAAGTTCATGAATGACTATGCACGTGTTTTATACGATGAAGCAATCGCCGCGCGTTGTCTATCAGTTTGAGAGCCTCTGGCCGCGACCTCGAAATTGCTTCCGTCGAAAAAGTATCTTCCTATTTTCATTGAATACACCGTGCCAGAATACGTCGACGCGATCCGCAAGTTGCACTGTTCTCAAATCGCGTAACGTTAAACGCAACCCTTCCTACATAATCGGATAACGGGTGTCGTTAAAACAAGCAAAGTCTACCTTGAAAAGCGGAGCAACAGCCCGAAATTACGGGTGATCATGAACTGCGGAAAACTTATCCACGTGGTAGAGAGGCGCACGCATCGACAAGATGGCGGAGCCGGTTATTCCAGCAAGGTCACGCGTGTGGGTTTCGCTTTTGAGATAAGTTTCCGATAATCGCTCGTGTCGCGGCCAACGTGCTGTTGCTGATCGATACCGATTACCAGGGCTTCGTTCCACTTAGCAATATTTATTCGGCTATACGACAAAACTACGATATAATCGCGCGACTGATAAGGGCCACGCTCAATTGTGCCGATTAGAATTCAATGATCGCGTATCGGCGCCGAAAACACTGGTACAGCGCGTAAATTAAGTTTCATAGCCGACGAATGGTTTTGTTCCTCGAATGCGCGTAGTAGACCAGCAGCTTGTGATCAATTAAAGCCGCCGGCTACTGCTTTAGTCAACATAGCTCTGCTTTGGTAACTCGGCAAACTATTAGTCTCGAAATGAGAGGAGAAAGAGACGATTATAATGCTCCAATGTTCTCACCTAATGTTCTCCCGTACGATTAGCTCCGTAGAGAAGGTTTGCCGATTTCCATTGAGTTTCGACGGCTTTTTGGAGAAGTTAGATCGACGCTTGACTAAAGACGACTCACGCCTGCACGCCGGCGATTCTCCCGCCCAAAAAACGTGGTCAAGGTCGCGTCTGCACGCGTGACGTATATGTAGTTCCCCACTGGCTTCATGCCGAGGCTAAAATTTACATGGTGAAATACCACCAACTTCATCTCAATGCGCTCGTCTGAATTCGGTTAGTCATACTCGTTATATGTATACGACAGTCATGCTAATCGAATAAATCCAGATCATAAATTCCGTTGATGACTTCGTAAGTGCCGTACGTTCTCTCGTACGCGTACATGCGTGATTCACGTGGGTAATGTCCAGTGGCGATCCATTCCCTCTCGGCATCTTGCTCGATCACCTTTCTTCAAATAATGCCAAAGTTGTGGCAGAATACGTGCGGTTGCTTCTGTGGTTGCGATCTTGCTGGCATTGGACAACAAGACGATTTGCGTACGTAATCGCCAAGCGATTTGTTTCGTGCCCGCGGTCCGTAAGACAAATCACTGTCACGTTCGTGCGAGGTACCAACCAACGCGTTACACTGTATAGATTCTCTGTAGAAAGTGCCAGCTCTAAGCAAGTTCCGATTGCCATGGCTTTCTTTCAATACTTGACAAGTATAACGGGTTTTTTTTTTAAGCTGTGCTGCAAATTACTCGAAATATCGAAGCGCCTATGAGCTACGAAAAGCGGAACAGCTGAGTGTATAATCCCGGTCAAAAATGTTGCAAAGAATACCAAGAGAACGGTCGGCTTGCTTAGAAGCCGAGTTGCAGGAAAGAGGCACCGCGAGCATTGGAGCGATTCATAGGGAATATAGTCTCTCCCTCTATCTCGTTACCAATAAAGAAGGTTCAGTCGTTGCTCTGCAGCAAGCGGTTGGATACAATGCCGCGTGCGGAGAACGTTACCGCCGAGTACAGAACTAGTTTGGTAGGTTGTGTTACGTTTCCGACCAACTAAACTAAGGCTAGTCGTGGTTACGCTACATCAGGCTACAAGCATCGATTATTTCATTGAGAGATACATTTTGTCCTCCGTGTGATGCCTTCGCGGTTTCATTCGATTACACGAGCCATGAGAATTTCGAAGCAACGATAACATCATTGATTCTCAGTGCAGAATTAGGTTTACTTCCCCTACGTGTCGCACAATTTCTTAAGAGAAATCTTTTGTGCAAAAATGTATATTATACTCTAATATATTTTTATGAAAGATTTCATGAAATCGAGTAGCCGGCGAGATCCAATTATGTTTGTCGTGTTCAGGTTCGGTGAATCACACGTGTTTATCATTCATCAGGAACTAGAGAGAGAGGGAAAGAGAGAAGGGAAGGTATATTTTTAATCGGTGTTTTGCAGTTGTTCATGGCTTCGGTCTGCTTGATTTGTCCCGTGCTCGCCCGAAACCACCTGCCCTCGAAAAAAGTTACCTGTTAACACTGCACCGGTAACCGACACTGATGGCCGTTTGCGATTTGCCTTCTTGTTGGGCACATCGCGCGTCTGGGTTGATAATGATACCGATTAAAATTAGAGAAAAACGATCCTATTTATATGCCACAGTAACCAGAGGAAGAATTCATTGACAAAGGGAGTCGACATCGAACTAGATCCGCGACAGAAAATGAATGATGTTGTCCCGCGCCAGTAGAAAATTGACAACATGGCACGTCTACAGCAAATGATCACCGAAGTAGAAGCTTCTATTTCAAGTGCTTCTAATATCGGCTTCGTCGGCAATTCTCTAGTTTTCTCTTTCGCCTCCCACACGGCAATCTTTTTATTCTCCTTCTAATCTACATATACAGTGTGTCTCGTATAAGCTGTTACAAGCACTTTTCTCAATCCCCGATTCTTCCAACCACCATTTTTTTTAATAGAATGGTATAATAATTTTTAGCTGTGAACATGTAATTAATGTGTACAAGCCTATTTTCATTTTGACCATTTTCAACCCACTCCAAAGTTGCTCTCTTCGCTCTGACTCTTTAACTATGCGGAACAAACGAAAGAATTTGAAATCAAAGTTTTAGCAACAGCTGTTGGAATAGTGAAAAGTTAATATATCGTGCTAATTACAAAAATTGGGGGTCGCATCCTTTCCACCCCTAGGAAACTCATGTCCATAACTTTTGGAATCTAAAACGTAACCGCCTCTCTGCGCCATGTAACGGATTACATTTTCAAATGGATATTTGCAATGGATGCGGGGACAACTGCTTGTAACAGTTACGCGGGACATCCTGTATATTGATTTCGTCTCTCGCTGCCTCTGTTCGCTCGGGGAACCTTTCAAGACACGTGTTTGTTTTAGATACCAGGCCGTTGACTTCCCGACAAATAACCGCGTTACCGCCGTTGCTGCTGCTCCGCACGAAATCTCTCTTTATTGTAACGGCCGGCCGGCCGGCCGGCTATCTTCCCGGTCGAAAACTGCCGCCTGAACGTTTCCCCTTGTACATATTTTTCGAGTAGAGAAGTAGGTGCGCTCCACTTTATCGCGTCTCTGTAGCTATCAGACACCGCGTTTTTCTGTACGACCAGCGTCCCGAATCCGCTCACGTAATCTCTATTTTCAACGGCAATAGTGAAATACGTTCGCCTCATTCATCGCAGTTTTGTCGAAGAAGATTCGATGGTCGACCATTGAGAGGGGTAGTAAGGTCGTTCGTTAGTTAAGAAATCTCCGGATGGCGAGATAAATTCTTTATCCGAACGCCAAAGTTTCGCCGGGAAAGCTGTCTGGAAGGTAAATTATCGCCGAAGGAATTTCCGTTCTTCCGCCTAGCCGCACTCGAAATCTTTATGACGGAACGAGAGAAAAAAAGGAAAGAATGGAGACGTGGAACGTTCGCCGGTTCTGGTGGCAGCGGCGAATCTGCTTGGCCCCACGTGCGCGTAATTGTCAGGTACGAGGAGAGGAACCCGAATCTTTCGACAGGTGTCAATGAACCGGGCAATGACGTATCCATCGAAGGATAAGCGAGAAAGACAGAAGGAAAGAAAGATCGACAAGGGATCGACAGAGAAGGAAGAAGCTCGAGGAGCTCGTTCGCACCTGCCTTCGTCGTATACTAAACGGACCTCACCAGTGATTTCGCATTTCATCGAGGCGACTTTGTGAAATTGATTCTCTAACGCGAATCAAGAGCAATCTCGTCGCGCAAAAGAAAAAATGTATTTCCGACATGAAAAATCGTCGAAGCGAAATTTTCGTATTTTTTCATTGAGTCATAACTGAGAATATGAACTATAATCCGAGACGGGAATCGACGGGAGAAGACTAGCCAACGAATAACACGTACGTGGCAAAGAGGAGCGTTGAAAGGAGCGAGCGACAGAAACGTGGCAACTCATCGTAGAAAAATTGCATCGGCGCGGCGCCATTAATCTCCGAACGAGCGGATATTATTTTAATTCTCAAGTCTCGGACCGTGTCTCTTCCGAGAAAGCCCCTTTGTCCCGGTCGGCTCAACGAAAGAAAAGTGACCGAGTGATTTAATCTACGAACGGAGCCCCCAGACTCTTTCTGTTACTTCGTCCGTTCCCTGTCCCTCTCTTCTCTTCCTTCCATTCGCGCATTTTTCTTTTCTAACAAAATGTACGGTTAAATTCGACAACTCGCATTGCTCGCGAAACACAAAAAGCATGCGCCAATTTATCAAGATGTTGGCTTCTTATGAGAAAATAGGAACGCCAGAAGATTGCCGCGTACAGGGACGCGCGCTCGTCTTCATCTTGTCGAGGGGGATTTGTAAAATTCTCGACGATTTTATACAAACGTGGAACTCTGAACTTTGTCCAGTTGTTAGATAAAGGTTGTTATCGTTGCGGTGCTACGTCGAGTCATTATTGGGTTCAAGTAGAAAAATTGGTGACCTCGTATGGTTCTCCATACACGTACTGATAGAATATTAACAATTGCATTAATCGGACATAACTTCAGAAGTACTCGTCAAATATTTCCGTCGACGCCACTTCACGAATCGAGATTATGTTATTCGCCACACAAAATTTTGGAGCACAAACGAGCGTAACGATTGTACTTCTACTAACAGCCTAATGAAATTGTACTCTCGCTTTCATTGACCGTCCAAAATAGTACGTAATTTGAACCCGCTCGGTCAACCAACCGCGATACTATATGTATGTATATTTCGATAAGATACCGCGGGGATCAAGGGAGTGCACTAAAAACCATACTGTAGCAATCGGACCGCAGCGTTTCCTCTGCCGCGACATAACAGGTACACTTTAACAAAACAGCAGCGTAACAATTTTTCTCGATAGCCGACCACTTCGGAGAAGAAACTCTTGCTATTCATTTATTATGCATTGCCCGGACGAAATTGCATCGCACGCTGGTTAATCGAGATTTACGATGCGACTGTGCTCTTTCTTTTTCTTTCGACGCAGGCCGCTGCGTCGAGACGAAAATTGATTGACTGGCCCCCGTATATAGACGGGATGTTTTCTTCACCGCGTGAATCGCTATCTCGCGTTCGGGTATAAAGTATTCATGACCGATAGGAATTTTCAAGGAAATACGCTTCATCGGCATCGAAAGATTCAGATTCAAGGATGCTTCGTCCTCCAGGGGACGGTTGATGAAAACGAGAAAAGTGAAAATTCGTGAGGATATCGATAATATTATACAATATCACGGTGAAAAGTTCATCGCGGGGGAGAGATTTTTGCGTTTGGCGCGCTTTTTACGGATTCTCAGTCAGGACCTATCTTAACGTGCGTGGGCCCATTCGCTTCATTCGGTAAACTAACCTACCCGTCTAAGTAATCCATTGTGCTTCTCCTGCTCTCTTTGTGTGGCCGCTCTCACGCTGAGAGCACGACACACAAGGGTGTGCGAGAAAGAGCAAGAAAGGAGAGTCGTTCGCGGGAGAAAGAAACGGCGAGGGTGCGAGCAGGACGGTAAAAGAGGGTGGAACGGTGGATGATGAAGAAAGAGAGAAGTATGCTACAAGGCCAACCAAGTCCGAAGCAATTTTTGCTGTACTCTTTGCCTCCCCAAAAAACTAGCGTAGCTCCGACCGGCTAACAGCTCCAATTTTATTTTACCACGACTTGTCAAAACCTATCGATATCTTCCTGCGATATTCCCAGACCACTTGTCGCTTCCCTCGCTTATTTCTTTTCCGTTTGCAGTATAAATACATTGTATCTCGGAGCTTGGGCCGATGCTGAAAACGCTTCCCTGCGATACTTATTTTCAGCCAATGACGCGCTACACCGTGTCGTTCGTTATCGTATGAAGGGGTACAATACAAGTATTTTCGTAGGAGCAGAGTCGACGTAATCGCAACTCTTACCGCGTAAACGTGCAATTGATCTTAAAAAAGTACAAGGTGCACGGTGATGGTAAACGAATGTTAAGAAACTGAGTTTGGCGACCATTACGCAAGTGGCTTATACCACATCCGGTAATTCTTTATCCCCAAGAAGTGGAAGATCCGTATCGATCCATCCGTGAAACGTTGATCAGTAAATTATAACCCGATCGACGCCCGCGATTTCGACCTGTGACTCACGGATTCGCAAGCGATTTCCGTGGGACTGAACTAGCGAGTTGTAACTCAATAGTAATTTATGTACCTAGCAGTGCCAACCGCCGTGTCCAAGGCATCGGTATTCAGCATCGGCCTGGAATGCGCAACAGGAACCTGTTCTCATTCCCATTCCCGCTCAGCGCTACCCAAATATTTTATTACTTCCCCGTGGAGCCGGTGCTCTATCTCCCTCTCTCTCTCCTCGCTCCTCTTTATCTCTCTACCCCTCTTCGCGCTTTTCCTATCTCTCTTCCTCTTTGATAGGCGCAAGCAACTCTTCGCTGTTATGTCATCCTGTAAGGCTTGGCTTATCGTTGTAACGATATTTCTAATGTGTATATTACAATTGCGCTTCGCGATATCTTAAACGGCCGAGCAATTCGCCGCGGCGGAAGCTGTTCAAAGAAAGTATGTTCGTCGTACGAATAATTACCAGCTCGTTTAAAACCTTCAGCGCGCATCGCGCAGCACCGTCTCGGCGTATCTAGTGCCGTGATACGAGAAACGCTGTACCAGCGATTCTGACATACACAAGGTCTACGGTTAGCTACGCCGGTGAAGCTATCGGGTATTGAAACATACGTCTTCTATTAATAACGCACGCGTTATAAATAAGCTCTGATAACCATCGACTCGTTCAATATCGCTCGCCCCCGTTATACCTAGCTAATTGTCCTTCCCTTGCCGTCTCGTTTTGGACCCGACGAAAGGCACTGTTTAACACGATCGCCGTTCGGAGCACGAAACCGTTCGCTCGTCCCGCCGTCAAGCAGAAATTGACGAGATATAAGTTAGGAACCGGTAAAACGTATCGAGAAGGAAGAACAGAGAGGAGAAGCGGAATGAAAAGGGATGGGGCGGGGTTTGGCAAAAGGAGGAGGCAGAAGGAAACAGAGAGAGAGAGAGAGAGAGAAAGAATGAATATATATTAGGTGGGTTGCGCGACGACCTCCGAATAGCTCTCCTAAGCTCGCTCTCGCTCGTTGAGCCTCACCTTACCTACCTGGCGGTTTTCGTTGTAGGCAATAGCAGGGATGACGGTGGGACGCGGGATGGAGTAGGTAGCAGCACTAAGGAGACCTTGAAGGCTTGCTAGCCGGGTGCCGGCCGGCTAGTACTGACCCACTATAAAAGCACTTGCCGTCCTGCTCGTTCAACAGGACAATCTACTCTTACCCTCTCCCTCGGGAGAGCCTGCTAACCTACTCTCTTGCCCACATACACCGACTCAATCCGAAAACCCGCTTCTAGACCCTGGCCTGCGCTTAGCTCAAACAGCTTGTTCTCTCTCTCTCCCTCCCTCTACCTCGCTTGTTCCTTTTCACCGTTCTTCCGTCTCTATCCCGTCCTCTGTTCTTCCTTCTTTCACTGGATCGTCCCTCGTACACGCGGCCTTCCCTATCTCATTTCCACTCCCTCTTTTCTGCTCCCTTCGTTCTAATACTACCACCACTGCTACACAACCCCTCGTGTTCTCGCTATTCCGCTCCCTCTCGCTCCCTCTATTTCTCTTTTTTTTCTAGTTTGCTCTCTCTCTCTCTCTCTCTACTCCCTCGTGCACGAATTTGTACATTGCACGAACACAGAATTACGCACTGTGCACACGCGGTCCTAAACCCTGACATCTGTGTGCGTGCACTGGATAAACGCGTGTACCTCTTTCCCCATGTGTGCGCGAGTGCTCGTTGCGTGTACGTACGCCTCTTGTGCATGAATTTCACCGGTGCTTAGAAAGAAGGAGAGAGGCTCGAGCGTGTATCGTGTGCAAGTATGCGTGTGTTTGTAGGGAGTACCACCTAGCATAGCAACTGCTGTTTCTGCATTTCTTAGCAGCGCGCCCCATACGAGATGCCGGTATATTTTAGGCATATAACGGGTGGACCTTCGCAAAATTGTTCATCGTTGAGGGTATCTATAATTTCGTAGCAAGAGATGAACAGCTCGGAAATGTTGCTATACAATAATGGTGTGGGGTCTATAATTGAACTATGTGACGGAGAGTTATCGATTAGCTACTATGATACTAATCGACTTGAAAGGAATTTCTGCGGACCGACAGTTCTCAAAATTATAAATTCGTTTCCCTCGAAACGTGACAAACGAGTTCTGAAAGGAACTACGATTGTGCTATCTTCACAATATAGGCAGGTAGCGTGCTACCTAAATCGATAATACACGAACGCATCGTAATGTAGGCATCGCAAATTTCGGTGCGCTCGGAGCCATTATTGTCGGAGCGGTGTAAACGTTCAAGTTAGTCGGCGAGACGACTTTTTAGCCCATCCTAATGGTCTCCTAAGTGGCAAACACGTGAAATCGAGCGTGAAAGCACACGTCGAATTTAACGCAGCATAAGAATCAAATTAAAACCTCGTCAAGCGCAGCCTCCCCTTTTTTCTGCTACGTCTCACCTTGCTGCGAATTGGCTTTCGCATGGAACCTGTTGGTACTCGGCTCGAGTACTCGTGTACATAGGAACACTTACGAATATTATCGCTACAAGATGAGATGAACCATTCGAAGGGGAGACTTGACACGGGACCATACTAAGTAGCCATTTAAGCGCTACTTCCTCCTTTCTTTCCCCGTCTCTTTTTTCGCTTCCTTCGTTTCCGAGTGCTCTAAAGAGATATACCCCGTCTTCCCTTTGGCCGTTTTACGCTTAACACATGCATTTCTAATTCATTCGACGATTCCCAAGCTAGCCCGCCCGGTAGGTTATATTATAGACCCTCATTGTACCGAGCGTTCTTATTGCATTTAATAGACTCCTCGCGAACAATTCCGTCACTCGCCACACGCTATTGTGCCTCGCGCAAGCATGGATCTACCCGGTTTTTCTGAAGCGAGCTCGGCTTGTTAAAAAAAAAAAAAGAATTCCTGCTCGCTGAAAAACGTGGAGCGCCGAGATCGTTATCGACGTCCGTCGACGATCTCCAACGAGCACCGAGGAACCTGCACATGTACCCACATACTTCAGTGGCAAACCGACTCCAACTAATCCATTTATACAGATACGAACCTCTCGTTTTTCGAGCGACATCTAAATAACGTGCATAGCCTATAAGTTACACCGTCGATCGGGGTAACCGTCTTACAAAATTCATTTCTTGTATTCTTGTAAACGTTAAAGGGCTTACAAAGTTCAAGCGCCGACAGAGGGCCAACTGCCATTTCCTTACGTTCGTGTCACACTCCCTGAATGCCTATGCAACCCTTTTTCTAGCACACTTAACACTAATAAACTCGCGGAGCGTAATCTCATCCGCTGTCAAGTTGACAAAAGATATAACTGGAATGAGCCTGATCTACGTAGTAGACCATACGGAGCAGCTAAATATAGCTTGGCGCGATCGAAGGAAAATCTGCTGCGCGGACTGTTGTGTAGGCGTTGCGTCACTTACTAACCGAACTGTGCTTACATTTTCATGATGGCTTTGCTTAGGGAACTAACCAAAGGTTAGCTTAGGCTCGAGTCCTTCTGAATGATGTTAACGTTAAATCGTTTTTCCAGGACGGAATTAATAAACCGTTCATAATTTCTCACGTGGGATGTTGTCATCGTCCCGTTGCTCGTGGCATGCGAATTGATTTGAGTTTGAACGCAAGTAACGATGGATCTCGTGCGCGACGAACATAAACGGTCATTCCGATAGACCAGCGAGCGTGGTCACATCGAATTTCTTTTTTTTTTTTGCGATACGCTTAGAAAGCGCGGCGAACTGGTTAAAGAAAATTAGATGGGTCCAACTGGCAGAAGACACCTGGCGCTTAGGAAAGGAAATACTTGTGTAGAAACGCGTGTACGTGGTACACGTATGGCCGGCCCCTCGGACCAGTGTCGACAAAAATTCGCCAGCACGAGACTGTGACCACGGACACGTTCACATAACCTCTTGATCCTGATTAGAATATGAGTAAGGTATGCAGCGAGGTTAGATCAGCACCGCAATTTTTCTACCGTTAGTTGTACGTTTGCGAATCAGAACCCGGAAGCAACCGTCTAGTTCTGCTTCTCCCGTCGAAACCGGTGTTCGCTTGTGATTTTCCATGGGAAAAATCTTCCATCCGTTGCACTGACCAGGTCAGAGATCAGATAAACCTCGGCTACAAACAGGTTGCCTATATCGACCCGATGAACTAAATCCTCCACTAACTTGACTAGCCATGAGATTGTACAAACGCCGTGATTAGTTTAGTGTCACTATTCACTGAATTATAAAGTTCTTTTTTTAAGTAGCTAACGCAATGCTGTTCGATATCGATGATCCTAATCCTTGAATGTGCTTTAAGAACTCGGTCTGTTCTTTTTGTTCCAGGATACACGTATCTCGGATCAACGCTAGTCGTGGAGCCATCTTTAGCTAGTGGACCAAAGAAACGGTAAGTCTTTCACATTTTAATAACCGAGGAGTTGACGCGTTTGGTAGATTTTGCGTTAAACCGCATTGATTGCGAATCGAGGGTGATTACACCGCGGCAGGATCTCCGTAGCATAATTGACCGATCGTATACCCAGGGAAACACCTTGCCGATAAGAAACATTTATTTCTGTACATTACGTACACGCGTACCATGTTACGTTGTCCGTATGCAAATAAGGAACCCTTAAATAAATTAGCCACGAAGTGTCTTACGGCGGTTATAATTAAAGCTCGCTCGATTGACGAAAATTAATAACCGCCGCCGGTTTAAACGATCATAAATTTGGCGAGCGTGCGGGGAAACGCTCGGCGAATATGTATTTCCAAAAAGTTATCTGATTGGATCCCGTCTACCGTGCGGATAGCACTGAACAAACTTGTTCTTACGTGCTAATAGACCATTTGTCTTCTAAAAAAAATTTCACGTAATCGCTAACGCAAACTTCCGCAAAGGTTATTAACCCCGGGCGAATTTCTCGATCGAAAAGAGAGATCGCGCGTCACGTCGGCATAACGAGGTGCATAATTGGTAGCACGCGAGTAACTGCTCGCGATCGTGCGCGCGAGAATTTCGGCTCGTGCTGATCATGTTTAAAATCATCGAGGATTATCCGCAGTGGAACTCATTCTCATATGAAGCTCTAAATAAGTATTGAATCGGCATTAAAGGATTTCCCCGGCCGATCGTTTGAAACGCGAAAGTATCTAATTATTTCACTCGCACGCATGCGACCGTGTAAAATGCAAACTACATTTCCATTGTTTCTGTGCATGCTGGCACGCATAATCGACATATACGGATTTTTGGTACGTATTATCACTACTGTACGCAGAATTGCATTCTTCCACAGATGTTAACATCGGTGTGCGCCTTCGGCTGAAGCCCGCGTTAATCGAGCGTTAATCGGAAAGTTCTTGTAATTTCATTCTTTATACGTATTTACTTGTATCTCGATCCTTTGCAAATTCGTACACTATTGAAAAATCATTTACAGGTAATATTATTACCTTTTCCTGGAGTTTCTCTTTATCGTATCGTCATAAAGGTCTTGTCACGCGGTAATTGCCTTTTAGTTCGGTTGGCATATTTTCTCGAAAAGTTTCCACTCTTCGGGCACGATTGCGGGGAAGGTTTGGGAGCCTCTGCACGTTGAGGCAGCCTCCTTCTCGACGGTGAAACAGGCGTTCGAAAAAAAAAAAAAAAATGTGGCACCTGCCTTCTCCTTACGAGCCCCGAGCTGAACCCAGGCTGCTCGCTCGTGCCACAACTGCAATCTGTTATTTCACGATCCCCCAAGCTTGCTCCTTTCTCCGTTTCTCTTCTCGTTTACCCATGCCACCGATTCCTTCTCGCCACGAGAAACGGAATGAACGCGCAAAGGTATAAACGGAGGATTTGCTGCTTGTCGTAACGATACCCGACAGTAGATAAGGGCAATTAAATGCAACGTGCGGAGAGTGGACAGTATTATAACGAGGGAGCACTTTTACTTCAGTCGTCTGCATTGCGTTTGTATTCTCGAAAGAGAAATACGATGTCAAGCTTCCCTAGAATAATTCCTAATTAGTCTTTTTAACCTTCGATGATAATTTGCAAGAATACTGCACATCCCCCCTCCGCCCCCATAGATTACTCTGTGAACAACGTATAATAAAAATTAACTGCAGCTTGATTGTCGAGTTAAGAATATTTGCAAGTCTGCCACGCTCGAAGCTCCATTGAATTAGGGCAACGAAGCGCAACCGTTTTCATAAATGAAATTTCTTTCACGGCTACAAGCAAAGAGGACGGGGAGAGATCGTGGATAGACAATGGATGTATTTATTGGCAGGTCACTGGAACCAGTATCACTTCCGAATTGTCTCCTCCAGCGCTTATACTTTGAGAACTCGCATATCAGCTTCCAGCGGCGGAGTGTTGATCTCCCGTTTTTGATGTTTAAGGCCGATGCATGGCTAAACATTCATTTCCATATAAGCCGATATGTTTCAAATCTAAAGCACTCTTATACCATGGCTACTGTATTATGACGAAGAAAGGGCCCGTAGATATGGACAAAGAAAAAGGAAGACGGCCAAGAGAAACGAACTGGTACGAGCGGAAACTAGTTTAAGGAACGAGGGTTTCACCCCTCAAGCATCTTCACAATGATTCTCCATGGGATCCGCCGAGTTTCTGCCGCTATTTCCTTTAACTGGCTCTATCTGCCTCTTTGTGTTAAGGCTCGGCAAATGTGCGACGCTACCCCAGGCTCGCGAGAGTGTGAGAACTAGACGGAAAATTCGTAACGAATGACGACAATTATAATATCGTGCAACACTATTCACGCTATTATTGTGTACACACTTCTATTTTCATGACTAGAGATACAGCCCGCCTTACCTTTCGTCGTACACCATTGGCGATGCTGTATACAGAGTTCGTAGCATCGTGATCTTTATTCATTACACGCATTTTAAATTTGGTAAAACGTCTGTTAGGGAAACGTTAGGCGTACCCTTTCATACTTTTTGCAAAGGAGTAGCATGATTCGAGCTGAAGAGTAAGCTCCCTGATACCCATTCAGCTTAGATTGTTTCGTTCACAGTTCTGCGGTTTCATTGGCATGCGTGATTCAGAACTTGCATGGTGCATACATGTCGGTACGGGGTCATTTCCTCGAAACTTTTGAAATCATGCACATGTCTGATGCGGTGACCGCAACAGTTCTCTTACACCCGATGAAAGAACGTTCACTTTGCGGGCGTGTGTTCGTACGATGCGTGACACGTTATTCTGGCTGTTCCGTTCGATGCAGATCCGCGTATTGCAGGCTACCGAGAGATGCGACTGCAGTTTCTTTAACGCATTCCTCGCATTAATGGTGCCACAGCGAAACGGTTCGTCTTCCAACCTGCAAGATTCTGCACTCCAGGTATCAAGTGCATGCATACATCTCTTGAGTGCAAGTACACGCTGCACACGAGTCGCATGTTTTTCCACTTGCACACACGGGGTTGCACTTTTCCCATTTGCATAACAAGGCCACTGCACCTCGCACAGTGCGTATCAGGTCGGTCAGGTTGTACGATGGAAAGGGTGCATGGGGGTAAGTTTTAGCCCCCCCCCCCCCCCCCTGCAGCCGGTGGTGACCGGGCTGGCTGAATGCACTTTGTTTGCATTTCCTGCACCGGAGTTGCCACCGTTTGTCTAATATCACTTGTCCCCCTCGATTTCAATAAACCGCAAACAGTTGTTCACATCGTAGGTGGAAAGAGATAAAAGCTGCCGCGAAGAGTCGCAGCCAAAGGATGCACCTTTTCGTTTCGAGGCAATGTATACGCTTACTTTTTCTTTCTTTCTTTCTTTCTACGCTGTTTCTACGGCCTCGCTCCTTCCGCCGCGTCGGTGTTCTTCCTTTTTCTTTTCTTAAAGTGAATCGTTGCACTCGGCGCGTGCCAACCTCGTGCCCTTCTCCGGTGGTGTGCCCCCTCCCTCGCCGTGCATTTAATTCTGCCTATGCTCGTCCTCCAACCCTTTCGGCTCCCTCCCCCCGCCTTGGTCGGCACCCCTCAACCCCTACAGCCGCGGTGCATCCTGCATGCACTTGTTGCGTCAATGCACAGCCGGCTGCTTCGGCACGCAGGCGCAACTCGAATTTCTAGATGTTGTTGATACTTTCTTTTTTTCATCGGTTCAAGGAGCAAGATCAGCGAGACGTATGCGCGTAGATATTTCAAATGCCGGAGAATCATTACGAGGGACACTTTCCTGCATATTAATGCCGGATAACAGGCTTATCAAATTTCACAGACGCGAGTAAATTCATTGAATTTGGAACATCAGTCTCTGCCTGGGGGTTTATTAAAGATTCTCATAGGGCGAACTCTTTCTCGTTCAATCCTGTGCTGATCTACACATGTCAAAAATCTGCAAGAACCGCGTTATACTTCCCTGGCACTTGTTGCATTTATCCGGGATGCAACTGGTGCCCACGCAAGCGCCCTTTGTCCGGCAACATTTTACAAGCTTTCATTTTCATATCTGAAAGCAGTTGCTCATTTTTTTTTTGTTTTGGTCATTATTAGACCTCTTGCCTTGCCCTTACGATTCTTCGTGAATCGACGCGTGTAAAGCCAGGTCAAGTGTAGCGCAAAGCTCGATCGTACCTTCTTCCTTTATCTTCGCGCTTCTACCTCCCTGTTATTCTGACCACCGCGAGCCTTCTTTCAGCAAGAAACAGCTACCGGTGGCTTCGCACGGCCGAAGCGCGAAAATAAAACAGTACAGCGGGATCCACCCGGTAGGATCGCTTCTTCTGATGTTTGCTTAAAGTATCTTCGCATGCGCCCCCGGGGGACGATATCCTGATGGGGAGGAGCTTGATACGCGATTTCGTACAGCATCGTTCACACAAGAAACGAGCGTTCGTTCGGCAGGATTACCTTTCCGAATTTCCATAGGCCGATCGACAAACCGTGTGGATATATCGCGTAGTGGAAGTTATCTTAAAACTGACATACCTAGCGTTAGGTGAGTCTGTGATATAACATTGCGCGGCATCGTTGATTTGGATGTAAGTGCACATCGCGCCAGACTGGTATTCCTTTGAATCACAACAGAAGCTGGATGTCTTGAGACTTTTCCAATTCTCCGTCCCCAAACAAGAGCGAACCCACGTGGCGATGAGTTTTCGACCTTACTGCGCAGCTCCCGCTAAAGCAGATAAAATAAGTAGGAAGTATAAGCAGGCGGTGAGACAGAGGAAAAAGACGGACCCATGCGCGAAAGAAGTTTACCCTTAGCTAGATTGTCGTTCGCGGAAAGTAATTTGCGTCCTTAAGAAACTCGCCGAAAATGAAAATTCCATTCACATCCAGACCCCTTTGGATTAACGACCAAATTGCTCGAGTTTAATGAACGTTGTTCATTTACACCCTCTTGTAATTGTGGCGTTCCAGTACGCGATATGCGTAATTTCACACGCGTTCTTACTACCTTTATGCAACATTATACTTATCTGGCAAAGTAAATATTTACATGTCCAAAGCATTGTGTAGATAAGCATAATAAAAACTGTATCTGAGCTCGGCTTTCCACCGCAGTTGTACTTTCTCCAATCCTGTTTAACCATTTACTGTGTTCCAACAATAAGCATCCAGTAATTTATATGGCCAATAAAACAATTGTCTTGGATATAATTAATATTCCCAATGCAGAGAGAAAGTGGAAGAGGGGGAGGGGGCGATAAAAAGCGAAATGCCGCAATTAAAACAACCTGTCTACAGGTAAATTATGTTTTTCGGTATATTAAATCTTCCACGGTTATATCTTGTACGTTGACGCAGGTCGTTCTCCCCGTTTAATAGCTATTAATCATTCCGGAAGAAATGGGCACGTAAGAACATTAAAAGTCAAGATGCATACCATTACTCTCCGTCGTGACGAAACCTTTTTTGGTTTTACGCAAAAAGCGGTGGCAGTTAGGGTTACTTTTTTCCCCACCTCTCGCTCGGCTGTTTTCATCGTGCAGATTTCTTATCACCCGTAGATTCGCAAATGAGCAGAGATCGTCACGGGGGAAAAAAAAAAAGAGAATTACACGGGCGTACGCGCGTGTACAGACTTCGCACAATCCGCAGGTGTAAAGGGCCGCCGCTTAATTATCCCGAAATTGAGGCACGCTGACGTGCAATAATTGTTATATACCTACATATCCCCGGCGACGTGTGTACGCCTTGCATTCTCTGTTTTCGCCTCTTCCTGCGTCGGTGCACTTTCTTGCCCGTGCAACGTCAACGTTTCCGCTGTTAAGACGCGGCATAAGTAGAACCGCCGATCGTAAAATCTTGGACGGTGTTGCGGAAGACATGATTTTTGTTCCCGAATAATGCAGCTGCTGGCTGTGCGAGCCGCCAAAGTCACGCTCGATGCTTAATTTCGAATTGTACACGCCATGGTACCGCGAGTTAACGAGGGGTGTAACCAGGAATGACAATCGATTTCCTTAATCAACGCCGCGGTTAATTTACATCGAACGATGCTCCCGTCGATTATAATATTATAAAAATTAGCTCTCGTCTACAGCGCGCTATATAATTTGACTTGAAATACAATACGAATGGACGTGAATCTTTTACGGCGGAGGGTTTGGGGGGTATTCTTCAGTCTTACAATGCTACAGGGCACGGTGAAAGTGAAATTTGAAAGAAACACGCATCGTAAGGTTTCCTCCCTTGACAAATTGAAACTTCGCACAGTAGCAGGTACGACGGTAATATAAAGGTGATTTTAACGGCGATGCCTCTTAATTGGCGTGACCGACGCAAAAGAACACCGTGAAAGAGAAACCCCCTAAGAATATGCATGGATCACGGAGGACGCTGCACCTGGCTAACCGTCCGGCCAGATTCGTATCTCGGCGACGCGGTTATTATTAATTCCTTTTTTTCTCTCTCTCTCTCTCTCTCTCTCGTACTACCAGATAAATCGCGATTAATATGCATGTCACGGAGGCCTCCAATTATTCGCGATATGAAATTTTTTTCGGTCTCGCGACTATCGCGAATGTTTCATCCACGGGTGCGACATAATTTCAGCTTTTTGCTTCGGAAGAATCGTGATCGCAGAAATCTTTGTAACGTGGGGAAATCTTAAAACTCGTTTCACGCGAACAAAAAAGTGGATAACATAATAGTTCTTAAACGCTATTAATTACAATGACGTAGAGATTAAAGGTATACATTTTCCTACACGACTTTAGAAATCAACAAAAAGTAAGATTATACAAATCTTAGGTACCGTATCCTGATATCCTAGAATTCCTGTAATCCTTACCTATCCTACAACTTCCCGTTTCCTTGTTTTAGGGGTAGCGGCGACGCCCTACCAGAATCTTCAGTTGGCCTAGTTGGCAGTGGTTGGAGGTGAGTCACTTTTCGTAAACTTTCTACACCTATAACTCCGTGAAGAATCCCATACAATTATCTGCACGTGGAATATAACAATACGATCTTGATAAATAACTTTTTTCTTAATCTAACGTACACGCCGTTCAGTTATCAACGAAAAAGGGAAAAGCAAGTACAACATTTTTTTTTTCTACCATGCAGTTCCCTTACGCTAAAGCAGTTAATATGGATTCGGGGTCGATTCTCTTTTTCCAAGCGAAAACCTCGATGCTCGGTGGTGAGAAGCCTTGCGGCTAGACGATGGAATTACCGGATTACACGTGTAGTCGCTCATGCGAAAACAGCCGCAAGTTCTCATCGATACAGTTTACCAAATTCTCGGCATCGCGTAAATACTTATCGCGACAGAAGTACGCCTTTTACCCTACTCGCAAAGTTCGTTTCTTTACGACTAAACAACAGTTGTGTTAACAGTTTCTCAGTATATCGTGTATCCTTTTCGTCTATCAACGAAACACGTTACTCTTAGCCGAATAAAGGATAAATCGAGCCGCTTCGTGTCTTTAAAAAAATGCCATGCTTTTTATTCTATTTCCTCTAACGTAAAGCAGTATCGGACGACAGCAGGGAAGGCTTTCCCAGTCTGTCCTGAGACATCCGGGCTCCTGGTGCGAAAATTCTTCAAGGGTGCGTGGCCACTATTGATTCCAGGGATCCACCGCCCTTACGCACCCTCGCATTTCTCTTTCCCCTATTACCCTCTCTGTCCCCACCTAAATTCTCCCCTTTCCCCCTGTACACCCGTCATCTTCTATGCTCCCCTTAGAGGACCCTTTCCTCCTCCTGGCCCGAATTACGTCGCTCCTCCTTACTATCCTTCCATCGGTTGATCCACCCCGTGGGGGTGAAAGCCGCTGCCGTTCGTTCCCTTCGTCCCGGATCGCTTGTTTCCACGGAACGTCCCAGTTATTATTATAAACTGGCTCACCCCATGATTCCGTAGAATCACGTGGATGGCATTGCCATTGGAAGTTATGTTGATAAAGACGGTCAAGCAATTACGTATGCGTCGGTCACGGTGCCGTTTACGTAAACGTTTATTGAAAAAACGACAACGTGCGCAATTCCAGTGCCAAGGTCGATGTATAAAACGCGTCGACCCGTCCCAGATACAAGGGTGGAATTCTGTATTCATGAGATCTTGGACCAAGTTTGAACAATTTCATAGAATGAAGATAATTTCCAACGAAGGTCAACGCGAGATCCAGTAAATTTTTTTTATGCTCTCGGAAGTCATTTGCGGATCCCACGCGATGTTCTAGCCACGCTTCATTGATCTCATCACTTACGTAACCTACCGCAACCATCATTGCCAGACGGAACAAAGAACCGGCATCCGATACGCGGTGAAGCCTGCACTTTCCTCCCGATGCGAACGAGGAAACGAATTCAACTCTCTCTTTCGCCTAACGCAAACGTGTGGTATTCGTTCGATTTCTGCTGGGCTCGGGTTAATCGAATAATCTAATCCTTGGGATAATGCTCGGAAATTCTTGCAGTACCTTTATGCAATACCAAGCCCGCAAGTAACAAACTGGTGGCGCAAAGTCTGAAGCTTTCGTAGGTCGGGTAAAGGGAGAATGCAGACCGGAAACCATGCAGGAGACTGTTCTAGGAGGCTACCACAGAGTTCTGCTCGACGAAGAGTATAATCGATTGATCATTTAGCGGGTTAGATGGTGGGGGCTGTGCTAGAAGAAAAAGTGCACGAGCTTGTCCAAAACGGCGTCAACTTCTACGTGTTAACACGATCGTGAAATTTAGAAGCACCAGAGAAGCCATAGTAATTTATTCAAAACTCGCATCGTTCATGTTGTTCTACGTAATGTGGAATCGTGAAATGAAAATGTCCCATTGAAAGAATCTAATTTGTAACAATTATTCGACGTTATTAATTGAAACGCGTCTCGTAGAATTCATCATATTTAACTCTTGCATCAGTGCCAAAGAACTTGCTTCTCGTAAAGACGGACAAATGGCTCCTTGTCTAGTACTTGGAACAGCAGTTACCTCTCTGTTACCTGTTACGTTACCCTGTGCAATAAAAATTCATAATGTGACCGCATGGCATTCAAAGTTCAAGTTCGACCTGGTATTATACCTAGCCGTCTACTTGTTTATAATGGATTATCGTCTGTTCGGCAACGTAGTCAACTCCCCTCACGGGGTTCACGTTCTTTTTTATCGTCCAACCCCATTTTGCGTAATTTGGTGATTTGTAATCATCATTCGTTGTCTTCCGGAAAATCATGGCGCAAGTTACACAGGTGTGTCATTCAGGTGAAACCCCAATAGAACTCGTCTTTGAGATTATGATGCAGGAATAAGCATTCGTTTCTAAATCGTTCAACGAAGGTATAAGTTCGCGTATTCAGCTGACATCGAACTCAAAAGCATCCTAAAGTCAGTTAAAGTTATGTTATTGTTAATTATGTTCATTTCAGTATTATAAATTAGAACATGGTAGTTTGTTGCTTTTTTTTCCAAGAAAATTTTTAATTTAGACAAGTCTAACGCTTGCAATAGGAAAGTCACTGTGTGCCAAATTTGACTCAAAGTGCGTTAGAAGACTGATTTAATTCACAATGCAACATTGTGACAAAAGGGGGTGTATCTGGATTGCTTTCGGTACAGAAAGAGCATAACGAAGCTCAATTACTGTAGGCGTTTGGACGCATCAGAAATACAAGTGTTACCCTGCCGCGGTTTTGTGAATGATAAATCTAGTTCAAGGCTCACACCCTCGTCATTGCCAAAGATAATGACGATGAAACGTGAGCGCAGAAAAGCCACGAATATACCCGTGGTCGGCCAGCACCCATATACCTGCAGGTATGCACAAAAGAAAAGCGAATCCTTCCTTTCTACCTGGCCGAACAAAGAGACCCCCGTAACGGAATCAATGGCTGTAGCTCCACGGAGAGCCGAGAATCCGTATTTAGTTTTTCAGTAATTTTGCGTTTTTTCGTTCTCGAACCGTGTTTGCCAAAAGTAAAATCGTATTTAGAATGAAACACGACGATGCTGTACTTTCTCGATTCACCCGTTGATGAATCGCGAGTCGAAAGCACGTGGAATAGCGTATGGCGGTGCGTTTTAGAAAGTCAGAGTGCACTTGCAATTTCCCCCTGTACGAGTTACGAATTGATCAGAGAAGCACCCTTGCTGATATAGAAGCTGGGGTTGAAGCGATGCTTTTCTTAGTTATTTATCGAGTCACCGGTTCGAAGCAAATATCAGACCACAAAATTTTCCTAGACTTTTCATGGCAGGGGTCATTTATTTTTGCGGCAAGGAAAGAATGATTTCTATTTGAAAACTTAAATAATTCCGTATCAATGAGAAACTGAACAAATCTTTGATTTATCATGACTCGATTACAGTTCCAATTGGTACTTTAAAATTATTCGCGGTCTTCGTAGAAGTGCTATAAATAAAACACAGGAACGAAAAGAAAAATGAAAAACAACTTTTAGTGTTTGTCGGCGACCGTCAGATGGCGTCTGTGCATACGAGCCTTGCGGTGCGTTCAGCGTGTATAGTAGAAAGTTTATAATAAATAGTTCATGCGTAATGCGTTAAACTGTTCGAAGAAAAGCGTACGTACTTGCATAACGATTGAAAAGCGATCTGGGAATCATGACAATCGCCTGAAGAAAATCTTTCGGTTATGATAAACCCACGCAGGATAGTCAAAAAACCTTTTCCTATTCACCCTTCTCTCGAATCTCGCATGCCACGCCGCGCCGGTATACGACGTTACGTTTCTGGTGGGGACGAACAGTAAGGCTTCCCCTAAAGTAGGAGAGGGAGGAACAGTTAGTGGAGGGGAAGAAAGCTGGACAAGAGTGGGGGTAGATTGGGCGCGGCCTAGGACGGCCGCGCACAGAGTTGTTATAAAAATAATATCAGTGTACCCAGCGCGCTTTCTCGTTAGATATCCTGGCTAATATAACCGCCGACAGCGTCGCACGCTGTTCCAGCCGTGTGTGCTTTCTCTTCCGCACTCGACACCCTTGGTGCGTTCGTGCTTCCGATAGACGTGCGTACTCGGGCGAGAATCTCCCTGACTCCACGCATTTATGCCCCATTGATCGCCGCGCATTCGTCGTGATCGTGAGCGCAGCGTTGATCGAAACGCCCGGCAAAAAGGGAGAAAGGGGTGGTAGCAGCAGTAGTAGTAGCGAAAGCAAGGGTGGAGGAGACGGAGCAAGAAGAAAAAGGGAGGGAGCAACAGGGAAAAAAGAGTAATCGGACAACAGAGGGGGCGCGCCCACGTATACGTGCGGAGTAAAGCCAGTGTCACTTGCGAACATAGTAAAACGCGGTCACACGGAACGGAAGCCGGGTGTCGTGCCACTTCGTATTTGGCAGAGTAAGACCGCGCACCGGTACCTTCGCCACCACCACACGACGGATCAATCCACGTGCGTCCGGAATACACAAGTGTCACGTACGAGAGGAGGACCAACGTAATAATTCCGTGGAACGTATCTTTTTCTCTACCGGCGTTTCTAACCCGTTGTGTCATCGCGTAAAACGGTGTTCATCATTCTTCGCGGAAGAGCGAGAGAGAGAGAGAGAGAGAACGTGCGAGTGAGAGCAGTAGCGGGAACCGGATAACGCACGGTCCCGGAATCGTCCCGAACGACCAATCACGTGCAAGCTCTCGTCTGTCTCCTCCGTTTAGTGGCAAAAGTGCTCGCGCGTCTTCGATACGTGGAGGGATTTCTTCGTTGGTCAGAGAAAGAACGAGCTGAGGTAGCGTGCGAGAAAGAAGGACGAAACGGTTGGAAGAGTAAGGGGAGGCACGGTTGTAGAAAGCCGCGGAGCAGAGGCAAAGGAGGAAAGTACGAAACTGCTCCACCCGCGCGAGTTTCCCTTCGGCGTTCGTTGAGACACGCACACTCTGTTTTTGAAAGACTTGCGAGCCGTGCCGTGTGGGTCGTTCGTTACTCGTTATCCCATTCTTTTTTTCTTTTTCGTTTGCCACGTCGAGTCTTTTTAAACAATCGGTTGCACCGTGTGCCACGCGTGGTCGTGTGTCATCGTCGCGGGAGGCTGAAGGAAACGCCGTCAGAAGGAAAGAGACGCAGCGTGCCGCTGAACCCCGAAAGAGGGAGGAACACGCGCGAAGGAATACGAAATTAAGGAGACGAGAGAGGACGCTACTGTACGGACAACCGAAAGAGTTTGTACGCCGGTCGTGTCGTGTCTTCGTCGCATATACGCCGTCGTGTGTCCTATTTTCATCCTTTTTCTTGCTCTTCTCTCTTTCATTCGTGCTCGTTCGGTCGCGCGAACGAGAAATCAGCCAGTGTTTAGTGCCAGTGTTTGTCTACCTCAGTCGCATTAGCGGCAGCTAACGGCGAAAAGCTGCATTAAAAGATATTTAGAAGAGAAAAGAAAAAAAATATATAAATATATATATATATATATATAATATATATTATATAGAACAGTGCTAAAAACCGCGCCAAATATTGTTGTAAATAATCCATCGGTTTTTTTTTGTGTGAAATTTGCAACGAACGTTAACGAGTAATCATGTCCCTGGATAAGTTCGCCGCTGAAGGTGCTGCGTTGCAGAAGGAAATGGAGCGTCTGGAAATCGAGGAGAAAAACGGCGATACCACGAGGTAAATTAGTCATCCTCTATTTACGAATCTCCGGCCTTTGTGTCGTGTTTCCGGTAAGCTTACGAACTCACCGATACGTGCGCGCCCCAATTCTTCGCGCCATTTCTTATCAGTAAAATTTACAAATTTCTACCATTTTTTTTTTTTGCTTTACATTTCCCACATTCCGTTCGTCGCGTGTGCTTTACTGCACGATATATTTTCAGCCAGTACTTGATACAAATGCAGCTGGCAAGTAAATGGTATTCTTGCTCCCAAAATCACCGAAACTTCTCTCGGCAGAATAAAGTTAATACCCATTTTACAAGCATTACGCGGGCACATGTCGGAAATGTTGTCGCGTGTCTTGTAATGCGGCATTCGCGGAATGCTCTGGTAATAACAAACATGAACGAATGTTGGAGCTCACCTAACGGTTCTTCATGTCAACATAACTTCTGTACATTTGCACGCGTATAAACACCCGTACATTTAGGATACAGACGAAGGCAACCTTTGAAAGACGACCGAATATTAACGGTTTCACACGGACACTATGTGCCGCGCGTGATTTATCGCTTCCACCGCGAGTAACTTTTTGCCTAAGTCCGTCCCCTCTCAATGTTACATCAGATCTTTTAAATAATAATTAGCACTTGAGCAATTAAATTAAGCAATACTCTCAGTTCACCGTATTTACCATTCTCGATAGTGTAATTATCGCATTTGCAGAAGGATTTATTCATTGCAAACATTTTCCCATAGCCCGTCCACGTAGCTCCATTGACTAAACATAGAACCGTGACTTCCGGTATCGTTCATTCCGCGCGTGGCAAGTATGAAATGATTCTATTCCACCCGCAAAACCTGTTTCGGCGACGTTGAAAAACTTCGTACGCGGGATCGTGAAGCGAAAATTCACTTGGCAACGTTAGTTCCCTTATCAGAGTTCACGCTTTCGTAATAGCTGATTCATTTCGTGAAATATCTGAACGTTCCTCGCGTACTCTGTATTTCGTAGAAAAGGCTCGCCGCTCACTTTGATTCGGGCGACTTGTTTTTCTACGACTTCTAGCTGAGCGATAATTATTAATAACGCGAGCGTGAATTGGTCCGATTGCAAAATTATGCGCGACATCCTCGTTACTCTTTACCGTTAGCGCACGCGAAAGAACGCACGCGCTCCTTTTTTCCCTCTTGTTTAACTTCCTGGCTACATATTGAGTAACCATCGCGCTTTTGTTTTTCCCTTTCGTCAATCCAGCCGCGGCCTTGATAAAGGCGCACAGCACAGCCTTGCGAATCGTCCCTTTTGGCCGGCTTTGGCATTCATAGCGAGACAGGAAATGAAAATGAAAACGTTAACAGCGGGAAACGTGCCGGTTGTTGTAATTCATTCGGTTTGCCTGTGCGCGATACACTCGCCACGGCACGCTACAACATTTCTCGTATAGCAAAAATAATTCCATTTATCACCCTTTCGTGATATTGGCGTTGAAAATATTTTCCGCCAAGAGCGTCTAATTTTATACGCATATTTGTTGCGTGTATTGTTCAGTCGGTCACTTGTCGTCTACGCTAAACTGAAACGGTTCGTTCGCGCGGAAGATCGGGTTCGTTGTGTTAAAGAAAAACGCGTTAATCGATGGGAAGTCGGTAGGCGAAAAGCGGTTCGAAAATAATGGTGGTAATTGTACGATAAAGGTCGGCCGACAGTGTCCCACGTGGGCACTCGTAGTAGACACAAACGTGTGCGCGCCGCGGGAACGCCGGCGTACCCTGGCATAAAAATGAGCGCCGACCCGGCGAGAATGGAGTAGAACGAAAAAACGTATTGTCATGGTCAAGTCTACCTATTGTATCCACAGGAATTTTCTTGTGAGGCCATAAATAGCCAAAGATAGCCAAAAATAGCCAAAAACGAAGCTGAAATGGTCTTGTAGAAAGGGAGAGCTTTTTTCTATTCTATTTGTATGATAACCCTATATGATATCCGACAATATCCGGGCCGCTTAACGACACCTCCGTATGTAGAACGCGTTTCATTTAACTGTACGATTATCTCATGAAGTATTGAAATGATTGAACACTTTCCTTGATGGAACTTTGCATCTTTTTATTCATAATACGGCAGGCTGCGTTCAGACGAATTCAACGACCCGCCACATGACATCATTCCTCGTAGTAGAACGTCGTAAGCTAGATCCAAAGGAGTCAGATCGACGCGGACCGTTTGCGGTTGATCAGCTGAACCCTTTGTGGATCTAATGTGCGACATTCCACTGCTGTGTTACAGCAGGTCGGCGTATTCGTCTCAACAAACGTTATAATATTATGAATAAAGGAAAAATTCCATTTGGGAAGAAAAGAATCTGATTTGGCTTTGGTGCGTTCCCTTTATAGCAAACAACTTTGTTGAGAACATTTTTTTGATAACCGAATTCCTTTGCCGACACGTCCCACCGTTCCCAATTGAACGGAACACCCTGTATGTATGTACATACATGGAATTAACACGTGCTGTTGTAGCATGGTGTATAAATACAACAGGGATAGAAATAAAAGAGTCGGGCGAGTCAGAAATACTATGACTGATATACGCTTTTTGAATATAGTTTCGCGAGAAAAAATGTGTTCCTCTCGTGTGTGTATCTATTTTGTACAAGAAAAAAAACTGATTTCACAAGTAAACACAATGTTACGTCGTATTGCGATATAATGAATAGCGCGTTAGCAATGACAACGTATACGTTAGATGATAGTAAATCAATATTTATCTCTTTGTTCGGTGCTCGCCCGAAGTGATGATAAGTGTTCTACATAAAGACAATCTATGCGGAGCAACGAAATTTCCCACCGAAGGCACTGAACTCGGAACTTCCTACTGCATGACGCGTAAACAGAGATATACATATAATGTACATACTGGAATCCCTCGATTTTACGTTGCCTCTTTTCCCGCCCAGCATACCACTCACGTAAAACACGTGGGCGCTCGGTATTCAATCTGAGCTTACATAAAATTTTCCACACGCATAGAGGGGTACATGTTACGTTCGTTAGCCTGCTCCACGCTTCCGCTACTTTTCGACCTCGTACAGCGATTATCGTCGTCACCGCGTGTACGTTAATATGGCGAGGAATACATATTAATCGTCCGCGAAATCATTCTACTCGCTATCAGGCATGCTGATTCCCTATCTTTCTCTCTCTCCGTCTCCCTCTTTCTCTATTTGTATTTAAAATTCAAGCGTGGACTGTTTTAAATTTTGTACAAACTTCTCTTCCACCGCTTGCCGATCTTATCTCTCACGATCGAATTTTTACTGGATTTCTTTTTAACATCTTGAAGAGTACTCCGAAAGGTTGAACGTTGGTAGTGTACGTTTCGCTCTGCCACGGTGTATCAACGTAACGTTTCAGTTTTTAATCTTTGTTGAGAGGATATGTTTCGTAGGGGGATAGATGCACGGTTAAGGTTGCGCGAAATTAGTCGACAATCATTGCAATTTCGTGGAAACATTGCAATTGTATTGTTAAATGGCGGATGATATACACGATAATCAAATATAGTAAAAGGTGCAAGACAATGTAAAGGATATGCCTACTATAGCGAGTGACGTATTTGGATGGACGCGTTGCGAAACAACTCGTGAACATTTTCACGTAACTATATCCCAGTGGAAAAAAACTGTAATCGATGCAGAGCATAAATATAATAACCGACCCGGCTGTAGGCTGAATTCTGTTCTACACGAAACATTTTAACGAAACTGATGAATCATTGGCAGAAACAGCTCTTTTCATTAAGAACGATAAAAACACGTTGCGTTCTTTTTATAGAAAGAAACATCAGATTCATGTCCCTTCTTTTCTCGAAACCATTTCCAATTGCGGCTGTCTATTTCAATGGAGAAAACTGTATTTACATATAATTCAATAATGCATGAAATCGATTTACTTCTCATATCGATAGCCATACAGTTATTGCTATATCCGTGAATTTTTATCATTTCATTTCACTCTTTTACGTCTGCATCTTTTCAAATTTTCAAATATAATTCCTTCGCACTTTGATTGGTTCCAATCAGCCTAGCCGATAGCTGCTGACTTCTGATTGGCGGGACCTTTGTCGGTTCCTGTCTGTTGATTTGCTCCGCTTCATGAACGCTATTCGTGGCTCTATCTTTTGGTGGAAATGCGTATCAGGCTTTCCCGTATCGGTAATGCAGGTATCTGTATATACAAGATTTTTAGCGGAAAACTCAAATGGATCGGACGAAACATTATGTAAGGAGGTTTGCCTTTATGATTACTTAAAGTCGAAGCAATGTTTATTGAAAAGCAGTTCACATACATTGCCCTGTGCCTTTGGCGATCTGAGCTATGGAAAACAAAAAAGAAAATTTCACGTACAAACGGAAATAAAACCAGTGCTTTGAAAGTTCATCGATCTTAACTTTATATTTCCATGCTTAGCAGCAGAGAATTGAAGTAAAATCCACTTTTACTTCCCAAGCAATGTAATATTATTTCAAAGTCGCGATAGGAAAGTTTTTCCGTTTCCCAAGAATTTCACCTTCCCTTCAGGTATCGAGCACGAGAAAGCGAGGGTAGCTTTGCAGTGTGCTTAAACCGAGAGCGTGCAGTTGTGCCGAAAATTTTCATTTGTCCGCGGTCAACAAAATTTCTGCTCGGGAAATTTCTGACAAAAGGTCCAGGTATACATTCGCCTGCATTGTACGGGCCACATCTGCGTCGGGTTTGACTGTGTTTCCAGCCAGGCCCAGGCCGATTTCTAGGTAGGTCGGAATTAGCGGCTCCTCGATATTTTTTCCCTACCCGAGTTTCTTCGGGTCCTTGAACAACGTTCAGACACGAGTTACGAATGTCACGTTTTGATCGAAGTGTTGCAATACTAAAGGTTTCGAAAGATTTCCTCTATCTCCATCAATCTTACGACCGCAGTTTACTTGCTCCTCTCTTCTTCTGGAATTCGTTGGCACAGCGTGAAAGTTTTCTACTGGTCCAAAGTAGTCACTTAGAAGAAACACATTTTAAAGGCAACGTTGCAAAGTATCTCTGCCGTACAAATCACTGAGCCATCTATAATTGATCATATTTGTTGCCTATGTAATAGCAGCTCGTTTTTCTTTGATTGATTTTCAACGATGTATCGACACCGATCCTAAATCTAAATTCGTCAAATGACTACACCCCGTATTCAATTATTTCTTTCGGTTGTAGATATGTATATTTCGGGCGGACCCTTGGATGTAACAATAGACTTTGTTACATGTTTCCAATTAATCTCCTTTTGAATGTACAGGAATATACCAAAACATCACGCTACACTTACCATACATATTTGTTACTTGAAACAATCCAACAATTGCCAGTTTATGATCGTTGGTATTAATGCACTAAGATGTCCTTACTATCTTTCTTTTTGTTAACGAAAACTCAAGATAAGTTTGGGCAATTATTTGAGCCTAAACGATGAATTTTTCTCGTGAATTATCTTTGAAGCTCTCTATGGAAATTAATGCAATGTCAGGAAATTGTGGAAAAAAAGAAGATGAAAGCGAGACCAAAGAATACTAGCGTAGAAATGGCTGACGCTTTCCATAGGGTGAACTGCCCGCCATTTGCAAAGCAGCATTCACCGACACTCATATTCATTAGCATACGAGTTGATACCAGTCGACCCACCATAATACTACGACCTCTTTCACCATGTACAGCTTACAAAGTTGATCTTCCCCATCGATGCATTTTAACATCAACTTTGACACCTACCTCTTCTCGTGCCAGCAGTCTTTTTATATTGCAATTTAATCTTAAACTGAATCGATGAAACTTTCACTTGAAAAGTCGGAGTAACATAAAATAACTTGAAATTTCATTTAAGCACAACTGATATTTTGTGAATGTTATTTTACAAAGCTAATATTTTTGATGCGGTGATAGAATTATACCCACGACACCGTAGATAAAAGGCATTTGCTTACGCAAAATATTATTCTCATGAAACTTAGATATCAAAGCCGCAAAAGATTCGCATAGTGATTACAAATTAGGGCAGTACAAACTTACAGAACTTTCCATACCAGTCGCATTTTATTCCAATGCACGTATGCAGTGCTTGTTTCTTGTCCGGTGTCCGCGAAGACGCATCTGCTGACTGCGAATCGGAGTGACGCGTCATTAGCCCCCCCCCTGATAATTCTGGAATTCTACCGGGTCAGCTTCCACGGAGTTCTTTGCACTTTCTCTGCCTCGTCGTCTGAGCACGTCGGTACGGTTATACACCCCGACTCGAACGGTGTGAAAAGAAGAAGCAAAAAAAGAAAAAGAAAAGCGAAAGGAGAACGGACAATTGGTAGCTCGTGTCGCGTTCTTCGGCTAGTCTTTCGCCTTTCGTCATCGCGTTCATTCCCAGAACGGCAAACGAAAACCGTAGAGAAGCCGCTTCTCTCGCGCGCGCTTAGAGTCAGCGGTTTCTTCCGGTGTCAAGGATCTCCTCGTATCTCGCCTGGCCGAGAATAAACGATTAAAGCTGCGCATAATTTTCAACGCGATTAAAATTACCGCCGTTCCCGTTTAGGATAGTGTGCGTTCACGTAAACTGGACCAAGCATCCAACCCCATGCAGCTTCTCACTGTCGATGCAGTTTTTCGGCTACTATCTAGGTTCCTGTCTTTTTAACGCTTCCTTTTCCTTTTTTTTTTACTTCTGTTTCGCGCAATATGAAGAAGAATTGTCGAGTTTGTGATGCTAAATGAATGTCACATGTTACTCTTATTGCACTGTTCGTTATCGATACTTGTAGTAGAAATTGATATACCGTGATACTTGAATTATAAATTTAGTATCGTATAAAAAAACGTTTGGAAATGAAACGACTCCGTTTACCATAGATATCATTATTTATTTACACGAATGCATTTCGGTGAATATTACGGTAATCGGGTTGAGGTGAGTGAACAGTTCACTCATCGAAACAATTCCTATTGATCAGCGGAAAACATGACCCCGAAGGAACAGCTGAAATTTGCAACACCCACTGTTTAATGCAAATAATATCACTTGCGTTGAATCGTAGATACTTTAATGAAAGTATTATTTTTTTTAATAGGGTGAGTTGTTCAAATATGCAATACTGTTGCTTCATGAATTTATTTTATCTGTTTATAATGCTTTCGCACAAACTTGAATATTATGTTTCTGTAGGAAATTTTATGCTCTTTTGATAGGCAACAGACAAATTAAAAATATAATGACAATATTTATTATTTCGCTGAGACTCTCATTTCCCACATTCTAATTATATATTATAGATAATTATTTTTATTTAATGAATTGCACTTTAATAACACCTTGTTACGTACAAACTCAGTTCAGAGGTTTCTGTTCAAGCACTCGGATGCTGGGCTTTGCTTGCATATTCTTCTGCGAACACGTGCTTCGTTATAATTTCAGAATATACTCTCTAGTTCAAACAAATGGCAAACGTAGCCGACTGCATCTATTTCTTTGAATGGGATTCTAGTTCGTATGTCGTTCAATTTCTTACGACCACCTACATAGTACACAAGTCTTTTCCGATTGATGGAGGTACTTTCTTAAGTGGTCCAACATAGCGAACTTTTTATTAGGCACGCATTCCATATTAGGGCAACGCATCCTATATATTATGCGTCCACCCTGTGACTGCTGTCGTGTTGCTAATTGAAATGACAGAATCGAAGCTGGCGTTAAGTGATGCAGCTCAACCATATACGCGGCGCGTGACACGTTCTTCCCGAGCACGCAACGGCGGGCAAGTCAGTCGATTGATCAGTGCAAAGCATTCCAGTTTGGTTTGGTCTCATCTTGGTTTCTCTCGTCTTCGTGGCCACGGACGAAGGTCACGCGAGCTTACGTAAAAGAGCCGCGTATCTTGCCTTAGGGGCTCGCGGCGGGTGTATCATTTATTCAACGTCGCCGCGTCCAAGCTCGCTCAGTTTTTCGTTCGCTTAGGCGAGCGTTTCGTGTCGGCCAGCAGAAGGAAACGTGAGCGCGCGAAAGGTAAGAAAAATGCAAACGCGGCAAGGGAAAAAGGCTAAGATGATTAAAGATGGTGTTTGCCTCCGTGCGTTTTCTATCGACTGGCTTTCGCCTAACGCAGCTTCGTTCCGTTCTCCTCTCGTCCAAGATTAACAACGCTCGACCCGTCCAGGGAAATTAGACTCCTCTCAGCAATGAGTACGCGTTTAACTTGATCCCGCTTTTCGATGATATGCACCGAGAGCGGGGAATTCCAAAGCAATTACACGTCGACAGCTTAATGCGTAGGTGCTTATTAATTAAATTAGGTGACCTATCGATTCATGAACGAGTGTCCGTCGACTGGGGAACTTAAAGTCCAAATGCCCATTCAGGACGATTAAGAATGGTGAACGTACGAAAGAGCGGAGGATACGTGGGGAGAGAAAGAGGCAGGGCGAGTCGCGAGAAACAAATCGCGAGGCACTCGATGAATTAATACGGAAAGAAGGGTTGATGGGATCGGAGGGAATGAAAAGGGTGGGGAACCGCGGAGATGGCGGGAGAGGAGAAGAACGCGAGCAGCTCGAGCCCGGGCCCGTAACGAAATTTTAATTAAACTTCATAATCTGGAGACGAGGCTGTCCCGCGCATTGTACCGCGACGGGACTTAAGCTTTTGTCACGCGAGCGACACTAGAATCTGTTGATGGTTGCACTCGCCCGTTTCCGCGGCATCGACGAAACGAATGTAACGCCCGGCGTTCGTGCATTTAATTAATCCGCGGCTAGTTTAACGGCGCGACGTCGCGTCGGACCGCCGTTTTTTCCCTGTTGTCCCCTTCCATCTCTAAAACAGCCGCGTTCCCTAAATTCGATTAAAACTATAATCGGTGCAATACCGTGGAATGAAAAAAAAAACAGAGATTGAAGGGATCCAGGGAGGAAGAGATCGCGATAGAGCGAAACAGTTCTCATTTAGCTCGACTTTTTTTCCCCCCAATGCTTATTTCCTGACCAATATGACGTTATTATTTTTTCTCTCTCCTTTTTGTTTTTAGTAGAAATTGAATTTCACGTTCGATCGGTTTTTTTTCTCGATTGTTCGAGGCTGGTTGCTCGGGAAATGAACGCGGCTCGACGACGTTTCGAGGGTAGTTCCGTAAATGCTTTTGCAAGTGGAAATATTAAATATTATCGCGTTCGCCTATACATTTGCGCCCGAAGAAAGTTTCAAGGAAAGAGCGTGTATTAAATGATCCTCCGGTAATGACGGTTTTTCTGTTTCATTGTTTAATTTCACCTCGGTTCCGAGTTTCTTCGTTGCTACGAAGCGAGTGTCTTCTGCCAAAGACGAAACAGATAAACCTACAAATCGCAGGCGTAGAATCATCATGGGTGCCAGGGGGTTGCGCCGAAGGGTTTTTCTCTAAAACTTCGTAGGCTCTGCCTATTGGGAATGTGTCCGTTGCCCATTGGTCCTTGGCGACGGTTTCTCGTAAAAATTTGTGAGGAACTTCGATATTGCCGCGATCTACAGGCGCGTGCTTCGCCCACGCACCTTCCCAAAGTATTGATTACTTTCCGCCTGTGAGAAGAAGGGACGGAAACGGAAAGAGGGGGAGGGGGGGTGGTGGTGAACAGAGAGGAGAAGGAAGAGGAAGCGTTAGAGGAGATGGAGAAGGTCGGAGGGAGTGGAACGAGGGTAGAAGGGGCTCTGTCCCTCTCCCTCTTTCGCTTCTCTTCATCCCCCTTTCTCATTTTATCTTCCGCCGCTTGCGCACACAGTTAGCTGTTTCACTCTCTCACGTAAACTTTCGTCCCGTCGCACTTTCGCTCATTTTGCTCTCCCTCGATCATGGTCTCTTCTTTTTTTTTTCTCCGAGAGTCGTCCCCTCTCGTTCCTTCTTTACGCGTCTTCCCGCTCTCACCTTCGCCCATCCTTTCATTTTCGCCGGAAGCTACCGTCGACACGACGACCATGTCTATTCGGACAGAAACGCGTGGCCCTTGTATAGCTGAACTCGTTAGGAACCGACGGACGAGAAAATTCCGGTAATTAGGCGGAAACCATTGTCCTATTTCATTCTTTTTTTGTTTCACGTTAAAATGTCTTGATCGGCGCAATGAAATGTCCTTACTGAAGATTCGGCGTCGGGTAATTGATATCGTCGACTGCGGTCCCGTTGTTCTTGCGATAACCGTCGTATCAACCCTGCGGCCGCCACACAACCTTTGGAACCCCTGAGACCTTAGGTAGCCGCAGATCGGGCCAAACTAGGAGCAGGATGTAAGGAGAGTCTACCGGCCGGCCCGCTAGCCAAGGTCGTGAATCGTCGTCGCTGGGACCAGGGATCGGCGCTCCTTTTCAAACGGGACGAAACTCTTTAATTTCGCATCGCCATAAATAATTTGACCGCAGACCCGTGGCTTTCCTGGAAGCAGGCCTTGCTCTTCCCAGACGCCGGCTCTCCGCCCCGACCGCATAGCTTGACACGTATCATACGTGCTGTCCTCGCTACTACGCACTTTTCTCCTTCGAACGATCAAATTACGACTTTCGACGTTGCTTGCACTCCAAAGGGAAAGTATATTTCCTCTGTTTACGGCGCAACGTGTAAACGTATTTATTGGTGGATTGAAATTCTTCGAACGAATCGGAGCTTATTCGTAAAATAGAACTGTCGATAGATATGCGAAGAAAAAGGTATCCCGGCTCCAACCGGATACACCAGTCGACACAGCGTGAATTAAAAAAAAAAAAAAAATTGACCGCTGCGCGCAATTAATTATTACGAAAGGAACGATAGTCGCTTGCTGACCGCTCGAGCATTCACCTTAATGTTTAAACTGCGATACCAGCGATAGAATGTCTAACCCGATTCGCGGTTAAATCGGCCATCCAAATCTGGGTCAAAAGTGAGCGTCAATCGACGTGCCCTGTCAGAGGAGGCTGTTGGCAAAGTTAACACACGCACACATACGCGAACGCTAAAGATATCCTGGCAAATTTTGGATCCTGCGTTACTTTTGACGCTCGTAACTACGACTTTCCCGAATTTGCTGCACGTACCGTATATACATAATTGACGGGATCTTGTGACACAGATACCAAATTGACTGGGCACGGTTGAATTTAATCGCACCCGATATATCATTCGCTTGGAATATTTTGCGGTATCCGGACTAGAAAGTCAGTGCTATTAACAGACGAATGTCGCCCAAATATCCTACGTTTGGAGTAGTTCAATTGTTAAAATGAAATGGCTTAAGAATACTTGATTTATCGAATTAAAAGAGAATGTGGACAGAAATGGTACATCTACTACCCTATTTTCCCCGTGGAGTGTGCGCGTCTGCTCAAGAATGATCGTTTCGTTCCCGATCGAGAAAATCGCGAGCGACACAGGAAAGGCAATGGGGCACGGTCGCCCCGTTATCGATCGCGAACGGCCGAACCGCGGTGAAATATTTTCACCGAGAGAAAGGAAGAAGCGTTAGCCAGACAGACCGTACGCGCGGACTGGCACGAAATGACGGACCCGTCTTCGTTATCAGTGTACACGCCGTCAATTTTCGTAGGCGCGAATCGGGCGGCCGTGTAATCACTTTACGTAGTATGCCCTAACTTTCGTAGTCTCGCCGAATCGATCCGCGTTCGGTTGCCTCCAACGAATCCGTCCCGTGCCGCACTCGCGCGCGTTCTCCTTCTACCCTTGATGCATCTTAAAGCGCGATGAGATCGGCAAGAAACATCGCTAATGATCCCGTTTTTTTTTTGTTTCTGTTTCAGGTAAGAGACACGCTCGATAGCCGAGTGCTTTGCCTTTGGATCTTTTCCAATGAACGCGACGCGCGATCCTCGTACGACCCATTGACGGACTCGGTTACCCCTTTTGAAAATTGTCTACAAAGTTTTCGAACATTTCCCTTTTAAACTAGGGCCGAGCAGAATTATTTACCACAAGTTCTCTACGTATCGAGAATTGAATTCGTCGATGGGTCGTACGATTGTAAAAAAAAAAAAACGAAGGTGCGGGATTATCGATGACCCCCCCGTTTATAAGCAACAATTTCGAGGGATACAGAGCGGTGAGTGATGACGCATTGTCTACTCTTGTGTTTCCTTCGCTCGGGTGAAAGAGTCGTGGCCCGATATTAGGGTCGACCGAGGTACGATTGCTAGCCGTAACGGGATTGTTCCAGGAATAGGAAAAGAGAAACGGCTCGCGAATTTATTAATCACCAGACCGGGACACGATGGCTCTTAGACTAGGCAGCATCTTTTTTCAAACTGGCCGGGCGCAGCGATGCTTCTTGGCCGACGCTTCCCACCTGTCGCTCCATTTTCATACCTATTCAGTTTCATCCCTCTATGCTGGAACCATTCGAAACTCTCAATACCTGCATCTTCTGCTGTCTCTCACATTCGTTAGTACAGTTCCCTTTTAACCAGGTTGAATAAGCGATCGTCGATTCTGTTTCCACTACACGATTATGAAAGAAAACGAAATTGTACAACGAAACCAGATAAGGAACTTGTTTAGGAATACTTCATTGACAGAAGTCTGCCTGACATATGTAGATTCGCCCCCTTTACGCCGGGGTTAGTATTACGCGTAGGCGGAATACGAATTCGGATGTACCCTTGCGTCTCGTCGAGACTCTGCATCGACTGCAATCACGTCGCTCGATTACAGGGCGGGGCGTCTTGTTATTTCGATATATTGTTGCCATACGTCTACCTACGTAGCCGCTTGTCACGGCAAAAACTGTTGACGCGCAAGTGGTATCGGACAACAAATACCAGAATAAAGCGAGGGGCGGCTGGCGGGGTGGATATAGGGCATAGGCATCAAGCGTGTCTCCCAGAATAAAGTCCCGTTTTACTACGACAAAGCAAACAATTTATGTCCATTTCGTTTTTTTTTTTCGAGTAGCTAGAAAACAGGATTTTCATTTTATCGTATCGTAAAACTGGAAACAAGATCAGGGTCGATCGGGTGTGAAAGTTGGATAGGTTGGCGTTGTAAAGGGGCAAAGAATTGACGGGATAATAGAGTGGTTGAATGAACGTGCGAGAGACGCGTACGCAAAAGCGATCGTAGTTCGTGAAACGTTTCTTTCCCACCCTTTGAAAGCAGTCGCTGCCGACCTGAAATCGAACGTTACGCTGTTTCGCGACAATTTGCCTCCCGTTTCCACGAATTTCCCAGTTCTGCGGTTTTCCGATATTCGAGGTATGCGCGTCAAATTCATCGATTGTGGACCAAGTCCCTGAACGTATAAGATTTCGCCCGCCAAACGGCTAGAACATCGGTCACGCGTAGCCGGCACAATCGGCATCGTTGGCTGCCACAGCCCCAGGGAATGTTGTTTTCCCGGCTACAACCCTGGCCTTGAAATTTCCCTCTCAGTTTCCTCCCTCGGCCGGGAAGTACGCAAGAATGGCGATGGGAATAGAAGAAAAAAAAAATGTTGGGAAAGGGAGAGAGGAAGGCAGGATAGCGGTCTGGGGGTGGCAATGCCCAGCGAGCACGACCCTGCTCGCGATAAGTTTGCACAGAGAGCGAGAGTGCGTGGAAAGAGAAAGCAGAAACGATTTCGCTTCCGAAGGGAGAGAGGGGGAGAGAGAGAGAGAGAGAGAGAGAGAGAGAGAGAGAGAGAGAGAGAGAGAGAGAGAGAAAGGGGTGGCTTTCGAGGGTACCAGTCGCAGGGTGAAGGAGAGGCGAAAGGGAGCTTGTGTACGCTGAGGATGGACGCGAGGGGTTGTGGATGGAAGAGGCACAAGGGGGTGGGTAGAGGAAGGAGAGAAGCGCCGCGACGCTGGGCTCCGACGGAGTCGTCGTAGTGGGAGCATGTACAGAAGGTGGAGAGGGTGCAGGTAGGGGTGATAGCAACGCTGGGCGAGTAAAGGGGTTGGGGGATAGAAGTCGTGAAAGTCCGGAATACAGATGGTGGAGCGACGATAGGGGCGCCACGTGCTACGCGAGAGGGTCGTTCATCCTCGGGTCAAGGTTACCCTCCTCGCGGATCTCACCCTCGCGAATGTCAGCATCGTGCCGTTTACCCTCGGCATCACGATCGCAGTCACCATCGAGCCTTACTTCGCTTTTCCTCCCTACTACCTTTTGGAAACCCTTTCTTTATTGTTTCCCGGCTTTCTTGCTCCATCGAAAATTCCTTCCGAAGGCAACCGCGGCTGAAGTCCCCCTTTACCTTCCTGGGTCAAGGTTCTTGTTCCTCGAGTGCTGGGCACGCTTCGATGTGTTACTCGGAACTGCTTCGCCGTTCTTCCGAGTTCGCGAAACGATCGCGACGCGAACGAAACAAGGGACAACTGTCGTTTCCCGTGTGCATACGGGTGATCTGCTCGTTTCGGCTTGCCGGGACCTCGAATTCGATATAAACACGACAGGGCGTTCCCCCCCCCCCCCCCTCAAACATACTTATATCCAATTGCGATGCAGCTGAGAAACGTTTGCGGCGCGCGGAGCACCTCTCGTTTCCGGGCTAAGCATTCTGCCGTCGACGGTCTGTTGTCTCGGTAGGCGGCGGGGATTATTAAATTCGCGTGCCGCGGGTCCGGCCGACTTTTATCAACAAATGCATATGACGTGCGTGAATGCACTTTGCGCGATTCATTAATCTGATGGAAGACCACTCGTGATTCTGAATGTACTCCCACTGACCCTGGGCGTTTACCCCGGGCTCGCCTCGGCTGCAATTCTTTTTATCGATCCTTGTGCACGGACCGATACTTCCGCGCCTTTCATCAGCCAATCAGGGATACGCCTCTGACGTTGAAATAAAAATTGCCGATAACTCCGTTGCTAAGAAGATATTCATCCAGGAACCACTTGCATCCATCTCGATGACGGCTCGCTGGAAACATATCGAAATCATCAAACCTCTTTATGATCTGTCGCCCCATATCTTTGTTATTATTAGAAAAAAAGGAGAAGAATGGAACGATGTCTTTTATTGATCGAGAAATATGCCACGGGCAATCGTGTTGTGGCTTCCAAATGGTGGACCATGGTTAATTATTGTAACATTCGATGCGGTAAACCTTTGGCTATCAAGACTCTGCATAGACAGCGTTGTAGAATATTATTTTGTAACTCCCTTTATCAATTCTAAATTTATCAAATATCGTTTCGTTCTTTAAACCGTACAGCATTCGTCTCTTATTCGTGACTACTTGCGCGAAACAGACGACGGTTACTCCAGAGATCGTTGTAACATTTGTACGCAAAGGGAAGTGTACACAGAGCTTCGTGTCTGGTTGGCAGACCTCCCAACGGTAACGGGGTAATGTCCGATAACGAAATGAAATTCCTTGACGGAAACCATAAAACGCTGTTACCCCAAAAATCGCATCGCCACCACCTCTGTTCCATTCTCGGGCAATAAAACGAGAGTTCTGGCAGCGGGGTATGCCCTCGTAAAAAGTCGAATTTCACCCCTCGCTCCGCTGTTCGACGCGGGCCGGGCAATGCGCGCCAATATTAGACCTTAATGAAATCGCGAATAGTTCGGAGAACGTTTAAAGGTAACGCATTGTAAGAGACGTTTCGTCCCAGAACTTTTTTATACTCCGGTAGTTTCGCGTTTTGTCATTGTGTAGCAATAATCAGTGGGGTAAATTCAGCGGAGCCAAAATGCCGAAAAGAATGCCATTGTTCCGCGTTGGTAAATTTGTCTTGTGTTTCGCGACGTTAGGGTCTCGTCGTGGTCGCGACTCTGTCTTCCTTCCGGTATCGCGTCAATTTGAATGCATTCACTTCGGCATGACGCATAATTCGCGAAAGCCCGGGGAAGGAAGACGTCTCTGCGTAGGGTAGGATCGCCATAAACTCTCATTCTCTCTTATTTATCACCCTCTGTGTGTACCATTCCTTCGTTCATCCGCTCGGTAAACCGTTGTAGGGGTTGGAGAAGGACAGGGGGAGAAAGTTAAGAATGCATTTCGCGTTCGTCCGCCCATGGTTGTTCTCGTATATTCAGCGATTAAGAGCAAAGTCAATAGAGGACTTATTAATAGAGGTAGAGCCATATTTTCTCCACGTTTTTATCACCGTGCATCGAGTTTCAAATGCGGAACATGTCGAACTTCGACGCTCTTGCTTGAAACGGAATATAATGAAGAAGTCCACGTTGAAGTTTCATTTCGTTGACTTCTCAAACTTTCAATTCGTAGCTACATCTTTGCCTCCTTTCCTTTCGCGACGCAGGCTTATATCAATTTCTCCAGACGCGGCAGCTTTTCGGCTAGCGGAGGGTTAGCTGTATATCGAAGGGTGCGTCGGCGAATGTGTGGTACGGGCACTCCCGAATATACCCATTTGGCATTTGTCTACCCGCGCTCGATGCATCCGCGATGTTTATGCGATGTACCGACGCGAAGGTGGAGAAGGAAGAGAATCGGGGTACACGGTGGAAGAATCGTCTCCCTTCTGAAATAATGTCGAGTATACCGAACGCAGGAGAACGTAACCAAGGGAGTACAGCCGCTTATTGCCTTAAATTGCTAATTGGGCTTAGGACCGACGCTGCCTTTCCGCAGCGCGGCGATCTCTCCCTCTCCTTTTCGCATGTATCCCGAATACTTCGCTTTCCTTCTCTCCCTTTGCCACTTGATGCGCCGGTCCTTTTTCACTCGCCCCGCATAGATCCCCGACTTCGACTTCCTCGATGCCTATTG
The DNA here is from genome assembly GCA_023838395.1 of Holcopasites calliopsidis. Taxonomy (NCBI): domain Eukaryota; kingdom Metazoa; phylum Arthropoda; class Insecta; order Hymenoptera; family Apidae; genus Holcopasites; species Holcopasites calliopsidis. The sequence goes on from JALHAQ010000003.1 coordinate 3,859,581, forward strand.
TCGATGTCAGACCCTTTGCCTCGTCCCTATTGGAACGGCGAGAGGGAAGGAGTAAGGAGAAAAGTCTGGACGAAGGAGCACAAAGGCGCCGGTTACGGTAGAGAGAGATTAACGCACCCCCTGGTTCTCCTCTCCCCCTGTAGAAACGGCATTTACCCCCATTGTTTTCTCATCTCTAAAATTTTAACAGGATCGACGCACGATTCCTTTTCAAATCTGCTCGCGGTACTCCTTTGCTCCCCACCTTTTTCTCCACGCTCCCCCTTTAACTCCTACGCACGCGATCGCGAAGAAAGGGAAAGAGCAGAGGGTGGCCAGAATTACGACACTTGCAACCCCCTTCCCTTTTGTTTTCTCGTGCACAAATGCACTAGAAGGGGGTTGGCTACGCGCGGAAGTCCTTCAGGATGCCTGCGCAGAAAGTGAATTGTATTAAAGATCATTCAAACGCACAGTATCATCGCGTGTCAACGCGGTGTTCGTTATTTTTCTGTGCCGGTCCCGGGAACATGTTGCAAAGCTCCGTCGTGTGACAGCTAAAGAAAGCAAAAGGTAATTGCGTGGTTTCGCCAACCGATTCTTCGACTCACCTGCCGACCGAATACCGCGACGAGCATACCCACGAACAGTTTGTTCTTTATCGTATTATCGTGCACCCGTATGTACCGGGCGTAGAGTAATCTTGATACTGCTACCCTTTTGCAACAGAGATACGTGTCGCTTAAGTACGATCAGAAAGAGGAGGGAACTTAAATTAGCATTAATTGATCTTGCTCCGTCTAACGATATCATAACCGTGTAACGAGCGTACAGAGCGAGGTAACTCTCGAGGGGCAGTGGAAAACAATCTGTCCCCCGTCTTATCTGCCTGATAAATTTTAATCATGTCAGGCCGCGCGTTTCTTCCCCAAGTGAAATTCGTCGATAACGAAACGGAAAACGGTGTCGATTGTAAACAGGAGGAGCGACGAAAGAAAATTGCGCAGAGATCCGACAATCATAGGTGTCTGTTGGCCACGTGGCAGCTGCCCGAACAGCTGTTACCACCCCGATGCATCGGAAGGTGCACCAGTTTTTTTTTCTCTTCTTGGTGTTGATTTTTAATGTCGCGATATCATGCGCGGAACGCTGCGACGGTGCTCGCATGTGCATGCTCTGTTACGCCGGCAAAAAGGAGCACGGCCCTGTTCTGCCAGAAGCGCCAGCCTTTCGGAGGAGTGAATTATCCTCCGTTCATCTTCATTCACAGTTCTTGAGCCGATTGACGGCCGCAAAAGCACCACGCTCCGTCGTGCTCCGAGAAGAAACCTCCGCTGAAATTGTTACAATTCCCTGCCTAACGAGACGTTGCGTCTAATTATTAATCTTTGCGGCTGTCGGGCCGAGCAAGACGTTCGTCCACTCCTTCTTTATGAGGCTACAATGTATCGCGTATCCATACAGCCTTCTTGTTTCCATTCGTCGCAATGTTCTCCTCCATTGTAAATTAACACCATATTATTTTCAATAAAACAAGTACAAAGCCGTGGCTGCGTATTGAATAAGAACGAAAAGAGAAAGGAACGAAGCGGATGAGATTATATTTATTTAAAATAGAATCCGCGGAACGTTTAGCACACGTGTGTATGTATGCACTTGGCGAATCACGTATTTAATACAAAGGGAAAATGAATTATAAAAGAATTCCGTACTATGCATCGATCGTTTGTTCTGCTTTTTTTTGCGGACAAACAAAATTTTTCGTCGAATGCGTGTTTTTCTATCCACGGTCTCTCCCTTTCTTCGCCCGTTATTGATTAATTAGGGAAAATTCATGCTGAATGGCCCAGCAACTTGTGAGATCGACGAAAAAGCAACGGAAAAAGCGTGCGCGCGAATGCCGAGCGCATTCATCGAATATTTGCATACCTACATATGACAGAATGAAAGTTGTTCCGCTGCCTTTCGCCGGGCTGAACACTTTTCAGCCTATTTAAATCTAAGTTTCGTAGAGAATACGACGGTACCAAATGGGCATCGACATGTGTCCAAATTCATTGAATCTCACCTTCTTCCACAAATATCGCCCAAAAAAGGGAGACGCGTTTTGGTTCATTCACGCGACTGAAATTATTCAGAACTTATCTGGCAATCATTACCTGTACAACGATTATTAATTTCCTCGCACATGCAATTATTTGATATTATCCGATCGAATTTCTGCGATAAATACTTTTTTTCATTCGCTATGATGCTGATTCCACTCGATTCGCGTTTCGTTGTCCCCAGTGGCACGCTTCCAGCTGCTGCTTTCGTTCCAGCGATTGCTCCCGCAATTTTACTTTCAAATTAACGATTACGCTAGACCTCTTGTAGTTTCGATAACAACGAATTATCGATACAGCCCGACACTGAGACCTCTTTACAGCTCTTTCTTTCGTTCGCCTTCCCTCTTTACCACCGTCGAAACGCTCGTCTACCTATCTAAAATTCCGCACTCCTTAATGAAGAATCTCCAGAAATCGGTGGAAAGCGGGGGGATTTTTAAAACCCTACTAGCTATGCATTCCTCGTTAAAATGAGCATGGGGTAAACTAACGCAAAAAAAAAAAATAAATTTCTCCAATTTCCCTTTAAGCTAACAATTGAATATAAAGGTCGAACGGAAAATATACCGCAGATTCACTGCGTTCAATTCCTCCAAAGCGCAAACCATTTGTCAATAACCACCGCTTCGTATACAGGTGGTTCAGAATAGATGAATGATTAATAAAAGTCTGCCTCTATCTTAGAATAACGTGGTCGCAAAGGCTGGAAGTGCCCGCATACATTCCGTGCACCGAATTCGCGTGCATTGTAATCTTTTGGCTGAAAAGCGGCTCGTGCTTCTCCGGACGGGCCCGTGCAACTTCGATTTCCGCGCTGATCGAGCGCGGCGCTCGAGGCGACCGGCTCCTCTCGCGTTCGCAGTTCACGGCGGGACGTGAGCCAGTCTGTCGTGGAACAGTTGTTTTTTTTTCACTTAATCCTCTAACGAATAGATAACGTTCGTGATTTTTCGCGTCGTACAGTTCTCTAGATTTTTCGCCGCGGTCACCCGTCGCCGCCCTTTTCCCGTTCTACGCGCAACTCAGACGCGTCGGAAATTTAAGCGGAGCTTATCGCGAGAGTCAACCCAGGGCCCCGCGAGTATCTTCTTCGTCATATCACGGACACGTGGTACCCGCGCTAAAATCACGTACAGATGTATATATATATATGTGGTACGGGGTGAGTCGGATATAAACTTTATTCGTCGTTCGCGTTCGTCGATTTCATCGACTTGGCGTTCACCACCGTTCACGCGGTGCTTTCCTGCCTGAGCTGCGATACATTTCCGTGCTCCGCGACTCCACGTGTGCATCGCGGCCGGTACGCAAAACCGCAACGTCAAGCGTCTCTTTCTACGTCATACGAAATCACCGTGCAACCGCGGCGTCGATGATTAATGCGTGTTTTCGGAGCGCGCGAAAGAAGAGGCGCGAGGGTGTTCCCGCTAAATCTTTGGACGTCGCAGATCGATCCTGGTGACCGCGTTTGCAAAAATATTCCCACGTATCGTTTTTCGAACAGTTCGTAAAATTCCGCGGCGATAACGCGACGCCGGAAAACCAGCAGCGCGGTTTCGGCGAAATTCCGCCGGCGATATCGGTCGCTGTTGGGCGCGTGGCCGGCGCGTGTTCTCCATCATCCGGCGAAACTCGTGTTCAGCTTCGCCCGACGCGAGAACTATTTCACGAGAACCGTTCTCCTGGAGCTTTCGTCACTATTTGCCCGGGCGTGTACAGTGGCTCCGAATCGCTTGTTGCATAGGTGGTGAACCTAGGTGATTAGCCTGGTGCTCGCCGGGATCGAAACGTTCTCCAACGTGGATTTCATGGGACCCACGCGCGGGTGCGTGCTGTGCATTTTTATGTGAACCGTGTGTTATATATTTTGCCTCCCGTGCGCTACACGGCGGCGAGCGGAGGACGATTAAATATCGAACGTCTGGAGAACAAGTAACGTGTGGAAAATTCAGTGCGCTTGTTTTTCTCCGTATTCCGCCGGACGAACGCGTGCTGCTGCTGTTGCGTCGCCGACGAACGAGGACATTGCTTGATTTACCAATAAGTCGGCGGGAAACCTCGTCCTATCTACGAACTCGCGCCATCATTCCTCCTCGTAAGTGTTCACCTATGTTTACCTCTTTCTGAATGCGCCGAATCGTAATGCGTTTTATCTGAATGGAACCGCTTCGAACGAGTCGGAAATCATGTCGACGATCCGATTGATGTCAATCGAACGATGCGATTATGATATTCAGATTAAATGCCCATGCGAAACCGCTGCCCGTTCGAATCTCGGGTCGTTCTCTAGACACGTAAGGTATCGGCGTCCGACTACGGGATTTAGGTCACCTTTGCGAGTTTCGTAATTGCCCAGCCGGATAACTGGGTACACAGTTCCGGCTGTATGTGGGTCCAGCTTTTGCGCTGATACGCGTTGGAAAATAAAACAGGAATACGAGGATTACTTTAATGACGGAATTGTACTTCGCTATGCATTCCATAGGCTTTTCTTTACATTATTCATGCAGATCGCATTTTGAAAAAGTAGCGTTTCGTCATCGTATTAAGACATCCTTCTTGGATTATGATTTGTTTTTGTTCTTGACGATATATTGCTTTGCAATGCATAGTATTGTTGTACGTAGTCAAATACCTTTTTGACCGTTGTTAAAGTATACGATACTCGTTGTTACGATTGCGAGTTAAAGTATACTCGTGCAGATTTATTTAATTTCTTATTCCCCTTTCCACATTACTTTATATGTACACTTATACCTACACATATATCAATATGTTTCATAATCTTAAAATTCGCACCGCCAAGGATGGCTAAAAAGCCGTTTTCCCCTCTTTGCAGACCACAAATGGTAAAATCGTTCAATGACCCCATACGAAACTAACACTTCAGCATCACCTCTCCCTTTTACCATTGACAATTGATTTTAAAGGACACTTGTTGCTGGTCGTGTGCGCGTTTGCAAAGGTACCAGCCGGCGGGAACCAACAATCCCTATTGGAATGTTTGACGCACGCCTATTTTTCAATATCAAGAAGAAATTATTCTACGCGTTTCTGAAGTTCCTCGATAGTGTGATTCATTCGGCAATCGAATTATTTTTCTCCTCATTACGATCCAACGGACTTAGCTTTTCAACCTGCAATTAGTGCCAAGCATCGTACAGTAGTTGCCCAAGAAAATTTTACCGTGTTCGATTAACAGCATATACTTATGCGAAAACGAGGCATACCAAGTCGGCGTGACTAGACCGCGTGCTGAGGGAAATGGAGAACCGTTCTCCGACTTTCTTGCATTCAAGTGATTCAGCATAAACTCTAAGAGAAATCGGTGCAATCGTGTCTGAGCGATGCGTCACGCCGTTATTTATGGGAAAAGTTTTGCACGTCGGAAATTCTTCTCCGAACGGAAATTCTTCTTAATGAAACCGTCGATGGAGTCTATTCGTTAGTTCTCTATCAGTATCAGTCATTATCGTGTACGGTTCCCATTTCTCTTGCGGATACAGTTGCCCGGAACAGGTAATCTCCACGCATCCTGCTTTTCTTCGCCTCGTTCCCCTTTTACGCTTTCCTTCGCCAGGCCGCCTCTCGTGTTCGTCAGTTATTTTCACATTTTCGCGCCTACATCGAACTCTGCCCCTCTGCCATTGGCGTTCTCCGACGCGACGGCTGGTACCGTGTAAGTTGCAGACCAACTTGCTAATTCGTCGTGCAGAAATATCTCGAGCCCGTCTGCGGCCGCGGCTCTCGGATCGTTATTGTGAATTTCGTCGTCCTAGAATAAACTTCTCTCTCGGCTTAGCGCTGGACCGAACCGGGTTAAGGGGAACGGCGAGACGATGTGCCTTTGCCCCTTTGTATACCTTCAACCAATTTCCTTTCAAATCCGATAAATTAGGTTCCTTAATTTTAAATGGAGTGATCTAGTCGTGGCTTATGCTGGAAACACTGCCAGCTGCTTTTTATTTGATCGTTTTATTCTTGTTGCCATGACACAACGATGATTTTTTAAATATTTATATTCGAAACAATGATCAGCTGAGAATCTTTTGCTTTTCGCATATGCACGCTCGTATACGTATTTTTTCTTAAGTTATTTGTCCGACAGATGGTACAGAGATCCTTCCAGTGGTCATAAATGGTACATCTGCCCAATATCTCCTTTTCATTCCGCTCTTATCATCTCTGCAATGGACGCGGAGTAGGAAAACAACCTTCTCGCCAAATCTCGTCATTTAAAGATGAATCGCATTCCGATACTCAGCTGATCCTCGCGATCGCGAATATCGGAGCAAAGAGCAGCAGAGCGCAAAGGGAGATATGTTTCTTCCAAGAAACGAAGATACTGACATACGCTCGCGATACGCCGACGGATATGCAAAGAGGAAATTATCACTGGCTACCTGGAAGTGGCAGCGACTCGTTGCGTATGTGGGAAATCCCCCCGAGGATCGTTATTCCTCCCCCTTCTTTTGCATTGCAGAAAAGCGGATCGTTCGTTCCGGTGGCAACGGCTAACGATAAAAAGAGGGAACGGTGGCACCGCGGTGTGATTACGACAGTGGTCTCGCCGCGTTGCGCTGGCCTCCCGCCGCATAGCTCCGCCGGTGAAATTGACGATGATCGTCGTCGTTCCCGCGCCGTTGACTCACCCGCGCCTACCTCCCTCGGTTTCCCTCCTAAGATCCTTCTCCTCCTTTCGCTCTTTCTCCATCGCCTTTTTCTTTTCGCATCCTTCTCAGGCTTCTTCTTTTGCTCCTCTTCTCTCCTGACTCTTGAACCCCTTCCTGCTCCGCGGTTCTTTGTCCTTTTTTATCGTCCTCTTCCACGAACCGACCGGAAATCGTTGTCGCGTTCTCCCGCGGTTCGTTGTCGACGCGGGTTAAGAAGCGCCACGTGTGCTGCCGCGCTTCTCGCATCGATAAAGGTAACGAACGCGATTATCATAATAACCGCACCACGATCCTCCAATCGGAGATTGATCATCGGGTTAGACGGTCCGGTGCGTACAGCAGCCCTACGCAGGTCTCTCTTCCCGTTTATTCTTAGGATGCGCAGCAATTTCCTACCTGGCCGTGAAATTACTAAAGGCGGCCACTTCGATGCAAGATGGGTGTGCAACAGATCACGTTACGCAATCCATTATCCGTAATTGAATCTTTGCAGTGTATTCGAAGCTGCGTTACATCGTATTTTCTTTTACTACGCATTTTACTCGCTGTACAGCGTAGATTGCTCGCCTGGCAGCAAGAATTCGACGACATAGCAACTGGAGAAGAAAAATAAAGCGTGTGCAATATTTAGCCGGCGAAATGGAGAAAACCAGTTGGAGTGGAAAAGTGACTCGGCGGCGTGTGTCCGCCGAGTTGGACAGGTGTTTAAAGTGCCCCGATACAACGAGGTTACTGGGAGCTATTAAATGCGTCCTAGTAGCTCGGGTCTAGCGGCTGACGACTCCGACATTATTGAATTCAAATAAACGCAACTCTCGTTTCAGCCGGGCGGTGGTCGCTGCGGAAGTGGAATGTACAAGTTAAAAATAAAATGAACCGTTTAGCAGTTTTGTATATCGAGGCCAGTTGCCATAATAGCGGCACCGCGTGCCGGAATAGGGATTCCGCCATTAAACCGGGACAAAGTCAATTGAAATTCTGCCGCATTATACATACTCTCATATGGTCGATTCGTTTTTGTTTAATTCCTATCCCGTTTCGATCGTTCCACTCTCTTTCATTCCTTTCCCACCCCCGGCTGTGCATGCGCGAATTTCTATACCAGTTGTGTGCAACACACGCACGGTTTCAGCCCCGCTATTCTAGGAATTTTCTCGATGTGTGCGAAAAGCTTTCTGCACGTGGCTGAAATTTTTCGCGAATTCTCACTGCACACCGTTGGCTACGGTGAATGAATTTCTTTAACGACGATTGTCAATGGTTAGGCTTTCGTCAAGCGAAGAAACTTCTTGATCAATGGGTCAAGGAGTGAACCCATCGAGAATAGTTAAAAGTGAGACCCTATTATAATACTGATATCATTATGTCGGTGATATTAAAAGGCTTAAAACGATACTTGGGAATGCTTTTCCACTAATCGTCGCTATGGCTGATCGGTTTTAATCGAGCCAGGTCGCAGTCGAGTCATATTCATACAGAAAGCATTCCTGCATGCTCTTAATCGTCGACGTTCCCTTGCCATTCTTGCTCGTAATTCTGATCCGGCAAATAAGGAGCTTCCTCGCGGAAATCGATATCGCGAATAAAGTCGATAATCCGAATCACCGATAAATGATGGAATTAAAAAAAAAAGAACAACATTGGGACAGATACGTGCTCCAATAGAATGTGTTCCTTTTACAATTTACACCACGGTATTCAACTGAATAGCACAAGGCGAAGGCGTAATCGCGCGTCACATCGTAATTCGCCGAACGGAATTGCACCGACATGAGTTTTATTTAGACGTATAAAAGTATACGGCATTGCCTTCATTCGCGACGTCGCGTCGTTCTCAATGAACGCTGTAAATATGCACATACAGAGCGGAGTAATAGTTCGTAGCTCGGGGCCGATGACTCACAATTTCCAATACGCCTACCAGCAAACGCCGTGCATTTTCAATTACGCACATGCGTGCGTCGATTGCGGTGACATCCTAACTATCTCTTCTTTCCTCGAACCGTTACAGCGATAATTGTGCGCAAACAATGTGGCATGGCGATCGTATACGCTCTAGGACAAGCATATTACAGCTGTTCCAACTCTCACGATACCCTGACCACCAATCCCCCTTTTCTTACGATTTGTACCCAATACACGAGTTGCAGTTCACGTGACGATGGATAACGATACGGGAATCCCATTCGGACGAGCTGGATAAGCCCCGCCGGCTGTCGCATGAGCGTCGTCTTACGTGCGACAATTCGTCGTGACGCACGGTGTTAGAAAGCTCTTCGGTGGTCACAGATGGGAAAGATTCTGTAAACTTTCGACGCGCAGTAGGGCTTCGATGAATTTATCCAGGGATTTCGTTTCACAGGCAAGGAAAAGAAGTACTCCAAAAGTATTCTTGTTTACCACATCTTGCTGTAATTTGGTTATATACTGGGATTCTTATTGAGTGTGTTAGTGAAGGTTGCGAAGAAGGTGCTCGATTCTCTTTCTTCCTTTCCTTATCAAATAAATTTGCAATCAACAGAAGCAATTGCCAATGAAAAGAAAAGTCTTAGCTCTTATAACAGGTATACTTGATTTATCCAATCTACTTGTAAATATCCTACAGCGTTTCACGTTTCCCCCGCGCGAAACGAGAGCCGAAGGGTTAAAGCACAGAAGCACCGCGTCGCTGGACGATTACACCGCTTCCGGCTGATAAGTCGCCGACTAGTCTTTATCGAACAGTTTTCCCATCGTTAAGGAACGCGTTATCGTCACGTGCGTGTATCTTTTTCCCACCTACATATTCCGTGGCACAGCGGCGACCGGGATGACTGTAGTAATGCCCCTTGCGGTTTCGGAGGCGCCAGAGAACGACGCGATACCGGCCTTCTCGGCTATACGGGTTGTTAAGGTCATAGTATTGCACGCGACCGTGTCGTTGCGGCCGGCAACTTGCAGCCGGACCGCCAAGAACCTATTTACGCTCCTCGCGACTCTTCGCGGTAGGTACTCGCGCACGTCGACAGGGAACGGTTTGTCGCGTTCAATTAGCATTCAGTGCTGCGAGGGAAAGGGGGTAGAATGACTGTTGTGTGGCGCTCGACTAACACTGATACACTAACATCAATGTTTGATAAAGTAATTAGAAAGGAAGACCCTATCCCTTTCTTTTTTACATGGTCCTCATACGATTTGACTAACTTTTCTGCGATTCCACTACAGACCTGGAAATTATCCATGTTTACGCAGTTTTCACTTACACGCGTGTCGCTTTTACAAAATCGCAGAAGGCTCGCATTACTTTCGGTTTTAAGTACAGCGAAAAGTCGTCGAAGTTTGTCATCATCTGGCGCCATTCACGGCTGCGAGTACGGGCTCCCACACGCGCGTGGCGTGCACACGCACGCGTAAAACAGTGCGTAGTGCACGTGCCGCGCACTTGTATGCACACGGGGTGCACGCACGTTACTGCGAATCGAGACGAAGTTCCCTTCTGCCGCTGCTAACGCGTGAATGGAAAAGAGGTACTCGTGGCCACGAAAAAGGGGCATCAACCAGACCTCGCGTGTACGTGCGTGAATATGTTGAATAGCGTTTGCACGCACATGGCTCGCGCGTTGCTTCTGCGTGCTCGCCCGTCTCTACGGACGCGTACGTGTGCGGCGCGCTTGCAAGCTTCGCCCGAAGCGGTTGCAGTTTTACCCCCCACACTTTTTTTTTTTTTGCCGCGAATCGTGCGCGTACCGTATATGCAAAGCTATGCCGCTGTGGCACATACATGCCACTTTCCCTTTTCGAAATCGATTTTGGCGCCGTGCGTCCCGGCGGCTCAGTCAACGACGCCGACGCCCCTCCAGCCAGGGCTGTGCGCTGTCTGACGAGCGCCACATTTTTTCATATTTTGCTCGATCAAGCGAATACGTGAAATATAGGATTGCCTTCTAGAGAATTACGCGTGTTTCAATTTTAGTCACTGGCAAAGTGCTGACTGTGACATACAAAAGGTAATTCGAGGGTCTCGTTTAAAGCGCACAAACGATAAACGCGTGAAACGAGCAATGGGACCATAAAATTGTAATTCTCGGAGCGTCTCCGAAAAGGATCGCCACACGCACATCGGGCTAATTATCCCCGCGCGAGTGTGTTCCATTTTTACACGATCAACGGCGCGTAACCGAGTACCCAATCCCCATCACAATTAACTGCACCGCATTACGACCCTCGAACTTTTCGTCAACTGCTGCCCCCCTTTCCTTGCGTTCTCTCATCCCTACCACTCTCAGCCTTTGCTTCCGACAGCATCATCGCTTCCTCCAGAAGCGATCGTCCCGGGTCTATTGGCTTGTTAAACGTAAAAGAAAAAAAAAAGAAGAGTAGGCAGAAGTAAAAGGTGGAGAAGAAAAAGAGAGTCCGAAAAAAGGTGTCTTAGGCGGGATCAAAAGCTCTTCCACGAGGGTGACCCGTGGTCTGCGGTCGTCGCGCGTCCATCCCTGTCGGTATGCGCCCTCGGGCTTGGAAAAGGCTCTCCCTTTCTCTATCCCTATCCCCCCTCCCCCTGTCTCGCTTTCTCTTTCACCCTTCTTCCCGCCGTTCTCTCTATCGTCGTTCTACTCCTCTTCCCGCGTGTCTAGCCCTTTCTCCGTCCCCCCGACAGTCGTACGAAAAACACCTACCAGCCTTTCGTTAAAGGTGAACGGACGAAATCGCGAGTTACACGTGCGTGCAAGATCCGAGCGAGGGCGACGCGTCGACGGGGGTGCAGGGCCGGGAGACGGCTGGATAGGAGAGGCAGGGCAGACCGGTGGTCAGGAAGGGTAGCGAGGGAAGAAGCGCAAAAAGGGTTGAGGGTGGCGATGATAGCGGTGTGTGGGCTGGTGGGCCACTGCTAGCTTGCTTGCTCGTCAAGGAGTGGGGGATTTGTGCCGGCGGAGGAGACGTGCCGCGTGCCAGACGAAAGCAGCAATACCAACGTTCCCTTTGCGCACTCCTGCATACACCTCACACCACACCGGGTGCCGCCGAAAATCCCCAAAAGCACACGAAACAAAGGACTGCCTCCGCTCTCGCCCTCACTACCACCCCCGGGTCACCCCCTGCTCTCCACCTTCTCCCTGCACGATTCTCACTGGAGCTCCGAAACCTGTACCGATACACGCATGCACACGAGAGCTCTCGGTGTAGGAACAGAGAGACACATAGCATCGACTTTTCTCGGTCGAATGCATTGTGCTCTCTCTCTCTCCCTCTCTTTCTCTCTGTTTTTGTAAGCGCGTGTACGTCGAAGAGTTCGTTCCGACGTGCCCCGATGACGATGGAAAGAGAGACTCCGACACCCAGTGGTCGCAGAAAAGCGTCGCGCTCCATGGTAATTGTTTGGCCAAGGCTTTTCGGGGGCTGGAATTAGTTCCGTCACGTACACGGCCCTGTCACCTTTTGTACGGCCTTCGACCGTGCAAGATTTTACGCCGATCCTCGATTTAGCGAACAACGATTCCCCCAACGCAGATACGAAGCTCCGTTTTCAACCCTTCTACATAGCTAAGGTTGCCGCTTCAAACTTGAAGAAATCTTCGCGCGATTGATTATAACGGGCTGAGGTCAGTAGTTTGGTGAATCGTGGCACAGACGGTAACCCTATGCGACCGCGACACAGCTGTTATTATGTACTTATGTAGCCCGTTATCTTTTGTTACAATCAATTGTTACACGCTAACGACGCGATGTCATAGATTGCGATTTGTGGAATATTTGCGATGCATGGTTGAGAATTAATTAATGACTGGCCGTGAACGAGCTAAGTCGGGCGGTGCGTTTTCTTCAAGGTTATTTGAAAGCCCCGACGCTGAGTGGGTCGGTGAGCTGAAAAATCGATACCTACGGAAGTGAGAGTCTCAGCCGTTCCGCCCTCCTTTTTCTTCTCTACGTTCCGCGTCCTCTTCTTACTTGCCACTTGGTTCATTCATGTTTCGTCGCGCGGCACCCCGTCGCTCGCCCGCTTTCTGTGCTCGCTGTTTCGGAATTCGACTAGCGCGCACAGCCATCGGCATCCACGATATCATTTCTAATAAATCTGGAATGAATTTCTAAATTCTTCGGTCTATTCACGGTACATATCAAGAGCTGCAGATTTTCCTTTTAATTCTGGTTAGCGAAACGCGCAGCAGAGCACGCATGGAATTACTTCGGATCGAGGACGTATTTGGCATTTAGATGGGGTGTTCGCTCGAGTTTGTTTTTGATTCGCGATGCCTCTCGTGCCGAGCTGCGGGCCCCCGCCAGGGGAAGGGAATAAATTCAACGGCCGGATCTTCAACGAGAGGATGAAAAAAAAAAGGAAAATGTTAACAGGGTCAACCGCACATGATGATGCTCCGTCGCGAACATTATCAGGGATAAATGCAGCGGGCTCGTGTTATCATTCAGCTGGAAATCTTGTCATTTGTTGTCCCGAGTTTGACTAATTGGTACTATAAATAATTGCCAGCGACGATTGTACTTAATTTTACACGTCGCATTTTCTTCGGCATTTTAATCAAACACATGGGCAACTTGAACGCACACGACCGCTATTCGTATTCTTTGACCACCTCCGAATCTGGATGCGCGAATTAGATTTCCGTTGAAGATTCAAGAGCAAAGTTATCCATCTGTTTACTATACTGCATTAAGAAACAAGTACTCCTCGGATTAAACTGTCGGCGAATCACTTATATTCATTATACTCGCGAGCGCTTAATTATAATTTAATTATATTCATGAGAATTCCTGCGATTATTCGGTATATGATCTGTCGTGCAACATTCGCAATGGTAATTTCAACTCGCAATCTGAATGTGTTTCCCTGTGCATTTACTTTTTTTTTTCCCTCGCCGACTTGGTTTTTATTCAACAGCTGACGTCTTACGCTTTACCACGATATCATCCATTCGATAGCAAAATATTCCAACGCGGTACGTGTGCTCGTAATTTTTTTTTTGTTTTGTTTTATCCCGAGAAACTGTTGCCACCTAATTGTTTCCTCTTTCATACGCGGTACAGAGGAACGGTTGAATCCAGTTCCAAATTGATCGCTTCATCGGGCGATGCTCGAAATGAAATATTAATCGCATCGGTTTCGCCAGACGCACCGTACGACGTTGCTAATTTGCGATTCTGATTTTCGTTACAGCGGCGCCGGATTTAAGGTCCTCGTAAGCAACTTGCCAAGCCAGGCCAGAATAGAGGATATCGAAGGCCTGTTCTCGAACTGCGGTCAAGTGCAGTCTGTGGAGAAGTTGTCCTCGCGCGATCCTAACACACAAACCGTCCTCGTCAGCTATGAGACGCAAGAACAAGCACAGCAGTAAGTTTCAGCTCCTTTTGGGCGAAAGTATATTGGGTCATCACGTGAGTAATGCGATTCTTTGGGGAGCGAGTCGGAAGGTAGCGCAAAATGAAACACATTCGACTTTAATTTGCAATATATTTACCATCATTGTTGACAACTTGTTCTCATCTTAATCTTAAATTTTCAACACCCCGGCGGTAGAAACTCTTCTGTTTTAAGAATAAATCGAGCTCTTTTCCTACGTCGTGTTCGGAATTTAAAGATTTTCCATTAAGTTGATCCTGAGGGCTTCGGAAAAGGTGGTAATCTGACGGGGCTAAATCAGGAGAATATGGTTGATAAGCCATAATTCCGCATTGAAATTCTTATTTTTTGGCAGCGTTGTTTGTGCCGTATGAGGTCGTGCGTTGTCACGATGAAAAGGTACACCTTTTCTGTTGGCTAATGCAGGTCTGTTTTCATCAATAGCTTGTTTTACTCGTGATAGTGGTTCATAGTGGATAATCCCTTCCGTATCTCACCAAACACACGGCATTATCTTCTTTGGATGAAGGCCTGGTTCAGAAGTTGCAGGTGGCATCTTGTCCTTATTAATCCACTGTCTTTTACGTTTTATATTCTTGTAAAGGATCCATTCTTCATCCCCGGCGACTATTCGATTGAGAAATGGATCTTTTTTTTAATCTGCAGAGGTCAGAACTACAAATTTCTATTTGTTGCTTCAAACTCGTATCCGACAATTCGCGAGGAACCCATGGTACCACTTTAGAAGCTTTTCCTATCACTTTTAAATGCCGATGGATCGTTGAATGGGTTGCTTGAAGCTGCTTAGATAAATCTTCTATCGTTAAAGTGGGATTTTGGTCTATCAGTGCCCGCAGTTTTCATCCTCAAGGCTAGAATTTCCAGAACGAAAGCTTTGGAACCATCTTTGACCATGGCTTGCGCTCATAATGCCTGCACCATAAGTTTTACGAATTGTATCTACTGTTGTTGCAACAGTGTTGCCCTGGCGAAACTTCCAAAGCAAAATATACCTTGAACGCTCTTTCGATACTTCCATGATAAAATGTATTTTTCTCACGCTCTATATTCACGTCTGGGCAGTTGGACCGACCGAGAATCACTGAAAACACTTCGCATATACTCTTCAAACAAAAACATTCTACGATTACGCAATAACTGCAATGTATTGCATCGTTCGTTCGGACCAATAAGGAGAAACCGCATTACTTAATGGGACGAGCCAATGGAACACCTAATATTCTTTTTATTAGAGTGAAAAAGGAGGATCGATGGAAGCATCGGTTCGGAGACTGACAACGCCTTTGGTCGTTCGCAGGGCTGTGAACCAGTTTAATGGCCACGAGTACGAGGGTAACCCGCTAAAAGTGGAAATGTCTACGGCGGAGAGCCGGCGAAGAGGCCGCAGCCAGCGCAGCGGCGTAGCTTATTCCGGTGTTTCGAGTTCCGGACGGCAGGCAGACTTCCCGCTTCGCATTCTTGTACAGTCGGATATGGTCGGGGCTATAATCGGCCGTCAAGGATCGACCATACGACAGATCACTCAGGTGTCGCGTGCCCGCGTCGACGTTCACCGTAAGGACAGCCTCGGCGTCTCGGAGAAAGCCATCACTATCTACGGTAACCCGGAGAATTGCACGAACGCCTGCAAGAGGATCATGGAGGTCACCCAGCAGGAGGCCCACGGCTTAAGTAAGGGGTAAGATGGGGGAACATGTAGATTTCAAGTTAATACACTTACAATTACGTTCGCTGGATTCGTCCTTTTAAAGGCAGTCGCAAACATTATCCTTGCTACTCCCTGTCGTCCGATTAGAACGAATGTACGACGAAACTTTTAAGCGGTTGTGTTGGTTCCTTACTGAAGCGATCGATTCCTTTTGCTGTTAACAGCGATATCTCGCTGAGGATCCTCGCGCACAACAATCTGATCGGCCGAATCATCGGAAAGGGTGGCACCACGATCAAGAAAATCATGCAGGACACAGACACGAAGATCACCGTTAGCAGTATCAACGACATCAATAACTTCAACGTCGAGCGTATCATCACGGTCAAGGGTACCATCGAGAACATGAGCAAGGCTGAATCCATGATCTCCAGCAAACTGCGCCAGAGCTATGAGAATGATTTGCAGGCGATGGCCGTAAGTGTTCAACATTTGCATACAAAATGATGATTCTTTTCACATTATTCGTGTGTTACACAGAAAATAAGGCTATACTTAAATATCGTAGTCTTTGCGTACAAAAAACTATACAAAAATTCTTTATATGGCCACAACTCTGTTCAGTTAATGCTGGCCAAATACTTCCAATTGGATCTTCCTGAAATGTTGAATTTGTTCATCACAGCCTCAAAGCTTGATGTTCCCCGGCTTGCACCCAATGGCCATGATGTCCACCGCTGGCATGGGATACAGCTCACGAGGTCCTGGCCTGTACGGTTCGGGACCAGCTCCGTATCCGTATCAAGTCAGCCTGCCGGCACAACAGGGTATTCCGGTCGGTGATACTCAAGAAACTGCCTTCCTCTACATTCCTAATACCAGCGTCGGTGCCATTATCGGTAGCAAGGGTTCCCATATTAGAAACATCATCAGATTCTCCGGTGCCAGCGTTAAGATCGCGCCGATCGAACAGGACAAGCCAGTGGATCAGCAGACCGAAAGGAAAGTGACTATCGTTGGATCCCCTGAATCTCAATGGAAGGCAAGTCTCGATAGTATGATAACAATAACGAATCTAAATTTACAATTTATTAATCTTCCGTTGCTGGCTAGTCGAGTCGAAGCCAGATATTTACTAGTTACGGAACCCTTTTTCCAAGATCGAAATCGACGACCATTAGTAATTTTATATTAAAAACCCAACTTTTGCATGCAATTTATCTTGTTCTGTACATGGTCACTCCACACGCAAAAAATTTGTTAGACACCGTAGCATTTGGAATCGTTGCACGATAAGTAGAGTCGCTTCGTGGCTCAGTGACTTGGATACCAGCGTTCAGACACCAAGTTTCCAGGTTCGAATCTCGGTACCTCGAACTTTGTGTTTAAGCCGATTCTCGATCGGGTCTTTCTCTATCAAACCTGCTCCAGTTTGGGAAGATGTCGTTCTCCTAAGCATCGTCTTGAACGAGCAGGGAAATTAAAACGAAGGGTATACCCGTACCAATGGCACATTCGACAAATGTGTGCATAGTTGGTCCCGTTACAACCTTCAACATTACTTCCTTTTTTTTTTCTTTGTAATATTTTTCCGCTATTCTACCATGGCCAGTCCCGTGACAAACGAATCCCCCCTTTCAGGCACAATATTTAATCTTCGAGAAGATGCGCGAGGAAGGATTCGTAGCCGGCACCGAGGACATCCGATTGACAGTCGAGATTCTCGTGCCGAGCAACCAAGTTGGCCGAATCATCGGCAAGGGTGGACAGAATGTTAGAGAATTGCAACGCGTGACCGGAAGTATCATAAAGCTGTCGGAGCAACAATCCACGGCTCCTTCCGCCGATGAAGAGGCCAGCGTCCAAATAATCGGACCCTTCTTCTCCGTTCAGGTATCGCTCGCTGACCGTATTCGATTCTTCCTTTAAGCGGCAACCGAGGGCAGACGAAACCAATCGGAACTTTTCCCCCCCTAATTCTGATTCACAGTCGGCACAGAGAAGAATTCGCGCTATGGTGCTGCAATCGTCTGGTGCACCTGGAGCAGGTGTTGCTGGCGTACGCGCTGGTCGTGGTAGCAGCCAAGAAGCTGGTTCCCGTGCGCGAAGAGACGGCAGTGCCGCGTCTCAGCAAGGCGGCCCAGCGGCGCAGCATTCGACCCAGCAGCAACAATCGAGCACCTCGCCATCCAGCCAGCAGCAACCACAAAATCAGTAACGTCACTGAAAAACTTACCTGACGCCGACCAACGCCTCACAGAATCCGTTTTAATCGCCGGGGTGGCCTCGTCGCTTTGACATTCTCTCTCGTCAGGAAGCTACACGTGCAGCCTCCTTCTCGCGGCCCGTGTGCCCTTCGATACGAAGGGCGCAGAGGTACGAAATTATCGCACGCGCAATAGGATCCGACGCTCTTCAAAATCCTTCACGTGTTTGATTCAAAACGGTAACAAGAAAAATGGGATACAATCGATGGCGTTCCATTTTTTTTTTTCATTTCCTTCCTCTTCTGGCCACGTTCGTCCGATCGAGTAACGTTGTTGTCGTTACATGCACTTTGCTTCTCGGCGATGCTCCAAAAATACAGCGTTCAAAATTTCGTTTTTTTTTTTTAATAAAATCTTGTAACTAAGAATAACCAATAAATTGTGTATCATCGTGTTGAATCATCGCCATCGATCGTGAGACCCGACTTGCGTCGCGTTCAACAACGATCCCAGAGAGCCGCTCAGGAGTACGCGCGGAGAATGGCCGGCGGTAAGAGGCGACGCAGAGAGACAGAGAGCACCGCGTTGAATCAGACGGAAAGTGCACGTCAGCTAACGTAAGCGCGTCGCGCGTGACGGGGTGAGACGAACTTTGTTTTTTAGCTCGGTTCCTGCCCATTCGATGCGGGTAACGCTAATATTATTCGATTCTCCCGTCGAAGATATACGTACACAGATCGGTTTGCTCACTTCTTCCGTGCGAGTCGCGGCTACGTTTCGTTCTGCGAGTACGTTCAATTCCGAGGTTGAAGCGACGGGTGTGACACTCGAACGATACATGTTTTCGCAGCGTTAACGAAACCACCTCGTCGATAAAATGGGATACGTACGATGATAAGAGAAAAATGAAATAAGCATACGCAACCTTATTACCTCATTCATTACGGTTAAAGATTTAATATGATAAAGAAAAGTGAAACGAGAGAAAGGATAAAAAAACCAACTAATCTAAAAAAAAAATGAAGTCTACCTAATATTAAAGTTATAATAATATACAGAGAAGTTAAGTAACGATTACACAATTACGTTATACATGTTACTACTACTACTATGCTACTACTACTACTACCACTACTATTACTACTACTACCATTACTACTACTACCACTACTACTACTATTACTACTGCTATTAACTACTACTACCACTTACTTCTACTAAGTACTCTATACACGAAAGCGGTTTTTTTTTTGTTTTGAACGAAAAGGAAAAAACTACACTACATACAGTTTTTCTTTTTTATATACCACAACGCAGAGAGACATTGATTAAATGGGACTTAAACATTATCGAATCGAGATGTGAACACGAAAACTGTGACACGTTCTGCGGGTGATTCGACCGTAGTCAGGAGGGGCAAGTTTTCAAAGGCAGACGCTCCGCATCCCCCCGCCCCTCTCGCGCCTGTAATACCAAAGAAGCGATTGTGAGTTTTTTTTCTGTATTTAGTGCGAAGTGAAACACACGCGCGACACATTCTATTTCGCGGTCGTGTCGAGAACGCTGTACTCGCCTCCTCGAGTTCCTTGCAAGAGCCAAGAAGAGCGGGAGAGGGGTCACGGACACGAAAATAAGGAAAAGAGAAATCGCGTCTGCGGGGAATCGACGAGTGGTTATCGACGTTGGAAACGGCAGGATGTGGAACGGCATCGACAAAAATAAAAACATCCTTCGTCGTCCTGGAATCACTTTTTTTTTCGTAAAAAGCGATCGGAGACGAGGGAAACGCGTGGAACCGATGACGTTCAAGCTTCGAAAGAGGAAAGGAAGAAGGGGAACGGATGGAAAACGTTATTAAATGATAATCGCGCATGGAACGGACACTGTTGTTTCGTGCTGCGAGAAGGGATTATCGAAGGGAGAATGGAAAAGCGACCGTCTGGTACGCGCGGGAAAGCGACGAGGAGAAGGAGGCAGGAGATACAAGACGAAGAGAGGGAGTTTAATCTAAAAATGAAAGAGCAAAAGGGAAGGCAAAGAGCCGCAAAACTTTTTCAGGGATTTTTACTTTACCATGGATGTAAAACAGTGTGTGAGTGTGCGTGTGTTGAATATTACTATTAATTGATAAGTAATTAATTACTGATTAGGCATATACGGCAAACAAAAGGTGGCGCGCCGGACAAGGTAGAAATTTAGGATAATCGAGGGAGAGAAGGGAACGCTAGGAGAGAAAGGAAAGCCATGTCCTGGAGGTGGAGGAGTGATATTCGAACGAGAAAAAAGGGGGCATCGTTAATAATTATTACTTGGTGTCGCTCTTCGCCTCGTGGTGCGAGAAGTGAATACCGCCAGCGAGTTTCTCGAACGAAAACGACGATCAGCAACACGCGCGCGCGGATTTCATTCAAACTCCGTCTCTCGACAGCCTTTGTAAATTCTGTAATTTTTTCGTTTCTTTCCCTATTCCTTTCCTTGCTTTAATTACAGGATATATACATAACATAGATAGGGTAGCGAATATTACATATACATGAACGCGCTACGAATTCGTTCGTAGGAACTCGCGGCGGTGTCGCGTCTCCGGCACGGCGCGTACTATCGATCACGATAATTCTGCTGATTTTTCCTTTCTGCTGTTCAAAAATTCACCTTCACGAGTGCTGTTCAGTCTAATAAAAAAGAAAAAAAAAGAAAAAGCAATTACCTTTCCAGTTGAGATTGGCAAATCTCGGCACATTTTCGGCGATCGTAAAACGAAAGGCGAACGTGCATGGGGAGAAAAGTACGTTCGTCTGGAAGCACGGAATATTCGTGACCGATTGCGCGTGACTTATAATTCTAAGTTGTGCAACGCAAAAAAAAAAATGAAAAAAAAAACACAAAAAAGAAAAGGGAATCTACGAAATTCGAGGATACGATAGTTCGCACGTGCGACGTACGGGCGGGAGACGTTTCCAGTCGAAACGGAAAGATCGATCGCGTAAGAGATTTCATGAGAAAGTAGTGGGCCGAGGAAATGTGGAAACAAGGTGAAGAGGAGAATACTAATGATTTAGGACTGTATAGGGGGATGAAGTGAATTTACACGATTCAAGGAACGAGACTCAACGTCGAGGAGACTGATCGGAAACGGGTTAGGCCCTGTTCGATTTGATCTATAAACGTGACCAAAAAGGAGCGATAAAATTAACGGACTGACGAGACGCACGATTGTGTGCCACTCGATTTCAAGTGATTAACATTCTCATTCGACCCCCCTTCTCGAAAACTGTCGTAGGAACTTTGCTATCGTTAGGTATACCCTTAGGTCTCTTCTATTACCCTAAATCCGATTACACAGTAGAATGGGTCGCGTATTATCGATTAGTCGGCGGTTTCTTTTCGTCGATTAATTACGTTCTTCTATTGGAATCTTGTGGCACGTTATCGATGTTCCATTTGAACGTTGAACCCCGCGGTGACACGGGGTTCGCGTTCAGCAACGGCGGCGACGACCCCTTCCGGTTTGTAGGCTTGATCGGAGGATAGGATCGTCGTTCGTCGATTCATCTCACGGCATTCGGTATGCGTTTAGTACAAAGAATACACGAGTTTCGAGTGGGTAGGATGGAATCCAGTTTTTTCGAGATTGAAGAAACGTAGGCCAAGAAGGGAGACGTAACGCGCGTTAGGATTTTTATTTATCGATAGGTGGGCGAACGCGTAACAAAGAGACGAACTTCTGTTGAGTGTGCGCACGGATGTTAATCGGTTGGTATATGGAAAATCGAGTGACGAGAAGAGGACAAGGTGTGCAGAGGAAAACAAGGGGATGAACGGACGACACGGAAGCTACAAGAGCGCCAGTGCTCCGCCCTCTTACCCTTTTTCGCTGCGTCTCAAGAAGGAAGTGCAGAGAAGATTAAATAGTATGGGAAGCAAAGCGTGTGCGAGAAAGGAAGTGAAATCGACCGAAGGGCGGAAGAAAGGAACGGAGCCGAATTCGTACGAATAGAGAAACCAAAAAAATGGATGGGAAGAACTATATGATACGGGAAAAATATGGGTGGTGAAAGCTGGAAGAGGAATAACGTGAGAAAGAGAAAATGAATCTAAGAGTAATAAGTTTATTTTTGATACATTGTTGGGGAGATCTAAGTGAATCTTTCTTTTTCAAGTTTTTTGTTAGATGTTTTTAATAACTTAATGAATTTTAACGATATTAATAACGGTAAAAGGCGAGGCGCGAAGAGGGAAGACGAGAAGACGATTTTTTTAAATAGAGATATAAGAGGAAAAGGTGGAACGAGAAGAGAGAGGAAGCGAGGCGAAGTGTTTCTCGTGAAAGGGTTCGTGTAACATAAGGATTAAAGAAGGACAGGGAGGGAGAGAGAGAGAGAGAGAGAAATAGAGGATGAAGTAAAGATTAATGAGAAAATGCGAAATGGTGAGAAAAGTTTAAAAGGGCACGGCGTGCAGCTTTTTGCGCTGTGCGCGACTGTTGCTCGTCAGAGGGGAATAAAGGAGATTTTAGTTGGATAAATTGTATAATATATTTAATATATTTGGAGAAAAAAAAAACGGCGGTGACCAAGGCCCGCTCGGCGAGGAGCGTGTCCCTTCGACGGTGAGCGACAACGGCGATCGGGCTCGCAGTTTTATGTGACACGATTCTCGTCTTTGTCGCCTCCTGGAAAGCCCTCCTCGCTCGCAGCCCTTCGCCTCCGTACTTATTTATCAAGCGTAAATATTTAAAGAGACACGAGTGAATAACATTTTGTAAAAAAGAAAAAAAGAAATAAAAGATTAAAATGAAGAAGAAAAAGAAATATAAAGGGAAGAGGAGAGAAATGATTGAAAGTGCCAAGGAACAAAGCAACATAAATAAATAATCAATACGCACAGTAACACCGTTTCATAGAAACAAAGAAAGAAAATGACTGATCATCTACGAACAGCAGCAAATTCACCAGATACACGTTCGCTTTACCGCCACATCAGCACATCATTTACGCTACATCGAGATCACTTGACGCTCCTTTTTCCTGGAACGAATACGCAAGTCACGAGGACCAGGTTCGAAATTATTTCTTTCGATCAAGACAACGAATTCAAATTCTTGTATTTTTCATACGGTCATACGGGAAACGTCAGATAGAACGGCAGGAGCTTCATAACGCACAGAAAAGCACGACGCTAATAAGAGATACAATCGCTCTTTCCGGACAATATCATTGCCGTTCGAGATACGAACGGAAAACCTCTCGACCCAACAACGCAAGCCATCGCCCCCCCCCCCCCCCCGTTTTCGGCATATCTCTTTGTAAGAAGGAGAATAAAAGTTCGCGATCCATAGTCTGTCCCACGCACGTGAAACATTACCACCTTTCCCTCGTTCATCTATCTTTGATTCATTTTTTCGTTGCGCGAACCGTACTTACATGGGGAAAGAAATTTCAACTGGAAGAAGCATATAAGTATAGCTACGAATATGATAAAAAAAAATTCGGCGACTTATCGTCGCCAGAAATAGGACCGGATGAAATAGAAGAAGACGTTCTATCACTTCGTTATGCTCGCTAACAATCCTTGCATCCCCAAATTCACGACCGACAAGCAAAGAGGATTATGGAAAAAGAGGAATTAGCACAAGGAGATACTGAACGCAAAGGAAAATCGTACATGGGAAGCAATCTGGTCAATCTCTCAGCACGAAAATGAAAATACAAGCATCGCGATACAACGATGGAGATGGAAGTTCATTTTTCGGCCGATTCCTCAAGCACAGCACTTCGAACACGTCAAGGAAGGTGAGGAAGGGAAGGATAGACAGATTTAGAGAAAGAGAGTGAGAGAGAAAAGAACCCGCTCCGCACGCTCGGGAGAATGTACAAATCAAAGTAACAAAAAGATGAAGATGAAATTATTAATATAAATAGAATGATAACTTAAATGAAAGAGAACAGATTTTTAACGTTATAAATTATTATGCGCGCGCGAATGAAATGTGGGCGAGGAGTAACTTAATCTACTAATGATTAGGGGATACCAACAAAACGAATGTACAAAATCGATTTATCGCTAAATCTAAATGTTAGTATTCTAGGAATATTTTACCATGAGAAAAATCGTGCTTACCGATTTTAGAATGGAGGAAATTTAACGTAAGCTCGGCGATTAAGTTAAGAGTTTTGCATATGCCCAGCCAGGAAACAGGCGGAGGAAAAAGAAAAGCAACAACAATCGAGGAGTCAAATAAAACAGGCAAAGATCGCAACAAGCATCGGGTATCGAACAAACGCAAACTTTGTCCGACGAACGCAACGAGAACAATCTTATCGGAACGTGAAAGAGGCGTGCGTAACTTCAATTATCATATGCAAGCCTCGATGAAGCAAAGATAGGAAACAAACAAAAAAAATTAAAAAAAAAATGGAAAAAAGGTTTCTTTGTTTTTGAACGTCCAGTGTCGTCGACGCGCCTCCGACGACTCTTGCTAAGGAGACTATCAACTTTTTATCGCGCCCTTCGTACTGAATATTTACACGACAAAAATGTCCGCGATCTTTTTGTAGTTTTCTACGAAACACTTTTTTAGAGAAAGCAACTTCAGAACATCTGGGCGGAAGGTGCACATGTACGAAAAAGAAGATGCACAAGAGAAACCGGTACGGCGATGGACAATGGACGAGAATTTTCATAACGGCTACGAATTTTCACGGTACCAGAAAGGATAGAAAAAGCGAACGAAGAAAAAGTCGGCGAACAGTGGAAAAATGCGTTTAACGCGTAACAGCTACGCGATTCGCGTGCAAGCTTTCGATAAAAATGGCTAAAGATAGTGGAAAAGGAGAAGAACGGATGCCGAGACACTAGGAAACGCGCATATATCTAGGTATACATTCGAAAAGTAACAAACCACATCGTTTCTCTTACAGTTCGATCTGGCATAGTTCAAGGATCAGCACATCCGCTCGACGACCACGAAATCGACGACAACTCGTTGGAAAAATGAACAAGTACCACTCGCGCGTGTATGCACAAGCGTGCTCTCGACCGACAGAAACGAACGGCACACGTATCTCCGGCGATCTCTACATCGTCTCGACGTGAAGCTTGGCAAATTAAACGAAAGGACAAGGGAAAAAGAAGGAAAGTTCACCACTGGTTCCCAGACAGGCCGGTTACCCGAGATGAAATTTCACGGATCATTCGAGTTTCATTAAGAATCAGTCAGCCGCTGATTTGGAAAAGTTCTCAGCATCGTTTTCGCGATCTTCAGTCGGATCTCCAGACAATCACAACCGAATCCTTCCAGTTTTGCTTTTCAATTGTATTACACCATCGTCGATATCTACGCGACGCAGCAGCAACATCCATCGTATGCCATGCACTCTATTCGCTCGTA
The DNA here is from genome assembly GCA_023838395.1 of Holcopasites calliopsidis. Taxonomy (NCBI): domain Eukaryota; kingdom Metazoa; phylum Arthropoda; class Insecta; order Hymenoptera; family Apidae; genus Holcopasites; species Holcopasites calliopsidis. The sequence continues at coordinate 3,884,940 of JALHAQ010000003.1, forward strand.
GACCCGAGAAGGAGCAACACTTTAAACTCGACAAGAAAAAGGAGCAGAAAACCGCTACTCGATCGTCTTATCATTGCACACCATTTACTCGACGAAAGATAGTCGTAATATCACACCGCGATGTCAGATGAAACATACATATATATATATAATTATGCATTACGAAAAAAGACATCCGAGGGATCACGCCGACGCGATCGGTTCGATTCGCCATCGATCTACACGATCCTTATAATACTATAAGCATATATAAAATATATATACACACCCGCACATATGCGAACGAACCCGTGACTCGTGCACGCGGCTCCCCTCGCACAGAGAATTTCTACAATAGTGACGCGAACGAATTAAATACGGTGCAACTAATTTGGGGGTGGGAATAGAAGAAATATCGAAACGCGAAGTCGCGTCGCCGATTCATTTTGCCCCCGGTCGTTGCGAACATCTCATCAAAGTTACACTACTTCATATTTCTTTACTATTAAATAATAATAATACTAATAATAATAATAATAACAATAATAATAATAGTGATAAATGAATAGTAATAGTGATAATAGTATAATAGAGAAATAGAGCAGGAAAGAGAGGAAAGCAAAACCGACGATAAAAAAAAAGGAAAACAAATTTCGCGAAAGGTGGTAAATTATTTTGGGCTTTAGTATTAGTATTTCGAAATAGTCGGAATTTATGCGTGGCAGTCGAATTGTTTAGTAGGATCGTGAATTAGACCGCCAGCGATGGGAAGGATTTAGAACGGAAGGAGAATATTTCCACAGGGATATTTCGTTTCACGTGGTATTCGTTTCTTTCTTTTTTTTTTCTTTAACGGCGCTTCGTTGACGGGCAAAATTCAACGTCCGGTAGCGATCGACAGGCATCGATCGACGGCCGCGGTCATCCCTTGCCCGTCGAACGAGCCCCCGGGAAACGGAAACGTGAAATCGAATCGGGGATGCTGGATGCACATATTTCCGGATCGAGAAAACGGTTCCGAACCGAGTACGCGGCGGTAAACGAGGGCCTTATTGTATACAGTTGGGCATTGTTGTTAATGTGACAGAGGATCAAGTGATATCGCTATAAACAGATAATATATCGGGTAAGCTTTTTAGGCGTGGTACACGTAATTGAAGGACGAGAAGGAGAGAGCGAAAGGAAGGATAGAATGTGAGCGGGTCAGGGGAGCGAAAGCTTCGGATTGATATGAGACGTGAAACGTAATCTAATTAATAAGGGTTGATATTTTAAGCAGAGTTAGGAAGCCATAGAGAGTGAGTGTGAGAGAGAGTGAGAGAGGCAGTTTAAAAAGAGCGGAGAGACGTTCTTTCTTTTTTTTTTTCAAAGGAGTCTTAATATATTATCTATTGCTAATCCTATTGTTGCCAATAATGGGCATTATGAAGAAAACCGCGCGGGTATTGTAACTTATTCTCTACACTGCATTTACACTCCCCCGAATCTCGCCCCCCCCCCCCCAGAAGACCTTGTAAGCATATATAGTAAAGCACACATTATACACTTGTTGTACATAGATATATATTATATGTAAAGCTTAAACTTATTAACGAAACAGATTTAGTGGGTGCGTAAGTACGCGCCGTATAAAGAAGGATACACGGAACCCATGGAATAGCCGTTTTGCCACGTATGCATGGAGAGATCGAATGAAATTTCCTCTTTCGTTTTTCTATATAGTTTGTTCGCCTTCCTTATACGATGAGCAACGTTTTTCGCAGGCCACGGTGGTTCTTCAAACGAACGGGAGGGTTCACGTCGTTAATAGCGTTTCACCGTCGTTGCTCTCGTCTCGTACCTTGTCACGGAACGTTCAACGTTTCTTGTTAACCATTTTTGCACGCACACGTACAGACACGCGAGTGTATTGAACGTCGATCACCAGCGTATAATATTCGCGAGAGACGAGCGTATCTATCGGGACTTAATTCGATCGAACTTAAGAGTGGAATTACGCGCACTGCCCAAATAATATACTGTAACAGTCATACGTAAAAGTTAATTTGCCCCTGAAATATGACGAAAGTGAAACAGTGGTTTGAAACGTACATACGTATACCTTGCATGCATATTCGTAACGAAAGATCCGACGAAACACCGAGAGATCGACTTCGCAAGCGAAATGAGCCTCTAATTGTACTAGTTAGATAACGCTGATCAAGAGATAATACGTAACAATTTCTATCACTTAAGGCTGTCGTCACACTGCCAACGAGACGAGACAGCGGGCCGGCGATACATAACTTTCTAATAACCGTTTAATAAGTATATCCACGCGACATGTTGATAGGAAACGAGACTAATCATACGGAGAGTTGAGGAATCCTATATTCATTGTCGATCGCCGCGAGTCGAAAACGAGATGAGTAATACTAAAACCCAAAATAGCTGTTTTAGGGAGTTCGACCCGGTGGACGGAACTCGTAGAAAAGACGGAGAGAAGAGGCACGATTACGCGCGAGAGAAGGAATATGAAGGATATCGAAGAAGGGACTTTTCTTTTTTTCATTCATTCGCTACCTCATGACTTACTATGTGTCGTGTTCTGTTTTTTTTTTATCTAGTGGAAAACGAGAACACGCAACATGCAACGCGAAAATAGTGAGAACAGGGAATAGAATAAAAAGAAGTTGCGAACAAAAAGCAATTGAAAATGATAGATTCGCACGTGTAGTTTCTCGCGCTTTCATTTCATATCATTGAGCAATTTGATTAACCGTGTCGTTAGGATATATAGGTATTGTTCGCGAAAACCTGTACGAAGCTCAATTATTCTCGCTGTTAATATTTCTCTGGGTTCTCCTTTATCTCCGTTGAGATCCGTTTCGCGCACACTTGTTGGCGCGATCGTTTTATTGCCATTTAATTCTTTGATCGTAATGAAAAATGTTTATGCACGTTCTTCGTTTTCCTGTTCGGTTTGTTTCGCATACGATTGCCACGTTCGTGAATGTCGTGTTTCTGTTAACCCGTTCGCTGAGATACATTTTATAGTGTTTATATATATATATATCGAAACATGTATAGACTTTTAATTGCATTTATCTATATAACTGTTCTCCCTTTGCTACCAACATACATGCATACACGCGGAAAGCGTACAGAACCGATTAGATTCAATAAAACTGTAACATCATAGATACACCATAGATCAGCCTCTCTCTATTGTACACGTTTGCTGGAGGGACATTCCGATAAACGCAGAAGAGCAGAGCTATTTAATAGTGAGATTAAAACGGATTAATAATCCGTCGACGCTATAGAAATTCTTTTTCACGGTAGACACTTTTTGGGCCGGGTGTTAACATTCGCGACAAGAGTTCGATGGGCACGTTTTGTACATAAATTCTATGCATATACATACATATACTCTGTGTATCATACGTATGAAAAGCACTGGGTAACCGAGTCGAAAGAGTTTCTAGCTGTTCGAGCAAATGGTATATCTAAAACGTAAACGAAATAACGTTTCTACTTGGAGAAATCATTCCGGCGTCGATGCTGAACGCGTTGCAAAGAATAAAACGCAGGTGATCGCGGGACCATATTTAAATCAAATCAACAACAAGACTATCATTCTTAATATAGTAGTTTAGTGATGTTCCTAGCGCGCGTCGGAAATCGGGCAACGAAAACTTTTAGCAAGTTAATACTTGCACAGCAAGTCTATAGCATATTTTTAAAGATTCTTTAGACTCGGAACTTGGTGCGCGTCCAGTGTTCTCGCTTCGTACAAGACTCGAGGACACGTCGGCTGGTCAAAGCACGATAGATGTCTATGAAAGAAAAACGATAGAAAGCAACAAACAAGAAATATTATCGGCGACTACGCATCGTAGAAATTGAGCATCGAAATTGCAGTATCGAAACAGAGTGCAGCCACAGGCAGCCCTATTGGTGAGGAAATACAAAAAAACAAAAATTGCGGGAAATGGAAGAACCGTTGAAAGTCACAGCCACAAGGATCAATCTTTTTCGCGGTTAACGTAGAAGGAGCACCTAAAACGAGTGTCCATCTTTCGTAATTTGCAATTGGCAAACGGATGAAGATCATCGAGCGAGTGAAAGAGGACGCAGAAGGACGGAACGCAAAGCTCACTCCGAAGCATCGTTTCAGCTCGGTGATCGAAATAACAGGGCTGTACAAAAAAAAAAAAGAAAACAACCCCCGACACAGAAAACGTGCTGTAACATTGGGCGAAATGCGTAACGATGCGCACGACGATCGAACGAGAAGGGCTGACGACATGCTGGACGAACAAAAGCGGATAATAGGGCCGAAAATAAACGGATAATCATCAGCTCCAAGAGCAAAGGAAGGATAACTCTCGTTTTATATACATAGAAATATATATATATATATTATATAGATATATTCTATATTGTAGAATATAGGGAAAAAGTGGACTGTATAGAATTAACAGAAGGACACGAATAAAGAAGGAAGAGATGGTGGTTGCGACGCTCGCTCAGCACAACGCTTGGGGGCGACCGTACAAATCTGAACTCTACTTACTTGCCGAAATACCACATCAGGACGCATAAAGGAAGCGGAAACGAAACTATCTCTACGCATACCGCCAACACACACGCATACTATATATACGTACACTATATATACATAAATATATAAATATACGTACATTATTATACGCACGCCGAGGATGGATGGTATGCGGGATTTTAACGAGAGAGTACGTGCGATGAACGAGAAGATCCTTAAAATAGAGAGTGGGGGAGAAAAGGAAAGGGAGACATTCACGTATTTTGTGAACGATGGTCGCATGCATGCATAACGAACCAAATATAATCTCGTAACGGATAAATAACTGATCACACAAATGGAAATAGGACGGCACAACGCCGTCTTGCTTTGTTTGTCGCGCGAGTCCGATTGCAAGAAAAACACGCGTTATGGATATCACGATTTAACGATATTCGCTGATCAAAGGGAACGAACGACAATTCTCTCGAGAGGAATGGAAACATGCAAGATATCGCTAAATAATATAAGATACAAGCAGAGGAGATGTTACTCGCAAGTTAACACGTGCTTGAAACAAAAAGAAATACACTATTTTCTTGATGAATAATAAATAATATAGAGGTTGCGCATTGCCGACGGAGACAACCTCCGCGCTTGCATTTTTTTTTTTTTTTGCTTCGCACTCGCTACGTTGGGTATAATCTTTTTTTTTTTTGTTTTAATTTTTGCGCTACCACGGGGCTCGCCGACGTCCGTCGCCCTTTTCGTCTCGATCCGTGTTTTCAATCGATGTTGATTGGTGTCAAGGGAGAGGACCGAATAAAAATTGAATGGGAATAGATGGAAAGGAAAATGAAAGAATTTAGAGTTCCGAAATCATCGTAGGTGATTCGACGGACGGAAGGATAGAGGCGAGCCCCATGATTACGATAATTTCACCGTAATTAATTCATTTTTTTTTTGTCTACTTTAGTTTAATTGCTACTATTCTACTATTAAAAAAAAAAACTTCTACTATGTAATCACTTACCACTATCGAATACTTTACTACTACTATTACTACTACTACACTACTACACTACTACTACCGCTACCGCTGCTATCTACTATTTACTATTACCGCCTATATATTTTTTGCGTCTTGGATGATTTGATGACTTTTTTTTTTGCTACTTTCGTGAATTCCATGTAAGATTCCGTAAAAGAAAAGGAAAGCTCGTTCTTTATTTTTTAATCCGAGAAACTCGTTCCGATGATGCCTATCAGAATAAACATTACATACTGTTTTTTTTTTTTTTGGTTCATTTATTTGTTTTTCATTTTGCAAAATCACGCAAATACTGTCTTGGCCCAATGCGTATTTTTTCTCTATCCTTTTTTTTTCTCTTGGAAACCGGGAACATTATAATCGGTCTGGGATGGCTGAACGATCGCTGCTGGATGTTTGATTCGGCGACGGACGAGAAGGAACTAAAAGGAGGAAAAACGGGGGAACGGATTAATAAGATATGGCGTATAATAATAATCTTAATGGTAATAATAATAATGCTAATTCTAATGATAACGACAAAAAACTCTGATCGCAATTACAAGATTCACTCAAACGGCAACAAATCGTGGACGAATTTGACGGAAAGGATTTTCAATTAGAATGAATTTTCGATTGCAATACTTTTCGATCGGAACCGCAAAGATATGCGTCGTCGAGTTTCGGCCCTTTCCCCCGGAATTACTTAGTGTTTTCTGTTTTATCATTATTATTATTATCATCATCATCATCATCATCATCATCGCCCTACTATTGTTTTTAAGCTGCTTTTCCACGAATTTCATTGATTTTTCTTTTACTTATTACGGTCTTTGGTAGAATCGATAAATTCTGTTACTTCTCTTTTTATCATTTTTTTGCAACTCGCTGGAAGTCGCGAAATCCTTTCGGATTCACCCTCTCACATACGAACACACATACACACGCGCGCGTACAAGCACACGTACGTGCGCGCACGCACACGAAGCGTATTTAAAGAAAAAAAAAACTTTTCGATCTTTCGAAGGAGAAAAAAAAATATTATGGTGTTTTTAGTGGATAATATTTAAAGTTTACTACATACTATATGGATATTCATTAAGTACACGAAGCATAGAGATAAAAAAGTACATAGGCATGTAAGGCAGGAAAAAAAAAACGTATATATTTTAGCGGGCCGCTTCCCTCCAGATGCTAAATTTCTGTTTCGGCTGCAGGTCGATCATTGCGAAAAGAAAGAAGAGATTGTCTGTCTTGTTTTCTCGGAAGTTAAATAACAATTGAGCAAGATCGAAAGGACGAGAGGAAACGACATTTTCGGCCCAGGAGAGGAGTCTTTTTCGAAATTCCAAGCAGAAAAGTGTATCCGAGCGAGGCGCTTGCGTTCGACGAAGGGACTTGGTCAAAATTTCAAACGGAGAAAATTAAAGGAGGAAAAAAGAAACAAAGGAAAGATGAAAAAGCTGCGTTCCTCGTTTCTCTTCTGGAGGGAGAGCACCCGCTAGCGTATTTGGTTTTAAAATTAGTAGGTGGAACGTGAGGAATTGCCCTGTATCATTGGAAACGCAAAGAGAGACGATTCGAAGACGAAACCGGACAACAAAATCGACCAAGTGAATAAAAAGGAAAAAAAAACGAACGAAAGAAAGCGGAGAAGGGAAAGCATAATGGGAAAATTAAGGATTGTGAACAACGCGAGGAAGAACAGAGGGAGAAGCCGTGCGTGCAAACGAAACAGGTCAAAGGGAAACTGAAATTCAATTCATTTTTTTTTCCATACATTTTTCGTAACAGACGCGTATCTCGTACTTTCTTTTTTTTTACTGAAAACTCGTCAGCACACACACTTACGTATGTTAGATAATATAAAAAGCCATACAGCACGTAATACACGTACATATATGCACACACATGCAAATAATATGAACCGTCGAGCATGCAGGAAATATCGAATGAAAATATTAGTTAAAACGGGAAGAAGGAATATGCAGAGATAAATAGTAAATAGGAATGACGGAGAAAGAAGAAGGGAAAGAAAGGAGACCGATTCTCTCCGCCTGTAATAAGTGTTTAAGAGTTTATTAACGAACCAGATTTACCGTAAAAAAAGCTATATTATATATGTCAATATATATATATATATGTATATATAGATTTTTCTATATATCTACACCGTAATAACATCATATATATTTTGTCAGTTTTTTCTTTGTTTTTTATCTATATAAGAGGAATATCGCAGAGGGAGAAAGAAATGAAAGAGAGATAATTAAATAATAATAGACCGAGAAGGAGGGAGAGATTAAAATGTTGAAGGAAGAAAGAGACACAAGATAGTAGAACGTTGAAGGAGGCTTCAACGAGGAGAGTAAATGAAATGAGTATAGAAATCGTAAATAGTAATAGTAATAATGGAAACCGGATGGCATTTAAAGGTACCTATTAATTAAATAACAATTATTATTATTAATAATAGTAAGGTTTTTAACGTTCAAACGAAAGAGTGTCCATGCAACAAAGAATCTTCCTCCGATCTTTTTCTCCGATGCCTTTTTTTTCCTCATGTTTTTTTTTTTTTTTGTCTAAATGAACACCGCTGTTATATTAAATGAATTTATACAATACGCCGTACTCTTTTTTACAATTGACACGTGTGCCGCATCGACGAACCGTGACATTGATATACAAATCATAAGTGCAATAGTTGTTACAATAGAACCCATGGGATTTTTAAAAAGAAAAGCGTGATCGCGCGGCCGGTCTCGGCGTCACGAGCGTCGGGACACGCAGACTCGGTGTTTTCGCCTTAATTGTTATCTATTTCCTTTTCGTCTTGCGGGCCTTTATCGATCGACGCCCGCGACGAGGGCGGCCGTCGCGACGCGCTCCAACACACAATGCTACCTCGCAAATTTTACAGTTACAAAGCAGATATTACCGTACCTCGATTTAAAACACGCATATAACGATAGACTGCAAGGGAATCTAACCGGCGACAGGAACATAGGGAAAAGAACAATGAAACAGATTGATACGAGATATAACGAAGCGATAATGAAGCAACAATTGTGTATAGGAAAAAGAATTTCTAGTTGATAAGCCACGTTTCAGTACGCTCGAATATAATGTTTTTCCTTTTTGTAAATCATGTACCATTATGACTTACTCGCACAGAGAGACACATCCAAGGATTTCTTTCTTCCGAAATCATGCGTAGAATGATAATATAATCCGCACGACGATGGTACAGCTGTACGCATTCGTGTCGTTGACGTTTCACACGCGCACGGAATTTTCGCTCGATCGAGATCGACGCGAACGAGGAGCCCGTTGCCGTGTTCAAGTACGAACGTAACAATTCATTAGAATGATAGACGCGTGAAATTTAGAACGATTGGAGTAACGCCAAGGGGTGGTGAATGTTGTAAATGAAAAGCTACACCGCCGGCAACATCCTCGTCGGTCGATCCGATCGATGGATCACAGTTCTACGGTTTTTGTTCGATCTGTTTCGTTTCCTTCACTCGTGTCGTAGGGTGAAGATACGATATCATATATCATATTATACACTCGATGATTAATAATAAAAAATAAAGGAAATGCAAATCGCGCGAGAGAACATCGCAAAATATTAAGAACACGAAAGAGAAAAAAAAAAGATGGAACAGAGTCCCCCTACAACCCCAGCCACAACAGTCCCCCTCCCCTTTCATACAATAGGAAATAGTTAAACGTGAAATAGTGATGATAAAATTGGAATAGAATTATTGTGTTCGCGAGCTCTGTCGAGGCGAGAGCCTCCGCGGGTCGAAGCGACGCGCGAGCTCTATTTTATTTTTCGCGATTCTCGCTCGTCGCTACTCGCTGGAGACTCTCCCTTCCGTATGTATATAGTGTGAAATAGCTGGAATTTCTGATTCCTCGACGATCTTTTCCCTTCTTTGGAGCCTTCCGTAACCGATGTGTATGTATCCCGACAACGATAACTGTTTCCCCCTTTCATCCGTCACTTTTCATGAGTATCGCAGAGAATGGAAATATTACCCTTGTTCGTAAAGAAGATACCCTAATTTCGTGCCTGGAGAACCTACTGATCGGATATAACAGGCAAACCAGAGAAATACTATGTCGATTTCTAATTCTCTTTGAACAGCAAAGTCTTCAGAGCGAAACCTCGATTAAACAAGCATCGAAATAGTATTTGTCGCCGTTTACCGAACTGTTAACTGATATACGTCACTGCCAATCACCGTAAACCACTTTCAGCAGCAATAGTAACATGCTTCCCGTCCGAGGCATGTAGGTTCTTAAAATACGATTCGTACGCGGTAAAGCGGATGTTGCAAGATTATCGTAGAAGCGTTTTTGTGGAGGGAGCAGTGAAAGTCGGGATGACGATACAAGTCGGAAGAGCCACGAGATTCATTTTCCGTTTAGTCGATCGTCGAAGTGGAAGGGATCGGTAAGAAATCAGGAACCGTGTAATCGTCAGAGCCGATAACCTGTTATAATTCGTCGCGTCGAGTTGCCCCGAGAGCGTCCCGAGAGTGGTCGAAACGGTGAAAGAAGAACGGAACTCCCGAGATGCAAGAATTTAATAAAGCAAAGCTATGAAAGATAACAAAAAGAAAGAAAAATGTAGCGCCAAGCGATTCATTTTGTTTTCCTATTGGCGACTCGCGACTCGTCTCGGGCTCGGTGCACGATGATATTTGTTATTACGCCGAAATCTGTTAGTTTTTTGTCCTACATATTAGCGTTATAATAGAATGGGAATAGTAGAAATGCCGTTGCGTTGTTTTTTTTTGTCTCTTTTCTTTTATTTTAAGAGAACGAAGAAGAAATGGAAAACGTAGCGATTTCATTATGGATGTATTATTGGTATGTAAACTATAACTACAGGCGACCAATGCGTCGAAGGCAAAAGGAACGGACAATGATTTCGATAAGGTTAAAGCGGAAGTCACGTGAACGAGATGATTTTCAAACGGATTATTCAATTCGATTCGCGCAGATGCTTGATAAGATACAGGAAAGATCGGACGAGACGCCGATGTACTCGCGCCTCTTTCATTTTGTAACGCTCACGCGCCCGTTTTGCGTCGCTTCTCCTTTTCTGTGAAACGCGCGAGCAAATGCTCCGTTTTGTTCGTACCGTTCAAACTCGCAAAGTCGAACGACAAGGAAACCGAGAAAGGGCAAAAACAAAAAGATGAAAATTCTAGGCGAAAAGTCGTTTTCGGCCAACTTGCTTTTCGCGAGAGAAATTTAAAGAAATTCGCTTCCTTCCCTTCGTCCCTCAACAAAATTCGTCATTTTTCATATACTATTCTTATTATTATTATTAATACTATTACTACTACTACCATTATTTTTCTTCCTATTATTATTATCATTATTATTATTATCATTATTATTATTATTGTTACTCTATTATTAATTAAGGAAATTACGAGGAACGAAGAGTAAGTAAACGATGTTGAAGCGCGCGCGTGAACGAAGATGCACAGGTGATCAGCGAGCTACACGCTCGACGATAACAATTCCTCACAAATAAAGAAAAAGGTAAAACGTAACTAAAATAAAATAAATAACTAAAGTAATATTTTAGATGAGAGAGAGAGAGAGAGTGAGAGAGGGAGAGAGAGAAAGGGTGCATTAATTATTGTGGATTGATGGAAAAGGAAACACACACATATACACAAGCGAACGGTAAACGCAGCGAGACCGATTTAATTAATCACAAATTTTATTAACTGTGTAACTTTAAAAATAAAAGTCTATTTGAATGTAAGCGCGTTAAACACGAAAAAGGATATTAAGGAGAACAGTATCTGAATACTACTAGAATTATTATGAAACGAGCGAACTAAAAAGAAAATATCAAAGAAAAGAAAAAGGAAATGCAAACGAGACATAATTCGCGAGTAGATTTCAAGCAGGCAAAAAGGATTTTCTTCGTTCGTTTTTCTTTCTTTATTTTTTTATTCATTTGTTCACAAATATACATACCTACTTATGCGTTTAGATGCTGTATGCAAACCGAAGGAACGATGATATAGGATAGGAATCAGAAGGGACAGGGATATATCTTTCAAGTCAAGAAAAATAATTTATATTTCACGAGGATCAAGAAATTAAAAAAAAAAAAAGACTATGGAGAGGGAAAAAAGAGCGAAGAGTGCAACAATTTATTGTTTCGTTTAAAATCGTATTTTGATAGTTGTTGGAAGCAAAATTAGGAAAAATGTTTACATTTTGGAGATCGCGTTTGCTCAGTTCTTCGTATACGTACAGTCTCGTTCAGTTGCAGGGTTTAAAACGACCAGATCGTACGAACAACAATGTCAAATTTATACTTCTTCTTAAATAATATTTTCTCGATATTATTCTTCAATCCAGTAATCTTCTAATTTTTCATTCCATCGACCATTTCGTATTCTCCACCTTTCATTTTGCAATTGCACCTCCCTCTGCACATCCTCCGCTATCCCTTTGTCTTTCCCCTGGTCCGCGAATGAAAAAGTAGACACCTCGCGAAGAGCCAAACAATCGTAAAAAATTCGTACTCGGAGCTATTTTTTTTCTCCTCTGCAAATTAGGAAACAGTATAAAAGATTGAAAGAAGTGACGGTTCTCTCTTTCGGGTTGAACATCTTTTGCATGCGCGCACATACGCAGAACACACAAGGGGCAAGGAAATAATAAGGAATCAGTTTATAATGAATTTAAGTGTAACATTCAATTATTGAGGATTGTATGTATGTTGTATATGTATACATATACGTATGCATATACATATATGAGTACAATGCAGTCCATGAGTTAAGATACATTCTCCTTTTTCTACCATGAAAAAATAAATTATTCTAGTTAATAAAAAAAAAAGTGGTGTGCGTTAGTGTCTTCTTTTTTTTTTCTTCTTCTTTTGCCAATCTTCCCGATGATCATCCATAATATGAACGACTTTTATTTACCGTCGTGGGCGCCCATACACTGTGTAAACGAATTTTATTGTTGTGATGTGAAAAATAAACGTTTCAGAAATTCAGTGAGACTCTTACTACTGAAATGAACCGTACAAAACTGCGCCGTCTGTGACCGTTTATATCTATCACCTGGTTCGTCAACTTTTCTAACAACGAATCGTTCATCCGCTTTCCATTTGTTTCTGCGTTTACTGCTTTTTAGTTAATTTCACGGTTTTCCAGGCAAATGGAAATATTATTCAGGAGTTGCAATGTTATAAGAAGAAACAGTTCGGTCTACCAGCATTTTTTTAATCCTAATCTGTAATACACCTATGTACATGTACATTTTATTATTCGAAGCTGTAAATTACACTTGAAGGGACTACATTGCGATTACGTAACGCGCGTAGCAAAGAATTGACTAGACTCTTAACAATGTTAATATCTCGTTTACGGTTCCCACCGGCTCCCTGCTTCTACGGCACACGAACCTGGCTTGCCAGCGGTACGTAATACAGACGACACGCCAGCCGAATCTGCTTCGCGCTAATAATGTCCATAGAGGTAATGGAAATTAAACCTACAAATGGAAGCAACTGTTCTTGAAAAACGAAAGGAAAAAGTAGTCGCAATCGCCTCTTAACTACCGACACAAACTGCTTTCCTCCACCAAGTAATTACGGCGCATCGACCGATGACAGCCTGCGCTATGTCGGTCTGAGAGCGCTGACCATGTCTCCCAATAATCGTTCCACGCTAACATCGCCTACCGTCGGTTTGAACAACAGCTCTTGCAGGGTCGATCGGCAGAGTGCACGCGCCGGGGGTAGCAGCAATAAAAGCCGTCCAACCCTTCGGGCGTCTCTTTCGCAAAAGACGGCAACCGTTTGTTCCTGTAACGCTGTTACCCTTCCCGGTTCGCACAGTCCTCTTGAATCTGTAAGCGTAAAACGCAAGTTAATTCTTAGTTCACCCTTCGTTCGTTAAACGTTAAACATCAGATTAATATAAACGTGGCAGGTAGTAAATTTAATTGATAGTTTCTTTTCCCGATAGCGGATAGGCACTCGGAGGTATTAGAGTTAGAAAAGGACGTTCTACCTCCTTTGAACAGAACTATGGCCTTCAGACAAGCGTATTCAGAGTGATCGACCCTGAGGAGGGCACACTTTGCCAATAATTCCCTAAGCCTCCTCACTTCGTCGACGAGCGTTTCTTTTCGATCCGCTGATAAGTCGCTCGGTATCAAGCTGGCTTCTTCCACGGGGAAATTCCATTGCGCAGCGGTCAAGACGAAAAGTTCGCTCCAAGACTCTTCCAATAGAATGGTTTGATCTCGGTACGGTAGCTTGGCAGCGGAACAAAGTGAAAAATACGCTTGAACAATTAAATTCGTGTTTGGTCAATTTCGTTTCTGCTTGAACAAGCTTACTTGTAGGAAAGAGTGGATGCTCCTCGCCCATCTGACAGCAAAGAAAAGCAATTTCGCCGCGAATTCGTAGATATTTTCCGTCGGCAGAATGGAGAAATTGGATATGTACTCCGTGGATCCGGCATTGATAATAGAAGGTGCTAATCGCGTGCCAGCCAGTTCTTCTGTAAAATCAGTGAACAATCTAATAGGTAGGTGTTATTTCGGAAATATTCAGTCCTAATAAAGAAATTTCCTTGCATACGAAAAATCTTTACCCTTCGGTTCGATTCTTGTATCGATCGACCCGGCCTCCTCGGTACTCGTCACTTCGTCCTCCTTGGCTGTGACCACCGTTAACGGTTCCGTGGTTGATCGGGGTAGAAAATGTGCTAGAAATCGGATGAATATCATAAACATTTCAAGTGGAATTTAGAACGTTTCATATAATATTGATTATTATATTTGATTAGAATTTTTTTTTGTTTTCGGATAACTTTAAAACGATGTGACTGATTGGAAAGAAATTTGCGAAAGCGCAAAAGTTGTAGAATCGGTTTTTGTACTTTGCAATAGAGGGCTAGGTTTGTTTTTTACTTACCAACCGATGGCGCAAAGGCAGGCATCGTCGGTTTAAACGGAAACAGCGCGGGATACAGAAGGGGATGATAGGGGTTGCCCGTGGCATGGTAAACGTGCGGAATCCCAGGATAAAGTCCCGCAGGACCTCTCCTCGCAGCCGCGACCAGGGTCGACGAGTTTCGTGGAGCTCTTTCGTGCTGCACAGCTGTGTACCGTCATGCTTTCTTAGTATTTTGCATTCAGTTATGCATTTATTCGCATATTGAATACTTTATTGGCGAAATACTGTAATTTGACATTTGTTATTAAAGAATTCCTATTAGAATGGAAAGAACCATGAGTAATGCGTAAGGCGTACAGAACAGTGCAGTTGTAAAAAAAAACATGATTGTTATATTGTAGAATTGGATAAAAACAAGGGGAAAGATTGTGAATCTCCATTTTACAAAATCTTTAATAAGAAAAAATGTATAAAAGTGTATAATCTGTAAAAAGTGTGGTACAGAAAATTGTACATCGTTGCTATTCTAATGAATTGCCCCCTTCTTAATCGAGAGGACCAAACGCCCAGATGCTTCTACGTTAGAACAAAATCACGTTTCACTCTTTGCTCGGCTATTGACCTTCCAGTTCAGTTCCTATTTTTTTTTCTGTACATCGACAGGGAGAATCCGAGCCGCGGAAGTGCAAACCTTTAATGGCACCTTTCGTTGCCTCCCCTCCCCCCTCGCTAATTGATATCGCCACTCGATCAAGTGTTTGGATTACCGGGCTCTGGCCCACAGAAGTGTTTACAAAAGCTGTGAACGTAGGGCTGCTCGTGACACCGCTGTGGCGAGCACGCTCGCGGCGAGGCTAACTTTTCGGATCCTCTGGCGTGGGCAAGCACGAATATAGAATTTCATGTGGGCGAGAGCAATCATTTTTTTCCCCCGCCTCGTTCACCAGCCCTTCTAACAACAATTTCGTCTCTTTTTCGAGGGGGAAAAAATGTCTCCATGCATTGGAATACAGAGCACTCGTACTATATTTACACGGACATGTGAAGCGAGAAACGGGAAGCGTATCGGTTCCTGTCACCCGCAAATCTTCCGGAGGACGAGACGTCGCATAGCTTTGGGGATGTTACGGCGAAGCTAACTCTTACGGCAAGTCGTTCTCCTTCAACTCGGAAGAGATCTACGCGGTATGCTTGGAACGAATATGTCAGATAAAGAATGCGTCCCAAGATTGATGCGAGGCAGAGCAAAGTTAATTGAAGAAATAGTGAGGATGGTTTTTATGCAACTTTTGAACAAAGTATCATTACTAGACTACGGATTTTTATGCAAACTCAATCTTTGATAACGTATTTTTAAAAAAAGCAGGGCTTTGGCAGGGAATTATTTCACCTACAGTGTATTATTCATATTGAGCGCACCGTGTGCAATTTTGCACCTCTACATTTTCTATAAATGCATAAATCTCCGCAGTCTAATCATTACGTACGTTAACCATGATCTTGTTTCTTATTCGGGCAAAGAATGGTCCATGCGCTATGAGAGTATAAAATTAATGCAAAGTTAACTTATGATGCTTCTTTAATTGAATTCGATTAGTTAACAACCTTTACTATTTGTCCACCCACTTTCCAGCCGTTTACATAAGAGATACTTATGGAAAAATGGTTATTCTATAATAAATAATCATTCTATAATAATCACCGTTAAAACGAAGCGTACCATCTCGTTTCATGTTGACCTGAAGACACTTGGTAAATCGACATGCCTGGCATTGATTACGACGAGAAACGTCCACGATGCAGCGTCCATTCTCTTTGCAAACGTAATCGAGATTCCTGCGCAGCAGAACATCATTAGGCTTCGATCGAAATCTCATTTGATTAAATGAATAATTCATAGCTAGAGCGATACATGTCGCCCATTAATTGTTACTAATTAAAGTAGTAACATCATGGACAACGTTCAATTTTATATTCGAATCAGTTAAGAGTGTATTAACGATGTGAACATATTTCTACAGCTGAATCTTCATAATGTTAATATCGCGTTGAATAATCTGTTTCTTCGTTTGTACCTCTGCCTGTGCAAATATTTCGGAAACAGTGTCTGATTAATTACCTCGCATACCTGCGGATCGACCGCTTAAAGAATCCGCGACATCCGTCGCAGCTCGGCACTCCGTAATGCTTTCCGGATGCCTTGTCGCCGCAAACTTTGCACAAAGTCTCCCCTCGGCTGTTGTCCTCCATTCTGTACCGACACCTAATCATCGGAAGGCAATTACTTGAGAGGATATTCGCAGAAGAATGGAGGCATAAGGTACATTTGGATTCTAAACTAATCAATGTTCTAAAATATGTATTTAATGTGATTAATCAGTTCACAGTTCGGCGGCAGCAAGTCGAGTAATTGCATTTCGCTACGAGTTTTACGTGACATTTTGAACGATGCAGCCAGCATAGCCCTTGCGACGATTATCGCGACGCATTCCGCAGTGTTTGTCTCCATGGTGGAGCTTATAGCCACGGCGCACAGGGTCTGTGCATATTGCAACACGTAATAAGAAGCTCGGCGATGTGTGCGCTTCGATTTTCCCAATGCTCACGGCTGCCTATAAGTTCGTTGACGTTAGAACAACTTACGGGTAAACCTTGCCGACAACCTCGCGTCCGCAATTGCTTTTAAACAAGTTACTCCTGGCAGGATCAGATAAATATTTCTGTGCTCCGATTCGGAGCTCTCAGCAGTAGCTTTAGCGAAACAAATCCTGACGATCAGAATAAATGGCAGAACGGATACTCAGACGTTCGTCGCGAAACGGAGTTATGGAAAGTCACGAAGTCGAGGGACAGCCGGAGGTCAAGTTGAAACATCCGCACCTCTTCCGCTGACTTTTACAACCCCTTTCACGGGGCACGGTTCACGGTTGTTCTCCACCTTCCCGTTCTCCGTGTCCCTTTCGTCGTTCCCTCTTTGTTGAGGGCCTCGAGGCAACGCTGTCACGGTCTTTCTTGGTCTAATAGGATACCGGGCCACCTGTACGGTTCCCAGGCTCAATAATGCATCGGTGACGTGGAGCATCGCTCAGGCTCGTCGGTGGTAAACCACCGAGTAGAGAGTCCTGCTGGATGACGTACCCTTCGTCCCGTAGGCCAGTTTCACCGGCACCGTCATTATCGTCGCCGCCGTTGTCCCTCGACGGCGAAAGATCTCTTGCCGTCGATAACTTGACTTCTTAATAGTCCATTCACGGACAGAAGGGTGGACGATCGTCGTCGCATGCGAGAGCGTTAATCTGCCATAATATTTTTACTCTTCGATCGCCGCTTTTGCAACGCGTGCACGATAGCAAACCCCCTTAATCGTTGCAGAAGGAAAACGGCAACGCTGAAGCTGTTATTGCCGACGACTGATTATTTCGCAGAGCTTTCTCGCAGAGACAAGTATAGAAGAAACAAGAAAGTTTATTTGCTATTATTGCTGTTACAAGTTGACTTTTTCGAAGTATCACTGTATAGACGGTGATTTAACATTTTCTTTCAAGACTTTTGGTGGGACTTATAGTCTTGCATGATGAAAAGAATTTTATTGTATAATGTATGGCAATAAATCGAGATCGCTTTTTACTGGTTCGGATAAGCTTTTGCTCTTTGAGAGAGACGAAACTGAATCGCTCCGCGTGTTGACTTCTAGTGCCGCTTTACGTGTATCCGTCATTAACAGAAAATGAAAGCGTTTCGTAATTCCATGTCCATAATTAGCTGAAAGTCGAACACGATACGAGAAACGCTGGTTCGCCAAAGTTCAGTTACACATGGGCGGATTATTTAACCCTATTTGCACGAACACCTCACGCACGCACGTAACATATGTCGCGTATTACACGACCACGAGCAGTCTCGTATTCGATGCTACCGCCGTATGTCAAATGTTTCTTGTAATTTCCTATCTGGTAGAAACAATTCACAATTGGATCAAACATCCTCCGAAAGAAATCCTAAGTTCTCTAAACTTTTTGTCAATGTTTCGCTAAGCACTTAATCTTTATTTTCGAAAATAGCGCAGAGAAATTTGGAAGAACTGTTAAACTTTTCAACGAACTCGATATACTAAGCGATTATCCATTCTGGAAAGCCAAGTCAGTTTCTTCATGGCCAAAAGCATCGCAAACTTTTGCCGGATTGTTTTCCGATTTACAGTCAAATGAAAATGGAAAGTTCTTCGATAAGCCGACAGCAGGGAACAAAGAGGGTGGCTTTATTTTTAAAAACAGTTTAATGCCAGCCCATCGATCATTCGAACTTTGATGAGCTCGCCACAGTCTCAGTTGCGACCTGGCTTAATGTCAGCTCGATGACTTTTCGATAATTCTGTCTGGCGCGAGGCGACGAAAGTTTGTTGCGGATCCGTTGAAAATTCGACAAGCTCCCATGCAAATTTTTCTCCACGTCACGTCACGTGCATCCTTTCGCATAAAAAATGCTGATGGATCGATCAGGAGGGGGGATGCTCTGATAAAGTTAATACCTCGAGCATATCTTTCTCTTCTCCTTTTTATTGTTGGATTATCGTTGGATTGCATAATTGGCAAGCGTGAGTAGTTTCTTGAATGGTAAAATATATTAATATCCATTTTATACCCCTTTTCAAGTTCCTCTTTTTATCGTAATTAATGCGAAATGATTAACGGCAAAAATTCTAATTCTCGATCGTCGACCGTGTCATTAATATTCTCCGGGATCATTGATTCGTCTAGTCTTTTTTTTTTGCTCCAACTCGATCATCCTTTCTCCAATTCACAATCAGTCAATATCGTCCATTATTCCAACACAATGGAAGGCTTCGAAGGAGGGTTCATTGAGAAAAAAAGCACGTGGCATTAAACATTCTTTTGAAGGCAGCGCGAGGCGTGTCACACCTTGCTGAGTAACTTTCACCTGGAACTTCCGCTCTCGCTCTTGTCATTAGAAAAATATCGTTTGAATCTCCTCCGCGCGATATTATCGTTTGACATCGAATTTATTGTAATCGGTGATTCTTAATTAACGATAATTTCACGGGTATCCTTGTGTTCCGATATTGTCAAAGGGAGCGAATTTAATTACAGGGTTTCGCAAATAAGCTTCCCCTTTAACGCGTCATTTGTCTTCCACCCTTGTCGAGGTTTTTATCAATTTTTAAGGACTTCGCCGTAAACATTGTCAGCCTATGCCGCCCCTGTCGTGACTTTTGCTGACCGAAGGGGTCGGCTGCAATTAGAAGCTGCTGAATAATGAACAATCGTGCTGCAATAGTAATGAAGACGTATCTCGCGTAACACCAACTTATTCGCAACACTTTTCAAAGAAAATCGAATACCCCCATTTTTTACAACAATTTCGATAAACATTCTTCCGTTGTCGGTATTTTTTTTCTTTACTAGCAATATAAATAATGTTATTACAGATTCATTTGAGACGCTGTACAAGTAAACAGTAGTAGTTCCAATGCTGCGATTATAAATATACTTCTCTTTTAAGACTACTACTGTTAATTGCGCGAAATCATGTATCATGCTTTATGAGTGTGCAGGCAGAACATTTGGCCTGCTTCCGTGAAACAACAGCTCTGGATAATAAGCGTATCATTGAAACAACTGTTCGGGAAAACCAACAGGAGGTCGAATCTGACTACCAAACAGATTGCACTTTAGCGGCGAATGTATATGATTAGTTTTGGTCGTGCATGTGCACGTCTCATGCAATTTGCAGTGATTGCGTGATTCGATCGGATCTGCCGCGCGGCGTGCACGTAAACGTTTCAAGGCACCCATGATTTCGCGCGACAGATATTTTTCTGGTCCCTATGATACCAGCACGACAATTGGTGCACGGCCGTTTTGCATCACCTGCCGTAATAAAATTATTCTTGTAGATTGAACGCGTTTTGCATAACGTTTGTATCTTTGGTCTACGACTTCTGCAATCTTTTTGCAATAGAGACCTCGGTCTATTTGCTGACAGAATAAAGTGGTAATTGGGGAACTTTACCTCCATTTAGCACCTTAGCACTCTTGGCGCTATTATAATCTTTATAATTATAAGCACTGAGCAGCGCCTTTTTTTATTTTGCGTTTCATTTTCTAAAGGACAGTGCGGCCTAACAAAATGCACCAAGTGTGGAAATATATAGATTATAGATCAACAGTGAGTCGTGAATAACAAGAAAAAAGATACACTGTCCGCTTTGACACGTACGGTGAACCCGCAATAACTGTAACATGCTGCGACCAATGATACATATAATTTTGCATAACGTTCATATCTTTGGTCTACGATTTCCGCAGTCTTTTTTGCAATCGAAACCACGGTCAATTTACTGACAAAATAAAATGGTGATTAGGGAACTTTATCCCTATTTCGTACTGTAGCACTCCTGGAGCTATTATAATTTTTATTATTATGAGCACTGGGCAACACCCTGTCTTTTCTTATTTTGCGTTTCATTTTCTAAAGGACAATGCGGCCTAACAAAATGCACCAATTATGGGAATATGCAGATTATAGATCAACAGTGAGTCGTGAATAACAAGGAAAAATATATGATGTCCGCTTTGACGCGTACGGTGAACCCGCAATAACTGTAACGTGCTGCGACCAATGATACATATAATTTGCTATAGAGTTTAGAGGGCACGGAAAGGGGACGGACGTATAAACGGTACGAGTAGACGTTTCATTTCTGCTACGCGGTCGTGAGTTTTGGGAAAATGCATCGCGTGCGATGGAAACACCGTGACCCAGCAAATTTTCACCCCCGCCGCGAGGTTGCATCGAACATATGCGAACGTCTTTTGGCACACGCGAGAACTTGGCAGAACGGTAAACATTGCGCCGTGAATGGGAAATTACACACGCTTCAGCGCCGAAAAACTCGGGCTTACAGGTGCTTTAACGGGCAATTATTGTGCTGTCACATGGCGACGCATGTCACGCTCTAATCGTTCCGAACTCCTACGACAACCTGTCGAGGTTGAAAGAATTCTTTATATTCTTCCTGAAAACAAAGGTTTCAGGACGGGGAATTCGTATAACGATAGAATGATTTATAGATTTCATATCAGTTTGTTATAATAAAAAAAATGTAATATATATTTAAAGAAGATATTTGTTAAATAGTTATTTCGTTAGCAGAGAAGTGACTTTAGATAATGAAAAGGATGAGAGAAAGATACCTGTTATTAAATGGTAATAGCTCGCACAGTTTGAGATGAACAAATCGAATAAAATCAAATAGTTTTAATTTTTTAAACAGTGCCCCTAATGCAGTCACTGAAACTAGACTACATTTATGCCTTACCTGTAAAATAATGCCTGGAATCTTCAATGATGATCTACGGATTTCTACGTTGGTGCTGTTCCAAAATCTTCCAATGAAAATATTGAACAATTGAACGAGATGGTCCGGAATCTATTGCGGAAGTTCACAGAAGAATTTTCTGCAGGCCTTCTCTTCTTTTCAACGTTCTCGGGCTAGCGACGGTGGCCATCTTGGTACGTTTAGAAGGAAACGAAGGAGATTAGTTCTACCCTTAACTCTTTTATTTTCAAAGTTTGCAAAGCGAATGGGTAGTAACCCTTCTGTTTAGCAATAATAAATAAACGGGGAATACTCCCCGATGATAACACGAAAGTGAATTTTAACATTTGCAAAAAGATTACCTGCTAAAGCTACTAGAAAATCAAATAACGATACTAGAAAATTAATCAACAATTTTCCCATTGAATCCCAAGTACGTTGCGCTCATAAGTTTTTGAACAAGTTTACAAACAACACTTCGCACCACCAATCGAAGCAATTTGAAGCAGCTCTAAATTTTCCTCGCAAAAGTAGTGTACCTGTTTGAAATATCTGCCAGGCAGGATGCTCGAACTTCTACAATCCCGTTGCAATCACTCGATGATCTTCTCATGCACTAACCGATCTTCCTTGTCCACGGTCCCGACAGCCGATCGAGCACCGGTAACAACCGCGAGGTGTAAAGTTCAAAGGTGACAACGTTCGCGAACAGAAGTTACAGAGGAAAGGTGCTCGCCCGAAGAAATGAAACCGAAGTCCCTTTGTCGCTGAGGTTTGATTGTTGCGCCGCGGATGTACGGCGTGTACGCGTGATCTATGGCTCGTAATTCCTGGTCTCTTGCTCGCGGCTGCAAGGGCGGCGAAGTCTCGGTTAGATGTCCAAGGTGTGTCGCCGCTGTTGATCGTCCTCGGGGAAGCACGCCCAATCGAGAAATCGCGCGCATAGGGGTTGCTCGGGGCCACAGGCGATTGGTCGACAGGCGGAGCATATCCGGCCGGTGGTTCTTCGAGGTTGAAGGAACGCAACCCCTCGCCGGGGGCAGGCTCCACCATCGGAAACGCGAAAGTCAACTCGCCCGCTTCTCACCTTGTAATCGAGGAGGATATATGTATACCGAGCGAACGATCGAACGTCTGCGTGGGTGCGAAGACTCCATCAGGCTCGACACGTTGTCATTCGCCCCCGGCCTGTTTGAAGGCCTCGTGTCGCGGTAAGGTGCAACTGACGGGGGATGCGATCATGCGGCGGAAAAGGTGGGAAGGCTTTTAAAAAAGTTCGAGGGAGCATTTTAACGCGCTCCACTTTGCAATGCGTTGTAAGCATCACGGGTCTCGGAAAACTTAATTTTAATCATTGCTACGGTCCACTTTTTAGTGTGCCGGATTTTTTTTCTATTTTACTCTTATTCCATGGTTATTTCAATTATTCGTGGGATGCATGTAAATTCCAAACATTAGAATCTCGTATTAACGGTTAACTTACTTAAGTGACTTCAAGGTAAACTCGGCCAAAGGTGTCCGAAATGAGTTTACATGTATGAAGACAGAGCTTTGATTCATGCACACTCTTCAAAAAGGCGACAGCGGTGAAACGTTAGTGAATGACACCTGTATGTTTCGCACGGTAAGGGCCACAGTTACGAGAGCTGGTCGTTACAACCAGCCCCGATGTTGAATATTTTATTTATTATTGCCGGAAAATCAATGATCGTCACCACCTTGTGCTCGTTATACAAAAACTAATTACTCCTTTGTGCAATTGCGTTGCTTCATTGCCACGACTATCTCTGCAAGATTAAGTGCAATATTACTGTTGTCCATTACGAACAGCATAACATGTGTAAAGGTAATGAAAATTAATACAAACAACATATTTTTATCAATAAATTAGTATATTATTTTACAACTATATTTCAACCATGTTGATACAAATCGTGGATCGCATCTTTAGCTTTGCGTAAAATGTTTAATTTCAAATGTTTGGTAGATGATCTTTTCTTTCCATTTCTTATCAGGACACGTTTTTAAGTCTTACATTATTATTCCTTGATCATTTTGTACATACTTCATTACAACATTCAATCGTACGTGATCAGAATGAACAGTTAAAAATACCGCAATTTTTATAGAAAATCATGGCGATGGATGAGAGAATAAAAACTGGAATATGAGAATGAGATGGAAGAATTTAATTTCTATCACATCGGTGCGATTTTGTGGAGGCAAAGCAAGCGGTCTGCACTTGATAGGTGGAAGGATACGTAGGATTCTGAAGCACCTCCTCGACGTGGCAGGAGCAGAAAATCGCGTTGAAGTGGCAACGGTCGGGCTAATGGTTCGGAGACGATATTTTGTTAAACAAGGAAACCTTTTATCCCCCATACCATTTCTTGGGCGAACGCTGGGGAACTGGGGCGGCTTCGATTGAAAAGAACTCTGCTTCGATCCACCCTCGCCCTCGCCCCTGTGCAGTACGTGTTTCATTAAATGTATTTACGTACTTTATTTTTTCTACAAACAGCGATCAGCGTTGCGAATTTTTATTTCCATTAGAAACCATTTTAGCATAGGCTCGGCGATTTTTTCGAGAGCCTCCCTCGATGGCCGATCGAACTGTGCTCGACAACTTTTGACCCCTTGTGTTCAATTTAAAAGCGCTTTATGTAAAAATATTTGAAAGAGAATTGTAATGTACACATTTTGAATGATTCCTATTATAGATCTATTTGCGATGCGCTACAAGCTAGGCACGGAGGAGGGGGTGGCGATAAAAGCGGTCCCGTACCGCCACTTTGGTTTTCTTGTCACCAGACGAGAACGAGCTGGAGGTGTGGAACCGTCGACCACCACGGCAAGATACCATCTGCACTTTCTCACGGTTCACCCACGCATATACTGCCATCCTCGAGCATTCCTTCGATTCCTTCTGACATGAATCACGTCTCACTTTCTTCAGCCACGCCGAGATGCGAAAGGATGCGGTTCACAGGACTATCTGGCCAACTTTCGCTGAATTTCGTTTGCGGTAAGTCTGGACTTAAGTTGATTCACTCCGTTCGAACGAAGTTGTAGATGCGTGTGCAGACTCAACAGAGATTACAAGGTTGTATGATTTTTAGTCGAGTTTTGCGTCAAGGCGAGACGCTTGAAATATAATAAATCAAACTTTAATTCTGGTACTATGTTTTAATTACCTGCGATGGTTCTGTAACCACGCAACAGTTTTTTGTCTTTAGAAATTATGCTAATTCCATTTTGTCACTGATTACTTATCCTCGAGGGAAATGTTCAACCGGATAATAATCATAGAAAGAATCTCGATGAATCATTCTCCAGGATTGTAATAATTCGGCCTCTAAATTAATGCTTTCACACTTGGTTAGAAGTAAATACAAATACTTTAGGTAGAATAATCAAAGCTGATTTTGACAAAAAAAGTAATGGTTCCGGCCGGGATCGAACCGGCGACCTTCTGCGTGTAAAGCAGACGTGATAACCGCTACACCACGGAACCGCTGTGATGAACTTTTCTCTCAAAAAATTGATTAGGTGGAATCTGAAATTCCTTTAATATTAATTGTTTTTATCATAGATAACAAAATTAATCTTCCGTTATTAAAAATTAACTTCATATATGAGAGAATCTTACAAATTGCATACATTAAAAATAAATGATGTATGTATAGGCAAACAGCGAGTGCATATCTTCTGTAACTTGGCTTTGCGTATGCTTAAAAATCGAGATTCATCTATTTTTACTCATTATTTAGAACCGAATTCGGGTCTTCTAGGTATAGGACTACAAGTTAATAAAAGAATACATTTTTGCGTTTTATTTATAAACATATGAAAAATCAGCGGACGCCATACAATTATTATTAGCGGCAGTGATCGTGGCATTAATGATACATTTCATATAAATAATAGTATTAACGTTATATTGCACCCCTATTCTATTCTATTTAAATTTCAAGTATCATTTTTTCATTTTCTTCAGCATAAATTCGCGGAGATTATAGCACGTCTTATAAGTACATGAATTACATATTTCCTCTCTGAAGTACTATTTGAAAGTTCATTCTGATTTATAAATAATTTGTTAACGACGTAAATGTCATAACGTAAGAGAAGAAGATCGCGGAAGGCAGTCGTTGCTGAATAATGTACAAGTGCCTCTCAATCGTATCAATTAAAACTGTTGATAGTTTAACTTATTTGAAACAAATCGGTCCAATCGTAAAACCAAACGCCTGATGCGGCAATCCATAATCGAGTGGATAAAAATCCACCAGTGGCAACTGTTGCAAATTTTTGCTCTGAACTAGGAACACCGTATCTCCTTTATTCTTACGCGTTTTGCAATTGTCCCTGACGATCAGCGGCTGAATACCATCGTACGAAAATTCGGCCTCGTTTGC
This sequence comes from Holcopasites calliopsidis, assembly GCA_023838395.1. Classification (NCBI taxonomy): domain Eukaryota; kingdom Metazoa; phylum Arthropoda; class Insecta; order Hymenoptera; family Apidae; genus Holcopasites; species Holcopasites calliopsidis. The sequence goes on from JALHAQ010000003.1 coordinate 3,911,196, forward strand.
GCCAAGCAATCGCACCGAAGAATCGTAATTCAAATTCAGAATGTTGTACCAGGCTACGCTGTTGATGCACGTATAAGTGAAATTTTGATACGCTTCTTGGCTCAGTAAACGAAGGAAATTCAATTGCACCACTCCGATAGTTTCGTATGTAATCTGTAACACAACACGAGAATGATAAGAGATATTTCGTAATGGGTATTCTGATAGCATATCATTTTAAATGTTTTCCATTGTTGAAAGGAAACGTGTACATTCGTAAAACTGATTCAAGCTTACTTTGAATCCTCCACGTAGATTCGAGTACCAATCCGTCTTATTATCCTCCTTCCTCCATGGTATATTTGGCATTTGGCTTGTATGGATGTCGGGATATACGCAAGTCTCGCCCATGTTTGTCATATTGCAATAAACGTACACAGCGTCGTCGGGCATTCCCAAGTTTGGATCGATCCAGTACCAACCTATTTTCAACACGATTTAACAAATTATCCAATTATACACGCAAATTAAAGAATAGCACACAAAGAATGACTAAATGTTGACCATCGGTATAATGTGGATGGCCGTAAAAGAGATCTTTGCAGGTTCTTGCAGGATTTTCCCTACTACCAATGGGCTTACGAATTCGATCTAATTCTTGTCTCATAGCGTATATCGAACTGTACATGTCCAAAAATTTTGGCCCTAATTCATCTTCGACGTTATTGACCTCCTCCAGATGTTCTATATTTTTATCTATTCCATCGTCCTCGTTTCTAAAATAAATTCACAGAGCCGTATCAGTGTGTGTCTACTCGAATATGGAGACAATGTTCAGAGTTACTTACATGTTTGTTGAAATATCGCGCTTCCTCCTTGCGATTTGTTCCCTCGCGAACAACAATTCTGGGGGAATCATCGGCTGCTCTGCGGGTGGCCCTGGAGGGCCTGGAGGCCCCGGAGGACCCATTTCACCCTTTGGCCCATCGTTCCCGGCGTTGCCTTTAGGACCTGGTGGACCTTCCATCCCAGGAAGTCCTGGAGGTCCATCGCTTCCTTTGAACCCCATCAATCCTGGCGGTCCTTCATTACCTTTAGGTCCTTCCGGTCCTGGAGAACCTCGTACCCCCTGCTCCCCCTTTTCGCCTTGTTCCCCTTTAATTCCTACGTGGCCCAATTCACCTCGGTGCCCCTTCAGACCTCGTTTACCTCTGTCACCTTTGGGACCTTTTGGTCCAGCCGGTCCAACTTTACCTGGAGCACCAACAGCCCCTGCCATACCGGGAGGACCATTTTCTCCTGCAAGTCCTGGGAGTCCCCTTACACCAGGCAAGCCAGGCGGTCCTGGTAAACCTTGAGGTCCCGTAGGACCGTGAGGACCTGGTGCTCCAGGTGAACCCGTGTCACCTTTTTCCCCAGGTAAACCTGGGCTTCCTTGTACACCCGCTGGTCCTTCGGATCCCTGCCGATTGTTTTCGCAATATTAACTAACAAACTTTCATTTTAGATTGTTACATTTGGATAAAGGTGTAGTGTAAAATTATGCCTGCTTTCCAGGTGGCCCAGGAAGTCCTTCCTTTCCTGGAGGACCAATCTCTCCTGGCGACCCGTAATCTCCGGCTTTGCCATCTTCGCCGTCTTTCCCAGGCTCTCCTTTTGGGCCGACTAAGCCCGCTTCTCCAGAAGGACCAGGGAAACCGGGTGGACCTACGTTACCCTTTGGGCCTTCTGGACCATTTATCCCTCGGCTACCGGGTAGTCCTGGAGGGCCACTTTGTCCTTCCTCTCCTTTCGGGCCTGGCGGACCTCTTTCACCCTGCGACATATATTATTTTATAATAGTGCAATTACTTTATATTATTTCTCATTAATGTAGCAACAAGAATCGGTGCTTGCCTGTTTTCCTTCAGGACCAGGTGGCCCTGGAATTCCCGGCATGCCCGCCTCTCCCTTTTGTCCCTGACGTCCTTCGGGACCAGGATGACCTTGTAAACCTTCAGATCCTTTAGGGCCTCTTGGACCTTGTTCGCCTGGAGTGCCTGCTGGACCTGCGGGACCAATTGCACCAGTATCCCCGAGTTCGCCTTTTAATCCAGATGGACCAGGCAGTCCCTGAGGTCCTACAGGACCAGGGGGGCCAGCTGCACCAACGGGACCATCTTCCCCTTTCGGCCCTTGCCTTCCAATTTCTCCAGGGGGCCCCCTTTCACCTGGCAAGCCAATAGCACCAGCTTCACCTCGAAGTCCTTGCGTTCCAGGTGGACCTGGAGGACCCTATATGTGCGAGACACACGTGTACAAGAATAACATGCATGTATAAAAAATAATTTAATATTTATTGAGCTATAGTATAAAGCATAACAAACAGGCGCCGACGAAAGCAGTTAGTGAAAGAACGACAAGTCTATCACGAGCGTGCAGCTTATTGTCTAATATTTCATTTGAACTCTCATAAAAAAGAAACATGGACCACATTTACACACATCAGATAAAATGGACATCATGTATGTATATTATTGATATATGTATGTTTTTGTGTATAATTCGCAGATATTTTCGTTTACCATTTCTCCTTGGGATCCTTTGAATCCTTTTTCACCGGGCGGTCCCATATCTCCTTTATCACCGTCCTCTCCTGGAACTCCAACTGGGCCTGGAGATCCCGGTAATCCACGTTGCCCCGGGAGTCCATCTCGTCCGATTGGTCCAACTGGACCAATCTCACCCTAATACACATTCGGTACACATTTCATACAATATAATTATCATTTTGTAAACATGTCACTGAAACAATTTATTTAAGCATTCCTACCCTGTCACCTTTCAAACCAGGTGGTCCCATTGATCCTTTTGGTCCTTGAGTGCCTTGTACTCCGGGTTCACCATCTTTTCCAGGCTCTCCTTGAGCACCTTTATCACCTGGAGGACCTGGCGATCCGGTCAACCCTATTTCACCTTTTGCTCCTGCCATTCCCTTTCAACCAAAGAGATTAACCAACTAAATATATGAGAAAAAGAAGTGAACAAAAATTAATTCAATATAGTTGCTTAATAAAAGGAAACAAACCGGCGAGCCACTCAATCCTCTTTCACCAGGAAACCCTGGTAAACCACCAGGACCTGGTGGACCTTCTTTTCCCGGTAAACCAGGTGGTCCCGGTGGACCTTCCTTTCCTTGCTCCCCAGGAGGACCTTGTTCTCCGGGTGCACCCGGAATCCCTGGGCCTCCAGGTTCTCCCGGTTGGCCAGGTTCGCCAGCTGGTCCTTGTGGGCCAATAACTCCCGGTGAACCAGAAGGTCCTGGTGGCCCTGAGTCGCCGACTGGTCCACGTTCTCCGGGAGGACCAGGAATACCATCTTTTCCATTAAATCCAGCTTGACCTGGAGGTCCTACGAATCCTCGTGGGCCTTCAACACCCGGCGGACCCGCTTCTCCTTGTAATCCGGGCGGTCCTGGCTGTCCTGTATCACCTTTTGGTCCTGGTAATCCCTCAGCTCCGCGTCTTCCACGAGCTCCTCTGAACCCCTTTATAAAATATAGAAGGTACAGACCAATAGTACATAAAAATAAGAACGTTTTATATTACTGTACACACTCTAGGTCCTGGTTCACCGCGTTCACCCGGAGTGCCATTGTTGCCCTAGGATAACAAAATATCCACATAAATTAAACGTCTTTCCTGATACAATTTTAATGTGTGCTTGATAGCAATATCAAAGTTATTCTTGTTACCCTTTCACCCTTATCTCCTCTAGCTCCTTCCCTTCCTGGTTGACCCTTATCGCCTTTTTCACCAACATTTCCGGGATATCCAACGAAACCTGGAGGGCCAGTTTTACCCTTTTCACCAGGTACACCAGTTAATCCAGCTTCTCCGCGTGATCCTTCGAAACCTTTTGGACCTTCCAAACCTTCCAAACCAGGGATTCCTTGTGGACCCGCTGATCCAGGTTCTCCTTTCGCACCAGCATCCCCTTTTTCCCCTTCTGAGCCTCTGTCTCCCTTTTCACCACGTTCACCGGCTGGTCCACGTTTACCTTCATCGCCCTTCACACCACGCGCTCCTGGAAAACCTATCGGTCCCTGCGAACCCTGCAGTCCTTGTTCACCCTTTATTCCTGGAACACCAGGATTTCCAGGATGGCCAGGCGGTCCGTCTGCCCCCGGGAGACCCGGAATTCCCGGTTTGCCTTGTGGCCCCTATTGAAATTATTAAATATGGATCCTGTAATAGAAACAGTACAAAATAGTTCATCAAAATTTTATTTCTATAAAACTTACAACTAAACCAGTCGGACCTAAAGGGCCTTGAGGCCCAGGTGGGCCAACAGGTCCCATCGAACCGGAGGGACCTGGTGCACCCGGAGGTCCCGGTTGTCCAGTGTTGCCCTTTGCCCCTGGCGGCCCTTCGGCCCCAGGGATACCAGGGTTCCCTGGCAATCCAGGAAATCCTCGTGGTCCTATAAATCCTCTAGGCCCCTAAATTGCCACCGAAAACATGTAACCATACTGTTCTAGCTGAGAAAACGTTATTCCTTTGCAAGAGTATCTCATGCTACGGTATTTTCTTTACCATTTCACCAGGTAAACCGGGCAAACCTGGGGGACCATCGTCACCCTGCATCCCTTCGTGGCCCGGTAAACCGGGTTCACCTGTAGCACCCGGTGGTCCTCTTTCGCCTTTGTCTCCTGGTAGACCAGGCAGTCCGGGCACACCTTGTTCTCCTTTCATTCCGGCCGGTCCGCTTGGGCCCCGTTCTCCGTCCCTTCCTGCTCGTCCTCGTCTACCTTCTCTACCAGTAAGTCCAGGAATACCTACACAAATGTTTGTGTTTTTAACGTTAAATGTAAAAAGAGAAGAAAATAATGAATCCATGACATTTTACTTACCTCTATCACCACGAGGTCCAGGTTCGCCAGCTTCCCCGGGTTCCCCTTTCTGACCTTGATGTCCAGGGGGTCCTTCCGGTCCCGGAATACCCGTCAAACCCATAGGACCGTCCGCGCCTCTCATGGCCATCATATGCTGCGAAAGCATTTGCCTCAGAGCTTCTGTCTGGGCATCAGGGCCCTTCTCGTTTCCTTGCTGATTCAACACTGGTATTACGAAAATGTTGCCTGGTGGACCGGACACTCCTTGTAAACCTGGCAGCCCGTCTTTTCCCGCCTCTCCCTTTTTACCAGGTGAACCAGGTACACCTGGCGGTCCAGGAAATCCTCGCGGACCTGGCGATCCTCTGGCATTATAATAAAGGGTGCCATAATACGATTCCCCGATCGATTCCGGATACACTGAGCCTTCTTTGACATCTCCGATTATATTTTCAGAAGTATCAGGCACGTCTGGTGTCGTTAGGAGATATCGATCTACAGCAATCCCACCGAAACTGTTCAAAGCCTGTAAAAGTAACTTATTAAAAGCATGCCTTTACATTGGGAACAATCTTGCTCTTCTATCATATTTAACTCACACTCGTTGAGCCCTCGTAATAAGTGGACGATGTAGTACGCGCTACAGGAACAGAATTCCGCGCACTCGAGTAATCACTTTGCCCGTATCTCTGTCTCGATTGATTCCTGCAGTCCGGGGCGAAAACCGTGCAAATTTCGTACGCTGCGTCTGGAATCGGAGCAATCTTCAACATTTCCAAACCGCCCTACAAGACAATCGTGAAGGCACATGTCACTCTCTCGTGTTTTACGTTTCAATGTAAAGCGCAAAGTTCTACCGACCAAATAAACATTGCCATCGACGATCTGTTGGCCAATGATTACGATACCGCTGACGCTGATCGTTTCGTTCAGATTTCTACGCAACTCTTTCGAGATTTGCTGGCCGCAATCGAGGATCAGCGTAACGGTATCGCCTTTGATGCTGATCCCTAAACGGTGCCATTTTCCATCGGAGATATCAACCCCGAATGATACCGGTTTGTCATCGTCGTCCGGGGTTGTACTATAATAAAGGGTGATGTCACTGCCCAACGATAGCACCAACTGTTCTTCACCACTGTCGCTGTAGATTGCGAACAACGTGGCAGCCGGATATCCTAGTTTTGTGATCGCAATCGGTTACGAAATTTAATCAGAGATCTCGATGTTTCAGCTGAACGAAGTTTCGTGCAGTTTTTGAAGAGATGCAGCAGAAGTCGAGCTTCGTGATAGACTGATACCTACCGATCCTCGGCCTGGCAACGACTAAGATAGAAAAATCGCGCGATATGCCAGTCGGAAACAGGGTATTCGTATTGATCGTCAGTAGCGCGCTTTCAGCGATATCATATGCGACCGTATCATTTCTCTGGCAGCGATTTTGAGTTATCGTCACCCCGACAGGCTCCTGGTGCATTCCGGTGCCATCCGCCAGGTCCACTATATCTTTGTCTAAAATCGCGAAAGAAAGAAAACTGTCACGTGGATATCGAGTCGGTGCATCTTCAAGAAACAGTTTCATAACTCTGCGAGAACAGATCTGACGAAATAAGAATGATCGTATGATAACGGCACGATGGACAACTGGAAACCCAATAACCCCTGAACTCGAAGGAGCATAACTCGTTGCATTACGACGAACTCTTAAACCAGTTCCATTAAGAAGTCCTCCTTTCCAGAGTGGAACACGAGGTTTTGCATGGTAGATGCAGCGGTTCAATTACGGTAATAGAGATCACTTAAAAACACATCTAGCGATAAACGGGCTTGATATTCCATAGTATGTAGAATGATTTTATTGCATTTACTTACGATTCATTACGTTGCCTGCTTAAAGTAAATGCAACGCGTGTCGATTAAACCTTGTATTTCATCCTCGTTGCTAAACTTAGAAATACTTCTATCGAGCTAGACGTCGCAGATGAAGATGAAACACGTCGGGACAATTATAGAAACCACTTTCTGATGAAGGATACATTCTGGCTATGCCTTTTATCGCTTCAAATTCGTTTAGACGTGGAAATGTTAATGTCTTTAATCCTGAAGTTAGTACCAGGCAATCGTCAAAGTCGAAAGTAGTAGCGCATTTACCCATATCTTGCAAAGTAGTATCGGCCCGAACAGGGTGAGGCCTCAGCACGAGAAATAGACAAAGTGCCCAAGAAAGGGGGTGGATTTTGCGAGGCAGTCGCAGTGTTCTCCATTGCAGCTTCACGTGACCCCACCGCATGCTACCCTTTCTTCGTCAAATCATGATTTTCACAGCGCACTATTCGCTGGATATCGTCCAGCGCGACGATTGACGCACACTTTGAACGAACTCGAGAAAGCCGGACCAGTTCGGACCGAACGTCGAAAAAGATCGCGGAACACTGCGAAACTTATCTATGTGTAATCGTCGTCATAATGCAGTCACCCTCTCCGGGCAATTGCACTTCTTCTGCATCGGTCCCTCCTTTCTAATACCATGCCTCCCCGCCTTTCTATCTCATAAACGCCGATGCAACGATGCACATGCATTCCACACATGTGACTTTTAATGACAGTCCCGTTTCGCTTCTATTGACACTGATTCGGATAACACGTGGTCGAGACGAGTGCATTCTTTTTATAAGAATGATGGCATATAGAAATTCTGGCACAGTAGAGAAACTAGTGGTTTCGCTGGCACGTATAGCTCTCGCATATCTTTATTTTTAAAGGCCGGATCGTTTTATCGTATGCTTCAAAAGCGAATAGCTGAGACAGAAATCTTAAGTACAAAATTTGCCGCTGAACTTGTTAATGTTAGGTAGTATTTGTTAATTCTTCCGCAAGCGAGTGTGATCATCGTTTAACTAGAAACGTTTCAACTAATTGCTTCCTCAATACTTTTGATTAATTACTTCCCGACTTAAGCTACTATTTGCTTCGTTCGCTGTATACATATATTATCGCAACAGACCGTTTAGATCTGAATAAAATTTAAACAAACAGCGTTTTTTAAAGAAATACTTCTGTTTGTTAAAGAAATGAATAATTTAAATATCGTACTTAAATGTTTCGCAGCTAATTTAATTCATCGCTTAGCTTCGCCCTTAAAATTTATATCCCTATACAGCCTACTATTTTATCTCTTATTATTTTATTTCTTACATAATTCTCCTTACATTTTTCACTGAAATACATTGATCCACACTAATAAACAGCTGTTTAATGTATTCTCTTGTGTGCAGGTTTCTCGGGCAAGAAATGGACGTTGCATTATGCGCTTCATCGTGAATAAGGTGGAGGAATTTAACGATATATATTATTTAAATGTTATTTGAATACATTATACTAGCAGATATATTAAATTCCTGCTGTAAAATTTCTATTAACTTAAATTATAAATTATATGTAAATCGATTTGTAGTAATAACTTTTAAGTATCCGTTAGTTCATATAATATTTTTGTAACTCACTTAAATCTATATTGTTACTAAATTTATAACTTTAATAATTATTCAACTATCGTAAGATGTATTATAACTGATTTTCTAAGAATATTTTATAAGTAGTAGCCGTTAAGTTGAAGTATCATCACTTTTGTAATTTGTACATCGTTCAAATGTTTCAATAAATGTTTGTTCAAAGGGATTTCTCTGTTTCTTTTATGCTACGCCCTGATCACTCCTAGAATGATCTAATCCAAATCTTGTAAAATATGCCCTAATCGCGTATAAATTCAAAGTTTTGAATTAATTAAAAGTAAAGGTAATTTCGCTCGCAAAGTTTTGAATTAATTAAAAGTTTTGAATTTATATGCGATTAAAGTTTTGAATCAATTAAAAGTTTTGAATTTATACGCGATTAGGGCATCTTCTTCAGTTGAGAAATTCCTGGAATTGCGATGTCATTTCTAAGAATTTCCCAGAGCCTGATTTTATGGAATCCCTTGTGCTCGATATCGTCACATTTGTATCAGGAGAACATAACATGCGAGGAGGTCTTTCATTTCGCCAATTCCTGGAATTGTGACGGTATTTCTAAGAATTTCCCAGAACATGATTTTGCGGAATCCTATCTTAGAAAAAACGTTGCAAAACGGGATTTCAGAACATTTAACTCAATTTGTGGACCCAACAAAGTGGCAAAGCGAAAATTTTGGGGGTGCACTAAGCAATAATGTTGCCGAAAGGTGTTGTTACAAAGTTTAACTCAATTTTTTGACACAGAAAATGTGCAAAAGTATGCTCATTCACTAATTCCAGGAATTTGACGTCATTTTCCAGGAAATTCCCGGAACTTCAATATTATCGGGGATTCCTGAAATTTGACGTCGATTTTCAGCACGTATCTCTAACTTAAATTATTAGGGCGGACAGGTTTTAAAAAGATGAAACCAATTGCATTCCTTTTGTGAAAATTTATTGAAAATTTGCAATAATGTACAAATTACAAAAATGATAATATTTAAGCTTAAACTACTACTTCTAATAGATTATTCTAATAAATTACTTTACAATACATCTTATAATTAAATATTAATGAAAATTGCAATAATAATAATGACATAGATTTACATATGCTACACAAATGTTTTAGAAACTAAAGACTATTACTTATAGATCATTCTTATCAATTAATTTACAATACATCCTATAATTAAAGAATAATGAAAATATAAATAATAATAATAATAATTCTATAGATTTAAATATGCTACAAAAATGTTTTAGAAACTAAAAACTAGTACTTATTAACTATTCTTATAAATTCATTTATAATACATCTTAAATTTAACACTTATATAAATTTTTAATGCTAATATAAATATAATTAATATATCTTAATATAACTTTAGTATAATTTAAGTAGTAAATGTCAATCATAAGTGGTACAAGCAAATGGTCGGACATCAGACATAACTAAATTAGTATTGGTAAAGGTACAGGGATTATTATCCTCAAAAGTAATTGAAACAATTCACCGCACTCGCCGTAATCGTTCCCTTCCTAAAGTTGATCGTTACGTGCTCCTTTTTTAAACAAAGTTACAACAAGAGTAGCTTATTAAAAAGTATGCGTCATGGCGCCACTGATACTTTCTTTAAAGGACCACGTGCTTTTTACTAGCACCATTCTTGTAAATATAACCTCACGAACAACGTGCCCGTAAACAGACTCGCATATAATGAATAGTAAAAAGAAAGTAAAAGTTTACAATACAAAGAAAAAACAGGTGCCAGAAAGCAAAATAATTGCGGAATTGCGAGCGAAATATGACACTGTAAGTTCCATTTCCTTCTTAGAAATATTTGGCAATAATATCCCTTGCGAGGTTTCTGTATTTTCAGATCGACGAAGCGAAAGCAACAAAATTTACGGATCTTCCGCTTTCGCGACAAACTTTAAAAGGTCTAACGGAAAACAATTATATTGAAATGACAGATATTCAGAGGCAAAGTATCGGTCTAGCGTTACGTGGAAACGATATTTTGGGAGCAGCCAAGACTGGAAGCGGAAAAACCTTGGCATTTCTTATTCCAGTAAGGAATTTCGTACAGTTTGCATACGATTTTACACTGAATAATTTAATGTGAACGTGATTTTCTCATTGACACAGGTTATAGAAACTTTGTATTGTAAACAATGGACAAGATTGGATGGTCTTGGTGCCCTTATCATTACGCCAACCAGAGAGTTAGCTTACCAAATATATGAAACGCTACGAAGAATTGGTCAGCATCATGATATATCAGCTGGACTTATCATCGGTGGGAAAGACTTAAAATTTGAAAAGAAACGTATGGATCAGTGCAATATCGTAATATGCACTCCCGGTCGTTTGTTACAGCACATGGATGAAAATCCATTGTTCGACTGTGTAAATATGCAGGTAAAGAAGTATAGCAATACAAATAATTGTACATTAATGAAAAAGGAAGACTAATGCGAAGATACAAATCTTTATGAGCAAAAAGTATTTATTCGTAACTAAAATTTTAGATATTAGTATTAGATGAAGCTGACAGATGTTTAGATATGGGTTTCGAGCAAACTATGAATTCTATTATCGAGAATTTACCTCCAAAACGACAAACCCTCTTGTTTTCTGCAACACAAACCAGGTATGTTTATGTACAAGATTTTAACTGTGATTCCTATGAATTTTTTATCCTAATCGTATTATGGTGATTTAATGTCTTAATAGATCGGTAAGAGACTTGGCCAGATTAAGTTTAAAAGACCCAATGTACGTTTCTGTTCACGAACATGCTACGTATACCACACCCGAAGGACTTCAACAAAGCTACATTGTTTGCGCTTTAGAGGACAAGATGTCAATGTTATGGTCGTTCATACGAAATCATCTGAAACAAAAAATTATCGTATTTTTTTCTAGCTGCAAACAGGTATCGTATTCTTTGACATAATTGGTTCTTAAGTAAATAAGAAGAATCCAGGTATAAATTGTCCTTTAGGTGAAATACATGTATGAAGTATTCTGTCGAATGAGACCTGGCATAAGTTTGTTAGCACTTTATGGTACTTTGCATCAACTTAGAAGAATGGAAATCTATGAGACTTTTTGTAAAAAACAATGTGCTGTTTTATTTGCTACTGATATTGCGGCTCGTGGATTAGGTAAAACTATAACGCATTTCGTTATGTTAACGTAAGAACAATTTGGATGTTTTATATTTACTGCTTAAAATTGAAACAAATTGTAGATTTTCCATCTGTAAACTGGGTTCTGCAAATGGACTGTCCTGAAGATGTAAATGCGTATATACATCGTGCTGGTAGGACAGCAAGATTTCAACAAGGAGGCGAAAGTTTATTAGTTTTATTGCCTTCTGAAGAAGGAATAGTTGAGAAACTGGAAGAACGTAAAATTCCGATATCTATGATACAGTAAGTGCACATTATATTTTAATCGACATAAATAATTTAATACTTCGCTTTAAAATATGCACTACATTTGTTTAGAATTAATCCGAACAAATTGCAATCTCCGCAACGTAAAATGGAAGCACTGTTAGCTAGAGATGTTTCGCTTAAAGAGAGTGCTCAGAGAGCATTTGTGGCCTACGTAAAGTCTGTTTTCCTGATGAAAGACAAGGAGGTTTTTAATGTACACGCATTAAACACCGATGCATTTGCAAGGTAAGCATAGTTAATTAGTAGCTGATACAAATATTATTTCTAATTGATGCACTTGTTAGGTCTTTAGGTTTAGCCATACCACCAAGAATCCGATTCCTTCAAAGAATGGAACAAAAGCGAAAGTTGTCTAACAAAAATACCGAAGAAAGAGAAGAATCTGGAACAATTACTCAATCGCTAAGTAATATTCTTGATAGAGAAGCGAATCCAGATGACTGTTATGAACACAGTGACAACGAAGAGAATGAAAAAGTCGCGCCACAGAAAAGTGGTTTCACATATGGTACAAAAATTAATGTGAAGTAATATAACACATATAATGATATAATAATTTATTCTGCTTTTCTTCCTGTATAGACGACAGCGATGACGATGACATATTAACAGTGAAGAGGAAAAACATAGACATCGAGGATATACCAATTATTGACAGCGATGAGAAAGATGACACTTCGCACAAAAAGAAGGCAGTTACAAAAGCAGCAGTAGCTAAAAAGATTCTCCGTAAGAAAATTGTGCCGAACAAGAAAATTACCTTTGATGAAGAAGGAGAGGTAAGATGAGGTTTCCGCAAATAAAAGATGTAAAAATTGTTAATCAAGCGCTATTGATTGAGATGCAATCATTAAATATTTCTGTTTAGGAGGTATTAGATCCTGCCAAAGTTAAAGTCTCCGAATTAGCTAAACAGCATGAAAATGAAGAAGACTCTGGGATCAACATAGAGTTAGCTAAAAAGATATTGCGCGAAGAAGACAAATTTGACAAACAACGTTTCAGAGAAAGAATTAAAGAGAAACACAGAGAAGAAAAGCGTAAGCTAAAGGCTAGTAAGAAAAAAACGGAAAATGAAGATGTGGAAGATGAAGGAGAAGATAATGTGGATGAGAATGTTAGCGATAGCGAGGGTAGTGGACCAGATTTATCCTGGCTACCTGATCCAGATAAGATTTATGACAAACAGCAATCGAACGATGAAGATTCGGATGGTTCGGAAACACAGGAAAGCGAAAAGGAAACTAAAATACATAGGTGCGCATTTTTGATAACAGGCACTTAACACATCATGTCTATAAAAATATACTTGTTTTATTTTTAGTATTACTTTGATCTTTGGTAATCATTATTTTTACTTACAGGCCGCCTAAAAGAAAACTCATAACACAAGAGGAATACAAAAAGAAAAAGAAGAAACAAAAAATATTTGTCGAAACCGAAAATAGTACAGATTTAAAGGCAGACGAGGAACTAGCATTACAGCTTTTACACAATTAAATTATTGTTTTGCAGATCAACCTTTTAATCCTTTCTTTATATTGTATGATACAACATTGTTAATAATAATAAATGTTTCATATCTAAATCGCAGTTCATGTAAATAAATTAATTTCTTTTGTATCCAGAATAATTATGGAGTTTGTCAATAAAATAATGTATGTATATCCATTAATATATCTCAATATAAATTAAATGACTCATTTGTTAAAATACCATTAAAATTGAACTACTAAATACATTTATGAATACTTTACGGAACAATATATTAACTGAGATGTAACAAAAAAGTAATTTGCATCTCAAATACATCTTATAAGAATCATTGCAATGTTTCATCTATATTGGTACTAACGCTTAGATATATTTTACAAAGTCCGAATATTAATAATTCTGCATACGATGTCATTATTTTACATAAAATGTTGATATATTACAAGGATGAAATTGTCATTTACATAAAAATTATTTTGCATACTTTGATTAAGTTGTGCGATATACACAATTATACAAAAATCCTTTAAAGTTTAAAGAATATTAGCTACTGCTCTTAAATGTAATGACATTGTAATACTAAAGGCAAAATTCAGTGATACTTCCTGGTTATTCTACATTATTACATTAATCTTCAACAAAATACGTGTTATCAGTCTTAAACAGATGCCGTTTTAATGTGTTTCTTTATAGCATCTACAACTTCTCTACTTGTAGCTGTGCCACCAAGGTCACGTGTATGTATACCTTGATTAACAGTTTTGTTAATGGCACTCTGAATTAAAGTAGCATGATACTTATGTCCAAGATGACGTAACATATCAACAGCAGCGTTTAACATAGCTATAGGATTAGCAATATTCTTTCCAGCAATCGCTGTACCAGTGTTACGAGTACCCGGTTCGAACACTGTGTAATGATCGCCATAATTTTTACCTGCTAATAACCCAGCTCCGCCTAGCAGACCGCATACTACGTTTGATACGATAGATCCATATAAGTTGGTTGTTAAAACAATGTCGAATTGATGTGGATTAGAGACCAATTGCATACAGGTATTGTCGATAATCATGTCATTGTGAACGATATCCGGATAATCTTTGGCAACCTTTTTCGATATCTCTAAGAACAATCCGTCGGAGAGTTTCATTATGTTCGCTTTGTGAACTGTAGTAACCTTTTTTCTTCCATTTCGCTTGGCATATTCGAATGCATACCTTGCAACACGTTCAGAATTAACGGTTGTAATAACCTTCATACTTTCTACAACCCCATGCACACTTTCATGTTCGAGCATAGCGTACTCTCCCTCCGTATTTTGTCTAACAATGACAATATCGATGTTCTTATGGCGTGAATTCACACCTGGATACGATACACAATGTAAAACATTTACGTAAAGATCTAACTCATTACGAAGAGCGACATTTCGGGAAATGACTCCAGCCTCCGTACTACGAGTTTCAATGTTTCCCTTTAAAGCGACGCCGTTTCTTCGAATCGACGTGATCGCATAATCTAGATCCTCATTATTATCTGCATTTGGATCAATCTCTACATCTTCGAAATCTACTGGTACACCAGCATAACTGAAGACCTGTAGCAAGTAAATAAGAAATTATGTAAGATCCTTCTCACAACTTTTACCGCATGTTATTGTGTTAATAAATGTTTAACATATTACTTTCTTTAAAGCTTCCAATGGTACATGTCTAATGACCGACACATTCGTGAGATTATTCTTTTAAAGAACTATATATAAATAATGGTTTTATACCTCTTTCACATAGGCCATCAATTCTGGACCAATTCCAGCACCAGGTAAAAGAGTAACCGTGTGTCTTCCACCGTAATGCGCTTTCGGTATGGGCATTACTTTTTTAATAGTCGGAGTTTTATGTTGTATTTCAAATGCAGAAAGCGAGGCACATCTATGCATTTGGGTTACAATAGTTTTTGGACGTAAATATTTCACGACAGATCGAGCAGCCATTTCGAATGGTATTCTACAAATAATGTGAAAAATATAATTCAATTGTAATGTCGATTATTTTGGTAGAATCGAACGCATTGATTTTTTTTAACACTTACAACTACTTTGCAAATTCTATTTTAACAATACCTTGAAAGTCCTTGCCAGCTCCAAATTTTCAGCGCTGTTTAAACGGTAACTTTTATAGAATGGAAAACGAACGTTATAATTTTAAATAATAACGCCATCTATAAGAAACGTCTTCGAGAATTTGTACCAAGATGCAAATTGTTTTTTTGTACAATTCTAATAATTTATTACTATGAAGCATAATAATAGTCGGTCAAAATTCAAATAAACAGTTGATTCAGGTTGCATACTGGGCATTTCAATGCATTGTGCTAAAAACAGTTGCACAACATGAAGTTAATAGATTTAAAAAAAAAGTTGTTTAACGTCCACACATTTTGAAGTGATTGGGCCACGCATTAAAAATAAACTGCTATTAGAAGAATTGACTGATATTTTAATAATGATGTACAACCATGATGCAACTTGTTAAACTCGAATTAACTGTTACCTGTACGGAATCTTAATCATTTACGGTATCAACTGAGAGTTAAACTTTTAACATAAGAGCAATAAATTTATAACATTATTCTTGAATTATGTGTTGGCCAACCTGGTATTTTTCGCGGCAACGCAGTAACCAGACGGACGCTAAAGCATTAGAAGGACCGCCGCGTCGTTTTGGTTGCTCATCAAATAACGTATAGCTGTCTTGTAAGTACGATAATAAGAAATTAATCTTAATCAGACATTTACTAATATAGTCTGAATAGGAAT
This sequence comes from Holcopasites calliopsidis, assembly GCA_023838395.1. Classification (NCBI taxonomy): domain Eukaryota; kingdom Metazoa; phylum Arthropoda; class Insecta; order Hymenoptera; family Apidae; genus Holcopasites; species Holcopasites calliopsidis. The sequence continues at coordinate 3,927,325 of JALHAQ010000003.1, forward strand.
TATAATAAATCGGAATGACTTATTATATAAATCTTTCCTAAAGTTCAACAAGTAATACTTTTGGCTGTTTCCCGGCTGCCATGCCGCCATTTTGCACCGTGTTTCTTTGATATCTTCCAAACTTGTTTCTTACGAAATTATTGAATGCATTATTACTTTACGTAATAACAATTATCTACAGTTCAAACTCTTTTTTATAAATTTAACATTTAAATTCTATGAAGCAGTTTCGAAAACAAGTATCTTGTGTCAATCAATCCTTTCTCTATAACTTTCATGTTTTTTATTCTAATATTCTTTGTTTCGTTGTAGAACACATTTGCAGTATTAAAGCAGAATGAGCAAGGGAAAGGAGTCATCTCCTTCGGATACTGCAGGTGGAGAAGAATTCAGTGTTGAAAAGGTGTTGGACAGGAGGGTAGTTAAGGGAAAGGTACGTATAATTTTTAATGCATTTTACTTGCTTCTATTATCCTTCTGCAGATCATACGTACATGTATTAGGCACCAAGTCTCATTTGGTCCTACAGAGTGCTCGGCTTTGAATCGTTGTATATACAGAGTTATACATAATAGAATCATACATTAATTGTTTTGTAGGTTGAATATTTTCTGAAATGGAAAGGGTATTCAAATGAAGAGAACACATGGGAGCCAGAAGAAAATCTAGATTGTCCAGACCTAATTGCACAATTTGAGGAACAGCGTAAAAAGAAGGAAGCAGCTGCAGGTGGAAAACGGCACGAAGAACAGAAAAAGCGAAGGAGAAGTCCTGTGCCTACGAATGTTAAAAAGAGAATGACAGAGGAAAAGAAACTGGAAGGTAATAATATTTATGTTAAATACATTGTTTCCAATTAGTCCCACCAATTAATACATGTGTAACTGTCCTTTAATTCTTTCTTAACTTTTCATGCAGGCTTTGACAGAAATTTGGAACCTGAACGAATTATCGGTGCAACAGATTCAAGTGGTGAGTTGATGTTTTTGATGAAGTGGAAAGGAACGGACGATGCGGATTTAGTTCCTGCTCGGATCGCCAATGAGAAATGCCCACAAATTGTAATAAAGTTTTACGAAGAACGATTGACATGGCATAGCCCTACCCATGACGATGAAAGTTCAACAAAAACTGAAGCAGAGTAGCGTCCAGCCTTCCGATATACATACACTGCACGCTTTAGAATTTACCGCATATAAGGAGGTATAGCGTGTACAAAACAAAAAGTACGAAGATTTACTATTGGTCATTGCACAGTAATGATATTACTAGATTTAATCGTTTTTTACGCCCAATGAAAATGAAATTTAAACGAGCAGATTTTCTTGATTTTTTTTTTACAAATTATAAAAGGAAATAGTTATTCTCACAATATACTTTAATGAAGCATGTACTCACACAGTTTCTTTCGCAACTGCTACTTTTTTCTTACACGAATAAAAAAAAGAAAAAGATTTTCATTTCCAGGCATTGTCCATTGCTAATTAAAACATTAACAGAATTTTTAATCGGTTGCACAATATGTATTTTCGGTGTAAAATATGACTGTATCCATGATGTAACTTATTGTTAATATAATTTTACTTTCTTGTAATATGGTGATTATTTAATAATTTCACACAAACCTTTTGGCAATGCGTAGACAAACGTTGGTCATATGTGAATAAGTGTTTCAGTTGCCAAAGAAAGTGCAAACTTGTTAATGATCGTTTAGTACAACATGACAATGTACGGTACGTACAAAAATGTCAGCGAAAATAATCCTTTAACAATCTTCGGGCATACAAAACTGTTTTGACAAGTATGAACGAAATTTTGAATTTGGTATAAAATAATAAGAAACAAGAAAATAAATCTGCGCCCAAATTTGTTATATAATTCATTTAAACGAAGAGAACGTTAACTACCAGTGGCAACTTTTTTGTTTTGTAACGCTGTATATCAAAATAGTATTATGTTATAGACTAATACGTTCTTGGATAATTATTAAAGTGAAGTGAAAAAATGATTTAGTATATAAGCGTATGTGTACTTTATTCATTTTTATGTGTAACATGAATTAAAGAATTCTTTTGTAAGTTATATACTGCAATGGTATATTGTCTTGGTTATTTTTAACGATACGTATGTAAGAAAACCATAATCATGATTCTAAGAATTGTTTCTTTTATTTAATAACGTTTAATCTTTTTTACATTCTTTTTGTAAGTATTAGGACCTTTTCGTTTATTTTTATTCGAATACCCTTTAAGTTTCTGATGTCGTTTCATTTCCCATTCTATTTGTTTAGAACCCGCGCCATCCGCTGTGCTAAATACGTTTGTACCACCGTGTTTACCTTTTTGTTTGCTATTTTCTTCCAACATTTCTGCAAACTTCTCCGCTGATACAAATATGTTACTATCAATCCCCTGCCCCTTTTTAATCTTTTTATTCGATCCCTGATCGCGTTTGTTTGTTAGTTTACTTATACTTGATCGAATGCTATCATCTAACATGTCTTCACTAACATCGTCATCATTAAACTCGAGATCACTGGCATCATCATCTAGGTCTAAATCGACATCACTTAAATTCTGGAATTCGTCATCTGTGTTATCGTCTTCATCGAAATTTTCCTCTGTATCGTGTACATCATCGGAATCATTACTTGCATCGCTTTTAACACTACCATTTTCCAAATCGTCGTCATCTTCTTCAGTACCTGTACACAAATGTAAGTATTTAATGTTCTGAGCGTAATGCATACATGTAATGCAAAACAAATGATAGTTGTAATGACCTTTTCCCCTCCGAGTTTGAATATCGGCTGCAATATCTAAATCCTCAAAATCTTTACCATCCGTTAATCTGCCCAACATATCGTCAAATTCTTCGCTATTAACACTTTCTATATCATCATCTTCAACCTTTATATGAGGTTTAAGATCTTGTTTCTTTTTCAAGTATCGATACAAATATAATTCGTCAACGGGAATTCGTTCTTCTTTTTCATTAATGTACGACACACTGTCAACTGGAATGCGTCTAATACCTTTAGGTGTATACCCTGCACGTTGTGCTAAAGGATCATTCTTTTTCTGTACTTTCTTATCTTCCAATTTTTTGGGATTTTTGAAAACGTAGCGATCCAAAAAGCGCACCAAAGACAAGTCTTCCAGTGGATCTCCAGTGTAATCAATTAGCTTTCCTACATATGGAAACGATATATAGCACGAAATTTACGAGTGTAATAATTTGTCTATTAAGTTTTAAATATAATACCTTGAAGAATAGTATTAGCAAACAATGCAACGCTTGGGTGGTAATGTTTAGATAATGTAAGTAGTTCAGTGGTTAAACCTTTAGTTATTCCTGCATAAAGTGGATTACGACAAAGAGGATCATATTCCTTTTGCGCATTCAAATCAGTTTTTATATCAACTTCTTTGCTTTCAGATTTAATTTCTTCTTTCACGATGTTTTCGGACACAACATTTGTTAATAAAATACAATCTTCTATGTTAGACTTAAGAACGGATACATCACTATCTTCGGAATTTCGTAAATCCTCTTCAGTTTCAACATCTTCATTTTCGACTTTAACGCAATCTTCAGGATTTAACAAAAATCTCTTCAATTCTGCATGCGTATTCAACACTTTAGATACAACATACAAAATTGCGCATGCCATATTTGCAGGGAAATATATCGCGATTTGTAAACTTCTCCTAATAAATGCATATAAACGTTGTATATTACTATCCTTTTGAAGAACCCTGAATAACAAATTGAGGAATAATGCACGCTTATTTGCTACTCCTATCTGTGGATCCAGTAATTTTCGATAAAAGGCAGAATAAAATCTGTTCGATTGGCCCTCATCTTTTCCTGTGATCTACATCGATGAAATGCATATAAAAATAAAGCAGATCTGTCTGAGAAATATATTGCAAATTAAATCCTTACCTGGTACAACAGACTGAGCGCATTTAAAGAAACATTGAATGACCCAATATGCACGACTTTGTACACTGAATCTATATGATCGTGAAGTATGTTCGAATCCATTTTTGCAAATGGATATGCTCTGTTTACTCCAGTTAAAATCGCTGCCATCAATCTACTATCCGGTTCCCCTTTTTTCAAACAAGCTTTGAAAAATGCGAAGTAAACTTCGATTAGCGTAGTAGCAATTTTTTCATCATCTCTGCTCAAGAGAAACTGCGTTAATAAGCAAATTGCATAGTATTGAGCGCGTTGTGCCACATTTTTCCTAAATAATAATTTTTCGACTTCTTTCAGAACAACGAGTTTCATATTGGGATGTTCGTGTAGTAACTTATTCAAACAAAATATAACTTTAGATCCCACTTTACTGCTCGGATCTCCTATTTTGTTTACAATCAATTCCAACAATTTATGCTCTTGTTCAGAATTTCCTATCAGCAAGTCTGTCATCACTGATATCGCTAGTTCACGATTCGTATCGACAGTATCGGATGCGATTGTAGCTAAAGCCATTACAAAGCGTTCATAATGTTCACGTAGTTCATTCTCGAAATACCAATGGGCCATTAGCTTCTTTCTCGATGCATCTGACTTCACTATTGTGTTCTCAGAATCAGATTTATCCAGTTCGTTTAAGTTTTGTTCTTGGAATTTAAGTAGCTTATAATTAGGATGAAGCAAGTCGTCCAAAAATAGATCTTTTAAAGATTTTATTACCATGCTGCATTGATTGTGCTTTGCAACTCGTACTTGATTTATTAGCATTGTGAGTCTTGTTAAATTGTATTTAGGATTATCCTGTACTAACACTATAGCAGCTGCTACTTTGTCGGAAGTTGTACCTTGCATTAATGCTGTCCTCAACCATGTCGCCTCCGAATCAGTAGATTTCGATTCTTTTAATTGGAAGACAGAAGTTTCTGCATCCAAATATCGTTTTGCTTCATCCTTTAAAGATGATATTTCTGTTTCAGTTTTAGTATGTTTACATGGCTCTTCACCTTTAGGATACTCTTCATACCATTTTAAACTACTGCCAATGGCATTTCCTTCTTTAGCTCCCTTCTTCATCTTCTTAAAAAATAAAACATTTCATAGAAACACATACGAAAACATATTTACAAGAAAAGATATCCTTTTTAAAGGGTTGTTATTTACCTCGTGGGTAACCTTTAATACATCAAATATGAATCACTTACTGTATATCAGAAGAATAACATAAATGTATTCAGAAACTTTTGTCCGTTTATTATGTTGAGAAATATTTATAACAGATATATATCTATAGTAATATTTGCTTCATATAGTATTACTACATTGTATTCATAAAAACTTTTAAAAAAGAATACACATGCAAAGTACAGTGAAGGGTAGGGTTGAACGATGTCACTCGATTATTTCAGAAACGATCGATTCTTTTTTTGCATAATCGATTGTTTCACCGGTTTTTTCAAGAATCGATAAAAGAATCGACGTTCTTTTCTATGCATCTAGCGTTCACTGCATAGGAGACATTACTCTATATATTGAGTTGTATTGGCAGCATTGTGTAGATGTAAATTGAATATGCAGAGTGCAACGGAGGTGTCGCGGTTTGTCAAACATTTAAACGTAACAACGTAACTCGGAGCAACTTGGAGAAGTGTAAAAGCACGATGATGAAGTGAATGAAAATTTTACATACAATGACATCGCACAGTATGCGATAATTATGCGCCTTAAGCTTGTAAGAACATTGTTAGTGCTTGCACTATTAGCCAATATCATTGCATGGCATAGAATATGGAGGTTATTTGCAACGCAAAACACTTTGCGATTGTTGACACCGAGCACGGTGACACCCGATCCCTCGGAAAAGCTTCATCATCGATTAGATCAATTAGTGACCGTGGTTATACGACAATTCGAATCATTCGAAAACGATGTGGCTTCCACGATAGAGTCCGTTTTAAGCTTATTTCCTACTATAGCAATATTAATAGTATGCAATGAGTTACCATATCCACCACTGGAATTGAATTTTGCAAACGAAAGCATGCAAAATGTAAAATTAATAAATTTGCAACCGGAATTTAATACATCTTTCGATGAAAGGAATCCACTTTTCTATACACGTACCAAGTACGTTTTATTTTTACCCGATGGTAGTCGAGTTTCTACCAAGCAGGCCATGCAAGTAAGAAGCGCTATGCGCTATTGTTACTTTATTTTAAAAAGGACATATTATTGTCTTCTGTATTTGAATGATCATTAACTTTAATACCTTAAATTATTTATAGGAAGCTGTATTGCGAGCTGCGAAATCAGGTATAGTAAGTATACCAATCGGGAGTGTAACATTGAATTGCATTCATATAGATTTAAGAGTCAGAGAATGGAGTTTGAAATTTTCGCACAAGTCGGGTAATGAATGCGATGGTGTGAATGGAAAGCATGCCACAATGCTTGAAACAAGACTATTAAGGAAATTGACCGATCCTTTCCTATTGCCCTTTACGGATGCATTATATATTCAAACAGCAGCATTAGGTGCAAAGGTTCGTATTTTTCAATTTAACTCTATTTCCAATTAATTCTAACAGTTTTCATTTTTTGCATAACTAGGAAAGCTAATTTCTCCTTTCTTTCTATTAAAGACGAGTATTTGAAATGTACCTAAAGTGTGGTTGTTTTGTTGGCTCTTTGTTATCCACCTTCTTTTTGTTTATCACTTCTTTCATGTTAAATTATGTTTGTAACTAGTATTCCTCTTACATACAGAGTGAGTTACCTAACACTGGAAATGGAAATGTTTTCTAAACTACTAGGTGCATTGAAAAATATTAGAAACAAAAGTTGAATGGTATTGGGGAGGTCAGAATGTTATGTAATTGGTTTTTTCACATGTGGTCACTTGGAATGTCCATTACTCGCCTGTTTGTGAAGATACTAATTACATCAGTTAATGCCCTCCCCCGCAATGCCATTCAGTTTTTGTTAAAAGAAATTTTTGGATTTTATAACAAATAACAGTAATATTCCAGTGAACAGACCTTTTGCTTCACCCTGTATGTTGATACAATGAGGAATAGGTGAGATGTATTCTAGTAGATGGTTTCTTACATGTTACCAGATTCATATGTTATCGAATTACCGTTTCAACGAAGGAAAGTCATTGTATAAGAGTCAACAATCTCTGTGGAGGGTGCAACAATTGCACCAAAGTCGCGAACGTTTAATGTTTGAAAAGTTGGGAATTAAAAAGGTCGTGAGAGCTTCCAATTCTATAGAATGGTATGGTTGTTCTAGAGAAAGGAGTAGGTGTTTTGGATCAGTGGTAAATGGTGTTCCGTCATATCTTTACCAAAATCGGTATACGCCACCCTGTTGTCTCTCAGGATTAAGAAAAGTTGCTCATCATGTGTTTGATAAATTAGAAGAAGTTGGTATTAGATTTTGGCTAGAGGGTGGATCTTTACTCGGTGCTATGAGAAACAACGATATTTTGCCATGGGATCATGAAGTACAAATAGGGGTAAATCGTGACGACCTCGAGAGGTCACCATGGTTAATTAAAGCTAGGAATAAGCCTACTATTGATAATAATGGCTTTGTCTGGGAGAAGGCAATGGGAGGAGAATTTTTCAAAGTACAGTATTCAAAGATAAACCACTTAACAGCAAATATACTTCCATTCTATCCAAGAAATGGTTCCATGGTCAAGGATGCATGGTTCTTAAACAATAGGGATTTTCCAGAACAATTTCTTCATCCAATGTCGACTATTGAATTCGCTGGTAGACAAGTGCCATGCCCAAATAATATACGGGATTTTTTAGAGCTGAAATATTTCAAAGGTGTGATAGAGAATCCAGAAGTCCCTGGTAAAGTTTCTCTCTAAGGTTTCGTTTATTAAAACTTAATCTTGTAGCATGTGATATGTGAATTTAGGATGAGAATATTTCTTAAATACATAGTATAATATTATTTAATCACTAGTTATCTTATATATCGATATATATCAATTTTTTAAATGTTTTCCATCGTCTTAAAAAAGCCGAATTAATATACATTCTATGGACAAATTGCATTAAGAATGCATTGTAGTGTCTTCAAATGAAAAATATTATTTTCCGATACTTTATAAAATATTAGGCAATTGCATACCGATGTAAGGATTAATAATAATTTCGCTAGGAATTTAGTACGAGAATTAAAAGAGGGTACTATAAAATGTCCTTGATGGTACAGATGTTGCATATTTTCTGATATTTATAATAAATATGTATCTATCGACTTCAATTTTCATTTCATATGAATAATTGCTCGTTATTGATACGAAATTTATTTCTTTTAGACGATCAGCAACTAATTTCAAATTTTATCACAAGTTCCCAGTTATTTTATAAAACGACTTAAGGTGCCAAATATCTTTTTCAATATTTTTATTCTTTATGAAAATCCACAAAATAATCTTTTTCTTTTAGCTTTCTTTATACTTTTATATTATATTAATGCATATCTGCAAGAGTAATTCACTGAGCAACATATTTTAATGTAATATAGATTAATTTACCAATCAATATTTGCAATTACAATTATATCAATGTTTAATATTTACCTTGATATTAAAAAAATGTAACGGACACTGTGATAGCCAGTGCTTACTATATTCGAAATGTCTGAAAACAAGTTTTATGTTAACCATAATATTTGGTATTATGATCACAGAAAATTCTGCATACTATTAAATTAAGAACATTAACAAATTATACAAAGTTCAGTTTATGAAGATATAACTTTTTTTGGACCACGTTATCCTTATTAATATTATAATTATTATTAAGTGTGTAACACAACATTTACATTCATGATCCATCAATTGTCCATTCCTAATACAATTTAAATTTAAGTATTATCTAATATTGTTATGTGTAGACAATTAATGTAAAGTACTTCTTAAATCATTAACTTATACTTTAAAAGTATTTAAGTGTAGTTTTATTATAAAACTACGTGGTATTGTTATATGTATGGAATTGCAAAAACTTTAATAATTCTATTTAATAACTCTATTTACAAAGCAATGTATTAAAATAGTTTCGCAGTCGTTACTAATTGCTTCTAGTCTAGGAAACATCTTATCGGAATAGTAGAAGATAAGTTGAGGTTTATAAATTATTCTAAATTTAGTGCCAATTTATTTCTAAAGATATAGATACTAATATGTATTTTCTGTTATAGCAAATGTTAATAAAGCGTTGACGTTTACAAAACTGTAATATCATAATTTTTTGCTGCAAAGCAGTAAAATAATGATGATTGTAAACCAACTAAAATATGAAACTTCCGTGTCTAAATAGATTTTATTTCTAAAAACAAAGCACATACACGTGTAAAATATTTGCATATAGATGAATATGTAACTTATGGCATTACCCTTGCATCTTTTGGTGCTGGTAGTACACATGGTTCGCGTACAAAACTTAATAATCTTTCTAATTTCATAGTTTCTAACTGAGTGTGCGTTAAATGTATTTGCTTCTTGGTTGGTTTTACTTTTATCCTGAGGTTTGGTGATAATTTTAATGTATTTATCGTGCCTCTATTAATAAGTTGGAAAGTGTTAGATATTAATATAACTCATTTATTAATTAAAGCTGCAAAGGAGACACTTACTTGTCATCACCAACTATAATGAATGGTAAATTATTGTTGAATTGAAGTCTAGTTAATTTATTTTTCTTTCTACTAACAACTTGTTGGCTGCATATTGGTCTATATTTGTTTACATTCAAGTCAAACACTGTAACTTTTCCATCACTCGAAGCACAAGCTAATACTGTTGAACTGTATGGTGCCCATTGGACATCTCCGATTGGAACACCGAGATCAAACATAAACAGGGGCTCCCTATGCAACAGTCGCGTAGCTCATAAGTCGTTGGGAGATAATTTAGCGTTTGATTTTGAACATTACTAGCATAACTTACATTCTATCGTCTTCCCATATTTTTATCCTCCAATCGCCTGAGCAACTTGCAAATATGCTGGGATTAAATTTATTAAATACTATCCGGTATACAGGCATATTGTGTGCTTCGTGATAAGTTCTCATGTAAATACTACTGTATGCCGTATTGCATTTATAAATTGTTCCTTCTTCCGTACCAACCAGAAATATGTTTTGATCTATAGAGTGAAACGCAAAGCATGTCCCACAACCTGGTAAAATATAAGAAAAGTTTTAATACAAATGAATGTAGCAAGAATAATGTTAAATGTTCGTACCTTTAAGAGTAATCATGGTGCCGTCTGGTCCTGGTATCGGTGGTCTGTCTAAAAATAGTGTCATTACAGTTGTTAAGCCAAGATCATTTTGATTTAATACCCAATAATTGATCTTTCCATCGATACTGATGCTGTAGAATGCTAGATTGCCTTCCTCTGTGTCCGGTGCCCAACGTACCTTCGATATAATAAATTCTTTAATGAAAAGAAATGTAATTCTTCGCATTTCACATATTTTCATCCGCAATGAACAAACCTCCCATACAATACCTCCATGTTTTTGGCTTACATCATTGCTCCTATACTGAGGGGCTGTTGGTGGTAACATAATATTATAAACAGCAACAGCACCATCCATAGTACCTTTGGCAAGGAAAGAAAGATTAATGTTAATGCAATAGAAACATATGTGTTTTCCTTTGTTACCAATAACTAGAAGATGTGGATGTTGTTCACTAAAATCCAGGCACATTACTGGAGATTCTGTTGGACAGATCCATTCTGGATACGATGGATTTTTTAAACTAAATAAGCATACTGTCCCATTTGTTATCAAGCTACTAAAGGACACTGAAACGTACATTCGTATAATTGAATCTTTTTTTGATTCGTATAATCAAGGTTGAATCTTTACTAACTTGTTCCATACGAGGCTGCGAATAAATCGTAATATCGGCTATTAAAGCATAGGGCTGTAACGTCATGTTTCTTGGTTTTCTCATAACTAAATTTCCATAAAGGTAACAACGAGCCTTCGCTACTTTTGTATTCATCGCTGGGATCATCCCAGTATCTGTAATCTGGGGACTTTATTCAAATATTTTCTTGAATAAAGTATAATTGTTCAAGGATGATTGTAAAAACATATTAACCCTGTGCTATTTCATCAAATATATTTTGGTTCACCATTCTTTCTAATGTTTTTGCAGCTTGTAACATTCTACACGTTACTGCCATAGATTCTATTTGAGTTTTCTTCTTTATGTCATCCTTTTTTAGCTGTAGAACTGGAACTCTTCTTTCTTTTTCTTTCTCCCGTTGTTGTTGAGCATAATCTTCCTAAAATATAAGTCGGTGCATGTGTATATCTAATGCACACACTTTTAAATAGCTTAGTGTTAAATTAAAATACATGCCTGATACTCGTCAAAGATTGTCCATTGAAAAACATGAGTATTAAATGTCGCTGTTGGAGGTGGTACTGTTTGGGTACCCAGTTCCTATGAATTGGTAAAAAAGGCATTCAACAAATCGGGTCATCTTAAATTTTAAGCATTACACACTTACTCGCAATGGATTGGTGTAAGTCAAAGCAGCTCTTTCGCAAAAATTAAATTGATTTGGTATTTTTTTGGGTTTTGCTTGTTCCCCTTCTTCTTCATCTGGTTCAACATCTGGTTCAGGCTCTTTCTGAGCTTCAAGTTCCTCCACTTAATTAGTAAAATATTTGGTCATTTTTATTTTTACCAGAAACAGATACATATAGAAGATTATTTTACATCTTTTGCTGCGTATTACCTTGCTCCTCAATCTCTTCTGCTTCCTCACCGTCCTCCTCTTCTTCCTCTCCTTCATCTTCGTCGCTGTCAACTGGAGCAGATTCTTCAAATGGACTCTCCCCTATAAGTAAATATTCATATAGGTTTCAAGTAATTTAAAGAAATTGTTCAATTAATTTCTATTTGTATATATAATTTATATTTTTGCAATCTTACCCACAACTCCTCCTGCTAATTGTATCTTTGCCTCTTCTGAATCTTTATGCAATATCAAACCAGGTACATTTATAATAGTTAACAAGTGTGGTGGAGGAGGTAACATTATAAATTCATTCAACTTCCATGACCATTCGACTAATGAATCTGGAATTCTTGTGTTACGTATAGTTAGAACTCTTGCAAACTCTTCCTGTAATTCCTGAAATTTTATTTTTTATAGATAACTGCAACCTCTATTGAAAATGCATAAGAAAAATTTGCAATATTTTAGTGAGGAACAAAATATACTGTTTCCGTTAACTGTAACTGGTCCTCAGGCTTTAGCAAAACTTTTCCTCGTAACCACTCCATATCACCACCACCTAGGTCTGCGCGGCTTTTCATTAGGCTTACCTGTTAAATGTATATCCTTTAGCTATAAAACACTGTTCTAAAAATTAAGTATAAAGCATAATGTACCAACCCTTGTCAATTCCCTCTGCCCCTCTGGCAACCTGGAAGTTGCTCTTCTTACCACCGACTTTGACATTATTTGAGTGTTAAAGAGTTTTCATTATCTACCTAAATGTATGAACAAAGCAATTTAGTGCCAATGTATTATGTTTGTTTTTCATATTTTTATTTTATTCAAATACGCTTAAGGACAATTTAATCTCTATATTTCCAATTTATAAAATTTTATGAGGAGTTGGTTGATTAAAAGTCCTTACAATATCAGGTAATGTTATTAAAATGTTTGAAAATATAAAATAATGTAAAGTTTTGCCTTTATAGCTTCGTATTAACTAAATTGGATTTTATATTTAATAAGTAGAATATTGTTCCACTATGAAAAAGATACATTAAATAACAAAAGAAGAACTAAACTGAAGTTCTTTATGTTGTGCTCCTCTTGATTCTCAGTAAATACAGGCACATATCTTTTGGTTTCCTAGGAAACTTCTAACCAGAAGTCTTATAAACCATTTTGCCACACTGTATTTTATTACAAACATCGAAATATTATAAGAAAATTAAAAACTGTACAATTGTGCTTAAATTTTTTTCTACGTGAGTGTTATAAATTAATAATTGTGAGTGCATACGTGCAGGAAAAATACATGATTATTTTTGTAAGAGTTGAACTGTAAATTTTTGTACATTATTTGAAGGTACAGTATTTATTTAATCGTATAAGACTGTGTTATAAATAAGGGGAGCAATACTAAGGCATTCTGTGTGGTTATATATCTGAAAGAAAATCAATAATGGAGCATACCATGATAATGTAAGCATGTTTGCTTCTTATAGAGAAGCCAATGCAGCTAACACTTGTGAGTAAAAATTAACAAATCGTATTTTATTATGCAATCCTTTGGCATTATGAAGCGTGCATTATTGTATGTGTCGCATTACTTTTCACAATAAGTAATTATTTTATAGGTATCTGTTCAAAGTACCTGTGTGCAAAATATGACAGACTGTGTGTGAGTTAAAAATATGACAGACTGTGTGTGAGTTAAAGTGGCAGTTTGCGCCTATTGCTATTAAATATTGGTGTAATATGAGGTATTATTTTGTTAGTTATTTTCTAAATTCTTAAATTTATGATTGAGTATATATGTTTTTTATTGGCAGTCTAAAACCTTATACTCCATATCAGATGAGTCGAGGGAATTAGTTGTTAGTTTAGAATACATATTTTGTGATGGAAGATAGTGGGATTGACAGCGACCCAAAAACTACTAATCATATTGAAGATGAAAGGCTTTTCCTGGTAAGTGTATACAGTTCTTTGTGTTAAATGGTTTTCATAGAATATAGAATAATGCAGAGTTAATCATTGTACTTTTTTATAATCTTAGGGAAGCGATAGCAGTTGTAGCAGTAACCAGACGCAAGCGTCACAGCATATTTCTACTACTAAACAGCTTCAAAGGAAGCTTGGTATCACATGTTAATTGATATTTTGTTTCCAACTACTGTAAGAATGTTTTAAACACTTTGTGTATGCTCTTTGTTTCCACAGAGGCCCGCATCGAACAAGCTAAGCGTATTCAGCGCAATTCAGATTACATAAAGTTGCCAAAATATGATAAAGGATGCAGCAGTACTAGCAGTGCTGCTGGTTTAATTTCAATTCAAAGACTTCCCATACCAAATAAAAATAAGGAACATCTTCCTCTTGTTGAATATTGGCACAGTGATAGCGAAAGGTAGTACTTATGCAACTCGTATTACTTGTTCTGACTTTTTCTGAGTGTTATAGCACCTCATTTTTCTCTAGTGAAAGTGAAATGACTCTTTTTCCAACAAATAAATCAAAGGATTCCTCCAAGCATAAGCAAGATCTTACTGATACATTTAGCATCGAAGAGATGAGTGAGGGAAGCGAAGATTCTTTAAACTTAGGACCTGCACAATCATCTCCGGAACTCAAATTTATGGAATCTTACAGATGTACTGGTCATTGCTTTCATTGTCAGTGCCACATATCGTAACTCATTATTATGTGTATATATACATATTTTCCGCGTGTTATAGATTAATTACTTTTAACGTATTATTAAATATTAACTGTCAAAGTTTTATGTAATTATGAAATCAATGATTTTATATATATTGAAACGCGAAAGCCAAATATACTGATAATTTACAGCACGCAAGTTGGAATTTATTAAGTACAGGCACCTCCCGCATAACGCGGTGTTTCGGTTTCGAAAAAATGCCATGTTATACGAAACAAATTTTAAAATATGTTCAATACTTCGCGAATTAATAATATAATAATTGTGAAGTAGATGCGTCAAAAGTAATTTTTGCAATCTATCTGTAAGAAAGACGTGCCGTAAATATTAATATGTTATCGATCTCTTCAATACTGACTCGTATGGTATAAAGTATAAAGAAACATTCTAAGTTCAGGCTAACAATGAGAGTGAATGTTGTCTACCTATTCTAGCATCCTAGCACAGCGCTAGTACTTCCCATAAGTTCATTGCTCGCAAAACCTGACAGCTGTAAATGTGTTTGTGCATAGTTAATTGTTTCTTTTACCAAGTTCCTACTCGCCTCCTACTTCTTCACGACGAGGATTTCATTCTATCATTTTTTAAATTAGTGTTGACTGAAAATGTGATGGAGGGTGTACTGAATTAATGTTAGTAAAAATAAACTAAACTGTTATAAGTAATTAATTCAATAGTAATTAATCTAATTCAATAACGAAACAAAGAACCAGTCTCCGACAATCCTAGTGTTATGGGACCACAGGATCACGAAATCAGCCTCCAGTCATTCCAGGCTTATGGGATCAATCGTGAGTTAGATTTTATATCGGTGTTTATTATTATATATATACAATTTAATACTCTATTGTGTGATAATAGTGTCATTTTTCAACTGAATTAGCAATATTCAATGCACCGTTATACATATGTATATATTTTTTGGTCAGGTACACATGCCTGTTTTTATGAGATACATAAATCGGGGTACTTATGACGGTTCTTTTGGAAGGAGAACCAATGTATATGATCTTCGTCTTGTACAATTAAAAGAAAAAAATTAGCAGCCGCACAGATAATTAATGGCTCATACCAGTCAAATTTATTTTTCTCTTTGATATTCTGATCAGCTCAATTTTTAATGAAGCTCACCACCGGGCTTCGTACAAAGAAGAATTAACAACCTGCTAAAGGGAAGAGTGCGTACCCCTTCAAACGTATACAGGGTGAAACATGAATTATCTTTTCATATCATATTTCAAATAACAGCGAAACTTTCATGTTCATACACTAAATTTTTGTTCCGAAAGGTTTCATAAATATATAACATCGATTCTCAAACACTTCGAAACATTTACATTGAGAACATTTATCTCATGAATACGTTGGCTTTTTTAACAGAGCTAATCAGTGATTTTACTTAAAAGGCACTCTGTATACGTTGTGCAGTCTCGGTGCCCCTAGTATTCGTTGCTGCGAACTGACGCATGGCCTGTGATGCATTGCGTATGAATATTTAAATGCACCCAGCCTCTCGTATTGCCCTCTTATGTATAATATTATATGAGAGAGGCGTATTCACGGAATACGTCGTCAACACTGTTGGTACGGTCGTAAATAACTGGAGAATTATAGCGTATTTTGTAACCAATTTGAAGCAATAAATTTCATCCCCATGGCGAACGTGGCAACCACTAATGTGAGCTCCGTTGATGTCCTCTCATTTATTCGCACGTGAAAGACGAAAATGAAGAAGGGGGCTTGCCTTACTTTCTAAACGATATTCAAATTAGCAATAAACAGTTGCAATGAAGAATACAGAATATCTCATAAATGAGTGAGCATTCATTTCAACTCATTCCCGTGCGATATTTATTAATTATAGAAAGCTGCGATTGTATTGGATTTATCAGGACAATTTTAATTTATTCCATTTAGTCGGTGTGGTGTTTCACGTTTCGCGTGAACGAGAAAATGAGCTAGAACCATGGATCATTCGTGTCTCCTTTCATTGTTAGTCAGCGAAGCCTTTACGGACTTTAGATATGTGGGCTAAGTTAATTAGGAAGTACTTGGCAAATTTCTCAGCTTAGCCTTTCATTTTACCTTTACTCGAACAAGGTCTTACTTTACTCAAGTATTGCTGTAGTACATAGGCTTCTGTGACTTCTGGCGTTTCATGCAACGGCTTTACAATGATCCGCATTTTTACTTCTATTTTATAAGAATTTATATAATCATCACGTATCTTCTGCGTTTCATTCCAATGAGAGTACAAACGGATCAATCTAAGGGGTTATAATAATCAGTAGAGGTGCTGATTTCTTGGGCCACCGTAGCTAAACTTCACCTTCGTATCTAAATCCAAACCAGTAGAACCGGATTTCGTGAGAATATGTCCTCGGAGGGTTCAAAAAAGAAGCGACTAAAATGAAGATGCATAGGATAATTTTGTTGCCACGTAACTCCATGTTTAGACGATTTACCAAAATTGCGTATCAGCCGTGACTTTCCTCATCAACACCATCTGAAACTCATTCTGCGTCTTTACTGGCTTTCTAGTATAATAATATTAATCAGCGATAGCTACTGGCATGCATTTCATAAATGTAAAGCTTCTCTCAACGCATGAAAAAGTTTTGCGTTTCACAATTGCAATCAGATACAATCATGGTAGAAGCTATTTCAAAGCACTACCAACAATCAGAAGGGTGTAGGTCTGCTGCCTGCGAAGTGTGAACAATAAAGCATTGTAGATCCTTCACCCGTGAGAAAGGTGGATGAACAAGAGTTCATTAAGAGAAAGATACGTTCTACGATCTTTTAAATCTTACGACTTCAACTTTGGAGTGCCAGACTAACTGTAAAATCAACATGATCGATGTTTCATTTTGCTATCCAAATTTACTTTCGCTTAATTGTTGGAATCGCAATTCCTTTTATCCCGATTCTACTTGTGGTGCCCGTATCATATCATCCAGAAACTCTTCGACACTGTGGGCGATGCCAGAGCAATAAGCCGAAGCTGAGATCGTATATCGTCCTATGATCGGAATTACATCAAATCCTCCTCGAGGTGAAAAGCAACGGGTGGTTCGGTTTTTGTGGCAGACAGATAAAATGAGATAAGATGGAAAAGAGGAGCGTAACAGGAACAATGCCGGTATCCTGCCCTGACCATTACTCGCGAGCTTCGTGTTGAAAATTTTTAAGGTCGTCGCGGTTCGCGATTCCCTGGAATACCGGCGAGGAGTTGCATAGACAACGGCGTCAGAACGCTATTCTGTAAAAGGATCGGTAGCATAAGACACGTGGTCGATCGTTCAGGACTACGCCAATGCATTTGTCCCGTAACGGGGCTCGAACTACGGTCCGCTGCTCGCGTACTCGAAACCTATCTCGCTTCCTGTACCAGCGACTTTTTCCTTCAACTGCCGGGTTTAATTAAATACCGGTAGACCGAGGCACCCGTGTCGTCTTCTCGAGGAGGCCGCGCTTACCTCACCGCGGCGTGGTTTTTACCTTGCTAAGAACAGGGATACAGAGAGAGGACGATTGAGGCAACGTCGCGGATAGGGAAATGTAGGTAACGAAAGAATCGCGGATGCTTTCGTGCAGGAAACTGCTTAGAGACTGACGGTGAACAGCCTGTCGGTGTTGAGTAACGTTTGCATGCTACGCTTTAAGTTTGGTAATCATGGGGAGGAATATTTGTATTATAGAAGAGATATCTATGGAAAACGAAAGGATACTACGAGGGTACGAAGGATTATACTTCGGTTTTCCCTAAATCAATAACATTTTGATTATGATGGTTCGGGGAAGCATCGATAAAGTACAGCCAGTGCATTTTTATCAGAGAACCCGCGGCGCATCGAAATTGTTTTATGAAATTCATGAGCCTTCGGAGTAACGATTCAAGAGTCTTCTTGCTTCGGAAATAGATTCTCCTGTAACAGAGAAATGTAACAAAGAGCGGTGCATAACTATGCAACCGGGTCATGTTTACGCACAGAGGCTCGTAGTATAAAAGGATCTGTCTCCATGAATGAAGTTAAAAGGCCACGTGCCACGCAGGCAAGGACGTAAGGGGTGAGCGCGTGAAAAGCGCGCCGGTGGTTTACGTGCGGCTCCGAAGGTTCGGCGATAGTTGGACAGGTGGCATAGAAGTCGCGAGCGGCTGCTGAAACACCTGCCCGCGGTCTTAGCAGTGCGGCATGGACTCGTGCGGCAAGCGCACACTTCTTTTAAAACTGGTAGCACACACAACCGCGGATAATTGTTTTTATTTACGCGTCCGTAAACCGCGTCAGTTACGTGCACGCGAGTGACAGCCGACGAGTGTAATGTCAACCGCTTGACAGCTTTTCGAGCGATAGGGACCACGAGGGCCGAAGACATTTCGCGAAGTTTCATCGGCCGCGGGCTTCTCACGCGAAATTTGAATTTCGCACGAGTCTGCCCCGTGCGCGGTAATTATGACAGATCGCTTGGGCTGCGCGCTCATCAATCGCGCGCCATTAAAGGGCCTGCTTAGCGTCACGTTGATTTAAAAACGCGGGAGAAATGCGCGCTTCGTAAGGAATTAACCTGTTTCCAGTCATCTAATCGTGTCTCGTGTCTCCGTTACCGTGTTTATCCGATATTTAATGATATGCGAGGACTGGGGACCGGCGAGCGATCCCGACATTCGAACCTCCCGTTTCGTGCGCTCGATAGATTCGGGCTGTCGTAGTCGGCGCGTCGTTTTTCGCGAATTACGAAAATGTAATGAAACGGCGTGTTACGTGTCGCGCGACGGATTTTTCGGTCGGCCGTAAGTGCGTGTCTGTTTGGTCAAAATGACGGTGAGTCGATCGCCGGTGACGATGGTGTTGATACTGGTGACCACCGTGATCGTGTTTATCCACACAAAGGATGTGGTGACACTGGAGTACGACGACCCGCTTCCGGCGAACGAGAGCAATGCCCGGTACCGCGTCGATACAGGTCAGGGAATAATTTTCGCTTGTCCTTTTTTTGTTCATACGTTCCGCTCAAAGGTGTATATTTATCCTTTATGCTCGATGTACTTACAATTCTTTTTCATTATTTGCGAGTTGCAATTTATTTGAATAAAATGGATCGTACGCGCATAATAGTATGGCTGCGTTACAAGGTAATTTTAATAAAAACATTATTTTTAATTCCAATAGCCATATTATGTACAAGTTGTTCCTCGCGAAGGGACCAGAATTTCACGACGCGACGTCCTGCCGACGTTGATTTTATACATGTCACGATTTGCATTGAATGTCACCGCTCATTTAAATTATCGAGGCTGTCGCTTATGTTCGTTGCACAATGTGTGTCACGATTCCTCTTTGAGACGTACGGCCTTACTGTAAGAACGATATTAGCAATGTCGATAACATGTACAATCTCGTATATTATATATTTTTTCAATTTCGTATTAGCCATAAAAGAAATTTCGGTTTTATATTGACGATTTTGCATAGCGAATCGTCCTCTTCGCAATTGTTCGTCGCGAAACAGGAAGATAAATATTTGTAAACGGCTGCTGCCCGCGGCATGGCAATTGCATTCTCTCGAAATCAACAGTATGACGGTGAATGCTTGAACTTTGTTACTCGTCTTGGATTTGCCGAGGAAGAATGACCTTTGCTTCAACGCTTCTGTGAAAGTATTATACGCTCGCTGAGTGAGGCCTTGCGCCTTTCCGAAGTAATCATCGAACAGACGCCTGCTTTTCTCGGGGAAACTCAATTTTCCTTCGATTTCCGTCCTACTGAAATTCGGGTGAATCAATGCATACGTGATATAATCTTCACGGACTGAACATTTTCAATATTTTACCGAGATTCAATAATGCGTACGGAAAAAAGTATGAGTATGCAACTCGCAATATCAAGAAAGGGAACATTTCACGGTTTGATGTTTCAGAGTGAGTTTCGATTTATACGAATTACTCGGTCATAACTCAATGTAGAATAAGAACGAGTTTTCCAAATGACTTGCCTCTCCAATCGGACTGACGAGCAACAGACTATTATTCAACTGCATTGTCCCTGCTGCACCGATAATTCACATCGAAGTAGCTGGTACCAATCCTGTAGCAAAATGTTTGATTACGCAATTCATAGCGAAATCGCTTGATCGCTTCACTAATCAAATTTAATTGCGCGCATCCATTACCTCATGCGAATGACCCTAATTTGTTCAGTTTGCGACACGATTTGATGACACACTTCATCGAACTTATTGCACCTAAAGAAATGCCTTGCTGAGATTGTCCTTTCATTAGTCTCGAAGTTTGTTCTTCATTCCATATTTCTTTATTGGGATCAGAGAGTATAGTAGAATGTATTGCAAGGTAGATGCAAGTGATCAACAATCCCAAGTCAGTTATTTACATACCACAGTTTTAATATGAATTTTTTTTATAACCACGATCTCGCGTTCCGCCGTGCTATTTAGTTGTATAACCGATTCCTGACCCTTCCACCGAAGGGTCAACGC
This sequence comes from Holcopasites calliopsidis, assembly GCA_023838395.1. Classification (NCBI taxonomy): domain Eukaryota; kingdom Metazoa; phylum Arthropoda; class Insecta; order Hymenoptera; family Apidae; genus Holcopasites; species Holcopasites calliopsidis. Next base: position 3,948,307 of record JALHAQ010000003.1, read on the forward strand.
TGACTAATGCGTTCACCTCGTCTAGAAAAATTTCCCACGCCGCGAAGGAATGCGTTAATCGCTATAGTTCATCGTTGGACGGCGCCCATCGACTAAATAACGTTCACTTAATTAGCATTCACTTAGAAAGGCGGAAATGCGTTTCTACGCGTGTCGAACGGAGGTGTCGTTTGCCAACTCGATGAGCACTCGAAGGCGCGTCTAACTGCGCCTGCAAATTGCCTGCGTGATCGCGTTTTCTATCGGCATGCAAACGTCAAATAGATTTCGATATCGTGCCACGATTCTTGCCCCGTGGAACGTGTCCGCACGCATTTATTTTCTGATCACCTCGCGCGAAGCAATTAAGTCGAAATTCTCCGCTTAAGGCACTCCGTGTGTATGCACGGCGTTGCCGGTGTGAAACAATACAGGATATGGTGTAACCTGGATGTGTCGAAACCGTGGTGCTACAACGAAATTCATTCAAAGACATTCTATTCGAGTGATCGCGAACAATCGGATTTTTGTTTCATTTAATAAGGCGAAGCTTTTTGCGCACCCATGTTGTGTCGTTGCAATTTCTGCATATATGATATACATATATTACCATACAGGAAGACGCGTTATATTTCTTATAACAATTGCAATATGAAATATTTGTATTACAGCAATTATTTTATATAAATCAAATCCCGACAGTTCTTTTTCCATTGCGAAAAGTGTCGTTGAATCTAAGTAAGTAAATAAGTAATTTATCTTCCAGACAGTTCGCGTTGTTTATCGTGCTTGGCTTTATCTAATTAAATGACCGTTAATGAAACGTAGTATGTATCGGGCTTAGCAGAGAAAACGAATTGCGAGTTATTTGAGTACGTGCGACAGTGCCTGGCACGTCTGATGCATATGCATTGCACTAATGTAAACGTGCTACCAAGTTAGAATTCTTTTTCAACCTTGGCGCGAGTGGTTCATGATGTGTACGTGTCGAGCCTGTTGTTAACAGCATGGAATTATACGAATCCTGCCAAGGGTTAACTGTACGAGGCTGATCCGCGCCGGGCATTTGTCCAACGGTGTACAGCATTTACGATTTGTTCGTGTTATTTAAGCTGGAGAACGTGACCGTTATTAATTCACTCTGTACTTTAGGCAGATGGTAATTCAAGATTGCTTTTTTCTTCATTCTTATGGGTTGCCTACTGCGTCATAATTAATGTGCTGACTGCACACGCGGATTCGCCGTTACTGGTTCTCCGTTCGAACTTGCGGTCTTTAACAGTATAAAAATGCCGGAACGAATCGATTATAGTGAACGCATTTTACTTTACTAATTCGGACATGTGAAGCACTAGAATTGTTGTTAACATTTCGATACATAGTTTACCCTTGTTCCCTGTGAAACGTATTACTTAAAAAGCTGGAACGTTTCAAAGCAAGACGGATCCCTAAGCGCCACATAATTTTCAGTATTAATAATTTCATTAGTTCCCCGAGCACAATGCACGGTGTCTCTGGTGTGTAAATTTACTCTGTCCTTAAAATGTTGCATTAAACAGTTCGAAATCTTATCTGGAAGATGTAGAAGTTTAGAGAGACACAGGAAGTAAAATAAGACATGCACGCAGGAAGCGCCATGCAGCAGGGTCTATAGGAACGTTTCGTGCGTTTTGATAAGGAAATCTACGTACAAGATCGTGAGCGGACTTCTTATCTATTTTCTCTGCATATACGTAGCCAGTTACACGCGAGGAGACAAATAGAATAAAAGAGTAAGCTCCGTGCTGAGGTCTAAGAAGCCTCGAAGATTAATGTACACGCAATGTTAGATAATGGGGTAGATTTAATTAAGATTAACCCTGCCGCGTTCGATGATTTCACTAATTCACAATTACAGTGGGATTTGTTATCAAAAAATGAATGCAATTTATCGTTATAGCGCCCGCTCGAAACCAGATAATATCGCCATCAATGAAGGACGCATAACTAATATTATCTTGCTAATGTAAAACGTTGGAATTATAATTTGGTCGCCTCAGGATATAGCATTTTCAAATGGATTGAAGTAAAATTGTAAAATCCTTCGCTTAAGAAATGCGAAATAGACGATCCGGGCTAAACGTCTCTGCAAATTTGCTAGTAATATAAGAAGGATATTTACTTAGCATCAGCTATGGTTTTTAAACGGATGCATGCAACATCGTGCCGTAACGCAATCTCGTCAGAAAAATTCAATAATTATTCGCTGGTTACACACGCGCAATCTTAAGGATAATAGTTGTCACGGTCACAGCGTGCTCCTTAAACTGTTGCGCATTGCCTTCTACTTGTTACGTGTTTGGTCGTGTAATGCATGGATTTCAAGGTTTCGCCTATATGGCTATGAACAGCTTTGCCATTCGTTTGCGTCGCTGCCTGCATCGACAAGCTTCAAGCGAGATTTAAACGAAGCAGGCAATAAATCATACATACTTGCCATTGAATGTTGGTCAGCAAACCAGTCCTGCCACATTATTCAATTTTTCCCTCCACGATTTTATTGCTCCAATTATTTAGCCATATATGTGAAATTGAAATCGCGTCAATTATACATACGTGCAAACCGACTCCATGGCTCGTGGTTGACTCCTGTGACTCTCATCGTTGTATCAGTTTCAGTACCAATGCATTGCGCAAAAAAAATCGGCAAGGCTGATCGTGATGATAATTTGGATTACAAAAATGGTCTACGCTTTTCAGTGATTAAAATCACGAATGCATTATGGATTTAATGTCATTTCGATAATAACTTAGGGCAATAATATCAATTAATCATATAAGCTCATAAATGAGTCAATTCCCTTTCAGAACGTTTTATTTTGCTTCTTCTTTTGTTATCTACTTCCGTATCACATTACAGAAAATGATTAAATATGTATTTCATGCATCTTTTAATATTTCCTCTTTTGACATTTGATTGACGACCCGATTGCGAAGTCGATTTCTCTAATAGAGAGCTGCATTCTAGAACAAAGATACGCATGAACCAACGCAAATCGCACCTGTCGAAATTTCACGCACAGTGGCATTATCCGAACATTACCGAACGCGCGGAAACAACTTTTCTCCTATCTCCCAGCGAGGAAAGAGGAAGAAAAATATCATTCAGGTGGTATAATTGGTAAATAAACGGAGTCGGTGGGTTAAGAAAAAAGGCGCGGAGTCCGCGCGCGCCCCTCGGACGTTCGCCGAGCGATAAATCGCTGCCGCGGGACAGTAATTATCGTTTACAGCGATATTTTTCGCTTCATTGTATGCAGGTTTCGTGTGTATACGTGGAATGCGGTTTTTCTCGCGTGGTTTTGACGTCTCGATACCACTTGCTGCGTTCGCCGGGCTGCTCGAGATTTTGCCAGCGCTGACAGTACAATGGTGCTCGCGCGAACATTCCCAGCATTCCGCCGTCATAGCTTCACGTGCTGGAGACGCATGCATCGTTAAAGAGGACGGGAGCAGAGTACGCGTGGATTCGTTAAATCGATGGGGGAAGGGTTACCATTTTTCCCCCCTTTGCCATTTCTGAAGTACCGCCGCGATCGGTGGAAAATAAATTTTAATGCCAGTAACTCTCCGAGCAGTTCTGCTTGAAAAAGCATCCCCGACGAGCAAAATGACGATTATCAGCTGGAGAATGGTGTATACGGTGCGGGCGTGTGGGTACAGGTGAACTCGAACGCGGGTACACCATGCTCGATACTCGAGGAGAAAAGGGTGTGGAGTCTGTACTTCCATGGCGTATTATATGCCAGCGGTTGGTTGAGATGATATCTCATGCGATACAAAATAAATGCAAAAGATTTAGTATAAAATTGGCATAAATAAACTATAAAATACTATTTAGTCACATAAATCGATTTGATTTTTTCTTATTCATTTTATTGAATTGAAAATAATGAAGTGAAAAATGTATAAAAATACTACGAATAATTCTCTAGATTACATGAGAACGCAAATGCTTCGATACAGTGTATCATATCATTTGCCAGCTCACGTTTCTCGGTGCATTCACTAGGTATCGGATTTGCGATTACGGTCGGTGTAGTAGATGGTCAACGGGGGGTATTAAAAGAGACGAGATTTGTAGAAATTGCAGTAGAGGCGATTAAAAAGGTAGCGGGGCAAAATGACGATTATCGACCGGCGCGGCAAGTCGCAGGTATGCACAGGTGAATGTAAATGCAGACTAGTCTCGTATAGTTAGATACAACTCACGAAGAAACGAGCCTGTAGACGTTCTGCAATGATACTTTACAGCTGGTTCGCAAAGTTACGCTGCAGGGAAATAAAAGTATAGAGATACGTAGCCGGAAATGTACATAGACTATTAAAGGTCCATTTATAGATAACCGGGCCGTGTGCGGGTTTGGGCGCGCTCTGGCCACGGCTTCTAGCCTACGATATTTGTCCGTGCGCCAATTAGTGCTGGCAATTATAATTAAAATAGAGAAAAACTTGGTTGTTGAGTATTACAATTACCCGAACTTTGAACCGCTGTAACTCCAAAGATATGAATTATTTTTTAACCGGCCTAAGCTCATTCGAAGCGCGTTTTCTTCCTCTTTAAAACGGTTTTTTCGTTTAACTCGATACTACTTCCGATTCCTGAGATATCGCCGTGTAAAGAAAAGGGTAACTTCTAATGTTTTTGTATCGTTGTCCTTCTCGCTCGCGTCGTGTGATTGACCTACTGACCGAGCATCCCCTATAGACGGGGATTTTTCGTAGTCCTATACCCATTGTCTACACCTGCGTCCTATTCGCAAGGTTCGACACTCGCAAATGAAAGTGCATTACGATTAGCGTATCCTCAGATTATTCAGACGCAAAATTTCTTCATCGTCGAGTCACGGCGTCGTAATTAAGACTGAAAATAATAAACTCGAACGATAATAACCGGTCACGACGCTAAAACCCGGGGCAACGTCAAGGTCTTTCTATTTATTAAGCCGATGCGGAGAGCATGGAGCGTACTAAAAATCCTACAATTACCCGCGATCCGTGTTCACCGACACGGGTCGGACGTGGAAGCTACGGGCAAATAATTTGGCACGCTCGCTTGACAGAAACGATCGCGCGGTGCGTTGATTGTGAAGAAAGCAAGAGATTACTGGTATCACGAACATGCGCGGCTAAACATCGGCCTCGTGCCGGTCATTTAGCTAGGGGGAGCACGTTCTAAGATTCTACCCTGTACACCGCTGCGTTATCGCACTGATTTTTAGTTCGGAGAATCGAAGGGGCTATTAGGATTTTTATCATTACGGTTAATAAACGATGAGCCTTCTTCGTTTTATATCTTGCGGGCCCCTGTGAAGCTATTTGTGCTTTGCTCGAATCTCGACGCAGATAAGCATGAATCTGTACAGGGAAATAGGCTCTGATCCTTGATATAAACGTTGTTATTAATTATCAAGGAATAAATGATTGGTAAATTCATACTTGTAATCATTTCTGGTACTACAGGTTTTTTCGAGAATTTTGAGTATGCTCGAAGCCAGTTAAAATTTTTGCCAACGTAAAACAGGCCCCACGAGACTGTGTCATGCCACGTTGTAAAGATTGAGCCCTCCTTAGGGGGGATCCGTGTTGGTGGTACGCCGAACGGGGGATCGGGGTTTGAAAGGGAACGGACACCGTGTGTCTACCACGCAACGCACCTTACATTCGCCGTGTGTAACACAGCATGTGCAGTTGAGTACACGACGCGTATAAGCTGCACAGGTGAAGCGGAATCTTGGTGGTAAACGGATGCCACTCTGCTTCTCTCTTTTTCCTCCTGTCTCATTCGCCGTTTTATATGATACACGTTGCCGTCTTCGTGGTCCCCTTGCCGAGTACACGTAGCTTTATACCGGTCACTCGCATCCTCTGTCATTATCCATCATTACGTAGCTGGACAACGGTGAGGAATAGCGTTCGTCGGGATATGCCGTGTCGTGTACAATCTCTTCCTTTTTCTTTTCGTCGGTTACACCGTGTCGATCATCCTACGGTCCTCATGAATTCACACGACGATACTCGAAAGGTGATTCAACCTGTGGATGTTAGGGGAGAACCTCGGGCATTAGTTGCAGAGCGGGCTCAAGCGCAGTCAAGCTTGTGCCTTGGAAGAAATTATTCGTTTCTTTTCGTAAATACATTGTTTAGAGCGTGGGTCGATAGCGCTTATGCATTCACAGGTTACGCTTATTCTCATTAAATGCAGGCACATTGTACAGTAATAGAGTAACTTGAGAAGTTACGATGTTAATTAACATAAATCACAAATAACTGCGACATTCTTCAGATCGTCAACCTTTTTCTGCAGCGTTAGACACTCTGCAATACTGCCCCGCATCGAAATGCATTGTACGTCATCACATTTTATCCTGCGCTCTTCGTTAATCGTGACAACGCTTCAAATTCACGCGATAACCCCCAGTTCGTAAATATCCAAGGCGCATGCACGCGTACGATCGCTCTTTCTCGCGATACAAAGCATTAAAGTCTCTTACATCGTATGCCCCCCTTGGTTGGCTCATCTCTTGTTGTGTCCCGCTGTTGATGGCGGTTGCTGGTATACGGGGGGTACCGATGATTACACCGGCCAGCTCGGTTAGCCTTCCTTCGTGCATGCTTTATTTTTCGGCAAAGCGATCGGTCAAGTGAAAATTCCTTTTCTGCATTTCTTACGAAGACGCACAGAGAAATGCATGGACTCAGCGCACTCTTTATTTGCATACTCCACCTTATATTCGCAGCAATGATAAATAGGAAAATGCACAATACGTAGTTCTCAAAGGTTGAAATTTCGTATATTTGCAGGGTAGTTATGTTTATGTGGAGCGCTCCTCTTTTCGTAATATATTACGAGGAGTATTTTGTGTTTCTCAAGATTTACGGAGATCGTATGATTAAATCCAGATTTGTGTAACTCGTATATCATCGAGCGAAATAGGAAACTGTTCCGGGCGCAAGGTGTAACCAAAATTGTTCAGCTAGTGGTTAATTGTAATATATTGCAGCACAAATATGTATATCTATAATAAAACGCCTGCAGCGATGGCTTTCGGGCGTTCGAAGATTTATTTAAACGTTTGCTGGTCCCCTCCGTTCTTCTCGGAAAATATATTGAACGAGATGCAAAGTGCAACATGAATCTAGGAGTTTCACTTCCCGAGCGTATTTCATCTGCGGCAGCTTCTCCGTTTGGGATGTCCGCCAAGCGAACATTGCATACGTTGCAATGATACTTCTAGTGCGCGCAATGTGCGCGAACAGGTGCTTTCAGACTCGTGATGTAATAAACAGCAACTAAATACGCGAACGCTGCATTATTCGAAAAGGTGTTACGTTAATGCGTCGCCCAGTGGAGAAATTGAGAAACGTCATTGTAACAAAAGGAGTCTAAGATGCTCCTGTAAGATAACAACCCTTTGTCTTCGTGCACAATACGATTATTTAAAAAACTATTCCCCCCTTCCTTGATATTCAACTTTTGTTTTTACCTGAGTTCACAGGCGTAGAAAATGGGGAGTCATAAAAAGTTGAAAGTACAACTCTGTACGCATGACGCAGGAATGGTAAATGTGCGTGTCCTAATGCAACTACTTTTCCTGGAAAAGTAATCACCGATGAATTCCAACTCTTCGTAAAATTCTAACAAAGTATGCCGTCCAATTTTCCGAGGTCAGCTGCATTGTATAGCCCTTTCCTTTGAGTTAATCCTGTTCCGCCTTGCACCGCGCGTTCCGTTCCGTTTTAATCAGAATATCAGCAATTTCCTGGAGCGGATAGTCGCGCGACAGCCGCGGTGCGCATAGCTATAATCGAGGCGATTCTAAACAGGTTTCCAAGGGTCGCTGGATGAAAAATCACCGCGACACCGGCGTGTTTCTCAGAACCTACGAGCGATCGAACTCGAACTTGAAATCAAGCCCGGCGCGGCGCGCTCGCGCGTAATCCACCGCTCGCTATTTTTCCACCTTGTTTTTCTGCTGTTCCACGGCAACGGACAGAGTCGCAGGTAACAGGGTCGCTCGTTTCCTCAGCTACGTGGAATTTGCTTTTCTCCGCTCGACTGGCGTCGCGTGTGTGCACGAGGCACCGTGAAAGGACATTGAGCTGATGTCGCCGGACGCGACTATATTATTGCAGCGTCGGGGACCATCCATCAACCGGATCGGGGCAGACGAGCAAAAAGCTCGAACTCGTCTAAGCTGATTTGCTCCGAGCAGCTCTCAGGGTGTACGACGAACGCTCATTTCAGATAACCCGCGACTACGGGCGTCTTCACGGCCATTTTTATCGCATCAACTTTATACGGGCACCGCATCGCGCCGCGTGGCCGATGCTTCTTCAAAAATGCAGATAGGATCGCGTATGTGAGCGTGAGCTTGCGCGTTCCCCTGTGGACGATACCAGTCGTGGACCTGTTCATCCTCCGGCTTTATAGACGATAATGTCTTCCCGGAATGTAGGCTCCGTTTGCGTGGCGCGACGCGGTATTTGGATTGATGCCGGTGTTTCATGCGAAAGTAAAGGGTTGCGTATATGATTGCAGGGCGCGGAATGCTCTAAACGTAAATGCTGGCATTTTCGAATGATCATTAACGGCACGATTTTCGTAGTAATGAATTTCGCAGGAGTCTGTCTGCGAACTAAGAACCGCGCGCGGAGAGTGTGTTTTTGAACAGTACTTAGGCACGACCTTTTGTGGGAAATATTTTATGCTAGAGGAGAGTGCTTATCTGCAGTTTTACTTCGCCCTCGCGGCGACCGTAAGTGGAGTTTGCAGTTCGCGACGGCTTAACGACCGCGAGATAGGAGAGCAATTATAGTAGACCGTTTCGAATTCTGAAAAAGCTGGGGGTTGTAGCGTCCGTCAGCACACCGTGCGTTTATGGGCACATCGGTCCACATTAACGCGTTTGCTCAATGCTCGTAAAGCGCTAATAACTGCTACGCGACTCTGCTACCGTCCAAAACAGATTCTCCCTGTCGATTACACAAATAGCATTTCGATAGATTTCCTATTCGAACGTTTTTTCACCCCCGAAAAAGGGTTAATTTCGTCACATGCGTTGCGTGAACGCTAGCTGAACTGCGAGTTGCATGTACTATTTACGAGGCTCGTGGAAGCGAGCTAAAGTGCCTCTCAATGGCTATTTACGCAAGGCGCAAATGCTGTCGTGGCGGTTTACTATCATTTCACGAAGCAAAAAGGCGTTGTCTGGTCTCTCGCGTACGCCGACCCCATTCATTATCCGTTTCGCATGTTTCGTATGAAAACATTTTTTCTGCAATTTTTTTTGCGTCGCTCGTTTTGACGGTCCGATGGTTACGCTTTCGAGAAACCGCCGCTTGAAAACGCTTTCCTCGGTCGCGTTTATTACTCGAGCATGCATCGACATAATCGACCGTCGGCCTCACTGCCGCAGCTAATTGTATGTGTAACTTTGTCATCGTGTACCAACCGTATATCGTCGTTAGATATTTCGTTTCGACATCCGCGGATGCTTCTTTCTCACGCTTTAGGAAAAAGGGGTTACGGAACCGTCAATGTTTAGAGTGGCTTATTCTTTATTGTGGTGGAAACAGTTGGCGAATTTGCGTTATGTCAGTCTGTGAATTGATCTTCCTATTATCAATGAGCAGTTATATATTAAAATAATATTGTAACTGTACTTGATGGTTTAAGATACTGCTAGATATTGTAAATTTTAGTTTCATCACCTTGTACTCACTTTATTATGACCCCAACGAAGTCAAGTCAAACATTAGTCCAAGGCGAGCGCGTCGCTTGCGTTGTAAATTAATTAGTTGAATACCTTGTCACACTTCAATTATCGTGACATAACTTTGTGCGTTCTAGGAGTCCTCCACGATCTACCTCTGAATACCACTGACACGGTTCTATTAGATAGTTTGCCTCGTTCTGGTAACTTATTGTAAAAGGACCTTGCGGAAATAATGAATTTCTATGCCTGAACGATTAAATGGTATAACAAGTGGAACGATAAGATTGAATAACGCGAAAGGTTGAACGAAGAAAGCAAGTTAAACAGCCTTATTCTTTGAGTAATTTGCATGTTGTCGACGATGAATGCGAAGAGAGATAAATTATGTTAAATAATCGGCCACAGGGCTGCTATACACTCCTGTATTGTATACTAGAGGCTTGCTAAATGACCATGATGCAGCAATGTCCGATGTCTGAGTAGAACTGGAGCGAATTATAACAGTTTGCATTCTCTGTCATCTTCCAACCACTGCTCCACCAGATAATCCCATTGATCTTCCCATGACTTGTGCTGCGATCATACTGTACACAATGATGTATAACAATTTTCTTATATCGTCGCGGTAATGATAAAAAATAGATTTTCTTCTCTGATGTTAAGTACGAGATGAGTTCCGCCTTTACGAACCGCTTAATAATTTCTACTTTACGAGGCCGACGTATTACACCCTTCACGCTTTCAGCGTACTTCGGCCAGCTACTCGAGAAAACTAGCTTTTTACGTCGGTCACGGCTCTCTTCTGTGTACCATACGCGCGTCATCATAGAAGCTATAACAACGCTAAAAGTAATTGCGCGAACGTGCAAGTTGAACCCGCCGTTGCAGCTGAGCTATCGCGGATTCAGGAAACTATTACGCCCCCGGGGAGACTCTGTTAACCCTCCGACAGATATTGTCAGCGAGACGTTCTAAAACACTGTCTACGGCTATTTTATCTGTTGGTCTGCGATCGACACGAAATATCGCATTCTAAAAGCTGACACGTACATATGTACGGTATCTAATACTGTAATAGCACTTTACGTATGGTAATAATCATTTCAACGTTATTATTAACGATGCCGCCACTGAATTTAAATCACCATTCGTGTATCACGCATATTATCGTTTTCGTAATTGTCCGAGGTTTGATAATAAAGTGGTTTTGGCCGTGCTTGACTTACGAGCGCGGAACGCCCGCGATATTCGAGAATGCGCGAATGTAACTTCTTCCATCGGTGATTAGGTAAGCCCCGTGGCAAGACAAGTCGGTGTAATTTAATTTAACGAACCACGTAAATCCTCGCGATCGGTCGTCGGACGCCGTGGACACCGTGCACGTCGCATTTCACCAAGATCCAGATAAGAGGCGGAGGACGGAGCCTCGCGGGATGGCACGCTTAAAGCACGAGCTTATGTATCGCGAAGGTGCTGGTCGTCGGGACGCATCGATCGTCTTAATTAATTCGTGCCGGCAAAAGGAAGGTCCCCGTCGTTTTATCAATGAACGCTCGCCAGATCTCTGGCCAGCACGAAACCTTCCTCGGCCTCCATGCCGCGTGGAGGACTCGCGTATCCCCTTCGTTCTGGTAAATGAATTCTGTATACATACTCGACGAATACAGTAATTAGTAAATTAGCATGAAATTAATATGAAGGAAAATGAAATGAGAGAACATTTAGAAGAAAAATGCCGACGAAGGAAGAGGAGGAAAAGAAAAGGGCAAGGGTAAAGGACCAGCTGGAGGCGGCGAAGAAGGCAAGGGAGAAAAGGGAGAACTAGAAATTCCAAAGGGGTTCGAGAAGCCTGCGCGACTGTGCGTGGGCGGTTAGGTGCATAATTACGTAAGGTCTATTAAATGCAATCATTAATGGAAATCTAATGGCACAATGGTGGTACGTGCAGAGAGTGCCCACGTGGCCGCGTGATCATTTGTACCGTGTGTCCGAGAGTCGAGGCTGATCTTTGATTTATTTATTGGCAACGTTTCGCTCGTCCTGCGGGTCGGCAGCAGACGACAGTAATGTCTCGATAGCTGGTCAGTAATAGGTTTAACGTTCGCGATTCACCGCCGATTCCACGCTTTCGATGCTCATCACGTAACGCGACCTGCGTTCTCGATACTTCGCGCTACGCGCTATTTGCACGGATTCGCGGAGCTTTCTGGCTTGATATAAATTCCGTATTCGAGGCTGATCGAGACGACTAGCGGAGGTTCATTCAAAGAATAGGTTTTGTTGTAGGAAATTAGTTTCTCGATACGTGATTCGAATGCGTGGACTTCAGTTGGCTAGACATTAGGATAATCGTCATTCATTTGGAGGTGTCTATTTTTAAGGCATTCGTATTCCAGCAATTGCACATGGAACTCTGTATAATTCTCCTGAGCATTACGATTCTTATACAGTCCTGTAAAGCTTACGACAGTCTTCGAATACATTCGCAACCCCGTTTCAACTAGCATAGGAGTTCTGAGGAATCTGGAAATTGATCATATGAGATAATTCATAAAAAACAACTGATCTACCTGTATTTATTAAAGTGGAGTGCAGCCTCGCCTGCATCTCGTTATCGATCATGGCAATCGTCGTTTCCTTCTCTGTCAATTTGTTGACCCACAGGTGCGTATTTTTCTCTTTTCCCATCTATCGTTTCCTGTCGCCCATCAGTGTTCGTCGATCTCTTTGCTAGACGTTAATGGAAACTCCGTAAGCCACTGTTAGATTACGTAGATAGCAACATGGGACTTCCCTCGTTGTCCCTCTTGTTATGAAATTTCCTAGCACGAGAACTCTGAGTCGAGATGCTAGATATGCAGAGACTAATCCCGAAATGTATCTTTCACCAGCGACCGTTCTATTCCCTAGTGCTATTATTAATTCCCCTTCGATCATAATTTAGAACACTTTTAGCTTTATTTACCATCGATGTGTCCCATCGTTATATGTTACGTTCTGCTGGCAACTGCGTTGCCATTGCCTTTAATTTCAATTTAGTACTCCGTACAGAAGCCGTATATCTGCACGTTCAGCGTGTCGTAATTGAATATTCTATAATTGTCGTTTGAGATACGATATTCCGTTTGCGTCTCGAACGAGACCTGCAATAAGTCCTGCCACCATTCTCCCGCTGCATTTGCTGGCTTTCCTACTGAGTGGATGATTTTTTTTTTGTTTCCATTCAGACATTCAATTAACTGAAACGGTTTTCCGTCCTCGTGAGAGGATCCTCTTCAGTCCGCCGGTGAGGGTGAATTTCATAAAGTTGAACGTCGTCGTAAAGTTCAGTTGTTCCGATACACAGTGCACAATGTGCAATCTCAACGCGTACTTCTCGGCACGCTGGTGGGCGTTCGATCGTTATTCATCACCTCGCCGGGGGTCTCGTTGCTCAAAGAACCTCGGGCACTGCCTTTCCGAGTTTTATGTCGTGTCGTGTGCCGCCAATCAACAGCGTGATTTCATTCACGCTATCTATCATAAACGTACCTTCAATCGATGCTGATTTTGTCAATCCTATATGAAATTGATCTTCAAGGAAAATCTTGATATTTATTATATATCATTTTATATATTAGAAATTAACAATCAACTTTGAAATATTAAAATCCTACACGATCCTCAAGCCTATCCATGTCCAAGTGAAATTCATTCTCGCTACTATCTCGGGCAATGCATCCCTCATGCGTTCGGTTCGCGTACCTTATTCTTTTGTAAGGATAATCGCGAGAGGGAGATCTCCATCGAGAGGCAATGCAGCACTAATCGGAATTCCCTTCGCCCGGCCCGGTAAGCGTCAATCAAAAGTAATTGCGTTTGACGTTTTAAGAGGTGTCCGACTACCAAGACAAATAACGTTGGTATCGTCACTGTCAGGCCGTGGAAGGCGCCCCCCCGCGCGTTCCAGTAATCGATTTGAAAAATCCCGAGACGATATCGCCTCGGTGCAGAATCAATTCCGGGCCGGTTATAAATGTTTGCCGTACCCGGCTCGATTATTAGGGGTGTCCCCGCGAAGTGGTCATCTCTCAAAATGATTTATCGAACCGCTCGAGAGGTTCACAATTTAACGCGTGATCCGATCTCGAAGTGTCGTTGCCTACCGCCCTTTGTCCGACCGAAGGATGGAACACATACTAACGGACGGAAGGAAAGAAGAGGCGAGGATGAACCTTTTCGCAGGTATCCCGTTTGATTACATTCATTAAACGTACGAACGTGTACGTACGTACTCGCGGTATCAGTTCCTCCTTTACCGTGCGTTCTCGTTTGCTGCCGATATCGAGCTGCGGTGATCTGGGGCATGCGGTTGTTGGTCGCTTGGCCGAAAGGATCGAGATCGAGCGGCCGGTGAAGAGAGATACGTACATGTATAAGGGGAGTAAAGAAAGGAGAACGCTGTGCGCTCTCGCTCGCGGAGACGGTGAAACAAGAAGCAGAGGAACAGTTGGCTAGAAGGGAAAGGATCGGATCGCGGGCGGAGGACGGTAGAAAATGCTAGGAAAGGAGGATAACATCTCGTTAGACTAGTCTATAGCAAGCTCCGAGGGTCTGGCTGGTTCCACCGCTTCTTGCTCTATGCTCGAGATTGATCATCTACGCGTATACCGCATACTACGCATATATCCGTGCTTCTTCTATCGCTGCTTCAAGTTCGATGAATAGCCTTTGACGGTGCCGCACCATGGAAAATTGCTCGATGTTTGCTCTCGATTACCTTGCCTGCTTAACGGTCTTATTAATTTTTTTTTGCCTACGGTTTTTACCACTCCTTAACTCTACGACATATCTGTTACTTCTCGCATAGTTTGAGGATGTTACACAATAGAGGTGGACAGGATAATTAAAATCCTAATCGTATAGCGTTTGCTTCGCTGCCGTCTTGAAAACACGTAGGGGAAGATGCGTGCACCGGAACTGCGGTCTTGCTTGATTTATCGCTCCGCCCGAGAGAACACGAAATGGCAATGTTAAACTCAGAGGCGACGTGGGGAGTCCCAAATTGCTGTTTCTCCTTGTGGCTGCAATCCTTCACCACCCTTGTAACCCACGCAGTCCTTTGTCCCTTTGGTACGCGCAGAAAAATGCCTCGTTAGGTTCTGTCGCGCAAATGAACATCATTTGTGTATTAACATTCCGCCTCGGAGAACGACGGTGGCGGTTATTAGTTATCGACTACATCATGTTGCCTACCACAGTCTTCCACCTTCTATTCTATTCCGATTGTATAACATCTGCATTTGCAGTTTTGCATTACGATTGTTGTTGAAGAAGAAATCATCTTGTACACGATGATTCATGCGACCAAGTTTTGTTACCTCAAATTATTTCCTTTATCCCATACAAATTAATTATCCTCCCAAGGATTTCGCAGGAAGGCTGAAGACTAGCTTCGACCTCCGCATCGTGGTCAATGGACCAGAGTGGATTTCATCTCGGGGAAAAATGAGCAAGAAACTAGGTGAAAGGAATTTCTATTTTTGTCGTCTCGTTCCGATCGGCTCCACTATTTTACGGTCCGCTGAATTCCTTCGATCGGTCCCGTGACGACTCTATTATTAATGGCCAGGAAGCTACGCGATCGAAAAGAGGAGACAGCGCAGCGCAACCGGAGGATCACGCGTGATTTGCATCGAATGACGTGTGTGACCGTGCGCTGTCTTTGCGGGTACCTCGCTCTTCATAATCGCGACCATTGGAATTCACTTTACGACCGTGGCGTCAGCGCCGTTTACTTCAGTCTCTTTATTCACACGTGAGACAACTTCCGCGTCGGTTTAAAAAGAATGTCGCTCGTGCGTGATACAACGTTTCTGTTACATGAATGAAATGTTGATCAGTTTTTTTCTCCCGCATTACGGACCCCGTACTTTGCTTGAATTCTTTTCCTTTCCATAGCGCGAATGTGTTGTCTTTCCTTGCAACACACTCGCACGCGTTGATAAAAAAGAAATCGAATTAAATTAGAATGATTTCTAGCACGAATTGCCACTTAACGGTGCGAGAATAATCGAAGCATGCCGCCTTTGAAATAGCATAGTAGCCGGCAGATAATGGTATTTAATGTCACTAGCATTTGATGCCGATACGGTCCATTCGCGTACCACCTACATCAGGAGTGCAACAAAGGCGTAGAAGCTCGAATTATTCACTCCTTCTATTGTCAGCCGTTGCCATTTCGAGACTAAATAAATAAACCATGTTTTTGTTATCTTCACGCAGCGATCAAGATATTCGCGTTCCATTGTAAGTCCGTGTCACTCATAGTAGGTGGTGTAACTTTACGGGTCGAAGAGAAGAAGCGGAATCCTGGATTTCGACGCCACTACTTTGCTCGCGTAGGCGGCCTGGTGGCTGGTCTGTGACTGTGTCAAATGTCTGTGACATTAGCTGCATTGCTATCTACCTACTCCATTACCTGCTACTAGGCAATACAGCGAAACTAGAGACCGTAGATAGGGAAAGGTGTCTCGGATGCCGTGATTGATTAAAAGTTATAATCTAACTGTGCGCCATGTGCAGACTGGTATTATATGGTTTACGATATTTCATGCTTCTCTTGTTTGTAACGTTTTACGCGGCATAGTCTCCTCTGTGAAATACTATATTATTATATAATAAAAAATTGGTCAACATTACCTTGCCTGTGAGCTATCTGAAAGAAACTTCTACAAGGCTCTCAGAATTTTCTTTGACATCTGATTCTTTCAAGCGGAGCGTTAAAGCTGCTTGTCCGTATCTCAAAAACAATTTGTAAGATTGCACATTTTCTTCCCCATATCGTAATCCCGCGGCAGAGCGTAAATTGCTCCTCGCATTTTCTCGAGGTTGAATGCTCGTCCAGCGATCGAAAGCATGCGTCAAACACCGCCCACAGGATCGGTCAGAGTTAACTCGAAGCAATTCGCGTAGAACACGCGAAGACGGGGGTGCAGCGAGTGCACACAATGCAGAAAGACTTCTATCATCGAATCCAATTTACCGAACACAACGGGGCCGATTACATCGCTACGAGAACAGGTCTCTCGTAGAAACTCTTGAAACTGGAGTCCTCTCATTAGAGTATCGGGTTCTGTCTATTACATTGTTTTACGGATCGATGCGCGATTTTGGATGATTATTCTGTTTGCAAGGTAGTAACGCGGACAGCGTTCGCGAGGCTTGCTAAGACGGGGTAACCGAATAAATGGGATGGCAGTTAAGACGTCGGGGATTAAGGTATCGGAGTTGGTTATCCGAATGCGAAGTATCAATGCAATCAATTAATCTTCTTCCAATCGTCATATGACGTATCTCCTCCTTGAGAATAGCCTTGTATGCTAATAGTCGTATGGATACTACATTAATAGGGAAACGGGGCTTTTTGAATATATAATTGCATGAGAAATAGGTTTGCAGGTGATTTAATGCATTCTTCATTAACGGGAAGGCATTAATTCCTTGGTGGAATTAGTAAAACTTGGCGAAATGTTTGAGCAAAAATTATGTGTACCACGTTTTGTGTGAAATTTACTGTTTTACGTATTTTAAGGAACATTTCTCAGTTATATGCAACATCAAGAAAGAAAAGTTTAGTGCATTTGACCTTTGAGCACTACTGCAACTAAAGTAGGTACGCGGCAGGAGTGACATAAGAGAGAAATCAGGTTCCTCAAGGTGGTCGTAATCACGGAACAATTCTCATGTAGAAAAGAAGGAACACTAAAAGCGCGAGGAGATAAAACCTGAAAGGACGTGAAGTTCGTGACGATGCACTTGTGTGCGATGCGACTGAGGAAAAAACCATGACACGCCTACTTACAGTTAAATAACATAAACAATATACAGCTTCAAAGTGACAATAGCAGTTGAAACAGATGGAAACATGTTTCCATTCGTCAATTTTTCATCGTCCCTTCCATTTGATGCATTTTGCTTTTCAATTCAATTTTCTCAATCTTGTTCTTAAGTAGCACAAGACCGATGCTTTCACGGAACTACCATGTTGGAAAAGCATCCACTGCTATTTACTTTTGCTGGAGTCCGAGAGCACTTCGTGGAAACCTCCTTTCGAAGAAAACCTCTTTTCTGAGCACGAGCACCGCTCGAGGTCTACTGTGCAAATGTAAGAAAAAGCTGCCACTTGTGCAGCAGTCATACTGAAAGTTATGTCCTTTTCCTGTGAGCAGGAACAAGGAGACAAAAACGGAGAACCCGTTGGGAGATGCTAGTCAAAGGGTTAAAAGAAAAAGTAGCTATGGAAAAGATTCTATAGGAATACCAATGATGGTTTTAACCCATCGATGCTTCTTCCGACGAGTAATGCTGAAATTAAATTTGTTGCTTCTTCTATTAACACACCAATGCTTCAGTAAAATTAAAAATAATTATTCCATCGCGTTTGTACATTACTTTAATGAAATGGCATGAGGCTAGAAACGGAAATTTCGTTTTTCCCACATTCGTGGGCGCGATTCCCGCCGGAGCACGTATTATCGAGTCACATCACAGAAGTCGAGTGAGCTCGAGGTAGATGCGCGATCAGTGCTCGAGGAACAGGTTGCCATCCAGGTTTTTGCAGGTGGCTTATAGTGCAACCACTGCTCTCTTTCTCTACCGCTCTGCTCACCTCGCCGTCGCTCCTTCTTGGTTCCTTTCCTCTGCCATTTCTAGGTACACTCGCATCTAATGATCTTGTCTGGAGTTCGCGCTGCTCTTGAAACTCGGTACAAAATGTTCCGGCAGAGTATACTCGCTTGATGAGCTCTGATACGTAGGTGTAAGGATCCAGGTATCGAACACCTGTTGCAACGATCGGGACAGATTGGGAGACCTTTCTTAATATAATATTTCGAGGACAAATGAGCTTGCGATACCCATAAAAGTCTCTAGCTGCATTTAATAAATTGAAATATAATAGAGTTGCGTTTACCTCGCACACCATGTCAGGCGTTTGTTCCATAGCTTTCGAACAACGTTATTGCGGTTGAACACTGGCGTCGATGGATTATAAATTCGCGTTTCATCGGGATTCCGTATTTGGCCAGGACGACGCGACGACTGGACGCCGCGTTAGAGGATCCTTGGATTTAATAATGCCACATCCGGCCAGATTTATGTTCACCGATATGAAATCGAGATTGTTCGAAGGTAGCCCGTTTTTGACGTAGACATCTTCGTTCGCGGGGTAACTGTGCCATCTGATTCACGTGCGGTGCGTAAACTTTATTCCAGTCACGTTTGCTTATGCGCATATACGCTACGCATGCCCCTTTATTTTCCCTGCATCATTTACGCACGTATGTACCATGCGTTCAAGACGCGGCTTCATTATAACTAATGACGTTGTAAATTCTACGATAACAATGCTAGAAGCAGCTTTAAACGCCTAGACGTTTGATTAATATTTCAGCTACTGGTTGCGAAGCTGGGTGGTCATTTACCGTTTTGGTGTTTCTTCGCAGAAACAGAAACTGTATAGCTGAAGCGTATAAAGACAATCGAAATTCTCGGAATATCATAGAAAAGTATATTATTTAGATATTGGAATGTGTGATCATATGCCAGCATTCGATAGGGCAAGTCCGCACGATATCTTAAGTAACAGGTAAGTATTTCAATAGTACTACTTTACTTTCTATGCACGCGAAACTACATACTATTTTCAAGCTGTATGCTTTTCCTCAAGCGGTATTTCGCCATCGATTGCAAATACTTTTACTTGAAGTTCGGTTTTTGTTAAATTCATTCATTCTCCTTTCTGAATACCCTTCTCTTTATTACGAGGATAAATGAAAATATGGGGATAGATGCGATATTAGAAATACATACTGGCAAAACGAACGTGTATAGAGTTTAGTATTTTCAGCGACAGTAACATGTTGATATAGATAAGTACAAGATCGATATAATTGCCAATAAGCAAATGGAACGTAGTCTACTTGTTCCATGGCTTATGCCTACAACCGACCAGTCGTTACACTGTACTTATCTGCATTCACGAACCCCTAGTTTCAATAGCGTACTCGTGTAACAGTTGTTCGTTGCATCCTTTAACTTCTAATACTCATGAAACGACTTATATGGAAAATTACACGGCAACGTTAACGTGCACTGCAAGCGAGACTCAGCAAAGGCAATGATTTTTCATTATAGGGTAAATATGTAAATGGTATAATACAATATAATTAAGTCGATGAAGTTAAGGATACGTTACCGTTTCGCTATCAAAATCAGTACCAGATTATCTTATTTATTCTGCAATATCATTTAGATTATACTCCCTTCGCAGCTACATTATTTTCCTTTTCCATTTTTTGTAGTCTTTTATTTTTAACTTATCGATTCTCCTAATTCCAAACGACATCGTTGCCCGAAGATCCTGCGGCGCGGGATACGAGGTAAGAGATACCGGACTCCGCTGCATGGTTCTCGAGAACAACTTCGTGCAAGCTCACCCCGAGGCAGGGTAGTTCCAGTAAATAAAGTCGAACTGGATTCCCTGGTGGGCCAATTTCGCTGCGCTTTCAACCTCCCATTATCTAACCCGGTTTCTGTGTCTCGCGTTACTGCTTCCACCGCGATAATATCTAGCCTCCGCGGGGCAAGAGATGGTGTTTTTCGCCGGCGACAATCGCGAGGCGTCTACGCGCGTCACCGTTTGTACAAGTCACCAGGTCTGTGGAACGCAGAACAAAATTCAATTTCGACGATCTCTTCGTGCATCTTCCTCTTTATGGGCTGGGTAGTAAGTGTATTCTACACGCTGTTGCAAATGGGATAAGAGGTTCTGTAGATAGCAATATTGTCTCGGATAAGCGGCTGTTTATCTAGCTTTGGAAGTAAATTCTAGATAAACTTTCACTTTCCTTGATTTTTATTGCATTCCGTTTCTTTTTTGTTTTTTTGATAATATTTCACGAGTTTCTTAATTTCTCTTAGGCAGCAACTCATTGTACGAGCGATATGACAAAAATAGTATCCGCTAAAAGTCATTCGGATCGCGCGAATCTATCTCCGCAGTGCAATCCAGACGTGGTAGAATTTTCTCCGAATGTAATCGAGGCCAAAGTGTCCGGTCGACGGGGATCTCGCGTGAGTAGCCTTTTTACGAAGAGCAAGGGATCCCTACACGCTGGAAACGTAGAAACAGAATTCACGCGAGCACCGCGAAGACGGTATCGTTCGCTCGCTCCTGTTTACGGCGGCGCAGCGTGATCGCAGCTATCCTGCCACAGGATCTAGTTGCTCGCGGCCACTCGCCACATGCTTCGTGCAGGAATCTAGACTTAATGAGTAAAATTGAGTCCGGGAGTCGGCGAGAGCCAGCTTTAAACCGCCCCTCGTTGCCTCCCTCTCTCTCTCTCTCTCTCTCTCGTGGATGCCATCCTCCCGTGGCGTAGAAAAGCGTAGCGAGAAAAAGGACGAGCAGAACTGGCTCCCCTATCGGCCACAGGCGACCTACCCTGCTACACTGAGTCCGTTGTGTACCAATGGTGGCGGCTGTTGATATCTACGCGTTGCGCTACGTTCTCGCGGTTCGTAGAATTACATCGCTGCAGGACGTGTCGCTGGTCAGAGGAACAGGAATATGCGCTTAGGCCTGGAGAGTTTGAGCTTGCGGTCGGATGCTCGTTGATTATCGAGCAGCGAGATGCCCTGTCTGCCGTTTTCCTCCTTTTTCGTTACCTAGCAGCTTGTTCGATGTCGGGACATGTCTTCGATAGGCGTGGCTTTGGAACTATAGGCTTAGACGCTTGTAACGTTGATTCGGGTTAGTTAAGCATGATTAGGTGTTGACGTTCCTCCACTGCCGGCCGAACGATGAGCGACGGTTGCACCTACACGCTCTGCAGTTAACGTGGTTTTGTAGTTTGTCAAGGAAGTCGGTTCTCGACAATTTTCGATTTTTCATTTTCATCAATTTTATTATTCTCTGCGTACTTTTACAATGCACGGGAAGCTCGGTTAATAATTGTCAAACGCTTTCCAGTTTCGAAATGAATGTACCTCGGGGATGAATCGTTGGGAAGTGTAGGCGTCCTCTCCCCTTGGAGAAATCGTCACGATATACGCGCTGGAAGATGTTGGACAGAGATTCGACGCGTTTCCTTTCCGTGGACGCCAGCGAATTGCAACTTTTTTTTTTCTCCTTCGGTTCGCATCTTCGCGCGAGAAAGTACACGGGTCGACCGACTCTCTCACGGTGTGCAACTCCTACATACGGTTCGCCAGATTCAGCCATACGTGGAATGCGTACTACGTGCGCGTGCGGCGATCAGTCTTGATCGTGAGCCTACTGAAGCCTTAGTATTTTTAATTTAATTAATAGATTATCGTACAATGATTTGGCGGGAATCGTTGGTTGGACCAACGAAGGGATGAAAATTCGTAACATGAGACTGTATTAAACTCTATCACCGAATATTAAAGGAAACTAAAAGGAAGACATCTATTACATATCCTATTTTATTATTATTACTATTTCATACCTACACTATTTTTAAAATAATAGCATTTAAAACCATTCATATCTCTAATCTTTCTAGTGGCATAGAATCTTCGCTACCCTTTCAATTTCACTCTATCCTGTCAGAAGTGTCTAATCAGTTCTTTCATCAACACACATAGAATCAACGGGGAACTTCTCATTATCCACAGTAACCTATCTAAATTGTCATCTTGTCGTTTTCGAAATATTGTACACATTGGAAGGAACTACTCTGAGAACTACTCGGGTGATTCCTCGAAGTCGATTAGAATTAATTTGGTTCGATGTCAAGTATATGATTTTTTTATAGCGACTCAATTGTCGTTCGTGTCCCACGCAATGCTGATATGCTTTTACATTGTATGTAGGCGCGACGACCACGGCGAAAGTAGGATACACTTGACGGGCCGCTTCTCGCTCCGCGTCTAACTCGCGAAGAAACTAGGGAATAATGCGCACTTTAAACTCGCATCTTCGGGTATTATGAGACAGACAGAAGGATTTTATGGGCGGTTAAGCCGTTCGTAACTAAATGAAATGGTCATCGATTGAGTAACAGGACGTTCAGTAAGTTACTTGAACGTTTTGTTGACTCCAAATAAATCAATCTAGCAAATGCTCGCACTTATAGCACTCTTGCAACACTTAATTTCTTTTTACCACAGATTGTGCTGCTTCTATTATTACTAAAATTGATTGACTCCTTTATATGAATGAGTCAAAGGAAATGTGCATAAATTGTTACAAATGAAAGTGACTATTGCTCGAAGTATACTTCAATTACAACGTCTTGGATAATTCTGGTAATGGCATCCTGTTAGAAACCTAGGCCTGAAATCTTGATTAATGCGCGCTTTCTCTAATGTCCCTCAACTACATACTAATTAAATCAACGTCAGCCTTGCAGTCCGTTTTACAATTAGTATCATCAATTTCACTTCGGCAACTATTCGCAATGCACTCGAAACGTAGCGTAATTGACTTAATCTTACTAAAATAATTTCCCCGACCCTAACGATCATGTTTATTGATTTCTGGAACTGACCTTAGTTTCCATAGAGAGGTAAAGAGAATTAAATTCTCCATCGACCATGACGCGAAATCCACGGCACGTGAAGGCATACGATGCATGCGACTTTTAAAGGCATGTCGACGCGCACAGGAGAACGACTATGCCAGTGAAAGTTCTCCGCGCTTTATTAACGCTCATCGTTGCCTTCGTGTTGTTAATTGAAAGCCAGCTATAGCCGATTTTCTCCTCGATTTCCGATTCAGGATCCACACGACCGTTGCATTCCTGTCGACTCCTTCGACGAGTGTTTAATCGCTCCGCTCGGCGCCAGTTAATCGATCGCATGCAGAATTGCTGTTAGAAAGTGTTGCAAATACAACGAGTATAATTAGGCGGTGAATAAGTAACTATCTGGTTTTCTTTTCTCGAGTGCAATTGTGAATAGTTGCAGTTTAATCATCGAATCTGTTTATTTCCTTCATCGTTTATTTTTAAGAAGTTACCATGGATACAAAACTTCATAGCCCTTTATTAATTTACATCTTTACCCAAAAATGAGATTATTATAATATTGGAACATGATCCGAAGTAATTAATATAACAAAAATGCTCGAATACCCTCTGTTTAATTAAGCATGCCGCCGTAGTTAATTCCGCAAAAAGGCGACCGCCGTAACCACAGAATAAAGCAAATCGTGCATCGACGAATTAACCCAGATTCTATTCATCAACCACTCGAACGCGAAAGCCACGGACGTGTTTCGCATTCGTCACGCGATGCACTACAGCTCGGCGGGCATATCCTCAGCCAAGGGGGTAGCAGTCCTCCATTAGCAGATTCGCGTGCGTGTTTTCGTTTTCTCTTGGCGGTTCAATATCACGGGGCGGCTATTAATATTGTTTCAAAACGCAACGGTGGTCCCGGCACACAACTGCGAACTGGTTTCGTTGTCGCCTCAGGCTTGACGGGACCATGACATTGACATTCCTCAAGGCTGCCTATGGAACCGTTCACGATGCCCGGAGGGGCTCCTCCATCGGACCATGACATTGACTTCGAGATGGAAGCCTCGTGAATATGGTAATAGCGGGTCTCTCTAGGCGAAGCGTTCGTTTCCACCGCGATGGCAGAGCGGAGATGCTGAAGCAACAAACAGCATCTCGTTCCATCTTGTCCCTCTTCTTCATGGTTTCGCGGCGCAGAACCTTTATCCCTGTATCCGGGGTACCGTGTTCCTTCGGTCGGCTTGCCCGGCGCATCTCCACGCCACCGGATCTCTTCTCCCTTTCTAGCCATCCGCGCGTGACTTAGGCGGCATAAAGTGTATTTTTAAAGGGCGCGCGAACTTGCGAACACGGCCAGGGAAAACGAAAGGTTCGCGGATGAGTTCCGATACGAATTTAGCGGGGAACGTGGCGCGTTTCTTCGTTGCTTTAGTAAGTTTAGAAAGTGAAAGACGCTGTAAACGAACTGTAATACGATTTTCCCCTTTTCATCGCTGCTTTTTAATTATAACTCTCGAGCTACGTGGAGAGTGGAGGTAATGAGAGTAGAAAGGAAGATCAATCTAGTCGCGATTTTAATGTTTTTCACGTGCAGATGGGTTAATATCTGGCAACGTTTTCGTTTGTTACAGGTACTGTGATGCTTGTTAGTTTGGAAGATTAGATCTACTAGCTTGAATGGTGTACCAAATGGATATGTAAGTCTTTCACGGTTAAATTCACTAAATATTCTCACTTCTTCCAAGATTCGGGGAATCATACAGAATAGATGTATGATTCATTCGTTGGTATCCGTATGATTTATTGTATTATACTTTACATCTTTGCAACTTATTTTACCGTAAAATTGAATACGTGAAAGTTCCGAATGATTGTATCGATATCCATCAAAGTAGGTCGTTTTTGCCGCACTTTTTTAATCCTGTACCTACACTTATTATCGATTACACGCGAATTCGTCCCAGTAATCACAACGTTCTGCGACTGTTTTACTCAATCGAGACGACTCTATTAGACCCTGCTGGTTCCTTCCAATAATAATCGAACTCTATCAACTTCCGCGAAAGTCTCATGTCGGAACGAAACGCATCCGCACGCAAATACTTTCTTTTCGCTGGGCCGCCACTAAGGAAAAGGTGTCATTAGACAAACCACGGTGTTCGTTGTTGCGTTCTTAACTAGAGCAGAATTCACTTTCATACGACTTCTTTACTGCTTGCGAGGTGTGCGCAACTGCAACGTGATTCGCAGCCTTTTTTTTTGTGGTGCCAAGATCGATCTGTGAACGACGCGACGTCAACCCGCGAAAAGCCAACATCACTCTTTCTTTTCGATGCATTAAACATGACGTATGCATTATGGATGACAACGATCAAACTCCTGTCTCGCGTCAGAGCATCACACGATGCTCATGATCTCAAATAATCTGTAATACCGTAGCAATCGCGATGCGTTATAAATATCACTCGTTGCTGATAAGTTATCGATGATAACTGAGGGGATTGAAACGTTGCATCGTTAGAGAAGGGCGATCAAGACTTTGGAAACGGAAATATACATGCGAGAATGACTAAGAAATATATCGAACAATTCGATAAATGTTATTTTCAGAGATAGCAGGGGCAAGTAATTGATTTACCATAATTCCAAATTCAATGCAAAAATTTCGAATACTTTGACCTTATGCAAAAGAAACCCCGCAACCACCACAAATTTAATCTTCCCTCTTCCTACATCGATGCACTACACGTACAAACCGGGGTACACAAAAGCATATCGCTACATCGGCATGGCAGCCAGAACGATTCAATCCCGTTTCATAAATCGGACTTAAAGCGTAAACGTCACGCCGACCCTCGGATGCGGAGGGCCTCTTTCCTCCGCGTCATCTCTCGTATATTTTGCACGCGACTTCTATCGCGCGCGGCCGCGTACTACAGCGTGCATTACAAGCTCGGATACTCGGCCGACCTTTGACCCACCGACGATGTCGGCCGGTGTCGTACGCGCAGGGATAGCGTTACGCTCGCTATAATTCGAGCACACGAGCCTTCGGCCACAGGCGCGGCGAAGACGGGTCCGGCAAACGGACGACCGCACCGTTCCTCCTCCGTCGAAAGCGAGCGACGTGCTACATGGGAGCTCGTTACCGCGAGAAATAGCCGAGCCGCGTGTCTCTCGTTCGAGAGGCCGAGCAGTAAGGAACTGCCACGAGAAGCTGCCTACCTGATCCCACTACTAGATTTATTGGCGCGCGGAAAACTAATGGTAACACGCGGGGGATTCCTCCGGGATGGCACGCTGTGTGAGCGTCGGCCTGCATCTTCCAACTGTCTGAATGAAAAGCACACGAACTGCTGGATGGGGAAGTTAGACGTAGCCACGGACATCGTTCCTGCGCTGCAGCTGACTGATTTGATGGATGATGGGAAAAATGTAGATGAGGGGTTCTGTGTTAATCGACGCGTTTGACGGGTAATGCTGACTCTGGCGATTTAACGGAAGAGTTCGGATTTAAGTTCTAGTGGAAGAATTGCGTGCTGGAGTGATTAAGTAGATGTCTAATTGAGTTGTTTCTAGAAGACGATTTTTTTTTAGAAGGAAATGCACCTGCGACTGGGAATGTAGTAAACATTTGGACATCCGGATGCAAGCATGACAATTATTATTAATTTCTGTGAACTCGAAGGCAATCGGGATATTTATGTACCTGGAACGATTGGCATTCGTGATGAACATTTGCATGACAAATACGCGCATTAAAAATTGTCAATTCGAATCGTACGGTTAGGAAATAGATAATACACCTGACAATGCGCGCACACCCAGTAGTTCTCTCGAAACTACAAATGAACACGTATGATTAATCTTTGACGAAATCGCATTACATCGATTATATCTACCTTGATATTCTTAAACATCAAGGGCAGTGGTTACAGAATTTTTATACGTATATACTACACTAGGAAGGTTACGTGTATACGAAAAACCTGTTTCGCTCGGAGATTTAGTATAACTGGTAAATAATTAAGAATAATGAGCTTACGTAACCCGGAACAAGTTGTTAGCGGAGGCATTCGAAAAATGACCGAAGGATATAAATAACCGGTGCAAGCTGCAGAACCATTGGATAATATTAATTTTTTTTTTCCTACGCGAACAATTTATCTTCTTGCGTTGCATTCATCGGGGATTACAAATTCTCGACGACGATACTAAAGTCAACGCGTTAGCAGAACCGTAAATAACGCCGGAAATCGACTATCCAATAAATTTAATTCCCATAGTCTGCGGGGTAGAAATTTATCGACGCTTAGGACGCACCGTCGAAGGATTCTCGATACGTCTGCGCGCAGGGTAAAGGGCTTGGAAAAAGCAGGCGCGCTATGAAGCGTTCTCTCTCGCGAGTTTTGTTGCACGAGCGCTATAGCTATGGATAATTAAGGATAATGGAGGTGCCCGAGGGAAGACGGGAATGGATGAGGTATTCTCAAGTGATGGAATATTATGAATAGTACCTACGTTGCTCGATACCGCAGAGATATCGGTGTGTACGCGGAACCGGGAACTGGTTCTAATTTTTCCTATATTTCGTATTCATCGTGCACTACCACGGGAATTCGTTCCTGTACAGAGGGGGAAGGCTGGAGTTGTCTAAAGCGTATTAAAGTAAAGCGTCTGGTAGTTTCGTGGTTGAAAGTTATCGCGAGGATGTGAATTTCTTCAGCCTGGCAATTTGTTTAGACTTATATTCTGCTTGGAGCATAGCCAGTGAATTATCAAGGAATTATATTCGGTATAGCGAAGTATCTTTCACTCTTGTTGGAATGTTAACAACTCAAGGCGAACCCATAACTTTTAAATATTCAAATTCAAACTGCAAATTGGATTTGAATTGAAATGTTGAAATATTTGAATTTAAATCTCGGTCTAAATTTAACCTACCCGCCAGTGCGGTTGCGTTTTCCTTCTTTAAATAACCACCTGGAAAGTGTGTCGAAGAAAGGGGTCGCTCGTTGATTCGTAGCTGCAATAATTTAGGTGATTATGCCAGGACGTTACCTCATTAAGAACGCGTGTTCCGCAAATGGTGTTGGTGGCCGTCGTGTAAAGCGGCACGAGTTATGCCTTTTTTCCTTTACCCAGCCCCGTGCCATTCATCATCGTGGTAGCAGCGTTAAAACTTCCGATGACCTCCTGCGTTGAAATCGGTGTTCGGCTGGGAACGGGAAGTGGCACCCATATCCGGCAGGAGCTGCTTTCATCGTCGCCCACAATGCAGCCGAAAGCGTGGCCTGGCTGTAATCCATTGTGCTGCGTCCTCTTTTCGTGAAATGAATGCTCCTTCCTGCAACGCGATGTTCAAAGTTGCCTCTTTCAATCGCGATAAACTGGAAGGCGAACAGGAATTTCGCTCGTCAACGTGGATCCCGTTGCCTCTTTATTTCAAACGAACGAATCTGTGCTCTCTGTACCGTAACGCTCGCACGCACACACGCGGATAAAACCGGAATAATAATTATTCTTCGTGTACGTGTTGTAAGGTTAATTTCAATTCATGACTGACCGCCTCGCCTTTTCTCTTTTTTTTTCTCTTTCTTATTCACCATTTGCCCACACGCTCTTTTTGCTGAAACTTCATTGACAATCTTGATCGCAATCGATCGCAATTGCAATTTTCTTGAATCGTTATAAAGTCCCTTGACATTCAATTTTTATTCCTCCAAAGGTTTTATCAGGACTTTGTATTTGGCGTTTGAATAGCGTTTCACGTTTCTTCTTTATCTTCATAATTCTTCTCCATAAACGATCGTCCGGTACATGTAGATTTCATAGCCAGGGCGCAATTTACTTATTCCAAACACCTCGGCCGGCCGTCTTCCAAGACGAAGCGTTGTTATCTCGAGCAGCGATCCGCTTCGAAAAAGCGAAAGTAGAGTAACGTGCACGTGAGGTCCACCTCGAGTGAGCAGACCTATCGATCCGTTGATCTAAATTAGCTCTCGAGTGGCCGTGAATCACCTGTGCCAGGTAGCTTTACACGTACGTCGGGCGATTTTCCGCTGCTCGCCGGGCCACAAGATTTTTGCATCTTGACATGGCGTGCAATTTTAGTGAAATGTTTCACGCGTTCGGTGTTGTTGACCGTCCTGCCATCCGAGATTCCACTCAACTCACAGCAATTACGTTTGCTCGTAAAGCGTCAGATAGAGTGAACGTTCGCCAATAAACTGGAATACTCGCGGTATCTGTGCGCGGTATTTATTTCGACTAAAGACTGGTTTAGAAAAGTATACGAAACATAAATCACACCAGACAACAAGGAAGATATGAACACCGGCCGCTCTCGAATTCTGTCTAAAGTAAGTTGCGATCTTTCTCACGGTTGGTAATGATTTATTTTCGACGGGTACACAGGTTACACACGCGAGGCCAGCGATTATATTCGCCGAGTACGCGGATCATGGCTCAATCGGAAACCGGGCCAGTTTGTGAATTCATTTCGTAAATGCCCGTCGTCGTCCAAGCAGGTAAGAATCGATATCCCGATTCGTAAAACGGTGATAGCTCGAGAATTTCATCCGATCCACGCGCGTCGGTATTCCGATGAGCGGAAAGGATCGAGGAAGATGCGCGGCATTCTAAGAATAAAACTCCGAATATATTCCGCGATCGAATAAATTAGCATCGATTATTCCACTTCTATTTTCGCCTTCGCTACCATTTCTACTATTTTTAATACTTGCCTTTCCCGATTTTAACATTTTTCCCGCACGAAGAGCATTCCCGTTTCTTTCGCCCTTCGACGTGGCAGAGGATTATTTATGCGCGGCTCCGTTCGCAGGCTTGTTTCCTATTCCTCTTGTTTCCCTCAACAAACAAGCGACAATACGATACAAGCCGAGTCCGTTCGTTCGGCCTGCTCGCGCTTACCTCCCCTGCCCCGAAGTCGAACCAGACCGATGCTGTATGGTCGCGTTGTCGATAAATCATTTCGTGGTCGTTATACTTTGTCGCTCGCAATACTCCTCATCTCTCGGCCACTCGTGTCGTTGCAGCATGGCACCGTAGAAGAATACGACCGGCGAATCGAGAATGTGCATCGCGGTCGGCGTGACTATGCGGAAGAGCAAGAAGATGATGTTTGATTTGTGGCTTTTAATGCCGCGTATAAGCTCGATGCTGCCCCGGCGTAAGCTCAGGTTGGACTTGTTTTAACTTGCACACTTGCACATCGGATGCAACATTCATCGGTATCACGTTATTTTGCGCTTGAAGTTTTCTTAGATTTTCTAAGAAATTCAATTATTTATTTAATTATACAAAATCAACAGATCTTTTGATATAGCAGAATGTTGTTTATCCGAATTCCGAATTATGGCGTGATTCGCGGGCTAGATTTTATGTCCTTCGTACGTTCGTACGTCCTTTCGCGCAAGGGTTAACGATCGTCTATGGCCTATGGAATGAAAAAGTACGGTCGTAGAAGAGTAACCGTTTCATAATCGACATGATCGATGAATATACGCCAGATCCTGTCCGCGGTGAGCATCCTGATCCGCAGGAGGCACGAACCCCCGGTCAGTCGAGAAGGGAAGAACGCGGCTGCAAGAGTCACGTGGACGTGGAGGAAGAGACGCATCAGCATTGCAAATCGATCAGGCTTGAACCATGCGTTCGCTGATTTCCCGGGAAAAACGTGACACGTTGCGCGTCGGGCTTACTAATTAACCGTGATCTCATGCGGTTTCTATGGTAGGTTTCAAGCATTTAACGATCGCCGAGCCGCGATCACGGTATGCCATTCGTCTGATCCTGATGCGCGTAATTTCTCATTTGCAAAATACTACATCTCTGTAATCTATTGTATTTGGTAAAAGGCAATGAATCGACACTAATTGCAAAAGCAATAGCATTTACTCTGCACTAACTCTATAGAAGGTGTCAGGGTTCGTTCCTAGCGAAGCACGCATTCGCCAGTATCCCAGGATGGAATTTTAATCGTCATTCATTTATGAAGATCGACAGAACCCGATCGATAATCATAATAAATCCTATTGACACGTCAATCGCGCGAGCTTTAGATGATGGCAGCGTCGGAATCGGTCGAGGTTCGTTCCGACTGTCCGATCATTTTCTTCGCGCCGCTTCATTCTTTCTTTCTCGGCAACGAGTTCGTTTGTGCGTCACAGAACAATAAGCCTGACCGTTTTCGCAGGGCATTGATTAATGATTACCGATGCGTTTCTGCATGGCAGCCATTGTTCTTCGTACGAGACAAATAAGGTCACGGTATCGAAAGTGTTCCTTTTGGGGTCGACCGAAAGGGTTCGCTTTCGCTTTAAATGCATTCCTCCGTCGTGGCTTATTCATTTTTAAAATCCCCGTTAATTTGCGTAGATAGCAAGTACATTTCTGAAAAAACAACGCTCGATTGCTCTGATAGTACAGTGGAAATCCGGGGTTCGGCGTTATCTAGTCCCAGGAGTGCTTCTCCCTCGAGGGTCTTTCGCATTCTTTCGTACTCCCTGCTAGCCAGCCGCCTTCCGTTTTCCTCGTTATCTCGTTTTATTTTCTCATGGCACCGCGGTTCGTGGCGCAGATTTCTGATCCCTAATGAACGCGGCGGACGATGTAGAAATCGTGAGACTGTGGCGTAGATCCGCGCATAGATTATTTTCATCCAAAAGCGGGATACAAAGCCGGGCTACTTTTCGATGCGGCCAAACAAAGTGGAACGCAATTAGACGATACTCTGCTTTCCGAGATTCGCCGGCAGATAAGGGGAATGAAGTAATTGGACGTAAAATTTAGAAAATCGTTTATCATCGATTTCGAAGGATTTTAGAAAATTTCACCTTAGTAAATCATATACGAACAAAGTTTTCGTCAGCAATCTTTCGTGTCTAAATTGCAATAATCGATTTCTTGTATAATATTTAATTGATTGAGAACGATTAATAAGCAACAGCATTGTGACACTACGCGTATCGAATATAGAACAAACTTGTCGCGTTCGCAAGCATTGCAGCTACTTTATTAACGCTTTTATACTTATTTCCTGAAGGAGCTCGTTGCAGGCACGATTTCCGTATTATATCCCGCGTTAATCCTCAGCCCGTGCATTCCCAGCACGAAATCAAATTTGCGCGAGGTCGTCATAATCCTTCGCCAATGAAATTCATCGCAGCAGGCTTATCTATCCCGTCGAGCAGCTTAAAAGTCACGAATGAAGTATCGCGTCTCTTCTTTGAGACGCTGAGCGAAGAGATTATCCCTCAAGGCCCGCTAATTACGCCGATTCGGAACAATGGCTTTGAACGAAGCGGAGAAGAAAAAAAAAGAGGAAGAGGGCAGGGACAAAGGCTTTATCGAAGGTTAGGTCCAACAATGAACTCGATCGTCCTAGGTTAGCTATGCAGCAGATATCTCGTCCGCCTGCAGCCGACTCCTCCTGTAATAGCTGGCTAACCGCCTTCCCGCGAACCTTTCCGTTCACAATGAAACGTTTTCGATGTTATTCTAGGAATGAACTTGCTGAGATTACCCTTTCGCAGCTAGACCGTGCCGCTCGGCATTGTCAATTGAAACGTGATTCGAAAGAGCGATCAGGACTCTAATCGCCTCGTTTGAGAATACCTAGCTCCTTCTCTCATTGTTCTTCTACAGATTAGAGTTGAAACAGATCTGGAGGGCCATTTAAAGGAGCTCTTGAACAGCCAATGTTTATTGGGAAGATATTCAGTTTCATCGGTAGCATTAAACTCACGAGCATGTGCATCGAGATCGATATGATTGAGAATATTTTACCTCTTTAGTTATAGCTGATGCATCGTTTTTCACTCTTAACGTATAACAGCATTCCTATTGCGATAGTACTATAATTATGACTCCGTATAATTCGTAATGCAGTATTTATGAGTATATTAAGATATACCGGCTGTTCACCAATGAACCGGAGCGAAACGAATTCAGCTGGGTCGTCAAACTTGCATCGCTCCACCAGAAATCGTGACAGCTAATCAGGATCCGTTGATCTCTAAACGGTAGACTGGTAGTGACATGTTCTTTCAGAGTTTTAACGTCGGTCGAACAGAAAATGAAGTCTCCAATCTCCGCAAAGGGGTAGCACTTTTTGTTCCTGCGGATTGGGGGAGCGCACGGTGCTACCTGTTCCGTTGTCCGATTCTTCTGTCGAACGAACACTCGTCAGAGGGGGATACATTTAGGCAGGGGTGTATGTAAAAGGTGGGATTTCATGCTCGATTTGCGAATAAAATGTCGCGGCGAAAGCTTTATCTTAAGAATGTATCTGAGGAGCCTTCTTGATTCAGCGTCGAGCGTTTTATCTTCGAGCTCGCGTCTCATCAGGGATTAAAGTCATTCTCGTCTCGTCTGCTTCGCCATCAGATATCGTCCAAACAGCGAGGCTGCTTCTGATTCGCGAAGCAAGTTCTTCAGCTCGAAAGACAGCAAACATCCTGATGAGCTCGTTCTGGAATCGATTATCCTTCGATTGGATCGAAACGGAAATGTTTGGAGAAAGTGTATCGCTGATTTCGCGACGGCCGCTGTCTGTTCTAATTCCTAAGTAAATGAAGTTTCTGTGAAAATTGCATAGGTCGCATGCAACGGTGTTCACCGAGACAACGATTAAAACGCTATGAAATTCAACGTCACAATCTTTCACCGAAAGCACTTTATGCATTCAGAAAAAAAAAAATTCATAAGCCTTCATGCAGGCGACGCGCGAGGATCTCAAGGATAATGAGGCTTCCAATGCGAATAATCGAGCCTCCCCGGACCCTCTCTGTAACGCGCTTAAACATTAACGAGTAACGAAACTCCTCTTATCCTCTTACACGGGTAGGTTCGACCCAGCAGCACTGCTTTCCTCCTCGGCTAAGTGCAACGAGAGTCTAAGCTACTTCAGAGGGCCGCGGGGACGAAATGCTAGCGTCTGCAAGAGGATTAATGTCCCCATCTTACGGGGCGCATTGTGACGTTTAAGAGGACCGTGAATCGCGGCGTTCCATGCATCAGTCCCTGCTTCTGCAAAACACGCATGTATGTATGTACACAGACCGCGGTTGCATCTAAGCTAAGGCAAAGTTATATTAATGGCACCGCCATTAGTTCCACGGTAGGACACTTGCATGCTTCGCTTTTGCTGAGAGCCCCTCCGTTTTCTCTACTCGTGTCCGATTCTTTTTCTGTTTCCACGTTTCTCCTTTCCTGTTCTCGTCGATCTTTGTTCTTCCGCTACGTCGCTGCGACGTATTAACTTCTAAAAGCTTCCCCGTATTTTGTGTTGCGAGATTGGGTGGATCGGTTCTATTTGTCCACATTGCGATTACTTTTATTATTAACAAGTAGGGAAACATGGGCGGAGATTTCGCACCGGCTTCTCAGAAGGGAAAATAATCGGGGTTTGGAAGAACGGTTTGGTAGAGGTATTCAAGGTATTCTTGCAGGCTCCTTTCCGTTCGAATGTGAAAGACGCCGGATTCTGGAACGCCGATGAAAACGCGTAAAACCGTACGTCTAAAAAAGATGCATTTCTCCGGAATGGAAAATGCAGTCTAAATTAACGCTGAAATAGAGCGCGACGGTGCTGCATCATACGTAACGCTGGAGATAATTGGAAAAGAACTCGCAACGATGCAAAGTGGATCATCAAGTGCACGAGATAAAAAACCTCAGAGGCTTCGAAAGGGTTTGCTTTCATTCCAGTCGCGGTGAAAGGGGGCACTCTCGGCAACTTCGATCACATCTATCCAATCAGCTTGCTAATTCCACGCAATTAATGAACCGATAATTCTCGTCGAGATTGGATAGAAGGGGGAGGATTGTTCTGCTTCAATCGACACGGTTCATTAGCTTCGAGCAAAATTAATTTGTTTCGTCCCGAGGGGGATCGAATGGAAAGGGTGAACGGAATCTTTTCTCCTGAGCGTCTCCAATTTTCATTACAATCCTACAACGGTGCGCCGCTCTCTTGTCTCTGCTCGGAAGAATACTTCCTACTTTTAGAAACAGGCCGGTTATTAAGTTCAATCTCCACGTGGAATTATGGCTTCGTATAATGGCCTTCTCAACTGAGGTTTATTTTGCGCCATTTGCACAGGTGCTGTTAGTAACTTCATTAGAATCTACATTCTGCTTTTCTTTTAATGGACTCTCCATGTAATTGCTTAAGATTCATTCAATCTCGTAATTACTACGCTACATGTTTAATTTCGTTCTACATATGACTATTAAGTTCCGTGAAAGCTATGCATTGCAGCTGATTGCTGTTGCACTCAAACGATGAAACTTCGGTCAAGCTTTTTTTCCTGTCTCTTCAAATTCTTCCAATCCTTCGCAAAATATTTCTCTTCTACAATAATTATAATTGAATGTTACTACATTCTTCTATATATAAAAAAAACTTACATAGAACATAGCAGCAACTTTTACGTATCCTATTCGTGTCGCTGATATAAAGTTCGGTGGTACCCTACGTTGCTCCGTGGTAAAGTTATCCCTCGCATGCGCACCCCATATTTAAAATTCCTGCACGTGTTACGTCGCGGGCAAGATAAAAATTCATATTTTCCGTGCGCGCCAGCGTCCTGAAAGGCTAGTTGCGGCCACTTTTATGGGACTTTATGGAGTGCACCTTTACGTAGTAACATTACACCGCGGTTAAGCCAGAGGAGCAACCAAAGGGAGAGGTAACATTTCACTCCGGTTCAACGAGCCCGACTGAAAAATCCTTGTGGTCTATGCACCGGTCCCTATACCGCGGACCATAATATTCTTATGATTCTTCCAGATGCGATCGTTTCTCGTGTCCGGAAATTGGATCTGCCGTAAGTACGAAACCGACCGTTTTTCCCCCCTGTATCCTTTATCTACGATAAAACTTTGCCTAAACAATGCAGGATGTTCAGGGATTTGCTAACCGTTCGTTTTTCTCGAAAACGGTGGGTATTAGAGAAATATGTTAGAGGAAAAAGCTTTTCTGTTTTCTACCGGCTATGTAATGGTGCACATCAGTTTTTTATATCGGCAATATCGATCGAGAAACGGAAGCGACCTTCAATTTTTCAAATGCGATACTTCATATGTTTTTGTATCATGTGAAACCGCATGTCAAGCCGAATCCATTCAGTTACATGATCATGATCTTGAGGACCATACAAGGTCGGACGTGAAGGAAGCATTTTGCATATTATGTATTACATTGCATAGCCTGTAGGAAATAGAGAAACGTTTTCCTCTAACATATTTTTCTAATACTTACCGTTTTCGAGAAACATGATGGCTAGTAAATCTCTGCACAACCTGTATATTCGTTGCATAAAGAAAGATTATATGAGTCATGAAAGGTATGAAAATATCGCATGATGTAGAATCCATTGCGAATTAAGTTTGGATTCCATTAGATTAGTGCTCGATTCCGTAGAATAGAAACGTTCGGATAGCTCGCAGGTTCTCCGTTGTCATTGAAATTCAATACATCAAGAGTTGTCCAATGCATACGCGGTAATGTCCGTGCGACAAATTGCGATGTAATTGCACGCGATACGGGTTCATTCGGCAGACGAGCACAGACATCGTGGCAAGATCACCCTTTCTCTGTCTCGATATTGTATTCCCTTTAAGGCCGCGAAGTCTATCCGGTTGCGTGACGACTGAATCTGACCCTCGTAGTAACTGTTAATTGAACGCCCAGCGCGGTTCCCGTTAATTGTGGAAAACGGGCTAATTGTTATTCGTAGGAAACGAGAACGAGGCGCAACGTCATGGCAACGAATGAAGCGCACTAAATATTGTGCTACATTTTTCATCGTGCCACCCTCTTCTATTTATGAATTAGAAACATATTTCTCTGGCAACAGTGCACATTTCTTTTCTACATCACTGGAGATTAATGCTAATAATCTAATTAGACAAATTTCCCTGTCCAATATTTAAAGCAGTTTTCGCATTTGCGACCCTTGCTATCAGAAGTGTAACTGGAGGATTTAGTAATGACCGTATAAAATTGATTCATCATAGAGGCCGTCGTTGCTGGACACGGTTTTCCTCGTTGAAGGGTGTCTGGCTTAAGGAGCGAGGTGCACCGTATTCGCGTCAGGTTATGAGAGAAATGCTCCGGGCAATCTAATCCAGCGCATTCCAGCTGTCAGTGCATAGGAAAGCGGCTAGCAGCCATCTAGGCACACCCCGCTCGTAATATGCAGATGAGAGTATAAATATGAAACATGAGATCACTAAGCCACCTACGGCCCGTCTGTTGGATCGGCCGCCGTGCGTTGCAGCTCCTCCGATACGCATGTATGCACCGATGGACCGTGAATATGCGCGCCGATGTGCATGCACCGCTTGAGGCTGGCTCATCTCGGTG
The DNA here is from genome assembly GCA_023838395.1 of Holcopasites calliopsidis. Taxonomy (NCBI): domain Eukaryota; kingdom Metazoa; phylum Arthropoda; class Insecta; order Hymenoptera; family Apidae; genus Holcopasites; species Holcopasites calliopsidis. Next base: position 3,985,968 of record JALHAQ010000003.1, read on the forward strand.
GTTCTTGGGGCAAAAAGGAAGCGCGAATCCTAGCACTTGGGAATCGTGGATTCGTGGGAAATGAACAGCGAGGAACGTTCATTCGTGAAAAGGTTACCGTTAAAGGGAGAGGGCAAAACTTTCTGAAGTGAAAGGGTAAAAGTTTCGGGAAAGCAGGAATATCATTCGTATTACACGTACACGCGATTGTTCATTCTTTTTTCTGGGAGTTTATTTTTTAATTTAGGTTGATTTCATTCTGATTACGAGATAATAACAGGGTAAACTTTATTTGGTTCTACTCCTCTTCGCAATTGCTCCAAGAATACTATACCTATCAAGTAGAAAATAGAAATTCTTTTCGTCTCCAATGATACTGGCATCGTTTTCACTTAGCTCAAAGGTACAGTTCTTTATCCCCTCATGTTCATAACTGAAATCGGCGAGCGTAAAGACGACGCTAACGAAAGTACTTTCCTCATGGCTTACAATTTCAGGATCATAAACCATGTTGCACCTTTAGAGTCCTATTTCTCGTTGCTGTCTGCGATAATTATATCATTATCCACCTCGGTAATTGATGCAACTAAACACTGTACACCATATTATCACTGTGCGGAATAGAGAAGCGATGATTTTCTTGCCATCAGTCTCCGTAAATTTCTCGCACTCGCTGCGTAAAACTCGCAATCCGTGTGCAGTCGTTAAAGATACATTAACACTGAATAAAGATCGGCATATGAGTTTCGCAGTCCTGTCCATTAGAAATCTAATGAACAAAACGAGAGATTGTTTTATCCAATCAATTACGATCCGATGGCAACGTTCGTGATCCGTAAAAAGACTTCATAATTTATATAAACAGCCCTTCCTAGTCCATGAGATATCAATTTCCATCGAACAGAAATTTATGAATCGTAATAAATTATGATTGTCGAGTTTACATAGCTAGCAATTGGAAGTCGGCATGGGTAAAGACCGATTATGACATGACAGACCTCGAGTCGGTGCTCTGTCGTCGGCTTGTCCACACTATCAATTCGTAATTACACATTTCAGTGCTGACATTGTAAAAGTATCGCGGGTAACGACAGGGCTGTAGTTCGCGTATTGTTACGATGGATCGTAGCGTAATCATACCCTGCACGTTTCAATAGCTGCATCAGCGATGAACGTGTTCATTGCATAGCTAAATAATTTTGGATGATCTATTATTTTTTTTTACCGGTTGACAAATCAAATTTGACAATGCAATTGAACTTCGTGCACGGGGAAACGATTATTGTTATAAGCAATGTATTGCCCTTGTTCGTATTTTTATCTACTATATCCCTTTTCCACTGATTCTGCTTAGTTGCCCAAGTGTCGCGTATCAAAGAAATTTCCCTGGTTACCTTACGATTCTTTATTCCCTCCGGTACATGTAGTACGAGGACGTTCCTTGTGACAGTCACTCGTCACCGGGCCGCGTACACTTTGCATTACGGTCAGTGCCGTGTAAACTGTCGACCGAACAGCGTTGCTTTCAAGGAACACGCGAATTCGCGTCCGTTTCAGCATAATCGTAGCGCGGTTGGGGAAGAAGTTGCGCGTCGGTTATTTCCTAAACGCGCGGACAATTATTCTCTCGCGTGCGGTGTACCGTGATTATGCTCACCTTTTCACAAACACCGTACAAAAATAGCCGTCCTTTGGATTTTTTTTTCACCGCATGTAATTGCGCGATGATGTCACGCGCACCTGCGACGTGACTCTTGGGAGGAACTTTTGCCGTTTCCAATATCCGTTAAAGCCGATGTTGTAAGTACTTTATGTAAACGTGATATTATTATTAGTTAGATTTCCCTTATATTTATCTAACAAAATCTTAATTTTGATCCATCGGGTTGTAATTAAATAGAGTAAATTAACGATGGACGAACCCTCGTCTCATCTAAGCCGGCCATGTTAGGAAGTAGGGGAACTGCACGTACATTTATTGAGATAAAAATTGATTGGAAGTCAGGAAATCGTTTCACAACGCGTATCACGACACCGGTTCGTTAGCGCAACAAGGGGGGGAAAGGCCTGCGCAGCAGCAGGCTACTTTCATAAGCGGAAAGTGCATCGGTACGTGCATCTTCCTTTGCTCGTTTTTGCGCTTTCGTATCACGAAGTCTGCACGCTAATTGATCGAGTCCAAGCACGGTTCTAGCGTTGTATACACGGTTGCCCTTAGGCCCTGAACGAGGATAATGAAGATGCGCGAGCACGACGGTTCCTAGAACCCCTATCCTTCCTTCTCTTCCTACCCTCTGAGACTCCTCTTCCATTTCCTCTCTTTTTCCACTTACCGCTTCCGCAGCCCTCTTGCATCGTCTCTCCCTCGGAGACGATGCAGCTCCTCTCTAGCGTGCCGCTCCACAGCGAGCCCTACGCCGCGGGAGAACGCTCGAAATTGCATCCCGATTCCTCGAAGCCCTCTATAAATTCGGCTAATAGACTTGGCTCATCTTCTCGCCCTCGGTCGGGGAATCGCATTCGAAACGGGAGCGACGAGGAATAAGCACTTCCATTTTACGCAGGAAATATCTCATCGTGCCATCCTGACAAATTTATCGTTAACTTCTTGTTCATTTTTAGAATTCAGATTAGATCGTTTCGATCCCCTTTTAAATAGCTGAGTTTCGTTTTTATTCTAAGGCGGAACATTTAATTTTTTTCATCCCATGCTAAGAAACGCAACATTCTTCTATGACGAAACATTTTCTAAACGAACTTAACACCGCCCAATCTTTTCACATCAGTTTAGTTCTCTTATATTCTTTTCTTTTTCTACCCCCGTACGTCATATGAAGACTTGTTACTTTATACCCCGATGACCATTCCCTATCCTTTAATATCAGCCACGATACTTTATGATGGTTGAGACCGAGCCGACAGAGCTTCTACTAAGAATTAGCACGGACAAGACCGATGAAGACGTGCTGCGCGGCAGCTTAGAGAAGCTTTTCCTTTTGCATAACCATTTATTTTATTTAGATTAAGTCGTCGGGAAGCCGGTACCTTCTGCTCCGTCTCTCCTCCGTTCATCCCTTTCTAGTCTACCGATGTTCTTGCGTCCTTAAGAATTTGCTTTATGTTTGTTCTTTTCATCTGTTACATAATAGTTTTCTCAGAAAAATTTATCCTCATTTTGCATTTGGCTCCCTGACAATATTTTTACGCGAGCGTCTTTCATTTCCTATACCATAACCTGAATAAATAAATGCGCACAACAGTCCAGTTACTTTGTCAGATAGGAAATAGAACAATCTTTCGGGTCAACTTATCTAACAGATCGATCTACAGAGATATCTTCCTTTTCCTTCCTTTTCCTTCTAGCCAGTCCCTTGCAGAAACCGTTAGCTACAAGCTTTTATATAAGTAGCTGGTGAACAAGTCAATAATTACTAACCGTAAGAAATATTTAATAAGCAAACGCGAACTTTCTCCTGTGCGAGGATTCCCGGTCAACGTATTACTCACGACGTTCTGTTTCCGACTCGACTCATCCTTTCCAAAGAAAACCGCAACAAAGGGTGGAAGAGGCCGCCGTATTAGGTTCAGACTTTCTAAACCGTGGCACAGTTTCCAATTTAATATAGCGGATCCCCTCTGGTTGCGAGTGCGCGATCGTCCGATGAAAGTGGATCTTTTAGCCATTAAATAAAGGAATATAACGCTTTTACTCTTCCTGCAGGAGTCACGAAAGGTCAATTAATACTTGACAGGCAGAAAGTGCATAAATATTTGAATGGAGATTCAACTGCAAGTCGGAGGGTTGCATGTAATTACAGGAATACAGTTAACTGTAAGAAAAACTGCACATCTCTTAAAATGTGAACATATTTCTGCAATCTCCTTTCTCTACTTAATTTGCACTCTCTATCGGAGAAGATTTCTCTGTTGCAAGGCAAGCTTTCGTGCGCGCGAACCGCGAGTTAACGATCTCGTAAGGTGACACGCGAGATAACCTACGCATTTGAAAGTTCACGTTCTCCGTTCGTCGGATCCGTACACCTCAGATCGAGAGGAGAAAGTTTCCCGGATGCTCCATGCGACACGACCAACGCGGATCGGGACCTCCGCCGTTATCGTTTTCTCCCTTTCTAACGCCGATATCGTGTCTGTCTCGGGAACGAGTTAATACACGTTAAGGATCCTGAGATCTCGTACGCCGGTTTCGTTCCTTTAAATAGGCTGTTCGATCTTAAACCGTAATTTACGATCACCAGGCGTATAGTAAATAAACGACGAATCGTATGGGCCTCGCTGAACTCTTCCTCGAAAAGAGAATCACTTTGAATTAGCGATAAATATTATCCTATGTTTCAATGGTTACCAGTTTCCGATACGTACAGCGGAAAATCGAGTTAGTGGGTGTCGTTTAACGAGCGTACAAGCTGGCGACGATAGCCGTGTCGCCGGCTAATGAAAGCGGTACGGTTCGAATATTGCTGAGGTATTGCCGTTTAACTGCCATCGACATTATCATCCGCGCTCTCATCTAATTTAAAAGGCACTCTAGCAGAGTTACCGTACAGGTACACGCGTTACGTCGCTTTTATCAATGCTAGACTCACGATCGTGCGTCCAGATTTCTAGTCGAACTGTGGGATATAATAAAATCCGGGTTTCACGTTTTGCCCAAGCTGATTGCGACTTGACTATCGTTCCGCGATACGAAATGCTCGTTAATGATAGAGCTAATGAAAATTTACGTGATCGCGAGGGAGAAGTCGGTGCGCGATTAGGTCGCGGTTCTTTTCAGAGGCAGTCATGTAGCTTTAGACGTTTGTTAGTAGGTAATGCGCGAGTATTGAATCGTCCATTATTATTCCCCGGCGATTTACAGTACTAACAGATTAGGCAAATTGCTGCAGTGTCTATCTGGGTCAGTGATTTGCAGTGTCCGGGAGTATTATTGTCTCAATGTTAATACAGTGTTCAGACAGAAAAATTATACACAAACGGAATGCTGTAACTCCCTTTTACAATCGGCACACGATATGACGCAAAAGCAACCGCGATACAGGTCTGCAAGAATGTCGTCGTATTACATTTTCCTACTTCCTGGTGTATTCGGCGAAACTGGGCCTCGAGGAACCTTGAAAGGGCGGAACAAGTTTCGGAACCAGGTTATCCACGTAACACGCGAAATGTTTTACTTTTTATTTCACTCGTCCTCCTCTTAATATCTTGTTTTGCACCGACCTTCCGTCTACTCCGCGCAGTACGATATTAAACTTGCTCTAATAAGTCCGAGCTCCGGGATAAAATCCCGGGCCGTAACTCATTGCTAGTCAAAACCATGCCCACTGGAAATCCTCGAATCGCACCTTGCACGAGTAATATTTCGCTACTTAAATATCCATCAGTTGGCCTCGTTTCGTTGAAATTCTAGAAGCGTACATTCGAGATCTCGGGATCTCCCTGTAAATTGCCCATAACATCCTCGTTTCATAAGAAAATTATCTCGCGGAGTATCAGAGACACGCGAGAATCCGCGCGAGTGTAGTAACCACCGCTGTATCGATTACAATTCCCTGCTCCGCCGCGAAGATGAAAAGGAGAGCTCGTTGGGTGTCAGGGAATTTCGAACGCCGTCCGCTTCCTGGTCGGCCGGGCGTGAGCGCGTGCTCGCTTCGGCCGAGTCCGCGGCAGGGCGGAACGAGTTTCTGGGACCGGGTTACCCAGATAGGATTCGTGCTCGCTGCACGCCGTTGCAACTGCCCACCTTCATTCCATGTGCATACGGGCACCGCGTGGCCGCCTGCAAACACGCAAATGAAGATATTCAACCGTGTTAACGCGGCTGGTCGCGAGGTCAACGTCTCGGAAGTGTGTCGCCCCGGCTGTACCGGTGACTCGGTTGAAAAACGAACTTATTGCCGCGGGTACCGGCCTTGGCGTCTTTGCACCGCGATGGCTCGACAACCGTGTCCCTGTCCGTCGATGTCTGTCAACATTACCTTACGATCGCTGCGCTCGGTTAAGCTTGTCCCTTTTTATGCCGTTCCGTTTTCGTCTTGTTGTTAGTTGTATAATAGAGAATGACGTGGTGGTCAAGTTCTCGTGACGCGAATTTGCCGAGGACTTAGGAGGGATGAAAGTGAAAACGGCGAGGCTTATTGAAGCCCAAAGGAAACAATTTGAATCGAAGAAAATTATTTATGCACTTCTGATCGAAGATCGTGTTTAGAAAAATCGGGAAACGGGTTTAAGTCATGAATTGCTTAATAGAAAAATAAAATAATATCATTTATCATTGATTAAATAATCAAAACAATTTCTCTTCCTATTCTGTGCTATCGGAAGATCTAAAAGTTATGTTTGGTTAATTTAAATTTCATGCAGTTCGTTCAATTATTGACTGTTTTCCAAACATATTTTCGTGAATCCTTTCTCCTACGTTTAGATGTAAATATGATGCGTCTTGAAGGTATGTTTCGCGTCCGCACCCCCATTTAACATATCCCTGATCGGTCGACTGAGCACTTTTGGTATAGATCGGCGGTGTTCAATGTTACGGGGATAAGATCTTGCAAAATTTATTCCCCCTTTGTATCGAAGGCGTGGTTAGAACAATGAACAAAGAGCGCTGGGATGTTGCGGATCGTCATAAAAGTCGCGGACTTCTGACAAGCGAACTCGATCGTAAAACACTTGCTTTCTCGTGCTCGTTTACGTTTGGTAGGAAATGCGCTCTATTGAATCGTTCGCGATCCACAGTTTACGCGCCGTTTCTATGCAGATACCCTCGAGCTTCTGGGATTCCCGATTCTCTTCCCCTTCGGATTCTTTTCCTTGATTCGTGTTGCGTAAGTGGCGGCAGTGCGTGGAACTTACGTTTTAGAGTTTCTACAGCAATCTTTGGTATCACAGAAAAGAAAGGTATTTTTGTTTATCAATCAGACAACGAGAATGTTCATCCATCAACCCTACACGTTCGTTAACACAAATACCTGCCTTTTTAATGTCATCAATTTGGAAGTTGAATGATTTATGGCGCAGTCTTGATTGTAACTTTTATTTCAAGCCGCAAAACGTCGGGAACATTTGGCGACTTGTACAATATTTTCAGCCGAACATTTCTAGCAGACATCATCCGTCATTGTAGGATAGAAACTATGTACAGCCTTGTACGTCAAATTGTTGAATCTTGAACTACGTACGTCACTCACTGTGCCTTTTCGATATATGTATTTAGCAGGACGTATCGATTAAGACATACGCTACCATCACAAATTAAAAAATTAATAGAACAGTAATTGAGGAACTAATTTTCATTATTCCTACAACGGTACCTAATCTAAGAGTCTGTCTGTAAGTACATCTGACATCTTTCGTATGAATAGCCACCGTGTTACAAATAAATCCGATGATAAAACTAAGGTGGTAACTCGTGTAACACTTCGCAGTACATGGTGTTAGCGATACCAGTTCCTTGTATATTTCGCTGCTAACACAGCTAATGGACACGGTATTTTTGTCGATATAAAAAATCGTAGATCGGCTCGGCTCCATGGATCAAGCGAAGCGCCCGCTTCGAAAATATCGTCCTTCGCGGTTCTAACTCGTAAAGCAGCGTAGAGTGGGATTCGATGGCCTTTGAGGAGCCGCTGAGAGGCGTAAGACTTGTAGAAGCTGTCTAGGAGACAATGTTAGGAGAGGTACTCACGGACATAAATCGCTTAGAAAAGATAAAACGTCGTGGATGGAAGGTGGAACGCACGCTCGCGCGCGTGTGTACGTGGACGTGACCCTCGCTGGCCAGGTGATTTGTGAAACAAGTTGCTACCGAGCCCGTCCCTCCCTTTACCTTTCAAATGTCAATGGAATAGAAAAAAGTGTTTTTTCTTCATCAAAAGTGTCTTGCTCGATTGAGTTTTCTGCGAGATTTGTTAAGTTTGTCAACGGCTACGATATTCGAGAAAGCATATTTTCTTATTACTTGTTATTTGCACTATAGACATTAATTCATCTTCCACGCAATGCCTCTTTGCATTATTCTTAATGAAGCTATAGCTACATTTATCGTGCCGTCGAGGTCTTCCACTTGTTACAATACTTTCGCAACCAATAATGATCAATTGTAATTACTCTAGATACCATTCGCGCCCGCGTTACGATACCTGACATTTTTAATAGCCCGATAGAATTTCTCACGGTTAAACTAATCGCTGCCCCGGCACAGAAACCTTGGATTTGTAGAATATAGATGCTCTTTTTGCATACGTTTGACACAGTTACAACATTCGCGTATATGCAAAGCAAGTCGTGATACTTTTATACCGGGAAAGTATTGTTTATTGTAAAAACTGTGCCACCTGCATCTTACGGTCCGTCCATTACATGTTATACCGGCCGATAATTGTCATGACTTAATTATATTCTTCATGATACGTAATACCGTGATATCCTTGCCATAAATTGCTGGCAGTTGAAGCGTAAGTGGTGGGTGCAATTTTGTTTAATCGAAAGCACACACACACACACACACACACACACTCTCTCTCCCTCTCTCTTTGACCGAGTAACGCTTGAAGGAAGTAATGAGAAAATTGCTCGTATTAATTACACCGTCGCCGGTCTTGATCCCGTGCGGTCACTAATTCGATTAAACATATTCGATCTGTCCTATGTCATTATCTATTACATATTAATGGAATGGGTAATTTGCATGTTCATTCAGCATTATCGAAATCAAGTACTACTATTGAATGATTTTATAATTTCAATTTACAACACCTATCCGAGTACATATGTAATATCTCAAGGGGTCCTCACATTATGTACATATGTCCATCGTTCCTTGCTCTTAAATTTTATCCCCCCGCGCGCTCTGCGCAGTTATCGGAAGGTTCTTTGTTTCATATCCCAATGGCATATAAATACATTATTCGGGCATATGAGCGTGCTCTTGTATGCACCATCAACAACACCTCGCTTTGGCGTTCCAGCGTCGTGCAGCGTCAATAATAAGTATAAATGCTTTTATAACTGTAATATCTCAGGCCATACAAGGGATTTCGCGCTGTAAGATATTGCAATTGCGGGACGGCCGTTATTGTATACGCGTGATCGACGAACCTGTACCCGAGCTGCGAACCTATGAAACGGCGGGGGATGTGTTACAATATGCGCTAACAGCGGCGCGTTTCAAGCCCTCTCGGAATGTACAATGAGATACTTGCCCTTTCTTATTAGATATAATTATATCTAGACTGTGTAATACACATCCTTTGGATCCATTTAATTCTAATCAAAAATAATCTTTTTAGGCATGCCTTATAAAAAAAAAATGAAAAGTGCAGTATTTATAAATCGTGTTTCCTTTTCACAGAATATTTCTGAACGAAAGTTAGGATATGCTTAAAATCTCATTTCCATACAATCGTTAATTTTGTTGCACGTAAAGCACTCATAGTCTTACTAGAAGTGTGATATTTAGTTATGTCTTCTTACAACTAGAGATAACATCTTCACATCACTTTCTCCCTTCTCCAACACCCCGCAGCAAAAGAACGTTTCTCCGTTTCTTAACCCGTTACCCATTTTTCAACAACCACTGCCTATTGTGACTCCATTCAGTGACGCATCACGGAGCATTTCAAGTCTTCTGACAACGGCCTCCGTCCCTTCCTTGCTCTATTATCATTTCCCTGTACCAGATACAATTCACACAGTCATCCTTCTATCCGGCCTTTTTCCCTACCATTCCGTTCGTTCGTTTTCTGTTGTTCAAAAATTATATCCCTCATAACTCGGTCAGTTTCCCCCCCGTGTACACGCGGATAAGGGATCGTGCTGAGCTCTAATTTCCATATGATCGATGAACGAATTGTTCGAGGGCGCGCAGCGCGTTCCCTCCGGGTCTCCTCGACGAAATACACCGGCCGGCGACCGTTGCCGTTCCTCAAAGTGTCGTTGTCGTCAAATTAACATACGAAATCCGGCTCGCTGCATAGCCGCGTATATCTTGTTTAACGGCGACCACTCGCATTACTCGCGAGCAAGGAACGACCCCGGTACATCACACGCCCAGTTGTCCCTCGCCGAACGGTGTTGTATTGTAACGTAGAAACTCGATACTTGCGCTGTTGGAGAACGCGATCCGCCCGAACCACCTCCCTTCGCTCCAACCGAGATGGAAGAAACCGAAAAATCGGATTAACAATCTCGAACATTGGCCGGGTATCGAGAAAACGAACCCCGAGAAGGTTTCCAGCCCGACGTTTTACCAAGTCCCACGGTGATCGACTGCGTTTCGCGTTCGTATGTACAGACATACGCCGCGCTCTCTCCCCTCGTCTCGCGATTATGCAAGCGTGGAAAACGCACACGGGGATTAAGCAGAATAGGAGCCCACTTGGGAAATTTTCTTGCAGAGAAATTCTGTGCTAATTTGTAGCTCACGTTTCCTAGATATCGCAACTGGTAAATCTATGTACCTGGATGTTTATTTAAATAGTCTTCGTATAGATTGAATGCTGTTGTACTCTGGACTGTCGCGCAACTTCTTAAACTGTTTTGCAATGAAAAAAATATCCTCTGTTATTAATAAAAATAAGGTGTATTTAACTAACCGTCATACAATACACGCGAAAACGGTAAAGCGAAAGAGCGACTGGTACTATTTTTCTAATGAAGTTTCGCTTTGTGGAATATTGCAATATTTGCTTCAAAATTTAATTATTTAATATTCAAATATTTTCTGTTTCAGGTAAGAACTAGCGTACCTCCATTCTCTTCCTTCCAGCCGTATTTTCCCCGGATGTACTTCATCTGAGGTAAGTCCTACGATGCAATTCAATATTCCCCGGAAGAATATCATCGCATAGTAAATCACTCCATTCTTGTCCCTTACCAAAGAGCAAGGAAGTCCCAATTACACCAATTTACCCCTTCACCACCGTGTCCGATTAGCCCTGCAATTTTCCTAACAATTCGTAAAAATTCGCTGCCGACCCTGTTAAATCGTAAATCGAGCAATCGCGACGGGGGACCGCGATCCGCGGCGAGACGAATCGGGCGACACAGTTTATCTTCGCGATGATGCGCGGCCGACGCATCGATTATTCAGGACAGCGTCGTTAATTTGCGCTCGTCCTTAATCCTATTAACTCGCGGCGCTGGATGATCCAACCTCGCTGGTTTCTCCTTACGAACGCCAGGCGACCTGCTCCAGTTTCGATAAGTCCGAAGGTGGACGTGTTCGTTCGTAATTGTCCGGTGCCGAGAGTTACGCGCGTCGGGCCCTAGAATGTCGTTAACTACATATGTACGTACATACGCCGTTTGTGCGACGAAACTAGTGCCAACCTTGCCCAACAATTCCGATGCTATGCTTGAACGTGGTCTTGCGGGTGATTTCGACACCGACAATTGTCAAGCCGTGTAGATACTAATATAAAGGGCCGCCGACCTTACGGAGGTATATCGATGCCCTTGATTATGACTGGACAACGCCGATAGAAGTGGACCCTGAAGTGTACGAGTTAGGAATTTAGCATTCGAGTCGCGCGTCAAATAGAATGCTTTCAAGCGAGCAGAAGCGTAAATTGTGAATGCTCTATAGTAGTTCCGTATAGATCCGGTGGATTGGTCAGATATAATTGAAGCTCACCGCACGACAACAATGATTCATGGAATTCTATAGTGGTGATCGTTAAACCTTGTGATTTAGTATGGACAACCGTGAGCTCGTCGAATTTTACGTAGGCACAGTCGGGGACTTGTTGCTGTCGATGTTAATTTAGATTTTACTTTTCAACGCTCTCATGGAGAACAAAATATTACATTGGTATCATGAAGATATTCAAAAGATTGTTGTCTTCAATTTCTGTGCTGAAAGTAAATCACCTTGGATTCGTTAAACATCGATTATCGACCGCACTGAAAGAATCATAGTATCCCACGAATTTTTGTAACCTAGAGATCTTTCATAATCGTTGGGCGTCAAGGAAGAAATAAAGCTTTGCGGTCGGTCCATTAAATGGAGCGCAGCACAATGGTCGAGTACGCTGGAACGAACAATCGTTATCGCTGATGCTCGGACTGATTTAGGAAAAGGTGCAATAGCGATACGATTGACACCTAGACGAGTTCCATCGGAAATCTAACGTAATCGAGTGTCAGCTCGTGATAATTGTGCCGTTTCCAAACCGTGCCTACGCGTTTGGAACTGTTGCGTTCGCCTCGATCGAGGCCAGGATTTGCTCTCGATCGTGGAATTCTCCGACTTGTGCCGCGAACCGTATAAAGTGGGTCGCGAGGCCGCAGGGTGGCTTCGAGTGACGACACCTTATTCCTCATCCTTTTATACCGCATCGCTCTGCAAATGGATCGCGATCACACGCCTATCGAGTGCCTCGCTTGAAAATAGAAATCATTCGCGATGATCCTTGAAACTGAGTAAAAACGATTCGAAGCAGTTTGAATACAGGAGAATAATCCTGCAAGTACGAAAAATTCTGGCCAGAGAGAATCGCAATGGCTTTTCCTTTCATTTCTTAATTCATTCTAGATGACGTTAACGTTGTTTGTTCAACGTGAATTTCATAAATGATGCAGCGATCCTTTTCAATCATAGATATTAAAACTCAATGTTCAATTATCTTTCAATTCAGTTGACGGGCGTGCATTTCTTATTGGCAAAGCATACTTAGTTTTTAGTCCGGCCCAATTGAGTTTTGTTACCGATGCTTTCTCGCGGCGTGAAAGGCCGTCCCGGCACTGCATTATACCGCATCTTTGACGCGGCACATGATAAGCAGAACCTTTATACTATTTTAATGACGAAGTCATAAATTGCGGCTTCGAGGCGTACATCCGACTTTTTCGTGCCTTGTAAGAGGCATTTGCAAGGTCGACTTTCTTTGTTCCGACTGGCGAGCTGGTTATTGATGTTCGTACCTGCTTGCAGATTGTATTAGCCGATGAGCATGTTGCCATTGGCATGGGGCGTGTTAAGGACAATAGTAAAAATTGTGACAGAATTTATGCGCAAGCTGTCCCTAAATTTTTCGTAAGATTGCATCAGTGTAAAGCTATTGTTCGTTTAGCAGAGTTAAAACACCAAACTTGATAGTAATAGCTGTACCTTTTAATTCATCCTACAGTTATAAATTAGCTTTGTTCGTGTATGGACTTTCTAAAACTAGACGATTCTATGAAAACTCGTGAGAACGATTAGTGTCGGTCGCAGTCATTAGATACGATAATGCTTGGAAATGATTGTAACGCATAAATCTCTGCACAATACACAACGCATCGAATATAACTTTCACCCATCCGCCGTGTACTATTTCCACGTACCGTGCATCGCAGGGATTTCTGAAAGAATACGTGGGATCATTGAATCGTGCATTGGACTTTCCACCGGTTTATCGAAGGAATTATTCACGCAAACGGTTGTACTCGCGCTTACACCGAAATGATAGATTCACAGCTTTCGATAGGTTGCATTTGAATTCAACTAGGCAACAGATATCCTGTAAAAAGGATCGGGTGGTAAATTCCGCGCGAGGTTCACGCTTCGACCAGAACGTAAACCGTTTTGTAACCAAAGAACGAAGCAACGCAAAGCGCTTCGCAAGAATCGGATTCCGTAAATCACGGATAGTGGAGATTCCGGGTCGTTCGACGCGAGGCTCTCCTGCAACGTTGCATCACTTGTATAGCGTTTACGCTCTTATCGAAGGGAGAGACTCGTGCCAGACGCGGCGTGTGGGTGTGCATCGAGGGACAACGTCCATGCTTCGTTGAAACGTTAATGGAAAAGTTGATGTACACGCGTGAAAGAGTAACCTGTTCGTTGAAGTTTGCGAGCACGCCTACGATCCGCCACGTCGCGAGTCAACGAAGATGAAACGCCGTTAACGTTGATGCGCATCTGCTTTTGCAAGACAGTTTTCTAGTGGTGATCGGTTACAGGTGCGTATGCACAGTTTTGCAATGTTCAGTGGAGTAAAACGTAGCCGTTGGCCTTCTTTTTTTTTCGTAAATCCGTTCAATGCGTTTTGTTAATAAAAGATTATGAAAGACGTAGGGTATTGTTGCATGGATTGAAGTCGTGCTGGGTTTAGTTTGTACAACGTTATGGGGCCACTTACAGGTACAGGTAAAGATCATGGGAAACGGAGTTTATTATTTATGACTGTCCATGGCTTAGCCTTATAGTTTTAGTGAAAATATACTACTGGGAGCGAAGTTCAATATTGACAAACAATGTATACTCCAAAATGCACACAAAATATATGTTTATGCATGTTTCTTGCTTGCATTCTCATATACATATAATTGCAGTACTTCTACCACCGTTTATTGAATTAAAAGCAATTCAATAATCATCACTATTAATCAATCCAATCATTTTCCTGAATCAGTTGGATAAAAACCTCACGTCTTCCTGAGGAGATAAAAAAAGGAACACATACGTACTCTTATTGAATCGATAGCAAGCGGAATCGCGGCACACCCTGTATACACATTTATTCCTGATTGCGTTATGTAAGGGGATCCTCATGTGCAGCTTGCCACGCGATGCTTTACTAGAAACGTTACTCGCTGTTATTCTTATTAACTATTCTCCGACGTTGCAACGAATACAGCTACGAGGGATGCGATACCATCTCTCGCACGCGGAGTATCTTGACGCAACCATAATCGTATTGTGATCATTGATTGCGTTGCGTATTCTCGGGAAAACGCACACGCGTATTTCGCGTTAGTTACGCGCTGCTCTAGTCGGGCACTGCACGGTAATGAAATGGATCGAAAGGGATTCTTATCGAGCCTCTATAGCTTTTAAAATAAGTCCACGTTTTATTTAAAAACGAAGTCACGAAGCATTGCAAACTTCGGCGCATGGAGTTTGCAATTCATCCTTTCACCTGCGATGCAGAGAATGGCGATTTAAAATAAGAAAACTATTTCTTCCGAAGCTGCGGTAGTCCCTCGTGCCAGGGATATTGCGATTAAGGAGATATATGCTACAAATTGTAATAAATGAGAAGTCGTTGTTGCAAGAAACTGCAGGAACGCGATTATACTCAAATCAGGAAGCTGAAGAATATATTAGCGGGCGTGGAGTTATTATCGAAGAAGGGACATTAGAATGATTTGGCGGAACATATTTTACAACAGGTTCTCCGGCTTGTTACATAACGCGCGAAAGTAAAAATTCACCTCGTAAAAACTCATGGACCTCGGTACTCAAAGGCGTGTATTTTCCTTGACGAAGAGAACGCGAGAGAGTTGAATAGCACAGAAACGGACGTCTGCAAAAGGATAACCATGAACGAGGTGAAGACTCTAGCATGAATACACCGCTTTATACGCGATTGATAAGGACGTCAACGTCGGCTTAAACAACAATAGCGCGAGTCCTTAGGCAACGCCGTGTCGCGTTATGCCGGGAAACATGTTAATCCCCAAAGGGGTCGGTATTCGTGTGTACAGGCGTTCGCAAGGTGGTCAATCAGTCCGAGCACCGCGGAACAGCACCGCGGATGGTTTACTGCTACGGAGCAGCGTAAATCTCGTTTAACAATACCGGCGGGAAATACATTTAACGAGGCGAAGGCCGCGCGCCGCCGCGGCGATGATCTTGTTTTCTCGTTTCAAATGGAAACCCGAACACGCGACCCGGCTTCATTCCTTCAGTCTGTCCCCGCTAATATCTGGATCGGGATCAGGGATCTTTGAAGCGCAATTTGTTCGAATTTTTTTAACGTTGAAGTTACCGTAGGTGCCATTTGTCCTTCGAATAGTATACATTTGACATACTGTTACCCGTTTCGTTAATTGACAAAAGATGATTAATAATTCTAATCAATGGGCGCCAGGTCGGTTCAAAGTACTCGATCCTGAATATCGTTTTCTTTTACATGCATCGGCAAGAGGGAAAGGCCAATGTTAATGGCCGACCGCGTACCGCGAAAACGAGAATGAATTGATGCAAGTTCACGGCACGCAGCCACTTTACACACCGTGACATGAAAGTTGATTCGCGGCGCGTACGTGCCTTTATACGCGATGAAATTTTTTACGACGCGATCGTGTCGGCTGGTCTTACGTGGCCGATCGTAACTTATGCGATTCGCTAATGTCGCACGCCTGCTCCAAACGCGTTTACTCATCGTCCACCTATGTATACTTGGTCAAACATATCATTTGTTTCAAATATATACGTACATTTGAGTAGACCGATTAGTTAGATTATTGTATCGTTCAAGAAAGGAAAGAAACATCGATGCAAAAAATGAGATTTAGAATGATCGACTCGATGCTGCCTGCGAGAGCCAGCAATTTTCGCAGGATCGTTTGCAACGAGTTCAGAGCGAATCTTCGCATCGCATTCAAGGCACGATCACCCCATTTTCACGTCAATTTGGCAGTACCGCGAAATGATTATGCGAAGGTTGATAGCCTTCCAAACTCGGGTAGGAGAATGGGGGAGGGCGGGAGAAGAACAGGGAGCATTTTTTTGCCAGTGTACAAAGCTTAATTACGCAAGGGCAATAATGAAGGGTCTTGTCCATTCGATCGTGCGCCGTCCGCGTGAGCGTTGTTAACGAAGAAAAAGTCTCATTATCTTGATGGGAGGCCGATAAATGGATGGCTGCGTTAGTTCGCCCCGCGCTCCGCCACAATAAGCTGACAAGCGGCTATCGCGTCTCAAAGACGATCCCGTCGTTTTGTCCGTACTTTGATAAAGGGCCGTCCCGACTTATCCGAAGTCTTCCTTCCTCTCGCCGTCTATCCTCGACAGCGCGAGACCCCGCTCTCGATCGTGATCGGCCAGCCCTTAAACCGCTAATCGGCAATTAGAGGCCTCTATGATCGATAGCGGACTCGTGATCGCCCGATAGACGAACCCCGTTGGAATGCAAGCGTCGAGATAAGTTCAAGGCCCGGTTCTTCTCTTCTGCGATGCAGCAGCTGTTTGTTGGGAGGTCAGTAACATGCGTTAACACTTTCGCGACGGAAAACGTAGTCCTCTGCGTCATCTCAAAGTCTTTAGCAGAATACGGCAGAGTACGTCAGGCCCGAAGAGTGGACTGGAAATTATACGCCGTATTCAGCTAAAAGTTTTGCCCGGCTATCGCCCGTTGCTTTCAAATTCGAATTACTAAATCAATTGCAGGGCGCTGTTTCCAAAAAAAGAAGCTTACCGCTCGAATGATGGGAAGTCGATAGCTTCGTAATGAATAATTAATAGCCATTAACTTCATTCAATCTATACAATCGATCAGTTGAGTAGAATTTTATTAATATAGTTACGTATAGGTCTATTGAAGCGCGCGTATCACAATGACAGTGGCCTTAATTACAAGGACAAATTGAAAAGGTTGCGATCCCATTAAAAGTAGATTACATTGAAACGAGGCGACTAATTCTAAGCTGGAACGGAAGAAAGAAACAGGGTGCACGCGATGCGGTCTCACGCGAAACAGCTGCTCTCGCCAAGCATCCGAGTCTCCGTTCAAGCTGCTTTGATCAGTCGCTACGCTGGCACGAGGCCAAGCGTGTCGCGATTCATTTAGCGTGCATAATGCGGAGAATTCAGCCTGGAAAACTGCTGCATTCGTTCCCGCCCATCGTCGTTAATCTAATCGAATCATCTGGAAGAGGTCGATCGCGTTAACCGTGAGCGAGTTTCTCACGAGTGGAATGTTGCACTGATTGGTTTATAGTGCACATTAGACGATGAACGACCAACGATAAGTACGAACGAGATATTTCGTGTCAAGATGCACAAAACTGTGGGCATAGGAAAAACGATCTGGAAAAGCTGGCGAAGATAGTTAAAAAACTGAAATTCCAATTCCAATCTAAACGTGTAAAAGTTCAAATTCGGTATTTCGAATTTCTTTCGACGCTGCAACATTAAATAACTAAAAATCCATTCGAGTGAAAGGGCTTAATAGTAACTGTCTTTACTTTCCTGGTTAATATATTGAGTTCAAGGGAAATCGATGACTAGAGTCGCAATTTCGCGTGTTTAACGTGGAATTGCTCGAACGTACGCTATTTATGTACTTAATAAAGTCGCGCAAAAAGTTCGATGCGCGTCGCAGTCGCTGATAGGCGCGAATGCAACGCGAGTTTCGTTGATGGTTTTATTATGGATCACGGTGGTTGCTCCCTTGCCAATTTACGAGCAACTTGCTTGGCTGGTAGCTATGCCAGGTGGAGAGTTTGTGTAATACCCGCGATAGTAGTGCGCGGCAATGCAGAGACGTTCCATTTGAGCACTGCAGTATTTCAAGCGTAGAAAGCGATTATAAGCGACATTGATTAATTCTGAGGTAATGAATGAAGGCTTTTTTCTTAATCACTCAGATGGATACGTGTACGTATATGTACACGCGTGTAGAGTTTATCCTACTGATACGAATGGTATGGCAAGCAGTGCTTCTGCAATGAACCAATTGATAATAAAAGCGAATGAATTATAGTCTGATCAGGGTTATCTGATTGCTACAAAAGATTTTTCCCGACTGTGAACCCAGTTGCAAACATTAATTCAGGGCAAAAGAAAGAAAAGCAGAAACTTCCAATTTCATTTGAAATATAATTTAGAAGTTGGAAGTAACAGTATAGATGTACTGAACAGGGATCTTTGGGATATTGCCGTTTACGAGACAACATTCCCTTTTCTTTAAAGCGATCTCACACGCAAAATTATCGGAGCTTCATTCGTGGCGAATTGAAACCGGTTTGCATAGGCGACCAGATTAACTGAGCGCAGATTAAAAGAAAAAGAAAAGGAGAAAAATGAGCAATAACTTCGTTGTTTCTCGCGCGACCGCGCGTACGGCTAGGTAGAAGCGCGCGTGATACCTTCCCGCGAAGAATCCGGAGCGGATGCGTCCCGCGAAGTGAGCCGTGTAAAGTTGTCGCGTAAATCGTATCCGCTGGCTGTACGAGATGCAGCATCGCGGTAGCATGCAAAAAAACAGCTAAAGTGCAGCAGCATCGTAAACATTCATTTCTTTCTGTCTCCGTTGTTTCCTCTCCGTCCCGCTGGCCTCACCTTCGTCGCCCTTTCGGCGAATAGTGACTGGCTCGGCCGATCGGTTGGCAAGTGGAGCACGCCTATAAAATAAATAGCGGCGAACCTTGCCTGCGCTCCGGCTGCTATTGAACTTTAGAAGCCGCCGTAAACCGTTCACCGCGCATTTCTACGTTCGTCGCGGTCGCGCCAGAGTACCACGCTCGTGTTATCGATTCGCGATTAAATCGAGCGTCTTCCTCCGATCGTGGCGGCGGAGTTAATGAACTTGAACGGGAAGAGTGAACGACCTCGGTCTTTCTGATTTCTTAGATCCTTCTAATTTATCTACCCGCAATTCTAGTCTGCGCCGGTGAACGAAAATTTGAAAGGCAATTGAAGTAACATTATGCAATTGCAATTAAAAAAAAAAACGACTGTGGAATAACATGTATGCGAGAGGAAGTTGAATTTCAATAGCTTGCTATAAGGGCGGGGGATGAAACGGGATGGAGGCGAATGAATAATGAAACGAATGAAAATAGATTGCGTCGACCGCTGCTCAATACTTAATTAAAACGCTTCCATCGCACCGAGAACCGGATTTCTTCTTTAAAAAAAAAGAACGTTACGTTTTAATCCGCCTAGAGATCAGCCGTGAGATTGCACCGTGTAGCCGTGTGATTCAATAATAATGATTCGGCCGCGTGCATCGCTGCATTGATGCTCATTTAAGACTTGAACCGTCCATTCTGAATGGTTAGTAAGCGTCGTGCGATCAATCCTTTTTTTTGTCCATTTCGCGTATTATACATATAGTCGCGCCGCCAGCTTTATGAAATGAATCATGATCGTGAAGTAGTAAAAGTTGTATTCCCCCTATTAATTTGTTTAATTGACGTCCTTGATTTGGATATCCCTTCATACTTGCATGCATCCGCAATCGTAATTAGCATGACTGTTTTTTGGTATTTTGTTTTGGTAAGAGCAAACCAACCACGACCAACTGAAGAGTTCTCGTGTATCTCGTTGTACATGTATCTGCGATTTGAGGGATTAATGAAGCAAGGAAAGCGAATGTAACGAGCGGTGCGTATCATAAAACAGTTTACCCCTTCCATTTGCGAATGAATGTATTTGATTTCTGATAAGTATCCGCCTTACCGCGATCGGAAAATAACAAGAAACTGTTCTACAGCGCGGATCAAAAATTCGAAACTTATTTACGCGCTTTTATAATGTTTCGTTTTATAATTCCGCTTTCAACGAAATGGAATTCTTTGCAAAGCCGATTATCTCTGTTGATTGTCTACGTTTATCGAGCTGTCGGTTATCCTGCGCCTCGATCGTTCGAAAATTGCTTAACTGTACGGTATTTTCATTATTGTCGAACCGAAAGCGTACTGGAAGTATGCTGGTATAATTATAATCGAAAGTATACAATTGCAGCGAATATTGTCGCGCGTTAATATCTACGCCGTTTTACAACTAAACGAGACCCGTAAAGTTAAGATAACGATTGGGATCGGAGCTAATAAATAATATCTGTAGCCGCGTATAAAATTTTCATCCCATCCTTTTCATCCCCCAAGTGCGATTCCTTGGAACCGTACCAAAAGAAACTAGCCCAAGGAATTCAGCGTCGCCACGTTGCTCCTCGGGAAGCTATAAATACAAGTTTAAGCGGGGGGGGAGTTAGAAGGCGGTATTAATATATGAATCATCCCCCCCTTTTTTTGCCGATGCGCGGGATTCTGCCTGCAAGCAAAAGACGCCGTCTCGAAGAATATCTATCGACACAGATTTCGTCGTATCCGCGTTATTTATGGCTCCGTATAAAAATGAATAAGGGTTCTCGGGCTGCATTTTTTTCTGAAAAATCAAATTATAATTGGTGGATGATGTTCAGGCGGAGTAGCAAACGGGTGGTAGACAGGTACGTGAAAAGGTACACCTTCCGGGCACGCGTTGATAAGCCTGAAATATGAAGCGACCTATCGCACGAAAAGTGCATATGAAATATGCCGAGCTTCGCTGTATCGAGGGGTGGCCGGGCTGTTTCGTTTTCAACACTGTGCCCCATGGATACCGGTTAAATACGTTCACAAAGGACAATGCTACCTCGGGGCGCGGAATAGCTCCGAGAAGTATCCACCGAGCATCCTATAAGTGGCAGCTTATAATTAGAGGACGGGGCGGCTCGAGATAATGTTGATAGGCTTGGGTGAAATATCGAACGCACGCACGAGACGTTCGAGGAAGCGTGCTAGAATTTATTGCGCCGAGTAGAAGAATTTGAAGCGCGTACCTGGCCGAGGGAATAATACGTAGAAATAGTATTACAATGAATATAGCTTTGTCATTTGAAAGTTATGCGTTCCTTCGAGGAATTAGAAACGTGAAGGGACGAAGCGTTCAATTCCGTACTTACCTTATTTC
The DNA here is from genome assembly GCA_023838395.1 of Holcopasites calliopsidis. Classification (NCBI taxonomy): domain Eukaryota; kingdom Metazoa; phylum Arthropoda; class Insecta; order Hymenoptera; family Apidae; genus Holcopasites; species Holcopasites calliopsidis. The sequence goes on from JALHAQ010000003.1 coordinate 4,007,410, forward strand.
ACTTGGGCTCAAGGCAGAAGATTCGTAACAGTTGATTATTCGTGCAATTAATACACGTGGACGTGGAATTTATTTGATAGAACTCGCTACTCTGCTGCTCTGTGCAAGCCGCGCAGCCCTCTGACTTGTTAAAAATTCATAATAAAACAAAGTAAACGAAGAATTCAATCTTGTCTAGAATTTTGCGTTTGATTTCAATTTTTGTCATCGATCTCCTTCCATCGGTTCTCCGTCAAGCAGAATTGATTCCCCCGACGGAACTGAAATGTCGAAAAATCGACAGGCGAAAGTCCAAGGAATGAATCGAGGAGGGTTTAGCTCATCGGAGGGCACACGGTGCCCTTGAACCATCCACCTGTTCCCGTAGAGCATTACGCTCGGATTATCTGATCGTAATAACAGGACAGGCACGCCAATTGCCGGCGAGGTTTAATTGCAACGAACTGCAGCATCACGTGCACGTAGAATGCATCGCGGGGTTCGCCGATCATTCGAATTCAGCGCTGCCCGTGCACCAGGGGATACCTTTGAGGGTCGTATCGATGTACGCCAGAGGATTATGTTTCGTCCTGTGGATACCTGTTGCGGGAATGATACGTGTCGCGTCGGAACGCGTAATTGCGACCAAATGACGATCGTATCGGCCGAATTGTTGTAATCCTTTCTGCGTCTTATTCACCGAGGAATTTATCGCTTGGACATGTATGTGTTATTAGATTCCTTAATTTTCTACGGCTCGTATAAATATGTGACAGATTAAAATATGGAATAGCGGCTGACGCTACGTGAATGTAAAATCACTTATTAATCCAGAAACAAGAATATAGTATTAGTTTATTAGAAAAATTGTATTTTTGATTGTGTAGGTGTTGCATATTGTGTTATCTAGAAGCATTCGTTCAAAAAATTTCTTTCTTCGATGCAATCCTGCGTATCATCCCGTTTTTCCCTTATCGCCTATGCCACGAAAGGTGGTACACGTCGAAAATCGATCACGGCGAACCGTTTCAACGTGCGCGCATCGTTAAATCCTATAGACCGCAAATTCCATGGTAAACGTCGTTAAGTGGCTGATTTGGCCTGCACCGAAGAAGTATTAGCCGCGAACGATCGTTTCCCCTTCGTTTTCTCATTACACGCGTGCCGCGAATTTTTTTTACAAAGATCGAATGCGGTAAAGTGGCAAAAGTCAGATGAAAAATTCGCTGCGGAATAATTTTTTTACCTGCAGAAAGAAATTTATTTATGGCACCGAAATTCCTGCCTCATATGGAGTTATCAACTAAATTAGAATTCTCGGTTACTCATTTAAGTTTCAAATTCGTATACCCCATAGAAGTAAGGAATTTATTTTTGACAAAGTGATTCGCAAAGGCACTTATAATAATATTGTCCACAAATCTGAAAGTTTTCAACGGAATATGCATCGTAAAGAAAGTTCTTGAAGAATCGTTCGCGGAGCTCTCAGTGAACGCAAAAACGAAGTTGTACAACATCCCGCGAAACCAACCCACAAACACCAGCCGCAAAAAGTGGGGGCCAATGCGTAAGAGCCAATGCGCGCCCCCCCAAAAAAGAGCGATAAAGCACAGGATCGGGGCCGGTTGAATCGCAGGATGATCCGTGTTTCATAAAGCATGGCAGACCTGGAATTTGGGGCGTGCTGCTATTTCAACGGTGATTGCTGGCCAACGACGGATAATTAACACAGCATCAAGAGTTATCTTGGCAAATCTATCGTCCGGGAGGGACTCGAAACTCCGTTCCGCCGTTCAGAACTGATATTCGCCTAGTCTGAATTACGGGCCGCTCTCACGCCAGCTCGACCGTCGTTTGTATCCCTTCTCCCTAAGACCGTTTAATTGCTCTGACAAAATTACGGTTGCTCGTTATTACCGGATAATGGTCGGGCTTGGCGGTTTTTAATCATCTCGGCATTAAATAGTTGTGCGGCTTACTTCGAGGATTGCAGTAGCTACTTTTCCTTGCAGGAGGCAAGCTCTCCCAATACGACGGATAGTAAGATATTAATCTTGTTATTGGCGCAGCAATTTTTCTCGAGCGTAGTTCGCTTGCGAACATTCCTAAGCAGTGTTGACGAATGCAAAAGAACAAGCCCGCTTCTTCGTGGGCTGATCGAAATGAAATCAAACAACGCGTGTGTACACAGATGTTGTAACGATTCACGCCTGCAAATTGCGCGTTCTCACGTCATGCCGGCCGTGTCATAAATTATAGGGCCGCGGTCCCGAAGATGTTCATTGGTCCGTTGCGCTTGCTCGCCGGTGATCCTTCATTCGTAGTTTCTACATTCACCTTCCTTGGCAGATCATTACGATGCACCGCGTGCACCGGCCGTCCACCGATGATTCAGCGACCCTTTTTCTCCGGGAAACTGCGGGGAACGATGAACTTTCGAACGCTCATCAACTATAATCCAACTTATACTTTCATTACCATGGCAGTATTGAGGAGATACGAGTGCATTGCACCGCGTTTCCGTACTGTACTCATCAATTATTCGTGAAGGATGACAGTGGAAATTAATTAATGCATATTGGAAGATGAAACGCTAAGCTAGGCGAGAAGTTAGAAAGGAACGTAAGAGAACCGTGGCACAACGGAATTCTTTCATTTGCCATCAGTCCGAATAAAAGTTCGATATGTGTATGTATGAAATCCGCTTCATGATTGCCAATTAGGTTCAGTTCATTTACTGCGTCCCGGTGTACAGAGAATACGTTGTAGAGTAACCGGTGACGTGACCTAAACGGGAATCCCTTCCGTGTCGAGAGGATCGATTGTTTTTTGGAATCTGTATCGTAAATCGTGTCGAGCGTCGTCGGCCCAACAGCCATTTTTGGCGAACTCCTTGCCAGCAAGCTCGTTTCCTTCATGCTTGACCTTTATGGGCATCGTTACGAATCACCGTGAAATCTGCTTCGTAAAGACGCGACGCGAAGACGCGCGTCTCGATGAGAATTATACGCACGCTTAACGTAGCTGTGCTTCCGCTTCAGCTTTCTCTGTTCGAGCCGCCGGATGTCCGTAAAACGTTATGAAAAGTTCACGTCGAATGAGCCGCGTGTATCAGACACCTTGGGGTTACATACGATCCTTTTCATCGTTTATTGGAACTGACCGATCCTTTGTATACGTGAAGTTGGTTGTCACTTTGTTTTTTTTTTTTGGACGGTTCATCAAGACATAAAGATTAGATAAAAATATTACTGCATCTTATTATCCTGTTTCATCATTTCAGTATTAAATTATCGTTGACTGCCTGAGAACGTTGATTGTTCGAGAGAGAATTAGCATACTCAGTTTCGCGAATGGCATGTAATTACATTTCATATTACGGTTTGCCAACATCGTTCTCCTTTCAAATCCCGTTTAATGCCTCGCAAAACTTTCGCAAACGCGATGATTTCTCCGGATAGGTACATCGTGTACCTATCAAGCGAACCTGAAAGCGCTTAAGAGCTATCCGAGTGGTCGGAGGTGCGTACTACAAAACCGTGGATCTCTTCTCACGGTGGTTCGATCATCGTAGAAATTGCCAACGATTTCTCTCTCCACGATCCCCGTCTAACACCTACTCGCCAAACGAAGGCCTTCAGCGTCTGATACGTGATGGATGAAAAGGACTCGCGAGTAGTGGCGGGTCGCCCGGTACTTCGTATGAGATTCGATACCCTAAAAGTTTTACCCGGAACTTAGGAATCAGATTCCTGGACCTAGGACCTGAGACCATCGCTATTTACAAGGCCAATTCTTTACATACCTTGAATCGTGCAACAAATGTCTATGATACCTCTACCATGAAAAATGGCACATGTCATAAAGCGAGGCTCATTTAAAGAAAGTCTATCATCCGTCACAATGGTCAAAAAGTCAGGCTGCTCTTTCTATTGCACACTACCATATCCACCGTTAATCACTTCATCGATTCTTGTCGCAAGAATCCCTTGATAAGACAACTGTACCGCATAAATACACCTTTTCCTGTCGCGTCTACAAGGGTCGGTGGAACGACAAATGCGCCGGAATGGAACAAAACGCGAGAACAGGATGGACCGAGTGAACGCTGCCAGGGAACGAATGGAACGAATCGTTGAAATTTAAAGGTATGCAGGCACGTTCGACAAGAGAGACGGATCACCGAGGTCGAAGGTCCCTGATAGATGTTCCCAGATAAGCAGCCTCGCTATCTCGACTTCACCCAGCAGCGGATGGGGCAGAGCGTCGGGTCGGTGCACGCGCGCGACCCGCGAATCGAAATCTGGTATTGCGTTTCACCAGGAAGCTCGTAGGGATTCCCTTCGATCGGGAACACGCGGAATGTGGATAATGTGTGGCAATCGAGTCGTAACTCTTGTAACTCTATTGTGAACCATTGCGACCCGCGCACCGGACCCCGGGCTTAGCGAGTCGCGTTTCGTGTCGGGAATCGTTGAATGCAAATTGATTCTTTTTCCATTGTGCAACCGGAGGATTGGATATTACGTGCGTTGCCGATTGTCCCCTGCGCGTGCAACGCTGATGGTAATCACTGGAACAGGAGTGAACGTTTCTTGAATTATTGTGGTTGGCTTGTATTGGTTTGGGAGGAGCCGGTGTGCTTGCGATACGGATTGCAAAGTAGTTTATATAACGCGCTGCATTTTTTTGGTAAAATAGAATGCGATCGAAATGATTGCGTTCCCACTGGTAAACAAACAGATAGATAATTTAATATCATTCGCATCGATACTACCGCTATCTGGAGATTAAGGAAATCGTGGGCAAAGTGACACTACTTTGCACGCGGCTCTGAACACGGCGAAGCAAGTGTCGGAAGCTGCGCCAGCGATAATATTATCCTGTTACACAATATCTTAACGTACAGGTGGTGCTATTGGCGTGGCTTACGTTACAACGGAACCAGTCGAGGAAACATAGCGAACATTATTACGAACATGAACGTAATGTATGCAGAGAGAGCTTCTGCTGGCGAGCAATGCACAGCTTCGACGTTTCCTTGAGAAAATCTCATCGCATCTCGCTGCGGTCATTTCAACCGCGGCATTTGCAAGCGTAATGCCGCTTTCGTCTGTCTACGCTTCCTGAAGAGGCTTCCCTATCGTTCTTGATATTGTATCTGCGAGAAATATGCGAACTAACCGTACTCGGAACAGTCTTTGCATGAACCGTTTATTTTGAATGTGGCGTAGAAATTCCCAATTGTTTCTGGAGTAATGGGCTTACACCACTTTTAAAGTAAGCGATCTATATAGAATGATTTAAATTCAATTAATCATTCAATCATGTTCAAACCTTAATTTTAAGATTTCAGTCAAAGTTAATAAACCTATATATTTTGTTTTCTTTTTGTTACAGGTATTTACCCTCGTTGCTCCATTAATTCTCAACAATCGTAGACAGTTCACCGGAGGATCGCGTAAGTTCGCAATCTCGGTACATCCATTGAACACAGGCTTTTTCCCTTCAAAGAATCGCCTATTTAATTGTACCACCTCAAAACGAATCGCTCTGCGATCGAATTAATCGCCTTGCGTAACGCACACACCCCAGCAATCTCGGAGTCGTAAACCACAGAGTACGAAAGAACGCGATTGCTCTATGCCCCTTTTGGTGGCCAGGATACGCGCATAAATAACGAATAGTATCTTTGGAAAGTGCTTTCTGCGCGCTTGTGCGTCAGTTCACTTCAGTTCCCATGAGTTTCCTCGGCCATAATAGCGTTCCATTGCGGCGGCGAGATCTGTAGGTCAGCTTACAGTGGGCTAAAACGCTTGGATTTAGACTACCGGCGTATACGTCACCGACTTTCCTCCTGCAATTAATGGTTCTTCGCGAGGCTTTCACACGGGAAGAGGCACTCGCTTGCACGAATAAATATGAACAAGCGACGGACCTGTCGCTCGTAAAAACTGAACGTATTCTCTCGGTCGATTACGTCAATTGCATAAAACACAGGATCCCGCTTCCTTGGGTTAGCTGGTTCGGGATTAGTCTTGACGCAGTTCGAAGAAGTCCAAGTGCTCACGGGGCCCGTTTCGTGACGTTGCTTAACAATAATTGGAAGATTCTGGTGTGGTTAATTGCGCGGATTGCGTAAAGTATCCATCTCTTCCTTGTGCGTCAGCTTCCGCCTGCTGTTGGTACTTTGATCCTTTTCTCTGGAGAATTTGTCGAGGATCATTTTATTAGTAGCAATCGCAATAATTAAAACCATCTCTCGTTATTTTACGTTATTCCATGTGAGAACCTTAAGTTGTTACGTAATTAATTCTGGTTGAACGCTTTAATTAAGATAATTCGATATATTTAATGACACCTGCTAATCACGCATCCTTCCCTTACGAATAATAGTACCTACTGGGAAAAAATTGCAATATTATTTGTTCAAAGAATAAATAAGGGGCGAAAAAAGGAAAGAATTGCTACGGTAAAATGAGTAATGGCAAAAATAGAGAACAAAACTGATTAAAGTTAATCCAGCCAAGTAATGCGAGAAGCTTGTCGAGATATGATGGGGCCAAGCTTTTATTCTTTTACTCACAGCGTAGCCACTTCAGGCTCGAAGATTTTGAACGGTTATCATTTGACGAAATGCTCGTTTTCTTTCATTTTAGTTAGCCGACATGCAAAGTGCTGTTCTCTGTCGAGCAGCTTATGTAATTAGCGAAGAGAGTGCAGGATAACGAAAGCGAGACGTTGTCCGGCGTACTTACTCGTGACCTCGTTACCGTCCAGCTTCTTCGCTCCGGCAACGCCAATGTCGGCTAATCGCTCGTTAACGATGACTAAAGCCGATCTCGCCGTAACGAGGCGAGACCGATTCTCTTTGCCATGCTCTCGTATCTTTGCGAAATACGCCTCGGATCCAGATCGGTATCGCCGTGTCGAATCGGTTCGCCTACTATCGCGAGGCTTCGATCATTTATCTCGAGCAGTATTTTTTAGGAAACAACCGATTTCTATTTTTGTTTCTGAAACAAATTAAATTTACCAACGTCGATCTTAATAGTCCTTAGAAGGTGGATCGGAGATTCATCTGATAGATTTCATAGAATTTCACTTTCTACGAGAGAAGCATATTGCTTTTATCGCAATTGCTGTTATGGCTTCCCCACTTTTCTAAGTTTTGCTATTAAAAGTAATAATAACATCAGCGATGCTTTCCATAGGTATGCAACAAAACTTTTATTTTATTATCGGCTCTTGCCAAGGGAATCTTCGATGGTAAATTATAGAAGCGTGCGTAAAGGTCGAATAACCTCAGACAACAGCTTCAATTAAATGAATCGCACGCATCGTTGATTTCCTGAAAATTGGTCGCGCTTCAACATTATCGTAATCATCTCAAGGATGTTCCCGTTATATCCTGCGCGCTCGATCGTGGGAACATCGTTTCGGGCTCGAGGGGGGTAACGTTTCGTCGTCACTCGCCATTTTCAATCAAAGCCGTGATACAAATCAGATCGTAAATCACGTGAAATAATTGAAACTGCGGTAAACTGGCCGTTGTGTTCCCTTCTGACGGTTGTTATGCAATCCCGTGACGTAAAGGCGCCGATTAGGTTCAACGATCACAATTGAACGGATGAATCATAAAGCTCCAATGCAACGATCGATCCGAACGATCGATATCGGGAAAATCAATGTTACTTCCTTGATGATTCTGGGAAGAGAAGAAATCGTCACGCGTTTTCATTTTTTAAAGTTTACATGAAACTGGTTGCAGTTTGGCCGACCTACATCGATGTTTCTTGAGTGAATAATGAACTCTGAAGACGTTTCATTAATTGCTAAATCGTATATCATTCTGATTTCTCTGTCCTAAAAATTACAGACAAATTATGAAGCACTCTAATGCATCTGCGCATGCAGCTATCATTAATCCTGCGATCGAGGTTTCGTAAAGGATCGACGTTGCATCGAAGTCGTACACAGAATACAGTATAACGCACGCGTACGTCGCTCTTTCATCTCGAATTTCATCAAATTTTACCAAAAACTGTTCGTGAAATCGGTAACTGTACAATTATACTTTTCATAAAATAATTGAAACCTTCAATGTGTAAGCGTTTCAAATATTCATCACTTTTGTCAACAATTATCTGCGTCAGGAACTTGCTTTACCGTTTAATACCCTCGCGTCGATAAGAAACATTCTTCCATTCATTCATAACGGTACCTCGACCAATTTTTCCCTCGGCGCTAAACGAATTATTTGCGAAGCTTGTGTAAAGAAACGACCGGTATCCGCAAACGGAATTCTTTTACGGGCTCCTCCAGCCAACAACGAATCACCGGTTCGCTCCCTGGGCATACCACAGCCGCATAATTAAAGTTAGCAAAGCAATCGTAGAAATACCGCGTTCACACTTCCGCCGTGGAAATTGCGTGAGATCTCGCGAGAGCAGGTTCGACAACCCCCGGCGAGTCGCGTGGAATCGCGTGCGTGCTCCTTCCTGCTTGCACGCGTAGAAGTGCTTGCGATATTCCGTATTAAGATTATTATCGAGCGCGCGAAACGGGAATTCGAATGGCCGAACGCGGATGGAAGTTACCGCGGTCCCTTTGCCGAGACAGGAATTCTTCGATGAAGTAACCGCTTGTTTTCGCGTATTCTTCGCTGCTACTTGGGCTTATCCCTGCTGGCTACTCGTCTCAGTATATTCTTGCTCGCCACCTAAGGTGAATTGTGTTGTGCAATTTCAAAGTACAATGTTCGATAGGAGATGGAGGAAGTGATGTTGGAAGACGCTATTCCGGCTGTGGGAGAGTTGTGGTTTCGTTCGATTATTTTTTCATCGTTTCTATAGTAGTTAGAAAAATTGCATTGCTGATCTCGCTATGATTAAGTAATACAGGAGGGGATGATATTGTGTAATGAGTATTTGGAAAATTTTATAGAGAAGTATGTTCAGATTGTATCACCGGTTTTGTAAGCGCTAGTTCGTGCGGTTCAAGGAAAATTGTTAGGATCGCGTTTTCAGAGGATGCTGAAATTCTTCGGATACCGTTTCCTGCAGTCTACCGCGAAGCTAAAGGATCGTTTCCCAAGAGATCACGCGTTAAAGTCCGCGGAACAGTACTTCGGCGAAAGATCTGTCACTTTTTGTCGGTATTCCGTTTAATGCCTGGGAAAGTTCCTGCACTTGTTCGACTTGTGTATATGTTACGCGTACAATCATGAGAAGCGAGATAAATCCGCGTAACTTTAGACACAACTTGCGAAGAGAGTTTCGTGTCAGTCATGTAAATTCAAAGAATTTTCCCTTCAGAAGACATCGTGGTCTCCTACAATGTCGAGTCGACAGGCAACATCGTGCACGGATCTTAAATTCTTCGGTGGGGAAGAAGAGGTAAACGTACGTTAATCCTTTTCCAACATCTTATTCGAAGCAGTTCATCCCACAAATGTATTTCGCCGCGTATCAAACCTAAACGGCACCCCAATAAATTTCACCTGGTTCGCCGAAGAATTTCTCGAGGCGCCAATTGGCCGCGGCGCGACGTCCTCCGGCTGGACACGTTTCGCCGCCACCGCCTCGTTCGCTCGCCGATCTAAACGTTCTCGCGGGGGACGCGCGTAAAAATCGTTCGCGCGCTAACGACTAGGGTAAATTATCAGGGAAACCGTAAATGGACAAACATTCCCGGGACATCCGATCCGGCGGCGCGAATAAGCCCGGGATTTTTCACCTGGCAAGATTTATGATTATACAAAAGGCCTGGGTTATAGGTGCAGCGTTGCGCCGGCAATGCATTCACGGTAACATCAGCTATGTACATACGTATTCGTGGAGAGATCACCGAGCGAGTTGCGGCTCGCCTCTGAAATATACACGCGAGACCGTGGCACACACACACCGGCTATGCCGATAATTTAACGCGGCCGTTTCTTTCTTCTTTCTTTCTGTTTTTTTTTTTTTGTTTCATTACGTTTGTCAGGCGAGAGACCAGAGGTGTGCAAAAGGTGCACACTCTATGCGACCTCTGCTGCTTCAAGAAGATACGGCGTATGCGCGTTAATAAAGCAGGTGTACGACCGGTGGGTATGCAACGAGACGCGTCACTCGGCGTTAAAGGCGTCTTATGAGCGATTGCAGCCGATGTACACGCGCGTCTCGCCGCGCACCGCGCGTTAATACGCGGTAATTCATATTGCAAACGCGAATTCTGCTGCGTTGGAAACGGGTTTCGCGGATGGGTTTCCAGGATTTTTCCCGACGCGGCGCGAAGGCTTCGTTCGGGACTCTCTAGGAGTATCCGTGCTGTACGACGGAGAAAAAAGAATCTTCTATTTCTTGTTACCTGCGATAGTTACGACTTCGGGATATTCATGGAAATTTAGAGACTTCGCATAGTTTCGTATTGTGTTGCGGTAAAATAGATGGTTCGATATAATGAAGAAGTTTAGAGAGGATTTCAGTTTGTTCGAGTCCTGGTCAGATTGAATTATCACAATAATATTCAAGATTCGTTTTACCCGAGCAATCGATTCTATTCCACGATCAATACCCCGGTCATATTTGTTGGTACTCGTAGCGTCATAGGTTCTCGTTTTACAAGCCAAGCGAGTACAGTGTGCACGTCGATTGATATTCATTAGGCGATAAATTATAGCGTTATAGGATAAAGTGGCGTTGCTTTGAATTTACACCTGGTAAAGGCCTCTGGAGTAGCTTCCTATTTCCATTTGTGCCATCCTGAAAATCGTGCTCGCGGAACATAAGGCGAATGCTATTTCGCTTATGCCAGTATACTGGGGATGAAATTTGCATTGCATTTTTTTTTTTGACGTCCAGCTTTTTATGTAACGGATCGTTAGCTCGCGTAATGGATCCGTGCTTTCGTATTCTAAGCACTGTATAAATCAGATAAGCTGGGTAAATCGTGAAAATCAAGGGAATCAATGGAATTAGCTGGATTAACTGTATTCCGCTGAATCGGATAGATCATGCAAATGAGATAAGCTAAATCGTGCGAATCGGGTGTGCGAGGGAAGCCAGTTCAATTGGATGATCGAAGAAAAAAATATATATGATCCACATCTGTTTCTCGGAGCAGCACTTAAAACTAATATAGTAAGAATCATAAAAATCATCGAAATTATATCTTTATCACGGAACGGGCGGATTTCCTTCATGCGAACGATTGAATCCGCGTAAAAGTCGGCGGAAGTGTTCTCTCAACGTTGGCGGAAAGGAAGGTTTCCCTTAAATTCGATAAAACGATTCCGGGACGGTCGTGCGAGATATATGACCGTCGTAGATTATCGCAGTTGGTCTCTGCCGAAGGTGTGTACCCGCCTACCGGTGCATTGCAAGACAATCTCGTGGCGCGGAAACTCGTGAAAGAGTTTCTTCGATTCACTGTGCACCGCGACGCGTGATTCCCTTTCACCTAACGGTTCCCATGCACGCTGCTCAATGGCGGGAAGAAAGGTCTCACCGGTGGAAAGCAAAATCGTCGATGGGCCATTTTCTGTTTTGTTCTTTTTTTTTACACCGACCTGTTCTGTTTGCTCTCGATTCGATGATTGATAAAGGATGTAGCTCGGTGAAAGCTGCGGTCAATTTAATGAAACTTCTTCCTTCCTGATTCTGGCTCAAGGTGTAATGAAATAATTCGCAGCTAAGACGTTGCAGTTATCCTGTAATTAGTTTGTCTACCATCGTTCCATTATTCGTATATTTATTTCGATTATTTTTATGCTGCTTCGTTCGATATCATTATTCGTCGTCTTGCTTTCGTATGCCAGAATCGGTGTTGTTTCGATTCAGCTACACGATGATGGTGGACGTCAAATTGTACACACAAATGCAGCCGTGGATTGTCGCGTATAAAATTTATCTGTCCAGCAGCGATCCCACATCCACCGTATTCACAGCGTCCGACTATAACGTGATGGCCAAGCTACCTGTATACACTCTGGTGTACCTGGTCGCTTCCTTTGACATGCTGCTACAAACCTAATCCCCCGTGCTTACATCTCGCCGACGCTGTCCGTGAAATTGCACAATATGTATAATCCACCCACGGTAGCCAATATCTTCGTGGGTGTACACGCGATTGCACGATCTAGACCACGTCTGGCTGAGACGTTAATCGATTCTCTGAAGCAAAACTAACAGAAAGTTAACTGTCACAGGCCAAGTCATTAAAATCAAATACCAATTAAAACTCCTTAAGCAAAATCTATTTTCTTTTTTACCAAACCTCCGCGTGATTGGAAAATTTTTAAAAAAGATTTTGAGAGACGACTTTTAAAGGAGAACACAAATTTTGCTTCAAGTTCTTTATTTTGCTACACTCACTCGTCCTATTCTTCCTCCTTCAAAAAAAAACAGCGTAACAAATTCTTCCCCTCATATTTAATAACACCAGTTATTTATCACCATCGTTATTTTCGTGAAGCCGTAAATTCTGCAGCGTTTAACAATTTTAACCCATGCAATCGACAGCTTCTGCGAAGGCAGTGCACAAAGTTCTCACGAAAGGGTTACTGTTAACCGTGACGACACCAGCGTTTGTTGCTTTTCTTGCATCATTGCACTCCGGAAACAAACCACCATAGCCAGAGTCGGCGTTAGAATTTTTCTTCACGCCTCAACGAGCTGCTCTCTCTCTCTCTCTCTCTCCCTCTCTCTTGATGTCGGGCGTCAAGATTGCATCGGCAATGAAACAACAACATAATCGCCGACGTTGTCGTGAACGCTACTTGGTAAGCATCAAGATGGCACGAGATTTTTTACGATTACGATCGCTCCTGCGCGCAAAGTGGCCGGAGACCACCATCGAGCGTAGACCGTTTGGGACCTTCTTCGACGAACTTGGCGTTTAAAACGAGCCGCGCAGGTGTCGATCGTCCTCGAGGCAGCGGTTAATCGTTCTCCAAAGAATTACGCGGCGTACACACGTTCGCTTGCGCCCCAAAAATTAGCGCCGTATGCGCCACGACGTTCTCTTTTTATCGGTGCATCGGTGGACGGTGCTTTCGTGCAATCGCGAAACGACCGTAAATATCGAAATCGCGTGCGTCCGATCAATTAAACAGCCACGCGTAAACGCAGTGCCCTGTGTTCGGTATTTTCGACGATGTGCAATGCCCCGGGTGTTTAAATGCTCTTTAATACGCGAATTACCGCGGTATGGGGTGGACACTTACCGTTTGATTTTTACCCCGAGTCTCGTATGGCGAAGTAACGATGACCGCGATCGTGATGCTTGCAGATTTAACTGCGACTAAAAATAGTGTTTAATAAGTGGACTTTTTTCGAGCCCGCACGGATTCGGACGTTTATCACCTTGCAGCTGACGGTGCACGCTAGGCTTTTGCGACTCTCGTAGCGTGCACGTTATTGCGTCTCTTCTTTTTTGTTAGGGGCAAGTCATAAAGGAACAAAATGTACGTGTACAATAATTAGTACATATATTAGTGCATATAAAAAAATTGGGTGCTCACTGCATTTAGCAGACTCCTCCCTTATTCCGTCCCACAGTATTTTGCGTTGCAAAATGAAATCTCGAATTTCGTTCCGCGGTGCGTCTGAATACGTGTACGGTGTCCCATATAACGGTGTCGTTCGAAAACCTAGTTGCGTCCAGAAGCGGACCTCGACAACCGGTGTACCTATACCTTGTTATTTATGCGGCATAGTTCAGGGTCACTCGTGAAATACAATTTCCCGCCCGCGGTTCAGCTTCCAATGGATTTTAATAACAAATGTGGCGCATTCTTGTCACGCTTCGCCAATAAACTCGTGTTATGAGGCCAAATACGCAATGCTTCATTCCTCCGTTGAGCTAACATGTAATTGGATGGAATAAGAGTTTGTAGGAAGTGAGATTTGTCGCAGGTTTCTTGCATTTCCAGTTCTTTATTAGGTATTAAAAATTAGAGCGAAGATCACTGATATTTGTTACAATGATTAACTAAAGTGGTGGATGGTACATGATTCATCTCACACGATAAGTTTATTCGATTAAATTGTTGATCCCACTTCAGATTTCCAACAAAATTGTTTAGATTATCAACAATTCGTCAGTTCATTTCCTCTCTGTATATTCTATAATGTGAGTGTTAAAATTCTGAACGTCAGACACCTCTCACCTTCCCATCGTTTAATGTAATTTGACAAAAGAGCCCTGGCGCCACAAGGAAGCCGGCACACATCCCTTTCGCCAACCGAATGAATAACGAGGGCCGTAAAGATCGGCCGGGCGTACCCGTTCGACAATAATTACACCATAAAGCCTCGTTGTCGGTGTTCACGCCCGACAGCTGTAGGCGTTACAATTATTTCAATAATCGGTGCATAAAGCTGGCCGTGGAGAAGGGTTGGAGAAAACAGGGGACCGGCACGGTTAGGGCAAAGAAAGCGGGCTCGGAGGAGCCGCATGGCCTGGTAGCCCCGGTGAAATACGCGTCGCTAAGGAGCAACGTATATATTCGTGTCGGGTACACGGGATACCGAGGTACCTACGAGCCTACCTGCAATCCATTTGCATGCAAGAAGTTCGCATGCTGCGTCGCCGCCGCATCATTTTTACTATTATTATAAATTGCATGTTCTTACCCCTTGCGTGCAGGCAGCATGCCGCTGCACCGTCCCGACCGATGGTTTATAAGGGCTATAAGTTTTATTGAAAAGCTCCGGTGCCTCCTTCCCTTTCTTCCCGCCGCTTTTTTCATGCCTCGTTGATTCCCCATGGCAAGCTTGGTACCTTACCGCTGAACCAGGTCTCCGCCGCAAGTATACGTACAGCGAGCGGCTCGTCAGGCGTTCCCCGTGTGCCTTCATCCCTATTTCCATCGCGGGACACGCCGGTACTCCTCGCGTTCGTTCCCGAACGAGGAAAGCTGGTATAACGAGGAGTTATTTGACGTAGAACGGAATTCGTGAGTCGACAGAGCGAGGAGAGCCGGCTCGCTGCGTTTGGTTAATGACACTACTTCGCCTTGCGGGGTGAAAAAGGAAATGCCGCGGCGGGGAAGAGGTCAGTGTTTTAATCGATTTACGGTCCGTCCTTCATGGTCTCGTAAAACGGGTTTTTATTCCTTCAGGGCGGGGCGATGCATGAAGGTAATCGACTTCGAACGGCGAGGAGGCATCGGGCCGCCGAATAATGCGAGGTATTAGAATGGCATCTAGTATACGACGTAATGGGACATCCTATTGTAATTAAACGTTCCACAGAGGGGATTATAAAGTACGGGACGAGGGGCGGGGAGGATCGTTAGGAGGTAACACAAAACTAATTTACGACATGAAATTTTACTGGCTATAAACGATGCTCGACGAACGGGGGGGAAAAAACTTTTAACATGGCTCTAAACGGGCGCGCGCATAATTCCATTCTACAGGGTGTAACTAGCGCAGTGTGAGTGGCTCGTTCGGACGCGTTTGCATCGAGCTATCGTTCGCTGATGTATTTATTATTCCCATGGGCCGATTCGTGGGTTCATTAGAGCAAGCTCGTTACCATTACCAAC
This sequence comes from Holcopasites calliopsidis, assembly GCA_023838395.1. Classification (NCBI taxonomy): domain Eukaryota; kingdom Metazoa; phylum Arthropoda; class Insecta; order Hymenoptera; family Apidae; genus Holcopasites; species Holcopasites calliopsidis. The sequence continues at coordinate 4,022,924 of JALHAQ010000003.1, forward strand.
ACCTACTTGCGGTTCGACTCTATTTAGATAATAAATGACTTCATAGAATTGATTCATACACTTGCTCCCACGCTGTTCGTTAAAATTTAATGCGTCGACCAATCTGTTTAACCCTCGCGGCGCTGAACCTCCGATTCGAGACCCGACGCGCTTATATCGCGAAGCCCTTCGGGGGATGACGAACGAGATTTTTCCGGCCCCGCGTGCGGAATTGAACGTTTCTCCGGAGTCAGTGCACCCTGGACTATCGGTACGTATACCAATTACCGGACGCAACCCGGCGTATTGTTGAGTGAAAGCACTGTAACGCCCACGCTGCGATCGGACCGTTGCGCATCTTGTCACGGTGATTGTATAGCTTCGTGTGCACGGTGCAGGAAGTCGCGCGCACTTCGTGTGCATCGCTGTGTCAGGTTCGCGTCCGAGTCTGTCGTGCGGGCGCCTCCGAAACGAAAGCAAGATCCATTTGCATGGGACTCGGTGCACACGGCGAGGTGTCGAGGAATAGGAGATGGAAAAGCGAAAGTGGAATCGAAGGAGAGCGCAGAAAGTTCCATCGGTGCGAGGAACGGTATCGTAACACTTTCACCGCGGCAATCGATGAGTTTTATTAATATATTCGAGGGCAGTGGGAGAAAATATATTGCTGTGGAAGGTGTGTACAATTTAGAGAACACAAACGTACAGCGATTTTTATTAATATTTAATCCCGGTGTACACGCGAAGCAGCATTTTCTACAATTAAACTTAGAAATTGAACGCACTCATTTCATTTATTTAAATCATTTTCATGCCAACGCGTCAGTCTTCAATCTACCGTACCGTAACACCACAGCAAACTGTTTCTTAATAATACTCCAATCCTTTTGCGATCATTCCTGTTGCTTACCCGTGCCGTTTACTTTATCTGATCTCACCCGATGTTACGTAAGGTCAATAGCAAATAGCAGAAGGGATATCCGAACGCAGGTTGATCCTCCTTAACAACCGATATCAGTCACTGATAATGCAGCATCCTTGCATGCACACGGGTTGAACGTCTCGCACGGGTAGGCCAAGTAACTGTAAATCGAGTTCGCGGGTATACCGGAGAGCTTAGAGAGAGGCGAGCTCATCTCTGAAACCTGGTTTGATCAGTTTTGCTTGGGTTTACGGTACTCGGCAACGCCTGGCTTCGGTCTCCGAAGTAGGTCGCGAGGCCTGGCCGGATTCACGGCGTCTCCTCGTGACAAAAATGCGCGAGCCTGCATTTTCGCGTACCTTTCAGTCAGAAGTGGCTTCCGGAATTCTCATGGAAATACTTGGCCCCTGGAGACTAGTTAATAATAGCCTTCGGCTCTTACATCCTTTAATAGGAAATTAGTTTATAATTTTCATGCGTAGAACGATGTTTAATTTGCTGAAAATGGAACAAGAAGGCGGGCACGTTTCGCGATTCTAAGGAGGCTCTGTCGATGCTTGCTCAATGATCGGTCGAACAAAAAGTGGGACGGTCGTTGCACGCTCGTCATTCCTAAGACGGTCTCGAAGCGTTGCTAAACGTTGATACACGTGCAGCAAAAAAAACCTGTGAAAATGTGACGTAGGTTGGTTATCCAGTTATTGTGACGATTATGGTGTGGCATTATTACCTCACACGTTACAGTAACTAATGCGGCAATAGCTGTAATAGAAACCAGTAGCGAATACACCTTTCAATGGAAAATGCTTTTCAGTCAATTGGCCGTACATTAAAATTAACAGTCGAATCAAATGCAAACGGAACATTTTGCAAAAAGGGTTCGCAAAGAAAAAGTTTCAAATGAAACGTACGAGAAATAAAATGCAACGGCAGTTCCAATTCGCTGTAATTTATCTATTTCCCTCTGTTCTCCCAAAAGGAATACCGTCTATGCGCTAAGCTTAGAACGGCGTGGCAATTAAAATGCCAACGTCATTTATACTTTACTCACGCGGAGAGCTCGTATCTCGATGAAGATTCGTTGCGCCGTCCAACTTGGCGTTACGTGTACGAAACGCGATTCGCGAGCTGACTGGCCGGTAATTGTTTTCAGGCCAGCAAGAAAAGGGGACCGTGCATCCCTGATACGCTTACCTTGAAAAGCTGCTCGCGCTGGGCTCCGATCGGGAACGTGGTCTTAATGAAACGGCTTTGATTTTTAACGTCAGATCGCCGCTTAATGGAGACCGTTCCTCGTTGCTGCTCAAACTTTAATAGACGCCGCGCTGTCGCGATCGGCTTTCGTATACGTATGCACGCTGGCGTGGAGAAAAATAAGAATTACGCGAGCGACGCGAGTAGCAGGTTATTTAGAGAACGCTCGTGTTGCTTCTATTGTAGAGCTATATAGACTCGATTGCGCGAAGATACCGCGATTTTAATTGAAACGTAATACCGGCCGAACTGCTCGGGGGAGAATATATTTTATAGCTCGATGTGTCCAGTACGGTAATTACTGGAAATAATAGTCTTGATGCTCGGAGAGTTCTATTTTATTTAATCTAATTCTATAGCTGCGAAGGAATACTGCACTGATTGCATCGGACTCGGCACTCATTGGTTCGCCGATGGAGATTGACACGCGATGGAGACGATTCGGAACTTTCGAGGGATATTGCGTGTTCGAAATTGCATTTGCAAACGAATCAGCCTTACCCTTGCAATTAATAAAATTAGAAGATATAATTCTTTCTAAGGGTCGTTAATGAATAATAAAATATCGCACGCGATAAGAATAATGAATAGTATCAGCGTATACATGTGTATTCACGCCAATTTCGCGGAGTGCAAACTCAATCGAGGATTAGATTAGATGATGGAGAAGGACACGGGGACCGATAGGCAAGAGAAAAAGACGCTAGGTAAGTTAGCTATAGAAAATGAGAGAAGCCAGGCCCAAAGTGGCTGGAATTTATTAGCGATCGTACATACAGATACACCGGCGCATCGCAATAACACTTCTTCTAACAGGTTTCCTTGGCTTCGATAAAATCGTCGACGGTCGCGTTGCGCCTTTTGCAACGCCCTGTACGCACCTGTGCATCGCGTTGCCTCGGCTGGGATCCTCTTAATAACGCCATTAAAATACTGCATTCGCACTTTCTTGTTGGAAAATACTCGAGGCGCTATCTCAAAGCATCGCCGGAGATGAATTACTAATCGTGCTCAACGAATGACACTTGTTAATTATTTAATAGGATAAATTCAGCACGACGTTTGCGCTATCCTTTTCCTAATCGTCAGTTATCGATAATCTCACAATGATGGTTATTCATAATTTTCCTTGTTGATCCCAGTTGTGTCTTTACTCCTTTAACATTCCGCAACGTTCGTTTCAAACAATTCTTTGAACGTTATTACAGAAAATTCTCACGCAAGTATTTCTAATTTTAATTTATCTATCTAAGTATGTAAGCTTTTTAACTTTCCATACAATTCAGCAGCGAGAAGCGCGGTAAGAAAAGGAGTGCTGGATCGCCATAGTTTCCGTCGAGCTAGTCTCTAATTAATTATCGCTATTCCGCGTCACATGAATAATCCATTCTGCCGTTAGCGTGCAGGTGGTTATTTGTAGCGTGGCGAAAGATATATCGACATCCTTCTGTATGACGAAGAACGGCGGCGCGTTTAGCGAGAAAGCGTACGGGTGTCGTACGGTTTGCAGCGGAGCCAATTTTTCTTCGTGCCTGTCTAAATGTTAAACGCAAACCCGGCAACTCTATGCCGGTGATCAATTCAACCGCATTGTACATTATGACAATATATTAGACGCATTATTCCAACGTTTCCTCGCCGTTTCATGTCGTCGTCTTCCTGTCTACTTTCAGGTATGAAATATTTCCCTGTCAGGAGATGTGAATTCCGTTAACTCGGAGAAGCTTGTAGCGTGTAAGTTTGCGCAACTATTGTGTCAATTAATATTTACGACGCCAAACGTTATCACGAGTAATTTGCGATGGGAGAAACAATTGCGATCCGATATCATTCTCATCGAAAGAATGCCTCTCCTTAAAAACTCTCTTATTAACCAGTTTAAGACAGATTATCCAATCTAGCACCTTTTCAAATTCTTAACTTCACGAGGAAAAGACAAATATCATTCCTTGTAAGGGAAATTCTAAATGGATACACCCCTCTCACAATTATGATTTAAGTTATAAATTATAAATACAATCATACACCCTCCAGAACCACGTATCGTCCACAATGCGATTGTCTTCCGTGTACGTAAAGGGCAGGAGAGTTTGTTATTACGTGTGTATTCCGTAGCGTGGCAGGCACGCAAGCGCCGGTGAAGGAAGGGTAGGAAGAAGCAAATTTCATCCATTCTCGCGGATCCCGGCGTGCCGCATATTGCACCTGAATGGCGATTCTAAAACAGCCAGGGGGGAGAACTTCCACGGTGCAGTAAATTCCCAGCCGTCCCGTGCAATCATTCTAACTTACCCTTTCCCGAGCCTTCGTTTCGCCGCCGGACCTTTGGCTCCGAGACGAACCCTCTTCCCTTCGCGTTCGTGTGGTTCCGCGCGGGTAATTTGCGATCGAAACACAGAGCATCCGATTTGTTTTTTTTGTCAGGGATCGACGTTGTCCTTCGGGTACGAACGTGAGACGACGTGCGCAAATAAGGATCCGCGTTCTCACACGGACGTGTATTTAACTTCCATTCCAAGAGGAACATAGTCGAGAACTTTTTATATTCTTAGCTGGTTCGACTTTCGTGCGGGACAGTCGTAAATCTCGATCATTTCGGCGGATTCGCTTGACTTTTTCTCCTTCTTACGCTCGCTTCAGAGAACCGCTGACGAATTGGAGATTTATCGATTTTATTCGTTGTTTCTTTTTTTATGTGGATACACTTTTAATATTTTTCTTGTTTCATCAGAATTCGATTATCGTGTTCACGACTGTCTTAATAACTTCCTTGGTTTGATTCGGCCTTTGGAAAGATAATTCCCTCTCTCCCTCTCCCTGTGATCGTTCGCCAGAGAATTTTAAGGACTTCACGTGGCACCGACTTATAATCGACAGATAAAAAAAACCATCGACACCGATGCGCGTTCTCTTTCGTTCGATTGGTGGAAAGCATCTTCTAAAAATAGGGAACATAATTATACTGCCGCTTGTTTTTCAAGACTTCGCGAAATTGATACGCGCGTCATGAATTGCTGGTAATTTCCCGGGCTACTTGTTTTGCGGTAAATAATATATAACGCCACAACGTCGTCCTTCTTTTGCCCAGGTGGAGAGTATTTTATCTGAAATTTAGTCAGCTTCTTGGAGCAACATGTTCTAGAAGCTCGGTTATTTAACAATTGTTTTTAATACTATTAGACACGCGAATCTGTAAATATTACATTTTTCTTTCACCGCAAGTAAATTACTGCTAATACTACGATTAATCTAGATCAACAAACTTCCTACAAAACGCGAAAAGAAAACCTGACCTAGTCCCATAGATCTCGCAATTCCAACGCAGATTCATCGTGAAAGACTGGTGATGCAACAGAATAAAAGAAAAAAGAAAAAGATCTGCCGTGTCATCGGCCGTCTCGATGACGATACCGTTATCTCGGGATCTCGTTTAGTGCTCGAGGTTAAAATGCTTCGAACGTAGTTAAGAAACGCTTCAGCTGGAACGTTAGTATACGGTTTCCTTCATTGTCTTGATCGTCGCGCGAGTGCACATGCATTTTCCTCTTTATCACGAGGCCGATAATTATTATCGAATCAAGGGGGACGCGACGTCGTTCGATGAGCGTCGACCGGCACTTCTTTCATGCAGCCTCCGCGTCTACCGGTTCGAGTGAGGTCAGCCCCGATGAAGGCCTCCGAGCTATGGAGACGTAGCACAGTCCAACCGGAGAGATTCACCAGATACATCCATCTCCGACGCGGTCGACGCATCCTTGGAAATAATCAGTCGAACGCGGCCTTCCGCTCGTGTCAATCGCATTTCTTCACCTTCGATTCCCGGTTGGAACGCGTCTTAGCGCGTTCCGTGAACCCGGGCATTCAAAGGAAGATTCCCGGCTGACGTACGCGCACCGCTTTCATTCTTCTATCTATCAGAGTGAAACTTAACTGGTCGAAGATTGGAGATACGAGAAAGACGTGACCACGGGTGTTACGGGAATCGTGAATCCAAGGATGGATCGATCTTGCAGTTTAAAGTGTCATTAGTGTCTAGCAATTGTAACGATCCTATTTTTAGCTGGACGAGGAATTGTCGAACAAGTTATCCTCATAAAGCTTCAGTTACCCTTTCCAAATTGCAAATTGCTTGAGAAAGTCAGGATTAATAATAATAATGACAAATCAGATACAGATTCTAATATCAGTTCAATACTATGGTTAATTAATTAAGCAAATTTTGATTCAAACGACAATACGGGAGCACGAATGTGAAATAAATCTATAATTTATCATCAAATACAGTGAACATGAGCGTAATAATAAATAATTTTAATTCACCGTTTTCCAAATTGCGATTCGCCAACATAAAGGGTATAAATATACGTTTGATTTACAAGCACCACGTTAGTACCGCAATTAGTTTGCGTTAATCGAGTTTTAACCATCAGTTACCGGCAAGAATGCGCTATTTGCATGAAGGCGAACGCTTGGCAAGAAGCTCGCCCTAAAAAGTCCGCGAAGTGGCCGCGTTCAAACACCGGAAAAGATGTTTTCTTGGTAAATAGGGAGTCGAGGCTCGCGTGGTATAAACTGCGCTCGGCTTTTTGCTCGTTCCTCGCGCGCACGAAACTCTTATAATGCGCGCATCCGCCGTAAAGCCTCATAACAGGAGGAACATCGAGCGTGTCTTGCCCCCGAAGAGTGGCGCTCGTTACTTCTTCCCCCGGTGATATATTATTTCCGGACGGGGGAGCGGTTCTTTTCTTACCGAACAAAGAGCTCCTTCCGCGATCCCGTCGTCGCGTCGCGTTTCTTCCCTCCTTTACCCGTCTCGCATTTTCGTTGGGTTCTATGCGAAAGGCGGTGGCGTGCAGTAAATCTCTTCTGCGGACAATCTGCTCTAGTTTGAAGCGAAGAGAAATATTCCCCTCTCGCCTACCTACCATTGCTTACATGATTTGCAATTGGCATAGACACGTAAGCGTCACTGCGTAACCAGTACAGCTGAAACTAATGGATAATTTTTAGTCTATTCTCGTCTATGCCGTTCTTGACAATTTTCAAGGCTTTGTAAGAACTATTTAAATCGGACGGCCCAGAAACTCGTTCAGCGGAACGTTTCAAGCGACGCTCTACAAACAAATTCACGTGCTCCGCCTTAATGAGCCTCGCTAATTGATGCTGCTCATTGGTACCACCCAAAAGTGAAATCACGCAACACTTTCAGTAGTCGTTAACAGGAGAAACATGGCTGGTGAAAGAACAAGGAGAATAGTATAGAGATTGAGCAGACGTTAGATCGTAATCTGTTCCAAACGTGATAAAAATAGGTCCCATATTCATGAAACGTTTCGCAAGCAATAGTAACAGTGAAATACTGTTCTCTTCGAGGTTTCCCACGCAACCTCGGCGCATCATTGCGAAGGGCAATCAGCCTCCTACTGATTTATGACAAGCCAAGGAAGAAAGTGGAGCTCCGCTGGATATCGTCGTCGAGGATTAATCGAGGCCCATTAAACCGCGACTACGATCGGCAATCCTTTGACCCCACGATCCATTGGAATAACAAAATTGCGGTTCAGTTCTCACTGCGAGAGTCCTGCCTGTTCATCGCCGTTCCAGCGAATGCTGACAGAGTTCCGATTCGCAGTCAATTTGAATTGCCAAGCAGCTTCGTACAGTTTCGCGGCAACACGCGACGGTATTTTCCTCGATTCATTGCGCGAGCTCCATGAAATTCAGATTCCCGCGGTACGGACGAAGGTTAAAGCCACTCGGTGATTAGGGAAATATCGTAACACTTTCTGTTTCGAAAATTACTACCCTTTTCTGGTATCTGATGCACCTCAATGATAGGCCCCGATGCAAATTCCAGACCTTGTCACTTTTTTAGTTAAATTTGTATGGGAGAAAGGGGTGTATCAAGGGCTGGAAAATCATTTGACTTTCTTGCACTATTGAATAAGACGATATTCAGACTGGCCATAAAAAAATCCTTCGATTTCCAAGTCATAGACGTTATCCTACGATATTTATTTCTCTCGCTCACGCCACTGGGGGTAAAGGAAACGATAGCCACGGGAATTCATCTTTCCTTTACAATGCAAGAAGCGCTTTGAACGACAAGCTTGTGCCCTGTATGGTTAATAGGTCGTTGTCCAGGCGCAAATAATACCGCCGTTCTTCCTACCGACCTATCCAGGGAAGCCTGTAAACCCGGTGCTTGTGTTTTTGAAACTGTCAGGCTACTGAGGGAAGCTGTAGATCTTCGGAACTTCGCCCCCCATTAAACGAGCGTAAAACCGCAAAAGCGGGCAAAAAGTCCGCGGTGCTGCTTCTGAAAAGTGGCGGAACGGCCGTAAACTTGTAGAACAATTTCAGGCGGGGTGCGTAGGCGCTCTGCGAATATTTTTTTCTTTTTTTTTTTTGCTTCATCACGAGAACGGGAAGAGTCGTACAACAAGGAAGAGGGAATGAAAGAAATGTGGGGAATGATTCACGATTATTACCGCCGCTCCTCGTTTCGGCCACGGTCGTACTTAGCCCCTTGCAGCTTAACCAATAGCGTGGTCCGGGTATCTTCGTACGAAATTAACGTGCTTTACGGTACTGGTGTCACGGGTCGTATTTCGCGGTCGATGTTAAATTAATTTCCCGATTGATGGTCGCGGAAGTTCTGTAACTTCGCGAGGAATTCGATTGGTGGAGGATGCTTTCCCGAATGGAACTGAGATTAACCGATCGTACGATCAATCGCACGGAGACATTATTTATTTGATTGTACTTCTTCAACTGTTGCACTCGCGTGAAATCAGATAGTCGCGCTTCTTCGCCGCGTCAGAGGAAAAATAATTTCAACACCGCACCTATTAAGATTGTTCAATTTACCAGAACAATCCCTCTTCATTGAAATTAATGAAATCAGTCGATGTACGCTGATCAACTTCGTCAAAGAGACCGCCGTGGGATAATCATAGAACAAATCAGACATCTTTTTCCCATCAATCACGTCGAACGCTTTCAATCCTGTTCCTAATAGAATTCGCTTCGATTCAGTGCTTCGAAAGACTATATGGAGATCGCACGATTCGATCACTGCGACTTACGTTCGCGTGGTCTTTTTCTCCTCCCATTCCCTTCATCGAACTTCCGTGCCCGAGAGTCGAGCAATTAGAAGCATCAAACGAGCTGGACGATAATGAGCCGGCGGATCGGGGACCGATCGAGACGGATCGGAGTTACTGATTTTAGGTACCAGGTCGAATGCTCACGCTCGACGATTCCGTGGCTCGCGAGCCCGGAGATTATCGCGAGCCAGATGGTACGCGCTTCGAAGAATGTGGAACCGATTCCTTTTCCCATCCGAACGCCGGGGATTCTGGCCTCACTAATTATACAGCGGCCTCGGTGCGCTCCTCTGCTAGCCGCTGATTATCTTACGAAACGGAAAAAAAGCAGTCCGCTTTCCGTAGGCACGTAACCAGTCGCTAATTGACGGATCTCGAGATGCACTCGATCGCCGTCTGATTTTTCATTCGCAGTCGTAATGGCGCTCGACTTCGCATACGGGTGAAGGAATTTTTCCTAACGACCGCAGTCTATAATTGAAAGGTGACGATAAAAGTGATTAGGTCAGTAGCCGTGGAATTAAGTAGCAGATCCAAATTTTAATCCTTATCATTTACTCACTGTGGATTATCACTGTAGAAGCTTCATCTGCCAGGGAAGATTCCTAAAATACTATCTTTCTGAAACTGGCAGTATTAAACTATTATCGTGCATACGTCCAATGTTATGTGTTCAGTCGGGAACCCATTGTTCCTTGATTATGACGCCAAGCTGGCCGATCGATTGTCCTCACGATAATCACCTCGAGCACTTTATCGGAGAAATGAATTCTTTAATAAGCGGAAAATGTGAGTTACCGGCATCGTTCCATTAGCTAATCCGTCATCAATCATGTGGCTGTTCGACCACTCCTAAAACACTGCCCTACAGAATTTCGTATCCACAGAAATCGACGGTCACGATCGATCAACTGGTCCTACTGCAAACGTGCTCCGTCATCGTGACGTATTCGTCGTCTGACATATTCGACGTAGATCGTGAGAGAGCCAGCATACCTCGCCCATCAACGCTGACCGAAGTACCTACACGATGCGGGGTATTTGAACACTTGTTGTTTCATCGAACGACAGTAGGAACGGCAACGACTAGCAGGAGCTTACTCTTTCCGAGGACAATCCGCTGATTTATAGTAACGCACCGGAATATCTCCGAGCAGAGAAATGTACATACAGCCCGGCGTTTATTTCCCCGTGGGTGATTTATGCTCGATCGATCCACCGTTTGCGCCACGTCGCAACCAGGGCGTCGCATTGCCACGGCATCGAGGGATTCCGATCTATAACGCGGGACGTATACGCTGGAAGCTGCTGCTTCGAAGAAACGCGTCCCGCGAGGTCAGCTTCCGAAGAATCTTCCCGCGGCGAGGAAGCTTCTCGAAACAACGGCGAGCTGTGCGAAAGGGGTAATTGGTCCGCGAGACGATTTATGGAATCTAGATTTTCCTTGATCGAATGAGCCTTAGGGGGTAAAATACGCGAGACCGTTTCGATAGCCTTCGATGTACGGTGAAAAAGTTATGTTCACGCGAATCAAAAAATAGTTAACTATATACAGTTTGTTAGTTAAATTGTTTATTTAACAGTACAAAATGTCAGCTATTTTTCTACGTAACACCCATATGGATTAAGACATTTTTATCGATAAGCATTCTTGCACACTGAAAGTTTGAACTAGCAGGTACAACACCTAGGCACCCAATCGGGCTACAGGGTCGGAGCGAATTCGAAGCAAATGAGGCCGCGGGGTGGTCGAAAAGGGGGAACGGAAATCGTGGGCCACGGTATCCATAGATCTCCTTAATCACGCGGTTGTGGTCGTGGACGTTGGGTGTGCGGTGCACGGCGAAAGAAATAAACCGGCGCGGCGGCCCACGACCACGCTCGGCCGTGCACAATGCGCCACCATTTGTCTTGGCGGGTTCGTTTATTTGACGCTTATTAATTTCAACAACGGAGGCAACCCGCGAAAGCTCCGGTGATAAAGTGTCCGGGCCCGGCACGGTGTTCGGCTCGCGCTCGCAGGAGTCCCGCGGATTTAGGCGTCTCATTGTAGTCGCGAGTTCTACAAATGAGTTCGGTAGCTAGCAGCGTCCTTTTGTCGGATCTTTTGTGATTACATTTCTTTGTGATCCCTGGAATCTAAGGTGTATACCTTCTTTTTCCCCCCCCCCTTGGCGGTATGAATAGAATTGATAAAGGAGGATCGTGTAACAAATGGACTGGTATTCTAACGTCGAAATACTTTGGGATTAGTTGGATTTATCCGTGCCATTTTTTGTTGTTGTTGTTGAGCATTTCGTAGAGTTTTTAGGCAGCTTTTCTATGACATGTAGACGGTCCTAGTGATTGATCGTCCCAGGCAGATTTACGTAAATGCACAGCTCGATTAATATCCAGGATTACCCCCTTTGGTCGCCTAATTGCAAATTAAATGGCTTTCTCAATTCCGCCGCTGCAACTGCATTCTATTTACCGAACGATCGCTCCGGACGTTATTTACGAGTAATGATTTATATTTAATCGCGTGCATTATGTTTCCACTTGCCGGTCGTCGATTTCCCGGCCGTAATGATTACTGCGATGCACGAAAAAATGTGACACGAACAAGAATAAATGACGCGACGTTACACTTTGTCGGACGGAATTTATAAAGTCGCAGGACTCGATGCTAGTGCCCGCTCAGATATATCGCACTGATAGCTCGTCCGCGATTCAGCCACCGTCGGAATTGCATTATTTGTTCCTTTCGGAAGCGGCGTGGCGGGCCATTCTTCGGTGCGAATCCTTTCGAGATCGGATCGGAGCGCCGCGTATAAGCATACGCGTGAGCGGTAATAACGTGCATCCGTACTCGCTGGCAGTTTGATAACTTCCATGCAGTTCCACTACAGATTTCAGTTACTCACGGGGATTTGTTCGCGTCACTGTTACCCGATGGCCCTTTCAGGCGCTTGCTACGTGCTTCCGCTGGACAAGGGTTCATTTAAACATCGCCGTGCCGTGTCTGGGCAGTGTCCGGGTTTTCGGAGAGCGACGTACTATTATAAATAATATTGGATGCTATAGTATCGGAGGCTCGAAACTGTGGCCGTACCCCGAAGGGGGCACGGGCGGATTCTTGAAAGGATCGCCTTCAAGAGGTTACAAAGGGTATTTTCTGTACACAAGGAATACAATTCCTTTAGTTTTTGTTTAATCTTTATGAAATTAATTTTACCGAGCTCCTGAGATCTTTGCAATCAAAATGACATCGAACACGACAGAAATCGCATAGTTCGTTCTTAACTTATAATAGTACAGGTAAGTTATAATAGTATGAATGGACCGTTATGCTTCGCTCTCTTGTTCGTAATACGTTTGCATATTTATTCACTTTTACGGAAGCTTTTACGAGTTGCCCTGTAATCGTGCGATGAATGGAAAGAGAAATGTTTCGTGTTTTTTTTTTCTTACTATGAGATTGGTCTTGATATCTCGCTGATACGCTCGAGCGGTAGCTTTCGTGTTACATGAATAATTAATGACGCTTGGTATTACCGATATTCTAGACATCATCGATGTTCAAGTGATCGTTTCATTGTATATTAGAGTTAATATGACAGACGTGTGATTTCAATTGTAATTTAATTGGAATTTGTCTGCCTACATCTATTTTTTTTTTGCTGCTTTTGCTAGGTAATTTCTACAACGTTTCAATTTATCAAATATTGATCTGTACGTAACGAAGCACTTCCATTAGTTTCATTTTGAAACTTGCTTTTAACGCAGGGAATCAATTAGATGGCAGCGGAGAACTTCTCCAAAGAACTAACGGTGAGGAGAAATAGAAATTGAGAGCTAACTGCGTTATCGTGATACTTTATATCAAGTGAAACAATAGTGGGACTTTCTGTACTAAACCTTGAAAGAGCTTTCACTAACTCCACTCGTAATTACTGCTCTGTACGAATTTGCATTCCGTTAGTACGAAATTAAGGTATAGTTCGACCGCATGTAACTTTGCGAGAAATTAATGGCCAGAGACTGTGCGAGAATCTGTACAGAGGGATATCAAATAATGTGTCTCAATGTCCTTCTTGATTTCCTGAAACTGTTATATCATTTTTGTAAGAGTTAATTTAATCCTCGACAGTTATTCAGGACTTGACGCCTCTAATTTTTAAGAGAGAAGTACGAAACAGCGGACGCGAAACGATGCTTGCATGTTATAGTCTATTAGCAATATCATCCGCGGCTGTTCATGCATCGCGATAATGTTTCCAGGCAGATATTCCACGTGGTGCAATTTCGCGTCTCGTACATCCTGCGAGGGATCAATGATCCAGAAATCTTTACACACGATCGCGTGCAATCACGTTATCCGCCGGGGGCTCGAGTCGATACATAGGGAACGCATACCCTGCGTTTGATAAAAAGGAAGAAGCGCTTCTAGTACCGCGATCCACGTGTTTGCTTCGCTAGAAATGTGGCAGCAATAGTGGAAACGATGCACGACACGGCTATTGCATTTGCCGTAGAGACAATAAAAATTAACGGGCGTAAGAAATAAGTCAGGGTGATAGTAAAGTATAGAGACCGATGGAAAATAAGATCCCTCCGCATATTTCTCTGCAAAATAATAGTCGTGGAAAGTAAGTAATTTGCATCGTATAAATCGCTCGATCTGTTGAGTTTGCAATAAAATTGACACCAATTATTCAGGGATAGGATAAAGTACAATAGTATGGACAAAATTGTCCTGTTGTCGAAAGAACGATAAGGGATTGAGCAACGATCTTTTTACTTTCCATGTATCGTAACAAGCGTTCGAGCGTAGATAATTCGAAGCTGCAATATTGTACGTGACGATGCAATGTCTGTTACACACGTCTGGACCCGCATGAATGTATGTTAATTATGCGCGCCTTTATTCTGCACCTTATTGCAAATCTACAGTTTCATTTGCACTATGAACTAGCTAGACGTACAATACTGTTTACAACATATGGATCGTTTATCTTGAAAGTGGTGCCTGTCCATTTTTTTCAAAGAAATTGAGCAAAAGACAGACTTCTATGTATTCTAATGTGAACTTTTTATTTGTGAACACTTTATCGCGTAAATCTAAATTTATTTGTTTGTTTTAACGAATTTAAACTTCGTTAAGAAATGGAATTGCAGAGTCATTTATTCTGAATACGGTGCAAGTCCATCCGTGATCCTGTAAAAATATATTGATCGAGTTAGTTGTCTAAAAGACTATTTATAAAATAAATTTACGTACATTTAAACACATAGAGACGTAGAAGAAAGTGAATAGACCCCACCTGAATTCTCGAATCGATGCAAACGCGAACGTTTCAATATCCCGAAATAAAAGAAATTGTACTTACACCGCTTTCAAGATAAACGATCCATATCTTTAGTGCCTGCTGTATCAGTTTGCACATCAGAATATCGTGTGCGTTATCGGACAACATTCCAGGATTAATTTGAGGATTTTACGAACGAATCGTGTGTCCTGCTCTCGAGAGATGCACAAATATTTGAACGGCCGATGTAACGGTACATCGGAGGCATTGCCACGATTTTATCCGCAGGTCGTGAATTCTGGACTGACGGGAAGCGGCGTCAAACTTTCAAGCGTGATACGTGAAAGAGTGCCAACCACCTGCCTCCGGTGCGTTGACTTTTCTCGTGCACCTTGCTTGCGGGGTTCTCAACTTCCTACAAACACCTCCCTTGCATTGAAGGCTATTGTTAATGGTACTCTGAACGCCGACGAGGAATATTTTACATAAATAACAGGCGCATTGGTTATCATAAACGATGCATGGGAATTATTTAGAATTGTTTCGATTCTGATTTTAGTGAAGTACAGAAAGTAGGTTTTCGTATGGTAAAAAGGGTGTAAATCACTTAAAAAAAAAGGTTTTTCACAATTTACAACAATTCAATGCTTCCGATTGGATCGAGTTGTCCATATGCAATTGCGACTATATTTTACCAAGGCAATATATTATTTAATAATGAATCAGCTGGTAGCTCAATCCTTTTCTATACTCTATCTATCTTTCCTGCAATTTTCCAAAAATTTTCTCATTCATACCTTTTTAACTGTCGAAAAGATAACCGTTTACGTTTCACAGTAATTCTCGCAGCTCGTACGTGCAGCTCCCATCGTAACCCTTCCGCAATCCTGTTTACCCATAAAAATGGGCCGCTGCAATGAAGTAAACGAACCGGTCCTGGATTCCGGAATATCGAAAATCGTTGGCATCTGTACGTACGACCAGGAAGCAAACGTACGACCCACCGCGGCGCTAAAAACGCGACGCGAATGAGAGAAACCGGGCTGCGGTCGAATTTTACCGCGGCACCACGGTAGCCGCGTGTTCGACCAGACGCAGTTTACCGCGGATAACCGGATGACCCGAGCCCCGTGTAACGGTTCCTCGCAGCATCCCGTCGCGGCGCCGGTTCCTCACGGTTTTCTCGATCCGTCCATGGCTGGATCCCGTCCCATTTAAGCCGATCATTCGTACCGGCACTCGGGCCGACCGGTCTCGCGTAAAAACCGTACGATTATCGCGTCGAATCCGCCTGTAATCGCCTCGCGAGTTAATTGAAAACGTAGGCCGCGATAATCCGGTGCAAGTCTTTGGCAACGGAGCATGGGAAATTCTGGGCTGAGATAACGCAATCGCGGGTTAAATTGGTGGTGCTTTAATTTCTTCCGCGGTCGATTCCTCCGCGATTTACTCGGATATTGCTTTCGTACGTTTCGATAGTCCTCTTTACGATGATCCGGGAAATTGAAGGGAGATTGATTTGTTGACGGAGAACACGAATGCTTGCGGCGCAGCAGGTATACAATGTGTATGGTCAGGATTAAATTGATGGCCTGGGGGAATTAGTGTAAGAGATTGTCCGGTTTGTTCAATCTACCGAGTAACTGTGGGCGTTTGTTATTACTGGAAGGCTATTCTTTGCCACTTGTTGATTAATGTGCGGGTCATTCGGATTCGATATTTATTTTAGAACATGATACTGAACAATTATATTGAGGAAACTGGGTCTGCACGCGCTCGTAGGGCAACAGGAGGCTCGTTCGAAAGGAAAACGTCTCAATAGATTCTGGTACTCGGTGTGCACAGCAGTGACCGCGAAACAAATCGTATTGATTAGAATCGGCTCACCGCTCCGAGCAATTTTAAGGAACGCCTTGCACCTGGCTGAGGAGAGCCAAGCGATTCTGTTCAGCTCTATCTCTATTTTGTCTTATAAATGTTCAGCGAAAGCATTGAATCCCCCATTAAGGGGATCTGGTATTTATAGATTTTCACAATATTTTGCAAATCAATAAAATTATATGTATTACTGTACTCTTTTAATTTGTACTCAAATTGTATTCAGATGTGCCAGACTCACAGATTGACATTGTAAAAATATTTAAACGGTGGAAAATTGTCTGACATTATGAAAGTGATATTCCTGCTGCTTTTACCCAAACATAATAATCCCTCAGAATGTAAATTAGACTGTAACACATTTTTATGTCATTTTGTATACCGTCTATTTAGTAGCTCCAAAAAATCGCAACAAAAAGAACAGAACAGAAGCGGAAAGGATGTGCATATATTAAGCAACGCGAAACAAGACCAGACAATATTAAAAATGTGTGGGCGTTTCCTTGACGCAGATGTCACTCGTTCGATGATCTTGGTCCCGGCGCGGCGGAACGACAACGCGTTTTCCTTCTCATCGGCGCGTGACTCTGTGAATCGTGTAACAGTTAGCCTCGTGCCACTTTCGTGACAGTCGCTGATTACCATGATAATTAGTCCATAGAAAAATCGCGAATTTCTATGCCTCGTTGTTCTCGCGCAGGGACAAAAAGAACGAGTATACTTTGCCGTCTTCGTGATCCAATCGCCATCGATTTCAATAATTATTGCCAAGCATCCGTAATCCGTGGGAACGTAATTTCGTCGAAGCGAGGCATCGCAGCGCACCACTTGTTTCTTATTTTCGCCGATAACTAGGCAGCAATTACGATGATTCCGGAGGTGGCGTTGATTACGGTAAGATGTAGGAGTAAAGGAATATTTCGTTCCAATCTCTGTCCATAGTCCGAAGTCTCGTATCTTCCTTTGAATTTAAATTACATCGAAGCATTAATACGAATGGTTCAAGAGCGAAATAATGAAGAGGATAAAAGATTATATTTAAATTGCGTTAATGGTAATTGATACGCGATGGGAAGCCAACATCCTCTTCGGCTTTCAGTTTGATTCCTCAACAATGGAACAATTATTTCCAATTATCGTTACATCACTTCACGCTGCCGCTTAAAGGTGCATAAACTGAGAGATATCAAATGCCAATAGAACTTCTTTATCGGAACTCTCAGATTCCCTCGAACAATTATAAAGAACAATAAAGCGTACAATGCAAAATGCTTGTCGATCAAGCTATTCACTTAGCCCCTTTAACGCTTCATTGCATCAGGTAAACGAAATAAAAAAGCATTGAAAGAAGTATCATTAATCCAACTTTCGTACTCAAGCATAATAATAACGTTGCTCACTGTCTACAATTTCTATTCAACAAGATCCATATTTTAGTCTCGCCCCTTCTATTATAAAGAAGACTACCAGCCGTATAGATAGATTCCGTCAAAAAAAAAGTACAATCTAACCGTTAGCTCGTTTACTCGAAAATTGTTTCGGGTAGCTTCGGTTACGGCTTGGGTCGACCCTTAACCCTAAATCTCGGCGTATCGAAATATAATTAGGGGTCTGCGCAGGAGGACTCACCCGCGGCCGAGGCGCGGCCGGCCATATGAATTTTTGCGTCAGGATGCATCGGTTCTCCCGCCCATTTAGCTTTATTGCTGGGCGTATACGCGAGTGTATAAAACATGCAAATCTCTGGGATATTACCGTTCCCCGTGTGTGACGACCGCTTCGTGGAACACCGCTTCGTTCGCGTGCACATTTCACGCTGATACGCAAACGAGATTAAGCGATCGGGGCCCTTGGAAATTGCAATCCTCTCCGTGCTTTTCATTTTCCCATCCGTGGCGCGGCTGCAAATTTCTAGTCGCATCACGCACGTATGTATTTTCCCAACTCGCAAAATTGACCGGCTTTCTAGTCGCCCTTCGATTAGGAAGCGGCATTTTTACGCGTCGACGAGTTCTATCGCTGTTCGCTTGTTTTCGGGACATGTTTGAGTGTTTTTAAGCGAATGCGCAGTTCAGTTCATCGTCCCATTTTGGGAACCATTTTTCTCTTTTCATACATTCTGCTTTTTTGCTCGTGGAATTTTAAAGATCCGAAAGTACCGCTGTTGAGATATACAGTTACTACAGCTGGACCTATGAAGAAACTTTGTACGCGAGTAGTGGTCGTCCAAAGAAGAGGGCTCGCATGGAAGTTTACTACAATGGATCGTTCAGAGGAACGGTAGTCATTCTCTCCCGTTTCTCGTTAATTTACACCGGGCGTAAAAACTGTGACAAGGCTTTGTGAACGGAAATCTTGTTATCGACGGGCTGCCGTTCAATACCTTGCTGCTCAGGAAAAGTTCCATTCAAGACTATCTGAGTAGGATCCAAGTTTGTTGCTTCGCCTCGAGATAAAATTATTTCGACTTCAGATCAATTTCTTTCGTCATTCGCAAACTGAACATAGAATTTCAAGGGAAACGAGAATTCATTCAATTGTTGATCGTACGATGCCATTACGGAATTCGTGGAAGGAAGATCGGCCGGCTTGTAATTAGACGTCCGAGCATGTAACGCAGCATGCATATGCGATACGCTGGATCAGGCTGAATATTATGATTTAGCAGACACGCAATTAAGTCGAATTAACTGGTCCTGCCCGAAGCGTTCTCCGAGCATCTCGTGTACACAATAATTGAGCATCGCGGAGATTCTTCTCTTTTATTTGCAGGTCCTGTTAAACAAAGTCGTTCATTTCTAAACTGTAAAAGTGATTCGTTATATCATATAAATCACACTTAAAATAATCTAAAGTAAAATGTCTTAGAAGTCAAACAGAAAATGAACCGATAAAATAAATGTTAAATCAAAAGCAAGCAATTCTGAGCGTTTCCCAATAAAATCTTTTCTTTGGCGCAAGATATAAGAAAATCGGTTCGTTCAAGTACACTGGAACAGCTTAAAATGTATGGAAAGGCGGAGAAGCGAAGGTGATCGTGCATACCAGGACTGTACAATACTAAATAGCATCGCGGCGTGTTTCCGAGTGCGGCCGGGCTCCACGTGAAATTCCGCTCGTTCCAGACCCCGAACGAGGAAAGGGCATTGTCGCGTCTCCGGATTGCTTTATGTAACAATCGCGTAATTGTTATCGCACGGCGTCGTGCGTCGAATTTTTTGCTTCGGCCTGATCGTCACTGGGTGGCCGGCGGGACGCGTTTCGCGTGCGGCCGCTAATGCCACAAGAGAACCGTGAAACGAGTATCACGATTAATCACATTTGCTCGATCGGATCGACGTTTTCCGCTCGGAACTTCGACGTGTCTCGTGCGCGGCTAATTAACACGCTGCCCACGCGTAGTCGCGGAAACGTTTCATTAGTCTCTGCGAAATGCTTGAGACCACTGAGACTCGATTCTGCTCGGAAAGGCACAGGGAAAGCAATTATTAAAAGAAAATCGTTTGTACAATTGTATCGGTAATAGTTACCAATTTGTATTGCGAATTTATTACGGTAGCGAAGGTTGTCGAAGTTTGCATTAACACAGAACTCTGCTTTCGTATTAATAATGATTTATTTAATATGTTACTAAAAGCGATGAGAGCGTGCAATGAATAGTTACGCGCTTCGTTTAGATATGAATAGATTAGTTAGACGAGGATATACCTGTTTTCCTGTACATATTGTACTAAGGAAAATAAAATTATAACATTCCAATGAATCACACTCGTTGAATCATATATTATTTATAACGTCTACCAATCATTATGACTGCTCACATTGACAACAGAATCTACTACGACGAAAATGACAATTAGCAAAAGGTGGCGAAGTAGATGAGAATTTATATCCCACCAAGCAAACGGTAAATCCTGCAAGTACTCTAATTATTAGTTAAGTCCATCTAATTATTAGTTAAAAGAAAATATACGTGTCCAACGCGAATGGAACTCGAATACAAAATAGACCCGTACGCTCGTTCATTATTACGCCCTCGAAGGGATGGAGAAAGGCCGAGTGTCCAGCTGAGATTTTTCAGACGCGTTTATCGGTCGATTAGTTCGAGGTACACGTGGATTCACTTTCGCGTTTTGTCGTCGAACATGTCCTTTCGCTTGCGGCGCGTCCGACCAGAAAGCGATCGTGCACTCACGACGTACGTACCTATTGTCATTAGCGTGAAAGACAGTCTCTCTCTGCCTCGACCAACCGCGCTAATGGTCCACCCGTCGATTAACTCGACGCTGAGGAAACTCTCGTTGCTTAACCATATCGCACGCTTATGATAAAATTGAAAGTCAACCACGTAAGCTGGATGGGGGAGAACGTGCGGGTTGCCTTATTAATTCTCATTGCGCAGTTTAACACACCGATCTGAGGAAAAGTGAAGCATGTACTATAAGTACGAATTCGTGTATTATAAACTGAACATTCTTTTTCTATATAATAAAGTTAAACGTATTTTATCAGGTAACAGTCAATCATTGTAAACAGTTCACGTAACATACTTGTGGCATTATCTTACTGTATTTATTATGCAATCGTTAATGGCTCTTAAGTATATAAATAAGAAAAAATGTTCAGAAGCGCACACGCGAATTTATCTCGGATGCGAGAGGAATTTTTGAAAAAGGTAGTTATGGAAAAATGATCATATCGTTGTTACTGGTACCAACAACCGCGACTCGAGCTTGATTAACCGCAATTCATTGTACCTGACGCTCCAGCGTCTCGTGCAACCCACCCTGACGAGTCGCCCTCTCGTCGCCCTGTCTCGCTAATCATGCAAATTTCCCAAAGGCCATTCCCCTCGTTGCTCTCCGATCTCGAACAAATTACCCGGCTCGTATCCCGCCGGTTGTCGTCCGGGGAATATTCAGACAGCAGAACGACCGGTGGTACGTAAATCCAAGCGATATCCAGCGCGTACCCGAGGCAACAGGTTCATCGCACGCCTTTACACGGCCGACAAGTGGACTCGGCGTGTGCACGGGGCCGCGTCGTGGAATTTTCTTTCTCGCCACGGCTCGTCTTCTCTTCTGCCCGTTTCGCGATCTGAAGAACTAGTTGTCATACCGGTGTTTCGCGAGCGATTCGCGATTTTTCAAACCGCCGCGTTCTCGTGGCGAAGTCGGACGGTGGTCGACAGGAACAGGTGCAGGACGCTAAAAAGCCTGCCGGATCGGTTCTCGGGAAAAATCGAACCTCTGAACGCGGTGCTGCTGCTCTTCTAAAGGAGAACTCGAAACGAGTCGAATGACAATTTATGCAGATCCGCCGTTCGATCGTGGCGTCTGTACTTGCGGTTATCCTGTTGGCGATATTGAAATTACGAGTACTGGATGCACTAGAGATTTCGGATGAGTTCGTAATAATTGATTTGATATAATTGTCGATAGCAAGCGTACATTTTTAGATTACATTGAACGAGCGTATAATTAACGATGCGAGATTTTTCTGTGTCGCAGAAATGGTAAAAAAAAAATGGTTATTCTCACGAAACATGCGTGAAGGTGACCAAGGCACGAACAAAAGCCGTTGCGCTCACGCATCTGGTTCAATATTTAATTTTCGTAACACCGTTGGGCGTTCAACTGTGATGAAATACAAAGAAGGAAAACTGAAGAAGAGCCGCTCGTGTGAATGATTTTACAGTCTATTTGGACTTGTACAACCTTTCATCCGGCTCAAGAGGAAGAGAAAGGAAGGGCTAATATTTAGAAATCTTGATAACATGAATTGTTAGAAGGAAATAGTAGTAAGGTGTGGCCTATGCTTTTGTTTTACTTTGTTTCTTTTAGTTTTACGCTTGTCGAATTCTCACGAACGAAAGGGAAAAATGTATTTCACGGTGAAGTGCATTTGACTTCAATCGTAAAATAAGTAGTCAGTTAGTTCATTCCAGTGAACTGCAAGTGAAAATACAGACTGTCCTTATATCTGATCACGGTAACGTGTCATTCCAGGACTGAGTATTATCGAATAATTTCGTGATTTCAGTAAACAACTAGTGTCGCAAATGAATGGCATCTATACTTCTCACTACCAGCTAATATTCTCCTCTTTCGGTAATTATCTCTCGAATCGGCAAAGTCTTAATTGGATAAAGGTTCTCGTGAACACAATTTCGGCTTATAAAAACACCCCGTTAGTTAAATTGTAAAACTGTCTTCGCAACGTTCGGTAAAATCGTCCACAATTAAACCAACGGATACATTTATGCAAGCGTCGTTTATTACGAGTCGTTTCCTTATTATCTCCAACTACGAACAAGGAACCAAATTGAAGGAATCCTTACTCCAAAAGGAAACCGTTTTATGGGGTCTAATTGCCGGTGCCGTAACACGAGTGTTTATGGACAATTTTCCAGCGGCATTCGAGACAACAGGATCCGAGCGAATTCCACTGGAAATGCGGCACTGGGTTAACAACAAAAGTCTTCCAATAACTATGAGGGTTACAAAGATTCACTCTTCCCAGGATAATCCCAATTCGGCGTAATTCAACGCGAATCGTTTTCGAAATTCACCACTTTTCAGGAAAGTAAAATTGCTTTCGTTAACACAATGGTGGAGCAATTATGCCTAACGATAAGCCGGCTTGGGGTAATTGTCAGAAATTATGCTGCACGACAGTCTGTTGCTCTAATAAAACAGAAAAATTGTAAAAATGCGTTTGGAATCGTTTCCTTCAAGGAAGCTGTTGGGTTCGACGTGTCAGGCGTTCGCTATTTCATTTCGAGATGGAACGATCAACAGATTGTTCGAATTTCTCCGCCTTATCGCGACGCATTCGTTTAGGTTACACGTCTACACGCAATTTCCCTGGCCATTAACGCTGGTTACTTTCACCGTCGTCCATTCAAGACCGGATCGAGTGCGCATATCCGGGCACCAATGACGCGCGATTGCCATGCGACTGATGCGTTCGACCGTATTTGAATAATTAATGAACTTTTACTTGTCCGTACGCAGACGACTTTCGTGGAGCACTTTACCGCGCGTCAATGATGAATGTTAATTACTTGACTAATCGGGAATGCATTGCTTTGACTAGGAACGTTCATAGGTCATTCGATTGTTTGAATAACGAAACGCTAAATATTTGTCGTTTTACGTGCATCGACAAATCGGGCCCAACTTTCGCACGGCCCGTATATTCCGCCGATACGGTTTCTGTTGCACCGTAGCCAGTCTCCTCGTGACTTACCGTACCCTTATACCCTGGCGGGAGCCGTGCACGAGCGCCTGGATACGAGCCGGGGACAGAGTTCCCCTAAGAAAAGCTAGCGATAAATGCAGATACGTGGCCGCGGGCGGGAGAGGTAACACGTAAATGCAATATGCCCTAATCCACCGTACTCGGATACGGATTAGCGGTGGCTGCCTTAGAAAAGCTGGCAACGCGTTTCTGGAAATGGCTTGCTTAAAAATTCTGTGGGAATTCAGATTGTGCTGCGGGTTATTTATTACGCCCTTAAGCTAAAGCGTTCTTCGAATGAGAAATGTATTTGGCGCAGGAATAAAGGAATAACGAATATAATGTAGGAATAAAGCGGAATAAAGTTCACGTATTTCCTTCAAAATACTTTATGAAATGAAGAGACTAACGGACTGTACTCCTTGAGTCCACCGTTGCTCGTCGACAACTGTTTCGCAAATCTATCATTCGTCGACGAACCTTTTGTTTCCTTGCTGGCTTTCAACGTTTTTACGAACCTTAATGACGCGTTCGAACACGGAAGAGCACGTAGCGAAAGGCTTTCAGAAGGCATGCGAGCACTAAAGTCAAGAGAGTATTCTTTTATGGGGAAGAATCAATTATGAAAGGAATTTCGTGCGCAGAAACGGACACGTCGGGTAAGTGAACCCGGTTACGTAAGGCTGCTCGTCCATCGTCGTCGCGGCCGAAAAACCATCCGCGTCTCTCTCTGAGGGGAAATCACTCGGGGGCAAGAACTCACGCTTCCGCTGATGATCGTATGACTAATTACTCGACAGACACGGCGATCAATCATGGAACATCTACGCACGACGTAAAAATTGTTCGGCCTACCTCAGTGGAATATTTAATCAGGGAACGATCTTGTTCCGAGTTATATTGATTTCACAATGTTTTGCGATCGTATCCAAAATCCAACTTGTCCAAGGATTCGAAGGGGGATTGGTTGATGCACATATTATCCGTGGCTGCATAAAGGTAGCAAGTCCTAGCTACCAGCCATGTATAAGGCATGAGCTATCTGCCGCGGACGCAATGAATAAATGTAAATTCAACCCCATAATAATTGCTGTACGGGATACTCAGCACTGTAATCACTTTAATAGCCGCTTCTGTCATGGTGGCCACTGAAGCGTCTTCTAGACGCGTTGTGATGCGCCGTTGCGTTAATGGTCCATTTTACGAGACTTGCCTCTGTAGTGTTTCACTCTTCTTTTTTTTTTTTATTCGTATGCGTTACCACTCATGTATATACATAAAACACGAGATTGGAGTGTATGAAAAAGACGGAGGTCGTTTATTATAATTCGTACTTCGGGACACCGTTTTCTTTTATTTTTACTCAACTCTTCTACAAATATTGCGAATTCACGTTGAGTAGCGGACACTTGCGAATCGAAAAATCTACAAAACACTAGCTTTCGATATAATTGAAATGATTGTTAGGAATATTTGGGAACATATCATCGATGCGAGTTAGAGTTTCAAGCTTTCTATCCGAAATTTGTCATGCCTGTCTTACGAAGATTACGCAATTGCACCAAGAGCGTACGATTTTTTTCCTCGCAATTATCGAACGGGAAATTTATGGGGCGAGTGAACGAAGCTGTGATCTGCTAGATTGATATGAGATTGGATCTCGACCAGTGGATTATGTAATCTGGCACTTGCTTGGGTAACGGACACGCAGCTTGCAGGTTTCGAAGATCGATCGAATTGCATAAAATGATTGAACTGATCGCGAGTAATCTCCCGTTTCTTCTTCAACAAATTGGCTTTAATAGAATCTCGAAAGTACATTTCACTTGAGTACAGTTTAAAGGGAATCGAAAGGCAGAATCGGTGGACGATTTTGTGTCGTAAGGAGATCGTTGTCCGATTTTCTGAAGAATGTAAGGCCTCTGTATCGCTACGTAGAACAAAATAAATTTCCTCACCCCGGTAAGAAGAAACGCACGCGGTCCTGCGATTCCGGCAGACGCGGCGCCAATTAAAAGTAAATACTCGAGCCGGCGTTTCTTATTACTCGCACCGTGCCCTCTCGTTACCGAGAGTTAGTCTTAATACCTAACGTGCTGCGAGCACCTTAATTCGCTTATGGTATTCGCGCGAAATTCTTAACCTTCTTGCGTGACGCAATACCCCTTATGAAACCGCTTGTTAGCGTACCCCAAGAATCTTCGGTCAACTTTATCTTCAATTTCTTCCTAATTGGAAACACAAGTTCACAGAAAAGTATAAGTTTAGAAACACCTCACGAGGTTGGACCCCACAGTATATTATACTCTTTCAATTCAACTCGACGATCGTTACATTGGAATTGCAATGCTTAAATCAAGGTCAGACAAAATTGATGTCGTCGATGTTAAGTCAATGTGGATTATTCGAACATCGTTTCTTCACTCAACTTCGATCGTAATATTCACGTACTTCATTGTAAGCCGCTCGTGCAGAGGGTTCGCTCGAGCTGCCGGAGCTGCCGCAATCGCTTAGCAAAAATATAGCGCGTTCAAGGAATTCATCGAGCCTCCGCGAAGGATCGTTCGTTCCCAGAGAACGGCGCGGGGCCTTTCAGGACCCACGATGACGAGGGGAAGCCATTCGTTTCGGGCGTCACACTTACAATGAATCCCTAAATTATCCAGCAGCGTGGCGAAGGGTAGAAGAAACATCCGCGTCCCTGCGCGATGGTAGCCGCCACGCGTGTACAAGTACGGGTAGCTCCAATTAAAATAAATGCGTCCACCGCTTTTCTTGTCACTGTTCCCCGTCGCTTGGTCCGCGGCATCTCGTCAGCTCCCTCTTTCCCTTCAGCCACGCTCTTCACGTCCTCTTTCCTTTCTCCGTGCATCTTTGCGCGCCACGGATCATCGCTGATGTCGCTGCGCCTAGCGGGGCTCGTTTGCGCAGCGGAGAACAGAGATATTCGGTTTCATTTTTATAAAGGCAGGTAATTATTGTGGGGCACCTCTTCGCAGAATTTTTACGCTAGCTTTATAAAAGAAGATAGTTTCACGGTTATCGGGAACTTGAATGCAGCTACGACCTTGATATCGCGAACGGTTGCTGCTATGCATTCGATGCAAGAAAATTATAGTCGTGAACGAGCAACGTTGAAAAGCGAGGCGTGTTAAAGCGTAGGCGCAGCATTACCAAGCGTGTGATTCCGCACTGTCAGAATACAAATGATGGACAACATTCGTATCCAATTGTACATTTTTATTTCGCTGCTTTGATTTTGAAAGGGAAACGGTTCTCGCACCAGCCATCGGCGTGCGCTATTTTTATATTTCAACGAAGCAATGAACATCGACTCCGCTGTCGGACGACATCAATTATGGTCTTCATAATTCTCAAAAATATGTCGCGGTAATATCGTTACGCGTGGCGCATTCTTCCGAGCTACACGAAACGCTGAACTTCGGTGATCGTTTCAGCCGCGCACGGTTCGTCCGGTGATTTGCTCGCGGTGCCACGCATTCTTGAACCAGTTAAACGTCGTGACGCGCAAACGAACCACCGTGGATTCCGGCCGGTGTCTTCGTACCTCTTTTCCTATACTCCGGCTGCTGTGGGGTGCGCGCAGCATAGGTCGCCGTGCGAGAGACCGATGACGAGGTGAACGACACTGTTGGCATTGACCACTTCTGTCGGCTGCCGTACAGCCGCCGCAAACGACACACGCGGGTAAGAGATCTCTCGGGCTTTTTGCACCGCCGCGTCGCGCCGCGCCGCTCGACCTGTGGAAATTGCGCCCGTCCGCGGAGACGGAGACGCCGATCCGGAGTCCTCTCCCTCGCTTGCGAGAGCGATTACCTACTTGGCGCAGTGAAAAGAAACCAAAGAGGGGCTGGCTCTCGTGTTGCTCTTCCACGCGCGATCCTTGTGCGGGAAAAGAGGCTCGGTTGCGTGTCGGTGGTAGCCAGCGGGAACGGAGGCACGTCGTTGACACGATTCACGAGCCCCAATTTCTTTTAGTCACTCTCCCAGGGAGGATGGAAGGATTTCGGCGAGTTAATCCGTTGCCTGTCGGATACGACAAAGCGGTCGAAGCTTATTTAAATGTCCCCCGCCTGTGACGGCAGCACGCCTTAAAGTTCCCTTCGAACGCGTCGCTAAAAGGACGCCACGGCGACATAAGGGGACGTAAACGGATGCGCGCGGACGTAACGAGACGCGTAGAAATAGAGTGATATGAATACAGATGCTGCGTGAAATTGGTACGAAAGGAACTGTGCAAACGGAGTGGGTATAGTTTGTATTCAGCTTAATCGTGCAGTACGGAAAATTTGTGTGATTGTTAATACGCAAATTTGGCGGCCTCGAATTTCACGCACTTCGCGAATTCGCAAACAACCCGTGATAATACGAGAATACATATCAAAATGAGTCTTTACAAAATTAACATACTATAATCCCTATGCAAGAAAGGCGCAACGACGAACTTTAAACATAAAAGACGTGTCTGTCTATCGATTCACCTCGGGAACCATTAAATTATTCAATCGCGCTCGTCGGGATCCACAAGGAGGCTCCGATAAAAAGGATTCCGCAGCGAGCCGGCGCGGCGTCCTTCGCGACCGACAGTCCTCTCGCTTTCGGTAAAAGCGTCACGCTTCCCGCGAGAGGACTTATTTCTTGGTGGAAGCATCAGCCCCCTCCCCCTCCCCCGCCAACCCGGCGGCGACTTCTGGATTTCGTGCGCGTGTAAAAGCCGTCGATCGACGACATGGAAAGTAGCGGCGGTGCACCGGGAATATTGAGCAGCGCCTGCACGGAATAATCGGTACCGCGGATTCTGGGTCCCCAGCGCGGGCCGCATCGTCTTTGACATAAGTACCGCGGTTCGTGAAAGCGATGCGGTCGGGCTCGATCTGACATGGCTGTAGGCTTCGAGATGGTAGTGAACACGGCTGGCACGTAGCGGCCGAGAGAAAATTCAGTCAGCTGACCGTGAGATGTCATTTAAATATATATATATATATATACATATATATGAAGCTGAGTGATGAGTTTCGCGTAGCTGGACGCGTTTGACTCCCACGAGGCTGACACGAGATCAACGCGTTCCGCTTGCAAATCGATGGGTACCTGATTCGGTTATTTCTCGAAGAACTTTCTCTGATTCAGACACGATTCGAAGGTTTAAAATGTTCCTTTTGTATTGATAGGATTTTGTTTAAATGCGATTTAGAGGGATTCTTAATTCGGACGGATTCAATAAGGATATCCTAATCCTATATTTGCAAATAATTCAAGTGTTGAGTTGCAAGGTTTTTATTTTAGAATTGTTTTCGACAGAGTACAACTTATAGTTGGCGTAGCACTGCTACCGATGTTAGCGATAGAGTACCATGGGATATTGTGTTCTCGATTGGTCGCTCAAGTGTCCTTTCATAATGCAGACGATAGATCCTGAAACAGGTACAGAAGGTTGTCAGCAAAGGGTAAACATTCGTTCGTAATAATCAATCAGATACGACGCTTCGAATGATTATGGAAATGTATTACAAGGTAAGTTTCTTGACGCGCGTCCATGGAGTCGCAACAAAAGAACGCGCACAATCGTGCTTCGAAAGAATTCTTTGGAATTACTTTCTTGGAAAGGCAGGCAAATCGGACGACGCATCGCTATTGTATTTGCTACGCGGCACGAAACTTATGCACCGTGTGCTATACTAAAACTGTCGCGGCCGTAGCTTCGGGGTACCGGGAAGGTGTAGAGATGTGATTCATTCGGCGATCGGGAAGGATTCACGGAAAGGTGAGTGTCGCTTCGTGAAACGTGAAGTAAGGGTTGTCGACGTTTCGATTTGCACGAGGTTCTAAGTAATAATCGCGTTCGGAGAATCGTGTTTCACGGAATTCTAACATCGTGGATTCATGAATTCATAATTCAAATTCTCTCCGTTCAATTAATATAAAGCGAATTGCCTCTATCTCACCCTAGGCGTCCTTCGTTCGCATCATTTTATACCATCTGCATTATATTTTCCATCTATCCATCGGCTGTGTCCCGATGCATAATTGAAACGCGTGGGATGCGCTTACAAACATTGATCGCGAGAATGAATCAGGGGTCGAAGTCGATCGTATTGTAGCCTTGAACGCGGCAGCGAAGTCCAAGGTAAGCGCGCGTCCGCTTGCACCCGCGTTGCTCCGGATGAAATGTTGGATCGGTTCATCGTCCGCGATAATTAGGGGCTGGTTGATTTTTCCGAAACAGGACGCGGCTCCTCGGCATCCGTCAGCGTAGCTACCTGCTGGGCAAACACGAACGCGCCTTGACGAGATTCTACCGTCGTGCTGAATGATGCGCTTGCATCGCGGGAGTAGCGGATTTTGAATTTCACGCCTGGGGAAAATTGCCCCGACGCTTCAAGAGATGATTGGAGCACCTGTTCTGACGGTACTAGATTTAGATTTTTGTTAGCTTTTATTATTTACATTTTGTAGCGTTTTATTATACACAGCAACGAAGATTATTAGATTCGCATATTGGTGCCCGAAAGAAACGGACAATTGCAGAAATTTAATGATCACATTATCTGTATCAGTTGACACAGTACCGCAGTAAAGATATCTCGCCTAGTTTTACCATGAGACAAATTAGTGAGTGAAGGAGATTAACTTAATAGAAGTTATTAGATAGCGCGGTAGAAATCAATTATAGTTCGCGCTGATTGATTTATCGTGCTCCGGTGTTTTTAAAGCCTCGGTTAGCTGAATGGCCGTCAGACTGTCTCTCGTAATGTGTACATTAAGTATGCCACGAGAGTATCAAAGTAATTACGGTGTGTACGTCGATACATTAATTGTTTTCTATTTCTCGGAAAATACTTTCACGCGTGCACTCTCTCTCCCTCCCTTCCAGGCTTTTTGCTTGCTCGTATTAGGCGACAGCTACTCTATCACACTTCCGGAGATTTCAATTGATACAGTTCGCAGATTGTTTCACAGAAGGAAATACTGTGTTATCTAAGGTGGCAAAATGAACGCATTCCAGCGACTGTAATTATTCATCTCTCGATTTTTCTCTCGCCCCGTCTAACGTATAGTTCAACGCCGACGTTGAAATCGACGAAGTTCGACACTTTGCATAATCATCCAGACATGTGCGATGTACCACTTTTTCAACGCCGCTTCGAGAGGCGTCTCCACCTCGGCCGAAGAATAACTGAGCGTCGCATGATTTTTATTAAATTATTAATTATACAGAGGGTGTTGACGATATATAATAATATGCTACCGACAAAAAATGTTCAATATTATTCAATTCATGTCATCGTTTTCTTCCTCGCTGGAGGGACCAGCGCAATCGCGAAGCAGTCGTAGTCTTTCTCTACCCCCAAGATTGCTCCGTGGCCTTCGGCGTATCGCGAATCTGCATACGGTAATGACTTCCTGCCGTAAACCGGCAAAATAATAAAGCTGAATGGTCCCGTCACCACGGACGCGCGCGCACGTACTTCGGACACGTAACGAAACGAGTATACACGCCCGATCTGCTCCGAGTTCGCCGTCTGTTCATCAGATTGAACTCAAAAGAAAAATAGACAACGAGGATGCTAGTGAGCCCCGGGGTAGGTTGAAGGAAGTTTAATATAAACTTAATGAGCTGCTCGAAATTGCGAAACGTCGTCCTCACCACGAGCAACACGTTTGTCTGAAAATGATCGTTTAAGAGAGAAAGTGTTAAAAAGTATAACTGAACAAAAACACGAGCGTTCTGTGTTAATAAAATGCCATGCATATGAAGACAGTACGTGGAAGAAAGGATTGAAGCAATCTTCGAACCATGGACTTAACATCTTCGATCAGGTGGTGAGCTTACAAGAAACGGATAACCGCGGCTCACCGTGGCCCCATGAATCCGTTGTAAAGTATGCGCTGACACGAGTTCGGACGTTACAAAATAGATGCACGGACGAGCGTGGAAATACCAGGCCCTGGCAGTTACAGAGTTTCTGGCGATTTTTCATTTCCGTCAGCATTGTTTTCCGTCGTCCGGTCTTGACTTCCAGGGAATGCCGCCGGTCGCGAGGAGGAACACGTGGGGCTGTGCCGGTTGCAGACCCGCAAACCCTTATAGGCCCGTAGTAAATAGCCACAGGGAAGAAGGGAAGGGAAAGGAGGGGGAGAGACAGAGGAGGAGAAATAAAAAAGATAGCTGACAATGGTTTGCGTGGATACCAGGACGAACAGATGGCCACGCGGCCTTTAGGCAATTTACGATTCCTTCGAATCGTGCTTCGCCTCTCCGTCCGTTTCCTATGCTATCCCTCCCCCTTCCTGGTTCTCCATGCCCTTTTCCAAAGCGGGGACCACGGCCGTGGCTTGTTCACGAATTCTTCCCCATTTCGTTCCTTCCCTCGTGGGTCCTGTATCGAGCTGTACATGAAGCACAGTTTCGCCAGAGATTGTAAATTCTCGGGCCACAATGGCGCCTCGGAGGGCTGATGCCCCCCCCCTTTGTTTCTATTAGTTTCGGGGTTTCGTTTTGTTAGTGGTCATTGTAGTATTCCTTCGCACTCGCATTCAATGTTTGTGGTAAAAAGTTTTAACAAAACGCAAACCGATATGGACTCACGACTTTTATCGTATTGGCAGGTGTACCTTGTTATTCGATTTTTAAGTTCTCACTCATTGGACATTTTATAATTCGACAATCGAATATTTATTCTTCTTCCGGCATTAGGAATTAACCGCCTAATAAAGTACTGGTAGCGACGTACTTAAATTTTGCATTTACAATCCTTTAAGAGTTCCAAGCGAAACCCGCAGCCTTTCCCTAAATTCTGTATCAATTTTAAGTGATTGCACAGAACACGATGCCCAAGTTCTCCTTCAAGGTTGCGTAATTGTTCGTGGCTGATGGGAGGACAATGCGTCCAGGGAAGGGTCGTTGCATCTTAGAGGACCCTTATACGATCAAAGCAACGGGGCAGCATTGTCTAAGCGTTTTTCTAGCGCACAAGAGAGAACTGTTGGCGTGCGGGTTATATAACAAAATGGGCTGCACTGTCTTGCTGTGTGGAGGATGTGGCTGCGCGCAAGTCGACACGTAAGGAAGGGTTCTACGGGGCCCTGTGTTAGGCTAGGAGAAGTCGAGTAAGGTTTTTAACCGAGGCAAGGGAATATGTACCATGCGGAGCGGTGAGCCGAGTTATCATTCCGCTCGCGCGATCAGGATGAAGCGAGCGAATGAGACCGGTCGCGCCGCGGCAGAGATCCTTCGAAACGTCCTGGATCATTGAAGTTTCATATTCAGCCATTATTATATAATAATGGAATGGATTGTTAATTCATAGAAACGTATAGAGGATAATTTTGTTAGATTCTCCATTTCCTGATATCATAGATAATTATGATCTCGAAGCTGGTAGAACGCCCTAATACAATTCTGCCCGCTTGAATGTCGCAGCGTCAACCCTACCGAATCTGCGCCAAAGCGCCTTCGAGCTATGGTCGCTCGACTCGCGGATCGCTCTTTTTAAATGCTGTTGTCCTTTCTTACTTAGGGTAAAAAAGATTCGTATAGCTGAACGGATTAGTGTTGCGCTCCGGTCCCAACGTGCGACATTTATGCGTGCGTTACTGTACGCACGTTATTCCGTTTTATTAATTTCCATTTAATTTTAAGTTATACAGTTTTCATGAACGGAAGACTGTATTTTAAAATGACAGGGGATAGTTCATTTAAAGATGAACAATCTAGATCAGACTACGAAGCAATACTGGCGTGCCGTCGCACCACGTGCCGTCGTGCCGTGCAACCATAAATCGATCACAATCGTGTGCCCGATCTCTTGATCTCTCTAGCTGACCGTTCAAAAGACGATCCACCTTACCCTGCACTTGCACCGTAACCATTTCTTTCGTCTCCAGGCGAAACGTCCGCTTCCCTCCCATGTCCAGCTCGTTCGTAAAAAAGACGCCTAGGCGATCACGCCGCGTTTCGCTTACGGGTAACATTGAATTGGTCGGAATTCGTTTCGTCCGCGCAGCCACAATGCGACCCTGATTAAACGATAAGATCGATTATTCTCGCGAAAATAATCACGGCTATCAAAGGGGCACAGCGATGCTCGGTACAAAGCCAGCGCTTAGGCGTATTCAGGGACCAACAGATTTTTCTCGTTTTGTTCTGCCTCCCTTTAGCTGACGCTCGATAAAAACAAAAAACTGTGCCCCTTTGATCAGCACGAACGAAAGTTAAATGATCTAAAGGATTTGAAGACATGTGCTTTTTGATTTCAATTTTGATTATCCGAAAGAAGGCGTGCCCTGTTGCGTTCATTTTTTTTTTTCACTCGTATTTGGGATCCCGCATCCAATTAGCAACTGGAAATTAATGTTCTTGGGGATGTTAATTGGTTGGCATTGTAAGGTACAAACTCAATTTCGTGTGTCTGAATGGTAGAATTTTGAACCGATCGCTGAGGTGGCCACCGGTGCTTCGGCGGGCCGATTCTAAAGAGAAACGCCTGAAAGAAGCGGCGAATTCGATTTTTCTTTCGCGCGAACAATAGGTGATTTAGCGTCCGCGATGGGAACGCATATGGTCGCGAAGTTTTACCTCTTTATTTGTTGGCAACCGGTGAGTCCGACTGCGTCTAGCGACACAGAGGGGTGGAACGTGTCCGGCTTCAATGCGTTTCTTGAATAAAACACGCAATATCGCGAAGTCAGAAGTGTGTATTGTGCTTAGCGTTTCCTGCAGTTGCATCGCATCTCAATGCGCTTTCACTCGAATCCTAGTAAAAATATAATTCCCCATTATTCTGTATTAGCTGAACATATTAGGTCTTCATAAAATAAAATAAAATCCACGATCCTTAATACGAAATACATTAACGAGCAAAAGTTCGTCATTCTTTATTTTCACTTAGCGATTTTCGAGTCCGTCCTTTCCTACCATTTCGACACACCCTCGATCCCCCAGCTATCGTTCTTCAAATAAAGGCTGACGATCAGCGAGGATGGTCCACGGTCCACGTAATAGAGTTTGTACTCCGCTCAAAGCCGCGCAACGCCGTAATTACATAATTCAATCAGCGCGAGCGCGCGCGTATAAATCGCGCGAGGAACAACGCGCAACCGTGGGAGTGCAGCGGAGCTGACCGTGTCCCGGGAAGATAATTTCCACACGTACGTGAGATGTGTCCAATTCTGCGGCGTTTCTCAATCGATCCCGAGCAACTAACATTTGCCATAGCTCTGAGCATGAATTATCCTGCGGCGGGTTCTTGCAAGGACCAGAATGTCGATAGACAATGGCCCGTAGAGTATGGCGATGTTGTTGCACAATTTAATTTACTATTCTTTTCGGCTTTCGTTGAATAGTCCTCTTCTCCAATTTGGTGCTTGAATTTTAATCAATGCCGTCTCACAGAATTTCTGTTCAATTGCATTTCTTTTTATCCTTAATTATAGTGCACGGCGATAACGACTTTATAAATTATTATGCGCGAAAAGTAATGACAATTTTCTATCCATCTGTTTCCAAAAGAAATTGATTATTTGAAGAAGAATATAAAATACCAAATTGGTCTGAATTCCAAGTACAAGAAATCAGGGATAAGTGATCGAAGTTCTAAAGAACGTCTAGCTGAAGAAATCGGAGAACTGCCAGCCGTCTTGGCTGGAGGCAAACAAACCGCTGGCTCCCTTCCAAGGCTTTATAAAAAGAATCTCCTTCCGCGAGACGGCTACGCGCATTTCAATTTTCCCGTCGAACGTGAAGAAAGACGACGGAGCCGGCCAGGCTGAAGGATGTGCACACGGTCGCAGGAAATCCTAAGAGCCGCGGGAATGAGCCGCGCGTGGAGTATACCTTCGCGGCGGCAGGGTTGGGGCCTAGTTCTCTAATGTCCTTTTGCGTGGCAGTCACTCGCAGCACGTCCGTCTATGATTCCTCAGCAACATTCTTCGTGCACCGCGGCAGCGCTATAACCGTAGCGAGCGGAGAGCCGCGAGCGGTCGGTGCACGGAGAGCCATTCTCGGGCGTGGAACAGAGACGATGGTAGTACGAGCTCATGGCTCCAGTATTTCTTCCCTCGTTCCCCTTCCTTGCGCTTCCAGTCCTTTTTCTTCCTGCCATTTTTCCCCTCTTTCCAGTTTGTGCCGCCCTGTGTGATTCCAGCAGGCGGAACTGCCGACGTATCAAGCGCCCTGGCATTTTCCTGTGCAGGGTGCGCCGGATAAACTGTTCGACTTAATTTGCGTTTCTTAATTAAGTGGAACAGGAGAGCTGGTCGCTCACGAAGGGCGAAATAAGTTTCTGAGGTGCTTGGCTCTAATGGAGGAATGATTCCACGCCCCTATTGTTTTTTAAATGCCAGACTGACGGGACAAATTAAAAAGGATAACATTCATTTTCAAGGGAAACAAGATACAAGAAAAAGCCCACTGAACGGCATTTCGATAGCACCACTCGTTCCACTATCAACAGACTTCTTCCATAGACTTCCTTACAGAATACAGGTCTTTCTCCATGACTTTTGCCTCGCGAGAAAACCGCAAGGCGTACGCGGAACGTTGGCACAACAAAATTCGCCACGGACAGAGGTAACAAGTGAAAGAAGGCGGACAGGGATAAGAGTGAACGGAAGGAAGGTAGAAAGCCCTTCGAAGTAATAGTGCCTCTCCCTTTTGCGGTCTGCCTACGCCCGGCGACGATGTTGCATTGTGCGCGTATGCACAATATTAACCACGTTACCGGGGGACGGCAAAAAGGACCACGAAAATGCAACGGCACGAGACGAATGAATGATTCAGAGCCGCGGCTGTCACGACGATTGCGGCTGCCACTAGCTAATGCAGAAACGCGTGCAAGCTAGTCGTGTGTATTGCTTGGGATAATGGCACGACTCTCTATGCACGTGTGCCTACGTTCCGATTTCAATTCTGAGACTCACTTTTCCCTGCGAGGGCGGACAAGTCTATGGAGGTTCGTGATTTCTCGAATGAAAAATGTTCTTATTGTGAAGGAAAGCGGAATCGGGCGATAAATATTTCACTTAGAGTGGGAGGTGCTGAACTTTGATATCTTGTTTGTTAAACAATTGTACGAATCAATCAAGCTATTTGATATGGCGCGGATACCTTGTAGCCCCTATTAAGATCCACCGCAAAAGGCCATGCGCATTATTAATTATCCTCTAATGAAGAATTATGATCAACGTGATATCCATGCGACCACACGCATTTCTTTTCTCGAATGCATAGAAGTAGCGATCGACACACTCGTGGACCTTCATCCTCGCAAGGATACTCACCGGTTGTTCTCGGGAGAACAAACTCTTGCTCGAGTGCTGCTCCTCATTTTTATTACCTCCTCAAGGATTCTCCTCTAAGCTTCCACGAACTTCCTTCTCTTGGCGCTGTTCAGACGATGGGGCTGCTGAATTTCGTTCGATTTTGCCGAGCAACGCAGCGGCAGAGGGACGTGCAGGTTTCGCAAAGTTGGCAAGGTCGGGGAGCAGGGAGACGCTAAAATTACTTCGCTCGAGCGGAATTCCTAGGCACTTCGACAACAGACACTCTCACCCCCTGCATACTAACTACGCTGCCCGGACTTTGCGGCAGACGGTCGTGTCCGATACGCGCCAGTCGATTCAATCAATCGGTTGCGCAACGAGTCACCCTGAAAATACATTTGTCGACCGGCGCGGCGTTAAAAGACAGGCTGGTTGTCGACCTCGAACCCGCTCATTTTTGGGATTCCTGACGAGCGACAATTCGTGACGAGATACCGCGAAGCGTTTCCAACTGATAACAGTCGAGCATATATCGATACTCGGGCTAATAATGTAGGTGTAGACAATCTCGAGTGATCCACATCGTTGAACATTGATTGCGGAATTTGATTCAAGAAACGCCCGTGGCTGTTGCGAAGTTGCAAATATTCAGAGGACATTGATCTTTAATAAATCTTGAGCGTGATGGCGTAAAGTTGAACGTTCTCGGTGGAGAATAATTTCATTGCTGACGGAGTTGTCCGTCGGGATTGGAAAAAAAAAGTACAATAGACAATTGTTCTCACCGAGACAAGCTAATGTTTTGCTTGGAGACAATCCCCAGACACCGGAGGCGATCATTTTCAAGATGAATCTTCTACAGCCTACGCAGTCCCACACTTGACTCATTCGCCCTTCCGCACACAGACAACCCACACTATCAAAGGATTCTTATATCCCTTGCAAAAAGCGCTCCGAGCGATTTGGTTCGCCGAACGGTGGCCAAGGTTGATCCAATTTACAGATCGTAGATCAGACTGGGGAAATCGGCGAGGGTTCGAAGGAAGCGAATAGACTAACCGCTGTCTGTGCAGTTGGATTCCTAGACAGGTGGCACCATAAATTTAGCTGGGATCGTTGGAAATCCAGCAATTCGATTCCCCTCAAGGGAATCCTTTATAAAATTTGTTTAAAGACTCCCCTAACGAAAACGGTATGCAGGGAATTGATTACATTTGTTGGAATGATTCGTTTTAGCACTATATAATCGAAAGTCGTTTGCATTCGTGAAGAAAGATCACACAATTAAATTCAACGTAAAGTGAATTGTCGGCAATCGAGTTAAAGGAGGATCGATCGCGATTGTAATTAGAGACGCCAACAATTTTCATCAGGGCTTCAGTTTAACAACGAGCGTCGAAAGAAGACCGTGGAAGAAAAATGCAAGATGGATCGCGAACGTCGGGATTCGCGCGACCCGACGGGACGAACATTTTTCCGAAATCCTTATTCCACCGTGAGATACGATTCCCCGCGGTTGTTCCTTCATCTTTTATTCAGTCGCAATCACCCCTCCGATTCCAAATCCTAGCAGTCATGAGCGACAGCGTCGCGTTGTCTTCGCCGTGGTCCCGAAGACGTTTCCTCGGATCGCTCGAAGGCGAGCGCCGTGGACATAGAACTCCTTGCACAAGACTTCGGCGAGGAAGAGGCTTACTCGTGGCCTGGGACCGTAAACGTGGGCGGTAGTTTGCATAGAACTTTGAACCGTTTGGAGTCGACGTTGGCTGGCAATGTCTGTCACCCGGCTAAGGGCTGTAATTCAAATCGACAGTAGCATCCGTTCGGTTAAAGATGCTTCACCGAGATACGAATCAGTGATTTATAACACGTTGCCGGAATGCGTGCGGACGTGGCGATGTCTCTTCCAACGTCATCGATATCCATTATCGAGCTTCTTTCACCCCCGGGAACAGGGGTCGCCACGAGGGTTAGTGTAAAATTGATGGAAGGACGTTCGTGCCGCCGTTACTGGTTGCCGAACTGTTCCGGAATTATAATAGAAATAGTGAGAGATGCGGTACCAACTATTCAGGATCCCCAGAGTTTCAGATCCCGCCGCAAGGAATCCCGCGACCCCGGAGCAAGTTTCAGAATTCTCAGGACAGTAGATTTCGATGTACAGAATCGTGGGTCCACGTGGGACAACCCCGTGGAAGCTGGATCTCAACCTCAACGATCCCTGGGTCGCAGGACCTTGAACTTCAGGATCCCAGAGTGTTTGTTATTCGGGGTCTTAGCATTCCAGGGTGGTCCAATTCAGGTTCCGAGACTACAGGTTCGTGTTACTGGTAGGGCCACGTAGGGTCGCAGTACTGTAATGTTTCTTTTCTATTTCATTGTGATTTAGGTGAGGTGTTAAACTTTAGAGCACACCATTGCCTTCGTTCTAAATTCTGCTTCCAGATTGAATGAATATTACACTTCTTCACAGTGTAGGCTGCGCAATGTTATCCACGAAACGTTTGTCACACTTTGGGCATACGGATAAATGCGCGTAATCGGATTCGGATTTGTCTCTATGCGAATATCCAATATCAGATTGCGGCTTGCTTCGTACATCTTCGGGCGTGCGCGTAGATGCATCGCCGTTGATACCTCTTAACCTTTGCGATTTTCTGCGTGACCCTAAAGGGCAAGTATAGGTCCGCGCATTGTAACAATGCATCATCTTGTCGCGCTGGGAGGTTCACCGCTTCTCAAGGCTGGCCGAACCTGCGACTCCGGCTACGGAATACAATGGACGGTTCGGGCACCGTCGTCGGTTCAATGCTTACATTATGACTATCCCTGCGGCTTGGCACATGTAACGATACTTATCCCTATATCTTTACAGGCTTTGTCTCACATCGGCGGAAGGACTATCGTGGGTTGGGCAGAATTTAAAAATTAATCTTCATTAACTGAATCTGAGACACTGTAACATCGTTGCAATTTCTCCTTTCTGCTCTCCGGCCTATTTTATTCACTGTTTTATCGTTTTAACATATATGTTATATATGTAGTCTATTAAGTTAATAGCTACTGAAGGTAATAATAATTATAATTTTGTTGCCCACGTAAAATCGTTCAAGAACTACGACCGTTTCTCGTTTTGCAACGCCATGTCGCAGATAGACCACCGGTACCAACTGGTCTTCCTGCCTTCCTCGCGATGCATCCGCATGTTTACGTAACCTGTAGGTACTCGAGATACGTGGGCTCATTAGCCACGATATTGCTTGCCGGAAGAAGATCGCGTGTAAATGATCGGTGTGTACATATCCGACGATCCGCTTGATCGTTGAGCAAATACGGCGTACCATTTGTCTGCATCCTCCTATTGCACGATCTTGTACAGCTAGGAATATCCCACGGTTATGCAAATTTCAATATATTCCAACGCTAATCGAAGCACATTGTATCCATGTAATCTCATCTCGTGTTTCATTTTCAAAGCTTAGACTTCTGAATCTTGCAATTAACCGCTTTCGATACCACTGGTCGTGTATAACACTCTCATCAAGGATAACATGAATTCGCATTTCTAGAATACTCGGAGCTTTCACCGGCGAGCGTAACACGCATTCCGTTGCACGAGATTCCATTATTCCGACCGCTCGGCCGAGCTAATCGTTTCAATTAATTAATCACGGTAACCGATACTTTCGCCTAATTACGCTACACGCGGTCCAGCTACCGGCTCGCGTGATTTGTTATCGCGGCGAGGAGAATCTGATTCATGGGACACGATCCACCACCCCTCGCTCTTCTAATAACGATCAGAGAAATAACAAAATACGACGGGGTTCGTTAGTATGCGGCACGATCGCACGACATCGACCTTTCTCCTCGTAATCAAGGTTCAATGTCCATACAAAATGTTGCAACGGAGTGCACAAGATAGATGACCTCAGTACGATGATCGTGGGTCGTACATCAAGGGTACCTTGCCACGGGTAACACCCCGCGGAAAAGATTACGTTCATTCTGACGGGGAGAGTGTGCAACGTGTAAGAAGACAAGGAGTACACTCGATGATACGTCAGCCAGCAAAATGCTCGAAGAGGAGTAATTTGTTTGCCTACTACGCGAGTGATGTTTAAATCCTCGTGACGTGAATTGATGAAAGGCCAACTTTTATAATTGTCCGAGTAATTAACGCTTAGTCTTGTTGCGACGGCTTCAGGAATCGTATTTTTGTTGACTTTAACGTTTTCGCTAATGTCTCGAGTTTCGCGTAGCTTCTATCAAATGCAAGACATTTAAAACGCTAGATTAAACGTTGTGTCAAATTCGAGATTACTCGCTGCCATTGCGTCCATTAAGAATCATCCGCGTATGTGTACTGAAAGTGCCCTTTAAGATATGTACACGCTTTTAGTTCGCGTTGTCCTTCGTTTCGCAAATACGTTTGCCAGCTTCGACGCTCAAATAGATTTGATTAATTCGCTGATCACTCGAACCTGTAGCAGTTGTATGCGATTTTTCCTACGTGTTTCCCCGATCGATAATTAATATGCCGTATTAACCAAGATTGCTTAAACTTATTATCTTTCTGTAATTCTAGAAATACATCTAAGAACATTGGAAGGAATCCAGTTATATACCATCATCAAATCGAGTATCACTTTCGTAGCGAGTTACATTTCATTTATACCCCAATGAATATAAATAATTTAATTACAATATCATTGACTAAATGAATGAAAATGAATAATTGTTCGTGCCACGTGATAGAGCACTTCCTCGGGTTTTTCCTCGATTAAACTGTAGACCCAGGAACGATATTGTACACCCGAATAATCCGCAGCACATTATTATTCCACTTCCGTTCTTTCATTTTGTCCGGACGCGTTCCTTGGACACCGGGAGAAACGGTCAATGACGGATGGCGTTTGTCCAGCAGTAACGACGTGACCGTGATCTTGGAGAGTAGCCTTGAACTTCCTTCTCAGCGTCCAGCGAAGACGGAAAGTCTTGTTGCCCCCTTTCGGCCGCTTGCTTGCCGCCGCGGCGCTATCGCGGCGCTCCTTTCAATTTATTCCATTTATCAGTTCGTAACTTTCCCGGCCAATACCGGTAGCCAGCGGCGTGATAAAGCTGAGCCCGGGAGGCTGTTTAGATCCCTCGATACTCGACACGTGTGCGACAGCGATTTCACGGACGATCCTCTCAGCGGGATGCAAAAGGGGTTAATAGAGTTAAAGGGATAGGGGCTATGTTCGAATTCTATGTATTGAAGCAAAATAAAATAGAGAGTAAGATTTGTCGCTTTCAATTTTCCGCTCTAAGAATTACATTTCTAAACGGGAAGAAATGAATAAACACTCGTTGCCGCGGGAAATCAGAGACATTACTTTGGAGATGCAGCGGGTACATGAATCTATAAAGAGGCTGGAGCCGCGGTTATCCAAAATGTAAAAGCAGAATAAAAAGTGGGCGGGGGTAAAGAGGGCGTCGTCGTGATAGAAAGAATTCTGTGTGAGCCAGTTCGTGACACCGCGCCGATGCACGACTTTGATAATCCCGTCCTTTCTCCGTGTCCACGTGATATCCGGAGGAAAGATCGCACCGACAGTGTACGGAGGCTTTCAGGGGATCGCTTTACATTCGTGAGAAGTCAATGATCTTGATCGTGATCGTTGGTACGCCGGTGCACCTTCGGGAGAAAGAAGGACGCCGTTGCCACGGAACATCACCACGCGAAACTTCGTTCATTGGTATTTCTGTCGTTCGTTGCTGATTGCAATATTCTCGGAATGCCTTGCAAGATATGATTAGAAAACGTCTTCTATTTAAATAACACAGTTTATGAATACTTCGATTTTCTAGCAAAAAAATTGCATCCCTCTCTTGGGACTTGAATTTAACATTAATAATTAGTATCTAATTTAATGTTAGGTATAGACTGCGGGAATTTGAAGGATGCAAAATCGCGCGGAATG
The DNA here is from genome assembly GCA_023838395.1 of Holcopasites calliopsidis. Taxonomy (NCBI): domain Eukaryota; kingdom Metazoa; phylum Arthropoda; class Insecta; order Hymenoptera; family Apidae; genus Holcopasites; species Holcopasites calliopsidis. The sequence continues at coordinate 4,065,849 of JALHAQ010000003.1, forward strand.
CGTGTAACATGAAAAAAATACAAAACATCGAAATTATAGTGTTTCTTTATAATACCTGGTAGGTGAAACAATTTTCTACACAAGTCCTACATTTTTTACCATGTTCTCGAAAATATGAATTTGCATAACGATCCGCAGCTTAGTCATGTCTCTCGAGTGCTTCTTGCACTTTAATGTTTTTGATAATTTAAAGAAGTCTTTCATTTCGAAATGTTCGTAAAGGCCAGGAACATATTTGCAGAATCCCAATAACTTTTGCTTCACGAACAATGTTAAGGACAACGAACGCATCGAGCACGTATGATCGATCACGCATCTGCAGGGAGACGAATCGAATTCCGTTACCAGGAAACAGCGCCAAGTGCCGGTTCGGAGGAAGATGAATTTCTGTCGCTGTCAAGAAGGCTCGCCGCGGAAACGAGGCGTCAATTACGCAGGATATCTTAAATCATCGGCTCATAAATTGATTCTATGCCATCGTACAATTTATTATGATTTATATTCAATCAGCCACGCCCGCGGTCCAGCGTATCTAACGGGATTCCATTCTCATAGGCGCATTCGCGGTAAGACCTTCACGAATCCCTTGACGGGAAATGCAGTCAATTATAAATATTCATTAATGACGAATAATCTTGTATTCAAATTTGCACAATTTTCTTTTTTTTTTTGCGGATAATTCAGAATTCAGAATTTCGAGTTTTTCGATCAAATATACGATAGAACCTATTTTAGATAACGGTTAAGTGCAATTTTATATTTTACAGAAATCGTCAATTCGTTCACCTTGTTTAAACACATTAGAAGTTTCGCTTAGGATTCAAGTGTTAACTAGCAGGGTTAAAGTACCACCGCGAATTCCTTGGATCTTCTTCATGGGTCCCGTGGAGATCGCTTGCCACATCCAGGAAGCGTTCCGGCAACCGACCACTGGCTTTTCGCGAACGTCGATCCGACCGTCCGCGTTCCATTGTTCTCCCGGTATTTGCATGCGATTTAATGGAACATCGCGGCCCTATTGTGCGTCCCTGTTGGAAACCTTATGTAACGGAGCCCATGGTGATAGCATCTTCGGCACGTAATCGCATGCGTAACTTAATCGATGCTACCGGAAGGAAGGTCTCTAAACGAGCATTCGGTGCAGCGTTGGTTCCTTGTGGAACACATCTCACTGGAAGATGCAGCTTTCTTATTATCGATTTTCCAATACCTTGAATTATCTACCATTCGATAGCCAATCGACTTTTAATTATTGTCTATTACAATTTTAATCTCATTTTTGTTTGAATGGTACTATTATACATTTTTACTTCACTAAAATTCATGCAACAGAAATGAAATACTCATAAAGCTCTTTTGCGATAAGAATTATTCATAAGCGCACTGATCGCAGTTAACATCGCCTGCATTTAAATCCCAGGACAAAGGCGAAGGGTCCTTCGACGCAAAGTGTCATGGTTATTCCCTCGTGCTCAAAATGATTTACGAACGAAGAGGACGCATTAGCAGGATTAATCCCGCGACCGCAGCTTGCAATCTGTGCTGGCGGCGCGATTCACGCGTCGAGGATTGCATCGCATCGACTCCTTGTTGCATAACGGTTCCGCGATCTTCCATTAAATCGTATGCAGTTCCAAAGAGAAACTGATCGCAGCACGTCGAAACTTCCGATAGTCGGTTCTCTTAAAACGTTTTTATAAAAGGTTCGTTAGGCTCGGCGTGTCGATATCGATTCGCTTTTCGTTCGTGAAAGTTTTCTTTGGTAGACCCATTATGAATTAATCGCTGATGTCAAATGAATATTGTTTCCACTTTATTATATCCAGTTTAAAACTAATTGGAAAATGTGCTGATTCTGTCTGACCTCTTGTACAACAGAAACATGTTTTACGTCTGTCAGGTATAAATGCATCTACCTCTCCAGGTATCTACCGCATGTACAGCTCTTTTGCTTGTGGTCGTCTTTCGCGAAGCGTGCATCCGCTTCCGGCGAGACGAGTCGCAGAGGACACTCCGGTCAGTGAACACGCATAATTCATTGATAATTATGTAACGAATTCGCTGTTCTGTGATGATTGTCGAAGCCCTACTATTTCGGTATTCAATAGGCAGCAATCAACTCTTTCAGGACGTTTTACTTCGTGTCGATTGCTGCACGACATTCAATGATTTGCCAATCACAATAAAAAAAAAAATCGAATCCAACTCAAAATGTTAAAGTATCGAACTTTTACTGTAAATCAGGCTTTTCAAATATTTGATTTAAACTTTTCAAACGTTTAAATTGAAATTTTCATTCGTTTCCGAGTTTAGTTAAGCTTGATCGCTAAATAACTCGAAGGCCATTCAAGAATAGTGTTGAAGTTTCACATATTTCGGTTTCTCCCTTCAGCGTCTATAAATGTTACCGGACTTGAATAATATTTGATTTACCGTGACCGCAATTTTGCATGTATCGGCGTGGAATAGTTCGTACAGGGAAGCGTTTTGTTTCTGGTCTAAGAGATACGAGCGCAGGTTGCAGAACGCGGTGATAATCATTCCCAACACGGTCGAGCGTGTTCGGCGAGCGTGTAACCTGTTCCGCAGCCGTTCGTCAGTTATCGTCCGAAAAATGATGCGCAACAAAGGGAGTATGTTCGACAGGTGGTTAAACTTGTATAACGTGTGTGCATCATATGTGCATTGAATGCATTCGTGAGTCGCTTACGGTGCACGCGATCGTAAGCCTCTTTATAAAGCGACAGCTTTCAAATTGAAATTCTCATCTGCTTCCCCCCTTTTAATAATCGCTCGTGTTTACATTTTTAATTTTGCACCGTGTTTGCATAATTTGTCATCTACAAATTGATAATGATTTGCGTTTTAATGTGATTGCTTTAACCTGGGACCTTAAGGAATATTTGAGAACTTTTAAGAATTAAAAAAAAAACCTGTGGAATACTCATAATTACCTTAAGTGGACGGACATTTTTAATGGTAGCTTTGGAAGTCCTTTTACGGTAGATTGTTCCGACACAAGGCTCGACTACCTAAACAGAGACGTCTACGTGTATGAATAAATCATGTATGGACGCTAAGCGTGATATATAACTGTTATGCCAGTTTGATGTAATGGGGTCCTTTAGATGATTCGTAGCTTTGTTGCAAGTGAAAGAAAAAACTGGCCTTTGAATAGTGGCAAGTAATAGCTGTGGATGCTGGTAATCAGACCGATGGGATGAGACAAGATGAACGGGTCAATGATCGTGACGAAAAGTTCGTCCGTGATCTAGCAATCATGGTGCCGACTCAATCATGTGAACGTGACAAAACGAACAATCGAAAATGATTCGGCAGGTTTTAGTGCAAATTCGTGTCCGTGGACGCAACCATTAGCTATATTGAATGAACAGTCTAATTACTCTTTTAAAATATTCTACTGCAAATATAAATGGGTGACGAAAGAAATATAATAAGTTTTTATTTAAAAAAAACCGTTGGCTTCTAATTTTCCGTGAAATAATAGCCGAGAGGTAAAAGGATTTTTGTTTTTAGATAATTCAAGAGATTGTTTCATACGTGTGCTATTCTACAATAATAAAAAGAAACGTTCAAGGAATAAGAAATCAGTCCCCACCTTTGGGTTGTTAATCTACATCTTTCAAGTAAATTACGTAAGGCGCGGCACCTTGATTACGTTAAACCATCAGGATAAGATTTGCCCACTGATAAAGTGTTTCGAGGAAATCCTTTGCCCGCGAGTCAAGTATCGTGAAGTTTACTAATCTTCGGTTTTCTGTGAACAGTACATTTAGAAAATCAACACGCTAATTCGGCATATGCACGTTGTGTCGGCAAACATTGACTTCGGAAATGATTCGTTATTAATAAAACGTTTTCATGAAAAATTCAATAGTTCAGAGGTCGCCCCGCATAAAAAAAATGCCGATCGCACGCAATGAAATATGCATAGAAGAATTCGGTTGCATGAAATACTAATCTACCTTTCGGTCGCTCGGCGAAAGAGCCATTCCTGACATGCACGTTTGTCACAGGGGTCATGGCTTCGGCATAAATACCGAGATAATACTCATAGATACGAGCCGCGACCATACCAGATATCTTCACCGCGAAACCTTGGGCAACTCTCAAGCGTGATTATGATCCTGACCTGCTTAAAATAGTGCCGAGCAAATTGCCAAGATGCAGCCTCTTTCTTTTCATGCAATGTTCATTGTCAGATATTTTTCGCACCGCGCAGCGCATCTCAAGTTAATTGTTGCCGAACCTTCGCGGAATACGTACAGTCATCGTTTAAATTCACTTTCACGAAGAGGTACATTTAACAAAAAGAGACAAGAAAAATGTTCATCTTGTACAATTTTTATTTAAAAAGAAAAAAAGATCAAGGCACGCGCATCGCACGTGACAGTCTCCTTTCTACATGAGCAGCGTGAGACCTTCGTGAATCAGCCAAATGAAGTTAAGGCGGCGTGAAGCCTCGACGAACCCGTTAAAACTATTCCGATAACTCTCTAGAATTACATATACACCAAATCGCTGCCAAATAAGGAGGAAGAATATGATGCTGCGGTACGCTATACCGTACGTATATCGAACTTCACGAAATCGGCGTACGCGTTGGGGCAATTATAGTAGTTTATAGTAATCGCCGCGCTCCTCGAGGATATAAGGACAATGAAGGCCGCGAAGGTGACGAAGTGGTTGGATTTAACACGGAAGGTAAACCAGGGGACACGGCAACGTTTCCGAGCGCGTTTAGTCGTCCAGCGCGGTGGTTTGGTTTCGGGCTTGAATTTACGAGGCGGAGTCGCGGACGCGGACAAAGTTATCGCGCGGCGAGTAATGAACACTTGTTCGTTTTAAGTAGCCGTCCGGCAATTTGTACGTCAGTCGCGGCGGCACGACAAGACCGACTTCTATCTGGCGCGAATCTCGCGATCTTCCTTTTGTGGCACGTGCACGCTCCATGTCCAGCCGTCCTAAAGGTGTTGCCATGCGATGGCCGAAATTCCTTTCCGAGGAGAGCAATTTATTAGAAAATCATGAATAGTATAAATTTAGCTGTCTTTCAGGTTTTAATTCTGAGCGCCATTAACTTCTAAAGCGCTTCCCAAATTTCTACGTTTAAATTGTACCGTTTTACTTCGCTTTTATGATACTTACAAATTGGACAGTTTCCTCATCCTCTTAGTCGAGACGAGAAATGAAAACCCGGAGGGCAATAAAACCCCCCAATAACTTTGCGAGCGGTGTAGAAACTATAATTAGGTATTGCAATTGAAAGTCGTTAAGCTGAAGCTTTCCTATGGATCTCCTAGAATTTTTCAACTGTGTAGTACTACTCGCCGCGTCCGCGGAGTTCGCAAATTTTCCCCAGATAAGTACGATCTCACAAGGGAGCAAGAAACCCAACGGATCCGGCCTTCATGATCGATGAAGAAACAGTAATCGCTACATCGTCCGACGACACGACTGCTTTCCGCGCGGAACAATGGCTGTTCTAAGCGAGGAAGAAGCATGGCGGAATCAAGGAAAGAGGGACAGAAGGAACAGCACTGACCTTCCTTATACACGTGTTCACATAAAACATTACGATCTTTTATGCGGTCACGTTCGCGGCGATAACCCACGACTTCTCGTGCCTTCCCCTACGGCGACGCGAACTCTGCCACCGTCGCGTCCTCCTTCACCGCCGTTATTATTATCCCCCGAAGAATTTTTGTCCACCTTGGTCGGTTCCTCCGGTTTCACGGTGGAGAACAGGGAGGACACCCACGGTACGTACCCCCTAGTATTCCGTGCAACGCGGATTCTTGCGTACGAGGGCAGAGAAGGTCAGATGATGGCTCGCGATTCCGGAAGGGATAATAGGTGGTCTGCATTATTCAGGACCCCGGGATGCTGGACCCAGAGCGTGCCAGCGTTGGACCTCACGTTTCTTCTCGGCCTTTGCGCCGAAGAAAAAAGTTCCGGCTCGTCGATGGGAAAACGATTCGGTGCTCGAATTGAACAACACCGACGTCCGTTGCGGGCACCATCCCCCGAGCCAAGACCATCTGGTGAATTACTGAGGTGGGATTCGCAGAGAACCGGCCCGGGGTTAAAAGTGAAGGGTTGCTTCTGAGAGTGGCGAGTTGTTTGCATTTTGATTTCGAGAGGGTTTCTGGTGCTAGGAATACTTTGTTGCGGAGAATAGTATTTGTTTCTAGATAGGAGCTAATTTCTATTCGTGTAATATATATATTTTATATTTCTCATTACAAACGTGAGTAACAATATATCTCGATACATTTGTACGAGCATTGCCAGGTACAATAATTGTACGCAAACGTGCAAGTGAATTATTTCACTGACTAGGCTGACAGGCAAGGGTCCGGGTTGGGTTACGCGTTCTGAAAACTTTTTCCATCGCGAGATCCTGACTGGCGACTGGTTTAAAGCAACGAGGTGCGTATACCCGTGGCAATCATACCGCTGGTCCAGCACCGCAAAAAAGAACGAACCAGCGATCGTGTTCTTGTTACTATCGGTGGTCAAGCGAGCCTCAACATTGTAGGATACATTGATTACACCTGTAATCAAACTCTGAACCGGTTCAAGTCCCACTCTTTTTATACAGCGTGAAATTGTCAGGTGTGCCCGCATGGAAACAATAAAATAACGTTGCCGCCGCGTTACAGATGTTGATCGGTGGAATTGAATTTAAGTCGATTCCGATTGAGTAAAGAATTAAGAATGTTTATGATTCCCAGTTGTCATTGGCCTGGGACTGGGTACTATTGAAAACGAAAGCGGCATTTTATCGCGGTGGCCGGGTTGCCTCGATCCGTACGCTCGTTCATCCGACAGCCAGAGGGGTCGGGAAAGGGTTATTTTTCGAGGTGGAACAAAACGAGAATCGCCCATTAACCGCACGATAGGGTGAAAGATGTCGATGTACCATCGCGTGTGAGAAAGCCACGAACGAAGATACTCCGGCCTTTCTTTATCCCTGTGCAACGTAGACGCTGCGTGTCTCGTTATTTTTCTTATCAGCCTTGAGAACAACGATTCCCGTGAGGCATTAGAAACGCATTAATTCCGAACGAAGCTTAATACATAAATCGATTACCGATTACCCTTTACTTTACAGCTACATCTACACGTCAGACACATCTGTCTATAATCTTGATAGCGAAATGAGAAAATCTACTCATAACTTTTCTATTTTCGCAAGTTGCGATAACTCTTTGTATTATCATTTTCATATCATTTATATCCCTCCAATTATTTTTAGAACAATAACGTATTTCCATCGAAAGAAAAATGCTTAGATAAGCTCATTTAACAGCTTATGCACACGCAGCGAGGATGTAACAAATGTTTTGCCAGTGGCAGTCTGCGCTTATCGCGAATATGTTGATGAAGTTCTTAAAATAATCGCGCTCTTTCTCGATTTGCAATACGTTTGGTGAAATATTGTGTCTGCCGGCGAAGTTTACGAGCATCCGGCTGCGTGTAGGTACGTGATCAATTTCGAAGTACACGGGTCGTCCATCATGCTTGACCTCGATAAAAGGTTTTTTGCGAAGTCTTTTTGTTGCCCATTGACAAGCTACCATTTGAACGACGCCGCGGAAAACATTTGCCCCGCTGTTACGTTGAAAGCATCGCGCCGTTGACGTTAACGCAATTTATTGGAGACTGTCTCAGGATCGTACGACTAATGTCCTTTTTACGACATCAATAATGTTTTCTTTGTTCTTGCTCTACAAAGGAAAACAGGAGATTTAGAGAATAAGCTTGAACGTAATTAAAGTTCTCTCTTTTCATACCTACGGTAAAAGAAAATAATAAGACAGAAAAGAAAATAATAAGACAGAAAAGAAAATAATAAAAGACAGCAATAAGAAATAATTCTCCTTTCAAATATATCGCTCCACTTATTTTTTTAAAGTAAACGAATTGAAAGGAGCTTCCAGCTTTAACTGCACCGAGCAGGTGGAAAACAGTGGAACCTTACGTTAGTTTATGTTCCACCGAGGAAACAGTAAGACAACTATGTTAACCGCGCACAGAGGCGTCCCTTTTCCAGTCACCGATGATTTAGGAAGGAAGCGTTCACCCTGCGTTTAAGACTGCTTTCCACGTGTCGTAGACGTGTAAGTTATGCGCGTGCATATGGAGACGTAAGTTACCTGACGCGGTCATTCTTGCACCGTGGAACAGCATCACCGGTCACGGATAAAATTTTGTCCCTCCGCGCCTTGGGAAGGCGTTGGCAAAAAGTGTAAATTATCGCGAGGTCGTGAACGCTGTGTCCGTTGGTAACTGGGGAACGTTGCCGGAAGAACGGGCGGATCCGCTGATTTACGGCTCGCCTTTAATTGCGAGGGTGTTACTGATTCCTAACACCTTGTAAATAAATTATGCGTTAAATATTTTCGTGGGACGACATCGATTATTGCGTTGCACGAAGACACCTTTCACGGGTGGAACGTAGATGTATTTATTTGGTATTTTTTTTCTGTTTAAGGATTGCCTCGCCTCGATTAGATAAACGTAGCTATTATTGCTAACCTTATTGATAAGAATTCTCATTATAATGCCAAATATTGATGGAACGATAGCTGTTACCGCAGCTCTTACGTATCGGTCAGTGCCGCAGGAAAAAAATGGCAAATTACTGAATTGCGCGAGGTAGAAACTATTTATTCTTCAGCTAATCTTCCGTACTGTGTAAGAAGATAATCAAAGTGGTAGTGGTAGAGTCAACCAGGGATTAATATTTTTTGCATCGATTACATGCAACATTGTAATCGAGTATATCAAGAAACCAGTGCAAGTGAATTTTATTTTCCGTTCTAATCTCGATAAACATACATAGACGAGGTCGTAGAAAAGTGGATGCAAGTTCTAGGGATTGGCCAGTCGTGCGGCGAGTCCTATCTTTTATTTTTGCATGCATATAAGGAAACCGGTACTCTGTAATTACCTGCAGATACCGCTACGGTGTTATCACACCCTTTCCTCTGTTCTCTTTGTCGTATCTTGACTCGAGACAGAGATCTTTCCTTCTCCGCCTTTATAAAGCGTTTTGACCGGAAACCTTGATACTTCGCTTCATCCTTATCCGATCTTCATCGTGCGAAACCGCTACTTTTTACCTTTAGCCCTAAAGGGCGGGCTAAATTCTCCTTCTCTTTATTGGTACCACAACAAATTCTCGAATTGAGGTTTACTTTTTCTTCTTCTTATTCTTTTGTCTTCGAATATTTTTCAGAGATTCCTAAAAGGGTTGTGCCTCTTCGTCGTTATTGAGCACCAATTCTTGTTTAACCTCCGATGAGCAAGTCTTCCTGATTGTCTCGGAATTTCGGATCGGAAGTTCACGAGCGATGAACGAGTCCTGTTCTCCAATGCTGCTAACGGTACCACGGGATCCATTCTCCCTCTCTTGCAGCTGTATCCACGATCACGATGAAAGTCTTCCTCCTGTTTGTATGCGCGAGGCGACTCGATCGAGGACCTTGATACACGTTCGACCAAATTTTTTCACCGCAAGCTCGGTCTTCTAGCTGCGCTAATACCACCCCCGTCCGGCAAGGAATTTCATCCTAATTTCGTTTTACATTCTCCATTAGTCCCGCTTCGGAAGGAATCGTAGTTAACGATGAATGCGTATAAAAACGTTCAGTAACCAGCGCGTCAATTAATTCCGACAATCGTTTCGATATTTAAAAAAGTGTCCATTATCGGGCCCAACGAGGTAATTTGTTCAGGTTACGGATTAGCGGCCATGTCGTTACGTCGGATTTTAATTGATCTAACGGTGCGATAAATCGCGGACCGCCGGGCCGGGCCGCCTCCAAATTGACGCGCGGTTTTTAATCGAATCGTGACGCGACGGTAAATATCTGTTCGGCGGTGCAACGGGGCCGAATGAGAGGCGCAAAGAAATAAACGTTCGTCGTCGCGTACGGAACCGTGAAGTAACGGTACAGGGTCCGTGGAGCCCTGCGCCGAGGGAAAAAAGTAACAAGACCGCTTGGCCATCCGCGATCCTAAAAGAACGTCCCGTTCTTTTCGGAGGTGCTCCTCGTGGATTCGTTCCCGTTCACGTAACACGCTTAACTCTTTCGATCGGAGGCGTGTTATTTGTACGGAATGCGTTTTATGTCGTTCAAGCGATAATTGGATCGAACGTACGGTCTAAGCGGACGATAGAAAGGACTCGCCTGCGCCAGGTATTCCGTTTGAGAAAACAATTATCAGTGCCGGACAATTGGAACGAATTGGCGGTGGAGATAGAATCGTTTCCGACTGGGACACTGCGAACAAGAACGTTTAATTTATCTACGCTAAATTTTCTGAGACTGTTCCTTGTTGACACGTGTAACTAAATGGCTAATCTGAAACGTGTATCATAGCCATAGATTCGGGAGATCTTTCCATGTCGATTTAATTAGTTCAGGAACAGTTTTGGTATATCTGCATGCCTCGGAAAGAAAAGAGTTCGTACTCGTGATCTTAGGCTCGTGTAACAATTATCTTACTCTACTACTTCTCGATGCATTACGTTACGGATCCGTTTACATTACCCAAACTTTCCCTATACGAATAGTGCCGGAACGAAGCGGAGTTGCATGTCGTGATTATTCCGCGACGCCCTGTTGCAGCAATTATTCACATCGAGATCACTGAACACCGTGGACGCTCCGTTTATTGCTCCCGACTCTGGAAACACGAGAGAACCGATCGGTTCGTAGTCGTAACGCTCGTGAAAGAGGCTTGGGATAATTTCAAGTAAATAGTATCGACACGTTTAGAGCAATAATTGAAGCATACGACGAGTGGTACTAGAAAATAAAAATTGAACTTGTACCGTCTATGCGGCCACAGGAAAATCCTGAAGTACGCGTAAGAATCGTTTACTCAATTCCGCCTCTCTGTTTAATAAGGAAACAAGGCGCGTTATTTGCACTGGCACGCGAGACTTCTCCGCGATTGCTCACTATGAACTGTTTGCTTTCAGAGTCCTCGATCGGCGATCGTCGTCAGGGTCGCATGTCCCTTCAGGCTGAGGAGCTACCATCGTCGAAGGCGAAGAGGGAACAAGCGCTTCGCAGCATCCTCACCGCGAGAAGACGAAAGATCTTGAGTCAACGACCAATTGAATCTCGGGATCTGAACCGCACACCGAGGCCGGTCGATGCGAGATACACGCCGGACGTTCTGGAGGCACAGGAAAGCGGGCACGGAATGTACGTAACTGCACCAGCTGTCGGCGAGGAAACGGCGAGCAGGATCGTTGCGTCGGAATCATCGAGCAAGGACGCGGACGTGAAATTCGTATCGGACCAGTTAGGAGAGAAGCTGGCGGGTTCGAGCAACGAGGGCCACGCGATATTAAATGTCGAAAGTAAATCGGTTTCTGGTAGTACCAAACGCAACCACTCGATTGATCGGACGAGCGACCAGACATCTCCGTCCTCGACAACTCTCTCGTCCCTAAATGTAAACACTCAGAAACCATCAGACGTAGAATTTCGTAAGAAGAAAACAGTCCCCATGCCGGAGTCTCTCTACAATTACTTCAGACCAGTGGAGAGCAATATACCCGTCGAAGATATGTCGCAGTTTTTGTACTTCGGTCAGAAACTTCAGCCGGAGTCGCAAAACGGTACGGGAAACAACTCGGTGGAGGCGACGCCGACAGCTCCAACCGCGCCCAGCTCCCGAAGGCGGTACTCTATGAAGCGGCTCGGCACGACGACACCGGTGCCCAGATTAGAGGAGATCATAAACGAGGAGATGAATATCGCGGTGGAACGGCAGACGGTGGAGAAGAACAAAGTGTCGAAGATCAGGAACGCGTTCAGGGGTCCGGAGAACGGCGTGTACTACGCGAAGAACAGGCCCGTCGTGGCGACGGTCGCCTCGGACGTAATTGCAATGAAGGAGACTAGCGGAAATTCTACGGAGGCTAGGATAGGCTCGAGCGGAGATAAGTTTCGCGACGATAACCCGTCCGCTCACGCTGCCACGCTGGACCAGCTGCGGCACGCGAGAGGAAGTGCTGCTACCCACGTGGCCGCTGAAACACGGAATGCGACCAACTCGACCCAGATACCGTACCAGCGGCATGTTTCCGCGAACGTGCACGAGCGGGCCGGGACAGAAAGTGAAATTGGTCTCCGCAATCGTACGGAGGAGGATGCGAGTCTATCTGAAGGTGCTTTACCCGTATTAAACGTAGTGGAGCAAGCGAAAGCGTCGAGGAGCACCGAGCGAAGAGGGAAAAATGGCAAGCCATCTGATTCTATTGATGCTAGTAACACCTCCAAACTTGCAAGTACAAATCCTTCGGACTTGACGGAGATGGAAATGCACGCAGAGGAAACGGAGAAGAAGGTACGAAGAGTAGGCATGTACGACGCCACCGATAGATCGGAAGCATCTGCTAAATCAGATGAAATGCAAGGGGATGAACCACGCTTCGCGAATTCTCGCGAGAGCAACAACATTGGAATCTCGGCATCGAAAGGCAAGCTCGCTCGATCGACTACCGAGCCCTTTCGAATCGTTTGGACATCACCGGAAACATCCACCCTGCGTATAATCGTAACGGAGGATAGCTTGGCGGATGGTTCCGGGAGCGGTGCGGCGAACGCGGTGAAGCATAGCGTTGAACCGGTCGATTTTACGAAGGAACTAGTTCGTAGCGTTGCTTCCAGCGATGTTTCCACTCCGAACGCGATTGCAGCTAGCCCGAGTTCTACGAGCAGCGAGGCTCCTGCGTTTACGAGCTCCGCCACGGTGATTAGATCCAAGCCCCGACATCGGGAACAGAAGCAGCAACAGCTAGCATCAGAAGGGAGCAAGGTGGAGCACGAGGCGAATCAGGGCCCGCATCGACATCTGCGGCAGGAACAGCAGCAGCACGTGTACGCTTACACGATAACGAACGTGACGCGGCTATTGCGCAACTACACCGGACCTGGGTTAAGCAGAGAGGAACAAGGAGCTCCAGAGCGGAGCACCGGTACGGCCGAGATAACGACCGGATCAGCGCAGCGGCGTCAGCAGCCACCGTCGCAGCCGCCGCCGCAGCCGCCGCCGCCGCCGTCGTCGTCTCTTCTGCTTCCTCGTGCCGGTAGTGGTATAGAGGCAGGCGGAGCGCCAGCGGAACTCAGTGCCGGCACGACCGTCGAGCCAGTCGCAGCCGGTGGAGTGTCCGCTGCTCACCTGGTAGGGGAACAACGCCAGAGGAAAGTCGTTACAGCCGTGCCGCCGCAGTCGCAGCAACGTGCGGTCAACGGAACACCGCCGCTGCAGCTGACCAGCGTAAACAAGAGCGGTGGCTCGAGGATAGCCAAGACAGCGGAAGTGAACAGCAGGGGGACTGTCCGCTGGAATCACACTAAGGTCAGGAACACCGACTTGGAGGTGTTCGGCGAGCGAAGGTTTCTCAGGAAGTCCGCGAGCGCGGTGTTGAATCAACGAATCGGAGCGGGTCTCGAAGAGGAAGGAACGTCCTCGGTGTCCGGGAAGAGGAGAAGGTTGTTAAATGGTAGAAGGAACAACGCTGCTGGCAAGATCGCCGACGAGAGTACGGTGAACGTAACTGGTGACAAAAAGGATTCGGCTACCGAGAAGGGGGTGGAGGATGCGCTGGAAGGACGAGCGTTTACGGAAACCACGAGCGTCGATGTGAACCGCGCTTCCGAGGGTGTTACTCTGGAGAATATGACGGCGGATAGTGTGACGATGCAGCAGAGGGTTCTGTCCACCATGATACCGTTCGCACCCACCGTGGGAGACACGTTCGAAACGACTACATCCCAGACGTCGGCGGACACCACGGAGGGGGATGGAATCGATACGACGGAAATGGTGACATTGCCTAGTGGAAACGCGGGGAACGATACCAAAGACAAAAATATCGGGTTAAGAAGTGAAAACGATAGTGTCCCGCTGAACGACCCCAATGGGAATGGCGCGAGTCTTGCGGATAATGGTACAGAGAGCGGAAGCGGTTCGCCGACCGTGACAGTGACCGCCGTAGTCGGTGAAACGATCGTATCCAAAGAAACGACCACCGCGCCGGTACCAGCGCCAGTTTTTCCGGTTACACCTAGAATAATCACGGAAGCGGGTCGAGCACCAATCGAGGAGACTTTCACCGTAAAATCCAGCGAGCCCGCGAACAAGACGACCGATATCAAAACGGCCGAGTCGGATAAACCGTTCGGAATGGCCAATCTGGATCCTTCGGAAATTCAGAAAATGTACAGGTCCAAAGACGCGACAGCAGTTGCAACAGCTTCGCCTGCAACGGCGGAAGTTCCGACTATCATCGCGTCAACGACCACCGTGCAATTCGAGATTTCTACGATCCCTCAAGAGCAAAATATAACGATCGAAGCGAGCAACGTGAAAGCGGAAACGTCTACCGATCCTCTAGCAGCGGGATCTTCGAAGAGGGTGTTTGGTGAAAGGTCGCCGGACGTCAAAGGGCGAAACCTGTCCGACAAATCGCAGGATTCGTCTTCCGACAAAGACGACGTGCTGCCCATCATGCACCTGTACAACACCTCGGATATATTCAACGGTACCGGTCCCGTGAACTCGTTCTCCCGCGGAACGGAACGGCGAGCGGAGCTTCCGGTGAACGCGGAGCAGCCGGAGGTATCCAGAACGATCGAGAAAGTTAACGAAACGGCGACTCCGAAGAATCTGGCGAACGAAACGACGACTCGCGTTCCCGGGACGACGAGAAAGGACAAGCACGAGGATAGCCGCGAGACGACCACGCCGTCGGTTTCGCCGACGGGTCCCGGCAGAGGATCCTCGAACGGAAGTGGAAGTAACCGGACGCGACACAGGCCAGCCTACCATCACACGATCCTCCCGGAATACAACACCTCGGTGTACCCGAGCGAGCTGAACAGGACATTTTTCGAGGCTGGTCTGATATCGGTCAGCCCGAGGGAGTCGGTGAACATGAGTGAAGTGATATCGAAGAGGCACGACGGTGACGCTATCGCGTCCCAGGAGACGGTCGCAGTGGTCAGCTACATACTGGCGACGCTGGTCGTCTTCCCCATCGCCGTCGGCGTTGGTCTAATTCTCAGAAGACTGATACTTAGAAATCGTAAGGTGAGTGTCCGAATTTGGGGCAAGAGCGATCGCGAACGGGGTTCGTCGGGATTAGAAAGTATTTTGTAGCACGCCGAATATAGGTCGGCGAATGAAAGTGTTGTGGTGATGTTTGGTACGGCTTCGGTGGCCAGGCTTCGGCACGCGTGAAAGTTTGCGGAGGTGTAGGTAGAAGGCTGGTGTCAATGATCTGTCTGTTTTCGGAGACGTGTCACCAAGCGTCTGCATTCACTTTGCCCCTTAATCTCATTGCTCACACGTGCAGAACAATTTCGCGTTCCTCTTACAAGATCTTCAATTCATCAAGCGCATGGTATCGCCGTATAGCCAATCTCGGACAGTTCTGTTCCAAATAATAGGGTTTAGATTTCAGGTCAGACAGGTCCAAACAAGAACGAGGCGAGCGCGAATCTCAGTCGAATCTCAGCTACAAGAATTTTCACGAGCCCTAGGTGGCCTGGTTTGATCGACAACACGGTTCACGTTTAGAAACTCCGAACTGCGTAGAACAAGAGACTCCGTTCGGGATGCTATCCTTGAACGGCTAAACGTTTCATTTTTATTCGCCACGATTCCCGTCCGGTCGGTGTGTAACTTCCTCTCTTCGCGCCCGCTGTTCGCCAGAGTCGCCTTATCACGGCAAAATAAAAAGAAAAGAAAACTTTGATTTACGATCGCCTACCTTAAAGCGTATCTGGCCAATGATCGCTAAATCGAAACGCGAGTTTCTTCAATGCTGCCACTTATGTACCGTTACGCGTGCCCCGCGGATTATCATCCGCTGCGGACATTTATCATCTGGCCATTAACCGGAAGACCGTAGCCGCCGCTTGTCTTGGTAAAGGAAGCAACGCGTGTAACGCTTGTACGTTCTGACAATTCGATAATTAGCATGAATATGCTACCTCGAAGACATTTCGCTAAATCGAGTCGTTGAAATCGATTAAGTAGGATGCTGCTTAACGATGCTGCTGGACTCCCGTCGGCGTGTTATCCTCGAGCGTGCACCGTAAATGAATGATTTCTTCCTCCTACGTTTCGAGTGAACATATAATAATTGGAGGCCAGCGAATGCCTTGAACGCCCGTTAATGATATTACGATTACCGCGGCGATTTCGTCGTCAAAGCGAACCCTCGGCTCGTGTCATAATAATTTTAAGAGATTATATCATAACACATTTTCGGTAGGTAGTAAATATTCGTGGACCTTTGCCTTGAAGGAAAAATATGGCTATTAGATGGTACCTTTATTTTGAATCGATTTGCGTGAAAGCTATGTTTTTTACGATTAATCGAGGTTTCGCTCTATTAAATCAGCTACGTAAAAATTTGCTCCGATTTATCGCTATTGAATTCTTGTATCAGTGAACTCAAGAAAAAATGGTAGCTAGTTCGAGATTTGCTTATTGGTTTCGTAACTATCGTCTTGCTGGTCAGTCTCGATAAAATAGAAAAACCGAATTTGGTAATGTGACGCGTCCGTAACCTTTTTCTTCAAACTTTTCTTTAATGTACGCCCCTGAACTCGTCTCGAATATGGGCACGACAACACGGTCGACGACTAATTTTTGTGATTCGCGAAGGATCGCGTGTGATTCATCGAATCTGTAATGAACGATCGATGAATGACGATGCTCAGGTTCATTGTATCGATGGAACGCCCTATTGTCTTTCAGTAAAAATTACCTGGCTTTGTGATGCATCGATTCAGGCTCCGATAATGAGAAATAATGTTTTAATGGGAAAATAAGTGCTGCATTACATAACGCAGAGATCATTTGCAATCTTGTCTTCGATAAATGCTTATTTGCGTGCGTAATGACGAATCTATCAGAAATCCAAATGAACGAACGATTATGAAAAAAAATAATTATCATTATGCTTTGAATTCGTTGCTAGGTCATTTTGAAATGTGTACACTTTTTCAAAGAGACAGATAAACATTGACGTCAATTAGCTGTCCACTGAATTACAGCACTATCTGTACGTTTTATTCGCGTCATGCATTCCCAATGAAAAGTTGAAAAAATCAATCGTATTCTTCAGCTGTCGGTGAAAAGCTGTACGTATTTCAGTTGGGATCAAAACGTTAACTGCGAGAAATCTTTGCGCGTGTCATACATCTCCAATAAGATAAAGCGACCAGGCGTTGTTCGTACTTTCAAAAATGATTTCTACGATATTCGTTTGCATTATTTTTGTTCGGTTGGCACGTTCATTAGCGTTATCTGCCAAGTTTATATCTGATGCGCCGATGTAAACGTTTCTTTATAACAACGAGATATGGTACGCGTTGAATGTCAGTAATTAAAATGAACAAATTGATCGATAAACCGTGGCTACCTGATAGCGTTCGCTCATTAGCTCGAGGGTATCTTACGAGCCGCGAAAACGCCCGATGGAAATCGATGTTTCCCGCAAATTGGCACGTTCGATCCTCGGTGCCAGGCGACCGTGTAACACGATGACCGTTGATTTTTCCGTAGGTGCTCGAGGAGTCCGACACATCGTCGGAAATAAGCTGCCGGAAGGACGCGTTGAATCTTGAAAATGGTGACTTCAAGACGTCTATCGAGAAAGCGATTACAAAGCTGCCTAGGATACAGCACTTGGTAAGTGCACGTCCGCGTTTCAATGTTAAACTCTGTGAACTCTACAGAACAAAAAGAAACGTTAACTATTGTCTTTTTTAAAAATGTTAATCCCGTATTCGTGTTATTCAAAGCTTCTTGCCCCTTCGACACGACTATTTTCCTTCGTGCGACTATTTGGACGATTCCTCAAAAAGTAATCGCCGCGAGGAAACAATAATTCACGTCGGAACCGGCACGGCATTCTGCTCACCTTTTCGCCCGGAGTCGCGGTAGATCAAAGGAAGCTGGCCGGCCAGCAGATTTATTCGTCAGGCGTTTTTAAATAATTATCGTTCACGATTCAATGTACCCCCGTTTTTTTTTCTCTGTTCAGTGCCACGAAGCGGAGAAACCTCCGCCCCCGCCGTCGCAAGAATCCAGATGGGAGTTTCCTAGAGATAAGCTTAGGTTACAGACGGTCCTGGGCCAAGGAAACTTCGGCCAGGTAAGGGCGTTACTTTCTGCTTTGGACGAAACGGATGCAACAGGTACCCCGAGGCGACAGGCGAACGTGTGATAATAAATAGTTGGACGTTAACGCGAGACGCGCACCCCTCGCGAAACTTCGCCTCGTGGAATTGCCTTGTGGTTGTTGCGGGAAGGAATGGAGTCCGTCCTAATCGTTGTCATTTTTTTCATTTTATCTGCTGGACAAACTTGAGCGGGGAATGTAAATTGTTTAATTGCTAGTCACGGAAACGTATAATTATATTGTCGCGACGTGCAGTGGATCGAAGAGCAATTACCGGTTTAATGATATTTTTGTAGACGATTGGTAGATCGTTATTTATGTAACGTCTCGTGGATCCTTCGGTGACATAATGGTATTCACATGTACGACGATCAACTGATTTTTGCGTAAATGATCGAATCTTTCTTGTTAATTCATTTACAGGAAATTCTGTCGTTATTATTATTACGCGAAGAATACAACGTTAATTGATACGTGTGATACGTCGTAGAATTAAAAAGTTACATAATAATTCGTACAACGAGTTTTTTTGAATATTACATGAATGGGAAAGCAGTAGGTTTACGCAAAATTCAAATGCCGTTGGAGGGTTGAATGAACGTTTAATTTTTTTCTTTCATTCAGGTCTGGAAGGCTGAAGCCGACGATTTAACCGGTCATCAGGGAACCACCAGGCTGGTGGCTGTCAAAACTGTCAAAGAAGGTGCTTCCGAGCGAGAGAAGGAGGATCTGGTTCGAGAACTGGAGATTATGCAGCAACTTGGTAGTCATCCAAACGTCGTAACCCTTCTTGGTTGCTGTACAGAAGAAGGTATGTAAATTCCTCGAGTTAACAAACAGTCGGTTCACATTCTTCAATTAATAGAAACCTGCGTATCTAGTTATAAACGCGAGCGCACCTTTCTAGACACTTATTACTTTACCTGGTTCCCACACTTCTCAAATATCGCCCGCCGTAGTTTTTATATTTGCGCCCGAGAATATCCACATTATTCCCAAGTTCACAAGTCACTTAATTCCAACCTTACCTGCGCAAACCCCAACGACGTGGGGCTTTACAAAAACCGTTGGCGTTTTAAGTGGCGCGCCGCGATTCGTTTAGAAAAGAACTTACGGATTGCAGCATACGGTGATTAAGTAATCAAGCCTGGAAGACGGGGCTGCGTTAATCTGAAGTGCGACGTCAAACGATGTCGAGCAATTTGCCATTTTAAATGGTCGTTCCTGTTCTTCCTTTGCGCTGGCTATCACCGCGAAATCGCACGAAACGGCATCGCTATCAAGTATCACTATAATCGTTAGTATTTCAAAAATTCCCGTCTCTATTTTAAATTGCGTCTTCGACACGTCATCGGCATTACATATTCAAACACGTGGACATTACATGTCATCTATGTGTCGGTTATTGGTTGAAACTTCGAAATAAATTTCAAGCCTTTCCCTTTACTCGACGCAATCGTTTTCCCAAGAATAGGCGGTATAAATAATAACTCACACCTGCAGAAACGACGAAACTGTAGACAATAACTGGTTTCAATCGCAGTCGCCTCTCGAACCGCGTTTATCTAGTCGCCCAAGCGCGTCTTTAATTATTTGCGATTCTACGTTTTTACTTTGACGGCTGTCCGTAGATCGTATCGTCATGGAACACCGCGTAATGCATATTGAACGCGTCGTTAGAGAATCGCCAAAGAGAGAAGCATTCCTTGCGTTGAGTCAGCCGTGATAGACACTGTTTTTTTTCCTTTCTTCTTCTTCGAACGGCCTCCGTAATCATTTGCACGCTCGCGCTATTGTTTTGCAAATAAAAGGTAGATCGATCGATCGATCGTTTTGCTGGATGAGGTCCGGTTGTTTACGTCCCATCATCCCGCTGGTAATTGAGTAACAGTCGTCGCGGACTACCTCCGCAAAGTCGGAGAACAGCCTAAGTTGTGGTGGATAATATAATCGGGACAATGGTCGAATGTTATTTTCTTCATTTCGAATTTGTTTCTAAATCCGCATATTTAATATTAACATTTTTACATTCGCAAAGGTTATTCTTGGCGCAGTAGAGTGGAAAATTGATTCCCCGGGAATTTGCTAATTCGGATTTTAGTTGACCTAGTGGGACGCGCTCGATACGGTCTTGCAAAGTGCGGCACATTCCATTCGTGGTACGACACATCGCCGGTGGTGAAATATAAATTGAAAACATTTTCATTTCATAATGACTCTTTGGAAACGTGAGTATTAAAGGTCGTAGTCCGCAACCCTTCCTCTTCGTCCTTGCAATCAGCTCGATGCTACGTCAAGAATTGGCAGAGTGTTTTTCGTTTTCCCGATTGCGCGCTTTTAAACAGCCGCGGCTGTGCCGAAGAATGCAATGAAACGTAATTGTTCCTCGCGACGAAAGTATAATCGGCTCTTTCGAACACCGACGAACCGCAGATCCTTCAAACATTCTTTCGAAACTACAACTTTGTCCATTGTATCAACAATATTTGCTTGTCCATAATGTCCAGAGCTTTATCAAACAATGCAATCCCAACACCAAACGCGGAGTAAATAAATAAACAAAACGCTGCGAAATCGTCGCGTAGAATTACGCTTGTACAGCCAATGCTCCGGCATTAGCAACGAATCGGATGCTTGAGACGTCAAAACGGTAACAAGACAATCCCGAAGTTTTAGTCGTGGCATACTTCAAAGAAGGGGATGCCCATTATACGTTGTCCGGTCCCAGGCTCATCGGTATCGTCGCTCTCATCGTATAAATTTCCATACGCGTCCCCGCGGAGAACATCCCCGTGGCACAATACGTCTATTAAGTCTGCGAAATGATCGTTGCTACCCGTTGCACGGGCGGAGGATGCACCGGTATCGATACGATCGGTCCGCATGAACGTCGATCTGGATTTGACGTCGCCGCGGCCTTCCCGTCGCTATTTATGCACGGAGCTAGTCTTTTTCGCGATTGTATGCTAATGCCTGGCCAGCTCTTCTAGTAATAGCATGAGATTTAATCCGGGACAGCTTCTTGGAACGCTTAGAAAAATTGCCAAGCTCATCGCGCGATAGAATTTCGGAGCTAATAGGAAAATCGTCATTACAACACCTTTGTCAAATGTGAAGAATATTTAGAGTAAAAAGCGTAATTGTGGAACTTTTCAGAAAATTCATCTTGCCGAGAAATTTTGTATTCTGTGTTTTATTCTCCCTTGAGTCGCCTTGTATCTTAAATAAGAAAATGCAAATCGCTTTGGACAACGAGTATAATAAAAGTTGCAATAAGGACGGTTCTAATGACTGTGGATGATGCTCAAGGTCCACAGGGGACAGAGCGCGTTCCCTTTGGAACGCGCCTCTACGAAGGTCCTTCGCTGCGAAGAAAAAACACGCCTGCGTGGACCTACACGCGAGATTTACGGCGTCTAAATTTCTGGCCCCCTGTATTTATCGTTTCAGTCATGGTGGCCGCGCTCGAAAGGCTTTTCGAGCGAACTTTTCGTCCTTTGACGGCCGGCTCCTGTCAAACGCGTCCCTTTTAACGACTTGTAATACGTAGAAAAAAGACGACGAAAGATATCTCCAGCCTTGCTGAAGAACGTAAGAATATGAGTCCTACGACGGACTTGGTGGAATTTGATTATCTTTCATCAACAACGGGGAAAGATAAGGAGGATAACTGTGATACTTCCGTGGTGCAAAGGTGCTAACATAATTAGTTAACGTGTTCGTCTACTTCGTCGAAAAGCTAATTCTTACTCTAAAGGCAGATTGCTATTTTTTATTTCTCGTACTGTCGTTCGTACTCCTCCAGATCTTCCTGCGGATTGATTTACTTGTTTACACGAAAACAGATCCCGCTTTAGTGTTCACGAATTAAAAGTACAAATTAATATACATCTTACATCATGTACTTTGATTTTATAACACGTAGAGCTCGGATCATCGTGGGATCATAGAGTTCGAGGTCCAACGACTTGATTCGATCCAGGAAGCAGATACCACCTTTTTTAGAGCTCTGCAATTACAATTCTACCTCAACCTTGCCACGTTTTTTTTTTATAGGCAGTGTTATGTATCACGTACGATGATATCATAATTTATTATTTTCCTTCTCGCTTTCCATCGTTTGAGATTGATGCCCGGAAGCAAGAAATTCTTTCCATCTGTTATCTGCGCCTCGATTTATAAACGAATCGAAAATATGCAAATTCGGATATCTTCAAGAAATGTGTACGATAATATTTGTTTAATAAGACTCGTCTAAATGATTAAAATGGTAACGAACTTGTTGGCTTCGGCAAAAGCAGAGCTCGCTGTAACTTCCTCGTACGATATACAAATGGTACAAGTATGTTTTAACGCGTGCACAAATATTGTGACTCGCGTGTACCGATCGTCCGGTGCGGAACGAACCGTAACGTCGACGGCGTGAGGATGCGTCCCTTAACAAACCGAAGTTATTAGAAGCCGGTAATGCTAGCCCTAATATGAGAGTTACGAGCTCGCGAAGGGAGCAAAAGTTGGCCCATAAGTTACAATCAACCGGATACTGCCCACGGGGGCCCGAAAGTGCTCCGGTAAAATTACTTCAAGACCCACCCCGGAGTACGGCCCTTCGCGTTCACGCCATGGGGTCCTCTAATCCCTTGCGCGCACTCGACTCCGCCTGCGTTCCTCAAATTAATGTTGATCGAACTGCAATCTTATTCATCCCTCGGCTCGTTCGCGTGAAATTAATTATGCAATCGTTCGACTGTTCCGCAGAGCCTCATTATCTGATACTCGAGTACGTGATGTACGGGAAACTGTTGGCGTACCTGCGTGACCATCGTACCAGGCAGGATTTCTATAACTTTAGCGAGGACTCGGCTGCGCTCACCTCCAGGGATCTCACTGTTTTCGGATACTGCGTGGCGAGGGGCATGGAGTATCTTGCATCGAAGAAGGTGAGATCTTTCACTTTGTTTTTCTTTTAGCCCTATTGTTTCATGGGTTTTGCACTGCGATCGAAATTTCTTCTCCTTGTACCTTTCTACAAGTTTTTGTTCAGACTTCTCACTCGACTGTATGCTTTAAGTAAGTGATTAAGAGCACGGAGATAATTGAATACATTTCATTCTTTCGGATGCATTATTAAAACTGCTGAACGAAGTATCATATGTTGGACGAGTTTGAATATCCGTGAGATATTTAAAGTGCCCCCCTGTGGCCGCGCTTAAATTATTACCAACCTGATTGCTATTTTCATTACTTTCACGAGACCCGTTGGTGTTGGCCGAATATTTATTATGACTTTATACGCTCGCGTGATCGAGCGGTCTTAGCATCACGGCGAAAACGAAACAGCGGTCGTCTATTTACTGTAACATTGTATCGAAAAATGACACGCGATGTTGGTACTTCACGATACCCACGTCGATATTGTTCGTAATTCTTTTTCAATCTGCAATCGATGCCACATTCTGCTTTGTAAAAAAAAAAACAGAAAATGAAATACAACAAAAATTGAAGTCCTCTGGATAAGAAACTTTGCGACTGTACCCAGCCATTACTTCTAGAAATGACACCTACGTGTCAAAAAGTTCGCCACAGTGAAAATCCATGGGAACCTCCAAGGTTAGCTACGCGTCACGGCTGAAGGTCGAGCACGAAAAAACGATGGCATGACAAACAGCTTGCCAAAAGTATTTGCACCTCAAATATTTTCTTTGGGTCGTAAAGAGCGCGAGACCGGCCGCCCGTTTTGTCAGGTGGATCTGTGTCAGTGGGGAAACGAAATAAGAAATCGGGTACAGTTAAAAAGGCGACGCGTTTGTTCCCCTTTCCAACAGCTATAAACTTGAATTAGCGAAAACACGCGAAGACGTTTGTATCGATAAAGCCTAATTTTTGTTCTGCATAGAAAATTAGCCAGGGGCCTGTCACCCCCCCCCCCCGCTGCTAAATAAGATTGATTTCATTGTGGAACTATTTTGGATAACCTTGCCAATTCATTCGCTATTTGAGTTTTCGGGTAACTGGATCATTTCGATAAACTTTTATTTTAAGAAGTCTACGTGCTGGATACCGTAGTAGTCGCTCGAAGTGTGTTTAAGTGAAATGTAAAAATTTGGTACTTACAAGGCCCTTCTTAAAGCACCTCTAAAAAAGACCCGCGGTCCTAAAAACTCTAAAGTTTGATGCAGATATAGTCTCATAATTATAAATCGCTTCGATGAAGAAAATTTTACCTCAGCGAGAATCCAGCGTTTTCTGTTTATTGTTTTGACAACATGAAGGCAAAGAATTAACGACTCGACGTTGATAACGCAGTAAAGGAGCACGAAAACGTTTAACTACCGTAATATATAACTTTTCCTGGACCAGCGCTACGATCGTTTGGAAGATGTAGAGAAAAATTGTATACGTTCGTCGAGGCTTTATAGGGATTTTTTCAAACAATAACATCAAGATATGTAGTGAATGTTATAAATTTTCTGTTACCTACCGTTTTCTTTCCATATACATATTCGAATACAATTGATCGTGTTATAAGAGGGTTCGAGCTAGATTTAAATTAAGAAGAGTGTTTCATTAAGCCCATACAGTTTTGTGTTTAATAGAGGGAAAGATATTACGATGCAAAGGGAGCAATCTATTCTCCAAGGAGCAACAATCTTGGAAATATTGGAGACGGTGAGCCTTCGATTAGAGAAATTCCCCGGCGTTTTGTGCAAAGACAAATAACAAATAAACCTCTTGCAATCATTTTCCACGAATAGTGGAATTACCAATGTTCGCGTAATCACCTTCGAGGAATCACCACGCGAAAGCTAATCTTCTGAAGCTAGTGTAGAGTAACTACTCATCGGAAGGAAGACGATATGCGCGCATTCGGGCCTGGAGAACATCAAGGTTCTTTCTTGTCCGACCAAACGAAGCCCTTTGCGAACTATTACCTGCGTTCGCTACATCTTTTCAAAAACCTGCCACTGATATTTGAGCAAATGCAAAATATTATCAATAAAACAATATTGGGTTTTATGTAAAGAGTCTTCGGGTTTATCTGATCTTTTTTTCTGCTTCACTCTTCCATAATTCTTCAGACGGGTCCAAGCATTTGTCGTGTCATCCTTTCTTTAACCCTCTCTAGGGGAACTTTCTCACTGAGAAATTAGAATTACAGATCACAGGCTCATCATTAAATAAAAATCATGCATCCATGCGAAATAGTAAAGGTATAATTGAATATATCCGGATCCAAGAGGAGATTGAAAATTAAATTGGAGCTATAAACTCTTTATACTCTCGCTTAACTCTACCGATGTACACTATTAGATTTAACGGGAGGAGGAGCTACATATCAACGGCGATACGGTAGCGAGGTACAATTAATTAGAGCGGTGAAGAAATGGGAAATGCTTAAGTATCACCGTCCACCGGTTGCAACTCGAAATACTCGCGGTCGGGGTGCTCGTGGCATCGAACGAGGGGAACGAAGTCTCGATTGGAATCAATATCCTGCGCTGCTTGTTGGAAGGACGACTTGAGAGCAAGCGAGTCAGGATGTCGATTTCAATCAAAGATTATATACGACTTCGCAGAAATTCTTCTCAAGGCCGACGTACATAGAAAGCTTAATTGAAAGTGGAAGCCACCGGTCGATGCACGAACGAGATGAAACGGTTCGAAGACTCGGAGCACAGAGGGCTTATTGGTTAAAGGTTTGAGGGAACATCGTTATGCTTCGCATAAAGTGGTACAGTGCAATGGTGAGATTGTTTAAACAGCAAATTAAGGGAGATATATTTCGATGAACCAGTTTATCGTGTTTGCGGAAAATTTGAAAATCAGATTTATGCTCAAGAATTACACGGCTACAATTTCCAGTAACTTGCAGTGAAGAAAAACGTGTGCACGATTTATTAAAAATATATATATTTATCGCATCGGGCAATAGGTTCCTTACTGCAGGCACAATAAAGATAACGACGCACACGTGATAAATATGATCACGAATTTCCATGTTATTTATCAACCGCACGACATTTGTTTAAAATATGCGTGAGGAGAGTTCGATTTGACTTACCGTTAACTGAAAAAGTTATCTCTGAGAAGCATTACAAAGCGCTTTATGATATTCTCTTGCGCAACGAACGCGAAATTGCTCACGAAAATATGTTTTCCATTCGCGCCAGACGTGGGAGAATATAAAAAATTCGCGTTCGTAAGACGACGTGACGAATTGTCTCGCGTTTGAGCCGTTCGCCGATGCCCGCCAGGCTTGTTATAAATCTAAAAGGATGAAGTCATTAAAAGAAACAGCAGAGACGCGTGTATATCCGGCTTGCCTTGACTTTGAGATGCGCAGGTTCATTAGCATCGGCTATACTCGATCAGGCTGTCGAATTCGTGGACTTCCATATCATGAACGTCATTTCGGATACAGGGGACTGGTTCTCGATAGGAAGTGCCATAAGGTACTTTGGTTCCGTAGGAGAATTTTTAATTCAGCTTCTGCGATTGCACGCAAAGCGTTTGTGCAAAGCGCTTAAGCTTTCGCAACATTGTGATTCAACAAATTATTCATAGTGACCTGTATCTCGACTTTTCTAACATTAATAGTTATCATTTAATATTTTCACTTCTGAAACTGTCCAACAACATTTGATCTCGTTCAGCTGACAATTGACGCTTTCGGCATTGCTCAAACGTCATTACGATTTCGCTGGGCACCGCACGGGCGGACGACAATTAAATTTCACGCGGGTTTATCGACGCGCCAAACAATTCCCATCGAAGCGTACAGAGCCGCGCTTGGTCCATGGTGGCCGGCAATCATGCGAGCGTAAAATAAATCAAAGCCGGCTTCCGCGGCGGATAACAGCGCGACGAACACGCGCTAAATCAGCCGTGTAATAAATAATGAGCAATAACGCCGCAACTGCTGCCGTGTTACGGGGCTGCGTGAACGCGGGATCCGCGTCGTGAAGTCCACGGGACGAATTCCTTTGGCCGTGGATAGCGGCGGTGGATAGCAGCTGCGGGGAATCGAAATTTTTCATCGATCCAATCTTATCGGGCGAAGGATTCAGTTTCGTTCGTCTCGTTATATGACACTTTGCACATGCGAGTACGTACAAGGCGCGGTTGCGTAACAGGGCATCAACCTGCGGTCACGTTCCGTGGAAAAACATTGATCGAGCTGTGCGCTTTTTTTTCTCTTCCCTTTCGCAGATCATCCACCGCGATCTCGCCGCGAGGAACGTGCTGGTGGACCACAATAAGCTGTGCAAGATCGCCGACTTTGGCATGTCTAGATTCGCGAACGAGGACGGCGAAGTAATTGAAACTAGGCATGGTAGAAACGCTCTGCCTATCAGGTGGATGGCACCAGAGTCGTTGATCTATTCACTGTTTACCACGAAAACGGATGTGTGGAGTTATGGGATTTTGATGTGGGAGATCGTTACTTTAGGTACGTGTAACAGTGTTGCTGGAAAATCCTACCTTCTACCCTTCATGTCTGACTGGCGAGGAAAGTCCGCCAAGCGACACACACCGATTCCGCTGGAATTTCGTACAATTACTGTGTCATGTGCTCTCGTGACGCCTAGACCCAAAAAACGAGGCCCTACCCAACACTTTGGCAAAGGAAAAAGTTGTCCAAATTGTCTCAGCAATTGCCCCTTAAAGTTTCTCCCACCTGTTGTCGAACACCCTGTATAAAATCGAATGCATCGACACGACATATGCATGTACATACATATAGTTCGTATACCTAGCGTTTTTTACTATTAATAAATAATCTTTTTACATTTCAAAACATCACTTTTTCAAAAATTTGTTGCTACCAGTGTGTTGTCCATTGAAACATAGCAAAACTTTTGTTCGAAACATTTTTCTCTATCTTTTTTGTCTCTTAAGGGTGGCTCAGACGAGAGGGGTGTTTTCTCCCTTAGAATAGATGGAATGAATAATTATATAAAGTTTCAGCGAAATCGGCGTATGTCACTTGGCGAACTTCTCCTTGCGAGCTCTGTCGCAAGTTTTCCTTCACGTTCGGCCAGAGCCCAAATTCCTCATAAATCCAAAATCGTTCTCAGCTGACAATCTCTGTCTCCCTCACAATGTTAACTGTACAAATGGCAGCAGCATCAATTTTCCTGCGCAGGTTCGACACCGTATCCCGACATGACGGCCCGGGAAGTGATGCGGAACGTGCAGAATGGTTATCGACTGGAGAGGCCTTCGCACTGCCGAAGCGAGCTGTTCAGGGTGATATCCCGATGTTGGCACGCTGATCCAGACCGCAGGCCAGAATTCCAGACGCTCAGGAGGGATCTGGCTCAGCTGCTGGAAGACAACATGAACGGACATTACGTCGATCTCGAGAGTTTCGCGTCTGAATGCACCGATTGAGCAGCAATCGACGGTTACGCTTTGGAAAGCATTTCTCCGCTGTTTTCGCACTTCTCTGCTATACACGGTAGAGTATTCCAGGATCCCCGTTCAGGGCGTAATCGACCGTTCGGCATAGACAGAATGTTCCATGCTGATTAAGGGAAAAGATTTAGGGTTCGAGTGGAAAATCTGTTTGCCTCTGGACGGTTTGAAGAGTTTTGTATTTCTGGCCGGTTCTTGGCAATTGCAGAATGCTTGGATGTGAGTATGTACTGTGATTTTCTTTCTTCGTACGAGATAAGCTGTGCGATTTCGCAAAGATCGAACACGAATCGTGTCGGTCAACTGTTTCCTTTTTTTTTTTAATTGCGCGAGATTGGACGTGCGTGGAGAAAATCGGGGCAGACCTTAGACTAATATTAGCGAACTTGTTTTTCGCCAAAAGCTTTAGACGTTCGAAGATTTAGGTACAAAAATTTATTAAAGGACTGCTCGAATAGTGCAGCGAATGTTTGAATGAAATCAGCGTCCGTCCATATTGTTATTGCAAATCGTCATTATACCAATTGCACGCGTACGAAACGCGAACAAGGTTCTGCTAAAACAAAGTACAGCGAAGAAGGAATTTCAAAATGTATGCGAATTGTGAAAGTAGTTTTTCGCAAATACGGTGCGGCTGTTTCAACGATATTATGTTCTGTTTTTCACAGCAAGTTTTTGAAGTAGGTGCTTGCCGAAAAGGTGTCAATGTTTAATCTGCGTCGGACTGGAGTCTGTGAAAATCGAGGAATATTTTGGAACAAAGGGTGGAGGAATGAAAAAGAGTCGAGCGGCGTGCATGAGCGTGTGAGCAGTTTTAGCGATCGCGACGGTGGGGAAGAATGATCGAGCAATGCAAATATGCGCACACGGTCTGTACAGTTAAAGATAATAAGACGTTACTCACTGTTTCTGTTTATCATCGGGCAGGAAACGTCTGTAAATTTCTAAGCACTCGTTTAGTATTACTACGTATCCAACTTATTATTATTATTTTTTTTTATTAATGCGCCAGTCGTCCAAGGTTCGTTCATATCGGCGTTTTTCGTCTGACGTAATGTTATTAGCCGTATCAGTATAACGTCGTACGATATAAATTTCGCGAAAAGCGTAGACGCGCCAAAAAAAAGTCTGAAGAGACGAAGTTGTAAAAAGATTCGTTAGCCTTAGATGAACTCTTTTATTACTAAGAAAAGTCTATGCGTCATAGAAAAACACCGATATGCAAACGATATTTTTCAACTTGTTACAAATACTAATCGCACGACAATGCGAAACGATTGTGAGACAGTCGTTTCGCAGATTCCTTACATATTTCGCCTGTTAATTTCTCAGTTCAAATCATTGTATATAAAATCGCATTCTTACGAAGACATACCATGTTCGTGAAGGGAGAAAAGATAAAGAACAAACGTGTTTTGTTTTTGTCGTTTCGTCGTAGCAGCGTCGAGAATTATTATTAGTCTCATTACTTTTATTATTATTGTTATAATCCGTAGAATCATATAAGTAAGGTTTCAATCGATTCTTAATCATTCTAGTCTCTTTTGATGCGTCTGGGGTAGCGATTGGTCATTGACTAATTCTAAGCACGAAAATCGCGTGTAAATTTATTATATCTGGATTGTGATATCTGCCTACGTTTTTCTCTTATTTTTTATATGTATATTATATATTATGAGGGCTCCTGTAGAGCCGATTAAAGCCTCACCATTATTGGTTGATTATTTTATTAAGTTCTTTTTTAGGAAACCCGAACTCCTTTCTATATTATCGAACAGAAGCGAAGTCGATAATCGGCTGTATTCTGTGTACGTTTCGATTTGAATATATGCAAATATTTTTCTATCATTTCCGTCTCTCCAGCCAACTTCCCCGAAAAATGCAACAATCATTGTATGTAAACACAAATACTGTAAGAAGCTGTTTTGTCAGTAAACGTTGTTGTAAATCGCATGTGATTTTAATTCCCGCTGTTTTTAGCTCTCACATTTCTTATCACTTTCATGTTTCCTTCAATTAATACTTGGTTTATAGATATTTGCTATGCCTATCGGTTGATCTTAAAATCTTTTCGCGGCGGTGCGAGAAGAAAGGTAAGGGTGTGCGGAGAAACGAAGCTGTTTAAAGATAAATGAGGGTACAGGAGCGCAGACAAATAGCGTAATTTACGTGGGATATCGATCGAGATGCTTTCACACACACCTTTTCACCATTTCGGCTGCCACATTACTTTGTTTCTTTCATGCAAATTATTCTTCTTTTTGCATTATTTTCCAACTAGACCATCAAAGGAATTTTCAACCTACTAATTACTGCTGAAAACTTTAGAAGTGAGTGCGTGGCTTGAATTTAACATACAGACCGCTCGAGTTATGAGCGTTTAATTCGGTCGAACGCAGCATAATGATTTACCTTAATGACTATCCCTCATGATTGAGAGGGGAACGTATCGCGGGTCTCAATGAAACCGTCGCCTCGGCCTCCCGCCGATTTAATTGCAAAAACGCACAATCCCGATGATATCGTCCGCGTGTCTTCTTGCTTCACGATTATTCGCACACCCCCTATTCCTCCGGTGTTAATTAGTTCCCTCGCGACATACCGAATGAGCAGTATTCCTACGCGTGGCTGCACGCGACACTCTGGATCCTTGAGTTTTATTGGAAACACACGAATGAGAAGCAGCGCTTGGGAGATTCGAGAAAGAGTCGTACAGTGGCTGATAGTCAATTAAAGAGCAACTTATCCTAGGTAATGAAACGAACTTTCTTTTTGAAACATTGAACTAATTAATGCTCGGAGACGTTCATTTCTGCATTAGGGGTCGTGAAACGAGTCATCCAGGAATTTAAGTGAAGGATCCCGTTTATGTAAAGGAAGGGTCAGTTATTTGGTATATGTAAATGAAATAACCTGTATTAATATATTTTCGGGTTTGAGTTAAATTTTTCAGATAGAGATACAGATACTCAACTTGACATAATATTTTTATCTACAAACGGAGTTCGCTGTCTACTATAACGTGACGATCATGAACGTCGTACACTTTCCATGTTTCTAACCATTTAAACTTTCACCCGGCTCCTTTTCAACGGCTGTACCTATTATTCCACAACCTTAAATTACAATTTACTTTCTAAAACGTGATCCATACATCTTCCTTTCCAAACGCTTTTCGATGATATCCTTAAATGAAGAATATTTTCATGGTAAGGTTCATTACATCCAGTAGCATTGATGAATAATTACAAGACCACACACATTTTTCCCTAAACAATGTGAACCTCATGATAGCAGAAAACGAGTTTGCCATGTCGATCATATTTCGTTCCATTACACGATCATCTTGTAAAAGGTACTTCGATCATTGAGTCGTTCGCATAATTGTAGGCGCTACCACGCGAGTCTATAACGGTACCATTCATAAATACGAAAGCATTAAAAAAGAAATGACCGATGTTCTTTTATTAATTAAGATCTTGCAGCAAGTGGTCTTTTACGACCAAGAGAATTGATCAACAGTCGTTGTCAGAGAGATGGCAATTGTTGTTTGCTTAAGACATCGTCGAAACGCTGTCACTAATTTTAACCAGCTAATTACGATATCTGGAAATTTTACGATGGTCGCTGGGATAGTGGGGAAACTCATCTTTGGTGGACACGTGCGTCTAGGTCGTGGTTGCTATCTATAGAAAGACTTTCGCCTAGAAAACCAGCTACGGTGTTAAGAGAACCAGGTGAGAGTAAAATGAAAATGGAAAACAGCTAAGAGATACGGGGGGACAGTTTAGGTTTAGATTAATGATCTGCCAAGCCGGATCTGTAAAGTGAAAATTTTCTGAACGGATAACGTACATACATTTGATATAATAAAACATAATTTAAATATAAGAAGTCGTATTATTAATTAGTTACAATGTTGTACGTAACTTTATAGCGTTCTGCGGCGGCACTTTCGCCGACGATGAAATTCATCAATTTAGTATTTATTCATTAGTAAAATCTAGTGTGCTATATAATTTCATGACAAATCGATTAGTGCTTTGTAAATAAATGTAGCCTCTGGAAGATCCTTTCCATTCCGTGGAATCATGACGCGATTAAAAGTAAGTTTGCCGCGGCACGTTCCACTTTCGTTCTTAGTCAGCTGAAAATTCTGCCTTTCGTTGATCAACACCTCTTTTTAATAGTACCATTAACCAGCCGGTGACCCAAATATTCCTCGAAACGAGCGCGTTTCACTTTACCGGAATACATCGAAATATAGTTGAATCGAGCGTGTCAAATCAAGAATCTTATCACCGTCCTTTTTATTTTCCTACACATTGAGAGACTGAGCCGATTCTCGTGAAACTTGTGAGCGAAGGAAACGAGAAATTTCAGTCACGCTAATAATTGCAGTACGCAACCATACAGTACCGAAGATCCAGTGAAAGCTACATTCTATCCAAGTCAAATCTGAAGCGGCCTCATAGACGCGACTCCGCAGAGATGTATTCGATTTTAATTAGTAGCTCGGAGGATTCGATGTAACAAAAATCGGAGAGAAACTCTGCCCATTCCAAAACAAAACGCCAACCAACATTAAGCTCAAATTCCTGCCTAGCCCCAAACTCTTTGCACCAGAGATCCGCCGTTCTCAACTTAACTTCTCCCGGCCTGTTGATAAATCATTACTACGCTCGCGACTAGAGGGGACTCTAAAATCTCCTCTGGGGCTACGATCGAAGCCGAGGAAACGAAGCTCGTTAACATCGTCCGTTCTCTCTATTCGCACGTACTCAACCCTCAAGAATGCGTAAATCAAGAACGAACAGCTACGATGTCCCCCTTTTTCTTTTCACCGGCAACACCTGGAGCTTGTACGAGTTCCCCATGGAACAAGTCCTACGCTTCCAACGTGACGAACATGCGAGCGTACCGCACGCTGCCAATAACCATTCCCTTTATCGGGCCGAGTGAGCCGCGGATCGTTCCGAGATCGATTTGCCGGCCGTTTATTTCGATCTCCACGGCTCCCTTAAGCGTCCTAGGGTTACGGCGCACACGCAGAGTATCGTCGAGCCGGTCGAGGGAACACCTTACGATCGCGTCCCGGCGATCTTTATGCGGCCCGATCGTTGCACGCGCCCGTTCCAGAATGCAAATTCGCTGCGGCGGACAATGGAATCGGTGCCTGCAACCTCGTACCCCGTGACACTTTACGCGTGCTCGGGGCAGCTCGACGGATGCAAATTCATTGAATAAAATTTAAGGATAGAGGCGTCGTAAAAGGGGTACGGCTCTACGAGCTGAATGAAGAGGTATGAAACCCCGTTCCTTTGATCGAGATTTTGGTGGATTACGTTCGATTCGAGAAACGTTGAAATGTGTCTTAGTTTTAGGAGCCTTTATTTTAATGGAGTTTCTAATAGGTGTTGAATTCTTTTATGGAAAATATAGGGATATTGTAACGGTCGTGCCGGTGGTGGGACCGTTGGTTGGAGGCGGGTGCCGGCTCAGTCGGCCAGCCGGGGTTCGGTTTGGACTGAATGAGGGTTGCGAGAAATCACGAGTCGGCTGGGTATCTGTTTATAATTATACTTGTTTACTAGACGATTACATGGCGATTAGACGAAACGCGGCGGTGATTCCTCGGCGGAATCGGCAGAAGCGCGGCGGTTATTCCTCGGCGGAATCGGCGATATTCCTCGACGGGATCGACGGTCGGCTTATAAACTAGGCTTACAGGCTAAACGGTCTTACATCTAGGCGGTTCGCGGTTTATTTACATCGGCGGTGCGCGGCGCGGTCGTTCAACGGTATCGGAACGGTGGAGTTTACCCGCCACAGCGGAAAAGGGAAGGCCTTGGTATCCCGTCAGTGTCCCAGCAATCCGCACTGACGGAGGCCTGGGAAGGTGGTGTATCCCAGCACTCAGGAGACCGGCAACCCGTCCTGAGCGTGGCACCGAGGGCTGTTCCTCTTAGACCGTACCGGCAACCGGCGGTCTAAGCAGCCAAAAGGTGAGGGAGGCGGAAAAGGCGGGATCGGGCTACGTCGCTACTTTGCCTCTGCGTGCTTAGGTATACAAGCTTTGCGTCACCGGCAGTTCGGTCGGAAGCGATTTGGCATGACGATTTCGCGCATTTGTATACATTCGCGACCCTTCTTAACAGCGAGAATCGCGATCGCGGTCGCAACCCTCTATCGGCCGCGATTTCAGTTCGCGCCTTAGCACGCGTCAGGATCTACCCGTTACAATGTACTGGAAAAATAAATGATTCGATTGAACGAGGTAAACGAAGTTTTGATAAAAACATTTTTTATCGAAACTCTGGACTTATTGTATTACGGTAAAATTCAATTTCTACAGCTCCGCTACGCTTTACTCACCGACAAACTAAACCACTAAAGTGTTATAGCCACTAAAATCTCTATAAACAGTCGTAACACTATCCCAGGGAGTCACGAGCCTACAATACACCGGCGCACGAAAAACCAGTTGCTTCGCTGCAAAGTAATCGCGCTCTATTCGCAATTCCGTGACACGGTGTGGCGCGTTAAACGCTTCAACGATTGCTCGTTTCCGTGCGAAATGTCGCCAGTTACAGCCCCCGAGGCGACGCGACGCCCGGGAACGCCTTTGAAATACCCTCCACATCATCTCACGCGGGAGTGACAAACGTTGATTGCAGGCTTAACTCGAGACCCGAGAGCTATTCGATTCGGAAACGCTTGGCCGCTTTCACTCTTCGGTTCCACGCAGGAGTGCCATTAGAAACATGGCCAAAGCTAATTTAAGACGGCGCAAAATTTAAGACGCCGAAGAAGAAAGTTTATCGGCACGAGAAAACGCGCGTAGCTCGTTCCTAATTGCTGCAATTTACGACATTGTTTGGCGGATGCTTGGCGGGCAACAATTTCGGATTAACTTTCTGTTAATAACGCGTGCCGCTTTTAATGAGCGTGTCTGTCGGTGTTGAAGCTATTGCGGCGTTTAGAATTCTCTTTGCGAATGCGCGTTTCATATTCGTCATTATACCGTATCGATGGGATCAGGAGCTTTATAAGATTTAATATTTGGGCCGTTTATTTTGAAAGTGGTGTAAGTTCATTTAAAAAGAAAAATTGAGGAAAGGATATAAATAAAAAGTTCACATTAAAATATTTGGAAATTTGTACTTTTCTCAACTTCTTCTGAAATAATGGACTACACCACTTTCAAAATAAACAGTACATTTCATAGTTTAGCACGCTCGATAGTTAAAAGGATATCGTAAATTGACTTCTATGAACGTCGGTCCTTTTACAAATATATTGTTCTATTCCTTTACTGTCCTGGAAAATCAATTGATAGAAAGTGGAATTAATGATCGTGTCTCTTTATTGACACTCCGGTGCAAGTGTTTATTCATTCCTCTTCTTGCGTACCAGTACAGCGACATTGATTAAAAGCATTGCGCTTAACTTTCTACTAAATAATTTGCCTTTCGCAATGTCAGACAGTGTTTCGATTTACATTCGAAATTACTACTGTAATCTGTATTTTGCGTTCGGACGTACAGATGTCAGATTATTCTTTTCTTTTAGCTTGGGCGTTACTAAAGGGATCTAAGAGAAAATTTTATCTCCGACCATCTGCTGCATGAATTACAGTCTTTGACGATGATGTATCATTTTAGTGGAAGCATCACTCTAATTCTTTTTTTTTATAGTACACATTCGATACGAGATTCAGAATGAATCAAGATTCACATCCGTCTTATTTTGAAACGTCCAATATTCAAATTGTTACACGTCAACTCACACACGCCGAGATAGAGCAGATTGAGATTGCATGAATACATTCGAGGTTGCATAGAAAGTACGCGCACATCAAGTGCGGCAATCACGGAGAAAACACCCCGCGTCACTTAGACGCACAGCTTGTCACTTTTTACTCGAGCAAATCAAGAATTTAATCCTGAAACGTATGGCGTACAATCTGAAAAACGCTGCAAATTCTGAGCTTAATTTACTAGGACTCAAGAACGCAGTTTCTACTAAATACCATACAAGATAATGTATCGATGAAAACGGGATTAATTCGTAATTGATTACACATTACAACATAAATGAATGATTCGACACATTACAACATAAATGAAGTGCTAAGTAACTGGAAGTACTTCAACTTGCGTGAAGTAGTCGGACACTTTTGGGATCAACTGTATAGACGTGCAAGGCGTAAGGAGTTCAAAATTCGTTATTGCTTTACTTTCTTTAAAACGCCAGAATCTACATTAGCTCCACACATCAATCAACGCTTTCCAATCTCCAATCTAACAAAGACCACCAAACAACGATAAACTTTGTAGCAGTCGCGATTTGAACCGAAGCGTCCAGCTTCTCGGGCAAGCGCAAGGAGGAAGGGCGGAAGAAGCTGAAAAGCGGCGATCGCGAGGGAAACGTCACGTGCTGTCGCATCAAGGGTGACGGCGGTCGACCACCGCGCCCGTTGGTGGTTCCCGCGAGTGAAGCTGTAGAGCGTAGCTGGCCGTAGACGAAGAAGAGGAGGTCGAGTGGCCGACTTCTTCCTCCTCTCGAGCACGACACGCTTGTCCGGCCGTCCGGTTTTCTCGGTCACGGCTCGACGAAGGGGGAACACGCAGGACGAGACACGCTCGTTCCTACATTATCCCCACGTGAGAGCCGCCAGGCATCGGCTCGATTCTTCTTCTTCTTCTTCCTCGGCGTCTCCTTCCACCTGATGAAGACGAGGACCGTACGCACTCGGCGGCGGTTGAAATCAGTCGGTCGCGGGTGTGCGCCTCCTCCGTCGCAGCTGAATTTTTCGTCTCCGAGTCGAACACGGAGCGTCGACGTCGTTCGTTCGTGGACGCCGATGAGCGGGCGCGATTTATCCTCACTTCAGTAACGTCGATTAATTGACCGTTCTAGAGGAGGCATTAGAATAGAGAAATTACCGCGGGATTGGAGAACGCTGTTTTCGACGAGGAATTCTGGGGTGAATGATTGGCGATTAATGGGAGACTCGTATCGGTGAACTGTTTTATTGCAGTTTGATAGAAGCCTGGGACATTGCACGCTTTGCTGGAGATATTGTGTTTTGGGGAACAGGGGTCTTCTAGCAGTGGGTGGTGATATTACTGAATGTGAATTACTGGATAGGAGACTTTGATGAGAGATCCCACCAAGGACGAATGATGACGAGAGGACTACTTCTCATTACGGTGGTAAGAAAACATAATTCGTCGTAGCCAGAAATTGTTTTTATTAGATTAACAATCGTATACGAAGGTTTACGCTGTTGGCTTGATAAAGTCTCGTTTATTCAAGTGATTTCATCTTTAATATACCAGGATCCTACTACTTTCACAAATGTTTCGAGAATTAAACCTGGTGGAATTACAAGTGGTGTTTCTCGTATTCATAATGACG
This sequence comes from Holcopasites calliopsidis, assembly GCA_023838395.1. Lineage (NCBI taxonomy): Eukaryota > Metazoa > Arthropoda > Insecta > Hymenoptera > Apidae > Holcopasites > Holcopasites calliopsidis. The sequence continues at coordinate 4,103,944 of JALHAQ010000003.1, forward strand.
TGAAACTTTCGTTCACGCTATTCCCTCGACGGCTCTTCGCAACGATTTTACGCACATTACTAGAATGGGACGGCAAAGTTTAAACTATTCCGCTTGAAGCCAAGTAAACCAGAAACATTCACAAGACGCTGCTGTACTTTCTTCGGAAGCTTCTTCACAAAAATTATGCAAAATTACGTATTATGCAGAAATCACTTAAATGCTTCAACTTTTCATGTAATTAAATATCAGGTTACTATAATTCAGTCGTTGTTAATTGAACTCGTGCGGAAAATCTCGAAAGGGGACACTGTATTTCGTCGAGGAGAGATGACTGCTCGCCATGCCGCATCTGTTCAGACAAAGTGGAACAACCTTTGCGTGGCCTTGATCGAGTAACCCGTTGGAACCAGGAAAAGTAATCCCCCTTAATCGCCGCGAGTTCCCTCTCACGTGCTATTAAGCCAAAGAATATGATTGTTCAAAAATCTTACGAAAGGAAATTGCTGTGAAATGAGGCGGTGTTATACAAATTATCGTAGAAAGTGATGTGTCGTGCGTCGTTCTTTCTTTCTGCATACGCACAATGTATTTATGCAGTAACGACAGTATTCAAATGAGATTCTCCTTTTAAAATTGATGACGCACCGTAAGCAGCGTGTGAAATTACGATAATGATATTCGACAGTTCTTGATCGTCTCCGCGTAGACGTAAATGAAAACTTTTGAAAACCGCAACAGAAGAGAACGATAATGTTTATTAATTATTGTGATCGAATCTCGGATACGTGCGCTTCTTCGTTGAAACGACGAGGATGAAGCGAAGGAATGGGACACCAGCGTTCGACGTAGTGCAAAGAGCTAAACACGTGGAAATGCTTTACCCGCGTTTCGTATAAATAATCGTAAACACGACAGAGTGATTGCAAAATATCTTGATAAGGTATTGGCTAAGAATTGATGAACAGCCGCGATAGAAGAGAAAAAGATCACACAGTGAAATCGTAGCTCTTCCTTCTGGTGAGCATCATGGTTACTAGGTCAGAGACGATTACAAATAGAGGAGGATATGTTGGAATTTCCACGGTTATGATTATTTCACGCGGCATAATGCACCGGGCACCCCCACACATGTGCTGTTACGTGTACGTGTTCCTGTACCGACAGCGTCGATATCCCTTTTACCGCATCCGCGTTTCACGAAGTCTCGAATGTATTGCCATTTGTGTCGGAACAATTGGCGGGGATGCATATTTCCCGAGAGCGAAGAGAATAGTAAGCGGCTGAGACATTTGATAGAAGTAACACTCGTTGTAACTGACACGAACGATAACATTAGCGACTGCATTGTTCTCAGCTGTAGAGATGTGATAAATTAAATTCCTGCATCGCAGAATACTCTGGCGGTATTCTTCAGTTCGGTAAAACATCAATGCAAGCGTTCAAATAAATCGAGAGTGATTAGCTAGAATTATCACCGAACAGCTGCAGGGCCATCCGTTGATTCGCAAAACTTTCAATCGTGCTACGAAACGAAACTTTCATTCGATCCTCGAACGTGTAAAAAGCTGCATACACGCGGACAATGCAAGAGCCCGCTCGCCGCACGTAGACGTGAAATAGTCAGAGATTCGGAGGCACGCGACTTTCACCGTTACACGCGATTCGTATTCCTGGCTTTTCATCATTTCTTTGCCTACCGTCGTCCGGCAGAAAAATCGTGCAACTTCGTCCAAACGATACCCGGCTGCCTGATAGATCCCCTCGAGGAGTTCTCACGGCGATCTCGCGACGTTAAGTGCCGTCACTTTGCAACGCCACTTCCGTTCGAACGTTAAACGAAATCAACGTCTGTCCGTGGTTTCGCTCTTCTACACCGCACGCGAAAGATTTCCTGCACGATAGTCGGATCCACGCAGGAACGAAAAGCCCAGCCGTTTCCTCGCGATCAATTCCCGCGCGGATAATAGAGGAATTGTGCCATTGTGCCCGTTGGAAAGCTACGTCGCGTCATCCAAGGCGTACGCGTTACGATTACGGGGGCGAGGTGCATCTTATTCGAATGAACGATCACCTGAAAGCGATAAGAAGTACGTTGCACCCGCGGCGAAGAGACATGAAGGTTGCTGCTGCTTTTTGCGAGGAACATCCCTCTTCTTTACGGTCATAAATTTTGCGTGCCTGTATAGAAGCAGGCTCGAGCATGGGAGAATTAATTATGTGCCCAAATACGAATAAATATCGCGGATATTCTGGGAGCTGGTCAGTTTCGATTGTGTTGTGAAATACCGAGGGTCGTTCGCTTCACGTCGTAAAGATCTGATGAACGATTATAGGCAGAGCTGATTAATTTCATTGCACGTTAGCTAATTGGAAAAACGTTGCGATCTCTGTTTTAGCGTTTTGATTACTAATATTTACGTATAGATTATTTCATCAACCGGGGCCCACTGAACATTAATGGAATCCGTACAATTATCCGCTTGATATTACAATAAAATCTTAATTAATCAATTTAGCAGCTAAATAGAATATAGAGATCAGTATTACACTAATCTTATCTCGTTCCTGTCGAAAGCTCAAGAGAGATGAATATTATTCATAGAAAAACTTAACTGCTACACATAACGACACCGCGGCCCGAACATGGAAAGTAAGCGATAATGGTCGAGGTGAAAATATGAGTAATCATTCAAGAATGTTCGTTGACATTGCCGCGTGTGAGAAGTAAATCGACTTTAACATGCGCCAATGGACATTTCGTTGTATCAACAACACAGTTTCTAGAAATCATAATAATAAGCTTATGCGATATCACGGGGTTCGTTCCACTATTTTAGGCGGTCGTGCTACTGTCTTCGATCCACGTCAGCGTTGAGGAAGATATTAAGGATGTCACCGAGCTGTACGATAGTAAAGCGAGCAACCAGACGACGATTGTGTCCATTAAAGCGGACGGTCCAGGTTCATCCAGAAACGGGCCGGTCACGTCGCGAGGGAACGTGAGTGAAAGAAATGTTTAGTTTACTTAAATAACACTTTACGCGCCGTGTCGATCGAGTGAAACGCAGCTGATTTAACGAGACGCTCGTTCTTGTCGCGGTGTCGATGGAAACGTGAAAGAAAATTAAACGAATGGAAAATTATGCCCATGCTTATTAGAGAAACTGTACTTCGATGATTCTACTCGTTCCCAGAGCTGATCGTGGTACGTGTTGTTGCACGGTGCTTTTTGTCCGTGAAACACATTTACCGCAGCTGAAGTTTCAATTAGTTTGACAGCCGTATTGCTGGCGCAGTACCAAAAGCTAATTACTGTTCCCTTTTCCCTTGAAGGGCTTAGAGAAGCTTCGTTCTATGTTGAACAACGGAAGTCGGCAGAACGGCAGCAGGGAGCTGACGTTACCGAATAGTGCGGACATTGCGAAAGTTATATCCGACGATGCCACCGGCGACGAAGAAATGCAGGAAGAATTGCCAGAGGTAATTAAAAATCAAACAATGTAACATCGATTTTGCAGTATATTTCATTGGTAAACTATTTTATCAGCGTTTTCAGGGTTAATATTACTGTCCTCGCGCGAAGCATTGGCAGTGTCTATTTCCCTGCTTGAAATATCCTTAGAAAGTCACGTTTCTATCACCTTTCCATCATAAATAATATCGAAATGCATAACTTTGCCATGCGCGGACGCCGCGCTACAATAATTCGAGTCTTCCGCTTTCAAGTTCACGGTGCTACAACGCTTGGCGAGGGAAACTACTTATCGGTAAAAGTTTCCGACTTGGCATTCTCGTTTTTCTTATCGCTAGAAATCTTTTAACACAGATTCGAATCATCGTGACCCGTTTTCCAGCTCGTATCCCGCGTTTATCATACGCGATCTAAGAATATCTTCAACCGATCGCTTTCGTTCACTGTGGCATCATTTATTTTCTTGGCCGAGCACGTTCACGCGACTACAACCGACGTGTTTATTATATTCTTTGTTGAAACTCTCCGAGAATCTCGGACGAAGCCATGCGAACGTTGCAAAAGATGCTTTTCTCTCTGGACATTAATTAGCAATCCGGCTGAAATATACGCGGACAAAAATCTCGTCTCCCGCACGTATATTGTTGCCCGTGGCTAAGATCTCTCGCGGGATAAAGACGACAGAAAATGAAATTTGAGTGTAATTAATGCTGAAGGAGACATGCCTTCCTGGAAGGATGTGTGCCTTTATTCCATGAGAAATGGAATATTGAGAAACATTTGCGTCTGTTTAAGTTGCTCATGTACTTGTTTCCTCTAGCCGCAAGAGTTGAAGATTGTAAGACCGAGCTTAAGGAAACGGCCAGGCTATCGACCACCGACGAGACCCCCGAGACCGTCAACGCCCTTAAATCGAAGAAACGTGTACGCAGGTGAGTTTTCTTTCTATAATTTACCGATATACTGTGTTAGAAAACAAAGATAGGATGATGGGATAATGTAAAGATAAATTATATCTCTCAAATTAAATAAATTTAATTAGAATCGAACGTAACTTCGCAGATCCATCCAGAACGCCTCTAGCTCGACCAGCCAGGCGACCCACGGAAGTGAAGCGAGATCCGACTGAAAAGGAGTGTACTTTTTTCACGAAGACGGTCTGTCTGGAAGCGGCTGATTATCCGCAGTGAGTTTCGCACTCGTCACTACTTTTTCCTCCCTTCATTTCAAGGAGTAGTAACCGTTACGTAACAAATTCAGCGACATGCATGTAAAATGAACTTTCTCGGACGAGCTACAATGGGACCGCGTTAATTAAAGGAAGAAAGCGCGCACACTTTTCTACGATTTTCCGCGTACGCTGTACTTATCGTGTAATTGCTGGTGAAGCTCGTTGTCAGTCTCCTCGTAACCGTTCGTTGCGATTTAAATAGGTATCGTGTACTTTCGAACGTGGAAGGAAATTGTGGTGGCAATCGGCGAAAGCATAAATTCTCCATTCCACTTCCGTGGCGAGATCTTATTAAATTATGGGATAATAAGTCTGGGAGCATTACTGAGAGAAAGAACTGTTCCTGTTTCTTGCTAAATCCTACTGTTTCCTTGCTAATGATATGCCGTCGTTGTTGTTGAATGGGGTAATAATTGTGCGAATTTGTTTTTTAGCGATGCGATAACCAGGAGTTTGAGAAGCAATAAGGAAATGGTGGCCGCGTTGTTAACTGACTATAAGTCGCAACATTTCGACGATTCTGGAGAAAGCTTCCCGCTTGCTTTATCTTTGGAGAACAAACGAAACGAGAATCGATATGAAAATAATGAAATCAGAAGGTAAGATTCTATATGAATAGCTTATTAAAGATAATGAGTCTGTGCCTAACGAATGGAAACCTAGCATTCAGTACTGTCTTTTGATACTAAGAATTATCATCTTACAGAAGCTATTGAAAATAAAAGTATTATCTATCAAGTTACAGTAGTACGCATCGATTACATTGCTGCGTGGATTCAATTGTATAAAATAGATAATTAATTTTGCTCAATTAATATAGATTGCTAATAAATTTTCAGGGAAGTTACTTAAAACAGTTGTGACATTATTTCATTTTAGGAGATCAGATTCCTCCCCGTTCGAAAATATCGAAGAAGGTTTCACCTGTCCATCAGTCATCAAATATGCGCGTCCACAATTGGCCCGGGCTGCATCCGGAATATGGAAGTACATAATAAATACCGGAGAACACACGCAAACTTTGCGATTGGAGAAGTGCTCGTAAGTTTCACGTAATTGTAATTAATATACGTCAGCCATCATATTAGACCATTGAGAGAATAATCAATTTCCTGTTTGCTTTGCGAAACAATTGCGTTCATCTAAATAATTCGTTCCGACGATTCACTTCCATTGTCAACTGGATATGATTCAGTCAATGCTATCTGAACAAACTCTTCTGAAGCGTCTTTATCGATGCTTCAAGATAGAAAAAGGCAATTTAATATATATTTTTCTAATAAGATTCGAATACATAAACAAGAATCAAAAGTTTAAAAAGATATTCTTCCCAATTACCAATCGAACTAGCACTTAATGACCAAACTAAATCTGAACTCCAGAAATCCACAATCGAGTTGCTCCTTCATCTCAGAGAATTATCGATCGTCCTGCGTCCAAGTGTACAACTATCACAGACTGTTGACCTGGGACAGTAAACTCGGCCTGCATATGGACATTTTTAAAGTGCCATCTTGCTGCAGTTGCCATGTCCATGGTTATTCCGATATTTTCCCTCCGCACCAAAAGGATCCACCTTCAAGGGTCAAGGAATCATTTCCTGGATCCGACTTTATAACAGAAGATGAGAAAGACAGCTATGAGGAAGACTCCTCGAAGTTCAATTATTTGAACAAGTTTTCGAATGCTTTCGACACCGCTCTCGGTAGGTGGAGTAGAACAAGAAGTACCAATCGTTTATTTCTAATGATAGTGGCATAAACCGGAGGCTGGAGGGAACAAGAATGACGGGGATTTAATATAGTTACAGGTTCCAGTCAGAAGAAGCCTGTAATAGAACCTACGCCAAATCGACCAAGCTTTTCACTTCCTGTGAGACCAAGACCGAAGAAGCCTTCTCCCTCGAGTTCTAGGCCGTTCGATAAATTGCCACAACAGCATGCGCCAAACACTAGGGCACCTGGTTACACGGGACCTTTGATGAAGGGTCAGAGACCAGGCAGACCTAGTAGACCACCCTACAGAAGGGAATCCAATTTCAACTCCGAAGAACATACCGATCGTCTGAATAATAGTTCGATTGTAAATAGGTAATTCGACTAAATTTATGTTTATATAGTTTTACGTAGAAACAGGTTTTAAAATTAAAACGATTCGACGTGTAAATGTTTAGGCTAAAGATCTGAACTGAAGAAGTTGGAGTTTAAATGGAAAATTACATTTACTTAACTAAACATTTGAAATTTCATATAAGAATTAGGACAGCAATAATTGAATATTTCTTCGGCGGAGATATCATGGGTGAATTTGTGTCACGCAGATACAGCCAACAGTACGATCTAGATATGGACGCCACGTCGCGCCTGCAAAATAGCGGCTTTGACGACGAGTATCAAGAACCCCAGAGGCGAATCAATTACAATTATCATCCCATTATCGACTTTTTCAGACCGGAGGCAATGATGTTGCAAACGTCTGAAACTTCGACGACTTCGGATCAGAACGACTCCGATTCGTGGAAACCGATGATAGCATCTTGAAAATCGTTTCCCCCTTTTCCCAGTACCTGATCGTTACTTTCTTATCTCAAACTTTGACAAACGTCGGACGTTGCCCGCGTTTCAATATTAATTAACTGCAGAGAGACGAAAGTATACACGTATCGATAGTAGATTTAGTACATTATTCATTGGATAGCTTTAGATATTGTTGAACATTGATACACATTCATTAGTATCTTTGTATTTGGTCGATAATCTTTTCTTTTTTCACAATGTTATTGTTGAATAGAAATGCAAGAATTGAATTTAAGAATTTAAGCAAGGAGATGTCTGGTACGAATATGTATATTGACAGATCGCGCGTTTAACAGTTTTGTACATTATTTATAGAACAAATTAAAATTCGGGATATTAGTGGAGTGTGCAGTGTAGTAATAGTAGCGGACGCCTGTGGTAGTATTACACATACCATCTTATTAGGCAGGCGCAATTGTAAACGCGTTGCGATTAAGTGATAATAAGCGAATATTAATATATTTATTGTTCTTACACGTCTGTTATTTATAAATTACCGTTAATCATTTTTATATCCGTGTTTCGCGAATTATTGAATAAACAGTGCAGCATAGATATAATCCAACCGTCTCGTTTAATGCCCTTCGTTATTTCTTCTCATCTTCCTAATATCTAAATTCGCATTTACTTCTACTCTGCCCCACCATTTTTTACTGTTACTCGCAATTGTGTAAACGTGCTTTATGCGCGTCTGACTACCCACAGTCAAGAGCACATAGCGTTTCGCTGAGCTCGCTCGGTCTCTAAATCGTCTGTTTCGCTTCCCAAGTTTCTGCCGAGGCGATTGCACCGGGTCTTTCCGCGTCGATCCTTTGAAGCGTGTCGCCGTGCCACAATTTTCCACCGCTTCGCTTGCTCCAGCTGAAACTTTACCAATCCCAGGCACCGCGTTGCTGTCGCGTAATCGAATCTCTATGGCTAATGGTCAAAACACAAAAGGGCTCTCTTTTGTTACCCGAGAATAGAGTTCGCGAACCCCGGTCATACGCAAACCAGTGATTATTACACGCGATCCCGTAAGATGCACGGTTTTTGCACCTGCGTCTTTGTTCGTCTATTTGAATTTAATTCTCGCAGCAATGCTCATCATCCACATGCCAATTACAGGATCGAAAGTCCGTGGAAAGGTGAAGTAAAGCGTGTCGCCTGCAGCCAAACACACGAAGCGAAGTAAGAAGTCTCCGTCCGTTCGATACGGGATCCCGTTAGTCTAGCAAAAACGTAGCGCGGAGAGAGAAGTGGATGCAATTAAGCGGGTATATGCGAGTCGATCCGACCGACAATTTCTTTCTTCCCTTTCTAGGTGAAACGATCCATCGAGGGACTCAATCGAGAGTGACAGAACGTCTAATGTTCAGGCCTTGCAACGGTCCCGTGAGCAAACGGCGACGCTTCAGCCCGTTTCGAACCGTGCCTCCTCCTTTCCGATCTACTTGGAAAATATAAATTAAGGTAGACCGAACGCGCCGCGTGCAGTTTGACACGAGCTCTCGATCGAAAATGATTGGAAACCGATCGGTGTCGCGTATCTACCACTGGAAAAACTGACCGCGGTTTCTCCGCGATGAAATCCTGATCGGACGTGATGACACGGGAATTCACATTGTCGCGAGAGGGTTGTGAGAGTTTTAAATAAAGAAATAGCCCGCCGCGCGCTGTCTTGATCGATTAAACGCCGCTACGCTGGATCATGCGAAAGCGTTCCAAAAATAAGTTCAGGATGATTACTCTTTCGTAGTAGTTCCGCAGTTTATGTTTGCTTCGGGACGTTGATAGTTTGGAGCAATGTGTCTTCATTATTTCGGACGGTATTGTTGATACATGAACACCGTGTGCTTCGGCCAATTCATTTTGATTAATCCTGTGCGATGGCAAGATTGTAATACCGCAATGAATCAAGTGCTGTTGATCTCGTTACTGGTCTCGGTTTTTGGATCTCATGGGATATCAGTGTTGGATGCTTCGCACGGTTCGAGAAAGATCTCTGATCTGGCGTTGAAAGGTGACGATACGTCCAGTATTCAGACTTACAATGGTGAGCCACTTGTCGATGAAAAATCTTCCACGGAAGTAACCACTGTTTCCCAGAAGGAAGATCAAGATCCTAGCGGGTCGTCTGAAACGATCGTCTACAATAGATTCGAGAAGCCGACAGAATCCGACAGCGAAGAATATACTGCTTTCGAAGAAGAAGTAGAAGAAGAGGAGGAAGATCCCGAAGGGCCTGCGGATCACGCGATTCCATACTCCGAGCATGAAGAGCCGCGAAACGTTTCGACGAAGCCAAAGTACATCGCGCCAGGGGAATGGGCGAAACCGCCGAAAGGCAAGCAAACGAGCTTAGAATTCGTACCATCGAAGGTGTACGCTCAAGTGAGGAAAACTCACGCGCTGAGGAGGCTGCCTCGCAGAAAGGCGATAGAAGATGCGGCGTCCGAGGAGGAGAAGGAGAACGCGGCGAGACTGAGAGAAGTCGTGAAGAATTCAAAGGTGAACACCGTGTACACCGAAGAGGGCTACGAAGATTCCGCTTATGATCACGCCGGGCAGATCAGAGACGCCGATTTCCACGAAGGATACGCCAAGAAGCTTCGCGATCGTTTGGATCTTAAGGAGAGGTCGAAGGACGACGATGATGTTAACTTCGACGAAGAGGAGAACGAAACTGGACAGAGCGATCACGAAAAGCCCCACACCGAGGTGCTGAAGGATTTCGATGAGGATTATAGCGATCGACACGTGACAAGTACAGAATATGGAAATATTAAGAATACCGTTCGCGGAGATAGGAAATTGAAGAAGGGGGTAAATCCTAAAGTGGTTGCCGAGCAAGGAATAGAGAAGCTGCAGGAGGATTTGGAGAGGGACGCTGCAGAAATTGAAAAAGATTTCGAGATTAATAAAGTAGGGAAAGTTGAAGGAGAAACTTTGGTTGAGTCTCAAAGATCTAATGATCACGCTAGAAGAAACGACCCGAGATGGCATGAAACAAGAAGGAGGAAAGGGCCATCGTCGGGGAATAGTAATAATCATATCGAAAATTCTAGAGAAATATTAGAAAGCACTGGGGGAACACAGAATTCGAGAGATTCAATCGAAGATTCCGATGATCGTTTAGCAGAAAGCACAACTGTGAGTGGAAGATTTGGACAAGATCCTCCAGGATACGAGGCCGATGAAAATTCTTCGCCTAAGGTCGATCTAATCGACTCTCAAAGGGCTGAGGAAAATCCTACGACTGTTAGTTACAGCGAGCTTCTTTGGGGCTACTACAAAAGTCAGCAAGAGCAACTAACTACGACCGAGGTGCCAGGAATTTTGGATTCGACGACAGTAAATCCGAATCTTCTGCAAGGTATGCCTCTTCTGGAAAGTGCGAAGAATTTCGTTTCTTATCCGGTCTATGAACAAGAGACCGCGACAGCGGTTCCGATCGTTGAGCCCGAAATGTTTGATCCACAGCAAATTACACGAGTCGATCAAGCACTGATCGATTCAGAGCACATTAAAAATAATATTCGAGGCAGCCAAGTAATACCTGTAGATGTTGCAAACGTAAACGAAATTTGGCATACAGTTAATGCCAACAGTGTACCCGCGAAAGCCGTTTCATTCTCGAAGATTAATCTGAAGAGTTTAAACAGCAACGAAGAACCGAGCAAGAGTTTCGATAACTCCCATTACAATCCAACGCTCGATTCCTTTAATCGCAAGCCACGCTACAAAATTGCAATCAGACACAAACCTATAAAATCTACAAAGTCCTTCGGGTCGTCGAATGAAGAATCGTTAACGTCTAATCCTGTAATCGAACCACTAATAGAGGCCACGACACCAGAAGCGGTTCCGTTCAATGAAAATTACATGAAAGTCCTCGCGCACTTGGAAAATGAAAAGAACAAGAAAAATTATCACTATCAGAACGTTCTGCGACAAAGCAATTTCTTTCCAACGAATAGCAAAAACCAACTGGAAGATCTCACTCGACTGAGACCTCCCTTGCCGCAAAAACCGAGCGGCCACTACTACAACTTTGTTCCGCGTAGCCCGCAGGAGATCGGCGTCTCGCAGTCTGACTGGAGCTCGCTTCCGGATCATCAGAGGTTCCAACAGGTCGCACACTCGAACCTCAGAAAACCTCTGATCCACCTCGATAGCGTGCACCTCAAGCAAGTCTTACACGCGCAGCCACGGTTTCCTGTTAATCGCAAAAGAAACGCTTTGCCAGCAGTGGAACTGATCCCGCTTGCCACGCTCGTAAGGAACAATCTGATCAGACACAAAGAAACGACGGATTACGTAAATCGTGGCGGAAACAGATCGAGGCACGGAAGAAACGTTCTCAGACCGTTTCGTCAGGCGATCGGTCTCGAGGGGGTCCGCGGAGTCCGTGCAAAAAGACGCGAAAGAAGATCCATCGCGGGGCAGGCGAACGATGACGAAAGAGTCGTAGTCGTGAAAGGATCGATCGCAAGCAATGGCACGTCGAATCCGGGTGAAATAGAAAACTCGTCGACCGAGAGAAATTGCTCGCAGAAAGTGACACGCGGCGTGGAAGCGGGGCTCGTTCTGGACACGCTGCCGGCGAAGCAGCCCGGCGAGAAGAAGTCGAGATCCCGCGCGAACAATTATGGGAGAGAAGGGTCGCGTGCGGCGGAAAGAGAAAGCAGCGTGGACGAAGGAAGGAATGGGAATGTTGACGGTGATTTGGGGGCGATCGAGTATGACGACGGGACGAAGGCGGGTGGAAGTGTCACTGAATCGGCGAGAGTAAGTAAGAGCGGTCGAGAAATGGAACTGAAAACGGAGGGTAATTTAGAGGGACGTGGAGAAATGTTAAAGGACTATCCGCTGGAGAATAGAAGGGGAAACATAAGTAAATTGAATAGAACGAAAAGAAATGCTGAAGGAACGAAGTCTAAGATGAGTGACAAGCTGAAGCAGCATGAAAAGTTATTGCACGAGGCATCTAAAATAGCCGACGATGTCGTGCGGAAGGAAATAGATGACCGTTTCAATGCGAGCGAACCAAGGGACGAAGGGGAAGAAGATAGGGAGAAGAAGGTGGAGATCGAGGTACCAGAGTTTGATTACGTCGACGAGATGATCGAGGAGGAGCAGTTTGATGAAGATATTGGTGCAACGACAGAAATGAGTTTAGATCTGGAGAAGTATCCTTTTTATAGAGAGGAAAGTTTGCCAATGCCGTCTGCGTTGAAGTACGCGACACATCTCGGTAGACTGCCCAGAAAAACCTACGGTGGAATGGAGTTTTATAATTCTAGAGACGCTTACAAGCATTGCGACGAAGTTGAGCCCGATTTGGAGGTTCTGCCTGAGAAAGAGGAGCCTGCGGCGGAAAGAGGTCCCAACGAGAATCTGCCGCGTCTCGAAGGCTTGGGAGACAAGCTGGACTGTTTGAAGGCCAAATACTTTGATAACAATCCGTTTGATAATCCGTTGTTCTCCGAGAAGGTAGTAGAGGACCCGGTAGCTCCACCCGAACTGGATACAAAGCGATTTGCTGACAGAATTATGGTGTATCCAAAGGGGAGGGACGATTACGTGATTCAGAGATCTTCCAGGAGGCCAGAAAACTTTCGTGAGCCACGAATGCCAGTCTATGTCAGATTGAAGAAAGCGAAACGCGTTCTATATAAAAATTATCCGACACGGAGCGCACGAACCAGACCGAGAAAGAGGCCGCCCGTTTTCAGAGTACAAGTTCCGCGGGTGAAGAGCGGAAAGACTTCTAGGAAGCTGCAGAATGCCGGGAGAAATCCTGCCGCATCCGCGAGCGAAGTGTCGTCGTTTCACATGCCCTACGAGAATCAAGTATACGCGGACGTCATGGGAACGATTCAAAATTTGGCGAAGTCTCATCAGACGGACGAAATCGCTACGACTATATCACCAGAGGAAACTACTACTATGGACAACGAAATTGACGCTAGCGTTAATGTAAACTCGTCTACGAATTCGACGAATTACGGGAGGAAAGAGAAGAATAAAGTGCGAATCCATATCATGGACCAGCCGAGCGATATTGGCATAAGTATCAAAGGAGTGGTGCGCTCGAAGAATCGCAATAGGCACAGGCCTGTTTATAAAAGAACTGAACGCCCGCAAAGGAGCAAATCGAGGATTCACGCGACGCAGACGCCTGTAGCTGTAGTTAGAGCTGTGAATCATCGTCAGAGGATTCGTGTCTACAAAAGAGACTTGAGGGACACTAATGAGAGTCGCGAAGAAAAGTGGTTACGGGCTTCTAGCGAATTGGATTCAACGGAGGATAGTAAAGAGGAGACGGGAGTGTCGGTCGATTCGGAAGAAAGTCGTAGACGTCCCATTGATTCTGAAAGTATTAAGAATTCTCAGATTTCCACGAGTACAATTAATCCAGTGACAGTAAGTGATGAGATATTCACTGACCAGAAGGATTCCCCGACATCCGGTGTCATTCCAAAGCCTCCACGGAAGAAAATTAAGATTCTAAAGAGTGTCAGACGAATCGGTTCTCCAAACGGCGATGACAATCAGGAAAGGGAAGAGACTGAAAAAGTGGTTTATACTCTTAAAGATAGAATCAGGTATTCGAAACCGAAAGCCGTACTGAAAAACGTAGGGAAGTTCGTGAAAGAAAGTAAAGACGAGGAGGACGGTAGACGAAGAGAACCAAAGTACAATCACCTAAGAAAGAAAAGTTCTACACATTTAATAGCGGCCACAACAGAAAATTCTTTACCAAGCACAGGCGCAACGATTAACTCGGCAGAGACGGTAACAATTGCAGAAAAGTTTATTGAAGGAAGCAACGCGGAATTTAAAGAAGAAGATCAAGCAGTGCGATATCTTGTTGATGGAACAAGGAATGAAGGCAGGAGGGTGTCCGTGGAGCTCGATGACTCTGAACAAGCGACTCATCAACCAAAGGGAGAAATGACGAACGAAACAATGGCTGGTTACGCTGTGTACGAGAACGTGGACGAGGGCGAAGCACCTGCAACGCCGAAGCCACAGTCTGCTACTCCTTCAGAATTGTTCAAGCTGGAAAGCTTCCTGGAAGTGGATCCTTCGGTATCTATGGAATTAGCTACCGCAGATTTTAAGAAATCATTTTTCACGAACAATAGCACTTCGGACGACTTCGAAGTAAATTCAGATTCACAAAATTCGAATATCACTGAGAAGGACGATAGTTCTCCACCATCTTATTCCTCGGAGGAGGAATCTTCGGAGAAGGAATCTTCGGAGGAGGAGCAGGCGAAAACGAAAGCTCGATCGAGCCCAGAATCTTCGGAAGAAAGCAGCTCTGCGACGATGGAAAATGATTCGGACGGGGATCGGACGTTTTTCAGGTACGCATCCAGACCGCATTCCCCGGAGGAAAATTACGATGACGAAGAGTACTCGTATCTCGGTCCTCGAGTGAACAAGCCAGCCTTCTACCATCCGCCGTTTTCACTATCCAAGTATAGAAAATCTCGTTCCGGAGCGAGCTCCGAAGAGATCGCGGAAAGTGATGAGCAAAAAGAGGAGTATGTCTTTCCATGGCAGAGGGACAAGGAGGATCAACGTGAACGGAGACGCGGTCGAGGTAAGTCGACAAGCGAATACGAGTATCCGTGGGAGAGAAGGGAGCGTCTAGCTCGAGAAGGAAAAAGAAGGAAGGAGGGGAAGGGTAGAATATTTGGCAGGGGATTCGACGACGAGGAAGCCGAGGAAACGTCCGCCTCCAAACAGCAAAGGAATATTTATCCGCGTGGAGGATATCGTTTCTGGAACCGCAAAGACAGGGATGTTACTGACGACAATGCTTCAGATGATGAAGAAAGCAGTGGTGAATATCAACCGATGATGAAGTACACCAGCAGATACAGTTCTAAAAGCAGCAAGCCATTGAACGATGAATCGTCGAGCGCCATGTCTCGAAACGTGGAAGAAATAAGTAGATCAATTAAAAAAGCTTTGGAAAGTAGTTCTGAGGAGAGGAGAACGTCGAGCGAGGAGGATGATTCTTGGGAAAAGAAACCGACTTTTCCTAACAGACCTGGAAGTATTTCTAAGGGAATCATTCTTGAGGATGCCACCCTGAGGCCAGGCAGAAAGACAGGAAAACGAAGAAAATCGAGGACCAAAGATTCGGAGGATGTTCCGGCAGAAAATAGGAATTCGAGTGGGTTGAAAGATAATTTAGACAAGTCAGAGTCTCGGATAACCGTAATCAAGACCACTCCTGGAGAAATTGGAAATTCGACGAAGGAATTGAATTCTACGAGACAGCCGAGCAAGAAGAAGCGAAGACCATTGAATAATACCGCTTCTGGTGTGGAAAGTACGACGATGGCTGACATTGAAGCCAATCGAAATCGTAGAAAGCAGAAATCCGCGTCAAGTACGCCTGTTGCAATTGTCAGCACAACTTCGGCTCCCATGGTTATTAGAAGAAGAAGCGGTAAGTCACTGCACGATACAAAAGGGAATGCCACTTCTGGGATGCCGAATAAATTTAATAACAATATCAGGAATGAGAAACAAGTCTCCAAAAGTGGTACAGAGCACCGCTCCAGGAGCAGAAGGAAGAATCGAAAGAATGAGATAATAAACGAGCCAACAAAAAACGAGGAGGTGCTCCCTGCAACTAATAAAAAGAAAACCGATCGCTTAGAAAAGGCTGACGGGCAGCAGAAAAATAAATCGGGGAACGAAACAGCGGATAAAAAATCGATTGATAACTCTGTGAACAAGAATGAAGAAGCAATCGATTCGAGGGGCATGAATCTTTCAGCCAAAGAAGGATATGACCAGAAGGACGATAAAATGATGGCAACGGGAGACTTGGACAAATCTAACGGAAGTTATGAAGATGACGATTACAAGTTTGGAAGTGTAACAGAGACAGACACGGATTTTGCACCTCAGAACGGAGAGCTTCAGTTATCCGAACAGGGGTCCAAGGAAATCGTCACGTCTGTTTCTTGGATGTCAGAGAACTATGATTTCTAAGACTGGGTGTTTCTCGTTTGTTCTTGTTAGTATTTGATTTATAATTTTCTCTTAGAAACCTAGAAGAAAGAGCGAAAAATTGTCAGCCACAATAATCTGGAATTGATTATAAAACATTTATAAAAATGAGTAGAAACTGAATGAAGGAGGACCTTGATAAACATTAATGGTTCATTAAATGCCAGGCTCGTTAGACGCTTCGATTGAAACTTTCTTTCATTAATCTGAAGCTTTAAGAAAGTTCTCGTACATACGATGTGATGTCTTAGACAGCTACAGAATTGTAGCTGAAATCAATTATAAAATGAATATGCTGCTGAGAGATGTAAACTAGTTCATGGAGTTAAGGATAGCGGAAGTAACTTAGAACGAGGAAGAAATTACATCGGGAGCGCCGTGAAAATCTAGCAGCGACGAAATTAGGATATCGAAGAAAAAGTGGATGAAAAAGATGATGGGAAGAAAGTGTGCTGCCAGTCTGCGTATAGTACAAAATTCAATGAAAGAATCAGAGCATAGAATTTCTTATTATATTGTAACGGTCGTACCGGCGGTGGGACCTGGTTGGTTGGAGGCGGGTGTCGGCTCAGTCGGCTAGCCGGGGTTCGGTTTGGACTGAATGGGGGTTGCGAGAAATCACGAGTCGGCTGGGTATCTGTTTATAATTATACTTGTTTACTAGACGATTACACGACTTAATGCTGTGCTTATCTTCTACGCGTCTTAATCCTACGGCCTACTTACTAGGAAACGCGGCGGTGATTCCTCGGCGGAATCGGCAGAAGCGCGGCGGTTATTCCTCGGCGGAATCGGCGATATTCCTCGACGGGATCGACGGTCGGCTTATAAACTAGGCTTACAGGCTAAACGGTCTTACATCTAGGCGGTTCGCGGTTTATTTACATCGGCGCGGCGCGGTAGCGGTGTCGCCAGTGCGACTCGGCGGCAGCGGCACGGCGAGGTCGTTCAACGGTATCGGAAACGGTGGAGTTAACCCGCCACAGCGGAGAAGGGAAGGCCTTGGTGTCCCGTCAGTGTCCCAGCAACCCGCACTGACGGAGGCCTGGGAAGGTGGTGTGTCCCAGCACTCAGGAGACCGACAACCCGTCCTGAGCGTGGCACCGGGGGCTGTTCCTCTTAGACCGCACCGGCAACCGGCGGTCTAAGCAGCCAAAAGGAGAGGCAGGCGGAAAAGGTGGGATCGGGCTACGTCGCTACTTTGCCTCTGCGTGCTTCGGTGTAGAAGCTTTGCGTCACCGGCAGTTCGGTCGGAAGCGATTTCGCATGACGATTTCGCGCAATTGTATACATTCGCGACCCTTCTTAACAGCGAGAATCGCGATCGCGGGCGCACTCCTCTATGGGCCGCAATTTGAGTTCGCGCCTTAGCACTCGTTAGGATCTACCCGTTACAATATTAAGTTCCTTGATCAAGTTTTGTAAACCGTTTCTAGAGCAATGAAAAATAATTTCCAGCTTTGTTGAAGATAAATCATGTTACATTTATTATCTTAATATATCGATATAATAGATTTTATATTAGAAAATTGAAGTAATATATAATATTTGTTATTGTTACATGTTTACCTGTTACTTGTTTTGTTGTGTATAAATCAAATTGTTTTAAATAAAAACACGAGTTGCATGAAAGCCACGACGGTGGTTTTAAGTGTATTCCCCGAAAGATCTTTAAACATTTACTGTAAAAGATTTTTAAAAGATTTCAAATTGAGATGCACAAACTGCTTGTTGTCTCATATATTTAACTTTTTCCCTAATATACTTAGATTTGTTCTCCGTGATAATCAATCACGACCTAAGAGATTGCTGAATCTTTTCCTCATTACGTAACCACCATCCTCGTTTGTGGCCTCGATATCCTTGATCTATTTTCACACAGTAGAATGTCACAATTTCACCATGAATTTCTAGTAAGTGACTTGTCAGTAATTCCGCTGTCCATTGTTCTCCACAAGGTTTGGTAATTGATACATGGATGATTTTATTAGAAAGGTGTGCACTTGCACTTAATGATATATTATTAACTTCATAGTTGGAATGGGTGTTCGAATAAATAATTATATGCATACAGTGATTGATCAATTAATTCATTAAGTTATGTGAATGCTTAATTACCGTAAATCTGTTTTTAAGCATTTAATTGCTAATTCATTTAGAATTACCATTTCTTAACTTTCGATTTAGCTGCAAGAATTATCTCCGAAGCTTTCAGCGTTTTCAGTACCGCGAATGTTTTCAAACAGAAGTGTGCGCAAATAGAAGGAGTATTTACTTTATTCCATTGGCGCAGTCGACGTGAATGGTCGCTTAACGTTTACCAAGGTAAGGCGGGCGATATCCTACATTTAGGTACGCACTGCATTCTAATCAAATCCTGTGCGGATGAATAACACTCAATACTGAAAGGGAATACTAGCCTTCGATTGGCCAACTGCGAGGCCGAGCCCCGTATATAATTCGATCTTTACTTTAGAGATTCAGTTTCGTTCTTGTTTTGCATCGTGACTGTGAATAGGTCAACATGATTTCTTTAAAGGTACGTCGACGCTATTGTGTTTGTCTCGCATGAAAAAGCTAAAATGACTCGTCCTAATTTCATAAAGTAAAAACTTAAAAAAGTGGTGTTAATAGTGTACTGCATATAAAATGGCAAATTATGGTGAAGTGCAGCGATTCCTTCCTTCTGACACAGAAATTTAAAAAGCTGAACGCGACACACATTGGTTCAATAAAAATTTTACTTATCCCTTTGTCAGTGAAGAATGCTTACGAAGTCTTTCCTAAATTCACTTTTAAACTGAGGATTGTATCTCGCATCGATCGTCAATTAAGATGCAAGAGCTTCATACAAACAGAAGGCGAAATGGTAAAAAAATTACAGATAACATATGTTTTAACGGTGCTAATGGAGAAATCGCTGGTCCTCGCAAGTGGTCTACCGTGGGCGTAACACTAATCGCGTGACTAACATTATGAGAGGTGATTGCATCCTGCAAGACCTATATGTTTCACAGCTGAAAAATACTTTTTCGCAGTTCGCTTTACTGTTGACTGTGGTCGGTTTGCTCAACTTATCGGCAGTCGCGCCGGACAGTGCTGGGATCGTTGAAATGGTGAACGGATTGGCGTATGGTAAGTCACCGTGCTCGGTTCTCCCACGGATAAGATCCCGACGATTACCGCGTAGACAGTATTGTCTTATAATGCTTGCAAGTTGTGTACGGAATTATTTAATTCTCTTTATTTGCACGTCAGTTTACTTCTCTTCGAATTTTATATAAATAAGCGTCACTGTTCCAAATTCAACTAAACTACCACAGAGGACGACGCTATCGATCGGGAGAACTTCAACTCCTTTTCATTGTTCAATGCTGAAAGTTATATTTTTTAACTACAGACTCATGTAGACGTTATTATTCTCTATAAAAATGAAAGAAGCGCATGCTGCGAGTTACATTAAATCCATTAAGGATTTTAAATGAGGATACAACTTATTCACTGTGGAGATTTCAATGCGTGGAACAGAGACTTCGATGCGTGGAACAGAGACTTCGATGCGTGGAACAGAGACTTCGGTGCGTGGAACAGGGACTTCGATGCTAGCATAGGCAGCATCGTATGCGCCGTGTTCCATACAACTCCGAAAATAATTAAAACACTCAGCAGTTGATGTTATTATTTCAGAAATACCTCCAATATTAACAGTAAAATAATACTAAATAATTTTTTTTTTGCCATATTCAGCAATGCAAAATAGTTTGCCGATTTAATAGTAATTGAAACTTAATTTCAGGCGGCATCCCATATGGAAGTGTAAGTGGCATGGTGGCGAAGTACCCAGGATATGCCCAGCGATTAAGCGGTGCCAGAAGCATACACCCGGTGGTTGTCGCCCCAAACTTCAGAGCCGCGAGATTAGTAGGCTCGCACTCGCACCCTGTACAAATTTACAATGTTCCAGGTGTCGTTGCTCCTGGTGTGATTGGCTCGATCAGTCACATAGGATATTAAGCACGACTAATTATAAAATGTTAGCAATAAGAATGTTCCATCATCAATATCCATATTCCATTGTAGCCAAACCACAGAGCGTAATAAAATTTGTTCGCATAACCACATAGATTCGAAAACAACATTTCCTCGAATTGCGTTTACTCAATCACTGTGTGGCAAATAAAAAAAGAATGATATAGAGATACTATGACAAGTTATAATCGATGCGAATGTGATTGATAACTTTCCGCTAAGTGAATCGGGCAATCGTACTGCCGCAATACGTACTACAACAGTATCCTAGAACACATTCTTTATTCTGGAATAATATGAACTATCCCCTTCCGATAATGGGAATAAAAGCGGTCCGATAGAACAACTGACAATTGTACGTCGTATTAACCCGTGGCAATAAAAATTACGTGGCATTTCCGCAACTTCAACATTTCTGTTCACAAATTGATTAATTTCGCGACAAGGCGCAATAAGTGTCAAACTTCCAGATGAGATATCGCATCCAATCTCCTCTGTGCATGAAACATGCAAAAACTTATCGGTCTCGTATCAATTGAATCAGGGCAAAAGCGTTTACGGAGAGAAAGTATAAATGACATCGGGCACGGTGTATGCCTGTTAGTCGTCACGAGCTGCACGCACGATGCATTACCCTCTACACGTGAGTATATGAGCGCTAATACGATCCTCGTTGACAGACAAAAAAAAAAGAAAAGCGAGAAAAGATCGGTCGGTCGTTTCGCAACTGCGAAGATGATATTCGTCCTACATCGATACACCATGCGGTAATGGAAGTTACTTTCTGAACACGAAACGAGAAAATTAATTTTCGTCTTGTTCCGCTCTCTAATAACATAGCCCCGGGGAGTTGCGCGAAGTGTACTATACACTGCACTTTGCGCCTATTTATTTAAATGTCATTTAGTTTACGGTGGTTTCGAATGCGTTGTTACTTCGGCTTTGCGCAATAAATGTCATTAACAAAATTAAAATTGTATCGCTGCATGGTGCATCATAAATCAGGATACATGAAAAATAATAATACGTATTGAGTATGAAAGGGGCCAGTGAAACTGATATGTTAGATAAAAAAGAAATGCAATTATTAATGTGCGATTCGTCGGTGTTCTTGTGATTCATTTGAAATCGTGCCAGTTATTTACGAGTACTGTGTGCCGTATATTCATAAATTGCGAGTGACCGCGTGTGTTTCAATACGTTCCCGCTGTACGCAGCTCGCAAGAATTAACGCCATGAATGAATAAGACATGAATGAAACGCGATACAATTCTTTATTGGCATTTTACGCGAATCAATCATCAGCAAGCGATGGCTATCGAATAGATTTACATACGCGTTTCCGCGACAGCTTTCCTTAATCAATTGATCTTTGTAAAGTCAATCAAAAGGAAGCACATCTCCCGGGAAGCAGTGTTCAAGATATTTGGGCAAAGCTGATTTAAATTAAATTGCGCTTTTCAGTGATATGATTTGTAATAAGAAGTTCCTGGTACAAATAGTAGGTTGCAATGTATCCCATTATTTTGTTGCACGACCCACAGTAATTCATATGCATAGTATTTATTACAAAATGTCATTCCCCTCTCGTGCTTCCGTTTGCACGTGCAACACACTTCACAAACATTATGCAAGTCAGCTATTATTTTCTCAATTGTTCTCGCTCCGTTTTGTCCGTAGAAATTCAGACATTCCAGAAAGTATGTGTAACAATAAATCTCTTCCGATCGATCGATTCGTCAAGCGTTACAACCTCGCAGATAATACGTCCCGTATTAAAAAAAAAAAAAAACTGGAGAGAATGATGATATCCAACTGGCAGGAATACTTTATGCCTGTTCGAGCTCTTTTGCGATCAGATAGTTTCGAAATTCGGCAACGTCATTCTTTCCCATCCCTTTGATTGTTTCTGCGAACAATTTTCACAACCAGCAACGGTGCCCACGTGGAGGACAAGTGTGTCACGTCCGAAGCGGTGCGTTGATCTTTAGATTCGCGCGCGCACGCTTCTTCCATTGTGCAATGACAAATAAAACGTCGTATTATAGAAAATTGCTGGGCACGCAATCGCGAGTGTCTCATTACGTGCCCCGCGTTACGCAGTCCCGGGGAGGCCGAGATTTTCCTCGGCACGAAGAGAAAAGGAAAGCCTCCCCTTGTCCACTGGTTTGTGTTCTGTTGCAGATAACGTTGCTCGTCGCGAGTCTTTGGATCCTTCGGGACAACGCGAGCGCAGCGAAAGATAGAGTCGGTACGACGATTGTTACTTTCGTCCCGGAAATCGCTTTCAATTATTGTCGTTCACGCCCTTCGACTCCTTTTAGAACAATAGCCATTATGCTTTTAAAGGGAAATTCTTTGAAACTATCCCGATCGATTCTATTTTCTGTCCTCCCTTCCTGATTACTCATGCAAGTCATTATTTTCGTTATCGAAAGGCAAAGTAAAGCTATGTTACAGAATTGTTAGAGAATCAGAAGAACGAAAATAGAGATAATTTCTGTTCACAGGATAAAAAGAGTACGTTTGCAATTATAACGTTAATATTCGGTACTTTTCCGTGGTTATATTATAGTAACAGAAAAGAACTGCTTTTTTAAATCGTCATCTAAAAAAAGAAATAAGAAATGTTAAATGACACGGAGCCCAAATTACGTTTCACATCATAGATTCTTTGCTTTTGTCTGTTTGAAAGTTTTTTAACGTTAAGAGCGTGTTTAATTAGCAACGAGAATCGTACTATTAACATTATATTGCATATGGTACTCCACAATCCTTTATTATCCATTAACGTTTCATTCTACTGTTTATTAAATTCATTTCTTTCCACTCCACTGGCCAGCTTTATTGAAAAGAGGTAAGCGCCTATTGCATGATCTCACCACGGTTTAATTTGGTATTTTTGTCCATCAAGGACACTTTTAAAGAGATGTTGGTCTATTAATTCAAAACGCTGGTTTGTTAATGAAAGCTGTACCTACGTCTAAATACCAGATCTTCTGTCATTCGTTTCTTATTGTGTTCAGTTTGAATGAATAAACATTTTTTGGTTTCCCACAGTGAATTTAGAATTTCCAAGTGATTCGAATTTGTTCGGTTTGACATCGAGAACGGTATCCGAGCAATTTATTGAACAAAAAAACGGGAACAGTTTCGAATGGAAAAAATAAAGCAACCAGAAATACGACATCATAAAGTGAGAATGTAAATAAGGATGATGGCGGTTCATAGAAAGTTGTAAATAAATTATATCTAATCGATGCATCTACATTAACAGACTCGAACTGAAAGGAATTGAACTGAAATTAAACCGCATCGTTTCTGCGTGCTAGAGATTAGTTAAAACTTTAGCTCCCTATAGTCACCTTAAAACAAAATGTGTCTAAATCGCTGTTTTGCATAATAGGTACCGACGTGCTGACGTCGCTCGCAAAGAACGTCGTGTCGGTTTTGTCAACGACCTTGCTCAGCGATTACCGGGATCCCTTATCGAACGAGACATTGATCGGCCTTCCAAAAAATACTGGAAAGGCAGAGTCATCGTTGGATATCGATCACGATCTACCAGAAGATTCAGGGGTCCCGCTGAATGCTTACTTCGGTCGCCGTCTGCGGTACGCGCGCCAGGACGCTTCCTTGAACGAAGAAAGGGAAGCATACCAGAACGCTTACTTGGCTAATCCAGCACACTATACGAAACACTTCGATCCCCAAGCGTACGCACCGTATCGATTCTCAGAGAATCCTGCTGCACAGATCTCTTACGATCAAATCAATGCTGTATCACCTGGGAATATCCACAGCAGTGCCAAGCCCAACTCCATCGACGCAGATATCAAATCAGCTTCGATTCGACGCTATTCGAATCAATACGATGATCCCGCGGGGATCAGGTACAAGCCGGAACCTGTGCGTCAGTTACCGAATCCCAATAATTATCCACAATTCGTTCCTCAAACTAATTACCCTCACCTACTTGCACAAAGACCCACAGGCCCAGGGCAATCGTCGGAAGCGGGAGGAATAGATCCAAACGCAGATACAGGCGAGAACATTGAGGCTGCTAGAATAAGCCGCAGGCCGTTTCATCTGAATTATCATGGTCCCCTTCATACTCTTAACAGTCCGTCATTGTCTAAACAACCTGGCTTCTATCCTCAGGGCAGACAAATCGAAGAAGGGAATGAACCAATGGCACCAGCTAGTGGGCAGGACGAAAGCAATCCTTCCAGAGTCATCGATGATCAGAATCAAGGACAATCGACGCTAGGCGCGTACGAATATGGTCCTGTCTTCCACGACAGGCTACCGTATCACGGTGGTTTCTACCATGGGATTCCTGGATTTTATCCTGGCCCCTTGAATAGTTCTTTTAATCCAGGGAACTTTGAGCATAGCGGAGGTAATGGCACAGGAGGCCCATACCCGTTCGGTCGACCCATTTTTGAGGGTCACAATTTCGGTCCCTACGGTACTTATCATCAGCCGTTCTACCCGAATTTCGGAAATCCTGCAGAAGGGCAGAACCCGACGAAGAATCAAGGAAACGCGGAACAAAATGAAGCGCCGGAAAATGGACAGGCTGATGTGAACGCCACTGCGAACCGGCCACCATTCGGATTTCCGCCGTACGGTCCATATTACGGTGGACATCATTTTCCCGGATACCCTGCGGTACCATTTCATGGTTTTGGTTACGGATTCCACGACTATTTCCTTCCACGAGTCAAACCGGTTCCTTATCTGAATTTCTATCCGGCCGGTTTTCATCATTTTCCATTGGCCGGCCCTTACCCCTTCGGCAGATACTATCCTTATAATAATTACAATAATAATAAGAAACCGGTGATGATGCCCGAGAAACCTGAAGAGCCTGAGAAGACTGTTAGCGAGAATGCAGAAGCTGCTGCGCCACCGAATGGGGAGGTTGAAATGCTGTCCGAGAGTAACTTGGGAGCTGTACGATCTCTACCTGCTGATGGATACCAAGAAAGATACGCTTTTAAAACTGTTGCTAAAGAAACTGACAAAATTGCGCGTGAACAGGATTATAATTAATTATTATAATGCAGCACAACGTGAATCTATAATAATATTTAATTCAGCTATTTATTGTAAGCCGTTTGATGTAGCTATGTAGACGTATCTTGTAAAATAGTTTGTATTCCCATTTGCATATATCACTGAGAGCTAATTGAAAATTAACATACGTCTGGCTTCCTGATTATTCCCCGTTGTTTGTTGAGTAAAGAATTTCCTTATTAAATATAAAAATAATACAACTGCGCGCTACTTAAACTTATATCGACCTATCCCAACATCGTCAGTCTTTCCGAGAACACACAATGTAAACATCGCGATGGTTTTTCTAATCACACCACATCGGACAACGGAAAACTCTAATTGGGTCCCGACAACCACGACACGTGCCATAACTTCGCATTGGTCAGCATAAAGTTCCCATGGTTATGATATACGAAAAAGTTCCCATAGCTTTAGTTGGCCTTATCCTGCAATTATATGCCGTGCCCTAGACGCATGCAAACTATTACGGTCTAATAATTTTCGTGACCTCCGCGAACAGATGCTGCACACAAGGGTATTGTTCATCGTCGTGATCGATGTTGGAGATGACACGATGTAATTAACCGGCAAACGTAAAATATTAACGAAGTTTCGTTTCATTCTGGGGGCTACTTCCCATTGTCATTGCATTTCGACGGATCGTTCACTCGAGATCGGTAACGACGCAATAAAATCGGTTCACATAGTCACACCTTCAAGGTAAGGACACCGCTATACGTAACGCGCGGAGAGTCCTTCGGTGTACAAGATATCACAGATTGCATATTCTGGGGAAATAGACTGCGTGAAAACAGGAAAAAGGAGTTACGTGATTAGCGGAATTAGATACTGAACGCTTTAAGGCAAGCTGTGATTCACAGCGCTGAGTATCCAGAGAAATATTTTCCATGTTACATTGGTAAGATATGCTAATCAGCTTCTGAATAGTCCCGTAAATCAGTAGAATATTAGAATACATTACACAGAGAGAAGTTGCCAGAAGGTAATGTAACAGGCAATTATGTATCAAAGCGTTCCGCAGTTATATCGAGAAACAAAGTAATTATTTACTGCATGCACGACAATGAATTGAACTATAATTTTCTGGATGAAATTCTGCATTCGTTTTCAAAACGTCGACGAATTTCGACGCAATGCAACACGCATTCCAATTTATTAAACTCTGGTGCATCGAATGACTTTTAAGGATCGCCCTCTTCCCCGTGGGATTGTTGAAATGGATTCCCTGAGTTAATAAAACAGCAAGAAATGAATACAATTGATAGCGGTCCTTGCAAGGGAACAAGAAATTTCGGTTCGATTATGATTTTATTGAGTAACATTGTAATCGAAGAGGCACACAAACATCGCACATCGACTGTAATTAATGGCACACGCATCCATGGTTGTCGCAATGATCATTTTTTCTCGCGATTTCGTCCTGCAACCTGCGCCGTGTAATTTCATTATTTTGTAACAAGAGTCCCTCTTCTTACGTAACTTCAGACTTTTCTTCTTTCTGTTTCGATCACGGCATTTACATGTACATTTTTCGGATGACAGGATTCTGTGCATACTATAATTTAATGTTGTTTAATGATTATTATGAGGTAACCGTTTAAACGTTTAGTAAACAAAATCGCAGCAGCATAGCAGCTCTTACATTCAAGAATTCCCATACAAATGATTGCGACGATTCCCAATGTCGGGTTGAAGAAAAAAAACACGATTCATTACATGCCTTGCAGTATATCGTCCTCAAGAGTGCGCGAAATACCCGAAAATAATCGCGAGGTCTACAGAAAACCTTTGCGCTTCTTTCCCCGGCTGAAAAAGGTGTTAATTTACCTGGCTTCTCGGTACGCGCAATGAGAATGACACGAGAACTACTTCGTGCTGGCGCATTGTCTTTCCAGGAAAATACGACGAAACGCCGGACGAAAGACGTGGAAATCTCGAGGGAATTCGGACGTCAAGGCGCACTTTTACAGGGCGTGCACACGGCTGACCATCCCAAATCGCGTTGCCTCATCGTGTCTATTTCATAATGACGCATTATTGCATTCGCATAATCTCAGGGTAACAATGCTAGTCTTTGCCATTAGCGTTAACGGAGGAAAGCCAATACGAAGGCTGGGAAAATTTGCTGCGGGGGACGTTGCGGGACCCGCCTTTGTTATAAAAGAAACGGTGGCCAACGTTGGACGACAGTGGTACACTACTGACAGATCGGGGAAATTAGTGCAGTCGCTCGAAGTGATAACTGGCTAGCGTCAGCTGACGGATAATGGCTTGCCTGAAACTTGTGAGTAGACGCTCTATGGAACGGGTTGCGTCGCTCGGCAACGCCAAAGATATCAATCGAATTTTCATGTAAAATCGAGCGACGTGCAGGATTCGCAGTATTTGCTTTTATTCGTGCAATTCATCCTAGCGTGTTTCTTTCTAGTATTCAATTTTACTGCTGGCTGTCATCATTGGCATCGTAGCCGCGAAACCAGGGTACCTGGGTGGATACGGATACGGCGGCTATTATCCCCACGTCTATGGTTATAGGTACCCTTTCTACGGATATGGACACGGTTTCGGACACTATGGTAAGAAAAGGGAATATGCATGTTGATAAAATCACGACAGATGTGCTCCTAGCGTCAATGAATCTTTTGTGACTCTGCTGATATTTTGTTACATAAAATGCGTCACGTGTTCGCTTTGAAAATTTGTTAACTTTCTGTTAGATAGTTGTGAACTGGGCAAGATATTCATGGACGTTGCACACGAACATAATCTCTCAATGAAACAAAGTATTCATCGACGTCACTCTATCATCCTAATTTGCTCTTCCTTTAGGCTACCCCCATTATGGTTATGGTCACGGATATGGTCACTATGGTGGCTATATCTAATCGAAAAGACAACCGTCCGGACTCCACAGTTCGCAAAGGAAACACCATTAGAATCGATTTTTGATACGAATTTTGTCAGCACCTTCTTTCGCAAGAAAATGAAATAGCGCTTCACCGTATGCATTGAAGAAGATTATTGCTTATGCTAAACTACGTTAATTGTTTCTCGAACATGTTAGAATGTTAAGCAAAGTTAGTTTATCGACTAAGAGATTCAAACTGTAGCAGATCAGAATTGATATTTTTCATCTTCGTTAAAAATGTTGTACCAATCAGAAGAATAAAACTTAGATTTTATTGAACTATTTCATTTTCGAATTTCACGCGAATCCTTTCTCCTACACGCTTCTCACGTGCCGATAATTAATACCGATAGTAAATCCAGTGTACGACGAAACTAGAGCGTCCAGATATTTTTAGATTGATCAATAAAATAAATACAATTTTTCCTTAGCACGATATTCTTTGACATTCTTGCAAATGAGCTTAAAAGGCGTTGCATATTATATCGAAATTACCATGAAAAGTTAAATACGTGTACGTAAAAATTCTTCGCAGCGTCGTAATAAACCGAGCATGAAGCTCAGCGTGCATTGCGCGATTGAGAATATGAAGTATAAGGCAATATCCACCATCGAGTTACATAATGTGGGCTCTTGGTCCGATAGTGAATCACGAAAATGCATCTGACGACACAGGGCACGAAAAAGGATTTTAATTCCCCGATATTAATCGGCGGGGGATAAAAAGGAGTGAAGCGTACGGCGGATGCTTAAAAAAAATATACAAGGCAACGCGCTCGGTATCTTTATCTTGGAAATTAGAGGCTAATGCGTTATTTATATGCATGATGCCAAGCTTTCTACATGATGTTACGAATATTACGAAACGTCACATCAATTTACTCGGAGGCTGTCGTATGAAATCACCGAAGTACACTTTAATTTTAGAGCGGTAATTAATGAATCTTAATATCATTCGAAGCGTGGTCCCGACTCGCTTGTTCCACGCGTTATAACCCAAGGTATCTGAGATTATAACGCATGTGATTGCAAGTACGTATGTACTAAAGTTTCAGAGCACAAGTGCTCGATGATACGATCATAAGTAATTAATGCGCTATCCCAAATGCGAAAGATTTCATGCCAGGTAGGACGAGTTAATTATTACTCCTTTAAAGCGTTTTTAGTCGTTTGACCTACATAAGCGACCTTCTAATGCCAAGTGAATGGTGGGCCGACGTATTTTTTTCGGCCTTTTTATAGCCCCTTCTTAATTTAACAAGTCCTCGATGTAAATCATTTTAGATTCACGTGTTCGTTAGGAATGACTATAGAAGAAAAAGAGAAAACTGGCTGCGATGAGTACAGGTGGGACTTAATAATTCAAAAGTAAATAAACGTCATGAAAATCACTAGAGAACGACATTCATAAATTTAATTTATACTTATACTATTAATATTGAACAGGGATCAATAATTCTGATAAAACTGTATCGTTGGCAAGTTTCATTTTCATTGTGCTTCCAGATTTATTAATGCAACAGTTTGGACCACGTGAGTTTCTGTATTCAGAACTTAAATGTAGAACCTCATAATAATCCTGTTTGATAAAATAAAATCATGCAGCCTGGAAGTTGCCATCATTGAGCAGTTTTTATAGTTTGGGTACTGTCAGGCTTGTTGGTTCTTTTTTTTTTTAATTTATCTAGCAGCACATGTTAGGTATTGCTACTTTTCAATGATACAAGATGAAGTTACCTTATAGTTCATCTATAATTATTGCAGAAATCAGAATGGTGCAACACAGTTGATCATATTCAACGATCTGTGGATGTTTCAATTCATCAAAAGTCGTTAGTAAGAAAAAAAAGAATTTCATAAGCTAGCCAAAGATTGAATCTGAACACTTTCACCGTTTGGAAAAACGTAATAAATCATGCTTGTTATGTAAAATCTTCTCCAATTATAATCGTCCGTCTCATTTAATACGCGTTACGTAGCAAAGGGTCTCGGCTATTGAAATTGGTGAACAGGTTCAGGAATCATGGTATCGCTTGATGATATTAAAAATCATTGAGCAGCGGGGTCTGCGAGCGTAACATTACGACAGTCCTGTTTCTACGAGCATCCCCATTTAATTGGGCAACATCGACGCGATTAAGAGAAAATGCATCTGCGGTGCTCCGTACGTGCGCAGGTGCAGAGGTCATCCGCGACTTTTCAGACCGTCCAGACTTTTACTTTCCTACATGTAAACCGCAGTCTCGGTTACAACTGTGACACTGACAGGCATCAACGCGAATTGTTTCATTAGCAGCATTTCACTTCCTTGTAAAACAAACGTCCAAAAGAGAAACAATTTTTTTCATTACAATTAACAAACAAATGATTCTAAATAGAGATCGATTAGACGCTATGTTGAAAATGTTGTAATCAAAATTGAAGACTTACTGTCCCTATGCGGAGGTCCCTTATTAGCATCGCGTAGCCGAGACTGTCTTTTTCCTAAAAAACGTGATGACCAAAAATCAATCTAAGTGCGTGCGATTAAAATATCAACGAATTAAATTATTTCCTCCAGATAGGTATTCGATACGACACGATCGTAGCGAATAAATTAATATGAAAACCTAGCGGGGTTCGGTGAATTCTAAATTCTGGTTAAAATCTTTGCCCCGTCTTTTTGTATAAAAAGAGGAAAACATTACACAATTCTTATACTCTGCTGGGATGTACACGACATCTCCTAACTTATGTATATTATGTGTATCTTGTGAAATCGCCTGTGACCATTTACGACACTTCAGGTTTACCTTGATGATACCAGAGTGGAGATTCACCAAATTGTTATTAAAATTCCATGGTCATGGTGTATGGCAGGCAACGACGCTGAGAAAAGTGTGATAGCAAATTTTCAACTAGCCAGACTGAATTTAATTTCTAATCAAGCCTTTACTATCGCTTCGAAAAGTATTTTTAAAAACTACTCACAGATGTGGTACGCGTTCGGTCTGATGTGGAAAAAAGACAGAATCTTTTTTTTTTGGAACAAAGCATTTCTTTCAATAATACATTTATATCCCCCAGTTTTTTTATCTTCATCAAAATTGCCGACCTTCGAATTCAGTAAACCCGATCCTGTAGAGGCGGATATCAATGACCAATTGATGCTAATAGTATGCCTCAGAACTTTTTGAATCATGCCACGTGCGAAAGGAGAAGAATAGTTATTCGCAGCTCACGCAGCTCTTTTTGTTTCTACTCAGAACTTAAATCGCAAATACGATATAAATCAAGGTGTACCTACGTAAGATCAGAGAAAGCAATTGTTTGCTCGAATCGGATCTATGAAACGCCTCAAGGAATAGATATTACACTCAAAGGGATCTATGGATCATGGCTTTTTGATTTAAAAGTAATGGCCTTCGACTAGTAGATCTAAGCTGATTGAAAAGCCGAAAGATTGGGTTGGCTCACTGGAAGGGGCGACTTTGTCCAATCCATGTCGGAATAATCGTGACTATGTTACCCCCGGTAGGAAAAGATCGAAGGTCGAACGAGCAGTGATTACGACCTTTTCCGTGGTAGCCATAGTCTCTCTTCATTCAATTGAACACTAAATACTAAGAGAAAGGTAAAATATGGATAAAGATGCTTCATTCATACGTTCAAGTTAAAGTGTAAACAGACTGTTAAATGTATGCTAGGACACTTATAATTTCTAAAACACGCTGACACTAAGACAAAAATGATTTTACATTAGTGAAATGAAAATGCCTTTCTCATCATTCTTGTATATATCTCTAAGTAATTATTAGTTGAATTTAAATTGACTTTATACTTTTGTTCAACCTTAATACGAATATACACTGGAATGCGTGCAGGGCTGATCAAACTCGATTTGGACTACTTGAGACGAGTCACTCTGCGCTTTAGTAAGCAATTTCGATAATCGTGGGGAAGGCAGGAATAATTTCATCGGGTTCCGTATCTGCGCTATAAAAGAATTGTTGCGTAGTTAAAGGAAAATTAATGAAGAGTAAAGAATTCATTGTGTTCTGTTAATTTGTGTAAACAAACGTGAATGACTGAGCTGTAAACGCAATACGACAGGGTACAAGTGTAAAAATGTCAAAATCGTGTTCGGTTCAACCTTCGATTCGTTATCGTGTATTAGTTCGATTATTCAAATGCAATTACAACATTTCCTCTGACCCACAACATCTTCGAGTGGAGTGCCTCGTATTTCCATGTTTGCTCAAGGCTTCATCGAAGGAAATCTTTCGCGTAGAATATTTTATGATCGGTCATTACGATCAACGAATGGGGATGGTATGGAAGGTGCAATTGCTTAACAGAAATTTAATCGTTGATTTTAAACAGCAATTTCAAGCAACAATTCTCAAACTCTAACTACATGATAAAGGATCGAAATTACGTTAAACAATTTGTCGCACTTCGGGTTATCTATACGATACAGGGAAAGCATCTTAATTTATGATTTTGTACCACTATTTTTTTTTTATTACTATGCAATGTGACGCTGATTTGTATTCAAGAAAGCAGGTTTACTTAAATTGCATCGTTAATCGTGAGAATATGTTGAAGCTATCAGGTATATCCACGGCTAATTAGTTGCTTCTGAGGTGTTGCTTCTGTTACTTGTCTAATAAACATCTTTCTTATGGTAACGCACAATGGCGACATCGGTAAACAATGCAGGTGTAAATATGTTGGCAAACGGATCAAAATCATCAGACAGATCACTGAGAATAGCGAACTCACGTAACGTTCGCGATGATTGCGGTCGATCGTCGAGGATAATTGTCTCCGAGGTTCTTCAACCCGTATGAGAATCCACGTGAATTTCGATTACGCTGATACAAATGAATTCTCACGCAATACGTATATTCTTGTCGCTATCCATTTTGCACAGAATTTGTCCAAATTCTAGTCTTGTAGCTTGCACAAATAACAAAGGATGAAAAACGAAGGAAACCAACAGCCGTGTCGTATCAACCTTCATTTCTTCTAATAAAATTTCTTCGTTTTCGTATACTATCATAGATCGCACTATCTTTAACAACACTTATTAACGTTAATAATATTAATCTCCAGCAACGATTACAAGAATCATTCACGTTCTCGGTTCTAGTCCCACGGTAAGTTAACCAACAGTAAAAGGAAAGAAATGAACGAATAAAGGTCCCGAAGCTGCCTTGTCGATTTATGACCGCGTAATTATGGCAGCACTCGCACGTTTCGCTACTTCATCTTCGCCTTGGATAACTTAATTGCGCGCAATTATTCAGACATTACGGTGCTGGACGTACCCGTGGAAACGGCGATAAATAATTCGACAAGAAGCGAATTTGAGAGAAGCGGATGGCACGAGGGTTATGCTCCCTGTGTCTAACTTAATTGCGATGAGTTACGCAGCATCTAGGTGGTGTATTACGTTTTTACGATACATTGCGTGCAGGTTTCAAGATGAGCTACAAAGGAAGCTGAAACAGCTCGTAGACTACGAGTAATTGCGTTTTCATAACCATACTAATCGATACAGCCTCAACGGACTTAACGTGAAAATATGGGAAAGGCAGGATAATAAAAATTGATATCCTCAAATATGCTGTAAAGTGCTGCAGCACAATTAAAAGAATTTAACCAAGGATGAGCACTTGCAGTTGACGTTATTTTATTCAATATTGTATATGAATCATCGATAAAGTTTTCTGTCACTTTCGCTTCAAATTTGAATCACCTACGGAGGAATTCACTTACTAGAAATATGTACACCGTTCACCTGGCCAGCGTTAAATTTTATCTTAATGGATGGTTGTCGTAAAACCCGCGATGCCATTGACTCTTGCACGCTACGTCGATCGAACGAGAATGTCCTTCGATCGTCCGTCTGCGAGAGAGGAATTACCTCATCCTGTAACTCGAACAAAGATGTTACACACCCTCCGTAATTGTCTCGAACGGTCTCCCTTTAATTCATACACGGGACAATAGGTACCGCATTGAATCTCTTATGCTCGCGTTCCACGGAATCGAAACCGCGACAATTGTAAGGCACGAGGAATGTTCAGGACGGGCGTCCTTCGCTATCGCCACGGGTTTAGCGTCCACGAGTATCGTCGGACGCGTCTCGTCGGACCTTTTCAGACGCCGCTGTACATGTCGTCTCGTCCTTCTCGCGAGCCAGGGACTCTCACTTTCTCCTTCTCCGTCTCTCTTTCTCTCCTTTCCTCCCCCGTAAACATTTCGCTCGCACTCCCTGCTGGCCGCACATCCTTCTCTCTCTCTCTCTCTCTCTCTCTCTCTCTCTCTCTCTCTCTTACTCTCCTCGTCCGGTTTAACAAACGGGACGAAGAGTTACAGCATCCTCCCGTGGACGTCGGCTCGCAATAATCGCATGGACCGAACGTCTTGCCCCTTCCAGCCGATCGGATGAATCCTATAAATGCTCTCCACGTTCCCTCAGACGAAGAAGTCACATCTCTCGGGATCACAAAGAGCATCCGCGAGACATGTATCCGTGTTGAGTGTGTCCCATTAAGCACGGTGACCATAGTTTCTTTTTTCGGGAACTAGATCGCGATAACCGAAAATGGTAAGTAAAGTGCGACGTCGGCGTAACAGGTGACATCCACGTGTCGGTTTACCAATGGACGCGAAAGGGGTTGGGGGTGAACGATAGAGATACGGAGAAACGCGGTGGTCATAGTATGTCCGATATGATTGTGCGGATCGATTGGAAAATAGTATTCGGTAAACGTAATCAGAATCTGTGGTGAAAGTGCTTCTGAAAGCTTCACGATAATTGTTGGTGTATTCTTGTCGAGATCGAAGGGTGAAACAGAGAATCCGCTTGTGCTTCTTCGATAAAGCTCTGAAGAACTCCTCATGGCTTTCTGTGCTCTGGATTCACAACATTAAAGTTTCACAACAATTCGTCGGAGATTGTTCACCGTCTGTCGCTCGTAATTACATTGAAAACCTATGTACATATCGTATTAACGAGTTGTCACTTTCCCGTAGAAAGTTCTTCGAGTGCGAAGATTCAGCTTTGGTTGGAATTGTTTTTGGAATTGAACAAATCATCCCGATGTTGCAATCTTTTCTAGCGGACATTCGATTGGAAAGTCTATCCCACTGGTGCAATTTTCGAGTTGTGCTGCGATCACTTTCATTCGTACAAAACGGTGTAGCCTACCGGCGAGTTTACTCCTTGGTATTTACACGTACGGCCGCATCCACTGCCTTGCAAGAATTAATAGCGAGATACAAGCGTCAGCCAGCTGTTAGCGCGGAAAATATCAAAGGTTATCATTGTTCCTTTAGCTTGAAACCTGCCTATCTGGATATTATGCTGTTTAACCTATGACCCCAATTGTTGAGCACCATTGATAACGCTGTGAAAACATATTTTCGGGAGAATGGAGTTACTACATGTGACGGGACATTCAGAAATTGTTGCATAACTTATCCTGGGAGTAAGTTTAAGAAGAAAGTATCGTATTACTAAATTTTGCACTTCGTTATCGGCTGAAGAAATTGTTTAATAATTCTACGGACATAAATATTTGTCTTTAAGTGCCGCAGTAACATTTTAGTAAGACAAGAGTAACTTAATTTGAATGTAGAAGATGGGATCCTGTCCTCTAGGAATATTAAGATTTTATGCAACGCGATCGAGGGATCGCTTAATCGTCATATCGGATTACTCATCTTCTGTACACTATCCATTTAGGGAAAGATACATCTATGATCACGTAACGTAGAAATTTTTGTGCGAGAAAGGTCATCATCGTAATTCATTCATAAAAAATCACGGGTCGTCGAATTATTCGATTCGTGCATCATTGGAAATCTCAGCAAGTCGATGATGTAATTTCTTCTGTGGCTTCTCCTATTCGACGCGCGTTAAATTATGGTTTTTTTTAATCCTTCGTTATATGGTAATAATTTTATAATACTCGTGTAATAATTATCCAAGATTATTAATGGAAAATTATTCCTCTTAACGTGTAAGAACACTTGCAGCAATTTTATGATACTTTCAATATCCTCAAGCCAATCAGGGTAAAAGATCAATACAAATTCATTCTTGTTCGTCAATTACGCAACTGCAGATTTTCCTAATTAACGCTATTCTTACAAAGATGCGCGGTTTCGCTAACCACTTTTCATTTACGGCCATAACGAAGTTATGGAACCCAAACCTATTGCTGATTAAGAAACGTTTTAGTACCTCCATTAGACAATGGCAAATATCTTTTTGAGCGAATAAAATATTGTAAAGCAGCTTGAAGCAGCAAATTTATTTTTAATTGTCGACTTCTTGTATTTTTACCAACTCTTTATAAAAATGTCCATGAACTCATAGACATTATTGTCTGCAAACGCATTACGAGCAATAATAGAAATATGTTATCCCGCGAAAACGTGCTTAACGTGTTCACGTGGCCGCGTGTGCGTACGATAAACGCGAAACCGATCGTAACCCAACGCGTGATACCCACGGAAACGTTAATGGGCTAATAAAGTAAGAAAATGCGTGACGTATTGGAATGCATCTGCAAACTCGGAATTCACGTTGACTCGCGCACGATGCGTGATCCTTGGCGTTTGATTATCCGCCAGCGTGTTTGTGGATCAATGACTGTTTCGAAAGAAACGAAATTATTCGACAGCCAAGACGTTCGCGGTTGCCTATATCGATCACCGATCGTTTTAAGATTTCCATCATTAATAGCGCAAAGATGATCGTGATTGCCACAGAGGGTTACGAACTGTTACGAAAGTCGACCCTTTCACTCGTCATTCGCCGATCGCCTCGATTCGTTCTTTGTCATCGAAATGATGGATTATTCGTTTGACTCATTGCGTCGATCGGTAGCATCAGAAGAGTGTCACTTCGTCTGTCAGGAAGTTAAACGTTCCTCGTTTGAACGCCTTTCATTTTATATAGCAGATTTTTCCTTGCCATTCGACTATCACGTTTTACCAAACGATTTATCGTCGACGTCTAATCCGTCGTAGCTGACACTTATATTTCTATTACCCATGCTTTATTAGAATTGACCAGGTGATGTTTCACGTAATTGACATTTACACCCAGGGAACAGTTTTCATACACTCATTGTTCGTTTCAATTGCTCGTACTTCTTATCTGATTAACCGTGGTTGCACCTTCCGGCCCCACGTTTTGGATACATTTTCATCAGTCTGTGATTTCTTATCTAAATCTCAATTCCATCGATTTGAATTATCATAAATTTACTTAAATTTAAAAAAAAGTACGACGATACACAGATGATTTGCTGTTAGTGACCAGTACCAAAAAAGGTAGATAGGAAAGAAACAGACTATTAGACGAAGGTCAATGATAGATAATTACGGCTGAGGCAACGGACATCGTCGGCAAACAACTTTCAATTTCTTCGACCGGCGCTGTTCTGCTATCGTTCCTCTCTTTGTTGCTCTGCCGCTTGTCTGCCGTTTGAGGTTTAGTGCCTTCGTATATCCACCTGGCCCGCGTTCACTTCGTGCGCCGTAATACAGCCTTGATCAGAAGGATGCGTGTCCAGTGGCTGAATTCCGTGCGTTCTTCTCCCCAATCATCATCCGAGAGATTTCAATTAGACGCGTCGCCCGTGGCCGTTCGATTTCGTTGGGACGTCATTGGTATCGCGGATTACAATATCGGAAAGAAAAGTTGCTGCGCTTTGGTAGAGAATCTTGCAGGCACGGTGTGATTTTACGTTTTCCATTCAATGGTACAATTTGTGATGTTAGCTAGAAGAATTAACACTCATTGGAGAAACCGTAAAGCAGTTGATTACGAAAATTTCTCGCAAAGTGTTAGCTTCTTAATCGATTTAATTACGATTCATGTAATCCGACGGTTATGTCACATTATTACAATATTATCTCCACTTTCATTACGGTAAAGTTCAAGCGACGAGCCGATACGTGTATACATCGGTATCAAATCATTCATCGCCGAAGATTTTTCACTATAATGGTGGATTCTGTTAAAAATGAATGCTAGTGCAGGATCGATAAAGTAAAATTACACCCCTCATGAATCGCTGCATAGTGAAATGTCGTGTGACGGGATCAGGATTTTGCAACGAGCGTGTAAAGCATGCAACAACTGTATGGAATCGATGTAACGTCGCTTTAGTATTTCTTCCTTTGCACCTGATTCACACTACCGACTCAACTACTTTCTGAAATTTAATCCGACGCTGTAACTTTTCTATGAAAAGATGCAACGGTTATCCAACAACGAATTCTCTATGAGCTCGTCCATGAGTTGCCAAGAAAATATTAATTGGACGAATATTTTGGTGCTTCAAAGATTTTACGTAACGAGTGGCAATAACTTTGTTTCAATAACACAACAGAACGTTGATCTGTAAGGATCGGAGCTGATAATTTTTAATTCGATTAATTGACCGCAGTATCGTCGCTATGGAATTTCGATTGCAATACAAAACAGTTGATAAATATTCGTTGGCTCCTCTTCCCGCTCTTCCTTCTTAAACTGATGTTTCGATAACTTCTTTCCGCTTATTGCTACACGCACGCCAGTAATGTAATTCCGTTACATAATTGACGTAGTACTCTTTTTCGCAACCACCAATGTTTTATCGAAAAAATTGAGAAGTTTCGTTAATTTATTTCCAGTGGAGGGGAACTCTTGAGAGACAGTTATGAACTAAGAGCAATAATAAATTAAGTTTATATTTAGCTTAAACCATGTTGAATATGTTAACTGGCTAATCATTAATCACTGTTCACAATAGTGCAATAATAAACCATGAATGACGATTCATTTTTCAAGCATGCAGCATATTAAATCGATACATCGTATTATTAGGCATCGAAGGAGAAATAGTTTCTTTAGATATTCGTAACTCTGACCCAGAAACTCAAATAAGCGGAATCTTCGATTTATTGTTCCACGATGGACACAAAATGGAAATCTATCAATTTCTCTTCTCATGGTCGCACGATTAAACCACCTGTCGTTGAAGATGTTAAATATCATTTGTATCCTCGTGTAAACGCCATCGCGGCTTATCTTGAATCCAACTATGTCTTATCCGTTCGTACAAGATGGAACCGATCTTTGTTATGATAATTAGTAAAAGTACGCGGACCTCTTGTCGTGCTGAGGCCGACCATAGTTCTCGTATTTTTTTCACCGCACTCCCTCTTCGACCTCGCCACTGTTGCACGCGTTTTCACGTGGATGAGGAGATACAACGGGCAACCTGTGGTGCACGGTGGAGAAACTTTCTCCTGCGGTGTGCCTCTTTTCGCGCATCGTGACGTGTGCAGCAACTTGCCCTGTTTAATTCATCGGCACGAGCCACGAGACATTCTTCAGTCCGTAGCGGAGAACGTGATTTCCAAATGCGCGCGGAAACGTGCATGGTCACGAGCCTCGAGTTATTTTCCCGTTGCAATCGGGGGACATTTTCGTGAAAGCAAAGGAAATAAACTTCGTGCAAGATATCGCATGTCAAGTCTCATTTGGTATGAATTTTAAATAAATTAAGTAATTGAGGATTTCAAGGAAGGAGGCATATACACCTACGCGTTGTAAAAGCAATTGAGGATACTCGTTAGAACAGTACTCTCTACGCTTTTGCCTTCGTTAAATTATTGTTCAGGTATTACCGCAAATGATTGTTCGCAGCTGCATCAATTCACTTAATGACAGGGCAATTAGAGCTGTGCACGGTATCATTCCAGCTCAGAAAACGAGCTGCCCACTGACCATTCTACTTCACGTTAATCAGTGTTAATTTATGCTCGCTCCACTTAGCGATGCTCCGTTTCCATTTCGTCCCGAAACGATGTCCCTTTTACCTGCCACGATTTTCACACTTTGACGCGTAAGTTACGACAAACCGTAATGGATGCGCCTCGATGTTTCTTTGTTTAATAGCTACGCATATTAGCGGCATGCTGGACAAGATAATTAGAAAGCCGTATCTTTGAAGACGTTGCTCGCACTTTATTCGTACCAAAGGCGCAACCTGCGTCTCCTCGATTATGCAAGGCACTATTTTTGCACCTACCATGATTGACCTAAAAGCTTACCCACTAAAGACTGTCGATTCGATTCGAAGTGATCCGAAACGAATTAAACGGCAATGACGTGCTGACAGGGTGTGAGCGAAGAGAATTAGATTTTTGGTATTTTCATCGCAGGTGGTATTCTTCAATACATACTTCTGGACAGACAGTAGACGTCGAGAAAGTTTCTCCCATACCATTCGCGCTGTTTATAATTATTCTATTGAAAGAACTTTTTTTTATCAACGCCAATGGAAAAGCTAATGGTTAAAGGCTATTGCACGAGGTCGTTGCGACATAATAGTACACTTTGTGTGCCGCAAATTGTTTACTCATAGGACAGGGTTGCTTCTGTTTGAGACTGGTAAATTGCAACTTTCTCTAAGCGTAAATAAACAGCGATGTAGCTACGTAGAAGCGATTGGCAGTTGACGAATATCTCTCAAAACGTTGTTGCACTTATTGCAAAACTTATTAGCTAGTTGTAATTACTACTCTACTGTGGATAGAGCATATGCTTCATCCATGTCTCAATAATAAATTTAACACGTTACAGTAATCCCACTAATCATTATACTAGAACTGACTGGAACTGGCTGTCACATACGACATGGTATCCTTGTAATAGTCTCGTTAGAAGATGCCCTGATGTAACTAAAAGCTACTTATTTCTTGTCCACTTCTTTTACATAACAAGAGATTGAGAGGTCATGACTTCGCAACACCCGCGTAGAATATCTTCTCGTCAAAAACGTAGGCTTCGTTTCCTAAATAAAAAGGAAGATCCTATTTACTCAGTTACTTATCCGTCTGCTCAAAGTAAGGTTTTGTCTCAGAGTTACGAAAAAAAAAAAATTCGTTGATATCCGTTTAGAAGTGAAGAACTTATTCATCGGTTAAGAGTTAATGTAACTTTGACAAGTAAAGATAGATTTCAAATTTCCTTAAGAAATGGTAACCTTGCGATCTGTATCGTCTCTATTGAAAACACAAGTGCCGTGGCTTCACTAACACACCAAAAGCCTTTCACATACCGGCGAAATACGGCAGGGGAGAGCATCTTCTTTCCCCATAGCCTACAGAATCTTGCACGATTCTCCTATATAAATTACACGTCTAAAGGTCACTGGACGTTTCTTCGAGCCAGAACCATCATTCGTACCACGTTCACGATGTCGCAAACGGATAAGACGGTTTCAATTTCTGGACAACGAGACTTCCAGCCGCTTCAGCGCTGACTGATTTATGAAGCCCGTTCAGCCGGTGAAAGATAATTACGCCCGACGCTTACAATATTATAGTCCGCTTGAGTCGAGGCGTCGAATGCAACGACGATTATCGCAAAGATGAATACGCTTAACATTCAGGGTATGGTGATAAACACCCTTCGGTAGTGTGAAGTCACGCTGACAAACGAGTCTGATTTTTGCAGCGAGATATCATTTCTATTGAATTTAAATAAATATGTATGATTCTGTCGTGAATTTGCCGTTAGGAAACCAGTGGGCAATTAATTAGACGCCCGAAATAACGTTAGGCAGAAAAATGAAGTATCCGACGATCAATGAAAGCACGCTACGTTGCATTTCGCACGGACGAGCCTTTCACGACCATCGGCGCATCGTATGCGGTGTCGTGATCGAGACAAGTTATGTAAGACGTGTGTAGGTGAGGCGTGAGATAATCCCACGACTGTGATCTCCGATATATTATAATCGATTACGTATGGATTCGTGACGCGATTCTGATCGAGGTCATTATCGTATATTCCCACTTTATGTTATTATTATTCAACTAAATTTACTTTTCTCTTTCCAGCGAATCCTGTGGATTGCCACGTTAGTGGCTTTGCTCTCCACATGCTATGCGCAAGCATCGAGTGAGAAGAGCAAAAGAGCCATCGCAGGCAATGGGGGCTACGTTTATGAGCCACCAAATGAGATATTCACGTTACCTTCACAGTAAGCTTCTACACACGCATGTCGAGATTGAAGTTATATTTTGGTTGTACTTATTGAATATTACCCATAAATATATCTTCCCCGCAGAGACGTTCCGAAATCAACGAGACCGCCGATCGTAACATCGCCGCCAAGAACTCCGGGGTACAGTTATCCCACACCTGATAAACAACTTACATTACCAACTCAGAGGCCGACATATGTACCGCCAAGTACCCAACGTACGGTGGCGTACCCCACGACGCCTAGGCCGACACCACCCAGGCCGACTCAACCGCAGCCAACCCTACCACCACGGTAAATATTAATGAAAAGCCGTATTCAAGAATTGTGGAACCATTTATTAAGTTAGGCGATATCGATATCATTGGAATATAGCCTCTAATCGTAAATATATTTTTCTGCAGGGTAACTCCAAGTCCAACGAACCCACTGATCGTAAATGTACGACCATCTACAGGATACAGTTATCCGACACCTGATAAGCAGTTCACATTGCCACCTCAAAGACCATCGACATATGCATCACCAAGTACCCAACGCCCTGTGACGTACCCTACGACACCGCGACCTACGCCACCGAGGCCAACGCAACCACAACCAACTATACCACCACGGTAAGCATTAACTAAAAATCGTACTTACCAAAGTATGAAGCCATTAATTACCCCGGGCAAAGGCAATATCATTAGAATGCAGCTTTGATTATAATCGGTAGATGCAAATATATTTTCTCTACAGGACGACTCCAAGACCAACGAGCCCACCAGTAGTGACCGCACGACCAACAACTGCAGGATACAGTTATCCGACGCCTGATAAGCAGTTTACATTTCCACCTCAAAGACCATCATATCCTTCGCCAAGTACGCAACGCCCTGTGACGTACCCTACGACGCCCAGACCTACGCCTCCTCGTACGACGAGTTATTCCTACCCAACACCCCCGGCACCGACTTTACCACCGCGGTAAGGATTCACCAAATTCATGCGCATACACTACCACTTTGTACATTTTTAAATTCAATGAAATTACCTACATTAAAATTGCTAATCGCGAATATATGTATTTATTCCGCAGGCCGACCCCAAGACCAACGAGTCCACCCGTAGTGACCGCACGACCAACAACTGGAGGATATAGTTATCCGACCCCCGACAAGCAGTTTACGTTGCCACCTCGTCCACAACCGATACCAACCAGACCACCGTACATTGCACCACCG
This sequence comes from Holcopasites calliopsidis, assembly GCA_023838395.1. Lineage (NCBI taxonomy): Eukaryota > Metazoa > Arthropoda > Insecta > Hymenoptera > Apidae > Holcopasites > Holcopasites calliopsidis. The sequence continues at coordinate 4,147,522 of JALHAQ010000003.1, forward strand.
AAGACACCAGCACCATTCCCGATTAGCACAGTAAAAGTTCCTCCACCAAGACCTCCAACTCAAACAGTATACATACCACCCACGTCGGCACAAGCGCCACAAACACCAGCGCCACTTCCGCCCTTCATCCCTCAACAACCGCAAACTCCAAGGCAGCCTACACCACCCCCCTATGTACCCCCTGCGCCAACACAGCCACCACGAACACCACCTCCACCAAGACAACCTACTTCGTATCTTCCACCATCTCCTCCGCAACCAGTGAAAACTCCACCGCCTCCAGTAAAACAACCACCTAGACCTACCCCACCACAGTACATACCTCCTGTAACACAGCCACCTAGGCCAACTCCACCACCGTACGTGCCTCCTGTAACACAACCACCCAGGCCTACTCCACCACCGTACGTGCCTCCTGTAACACAACCGCCAAGGCCTGCTACTCCATATCTTCCCCCGTCTCCCCCTAAACCGGTGAAAATTCCTTCACCTCCTGTAAAGCAACCCCCAAGACCTACTCCACCACCGTACGTGCCTCCTGCAACACAGCCACCTAGGCCCACTCCACCACCGTATGTACCTCCTGTAACACAGCCACCTAGGCAAACTCCACCACCGTACGTGCCTCCTGTAACACAACCACCTAGACCTACTCCACCACCGTACGTGCCTCCTGTAACACAACCACCTAGACCTACTCCACCACCGTACGCACCTCCTGCTCCATATCTTCCCCCAGACCTTCCTGGACCAGTGAAAACTCCACCACCTCCTGTGAAACAACCCCCTAGACCTACTCCACCACCTTACGTGCCTCCTGTAACACAGCCACCTAGGCCCACTCCACCACCGTATGTACCTCCTGCAACACAGCCACCTAGGCCTACTCCGCCACCGTACGTACCTCCTGCAACACAGCCACCTAGGCCTACTCCACCACCGTACGTACCTCCTGTAACACAACCACCTAGACCTACTCCACCACCGCACTCATCTCCTGCTACATATCTTCCCCCAGCCCCTCCTGGACCAGTGAAAACTCCACCACCTCCTGTAAAACAACCCCCTAGACCTACTCCACCACCTTACGTGCCTCCTGTAACACAGCCACCTAGGCCTACTCCGCCACCCTACGTACCACCTGTAACACAGCCACCTAGGCCTACTCCGCCACCCTACGTACCACCTGTAACACAGCCACCTAGGCCTACTCCGCCACCCTACGTACCACCTGTAACACAGCCACCTAGACCTACTCCACCACCTTACGTGCCTCCTGTAACGCAACCACCAAGACCGCCGCAACCAACACGCGCTCCTCGTCCAAGCCCGTCAACGCACGGAGATACTTATCTGCCACCTGAAGGACCAAAAACCACCCCTGGATACACCAGACCTCCAACGTTCACTACTCCAAAAACTCCTGTCGTCGTGAGTACACCAGTCGTCCCTAGCACGCGACCCCCGCCATACCTTCCACCCTCCACTACTTACAACATACCACGCGTCACAGTAACACCACCACCTCCACCCACACCGCTTTACACGTTCATACCAACATCGACTACGTACATTCCACCGCCGACCGGTAGACCAGCCCCGCCACCTACTCTACCACCAACTACGAAGAGGCCCGTTGGTTATTCCTATCCGATACCCGAGAATCCATTCGAACTGCCACCATTCGTTCGATGAGGGGAAACAACCTAGTTAAACTGCTAATCCTCAACTACTTTTTTCTTCTTTCTTTGTAATTTTTATATGTACAGTAGACACAGCTATTTATGGATCACCAGAGGGAAAGATGTACAATTCATTATTGACAGCAAGAATAAGAGCAAGGGAAGGACAGAGTAATTAAATTCTTGCCAGTTACTTGTATCAAATGTGTGCGCCTTCTAGTATGGTTAATATCGTAATCGATGGAATTACGTTGAAGTAACTCATATAGTGAAGCACATCGCTTCTATAAATCGAATCAAAATTAACGTACCGCGAAATGCTAATACTCCTGTGTTACATTTGTCTACACTTAATTAGATAAAAATGATACACATGTAAGGGTGAATATAAAAAGAATATGTGAGAATGTAATCACTTGTACTCGAAATGTTCCAATCGGACGCAAAACGATTTTTATTATTTTGTATATGTAACACATGTATACAATAGATAAATAAAGTTTGTAGAAAATGTAACTTCAGCATCGTTTCACTTCCTACCATTTATCATTGGAAAGCAGCGAAAGTAATTACAACATATTTCAAGTTAATATTCAGCAGTGAATTTCTGTTGTACATTTGATCGCTTCGATACAACATTCACCAAAGTAATTCATCAAGATGACACGAATGAAAGCGAAGTACCAAACGCCTGATTCGCCAGAGGGTCCAGAAAGTCATCTTATCGCCTACACAGTTTCTTGGCTCATGAATATTAACGACCATGGGAATGAGCCGTTGAATAAAATACGGTTCGCGAATATTACGTGCTGTCCAAACAAACAATCGCAGTCGAAAATATTGCGCTGTCGCCGATTAATAACGAACACCGTGACTGTGGGCATATTTTCAGGTCAAGCAGTCATGGTAGACCTTCCTTATGAGATATGTCAGAATGGCCATAATCATTCATTTACCGAACCACTGGGTGTAACACAGTGACATTGACATTCTCTTCACATATCATGGAACAATATTTGACTTGAGTTTCTTGGCGCAGTAAGTAGCCCATAACAAACCTCCTACTACTATAACGAGCCTCCCCCACGTACAGCGAAATTTTCTACGTTCATAATAGAATCCGACTAGTGAAAACTCCGTTGCCAGGAATGACGGCTCCTTAGTTGTATATGGAGCTTTGATAGAACACGTCCTTGTGTTCTTGCAGCATACTTTTTGTAATATCATTTGTCTCTTATGTCGAAATTAATCAGAAGCTATTAAAGTTTTATATTCGTGATACATGTTTCTATCTCGCTGCCGTAATTTTTCAATTGAAAGTTGACGCATTTTATTTGCTTAGCGCGGCACATATTGTGTAAGGATCGCCTCGTATTTTTTTTCGTTATTTTATTAATTATATTAAGTTCTTAAAGTGCGCCAAGAGTAGACCAGTCGGTTTGAAAATGCTTAACGACTCAATGAATAAACGCGAGGAATAAAATTTTGTGCATTTGGAAAGAAAAGGATATGCTCGAAACAGGACGAAGGAGTGCAATTAGTACATCGCAACTTGGGCTTTACTCTGACCACGTTGATCGGCAGAGCAGAAATCGGTACAGTTTTATTACGAAGAAAATTGCGATTGGAGTTATGGTTGTAGTGGCGGTAGTATTAGTAAGTACAAAAATTAAATTATTCTACTAAATCAGTATATGTGTACTAGTTTGGTATCTGGAAACTGTACCGCAAAGCACTGTGTTGGCGATTTCCAATAAAATATTCTGTAATTATTTGAATGGACATTTCAAAATCACATATTTTTAAATGATTATTCCCCTGTTTCCCTTTTTTTCACGAAGTCGCGCACATGCTTGGCAAAGGGTAATGAAATGTGCAGCACGGACTTATTAGCGTTGCACTTGCCCGTTATGCTAATATTTACACGCTACTTACCTACATACGCGCGATTTACTTTAAGGAAGATAATTTTTCGTTTCCACGCGTTCTTGTTACAATAACCGTTCATATCACGAAATGCTTTCTCGTCGCTACTTCCATGTAGTTCAACGACTTTGCGTTCGTGATCAATGGGCATTACGTGTCGATCATGAACAGAATTAACAGAACGTTCTGTAAAGCGTACGATAAATTTTTAATCACCACTCATCCACATGATCATATAATAGCGTATATTATAATGATAATAATACTTCCAGTAATTAACGCTTCGTCAAACATATATTCTGTACCGCCCAATGACTTCAAGCAGCGAAAAATACAACTTTCCAAATCACCGGAGAACAAATTCCACAATTTGTTCGACTGATATTACACAAAGTTACTTAATATCAAACGCAATTGTCAATCCGCAGTAATCAAAGATCGAGTAAAAGTTCGCATTCCCAGCGACATAGATTTCGTTAAAAGTAAAGTTTATATCGCTTGGCTTCCTAATGGGGCGCCTATGCGGAGAACAATGAATGCAATTACATCTCGCGAGTTTTCTCCCGTCGTTAATGTAACAGGTACAGAACGATGTTAAAAATCACAATTTCACCACGAATCTCTGCGCGCCGCGTCGGCCTCGCATGCATGACGAACCAAGCGTCAAAGGAAATTTCTACGTGCTTCACATATAGGGCGTTAACTGTGTTTTGACACGAATTAATACGCATATTTGCGAGAACCGGCGTCGTTCGGGTTTAATGAGTTAACGGAAGTGGCAAAAAGTAGTGCGGTGGTTTGCATACATTGCATTAATTCCATTTTAAACGTCTCATTTATTATACAAGAGAGAGAGAGAGAGAGAGAGAGAGAGGGAGAGAGAGTACTTTTCAATACTAATTACATGAAACGAGTCTAACAAACGGAATTAATTTATTATTATCTCTTTCTCCAGGTTGGAATATTCTTCTACGATTTTACGTCCGCTTCGTCGGTGAACAGTAAATTGAATCAGGAAACGAAGCACATATACATTCTGCAAAATACTCTGAAGAAGCCTGCGACTTTTACAAAGAAGTTCTCCAATTCGACTGTTTCGCCTGAATTGAATAGTACAAGACCGATTTACATTGAAGATCGTTCAGACAATGACAATTACGACAATTTGCTCTTTTACGATGAACCCGCGGATCGTAAGGTACCCAATGCCGAGTTTAGGTCACAGAATTTGAACAACTTCCAGTTAAGAAAGAGAGTGTTGAAATCCGTGGAAAGCAATGCGGACGAGCTTGCAGAGGGCAAGCAATTGTTCGACAATCATGCGCTTGTTTATCGTGTCAAGCAAAGGTACAGTATCATCTACCAATACAAACATAAAATCAATGAAACATGGATAAATTGTACATGTACTATGAACAGGCACAAGTATCGGGATTCCAGCGAAGAGGAAAGCTCGGAGGAGAATCGGCCAGTTCCGTTCCATTGGGAGCTAAGGACCCCTCAACCAGCTTCGTTCAAACGGCAAAGATATCCCCAGCTAACGCAATACAGATATCCGCACAGCTCTAGAAACATCCAAGACATAATAAAGTATTTGACGAGCGACGCGGACTTACCGAACAGAGGCATCAAGTTTACGGGCGTGTATACGAACCCGAAGAAGTACGACTCGTTTCCGGAAGCTGGTGAAATGATGTCAAACAGCGACAGATCGGAAGAAGAAGAAGAAGGTTCCGCGTATTCGTACAACGAAGATCCATTCTATCAGTATAAACCGAAACATCCAGCTGATGTGAATCTTTTGGCAACGTCTAACGTCAGGTATGTAAAAAGAGGTGCCCACTTGTTAACTTCACCGAGCAATTAAAGATGATGCTATTTGTCGTCGTTAGACGTTAATCTAAACTTTTATGCACCGATATGTTTCTTTCAGGTTTGCACCAACAGGGCTTCACAGGTACAATTACGACGCCTATGGTCGGCCAACCAGCTACTACAAACCATTGTTCATTGAGAACCAATATGAAACTTCAACGCCTTATTCTAACAACTATTTAAAGAAACGGAAGCCGCAACCGTTTAGCGTTATGCTGGACATTTATCCGATTACTGATATTGCGGAGCAGAATAAGAAAATCACCAGGCCGAAACAGGTGCCCGTGGACGATTACGAATTGAGGCGACCGATTCAGTACGGCAGAGGAACGAAATTTTATGCTTCACCCCCGCAGTCGTCGGCAGGAGTGCCTGGCCAGGATACGAACGAAGAGGACGAAAGGCAACAGATGGTATTCCGCTTAAACTTGTATCCACGGAGAAAGAACAAGATGAGCAGGTGAGGTTCAACAGCTAAATCTAGTAATAGATTAATTTCTTTACCACTGTTTCTCATAAAACCAAAACATTATCGTTCTTCTTAAAATCCAGTGTTGCTCGGAAAGAATTGATCTACACAAAAGTATTTCGTACTACACAATAAATTATGCTCGAATTTTAATGTATATTTGAATGTGATACATAAATATCGTTCCTACGTTCTGAATTCACGATTCCATAAAAAGGGTGAAGCATCTACCAAGATGGAATTTTAAATCGTGAAATTGTTAGAATGGCGTTCACGCCCCCGTTGCGCGTTAAGCTTATCCGGAGATCGTCATGAAGATCGGTAAATTATCGCGGAGATCTTTCACTGAACCCGCGACGTTAAACGAACGAAAGACTTAAGCGGGACCGTTCGGTGGCTCGTTAAGGTTCAGCACGTGAAATGTCAGCGTCTAAATTGGAAGTATACACGAGCGGTCGGTGCGAAAATGGTTTGAACATATTTCATTGATCGATTTTTAGAGATTGCCTCGTAAGGCGTGCCATAAAGAGTTTTGTTGACCGCAAACTGTGATTAAAGGAAGATCATAATTATATGTATCAGAAAAGGTTCTTTTCAACGTTCGTTCATCTACAAATTTGTATGCAGAATTACTCTCTATTTTTTTTATCTTCTAAAACTGACGGTCGTGATTTAACTTTGGTTTTCAGGCACGATATTATTCAGAGATCAGAATTCATGCCTGCAGAGGAGCGACAGGAGTTCGTTGATAAAGTGTGGTCGCCTTTGGAAACGATAGCGAAACACCTTGCAGTGGAACACTCGAAATTCACGGACAACGAGAGTTCCGACTCCGCTGCTAACCGTTATCAGGAGACCCCTCTGGACGGCGGAGGCGATGTGAAAATGATTCAGCAAAACAATGATTCCTTAAGAGCAACAGATAGTGATAGTCCGAAGCAGATTATTACTGTGCCCTCTAATCACAAATCAGCCACCGAGGAGGATTACGCTAGCACAGAGAAATATGAATTCGATGCACAGAAACTCGTCGGAACGACTACACAAAGTGAATGCGGAGATAGTGAAACTACCACGATTTCGAACGAAACAGTATCTGAAGAGAGTACAAGCATCGACAGTTTGAAGGACATTGACACTATAGAGGGGTTCAAGAGATTTAACGAGAGCGTCTCTTAAATAAACTAAAAGGAAAGTTCGTTCTTCGAGAAGGATGTGACAAATATTGGCAAAGCTTTAGTAATTTATGAAAGTATTGCATTATCGAAGGGGAAACTCGTTGACAGTGTACTTGTTGTACTGATATATTTTTTAAATATATTTACCCAGTCTGGATAAACTGTAGTCTCTTCTAAGTTTCTTCGTCTTTCCAGTTAAACATTCCACCGGATCGAATCATTTCACGAGCTCCACCTCGCCTTGACATTTTCGTCGAGGACTTTCGAGAATCTCCGAAGATCTGTGCTGGGGAAATCGTAAGATATTCGTCGATTGTGCGATTGCTTAATAGACCACCACAGTCTAAAAAAAAATTGGTACTCTTCGTCGTGTACACAATGTAATGAAGGATATTCAAGGGAATGCGAGTTGCATCATCGTTTCAATATCTTTTCGTACTTTCAACGTAAGGTCCACGAAATCTTCAATTGAAATCTTTCGCATATTCCCTTGGATGCCGCGATAAAATGATGAGAGAGTAACAGAAACATTACAACAAGAGAGAAACATTGACAAGTATGTACTTTTTTCACAAGAAATACTTTTCAGGTTTATGTTAAAATGTCAACTATTTTTATAAACATAACTCAAATGTACAATTTATATTTAATCCTTAAATATTACATATATTACAACGAAGGACGCGCATTCCTATGGCATTGCCACGAACATTGTGATTAAGCGTACGGTCTAGAAAATATACAATTCACTGGAGTTAGTTCCTCTTACATCTAAATAGTAAATATCGCCCTTTACACGTGTCCTCATCTTTTGGCACGAACTTTCGTCGATCTAACATTATAGCACCATTCGAACAGTCCTTTTTGCACGAATCTCGTGATTTCCTTGATGACTCTAAAAGTATCTATAATACAACTGATTGACGTAGTTAAGTATTCTCCAAATCCGGCGAAAATCGTTTTAAATTCCAGCTATTTAATTCGTCGCTATCGAAATGCAATTCATAGTTGATGAATACCTATGAAGAAATAATTGTACTGTATCTTTGATTCACGTTTGTTATTGTTGTCGAACGTCTTTCGGGACTTTCTGTTTCTCCTTTCCGAGAATCCCAAGCTTCCCCTGAATACTTATCAATACAATTTTATGTATACAAACAAAACAATGTTTTTCTAGAAAGGAGGAATAGATTATTAAGTTCTCAGTATGGCAAATTTGCTCAACAATGTTTCGTGGAAGTTCGAATTCAAAATTCCCTTATGTCCTGGATCCAAGAGTGCTTGGATGATAAAGCGTCGTGTCTGCCCCCCATTCGTATGGGCCCTCATGTGGTCCTATAGAAACCATGGTACCGGGTCCTAAAGTTGTGTGCGAGGCTGCGTTGACCATCCCCGGGCCGGAGGAAACGTAGCTCAATGGTGGTCGCGGTTGATCACGTAGACGGCCGTGTTTCACGTGCCGTTTATATCTGAAAGAAATGTTGCATCGATTATGATTACTTTCACAAAGTCAACTTATATCTTCTAGAGTAAAGAAAAATAGGGGAAAAGGAAATGAACACTCACTTGGCGTGCATGCAGCAAAGGATGCAACTCGAGATCACCGTGGCAACGCCAACGAGGACAGCAATGGCCAGCACCCATATCTGGGTCATCGATGCATCCGCTCTGGCCACTAGAGCTGCACAATGCTGCACCTTCTCCACGTGATAAATTCTGTAAACCTTCTTCAGCTCCTCGTTTCTAGGATCAGTCAGTAAAGCCCTCATCTCGTCCAAATCGTACGCTTCCTTTCCGACCATTTGGAAGCAGGAGCTGGTCGACGAGAAGTCCAGCGAGTTATCCTCCTTCGAATAAAATTGAGTATCGTAGACGTTGACAGCGATGGGTAGGGACAAAGCCTGTTGCACTGCTCTTTCAAAATCCTCCAGAGTTTTCCGCACCTCGACGGGTGGCTTGGAAAATACGAATTTCAACATATCTCTGTCACGTAGCAAAAATATCCTCAGAGTGATATTTGTTTCTCTATGTGGTGTCAAGGAGTTATTAGCAGAGACAATAATTTCCATGTAACCGTCCGCGTAACTCGACATGGAGCCTGTGGTTCTTAATTCGCCTGTTTGGGGATTCAACGACAGGTACGAGGGAATTTCACGTTTCGACATGGAAGGATCGACCAAGGAAGTGAAGGAAGCTTTTCCCATACTATATTTAATCGGAAGAGCATCAGAATCCGCATCGAGCGCTTCCAAGGTAATTAGGCCGGTATCTATTGGCACGTTCAATCGAACGCCCAACGTGACGTTCTCCTTCTTAAATTTAGGCTTGTTGTCGTCGATGTCCAGAACCTTGACGAGCACTTGCCGCTCGGAAGGATCCTGGCGATTGTAAGGCTTTGGAAGAACATCAGACTTCTTTGTCGAGTAGGGGAAACATTTGATCGTCAACAAGTGGCGATCGGTCGCTTCTCGATCCAGTCGGCCATTAGATTTGATCACTGCTGAATTGTTTTCCGATCTCTCTACGGTGAACAGGCCCGCCTCGTTTCCGTAAACGATCGCGTAATCGATCATCCCATTCTCACCTATATCTTCGTCGATCGCCTCGATTATTCCAACCTTGGACGCCACCGGTTCTTCTTCGAATACGCTCAACTCCACCGGCGAACTGTCTAAATTCCTCCGAAAGTGCGGCTTGTGATCGTCAATGTCGTTGACAATCACTTGCAGCACCCTGGTTGCTTGCTGAGGAGGACTACCGAGATCCTGCGCCACTAATACTAGCGTGTAACTATCTTTAGTTTCCCGATCGAGCAATTTTCTCGTGGTGATCAGACCCGTTTCGCTGTTTATTCGAAAGGCGCTGGTGTCTTTACCAAAGTTTCCGTCCTCCAGGAAGCTGAATGTAATTTTTCCATTCGGCAAATTGGGATCGTCTGGATCCGAGGCGACAACCTGGAACACCGGGCTACCGATCGTCGAGTTTTCAGATATGTGAGCCACTTCTTCGAGAGTCGGCCTAATGAATAACGGAACCCCGTCGTTGCTGACCACATCGCCGATGTATAACGTCAAGATTATGTCGGAGAATAATTCCGGCTCTCCGCCGTCTTGCGCTCTGACGCGCATTATGTACGGTTCCGTTCTCCCTTTTCCTGTCAAGGCTCGGGCTGACGAAATCTCTCCCGTTGCGTGGTTGATCTTGAATAATCCTACAAATTGACGAATCGAAAGTAGAACATTGATGAGAGAAATATCGAGTTGGTATTGTTAACGCGGTAGCGGGTGATTGAGCGCGCTTTACTGACCATTCGCCTCGCCCTCGTCAATAATTTCATAATTCACCATCCCTCCAGCGCCTTCGTCCGGGTCGGTAGCAGTAATATTCACCACACTGACACCCGAGGCAGCGTTTTCAGGTATCACGGCAGTGTATGAGTCTTGATCGAACGTCGGGGCATTGTCGTTAACATCCAAAACGTCTACTGTAACTAAAGCTCTGCTACTTCTTTGTTCAGCACCGCCTTGCGGCATATCTGAAGCAACCACGTAAAACCGGAGAACCGATTGCTTCTCTCTGTCGAGCGTCGTGTTAGTAGCGATCTGCGAGTTTCAAAAATCCTAATTAGCGTAATACATATACGGGGGATATAATCAGTATATTAATTGAAATGTAAGTACAAGCCTTTTACCTGAACGTTCCCAGTTATCGGTTCCACCTCGAACAGGTTGGCATTTTCTCCGACCAGGGAGTACCTCACTTCTCCGTATCCTCTCCTAACTTCCTGTTCCGTGTCGGAACTATCCGTGTCCGTAGCTTTGACGTTCAACACGATTTTCGAAGGTTCCTCCGACTCTAATACCGCGATCTTGTAGTCGTCCTGCGTGAAGACGGGACTGTTGTCGTTCGTATCTTGCACCTCCACGATCACGCTGGCTTCGGACATCTTCCGCGTTATCTCGTAGTCCCTAGCCAGCGCTCGCACTTTGAATCGAATGAACTGAAAGGGAGCAAAGCATTGAAACTATTGCCTAGAAATCGTCCTAGGTCCTTCGCTCAATATTTGACAAGCGTCCAATTCGTTTCAGAATGATTAAAAACTCGAATCTACCTTTTGATTGAGAACTTCGTAATCCAGCCTTCTGCTGAGAACAACGTTTCCACTTTGAACACCGACATTAACGTATCCCTCGTCGTCATCGTCCCTCACTAATTCGAACCTTTGCACAGGATATCCAGTGGTTGGCTCCTTAGCCGAAAGCATTAATAAAGTGGTTCCGAGCGGTTGCTCCTCCGGCACGGAGATTCTTATCGTTGGATTATTTGGCGACCATCCAGCGTTCGTAAATGTCGGATTGTCGTCGCTGTAAGCTTGAATGTAGACCGTCACCTCCGTCCTCGTCAGTTGTTTCTCTTTATCGACTACAGCATTTATGTCCTGCACTTGCACGGTGAGTATGATCACTGCAGCCACTTGATAGTCCAATACTTGGTTCACCGTTATTAAGCCGCTCGTGGAATTAATTCGGAACGCGGTTTTGTAATCGTAGGGCGCTACATTTTTCAGAGCTACGCCAGTTTTGTCGACTGCCCTTATCGGTTCCACCAATGAGTATTCTAAGTAAGCGTCCGAGTCTGGGTCTGTTGCGACTACTTTTAGCACAGGCTCACCTGTTCGATGATTAATAAAAAGTTACAGACAGATATTTCTTTATGAATACTTAATATAATTTCTAACTTCCAAATTACCGATGGCTGCTCTTTCCGACACGTAAACGAGGTACGTGGACTCGTTAAATACCGGCGGTTTATTGTTCACGTCTATCATGTTCACCGTTACAGTCGTGGTAGCGGTTTCTCGAACGGGTGTCCCTGAATCTATCGCGTAAACTATTACTTCGTATTTTCCTCCGCCAGTTTCCAAGTCCAACCGAGCGTCAGGCGACACAGTAATGACGCCAGAACTGGAACATTGACGAACAACGTTAATGTTTTCGCCGTAAATAATATTTTTCTTTATATTGTACGGTAAATTACCTGGGATCTATAACAAAGTTATCTTTAGCACCGGAAGCAATGTGGTATTGCAATAAACTGTCCCTTCCATCTGGATCGTTTGCCATGACTCTAATGACTTCCGTTCCAGGCGAGGCGTTCTCCAACAGCCTCGCTCTGTAACTACTAGGCCCCGGCGAGTTGGACTTGTAATTTCCACGGAAGATGGGCTTCTGATTTCCAGGTACGCCGACTCTGACGGACAGCTTCGCCTCGGAATACAACGGAGGCGTTCCAGCGTCCGTGGCGCGAATTACCAGCTCGTAGATTCCCCTCTCCGTATCGTCCGAACGCACTGGCTTCCCGATTGTCACTTCCCCGGTGTCCAAGTTTATCTGCAACCAATTGCTTTCTTTACAATCCAAGAAACGATGATTTCAGCAATACCTTTTTAGACGTACCTTAAAAACATCATTCGTCATGCTATTATGCGAGCTTATGGAGTACGTCACTTTCCCGTTCCCCTGTGCCGGTCCATCGACATCCGTCGCTCTGACAAACATCTGCGGATCGAAACTCGTCGCACCCTCCCTCACGGTCCTCGTATACTCGTTTTGCTCGAACGTCGGTTTATTGTCGTTAACGTCGTCCAGTTCGATTAAAATATTCACAGCGGACACCCTTCCGCCACCGTCTTTAGCTTCCATCGTCAGCGAGTAGGATTTCTGTGCTTCGTAGTCCAAAGGCTTGGCGACGGAGATCCCGCCCATTTTCGGATCAGTTTTGAACTTGTCCGCGCCGAACCCACGCAGCGTATACGTCAGCTCTCCGAAGGAACCGCTGTCGTAGTCTTTCGCGAAAACGTTTCCAAAGTTTGCTCCTATTTCAGCGTCCTCTTTCACGGGTAGCTTGTAAACCGCCTGGGAAAATTCCGGACTGTGATCGTTGGCATCCAGCAACTGTATGTGTACTCTGCTTGTGGCAACCTGAAATTTATTCGAGCGGCATTTTATCGATCAGTGCTCCGATTGATTTACGAGTAGAATAAAACGTAGCAGCAAGTCCGTACCGCTTGGTCCGCAACCAGGGCAACTACTTCGAACTCGAGCTCCCTCTTGGCAGGGTCGTCCACATCGTAATCCAGCACGCTGACATCCCTGGCCTTGACCACTATGGGCACGCGGCCTTGAGCTTTGTCAGGATTGACGGTGAAGGCTTTGCTAATTCCAAGATACCCGGGTGAATCCCTAAGCGCTAAGTTGTACTTCGCATTGTCACCCACGTCGCCATCGCTGACGATCATATTTAGCCCCGGCAATGGCGTGCCTTTGCGGATATCCTCCGATATTTTGATGTTGAAATACTTCTCGTTGAACACAGGCATCAAATCGTCAACATCGGTAACGACAATGGTGACGACCGACGTCGCTGTTTCAGCTGGGATCTCGTTGTTGATCAGCTCCGTTGCTTTTACTTGAAACGTGTAGATTCCTCCGTTCTGCAGAATCCTAGGATCCTCCCTGTCCAGGGACACGTTGGCGGTAACCAATTTGCCGATGGTCACGTCACCCTCTTTGGAAACTTCCAGATCGAAGTGGCCCGACACGTCGTCCTCCAGAGTTAACAGTAAAGGCCTAGGCTCCCCCGTGTCCCCGTCGCGTGCCCTGACTGTCAAGATCGTGTGACTGGCCGGTGTGTTCTCCGGAAGCGCTGTGCTGTACGGTGCATTCAAAAATACCGGTGGCTGGTCCTGAAAACGACCGTGCATTCACAATGGATGGCACTTCGGGAAAACATGTTTGCTGTCGTAGTTTCGTTTCATTCTCGGCCTATTGAAACCTCGGACGAGATCGGTTCCAGTCCGTTTTCATTGAAAAGAATCAATCGAAAATCATCGCTGATATTGAATAGTTTGCGTTGTTTCTCTGGAATTAATCGCGAAGACCGTTATTTAACGGATACTCTTGAGAAACGTCGAAGTCCGCGTGTCACAACGCGGGGAAACGTTTACCGTACCGGTGAAAGTTATTTCGCGAACGGCGCGTAGTATAATCGGACGTTCGCCGATCAGAGTCACTGGGTAACGATGTATATCTTACCGGTTGCAATATCATAGACGATCTTGCCAGGCCAATACGGGACGATCGTTCTGGATGTACAGTTACGTCCGCGGTTACGGTCGAGACCCACTTACCTGAACGTCGAGAACGTCCACGGCTACGGTTGCTCTCGCTTGTAGGCTCTTGGACGCGTCGCTGGCACCGTCCACAGCCAGGAGATTGATCAGGTAAGAGTTTCTCTTCTCGTAGTCTAACGGCTTCGTCAGGGTGATAAGGACGTCGTATTTCCCCTCTGCCAACTGGAGAAACCAGATGCTTTTCATCCATATTTTTAGGGAAGCCAGATTCGTTAAAGGATCGGATTCATTTGATCGGGACGTAATTAAGAGTCCGCATTCATAATTACTGTAGATTGCGGTACTACCTTTTCCGTGGAAACGCTGAAGACCTCGCAGACGTCGTCGTCTCGCGACGCAGGCACGCATGCCACATGGACGTCCGCGTTCACACCGCCGTCGCGATCGGTGATCGTGATCGTGCCAGGAGGGACCAGAAGGCCACCCACGTGTGCACTTTCTGGGACCCTAGCCGCGTAAGGTCTGCCGTGATACACCGGCGGGTTATCGTTTTCGTCCAGCACCGCTATCTCGCGACGAAGGGACACCGTGTTGGGTTCCGAACCTGCTACTCCCTCGTCTAAGGAAATACAGTTTCAATGCTCGAAGTGCATTTAAACATATATTTTATTTCAACATTTAGGTGGAACACCGTCAGATAACTGGCGACTTCTTCCGAATTAAGTTAAAAGCGAAATGGAATTGAACGGAATACCTAATACGTCAATACGTAATAAACGCAGGAGGGAAAATTGAATGAAGTTCAGTTGCGTAATTAGCTCGTTATCATTCAATCAACGGGCGCCGTTCATCTAATACCCTACATACCGCCGATTACCCCTTATAATTCCACCGTAATATCAGTAACGGGACACCGGTAAGGACGGAATAGTTACCCGTTATGCTGATGATGACTTCGATCAGGTCTTGCGCTTCTCTGTCTAACGCTTTCCTCAGAACGACGACACCGCTGTCCCGATTCACGGTGAAGTATTCTCCGCTAATCGAATAATGCAATTTAGAGCCCTCCGGGTCTTCTCCTTGGAGGGTGTAGACGGGCACGCCGGGCGGAGTCCCTTCCGACACGGCCAATCTGGCCATGTCGCCGCCTTGTACGAAGTGCGGCGCCCTGTTGATCACTTGACCCCATGACGAAGGCCACGCGAAGAGTGCGAAGAGTAGAATCGTGAACATCGTCGCCTATGTGACGAAGAATATTAAATGTATTAATAACAAAGTAATATTTGCCTCTATGACATGTAAGACATAACGATTCTACTGTCGTGCATTCTCCCTTGGGTGTCTTATAATTTTCATACGTGTACGAAAGGGCTGTTATTAGCATCAGCGTCTAATTTTGTGTTCGTCGTACAATTGTTACCAGGCAGACAATTACGAAGGCGGAATAGAAAGTGCGTACAAGTATGAAAATGTTGGGCGCGCGCAAGAACAACGCAGGTTCAGTTTCGAAACTTTCATTAGGGCAAATTGGTACAAGAACGCCCAAGGCTTTATGTGCAAAAGCGCGCTCTCTCTTCCGTGACAGGCGAGCACTTCCTATAACGTTGTTTGTCACGATTCCGTTCGCTTCCGGTCATCGAAGCCACCATGGCTTGCACGAGAATTGTTCTAATCTGAAGATCAATAAACGGAAAGGAAAGCAGCGCATTCTCTTATAGAATTTACCATAAAGCATTGACATCTGTTACATAAACTTTCAAATACACAGTCATATTTTGTTTTCACCGGAATCGTCTGATTTTAGCTCGGGCAATCGTCAACTACGCGTAAGTTAATCGAATTTAAAACAGGATCCATTAAGAAGTAGTTGAACGGTGCGTGAACATCCGGCTTGCCATGTCTAAGCAAGAGTGCGTTTGTTGCTCGAACGTTGTTGGGATCAACGCTCGCGCTCCGTTGGAAAAATGCGATGAACAGACGAGTGGGCAGAGAGAGAGAGGAAATGGCTAAACACTGTGGAGGATGCAGCGATCCATCGAAGCCACCGGTTTCCACCCATACGAAACGTGGCTCGGCCGAGCCGCCTTCTTTCTCCGCGTTCAAGAAAAATACCTCGAGGCGAACCACCAGCGGTACACGGCGCGACCGCCGTGCACGATGTCTGAATGGCTTCCAGCGGATAAGAGCGCGGCCAGTGAAAAGCCGTTAGAAATCAGATTCCATTTCAGGAGTTCGCGGAACTCTCATTCTACGAGCTTTAAATTGAATCGTACTCTTCGCATCGCGTCGAACATTTTATCCTCGCCGCGAGAAAACTTTTTGTACCGTCGAAATCTTGCTGGACACGACCGAGCTTGATATTGCTAGTAAACGTATGATTCTTATAGAAAGTTGTACGAGAATGATTATTTGAATACAGTACCGGATAATTGGTATGGCGGCCAGAGACTGTTTATGAATATTGAATAAAGAAGAACCCTTGAACAATTTTATCCAGGAATTCCCTGTACCAAAATATTAAAACTCAGGATTTACTTGATATAGTAACTTTAATCTTTGATTATCTCAATACGCGATGTTTCATTTAATATGATTCCGTGATAACAAGATTCCAAAAGGTTTCTCCTGTTGATACTTGGGGAACAGGAAATAATATTTCAGCGTGATTTCAAGATCAAGCCGCAAAGTTTCACGGACCAATGCGTACTTCGTATTAGCTTTACAGAGACTGTTACGATGTACGGCAGTAACTTTCTACAGTGGAGCCTCCAGACAGATCCTGAACAAAAGTCTTGCACAACAGCATCGCTCGGGATAAGCGCAGAGAGCACGCTTATTCTTCTTCTTCGCCATAACTCTCGCTCGAGACAACAGTTTCCGCGTAATTGGAGTCACTCGACCGACAACGCTTCTCGTTTGAGGTCGAACTGTTGCAGTGATGGGACCATATTATCGCAGAAATTTAATCAGAACGTTGCTGCAATTTATGTCGAATAAATTGCTAGGCGCGCAACGCGGAAAAGTATGAATCGTTCAAACCCCGTGACGACGAGGCGTTTCTTTTATGTGCACGTACTTGCATCCATGCAAGAAACCGAACGGTGTGGTAACAGTCGCTATTAACCAAACGTAAGATGATATAGCGAGAAGAAGCGAGGGATTCAACTGTAACCAGAAAATTCACGGGTCGCGCCTCCATGGTGTGTTATAAAAAACAAGGGATCCATAAGGCACGCTATAAAACCGAAGAGAAACTATGGTTTTATGAAATAATTTTAATTTAAAAATGTTGATGTTCAAAATAGATTGTCGAAGTTTACTTAGTAATAAACGATCATAATATTAGTAATTCTAGTCGGTGTTGTCTTGTATTTATTATGAATCGCTTAACAGTAATTACCACGATGGATGCAATTTTCTCTTCAGAGTATAAACGGACTTGTTTCAGTGTATGGGACACGATAATATTCACAGCATGCTTAAAATAACGACATAAAAGCGGTTTGTGCGTCCTAATTTTAAAATAAAAGTGGTTGTTACTCTCAATCAATTTAAAATGATAAATTGGTCTGCTGGTTAGTCTGAGATAGGGGGATACCACTTTAATCTTTTCTCAATGATATTTTCAATGTCCGAAATGCCATTTAATTTGTCTATTAAAGGTACACGGTCTTTAAATTAAATATATCTCAAACGTATGACGTACGTGACTGCACGATGCAGATTGGGATTATTCATAGAAGGCACTTGAAAGAACAGGTCAGCATTATTTTGAATGCCCTTATCTCTAAACAGAAGTGGCAGTTACCGCCAATCAAGCACGAAATGATATCGCGAAATTGAATGATGATATAGTTACTTCTCTATTCTTACAAGCGTGACACGTGTACAGCCGCTAAATGCTGTAATTTTATTTTGAAGCGATCTCTAAAGCGCATTACACGAGCCATCAGTAAATTTCTCGTAAGCTTTTTACGATGCTTTTCATATACATTTTATTAATACTTTTTACAGTGCTCAAGAAAATCTCCACCATATTCATTTTTACAGATGCTACTTAGATTAGTTTAATTAACAACACTTCAAATATCGAACTTAGATGGTGTTCAATTTCTATGAAGGCTGTGTTCAATTAAATAAGGAATCCCGTTTCGTAGCCAACTAGACACGTTTCTCCATTTATTATGCGTCGTAGCATTCCGTGCCGGAATGAATTTCTGTGCTATGCGATAGGAAGCTTTCCTCCTTGCACTCGTTACGTTTGCATTCGCGGGATCGTAACCCATGAATAAAAATACAAAGAAATTGCCACGACAGCGCGATGTACCGTCGTAGATACCGCTGAAGTAACACACGGCAAGATGTGTAACAGCGTTATTTTCGCCTTTTTATTCATGATGCTTGCTTAAGCGTACATGCTGGAAGCATTGCGAGGAAGCTCAGCAGCACTAAGCGACATTCTACCTACCTATTTAATGATTACTGCCTTAGAAAATTACAGTTATAAAATTACGAGAAAACAGACGATTTTAGAAATTATTTGAAGTCCAAAGATTCGCGCAGCAGATCATCATTTCAACTTCACGAATAATAAATGAAATGTTTAACACGACGTGTGTACAAAACAATCGCCAAATTACTAGACCCAACGGATCAATCTCACTTATTACCGTCAATCATATCCTCGCTGTTCACAGAAGCCAATTATTCCCACGAAATTCCGCTGCAAATGAGTTTACCTACATTCGTTCGTTGACCCACATGCGCTCGGAGTCCGCCGAGCCAGGCGCAAACGATTCGTAATCGATTCTCGGTGGCGGCAGCACGGATTTCGAAACGGAGACCTTATGAAATTTCGCGGGCCTCCACGGCGTTACCATACCGGTCAGGCCAGTGGCATTGGCGTAGGAGAGCGTCTCTCCGAGACCGGTTGTTTCGCATCCGCGATTTTCTTCCCGACCTCCGTGAAAAGCTGAAAAGAGGTGTACAACGGCCGGCTAACTGTTTCACGCTGATCGCACGAACCTCGACTCCGTCCTAGACTCTTTAATCGCCGGGAGAGATGGAGAGGCACGAGAGAAAGACGGAGCATCCACGGAGAGGAAGAAAAAAAAAACCGTTATAGAAACTCCCCCCAGCTCCTACGATCCCCGTCATTACGTTACGCGACTGGAATCCTGGCACTGTGTGACCAGGTGATGCCAGGATGAATGACTAAGAAGAGTAGCATCCTGCCACGCGCTTCATTCTCATGCTTCATTTCTCAGTTCTCTTACGGCTGACGCTGTTGGCCTGGAAAACAGGATGCGGCGGAAAGACGCGTTAATGCGCGAGGTGTTTTTCACCGAACGATTTATGGTGATCTGCTTTCGACGTGTAACGTACAGTGGTGATTCGCGGAATTTCCAAGAAACTGGTCTTCGATTCAATCCGGCAGAAAATGTACGATCGCATAGTTGAAGATTTTAAGGCGCAAGTGTTTAAACATGTTGCGCTAGTGACATTCCAGTGATACGATAGAAATTTCAAGGCGGACAAGAAGGGAGGTACCGCTCGTTCTCTTCTTTCT
Source organism: Holcopasites calliopsidis (assembly GCA_023838395.1). NCBI lineage: Eukaryota > Metazoa > Arthropoda > Insecta > Hymenoptera > Apidae > Holcopasites > Holcopasites calliopsidis. The sequence continues at coordinate 4,167,353 of JALHAQ010000003.1, forward strand.
TAACCGGCTAAGAGAGGTGTCGATCGTAGAAAAATCTGTTAAGTTTTCCTTGACAAACACAGGACTAGTATGTATTTGTGCGAAAAATTGGCTGACTAATCTCCGACGTGTACTTAAACTTTTCCCGTTCCACGAACTTGACTCCGGTTCCTTGAAATCAGGACCTCGACTAGTACAGCCGCTAAGGCTCAGACTGGTTTCCCTCTAAGTGGCGAAAAGGATGATGGTGGTTTGACAAGTTTCGTGTGTTTCGAGACATGGTCCATAAACCGATGCTATTTGCGTGCCACGTGAAAAGAATATACAAAACTTTGGGTGCGCAAAATATGTGGCTTTCTAAAATAAGAACGTCAAGTTGCGGTTTCTTCTCTGTCGCATTCTTGCGTGGTCAACATGAAAGTTGACGTTTATATGCAGTTTCTAGAAAAAAAGTTTATTCTAATATTCATTCGATGTAAAGGTCGAGGAAACGCGATCGGGTTTCATACAGAACTAACTTATGCAATTAGCCTTTACTCCAGCAGGATTTCTATTCCTATCGCTTGTAATTAGTGTAATCTGTATTGCAACATGTGGCTGGGCCGGAAGTGGTATATCGGGGTGCGCGCAAGCATCAGTAAATTTGAATGGAATAAACATAGTCTGCGATATTCCCTTCATAATTTGTATCGTTTAATGCACACTATTTTACGATAGATTATTCTAATTTATCATTTAAAAAATACATCATTCCTTTGCGTTTGGCACAACTTTAAGGTAAGGAAACACCAAGGACCTTACCTCGTAAATTCGCTCCAAGATCCTTCGTCCTCGCGGCACCTTATCAACTCATCATCACTTCACGTGTACCTTTTTCCTTCAGAGATCACTCGGAGAAATATTGTTTTCAACGAACAACATTCACGTATTCACCGGACCACATGACTCACACGAATGTGGCCAAACACGACTTGTACTTTATCCTCTCGGTTTCATGAGTCGTCGTCGTTTCGAAAAAGAGCCGATGTCTGCCAGCCAATGGACAGGTCTACACTGCATCCTAAGGAGGTATGCGGCCTCTGCTATGGGAGTGGAAGGAATGGAGAGAGAGAGAGAGAGAGAGAGAAACGGCTCGTCGAAGGAGAGACTACAGTCCGTGCTCGGTAACTCCGAGCGAAAGGGGGGCGAACCTTTTTGATTCCTTTGTACCTCTACCTACGTGCCAGGTGAGTCCCTTTCGTGGTTCCATCATGGCTACGATGGTGCGTGTACGATGTGCCGCCGTAGAGATTACGATCGGATAACGCGGCCAACAATTTCTTCCGGTGGTAACCATTCAAAAAGTTCGTTCTCTTCTTAATCCCTTCTCGAAGGTGAAATCCTAAAATATTACATGCTACATTTTTCTTTCATTTACTTTAGAGCTCCTGCATATTCTCATCTGTGATAATATCACAGCACTTCAGTTTACAGCAAATCGCCATCTACTAAAGCATCCAATTAATTTAGTTAATTACAGTCACATCAGCAGCATCGGACTCTAATACGAGCCAATTAAAGATCCTCCTTGGGCAATCGCTATCCCTATCTTTGCAACAGGGGAAACCATAAGTGGCTAAGAACTTAATCCTCGTTTAATTTAATTGAAGTACGCATTTTTCTCTTATTCTGTTTCGCACATAAAATATAAACCGATCCCTAATGTTGACCCTTATCGCGGAAGCGCGCCATGTCACAACTCAGTGACTACTTGCCACATCGTGGATGGTTTATCGAGCTCATGCCCTTCTTCCGGTCGTGATGTATGAAGCTCGCGCGTGGTGGAACCGCATTTTATGAAACGAATTCCTGTACGCGCAGGTCTTAACTGGCTATCTGGAAACACCTAGCCGGAAGTGAAGGACGACACGCTTACGGAAGCCTGTGGAAGAGCATACTTCCGCGTAGAGCTTCCTCGCATCCTGAGGGATGCATGCAGCCGCTCGATAATACGAGACACGCAGCCAGCAAATCCGTGCAAGTCTTTCATCGTCATTTCCCATATACTCCTCCTCGATCGTCGATAAGAGCAGGCCCGGTAAAACGAGGAAGACACGGAGTTCCTGGAAAATTTCAGCCGCCGCGTGAGATAACGAGGCTCGCTCCACTGCGTTGCTTGCCCCGCGAAAGGGAATGATAAGCGAAATGGGCACGAAGCGTAATTACTGGAAGATAGCGGGAATAACGTTGGTGCGGTTGTAGAAGCATGTAAATGGATAACAGGGTGCTTTCTTTCTACTTGTAGAGAAGCAACGAGTGTCAAAATTTCTTTATTCAATTTATCGAATACCGCGTTTTGTACTGAATATTCTTTTCTGCCCATAGAGACACTGAGCTCGTGACTCCAATTATTAATAACGCTACCCAACGAATTCATAAAGCAAATGCAATCCATTGACACTCATTAAAGAATTCTAAAAACCCACGAAACTCCAATTGCAGTCAGAATTTCAATTCTGCATTTAAGACTCTACGTCCCGCGGCTCTCGTAATTATTAAGCATACACGATTCAGGAAGCAGGAACTAGATCCGTGCGCAACACGATGCAACACGTATACCTTCCAAGCCTGCACGCTCGAAATTGCACACGTGCGCACGCGACAAGCGTGACCGCTCTCGGGTTCGCGCCTACCTCGTTGTATCTTGCGGTTGTCTCATCGGTCTGGTTCAAAAGGTCCCGTCAGGATCCGGAGGTCCGCGTGCAATACGAGCGCGGGCTTATAGGGGAGCGTCGTTCGAATGCCGCGGGGCCACCCTGTGGCCTACCTTTTTCCCTCCGTTTCTTTGCATTCGTGATTTGTGGCGGGGCTCAGGAGGACGCGGAAAAGGAGGCTGCGGCAGATGAGGGGACAGGGTACGCGGGAAGGGAGAGGAACGGCAGAAATGATTTTGAAAGGATGTTGCCGAAAGGATTGCGGACGGGATCGTTCGTGACCTCTTAGTTTGCGAATCTGTTTCGTTTGTTCCACGCTAGTTCAACGAGCTTGAGTTATTGTTAGTTGGTATAGTTATTAATCGATCAAGTCGATTGTCGCGAATCGAAAATATTCTTGTCCAATTGATATATGTAATTCTAGTCCTTTATCCAGGATTGTTGAGAGAGGCTCGAAGCACGTAGCCGATTGGCGAATACCAATCCTCCGCGTCGAAGGTCGAGACATTCTCATACTTTTACTAGCTGCACCTTTGGTTGTATCTTAAGAACTGCAAGTGTACGCGATTTGTTATTTTCTATTTTCGCTACGTGCAGTGCGAGGGAAGAAAAATGGAAATGTTCAATTATAAATTACATGGAAATTGCAAGCCTCTTATTATTTCACGCATAAGCTAAACGAATTCAAGAAAATTTGCTGAGAACGTACGATTTTCATTAAGGAGGTACAAGGTACATTAAGTTGCAAAATATATATTTCTTATCCTATGCTTGTTTCAATCCTACGTATGGTGTCACATGCAAGGCAGATACAATCACGCAAGCGTTTGTGCGTTCGTAGACGTCCTCCTTGCCGTGAGGTAAGAGGATGAAAGCCGTGGGATAAAGCCGTTGCTAGTGGATACAAAGATGACCCGCGATCTTCTCTCTTCCTTTCGCTCGAAACTTGTTGCAGCTCTGGGAAAACTCCCGTGAACTATATGAAAGATGGGTGTTGCCAGTTAGTTAACCCACTTCTCACGACGCTCACCTTTTGCAGACAAAACTCAGTTGTATTACCGTCAAACCCACGGTTGAGTACATCTGTTTATTATATAATTCCTTTAATTATCAGCATTATTTTATTTTAATGCTAATTCTAACACTCATTGTTCGAATAATAAAATTTTGATTAATACAGCAGTGTTCAGCCAATCGCCAAAACTCATAAAATGCAACGAAGAAGTAAAACGATCCGTGACGCTATTGCACGATCAACCGGATGAAGATAATTTATTGATGTGGCCGATAAATTATCCAATTAGAGCGAATCGCCTCAGAAGCAATTCTCCGAACCCTTTTTTCGTGTTCGACAGCTTCGTCCATTACATGCCAGCACGCCCCTTTTTTTTTTATTTGATTTTCGATTTTGCACGCACCGGGTAGCAAATCTCTCGTGTAATTCCCAATATTTCCGCGGGCTGATCGAACATGTGTCTGAAATGGTGTCGATTTCACGGCGTCCTTTTATCGGCGAAATGGCACGAATTTTCAAAGTGTGAAAAGGGTTGGTGCAAACCCTTCTGCGACGGAGGGAAGGGACTTTGAGGGTCGACGGTCGTTTAGAAAACGGCTCGTCGTATTCCTTGTATAAATGAACACATTTCCTCATAAATGTTTGATCGAACGGCAAAAAAAAGAGTTTTATTGTCTAAGTACTGGTTTAGCTTATTAGCTAAACTGACAGCACACGAATAATCATGTACTAGACTCCGGTGTTTATGCATTTATAGGAAATTTGAAGATGCTAAATTGTACAAAATGCATGTAATATGAAATAATATTCTACTGAAGTTCTACTATTTTTACTGTATTCTAAAAAATATGAATTTGCATAAAAATTTGTAGTTTAGTCGTTAAGGTAAAAAAGAATAATAACTATAGTAAGGAATAATTAAAAAAAAATTGTTTAAGATACAAATTTGCCTAGCAACGAGAGTTCAGTGTATTATTGCATAATCAGCGTATCTTAAATGCAAATTTGATGCATACAAAGTGTTACTATGCGCGGCTTTCGTTTAGTGTCAGTTCAACAGACTCGATCGAATCGTATCAAAGCGTGTCATGCAAATCGGGTATCGTCAACTGCATTGATGGCTTGCACTCGAGCATCGACCGATCTGATACAGTATATATTTTATCTTATAAAGCATAGAATCTTGACGCGGATGAGCCAACTGTAAAATTTGCATCTCATTGTTTTACATTAAAATCTGCTTGTATGCGTTGAATGAATTATTGACTATACCCTTGGAATACCCGAACATGCTTCCGATAACGAATCATTGTGCAAACGCGTCACGCGTGATCTTGATATTCTTCATTCCCTTATGAACCGATTTCGCACATTAGTTGTACAGCTAGTTAAAATAGACAGGACGGAAAAGGGACACGATATTCCAATCATACACGATTAAGAACGACACGATATTGAAATGCTTGGCGATTACATAACGTGTCCAATGATATCACCGTGATTGACGGACGTTAATACTTGTAGGAGTCACCATTTGCAGGCTTGTCCTATCGTGCCACCGGTAATCCCTGTGCATACTGATATTTCGTGAGAGCTGAAAAACTGTGTATCCCGTTTCACAATTTCCCATACTTCCTATGAACGTACGTGATTGAAACAAGTAGTTCTAATATGCCAAAGCTGATAGATACGACTATAAAAATGATGAACTGATAAAACTTTTACGTTAGTGAAAAAATAGTGAAAGAATATATGTAATTGAAAAATAATATTGTTCTCTTCTAAATAAAATACGTATAATGATAGAATTAAGTACAGGATTTTTTATAGTTTGATTTTAAGAAAGAGGGTAGTGCATAAGGGAGACCATTACCGATCGATTAATTGCGAAAGTACACTCGATTAGGAGGCTACCCATCAGAGCTGATTTACCTATTGGTTTCTATAGTGATGTTGAAACATTATCAGCTGATTAGCAAATGTGACAGATGGTCGTAGTTGGTTTTATTAGATTATCGTTCACTTATTGCCGACCGCACATCATCGGCTGCTGTTGGACGACGATCCGAGTGAAAAAATTTCAGTAAAAGTCGGTGAAGAAAAATTGGGCTTTACGTTTTTCTTATTCAACAGGTAAGAAGCTATTGATTAAATTTTCTGTCTCCATTCGCTATAAGCATGTACCATAAGTGCGCCTGTGCTGTTGATATCCCGACTTGCACGTTGCAAACGCTTTTGCCTTGCATAAGGAGAGGCTGAATACCGCTAGAAGTTTCTTAAGAATATTTGTCACTGTGAATAAGGAAAACAGTATTTCAACTTAATTCCATCTGCTTGAAAACCTGAATATAATATTAATCCTTCAGGCGTTAATTACCTATATATTTTATTTGCTATAAAGTAACAATAGATATTTTTGATGAGAATGGACAATAAATAAATGCAATTACATTGCATTACTCTAAATTAATATTAACAATTTTTGAATGAGTTGTAGTACAAAGTATATTCCACGGGAATATTCTGGACGGCTCGCAGAAATTTATATATGTATAATTGTAAAAGAATGCTACAGACAGTACACTAATCAAATGTAAAACAATTTATGCAAGTATGGAATACGATTAGCGATGAACCATGAAATCCTTGCAGCAACAATTTTCACAACACGTCATAAAACTTCGTAATCGCCCTTACATGAGATCCATAAAGAAGTGTAATCGCCCTAAAAACCTCTAATCTCCTAAACTAGAAGACTACATCGCCATGGCACGCGTCTAATGCATACACAAGGGCATAGTGGGGGAAACGTTAGGTGCCCCTACGTCGTGATTATGGGGTGCACTCTTGGTTCGGTGCCCCATAGAAGGTGGTCCGCCCTTATGGAGGGGGCAAAATACCCCCGGGACGGTATATATGCTCTAAGAGCCCCATGCCACTTTCGCAGTACCAAATTGTACCCCGCATAGAACAGTTCTCGTTCCTTATTTTCATCCCCTTCCTCCGAGCGAGACGTTCTGTTATGTGGTGACGAAAAATTACTCGATTCAAATTGTTAAGCGAACGTGTTCAGTAAAACTACTGAAGTATTGAAATTTGTGAAGTGCTCTGTTTCGACTGACAAACTGTGCAGGGGGATTGTTTCATTAAATTCACGTATTCATTAGGTAAGATCTTGTATGAATCATTGTGGCAGCAAATTAAGCTATTTTTATATTTTATTTCGTGAGAAATACTTCTGGGAGTGTTGCAAATAACAAGCGAGATATCTTTTGGAAGTTAGAGTAAAAGTCGTGTTAAAGTAAATGAGTTGCATTGAGAATTATTCGAATTACGAAGCTACTCAGTTTTAATAATTGGGTGGCTAGTTAAAATTAGTGTTTACTGAGGATTCTGTAGTACTAGAGTTTTATTTGTTTTTGTTTTCAGAGAACATTAGACATGTCGTCCGAGTACTCATTCTGCAGCGAAGGAGGTTTCGATGAGCTGTCCAGCTCGTCTGATTCCGGTTTCGATGTCAGCTTCGAGTCGCCGAAACACGAAGTCCAACCGGAATGCCTGTATCCACCGGTCAAGGAAGAGAAACGCAAGAAAACGCGAAATACGCGATGCAAGAGTCCCACACAGGTAAGCAGTCCTCTCAACAACCCCATCGCGTATATCCACCAGCCCGATCTTCCTTATCTCGAAGCACGCCCACCCAACGGCACAGATTTAAGCAAAAAGGGAGGACTCCTTGAAATACCCGGAAGGGAAAAAGGAATACCCGAATGATCATACGGTGCCATTGATATGTTTGCAGGTGCTCAGATTGAAAAGGAATCGTCGAATAAAGGCGAACGATCGCGAGAGGCACAGGATGCACACGCTGAACGACGCCCTGGAACGTCTCAGGATGGCATTGCCGACGTTTCCGGAGGACACGAAGCTCACGAAAATCGAGACACTCCGTTTCGCCCACAACTACATCTGGGCGCTGTCCCAAACGTTGGGGAATTCCGAGTCGGGCGAAATCACGGTGAACGTGGGCAACGTGACCGTGAGCATCGGCGAGAATGGAAATATGATCACCTCGTCGACCGGAAGCTGTGCGGTGGCGGCGCAGAAGCGACTCGGACCGACCCACGCCACCTTCCCTTATCCTCAGGAGAGATACGTGCCCGACTGGCAGGAGTACGATTGCTACAGCGACCAAAGTGTTAGCCCACCGATGCAGTATCAACCGTGTTACGATCAGAGGATGTACCATACGCAGCATCAACTTCCGGCCCCGCATCACATGCCGCACAACAATATGTATCAGTGTCTTTAGGGAACATTTCCCCTTGGTGAATGATTGGAATTAATTGGAAGGGGGGCGGGGGTTGAGACTGTACGTTGGTTGCTTTTGGGAAAGGAAAATTCTCGGGAATGAAAGTTTATCATCCTCGCCTGAACGAAGGGGCAGATTCATGGAATAAAGATGACGCTTTCGAAGAAGTTTTCTGCGCTTGCCAGAAGAAATCCTGTTGATGGATGAGAGGAGCTGTCAGGGTTTATATTCTTGGAGCCTAGATAGAAGTGTAGCACATATTTTTGTAAAACTGCGAAGCGTTGGTAATCGCGAACAGCAGCATGACTCACCGCCGCTACGGTATCGCTGTAGTAACTATGGTTTAGGGGTGAAATGTTAATTCTGAAAATGTGGATTTACAGCCAAAAGCAATTGAAGCCCTGACACATTTTCATTTAACAATCAACGTTTAAAAACCAAAGAATGAAGAATATTTAATAGCAGCAGTACCTTCCGTGATCTAGTGAATTTTTCAATACGGAACGTTCTAAGATGTAAGTCGTACTACTGTACAATTTACAAGCAAAACAACAATTTTACTGGTGCTTGTAAAATAAAACTGCATATCGTGTATGAAAACGTGAACTGCGTCGTCCGAAGTTGATTAGCGTCAGCAAGCGACGCGATTGTAAAAACAGTCGGCCAGTGAGTAAGATGATCGTTATCTACTTTGTAAGAGAGCATTATATTGCAACGAATTACTAGGATTAACGTATAATGTTAAGAATTTATAATTTTGATAATGTCAGTTCCATGCATTATTATTTTTTCTTCTACAGTGGAACTGAAATAGGATTCCAATGTGTAATTATTGTAACACGTACTACGAAACGCGTTCCTTTTTTTTCTAGTCAGTGATCCTCTTAGGTTGATCTCGAACGTTTGATCTCATCCTTTGTTTCTAAATAATCGTATTTTAAGCATGCGTCTCCGTCAGTGCTCTTATCGGATAGAGAAATCGTCGATTCAGGGAATATATATTGTACAGAATTTATATCTTATCAATAAATCATATTTTACCTAGATATTTGCCTTTTAACACTTTTTTACCCTGAATAACCATTTCCCATGATCATTACATTATCACTGAAAGCTTATAATTTGTACCACGAAAAATTTGTTCCAATTCCTATAGAAAAATGATTCAATATTCAGTAGTCTGAAGTTCAGGTCCCTTCAGTTATCTATCAACTTGGATATCAACTGAATCACGATGAAAGCGCGACGTGTAATTGATTAGAGATAAACCACATCTTCGTTCGCTCACAAATCTACGATCGAGGGGGTGGAAATGGATCCGTAAACGGGAAAGTTACGATTAAGCGGCTACGATCTTACAAACGAGCACGTTTCAGCCACTTTGCAGGAATGAAGTCCTGTTCTGAAATGAATAAGCACGTGCCAGGACACGTGTCCTTTGTAGAAATCACTGCAGGGCAGATGTATCACAAGTTGCGCCTGAAATTACGCCTACCCGCTTAATCCGACGGATTACGCGACGAACGTGACACCATAAATGTTCAAAAATACATGGAAAGTCGAAAAAAAAAGACAGCTTGACAATCTTACTGCCTTGGAATCCATTCGCAATCTCCTGCTAAATCCAATTTCACAAGCAGCACTCGATTATTCGAAAGGGTTTCCCGAAATGGAAGTATGAAATAGAATTGATTTCAGCATCTGCGTAGAAATCTCGCAATTTTCGTGTACGAATAAATATTATCGAGGGGAAAGGATACACTGACGCAGTGAAGCAACGGGGCATAGCAAAATCAACGGAAAAATATTATTTTTCCATACTGAATTCAGCAGTTCACTAGTTATTTTGATAGCCTCCGCCCAGTTTGCCCTTCAGTTGATGGAACGATCGAGTTCACCTATTTATTTCTCTAACACTTGGCTACCGCGTCGGATGAATGGAACACTTACTTTCTCTTGTTATGGAAATTATTTTGGAGACTACTAGTCATTCGATCGACCTTCCTTGAATATCACTTTTCTTGAAGTTGCGTGAAATTTTTATTGATATTTTCACACGATACAGCTTCATAAACGGCTGGTGTAAAATTTGTGGTGGCCATCGCTGGATTTACGAAATCATTTGCCTCCAATTTAACATTTGCCTAGGCGTTTCTGAATACGGAGGATAATTTTTATAATTTCTGCGAATATTGATTCAGTTAGCCCTTTAATGAAGGAAATAGATATTTTTGCTGGTTGCTGCGGTTTCTCGACACCCTTTCACTAGTTGATCAATAATTCCGTATACAAGGCCTATTTGCAAACAGGACGCAAGCTGCGACGAATCCGTTAGCACGCTCGATCGTTTCCCCAAATCTCGCCAATAATGGTAATGCCTCAATGGAACTATTATGTACACGGCGTATAACTGTGTGCATAGCACGACAGACGGCCAGCATCCGTAAAGGTGTTGAATTCTGGGGGGATTCAATCAGTTTTTGCCGTGGCCTTTGCACCCCGTAACTGCTTCCAGCTATGGGGGTTCGTAACGATGGAAAACAAGAAATCGGAAATACATCTGATTTATTCCTCTAAATATTTCCAATGCACCGTGCTTTTTTCCCTGTTCCTCGTAATGTAGAAAAATAAATTATCACCCCTAATATCAGCGACAAACGTAATAAATCTCGAACTTAAAATGCAGCAGTTTCCCCCCGATTTGAAATTCTTTAGAGGAATTCTGGGATGTTTTTTTTTTTATTAAAGGAAACCTTGCTTTCTCTAATTAGGAAATCGACACGGAACAATGTCTGACCGCAAGAAAAAGACCTGGAAAGATGGATAAGGAAACTTTTAATCAAATTTTTCTTCGACCCTAACAATCCGCAGATCCGCATAGATGCAGAGCAATAGCGGCGACGAAACAGCCCCCGCTCGCGCGGCTTTAAACAAAGCTCAGCAAGGAAGCTTTTGCAGGTCATAAACGACGTCGCTGCATTTCCAAGCGCAGTGATTTCGCTTTGATCGACCTTTCGCTGGGCCGTTTCCGTCGAGTGCACATATCGATCGCCGTTCAGGGCCCTCATTGTGCCGGGGCGCTGGTCTGTACGGTGACATACTGGTGGCTGACAGAGGCGCTCCCCCGTAGAGTACGGCCGGAGCCGCACGAGGGTACGATACGCCCGGGCCCTGAAAAAAAAGGGGGAGACGGGTTTTCCTAATTCATGAAAATTCGTGAAATTACCTTGACCGTTTGGTGAACACTTAATCGAAGATAAATGGCTGTGATTCTCTGCGACGCGGAAACCTCCCTTCCGATGGGGTAATTGTTCGGCTCGACTGGTCAGCTCGGAATCGGATATAAATTGGAAGAACTCGAAGGTCTTCCTAGAAGCGTCGGGCAATTTCGCAATTCGACCGTGAAAATTCAGGAAGCTTGACTGATCACTTTTAATTGAAGATTGATGGCGACGCGACTTTCTGACGTTTGATTTTCGCTAGAAAATGGACAGAACACTCTCGAGTGACCGACAATGTAAAAAAAAAAGAACTTCAGATACATTGCTCTTTCATTATTAGCCGAGTGCTTAAGTACTGTCTATATTGTACAGTTTTACACAGATTGTTCATACTGAGATAGCGTTCGGAAGGGGAATTAAATTCGTAAGTGAAAGTACAAAGCGAACGTCGATCGGCCAGAGGAAACCACCCCCGACGTGTATTTACCCGAAAGGACTATCGACAGATACTGGGGGGATGGGGGGTGTAAAAAGAAGATTCAGACAAGCATCTTTCGGCATCGTATTTCCGCATCTGTTTAGACGTGGCGCGTAGGGTAGAGCGGGCTTTTCATTGCGACTTGGCATTTGCAGGCCTTTGTGGTAAACCACGAACAATGCCTGTTAGTCCGCTACGTCATGGGACACACCCCGCGGACACCATGGACCTTTATTCGTCCTTTTCCATTTCTGCACGAGCTGCATGCGTACTAGCTCGCTAAAATATGGAAAGCCTTGTTTGAGCTTGAGATGAACGCCCCAGAGGCGAGGCTAAATTGAATTAATGAGAATGGAAGTTGATTGCTGGACAGCGTGCAAGAATTGTGTACAGAATATTGAAAATCAATAGAAACAAACGCGAACGTTCCTCAATTACAATTCTATTTCTTCCTGCAAGGCCGCGTATGATCTTCGAATTTTCACTGCAGTCAGCATAATTTTGTTAATGGCTTATACTATTCAAATATCATTTACTTTATCAATGCAGGCAATTGAAAACGGTAAAGCAACCAGCTTCAGCATTCACTCTTAAAGGTATTTAGAATAGAAATGACACTTCGGCTAATAGATTTCAGTCTAATGGAATATGGTTGAACAAAATCTGCCGATAATTGTTGGAATAAAAATTCGCCAACGTTTACAGTCGTTAACAAGAACTTGACAACAACTGCCAAGAGTCTGCACGCCATGGTTTGACTCTCGCGATAGGCGTATAGGGGACAGATGTCTACGGGGGGCAGGTGTACCCCAATGTACGCGTGCCAACCAACCCCCCACTGCGCTGCCATTCAAGACTATAATTTACTTGAAGAATGCCCAAGCCAGCTAGGCATTCATCCCGGAATGACGTGGATTACTGGTCCAGGGAGCAACGGGTCCTCCAAAGTCGATCAGGAATCATCGAATGCCCGACGATCGGCTACAGCGTTAACGATCCCCTGCTATATTATACGAGGAACTCTTTAACTTGCAGCAAACGTATGCCCGATGATTAGGAAATCTTTTAACCGGTGAATTTCTATTTCAGTATAATATGTTTCTAAATTGTTATCACATTTTTATTTGATTAGATGAGCGTAGACAATGTAAATTGGCAGTAACGATATAATATGCTACTACCTCATACGTTAACTTTATGCACTATTCTTATTTTTATACCTTTCAGGATTATGATACAAAGAAAATGTTTACTAGGATTTTCCATGTATTTAATGTACCATCTACTGTCGCCGCTCGTTAATAACACGGATCGATCTGACATTCGCGCCAGCCTTTAATCACATGTAAAACCGGGATTAAAATCCGTGTCGAAGACTCGTTGGACAAATCATTGATTTAACGTCATTGTGAAGCATTCGCGGGAGAGGACGCGTTTTATTAGGCCTGTAGGGTGAGCTTAGACGGGATTACACGCACGTTGAAAACACATTTGATCTACGGACCTGTGTACGTCTCGCTCATACGCGAATCAACTTCATAAACTGCATGTGTGCATTGAACAAATCTGCAGACACCCATTGATAGGAAGAAGAATCCAATTCAACAAATTTATCCGCTAAAATTTCTATGCATCTTTTTTTTTCTATAAAATGCAATACGTAACAATGAAACGAAACTGCGTCGAAGTACTTCGGGTCTGCGGATACTTTAGACATTCTGGGCAATTAGTAAGAATCATTTGGACAACGGTAAACGTAACGGTGATGGGTATCGAGTTTCATTCTGCACGCTCGAGTTGGCCGGTTTCACGATTTCGCCGGGAAAACGGTTTTCCCTAATTCTCTAAATCGTCCGCAAATAGTAACCCAATATCGCAATCGGAGCGCCCTTCGGATTTCTAAATCGCTGGCATAATCGTAACTTAATATGATGAATGCTGGCTCCTCAAGGTCGATCAATAGGCGAGGAGTAGCCTAATTTCACGGAAGCGTTACTTTCTTGAATGCTCAGGTGGTCGCGGCTCTGGGTCAGCGATCAGTTAACCATACGTGAAAAAGAATTCTATGCCTCTTCAAAACGTTGCGCCAGCCTCAATGCATGATAAAACTGTAACATCTCTATATTTCTTTTTTACACGTCCAATATGTTTGCGTTAAGCTGTAATATGTACTGAATTTTTTAATAAATCTGTGGTTTCGTAAAAATTGTATTAATCATATTCAAATATTTTCATGTTCCTGGTGTTATAGTAAAGAAATGTTTCCAACATTTGCACCTTCGTTTAAAAAAGGAGAAACTGCGAAACACCAGCCGGGGTGCGTTTAAACATATGCAATGTTATTCCTACACTTTACACGGTGCCGGTCCCATAAACAGTCAAGTGGTGCCGTAGCTCGTGCCCCATAGATTTCACCATCCTTCTCGCACCCCTAAAAATCCCTCCAGTCCCGATACCCCACTTGGTTGCTCTGTACCCCCGCTCAGTCACTGGCTGGCAGCTCATTAAACACCCACAGCACCCCTTGGCCGCCCCTCACCCTGATTTAACTATTGTTTAGCGTACTTGTGTGCGTCACCATGCACAGGGGGGGAAACGATCCGGATTCGTGTGTAGGTCATTCCACGAACGCATGGGGTGTGTACGGAGGTTTCACCATTTTGCCAGTGCAGTCTGTCACCATTGGTGGCTCGATCGGATTTACAAAGTTCATGCATGTTAACTATTATTGACCATTTAAAATACTTGCATTCGTAGCGTGGATTTAATATAAATAATCAGGCAGCTGTTTTATTTGAAAGGTACATATTGTTACGGTTTGTAAAATCTGTTGAATATTATACGACAGAGGTTTCAGAATGTTAAATTCGATTTTATTTCTAACGCTTAGGACGGTATTTTAATCGAAGGATTTTTCGTCCTGCTTTTCACAGAACAATGATAAAATTTACACTCGTGACCGACTCCTGTTACACCGTCCATGTATTCGTCATACGTGACACGACCACTGACGAAGGGAAGTTCACCGACGTGTTCACCATCACCGAAGAGATCCAACGAGCCATCTGTCCGTATTTTGGTGCTCGACGCACCAATTGCAGTGGTTCTTACTTTGATGCACTCTGACCAGCAGCTCATGTCGTCTCGTATCTTGCAGCTATCGCATTGAGATCTGCATAGCGACTTCAAGTACTCACCTTTCTCGCAATAATTTGCTTCCACTTAACGTTGTTTTCTTTAACAATCTTTTATTGCGCACATTTCTCTACCGATTTGCTTCTAGTGCGTAATCGTTAAATCCATACTGATTAAAGCATGACAAACCCTCGGTTTCACGCATCGTGACAGATCGTTTGCTTCGCTCTATCTCATCACTACAAGAGCAGGGTAGGAAAACGAGGTTTCGTCTCTATCAAGAGGACGTTCTCGAGCATCAGGGTAGGAGAACGATACTGAGTGGTGTCCAACGATCGAGGGAATTTCATGCACCGATTACCCCACTCCTACGTATATTATTCTAGCCACGCTCGTTAAACGCTTCATCTTCCTAATAGATTATTCATACCCGGCACGTAGCCATAATTTCCCCTATTCCATTTCTCTCGATTACTCAATACACTTTCAGAAGCTAAAAATCTAAGAAAGATTCATCAAATATTCCAAACAATCGACATTCGTGTCATCCTTCGTATTTCATCAGGATAAAAGGAAATAGAAGCGCTACAAGGAAATGTTTAGTAGCCCATTTCCTTATATCATTAACACCCTTTCATGACTCCGCTTCATTATCCAGTCAACTCTTGCCACGGGCATTGAGCACCACCGGAAACGGAGAAGTGACGTGTCCCGACGCCGAGTACACCGGCTTTTCTGCTTTGATTGTGATCGTTCGCCTCCACCCCTACCGCGATTTCGCCCCTTTTTTTTTACAGACCACCCTGCGCCGTCTACGGCCCTGCGCTACATTACTATTTCATAACAATCGCGGCGAGCATAGGCCGATAAATACCATATCCCGCACGATACGGTTCGTCGGACAAGCCACGAGGTGAAATTAAATCGTGGCTTGACTTTGGAATTAAAACTTTCCTGCAGCCGACCTTTTCCACTGCGCTATAATGTAATCTGAGACAGTAGTCCAGTATGGATTGCTTTATCAAAAATGTACTTCTATTCAATCAACACTTGTTGCTTGCAAATCTCACAAAACGACGCAATTAAAGCGCCGAATTTCATGTTTATTAGACCATGATATTTCTCAATAATCCCCAACCAGTACCCCCCCCTCCCTCGAGCCACCCTTAATATAGTACAAAGGTGTTCAACTTTATCCAACCCTTTCCCCACTAACGAGAACGTAACGGGAGTCCTATAAATCTCGGCCGCGGTTTCCTGTTTCCACGAGGTTCCCATGTGAACGAAAATTCCGTTATCCCGATCAAAACGGCCAGCTGAACGTGAACCTCGCTGGAGGAAATAACTCATTGAAAACGAATTAGGAAGTTCACCCTCGAGGATCTCACGCTCAGGAAAAATCTGTCGAACGATAGATCGGAGAATGGTTTTTAATGTAAGAGGAAAAGGATCGATTCGGTGCGCGGTTCGGTTACTGTCTCGTGTTGCCCGTGATCGAAGAGTCGGGAAAGCCAGTGAAAATCGGCCAGTCTAATATCCTTGAAGGGTCAAAAGCGCGAAAATCCTACGATCGCGGTTCCCCTCTGATCTTCGCCGCGAAGTGGTGGATTTCAAAAGGCGCCGACCAGTTTCTCCCGTAGCGTGCCTCAAGAAATGACCGTAAAACGGGCGCACGCTTCAGCAGGAATCCAGGGTGGCCCTGCGTGCGGGAACGGGGGTGGTCCGTACAAATTTCGTGAAAGCGTATGAAACGGCTGTGAGGTGCAGCGGCATGAGAAACTCGAAGCTCGTGTGAAAACCGCAATGGAAATCTTGAGAATTCCCTGAAATATTCAATTTCTTCATGCCGTATCCAAAGACTTTTCTTATTGCAAGGTTCAATAAATAGAGGACACCTTTGATTCGTAAAAATTCTTTTAGAAAAACGTTTGTAGAGTTCACGGACGTGTCATGTATAAAAATAATACAAATGAAGGATAATGTACAAAAGATACCAAACGATATGTTTAAAAGATTTTACATGAACGAGTATGAAATACAAAAATATACAAAACCATATGTTTCTTTCCCGCGAATCCTTGCATCCAAGGGAACAGTCGATGCGGAAGTAGAGTAGGTGCAAAAAAAATCACGCACCTGGCACTACTTTTTATTCTCCCCGGAAACGATTTCTAGTTTAATATCATGCATCGTAGTATATTTTTAAAAGCTTACTTCCGCGTAGTAAAAAAAACAAAAAAACAGACCATGCATGAAATGATTTTCTGATCGATGCGTTACGTCTCCAGCAATCGGCCGTCTATACGGTTTCCAGCGACAACGGGAACAGGGGGGGGTGAGCGAGGGAAAAATCGAACAGCGTGGCTAGTTCGCGACTGGCGTGGCGAATCAATTTCGATGCGTCGGAGAACGTGAGCTCGAGGGTGCGTGCCACCTTTGTGGACCGTCGGTCGTCTAATTTCAAGGTATTTAGCCCTCCTAACGAGGACAACACCCCCGATTTCCCGATCGTGCAGTGTCACAGAATTTATGGATTATGGGAAGCTGTGTGGCTGTTGCCTGAATTAAGATAGTTCCCAGAGAGAGACTTGTTGAATGGTAATGATAAAGGCTCACGCGTTCCAAATAGGATATTAATAATCATTCTTTTATTGAATACTTTTCAGAATAGAATTCATTAGCTACATTTTCTTATAGTCTTTCAATTCTTCGAAGTATAGAAGCTTGTTTAACAATGAAATTGGGCTGAAAACATTCTGCGCGATACACGGTATCACGCCCAGCCCCATGTCGACGCTCCTTGCCAGCCAATCAACCTTATCCGCACTTTAACGTTCCGAGCAAACGCCACGTGCCTGCCACACGACTAAAATGCATCCCCGATATACGTCGCCACGTGTGCGATTCGCGTGTTAACGTCGTTGTTGATTCGAGTACGGATTACTCACAGATGACTCTTGAGTAAAAAAAAAAAAAGACGGAAGAATAACAGTAACAAAACGCTAAAGTGTCGCGTGCAACTGTAAGTGCTTCTTAAAGGGGGTTTCAAAGAAAAATGTGTGCGCATGGTCGCTTACGCTACAATTGTTAGTTTTTGTTGCAGCATCTCTGGGGATAACGTATTTCGAGGAGGAGACGAGACAGAGAAGATGTTGGCATCTGCTGATGTTGCATTTTAATACCAATTTTGTGGTGAAAGAAATGAATTATGACTTCCCAAGGCTGGAACTTGAGAGTGCTCTAAAATAATTGTATTCTTATCAGAATGAAATAAAGCGTATTCGTTGAAACCATCAATCGGTCTTCCTCTGTCGAGTCGCAGGGATACATGCCTAGGATTAAAGCAGCGTGTGGTATCGGGCACGTGCACGTTTCGCCCGGCACGCGACCAGGAACACAGAGGTGCGGCTAAACGCCGACGCCACGTGTCTTTATCACTGGATAGATAGCTTTGAGAAATTGATAGCTGGAGACTTCACACCAGGTCGCACGTGTCCACCTACCACGGTGTGAAAGTGAGGCGTAATTGAGATATCATAGCTGATTTCCTACTGACAAGCGAATCTCGGCTAATTCTACTTAGGGTTGAAGATGAATTAAGATGAATGCATCCTTCTATTCGGATTGTGCTGTGTACGATACAAGTATTAATAATACGTTTATTTCTAGAATAACTTAATCGTATTATTACTAATCCTCAATTTACGCACTACTGCAACTTTCAGACGCGGAAGCAGCACTCTAAGAATGGTCTCCTTAATATGTGAAATCATTAATGAAAAATTTATTGAAATTATGAGAACTATGTAAAGCTATGTATTTCAACGTTAATAAAATATTCAAATATAGGTTCAGGGAATGCTTAATTTTTTCGATAAAAATCGGGGAATACAATTTTTCCTCAGGAGTAATTGAAATTATACAAAATATATTGCATCTTTGACTTCAAGGGTGTAATCACTCTGCTTTGTAATACCAAGCGTCACACTTGTGGCCATAGTTTGGTTACGGCACGTGTCGGCGGAACAGAACGGAAAAATAAGCGTAATTGAGATATAAAAGGCGGTTTCGGACGACGTGGGATTCTTGGCTAATTCAAATGCTTTCACCCTGCACTGACACGTGCCTTCGGCTCATGCGAATCTTTCGATGGCACGTGCTGCGGCGTGTTCCGAATTTGTTCAATGTATAGCATTTTCGATACCCCGTGTGACCTGTATCTTTAAGCATATTATTAGAATATCATTAAGAAGATCGCAGTTCCAAAAGGCGAAGATTGTATGTTAAATTCAATTCTATAACCGCAAACCATCGCAGACGGGAAAATTAGAAAATGCATGTTTCGTTTCCTTTCTTATTGTGCACTTACAATTAGTGTTAAGTACCGAGAGCATAACACACTGATCGCACCGAGAGCGGATAAAAGGAACGCGGGCAATAGTCGAGTAGCCGCCTGAGGATATTTAACCTGGCTTGCACGTCGGTAAATGTTTGGTCCACGTGAAACGCTTCCGGCAGTTTGCCCAGCCTTTCAATTAGGACGCGCGCAACGGCGAAATAAAATTATTCGACCGTCAATGAAATGGTCAAACACGATACCCAATCCTTCAATGAATTGCCAAGAATCAAAGGGGATACCCGAATTTGTTTGTTTAATATTTTTAATCCATAGAGTATAGACCACCAAAAAAAAAGCATCTATGTTACAGTAGAATAAAATTGATTACATGACACGAGTTTGTTCTCATTTTGCAATAAATTAGTATATCAGATGAAAATGATAATTATTCGATAGGTTACAGCATCGAAATCGCGACGGAGGGCAAATTGTTCTGGTTTTATGGGGTTCCATTTGGGGTGATCGCACATATACGCACCCGCACTTAAATCCGCTCGAGATAACGAATCTCTCGCATGTTACTGCAAACGAATTCATACCCTCCGACCGGCAATAAACTGTATTATCTTGGATCCAGGCCACTCGATGCGAGCCCCAGCAACATCAAAGGGAAGAATTCGATCGCAGGAGACGATCGATAACGCAATAACCCGGAATACTCCACTTCGCGTGCAATTCTACGCCCGTCTACGAACACTTTATGTACCGTTCCTTTGATGCTCTATACTTAGTATGCAAGCTCCATATTTTCTTCTACAATCCTCCATCGGACCGATGATTATGAAGATCTCTCGCCTGCTTCTCCTTGACACCTTTATTTTGCATATAAAAAATCCATGGAAGTAATTATGAATATATCCTTATTTTTCCCTGAAACTTACAAATGGAGATGAATCTATTATTCTCTTAGATATTCACCTTGTAATAAAACGGTCACGAAATCATGTAACCGTCGATTCATCGTCTGAAAAGGGTTGGTAGGGGTAGTTAGGAAGAGAAACAAAAAGGGCACATTAAAAACTGACCCGAATCTCGTTTGGCCGAAATAATGAGATACCTTTCTGTTACTACCAGGTGAGCCTACTCGAGCGAGTAACGCCTTTTGACGTTAACGCCAGACCTCTTGTGTGTGCGGCCGCCATAAACGCAATCGATGTACAAACGCAGATCTTAATCTCCTGTCGGTATTCTTGGTTAGCGGGGGCCAGTGCTATTATGTACGTACTATAAACCATCACTCTATTGTCTCCGTTATCTAATGGAACATCGCTGCGATCGCTTCCGTGGCAACGGATTTGTTAACACTGAGCGATCAACCCCTACGATTCTTTGAGTTCTATGCATGCGTTTGTCTACGATTGTCGAGGGGTAGATTTCGATAAATACGGGATTCAATGATTTTATAGTAATTACGTTTGCTTTTCGCACGAGATACATTAAATATGAACGAGTGTTGCATAGTATAAACAAAAAATAATGGTTCGTACACGGTTGACTGTGAGCGTCGCAGATGTCTGAGGCAGCCACCAGCCACTTAAAAATGTAGTGGACCAGCTTGGCCCGGTGGCTGAACGAAAGTAGCACAGTTGCCATTCGCGGTAAAATAATATCGAGGAGAGAAAAAAAGGCTGCACGCGCCATTGACCTTCTATGCAACGTTACGTCGGGGCGAGGCACGGATAAAGTAGAGGGTGGCAAGTCTGTTAGACTAGTGTACACAAATAAACAGACAGAGCGAAATTATTTTTGGGTGGGGTTCGTTGAAAGTGCTGCCACTTTTTTTGTTGTAGTACTCCTTCATACAACACTGAGAAAAAGTAGTTACATTTGTAGTCACCGATTGGTCGTTCGTATTATTAACAAAGAAGCTATACTAATTTCTCTGTGATACACGGAAAAAGTTATTCGACTAGCTGAAATCGAAAGGGTAGCTGTGTAAAAGACTGTTAATAAAAGGGGCAACGTTTAGATTATTTGGCTCGCATCGCGTGGCCATCGCTCCATTTCTAAAGAGATAATGATCGTTCCTAGGAGGGATGCCTAGAATATAATACGCGAAGATTCCCTTAGGACAATGGAGAACGTATCCTCCCCGATTATTCGAACAAAGGAATCTCTCAGCAGGGTATTCCCTAGAAACTAGTATCTGATTCGCAGATCCGTTCGATCGCTACGTGCTTGCAATGTATAGGATCAATGGGAGTAATTTTTACCACGAACGGCAATAAAGCTTCTTACAATTCTCACCGACTATATTGAACTTTATCTAAAAGAAAAAACTGTTTCGACAATCGCGTTTCATTCGCTTACATGAATTCTAAAAATCGCTCCGAGTAGTAAAAAAATGAATCACGCGAGTGACAATCGGGTGAATACACGGTTAAACACGCGCCTGTACCTGTAACCCCTGTGCTTTGTCACCCCCAGAAGCGTCCTTCCAGGCGAACGCTTCGCCAAAATGAAATTCGCTCGCACGTGATAATGCGAATGTCAGTTCATCCCCTATTCGAGATCATGAACTGCCCAATCGAGAAATGCTAATGAGCTTCTAATAGTTTCAATTCCGTACGGCGCTGCGAGGATTTCGCAGCAACCTAAAAACTTGGTTAAAGCTCGTACACAGGTTTTCCGGTGCAAAGTGTGTAACAAAAGAGAGATTTTCGTTGGGGGGCGTACGTTTGTGCCTGGTAAAAAAAAATTGGGTGCGAAGATCCCCTTTGAGAGATCGGCTGATGAAAACACTTGCGTTAAAAGGACTTGGTTCTCCGTAAACGTGACGAAATCGATGCACTTTCACAATTGCATTTCTCGCAGCTGCAAATGCGACGTGAAACTCAAGATTCTGGAAGACTGCTTCGATTCACGTTAATTATTTAAGTTTTATTCGATATACCCTAGATTGTTTTGAAGCCTGAAAATGTTCCATTCGAATCTTCAGTGATGTGAGAAGATCTGGATATTATACTAACAGAAAGGAACATTAAATATTGCGATAAAGAGTGAAGTACTGTTTGAAATTCAATTTATTACAAAATGGATAAGAAAGGGAACAATAGAGGAAAATCTTGTTAATTAGATTATGTTACACGCCCTTCTTCGTCTCAGAAATTTCAGAAGTATAAGTTCATTTTAAAAAGCAGTTTTTTGAACATCAGTTATTGAATGCGCTCGAGAAGCGATGTTACCGCCATGGAACGCAAACTGACCACCCACCGTCGATGGGTGCTCCATTATCTCCGGGCCGTCACGGCTTTAGAGGATTACACGTCGATTACGAGGCTCAATTTTAAACTGTCCGGCTCCCTCTCGCCTCTGCCTGGCAACCCTTTGCGGGTTACTCTATGGTTTTACAATCAGTCACCCGTGCTGTGACACGACCGATGGCTCGTTGAAGGGGTTGCCGCTTTCCGTAAAGCGGATTACGTTTCTCATTCTGCCTCTTCTCTTTTACCTTTCGCGCGCAATACTGCAAAATCGATCACCCTATGATTATCATTGATCGATGGCTTCTCGAGATTGATCATCCTTTGGTTACATACCCTGCGAATATCGTTCGTCGTGTTCGAATATTTCATAAATGATAAGGTGTTTTGGGATATCGCAGACACACCTTTGTACATCTGATTCTCGAGGGATGACAAAGTCTTTCCTGGACAGGCGTGAAAAGTCGATCCGGAAACGGCGAAACGGTTTTACGCTTATCCATGGCTCCTCCTTTTTTCTTTATCCTGCACGACAGTTTTGCACGTCACTGTTTACTAGGGTTACAACCCTTTTCAGCAGTTCCGGGCGTGGTGGCTGTTTCAAAGGGTGCCAGCCCGTTTTCGAAAATCGAGTGACCGCAAGATCTTCACGGTTTTGTTTGAAACGCCACTCTGGCGTTAGCACTCTTTGTTCTTGTGTATATTTTGAACTGTGTTCTGACGTAAAAAAGTCAGACTGTAGGAGGAGCTTTGCAATAATAATTTCACAGGCTCAAAGAAGGTGAGCGAGAGTTACGTTCGTCAGATCGGATATACATAAGAATACAAAACGAATTCACGGTAAAATGATAAGGAAAGACTTTATAGACCGAAGGTTGGACATATTTAAATCGTAACATGGAAATAAAGATTGCTATCCGAAAAATTCAGTGGCATCAGAAAGTACTTGATGCGTATGCGGTACTTTGAAATTTCGAAGGCCCCTCCAGCGACGACCGGCATAGGTGCCCCCAGGTTTTTTTCCGGTATGAATGATGATGTATGGATGTTGGCTGGGCGCTAGGGGCTGGGTAAAGGGTTCCATTGTTGCACACCCCCCTCGAGAACGAACCCTCTCACTGTTCACCGGCGAGACCATCGTGAAATATTGCCGGTGAGCAACAAACTGCATTCTGCAAGCTGTATACTGTTAATTTTATGCCGGTTTTTCCCACTCCATCCATTCCCCCACCCCTTCTACTATTTGGACTTGCTGTTGCAGAGATCGTTACTGATGGAATTTTTTTTTAGGGAAACGCGCACCTTTAAATCATACTGTCCTTTGAATCTCCTGCTTCAGTTTCAGAATAGTGTACGAAAAATGGACAACATCGTTTGGAGTAAGTTCGTACAATTGTTAAAAAGTTCGTTCATAAGATTATTATAAAATAATTCGAAAACTGTAAATCGCACAATCTGCTGCAATATACACACACACGCTTTCTACATAAAGAAACTTTTAAATATATCAAATATAGATTGCAAGCATACGGCACACGCTACATCCGTCGCATTGTTCTTTTCCGCATAAAGAGTTATCGACAGCATCCTTTGGTCCTTCCGCTTTCCACATGAATATGCATCGATTCAATTCAGCAGGGGTTTCACTTTACATCGAGATTTGGTGAATAACGTATTGAAACCTCCTCTCGCATCGAACTGCTACGTGCATTGTACCATTTAGTCTTTACACCTTTAGCCTCACTACCACCCCTTTGTACCCGCTAGTTTTACCACTGCGTTTGCTAAAAAAAAAAGAATCGCAGTCACGGAGCAACGATTCTAGTCTTCAATTTTCGAACCTTCTGCAATTAAAACTGTGATGTGTTCATTTCTTTAAAACGTAAATACTTCCACTGAAAAATTTCGCTGTCGAATATTTGACAAGAGAAGGCAAGAAAAATGAAATCAATATAAAAAGGAGGAGCGAAGGAGGGTAAACGGGTGATACCGAGGTCCGTTATCAGGCAGAACAATGCGGCACCGCAATTAATAGGGCCTGTAATCGGACTCCTGACACGCGTCCCGGGGCGAAATATGCAAATCCGATCGGGCACGGTTTTAGAAATTCGCCGCGGCCCTCCTCGGGCTCCAACAATGCGTGACTCCATCGACAATAGGATATAATAAACCGTGATAAATAGACGGGCAAATACGTACGACAATCGAGGATCTCCTTTCCTCCGGTCTCCTACTCTTTCGACCTCTCTCTCATCTTGGTCGCTTCCAGGTGGACTGATTCATATTCCCGAACAAATACCCTCGGCAAATATCGCGCGGGGGTTGATGGGGTTCAGTGTGCGCCCGTGAGCAAATAACGGCGTTAATTTCCCCGCTCACGTGCACCGCCGCGTTTTATTTTCCAATAGCGTACCAGAGAAAATTGTAGGTACTCTTTCGAATGATATTTGTATATGGAGTGCGTTCAGTTTTTTTTTTTTGGAGGGGTTGGGATACTTTGAACTTATGACTGTGTCTAAGTACGTGAGGTTGCTGATGACGGTAGAGAGGAAACAGAAATCGGAGACTCGTAAAGGCGTCACTTTTTTTATGCAACAAATATGGAAGATAAAAGGGTGAAGAAGAGAATAGACAAGGCCACAAAATATTTTGAAGTTTCTTCATTCAAACAATGCCTCACTATTACTTTTCTTTCCCGTAAGATATTTCTAAGTAAACACCGAAACACTATCTTACTTATATTTTATTGAAATATCGCGCCCCTTGTATTACTGTTACATTTCAAACTTCCCGATTTCCTTCTGCTCCGGCTTTTTGTCTGGAACGCGAATCGCGGGGCTCAAGTGAGCCGACGCGACGCTCCATTACGGGATGGCAGTTTTAGAGGCTTGAACCTTGAAGTAGGCAGCCCTAATCAAAAGTGGTCCGCGGAGACAGATTGAGGGGCGTGCTGAAATAAATCAGCCCTTTGTTTTACAGCTCTAAAACGGCCGTTGGGGATTTCGAACGCGAAGCTACGTCCATTCATTAAAAACACCCCAGCTGCGAGGCCGAAAAGACTTCGTAGACTCATTCAGAAGCACCGTAATCGTTGCTCCCTAATACCAAATACATATACATAGATTGTTATACGATTCTCTTCGGAAAATGTATTTTTATAGGAAGCTCGAACTTCATTCAGATTTGTTATTTACGCAGAATTCATCTTTACTGTGTAAATGAAAACTGTATTCTTTAGCGACATATAAAAGGGTTAACGACTTACGAACGTGTTGAAAGGAAAGGGTTGAACGATGCACTGTAGCGGAAACGATTCGAATTAATGCTTTGGAGCCGCATCCTGGATCCCTGCGGACCTTCTTCGTGAAAAATAAGAATTCCGTATGTAATGGCCTGCCCTTTGTGAATTTGATTATCCCCAACCCCTCTTGCATCGAACCTGATGACTAAGACGGGTCATTATTCATAAGTTAGTTCCATTATAGAAAATCTCATCTCCATGCGATTTACATCTTATAGATTCCTTTTCAAAGCAGCTGAGAAAAATATTGTTAACTATCTTTCGATGTATCATTCATTCACATACGTTACGCGTTATTCGTTATAAATATGTCAACAAATGTATTATTTATAGTTGCTTCCCAGTTTCGCTCATGTGTTAAAAACGCTTGCAGGATCCTCATGTTGTGTTATATAATTATACGTTGTCCTGGTAATAACCGAGATACGTAGTGAATAATAATTTATTTTTAGACCACATCGTGCAACGCGTATCTGAACAACGTTTCGATTATTGCCGTAAAATGTTTACTATCGTGTAAGAAACTGCTGCGATTTCGTCACGTCGAAAATAAATGGATTTTTATAAAACTAAAGTCCTACAGCATATTTTTTAATTGTTTAAACGTGCATCCAATTGCATACGAAGCTGAAGTAGACGGACAGTATATTTTTCGTCTATCGACCGATAATGTGCATCGACGAGCCTATATAAAATGCACAAGAATGTCTGATAATATATTATTATTGCGCGGGCGCGGGTCAATAATCGAGCACGTTGCCTGGCGACGGTGTTCCTGCTCTCTCTCAGCCTCCGGGATTTCTTCTTCTGCGGCTGGTCCTGTAGCTGCAGAGCGCAGAAGTCGAGCAACCTTCGATACGTCGCCATCAGACCGGTTCCCTATACCCTGGGTTCGACACGTTACCTGTAGCTTCTTCGGTAAGCAAAATTTGCAATCAAATTGTACAATTACTTTTGCGAGTTGGGTCTTGAAACATCATATTAATGGATTTGGGTATTTCTTCTGATTATCATTATCCCAGCAGTGCGAAGAGCGCGATTGCATTAATTCACGTACGAATAACTATTATCTGTCTAGCATTTAGCGATACTCTTGTTTTTAGCTCAATGGTCCGTCGATTATGTGGAGAGCAAATAGGCAACTAAACGATTCGCGAACCGGTACTTCAAGGAAAAAGAATGAGTGTCGTACACACGATAAGCACAATTCTTCAGTGCAGTGTTCAACGAAGAACAGTTTAAAACATCTACGCGGACTTTGCCTAAACCATCTGTCGTTTTTCCGAAAATTCACGGCGTTTCTGTATCGACCAGCTGATCCAGCCAGTCTGGGAGTCGTTAGAGCATTGTTCGGTACATCACGCTCTTTTCTTTTTCTAATAAATTCAACAAATCAAGTGAATATTAAAGGAAAAACCTTGACGTATTTTGTTTAGGATTATGCATGGTACTGGACGTTGTAGAGGAACGAGGACTGGCAGACGTCGACATAAAATGGGGCAATCCCATGGAATGTCATTTTCCTTTAATTCACGGAATGAAGCCTCCCTCACTGCCGTGGATGATACTAATTTACGCGATAATGTGGACAGGCGCTTTTGGGATTATGCTGGGTTACCGTTTCAAACTGGCTTGCGCCTGTTTCGTGATTCCATATTGGTACATCTTCCTGCTGGATAAGAGCTACTGGAATAATCACACGTATCTCTACGGGATCGTTGCCACGCTCCTCTGGGGTACGGAGGCTAACAAGTACTTGTGAGTTTGACAGGAAATCTGAATGGGAAAATTCGCTCGTGATCGGAGACGTGAGTTAGGATCATTGTAAATATGTACTAACTACACCAACATTTCGATACCTTAAACTCCGCGTGACAAATGTTAATATCAACCATATATTTCTTCAAGCACACTGAACGTTAAGATCCTGCCACTTTAAAAGAAATCTACGATTTACAATTAACCCTTCGACGACAGGAGCTAATTTATTGATTTCTGTAGCGCGTTAGACGCTGCTAAACTAGGAGAAGCCAACAGCACTGTGCCGTTGTGGAACTATGCCATTCTAAAGTTCCAATTTTTCGTCCTATATTTCATAGCTGGATTAAAGAAATCTGGCACGGAATGGCTGTCGGGTTATGCCATGGTGAACTTGTCCAGACACTGGATCTTCAGTCCGTTCAAGTAAGTACGATTGAAAAAAAAAGATAAATGTCCACGATGGAAAATAAGTGCGCTGAACTGTGCTTATCGGAAGCACGTAATCGGGAAGCCAATAAAATGTTGCCCCGTTTCAGATTATTCTTGACCACGGAACAAACCGATTTTCTCATCGTTCATTGGTTCGGATTCATCTTTGACCTCACGGTTGGATTTTGGATGCTGTTCGACAAAACCCGCGTCCCTGCAATGATCTTCTGTACAGCGTTTCATTTAATGAACTCTAGATTATTTAGCATCGGTAAGCGTCGATTATTTCAATGGATTTTTCATTCTGGGCGTACGATGTTGCACGAACGATTATTAATTTCCGTGTCACGTATCCGTAGGAATGTTTCCATACGTGTGCCTCGCAACTATGCCGCTATTTTGTAATCAAGATTGGCCTCGTAACCTTGGGTCTTTTCTTAAACGCAATGCCGTTCCATTCTTCTTGACGAAAAGTCAAAAAATAAAAGATGAAACAATAAGCAAGACTTCTTGCAATGAGTTGAACGACCAAACAGAGAATGAATTATTAACTAATATAAAAGTGGATAAAATGAAATCTACAGAAATTACGAAGAAGCAGAAGTTTGTAGCTTCTCTGTTACTACTTCATGTGTTTCTGCAGCTTTTCCTCCCGTACTCTCATTTTATCACAAAGGTACACTAAATTTCTGTTCGCGCAATTTATCGTACAGTCGTTCGACGTTTATGAATTATGTAAAATATCTGTAGGGATACAATAACTGGGTACCAGGAATGTATGGTTATTCCTGGGACATGATGGTTCATGTTTGGGACACTGTACTGGTTGTAATTAAAGTTCATGATAACGTGAACAACAAAGATCGGTATTTAGATCCCAAAGCGTGGGTGCAGACCGATCGATGGGAAAAACATGGTGATATGGCCAGGCAATATGCATTTTGCTTAAGAGTACGTCTTAAAAGTTATCAAGAATTTTTATCGAAACATCGTATAATCGGGGGAGATATTATCCTCAAACTTTATATTCTTATGTTTGAACGAATAATTACATTATTACAGGACAATTTGATCCAACAAGAAAATCAGCTTTTCTACAATGCTCGTCAACGCAGCAGAAAGGCAAAATGGGCTCGACTGTCATCGAATTTGAGTATCTATATCGACGTGTGGTGCTCATTGAATGGAAGATTCCAGCAAAGAATGTTTGATCCGAATGTTGACTTGTTAACGGTAAATTGGAACCCACTTAAGCCTATCTCATTTTTAATGCCTCTACTATCGCAATACAATTCGTACAGGTACGCAGACAAATGACTCATTGGCTCAAGCAATTCCTTTTTATTGAGCGTCGTCAAGTTTTTAATAATCCTATCTTTCCGCGTCGAATACTTAATGCTATTTCAAACTATCGCCAAATAATTAATTCACTTTTCGATATTTGGATTTCACATTCAGATACAAATTAGAAGAAATTCAACAACAAGTTCACACCTGGTCCAACGACACCGATGTCCTCTTCGTTGCTGACTTCCCAGGGATGTATCTGGACAATTACATAACTAAAAATTTCACGAACGTCACTCTGACAGTATTGGAAGGAGAAGTGGTGTATAGTAACGAGAGGCAGAGAAGCGCTGTCATTATACGGAAGGGATCATCGATTCCGATCGAAACTGAACAATTTCACAAAGTGAAAACGACGAGTGCCTACCCAGCTTGTTACATGTACACGTATACTAATCGAAATGGGCAACAATCAGAACAACACGGGTATTTAATGATCTTGTAAAATTTTTAGGAGATGTAGATACGATTCGTTCATTGCAAAATGCGTCTCACTTTGCTCGATAATATGCAAGATCAATATTTGTACGCTCTTGGGGCAACTTATATCGAGACGCGCCGTTCAGATTATCTGTATGAAGTATATTATCGTACAATTGCATATTTTGCAACGGATATCGAGTATGTTTAGATTAATTCAGCTAACTGAAATCAATTCAGTGATATACGATTTTTTTTTTCAGATCAATGGAAGAGACGAAGGAAGCCCTTCCAATAGCTAAGGAAATTAATTACAAGATCGAAGCCTGGTTGAGAGCACTGAATCACATAGCAGACGCGTTTTTCAATTTAGTCTATGACGTTCCTATGATTCGAAGGGTGAAAATTAACAAATAGCGTAATGCTCCGCGCTGATCAAGCGGGTCTTCTTCATTACAAAGTAGCAGTTCAACGTAAAGCTTTCGGAGTAGACCAAGATTGTATTTTCTGTGTTTCAACTAATGAGGAATTGTGATAAAAATATTACCGACCTTTTTGTTCAAATTTAAAAGGTAAAATCAGTAAGAATTCTAATATGTTTCATCAGTTCTTACTTCACATTAATCCACAGGGCCAATAGCACACATTAATATTAAGCTTAGAAGTAAAAAATGAAACAATAAATTAAAATCGGGAACGCGACAAGTGTAACAAGTATGAAGTTTAATATGTGAAAGTGCAAAAGAGGATATGATTATACTATTCAAAGCATCGCTCTCGTTTGCATTTAAAGTCTCGAGATAAGGCTGCAATGCGGCGTTTATAAAGAGCGCTACGTCTCCGCGTTGATTATTCATACCCCGCAGGAAGATAGTCAGCGAAATTGAAGACCTCATAATCATAATTATGTCAATTCGTCTACGCCTCCGTAAACGCTATTATTCACGCGTCCAATAATACAACAGATTTTCTTCGCGACAGAACGCTTGCAAAATAGAAATAAAGATCCTGTCGCATTTCAATTTCATTGTTCGCACGTCGAAGTCGCGTGAACTGATTGTACACGATGAAAAAAGAAAACGACACAATTGAAGCCGCTCCTTTCGTATATTTACGCGGTCGCACGCTAAATGCGCGCAATTAAGCGTCCACTTTCTACATACACCGCGGCGCGGGCCTTGGAAACGGCACGCCCACGTTAATCACGTAACTATGATAGCTCCTATCACTGTAATAACCATTTTCGCCCGATGACATGTAAGTAAATGCATCCGGTGGATCTGATACTCGCCCCAATGGCGTGCCTAAGTTTCTATCAGCGCATTCTCCAGTTGTTTTGTTCGGGAAATTGTAATTATCGTGCATTGAAAGACACGTCCGACCCGCATTATTCGTAACGCTTCTCTTATCATACTTCAATAGAGATATTTGGTGTACGTACAATTTTCAAGCCGTTCACCGTTTTGCCCGCAAACCTTTCAAGGACTAGTTAATACCGTTTACACATCGTAGACTGCAAAAATGACGGAACAGATTAGTAGTTCAGAGTCGGCTTTCCAGTTTTCATAAACGTCGCCGGTAATGAATGGCAAACAAGTCTTTCGATTAAAAGCCGCGAACGCAGAAACCGGTCGATCCGAATTAAAAGTCAATAAAATCGCGGTAAAAGGTTTATGCAAATGTTTCTTTGCCAAGAGAGCGGTGTACCGCAACGTGTCGTTAAACTGTGTGCGCGCAAGCTTATTGAGAGCGATGATGCATTGTTCGAAAAGCAGGGACACCGTTTACAAGTGAATCGGCTGAGATTACCGCTATCGTACGATGGCCATCGAAACGCGCACGGCGTCTGTAACTACCGCGAGCACAGCTGATTAAGAATCTCGCTTATCTGGATACGCGCGGCGGAAAATACTGTCGGCCGTCAGTAGCCTGCGCGCTATCGTACTGGCATCTGGACACGTAGACACGATAATCTCGTGATCGATTTCGGCTCGCGGGATCGGAATTGCTGATCAATGGGCTGCGATGCGTTTAACGAAGTTCAAACGCGATGAAAGTAATTGTAATGTTGCAGCGATAACGCGAGGTTTCTTCTTAAAACATTTACAAGTAACTGTGTGAAATCGTAATGGAGGAAAGTAGAAACAATTTAGTGATTCTTGGGTGTCTTCAAGATTGAGGGATAAACTGATAGACTTTATAGTGCAATTCACCTTCAAGAAAGAACAAACATGGGTTAGTATATTCTTCCGTATTTGCGTTTCGTCATTTATGATTTTATATCTGGCACTTCGAGAAATATTTTTATATAGAGATAACTTGTTTGTAGTTCAATCGAACCGAATTTTACAGAATTTTATTTTGCCGTAGCTGGAAATAGTGTATCTTCCTTTGAATTACAGAAAGAAAGATATCTGGCGATCTCGTCACTGATACTGTGGAAACCAAAGCCTCGGATCCACTTCTGGTGGCTCTCGACAAACTCGGTGGCGGCTCCAGCTTTCTATGGATAATATTCCTTTTTACACTCACGCCAACGATATTCAATGGAATGCACTCCATGTCCTATATTTTTATTGCCGAGGTAAGATAAGCTTACCCGTACCCCCCCAAAAAAATGATATTCTTAGCTTAAACGGATAGATACATTTTTTCATAGTATCAGAAATATTTATGTTTCATAGGTACCCACGCATTGGTGTTCGATACCGATTTTAACCGCAGCAAATTGGACGGACGGGCAGATAAAAAATATTTCTTCGTCCAGTCCATGTACGATGTACAATTATGATTACGAATACTTCGTACACATTGGATTTGAAGAAGCTGTGGAGTATAAAATTTCACATACACTACCTGAGTCCATCCCCTGCGAGGCAAGGAGTTTCGCGAACGATCTTGACTCGACTTCCCTTGTTCAAGACGTGAGTATTACACTTGAAGAATCTTTTACCAACTCGTAACGTTATTGCTTGACACTGTCGCCGTCTGTAAAACTACCCTCGTCCTTGCCAAAAGCCTGTAGGACACTGTTAGTTCCGCCTATCGTATGGGTAGTCAATTTATAAAGAGTTCTCGACTTTGGTCTTGAGAAACCAATTTCATGGATACTTATTACTTTGATCGTTTATTTACATTTCAATAATGAATTGATTGTGCGCCATGCACCGATGTACCAACCCTTTGGAAAGGAAAATTATAATAGCCCTCCATTTTTAGTCCTATGTGTGCATGTGAAGTATGGGCAGTACTTTTTTCTCAATTATATATTTTAAATAACTGTCTACGCACCTAATTAGATTGAAAATGATTTCAGTGGGATTTGGTATGTGACAAAAGTGCGGCACGTTCGAGCACGCACATGGCTTTGTCCCTTGGAAAGTTGTTGGGCAGCGCTTTCTTCGGCATTTTCGCTGACAAATACGGTCGCAAAATTAGCTACGTTATTGGTATAATTCTGTTGATTACTTCTGGCCCAGCCGGTGCAGTTGTTCCCTGGTACTGGGGCTTCATGTTCTCTAGGCTAATTAACGGCGTTAGTCACGCAGCTATACAGTACTCGTCGTTTACGACGCGTAAGTTGCACTTCAAATAATAATGTTACAGGCATGAACCATGTAATGCGCAATAGAAAGCACAACAATATTTCTACACGCAGCGATCGGAATATTTCTCATCTTCTTCTATGATAAAATTTCTATTTGGCAATTAAAATCGTCTTGTTGTTTGCAGTTCGATAAAGCGTTAATTTTGGCATGTTTTAATTATACAGTTACAGAAGTGGCCGGTGAAAGACACAGACAGTGGATGGGGATCGCGTACAATATCGGCTACGCGTCGGGAACAGTTATTGTACCTGGTGTGGCTTATTTCTTGCACGAATGGAGACACATTCAATTAGCGATATCTCTGCCAGCTCTGCTTCTGCTAATACATTTGTGGTAAGTCCACCGCTGCGCAATCTAACGTCTTTCAGGCAACGATCTAAACAGTTTGTTATCTTAAATAATTGTAGGAATTAAAATGTTATTCAGTTCTCTTGCTTCGTTTCTCAAGCAATGCGCTGTCTCTACGGTTGACAGGATATTTGTAATCTTAATAGGTTCATGCCCGAATCCCCACGATGGTTGATGGCGCACAATCGTCGACAGGAGGCTAAGATTTTAATCGATAAGGCGTGCGAGGGAAGCTTAAGTGCAACGGCGAAGACAGCATTGGCTTCAGCGATACCGAGGCAGAAATTAAAGGATTCGGACGACCTGATTCTCACTCCAAAAACGATACCCACGGAGGATTTAGCCCAAAGTCGATTGCGTAAAAATGTCCGGGGGTTTCAGGTGCTAATCAGCAACAGCGAATTGCGAAGGAGACTCCTTATCACGAACTTCACATGGATGACTGCCTCCCTTACCTATTACGTATTAGGTAACTGAACAATCGAGACTTACTCCAACGGACAGGCTTCGGAACAATGGGATTTATGATTTCAATTTGTAATTCTGCTTACGACCACTTGTAGTATATTTTAATAATATTGCAGCGTTAAACGTGAACAACTTCTCCGCGAATCGGTACATTTACGTTATGGTAATGGGGCTGACCGAAATACCAGCCTACTTGATACCAACACCGATTTTAATGGTCATGGGTCGACGACAAGGCAGCGCAATTCTATATATCATCGCTGCACTATGTCTGCTATGTATTTTAATCATACCAACGACTGAAAGCGACACGATCATGATTGTCTCTTTGATCGGAAGATTCAGTGCGTCAGCTGCTTATGGCATTGTTATTTTATACAGCTCGGAACTGTTCCCCACGGTAAGCATTAGCGTTATCCTAGCTATAAAGCACTTTCACACAACAATTTTGGCAAGGGACTAATTCTCAGAATTAATATTTAACGTAATTAATTAATTTTTTTATTTTAATACTGAGTATTATTATTTTAATATAGTTATTCTCTCTTGTTATACTACGTACTATTATTTCAATGTGTTTGATTAATTGTTCATATAATTTTAAAAATTCTACTATTTAATTCCACTGTTAAGCTTCATTGCTTAAATTCATCAGCTTATACATTTCAGCTTTCAACCCTCGCAACTCTTTTTTTTTTCTGAACAGGTCTGCAGGAACTCAGCTGTTGGAACGAATTCCGCGATGTCCCATGTCGGAAGCGTGGCCGCGCCCTACGTCGCTGATTTATTGGGCGATGCAGTATGGTGGGGTCCCACTACACTCTGCGGTGGCCTGGCTTTAATAGCAGGCCTGATGTGCTCGATATTACCGGAAACTCGCGGAAGGCCGCTGGCGAACACCGTGGACGAGGAAATCACGGAAGAACGGGAAAACGTGTCATTACCCAATTGTTGCAAGTGTCGATGAAGCGATAGATCTGTACCCACGATAACGCGTTCCCACGGCCGCTCCGCCTAATTAAGTTTCACAGAGCTTTTGTACAAGTATTTGTATGTCTAAGTACAAGTAGCTGAAATTACTGATTCTTAGGATAAGCAATCTTTTTACGTACATTTACCACGATCTATTCTAATATACGAGGGGATCGATAACCATTTAATCGTGCAGCTGAATCAGGATATTCTGGAATTGATAACTTCAATGCTGACGATAATTGTGAAATGGAAAAGAAATAAATTGCGTAGTGATTTACAGTACAGGTTTCTATGAGAATTCTTTCGCCTTCCCTTTTCCCCTATTGTCAACGTATTCTGCGATCTATGGTTTGAAATCGTGTTTGGCCAGAATCATTTGCTGTGAGCAATTCGCTTGACGTTTATTACTAGTAATATAACACCAGCGACCATTGCGATTATCTGTTTCGCATACAGCAAAATGTTAACGATTCGCGATTTCCTAATCTCGTCCGAATTATCACCTCTGATACAAATCTGCTGACACTCTGATACAAAAATTCTATAAATTATTCGAAGGG
This sequence comes from Holcopasites calliopsidis, assembly GCA_023838395.1. Classification (NCBI taxonomy): domain Eukaryota; kingdom Metazoa; phylum Arthropoda; class Insecta; order Hymenoptera; family Apidae; genus Holcopasites; species Holcopasites calliopsidis. Next base: position 4,203,005 of record JALHAQ010000003.1, read on the forward strand.
ACAAATGGTGTTTCATCAAAATGATATGTCGTAGCTAATGCAATCTACCTCTCTCAACGCCTAGTTCAAATAGGCGATAATATTAATCAATGCGCGGCGTAGATACGATTGCCATGCGTTCTGTGATAATTAGATTATGCTTCCGGCATCGCCAGATAGTTGCAACTAAAGTTCCTATGCAGAGGTGCAGCGAAACGTGCACATGGTCGATAGAAAATCCCGGATCTTGAAGACCTTGGTACCTGGATTTCAGGCATCAACGAGGTATACATAGATTAATATTCCTGATCTTTATCGCTCCTGCATTCGCAGGGAATGAAATATATTCACACCGACGAATACAGTTTTGCATGGCGGAAACTACTGACGGCCGCCACGATACTCGGAACAGTTGCATTAATATGCTGGATACGATACGCGTCCCTAGAAGTACTGAACTGCAAAACATTGAAGGATGATTCTTTATACTCGAATCTAAATTACAAGACGAACGAAGAGTTATTCAGAATTCGTCAGTCTTCGGATGGTTCGATCGGGGAAAGGAGCGCATCCGGTCATTGTCAAATCAAAGGTTGCAGAGTCATAAGTTGTTCTTCGATTTTGGGGGACACGGAGCCCGGGGCAATCGTATCGGGTCTCATCGAGAACAATTTCAAGGTACACAAGAACAAAAATTGTAACGAAAACATAATAATTCGACAGATAGTATTTTTATATCATAATATGCACACGATGTTCGCCAGTAATATGTTATACAATTTCGTTCAGGTTGATTGCAAGGACAAGAAATCTGTGAAATTGTCATTCGACAACTGTAAATTTCCTGCAGACACGCTTCAAAGGAATTGGCTGCGGACCGACGTGTCGATCGAAGAACTGCGATTCGCCGGCTGCTTCCTCAGTGAAATTCAAGACAACGTGTTCTCCTCTGCCATTTACGAGAAAACAAAGAAAATCACCATGGTCAACAACAAACTTGTCTCTCTACGTAAAGCCATGTTTCATCATCTACCAATATTGGAAGAGTTGACCATTCAAAGAAACATAATCAAACAGGCCGAATTTAATTTACTTCAATACGTGGCTGGTTCTTTGACTATTCTGGAATTATACGGTGCGATCGATGATCGAGAGACGCTTCGAAACATAACCGGCGGGGACGAGTTGTCGAAGCTCCAAATATTGTCGATGCGAGGAAATTCCATAAAAATTATCAGTGCTGACTTGTTTAAGGGAGTACCGGCAGTGCGGTCGCTCTATTTGGACAACTCAAACATCAAAGCCGTATCGTCGGATGCTTTGAGACCAATGGCCTCGTCTATGCTGCAATTAATATTGAACGATAACAACATCCGTTCGTTATCGGCCGGTCTATTAGATCCGATACTAAATTACAATCGACCCTTCCACATGGCGGTACATAACAATCCCTGGCATTGCGATTGCAATTTAAAATGGATGCAAGACCTCGTTCGATCTCGCCCGAACGTAACAACAAGTATCCCAACCTGCGCCACGCCTGAGATGAACGCTGGAAAAACATTCGTCGCGGCTGATTTTTGTAATCAATCAATTCCCACGGTTCCCGTTGTGTCCACGACAACGGGCGTCCCGGTCGAATCTACTATAGACGATTGGAATCACGTTAAGGAGACCACTGTGCGAACCCCAGGAACAACCCGAAGGACCGTCACCGTAGCCTGCAACTCGATTTCCAGATACCTGCGTACCGACAGTTTACGGAAATTATTGTCCACCGATTTCCTCCGATTTCCCTCCAGACTCCCCGATTTTTACTTGTCCGAAAATTTGGATCGTGGCGTACTCGTGAACCTGCCAGACCTGGACGGAGTCACGTTGCTCTGGTTCGACAACGATGACGTCGACGGCTCTCTCGGCTGTGCAAAAAACGTGAAACACTCTTATCTGGTACGGAATATCGATCCGCGGTCCTCGTACACGATCTGTTTGCTCGACGATAACGAGGACACTGTTTCCCCGTTAAACTGTTTGGCCGTGGCCACCAGACCCGCGTACGAGTACAGGACTTGGTTGACGAACGCCGACAAAAGTTTCGTCCTCGCGTTGTCGATCTCCCTTCTCGTTCTGTCGTTCCTGCTCGGCGGTTTCCTGTCGTTCCTACTGATAAGGAGACACCCGACGTTGCTCCGCGGCAGCGAACGGGTGATGCTGGTGAAGCGTAGAAACGTGGATGCCATTGTACTTCCGAAGGGTGTCAGCGTCAAGGAGGAGAGGCAGGAACAAGGGAACGTTGCGTTTGGTGGCAAGATGCGGGAGGATGAATACGTCACACCTCTTCCTCCGGTCAGAATTCCCCTTCCCCGAAGACCGACGGTGTCTAGAATGAATTCGCAAAGCGACAGGCATAGCTATGTGTCCGACGTGGAGCCGACGGACACGCTGTTGGTCTCTTGGAGACTGAACCGGATGAAGAACGAAATCGAGAAGCATAAATTGGACGCGCCACCGGTACCACCGCACCCCAGCGATGCTATACCATCTGTATCGATGTGGATGGACTCGTGGGGCGAGCATCATTATCAGAGTTCCATTGTATGAAGTTTCCTTACAATTTTAATTTGTAATGAGGAAAGGTAATTAATTTCCCCTAAATATGATTTGCCTATCTTTATGAAAAACATATTGTGTATGAGTTAAGAATGGTGATCTCAAAATCGTTTGTATCTATACCCATCCTAAGAATTTATGATACGTGTACGTGTATTGCAACCATGAAATAAACAATTATTCAGTCACCGTGGCGAGTTCTATACAATCTGGCCAATAGCCCAAAGGTACGCGTGTCAATGTCAATTTCAATGACCAAGCGTGCCCCGACATCAAAATAGTAGGTCGCTCGGTTCTCAGAGCAAGATCGGTTCAATTATTATTCCCGATGTGATCAGAAAATTGACGGATCCCGGTGCACCATCGATTGTTTTATCATTTGCCAGTTCCTCCACCGGCGTTTATTTTGGACGATTAGGTCAGCAGTTCGACGTAAGTGGTGGAAGATCTACCCGCTTCGCTAAGGAGGTCAGTCAGCTCTGTGCTTCTGCTTCTCAGAAGCGGCTGCCAGATGAGCTTTTTTACCCGCCCTAGCCGCTGGCAATCCACTGCAACTCTCTAAAAGGACGCAATGCCAATATCAAACCGCTGTACTGTTGGATCTCGCGGCGATCAGTATAATCGTTTGCGCGCACTCGCCCGCTACGTGCCGTGAAAATTGTCGGCTATACACGGCGGCGCGTCACTGCCTTTCTATGGCCACTGCCAATTGCAGTTCCGGATTTGCGTGAGCTTGACATTGCCAAATGATGTAACCATCGTGTCAAGCGTTCCCTTTCCTCCTTTTCGACAAACCGGCTTCCCAAACACTCGAATGAATCACGGCAAAATCCGCGTTCCATTGTCTCGTAACTTGTTTACCATTATTGCCAATGAAAATAATTCTGTGACATTGTATTAATGGAAATTGTATTGGTTATTTATTACCGAAGAGCTCCTTGCAGGTCCCATAAAAAAAAAATTGAGGAAGACAATCTTGCATCTGAATGCGTATTGTGTACTGTAAGCATAATAAAGGGGCCGTGGAATATTTTACGTTCCGCAAACGTTGTCCTTAAAAAAATTAAAACGATAAGCTAAGGAAAGACTGCAATGTGTCTGAAATAGTGTGTAACAAGTATAAACAATTGTATAGTAGGAAAGAGCAACTGATTTGGTTCATCATTCCTCTGTTGCGTCAACGCACTGTACGTTTCGCAAAGTGTGTACCGTGAAAGGAACCCGATTAAGAATCTTTTTATAGTGCCTTCGACGCGACAGATGATTGGTGATTATCTATCGACGCTAATAAGAATGCGAGATTGCGTCCGTGCAGCCCTACTGATTAGTTTACTAAGCATCAGTGTGACATTTCCATCGGTAGAATAAGTTGTTTAGAAGCGATTCCTCCGGGAGGGTCTTGTTAATCTTTTTCTTCGGTGATACTTGTGATTAGTACAAAGAAACATTTCCGTTAATATATCAGGAGACTGCAAATATGGTAATTATTATAGGAGACATTTTAGTACGATATATTGGACTATTAAATTTTTTCGACACAGAGCAAAAGAAGAGAAACGTGTAAATCAGTACTTTAATTCTTTACGTAGCATAGTGCAAGTTCTAGTAATATCCAATTGTCTTATTTCAAAATATAAAATGTCGTAAATCGATATTAAAAATCAAATTATTTTGCTTCTCGCTAGGAGGATATTCAACTTAGCAAGGATCAAATTGCACGTGAGTAAGACTTTTACAGCAGCCTATGAACCTCTTCAAAGCTTTCCTGAAACGTATGCTTGTAAATATTTATTGATCGCACACTATATTGCAGAGCTGAAAATGGGATTCGATGCGTTCGATCCCGAGAAGAAGGGAATAATCGACACCAACTCTGTCGGTACAATTCTAACAATGATGGGCATGAAGATCCCATCTGAACAACTGTCGTCCGTCATCTCTGAATTCGACCCTTTCAGTGCGTCAACAATATAGAAACTTCCGATTCTGCAACAATCAGAACATCCAATTACTTATTACACCTTTTTTCAACTCTCACTCAGGTGGCGGTGAATTGAACTTCGAGGAATTCTGCGGTCTGGCTTCCCGGTTCATGGAAGAGGACACGGACACAGAGGCCATGCAGCAAGAGTTACGCGAAGCGTTCCGCCTTTACGACAGAGAGGGAAACGGTTACATCACCACCGACGTGTTCAGAGACATTCTCCACGAATTGGACGACGCCCTGTCCCCTGAAGAGCTGGACATGATCATCGACGAGGTTGACGCCGATGGTTCAGGGACAGTCGATTTCGAGGGTAAGTAGAAACACCCGTGTCGATCAATTAATTATCAGGCGTAGTATGCAACGCGTGTGTATGGATCCACGAGTAAGATTCGATTCGCGTTGCAGAATTCATGGAGGTCATGACAGGCTAAATTATCACCTTGGCACGAGGCGCTCGTCCCTCGGATATCACAATATCTCCCCGGTTTACACACGTGGAAGCTGCAATTCACCAAGAGATGTACGCACTGTTGGCAATGTATGAAGTTAAAGGTTCGTAGGTGATGTCTGTTCGAGAGGCGTATCGAGCCGGCCGCAATGTGGATATAGCTGAGAAAGTATTTCTGCCCTGTCCGTCGCTTTTGGACTCACAATCGGCTAAAATGTATTTCTATCTATGCCGGAATTAAACGGGAGCCCCGCGGATTTTAAACGGCGGCATGGTATTCAGGCAGCTCGTTCGTATCGCTCGATAGAAATTGCTGTTTCTATACGATTGTCTGATGTGAAATCAGAATTTGTCAAAGATTACCGGTGTGTTCGAATTTGGAGAGAGGCTTACAAACTTCACGCCTTGCCTACAGCGTCCGACAATTTGTAACCATTATAATATTCGTAAGCAATCATATTGTTACCATTAAGCTTAATGTATGTAACTACGTAAGTTCAAAAGAAGAATAAAAGCAAAAAAAAAAATAGCAAACATAACTTTTGTATGTTCATTATCAATGTCATTAATATTCGAATTAATTTGATTGTTCTGTCTATAAGTACACTTATTGATACTATCCAAGAAAAATAATAAACTCTATAATTTAGTAAGCGAGACTAAAGTACAGTTATTACTCTTCGACCAGTCTTCATCGTCTTTCCAATTGTTCCCAGTTGAAGCAATAATTTTTCCAACGAGCTTTTCATATTATACAACACCACACAAAATATTATCCCCCAATTAATATTAAATAAAACTGTTTCAACAGCGTTTCGCTATGATCGGGTATAACCACATGCGCGCTTTCAAGTACATACATAGTTAGTATATATTTTGCAAATTTATTTTCAAGAACAGTCCGTTCCGTTACGATTGTTTAGAAAGTAGGAATTGTTTTGTGGGCGGTACGATTGCATTGTGCGACATGGAAACGAGCAATATGCCTGAATCGGTGCTAATATCTCTTAAGCATAATGGTTCGGTGTCGGGCATCATACGTAAGCGTATAATTAGCTGTCTAAGAATACGACAGATGCGTTTATTACGCCGAATTGTCTTCACAGGCTGCAAGATGTCCGGCCGTGAGCCAAGTTCACCTATTGTCGTGCCACAGTTACACACCATATTGATCATTACAGTGTTACGGAAGTTTTAACGAATGAGACTGGTTGCGCGTACCTTGCGAAACGAAGCTTTTACAGATTGTGAAGAATTATCACCCCGGGGCGGGCAATTGCGCTCACGATCGCACGATCACGATAAACATGATGGATACTTCTCAATGATGTAATCATCCGTCGATCGACTTGCAAAACGACCAAATATACAATTTAGTGCATGAAATCGCATTGAAATTAAAGTAAATCGCCGGCAAGAATTGTAATTATACATGTATACTTGCATTAAAAAGATTAGTTTCGCTGCTATGCGTTTTCGCAGGATATTTGAGTTTTACTAATCACTATTGTTAATAATTTCTCCTTACGCATACCCCATAAATTGGGAAAGTCGACTTCCTCGAATAAAATATTAACTCTATAGTTGCAGAATATCTTGCATTCCACCAAATTCGAATAACTTGTGCATTTGAATTTCAAAATGCACAATTCATCGAATTAAAGAAGCTATCGTCTTGTGTAATTTTACGTCACACTCTTAGGGCTGAGGTGTTATTTCCATAATCGCAATGAAGCGTTTCGAGATAGGAAGGGAAGCCGAGTACATTGCCTCGAGATTCCCACAATCGAAGCTCCTCTTTTACGGAAACAGAGAGGGTGGGGAGTGTCCTCGATGAATTTGAAAACCACTAGAATTCCTGCGTAGAAATTACCCGGTCAATCACGTGCCAGATCATCCTAATGTCCACATAAAACAGAAGTCCACAGCCAGAATCTGGTGCATACCCGGATAAGCCGCCAGTGCAATCGTGTATTAACACCAACTTGAAATTTTAGATTCAATTATCTGTTCATTATGGTGGGTTATTCTGAATAATCCTAGCATACAAATAAAATCGCTAAAAAAACAATTTTTAATCGTAATATTATAGCAGTGTACGAAACGAATTCGTAAACTTTCTTGAAATTATATACTAGGCGATAATAAGTTCATAATTTTCTGGTTTCAGGATGACCTGACCAAGGACCAAATTGCCCGTAAGTAACTGATCATAATATCTTTCGCAAATAAAGCTACCGGCTCTCCCATAATCGTACCTAATAAACTGCAAATATTTGTGTCAGTTTTGAAGAAGGCCTTCGACGCCTTCGACCATGACAAGAAAGGTAGCATCGGCACCGACATGGTGGGTACGATATTAACCATGTTGGGATACGAGCTCAGTGAGAAGACCCTGAAGGAAATCATCACGGAAGTAGACGAGGACGGTATGCGAGTAATCTCAAAGAGAAAAAAAGCAGCAAATTAACAAAGAACGGCGAGCCGAGCAATCTAAGCTTCGTGCTTGAAATCTTCTCTGGTCACCGTAGGATCCGGACAATTGGAATTCGAGGAGTTCTGCACTCTGGCTGCCCGATTCTTAGTGGAGGAAGATACAGAAGCGATGCAACAGGAATTACGCGAAGCATTCCGGTTATACGATAAGGAGGGTAACGGCTACATAACCACCGAAGTGTTTCGCGACATTCTTCACGAGTTAGACGACAAACTCACGCCGCAGGAGCTGGACATGATGATCGAGGAAATCGACGCCGACGGCTCGGGAACGCTGGATTTCGATGGTAGGTGCATGCGACAAATGGTCGCAAATGACAGTTTCGTAACCCGTCAATCACTCTGATTCCCCGCGTAAATACGACTGTGCCACGCCAAGAACAACTGACACGGGGAGTCGTGCGGTGTATTGAAAATGACTGTGGACAAAGTTTGCCAGGAATCTGTCAGTGCTGTTAATTAATTAACGCTCGCCGTCCAGCGAACTAATGTATTTTCACTCGGGGCGAGCATACCAAACGCGAACAACATTCCTGCTTGCGAGCAGCCAGAACATTTTAAATATGATCATTAAGCGAGCGAATGGCAGTCGCTGTGCTATAAAATTCCAGTAAATTTCGACACCATTACACGGTGCCGTATGATTTGTTGATTACGGGTTTCTTGTTCCAGAATTTATGGAAGTCATGACTGGCGGTGACGACTAGATTGCACGGTTGTTAATTAGGATGGACAGAGGCCACGATTATGCATATCGATTGACACGAACGCTGTTTCGCGCGTGAACAGGAATTGCGAAGAGTTCAACTGGTCGACGTGTATAACGGTGATCGACAGCTGGGCATGTTTCTGGTCTCAACCAAAAAGTGTTTTCACATTGAGAAACAGTGCGGCCATCGGTGATATCTTATCGTCAACAGTATGCCACAGAGAATACAATTGAGTACAATAAAGTTTGCAAACTGGAAAGGAAATTTGGTAATAGTTGAACCTTTTAAATTATTACGGAATCAAGGCCTTGCGGGTAATGGCACCAAAAGTATTTTATTGTAACACCAAATACCAGCGCTACGAGCGGAAATCAATAATGTGCGAGCAGAGTTTGCAGCGTGGTCTTGTTTGCCGTATCGATCCGACGCCTGCAGAACTGCAATCAAGTTTACGCCCGAGGTACGCGGTGAAAGGTATCTGCGGGGCAGTGTACCAAATGTTCTGGTAAATGAAATCTTGGAATGACCAATTTAGAAAAGAACTTCGACGGATTAAAAGATTTCTTAAAGGGATAATGTATCGTCGGCGTGCTAAGTAACCACGTGTATCAAAGCAATAAAAATATCTTTTCTACAAAGCAGCTGTTCTTTAATGAGACAAAGTTTCGTACCATTCTCGCAGCAATGCTCCCTGACCGGAACGAGCGAAGCTTTTATGGTCGCAAAAGCCTCTGATTTATGCCCATCAACGGTGACGGATAATTAGAAATCTGACTTGAAGTGACAATTAAGAAAATGAATTCTATGCGCGAGTGAAAATTAACGAACACCAACATTCTTGGCAGGAGTTCATTTAGATCATGTCTACAAGCGCAAGCCGGGTTTTCCGCTCACTCTTACGAAAACTGCACGTGTATATGCTAATCCGATAAACGCCCGCCTCTGTTCGCTTTTATTCGACACCTGTTTTAATAATTAATCTTGTGGCCGTTGCGAATTCGTGATTCGTCAACGTGGACGCTGAACCGATCGAGGATATTTTGAGAACGCCAATTATTAAGGTAGCAAGATCGTGGAACAACGGTGTACTGTTAGACAGGAAATTGTGTAATTTGCTAAAGGGCAGACGATTCATAAATAAGTTAGCATTTTCAGCACTCACCGATACACCGGCCAAAATTCTAAATATCGCGGGCCCGTTAGCACGATTCACAGATCATTGAATTCACGAGGCTGTCAACTGCACTATGGTTGGCCGGTGCAATAAATAAGTTGAAATGCAAGATTCCAGAGAAAGTGATTAAGTATCGTCAGTACTTTATTAATAGATTCATTTTTTTTAACCTGCTTGTAATTTACTACGCTATAGCTGACTACGTTATCGAACGAAATTTACGTTGCATTTAAATAATGCACATGCCCGTTGCGCAAAGTCATTTCGTTCCAATTGATTTTGATTTATATTCATGGACAGAAAATAATATTGCTGTATACCAATCCTTAAATATCTGCAACGATTTAGCACCTTCCCTTCGTTTTCTATATTCGAAGCTGTGCAAATAGTCGCATCTCCGTTCGTTCCAGGGCGAAGTCAAATCCTCTGGAATTCCGGCCGACGTTCGTCGCGGAGTTTCCTGTCGGGGATTGAAATGGGTAATCGCGACTAGCTGTCGGTGAACGGGAATCAGACCCGACAGAAGCCAGACCAAATCGGGCGTCTGAAATGTCCAGAGATGTCATTATCCCGGGCGACTCCCACGTTTGCGAGGTAGGTAATCAGTTGTTAGCGAAAATTGCCAGACTACTCCCAATAATGCGCCCCTCTATATTCAGTATAGTTAAAGCCGTGCGCTACCGTTGTTGCTCCGGCACTCACGCAAAATTATCATGACCGAACAGAACGACGAATTTCGAAATCGTACATACCCTAGGCTCGTCGTAAATCAAGTTTATCTCGTGAACCGTGTCCAGTTCTTTAATTATTCCTTGAATTAGAAATGGCAAAACGTCGACTACTTCGCGTGCACGGAATAATCATCGAACCGGGAGTGGGTAAATTGGACTCGAAACGAATTCGTTTGTCCTGCACTATATTTGATATGCTCGGCGTACGGGCAGCTTGGATTCAATTACTTGAACTTCCGATTAGCCGCACGAATCGACGTTGGAGAAATGAACGGTTCGTTATTAATCGGTAATAATGCTAATATTATGTGACAATAAGGGAAGAGATAACGATTGTATCCGACGAATTAACGTGAACCGGTTGTATTGTGTAAACTGGATTATCCTCTGGGTTAAAATGAATGTAGTCCGGCGCGGTTACCAGTTTTTCCCATGCAATATTGCCAACTCGGCACGCAGAAGCTGAAAGTGACATTAAATCTTTACTTTATGACCGCACCAAATTGGCGGACTCGTTTCTTCGATAATTTCGATAACGGATTTGTGATATTTTCAACGACAGGAACGAACCTTTCACTGGTCAGGCTCGACTAAGTGCCACGTACACGTTTACGGATACTAAAATCTATATTGTGCATATACGGTTCGTTGGGAATGACTGACACTCTTATTACAGGTAGCGTTGATTTCATTAAAACGAAGATACGATCGAGATTAGTCGGGGCTAAAATGTATTGTGGAATGTGGAGAGCGAGGACGGCTAACGCGATTTTTTTCTAAGCAGTTCAACAACTTCTTTACACTATTGCCTAATGATTGTTATTATTGCTTTACTAGTTGGAGGAATGCATAATACGTGACAAATATTAGAATTCCATCACACATTAGTATTACGTCGTTGCAACAACAAAAAAAAAAACAGAAGCCTTGGTACAATAGGTTCGTTAAAAATTTTAATTAGCATCGCAAGACATCCATGAATCCTGGCTGTTATTAAGATCTTGATAGATCCATTTGATAGATAAGATACACAACCGGTTCAGGCTCGTTTGAAACAAATAAATATTCCTTCAGTTAAGATTCTCCCGTCGATAGTTCATCTAACGATCTGCCTATACAGCGCACGATAATTACAAGTTTCGAGCGAAACACGTACATCAGAAGCGCAAACTGATGAACGATAAATTTCATGACTTCCGCTCCGTCACGCATCATCATATTTGTTTTTCCATATAGAACCAATTTCTAGTAAAAGCTAAGGAATGCGAAATGCAAATACTCAATGTTGTTCTGAATTATGCTGCGTAAATATTAATGTCATCTATGTTTGAGTGATCAACGAGTCAGCTGTACCGGGAATGTGGTTGAAGCTGAAGGAAAACGCATGACTAACGAACGTGCTCGCGACATCGCATGCAACGCATTTACATAAGGTTGCATCCACTTTTGCAGCAGGTTGTTATCGAATTACACAATATATCGGTAATACACGTATGTACCTGCTATAAACTTGGCTGCATTCCAGCACCGTTATGGCCTTGATCGCATTTCGTTGCGGGGTTCCAATTTGTTCTAAGCATGGGAGGCTCCCATTGCGGTAATCGCTTTGAGTAAACGGTGTAACAGCCTACAATCAGCGCTACGTTAATTACGCCTTCCCTAATAATAATACCTTTTCCTCTTGTCACATACCAATTCTAAACACTGGACTTATGCTATCTGCTCCAAAATTGCGACCCCGTAAAAAATCAGTGCTTCCTCAATGAAACGACGGTAATTTTGTAATCAAATTTAAAGACGACTAGATTTTGATTCTAAGATCCGTTAAATTACGCCGCTAACCCACTTTGATTTTTACATCCAATTGCGCTAATACATTGCGATAATTCTTTCGGATAATCTCATACCGTCTATCTGTACCTCAGCAGCCGTCTAATATGATTACTTTCATCTTCTCCTTTCTGGTTACGGGCAAATTGGAAAACTGAAATCAATTAGAACCGCTCCGATCAAGATTCCACGCCCATTTAATGATACAATTAAGGAGTTCGGTGCTAACAGCGATTGGTACATACATATAATTGCCGCACCGCGTCATTAAAGAAACAGTGACCGTAGAACTTTATTTGTAGTTTCTCTGACGGCACAAAAAGTTATCAGACATTAAATATCGACGCGTACGTGTAATTTCTCAAGTGCTCAATCTCTCTGTCCCATTTGTCGACATTAATATTACGATACTTCGCAAAGAGAAATGTAAATTATTTTCCGAGGCAATGAAAAAAATGCTAAAGGGCAACCATAATCATAGTGCGAACTGTTAACAGTTCGTTGCCGTTCGTTCCTGCTCGTGCCTGTTAGGCACAACAGACGTTGAAAGCATTAATAGGCACTCGTTAAAAAAAAAAAGAAGCAATTATGCTCTCCATGAACTTCGCCTTGACCACCGATTACACTTTTCCCGCGTTCAATCGTAAAATGAAACTCTTGAATTATACAAACTCACGATCGACAGCTAGCAATTGGAAATCGTATTAATTGCGTAAGCACTTTTCCCACAGTTACGAAACGCAAAGCGATCGAACTTTTTTTGGCCCTTCCACGTTGAATGCCTCTGATAGGATAAGATCTAAACGGCACACGACTAAGATACCATTTTTTCCTCCCTCCTTCGCTAAGGTCGTACCATGACGCGAGAATTAGCGTGCAACGACAAACGTTCGCCGTTCACGAAAGTAAAAGTTATCGCCGACAGGATCGTATTATACATAAACGAGCGTACCATAAATAATTCCAAGCTGGCCTCTAATCGATCTGTGATCGCAACGCGGCGTTCAGCTGTTCGATATCCCGACGAACATGCTGAAGCCGGGAAGCGGGTCGAAACGCGCAACAAGTACGTTCGCGGGTAAGATTTATCCGACGTTTTCCATCGACGATCTTCAAGCTTAACGACCAGAAAATTCCGTAGTAAAAGTATATTCCGGGCAACCAGCCGTGCCGTCTTGTACACCGACCAACCGTATCAATTTCAGAATCGACGGTTACTTATTTTCCTTCTCCCGGGCGACAGGAAAAGACTCTGGGAAAAGAGCAGAGAGAAAACGAAACGCACAGAAAAATACGTACGCGCAATTTATAGTGGTCCGTAACTTTACGCCGATCCATTTGCCTTTTTACGTAATCGCAGGTACGTTTTCTCTCTCGGTAAGGACTCTTCGGGAATCATTAGCAGACACGACTGCGATTGATTAGCGGCTGAACTAGTTCAACGAAATTTCTCCCACCCTTCGGCTGCTGTAATTACGCGGGGATCGCGGTGTAATCGAGCACCGGCTATAACTACCGGCGTCGCGAAATTCGCAGGATCGCGGCAACGCGTGATCCGCGGGTACGCCGTCCGGGTACGGTGGATTTCGAGAAACGCGAGAGCCCATTATCGAGCGACGGCTCGTGCACCGGTGGATTCAATTTCATCCGGTGGTTAGCAGCGGGAAGCCGGAGGCGACCGATTTGACTCTATCCCGTGATTCATATTCGAGGGCGATCAGTCGACCGGTTGGAGGCATCGCTCCGTAGCATGCCCCGTTTGTGCCCGACACACGGTGAAAGGAGCTGCGCGGGTTTCCGTCGGCCTTTTAACGCCCTCGTCGCGTGTACTTCGCCGCAGTGGTATGCGCGAATAACATTTCAGACGGCTGTTTGTCACTCACGCACTCCGCTGTACATGTACATACATACATGCATACATGCCCTGCATCGTTCGGTAACTCAAGTTACAAAATGATCCCTACCTTGGTCCTGTATCCTTGTAACTGACCCTTTTCACCGAGACACGAATGTGTAAGGATCTCTTAGAAACTGTGAGGGGATTTCTTTGCGAAAGTTGGCTTTATAATTGTGGTCGAAAGGTATTGTGGAAGGAAGCTTGTCCTCTACTGCATCGTTTATTCATTTTCTGACCAATAAAGATAACTAACGAACACGGCATTTAAAGACGCATTCAAATAGTTATCACTGTTGCTTCTAATTTGCAACGACCCAGTCTCCTCGAATCACCAACGTATCCGCGATCGGAGCCCCTCGCCGAACGGAAATTTCAAAACGGCGAATAGTCTAGATCGAAGGCGATAGACATGAAAGGGTTGTGTGGCGCGTTGGTAGCTAGGCTCCGTTGGCGATGGTGAGTGCCACAGTGCAACCGGCCCGCGAAGGACACTCACTTTATATCCGCGACACGCCACTTCGCGAGACCACGTATTCATTATTGGACAGCTGATCGTCATGTCTGTCGAGTCATCGGGATCGGCTCGAAAGTGCCTCGAGTTCTAGATCACTCCGTGTGACTCCTTGACAGAAACGTGCGAACAAGGCTACTCCGCCCTGACTATCCGCGACTTTCACGCAACCGCTGAACGTTCATGCTCTTTCTATCCCGCTTGGAGTAAGCCGGATTTCCTTTCTTAAGCGCTTCCATGCTCGGGAGGAACACGAGTGGAGAATCCATTGAATGGGTCGGTGATGATAGATACAGCAGCCACGTGTTCAGGGTAATTTCCAGTTCCGTTATAGAAACATGATGCATCTAGTTGTTTTATTACCCGAGCTAGGAAACTCTACATTAACGGTCCAGATGGTTTTATTGAATACGCCCATTCGGCGGTCGATTTTCTAAGCGATTCAACTAGTCACGGTTACCTCGTGGTTCGTTACAGGCAAGAACCTAATCTGTACCCAGCGAATTGATGAAGGCGATTAATCCATAATTGACCGGTTTTTCAATTCACGGTTCGAGCGCATGTACTTGAAACGTTCAAGACTTTCACATTTCGCACTGATTCGATCATTGAATTGTCTTAGGGCTAAACAGACGCGAACACTTTTGCGCAGACGGTTGCGACAGAGTCGGGCGGACATTATGAAATTGATCTTGCCACTTGACAGCCGCGGTGGCAGGAAATTGATAATGAACCGGAATGCTGTTTTTCGTTCAAGTTCGACGCCATGGAAACGCTCCTATTAACGCTGAAGAGTTCCCTGTCCCGCCGCTATGCCACCTTTTATTTGCAACGCTCACAAAAAGGAAATATTGAAACGAGCCGGACTGCAAAGCGTGCAGCAGGCAGCTGCACTCGCTTGGTTGCACAATCGCGACCAGATTCGTTCCTTAAAACGTGTCCCTATGCTTGTCTTTAGGCGGTTCTTGCCGCGCCTCGATTAGCACGCAGATTAGAGACGCGATACTATTCAACGACACGATTTGCTTAACGAAACGATTTACGAGGAAAGCAGCCACTCGAAGGAATCCCGTGCAATGTTCACGGACCTTCTCCTCCGTTTCCAAACGAGGTTTCGTACTCAAGCATCTCGCGGTGTCTTGGGAAATTATTCCCGAACCCGCCAATGCTGTTACGTTTATAATCGCGATTCTAAATTCTAGAACTTCCCCAGAGGCATTCGCGTTATTTCCTCTGGCTCTCGATTTCTCGCCTCGTTGGCCGCCGGTAGAGCCGCTCGATCGGTTCGATGCATAGAAATCCGAATCACGAGCACGGTTTCTAATATCAATGGCTGAGATTGCGGGGGTACGTATGCGCCTCCTCTTGGCTCGGTTGTCCCAATCGCCAGTCACTTTGAAACATTCATGTTCCAAGTATTTACGTACAGGAATTCTAAACCTGCTTTCTGAGTTGCGATTCTAGCAGCTTTGGAAATATTCCTGCAGTGGAACCTGGATACTTGCTCGTTTCCACGAAATATTCCAAATTATGAAAGGAAATTGTAACACTCCGGGGCAGCCGCGTGTTTTAAATCCCACCTCAGAGTACTTCAGACACTTTCTTTCGGTAAGAAGCATTGCACAATAATATTCTGCTGATAGGAGCCGAGCAAAATTTCTGAGGACTTTTCGTTGTCGCGCGATCACTGCTCTCGATACAGGCGCTGATTTACGCACCGGATCGGTTAATTCATCGTTGCAACGACAAAGCAAGGATATACGCGCCGGTTCCGTTTACGCTCGCGAATGTGTCACTTTCGATTATCATTTCTCCCGGATAATTGAACGCGCCGCGGTCAACGATAATAATGATACCAGCTATCTTATTGCCTAGCGCTTTTCCTTTTCGCGTCGCATCGAGAATTACGAGGGCGATGTGAAACCTTCTCGTTGGGATCGTGCTCCTGCGTTTTTCTTTTCCTGTTTCGGCAGCGTTCGGTAAAACACCGGCGGAATTAGTTCAGAAACAGCGTTGGAATTTAGAACCTACCGTGGGACGTTCTTTTTCATCGTGATATCGATCTATCGTTGGCCAATCAACGTTATGCTCCACCGACTGTTCACTTTCAAGGTGACGTCTCTCTTCATTTTCTTCGTTGCCTATAAATTTTTACAAACTCCGCGGCGATCGGCTCGCCGGCGTGCCCGAGACGGTTTCTTGCGGATACGTGTCCCGCGAGTTTCTGCTCCCGATATTCCGTTTTTCGGCCGTTTCTCGTTCGCGTAATTCCTCGGTGAACGTTACGCCATGCGACACGTGCGATAATTGCTTCTGATAATAGGATTATAAATCTCTATGACATAAACCTTTCCCGAGTGCCGACTGTTCAGTGTTCAGACGCGATTCTTGTACTCCTTCCAGGGATAAATGCATCGTCCATTTATCTGTACTAGTATTCCGGTTAAAATGAAGTAGCCGAGATTGGAATTATTAGTAATAATTACCAATTGAGTTTGGAAAATTAATTGGTATAGGAATGAATGGCCATTCATATTTTTGTCCTCAATACTGAGCTAACACACGAATATAATCGGCCGATTCGTTCAAGAGTACGCTATACAAGTAGAATTATGAATCTTCGTCGCATCTGAATGTTCTGATTTTTGTTTCATCATCGTGTGCATGATATCGTCGGGGCACGATTGAATCTCTCTTCCACGTTAATGCACAAAGCAAGTGTGCCAATCAACGCTAATACCTTTATCAAGAAGTTTCGCGCTCGTGACGTAGATTTATGGCACGATTATTATCACGTGCCGGGCGATATAACGCTCGCGCCGACGTCGTCGAAAATGTTCACCACTTTCCAAATTATCATGTTCGAAATGACTCACTTCCTACGCCGTTTACTTTCGTCGTTGGGCAACTTCGCGAAAGCTTCCGCCACGGACGTCTAACGCGCGAGAAAAAAAGCTGGCCAGAGAAATGTCGAATCACTTTACACGTTGCACGGTTTGATTCGCAGGAAGCGCATTTCGTTGACGTACGAACAATTTCATTATTTTCTCCTTTCGTTGAACATTCGCGGAGACATGATCGAATCGACTCGTTACGTCTCGACACATATCTTTCAAGCACATTCGCGGCTGCTTAACGATCTACCTCGATGAATAATGCAAGCGGCAAGAATGTGCCGTCTGGATTATCGATTATTAAACTTTGAGCGAGTTGTTCAAATTGTCTGGGGGTGGGTGAAATTTGCGGTCCGATGCGTCCCGAAATAGCGTTGGGAAATGCAACGAAAGATAATGTACAATATCGTATCCTATACAAAATAATTTATTTTGCTAGGGGGAAATTTAGTTGATACGCAGCGCATGCTTAAAACATTTTCGCTCTTTATCATCGTTTACACTTTATCAGGGATTTCTTAATTCAAAAATAAACGCACAGACGCCATGTACGATCTATATCGATAATAATTAATAACATTGTCGATGCTAAGATCACTGAGGGCATACCCGGCAAAAAGTAAACTTCTACCGAATATATCGCGCTGTCCATCCACGTCTATGTACTTGTGTAAAATGATATCGCCGAATGACAAAGAAGTACAGCTCCGAATCTTTGGTAGCGCCGCTCATCTACAATTATAATCCCGCTGGTATCGTAGTGGATTGAAGCGAGAAAAAGTGAAAGCGTCGGAAATCTTCTTTTTTTTTTGCCGCTTACACGGTCGAAATGTAACGAGAGCGAAATTCGAGATGTAAAAGCGGAAACTCGACGAGGTGATTTCGGTACCTGTATCGCGCGGTGGGTTCGTCGAGATTCCACGTTGCGATCGGTCAGTCCAGGAAGGGAAGCATAGCCGCCTGCTCCTATTAACAAGCAGTGAGTGTAACAGCGAGTTAATTGATGTACGGATTAAAGCGTTTGTAACTGATATGCACGCGACTGGCCGGTTAATGCACACAGGGGAGCTATTACCTGCGGTGGGATAGCGCGAGCTGCTTTCGTGATGAAATCTTACGACTTCTCTAGGCAATAAACCGACTCTAATTAATCGCGCAATTACGATGGTTGTTAATTTAAAAATCTATCTGGACAATGATTTGTCGATAGAGATTCAGATGATTTTTATTCTTTCCGCAGAGATTAAAGGATATGATCCTTAATGAATTCTTATTAACGGTTGCGAGAAAAGCGCGTGGTGGTTTCATATTTTCTACACCTTTTTCTTAGAGAGAGAGAGAGAGAAAGAGTAAATATTCGTTTTCTTGCCGGTTATCTTTCAACCACTGCAATAACCGCGCCTACGCGCATCACGGATTCCGAAGCTGCCATGCCAAATGTGTCTTCACCGTAGAATGATATATTGGTGGCAGGCCATAATTAAATCATTCTGATTCTACGCTGGATCCGGCCCGATGCCAAATGTCAAACTTCCGATGTTTCGGCAAGCGCGCCAGCTAAATCGTACCAGACGCCTCTGCAGATACCGATTTCTATCTCGAACTACATTAAGAAACGCCGAACAGTGAATTTCACTTATGCCCCGAACATATTGATATTATCGTCGATCGTTAATAAATCGGACCGATACAAAAAAGGGTACGCTCTCACTTGCGCGGTTTTGGGTAGAGAAATTATGCTGTCCCTTTCACTCGATACCTCCAGTCACAATACAAAACGAGGTGTAGCAGCAAGTAAAAAGCTGGGACGCATCTTCGTGTGACAATTGATTTACTAGCGATCCGACAAATCCGACCGGTTTCGAAAGACGAATTTGTCGGAATTCAATTCAACGCACTAGACGAAACAAAATGATACCGAACGTTGTCCGCGATGATCGTCAGCCCTCGTTTCGTAATCCATTTACTGGAAAAACATTAAAAGTCGCGAATGTAGATTTTGTAAAACGGTAATGGCATCCGTTGGCAAGCCCACGTTACTATTCATACAGTCATAGATAAAATTGATCTTGGTACTGGAACGAAATCGTTACCCGTGTGTGGCGGATTCTACGGATCCGACCGGTAACACGAATGGTACGCGAACATTCGTGGTCGTTACTTTGCAACAGCCTCAATACCATACGAAGTTGCACTTATTACCTGCATCGTGTTATTCGATTATCGTTTTAATGAAACCCACGGGCACGCGTTTGTTACGCAAGGTGTGCGTCAGTCTGACGTAATGAGATAGTCCGGCAACCACTACACATCACCCTCGCTTACTTGCACCGCTGGCCGAACTAGCTAAGGTCTATGTTGCGTGCGTACGGTGCATAGAGCGATACGGTATAATGTTGGTCGCGCGTGGATTACCATACAGCGTGATACGAAGTCAAGGAAATAAACGTTCGAAACGACCCTGTTTCAAACGCTTGCATAAGCTAGTGGGTAAATCAGATAGCATGTAACGAGAAAGCGAACCTACTTATTACTATGTTACGCCGGCCAATAATTGTTAGGATTTTCTTCTTCTTGTGGGAATCGATCGCGTGCAGGGATTAAATCCTCCACGATTCCCTGTAATGAAATTCTGTGCTACTTGAGTTTCATAGCAATTCGTTTTGCAAGTCGGGGCTGATTGCGTTCTATTAGATGTGCACGTATTGTATCAGTTCAGAAATGTTGGAGTATCGGTTCGTCCCGCAGGTAACACGAATGTTTGTTTATTCTGAAAATCATTATCTTAAGTACTTTCTCTATTCAGGATCGTAGTGGATTTTGATAGATCTTCTGTATCAAATATTTGCTCGGAACAATTATATTGTATCGTTACCAATTAAATTGGTATAGACACAGGTAATGAGGCACCTACTGGTGATACACACGCCTCTCTGCTCTACCATATACGTATCATACTCGAATCTCGTATTCCATCCAATTATCGCGGAACGCAGCCATTGTTACACCGTGTGCCTCCAAATGAGATAATTACGGCCATAAATCGTCCCTGTTACGTGTTGCCGATGGTTAGAGGCGGGACGTGGCGGAAATTTTTGATTAAATAAATGTGTCAAAACGACGTAACCGTTTATTATTTTCCAGGGCGCTGCGCTGAATGGTGCCGCTCCGTCTGCGAGCAATTAAAACGGTTTCCCCCCTTTAAAGAAACGAGGAAGTCGAGGCAAGTCCGAAGAATGAAGCTGCAGTATCTTCTAGATCTACGCCTGCTCAAAATACTCGCCGCGTTACAACATTTACGATGACATAAAGATTCTTTTTAATTAGCGGGACCATCAATTTTTTTGTCCAGTCAATGTTCCTATGGCAAGCGTCGCAATAATTTTTAGGGCAATGGAATTTCTGAGCGCTCCAGTGTTCTTCAAGCGAATCATTCGCGTATTCGTCGAAGAATAAAATCGTTTCCGGTGTATAGGAAACAACAGCGGATCCCGTGCGAGAAGATGAATGAAGCTTCCAATATTTTCAGCTGACTCGCGTTCCCTGCATGAAACGACCCGCCGAGATATATTGCGACTCCGACGGTACAGCGACACGAAGGTTTGCGTACGTGTTTAAAAAAAAAACCAGTCTGCAAAGTTTCTTTCCCCCAATGAATTCCTCGAATGAAAGACGGCGCGACGCGATCTCGAATCGCGCGTCGAGTGGAAAGATCGTCGGAGCACGTCGTTACTCTTGCCTCGTCCCAACGTTTTGCCGACTTTCAGCACTCCGTCATGATCACAGGCGACTCGTGTGCGCGTTTATGAAAATTCTTTAGGAGGAAGAGGAAGACGCATGAACGTGCAAATTGAACGTCTACTTAGCATTTGCGTATTATTTCCGTATTATTCCCACGAGGAAATAGCGTTGCTCTGGCAGAAAGTTTGTGCGAATATAAATTCGGGATGTTCGCGTGATCAAACTTTGGATACTTTATAAAATACCGTACAATTAAAGACCACACGTCGCAACGCCGACGAGACGAAGCGATAAACAATATGGGGAAGAATAGCACAGGTGAAGCTGATATCGTGTGCATCGGGTTAAATGCTTTCGCGTGTCGACAAATTAGATGAGCTCCTCTGTGCGAGTAAATTGCAATAATTCGACACGAAGCTGCTTAGACACACGCGAGCTTCCATGCGCTTCTCCTCTTGCATCCGATTTCGCTTTCGTGAAAGCGAGAACTGGCGTTATCAGATCGGTCCAATAACCACCACCCAGCAATTTTCTCTTTTAATTTGCGAAAATCTCGCGATGGTTACCATGCAGAACGACGTGGTTCATTTTTATTCAACGACTCGTGTCTCTTTATTGAAAGAAAACGTTCTGTGGAAATGCGTACGGAGCATATATGTATATGTATATGCTGTCTTCTTTCATTTCTTCTACTGTATCATTAAACCGTGCAGATCGTTATCCGTATGTTTTGTTAAACATTACACGCTGGCTGAATATTCAACAAGCCGTTTGCTTCGCGGCTGTCATGCGAGGTAATGTTTTCTCTAGTCGAGGAAGGCTGACCTTTACACTGGTCCGGCTGCAGTTTAGTGGGCAACAATATTCGCGTACGATTTGTTAAGTGGGATATTGAATGCGACTTGAAATTTAATTGCGATCGAGTTAATGCTTATCCATTGCAGCAACCTACCTAACATATGCTTACTGGTTTAAGGTCCATAGAGACATTTTGTTTGCGGTGCAATCTATTATTAGAATACAATCAGCGAGGTGGATATGCATCACAGCACGAATGATTGCAGATATTGTCAACACCAGAAACGAATGGCAAGTATATACATAGAGCGTCAAGAAAATCGGATATAATTTCTTGCACCGATCGTATAAATACAGTTTAAGTCGCCACTCGACGTGTACCGGGCGAACCCTTTCGCTGGAATTTATGCGGCGAGTTGCTCGCAAATTTTACGTCAACGGTGTTAATGTGTTCATGTGATTTTTATAGTGCACTGAGGCAGCCGACATCACGGTTCGACGGTCACCGACCACTTTCCCTGTGATATCGACAAACAAACACATATGTATTAATACATATATTCCTCGCAGCAGAAAAACTAACGAAGTTAAACGCGAGGCTACATGTATATCGGTGGTGTCCGGTGCATTTATGATGTTTGCGTATTGGCAGGCAATGTAGGATACAATGTCGGGCGAGAAAGAGAAACGACGACAGCTGTTCCAGAATGTCGTTTGAAATTGTTAGAAGAAGTTACAGCTGCTTAGAATTTATAATCCGATTTACAATTTATAAATGACGTTGCGATTCCCTTGATTGCCACGGTCGATTTGTTGGAAACATTGACTCCCTGTAATATTGTAATAATGTATGTGAAATGATATTCGTTCATTCTAAATACTTTGTGATCTGTTCTTGAAGGGGAAATTTACATTTGCAATTTTACAAATATAGGAGCTTGTTAATATGTTTCTGTTCTTGTAATAGCATGGTAAATATCAAATGCTTAGGCAGTACGGTATAAGTGTTAATAGAGTTAATATCTCCTACAGGCAGATGATTATGGCTATCATATAAAGTAACATAAAACAATAAAAGAGATGTAACGATATTAAAATAAGATAAGATTTTATTCGATGCCAAACGACTTCAGTCTGGAAAACCGCACTATAATTAAGTTCAATGTGCCAAGGCCTATATGACCTCGTATTCTCAATTTGAACTGTAACACGATAAACGAAAGGCCAGTCTGATCTGACACTGATAAATTCCGGAATGTTAGAATACAATGAGAACGTGATTCACCTAGTCTGAGACTTCCTATCTTGTGCAGTGTCTGCTGAGTTACCAGTAATAGCGTTAATATTCAGACATATCTATCACCTTATTATCATTAAAGAGAAACAAGCTCCTTTAAATGCCGAATTAATTAATTAATTTCCAGCACAATTTGTTAAAAAATCAACCAGGAAACACCTGAAGCTGCATCAATAAAATATCTTCATATTTAATCCTCCCAAAATTGTAATTTGAATAACAAACACAGTTAGAGTAACAAACATCATTTCGCATAGTTTTCTTCCGTTCCACCGTAATTGGGCGCCGAAGTACACATTACATATTTGAAATTGGGGTTCTCGTGTTATTCAAACCGACGTGCGATTAAACATGTTGCATTAGCCCGATTGCAAATGTTCGAGTAGGTATCACTGCATAGAGCAGAAGCGATAATTCCTGTAATTTTCGCATATCCAGGCTGAATTCACCGAATATTGCGCAATCTCGCGAATCCTGCTACACTTATAGCGGATCATTAGCGCTCGTACACGCGTAGCGATTCGCGGTTACTATTGACGCGGCGCCGTTTACTTTCACGAATTTCTCGCGTAACCTTTCGTCATTGCGTTCGACGACTCGTCCGTAGAATGTTGTTTCGCAATACCGTGACCCCAGCCGTCGACGACCTCGCTGGAAAAAGCGGCAGATGTATTGTCGCTGGACCGGGAAAAGCCGTACACCACCTCATGGGTAGTTCCTTCACTTTCTTCTTTGAGTCACGCGCGATTCCTCCCAGGCGTCGGTGCGTGATTAAAACGCAATCACGGGATTCCCTATGTTCAGCCTGTGTTGCGCTATTTGCTCGGCGATTCCGCTTAATCGGAATCACATTAACCGACGAGAATCCGTTTTATCCTGCGAGTAGCACCCTTATCGCGGTTCACCGTCGGCTGGAATGCGAAACAGACTCTCAAAAATTAATTGGCTACGATGTAGATTACTACCAATCAGTAGAACATAATAAAATGCCCCAACGACTCGCTGAGTCATAATTCTACTGGTGATCACACATAGAAATCTACTGTAACCCGAATTCCAAGATGTCGAACAATTCCGTTGACCCCAAACGAATTCCAGCAACGATTGCGTCATCGACTTTGCTAATATCTCTATTCAATCCGTCCCTATGATTTACGCAATTCATCAGTCCAAGTTCCCTCATTTCGTCAAAGGTTCGATATGATCTAGTTATCTATTTTCCACGTAGACCGCGATCGGCGGCGGCCCTATCTCGATTAAGCCGCGTCACCTGCGGCGATTTAACGATCAGGGTGTTAGGATCGGGTGTCGCAAGAATCTCATTAAAAACGGACTTTCGCAGTTGCAGCACGGCGTTAGATCCTACGTTCCTTTAACATCCACGTAACGCGAACCAGGTCGCTGCCATTGATCGTTGGAAAATTTCAGAATCAGTTCGTCGTTTAACAGGTAACCTACTAGTTTCTTCCGTCGTTCTAATTAGAGCCAATCGCGCTCGCAATTCTTCGGGCTCCATTTGTTGGGACGAAACGAGGGATAAAGTGTGCCGGCTAAATGTCTGCACGTTTTTTTTTTTTCGGCCACCACCGTGTAACTATGTTGCTACTGTGGCTCGGGCTTTTCCATTCGATTGAACATCAATCGAGAGTCTAACAGTAATTGCGTTCTGACGAAAGCGTACTTAATTGAGAAACACATAATCAGTTCGAATTTATCGCTAAATGGTGACCAGTTTGAATAATGGGAGAAGAACAATCGATTTGTTTGCAAAATTGAGAGCGCCAGAAGATCGCCAAAGAATTGAAAGAGGAACATTAATTAGCAGTTTTTGTTTAATTATATTTTACAATTTTGTCCGGAACTTGTGGCAGTAAAATGAAACGATCGCGCGTGTTCGCCAAACCAATTAAAGCACCTGGTAACCTTATTTACCGTTAGACATTCAATACTAACCGAACTGCTATTAAAATTGATTGATTGAATTTCAATAAGGAATAGGTTTCATATGCAACAGGAGAAAGCAAAAGGTGGAATCGTACAATTTCTGTATAACTTTAATTGCACCTTAATCGAGGTTTTGAAATTCAGCCTCCTTAGCATAAAACAGTCTCGATAATTGTCCATACATAATGAACAGTTCATTGTAGCTACGTTTCCTGGCTCGTCTCGATAATTTTAACAGCAACTCTCACGGCCGAGGGTTACCGCGTACGTATTCAAGCTTGCTTTCTTAATCATTAAATATTCAACTTGCTCAATAAATCGATCAACGACGTTCCCAGCCATTCTGATGAAAACATTTTCAGACTGCAATCCTTTCAAATACGTTTCCGACTTTCACCCTTCTTCGTTCTCATTAACATCGCCGCGTTTGCCTCGCATTTTTGCGTCGGGCCGCAAAACGTCGCCGTCCAATTAATCGAAAAGCGAGATTTCCTTTCTTCTCGGAAACGCGAGCCGCTGCGGCTACGCTCTTTCCACGGATGATTCATAGGAAGTACTGAATGGATGTAAACGGAAGAAGAACGGAGGCCGATCTCTCGGTTCGAGGACGTTCCACGGTCTTGCTCGATCGAGGACGAGCAGCAAGGTGCAACGATCTTCGGTGATGTAATCGGTTGAGCATCGCTCGGCCGCTCGTCTCGGCCAACTGCTCTCCGAACGGTGATGCAAGTTTTATTAAACCTAGGCCACGGGAAAGACGCGCCGTGAACTTGAATCTCAAGGGAATCTTCTTACAATTAGCTCGTCGACCGAGCAGCGGCATCATGGACTGGTGGCTGCAACGATTCGATTCGTCTAATGGCTTCCCTAGAAGGATTCCGATACCTGTTTCACGGCCGTAAGTCCTTTATAGCACTTCTAGCGCGTGTCGCTGGTTAAGGTCTAATTGGAAGAAGCGGTTTCGTCCCATCGTCTTAATATATCGTAAAAAAGGCTTGCTTATTTGACGATTTCAGTCGACAACGGCGCAAACGAATGAAAGGGATTACTCTAATATTTATGAGATTTATGTACGTAAAAGTAGCGCGAGATAGCAGTAAACGGGAAGATCCCGATTTTACCTTATGAACGAGTGTCAGAGCAATAAAAATGTCGAATTATTTGAAGCACTGTAAATTTTGTAGACGCATCGATGACCCATAATCTCTTCTCTGCGACCACTATCCTTTCTTCTAGTTTTCTGAGCAATACATTTGTACTGCAAGTGATTCTGTGCGGTCTGTAATATTAAACAAATTAAAGAAAGGAACAAGTTGCACTATCCTTCCATACGTGTTTCAAGGTAACACGTATTGTAAGAAACGTTTCCTTTTGTCCGTTCTCCGACTCGGTGGAGGCCAGTCGCGCGAAGGATCATGAAAAGGGCAGCAACGAAACGGCGGCACACACGATCACGGATATTATCTAACCGTTTTAATACCGGCCAGATCGGTCAATTCGTGGAGCGTGCAGGCAAAACCGAGCGGAGTGGTCAGTACGCGGCTAGTCGCGTGCGTGGTGAACCGCGCCGAGCCGCTCGAAACCTCCGACTCGATCGGAACGAAACGGAACCGCTTTTACACCGCATTCTTGGCATTGAAGGTGTCTCCTGTACCACGCCTGGACTAGGGT
The DNA here is from genome assembly GCA_023838395.1 of Holcopasites calliopsidis. Lineage (NCBI taxonomy): Eukaryota > Metazoa > Arthropoda > Insecta > Hymenoptera > Apidae > Holcopasites > Holcopasites calliopsidis. Next base: position 4,229,723 of record JALHAQ010000003.1, read on the forward strand.
GGGTGCGGCACCCACTCGAACTCGTGACGTAGCACGCGAAACGCTATCGGTCTCCTTCCGACAACGCGTGTAAAACGGAACAATGCGCGGAGAAGGATTAACTGCAAGCGCGCTTGGAAATCGGTTCGGAGCAAAAGGAGATGGTAGAATATCGAAAGTTACTTATATAAACTCTTCCTACAATAGCAAGAACGTGCAGTAATGGCACTCGTAAGTGTTAGAAGCAATCGCGAAATGCAATTTCGAGTAGTATGCGTCGATTTATCGGCGATGAATAGACGTTGGTTTAATCTATCTTCAATCATTGGGGAAACATTGCAATTCCTGAGAAGCCATGTGTGAATCGCTGTTACGATTGTTAGATACAATATCGTATGATCGGTACGGCAATTAAATCGACCAAGAATATCGGTTGATCGCGATGGAAATCGTTTCTCATGGTAACATTACCGTCGGTTAAATAGCTGATATCATAGCAGCTTTTACATCATGCGAAATATCGTTTGCTTTCCATCATTAATATGCAAGTCGAAGCACAGAGGGGCGCGAAATCCCCGACTGTCACCGCGTCGAAAGTGAGCCGAAGTCTGGTACACGAGCGAACGATTTTTTTTTTTCACGAACAACGCTGTCATGAACGTTTGCGCAAATCGGGGTTCATTTATATTCGTTGGTGCAGGAATGCAGCTAGGCTTAAACGATATTTCTGTAATTATTAGACACGGTTATCTGGATTTGCCAGCTGGCACCTGCTACCATATAAAGTGACCAACGGCTCCAAAGATAGAAACGCTCACTTTTGCCAATCTCTGTCGCGATACACCCGGCTACATTTCCATAACAAACGCATATACGCGACGAGATTTTCACGAACTATTTCCCTGCCTCCGAAGGGCGGCTAGAATAATTCACGCGAAATGACGCGAGCTCGCGTGCACCATGATAAAGGATCTGCCGTCGGAATTGCAAATGATACGATTTATCGGTATCCGGTTGAAGTAACTTCGCGATCGCGTAGCATGCCTCCAGCGCGAAGCTTTCGAACGAGTTTCGATATTACAACACCTCGTTGTGCACGATTTATTTAGTTAACGAGCCTAATGAACCGTCTAATCGACAGCTTTTTTTCGCTCATTCCGCGGAATGTGCGACAACAGCTTACGGGGCCGCCACGAATTTTCCGGCCATCCAGTTGCGCGCTTCGATCGAAATATTTCACAAGCATTGCTGCGAACGCATTTTCATGTGGCACCATGAATTAAGCGAGATTACAAGCTTGTTAGGAATACCTGAGAAATTCATTGACGGGTGGAAGAACTAAACTACTCGATTAGCAGTGCAAACGAAGCCATTAGCCACGACTGATTCACACGTTTCTCTTACATTTGTGTGGCAAACGTTTTTGGATTCCTGTAATCGACATATTTCTTTCAAATGCAGTACTATTCTCTGTTTGAAGGGTACCCGCTTGTTTTACGCGCCAGCGAATGCGGTTAATGCGATACAAATCGCACCGATGAGTGCACTGCACGGTAATTAATGCGCTATCCGTTGTGCATAGTTGTACATAAATTCCTCGCGATGATGTTTAAGCGTGCCTTCCACTCCTCTTACGTAATTGAACACTGGGTATCGTAGAATTAGAGGCGGAGAGTAGGCTTCGTTCGAGTCGGCTTGAAGTGGCAGTAAACGCAACGAGCTCTGGCACAGGCTGTGCAGTGCCCGTTGTTATCGCTTAATAAATTTTCATGCAATACCGCGGCTCGGGAAAAGGACCGGCCGCGTAAGCGTTTCGCGTGGATGGTTTCAATATAGACGGCGAGCAGATATTCGCAATCACACGCGCTCCGAACGGTAGAGCACAGCGCGTTCAACGCGAGTTAATTCGTATTTAACCGAGTGCACGTAAATTCTCGTAATCGGCGGATCGACAAGCCTGACTGTATTGTTTTTTTAATACCTGTGATCAGTATCTCGTTTAGTTCTCACAATGTTCTATTTTTTTTTTCACTTCAGCAGAAAGAACTGTGCGGGTAGTTTGCTTTTTTTTCTGAAGTTCATTATTTATCCTTGTGATTCGAGCCGCGTATTAATTATCTAGCAATCAACTATTTTGTGCAAAACACGAGAATGAATCAGTCTTTTCTTTTATTAGAAGACTTACGCTGTCGCGAAAAGTCTGACTATCACGAGACTGAGAGATGGGAAAGATAGGATTAGAAAATAAACCAAGTGCAATTAAAATTCGTCATGCGTTATCCGCGTGCTCAGCTTGGTAACTTTCAGCTGATCGCGTGAAAATCAGGTCCGAGCCAAACGATTTTTCATCAGACACTTCCTTCTGATCGCGATCCCATGATCGCATAACAAGTGTGAAACAATTCCCATGAAACAATGAGCCAGAAATTCAAAGTATTTCACCATGCTGTCTCATCAAATTCAATCCGTCCCGTGAAATTCGTGGACAAACGGTGGCGCAACTTGTCTTCGTTCACGGCATAATTTAATAGACTCCATGCGATTAGACGTGCTTCCCGCTTTCAAATTACGATCTCATCCGAGATCTACGCCTCGTACGCGCGTGAGACGCGAACTCGTATTGGGTTTATACTTATGTTCTGTTTTCTGTAATTTCATTTTTGCGCGCGGCGAACGTAGCTGAACGCGAGTTTTGGAATTGCGATTATACGCCAGTTTTGTAAGCATAGAGGTAGGTAGCTAAGAGTTTCGCACCGCGTTACGCACGGCAACCGTCTAAATGGTCTTCTAATTGCAGAGAAAAGTAATTACGTTATGGAATAATGCATGCCCCGTTTACGTAATCTTTTTGCGCGGATGCATTAACGGTGTACTTTGGCGGGAGACACGGATCGATCGTAAAAGTTAGTAACATTTGCACAGCGTGAGCAATGAAAGAATTTCAATCCCTTAATGACAATCATTTGTTAATTAATCTCATCCAAATTGCTGGGAAAGTTGGCTGTTAGACAATCATAACGTAATCCGTGTATTCCACGAGGAGACATCGAATTTCACAATTCTATCAAACGTATCTAATCGCGGGAGCATCAGGTGCTACTGAATTACACGGATTATGTCTGTAAGTACATACATATGTATATCCATTACAATGTCCGCTGCTCCCTCATGCGCGTTAATCTTTTCTAATTAACGCTTAGCCGTCTGTTTAACTCATTTCTTCACCGCGCTGCGAACAAATTAGAGCGCGATACGATTCGCAAAATATTCGCTGCCGTTCGCGGGGAAATCTCGTTTCGTAGGATTGTTCGCACGATGTCATCGGTGGGAGTACGGAACGCGCGATTTCCAATGCAAAGAAGGCCGCGGCGCTGAATTGCTTGTGAGAACGTGCCGCGATATTTTGCAGAGAACTACGAAACGCTCGCTGCGCTGGATAATTGAATGCGAGCAATGAGATATTTAATGTAACGACGAGAACGATCTCAGAGCGAAAATGTTCATCGTTTTCTCCGACATGTTGAAACGGCCGAATTAATTGGAACCACTGAGACGGTTTAATCCGCGTTTCGCCGAACGTCGAAGAAATATTTGAAGCAGATGTTATCGAGTCCGCTATGGTGTCTACTATTTTATTTCTTGATGCCTTAATTTATACCTCGTCTTCTTTTACACCTTAATCTGCTTTCGATTTCCGCAAAAGACTTTCTATCAAATTATTCGCAATCTCCGGCCGAGTGTGTTATGTACCGTTTGAGATTTTCGATCCGTTCTCAGCCTTCAAGGAATATCGAATTTCAGTTCGTATGGATACAGTTGAAATTGTTGTAAATCCAAAACTTTATCGCTTCCTTCATGCGTTTCATTCTTGCCCAGAAGATGTCAATAAGAACTGTCCATTCCATTGCCAATAAAATAATTTATAATTTTCCACATCGAAAGCGCATTTTCTCGTACACAAACGAAGCGTTTTGCGTCGATCACATCCTACGTTCTCTCTCTTTCAGCGGCTGACCACTTGTGGTTTCAATCCGTTTCTCCTGCTCCTGGCCTTGAATTCTCAGACAAATGACTTCTAGATTACTAAATTACTAATCCGGTGCAATTCAGCCCGACATCGCACGAAAGTAATCACACCGGTGAACTTGTACAACGAACCACGAGCTGGGCGTTGTCCAAGGCGAGGTTTCAGATCGTGAAACTGAGCATCGGCTACCTCGGTGAGAGGAACAGTGGTAATGACATCATTACTATCATTTTGCTCCATGCATCGCATGGCCTATCGCGCCACTCGATTATTCCTCCCGATCCCTCGCGGTTCCGCGAAACGTGGTCACTGGAAGAAAAGCTAGTTATTTCTTCGGTGCATTTTCCGTCATAATTATTAAGACATAGCAGGGAAATTGAGATACGAGGTGTGTTCATTTCACAAGGAAATATGCTGCAGTTGTGGAGACACTGGTTGAGGTAATTTCATAAAAATTTCGCGATCTATGTTATTCTCAAGTAAGGATAATAATATATTAGGGAAACAGTGAGAACGATTTAATGACATCCTACATTACGCGGCTCCATAATTAATAACACGGCTGCAAGTCTCAAGAAAACTGTGGTAACCATTAAAATGTCGAAAACGTAATCAAGAGCAAAAGTATTAAAAAAAAAAAAAAACATTGCCTGCACAGATCCCTTGGACGGGACGTTGCGGCAACGAGAAAGCAAGAAAGGCCCGTTCCGCCGTGCGATGTTACAGCGGAACAGCGCTAATGGCAAATCCACCTAAGGTAGCAGCTGTTAAATCCCTGGAGTTATGGAAATCTCGCACAGTATTGTTCCCCTGTCGCCCGTTTTATTGAAGTGTCTGCCGTCCGACTATTACACCCAACGTGCACGCAATTACCCCGATCATTATTATCACCGCGGAGCTATTTGAATGCGGTGAATGCTCGCACGGAATCGGAGCACTGCAACAGCGTCGAAACGATTGAAAATAATGGCTCTGGGACACGAGAGGGAAGACTGGAACGCAAGGTGAAGAAACACTGCCGTTCGATTGCTGGATCTCTTGCAGTACCGATTTATCTAAGATATTTCTAAATAAAAATACATTACCTTGTTGTTTCATTGAGAATGCAATTAAAAAATACATATATGTATACGATTTCATCAATTTTCTGCATAAAATTAAATTTGATTAGTAATCGACTTTTTCCATTTTGAATGAAGTCGCTCATAAATTTGTCCAACTATTGCCTCTAATATTCCGAGTTTGAGTAACGCATTAACTTTTTCATACAGCGTGCCGGGTACACTGCTACTTTTTAGTACTTAATAAAAACGAGTTTTAATATGCCGTTAATAGTGTTGTTAATGATTTTTCCGATATTCCCAGAGTGTTGCGTAATTTTTCTGTTGCATAGGTAAGTACTTACAAGGTTCCACTCTATAAATCACAATGATACTAATCAACAGCCCTCGTTTACGTTTCCCAGTGACAGGAATGGCGGTCGATCTTAATGATAACGACATGGAATAAAGTATTCGCATCCAATTTAATAGCTACTTATTCCACTGAACAAATAAAAGTAATGAAAGGATTGTAATAAAACTTACAACATGTAATATAATACAACGTAATGATATAGTATCGGCACAGAAAATGTGTTCTCCTATATCCTTTGCATATTCGTATTACTTATAAATATCATAAAGTGATTCAAAATGAAAAAGATAATTTTCTTCAAGAAGCAAACGATTTATGAGCGTTTGTCGCGTTTTCCTGTGCAGTAAGAAATATTTTTCATCTAGCCAGACTTTGGACAACCAGCTATTGGAAAGCAAGCGCGTGAGGTCAGTACCAGGAAAAGGTTTTTGAGAAGCAATTTGAACAGGTGACACGAAGCGAAACGTTTGCCGAATGAAAAATGTCAAATATTAAATGTGTCACGGAGCACATTCTATTTGCGTTTCTTGACACACTCGTTGCACGGTTCAATTTTTGTCAATGGATAGACAATTTTTCGAACGGGCAACGAAACAACATTGCGCTGAAAACGCATGAATATTCTGCTCGAGCGGTGACGTTTTTCAATTACGTCAAACCGACGTTGCAAATGTACAACTGCAGGAGTAATTCCATGAATGTCTTTACGAAACAATTACATACTTTTTTTCACGATAGAGTAACTCGAAAAAAATTGTGTAGGACCATAGATCTTGCATTGTTAATCCAGGAACTATACGCCGCACGCTAGCGTGCAAGTATTTGTCCACTTCCTCTTTGCGCGGCCAGTTTAGGAAATTTTCAAGTTGGACTTGATCTGCGCGGACAAGAAGGAACGGTAATGGCACCTTACATAAACTGGGTTGAAATACCTTACTACTCGTTCAACACGATAAATGGTATTGGAATAAAGATTTTACCAACCTAAAATGAATTACGTGACAATCATTCGATGACGGATCTAACATTCACTCTGCTACTTGTTCAATTCGATAAATGGTCTTAGAATAAAGATTTGTCCAGCCTAAAATGAATTACGTGACAATCATTCGATGACGGATCTAACAATCATTTTTTCATCTCCCACAATGTCTTGTAATTTTTCAACTTCTCTCGTATCGTACAACAGTCAGCAAATTATGTTGAACCGATCTAAGCGGCACAGTCGATTTCACGACTTGCCCAATCAGTGCTACACGCCAAAATTCTGATTAATGATCTAATCGTATATCCAGCCGGATTTCTTTTTGACCTCTGTGTTTGTGGTATTTCAATGGCAAGAGAAGTGTTGCTACACGCGTTGTCAGGTTGTACGAACAAGATCATATACTTCCGTATCACTATGTAGATCGTGATCTAAAATATTCTGGGTCAGTGAAATAAGCGAAATTTGACAGTGGACCATTTCACTGGGAACTTGGACGGAGAACGGTACAGACTTTCCATCGACTGCCATCGACACGAACACAAAGAAATCCTGTTCCTGATTTTCGACACCATAATCATTGACAACTTGGCCCAGTTTGGATGTTTATAATAATCGCACGTGGACCAGACAGATATGGATCTCCATGGTCACGGATATTTCAGGAATGACACACGCGTGAAATATGACTTGGAAAATTATCGCACTTCATATTATTCAGAGTGTTCGCCAAATGACTTTAATCTAACTTTGAGCCTGAGACGTGTATAAATCTTTAACGAAATACGTGGGTAATTTCAGGAAGTCTTATGCCAGTGCAGTGACAGTCGAACAATATATGAGCTACGATCTAGCAAGTAAGTTAAACTCGATTTTTCCTATTGATAATGAGATTTATTCCACGAAACATCGTTAAGATTCGAATTACGTATCGCAGTTTTTCTCTTTGTGCTTTCTACCTCCTTTCTCTTTTAATTAAGGTCCTCGAAGACAAATGTTACACCCCGATGAAGCATACATTAAAAATCTGAACTAAAAAACCTAATATTTAAAGTGGAAAGAATCCTCAAGCCATTCCTTTCGTTCATGCAACATTTAAAGTTCCTTTAACTGTGCATCGATGTTAGAGTTACCCACGAATAACGAACGAGCTATAATGAATTGATCACGACAGAACGCCTCTCAACGAACCTATTCTCTTACCATCCAATTAGTGAACTTCATCTTTCTCCGTACCATCCTTGCAAGGACTTTAATGCCCTCTCATGAGGCGAAATCGTTCAATTAGAAACGGTCGTTGCTGCACGCGAGGGAAAGTGACGTGCCTGGATTTCGAGGAACCAGGAAGAAGAGCCGGGGATAGACCGAAAGCAGGTACCTTTTCTTATAGCCAAGCAGCGCCGAGTATATGCGGGAAACGAAACAGTCTCCGCACACCTTTGCCCAACGACAGAATGGAAAGTGATCGACCCGCTGGTGGGTACTTTTATATGGATCGATTTCATTTTCAGAATGGACTGCTTTTTCTTCAAGAGCTGCTGGACTCAATTCCGATGGCAGATAAAGCTACGGCCTCGCGATGTCTGTACCTGTTGAAAATAGCTCGGGCCCGCAAAACCGAATCGAGACCCGCGACTCCAAGGTGTGGTGGGCTTAAATATCAATTAAAGCAAATCAGTACAGCTGGATGTGTACTCGGATGGATACCGCCACTTCGGGAAGACTTGAAACGTGTTCCCTAATTCCGTGAATCATTACAAGAGCGATGTGTATGCGGTATTTTAAGCGTAATAGATTTTATACCAGATATGTTGAGCTTCGTCGTTTGTAGAACCAGTCATGTATGTAACTATGCTAATTCCTCGAAAGTTACAATTTTTATTGTGCATTAATGGCTAGACTACAGCGATTTCTGCGAGTTACGTTAATGGCTGAAATTTGTAAATTAATTCACGCTCACTTGCCTTTCTTCCCTTTCACCGCGTGCTCCCCTTTAAGGTAAATGAGGTGCTGCTTTGTTAGACGCAGCTCCGCATTTTTATTACCGTTTTAACGCGGCTTAAAGCGTGCTTGAATGGTATTCAAATTTGTAATATAAATGTCAACCTGACGGCCATGCGAATGTCTTAAGGTACATTGTGACACAAAGATTTCCCTTTGTAACACAAATTAGGCGAACGAAATTGCGCGGTTGCGTTCTCCGAGCGCTCGGATGTGGCAAATAGAAAGAAAGTTTCGCGCGGTTAACGATGCAAAGTAATAATAAGCGGCTTAGTTGATCGTCGGAGATTTATGTTGCTGGTTTTTCTAGCAGAATGCGAGTAAAAGGTGCAGTTATTCTTTCAACAGAAGATACGATATTTCCCTTGCTTTTACAGCACTTGGTACCGTCGGAACGTTACGTCACTTGCAAAAAAATAGCATCGCGGAAATTTCACGAATTTATCTTTCTCCTTTTGACCTCTCGAGTTGACCTATAGAAATCAGAGGCACCGATGTATAAGATGGCATACTATTTTTAGTCTCATCTGACTGTGTTGACCGGTTTGGTCGGTTTTCCCAGGCATCGGTAAACGTCATCTGCATGTAACAGTTTCGCCCACGTGTCCCGGCGCAGTTGCACGATTTCCGTGTATGACAACGTGTCTCGGTAACCCATTGTCTGCCTCTAGAGGTCTTTCTATTTTTTTCCCTCTCGATGGAGACCACGCCGGCGAAGAGAGAATAGAAAACCAGTTTCTTGATGATTAAAACCAGTCACCAATTATCGAATAATAGTAGCTAGCAGGGGTTATCGTAAAGCAATCTAACAAATTTTTATTGACGTATCGCTCCGGTTTATACTCTGCAAGCTGTCGAAAATATGTTTACAATTTTCACAAATAACTTTTACGTACCGCACGCGATGAAATGTCCGCCTGAAATGGAGGGCATCAACTTTAAACGCAATCGAACCATCCCTATTAGACAAAATGACCCGCATGCACTGCTCACGAAGCTCGCGGATATTTGTGTTTCTCGTAAAAAGCGAATAATTGGCCGTGCGAAACGACGAGCAGAATTTCAAATATTTAATCGAGCGATCGGAAAAACAGTGTACCCCGTCGAGCAATAAAATCGAGAGCGTTCCGCTCGCGAGTTCCGTCTTGGGAGTACAGGCTGAAGAAAACCGAGATCGGGCTACACATTACGCAGAGACAGGGTCACCAACGGTGCTTGTGGCTCTTTTTATTCGGCGGTGCACCGCTTTCCCTTTCTTTCCCATGAGAAATTTAGTAATAATTATGTCGCTTGACCGTTACTCGGTCTCCGTTATGCTTAGCAGCAATTATTAACCGTTCGAAGAAACTGCCGCGCTACCATACGCTACCAAACTAAAATACACAGTAGCCAGTCACCTGTAATGGCCCTAGAATAATCCACCTGCATACTTTCCCCACGTGCGTTAATATAAAGCTTCGGGCACGTGGATGAAGCTCGATATCGATAGAACTCAGCAAAAATTTAATCATTTGCAAATTAACGACCAAGGTTTCGCTTAAGCATATTTTTATTCACTTTACCAGCGATATTTAACTCGCTATTTATTCGTGTATCGGCCAATGCCGTTACTTTCTCGCCATTCTATATATCACTCGTCTAATAAGAAAATAATGCGGAGACCGGAAAAGGAGAATATTCGAACTGTTTAGCATGAATTATGACAAACGTTGCGCTGATCACGTTGGCAAAGCGAACGCCAAGTCTCCGTATGAGACTTTCCTTTCGAACACATGTAAGATTTCCCGAAGCTGAGTGCTACTTGAGGGTTCAACATGAAGAACAATGCCTCCAATACGTTGCTGATTATTCGCGAAGTTAAAGGTGAGATGGCTCGGGTATCGAATCGACCGCGATAGGAGAAGCTCGCGAGTGTCCGCTTTAGAATGGGTAAACGTCTGCGACGTTTCTACTACCGTATTCCGGAGGCGCACGATGCAGAGACGCTCGTGAAAATGTTAGAGCAAACGTGGCTTGAGAAGACGACGACCGCAAAATGCGACTTTCATATGGTAATAAGAACCCTGATAGAAAACGGACGCGTGCCTCAAATTACGTAGATCTTCACGCTAGCCTCAGCACACTGACGATTCTGACGTTCCTTTCTTTTCCGCGGAAGCCGCGCTGCATTGGGTAAGTTCAAGTACACGCAAGTAGAAAGAGGCGAATCTCGAAACTCTGCCTGGAGCAACCTGGTCGTTGCCAGCGGAAACGGTGCACACAAACTGTTGCCAAGAGATCCGTTTCAGAAGTGAACTGTACGAGATGGAAATTGCTCTCTCGTCGTTTAAGGGTATCATAAGCCGCGCTGAGGGAATCACAGTCTTGCGTTGGATAGAATGATTGTGATTTATGAAGGAAATTACTAGGTGCACGATATACATTGTAGCAAATGGTCTCTCGCGAAGATTTGTATTTCGAGCGCCGTCGTTCAAAGGAGGCTGCAAAATTTTCCAGTAAAAGAAAAAGACGGACGAAGTTGGCTAAATAAGGGATATGAAAGCGAGATGAATTAGATAGACGAGCACGCTCACTGTCCACGACCAGTGGTTGTAAATTCTGTTTTCATTTCGCCATGATTTTGACAGTAGCGTTATCTTTTTCTCATCGTTACCCGTAATACGCATTCGTTCCGTGATCTATCGTTCGCAGCTCATTGTTCGTAGATCATTGGTTTAGTCATGCGATTCCAGAAACTGTACAGAATATACATACGCTGGCCGCGATTCAGCGTCGACAAGTGTCTCCGGAACGAAACGTCTTGCACAACGTCGTTTACGAATACGTAATTCTTATAACCTTCGCGTAATAACAGTTTGACAGGATAATTTACCATTGGAATTCCGATTTTAGAAATCCGCGCATCTTATGGCGAACTGTGAAATTCAGCTGGAAAACGACCGGTTTTATACATATTGTTAAGCAACAATGTAATTGCGGATTTTCGAATGATTCGGCTGGCACAATGGAAGTACAAGCCAAATTATTTAATCACAGCCTCGAGAGAGTTCCACTTGGAAGGGTACGAACTTGAATGAAATGTACCCACATTTTTATTAAGCCAACGGGATAATTTGATTCACCACAGATGAAAATAGTTGTGGGGATAATAATAAAAGCAATTCGGTACAACGGTATCGAATTATCAGAAATCGACGAAGATTAATATATTAATCCGTCCGGAGGCTTTGCCGGCGTTTTGCCACGCTGCTCGCATCCAAAGGGGAAACCTCGTGCAACCTCGTTTATAAATGTCTCGCAACATTTGTAACCCATAATTCAATCTATGCATTCAATGAATTGAAAATTGCTTTCCTTTCGTATCGATACTTCAAAGCGATTAATAAACTTGTCAAGCGGCTCCGTTGCAAAAACGAAACGCTATACTGTAGCACACTGTTTATGCAAATAGAAAAAAAGATCGCACTGAAATGTTGCCCGTCCGCTTTACTGACAAAGTGTTGGGATACCCCCGCAAGCGCTCTCGCGATTTTTCATTCAATTCGGATCCGAACTACTTGCGTACGCTAATCGCGCGTAAAACGGAGCGACACTATCGGGCCGGAAATTAAACGTATTGACAGAAATAAAGAGCAAGAAAACGCTTTCACCCTGTGCAAATAACGTGTAATACTTAATGGTAATGCGCGTGTTTGGTAAGGAGTTTCGATTAGTAGCCACGATATAGAAAGTTTCGTAATTTATTAATTAAAGCTATTAGCGTGCTTCGGAAAATGGCTTAATTAAATTCTAGTTTACTGGCTTGCTCAATTATTTTTTTTTGTTTCTAATATTTGTAGAAAGGCTGATAAAGTTAACATCATACATTATTTACACTGTTCACCAGCACATCGGAGTTTCTATAAAAATAAACACAACCGTCTTCCTTTTATACAGAAACTAGAATTACTTCCACTTTTTCACTCTTGCTTCAGAAGTGGCAGTGTTGTAACCGTTGTAACGCACGAGATAAGGACACGCTATTAAATGTAATAATAGTAGATAGCATGCAGTACGTATAACATGAAACATTTTCTTTTTCCATGTATCATATGCATAAAATGAATAATTATGAAATAGGAAATTGAATATAGATAAGGTTCTAGGTTGTTGAAGAAACTCCACGATTCAATTTATATTTCGAGCAGGATATTTTACGTGATTACCCTTGCTGGTAAAAAAATTAGGCCAAAGTCGTCAACCTGGACAAATTATCTCAACACGTTAGTCCCTTACAGCCGCTCCATTAACGTCCGCGAAACGCCCCGTAATAGCATTAACACGTTACTTAAAATACCACGATCTTTTTTTTACTGGCTTCTGCGCACAAAGATAAGCATTAGCTCCAGTGCCGCTTGCTAATGCAGATTAAGTTCAGCGGGGCAACAATGAGCCCGGCCGTCGTGAGAAAATTCATCTGCGGTTCGTCTAAGTGACGAAGACAGCACGAAGAAAAAAAGTATCCGCCGTGTTACAAGTCCATTACCCTGATAAAAATCGGAGTCTTCTCCTTTTACATAATACGTACAATTTTACGTGTGAAAGCAAAGTAGATCTGTCGTAAATCTATGGGAGGTGACTGTTACGTTATAATTGCGGATGTAATTTACCATTACATAGACGACGTATCTTTACACCCTCTTGACTGTAAACAAAAAAACGAGGAGGCTGTTTCTGTTGGACGACAATTTCACGGGTCGGTTGAAACACCGGAACAGGTATCAGAGCGAAGCATTCTAACACCGAATGGATTCATATTGTTCGTAAAATATCGTTTATTTATATAATATCCTTTAATTTCAATTTATCGGGCGTTCAATTAATTTAACAACAGCGCAAATATGCAATGGAATTCACCTCTCGGACATTCTACGGCCAACATGTTCTGGCGTACGTGACGTATCGCACTGCTAGCCAAAATCTGCAACAGGATATCCATGCAGATGCCGGGAGCCTCTTTTTTTTTATTGCACCGCCCGTTCGAACCGCGCTTTCTTTTCGAACGTATCCCAGACCGACATCGAGGACAGTAATTCGGTAATGCTGCGAGCATCCCTTTCCTTTCCTGCATTTTCCAGGAAACACCTTTCACTGGAAGATATACAGGTATCCTTACGAAGCCCACTCGCAAGATCCGCGAACTTTCTTAATTGAAACCACCAGAGACACGTGTCTGTGCATTGTGAACGCACGAGACAGTGAAAAAAAGTGAGAGCCGAGGAAATGAATCACGATTAGCCTACCGTTAATTGCGGGATACTACATATTATTATTGGTCTATTTTACGATACAAAAATTATTAACAGCTACTACGTTTCATGTATCACTGATTTCCTTCCCATAACACTGTTGTACGTGTTTGTCTGATTCTCGTGTAGCGTACACAACAGGTTGCGCAAAAAAAGTCGTACCCCCGCGCAGAGAATTCTCGGAAAAGTTTTGACTATATGGGATGAAAACGTTATTATGTAAACAAGCGAACAGATGTTATTGTTCAATGGTAATGAACAAATCGTTTCGCCAGATGGTTGCGAAATTTAGAAACGACGTTGACCGCCGCCTCTATCTTAGCTCGCCACAAGGAAGCCACCAACGATGGAAGAAAATTGAATCAACAGGTATCCTATGCATGCTTCTAGTGATTCGTTGCAAAAAGCCGGTGCCGTTACGTGTTACTTCTAGAATAATAATGAATGGCCGTAATTACGCCAATTATCCGATCTTGGCTAGCCGCTTCCGGCGAGACTCCTACAAGAAATGAATCGACTGATTTATTTATCCCGTACATGTGCAGAATCGTCTCGACCGGCTCGTTAATCCCAATTTCATCCAAAAAAGATCCTGCTTCGTTTGATTCGTGCAGTAATTTGTATCTTATCGGCGCGCGTTGGATCGCAATCAAATCGACCGTGAAAACGTTGACAACGCGAAACGCGGATTCGCGATAACGATGTTTCAACTTTTGCGGTTTTGTTAACATCCAAGTACTCGTAATAGCACGCGTTTGTTTTCGTAGTAAGTATAGCACGGCGGAATATGGATCGTCGAGTAGAACTCGGCTCGTTAAAATTGTTCATTGATATTTTCTCAAAAAAAAAAAAAGAAAAAAGATAGCTTGGGAGTAATATTTTTATCCAATGACACGAATAAATGTTTAAAATAGGAAGAAAGATTCTAAGAAGAGAGACGTGAAGTACACCGGAGAAGAAACTGCATCCGGGGCTGTTAGCATTCTAATCAAAGCGATAGCCGTCTAGAAACCCGACGGTCGGAAATGCATTCGTTCCTCGATTTCCAATTAAACTACGCTTCCTTCGGTGGAAGGATCGACGGCACCGATCGGTACACGTCGCAGCGATGCAAAGCGGCTATCGCGTCGGTTCGATCGTGGCTTCTGTTCCGTAGAACGGTTCGACGGTCAGGTGTGTCGAGAGCGCGTATGCTCCACGCAGCGTAAGAACAAAGGACATCCGTGTTCGCAGGATCTCTTTAGCGGCCAGACACGTATTCGTCGTGTTCCGCAGAACGAGAGCGAGATTTTTCGGTGAAAGTGCACGAAGATGATGTATCGTGCGGTCTACTTCTCTAGATATCAGCAGAGGCGTGTGGCCAGCGACGGGACGCGTCCTCTCGCCTTTCTTTTCGACGTTCCACGGCGCGGCGCGTCGTCCTGGCGCGCCTTCCGGTTCGGAGAACATCGGCCCTTACCGCTATGCGAGGATCAGTTCCCGGACGATACTTTTACCAAAACTTTTGCACACCTTATTGCAGGCGGGGTCCTCGAACTGAGACGACTCATGAGTTCAATGAATTTCAAAGCGATTCAAATACCATTCTGGTTTTTATTTCTTGCCATCTCAGGAATATCTTTCAAGGAGAGTCTCCGTACGCTTTGCACGACAAGCGCTTTAACGCGTCACGGACTTTCGCGCAAACGTGTTTGCGGCTAGAAGATAAAAAGACTTGCGATGTCTCTCCGCGCTGTTCCGGTTACGATTCGTATATTCTCGCTCCGTGTACGGGTAGAATTTTTCATGTCGCGCGAACGAGCGAGCGGAAGGGATTAGATTGGGAATCGAATGTAGATTTTCATGAATACCAGACAGGCACACCGTTCACTCTGGCACAGACGCTGTGTGCTCTCAGGTTTTCCACTGGCCGCTTCAAGTACCGTATACGAAGGGAAAGGTCGGGTATTGGGGACCTTCCTTATATAATATAGTTCCGTGTCGGTTATACGGAGCAAAGAAAAAAGCGTCCACCTGGTCGATTGTAATACATGTACCAATCCAAATCTTACATAACATTCGTGGCACATTCGAAAATTCATTCTAAGCAATCCGCTCGAATAAACTCGGCCGGGTAAGGGCATTGTCACGCGGCCGGACCGAGAAAACGTTTCGCCACTGTCGGCGTTGCAAGGTGCGCGATAAATCGTTTCTGTTTGCGGCAAGGACACAATGGGCAACGTGTTACACGCCGCCGGCTTGCCATCGGCTAAGATAAATTAAAGATTGAAACAAAAGAGGCAATCCGAAGTGGCTAACCGATCGAAAAGGGTTCGCCTACCGTGGGGAGGCCACGAAACGAAAGGACGACTGCGGTGGAACGTGGAGCATTCCGCTCCGTGTCTCTGCTTTCTTCGAGCCGATTAATTATTACAACTCGGCTACACGCGCTAAATCGTTCGGTTACGTTACCGCAGATCTTTATTGTTTCCTTTTCAAACGGGCTGGGAGGGGGGCAGGATGGGTGGTTTCTTTGGGTCGTGTATGCTAACGAATTCGATTTGCGTGGAATTTATAAGCGTCAATTTCACCGGCCGAGAGATACTTGTATAGACTTTAATCAGGGTAGTCCGCCGCGCAGCGCGTTCGGCTATCGTAACGAGAGCTTGACGATTGTTACGCAAGGTGATCGATCGTGGTATCGCCGATGGCTAATTATGCCGTGGCAAAGCTTCGCCCGTTTTCTTAGCACCGGCCGTGTTCTGCTTAGAGCGTTCACTTTCGTTCGGCAACTTTTCGGTTGAAAATCGCGCTTACGTAATCCGATGGCAAATCATTTTCGATCGCGTGTTGCGTCATTGGCCAATTTTTCTACCGATCCGACCACTGTAGGTTTTTAATTGCGTTACATTTATTTTCGGCTTCCCTTGTCCAACGATGCCAATCGGAATTTCGTTGGAACGAGGGAAGCGAATGGGTTTTTGATAGCAAAACATACGAATTTTGTAATGGTGCCGTAAAATCGTCCATCGTGACATTTTTACGTGAAACCGTTCAACAGTTTGCGTTGACGTTTTTGCTCTTAAAACTCCGTGTAGAAGGAGGAATTTTAACATCGGCGTTGGTATAGGTTCTGACAGAAATGGAGCGTTTCAGGGAATATTTTTATGCGCTATAATAATGGCCAGTAGAAAACATTTATGTTCAGTTTTAGCAAAAGATTGCTCAATTTAATTGTACGCAATAATACAAACTTTTGAAATATATAAGGAGAGATCTGCGGAACAGTGTTATGCGTGCAAAGTTCCTCGCGAAACGGCTAAATCTATTTAGAAAAAAGCATCCCGAAATTTCTTTTACCACTTCACCAAATTATCCCTTTCGAATCCCGCACTCGCCGTGTAAGGGTATGCATGCCTGTATCGCTGGTACAGAACACCTTAAAATCTGTCTGTTCGAATATGATCGTGGGCGCAAGACCGAGAATAGTGAAAGTTTCCGATCGGTGCCCAGGGAATTATTTAATACTCTAAGTCGTAAGCAGTCATTCGAAAAAAAAGGGTGAACCAACGTGTCCGGTCGACCACACGACCGGGCAACGTTCGTGTCTCCCCCTCATATTCCTGTCTCCTGGAGGTAGATACTCGAAAATCGTGCGAGCGTTCGTGCGAGACGAGTTGCAACGGTGTTCGGAGAGAACGTGAAACTAGGCTGTGCGAGTCGCGAGAATGTGCGACCAGCTCGCGTGGAGGTACCCACCTATCGCTCGTTGCATTTTCGTAGATCGTCTGTGGTAATGACGCCGCGAGGAAAAGGGAGCACGACTCTCCTGTCGATTTTATTGTCCGTTGATCGACTACCGATGCATTGATACGTGCTAGATGGATCGTGATCTATTTTAGTCAATTTACTCGTGCGAGGGCAGATCTTGCCTCGATGAAAGTAAGAGTAACATGCCAGAGTTACTTGCTTATACGTTAACGTTACCCCGATTTCTTTTATTTCTTTCTGATTTGGACAGAATGGCTCGATGACGCAGAAAGCATATAATAGACGCTTTTTAATCTGCTTATCCATGCATCGAGGCGGTAGAACAGGCAAGTAAAAAAGCGATTTATTTCACGTGCTTGCGCAATTTTTGTGATATGACATATTTTGAGGGGGATCAGTATATTTTAATTCGAACTACAGCGTCAATGGTTCATCGTTCTTTATTGCCACTATTTAAACCAAAGAAGGACAATTAGAAAAGCTGCTGTATAGCATAAATTAGTAATTGAAAAGTTGAATATCGTTTGGTGCACCGCAGAACTGAAATTGATCGTAGAGTCGAGCAAGTATGCAGATTTTTGTTGCACCTGCACACATGTAGAGCGGAACCAACCGTGTATCGATTTTAAATGAAAAGGCCAGAGCGTGACGAAGGGTGAAAGTGAAGGTTCTATTCACAATTATTAGACTTTTACGTCAGGCAAACAGTAGATTCGAATAAATCCATTCGAACCCTCTTATGATATATACACGTTTAATGAAGGATTTGTATTTCTTGACAAAGTAAAAAGAGATAGATTGACGGAATATTCAAAGAAACACATTTAACAAATTGATTTTAATCGATCACATTCAATACCGTATACACACTGTGCCAGCAGTATTCAATTATTTGTCGATCATCAAGTTCTACAGTTTGCGGAACAAGTTAGAGCATCTTCATAGTTTTCCTTTCTGTAAATATGCATCTGGTGGACGGCGTGTTCTTTACGAATTAACGCGGCTCGTAATTATTCGTCGAACGCCCGCGGATACGTGACGCAGTTACGAATCGACACGCTTTTACAGAAACCGCCGACTTTTTCCCACAGATACGATGCTATGCACAGAATCCTGGGAAGTCCAAAGCGTTCGCGAGCAATGGCTTGCGTTACGCTCCCTGTACATGGTTGTTACATTAATTGACAGGGCGGAGGGGGTGTATGGTAACACTGCTTTTAATACCTGCCAGGGGAACAAGAGAAACTCATTAAAAACTCATTGAAATCATCGCCCGATGAACGTATTGTTTAGCCTGGTAGCGATGTGGCAATCGACCTGGATCGTGCTTGCTGTTTTCCTCGCGCGTTTCTGGTGGAAATTAGCCTTGTAAAATGAACTCGTTGTTTTCCCTCACTCAGCTTCCGTGTGATTCTCTCTTTGAAGACCAGTAATTATTGTAGAATTATCTTTTAACTGTATTCCAATTTAATAACGTAAGAACTTCAATATTATTATTATTATTCAATGTTTTATATTGAAAATACAGTCATCATTTACCGCTATTCGAACCAAAATGCATCAACTGCACGATTGTTCAGTCAAGGATAATACCATTTAGGCTAAACCAATGCATACTACAGACACGCAATGCATCATTCGCGACATACCCAAGCAATCGACCACCATCGGAAGCAGATCGGGGCTCCAATCAGCATTGGATCGTATCACGGAATTCGAGAAAATGTCTGATTTATCGTGAACGCGAAAGGAAACGAACGAAGTGACCCACGGAATAGTTTATTACGCTTGCCTTCTGCGTCAGAGGATGGCCCGCGGCCGTTCGTTGATTGATACTCAAGTAGGTACCCTCGTCCAAATGAGCACGATCGATTAAATTCGTGGTCGAAAACGCGTTGTTACAGGTCTCGGGCATTTTAAATGCATTTCATCGATTTTGTATTGTACACAAGTGGATATTAAGGTTTCAGAATTTGGATTCTTCTTCCTTGTTTTTTTTTCTTCTCGAGAATTGCTGCAACTTTCTACAGGAAGTGTCAAGCCTTCAACAAGACTTTTCATTGACTTTCGAGGAAGTTTCGTACATTTTCACTGACAATGAAAGAAAATCTGGCGATACAATGATTTATGGTATTTAAGTACATGCTACGTTATGGACCGCAGAACGCAAGTAGGTATCGGATTATGCCATCAACAGTTTAGAAAAAGAAAAACTACCATTGCCGGGCTGTAAATTCTGTATTCGCGCAGGTCTATTGGAATAATCGGTTTTGTAGGCAGGAAGTTGTAAAATTTTAATAACACCACAGGAAACGTGCACTTTCTATATAACCCTACCGCGCGGTCTACTTAATTACTCCTTGGTCCAATCATTTTTGCGCGCGACGCGACGTGGCACACATTTGTCCCCCAACGTGCAAACCCTCGCGCGGATTTGTAAAAGGACTTGCTCGCGGCTTGTCACCGGCAAAGCGTTAATTACGACCACGCCGACAATGAACTGTTACACGAACTTTAATGAACAAGCGATTTTCTATTTGGTAACGCAGGGTCGGAGTCGATTTATTTTCCATATAACGACACCTGGAAGGAGCTTTTAATGATCGATGTTGAAGCCAATCTTGACAGGATATCGCATAGTCGAGAAACATTGAACGTAGCAACTATATAATGAAAGAAGTGGTCGGATAATAAGGTAGAATAGAACTTTTGTACTACAAATTACGCGAGGCCACTTGAAAAGATTTTCTTCGTCTGACCGATGAAAATATTTTGGGATGTATCGCGTACATTCGTCGTGGATTGTGCACTTTCGACGTGCGCCGTGCGATAGTCTTGGTTGTATAAATATTCAAGAAATTAATGGTGCGCCGTAACTCGAGTGGTGAGTTATGATGCATCATTACACCGAGTTTCTACGTGTCGGTATGTTTAATGATAAATATTGATTCGTTCGCCGTTGCGGCTAGTCCGTCGAACGATCACGGAGAAACTTCATGTAGCAACATTTTCGTGGGGAGAAAGATATAGCGTTCCTTTTTTTTTTGCAATTGACGTTAAGACTACAAGTCAATGATTATTAGGGAGAGTGTTTTATACATTTCTCAAATTACTACCGTTGGACATTGTCTTTGCAAAGAATGCGTATACGTGGTAGGAGGTCGAATGTAAGATACGCGAGCGTACGCGGCAGTGAAAGCGCAAAAAAAAATCATTCCACAGGGATCGTTTGGCGTTGATTAAGGAGGCGCTTTGACATGCGTAATTTTACGGTGCGCTTTTAATGGTTCATTAGTATAACATCAGCTGACCATCAGAGTCGTCTTTTATAAATGTATCGATTAATAATATACTCGCATTCATTTTAAACACGGACAAATGAAATACTTTTTCTCCTTGTCAACATACGACAACAAGGTGCGCTCGCTCATAAATCAAAACCACACGTGAGATCTCATACGATATAGCTATACAGTTATATTAATTACCGGGTACCATAAGTCAATAAATCCCGAATGAAATTCTAATTGGTGAACGGACGATTTCACGATCGCGGTACGGGATCGCTCAGATCCAATTAAATTCGGGACGAGTAACATGTGTTCTGTGTATTGTACTACAACAGTTCACCCAATTACAAATCATGCGGTCGAACGAGGTTGCCGAAAGGTCCGCTCGTGGCACCCGTTCAATTATTGTTCCACGATCGGGCTTGTATTCGTGGCTGTCAATTAAAGAGCCGAACGAACGATCGCATGTCACCATGCACTTTCATCTCCTGCGAAATTTCACGCCTTAAACTTGATTAACGCGGTGTTCGAACGCATTGATCGCCCCTCGAACGTATAATTCGTCCGTCCATCGAAATTCTTTGTTCTACACGATTGCTCGAGCCCGTTAGCCGCACGCGATTATTATTTAAGTTACAAATTGCACTGTTGTTGGTGCATACAACATAGCTAAGTAATAAGCATTCATCAACGAATATGGAAACCTTGTAATGCTTTGAAATTTGCGTTAAACACTCTATTTTCGTAATCGACAAGGAATCAATGGAATTAAAAATTACGATCGTCTCGGGGAAGATTTATTATATTACTCGATCCCTAAGCGAAAACTGTGTTATTACACGCCGATGCATCGAATCGGAAAATAATTCTGCTATAGAGAACCACTCTTATCAAGTAGTTATTCACAAGTTAAAATAATAACGGAAGCTTAAAAGTGAAGATTATGAGGTTTCTACGTTCGCTATTGCATACATTTGTACAGAAAGCTAAAGTGAAAAGGGTGAGTGGTTTTGCAGAAATTCCTATTCCCCTTGTTACGATCTCTTAAGTATACAGCGTAAGAGAAACTGTTTTCACGCCGCTCAAGAGTCGGAGATTCATGAATTTCGATAAAATTACTGGAAACTTCCGTTGAGAACAATGGACTCTGAAAGAGTAATAACCACTTATTGCAAACGCCTTCCAATGCTACGGTAGACTTGCTAATTGCAATTATCTCCAGTACTGGTAGAAGTACAACAGATCTTACGCTCGTATAACAGGTGTGAAGTTTTACTGTACCATATTTGTACGCATTAGTCTGAACGATAACGTTATTTCGTGCATAAATCACGGATGAATAGACGTTCACCATGTTTACCGAGTGTAAGCAGCCGACACGGAGCAAAAAGAAGTCGCTTCTTCTAAACTGCAGAATCGTTCGAATAATCGAATCAGGAGAATGTCGTGTATCGCGTGGCGTACTGACTTTATTACGCCAATCGAACCCGCTCCGCGGAACGACAACTTTTCTAATCTGACAGCGTTTCGCAATACATTTTCCCATTGACGACACATGTTATTTACCGGGCAACCTGTTATTCATTGAACGTTGAGCAGAATTTCGTCGAAGCAGCACTTTAGCCGGGGGGGACCAAGCGTGTGCACAGGGTAACGTCGACGGATCGGCGTTCAATTATAATGTCCGAACGCCGATGGTATTTCGGCGCTTCAACCTTATCATTAATACCGTTCTCTCGTTTTCTGCGCGTGAATCGAACGCACGAGGATGTCCGCTAATTGGCGCTTGTAAGAGAAGCGGCTGGAGATACGGAAACGAGAAGTGCGAAGAAATTCGCGAGTCATGTGATTCGATGGATACCATTGAATTCATACGCTGAGCAAGGAAAAAATCTTGTAGAAGAAGGAGTTGCCGGACTGAAGAAGAAAAATATTCGGGAGCGTACAGGGAAAATACTCGCGTGAAGAAATAAAAGGTTTCATTCTAATTAAGCGTGAAATGCACTGAATACCTCCGGCGCTAAAATGCAGCAACCATTCAGCATAAAAAGATTCAGGAGCGCGAGCACGGAAGGTGTAAACCCAGAATTGTTTGAAGTAACGCGGGTAGCACGTTCCGTGGAAATTCCTTTGCTCCCGTGAGTTTTCCCGACGAAGTGAGGCGGAACGTTTTACAAAAGTTAATTTGTTGGGTCGAAATGCGCCCGGGCGGCAGGGCAAACGAAAGTAGAGCGCGATTCATTTATACACGCGTGCCTCACCTCGTTGCTTCTTTCTGCAGAGCGCGCCAGCCCCAATTAGAGGCGGTTCGTTGCTCAATTGCTTGACTTGTTCTCGAAAGTTCTTCTTTTTTTTTTTGTCGGGAAATGCTGATGAACATGTGGCAAAGCGTCACGCCGCGAAGCTGTTAGGCGCGAGAAACAAATCGGAGTGAAGAAACGTTTATTTGCGTGAAAGTGTTATCGCGCGGAATGACACACAGTCCGGCCTTGTTAATTTGTTTTTTTTCTTCAATAAAAAGACAAGAATTTTATATCCACGAGTTGATACAGCATTGCAGCACTATAATTTCAATGTAGTTTCAATCTTGAATAACTAGTTACGCGTACGCGTGTTTTATGTGCTGCGCGAGGAGCATGTGATGCAATTGATTAATTTTCGCCCTGAATACTAATGGCGATTTACCTCGGTATCGGTTGCTAAGTTAATGGTTTCATATTTAGAAGCTAGAAATGTGAAAAGTAGCTGATATACATTTCTGTGCTATCCCTCCTACGAACGGGTAGGAGTAACAGTAAGGTGTCTTAAAAAGCGTGACATGTACACCTACACCTGGATACATGCGAAAACTGTTTGTTATAAGAACGGAACCGGACTGATAGCGTGAAATTGCAGGCAAAAAGAACCGCCGGTCTAAAAACAGTCGCCGTGCTCAACCTTCCGTCACTTTACGTATTGAGATCGATTTGCGGGCCGAACATTTATATTGTTAGTTACGAAAGATCGCCTGAAATGTCAACTGATAAACGCATTAAAACAGTCTCGCGCTAACGAAAAATCGTTTTCGGTCTACGTGCAAGCGTCCATGCGTGTTAAACTTCTGGCCGGTTACTTTTTAATTAAACTAGTCCGATCGACATTAGACAAACAAGTTTGCCTTTACCCATTTACAGTAGGCATTGCATGCAGATCGGCTGAAAAACGAAAGTATTAAGTAACGTGTTTTCTTATTAAATTCACGTGATACTCTGGCTTACTTGATCGCAATTTTATGCTAACATTTCCCTCTACGCGGGTGGGAGAAGAAAACCGGAAGAGGAATTGTGAATTATTCATACTTTTCCTTTAGCCCGTTATTGTGCGCTTTAACGCGGTTACCCTCGATTCTTAACGCTTTCAACGAAAGGATGAAGAAAAATTGAAAGGAATTCTACGTATACTGCCATCGAGCTTCTGAATCTTGAACGCAACCTTCTCGCGTTTCTATCATTTTTTTTCTTTACCGAACGGATCGTAGAATACCAACGACATTGTTTCATAT
This sequence comes from Holcopasites calliopsidis, assembly GCA_023838395.1. Taxonomy (NCBI): domain Eukaryota; kingdom Metazoa; phylum Arthropoda; class Insecta; order Hymenoptera; family Apidae; genus Holcopasites; species Holcopasites calliopsidis. The sequence goes on from JALHAQ010000003.1 coordinate 4,254,000, forward strand.
TCACCCTTCGCAGTCGTGAAAGAAAAAACTTGGGAACCTCATATGAAAAGGAATTTGCACGAGACCTGTACGTCCCCGTGTCTATCCGCGATACAGTTTCTCACGATTGTGAGAAAACGAAAGAAACACGAGCGAAACGGAAAAGAAAAAGGTTCGTTGGATGAAATGTATGATGTAGTCGGTGCATTCTGCGAGCTATGACTTCTTTTTACAGTTTTCTCTTTGGACGGCTGTGTCTGTTCCGTAGACGATTCGATCGGACCTCTGCCGTAATGAGCCTGAGCGGTTATGAAATATTCCAACTTATTATTTCGTTTATTAGGGACTCGTTGCACTCCTGCCCCGCAGAGGAAATCGAAAGCACGGGAGTGGACTAGAGATATTATTCGATCTTTTACACGAACGTGAGACGAATTCATAAATCCGTCGACCGCCCCCCGGTGAATCGACATACGTCGATTGAGAGCACGCCCGTTTATCACGATTGATTTCCCACGGGATGGCGGTGCGGTTTAAAAGAAGAAGGAAACGGGCCGAAGGAAAGTGAAATGGCAAGTAATAGCGGATGAATGAAATTTTAGTTCATAGAAATCAGAAACATACGATTCTGTTCTTGTGACAGAAACTTATTCATACTTGTATTGAATTTGAGATCATCGAAATTGTGATTGCATGCTGTTGCAAGTTGTGAATTAATGTTGTCGAAGCTCTACTTGCTAACATGCAAGAGAGATGCGAGATGTCGTACGATATTCTATTAAGACTTAGGATCAGGTATAACGAGGTGGTTCATGTCGCAAAGGTTGCCATTATGTTTCCCGAAACACTGATAAAGCAACACACCCACGATGGGCTAGGCTTCGTTCTAATTAAGAGAAGTTTCGTGATCTTACATAACCGACCGAATAATCTTCCCGCAGTCGAAGAAATCATTTATTTGGCCGCGTAATTTAATTTTATTAATGTGATAATAAAGTCGCGTGACGTGAGTCGTATGTAAAGCTAGTTCGTTAATTCGATGGTTTTACAGGCCGAAAAATACAGCAGATTGACAATGAGCGATATTCTTGCTCGATGCGCGGAGCATACGTTCGAACACATTTGTGCCGGAGGGTTTAATCTGACGTGAAAAATGGTGTAACCGAACCAAGATTCGCATTAGTCGTTCGATTCAACTCCGTGCTCGATCTTTAAGACATAACGGTGATCAATTAACTTTGCACAATCCGCTTAATTACAATTACCGTTTTGCGCTACTTAATTGGCATAATTATTGTAGTCAAGTTCCCGTTACGAATGCTAATTCATTGGAGGCGTAATACCTACCAATTGCCATTTTACGTGCACGTTCGGCTTTATCGAGGATAATTAACATAATGACTGGGTGTAAACAGATGGCAGATACTTTTTTCAATTTCCAATCCCTTGATATCCAAATAAACCCGCTTGTCGATAGGATTTCACTTGTGTGGGATCTTAATCGTAGAGCAACATGTATCTCCTTTAATTCACTGTCGTTTATATTTATTTGCAAGATTTATTGATAAAAGTTAGGAAGGTCATATATGTGGTCTTATCTGTTCGGATTATGCAATTACGACCGAGTTCTAGTAACCCGTCACCTTACCTGTCCTCGGTAGTGAATGAATCGAAAGCTGTTGTCAATTGAAGGATCTACATCACTTTATGTGGGGCCTAAGGTAGCGACCTGGATCCTTCGCCTTTTACACGAACTATGAAAGGACACTTGTTGCCAACTAGAGATCGCAATGCTGCGCGAATAATAAATGTTTCGTACTGGAGACCCGACCACCCTTCGTCCTGCTATGCTGCCAGACAAAGTGCCACACGATGACGCATTAACAGTGATCGAGCGATGTCTATAAGCCAAACCGGCCTTATGATCGCGGCCAACTCTATCAAATGACTGTGTACATTGATTTACGGGGAAGTGAAAAGGAAAAACATATTCCCCATCGCGGGACTATAACAAATTGCGCGTGCCTTCCACTTTTCATCGTGGAAAGGTAGGTGCTATTTTTGTTCACAAGTACAACAACAATAAGTAATTAGTACGTCACGCAACGCATTCGAAGCTGTATCGTTTCTACCTCGAGAACCGGTGTATCGAACTGCCAGAGAGAAAAGCGCGAAGAAGCGTTTTTCACGAGTGCACGCGCAGCAGAGCATCACTTAACGCGTAGAAGACCCAGGTATTTGTAGAGGCACGAGACGCGAAACTGAAAGCAGCACGTTTCGCGATTTTCGATCTACCTTTAACGTGAAGAGCGAGTTACTCAATAATACCGCACGAACGGGAACAATAATTAATACTGTTAATTCAATAATAATATGTAGTCGGGCGAGCGACGTGCACTCTGCGCGTTGAGTTGCGCCTGCTACCGGAAACGAGCGTTGTCTTAAATTTTTCGCTATCGACTCGCTTTATCTTCCGGTGATTTACATAATCGTACGTGTTTTATTACATAGATCGTCGAAGCAATAAAACGTTAATTGGATCCTGCACGTGTTCGGTCAGCTTTTCCTTGTTGTTCATCTGGTTCGGAATGGTGCTTACCCCTTTTAGAAAACAATCTGAAGCGCAAATTAAACGGCATTTCCTTCAAATTAGCCGATATTGCTTTGCTCGAGGGAGGAATATGCTGAGGTTCGAAGAAAAGGAAGGCTTGGAGAGAATGTCCATCGTAAAAATGATTGATTACCTAGAGTCCGTACTGTGGCTAGAAGTCTCTTAAGTTTCGTCATCTGTCGCATTTAGTTTCGTTCATTTACCGAGAAGTCCAAAGAAAATCGCTTCACGGGTTAAAACGTATTTATTGGCCATTCGGACAATCGATGATCTCCCATAAGGAAACAGAAAGAGTGCAAGCGTACGAATAAAAGATTCTTGCCAATTTAAGAATTATTCTTCGGTTAGAGTATATTGGAAGTACGTTAGCAAGTTTTTCATTATATATACTCGGAAGAAATGGTCAGCCAGGAACATTCATCCGGTTGCGCTACATTCGATCGAGAATCTGGTCTCGTTATTCTGCAATCGTTCGTTACGTCATTGTCCGTGCACCTTCTATCCAGCCACGATCCTAGGATCGATAGTACGTAGTCACGATCTACATTCACAATACGGTGTACCAGGAACAGATCGTGCCTATCTACGTACGCGTGGCTTTCGAACGCTTTTACTTCGAAATCATGCAACTCGTAGCATTGAAAAGGGGCCGAAAAAAAAAATGATCCCCGCGTATTCCCACGTATTATCTAATCCACGATGTACAAGAGACAGCGATACGTGTTGCTTGTTATCCGAACACGGACGTGTTGCTGTTTCGGTTCGATGTGTACTACAACGTGATCGGAACCCCGGCTGATATTATAACCGTGTACGAATGAATCAGGCGTCCGGATCGTTGAAATGATCCGCGATGAATACCGGTGATTAATCTTGAAGCTAGAAAAGGGAAGTTTCTTGCGGAAAATTGAATACACCTCTCCTCGAACGGTCGTCGGTTGTCGATGATTTGACCGTAGTTCCTCGTACGCGCTGAATTATCGTGATTTTATAGATAGCAACTCTGCGAAATGATTAATATAGGCTCGTTGGTCGGCGCATGGTAAAAAGGCTACCGTAGAAAATTGTTAAGCGTTGAATAGCACGTTCCACGGTGCATTTACTTTCGATCGAAAAGTCGAACTAATCGTTCCGCCGTTTGCCGTATGCAAGTTGCGAAGGAAATCGCGACAAAAATTTCTTGAACGTCGAGCAACCTCGTGAGAGAAAAAGAATCTGTAACGATTACATGGATCGCGACGGAAAATGATAGATTCCTCGGTGGATATAGCTGTCAATCAACGACTCACCGAGAATTACAGCATTACTGCTTGTCGCTCGTTCTTATGCCACAGATACACGCTTGAATAAAGAGTGATTTACCATGGTCCGCAGTTCTTCTGTGCACGCAGCGTTCCTGGAAGAAACGACTTGGCGCGTTTTGTCACGAAGTTGATGTCTAGGAAAGGATCTCCACTCGCCTGCTGATCGTGACAGCATTGTTGACGCGATTTGTCTTCTTATGTGCGACTTGTTCGACGAGCAACTCGTTTAACGAGCAATTCCATGGGGATATCGTGAATTTCATTTAAGAAGCTCCGTTCGAATTGCTCGCGATACCTGAGTACCTTCGTTTCGATACGAGCTGCTTACTTTGTCAAAAGTAAAATTTAATTATCTCACAGAACGATGCGTCCCTTCGTTGCGAACGACACGCTGATTTAACAATTAGCTGATTCCAACCGCGGAAAAAGAATTATTTCATAATACGCTAGACTTTCACGGCGACAAAAACTCGTTGCGGCGATCAAACTGGGGCTGAACAATGTAACTATTTGGCTAAATACAGCGCGGAGAAAGTGTAAATTAATACCGATTCGGCGCACGTATAGTTTAAGCAGATCGTATTATATTATAGATTCGATTCTAACTGAAAATAAAAACTATCTCGAAGAGAAGGAGATCGGTTCTTGTTGTTCGGTGAAAAAGGGTGGAACAATTTTTCGTTCCAGTTTCAATTTCTTTCAGTAAAAGTTACACACTGATATTCGCACAACGGTAATACAAAAAGTTTACTAATAAATAATTTAACCAGTTGCGATCATTAAAAATTATAAAGTATAAACCAGTGATCACATTCCAGTCTGCCAAACCGGTACACGTTAAAAATTAGAAACCTACAACTTGTAAAATTAAAGTCATTTGATTCGTGAAATATACATCTTGTTCAATCGGATTGAAAATGTAGTAGTAAGTGTAACATTGCATAAAGAAGGAAAATGAAAAAAAAAGAGTGGTAATTATGGCACGTTTATCTGACGCAAACTAGTCTCGTGGGACGGTCCCATTCACTCCACCAGCAGCAGCAAAGTTGAATTTTCAGTGCCGTTCTATCTACTGCGTGAAGTGCCAGTTGGCGTCAATCTTTTGTTTAACAAAATACGTCTGCTGGTCTTCGTATAAATCGTGATACGCGCTGCAAATCGTTTGTAAGATACGGTGAAGTGTATTCGAAACCGAGATCCATTCAGGATGTGTTGAAATGCGTCGCGTGTCCGATCTAAATCACTTTTCACTGGCACGCTTCGGCTAGTCTACGCAAGCTGCTTTCCTTCGTTGCTTTCCATTTCAAAGAGAAAAGCACTCTGGATTCCCGACAGCGACGCGTTCACGATTTTCCTCACTTCCGGCGTACTTCTTGCCACTCTAATTACCCGTCTGTACCGTTTTGCTTTTGCCTCGATCGCGACTCTATTGGTCCTTTCGTGAGATCCGATCCCCTACAATTTATCACCTGCGGGTATCCTTTAACCGAACTGTTTCCTTCCGCGGTCGTGGGAAGGAATTTGTAGGTACACCGATAATCTTCGGCGTGAAAGTGTTTAGATTTGTTACCCTTAGATTGTAAGAGTAGAATGTTCGGTAAGAGTATGACAAATTGGGAATTTAGAAGGGTAATTAATATTCACTGACTGACATATATTTTATTTAGCGCGTATCAAATAACGAATTAATACTTTAACGTAGTAACGAATACAACGAAATTGTTGGCATTCCCAGAACTAAAAGTTACTCCAGGAACTAATCGATCTTTATTACTTTTTCATTGCAAAATGTTTATTGGTAGGTAGGAAATGTATGCATTACATTTGCGAAACATTCCAATGCAGAAAATATCAGATACGCACTTGTAACGTTAAGATCGAACCGTTTTCAAACGTCAATTACATTTATACTTATTAGCCGGTAATTTCACGGAACGCTAGGATCTGAAATCGATTCTGGGTAAATCAAAACAGGTTTACAGCCGATTAGATTTCGCCAGTCCACTCGAAACGTCTCTTCCTCCATGCGTCACTCGATGATCACTCTTTCCTCCCTGTTTCCCACGGAAACGGAAATTCGTTCGACAGAAATCATGACTGGACTATTCAATCCATCTAAGCCGCCCCGACGTAGCGGATCCTTTCGTTACATTTAAACAGTTACTTTTACGAGCTTTCGCCTCAGTCGCTGCCCTATAACAGGTGCCGCGTGTCTATTCTAATTTACACGGTAAGGTATACTTAAATCGTCTAGCGTAAAACTAGTTTAATTAACCCAAATATGAGGAGAGAGTACAGTAAACTAAGATGCAACGAGGTCGGGGGAGCAATGGTGGCAATTTAAATTCAATGATTTGTAACAGGTAGATCGTAACGCGGGGTTTAGGCGCGCGTACCGACCGCGATCGGTAGGAGGCTACGAACGAGATCGCGATTCCCGCTATTGTTATGCTGTTCCGCGGTACATAAGTTAGCGGAATCGGCAGCTAAGAATCGCTTCCGACCGAACTGCCGTAGACGCGTCAGCTTCTATCGAAGTACGCTGAGGCATAGTAGCAAGGAACGCCAGTATCCGATCCTCACGGATCACACCATTTTTGGTACTCCCCTTCCCGCCGCCCTCTCCTTACGACTGCTTAGACCACGGGTCTAAGGTACACAGTCCTTGGTGCCACGCTTAGGACGGGTTGCCGTGCCCTAAGTGATGGAATACACCACTTCCTAGGCCTCCGATAGCGCGGGTTGCCTAAACGCTATCGGGGCAAAGGCCTTCCGACTCCCCTGTGGCCGGGTTGGCGACGCTACAGGGCGAGACTCTCTCCTTGCCGCTGCATACGAGTCGCCCGAGCGACGTACCGGATCGCGAACCGATGCCATTGTCGCGCCGCACCGCCGATGTAAATAGCCGCGTAATTGTAAGAATTAGCCTGTAAGCCGTCCGCTGCGAAGATACCGCTTCGTAAGCCGCCGAACCCGTCACGAAGACACACCGCTTCGCGAGTCGCGTAGAAGTAAAGTTAGTAGTAAGTGTTGTAATTAGAATAAGATAGTCCTTGATAAAGGTAGTCGTAAGCAGATGCCCACTGATTCGTTACTATACCAAACCTCATTCAGTCATAACGAACCCGGCCAGCCGACTGAGACGGCACCCGCCTCCAACCAACGGACCCACCGCCGGCACGACCGTTACAGATTAAATAGAGTATCTTTTACGCTATTTCACCCTTTTAGTAGTTCAACATTGGCAGTAGGCCATTTGCGTTGGACGACCCTAACGAATCTTCAGAAGTCGCCGATTGTGATGTCTTCGGGTGGTAGTGAATCTCGATAGCAGAAATACCGAAAGTTACGCGAATAACGTAACGGGTCCAGCATTCCTTAGCCTCTATCTTTCGACGTCGCGATGGAGATGCCTGCCACTATCAGAGCCGATTAACTGGTTAACGTATGTACGTACTTTCGATAGTCGGCGCGTTCGCATTTCTAAAAAATCAAAGCCACCTGTTATTAAAACGGATCGAAGCGTGTTTTCGACACTAGTAAAAAAAAAGTGGAAAGGAGAAATCGATTTCCGACGAGCGGGCCGCGAAGTGAATATCTTCATTCCGTCGGGCAGCATCGGCCAATGTGCGTACCACTTGAATAAATCTCGCCGGCAATAATCATGTTATTTGTGCGCTTTCGAAATTTAGACCAGATACGTTGATACCTTACGTTCCTTCATCTAACGATTTTCCGACGACCAATAAATAGTACCTACCTGTCCACCGACACTCGCAGACATACCATACAGGAATACGTAATTAAAAATGAAACTGTTCGACCGGTCCTCAAACTCGGTCGCGTGCCGACGCCCCCCTCCCCCTTCCTTACCGAAACTTAGACGCGTGGAAAGTAAATTGCTGGACAACAGTCGAACTAGAAAGAGAATCGAAAGGAAAAATGGCTCATTGTCAAGGTACGCGAAGGTTGTCTGTTGGGTGCGTCAAGGCTGGTACCACCGAATTGTAGAAAAGAATAATAGAGAGATTTGCAGCGTTGCGTACGAAGCGTGACACGTGCCGGTGTGAGGGGCTTCTAGAATTCCGTGACAAGGTACCCAGTTCCTTCCACGTGCACCTATCACCATTAGACAATCAGACAGACCGATTAGACGGCTAAATGTAGAAGAGCGCGTAAGGAAAGCTCGAGTTGGCGAAACGATCCTGGTTGCAGCCTATGATACCCCACCCGAAACCCCTTCACCATCGTCAAGCGAAGTTAGAAGGCGCGTACCTTCGGGGGAGGGGAACTTGAGCGTCACTTTTCCAGGCCCGCGAGCTCATTATTGCCGCGGCGCCTGCCAGGCATCCGAAGATATTACCACCTACCCGATTTTGCTACCACCTACCACCGTCCTGCCGATACTTTCTGCCACCACTCCGGGCGGCCAGGTGCGTTTCAATCTGAAAAGGAGGTGAACGCGCTGGAGAGTGTATCATTGGACAAGGAATTGGGGCAGGAGCCAATAGTAAGGTGCGCGAGGTGGAGCGATAGGTTTTAAATAGGTGTACAAGAGCACACGTTGGATTACGACTAGTCGGATAAGACCGATTACACGTGCGCCTTCGACGGGATTTCGGAGTCGAATTCGTGCGAGATCACGCCGGTCCGCCAGCGTCCTCGTCGTGGTGGCAGTTTCGTTTCCCTGGGGATACCGGCTACCCACTGTGTGAAACCCGGCGAGAGAGTAGTGACAGTCAAGATAGAGCCGGCGAGCACAAAGTACGTCTCAGTCGGCGCTGAGCCATTGCCTCAGCAAGTCTCACCAGAACACGGAGATCTAGTTCGCAGGAGTCTCGACCGATTCCCAAGCCATGGGGCTCCACGCTGCCCGCACGATACTGCTCGTCCTCGGGACGATACTCGCATGCACGCGGTTCGCCGCTGCCGTCCGCTCCACGCAAACCACCAGCAGGAAGAGCGGTGAGTGATCTTGCTCTTCTTCTCCTCTTCTTTCTCTTCGTGCGTCCGCTGTCAGCTCGCTTCTCACCATTATCTACCACCGTTGTCGCTTCTTCCCTCCATCCTCATTTTCCTCTCCTTCTCCCAGTTGCATCTGCACCGGCATCCTCGTCCTTCCTACGATTCACGGTCCTCGACCCCCTCGCGCTTCTTGCGTTCTTCCTGCTGCTTGCTTCTCTTACTATACCGCTCGAACGTTCTTCGCCGCGTGCTTCGCGTGTCCCGTCGTTGCGGGGATACCTCGCACGTTGTACAGGTAATTGTGAGTGAAGTGTACTCGAACTGTGCGACAAAAAAGTATCGAGGAACAGTGAAGAAGACAGTGATCTGTTTTACGGAAATAGAATCGTTCTCGATAGAGGGAATGTGACAAGTTTGCGAGTAGACGCATCGGGACGATCGCGTTCTCCCACGAGTCTCTCGCGACTTTTCCAACTTTCAAGTAACTTTGATAAATGTCAAAGAAAATGTCAGACGCGGTTGGCTCTCCCCAACAATTCTAAACAGATCTCACTTGGTGTACCGTGCTGCGACTGGTGCTACACTTCTCGAAGAAATCAAGTGTCACCCGAATCGCCGATTCTCTATTAAAAGTCTTCGGGTTGAAGGTGATCGTCATCCCTTCGATACAGCGAGCACATTAGTTTACATTTTTAGCGTGATTGTCCTCCATTGCGAATCAAATCAGAGACTTTAATAATGCAGTAATAACGCGAGTGACAGTCTTTTGTGAAAAGCCACGAACAAGATTCTGGCAGAAAAGAACACGATCATCTGTGCTCGATGGGAACAATCGCAAAGCGGAAAAGGTTGCTCTGATGGGAATACGGTAAAAATCTGTAGGTACCACGTGATATTGCTCCGTGGTAACGAATCGCAAGCAGCAACGTGAGGTGGAAGTAGGTTGCCGAAGAGATTAAGTCATTACGGCCTTACGTCCATTCAATCGAAGCGACGCCGTATACATGCTTTCACGGAGATTCCCCTTTTTCCTCGTTGCTTCGCGTTGCTTCTTCGTCTGTGACATTTCCCGCAGCTCCTATCACTGTCTGTCAACCGTGAAAGCTTTCGATTACGCTCGACTCCCGTAAACTCGATTGACCAGGGAGCAGTCAACCGAATGCCTAAGCGATTCTAAGAGGAAACTTTAACGATTGCGAAATCTGCCCCGCAAAGCTTGACAATTCTAATCTAGGCTATATAAAAGTAATTGCTGTAATTGCAGCAAGCGACACTAATCGCTCTGTGTGTATCATGACTCTCTGACGGCTGCGGAGACCGGAGTCAACAGCCACCACTGATCTCCATTAGTGTCACTCAAAATACGAAACTCGAAATTGCTTCTGGATATTGTTTTGTTTAAAAAGCGTAGCGTTACGCGATAGTGAAACAGAGAGTCGTTAATTAGGGCGGACTTACTGCAGGCCCAAGCGATATTTATGAAACATTCATAAACAGAACCGTATGGACGTACGTACATTTGTCTTGAATCATAACGCTCGATCCCTAGATGGTTATCATATCGTTCACCTTATCGTTCATCAAGCTGTTTAACGCTTCGTCGATGTGAACATCATTCGGTTTGAACCGGACAGCGGAAGCTTCACCGGTCCCTCGCGCCGTTTCCCGCATTTCAAGCAAAAGACGCGCGCGGACAACTGGATTGATGTCTGAATAAGATGTTCCCGCAACGATGTATATCGTCATGCAACGTTTGAAATTTAAATGCGTTTACGTAACACGGGTCGGTGGAATATGCGATTCGACGTAAGGCGATTTTGCGGATCACCATGGGATTTGTTCCGTCGCCGAGACACGCAGGACATTTGCATACAACGCCCAATTGTCCCACAATCGAACTCGTTAACCAGAAACGAGATTCTCTCTCGAAGCATTCGACCGTTCCCTATAGAATTCAGGAATTACAGGACGATCGCGATAGCGCTATTGGTCTGACCATTTGTTGCACGATTCTTGAACTAAATGTAACTGCTCCTTCGCGCACGGGAGTAGGTAATCGAGGCTAACGTTTCAATGTTTCCCCTAAAGCATGGACCAATTATGGTTAAATAGTGGTGCACGCGTTTTGCGTAATACCGACATAAACCGAGAGAAGCGCGGGGCACTGAACGATCGTTTAGCAAATTATCGTTATCGACTTTCATCTAGCCGCGAGTCTGTTAAGGATTTGCTGCTTCATTTTTTCTTTTCAACGTCTCTCCCTTTCTATCTCATGGACTGGGTATGTCAGTTGTTGGCATTGCTACTAGAAATGGGTTTTCAGTCGGCGGATGGGCATGGTGCCAGTGCATATAACAGTTTATCGCGGACTGGTCGAGCAAGTTGTTCACCTACATATAACAACGTTCGCTGCTCCTTCGGCGCGCGTGTGCACGAGATCTTGATACTTACAGCTGGTATTCTCGAAGCTGGCATCGGTCAATTCGTCTGGTGGCCACGCGGACCCGACTACTCATTGTCTTTCTGGAATAAGTTTCACCTTATCCTTCCTGGATATTCTTACCTCAGTTACTCCCATGTTAGCTTCCATTGAGCCGGTGTCCCATGCCCTTAACAGCTAAATGAGGAAACGCACGACTCTTTTAGTGAATGAAACACGCCGGGGGTCTCGGTCTCTACGGCGAACACCGAGGGAATGCACGAGCTTGGACAACGGGATGGATAGCATGTTTATACAAAAGTGAATTTTTGATCTGTTTTTGGTTTCATTGAAATTTAACTAGAACTACGTAATCATTTTACACTTTCTGCGCATTATTTCCTTCTAACGTATGACACAGGCTTTAGAAACGGAGGTCCGTAATACTCGACAAGCTTGAGTCATTGTTCGAATCATCCTCCTTCCACTTACGACTCAATCGTCAGACTCGAAAGTTAAAAATGTCTGGGTCACCGGACTTCAGCAACTAGCCGAACAGGCATCCGGGGCAAAAAGAGAAAGAGAAGTAACTAGAAATGAACCACGTTATACGACTTTGGGTAAACGAGAAACGGCCCTGGGCAGAACGTTTACCTTCGGCTCGATTGAAACTTTAGCTCAGACGAGACGCGAATCGTTGAACTCTCCGGCTACCTGGTCGCGGAAAGGGGAAACCTGCGGAAGGATGGCGCGAAATGAAACAAAAAAAAAAAAACGTGGATGAAACGACAGTAGAAATCGCGGCTAATCGGACGGACGATTTTTGTCCTGGCGTCGATCGTTTCCTCCGCTCCGATGGATCCTGTTATCTAGGTTAAACTGCCCGCGCTGAACGGTGGTGAACGATTCTCCACGGCAGTTCGTGACGCGTACACGTCTGAATAGGATCGCAATCACGGTGAAACGAACGACGCCAAGCGCCGCGGGTAACAACACGCGTGCATTCCTTGCGATCCTGGAACCCCGTTAAGAAAATTGATTCTAATGGATTCGAAATTACGCCCATCCTTGCCGTGCTTCATTCGTTTGCACAGTCAATTGACTTTAGTTGGTCGCTCGTGAGGTCTTCCGTCGATTTTGTTTTCAATAGACAGAATCATTTTTGGTTTGTATTTGCTTTAACGTTACTGGGAAATTTATCGCGGAGGATAGAACGGAAATACTTTCGATTATTATTATTGCAACCGTAACGCAACATAAACAATGGAATTTTTGTTATTATAAGGAATTTCTATAGTTCGTTTTACAAGCTGTTCAACAGTATCGCCTCTAGTAGGGCACGAACGGAATCACAGCGAGTACAAGATCCTCGAATCGTCCGTTTGCCAGATGACTGGCTCCATTAATTGAACGACTCGACCAAACGATTCTCTTTCTCCTCATAAAAGCGGTATTATGAAATTCGTGTGGTCCGTGGATTAGTTCGTCCAATATGACGCGCTCCCTGGATTATATCCGTATTCCAGAAACTTGTACATAACGGGGAAAAGGAACGAAGTGTCAAAGTCCATCTGCTGAAATGGTAAAACCAGAATCTGCCGGTGAATAAGATTGTTGAACCAGGATCTGAACCCTGATCTTTCCCGGAATCATTTCCCTAACGAGCACGCGTAGCAAATCTTTCATTAGTTCGTCGGTGTTATTAATTTTGCGAACGCAGAATACCTGTCGCGGATGAAGGACGACCGTTGCGAACGCAACGGGACAATTGGTCGTTCATCGCGGAGCAATTCGACCCGAAGCGAGTTGTGTTGTTATAAGAAATTGATTGTTCGAAGGAGAACAGGAACAAACAACGAGAGCGCGGCGAGAAGAAATTTTCTCATGATTTTTTGGAGAAAGTTTGGCCGACGTGTTCACGTCGGTCTCTTGAACTACTTACACAACGAAGTGTCGCGGTTCCTCCGCGCTAGTGGTTGTTCTCACCCCATACGTAACATGTTTCACAGCGCGTTCGAGCCAGCCGACAAACCTATGTACACGTGTAGCTGGACCGGCTCGCAATTCGTTACGATTTATCTTAGACTTAATTGGTTGTATTAATTGCCTACGGGGGACAGGCGGCGGTCTTTTCCGTTTACTTTCGATCACCTTTAATGGCAACTTTTACTCGCAATTTCACTCGTTTTCTCATTTGTCGTTAGTTGATTTCTTATACCGACTTGTTAAATACACTGATGCGAGACGCGAGGACTGACAATCTTTTCAAGAGAAATTCATGTTCCACCGGTTAATATTCGTGGCATTTCTCCGATCTCTGGCCACAGGGGGAAACGTGTCCGCCCCGGCTGTCTCGTGTTGCATTACTGTCAAATATTTGATAGCGACGAATAAAAATCGTCGTTAAAATTTTTAATGATGACACATCATCCTGGATCATGCGGCCCCTTCTCACTTTCGCCTGTTTCAAATTTCCATCGTGCATCGAACGGCTCGCTGTAAAACACAGCCTTGTTCCTTTACTTTCCTTTCCCGTGATCCGTGGTTACGCGTTCGCGTGACACCAACTCGGGGTAACTTGTGTTTTCCAACGAGTGGAGGTCGATTGAAGCAAGCGCGAAAAGTTGCTAACGAACCATTTTCGTTTGCGCGATCTAATTCCAGAAATGTACAAATCGCATCGAGAATACAAAACATTAGAGACTCTAAATTTAATAGAGCCTTCGAAGCCCTTCGAATTTGCTAAATAATTATTTAAAAAACTCAATCCATGTATGGAGCACAATGGTTACATTGTCGATACCGCGCCACTATTATGTCAACCTGTAGTCGACGATTTCCTTTAAGTGCTGCATTTAAATCAATCTTATTGATCATAATTGCGCCGATTATCGTTCCCGCTAATTTAGTGGAGGGAATAGAACTACGAAACAGTAGCGATAGCCGTGCACTTGTTGCAGCGACTTGTCCAGCTAGCGGAATCTAATTCGTAACCGGTATTGAATTCCATTAACGTGAGGTGTACACCGTGAGGTAGACGTACGCAGGGGAAGAAAAAACCACTTCCCGGCTGAATTGATGCAACGGTAATAAAGGTGTACGTGGTTATGTCCACACATCCGGCCTAACGAGTGTTTTGCCCCGACCTGTGCTGTTAGCGACGCTTTAACTAGAACGTCAATGTTTGCATTCAAGAATCCGCCAAACATCAATCATTCCCATTCATGACGGAACCGCATAACTTTCCATCAAAACGGTTTTCCTGTCCCCGCGTTTCAACACACATCCGTGAAAGCGTTTTTGCGAAAACGCCGCGTTCTTAATTTCAATTAGATCACCGCGTAACATATTTAACGTACGAACAGGCATAACCAGTTTCTGTATGATCCATCAAGTTGAGCGACGAAAGATTCAAATCGTAATAGAAAGAAAAGCTGGACGTTTTGTCCGTGCGCAAAGCTGCCAGAGAAAGCTTTTGTTGCACGACTATCGGGAGTAGATGCGCCGGTGCATCCGGTTTGATCAATTTAGCGTAGAGTTCTACGCTAAACTGTTTTATTATCGCGATTAATGCGAGGAAATTGGACGTTTAAACGTGTTGGAGAAAAGGATCAAACGTTGACGGGAAAGTAGGACAGGACGAGGCTCTTAACCGAGGACAGAAAGCCACGAAATGAGTTAACACTCCCTGTCATCTTGGAGACTCCGTTTTTTCGCCGATCACCTGATTGGATCACGCACAAGTGCGACAATTCCGTGAGGAACGCTGCTTCTGTGTTCCGGTTGATTGTATAACAAGTAAACGCGGAATATTAACGATGCTGGAATAGAGAACGTTGCAAGGAAATTAGTCCAATATTCCCAGGGATAGGAGGGCGTACTGCGGTGTCAAACTTGAGTTATGATCGAAGACCAGGATATGCGTCCACTTCCTCTGATTTATTTGACGTATGATCAATCCTTCACTGGAAAATATAGCGTACAGTTAATTACAAAAGCGTTTCCACGATCGTTCAAAGATACCACCTACTGGTATCAAATCTGTCGATTCGATTCCCCTTTTTAAATGTCAGTGACTTAACGCTCCCGTGTATACGCGCTCACGCCGTTCTCCTTATGGGAAAGCCAACTCATTTTATTCGGTGAACGACGAATCGGCCTTCGTTTCTTGATAATTCTGTATTAAATCAGATGTAATTACTCGATAGCGATGCGACTAGCTGGTAGCAGCGAGGAAGGATCGCCTTGTACCGTTCCAAGTTTGTCCTCGGCTGAGGCGAAGTATAAACCAACTGTCGTATAAGTAAAGAAACGTGTAGCGTCGGCTGCGCTGAGAAGTCCGTCGACTTTAGCGTGAGAATAGGTGACGTTGCCCGATCGAGCCGACGCAATAACTGATCGAATGTCGAGTGCAAGCGCGACATTCAAGGAATGTTTAGGAGTCCCCCGTGGCGATCAATCTGTCTTTTTTCTGCCCGATCTACGTCACTGCTTTTCTGGGCTACGTCATATTTGGTATCAGTTAGCGCCGACTGTGTTGGCTACGATACGTCTTTTATGGAGCAACGCACCGACACTTCGAAAGTGTCAAATGCCAGCCCCTTCAATGGCTGAATTTCTTCTGATTGATTGTAAATTAGTAGAACTAATGGGAAGGAATGGAACAGCGGACTTAGCGCTTCAGGGATTGCAAAAATGAAATCGTTTTGTCGCAGTCGCGGGTAATACCCGATCGTTAACGGAGAAACCGGAAAGACAGGAGTTGCTGAATTTATTGTACTATAAAATTCAGTCGAATCACGCTCCTGTACACGTGCTTCATTCATGAGAGATGCAGGTCAGCGTATCTGCATCATCACGATCGTACTCTATAATTACAGCTGTACAGGATTTGGGCGAAGGAATTCATAAATAGATTCATGTAAGTAGATTCAGCCGATACATAAATCATGAAAAGATCGATACGCGGAGGTCATGAATTTTGATGTATGGCGAAACTATAACTATATAATTTGTGTTCACGTTCCATTGTTTGAAAACACGAGTCATCCTATCCACTTCATCGTTCTTAAGAAAAAGGCAAGGATAGGATCGATACGAGTACCGTAAGGTGAAAGAAGAAACAACGAATTCCCGACAGTTCGCATTTCAAATCACGCTTCATTCATCAGACGCATTAGTTGCCGCATCACCGTCAGCTGCATAGCTCGGAGGCTGTCCGAGCCACGCGAATTCGTCGGCGCGGAGGCTCATCTGGATGTTAATTAGCCATCAACCAGGCCGTTGCTATAACTCTGGGAATACTATGATCCGAGTTGCCATAAGACTGAGTACTTGCTTCACTTCCTGCTCTTAATGGGGTACCACTTGTCAGTTGCCTCACTCAACCACAATATACGTAATATAACTATGCCATTCCTGCGTAGTCATAAAGCATCGTAGTACTACACGATGGTTATGCGCCGATACGTACTTCAACTTATATTTGCCAGCATTCCAGCCGTCCCAATTTAAAAGTCGTTGCATCATTTTATTAAAGCTCCACGCGACAGCCTCGGATGGCCGACGACCCTGTCGCTTCCGGGCTGAAGGAAAACCCAGGGGGGGATTAGAACCTCGAAGAAAAGAGGTCGCTCTCCTTTCGTTGGTCGAATCGCTTTACGCCACGGTGAAAATATTACGCCACCGTTCCGTGGCCGTTTCACGCGACGACGCTGGATAACTCTTGGTTGACTAAAAGACCCGGTGTTCTGACTAATTACCGGCTAACAAAGAGCTGGACAAAGCGAGACGTATAATTTCACGTCTCGCGGCTGTGACGCCGCCTCCGCGCGGTCGCACTCGTTCTTACATAAAACGAGCCCTGAAACGTATCGCGCGAGCAGTTCGATTCGACGCGCAACGGCCGATAGTTTAATAAGTAGTAGCCGAATGCGAAGCGTTGGAGATACCACGGAGACGCTTTTCGCGGTTTGAAAGCCAATAGAATCTTGAAGAACCACCTCCCCACTCTTTGCTTTTTGTCGGTCAATTTTACGACTGCACATCGGCGCAACGCCGCGACATGTCGATGCGGTTAGAAATTTCACGGGCGACTTTTCTTCTACGCCAAAACGGATTTCACTCGACACCGCACGGATCGTCTTATGTTTATTGGCTGGCAACCTGAGCCACCGAGAAAACTTACGAAATACGAGGACGATTCATCGGGGGATAATAGTTCGCTATAATAATTGTTTCCTCTTTAATTGTAGGCATTGCTAATCTCTGCATTGTAAACTGACGTGTGGGTACATTGCAACTTTCGTCACGTCCCGTTCCATTTCCGCCTCGTGTACGGAACGGAAGAAAAAGAAAGGGAGAATAAGAGGAGACGAAATCGAGGTAGCGAGGTGAGTCTATTGTCCATAGCAGCACCCACGTCGTTCGAGAAGTGGGAGGAGGGTAGCTTTATGATCAGAATGTATCCTACGCGAGAGCGTGTAAAACGCGAGAACGGCGTGACGAGGTCGGGAAAGTGGCGAACCGGCGTCCTCGATCCTTGCCAAGCACTATCCAGCCCGGACCACACCCTTCGGATCGTTTCTGCGTCTCGATATGTCAGAGTGCATGCCTAATTGCGCTACGATTCGTGCTTCCGTTCGCCGGGGTTTGCCTATCCGCCATCGGAGATTTGCTGAACGCGCTTCCTAGAGCACGGTGTCGTAACCGTGCAATAAAAATTGCTTTTTCGTTCGCGGAGAACTGGAACGTTCGGCCTAAATGGATTGAGAATCGAGTAAAAGCGTTATTGCGGTTTGCTGCTGGCCACGGTTTGATATTTTAGTACTGCTTCCTGATCTGTACTGTTAGAAAATTGGTGTTCCAATTTCTATCGGAAGTTGATTCGTATTCTGAATTTTCTTGATAAATCGATCCGTAAAAACAGTGGAAACCGAAAGTTTGGTATTGCAAATTAAATGTCTTCCGATACCAGGATCCCTTGCTCCGCGGTATATAGAGCAGGCTGCGTGACAGTGACTTTAATGGATGCCATAGAAATGTCAGACAGAACTATTGGATGACAATTGAATTGTTTGATAGAAACGTGTCATATCTGCCGCATACCTGTTTGACATTTTTAGCAACGCAAGGATCACCGCTCTGGTTACACAAAGGAAACATGCGGGCGATTCTTTGAAAAACGCTAATTGAACAGGCAGCCGAGTATTTCCTCGACCGTTGCACAGCCTATTTTAGTAAATAGTGATTTACGATTTGTCTTCGTTGCAACGTTAATAGGAACGGCCACGATCGGTGAACGATACTCTAATTATTATAAAGCGTTTCGTAGCACGCATACCGTCTCACGTTAGCGGCGCAACGTTCCCGATGTCACGCGAATGCAGTTACACCTACCAACCAGGTGTTTAACTTTCTCCTACGACCCAAGAAATTTGACCAATGAAATTAACAAGTGGAAGAAAAACGAAAGGGGGAAGAAGGAACAGCGACATCGAGACGGACGCCTGAATGTTACTCCACTTTCTTGCATGCGTCTGATCTATCTCCTAGTTTCACTGAATTTCCACGCGCGTTCCGTTGAAAACGCAATAAAAGAAATCGGCCTCCGATCAACCTAATTAAAGCGCAATATTAAAAACGCGCGGCAGTTTCGTATGTAGGCGGTTCAGCCGGTTTCTAGCGCAGACAAAAGAGATAACATCGCGGGGACATTAACGGAGCGGCTTTAATTAACATAGACCCCCGAGGAGAAAACGGATTTGTCACACGCGGTGTAACACGCAAACGTGCAATGAACACGTTTCGCTGGAACATCGAGAGATCACGAGATGATCGTGCTTGGAACGTTCGTTTGTTTTTGTCCCTCCCCGTGTTCTCGTTTATTCGAATTAACCGTAATAGTGTACACGCGTGAGAACATAATTTTATTCACGAGTCGCGCAACTCATTCGCATGATTTTACCCTCGATCGTCCACGGCCCTTGCGACACGCGAACGTCTTCTTCACCGCGTGTCGAGATTTGTGTAACCTCAGTAATTACCCGTGCGATATCATTGAAATCATTATTACTGCAACGGTCATCTTAGGCAACAGCATGAAAACTTTCGTGATGAGCGAATTATCCTTTTCTAATATTGTTTCCGAGTCGTCAGGGAAAGTTGAAGGGTGCGTCAGTTCTGGACACTTTGTACATACTTCCAAATTTACTATGTTAACATTATTCTAAATATGAAGATACTGAAACTTTCTTCATTAAAAATATGCTACCGCAATAAGGGGTGTCAGATAATTCTCTCTATTAAATATGAGGTAGTACAATTAGGACATTGTTTCCGTTCCTATAAGCAGCACGTGCTTTAGATTCCTCGGTCTTTCCTCGGATCGCTTTGCATAGCAAGAGTAGCCGTTAGAAACCCGCGGGGCGCGAAACACGTCCAGTTCCACGGTGGCTTGTATTACATTCGTCGATCTTGTATTCATAGCTGGACGCCTGACGACGCTGATTATTGTGTCTATATCCCTGACGCGACGTGACACGCTGCGGAACGTGACGTGCCCTAGGCGCGATAACTCCATACCGGTGGAGGAGTGCAGGAAATTGCGACGATAGGAATTTTCAGTTGGCAAACAATTTTCCATTGCAAGATTTACGCGTTCGTGAAAGGGGAAAGAAAGTGAACAGCGATAGAGGAACACGGTATCCTGGCAAGTGGCGCGTAAGTGAAGTTCCTTGTACAAGATAATACTGACGCTTCAATGCTACAAAACATGGATTTTTCAAAAAAAAAAGCACAGAAATACAATTCGTTAGAAAGTGTTGCAGTAACGGGAACGGCAAATACCGCCATACGGAAATTGTGTAACTAAAAATATGAAATCCAATAGTTTCGGCAAGACAGAAACTTGTAAAAATACTCTCAAGTTGGGCGATCATTTTTCTGTACTCAAGTCGCGGTAAAACTATAAAACTACGATTCGGTGCAATTTGATGAAAATTAAATATCAAAACGTTTCAGCATAGAGCGTCGGTTTATCTAATATCTTCTCCTCGCTGCCATATGACACTCGACCGACAGAAGCTGAAAAGCTATCAGCCAGGGAAAGTTTTCGTATCGCTTGACGTGAAAATTTTCACCGTCAATCAAAGGAACAGTCTTTTATATATTGTATTATAAATTACATCTGTCACGATGTCTCTATGGTGCGAACAACAAAATGTCAGATGGTTATACTGCACCAATAGAACCGTGGCTGTGTTGGCTGTCCATTGGCGATAGAGCGAAGAATTTCATCGTCGATTAAACGGCGAAATTGAGCGGGATCTAAGGCAATAACCGTCGCGAAAAGAAAGCGATAGAATAATGAACCGAGGATTACGCAAGTCTGCAGGTCTATTCGCGGAATGCAATGCACTGAAAAACTGCTACTCGAATTCGACGTGTAATTGGTGTCGCGTGGCGTTTGAAACAATTTAGAGTGTATACGGAATGTAGGACCATTCCGGGTACATTCCAAGGAATTCCGTTTGGCGAGCGTGAAATGCTTGAATTATTCTATTCTCCCTTTCGGTCCGACTGCTCATTTCAATGAACAACAGTTGGCTGATTGCACGGAAAATATTCCTCGGCCTTAGCAGCCATTCTCAACCATCGCGTGAAACTCTATCGATAATATGTATAATCTGAAACCAATGTGAAATTACACGTCCGCCGTGTTGCAACCCGCAGCCTGTAGACCTAAAATTGGTGTGCCGAAATCAGTTTTGTATCTCTGTGCGTTAGACGGAAAGGAATCGCTGCGCATGTTGCACCAATTAGTATACTGGCAATTATAATTTAAATAGAGGAAAACTTGGTTCTTAAGTATTACAATTACCCGAACTTTGAGCCGCTGTAACTCCGGAGATATTAATTATTTTCTAACCGTTCGCATCTCATTAGAAGCACGCTTTTCTTCCATTTAAAATGGTTTTTTGTTGAACTCGATACAACTTCCGGTTCCTGAGATATCGCCGTGTAATGAAAAAGGTAATTTCAAATCTTTTCGTATGGTTGTCCTTCTGACTCGCGCCGCGTGATTAACCCACTGACCCGAGCATCCCTCGCGGGTGTCAATAACAATAGACGCCGAGTCAGCGAATTCTGTCCAGTTCCAAAAAGAGATGTAAACAATAACAGACGGCGATTCAATGAATTCTTTCCAATCCTAAAAACGATGTAGGTCACGTCGCGATATTTAAATGCCTTAACTTTAAACGCTTGTATCTCAGAAACTAATTGAGATATCGGAATTGGGCAAACGGCAAATTGAAAGGTATACTATTCGCTATCTCCTGACAAATTTTTTGCATAAATTTCGCATTCCTTTTTCCTGTATTTTTGTTCCAAGTTAATAGTAAGAAACAAAGAAAATTATTTCTCCAAGCGGCTCCTCAAGAATTGGCGACGTACACGAATTGCCGGCGACGCGAGCCTTTTTTCTCTGGCTTCGCCTGCGATTCCTCGGGAAACGCGCTCTGGCCACAATTCTGTACTATTATAACATAACAAAAAGCTACGCGATTTCTGTTGTGTTTGGTGTCATTTTAATCGGAAAGATCTCAGGAATTCATTAAAATGTCATAAATTCATCCAGTTTCATAAAGATTTGGCAAAGACCAAAAGAATTCTATTCCTTGCGCACAGAGAGTGCACTTTGTACATAGAAATCAGTGTGACGACCGTAACCAGTCGAAAGAATAACGATACGCCAAGGGACACAAAAGGGCCTCTCGAAGGCGGCCTTTTCGAGAAGCTGTCCGTGCCCCGTCCGGGCCATGGCCAAATATCGGAGGCTGGGAACTGTGGCCGTGGCACGTCCGGGTCCCGCGCACATCCCGGTTATGTATAAATGGACCTTTATTTACTCGAGATCGACACAGAAGATCGTGTGGAGGGAAGTTGACGGACGCTTTCGCTCGAAAGCCACTTTTATAAATATCATAGGCGATTATTCGCACAATACTTCACCTTTTTATATAATACATTCAATCGCGAGTAATTAATCTTTCCTGCATAATGATCTAATAAAAAAGTGTTATCGTAGTCTAATGTTTTCAAAGGCAGCCTAATGCTATTCACATGACTCATCAATGAATTTCTTCAGCGAGGAATTTCAACGATGGTAGGAGCCAAGTGAAACTTATTTTATCGCATAAAACAACACGTCGGATTCTTGGACGAGGCTCTTTTCTCTTCGACGATGCGATCTTCTTTTCTGCGCTCGAATGGCCGAGAATGTGGCACACTCCGTGCACAAAGCACCGGCTGAATCAGAAGGGAGTCATCCTAGGCATAACGATTCGTCGTAACTAGACGTCATTGTTTCTTGCCAATCAATCCCGTTTCTAATTAATATTAATTATTTATGATTATCGTTCGATGTGGAGCGCAGATATTCTATTACATAGATATTCTATTACGTTGATATTCTATTACAATATAAGTAATATTCGTTTAATGTTTCGTTCACTGATCGAATGCCAGCTCTAAAAGCGATCCACGTTGTGATCCAGTACGAGCATCGAATCTAAATAGCAGAAGAAACAAGGCGAGGGATTAGTATGCGCATCAGTGTCGCCTTGACAAGCCGCACGCTTTGTCGACGACCGGCCAACACGAAAATTTTCGTGGACACCGAAACGTGACTGGCATGAGAACACTTACGGCGCGTGTCCATCTCTCCGCTCGAAGAAAGCTACCGAAATCACGCGGCTCTCATGTAAGGATCCATGTGGACCAGTGTGATCGCGATGTCGTGTTTTACATCGAGATAACGTGGTATTCCGTAACGCTCTGTACCTCTGCAATTTGTGACCGATCTTCACGACAATGGAAAGAGATGAAACGAACAGTGTCTGACCGATTAAAACTCGACAAAACAGATCTTCAGTCATTCTCAAGAGATAAAAGCTTCCATCTGTTACAAACATTTGACCGATGTTCCAACCGTCGTTCGTTAGACTTCAATCAAGAATGCCTGTGCCCCACCTTTTAAGGTCTCTGTACAGAGCACGGCCTAGAAACTGCGGCACGCAAGTAGTTAGGTAAATGAGCGGAAATTGATTCAAATGCCTGCAATTGAGACGCATTTACGTTTTCAACCACGGGGATGGCTCAGAGAAACGAGTTGTCTCGATTCAATCCCGGCCGAGCGGGAAGAAAAACTGTTTGGGCGAACGAGTCTTAAAATCGACGCGGAGATTCTCTCTGCTGTTCATTAACGATGAGGGTACCGTTAAAGGTCAGCGAACAAGAGATTTCGTTGGCTGAACCGCGAACGATTGCGCTACAATGGTTAAAGGCTTGTGTACCTGGGACAGAGAACAGAACGATGTGCGTGAGCGTTGCGTTTCGGTGGATCCTGTCCGAAGAACGTACGAAAGGCTTTCACGTGACCCCGATCCGATCCTTGAAGCTGCACGGAGGAGGCTCAAGTGAAAACGCATTCGTTTCGGAGATCAAAGCGTCCGCGCACCTTTCTTTCGCATCCCACGAACAATTACATACCCTTTTTTTCCCCACTTGTAATGCATTTCGTGAAGAATCGCAGCGAATTTCTTGCACCTTTGTGCGCCACGGTTCTTCGTCGTAAACGTACGATAAATAATGGGTTGATGCACGGTCTATACGCGTGTCTTAGTACGTTAGTCAATGTCATTGTATAAATCGAACGCGGCCACCGTATCTTTATGAAGGCACATATTAATACAGGGGCCATAATAATAAATCAGTTTACATGGAAGAGTCGTTGAGAAAGAGCATTCATTTTTTACCACACCTACCATTTCCGACACAGTTTCCATAAAGGTAGGAAAATTGGTTAAGTGCTCGTTGAGAAAGCGACGCGATCACGTAGGAACTGAAGGAAATTGGGATCTTTTTCCTCGGCCGTTCCATTCATTAACGATTCATTAGTTTCGTAGAAAAGTTTAGCCGATTTCGAAAATCACCGTGGTCCCGGGTTGCGTTCGCCTAACGGGATTATTCGCGCATAAATAATTCATGAGAGTTGCAATCCCTGTGGATGTCCATCTAGCCTCGATAAAATTACGCGTTCTTTTACTACCAGAAATGCCGATGCTTCTGCCAATTAAGAAGCGTACCTACGAACTTGGGTCGGCGAATTTTTCCGAATTATTCTTGCATGCGATAATTGAACCGTGAATATCGCGAATCATCGATAGCCACGTGATGCGTCCAAAGTACGAACGGTGCAGAGCTTAATAAGCTTTCTACGGTGCTTCATTAATTATACAGAACCCGGGTCGGTTAATTAAGCGAATTGTTGCGGCTCGAAGATTCGCCATACCTGGACGAATCCACGTAAAAGGCAGTCCCGTAGTGGTTTCTTTATTTCCCAAGCCCACGCCACCGGCGCTGTTACTTTCTGCTCGCATCGACGAGCGTCGCAGGCAGCCGGGGTCCTTGCACCGACCTGGAAGAAATTCGACGGCCACCGGCGGGACCCATTAAGACGCGTATTAAGCAAGAGGGAGTCCGGTCTTCGGCCGTAGTTCGGCCGTGCACTTGACATTGGTGAAACCAGTAGGCCGTGGTTCGTGCACGCACGAAACTAGTTCGACGGCTTTCCTGCCGGCCGTTGACCGTCGAATGCCATCTTTTATCGGCAAATGAGTTTCGCCGTCGTTGACTAAGGTCAATGTCGAGGATCGAGGGCCAGCGGGTCCGATTTGTGGCAATCGAGAGGCGCAGGTGGGTAACTTGATACAGGGGATAAACCCGATCCCTGCGGATTGGAACTGAGTAGATTTGTAACATTAGATCGCGTTTGGTGTCTGACGCTTAGAATCGTTAAAAAAGGCCGCTGATCAGGGTCGAGGTTGGGATGCTTGACGAGAAAATGAGAGAGACAAAATGTAACCGTTTTCTAAAAATCCTCGCGAATAATTCATCGTTCGTCGCTCGTGCGAAAATTGCACGTTAAAATTCTAGTCAATCGCTGAGTCCAGAAGAAACACGTATTCCTGTGAAGTACCATAAGATTTTGTAAAATCTCTCTGCATCGCCAATCATAAACGGAGACTAATGTCTTCGCAGTAAATCGTAGAAATGATTTATTTATTACCAAAAACATTAGCGCTGCTGCATTAAGAAAATCGAAAGTACTTTTATGGCACTAGCTTCGAGAGGAGGGAACAAGATTCTGGACGTTCAGCGAAGCATAGTCAGGGAAACACGATTCAGGCGGATGTTGCAGCGTTTCAAAATCAGAATGTACTTAGATGCACCCAGTGAATGTGGGCAACGTAAATTGTCATCCGATCACCGGTTCACTCTCTATTTCCGAGGGGATTGTCCCACGCTCGCTGCTCCAAAACTGTGTCACGCTTTCTGCATCACCACTTGGTCATCGCGCAACGAATGAAGCGGTGATAGAAACGATCTCGGTCTGATTCGTTGCTCGTGCAAATCGATCGTGACAACGGTACCGGTCTTCCGCTTTTATCGCCACGCGAGCCATCTGTACCTTCTAGCCAGGAGTCGAGAATGATTTGGTGGGTTGATTATCGTAAGAATGTCGTGGATCGCGTCGATTACGGAATAGCACAGAATAAAAAGAATCGGATGGATTGCTTTCAGCAATTGTGCCGAACGGCTTGATTGCGTGCTCGTCACGAAAGCATAATTGAACTCTCCTTTCAGCTAAAGCGGTTCGATTGCAACGCGAAACGAGTAAAAGTATCGATCCTGTTTTTTTTTTCAGTATTGATCTCGATATAAGAGAGTTTAAACGCATCGCCCGTGTGCAGATTTCCTGGTTGCCCGAAAGGAACCGCGCACCTTCTTTTTTCCTTCCACAGCGAAATTCGCTGGTTGTCTTGCGATAGATGGCATCGATCAATTTCTCTCGTTAACTTTTTTTTTCAAGGTAAAGTTATCACAGCATACGGCGTTCCATAGGGCAAGAAACGCGGTCCAAGAATGCGCACGGTTCTCGATCTCCCCGTGGTATTCCTGTCACGATGCCGGCCTCTTTTTCGCAGGGTGGCGACGAAAAAAGGGAATGCCTCTCATTAATACGGTATCAGGCCGCTTCGTGTTGCATTTCACCAAATGCACGTGGACGAAGATCGATTTCTCGTGACCCAAAATTTGTAATATTCCTTTCTCTTCAAGACGTTCCCAGGAAACGCCCTTTCACCCGATCCCCGACGTCTGATTGTGTTGAAAATCTCTGTTACATAAAAATTAACTCCACCATATCGTTGTGCCCCGAGAGGTACGTCTCGGAACGGGAGCGCGATTTTCGGCTTTGCTGGTTTGCGAGCGGTTAAAGGATTGGAATCCACCAGGCGATCTCCAATAACGCTTCGTTCATTGTAGCTTTCTTAAACTTGGCATAGGTATACTTACTTGAGCACTGTGTATTCGACAATGGGTCGTTAACGAGTCTGTCTCTCGGATGAGACTTTACGGTTTTATCATCAGCTTCGGGTGTAGCTGAAAAGGTAGAAGTCATGTACGTTCGCTTGATAACATCATCGCGAGACAAAGTGGACTCATCACGATGTGCTGAATGTGTATGCATAATCTATATCTTCGTTCGAGAAAATCCAATGCTGATTCAACACACTCAACTGTTCTACGTTATCGGGGCACAACGATGTTATTCAGCAACGATACAAAAATTCCCTCGAAAGCTCGCTCGGTGTCGCGGCTCTATTTTTCTGTCGCGTTTCCGCACGCACGGAATTGTGCAAGTAGCGACCAATTTCCAGTAGCAAATTGAAAGTCAATAAAAAGGAGCGGCGCCTGTGATGCAACATCTTTCTTCTGCTGTACGATTTCACTCGAAGCAAATGACCGTAAGAGATGCATGTCTGCACGCTTTCGAGACGTTTATCAAGGTCCTCGATGCGACAAATCGCGACTAAATGGACACCTGATTTCTCATTATGATTAAGGAGAACGCTTTGTACGCCGACGTTTTTTTTTTCTGCACCGTGGCACGGTACCGGCGAGTTTAATGTCAGCTAGCGTGTCAACGTTCTGCAACCTTAAAAACCGAGCCGCGCCGTTAAGTCATCGGTACTTCTCGTTCGTCCGGATGCATAATTGCTTCGAGCCGCGAAACGGTCTCCTTTCTGGAATCCACACATTCCAGTTGGTGATGATAAACTGGTTATAGAAATTGAAACTGCTTGGGAAGAAAGTATGTATGCTAAATGCGCGTAAATCTGAGGAGAGTAGTGAGATTGAAATGCTCGGGCATTGAGATTGAGTGCGATGCAAGACAACTTACTGTTTAAGGTATTGTGTTGAAATTTCAACTGCGTGCTGGCTATTTAATGATATAATTCAGTAGTCTTTTTCATTGGTACTTTTTGGTACCAGGAATTAGCGTGTGCCAAACGGTGTTTTCTAATAGCTTAATCGATAAGGGATTTTTCTGTAATCACCGCAGACAAATTGCCAATCAATAACTTAAAATTACCCGCTATCGATCGAGGAACGACTTTCAATAGAGATACTATAGTTTGAGGAACTGAACAGGCGTCTCCAGCGACAAGTAGATTTTCGAAAGGTAAGTGTACTACATACGGAACTCGTGTTCCTAAATATGAAAGTCGAGAGCGATTACGGGAATTTAACAGGGGGATATTAAATGACACTTTCTCGCCAAGATAATCGATAAAACCGCGAAGCTTGTAACGTTTAATTGAACGTGACACGATGTTACACTGATGAAACGGTAGCTGTTTAACGTAGAAGCGCCCGATCCAGTTTGTACGTCTAAAAAAGGGAGCGGTGGCATAGAATATCCGTCACGAGAGCTGAATTCCGTTTTCTACGCATGTTAAAGCCTAAAGCGACACGAGGAAAATCATTGGAAACGGCGAACGAAACGGTGGGGGATTTTACGACTTTGACACTTATGGCTCTATTAAAATAGGCAACGATTCCACGGGGAACCAGTTTGGCTTTCCGTAAAAACCGGCAACTCTCGCCGCGTGGTTAATAACAAAATCATTAGACGCTCGGATGCCGTTCAAACACCATTATGGAGTTGGAAAGATTTTCGATCGATAGAAAGTGGTGGACCTTTTTGATCGTTTTGAGGGTGGCAATGAACGGGCATGAGAGAAAGAGCGACAAACAAGAAGATCGTGTTCCAATGATTAGAGCGATCCAAAAAGCGTATAGGTGGGGCCGTTATTTCATGGGACGATTGCCAACGAAAGTATTGTCTTTCGTTGCGGCGGAGCTGCTCGTCGAAGCATGAAGCGAGGCGAGAATTAAGAGAAGCTCAATGTTGGACGTTAGTAGGACGATCCTAGATAGATAGAATTGGCCGTGAAATTCGTGGCGAGTGTAGGCACGCGCATTTCCGGTCACGAGATAAGCCTTTCACTTGCATCAACCGTTACACGCCGAATCGTTAATTCGATCCGCTCGCGATTGTCTCGTTACCAGAAGAGAATTTATTGCGGGCCCGTCGGTCGTTTAAACGTGTGCGCGAGGATGTCCCCTAGGGAAATGATACATACTCAAAGGCACGCGGAAATGGAAAGGAAAGACAGCGGAGTGTCCGATTCGGTCCTCGTTAAAATTTCTCCGCTCGCAACTTAAACTAACCACGGAAGAGAACTTGAAACTCGTTTAATAAAAATGTTAATGGGGTAATCTAAATTCAGCACCTAAGATTTTCTTAGTGGCAGATATCCAAAGACATTTCTTTCGAATAAAATTATTAAAGGGACACCCGTTTCAAAGTTAACACCAAACAGGACCTGTCCAGCGCGCGAAAGCATTCAGCCAGACGATGGATGACCGATCGTGCTATGCGTGAAATTCTAACAGCCCAGTAACCAGATTGACTTAATAAACCAGGCCAGCGCATGGTGTTGTTCGTTAAGCGAACGAAGCGACGTTCAAATAAAGTCGACGTGGAACATGCGAAATGATAGGTTCGACGCGTGGCAAAAGAGAAGCGAAGACGCGAATTAATCGCCGCGAGGACATGTGCTTGCGTTTCCTGTAATCTAAACGTAATCCAGTGACTAGAAATCTCCCGTTTGAGTGGACCGTTATTACATTCTCGTTAGCGCAATCGAAGCGTGGTTCACGTGTTCATGCTCATCGTCACCGACCACGATGCAACGCTCGATGCGCCTTCCCTTCACCTTTTGCCAACGGTGCGGCCAGCTCTTCAGTGGCGTTTGCACAACACCCGGCTTTTGCACCACGCGATGGGGCCTCGTCGAGAGTTCCGTGAGATGAGAGGAGGACAAGGACAAGGCCAAGTTCGTCCACAGATCATCGCACTTTCTACCTTTCCGTATTCCGCCGCAGAACGTTCTCCTTTCTCTCGATATTCCGGAGAATTCGTGCTCCCCGTACGCATCCTGAGAGTAGGAAACTCTTGCCGTTGAACGGTGCATTGTTAATCTGACTGACTCTTGAAGGCGACGAAGTTGGCGTGGAACGTTAATGAGAAAGTGGACGGGTTTTTGCTGTGCGACGATTCGTATGGAATTTCTAGCGTGTTTCCATGTTGGGTAACGGGAAATCGTTGCTAGGCATTGTACGACCCGTAACCGAACTTCGTGAATAGAGTGAGGCGTCAAAATTGAACAGATCAAGGTGCGTAAAAGGATCTGAATTATAACAGGTGGAAATTGTCGGATTTCGATAAAGGAATCCACGCGTATAATACGGTATGGATTATTTTTCCGTTTAAAATTAAAAAAAAAGTAAGTCAATGGGGGTGTGTTGGTATTAGTTATGCTGACATTTCGATGGCACGGTAGTCGACAGAATTGTCGAGAACGCGAAGCCACGATCAAGGAGCAACATTAAGCGTGCCAAGTCAATAACATCCCGTTACGATCTCACTTTTATTTGAACTTTACCTTTTGTTTGAACTTTAGCGCGATGATCCCTCCTGACCGTAGTCTCGTTGCTCCCACGTTGCGAACACTTTCATCGAACTGTCTATACGATAAATCTTTTGAGCGCAGTTCGTTACCCCCGACTTCACCAATTATCCCTCGACTTGGAATAATAATTTTAATTAGCCTGCATGGGTATTCTCGTGTTAAAGTTGAATTAATGACGGTGAAAATATTTGCGTATTGCACAACGAGAACAATAAGCTGATCGGTTAATTGTGTGGGAAGTAATTAATATGATGGAATCTACTCTCACCGACTTGCGCTTCGGCCATTCTAATAACAAATATGATATATTATTGTTCGTGTTGCGAAGTACAATCGCGGCCAATATTAATACGTAATCGGGATCGGATAATCTACCGTGTTATCAGCTGATTAATTCATTAGTCATCCACGTTACCAAGAATAGAAAGTATAATGGTGCCTAGAAAAATGGTACACGTCCTTGAATGTGACTCGCGAGCATTGTCAGAAGTGTATGAATCGTGAAAAGCATAGAAAGTTACAAGAAAGTGCATATAATAGAAAATATTACTGAACGATAACTAATTCCCTTCATTCAGGATTCAATTTTTAATTACGCGATACGTGTACGCAATGCGAACAAAAAATTACGTGCTTCGTTTAATCGTTTAGCAGTTTCACGCGAATAATGAAACAAGGTAAACGTTTTACAATCCAATTAAAGGTTAAGCACCGAATCGAACGTTTTCCGCGCATCGGCCGTTCTCCAGTTCGTGCGCAAAAGTACAATCGACAAAGTTCACTCGCATGTGCCGAAGAAAGGACAAACTTAGGCTCGTGACACGATCGATGTCAGGGTTTGACATTTAGCAATTTCCAATGGTCTCGTTTAGCTTCCACTGTCCCGGTTCAGCGTTTGGTTTCGAGGGATCCCTTCGAGCGTGTGAAACAGATCGATCGCAGGCTAAGAGGGAACAAAAGAGCATGCATTGCAAATTACAGCGGTCGGCGAGAGTAATTGAGAGTTCCGAGCGCGTATCGAGCTCGAAAGCTACGAAATAATTGTCAGGGCGGGGGGGGGGGGGGGGGGGGGGAATGCCGGCTCGCGAAAGAAGAAGTGATCGTGCAACAAGTTTTCCCGGCTCGAAAGAAATATTATATAAAAGTGAGATGTTAATGTGGCACGGAATGATTTGACGCGCGGCAAATCGTCGGTTCCCTGACAGGAACTTAATAAGATGATGTATATGCAAAATACACATCGTTACGCGCGATATTAACCCGACATTATTCGGGAAGAAAGTGAAAGGTTCAAGAAAGCGCGTCACGAAACACGCCTTTCTCGATAATACCTATGCATCCGCTGTTCCCAATGGAAACATTAATGCGATTCTGATTAATCCCATTATGGGGAATCTTATCTTTTAATACGGAGGATTGTATGTCGTAAATACATAACATTTGTTGACAGACGTTTGCGTTTACCGGTTCAATGAGTCATCACGATTTTTAATGAACGCGGCGGTAAACATTTCTTCGATAGCAGCCCCCCTCTAAATCGACAAGGAATCCCGCAGGGAATTCAATCTTCTCCAACCCATGTCAGTCTGAAATGCGACGTTCTCACTTAAAAGAGATGTCTGAACCTATTCATATTAATATAAATTAGAACTACAAACTCCCTTCGAGAATCGTACTGCCTATAGCTTCTCCACCCTTAACAACAAAACTTGAAGTAATGGTCATTCAGGTCCAGGACACTGCATCCAAGGCATCCGAGACAGCATCACGTCCTTCGCTCGGTGCGTTTCCGTTTTTCCCACCATCGGCCACCCTCCCTTTTACGCAAGCGTATCTTTATATCAACCGTCAACGAAGATGACGTTTCCCCGGCGGGGACGAAAAAATTGCCCGGCTTGTTGCACGGCTGCATTGTTTGTAATCCCTGTGACGGGCAAATCGTGCTGTCACGACGTTGCTTCATCGTGCTGGCATCGTAACGAGCGTCCCCGTGACAGGATTTTCACGTAGATGACGTAGGTGGACTCTAGCCCGGTCCGTGTCTCGGTTCAACTGTATAGGCACGGAGCGAGCACATTATGTAAACCGGGCTTCCTCGCGCATACCGCGTTACGTAAAAGCCTGAAAATTATATAATGAAACGCGATTCATGGCACTTCGGATGATGACACATTGCACGAAAGTCCTGCTGCGTCAAAACAATGTTGCATTCGCAGCATCTTCTAAACAGGTTGCTGGACCGTTTCTCGCGACAAGTGTACACACCTGTATCGCTTAATGACGGTTCGTGCGAGTCATCGTTGACCCGATCCTAACGCTTCCAGTTCCGTTGTCCACGTTCGATTCGAACGGATCATTGTACTCGCGGATTTATTCACGCTTTCTACACTTACCCCTCGCGAATGCGCTCGTATATTTCCTACCATTGACTTTGCATCGCGTTACCCAGCGTGGAATGCTGCAACGTTAATCCGGTGATATTAGACACAGAGAACGCTTTCGTGGAATCGCAGTCCTTCGACGTGCGCCAAGCGATTCGAAGTTTAATGTTTATCGTATGCATTATTCCACCGGCAACCCTGTTAATTTTGATGTTTTATTCCTTTACATACGTTTCAGGTGCGCTTAGGTTTATCGCGCGCACCTCCACAGATAGAAATTTACGATACGCTATTATCTCTTCGCTAATGGGTTTCTAGCTGCGCAACAATACTCGCATTTAGGAAGCAAACGAGCGAAAGCGTTCCCATCGAACCAAACGATGCATCGCACAACTGATACGGCATATTCCACGTGTGAGCTCAAATTCGGAAATTGCCGAAGTATTTGACAGCATTAATGTGCGCCCTTTT
The DNA here is from genome assembly GCA_023838395.1 of Holcopasites calliopsidis. NCBI lineage: Eukaryota > Metazoa > Arthropoda > Insecta > Hymenoptera > Apidae > Holcopasites > Holcopasites calliopsidis. The sequence goes on from JALHAQ010000003.1 coordinate 4,287,077, forward strand.
TTCCTACTCTCAGTTACGCAATCGTTATGTATAAGAAATTTCTACAGAATCGTAGAACAAAAACTACTTAATTTCACTCTATGCTCTACTTTACGGTTTCTTTTTTTTTCTCGTGAAAGTTCATTATGTTTTAGATGAGCGATTGCTAGGATTCGATTGCGACAGTATTCTTTTTCGTAAGTTCTACTCTATCGATCCGGCCGATTCGTACCAATCGGCGACCAGTGCTACGCGTAGCACGCGCGAACAAAGCTCGAGGAAAGTTGCTCCGTAATACGGTAATTAACAAAAATTGCGTTTCAGTACCTGGTAGCCAGCGTTTTTCGCAATCCGGAATTATTCGACTTCCTTACGCGGCATTCAAATCGAGCGGGACCGACGCTTTGACTTTGTTAAGCGATCCACATTCACTTAGAGAAATTTCTCTAACGATTACTGCGAACCTTTATGTGGAAATGCTGTAAAACGTGTTGACTCTGTAACAGTCTGTATACAATGTCGGCGAAACATCCGGGAGAACATTCCTACAATTAGTTACGGGAAACGATACAAACGATATAAACTGTTTCACCGATAAATGCTAACAATCTCGTATTTTCCATAAATGCTTTATATATTAAGAAGTACACGCGCTTTACTTTTACGTAATATTGCATTTTCTCCGAAGTACATTTGCCGAATATTTTCTCATCCCGCTCACCTCTGTAGCCATGGCACTGTACAGATAAACGAAAAACTCTGTCGCTCCTACGCGAGTTCAAAGCTTTTGCAGGTGCCTCCGCGGTTGTGCGGCAAAAAGTTCGCATACCGAGCGAGCGGCATAATTCATCCGCGAGGAATTTTTACATCACGATGTCTGTTTGGCGCAGGGTCGTAAATAATGCACGCCTATGCCAGTCGCCAGACGAGGCCGACCGCCTAGCGTGTGACCGGGTAGAACGGTGCATTACAATACTATAACCCTTTGAGGATAGTGTCCGTGGCTGTGCGCGGTAGTCAAATAGTGGCAGGTAATTTTTTCGCCGATTCGTTTTTATAACGACATGCAGGGAAGTGATCACGCCAGTCGTAAATTGCCGAATACCATGATCATTTACCGTCTAATAAGTTATATAGTTGCTAGTCCAGTTTCCCAAGGCGGCTAGGAAAAGACGATTGCGTTCACATTGTTAGAAAATGATTCGAGGTTCGATACTGGAAGAAAACTTAGCATTCCATGTCCAAGAATTGTTTATCAACCTCTAGAATCTCCTGAGAATTTATTGAGCAGAAAATATTTATTAATCCCTTCGTTGCCAGTTAATATCATCAACTTTCACAGTACGATATTTGATATTCGATAGAAGGAAAATATCTGATTTTCCAGTTCCCTGAGAAGTCCCACGCTACATCGCTGGCTATCCAGCGACGGACGAATACGGTGAGGCAAGTGTACCGCAGTTCTGATTTTCATCGGGAGAATGTTACTGCGGATCAGCATTCTAGTAGAACGCAATGTCGCGCAATTGCGTTTCTGATGCAGAACGCTACGCAATTCGAAATTCCAGAACGGCGGATTTTTTTCAAACGATCCCCGCGCGCGTTGTTTCTCTCGCGTGATAAAACCAGTCCACGCAGCGTTATCCAACCAGCGGAAAATTATATGCACGTGTTCGGTAATTAATCCGTATCTGGCATTTTTTTATGTATACGATCAACGACACAGAAGTTTGGGAAAAGCTGTTCGCCACTGATATGCAAATTACATTAGGAAAACGTATTGTAAATGGAACAATGTGTTCCTCGAAATTTATCTTTTAAGAGTTAAATATCATAATGAAGACGGTGTCTTCGCGACGGTTTTTCGGCTTCTCACGAAGCGGTATCTTCGTGACGGTGCGCAGCGGTATCTTCGCAGCGGACGGCTTACAGGCTAATTCTTACAACTACGCGGCTATTTACATCGGCGGTGCGGCGCGACAATGGCATCGGTTCGTGGTCCGGTACGTCGCTCGGCAAGGAGAGAGTCCCGCCCTGTAGCGTCGACAACCCGGCCACAGGGGAGTCGGAAGGCCTTTGCCCCGATAGCGTTTAGGCAACCCACGCTATCGGAGGCGTAGGAGGTGGTGTATTCCATCACTTAGGGTAGGGCAACCCATCCTAAGCGTGGCACCGAGGACTGTGTACCTTAGTCCCGTGGTCTAAGCAGTCGTAAGGAGAGGGCGGAGGGAAGGGGAGCACCAAAAATGGTGTGATCCGTGAGGATCCGATACAGGCGTTCCTTGCTACTATGCCTCAGCGTACTTCGATAGAAGCTGACACGTCTACGGCAGTTAAGTCGGAAGCGATTCTTAGCTGCCGATTCCGTTAATTTATGTACCGCGGAATAGCATAACAACAGCGGGAATCGCGATCTCGGTCGTCGTTCCCTACCGGTCGCGGTCGATACTCGCGCCTAAACCCCGCGTTACGATCTACCCGTTACAAGGCTTTTTACTTATTCAAGCATTGAACGCCGAACTTCGAAATAAAAATGAAAAACTAAAACATATCGCGATACAGGGAAGAAGCATGTTAGCTTTTTCTAACGGCCTCGACCTGTGGAGTCGGCGTCGTAAAAACTGTTCGCAGAAATCACTCGAGCGACCCGATAATTAAAGAGAAAATACATACAGTACTAGCTGGTCGCTAATGCGACCATCAAAGTAATTGTGCTTCACTTACCATTGTTCTAATTCTTGCCTGCGCACCTTGTAGTTGTAACACGGATCCAGCTGTTGAAGTTAATGAGTTAATCGCACTCCGTGCTTGGAAGTAATTAATGTTTTTGTAATGATACATGGTATATGGCCAAGCATCGATTTCGAACGGGAAGGCTTTTATCCTTTTCATTCCTTCGATTTCATGGCTCGCGGGTTGCGCAACGGTATTATTACCCATCTCGTAAGGGTCGAGGTTGAAGATAACCCTACGATAACGCGTGCGCCTTGACTCTTGAGAATTCTCGTGCTCGTGCTCGAGAGCAATTTCTCCCGCGAGTCACATTCCCTTGCACACTTCCGTAACATCGAACACGTTCGGGATGTACGACAGCTTTTGATTTATGAATGCGCATTACACGTCGGTAACGTGGCTTAACCATTATTTCACTGTACGTCTTTATAAATCGCGAAACTACCCTTCCGCGAGTTCTCTACTTTCTTTGTAGCATCCTCGTTTCAACTGTTGCCGTAACGATGGTGTTGGAACAATATTAAGCTGTGCTCACGTTATATGTATCTATGGTCTATTATGCTGCCATAATACCAGGTGCTACACTCACATCATTTATAGCTATAAAGTGCCGTAACTTTGAAAGACGCAGTTACGCTGGTAAATGGTAATAGGTGCATCGTTCATCCGCTGTTAAATAGCTAATTTTACTGCGCTGCACTTTCTTCTCCTTCATTCTACCCTATGTTTAAATTTAAATTTAGATTGAAACATACCGATCACTGCATTTAATTGTTGAATACGGAAACACAAGTATAAATTTCATTTAAATTGAACTCCAAATATGAATTTCAATTTTCGGTTTCAAATATTTCAATTTAAAATTACGTCCGAATAGTAAAAGGAGATTTTCTCTGACCTTCAGAAGCCGTAGTGGATCAAACGCCGGCATCTTCCTTCTGGACGCCAACCATTAAGACCGGCAATGTCTTCACCGACGATTCCACCAACTTCTTCCCTTCCGGTCACGGCATAGTGCAAACCCATCCAGCTGGTAATGTGTTCCGAAGCGGCTTCGGTGGAATCGACAATCTTGGTAGCCGGGGAGCGACGGTCAGACCGCCGAGAACGAGACCCCTCGATTACAGCGAACGCGCCACGGCTGAGCTACGCCGAAATCCAGCTCTTTCCTCGCCGGACGAGTGTGCCAGAGCTTGCCGCGAAAACGAGCCACCCAGGATATGCTACTATCACTTCACCCTTGAGTACTACACCGTACTTGGAGCGTCAGTATTCGATCTAATCGAGAAATAATACCTACGAAGCAATACTTGACACTTCGCGTATAATAAATGAATGAATCATCGCATCATAGAATCGGGAGTATTCTTAATATTCTGTTTCTCTCATTTGCAGCGCGTGCCAAATTTGCACCCCCAACGCAACCAACACCGTCTGGAGCGACTGTCAATGTGTCTTAGCGGACGGTGTAGAGCGAGGTATATTGACCGCGAATAGAATGGTACCAGGACCCAGCATTCAAGTTTGCCAAGGTGACAAAGTTGTGATCGACGTGGAGAATCACATCGAAGGTATGGAAGTGACCATTCATTGGCACGGTATTTGGCAGAAGGGCACCCAATATTACGATGGTGTGCCGTTCGTGACACAGTGCCCGATTCAGGAAGGTAGCACGTTCAGGTAATTCAACATTAAAATGTAAAAAAGAAAGGTCGAATTCATATCATTCGACGTTTTCTTATCACTCGTTTTATGTTTCTACACAGATATCAATGGGAGGCTGGAAACGAGGGTACCCACTTCTGGCACGCTCACACCGGTTTACAAAAAATAGACGGTCTTTACGGAAGTATCGTGGTACGTCAACCACCGAGTAGAGACCCCAACAGCCAACTCTACGACTACGATCTGACAACCCACGTCGTCCTTCTCAGCGATTGGTTCCATGAGTATTCAGCTGAGCGTTTCCCCGGTCGTCTCGCAGTTAACACCGGCCAAGCGCCTGAAAGTGTGCTGATCAACGGAAAAGGACAATTCAGGGTATGAATCTGTACTTCCTCCTCGTTGGACCACATTTTATTCCGCTGCCTGTAACAAATACCTATAATGATTAGAATCGTAACTATTTACACGCTTGTTCCTCTTCCTGTTTTACTTTCTCTTTCTACCCCCCGACCGCATTGCGTTACTAATTCTCTTTAAATTGCCGCTAATTATACAATCTTCCTTACTTAGAGGTATCAAATGTTAGCCTCCGTAGGTTCCAATTTCTTCTGTAACACGTGACACGTGCAAGGGCATAGTTTACCTACAATCTATCTCTGTTCACAGGATCCTAACACCGGCTTCATGACGAACACGCCTCTGGAAGTGTTCACCATAACTCCTGGTCGCCGTTATCGTTTCCGTTTGATCAATTCCTTCGGCTCAGTCTGTCCAGCACAAATCACGTTCGAAGGTCATTCCCTCACCGTGATAGCGACCGACGGTGAGCCAGTGCAACCGGTCACCGTGGACACCATCATTTCATTCTCCGGTACCGTATCCTCGTATCCAATTTTATCGTCAGTCGAGAGAAAGCGTGTTCGCGCTTTCATCCCTTCTTAATTGGTTGCCTCGTAAAACTGAAATCCTGACCTCATTGATTAATAGGCGAACGATACGATTTCGTTATAAATGCCGATCAACCGGTCGGCGCATATTGGATCCAAGTTCGTGCGCTTGGCGAGTGCGGTATCGCACGTGCGCAACAGCTCGGTATACTGCGCTACGCTCGCGGACCGTATCAGCCTACCACCACGGCGCCCACTTACGATTTCGGTCTTCCACAGGGTATTGTAAGTACAGTTCTTGAAATTCCGATGGTTTTCGCCCCCATTTCGGTCATCAGAAAGAGAAAAGTAGTTTGTTCAACAGGAGAAATTGTTCAACGTAGGTGATAATGCGCTATTGTTAGGAACAACGTTTTTCTCTTAACTAGGAGTTAGAATTGAACTAATCTAGATTCAGGCGTTTCTTACTTGTTTCCTGTAAAATTTTCACTTCGTTTCTTGGGCGGGAGAACTTTCCAGCTCACCAGCAAAAAAGGATAAGGATTATTTATTTTTCTGTATTCACAAAGACTCCTCCCTTCAGGTACTAAATCCCCTGGACGCAATCTGCAATCGCCAACGCGAGGACGCGATTTGCGTGAACCAGTTGAAGAATGCTCGGCAGGTCGATCAAGGGCTTCTCCAGCAGCGTCCGGACGTGAAAATATTCTTGCCATTCCGCTTCCTATTCTACAGGCCAGAAGAAGTGTTCCAGCCGCAGACGTATAATCGGTTCTTAGGTAAGCAAGCTGAGTGACGATTTCATTGACGCATCAGAGAGACCGGCGGTTTCTTTCAGATGATACCTTGTTCTTCCTTGAATGCGTTCCAAGCATTCGCCACTATCGAATCCATTAACTTGTACTTAAAACCCGTCGGGAGTCGAGCTACATTGAAAGCGTTTGGGTTTTTCAGTCGCCCCAACCGGAGATCACGTAATCTCTCTCGTCGATGAGATCTCGTTCACATTTCCGCCGGCGCCTCCGCTTTCGCAAATCGAGGACATCCCGCCAGAACAGTTTTGCAACGGGGATAACAGGCCTGCCGATTGCGGGGCGAACTGCATGTGCACCCACCAGGTCGATATCCCGCACAACGCGATCGTCGAAGTGGTGCTGGTCGATGAAGGTGCGTTTCCACTCTCAAAGATTTCGCTGCCAAAGAAATTCAATTTTGTTTCGCCTCGCAATAAATAATCTTTCTTATATTCTCAGTACAACAACCGAATCTTTCGCATCCCTTCCATCTGCACGGTTACGCCTTCAACGTGATCGGTATCGGTCGCTCACCCGACAAGAACGTGAAGAAGATCAATCTGAAACACGCGTTGGATCTCGATAAGAAGGGTCTCCTCAATAGGCAGTTCAATTTGCCGCCTGCCAAGGACACTATCGCCGTGCCCAACAACGGCTACGTCATTTTCCGGTTCCGCGCGGACAATCCTGGTGAGTCGAGCCACGCAACACGGGTTTTAACGAGAACTTCGTTAGACGAACCTGCTCCAATAATACGCGGTCAATTGCAATTATTTACAATCGTTTCCCGTTTTCTCAGGATACTGGCTGTTCCACTGTCACTTCCTGATGCACATACTCATCGGAATGAATTTGATTCTGCACGTTGGAACTCATGCCGATCTTCCACCGATACCACCCAACTTCCCACGATGCGGCGATCATCTACCGCCGATCACGCCGCCGTCGCTTTCGCTTGGCTCGTTTCACTGATCCGTCCTGATCGACATTACGAATCGGAAGCGACGCTGAAGCGTACACGAGATCCTTAGCGCATTCCTGTAAATTAGTCAGTATGCTGTAGCGAATCCAATTCGTAGATCATTCTCCCGTTCGTCAGTGAGCGTCGCACGCGAAACGCATACGAGATCAAGGGAGAGAGAACGAGCGACAGAAGACGAGAAAGAGAAAAGCAATCGCTGTATATCTCAAAAGTTAGGCGTACAGCGCGTGCGGAATGATAGTTTCAATCGGATACACAGCCGATACCGCTTCTTGTACCGCACCAGCGATCGTTCCCGAGGAGCGATGACAATTCCACGCTGACAGCATTCGATATTTATTACGCCCTAAACGCTGTACACCGTTACAGCGCTCTCGATCATCCCCAGCAATTAGGTGATTCAACAAGGTGACATCGTCGAAGGTGGTCAGGTGAACGCGGTATACAGCAAGCCCCTGGACGACAGAGCCAGGTGGACCCGCGATTGTTACTAACATTTGTAACTGTGTAAATAATGTAGAAATAGTCGTTACAATTTTAATGAGACATTAACGTAGCAGTATCGGGGTAAAGTTGTGCGCGGAGGGATCTGCGAGACAATGCGCAGCGGAGGACCTTTCACCGCGAGAGATGGTCGATCGGTGATCATTAGAGAGACGCCGCTTAAGGAAACTCGATTCGTTTGATCCAGATACAATCGCGGTTACCTCTGTGAACGAGGCGGCGCGATACGAACGACGAAACGCTTCGCTGGATCGAATCCAAGTTCCTAAAGTGGCCTTAGTTAGGGAGAAAATTCGTGCTCGTAACTGGCCAAGCGGCTCCCCTTCTTGCCCTTGCCAGCCTGCTCGATTGGACCAATTAGGGTGTGCAGACGAAGAAACGGAAACTTTTGGATGTTACCTAATACGTGCAGGGGAAAAAGCAGAAAAAACAAGTATTCGTAGCGGATTAGTGTGTCAAGGAAGACGGGGAGAGGTGCGAAAGAGGTTCCTGGTGTAGCCACGTCTGTTAAAAGCAGTTCCATTCGGTATTTCCGTTCACCTTTTACGAAACGAACACGTACAGCCAGACTGCGACGTCCTTTTTTTTTGTTTTAGAGATCCAGGATTTATACAATTTCATTCACTATTTATATTTGCTCACCGCGAAATTTCGATGCGACTTCGCGCATTCGATACTCTATTCGCCAAACAAGAGGAATCAATCGAGTATTGATCACTCTGGAAGGTCGTATCATATTATCAATGTTCGATCAATTATATTTGGCCTGTAATTATCGTCTACCCTTTTCTTCAAACATATTTCAAACGGCAATCAATATTTCATCGTTACCACGAATCACCCTCGAACATGATAGATTACACGATACCGCGACCACCATGTCGTTCCTTACGTTTATTCATACGGTGCATTCATATTTCTTTTATCAACGAAGAATGCTAAGACAGTTTCACTCGTAACTCACGGTAATTGTAATGACCATCGAGCGATCGTGACTCGGTGCGCCTGCATTCTCGTGAATCGCGCACGGCGAACGCGCGTGCACCGCGTCGCGTACATCCGCGTATGTATTTTGTAGATAAAACCCCTCCGGTTCATTCCGCTGAGCGCACTGTTGACGGAACCATTAAAACACGAAATACTCAGCCGCGACGGCGCGGGTAGTCACCGACAGGCGGGCTAACGAGGCAAACGTTACCTGCAGGTGCATACATACAATTGTACGTGATGTCGCTTTACACGCGCGAATCGTTGCACGCTCCGCGAGCGTGTCCCATTCTCGTTTCATGGAGGAGAGTGTTTCTGGCGTTGCACTGGGCTCACCGCGGAAACCGCCGCATCATTTATCTCGCGTAATTTATGGCGGGGTAAAGGCAGTCCGCGTCGCGTCCGCTGACAACCAGGAACGCTTCCTTCGGTATTGCTGAACATAGAACGTGTACGCTAATTGTCGGTTAAGCGGGATCTCGATACTTTCTGCTTTTTTTTCGAAAATCCCCGAGAGAGAGAGAGAGAGAGAGAGAGAGAGAGAGAGAGAGAGAGAGAAGTATGTATGCATTTCAAGTGGACAGCTTTGGATTTGCTAGAACAAATGTATTATTCTTTGGCGCGTGTTCGATGAAGGGAAGCTTTCGGGGCACAGAAGAACGATCACTATTTATTCGCAAAGATTCATTTACTCGATGCAGTCGCTTACAATGAAATGGTATTTTTGATTGTCAGCTTCGAAACATTCAAACTTGTCATTGTTCATCGCCGTTACTTCATTGCATGCAACTTTGGTAGAAATGGTCTGTCTCCTGCTTTTTTGACATTTATTCATCTACCCTCGATTGATTAGCGAAGAGGATCATTTTTTCATTAGAATTTTCTGTCAATTTTATTTGTCAAGTACATGGTCGAAGTTTGTAGCAATTATTTATACAACGAAACGCCTATGAGATTTAGCAATTATCGTCCACATGGAGGGATGAGCTTTCGTGTTTTTTGTACAGGTAGCATTAAAGCGAGTAATTCGCGTATACTCCGTTATCAGACAATGGTGTACATTTAATAATAAATTTGTTTTTAAAAGCCTGACCATAGTTCCTCGTCTGATGTAACATACCCGAATGCACTCCTTTTCTTTGTGATTCTTCAGCGCAGGCGAGGCATCGGCCTAACTTTCTTCAAAACCCAGGCCGATGGACATGCTGGAAACTAGAATACTGTTATCGTAAACGTTAACACGATCCGTGATAAATGAAGTCGCAAAAGTAGCGGTACTCATACTTAAGTCGGGCTCAATCAATTATGCAAGAAGAGAGTAGGTTTATGAAGTTAACAGTTACTACATTTTATTGTTCTATTTTCTTTTATCATATTCAGGGAACGAATTCTTGCGCTTCATATTGCCTCAGTTTTAAGTTATCTTCTTTTTTTGTTGAAAAAACATTTAGTCGTAATTAATTTATGTCTCCAATCATAATCTCTTGTTGAAAAGTTGTAGGGATATGTGTTAATCTTACACTTTCAATCACGAATGGTATAACTCTGATTCGCCAACGAATTTAATAACGTTGATCATGCTTTTAACTACAGTCTACTATGTTATATCTTTGCAATTGTGATTTGTCCTCGGTGCGAAATTCAGTATTACAGCACGCGAATATGCGTGCGCAAATATGCTTCACGTGGCAAGAAATATTCATGAACGACTAGCATTCACCACACCCTAAATGCCAGTGTCGCATACTTTTGCTAATAATTTCATGCGAAGAACGCGCAGAGATTTAATTGCAAGATAATTATAGAACTCTCATATCTACAAACGGCTGACTTTCTTTGGAAATTAGCAAAGTCACGCAAGTTACGCTACATTCTAGCGTTCATTCACTTTTAAACTGGTGAACGTCCCCACAACGAAACGCAATATTAATCTGCTTAAGCATCTATAAAGACATTCCAATTTCGTTCATCCTAATTTGAGCATTTCCATATTTAACTTTCACTTATTTTCATAGTAAATTTCATATAATTTAAGATATCTCAACTTGTAGTATAAGTTAAGCATTCGTGAACGAAGAATTTTGTGAGGATTAGGTAGAATAAATTTGCCACATCATCTTTTTTTTTTTAGTTTTTACTCTATTTAAGGGGTACATGAATGTACTTGTTACTCCTTGAACAAGAAATGTTTCATTGAGCTGCTTCGAAGGATTTGTGCCTATCTAAACGTACTCGTTGCTTACTCTTAATAAATCTCACGAATCTCTTTATACAAAATATAAATTTTGCTCGAATTGTTAATCGCAATGTTGCTACTTCCACTTGGACGGTATCGAACCGCGGAAACGTGAAATCGAAAGCTTCTGGCGTTACCAGGCGCGGTGAATCGTGTCTCTGATTAATGAATTTATGTACATAAGCGTTCGTATAATTCAATTTCAATGAAGTACGATAATGCGCAAGTATTATAAAAAATTCTAAGTACCTATGCTTATGGACTATCATATGATACATATACGATCTAAATGAAGAATCTTCTCTCGTACAGGAATACTAACAGGAGATGAAACGAATTATTGAAGTACCTGAAACGCATCAATATTATTTGACCGGAGAATTCGTAAAACTTTCAATTCAATCCTTCTCGAGTTGCCTGCCTCTTAAAAATAGAAGGAATGGAAAGCTTTGTAGTAGAAAAGTTCTTCTTAAGGCAGGAATTGCGAACAATTCTACGTCTGTAATAGATTATTATTGTAGTAATCATTCAAGACGTATCAAGCTAATCGTAAGAAGGTCCATCGTTAACGGGAAATAAATTTCTAAAGCGGTCAGCTATCTATTATTTCTTGTTACAAAAGAAATCATTTGAGACAATTATCGTGATTTGCTTATCATTTTTCTTTCTCGGGTCAAGGATCAATCTATCGCCTACTAGTTCGATAGCGGTGTAGGCAATTTGTCTTCGAACAGTGTGAGCAATGATTCTATTGAATCGGAATAGCCGTTAGGTACGGTTGCATTGCAACAGTACAGCTTGACGTTCGAAATGTGTTCAGAGCATTAATCAAAGGAGCAGTTAATTTTATTTCTTCTTCTTTCGAATAGCGACTACGGTGAATTTTATTTTCCCGAATAGTGCGAGCCGATGTTCGATGGCGGCCCCCTGTGATGGTGATGGTGTTTTTGCCCTGGCCCAGAGTATCTGCTACCCGGTCTCGAGTGAACTATAGCGTAGTGATCGCTGTTGGTCGATATCGACCTCGTGGAATTCATCGTCGATCCTCCGGAAGCGTATCCCTGCTTCCCGTTTAAAGAGTATCTAAACATAAAGAATAACTCATCTGTGTGTTACTAAAAATACGAATCGCCTGATTTGAGGCTACTTATTTTGAATGCGAAGAGAACGATACTGAACGGCAAGGACTCCTGTTAAGCATCAACGTAGTAAAGCAGAAATATTTCTCCGCTATACATTCCGAATACCTGTTCAACTTGCTTCACTGACTCAGCCTACTATTAAGTAATGCAATCCATTCGAAGGATTTTACACGCTACCGCATTTCAAAATCAATTCGATGCACGCGGATTCCGAGAATCGTCGCTTGCTAAAGATCTCAATTACGCATGGGACTAGAAGCGATCCCGTTCGCTTCCAGATGATTACAACTTCCGTAGCGCTCCGCGAAATCTTGGAAGCGTGCACGCGGAAAGCGGGAAGAGTTTCGTAAAAAGGAGTACGAACGAACCTCGAGCCATATTGGGAGCCGTGCCAGCTACGATACGGATCGTAGTCCTCGATAATCGACGGCTCCTTCTCAATAATGTCTGTCCTGGTACAGCTGCAGGTCATCGCTGAGCAAAGGAATATATTGATTATCAGCATGATGAGGAACAAAATGCCGAGCGCTACCGCCAGCCACAGCAGCCACAAAGGATGCACGCTGCCGTCCTCGTACAGTGTCTGAACGGCTGAAAGACAAATAGCGCGTTACCGTTAATTGCCCTGAAAATTGTTCAAATAAAGAATACCAATGCGCTGGCTAATGAATTGAACGCCGAGGAACAGTTCAGACAGGAGAGGTGAGGCTTAATCAGGGTGTAGCAGGAAGTGAAGCTGTAGCACGAAAAGAAGTACGGTGGCGATATTTACATGGCGTTTGACCAGGGTCAAGAACGAACACGCTCGTGCCCGCTAGAAGCACTCCTTCCTCGCCGCTCACGCTCTGCCCATTAATTAAGGACGCTCCCTTTATTTCTTCCTCGTTATCGCCTTCGCAAACGGGGATACCGCAGCTTCCTGGTGGAAAGAAGATAAACCGTCCGCGTTACATCTTTTATCCGGGCGGCGCGTATTTACCGTTCGACGCTTGCTGGACCAACGGGGTTAAAGGAGCATTTTGGAATCTGCGGGGATGGGAACGCGATCGAAACGGACGCGATACGACGCTGGTAACGTTTGTACCAACGCGTCCAACGTCCGAGGGAACTTTTGACACGATAATATGCTAATCGCTGGTCGAGTTGAACGGCACACCGTAGCCCAGATTCGAGCTGCCCGCAATTGGAAATCATTCAGCGAATCAGTTTACCTCGGCACACAGCGATGTCGCATTGAAAATGCACCTGCGGACTGTCGGGGAACCGGAACATGGAGAACAATGTCGCATCCGCCAGGCCGGTGTTCCGATCGTAGATGAATTTCGTCATGACCCGAGCCTTTACGGGACACCTTTGTCATGGAAAACAAGCGTTACGCAATCGGTTATGATATCGTGATCGACTCGCGACAACCAGAACCGGGCGAAATTCATGATCGAATTATACGCGCCGGAAGGTAATCAGTGTGTTCAATGGACTGATCGAATTATCATCGTACGGTCGTATGAAAATACGTCGATCCGTGCGATAGTACGTATAATTTGAAATGAATTCATTGACCAGGATAAGATCCAACTTACCCTTTGTCGTCGATCAGCTGCACGCTGCTGTTCCGTTTATTGAACGCGAAGCACGACTTTACTTTGATTCCGTACATTCCTGCAACGGGAGAGATCGATGAGTACGCGTGAACGGCTTACGCGGGCTCGTTAATTCCAATTAAACGTAAGGGGTAAAAACGCGTAGCGAGAGACGCTGTGTACGAACCATCTGGTCGCGAGATCTCCGCACGCAAAGTGTAGTTGTGACCATAAATAGCTTCTTGCACTTTGTGGCCTCCGTCCAAAAGGCGCAACGATACCAGCGAGGTCTCGTTCCTGAACAGAGAAATTATATCGTAGCGTGCGGCATTAACGCGCCTCCTCTAGGTAAAGCCGTGGCGAGGATCGCCACGATTATCACGGGATACTGGCTAATATTAATAAACTGTTATATGTACTTTGCGTTTTTGAAGCCAGCTTTTCCGCACGTGATCACGTAAAACTTATCGTCGGCCAGCTCCAGGGTCTTGTGTATCCTGACCGCGATGGGGATCGAGCGTTCCTCGGTGTCCTGCAAGCATTAGAACAGGATTAAAAGGAGCTCGTCGTGCCTGCGTTAAATGATGGCCGGCTTTTCTAGAATTCCAGCAGCGTCACGTTGAAATCGTGGAAACGGTAAGAACGCTGCTTCCGCCGGCAATGTTCGCGATGAAACGATAAGTGAGATCATACAGGATGCATCATTGTGTTTAAGCGTCACAATTTACGTTTCCATAAAATGGCTGTTGTCCCATGGATCCATTCATGGAAAATCAGTGAACCACTTACGTTATTTATCAAGACGCCACAGTAATCCGGGGATCCTTTGGGCGCGAGAAGATTAATGGCGAGTGTGGCGTGCGTAGAGCCATTTCCGGGTGCCATGCATTGCGGCGTCCGAAAATCTCTGGCGTGTACAGCACCGACGAAACTCTGATTTAGGTTTACACGTATCGTCATGTGGCCGGCCTTGCATGTCGCTGTAACCGTTGGTTGAAACTCGGTGTCCAATAATTGTCCGGTGACCTGCGAGAAAACAACAGCTACAGTCAGTTCGGCGAAAGCCACCATACCAGCGCAACTCGATGACAACGCCGTTAGGCGAAAGTTCATTAAAAGATGTCAACGATCATTCGGCGAACAGCGAATGATATTTCTACCGATCACGAGCAGAACTCATCGCGAGATCTTCCCGACCTATTTGCGAGCTAAACGTCCACGAATAATGAACACGAAAATATCAGTCTGCCGTGGTGATCAATTTTCATTCACGGGAGATGCAAATGATGCGAGTTTCCCAGCTATTCCTTCCCACTGTTTGAAGGTATTAGCCTGCAGCGGTCAGAAAGTCTCGGCGGTGAGAGCGTGCAAATGACGCTTGAGCGGGAGAGAAAAGAAATGGTTCGGGACGCAACTAATATTAACATACACCTCTAATTAGTCTTGCCAGGTTTAATTATACACGGTTAATTGCCCCTTGCCCTTAAACGCGTGCGCATACCAGACCCCCATCGTCCTTCGTCTGGAGGTTATAAATTATTTAATTAATTACGAGCGAGAAGAGCCCGCGCGGCTGTGGCGTATTGCACGCGCGAGCGTTCCCTTTCGGGAAACGATGAATATTCACGAGCTTACGCACGATCGTGCTCACCTATTGGGACTAGAATGGTTGACCCATAACGAAAGGACTGTGATATTTTCTCGGGCGAATTGCTAACTTAATGCCCAGGTAAACTTGGACCGGTCTGGGCGGTAGCCATCGACCCACGCTAACTTTCAATTTCATGCGACCAGACCGCTTCGCAGGCACGGATATGGCGGACGCGTATATACATATGTACATACGTCCAACAGGGCTGGACGGATACGCCAACAATAAAATCGGGCCGAGACGCGGCGGTGGAAGGATGCTGCGACGAGCTACGAGACCCTTGGAACCAAGACAAAGATCTTGGAACGTAGGCGTTCGCAAGGCCAACAGTCCTAAATGCTTCTAGTGGTCTCTGCTCCGAACGGAGGAAGAGGGAAAGAATCGGACGTGTTGGGTTTCTGAAAAGAATTCCTCCTCTCGTGAAGGGCTAATCGATTATGAGAACACGACATGGTAAGGTATGACACGTCCTTGCGCTCCGGTGGTTGCTCCTTTTTCGGTCTGTTCGAGTTCTGCGTGCCGGCCGTATCCCCATTTGCCATCTATTCTATTATATTATCCGCATGACACGCGTGGACCTACTGTTCCGTGCGTCCCCTATTCAACTCTGATGAACGATGCGTATCATCGAATATTACTTTTCGACTACGACCTTTCTCTTCCCAGTTGATCAACCTTCTGGTTTATTCGATCCCCTGACACGGAGTCGGGTTGAACGTCTTATCCTTTTAGACCCTTGTGACGGCAGCTTCCAGTCCGGATTTCGTTACAGTTCGTTACGCGGCCGGCCTACTTATCCACTTAGCAGCGTATTTTGAAACTGCAACGAAGCAACCGTGATTTACTTCTTCGCAGCCCGTGACTACTCGGAAAGGTATCTACTAATAATAGCCTGGTATGGTTAAGCCGCGAGGCTTGACGTAATCGATGCGGCGGCACCAATTAACGAATACTTCAATGACAGCCTCGGAGAGCGGCAGGTCCGCGGGCGAATCGCAGAAAGCTTCTCTAATTTCCGTGGCCATGCAGGTAGCCGTGGCAAGTATGTAATTACTGCGATTCGTGATTGCCAAGGTAGACGCACAGAGGCACGCACGTTCGCTACGGCACGAGATCTGTTTACGGCCCCTTTTCGCGAATTCATTGTCGCGCGTTAGACGCTTCAGCGAACGTCGCGATCGACGTCGTCGCGGGCATCGCTAACCATCGCGCGTAGCCGCGCAAAAAGTGGTCCATATTATGCGAGCACGCCCTCCTCGAGGTTCGAGCGCGTTTTGTGACGCAATCGAACCGTGTTTCACATTCAGGTACGGTGGGCCCGCGGAGACGAGAACCGGAGAACGCGGGACAATAAAGCGCACGATGACATCACGGAACCGGCTGCTTACATAAATGAAAGTTAACGTGGTCCACGCGTATGGCTCGTTGGATAACATCGGGTTTCACGTTGCTCGGGGTTCGCGAATTTCGCGTGGGACTGGAGCGATCACGAGGGGCTCGATGCGACACTCGAACGAATCCATGGGCCCCGACGCGCGCCGGCTAACGAGCGACTTTACTCGTCGACGGAGAAAGCAACAATTAGCCGGCTCGATCGTCGCGCGACCGGCCCCGGTCACGGAATGGAATAATTCATGTACAAGGAACCGTGGCGGACAAGTGACCACTTAGTAATTCGCTACGATAGAATGTACATTATCGGCAATCGGCCCCGGCCGTCGATAAATCAACGATTTTTTACGTTTTCATCCGGCGAAACTGTTGTAACGCGTACGTGCGCGTACACGCAGTTCGTGTTCGCGCGGGCGCGAATTTTACGCGTGGATAGCAGCAATGTATCAAGATTTAATCCGACCGCTTCGTGGCCGCAATGTTTCAACACATTCCGATAGTACACACCCATGGGCGAGTATGCGAACCGCAGGAACGAGGGCGGAATAGCATCGACTGTGAAGCGGCGCGCATTTTTGGGGATCGAGTGAAATATATTGGCGGACTTATCGGAGCGTCGGACATACGCGAACGCGAACCTTCGCTTTGCCGTATCGGTTTTATTAAATACTCCGCGGATAGGAGGAGTTCCATGCTGCCACGAGCGGGTGCATAAGAGATTTTCTTAGCCGAGATAAAGCTACATTTTAAAAGGAAAACTTGTTTGTTACTTCACGCGAACGTGTTATTCAACTCGAACGTACGTACACTTTGTTCAAGGAGTAGCTGAGGTGTATAAATTCAAATTCAGCAGCATAACCATTCGAGCTTAATCATAATATAACTTCAAGCTTCTACAATTTTCTTCAGGTTAAAGCAGCAGAAACCTGCCGGTTGTTCTTCAATTCGCTCGGGCAACCTCGATCCTATATTTTTCAATAATAACGATATTTCAACCAGAAATTTATAGCGGCCGCGTGGAAAACGCTGAACGTGTAGAACAGCTCGTGATGCAGCCGTGTACTTGAAAAATACGAGAGGAAGTCACGTCTTGCGTGGAACAATGCCGGTGTGTCACACTCGCAGACCGTAATATATAATACTATAGGCATTTACATTGTCACTGGCATTCCCGAAGTAGCGGCTTTCACGAAAGAACTTCTAGTAATTGTTTACGTGCTCCGGGCCTTCTTCCACCCCTGACGTTCCATTGTGTTTCCCGCGAAAGGGATCTGGGCCTTTTAACATGTCCGCTAACATACGTATTGGAATTTCAACATGAAAGGAAACGACGTTTGCTCTCCCACTTTCGCTGCTCGCAGCATTTGAATATTTAAATATACAGAGTGTTTCGGAAACTTGGTCACTGAACGCTTGAAAGTGAAGTTACAATACTCGTGCCAGATGGAAAAGTTTATTTCGCCTTGAATCCTCCGCTTGTCGAATGGGAAGGTTTAATGTGTACGCCATATGAGATTAGTTCTTGTTACGTTCTCAACAATAGTGTGAAAATAGTAATGAGAAGAGCAGCGTGAGATTGGACTAAAACGAACGCGGAATTTTTAACACCTTTCACAACTAGGGGCTGATTTCACAGGCTGATTTCGGGATCTCTGTTAGTAGGCTGTATCATTATTCGCTTATTAATTATTCGAATATATTGTTGCGATATGCGCATGCCCCAGTAACATTGCATAAATATGCCTTCGATTAACATATCCTTCGGGTGTGCCTATCTGAAACACGATCGCGTTAATATCGCGCGTTTCAACACGAATTGTATGGAATAACGCCTGTGGGCACGGCACGACGCGAACGCGCTACACCTTCGAACGATGAAATCGCGAGCAACACGTCGAACGGACATTAATATGACAATTACGACGCTATCAGACGCGTCAGTCTTCTTTCTCGCCATTATTACAAGCACGGCTCACGGGCGTTTGTCAATGCGAGCCGGCCGTGCATGGACGACGGTCGATACATGCAACGCGGAGTGCGCATTCTTTGGCCAGAGGGCTCGAGCCGGCTCTCGAATTATCCCGCGAGGAAAAAGAAAGGAGCCGAAGCCGAAACGTATGTTATTGACCCTGCCTTCCCCGGGTTCTTTCGTCTAACCGTTCGTGTCGTTGATTTTCTACCCTTCCCTTTTCCTCCTTTTTTCTTTTGCTCCCTGCGTCTTTCGTCCCTTTTTTTTTCCATTTACGACCACCGAAACCAAAGCCAGCAGCGGCGTTTTCGCCCGAAAAGGCGAGGCTTCGTTCCACCGGCGCTGCGCCGTGTAATTTGCGATCGAATCGCTGCGCGACGTTTGCGCTTATTGTTAGACGCTTAATGGGCAGCCGCGTTGTTAAAAGATGCCTGTTTACACGGAAGCGCCGGGAGAAAACGGTTACGTCGAACGGTGCGAACACTCGCATGGGTGTCCGAATGGCTTCCGAGAAGGAAGGTCCTCGAAGTTGGAAGAAATTTCCAGGAGGGCACTGAGGAACGGT
Organism: Holcopasites calliopsidis; assembly: GCA_023838395.1. NCBI lineage: Eukaryota > Metazoa > Arthropoda > Insecta > Hymenoptera > Apidae > Holcopasites > Holcopasites calliopsidis. The sequence continues at coordinate 4,306,143 of JALHAQ010000003.1, forward strand.
GAAACTTCAATTTGCTTCTCGTCGCCGAAGAGGCATTCTTATAGGCCTTGTGTAAGTATCCGTGGGTACCTGTTGGCCCTAAAGCTTACTCATCAAGCGACTGTATATTAACTGGCCGATTGAGCAGAATGCCTACAAGTTTCTCGTACTATTTACTCCGAAAAAGGATATTTACTGTTTATACTCAGATGATTTTCCGATACTCGCAGACTTCTAACAAGATTAAAGATTTAGGTGCATCATTCTATTAGTTATTGTACCAGAAGTAAATCATCCGACTCAGAAATGAACGAGACACTTATTATTTAACGAAAACAAACTTCAATTGCAAGAAACCGCTCACGATAACGTTCGCGAAGTTGTCAATATTTGCGGACCGACAAGCGAGTGGAGCCACCCACGTGAGAGATACGACCCGAAACCCAGAAGATGACGCAGGTCCACGCGTTAGCGAAATAATTCAACGACGAATTATCAGATCGGCTCGCGGCACAAGTAATTTTAAGGTAAATTCCTCAGCGTCCGGATCGGCGGGTGCACCCGTCTCCTCCCACCTTTGATAAGACCAGCCTCTCGAATCCCTAAAGCGTGTAAGTGAAAGCTGAGCGCCCCCGGGCCCCGGCAGGCGATGCGGTAAATTCACGCATGGGAGAAACGGTTCGAAAGAAAAGTCGGGACACGTGAAAGTGTATACCGCGATCCATGGAAGATTCACGGCGCGGCGAGCGAAAACGTTCTCCGCCGTTCGCGGGAGATCTCCCGCATTCCGTTCTATTATGTTCCGCGTCGTGAACGAGACAATGCACTCGAAAAGATGCACCGCGTTTCATCCAAAACGCGAAGTGAAAGCGTTCGTTGCTCGTCGCAATTAGCACCATGGCAGAAAAACATGCACGAAAGCCATCCTGATAAAAAAAAAAATAACGATCTCCATAATCGTCTTGCTGTTCCATCCTTTCCAATTCCGTTTAGTCATATTAATTTGGTGTGCCTCTGTATCGTTCGTCAACGGCGATACGCTGAAAATATTCAAAGCACGTGTCGTTCTGTTGGAGAAACGCTTCAAAGTGCCTTAATTGGGACTTATTACGGGTCGCATCTTGCAGCCACGATTCGACAGCATCATACATAAATTACGTACACAAAAATAACGTTGATTTTCACATTTCTCGTCACACAAACTTGTGCACCAGCTAATTCAAGCGTAGCTAACATAAATCGTCGCGTCAAGAGGGCCGTTCGAAGAAAAAGAAAGAATGCCGGATTACGCGTTGTGCAAATAATACCGGGATGAGTTTCGCAACGAGTTTGTTTCCTGGGTGTCACATAAATCACGTGCCAATAGAAATGCATACGCTTGTTCATGAATACGTCTCGCGGGTACGGCAACGATCGCGGCCTTAATAACCGCGAACGTGCGCGTACACGCTATTGAGGCGGGCTGTGCGCTTTCCGCGACCACGTTATTGAATGGCGAAAGTGAATTGCGTTAAATTATTACGATTATACGAAACGCGCGACGCGCCACAGCGTGCCTATACTTACTACCTTCACCACCTGCGTCGAAAATGGATAAGCGATAAGTTTCAATAATGCCACGGCGTTTAGAACAGATGAATACCCATGGTGTTCCACGTGAAACGTTCACAGCGTTCCCTCGATCCTCGCGAGACGAGCATCATTTTTCGAGGAATATTAAGGGTCGACACCGTGAACTTTATATAAATGTACGTGTACACCGATCCTCGTGAGATGATGTACATATCGATTTCAAGCCCGGACCCGCTCCTTAAATCGATGCTAATTTTATAGTTCAGTTATCGTGAACCGCTGTTTTTAATTGAAGCGTTATGGCCCCATAAGAAACGTCGGGTCGGTGTAATTAATAAATCTTACGGCGAGGCGGTCGATGTAATTTCTCGCGAGCGCAGCCAGTGTTCTTCTTTAGTGATCGCGGCTACGCATGCATGAAATTAAAATGAATGACACGTAGAGCGTAAACCCCGAACCAGCTGAACAAACCTCGAAAGCCTGTTGCCTCACGGTTTTAATCAACCTCTGGCATGCTTGCGAATTCGTAGACCTACAGCTGTGCCGGTATGTTTATTAATAAGTTGTTGGATCGACGCGGGTTCATTTATCGTGGCGATCTGCGCGGTTGCTTAATTTTTAACGATAACTCATTAACCGGAGCGATTGCGGCTGGTCTCTTTGCGCCTGGAAAAGATGAATCTCGAATGATTTCTGGCATCGTTAAGCCTTCGTCCAATGCGATTAAAGCATTAAGTCGCCGGTATAAATAACTATTGAAATCCCAGTACAGGAAGCATCGTTCTTCATTGCCATTAATTTCGCGTCGACTTTAATCAGACTTTCCCACCTACAGTAAGACCGTTGGAATGAATCCACGTTTAATTATCACGCGAAGCTGTTGCTTCTACCGTCAACTAGCCGCCGATCCAATTAACTTATAAAAGCGCAATAATGTCATTACGATTAACTCGTAGCCTTTTATTAGAACCACGAAACAGGAACCACATACATCCGTCTGGCATCGTTAATTCCTCGTTCATATTCATTATACAGCAGAAATATACGTAACGGCGTTACGGCTAACAGAGAAAGCGGAAATACTACATTTCAGAAGATATTCCGAAGTGGAATTTCGCTACTAGTTCAGGATTGGAATATGAATTATCTACGTGCCGCTCGTAGCACATCTCTCGACGTCCCGTTTCGGTCAATAAACGAGATCAAGTAGCCTCGAAGGAGATGCATCGCGAGGGAAAGGGCGCCGCGTGTAACATCATAATGGAGAGGGCGGCTATCGTGTATCCGGCGAGCCGCATTCGTGGCCAGACGGAAAAGTAACGACGAAAAGTGAAAGCGAGAAATTAAAAAGCAAAAGGTAAAACCATGTTCGACTTTACGGCCGGCTGGGGTCACTGGTCTTGTCGCGATGGCGAAATCGCCATGGGCACCGGGGAGCCTTGACTTGCAGACAGGAGGGCAGTCCGTAAAATTTTAAAGACGTTCCTTGCCAATAAGTAGCCGAACGCCGTATTTGGTCAGACGTGGAGTGTTCATCACCTTCTCGACTTTTTTCTCTCGTCTCATGTTATATTTGATTTATGGGTAAATCATTCTTTCTTGATACTGCATACACGCACGAAAAAGTTTCTGCATCCACGAATAATCTTGATTTTTCTTGGATGCTGTAAATTTATCACGTCCTTCTTGATAATGAACCTGACGCGGTTATCGTAATCAATGTACACACATGCATCATCCACATCTATGTATCTTCCAAAAGTCTACATCTTTTGTTGTTGTTGTTTTTTTTTAAACATTCTGTACATTCGCGTCCCTTCTTCTCCCTATACGGCTCAGCTTTTTCCCAAGTGTCCCATCGGAATCCGTAAGCTCTAGCCCACAGGTACTTTAAACGCTTGACGTGTTTCGATGCACGGAGGACTCATATAGGTTTGCCAACAACAGCCGGCGAATCAGCTACGTCAGTGGAGATCGTGATTTATACCCGCGGCTCTGCCGAGGGCGATACCGAGACGAAATCGGCGAACAGGTACGTTCTTCACGCTTCGTCTTCAATACCCGAGAGCCCTTTGTGCTCCCCGTACGCGTGGACGCTAGGGTAGGAGGCGGCGCACCTAACCACGTACGAAATGGCACTGTCGTAAAGATACAAGCGACCGTGAATTCTATCTGGATGTCGAGAAGGCACTGCTGAAACTACGGAGCGAAGGCGTACTTCAATTCGGGAAACGAGTTAGCGTAGAGACGTCTCGCTGAGGGACATATTAAGCGCACATATTTCTCGCGGAGAAACTTTAGTATCCTTGTCGAACTTAGGAAAACTCCGGTAAATCGTTAAACATTTAACATTTTTGAAGGAATGTATTTGTACGCCTCACGTTTGCTCAACAGTTATCGCAGCGATAGCAGAGAGAGGGAGAGTGTAAGTAAAAGGAACATTTTTAATAACGATACTTTCACAGATATATTTCATCGAGGGATCAACGCTTTGTTGGCCTCGCGAAGCAAGTGAAAGACGAATATGCTCGTCGCTGTGATAATTTGTCAGTATAGCTGACGCTAAGAAAACGAGAATGTGTACGACGAAAGAATTAATTGCAGCGCGGGTAAGAATATTCAGCCTTTGGAGCACCTTTGTCTTCGGCTGTACCACCCAAGAAGCACGACAAAAGCCGTGTTATACAGTCCAGCTAGAAATGCTCAATTATAAACTGTAAAAGGCCGCAATATCGTACCAAATGCTTCTAAACTGTTCATTTACAACATGCAATACTGCAATACTAAAAGAGCGCAGCGATACATCTCCAAGCTTATTGGCTTGTTTAGTCCTGCTAAAAAGCTCCATTATCACGTCAACGATCTCAACCTTTAGTGCTACATTACTAGCTGCCGTTGATCTGTAGCGAATTTAGAAAGCGTTGCCTTTTTCCACGATTCGAATTTTATCTTATTCGACGGGGAAATCTTTCGGTCACGCGCATCACGCCTGTCGCGCTCGCATCGGGCAGCGACATTGTTTAACAATATATTCACTTTCATTGGCGTTTAGTTGTATCTTGATAGGCGGCAAACAAAAAAAAAAGGACAGGAGTAGCGCGGTGAAATCGTGTATTGTACGTAGTACGGTGCATAGTATGCACTCCGCGGTTGGAACGCGTCATCATTAGCACCGTTTCCGTTCGCTCTGATATACAGCACGCTCGTAGCGCTGAAGCGATGCGTGATCTCCAACGGCCAGATCGTTCTAGAATTTACCAATGCAAATCGATGAAAAAAAAAGCGACGCCTCGCAGCGTTAACGTTGTATCTTTCCATTGCCTTCACCATTGCGTTCCAATGCGAAGCTGTGCCGCGATTTCGAAAGCTTCCACGATGGTTAGAAAAGTAATCCAGAGTGACAATACATCATTGAATAATCTTTTACAACGTAACAGGAATAGTAAAAATGTATCTTTAAAACACGGAAGTATATGTATTTATATCCTAGTTAAACAACTTTTTCCCCTCCATTGGGCGAAGTATATTATAAGCAGGTTTTTCATTCTACTCTCGAGGCAAATCCTTTCCATAAGATTCGTTCTGAACGCAGCTTCAAAGCCGGCTGCAAATCTAATTCGAAGCACGGCCGCCGACGATAAAGTGGAAGTTATTCTGGTTTCAAAACCACCGACCACATAGGGGTTCTTACTGTTATCATAATAAAGCAGGGGTTTTATACTTGCGCGCACACGGTGAAACACGTTTCAGCCGACGCGACGTGGGACTAAAATCGGACAATACCGTGCACGCAATGCTTCCGTGTCGCCAGGCGTGTGCACATACGTATGTACTTGATCCTCGATGCAGATACCAACGTATGACATACCAGCTGCGACTCTGCTTACAGGCAACCATGAGTTGGGTGGATCGTCGATATTCTCCGAACGCTCGTAGCCATTCGTACCTTTCGCAATCTCGAAGAAAAGACACATTCGCGGCCCGAACGTAGGCCGTCGTTGTGGCGTGTAGGCAGAGAGGCTATCTGAACTGCGCTCGTTCTCCCGAAATGGACACGCCGATGAGAGGAAAAGTATGCAGCAGTTCTTTGCCGCTTTTGTCTTGAGGGATCCCTATATGGTGGTGCACTTACGCGTATCGAACGAGAGAGGGAGGTTGGACGGTTCAAATGATCGATGTTTCGTGTTTCCTTTTAAATTCGATAGACGAATTCGTTCGACGAGATCATGATCCGAATGATCCAAGAGGATCGCGAGTTTGTTGGAACATTCTTAGTGGTCGACCGACCGTAAGTATAGTGCCGTGTTAGAATTAATCGTGCGTTACATTATGGTTCTGGAACATCGCGAAACTTTTCCAGAGAAACCGTTCGACATCGTTGCATGTAGTTAAGAGCCGAATACTTTTGCGTTAATATGTTGCGCCGGTGTTTCTTATATCCAATAGCATATAGAATATTATCGAGTAACGAATCGGTTTCGAGAAAAAATTGTTATTCTTAGAATCCAAGTCACCTCATCGTCCGTCTCAAATTTGTCGAGTGACTTTGGCATTTAAAGGTTACCCTACACCCGGTCATGCCAGGTAACCGATATCGAAAAATATAAACTTGATCTTCAAGTCCAAGCCTCGGTACGAAGCGGAAGGCGTTAAAAATAGTTGTCATTCGAGTATCTGTGCAGAAGCGGTGGTCCTTTAGCGTGTGTTTCAATCACTGTCCGCGGACGCGTAAACGGCAGTCATACGTTTCGGTGTCCGGCCGTTGAGAAATATTCACTGTAAGAGGATTACAAAGGATGAATAAATGCGAGGGACGTGTCACGCCTTGAATTCCGCCGTATTCTTTAGGAGAACCTAGGGCTACGCTGACCCGCCGCGCTCGCGTACGCTGATTTCAGAAGGCGATCGCCAGAACGCTCGCGGAAAATGCGAATTCCTTTGCTCGGTTGAGAAATGAGATATGTGAGAAGCATGAAATTTTCTGCACGAGACCGCCGCTCCCGAGGACATCGAATGGTATGCAGTACACACGGATGCGTGCAGGGATGAAGGTGTGGATTTTTCTTCGGTCCTCGCGTTTGCGTTGCGTCACTCCGACGCGATTGAGAATATTTATACAACGGACTCGTTTCTTCTTTTTTCTAATTTCGTATTCCCACGCTAACCGCCAGACGGTGCGCATCTATAAATTGCTGATGAAAAGATCGAAACAAAGTGAACACAGTAAGTCGTTAATCGATAACGGATGTCATTCGGAATCGCGTATAGGGCGAACTCTAAAATCACTGTTGAATAAATTTCAGTTTCTGCAACAACCAAGTAATGGAAGCGCAATCTTGCAATTATCCGTTTTTACAGCCGTCTATTCTTTCGGATGACCGCGTATAACGCGTAATCGCTCGTAGGTGCATGTCAGTGTACTAAGCGTCTCGTAAAGGCCACAACGAAACTGATATAATTGCACAACGATCCAATGCCATCGCTCCAGCGTGTCAAATTAGGAATTAGTCCATGAATTCTGTGCCGCTGTGACATAAGAAGGCACTGCTCATAAATATTAATAAAGTAACAGCACGATCGTGAGTCGTTAAGGCCACCTAAGATTACGGATCATCGATGATGCCCCCGATCGAGCATATTTCTGGAAAAGGAGAGGAGGCTTAAGGTTCTCGACAAGTTCGTACACGCGTTCGCAATTAATTCACCGATGCCTCCTTGGACGGCCGGTGAACGTCATTAAAATTCTCGGCGAGCTCGCGCAAGTTGCTTTTTTCGAATCTGCATGTCCGGGCGTTTTCCAGGACGTATCGTTGATATCGATAACTTTCGCGGCGCACGATGCCCCCTTCTCGTAATTGTGCGCCCACAAAAATGACGGTCGGTTTATTTATACGCGCGGAATTTGTACGAGTCGAGTTGTATCCTGCGTACGATTCACGTCGGAGATAGCCCCGTATGTGGCAAGGCCAGCTTCCTGTTAAATAGATTTTTCGATTAAGCAAAAGTTCGGCCGGAGAGGAGTGGTACAAACACACGCAAAGCCGTGTACACCCGTATCATTGTTTCTCCCTTATCCACTTAAACGGTACGCGTTTGCACAGAGCGTACCGGGTGTTCCTTGCGCCTAAGAACAACCGTTTGGCCGAATGATCGCCGACTGACGTTTCGCGAAAGCAATATTTGCTTCTGCATTATTCATAATCGAAAGTTCTCCCGATTTTATTACGAATAGTCCAAAGTGATCCTCCACGCGTTCCGCAGCTTGAAAGTATCTATAAAAATGATCATGCGTGCATACCATGAATATTTCCATTCCGCGTACAAAGGGCTTGAGACGTTTTTCGGTACCCTCCATTCTATTCACGCGCGAATACGTACCGTTCGTTTGCTCGCTCGTTCACTCAGCACACGTAATTGTGCGATTCACGCATTCGAAGATCGTTTAATCGACTCACGCACATGCGCGGCCTTGTTCGTGGTAGATCGCGTTCCTGCTGCCAATCCTTGAATCCACGGGATCTGGCATTTCAACGCGTAACATATTTCGGTTGGAAGACGGACAAGGGCCGCCGGGGCCCTTTCGCCGTTCGAAACGCACGCATTCGATCGGTGCCACGTTCGAGGGAACCTTACGATGCTGCCCACGGTGCCCAGCGATCCAACTGAATTTTTTCCCCCCGAAAAGCGGGAACGCTTTTAAGCTCGACAGTGTAGGAAGATAACGTTAGCGTGCTGCTTCACCGATAGATTACAGCATCGCATCGCGTTACGCGGCTAGCAATGCGAATTCTTGCGCGACTCTCTTTTCTTTTTGAGAGCAATTTCACGATACTATGAGCGCCGAGTACCGTTCGACGAAGACCTCGTTCCTGCAGCCTCCGGTAACTCGCGTACCTTCGCGATACGCAGAGTTCCCATTGAAGTATTCCACTCGGAACATGAAGATCTAGTTACGATACTAATTTCTGTTTGTCCGCTCTATTTTTACTCGATGCCTGACCGTTGCAATCACCGTCCTAGAAAGGACGAGATTGCTCCCGATGAATGAGTCAGCTGGAGACGCGCTGCTCGATCGTGGCGATTTATCGCCGAAGAGCAACGCGCGTTCACGACGATCTCGTGTTGTTTTGAACACGCGGGGAATAAGTCATCTTCTATTTCTGAGAATCAGAATCATCGAATATAAAGGATCTCGAATTGTAACGAATGACACAGCGGTGTACAAATGACAGCAGTACAGGTAATAGTACAACTACATACAAAGTGCACACCAGTGGGTATGCACTATCTATTTTTATTTAATTTATAATATATCCTGGTACGTCTTGTGACTGAAAGTTCATTGAGATCAGAATGAGAGGACGCCTGGGATCGGCAATCAAGTTCCTGCATGTACACGTGATCCTTTTAATTATTAAACGACAACACATCATGGTATGATAATGTTCCACAGACAACCATAATTTCATTTAAACAGAGACCGTAAATACATTACGAAACGAGTTGTTCTTCGAATACGATGGGAAAAAGAATTGTAAAATCTAACGTGAGTGGATAGTGTCAAACTTACCTGACTGACAGAAAGCGCCACCAGGACCAAGCAGAGTACCGACACGAGCGCACTGGTGAACGCAGGAGAAATGGTCCTTCTCACTGGCATTTTGACGGAATGCGCGCCACACCGTACGACCGACTACGGGAACGTGTCACGTTCTTACCAAGGCTCTCTTCCGACCGATATCACGTCACATTTTCGTTGTTTCCCGAGAACAGTCTCATCGTTTCTCGCCCGTTGAACGAGAAGCAGCGTTTTCGGGACGGCTGCGCGGTTTTAATTCTTGCGCGGAACAACGAGTGAAACCGCGGATCGTTCTACGGGTGATCTCGTGGACGGTGTCTCGAAAACTCGATGACTCGAGCAGCGGAACTGGAAGCGAGTGTCGTACTGGCGCAATAATGACTATTCCTCCTGAGCTGCCACCAGGGACGCTCAAGTGTTCGACGCTTTTGGTGGGGATGGATCGCGCCGCAGCGGCCATTCCCTTTTCATCCGATGTGCATTCTATCCACGCATCGAAGTCACCGAATCCGGCGATGCGCCACGCTCGTTTGCCGTGGTTGCTGAGCGAGGTCAGCACCGCGCGAGCTGCACGTTGTTCAGGTAGAGACTCGCCTTAACGGCCAATCGGTGGATTTCGAACTGTTCAGGCCAGGTGCGGAGTAGATTTCTCACTTTACGGGATCTCCCTTGAAATGCTCTGAAATATCGACTCTATAAAAAAAAAAATCTCTGGTCGTTCTATGCCCTGTACGATTTAAAGGAGTGGCAACAGAAATTGTATTCATTTGAATAAGCATGAACGCTGCCCGTGCGTTTATAATATTGAATATTTTCAATGCACGATAACGTTGCATCAGGTAAAACTCAAAGTACATACTGCTGTCTAAGTAATCGACGCAAAAAATTAATCATTCATTATCCGGCGTACATATGCGACATGGTTTTACATTTTGATTTCTCAAACGTACATACGAATTCTTTCTCTTTTTGGGGGCACGCTGAGTTTAAATAGCAAGGCGTAGGTATCGACTGGGAAAACAGTTCATCTGCTTTAAATCTTGAATTCTTGACGGCCCGTTCCCCGTTTGGAAAATAGCACCCCTTCGAGCGCAAACGTTTGATTAGAAGTTTCCTGTTTCTAATTCTTTTTTATTTACGCGTATGAAAGTTTGCGCGCGTTGATAAAGTTCAGAGAATCAAGACGGACAATCGGTTCAATAGATATTGATTGAACGAAGATCGCAGGGATTAGAGGATTGTCAATAGTCTCGACGCTTGCAAACGTATTGTCGCGGCGCCTCTTACGTTGTCACAATGCGGACAAAGGCGAACATCGAAGACAATAGGAAGCTTATGGGATCATTCGTGGATGACGCGAAGACCATTCAAGATGCTGATGAATCGATATCTTTGCACGACGGTGTTGTAAAGGCAACGTGATTATATGTTACAATATCAATCTATGGATGAATCGTCTAGATAAATGACTATCTATCAATGCGCTCGAATGGACGCAAAACATGCATGCGTCAATTTGATTTCAATACCTTTGTGCAATATATATCGAGTATGTAATAAATAATTTTATACTGCGTCTTGGACAAAGTGGTGACTTATGGAAGGAATGAAATGAAAATCAATAAAAATTCAGCTAGCTACGTTTACTTTGAAACATTTACCCCTGCGAAAAAATGCAAGTGACCCACTTTTCCATTGAAAACGCCTCCTCATAGCGTTTTATTCGTACAGAAAAAAGGGAAGAGAGAAGGAAGGAGACTAGCTTCTCATTGAATTCTATCTCGCATCTAAAGCTAGCATACGAACGCAGAAATTGTCAACAGTATTGATTCCATTGCAATTCAGGGAACGTTAAGTAGCGTTGCGAAAGATACGAGCCGAAAAACCCAGCAAAAGAAAACCCAGGCACACGCTAGTGTAATTATCATCTCTTGGGACAATAGAAATTCTATCTCCCGAAAGATTTCAAAGTGCGGTCTCCGTACGGACAAAAGCTCCGTAAGTGCAACGCCGAGGAATCATGAATAACTGGGTCACTGCATTAATTCTTTTATACAGTCTACCGCTACCGGGGAACGTAGAGTCGGTCGAGTGGTCTACCAGCGTGAACCGGGAAATCAACGTTTCACCGGCACGTCCCATATAATTATTATTACGATACCGAAGTACAGTATAAAACATAAAAATAGTATTCCCTACATCGCTGTTGATCACGTCCCCGCGTGTTCGAACCGACAGTTTTCAAGTCCGTATTTTAAAGCGTGCCTCCATTGCACAGGGGTTGCTAGAACTGGGTCTCGGATACATTCGCCGCGTTACAGGAATACTCATACCTCGCCGGTGTGTAGCCTGACGTTTCATCTTCAGTCGGCCAGCAGGTGGAACGTGTTTGATGTACACACGTCTCCTAGTACAAACACGAAAACCAGGAACCGGGCATATCGAGAGGGGAGGCACAGGGGCTCGTCCCTTTTTCTTCCCCCTGTCGTTAACTCGCGATCCATTGGAGGGGGATGATAGTAAGGACGCAAGCGTGAATCTATCGATCGGCGAACCCTCCGGGTAACACCCTCGCGATCCTCGGTCGGGGCTCACTGCTTCACCGGCAAACTAGTGGGTAGTACACGCACGCGACACAGGTGAGTACCAACTTTTCGAATCTTGCCTCATAAGTGTAACGCGAGAGATAACATGGGATGTTAGAGGTAGCGTTTAAAAGTGAATAAAAGAAGAATCGTTCCCATTATCGAATCGTCTAAGGATTGAATGAGTCGAGGGTATGGATTTTTTGGGGGGGGGGGGGTTGGAAATTTTTGTTTGGGATCACTTGCAGCGCTCGTAGGAGGAATAGAAAATTGATTTTTTCTTTGTGGAAAAGTATCTTTTTGCGTTTCTGCCTCGTGCTGCTCTGAAGTTTAGATAGATAATCGATATTATACATTGATTAAGTGAACGGAAAATACTTGTGATGTTTAGAATGTCCGGTGATAACGATTTTGTGAGACGAGTAGGTATTTGGCGACCAGCATGGAAAACGCTTGAGAAGAAGAAATTGTCAGTCGGTGACTTGGAATTTTCTTCTTCTTGCGAGTATATTTTTAGTTGGTTTCCCATTCGGTTTAAATTTCCGCGGGAGCTCATAAACTCAATAGTGCTACGTTGATCGATAAATGCGAGATAAGAGTTTACAGTGTGCACTTAGTGACGTGATTGTTCACGTTGGTACAGTTAGTGTGTTATTTTCTTCTGTACTCCGCTAATCATTTTCCTTTTTCACCGTCTTTTTTCTGGTTCTTCTAATAGAAAGAAAGCACATGCGTATACCATTAATTCTACATGAAGAAACTCGGGCATTAAATGGAAAGAAATATTCCATTCATTTACTGAAATTGGATACAACACTTTCTTGAATAATATGAGAGACCGAAGTACTACGCCCGGTTTTTTATGCTTTATAAATATTTGAAAATTAAATTACATAAAATAGATACAAATACATAAAATGAGTATTTCGTAACTATATTTACGGTAAGTTTCTCCGGTTCCTTTTTTTTCAGTTTCATTCATAGATACACGTTTCCGTGTGCGCAGCTTTGGGCGGTCAATGCGCCTGCCCTTTCCTAACATCTAGGGACTCCTCCGTAATCGATTATTACTAGAGTGTAAGCTAGAACCCCTTACAAATAATGCGAGCAATCTATGATAGATCAGCAAAAATGTTAGCGAACAGCAAATGAATACTTACATATTTCCTACGTCAATTGATAGAAGAAAAAATTGTCAGGGACATTCTCGAAAAAGCAGGCCGCAAAAAAAACGCATTTCGCTCGGATGTAAATGGTGAAGTTTCAACTTCTTGAGGATAATGTACGAACAAGAGCGTGCGCCATGAAATATATTGATTTGAAAACTTTATATCCCTTTTCATCCTCCGTTTAATTATGTTATAATATCGTCAATAATTTGGAACTTCAGCCGTGTATCAAAGATAGAATCAATTGCTTCATTTCATTTATTAATCCATCAAGCACCTAGTTTCGTCCAGTTTCAGGATAATAAATCGGATAAAATTGTGCAAGCGGAGATGTGCAGATTGGAAAATTCAATTAGGCTACGGATCTTCGACATTAATTAAATGCAGATAGTTAGCCAAGTTGTCATGCGCAGGGAGAAACTGCGCTAAACTTTCGAGTGATTCTGATTGGAACATGCCCTCGCGAGGAGGAAACGCCGGTAGGAAGTTCCGGGCTTAAGGAAACTCTCTTCGCCTTTCGCGATATACAACTTTCTTCACAGCTATAAGAGAATTTCGTGAACGCGTACAATAGCGCTCGATTCTAAGAAATTTCATTTTAGACGAAGGGAGATGACTTTGACAAAGGGACTCCCCCATTTCTGTCTCCTAGTTCGAAGAAATAATTCTGCCTCCCGGCATCGATTACATCGAACCCTCCTTGTAGCTGTTACGAGGCAATAGTTCCCTATCGGCCGCCTTTATCACCATTCGATATTGGGGTTAAAATCACCGGCCCGATGTTTAGGGGCGATGCAGGGGTCGTGTAAAAATCCGTCAGCTTGTAGAGTCACGCTGCGCCGTATCGATCAGGTGGATATGAAGCTCCACTTTTTCTTCGCTGATCTTCTAAGATGGACTTCCGTCTCGTGCGCTCGACTGATCACGCAGACGCTTTTATCGTGGATCGCCCATGGAGGATGCTGTTCTTTTTCAGAGCATGGATTGTTTAATTTTACAACATACTCCTGCCCTTTCAAGAAACAGTCCTTCTCAGAACATTTTCAGCCAACTTTCTCAGTTCGGTACATATCGTTGCCGGAATTATTTATACGCATATATTTCATAGAAAAGGCTTTAGAAAATACAGGTTTCTTTTTAATCACGATATACTAAGTTATTCTTGTTCGTACAGGTAAAACGTTATCTCGCATCTCTACGTAATCAGCATTACGTGAGGTAACGTGCAAGAGGTAGTCGTAAAACTTCAGCGGGTACCAACCTGCAGTACGCTATTCAATTCCACCTACCGATGAACGATCAACTCGATAAATGAACTTTTCACGTGCGCTATTCAACTCGTCGTGATCGTCTAACAATCCTCCGACATTCCTTTTTTGCAGATTTCAACTTGGATTGTTTATTTTCTCCTTCCTCACCTCTCTTATTTCATCCTTTCCTTTCGGATTACCTTACGTTCAAGCGTTATTCCGTAACTCGGCAAGGGAACGGCAGCGACCGAATTATTCGAGCATCGTCGAACGAGAGCCACGTCCTTAACGCATCCTCCCCGATTCCCCGTTGTCGATCCATCTGGGGGACACGAGGAACGTCCCGTCCGCTACCATCCAACCGCCGAATACCACACGGAATCCTGCGGCTCGTTCGTCGAGGGGACGAAGTCGGTGTTAAACCAGCAAGATTACCGGCCGCGGCGGTTGCGCCAAATATTGTGGTACAGCTCCTTCACCCGGCAACATTTCATTCTCCAGCTTTCGACAGTCCTTCACCTCCAATGTTAACTACTTGAAACGGAGGTGAGTGCCACGCGGTCTGTCGGCTTGGAACCGCGACGACTAGTTTCTTCGCATGCACGGTGTCGATTTTATTCGATTAACTTTCTGAAACTTTCACCCTCACAGGCAAAAAAAAAAAAAGAAAGAAAACTCGAGGATCTAAGAAATATGAGAGTTTCTCGTTGAAAGATTTCCATGTGTTCAGTGAGTGTGTTCTTTTATGAGAACAGTGGCCGGGAAATATGTGAAAATCGTGGAATATTTTTCTCATAAAACTGTTGAGATTCCTTTCTATTGTGCAGATACGAGTACCTCAAACGTGTGTAAAGTATTGTATCGAGACAGAGTTTTGGATTACCGTACGATAGATGCTTACCGACAAGTCCATTTGTTTCAGTCGTTTCGTTGAATTGATAGGTAGAGTTCGCATTACACCTCTGTAAAATAATGAACAATGAACTAAATATAACGTTGGCCAATCACGCGTTTATACGTTCAGCGGTGATAAATCACATAAATGTTCGCAAATAAATCGCTCGCTCAATTAATTGAAGGCTGGCTATCTGATTTATCCAATGCACTATAATTAACAGCGGCATACGAGTTTCATAACAAGCAGACGGTAGATCAATAATTTCAACTGCTACGCTATACTCTCGATCATCTAATTAAAATACGATTAAGTATCAACTACTGTTGGTAGAAAAGGACATAAAAGTTTCATAAAATTATCGCAATTTGTTTCTCCTATTATAAATCTTGATGTATGCATGCAAATTGTTTATGAAATCGCTTTGGCATCTTACAGACTCAACCCCGAGACCCGTCATTTTCAATACCAAGCTTCATCATTTGAACTGTACTTTCCGTAGTTAAATTAATTGTACAAATATATTTTAAGCTTACCTCTCTCCCTGTCCCAGTTCGTGTTTTGGTTACGCGGCATTGTACAAACCATTGCCTCGCAAAAGCACGAGCGATCGTCGAGCCGCATTTCACGCAAGACACCGTGCGCAACCAAACGCGCGACGTGTCGACCTCTAACAAGAAAGACTGTGCGAGCCGCCCGCATCAGAACCGAATGTCATCGTTCCATATCACGCATGCAAACCAGCAATCAGCAATTATTGTCCGTCGTCGTCCAAAGCGCCATCCATGCCATGTACACCCCGAGCACTGGCTGTTCGATGTGCGCTAGAAACGAGCCATGCGACGCGAACGCAACCAAAGCGTATGAATGCGTGAAATCACTGGACGATCCCGACCGATTGCTACTATCACGACCGCCATCATAGTTTGTCTTCCAGGTTCTCGTCAGGGGACTTAAGCTCGGACCTCGACGATGAACCAAGCACAGACTCCGGGCTGGCCTCCATGGCCAGGGATTCGTCCCAATCGTATCAAGCGGTACCGGATCGGCCGTTGCAGTCGCAGCCGACGCCAGTTCCACCTAGCCAGCCGCCGGTACCTGGAGCACCACCGTCTGGACCACCGCAGCCGGTCGGCGGTGATCTCAGCCTGAACCTGAGACCTGGATCGCGGACCACCAGTGCTCCTTCCTCGCCCGCCAAGACCAGGGAAAGCTTGCTGCAGAGGGTCCAGAGTTTGACTGGGGCGGCCCGCGACCAAGTAAGTTACGATTCGTATGTTGTACAATCCTGTTAGTAAACAATGTTTCTTCTTTGAAACAGTTGTATCCCTTAACTAAGATTAATGACAAAATATACGGAAGGTCAGGTAGCCATATTCGAGTAGTTGGTCCTTGCTCTCACCCACACAGTATACGTTTCTTAACGTTAAAGCCTATGAAAAATGAAGCGAACCAGATTCCAGAGAAAGATTACGTTCTCGCACGCTCGATACAATAGCTGTGTGGTTTTTATAATGCTTTCAAAGAACTGAGCAGCCATTCGCGTGCGCGAAATATCATTAATATTTCTGGCACGACTTACTCAGCTAACGTCGCGCTTTTTCTACCATGTACTCTTATTTCGTCTGCATTGCATTTGAGGGGCAACGGAGTACTTGTGCTGTTGACACAAATTTTGCTCACGAAGTAATATAAATTGTACAAAAAGTGAAATCGGTAGCGGATTACTTGAATGTTTATCAAAATCAGGGTGCGTCCATTCTCGGAGCAGCAGTATCAGGTGCGACCAGGGGACCTTCTTACAACAAGGACCGATGTTTCACGTTGCTGGTGATCGACGACCAAAACACCGATTGGAGCAAGTACTTCCGGGGTCGCAGGCTGCACGGTGATTACGAGATCCGCGTGGAGCAAGCGGAATTTCGGGAATTGTCGTTGACGGCGAGCGAAGCGGGCACGGTTGTATCGATGGCGGTTTATCGTAACGGGACCAAGGTTATCCGGTAAATCGATGTTTTAGTATACTTACTTTCGGTGATCTTCATCGCGAAAATATTAATCGTTGGGCCTCTTTCTCCTGGCAGATCCTTCAAGCCCGATTTCGTCCTGATACGACAAAACCTGAAGGATGCAGGAGAAGACTACAAGAACCTTCTCCTTGGGTTGATGTACGGTGGAGTACCGAGCGTGAACAATCTCACTGCAATTTACAACTTTCAGGTATGAATCTCAAAGGAAAAGCATAATTCTGCGTTGAAAAGAAAACAGTTCAAATCAATCGGGACAATTCAGAGTTTATGTAACTTCGAAGGAAATGAAGCTTCTCAATCATTTACTTTTCCATCTAGGACAAGCCCTGGGTGTTCGCACACTTATTGGGACTTCAGCGCCGTTTGGGAAAAGACAACTTCCCTTTGATCGAGCAAACTTATTATCCGAATCATCGTGAAATGGTGAGTAATTGAATTGTTGAATTCTATTCTTATGTGTATTCGTGCACCACGAAAGAATATGTATTTCACGATTATTTTCCCAACATTTATGCATTATAATACTTACAAAAAATATTAAATGGAAGAACGAAGCCTAACATACATACATCGTCTCGAGTCACGTTCTCGTGATTAAAAAGAAAGAATGCAGCCAGCTTTCGGTCGCATCTCAGGCGCTTTTAGCGTTTTGTACTAAAATTCTACCCAAATGCAGGGTCGCCGTTTCTTGCCCGGTCAGCAAGGGACGTTATGGTCGCATTTAGATACGCGGTTTACAGTTTCGAGAAACTTGATTATTGCATTTTTATCGCGACAATTTGCATTTTGGTGCATCCCTCGGATAACGAGGTAACATAATCTATACGAAAAGAAACGAACCTTTTAATTATATCTTTCTTTAGCCACATAAATATTATTTAGCTTCAACGATTATAAGGCTGCATTAAAAAATTAAATATAATACGATTTATCGGTTTCTTACGTAGAAAGTGCAAAGCTACGTACAATGAAAAGAGAATGGGAATAATTTAAAAATGCATAATATACATCGTTAGTCTAATATTTACAACTAAAGAGCGGGCCGATCAATATTGAAAATGTTCGCCCCAAACTTGTCGCTTCAGATTTCGCGGAAATTCAGTCGCATTACGTTGCAACTTAATCGGGATTAGTAGCGATGACTTTAATAAAAGTCTCCACGAGACTCGGTAATTCTTCTTAGCATGAATAACTTGAACGTCGCCATTTGTGATTCAAATACAAAAGGAAGGCAACTTGTAGCGATCAGATAAATAATAACAAAGACTGACTAAAAGAAAAAGATCCATTAATTATAAACGCAACGCTGTAGAGCTTGGAAGCACTGAAAAAGTAATTGATCATGGAAATGGAAGCGGCTTCAAGAGTTTTGCCGACTGTAGTACATCTCTGGATAACAGTACAGTTTCACAACTGTCCCAGTATAATTTCATCGCTCGATTGGATTGCCCCGCGGTTGATTAACAAATTAGCTTTCTACTCCTCGGCACAACCACTCGGTTAATGCTTCCGATGAAACGCAGGAATAAATAGAACGCGACGCGATGAAGAAATGAAAACTTGATACCGTTCAAAGATTAATGCTACGACCCGAAAGAGCATGCTCTACCCTCTTCCAACGCAATCGGCGCGCAAATTTCTCCAGCCCTTAAGGTATTACAAATGTTTTTACTTTCAGTCGATTATAAATAAGTAAACATGTCAAATCAGGTAGTATTAATTTGTCGGCGAGTTCGCGCGATGCAACAACAATTTGCTCCACCTTGGAACGCTTTTCACCCGTGACGCAACAATCCTCGTAGGAATCTCGCGGTGATTATACAAATAAATCGCAAATGAAACGCGCCACGTGATCTGACAGGAGCAACGCTGATTCGTCACCAGCGGCGATCGATTCTCTTCTAAATCGTGGAACTCTTAACATCGCGTCAAGCCAGAGGGAATTTAAGGTTCCCTCGCTCTTTGTTGCTCTCGTTTCTGCTGATGCTCCTTGATGCAGTTCTTATAAGGCACCGACGGGACCCAGGAACAACCACCTGGCCCCCGCATGCAGACTCCGTAATCCTCCTGGCAACCTTCCGGGCCTGGTTTGCTCTCCCATAAACATTCCTTCCCTCCGGCATTTTCTAGAGCTTCACCCTTGGTCCACCACGGTGTATAGTGGATCTAACGTGGCCAAAAGTGCATAATTTAAATTAGAACAGACGAAGTCTACAAACGAAAACTGAATAAGTTAGTCGAATGAACGTTTCTCACTTACATCGCAAGAACAACCGTGCCGATACAGATGCTTGAAACCCTTCCGTTGTCTGCTGGTCACCGAACGCCATTGCAACGCGATACCACAAATTGATACGCGCGCCTGATCACCGATCGCTCTACCGCTCACGACATAAGTCTCCCCAACCTTAAGACGCACCCCGCACAAACCATCGGAGGAAGAACTCCATAAAACATTTTTCTTCAGCGCGGAATAGGATTTCCAGTTGTTTACCTGCGGTTCAAAAGCGTCTGCGTTACGATCGTTTCCATAAAACGGGCTTCAAGTGGGAGAGGCTCTTAAGCGTGAGGATAAATGCCACGTACCTTGAAGATTTTACTGACTTTCACATTGTAGCCGACTTCGTACTCGTTCGGGAACGTCACCTTCTTCACTCTCACTAGGGCGACTAAAAAAAAAGAGCACATCACAGATGAGAGAATTGAGTCAATGCATTTTCTTTTCGCGTGCAAATGCTTACCGAAATCAGAATTGCAAAACAGGGTCTGCGGATGGCTTCTCATACACGAACACGCGGCGACCCTGTGCACCGGTGCCAATGATAGCGCTATCAGCAGAAGGTACGACCAAAACCTTAATTGCCACATCTGGAAGTAAGCAAAGAGGAACGGTTACCTTCCAAAATTCCTGAACGATACGTTGCGTGCTATCAAGGAATAACGATGCGATTTGAATTAACGTTTATGCTTGCCGGAGATAAGAGTCAAAGGTAAAAAATTCGCAAGCAGATAAGAGGCAGCATTAATTAAGTGATCTCGAGTCAAAGGCACAAACAAGTAGATTGTAACGCAATGATGCCAGCGCAGAGAGATAGAACTCTTCACGCGTTGATCTTTGAAGTTCGATTAGCTGTGTCCGAATTATTCGGGATCAGCTGTCACCTGTCGGATACCGTGAAATATGTAACTTGATTTAGCGGTTGACAGACAGGCCGACTAATCCCGAGATACGTATTTCGATTTTGATGCAACAAACGAAACGTCGCGGTGAATCACGAAGCGATCCGAAATGACTAATCTCAATTCGCCATCGGGCCATCTAAATCTGCTACCTCACCGAGCCCACCTGCGGACCTCGTTAATGCAAATGTATTCAATCTCCGCGAAACCGCGATGTACAGCTGAAATTTACGCGCGAATTCTGCGAAACTGATGATGAACAATTGTTACCGCGGCGCGACGTCCTGAATCAACATTCATCGATATTCAACTCGAAAGCGTCGAATGGCTAATAAATCCAATTAAATGGAATCTCGCGTTCAGCACACCAATCTCCGTCACTCGTTGCCAATTTGGAACAGTTCGAGATCAATGGAACGAGCGCAGGGCGAAAATATGAATCGGATATAATAAGATATCATAGGCTCATTCATAACAGCCGAGGCCGAGCATAATGACGTGAAACTTTCCCTGGACCGGCATGAACAAGCATTACGGAAACGATCCGATTCGGCCTAAGTTTATCGACGTCAGCTGGACCGGGTCTAAACATAGATGTAAAACGGCAAGCAAAGTCGAACGCGGACCAGAAACTCCGTGAGCCGTCCCAGAGATCGTATTATCGACGATGCGCTCTTCCTCGGACTGTGAGAATAGATCTGTGGACAAGTTACGATCTAGGCATTCCTAACGGAACATGCAACAGCTGCAGAATTCTTCTCGGCAGCTAGATTACGGTTACGTGAATCGGCAGATTCCAGCCGAGCAGTTTCGCTGATAATTCAGCTGCTGTTTTAACCAACGCATTTTACAAAATTCCATAATCAACAACTAGCGTAATAAATCGTTCGTAATAAAGACGCTAATGACAAGAGAGGTAACTTTCTTTATTAAATACAACGCGTCTGCACCGGTGCAAACGATATCAGCATCCATAAAGCATAACGAATGAAACGATTTTATTCGGCGAAAACTTATTCGTTAGTCACGAATAAGTATCGACTGTTATTCGAACCCATTTTATTCGAATACGACTTTATTCGATCTTTTATTCGACTAAACGACGAATAAATGTGACGCCCGTCACCTATCGACGGCTTATGAATGAAAATTTATTCGAATAATGGCCAACTCAGAGGCATATCGAGCACCGCACAAGAAAACACCTGATTACGCACAGAACGCGTGGTGAAGAGCAAAGTGGATATTTGCAATGCAAGCGAAGGCGAATGATCAGCGAATTCGTAGGTGAACTCGTAATCGACATTTAAGAAAAATGCTTTCGAGTCGGATTTATGTATTTCCGTTGAACCCTTCGCACGTCTACCGATAAATTTTCGTTGCGCGATCGCTTCGAAAAATTGATCGGCCTGCCGACAACGGGCTTAGCCACTTCGAGCGGAATGGATGTTAATAACGAAGGCAATCTAACTGAATTGAAGCACGTTACGTTAACGCTGGGGTGCTCGTAGAACGAGTTGCTCGACAATGTTTTTATAGCAGCAGACAGATTCGATTTTATTTGCGTTTCCAGCCGTGATACGCGGCTTTATCGTTGTCGTCCGGGTGGCTGGAGTGCGTAACACCGCTGGCGAGATGCAATTTCGCGTTTGACGACCGTAAAGTGCGATCTGATTATTGTAATTACGCGCAGAGGCGCAGAGCGGTTGAAAGTCGCGAGGCACGAACTCGAACTAGCCGACGAAGCTTGCGAAGAAGCGCGTTACGAAGAGCGTGACTGAAATCTTTTCGTGTCACGTAGGCATTCTGTTCCATGCGTAACTATTCCGAACGTATGCGAAATAGTTTCTTTGGCGTACACAGCGGCATTCTACAGACTTAAATACAAAGTAAATAGTTTCACGTATGTAACGAAACGGATGGTTAAACGACGGAACATTTCATTCGGAAAAGTTTACCAATATACCGCCGAACGCTTTTCAACAATATTAACAAGCATACTGCGCTATTATATTTCCGCCAAACGAATAACACCGCGATCTGAAGTGCATCGACGCGATAGCTGCCTAGTTGGGCAGAAGAATTTCAACGGAGCCACAGTTGGTAGCACCCACACCCTAATGATGATGATCCATGCCACCGACGCTCCCGCGCGTCATCCATCCGATGGGCTTCACGCATCATCGTGCAAAACGGATCGATTCGATCCGTTGATGTCATAGGCAGCTATTCGCATTACTTTTATTTCCGTTCGTAACAACAAATGCACGATGATGGATTAACCGTGAATGGCGATCCACGCCTGGTGACGCATCGCGGTGATGACGGGTTGTCGCAGTATTCCACGTGACTCGACGCACACATCACGATTTATTTCGCTTTAAATTGAATTATACCTCGGCACCACATACGTGTCGCAATCGGCTGCATAATTATTCGCTGGTCAAACGCTTGACGCGTTTAACTCCGGTCGCGACGTGGTGCGAAACGAAGATTGCTCCGACAGACTGAAATCGGACTCGATTTCCCTTTGTCCTACTTTCAGCGAGTTTTACTCTGCGTGCACGGAGATGCGAGTTAAACTGCTCATAGTATTGACAATGAATTATGCAAACCTCTAGAGAAAGCTACACACGTAATTTTTCTCCACGCGGAAGATTAAGACGTCCGTGGTGATACCTCGAATTCGGTACGAAATCGTACTCGAAACAGGGTTCAACGACTGCGACAAACCCGTTCACGTTTCTCCCATTCATACTTGGTTTACATTATAGTCGAGACGTTAAATAATTTAGTGATCGCAGCGACTGAAAGCAGTTGGCTCACGATCGTTCTTAAGCATCCCTCTTCAATGTCGAAACACCCCGCGAAATACTGATTATCGTTACATAATCGCTATACAGATGGGAGCTAACAACTATTGATTCAGCGCTCCCTTATCGGGAGCATTAAAATCACACTCGTCCACGTCTGCGCGTGACTTTACGTAACTTCATCGACGTACACACGCCGATTTATTCGTCGGGCACCGGCGAAAGGATTGTCTGGTGTCCGGCCGTAACATTTATCGCTTTCGTATATCTTCGTTAAAAGAACATGAACATCGGAATGATGCTGCACGCAGTGACGTAGTAGAGGCATGATGATATTTTCATCGTGCACGCTCTAAAAGGTCTCCCGGCGTGCAATTCTTGGAATCACCGTGGCGAAAGGGTCGAATCTACTCGGTTCCGCTGGATAATGCGACCCTTCCGAATGCATTCCCATGACTGTGATGACGCTAACGCTTCTACTAGACCTTTTTCTACCCACCTAACTACTTTCTCCGATCGCGCGCTTTCATTCGCGGGCTTCGTTGCAACTTTCGGATTCGCTGCGACGAGTTACTTACGGGGCTTGAAATTCCTCTTCGATTCTATCTACGTCCCTTTTTTGTGATCCCGAACTTGGTTTAATTCTCCTGAGAGAACCAATATTACTCGAATGACTATATCAATCAGTGGGCTTATCGACCGATATCGAATCAGATTGCATTTAGAAAGAACATAGAAGATCGCGTATTCGACGAACGAGTTTGGCTCGCGTGTCGCACCGGAAACGGTGCGTTTGATTTCACATCGCCACGAAGGGTATCGGGAAAAATGTCTTTCAAAACGACGAGGACAATCGACGCAACAGTGGAATACCAGCATGGTAGCAGGAATTCTTGCAATTGTTTACACGGCACAGTGGGCGGATTTACGCGTCCATTAGAACGCGTTCTCAGCAAGTTCTTGAAGCTCTATATTATGTTACAACTGACAGGAACTGCAGCAACAGCAGCTCGTATTCAAATACACAGAGGCGTGCATCGATTCACGATCAGCAGTTTCATGCGCGAAAATTTCCATCGTCCACGAGTTTACGCGTCTCCAATAGCCCACGGAACGAGGATGTGTCTAATAAATTTTCTTCCATTGCTCGAGCAGCGAAACATTATTTGCGGTTCGACGTATAATAAATCTCAAGTAATGCAAACGACGCAGGTTTTTATTGAAAATGGACAGATTGAACATAATTCAGAAGCGGCGTAGAATGAAACTTATTCGATTAACATTCTCTTGTCATAATGACAGTAAGGAAAATCACCGATGACAGGTTTCCTCGTCGACCTGCGAATTTTGTACGTTATCTTCAGCAGAGGAGACGATCGAAACCTCGAATTGAGCGTAGGATCGTAAACACGTCGGTAAATTGCGTCTCCACAAGATTTATAACTGGCTGATTAATGAGCGAAGCGATGGAAGGTACACTGATGTGTTCATTTCAATTATCTAACACGCATTCAGGTTTCTAATATAAATTGCATTTCATGGAATAGAGACTGAAACTCGTTTATGAACGGGGGTGAGGGAGGTGGTCGTAAAAATTGATCTCAAACTGAATGATGAATACTATTCTTTGAATTGGCGGTGTGAGCAATTAATTATTTTTTCGCTCCAACTCCCGTTTGAATGAACCAACTTTATGGTTATTTTTAATGGATTTCTTGCGCGCTTAGCTAGTGTACGCATTGAAACCAGAACAATTGTTCATTCGCCTTATCGCTATTGCAAACCGTTCCACGTTATTGTAGTTCGTGGAACTATTTTGAAAATACGGGCCGTCTATTTTTTTTCTTTCATCCATGAAGGATTGTATTGTGTTTCGCGGGAAACTAGACGTCTGCCTTTCTTCTTCCCTGTCTGCAAAAAGATGGTGAGTTTACAGATTCGATAAATAAGAAGAGAAAATGAAGATGAATATCCAATTGGCGACGCAAAAGATCTTGCCACTTCTTTGCTACGTCAAAGTGTAGACAACATGTTCGAATGCAAAATATAGCAGCGCCAATTTTCGTGCTACTAAATTACTTCGTGAATACCAATCGGAATGCATAACGAATGAGCATCTCATATAAAACTTAATAACAACCCCTTGGTGGCGGGAAAAGCGATTAGTCTTCCCCGCTGAATCGATGCGGAGAGTGAAAATTTATAGGAAATCGAACAACCGATGTGCACTTTTCAGTCACTCACGTATTCTAATGAGGATCGCGACGACGCAATATTTTACTGAAGGACCAATTTTCGCCAGTGGCCATTTACATATTCATTAATTCGACGCTGCGTTAACACGCACATGTGTATATGCAGCGCGATGAAACTTTTCTCAATGAATTGGCGTCTGCTCCGCTCGGACAGGATACATCGATTACTACTTTCGACGCGTCATCGACACGAATACAGGTTTAATCACCGCTGATATAAATACACACGTGTGTATGTACGTCAAAACAACGTTGCCCGTGCAATTTTTCTTCGCCGCTTTACATTTCGCAGATCCACAACCTTTCTTCTATCCTTTCCATTTTTCGAGGCGGTAAATCTTTCGATGTACGCGATAAAAAGAAAAAGATAGTTTTTACAATTGAAAACAGGGAATCGGGGCAGCGTGTAACAATTTCCGTACACTTAACGGGAGCGCGAAGCTGTAACGCTTGTATGAATAATAATTAGCATCGATCGCGATCGGTCGAGCTAAGTGCCGTCGCACAGAGGCTTTCAAACGAGCTGTTTGTAGTTCATCATCGTGTTTGCCAACACGACCACGCAATTAATGCGTTAAAGACGACCACGTCACGTACACGTGTATGCGCACGATTCTATGAGACAATGCAAATTGATTTGCGTGAAAAACAGTTGCAAGTGTTCTTGGAAACGTTTGCATTTCTCCTCTTCGATTGAAAATCGGCATGAAATATTAAACAAACAGGTCGGACGATGCATTAAAATAGCATCTTCTCGGTCCTGACACTTTTTACCTATTCGTCACGGATATGATTGGATTCTGAACGTGGCATCGGTTGACAAGAGATGGAAATCGGGAAACTCGTTGCGTAAAATAAATGCGCTAGACACGTAGTGTGGAATCGTAGCAGAGTATCGTCTTCGAGGTTTTACCTACGGCTGCTGCGAGTTATCTCCTTACACCTCTTTACACCTTCCGTCATCATTCTGACAGGGTGAATAAAGTTCAAAATGCTGAATAACTTTTACGAATAAGTACGTATAGAAGTAATCGCAGCATAAAATGAGTGATGCTGTTGGCTCGACTTTGTCTTTTAAACAATCGCTCGACCCCTTTCAGCCATCGTGACCTAAGTGTCGAATAACGCGATTGCGCAGAGCAACATTTTATTACAATCTAGATAAAAATATACCCGGTTCAACCATCTGCCGTATGTCGGATAACGAGATAAATCTGTACGTTTCCCAGGAAGTAGTCGAATCATTATACGTTCTGGATTCGCGACCCGAGCGCAAGTCCCAGCACAGTTGATCGGACATGTATTAATTATACGATCGATCGATTAGTGGCAAATGAATAGTCGAACGGAGAACGCTGCCGCGTCGCGCGTTTGATTACGAATCATCGTGCGAAAGACAAATAGAAGACGGGTCTGCTAGACAAAATAATTTACATTTTTCGAGTCGTTTATGGCAAACAGAGTTTGACTAACGAAACGGTTTAACGAACGTCTGTTCGATCCTGAAACAGGCGGTACCACCGCGAATTCTGCGCCTCGTCAAGTGTTGCGAATAATTGATAATTGCACGCAGCGTAATGGCATATCAACGTTACGCGGCCAGTGGTAGGTGCACTGGCAACGTGCCACTCGAATAACGAACGTATAATACACGAATAGGGCTTGTCCTTAGTATGTAATATTTACCTAAAACGTAACCAGTTTCTATTATAGTGTTTCTTCTTTAATAAAAGTCAGTGATTCATCGAGCGCAGTTGGCGATACGGAACTTCCAATAGCGCAAAAATGTAATATGTGGACAGAGAAAAATTTCATGGAACTTCGATAGGAGATTTTTTTTATCCATAATATCTTTCAGATGTTCATTCTTGGAAAAGCTGTTAGAATCTTTTCTTCATTCAACGTATCATGACGTTCATCCAAAGCAAATATTCTTATCTGATACGCTACTATGTCGCGAGTATAATATACGCTTGCGATAATCTGTACATATGGAACAGTTGAAGAAACAAAAAAAAAATAAAAAAACAGGAAATGCATTGATATTGAAGAAATAATAATTGTTGACGTGAAAGTCGACAGTCACCAATTGCAGATGAACGTTTGCCTTGCACAGAGTCAACCATCGCCGGGTTCAATCTTCTAATAAATCAAAATAGAAAGCACACTCGAAATTCACGGAAAGGCTGAGGCTCAAACAAATTCATCCACTTCCGACACATCTTGGTCCTACCTGTACGAAATTGCAACCGGAAAATTCTCACGCTCGAACTCACTGAAGCACTAAAAAAGCCAGAAGCCACAAATTGAAAGTAAAGAGCAGGAAGTCAGACAGGTAACGTCATACCCCGGCAATCACAGCGAATATGGACATTCGATTTCCGTAACTCGCAATCGCGTTTTATTCACGAACCGGCAGAACCGTAAAAAAAAAAAGAAAGAAACGAACCTCAGGAATCGGTCGCTTCCAAAAATAAAAATTATTCGCGTGCCGGCGTGGTAGCGGAGCGGGGCAGGTGGAAGCTTCTAAGACGCGCGTCAAGGCAGGACTGCCCCAGTTCCATCGTATTACCGCTATTATGTTCCGCGGCAGCATCCGTACGTGCGTGTACGCATGAGCTCTGAGCCCGCGTGCAAGCTTGGGTCCGCGCTCCGCTCGTCCCGTCGCGGAACACGCGAATGTTGCCTCGCGGCGCGCGAAAGCTCGGCGAGCACCGAAAAAGGAACAGAGACGCGAAGCCGCACGCGCCTATCTGGACCGCGATTAATCATAAAAGACGTTACGTCATGTCGCGGCCGACGATACGCACTCGGAAATTAAAGCTGACCAGCGGCCGATTACGTCGATGATTCTCGGTAAAGAGGATGGATCGATGCGCGCTGTACGTATATTAATTATGTTTGCGAGACTTTGTCACGGCTGCACTCGAATTGGAACGCATGATGATTTCCATGCGCATACGAAATTGATGGATCGTTGGGTCTTAACGGTCGTGGAAGAAGTTGGATCACGTAGGAAAGGCTGGGGGAGAGATAAATGAGTATGGATTTTTGAACCAGTTACAGTGGCATCTGGTATCGCATAAATCCTGCTATGCGGAAGACGTTCTTGTACTTAACACTGACAGAGCCATCCCATAATAAATGTGCTATTTATTGCATAGATAGCTTTCATGCTTTTGTTGTACGATTAGGTGGAAGAATGGAAAACAATATTGTATTCATCTCCTTGTGCTTATCGCGATAGATAGTGTGCGGACTGCTGCGGCTGTTTATTAATGATATTTACAATATCTACGAGGGTGTGTCATAAGTGGAGTAATTGCGTTAATAATTTACTTTCGCCATACCTGCAAAAAGATGGTATTGCCCAAAATGAGTAATTAGTCATGGAAGCAAAAAGTTGGCCTCTCTAAACGAAGGAGGATGGCTACAAGTGTTACAATTAATTTAATTAAAGAAGTAATACATGATTTGAAGAAGTACTATATCAAGAACACCATAATACTTAATACTGAACATTCCTCTCTCGATTCCGCTATCTCCACCTGAAATCAAACTTCTCGGCCATGGCAGTGAAGACGCAAACACATCCTTTAATTGCATCGGGGTCAGGCCTCGCTGCCACTGACCGCCGCGATACAACAATTAATCACGGACTTGGACGTCGTGCCGCGTGGTGCATATTTATGTGCGTGCATTGAGATGCGTGATAATTTATCGATAAGCCTGCAGTATCACGTCGCGTCCGTATTTCGAAACCCAGTGAGCGATATTGAGTCCGACGATTCGCGGTCACCAATAGCGGAGTAAAAAGTCGGAGGGACCTGGCACGGTTTCAAGCCTGGGCAGCAATGAATCTACCAATGACTTTGCACAACAGTTACCGGCTGTCCGCTATTATTAATCTCTCGCGTAACATTGCAATTCCAATGAGATATTCCCGCCACGCAACTTTTGCTAGGCTACTCAAACTGTCGTGCATCGAAGCTCGACTCTCCCCAAAGTGAATAGAACGGAATTCGTCGAGATGCATGCGCACACGAGACGTGGATCTACCTGACGAGTCCAACTGTTCCGGTGACGTCCGTGTAATCCTTGATTCGACGTACGAAAACCGTTCCTACCGCTCTGTCGCCGATTCGATGTCCCGATAATTTTTTGTCAGCCGGCAAATTGACGGGTCGTAACACTTTATTATGGTGATCCGGGGAATTAGGGTAATCACCGATGCAACGGGGAAAGTCGGGACGATAAAAGGATGCAACACACGTTCCTCGGTGCTCGCTTCGTGAATGTGCGTCTATATTTACGGTCTGACTCAAGTGTAAATAACGAAGGAACTGACGCGATACTGGTGGTCGACAATTTGCTGCTCGTTAAATCGTCCGTTAATACGGTCTGATAACGATCCGCCAGTCTTCATTTACCGGTCAGAATAAAAATGTAATCGCGTCGATTGAGCGCCGGTCACAATGCCTACACGAGCTGCATTGGTAATAAGATTCGTCAGTGCGCCGTGATGCGAGCCTCGTTCATTCGGGAGCATTACGGTGATGCGTGATTCAGCGCCGATTGAGACGGATTACGTTTAGATGCAATTTCGTGGACGATTTCGCGAAGAGAATGAAGGGACTGATATCCCCGACTAGATTTAGGACGATTCGCGTCAGGCATTGGGATAGCAGACTCGAGAGCTCGGCCTGCTGGACGTGGAAGAGTTCCGTAAAAGCATATGTTTGTTTGCACAATGAAGTAGCATGCACGGAAAAAGATTTGCATGTCCATGAAAGTTCCGAAGATAGGTTGAAGGATAGCCGTGGCTAGTTGCATCGGATTCAGGGCGAAAAATCGCACTTTCCCTCCGTCATGAAACTGCGCGCGGCCATAAAATTTGTGCAGAGCTTATAAGCGTGCTCTTTACCGTATGCAAATTGCGGTCGCAGAACAATGAAGTGTAATTTTGCGGTTAAACCGCGCGCAAGAAAATTTGCGTGACTCGGTTTAATTCCGAAAACGTAGGATTGCTTTCGAAACGGCCAGCTAATTATAATACAGTCGCCGACCAGCATTTACATCGCAAACGGTGTTATCGATCGTGAGCTTATCAACGTACTGTTATTTTACAAAAGCTCTACCACGTAATTATGTAAATATCTGATTGTCCAAACATGTCGCGCTGAGATGCGTGGTACATAAAAATAGAACTACACCATGGAGAATGATGAGAATGATTGACTCCGAGAATTACACCTCGATGGATACGAGATATATTTATTCGGATGTTTGGATTTAGAAAAATGCGGGGCCAAAAATATGGGGCAGTTAACGGTACAGGAATAAATGGCCAACTATTTTCAAACACACCGGAGGAATAAAAGTGTTTCAAAACAGTTGGTGGATCACATACCGCTGACACGAATTGTCTCCACCTATTTATATCCAGACAGGGGCAAAAAAAAAGGTGGGCACTGACTGACGGACAGCCCTATCTTCGGTGCAAATCTACTTGCGAGCAATTACAAAGATGCAGTTACGTGGCACACCAATGGAGGCTAACCGCTTCATTTGCCATAGCAGTAATTTCAAGTTTCCGCTTCTTTACAATTACACACGCTTTTAGTTTATACAGTTGCACAACTTTATCAATTCTCCCAACTATCTTCTATTATAAGATTAAGATTAATGTTCGATGAAGAAAAATGTACAGAGGAAGCGAACCACAAAGATATTAACCGATTCCCGGTACGCACAACAATTTCTACTTAAACAACGTCCTTACACTGAAACGAAATACGAGTGTATCGGGGTAATCGATATCCCCCTGTAATGCACGTATTGTCCACCCACTCTGACGACACCCCGTGAAAATAACAGATGAAATCACAGCCGATTATCAAGACGTGCACTCGGAATCGCGGGCGTCTCGACGAACCCGTGGGCGGAAGAAAGATTCAGAGTTCCTTTGACGTCCGTACCACTACGTATTTGCGGGGCATGATTTCACGGAACGTTTGTCAAAAGCGAGCCGCGGAATCGCCTCGTCGTTCACCCCAACGAAAGGAACTGCGACCGCGATCTCTCTGCTATAAAGTATCGCGTGTTACATGTCGAGGAATGCTTTCTTCGGGGGTGCGCTCGCATGCTCGCCTATAACGGATAATTAATTCCCCGTTCGGACGTACGACCGTTGGGGCCAGTTAAGGATTTCAGAAAAGCGAAATTTATCGCTAAAAGTTCACGCGGGTTCGCGTTATATGGACGCTAAATCTTCCGGCGTCGTTCGAGCTGTCGCTGTTAAACCCTTGAACGAGCAAGGGAAGCTAGATAGGAGAGAGTCGGCGTTCAACGAATGACCCTAATTACTAAAACGCGCTTTCCCATCCTAGGAAACGCGATGGCTTTTGCCGAGCTTGTGCCGTTTGCAAAAGTGTTTTACACGCACCGCTCGTTCGCGTTCCCCGTTCTCGTCGATGAATGAGATTGCTGGCCGCTGAGTCACCGGCCGTAGTAGAGCTGCCGCGCTAGCCGGACCGCGAAAGAACGCGGCAGACGTCAGACCACGAATCAGGGAATCAGCCGGGGTGTATGTATCACTCGGCGCGCGTACGCGGCAAAAATGTTAAAATTGCTCGGCTGAGTATGCGCGCGCGAAGGTTCCTTGCGTAAATACCACGCGGCGAACTTGCCGAATGCTAACTTATGGATGCGAGTGTGAATCGGTGCCAAGGCTGACTCACAGCCGCGATTCGCATGCACATCAAAGCTGCCCGCTGAAAATTCATTCCCCCTGCCAGCCGATTCCGTGTTTCCCATGAACCACGAACGAAGCGTGCACGGTGCAACGTCGGATGTGAAATCGTACGGGGAATTGATTTTTCGCGCGCACCAGGAAGATTCCTTGTAACGCTAGCAACTTTACTACCACGCTCTGTGGAATGGTGAGCAAAGAATTTCCCAACGGAATACCAATTCGGTGGCTAAAGAAGCCGCTGGTGAAGAGACTAATTTAACATTCGCAATGAACTCTTTGAATACTAAGAAAAAAAAGAGAAACGGTCAGCAGAGAACGCTACCATCCCAAGTTGCAACCTGCAGAGCTCTTAATCTACGTTCGTTATCCAAAGCTCACGGAAACGAAGATTTCGTGCTTTAGAAACGAATATATCGGTCCCTTGAGACGAAGGCAACACGTGCAACGTTTGACGCGGTCGTTCGTTATCGCGGCTTAATGCATCGGCCGCGGGTAACGCAATCGGTTCTCCGTGCCCGGGAATAATCGCGTGCGTTAATTAAAGCCCGGCCGCTCACGATTACGCGCGCGCGCCACGTAATCCCGGCTACTTGCGAACGAATCCCGCGCGAGTGCAAGGATCGGAGAGGACGAAGCGAAATAGGAATAGCAGCCGGTCGGAAAGTGCATGACTAGATTGGCCATATTATTCGTGATGATGTAACGGGAGAAACCGCGGAGACCACACCCCGACGATACCGCAGCCACGTGCTGTTTCGTAAGCCAGCGACTTTTAGGCAAGGCCACTGCGACGCGAGATGCTGCTCTCCGAAGGGAAGGCGTTTTCGAGGAATGCCTGTCGGCCCCTGAAACGTTCAACGCGGATACCGCAGCCTCGACACGCGGCCAACGTCGCTTGCGGTCAACGATTTAAAAGGGTGTATTTTATTTCTGGACATTCACGGTCGATCCCCGCGAAGCTTAGGGAGTCGTACGAATCGATGAACCCTGTACGCGATTTGTTCGTATTAATTACACACGTCGGATGCATTTAGCTGTCGCTGCATTAATTAGCTGTGCCAGCGAGCACGAAGACGCCGTGCCGAGGCGGTTCTTGAACCGCGAGCGGGATAATTAATGCGTGAGAAATGTAGCACCGTGCGGTGTTTCCGGATGGAAAGAAGACAAAGTCAGCGGTCCCAGGCGTTTTAAAGAGTCCTCACCGTTGTTGCTCGTTAGCGCAAACAGCGGTTCGTTTCTCGTGACCGGACACCGTGCAATTGGGAGCGACCGAGTTCGCACGGCGTGTCAATTTTAATTGATCAAGGGAGCTGGGTTCAGAGGAGACAGAAGACGTAGAATAATGTCCGGTTTATCTCGAAGCATTCAATACCTCTTACGAATCGATAGAGAGAGGGAGGGAAAAAATATTGGCAAGAGGGTGGTGCCGAGGGTTCCATGGAAACTATCAATTTATGACTGGCGCCAGCGGCGCGTATTGGATAATGGCCAGCGATGCAGGAACGTCGTTAATCACTGGCATAGCTCGTGCAGTCGAAAATGCATGGAACCCGTGAAATGAGGTCGTGAGATAATACCAGAACTGAAAATAACGAACGGACGTGATGTAAAACCGTCGCGAATTCGCGCAACGCAATCGAACACCCGAGTATAAACTTTGCCGAACCTGTGGTAAACGCCGACCCCCCGATAAAGAATGTTTCGTATATACACTGTAATCAGGATCGCTGGACAGGCATGAAACAAGGCTGCCGCGTGTAAGTAACAAGAAAATTGCCAACAATTCTGAGACTTAGCCGGGAGACCAATGGGACGTTCGAACCCGGAATAGTTCGGGATTTATCGTCCAGATTCCCAGATTACGCTATCCACGTAGTAGTGAAATAAAAAAAAAAAGAAGAATGAACGCGAACACTCCTGCGGCGTTATCGAAACGTAACGCTGCACGCCCAGGATTGTTTTCTCGTGCCTCGTACATCGTTGGTTGGCGCGCAAGCGATCACGAAAACGGACCGCTATAAATATTCGATCCGCGGCTCTAATCCGTTGGCAGACGTGGTGTTAGCTCGGGTCTACCGAGTCTACCGGTCCTGTCGCGTATTCCTCGAATGGAAATAAAACGCGCGGTGGAGCAAAGGTACCAGGTACCAGAACTGGAGGCCGCGCGACTACGCGAGCCCTGTACGTACGTACACACGTGCGTGTATACGCATAGACGGGGAGACCGGCTGGTTGGCGCCATCAGGTCCCTCTCCGCGTATCGGTGTAACGCGTAATAAATGTAATATCGTATACACGCCGATATGACTCGGGCATTACACGTTCCCTTACGAATCAAGTTAAAGGGATTGCATCTTCGTAACGTTGCTTAATCGGTGAATCACAATACGATGCCACGATAGGGGGTGGCTGGATAGAATTTATCACGCGTTCCAGACGGTCCGTTTGTCTTTGTACTCCATGGAAAACGTTGCAGCTTAACGTACACCTTCGAAGGAGGCTATCGTTTGCGCAGGAGGAAAAATGTCGATACCGGGAAGGAAAGGAATACAATATTCTAATGTTCTTTTTTCCTTTTCTTGATTCAAACGAGGATAATTTTGTATCGTTTTTAGTAGTGTCTGGTCAGGGCTGTGTGTGCACAGGCGATTCACGCGAGAGAATCAATCGTAGTTAACTCGACGCCGGCAGGTATATTCGTTTCAAGGTATGATTGGGCTCGCTCAGCTCGTGTTCTCATATTTTCCGCCGTACAATTTATACAAATGGATTCCTTCCGTGGCATGCCGAGCGAGTTTTGATCTAGGTATCATATAATTATCGACCATTTACTGCTCGACTTTAATATACTCGATGAAATGTATCCCACATCCTGAAAATGATAATTAAAACAGCCTATCGCACAAGTGAACCCTTCGGCGCCCGACAAGACGCCAATAAAAATGTGGATTTGGTTAACGAGAAAATCTGTTCGCACGAGAATCGTGACCCCCTGACCATAAATACGGTATCCCATGGGAAGCTGCGCGAGAGCGTTAGGAATAACACAAGGCAATGAATTGAAATTTATGCATACCATACGAAACCCTGGTATATCGTTCCGTTTTTTTTTCCTTTTTAAATCGATTCCGCCACCTTGTTGACAGCAATTGGCAATGAAAGCCCGATATCGTTAGCATTTCATTAGCATACTTTGTGAAACTTCTCGCATCCTTGTCTGTTAATGGTGAGCGCGTAAAATATCGCCGATACAAACGGATTTATATTTTCCTGTCACCGCGAAACACACCCGTGTCGTACGATTTTGTCGTGGCGAAAAGCGAATGGTATCCATTCGGAATTTTTGGAATGCCTCTACGGCGTTTCGAACTAGCTTATTAATTCTCGATCGAGATGCAAACAATTTCTTGCAATTCTTTTATCACGTTGCTGGCCCGCTCTTATCGGGGCCGGCAAAGGTAAAAGCAACGGGAAACGATGATCAGCATTGGTACTGGGGTACGATAGATCGGACCTCCACTAATTAGTATCATGAATTATTCATATCGGAATCTATCGCTTGCAGTACGCAACGATGATAGAATATCTAATGTGAGGAATTTACGCGTAATAGGGAGAAATAGCAGGAATTCGTATTTTTCCGCCCGTCGGCGAAGTGTTAACTATACGAACAATAAAACCTAATAGGTGTCCCGCGATGAAATTAGCATAATGAACCGATCGTAAACGTCTTAATCCCTGTTATTTCCTCGGTTCTCCTGGTTTCTCCGAGCGAACCGCTCGCGCCCATAACGTCCATCCGGGGTAAGTTTCACCTAAACAGCATCCAAGAACGACCATAAACGATCCTTCGTCCCATTCATGCGTTACGCGGACCAAATTTATCACCTTGTTTACAACGACACCGGCGCAATGTTATCGGTATTTAAGTATCGCGTATAATTTCGGCGATTTCGTCTAAACATCAATAAAATTGTTGCGGGTCACTGTGCGAATGACCGAGTCAATTTATCGAACGGCGCCAGTCAATTCAGCTCGATCGATCGTAAACAGATGACTAGAAACGGGAGTACGTGTTAATACGATTATACGTCTCCTCGTTGCGCGATTAGCAACAGTTCAGATTGGCCAGCGCGCAAGCATGATGTCATCGTTTTGATTGACAGATCAATGAGGCGTCAAATTTAAATTGAATTCCATCGAAGCCGAAACTCCCAGAAGTGCGCGCTTCTGGGCTTCGCTTGTGAAACATCGCTGCGGAAAATCTGCACTCGCAGAGAGTCATAAATTTGGCTGCCTCCGTTCTTACTACGAAACGTAATATCACCGCTTATCAAGAGCGGTCGAACTCGACGCCAGTCGCGGTATATAAATGTCAAATGCAATTGTTACGAATACGAACAAGTTTAAAGCATCGCAAGCTTGGAAGCACGGAACGGAAAAGCGCGATGTGAAAATCGTACGCGAGATGTACAGATACCTTTCTCCGTGACCCTGCGCAGATCATTCCGCTTCGGCTTTCCTCGCACAGTTGACTTGCACTGTACCTTTCTCTCTCCGTTATTCTCCTTGACCTCAAAGACGAGCGATCATTCTTCAAAAAAAAAAAAAAAAGAGGAACCACAGCCGATGCACGAGAATCCGTCAACTCGCGGACGTACCCGACAAATCTCTTCAGCCGACTCGAGTCGGGCCGGCAAGTTGCGCGAGATTCGAATCGCGTGCGCTCCGGTTGTTGTTCCCCGCGGCGCGGAAACGACAACTGAACCGGCGAAACGTAACGACAATCGTGTAAGCAACGATCTCTCGAGTTCGCAAACTGCTTTTTTTTTTACGATCTGCAATCAGCAGCTAAGCAGGACTGGATTTTCACGTGCGTTTATCGATCGGCGCGCGTTCACACGCGACAGGAGAGCGAACCGTTCGCGCGCGAGCTTCGAAAAGCAATGCAAGCGCGAACAACACGGGAGCCTCTCGTTCCTTCCTACGTTCTTACTTCAATCTCGCCGCTGATTCTATCTCCCTTCCGCTCGCTGTCTTCTCCCTCCCCCTTTTGCTGCCGGCATTCTATCTTACTCGCTCCCGCTCGATCATACCTGTTCGCCGTCTCTGCCCTGCCTTTTGACTTTTACCATTCTCTCTCTCTCTCTCTCTCTCTCTCTCTCTCTCTCTCTCTCTCTCTCTACCTTGCTACTTTGCTCGTTTCAGCGTTACGCTTTTTTTTTCTCTTCTTCCACCTCGATGATCTTTCTTCATATGTAGCTATTGCTCTTCTTCCTCATTTCTTCAGTTTATCCCGTTTCTCTTTCCCTCTCTTACTCTCTCATTACCCCCTCGCCAACTTTCCACGCGTTCTCGCTCGCTCTTCTACCCTTCTCCTTTTATCACGTGCACCTCGGTACTCGTGTCTTCGTTATGCATTTTCATTATCGTTCGTCCCTTCCCCGTCTTTATCTCTTTCCCTTTCTCTCTATGTGCGTTCCTCCGCACTCCTTCCACACAAGTCTCCCCCCCTTCCAATACACCTCTTATCCCCCACTTGTCGGCGGTATACGTTGCTCGCTTTGCGTCTTATGCCGACCACCCACAGTCCTCCATCTCTCTCGCGTCGATCTACACTTCTCCGTCGTGCCGTTTCACCGGTGCTTCGTCCTCTTTCTTTTCGAAGTCCGACGATCTACATTTTTCTTACCAGCTTGTCCTCCTTCTTCCACCCGTGACCGCGACCCCACGCCGATTTCTTCCTCGCTCGCCGAAACGTGCTCGCGGGGGTTCCACTCGTCACCGTTTGATCCACGATTACCATTATTTAATACGCCTTCGGTCTTTTTCATGATTCCTCTCACGAAACACGAACGAAGCTGGGTCAATAACATACTTTGCTCTTGGACTGCCCACGAACGTTGAACGGGCGTGATATATTTCAGTATTCGATGGGGTTGGTTGCTACGCATTTAATAAACAGAAATTGGGAGAATGTACGTACAATGTTTCCCTATTCTGTCCACTGAAATTAAGTAAATAATTATTTATAGTTACATCGAAGAACGGCTAATCGGAAGTGATCCACCCTCCAATCGTTCATCAAGCATCCCCTGTTCAGACTTACGCAGCAATGAAAAAAAATCCTTCCGCAAGAGACACGAGCGCCTGTTTTACGAACGTGAACGGCGCATTGCTCTCGCGGCGCGTTCAAGTACGATGGACAAAATCGAAGGCGACACCCCTGCGTATGTACGCGCTCGGAGACCTCGAAAGTCCCCCTTGAGCGCACGATAAATGATTTATCTCCGTGTCCCTCGCCGTTGATCCCCGTCGTTGGTGTTCATGCCGCGAGGAGGAAACGGACACGCGTCCAGCGGTGCTCAGGGGGGCACTTTCGCGACACCCACGTGGCGGTTTAAACACGTGGGTGCAGTACCCTTTGAGCACTGTCCATCGGAGAATCAGCGCTGCCGGTCCATCACGACCGGACGCGGACCCACGAGGCGATTCGTTCAACGATCACTTCCTCTTTCTACGTACGCTCGCGGTGTCAGCAGTAACGGTTAAAGTGCGCGAAAGCTGCACGGCGAGCACAGCAAAAGCGACTTCCGAGAAATGTATACACCTCTGACGATAAATATTAATCATCCGAGTGTCGTTTAAGCAGAAACGGAAAGCAGGAGATTCTGATAATGAAAGAGATTAGAGCTCGCATTAACTGTAGTCACCCGCTCAGATTCTTCCAGGTACAACTTCTTTCTATTTAACAAGAAATTCTTGGCCTATCTGTGTTAACGGGATAACCGAGAGAGCATTCACATTTTACGCCGTCTTTACCCTCTTTTCCTAGCTTGGTCACCGTGGAATTGAGTGAGATTCGTTGCTGGAGATCGTGCACGGCGACTGATACTCGATTACAACGAACGGAACCGGTATGATAGGGCAGGGCACGCTTTTCGAACGCCTTCAGGCGTGTTCACGTTTCAAGGAAACCACGTGGAGAGTATCTACGTCCATTTCGAGGCGAAAAAGTTCTTGCCTCTCGAGTGAAAAAGAGAACAAGAAATTAGATCTCGAGGATACGTCTCATGGGCGATCGTTTTAAACGTTTTCACACCGACGGGAACGCGGCGACACGCGGTATTATCAATATAATCCCTTCCGACCCACGCGAATATCGTCGACTGCTTAATCAACCGCCCTCGTATCGGCCGACTTTGATCTTCATCCACAGATGTCGGCTAAATGTACTCGATTATTGTAGAGTGATCTCAGATATTGCTGTAGGCGGTCCCATCGGGCTGCTTTCCGCCGATTAAAACGGAATGCAGAATACGGGGTTCTTTGTTAATCGATTCTCCATGCAGTGGTCTGTGGCTATGGATAGAAATGAGACAGTATTTGGTTCGCCGGCTGCCAACAGAGTTAGAGTTATCAAACCGCGGCTTGGTGAACCAGTCGCGGCGTTTCTAATTTAATTGTACGTCACAGAGACCAATTGCGCTTGAAATAAATGTACATCTAACTGCTTGTGTTTAACGTCGATAATGAATAGAAGTCGTGCGGCTTATCTGTTCCGCCCTATCTTTATTCCTTTGTAAATACTAATTAAATATATGTAAGAAGAATCTTGATGGAGCTTTCGTGAATACTTAGAATCACGAGGAATTAGCGATGACTGTACCAATTAGTTTTCTCAATGATTTTCCTTTTTTCAGGTAAGTGCACCTCGTTATCCAGTTGTGGTGAAACTTGGGCATGCCCATGGCGGGGTAGGGAAAGCCCGTGCCGAGACGAATCAAGAGTTTCTAGATCTGGCCTCCTTGGCTGCTTTGGCGAACACTTATTCCACGTCCGAACCGTACGTCGACACAAAGTACGATGTTCACGTGCAGAAAATTGGCAATAACTACAAGGCGTTCATGTGAGTATTACCGCGCTCAATTTTTCTATTACCAATTTCAAGATCCTGCTCTGTAGATATTAATAGAAAAGAATTGTCCGTGATGTTTGAGAAAAAATGCAAATTGAAGCTTGCAGTTTAACTCTTGTGAAAAGTTGCCGAAGATTTTCTCGACGAATCGATTAAAATTTATGGTTTGATAAAAATTGAGAGCAATACGGAGAGAACGCTTGACTTCGATCTCGACCCATCAGCCGAGAGTGAACCGCTCAGATGTTTGTGACAAGAATAGCAAAGTGGGCAGTTGGCTACCATGCTTGTCTCCGTTTATCTTAGGCGGAAGAGTATAAGCGGAAACTGGAAGTCGAACACCGGTTCGGCGATGTTGGAGCAATTAGCCGTGAGTGAAAGACATCGCGCCTGGGTGGACAATGTGGCCCAATTGTTCGGCGGATTGGATATCTGCGCGATCGAGCTACTGGTAGGAAAGGATGGTCGGGAGTACATAATCGAAGTGAACGACAGCGCGCTGTCGTTAATGGGGGATTCGCAGGAAGAGGATCGTCGTCACATCGCGGATCTCGTTACCGCGAAGATGCAGGTAAGAATGCGATAAATCAAACGTTTTCAAATGTCGCCCGAATTTTGGAAACTTTGTAATTCCCCTGATTCTTCTCGGATGACTAACTGGGCCAACGATTTTTTTTCTATACGATGATATATTTTTTCTGTTTTAATATCTAGGCATGCTGTCGACCTCAGAGTGTGTTGACGAAAACAACATCGAGAGGGTCGATGTCTGGCTCGAGCCAGGCGACGAGTCCAGTAGAAGATCGCACTGCCCCGCAGACTGCTCCACTCGGATCCCACGGAAGTATGGGATCTATGGCCAGCATAGGCAGCTTAGGGTCTGCGGGGTCTACGACGGCGATGGCTGGGGATGTAACAAGTTCCGACAGTCATCATCAATTGCAGCGTCGCGATTCCCAAGGTTTGCAGGCAGCGAAATTATACTTGGGCTTTTTTCTTCAAATGTAAGGTACAAAAGTTATAAGAGTGTGCATTTGTTCACAGCATCGCAATCGAGTACCGTGAGCAGCGCTCCTTCCGTGGGTCGACGACCAGAGGAGCCTCCAACGTCGAGATTACCTTTCCATCGACAGGGCAGTCAATCTCAGAGCGAGGACACCGAAGATACCATGAAGAACCTACGGAAAACGTTTGCTGGAATTTTCGGAGACATGTAAATTTATTTGAACGTTAGAGTACCGAGGCCAAAGGGATCTTCTT
This sequence comes from Holcopasites calliopsidis, assembly GCA_023838395.1. Lineage (NCBI taxonomy): Eukaryota > Metazoa > Arthropoda > Insecta > Hymenoptera > Apidae > Holcopasites > Holcopasites calliopsidis. Next base: position 4,347,382 of record JALHAQ010000003.1, read on the forward strand.
AGAATTGCCGTTTGATATGTTAGATAAAAAAGGGCGTTCAAGGAGAAAGTGCGTCGATTATCCCTTTTTTTTGGTAAATTCACGTGTATTACACCTGGTGGAAAATATTTCGCTGATTCGATTTGTTCCGAATGTTTTAATAAACCTCGGGATTTATCAAAAGAGAGGCGCAACGACGATGTATTTGCAGATCATCAAGCTCAACTAAATGACACTCGCGTCCCACATTGGGCGCGGTGGAAAGATGTAAATTTTGCTAACGGTCCACGGCGATGTGTATAGACATAAACATAACTCTTTAACTTTTCGCTTATGTCGTGCAAAATATTCATTCTTGAAACCATTATTTGTCGTTCGATGAAATTTAATGAAAAAGGAACTTAAACTCATCCTTAATACAATTCTTGCGATTGCTTTGCTAGCAACTTCGAATCCATTTACTTGTCGATTGTTTCATACATCAGTTGTTCTGCAGAGATTAACTACATACGTGCTTTCGATATGGGAGGGTAAATAAAAATTATGGGGAATTTAAAGAAGTCGTGGTCGTTTATGTATATTAAAAAAAAAAAACGTAATGTAGGTTCTATGTATTCGATGTATTCAGCATTTAAATAGTGGCTAGGGAAATTCTAACTAAACGGTGAATCAGTAATTGTTCCAAAGTGTCCGGTTATGTTTCGTTACCATCGACGTATCCGTTCTGCATACACTCGTCTCGTTTACGAGAAGCACCGCCACTTCGGTTTTCCGATTCGAACAGGCAACAGCATTATAGGCCCCTGTCATCTCCTCATCCGACTTTACTTCAGGCGTCCACTTTTTAGGCTTAACTTTCGATTATACCATTGTCTAAAGGGAAGGGAGGGAGGAAAAACAAATGGTAGGAACGCTGGATTACAAACTCGAATGAGTGGTGAAAGTCTTGCAGTGAATAAAAAAAGAATGCATATTTGTAAAATTGTTAAAAAGTATTTGTAAACCGACGTCATTCAAAATGATTGAGGAAAACAAACAAAAAAAGAGGAGATTCGGGCATTATTCTGAACATTTGGCGATGAGAGGAGACTTTGGAGATCGATCTCTGGTGCTCGTTCCTTGACGCCAGTTGGAAGCAACAAGATCTTACGAGTCTGTATCTTAAGCGCACAAATAGTCGTTAAGATTTCGTGACCGGACAGTATGTTGACATCGTGCATGTGAGCACAGCAAACATTTGGTCGAACAGATGGTATTTGTGATGGAAAAAAAATTGCTCTGCAAAGTCGTCGGTCCCTTTTCGAGTACGATGCATTTTTTGGCCAATGAAGAAAAAATTTCCCCGGCCGACGACTCGTTAGATTTGGATCGTTCAAAATTCATCGTCCCGAATAGTGATGAGCATCTCGATGTTGAAAACTGTCCTGCATTCCTCTAACGAACCGCTTGTTTTTCCGAAATTTCCGCCCCGTTCGTCAGTCGTTTGTACAAAAGAAATTTCTGCACAGGCCGACCTGACTGGTTGCCGGAAATTCACGAAAAAAGAGATGTTCGTTGCACCGTAGGCTTTAAGAACATTACCGAATGAAATCAAAATGTAATAAACGGGTTCGTGTACTGGGAAATGGGAGGCGGAGGAAGGGAAAGCGGCCACAAGGCGTCGCGCGAGCGAAGAAGCATGGGCATTCAAATCCTTGCGGTTTTTTGCGATTAGTGCAAAAATCAGAAACACACTGAGAACATTTTTGATGATCTGCAAATATACGCGCGCCTGCATGGCTGGCTTTACTCACTCGCGTAAACTTTCTTTGGCTCGGTACTCTCGTTGCAGAACGATCCAGAAATGTCGAGCGAAAGCTAACGAAGCAGAAGAACAGAGGACGAAACGACTTTATCCAATGATCTCAATTTATGTTGTAGCGTTAGGGCTGATAAACGTATTACGACGAAAGGTAGATCTCGTGGCGTCAGCTTTGAAAGAGGCAACAAGAATTCTTCTGCTGTTTCGTTCTGCTTAAGTTTCATGTTACGATAACACGCTTGGGTTGATTAAAAATTGATCGATCAATTTCACTTGAATTTTAGTTAGCTGAAGGAACATAGAGTAGGGAATACGTAGGATTACAGGAAGGATTTGCCTCTTCTCGTCTTCGCTTGTTTCCTGTACTATTCCTAGCAAGTTGCTTTGTCGATGTGGAAATTAAGAATATATAAAGTAAGCGGTACGCAAACTTAATTACGTGAACTTAATCCATCCTTTACTGCACAACTAACAATTAATCGATATTTCTGTCTATTCTAAATTTAATTGGAAAACGATTGGTCCCTTAGATGGTACTGGTTTGACGACTCGTTCATTCTTTTTTTTCACTGATACATGGCGTTTCGGTTTTTAATGTGCCTTGATACTTAAGTGTCCTTCTTGTCACTTGAAACCATTCATGCTTTACATACCTTTACCATGCATCGAATCACGGGATCCGTTGTTTGTACTTTTTATACACCGAACGCGGGCATCGTTTTGCATTTGCACGTTCATCGGAAACAACCGTTTATTAAATTCTCATCACGCACCTCGACATCGTGGATAAGTGCAGGTACACCGTCCAACAGCGAATCAAGGTGTTAGTTTCAATCGAAATGCTACGATACTACGATTCGCAAATTAGTGCACTTAGATTCGCAATCGCTTAACTCTCGCTTCGTTGATAGAATTCGATCTTACTACAGGCAATGGCGAATAGCGACAGAGATTAGAATTTAAAAGTGTTTTAGAGTCGTGAGAGTGTAGAGCAGAAACGAATGGAGTTAGGATTTAGAATATGTCTAATTTGCCGAAATTCGTGCGTTGTCCGATCAAAGAGAGAACAATGAAAAATACATACGCGTCGCATAGATATCGATGCTACCGACATCGAAGCAGTATATTAAAGGATACCTAGATAAGGTTACCCAAAAATCGTGGACAATCTTTACAACTATAAAGTTGCTGTCGTTCGACGAGGCAAAAACCATTGCGAGTTTCGGAGCTGACGCCACGACGTGACGCGGAGAAGCGAAACGAGAGTTTCTGGAGGCTCAGGATCTGCCAAGATCCGACCTGTACTGAATCCGTACGGATACGTAGGCCCGGTTAAAGAATAACGAATATCTCAGGGGTGCAAACTGAAGCACTAGGTAGGATAGAACAGAAAACGTAGCAGAGGCAGTTGGGTACAAGCGTTGTTGCAGCCTAGACGAGTGAACAGCATTGACTTCGATACCTACAATGGCTAGACATTTAGCAAGGACGCTTCTATGGAGGGATCCTAGCGATTTAGAGACAAACGCTACAGTATCGGACCCGAAAACCGATTATCTGTAACAGTATAGTACGTTCTACCGAATAATTCCGAATTTTTACGTCAATTGTTACTAGCATATCGATTCGTTTGCAGCCACGTATTTCTGTGTAACAAGAATTCATATTTAATTTAGACTTCAGTCGCGAAATTATTCGTTATCGTCTCGATTATACGAGTCTTACAGATTTGATTTAGCGATAAGTAGCATTTGATTATGATAGATCAGAAGATGGCATCGATGAAACAACCAGACAGTATACAATATCTTGAGGCATTTCGTTGCTTGATCAGGGAAGAATTCTAGATCAACGGCATTGTAGTACGTCTTAGTGACCGTGTGCTGTAGTGAGCAGCATGTTGCAACACTTTCAATTAATTTTAATCGTGTTTACGTGGACACGTCACACTTGATTTCATCGTAGCTGTGCGTGGCAAAGGAAATCAGCTAAAGGACCCACCACCTCGTAACTCGAACCTCGTTCTGACCGATGCATTTCGCATCCAACACGTTCGTGATTGGAGTCACATTTTCCTTAGGAACCGCGCATAACCATAATAGCAATGTTAGCTAAGATTTGTCAGTATCTTAGAGATGGTTAAATGGCTCGTGGAAATAATTTAGATACCTTGGATAGCGACATGTTGTAAAGTAAGCTCCAAAAATAAGAAAAACCGGAAGGGCGACAGAAAGAATGGAAAATGAAACAAATCAGGCACGATAAACTGATGGGGAGTGTGTAATTTTGTGGTACCATTGTCGTTTCGTAGCTTCACCAGTGGTGTCTGACTTTAAAAGGTACCACTCGGTGAAACTGCGCATTGCATTCGATTGAATAGCCTTGGGTACACGCTTAGGATATGTTAAGTAACAAATCTAATCATCTCGCCGAGTAAATCGAGCGTTCGAAGTTGTACATCGAGGCCGAACCTTGTCGAATGCTAATTAGGTTGGCGACTTTAGCACGTGGCGTTCGCCAGTAATTTAGTAACCCGTTGCTTTTCCACACCTTTGAACTATCCTTTCTCTCAACTGCTGTCGAAATAATATTTTAATGCTTCAAGTTACTTGCCCTTCTTCGAATTAAACGATCCTAGAAGACGCCGATAAATCATCCTTAACGTTCGCTTCCCTCATCGACGCTCTTCACCAAAGTGGTTGAACGAAACACCAAAAACTGGACGGGACTCTTACAACGAATCGCGAAGGGGGTGAGTGTCAAGCAATCTTCTCGGTTGCGTCTCGATTACACGAACGCTCGAGTTTTGATTATGATTATTAGATGTCCTGTGTGTAACGAATATAAGGTAACGCTAACGTTAATTAATAAACGATTGCTAAGATGAGATTGTTCATCGTAGGCTAGTTAAGGTACGTACATTTAGGCTCTACATGTAACCATACGTTACCCCCTTGATTTCAACGAGTGCTAGTCACATGTACTATAATAATCACTTGATGATACTCGTACTATCGGTACATGAACAAATACACACGACGTATACATATATGCACACACGATAAATTATGGTACGTGGCAATTGTAGCTAATCGTCCCGGATGAACGACGCAGGAATATAGTCTGCTGTTCTAGGGACGTTTAAAGGATGTTGTAAGGTATAAAGTAAACAAACGTTTCAGGTCTAATTAATCGTAAAACGGTCGGGTTGCTGTACCAACTCGAAAACGTATGAAGCGAACGCAGTTAGAGAGGTGAGAGTCGACAAACGGCTCGATGCCTCTTATCGTTGATCATTTCCTTCGAATCTCCGAACGGAGCTACCGCAGCAAGAAGACTAATTACCGTTACGCCGATATTCGATATCCATTGTACGACAATATAATGTATTACGAGTAGAGTGGAGCGCCGTGCGCGAACGCTCTTCTCAGACGAGACAAATGTGAGAGAGTAGCGTTAGTATTTAATCTCGATGTTCTCCTTGAGGACGCGCGTGTTCTAGACGCGCCGCGAAATCGCTTCGAATTTTCCCCTGGAACGATGCTCGATTCAACTTTTGAATTCGATCAAATTTTTCGTCTATGGTGTGAGCGAAGAAAGCATTGCTTTACACAGTGATCGAATTCAAACGGTGGATCGCGCGCGACCAATCGCAGACGTAGCATCGTCGATCGCGTGTTCCTTCCTCCTTTTTCATCATGCCAATAGGAAAGAACGCGTAAAGCTGGAAATGAATGCTTTCTGAGTTCTGATCATTGGATATAGAATGGACAACGAACAATCGAGGTCGGGTGATTCGCGATCGCGAGGTTGCGTCTGCCGGGATCGGTCACCCCGATTCGACTACAATTACTACGAATCCTTCGATCGTGCGACCATTTATTACGTTTATCTAATCGCCAAGAGGAGACGGAAGGAAAGGATGTTAAGTATAATAAATGCGTAAAATGCGAGTTCTATCTGTCATCGTTTTAACTGTTAAGGATTTATCACCGACGTAAATGGGGGTAGCTCTAATCCAGTATGCGTGTCGCGTAAGCGCAGCACATTGATAAACCGATAGAAGAAATGAGTAGTATAATGTATAGGATGGTGTACAGATACGCGAAGGCATGTGTAATAAAGAGATATCCGTCTGGGTGCACGTCGACTTCTCGTTACCGATCGTTCTGGCAATCGAACGAGTAATGGGATTGTCCCCCTGGATACTCTAAAATAGGAATTCATCGTGGAAACGGTTTCGATCGCTTTTTATTCACTGTCGCTGAATAGTCAAGATAGAGCGGTCCCTTTCGAGGATCGTGAGATAATCCGATAATGGTTGATCGGTAACGAGAACGAGTCTCATGGAGCAGCAAAGGAGTCTTCCCAGTGAGGAGGAAAGAGCCGACGATAGCTGATGCCCGTTGATCATTTCAGAGCCTTAATAAAATTTTCATCAAGGGGTCAAGTGTCTTTGCGTCGCAGCCACGAATGACGACCGTGGCTGAGATTCGAAAGGTCTACGAAGAGCAAATTGGACAATGAAACGTTCAATTGAATCTCTTTTAACAGTTTAAATCGAAGCAACTTTATATTTTTCGCACTTCGTCGTTGCGATAAATTTCATAAAGTTTAGTAGGGAACACTTTTCTATTGATTGCCCTTCTCGTTTTTTTTAACAGGGAACTAGAAAATTCGAATACTTGATACAATACGGACAGTTTCGTGCGAATTTTTGAATTTACCACTTTTTTTTTGTACTATAAAAAATGAGTTATTCTTATATGGTCTTTATGGGACGATCGACGTGCACTATTAACGGACGAAACTTGAATACACGTTACAGAGTTTCATCGGCTAGAATCGTCGTATTCAATCACCGCATAGCAATAGAAATATTGCCATACTGAACTATGAAACGTGTCGAACGTTTTGATGATCGTTATGGTTGTTAAGACTTTGAAATATTAAGAGCTCTTTCACTAATTGAACTGTCTCATTGTGTTATTTACACGTATTTATAAATATATAAATATAAAAAAGGTATATATATATAAAATATATATGTTGAAGTTACCATTGACACTATGATGATCACATTTAAGCAGCGTAATCGATGAACGGCATGCACTCGAATTATAAGATGTTATACTTACTTCTGAAGCCGAGTAATGCTAAGTGGATATATAACTTAGTGAGAGAAATCTTAAGGAAAAACGTATCGAAGATGGACGTTAGCGATCGTAAACAATAATCCCAGTAATCGTAATAGAGAAGGAGATCACATATTCGATTCTGCGCTAGACTTCGGGACACTATGCAATTCTACGCAGCCCAGGTAGAGGGTCTGTTGAAACACGATTATTGCGATGCGTAAGCTAAACTCTAATAATAAAAAGAATAAAATATACTTTTGACTACTATCAGTTTCACAACCTTATCTCCCAAATATGATGCACTCGCTTCTGCTTCAATTACACCGTATTCAATTTTATTTTATTCCAAATTTATTATTTCCGACAGTACGAGTTTTATATTTTGAAAATTGATTCAGCATATTACAGCGTGTACAGTAAATATAAAATTAAGCGTTTCTTAAAAACAAATGGTTCAGCAAAATTCGTGCAATATAGACTTTCGCCAGTGATCGCGAAGTTTATATTATACTTTTATCTAGTTCCGTGTTAAGGGAGTAATTGCGGTACATGCCACCACGCGCCTGCTTACTGCTGAAAGAAGCATTTCGCGGATAATAAGTGGTGGGCACAGTGTGAATCGTCGGCGCGTACCATCCGTAGTCCATCGCCGTGCTTCTGTAGCAAGGGTGCGGGTGCGGGCTGTCGTCCTGCCGATATCCTTTAAACACCCCTGCAAAAATAACTTTAATCGGATGAAATTGTCCTTCTTCTTTAAATTAAAATGCAAGCGCAGCAGCAATTGCTCGCACCCAAGTTATACTGTTTAATTTCCAATATTCTACATGAATCATTGACAAGCACGTTTGATTAAGATTAGTGCAAGAATTCATACAACGTCTTAAGCATTACAACAAATTATCAATATGAGCAGATAGGCATTGATTCTTGATTTTGACACATTTTTATAGATTGGAATTGTTACGGATTCGCTTGTATATTAAAAACACTATTCGTCAGCAATTCGTGTTAGGAACTGTCAGGCTCGACTTCTGTGCACTCGTATGGCAATTGATACGCGACATTATTGCACCGAAATCGTCCTCGCACTTTGGAAACATTGTCCATCACTGCGCCGACAATCCTGAAGCCAGGATCGATGGTGACGTTCTTCATCTTCGCGAAAGCCAACATATCGACGAGCCGCAGCTCGTTACTATTTAAAAACAGAAGCAACAGATTATCAAGCCCGTCGAAAGAATGAGCGTCAAATATTCCAATTTGATTTCCATTGAGCCACAAGGAATTCAGATTTCTCAAGTTTCGAAAAATCCCGCCAGGGATAGTCTTCAGTTGATTCCTACCCAGATCCAGTTCATTGATCTCGTTCAACCCGCGAAACACTTCGGGTTGCAAGAAGGAAATTTTATTCCTTGACAAATAAAGGAGATCGATATGAGGCAACCCGTTGAACGCTCCAACCGGGACCTCCGTGATCTCGTTCGAGTCCAACGCCAAAGTTTCCAGGTACCTGAGACCCCTGAACATATTCCTCTTTAGAACGATATTATTATTCGTGGCGTACAGCTCGTGGAGATCAGCGAGACCCTTCCACATCCCGGGTCGAAGCGCGGTGATGTTGTTATAATCCAGCAGCAACGTTTCCAAGCTGTGCAATTTCGCGAAGGCACCATCCTCTATGTCGACGATACTGTTGTTCTTCAGATCCAGATACGTCAGCTGATCCAAACCGGTGAAGTAATGCCTGGAGATCGTGGTGAGCCGGTTGCCCCGAACGTACAACGCCGACGAATTGTTGACTTCCAGAAACGCGTCCTTCGCTATGTCGACGATCCCGAGGCCCTCCAAGTGCAGCTCGATGTCCTCGATCGTCTGCACCGCGTTGACATCCTCGAAGGCGACGCTGTGCAACACTCCGTTCGCCAAGCAAACGTACAGATGGTTATAGACTTGGCAGTCGACTTCCTCCGCGCTAACGTCTTGAGCGGTGACCGATAAGAGGAGATAAACCGGCAAGAGGAAGCGCATGATGCGGTCAGATGCTGGATGCACACTGAACGCCGCGTAAGAGAGCAACGTTTCGCCGTGCAACCAAGGGAATAAACTGACGATTACGCTGTTCAACGGAAACCACTGGAGATATGTATTAGCTATAACTCGACGATGAAAGCCAGTTACGTGGAAAGTGGACGTTTTTTGCTCGTTTTAATCGACCGCGCTTTGCAATTGCTCGCTTTAAAACGCAGCCACTGTGCGTCCGGTGCTGATAAGGGTACATAGTAACGTTTCACATCTTCAAATTCCGTTTTATTGAAATCAAACTCTTCGTGTTTGTTCGAGTAGTCATTTTTGTTTTCGGCGGTGATATTAAAATTCATAATCTGGCTATTTTTTTTTTACAGAGAAGTGGTTCTTCTCGATAACTTTTTTTCCGTAGTGGTGTTGTTTTATGCATGAAAGTGCTTTTTCTCGTGGTATTGAAATATTCATTCGTGTTCGGAGGAAATATTTCGGATTTCATACGAAAACTCGAGGGGTTGGCCTTGCTCTTCGGCACGTTGGAAAGCTTTCGGCAACGGAAATTGAGGTGTAACATTTTCTGCTGCTACTTTTATAGTGGTAGAGTGTACAAAATGAAAAAAGAATCGGAATGTTGATCTCATTTTGAGAAACGAATGATCAAATGCAAGATTCTTAGTGATGAACTGCGTCATAGATATATCCATACATTTGAAATGCTTTTCACGGGATGACAGACAGTAATCTATTACTGCAATACGCTCGTACGAAGTAATGAAATCACATGTATTCCGCACAATGCCTATCTTGTTAAAGGTTCCTATGACATATGCAAAAATGTCTGCACTACCGATAAGCTTCGTCGAACGTACCGATCGTCAACACTGGCTTATTAATAGCAACACGTTATCGTTTTAGTACAAAGAAATTTCTTGTTACGGAGTTCACCGCGAAATGCGTCGACTTCGCCACAGGCAAAGAATATTCCCGAACGAATTCAGTAATGCGCGTAAAATATTCGGTAGCTGCTTTCATTTAAAGAACATTTCTCAAAACGTCCAAAGCGATGCTGGCGTACAATTAAGACAATGGTAAATATGAAAAACGTCAGCCTGATAAATTATTCGAACTCACGTGGGTACATAAATCTTGTTGGAAGATTGCACGTTCGATAAATGTCATCGGTGCGTGGACCGAAAGAAGTGTCCTCTCCCGTCTCGCCTCTCTTCTCTTCTTCGCACACGCACCGCGTTTCGATCATTTTCGGTTTGCCGGATGATCAAGCGAGTCGTGAACGTGTAGCAACGCAAGAGCCGTAACGCGTAACCTGCATGGAATACCGTAGGAGTACCGTTGCAATTTCTGGCACGATATTGGCCATGAATGTTTGGTTTCTATAGCGACAATATCTTATAGGCCTCAAGCGGATCGATGGAAAGGAGCTTGAGAGCATTCTCCACTCCGTTAACTTAAATTATTATATTTAATAATATAACATAAATCTTGCCCAAAACCGATTCACAGAGGAGAGTATAGAATAGTGTACCTTCGTTTGTAACTAATTTAATCAAATCTAACTTGCTGAAAGACTCCTCAACTATAACAATACTCTTTGTTATTCATTTTTCTAATGATATTTGATACTAGAAATTTCCGTGTACCAATAATTTTTTTATCCAGTTTCTCGCATCGCGATCGGTCGCAAATGGATATAATACAATAATCACTCTAGAGTGTAGAGGACACGCTCGGTAATCAGTGATTATTCTTAGGGTCCGCAACTTTCCTGTATCCTCGTTTGTGACAATTAGTTCCATATTCGTATTTCCAATGAAATGGATATTAAATCTTGTTGCGCGTCAAGCATGAATGCTTTAGTCTTTTACCTTGCAGGGAATACTTTATACCTATCTGCGCTTATGAACACAAAAGCAGGATGCGCTTCTTCTATGAGCAGCTTTTTGTTGGGAAAAGGGTTATTGAACTGACCAGGTGAACGACTACTGCACACCCAGCGAGCATTTAAAATTCCAGCTGAGTATGCAGTACGTTACATCGGTTGCGCTATCAGCAACGTTGATAGCAGTAGTATCTTCGATGACAGCCTTTCAGACTAAATTTTCCTTCGAACTTTCCAGGTAATGATTCGGAGGAAATTGTTAGAGCACGATGCAACCAGCTCAAAGCAATCTCGCAGACTGTTCTATATAAATTTAAGAATAAAAAAATAAAAACGAAGGGAAAAAGATAAGATTTAACATTGATAATACCAGCAATATTGTATTACTCTATATTAAGGGGTAGACATTTTTCGTTTCGATTCAAATTATTTTTTGCATTTACTTCTCAATACTCTTGCGCAAATTAAAATTTGTTCACGAAGAAGAATATTGATAATATTTATTGTCGTTATTAATACACAAGAAACTGCTGGCTCTCTTGCTTGGCACATGGTAATTACAAATAACGACAGCTGTTTCGTTTGTTATGTACACCACCGTGTGTCAACTGGCTGGTCGACAACGTAAGTGGCGGTACGGACTTAATGAAACGATTATCATCGCTGGCACTTCCAGTTGCGGTCTGGCCACCAGAAGCGAATTACTTGCCTCGTGATAAGGGCTACGAGGCGCATAGAATTCAATAAAACGGGCACAGAAATATTCAACAGCGCGGAGTGCAATGTTATTAAATTGGCAAGAATTGTCACGGCTCAAAATTGCTGCCCACAAACAAGGTGTATATTAAAAATGTGAAAAACTTGTTGGAATATTGAATATAAAATTTAATCTTAAAATAGTGTGGTGAATATTCGTGCAGTGAATAATAAATGAAAGGTGAAATAGAAATTCCCGGAAAAAAAATGGATATCGATTAATTAATTAGCAAACGGTATAAGTATGGTACACCGCGCGCGACATTTGAAAGTCTTCTTTCCCGTGGAAGCGTAAAATGCATCACATTTGATCGAGTCGTAAATATTCCATGCTATTAGACTTATACGCATAAAAGCATGTGGAATAGCTGAATTCTTCTTGTACCTTCGTTAAAAGCATTCCAGCGATACAACGAACCAGTTAATAACAGTTTTTCTGTTCTTTTCGCAATTACTGGGCTCGTATCGCAGCGTCCGCAAATACAATATTATCGCGCAATTTATAACTTTAATCAACATTTCCCACAGTGATCGTTCTTCTTTTATGAACAATGAGGAAACTGTGCATTTTTCAAACTTCTCCTCAACCTTGGTTTTTTTTTTATCGCCGCAGTGGAAGCAATTACCAGTGTACGCGCGTATCATGAATGATAATAAACATTAGATAATTACAATTGCGAGGAAGGTCGTTCATCATCGCTATCCTCATGCGTTAACAACGCTTTGGCGAAGGAAGAGGCGCTTAATTATGTCGATTTGTATTACGATTCCGTGTAACCCTTTCGGTACGCATTGTCATTGACATTTCGGTGCATTCCAAGTGTCGACGGCAATGTGTTCCGGAGCGGCGCGACAATTAGCGGCAACAAAGGTGCAGGAAATTTATATTTAGCTGGACATCGACGAATTTGCATTTGCAACACGTAAACAGCGAGGACACAGCGTCACGTTGCTATATGTGACCCGTTAATGAGTTTCCGCGATGAAGTTGCTCGATCACGCGAAATATCGCGATTCGAAGCGAGATTAATAACCAAGAGCACGAGCAACCAACACCCCGTCACGTTGACACGTGCGAATTGCATTTGAATGTAAAATGCCTGCCACGCGTATCGCGCGCGAACGCGTATTATTCCTAACGTAAAATAATGCGGTAAGACTTTTACACTGATTAGCCTTACCGTCAAAAGGGATGGACTAACGTTGGGGATGTCTTTCCTCAAACTGTTCCTAACTTAACTCGTTCCGTTTTTACAAAATGAGCTGAGGAACTCGGCGGATTATTATTTGGAAATATACGATTCAGAGAGGCACAACTGCGTACCATGAGCTGCAACGTGATTCCTCTGGAAAGGTACGCGGAAATCAGTTACCGCGTGAAATGCGTCGCCGTGGAAAACGAACGCGTGATCGATGACGCGTACGTGGCCCGACAGACACGAAATTTGATGTGCTGTGCGGACGGATACCAGTTTCCCTCGTTGTACGGCAGAAGAAAGTGCAATTTGATTCGTAGAGCTTGGGAAGGTCCCGACTTTATGGAACTGAATAGACAGGGACCGCTTAGAAGGGCTAGTTTCACACCGGCGAAGGTGGGGACAAGATCTTGCAGAAGATCGAAATCCGCAGGGGACGCGAGAGATGTAGCTCGGTTCAACGGCAAAAGCAGCAACGACGAAAACGGAGAAGTTCATTTATGGAAACCAAGGGTAATGCTTTACTGTGGATAAATATTCCTTTGAAAAGCGTCGTCATTCTTTGTACGCGGTTGTAATATGCTACTGTAAACGATATTTATCGACAGGAAGGAATGTTATTTTTGCAGACCTATCCAACGCCCCTACCCAACCCACCCGTCAAGAAAGAAGACACGGTTTCGTCGCTGGTAGGTCAATTGTTACTGGATATTTATGGTTTACCAGACGGTGACAGGAGGCGATCGGAAAGCGACTCGACAGCGTCTTCCTTAAGGATACATCCGCAACACCAACATTTACAAAAGGCGCGTCTGCTATGGAAAAGTAAGATTAATTCAACCAGAGATGGAAATGTCTATAACGCCTTGAAAGAATAGAAAAATATGAGAGACAGATAAATACTTTAGCCCGAGGGCGCTTATTGTAGAAAATATTCTTGTCAGGAGCACAAAGAGCTGCTGCTAGTCTGAAGGATAAAATTAGAGTGACGCTATAAAAACTCCTAGAGCTTTTATATTGCCTTGAATATCGTAAAACAAAATTCTGCAAGGACACATTGCATTTTTTATTCTCAATTTCAAAATGGAACTGTATTTTTTGCACAGCTTGATGTATCACAAATTTGATGACAAGCATCTTAGTCATTTTTATCACCAACAACGTAGACCCACTTTGTTGGGATCAGTGCTACTTCGTTCAGGGTATTCAAGCAAATTCAGGTGCGGAGTTCGATATTTGCCTAAGTTACGAAAAGATACTTCGACAGGGACTAACGAGACGAGACAAACAAGCGACTTCATTGACTTCGGGGTAGCAAGGTTCTTTGACTTGGAGTGCTACTTCCTTCCCTTTTTTTCGAGGCGAAGCACTTCTTTTATCCCTGTACGCTATGCTGCTTCGTTCCGCCTCGATGAACATGAAGAAACTGGGAAGGGATCGTGGGTATCTTGCGCAAAAACCTATGAGGAAACACCAATCGTATCAAATCGATACAAATTTTATTTGAAAAGAAAAATATTATCAGCCATCTAAAAGTATCGATAAGAAAATAATTACAAATATGTCGGAAATATTGAATCTCGCTTCGAAATATTATATGACTAATTCTTGATGATCAAAGTAACAAAGCGACACGATGTTCCATCGATCTTGTAATTAAAGACGCAGTGAGTTTACGCAGGATCTCTTTCGAACACCTATTACAGGGGGATGATCCACCTCGCAAAGTTCCATCATTTAAATTTTAACGGAAAAGTTAATGCGATTTAACTAAGTTAACGAGGACTCGCGTATACTGCGGCAGGATCCCAACTCGTGTTCAGAATGGTCGAAAGAAATAGTCGAGGGTGTACCAGTTTCAGCGTGGGAAGCTGCAAGCGCAAGCGAAAAGGTCGAGGGACTGCAATCTACGTTCGGTGTGTACCTAGGGTGAGCGCCTTCGGGACGTTATCAAGATTGCGACGTAAATTCAGAGATCCCAAGCAGTGTCTCATCTTTTACGGCCGCGTCGAAATTAATGCGCGATTTTCAATTTTCAAATAACTCTGCAGAATCCCAAACATTCTACTTCCTGGTCACTTTATTTTTGGACAGGACTGAGAAAGATATACTCGTATATTCTGCGGGTAAACATGCTATTGTATAAAAAGTATGTACATGCTTTTCTTTTCAGACGAGCACGAGCTGCAAGTTCTTGTACTGAATCTACGCGAGCATATCAGTCATACCGGCGGGCTCCTAGTACGACAGCTGCGTCGGAAAGATTATCTAACCACCAAACGCGACAAACTATGCGGCATCATTACAGCACACCTTCAAGCTCTTAGCCCGAAACGAAGTGAGTACATTTTTCCACGTCATTCTTCCTGATATATTGTCAAGAAGCTAGCTCTAATATACTAGCATTCTATAAAGTTTTCGGGGTGCACATCCCTTGCTTAGATCTATCAAATGCATTTCCTAAATTTGCATTACGAGCTTAGATAGAAAAGGTTAAACAGATGACTTTCGTTATTTGTTTTATGACCACGAGAATCCAGACTTTTTCAGAACGACGTAACCAAGATATGTAGTAGCCTAGTCTTTATATCTTTTTGCAAAAGGTCAAGTCGTTTGGTCCAAGTACAAAAAAGTTATTCCGTTTTGAAGAGTATCCGTATATTTTCGCGGGTCGCTGTATGTTTACCTAAAGTGCGTCTTGCTTCTTCCGCTTATTAAAATTAGCCGAGCAGGAGAAAAGTGGCATTTGAAGCAAACAGCAATGTTCCGCCGACCGCGACGATAATATCGCTGGATAAACAATAGGGAAACGTAGCTTTTCGCGTTTCTTTTCAGACAATGAAACTGTAGCTTGACAAAACGAAGTTCGTGTTCCGTATCTAATGTGAATAACGGCGACGCGATTTACACAATTTCTTCGTTAACCACTCGCAACTTATTATCTGTCTTATCACTGCTCCGCATTTATGAATGTAAAAGAGGTGAGAAAAGAATTGGACCGGACGTGCCAAGGAAATCGTGGCACAAATATGCAAACTTAAATATTCCATGATAAGGATACAAAGTCTTTCGGACTGTTTGAAAATTAAACAACGATTGCTTAGGAATTTCCATCGGAACCGTGTCTCCAAAATTCTATAACGTCCACTTTTCTCACCTGCAGATGCGCGAATTTTCAAAACTCGTCGGAAAGAAAGCCACAAAGGTCGCAGTTTCGACCCATTCACCCTATTACAATATAAATAAAGTAGTGATTTTGCTTTTCGAACGATTCGGCGGAAGCTCGTGTAGAGGAGCGTCGCCTTTAACGCGTAAAAGCGTTACTTAAAAACGTCCACTTCAGGAAACGTGTTATCGGTACTTTCAGCAAGTCTGTATCACGGCGTATGGTAAAGCCACGGTGTTACCGCTCGTGGTCGACGCTTCCGGATAACAAAGGGGCCTCTTTTCACGTGCCAGAACGCGGTTGGTGATCAATAATTAGACTTTGCCGCGCGTATCACCGTGCAACACGCATGCCCGGTCGCCTTCACGCGCGACCAGACCTCTCGCCGTAGTCTCATTGATAAAGTTTTAATGATGCTGCGCCTGCGAGCCGGAAATGCGGAACTTTCGTTCCTCTTCCCTAACTTTCGATCCGCATTTAGTGCGATGAACTTGATGCGTCGCACGAGCCGACTCGCGACGACACCAACACGGTCTAGACTTGAATAGAATGTTTAGGAATGATGAAGAGATTTTACGTGAAGCGACAGATCGATACCACGTTCTCTGATTTAAATGAACGTCGGTATTTGCATGGTTGGATAAATTCTAACATTGCAAGTACCTGGATGCTATTTACGAAACCAGATGGGCATAGTTTAAACTTGAAGTAAATACTTTTGCATTTGTAAATGACACCCATATGAATTTCAAGATCTTTTTAAAATAAAGACAATCTATTATTTTTTGCTTCGACTCTCACGGGATACTTATTTTGATGTAAGCAGCACAACTGCGGAGCAACTTTTCAAACATTGTCCTTAGAGTAGGTACATTCTTTGCGGGAGTGCATCAATGATCTAACCGAGCGTGCTGAAGTATTAAGTAACTTTTTCCAAGCCATTACCCAGATACGCTTGCACGGGCGACAAAGACGCGATCTTGGGAAACGAGTATGTCCGATGAATTTATCCCCGAGGATTTTGCGTTGATGATTGCATCGATTACGGTGAACAGGTTCTGCCTCTCGACCCGAGAAGCATAATCTTTTCATGAAAAATACTTCGGCTCAATTTCTACATGTATTTCAGCCTGATATGCTTGTATTTCTTAGAAGAAATCGACAATGCTGGAATCAAAGGAAGCCCTTCGAAATGATTAAAAATTTTGTTTGCGCTACGATATTGATCAGTATCCGTCCTCGAATCGCAATATACAATTCGTTGGTCCACGAGTGTACGTTAAAAGAGAATGCTTCACAGATGAATGCCGTCCTCGAATAGCTAAATATCGACCATCGAGTACAGTCTATTGAAATTCGACCATGAAAGCTAACAATTGCGCGCGGGAACTGAAAATAAGCTGTCACACGAGACCCCGGATGGATCGAAACGTTTCAAATTGGGTCGGATTTGCTTGAAAAGGATCACGTGTCCGAATGGAACTTGTTGACACGGGCAAAGGTGATTTCGCCTACAAACGAGTACCTGCAGGGCTCGTCCTGTAATCCATATTCAATTAGACTTTTCTCTTCTGCGACTGCGAGGATCCTGGAAACGGGAACATGGAATTTATTTTCGCCACTTCTACGAAACAACTTTGTTCGTCGGGTGTACGAATCGTATCGGCGATCTCTTAGCAGTGCTCGTAATTGTTTCCGCCACCTAACCGCATGGACGATAACGTCGGCAGCTGGTTACCTCCGGCTCTGAACGCAAGAAATCGAAACAGTACGGTTGCTTCAATTACCCTGTCATCGGATCAAGTTTGCATCGAGTCGAACATTTTCGAATCGCTCCAACAATTTTATATTGTTGGAGAAGAAGAGGGGGGATGAAGCAGTTTATCGCGGGCTAATAAATTGCGAGTATAAGTAGTTGAGCAATAAAGTGTACTCATTTGTAAAGAATGGGATAATCATTACTTATAGAAGAAGCTAGCAATTGCAGGAGACGTGTACAGATACTTCGAATTCCCATGCTGAAAACTGTGCTCTGTACTCGACGCGAAAAGTGTGAGAAATGAAGTTTGGTGCACGCTATATCCACAAATGTATCTGATGGCCTTAGTCTCTTCGGCGTGCTGGCACTGACTCTGACGACATTTCCGACTGACCCACAAAGGAGCCGAGTCGATAAGTTCATCGATCCGGGGCACGCTGCTTTGTTATGTACACGTATTAAGATCGATTGGTGTAGCGCGATGATAGCACGGAACTCTTGCAACCTCGGTTAAGAAATGGAAACTCGACTGCACAGTCAACATCAGCATATAGAAGGGTCCCACGTGCTAAACAACATCAGGGACTGTAACGACTTTGCACCCAAAAGACAGACTAGAACGGAAACTCTAATTTCGTTCCAAGAGAATATTCCCAGAGCAAGAATCAGCTCAAACAGACCAGGGAAAGAATTCAAATGGTAATGGAGCAACAGCTTCAACTTCGTCCCAGAACTCGTCTAAGAGAGAACGTGTATCCCGCGAAGTGTCCGTCCGCGGTGGATATTCCAGTAGAAAGTAACGAGAACAACGGCGTCACCGTTGAAGACGCGAGAGAGAAAGGTAACAACCGAATTCGAGCTACCCCTACGGAGCAGTCACGGACACAAATTCCCCCGACAGTGGGGTGGCGTGAGCGTTCGCGCATGCGACGTAACAAGAGTGGCTGATCGCTAAGGCTTGCCAGAGCGAACGGTTCGTGGAACGGCTTCAGTGTGCCTATTGTAGGGTTCCACGAGAGAACTACCCCTCTCGTACGCGCAGCCCTCCGTCGTATTGTCACGGTGAACGCACGCACGCGCGCCCGCAGCTCTCCTACCGCCGGCGTAGCAGTGGTCGTTCAGCTGACTCGACGTACTCGTCTCTCGAACAGGGGTTGCTCTGGATCAGCCGCGCGGTCCTTTCGCAGCAGCTGTCCTCCACAGGGAAACGAGAGAGACTCGTTCTCGGAGTCAGGAGACACGTAGGCGTATCCGGTTGTCGCTCTGTGCGAGTTCGATCGTCTGCCTTTACCCTCGATTCCTCTCTCCGAGCGGAGGTTGCCAGTGCGCGAGCAAATACGCGTCAGTGTTGGAAGGGTGCACCACGGGGATGTGCTTCTGGTGAGTGTTCGAGAACCGTGCGTGTGCTCAGTGACACGAGACCAGATGCGTTGCTTCGTGCGCGCTATTCCCGGGGACGACACGTCGTCCGCACCACTTTCGCAACGTCGTTTCGCGCACTGACAATGGTAAGACGTCTTCGGCGCTGTCTCGCGGGGATGCGTTTTGGTCGCTTCCTTGACCGCGATGGGGCACGTTGACGTTGATTTATCGAACAACGATTTCCACCGTCGTCGTCTAGTACCCGGTGCAGTTCCGAGAACGCGCGACCGAGTCTCGCCAGTTTTATGAGCGTTTCGAGTGACAGGTAAGAAGGAAGAAGGGATGTTGGGGGGTTAAAGTGAATTCTCTTTGGAACATTCTATTTCGTGGGAGAGCATCTGTGGCACGAGCGAGGAATAGACGCGGAAAGGGGATGGATATCGATGCGCCGAATGGGATTAGATAAATCAAAGCGTTCGATACGGGTTCAGCTGGCGTTATTATCTCGCTTCGCGTTACGATTCACGTTCAGCGTGTACGTGTTCGCATTGGGGTGTGCGCGCGTTGTACGTGAGCTCGTGGGAAGGGTAGCAACCATATGCAACTGTTTCGGATACTTTCTTTCATTCCACTCAAATAGGGGGACGAATAGTCGCTATTTTAATAATTCCTTCCCTTTCGTACAATTCACTTTTCTCGCAATACAAATATTTTGTTGCAGCAGTTACTCTAAACATAATTGGCAAATTATTTCTTTATTTTCCATTCACCAATGCATTTCTGCAATTTGATTTCTGAAACTAGATACAAAACTAGAGTACAAAACGATTTATTTCGTCGGCATAGAAGATCCACGATGCTCCCCGTGCGTCATACACTTTTAATCGAAGCACAAATTCGATTCATCTCGTTATCTCTGACTTTACGTTAAACCGAGCGCCACGTATATTCGGATTGAACGCTTGGCGACAGGTGGTACAAAAAGTGCAAAAAGTAAGAACTGTTTGCTACTGAGAGCCTGAGACAGTCGCTCGTTTTTAATAAAAGAATTTATTTCGAGAACGCGAGCGACGCAATTTATTTCAGACAAAGGCACTATTCCGAGTCATTCGTTTGCACAAACAATGGCCATTGTTACATTGAGACGTTTATAGTCAGAAATAATGAAATATCTTCATTCGATGTTCACTTATTATATTATATAAAAACAGCCCGCTGCTGTTTACCCATAATTCATGGTACACTAAAATGACTCCTAACATCCCTTGTTATCAATAACACGGCAGCGTCAATCGCAACGCTACCCTGGCGAAACTTCCTTCGAGATAAAGTAGCACAACTTCGACGAATCTTATTCTTAGCGATGGCTCGTGTGGTAAACGTGGCTGCGATCGGAATTTCAGACACGTGATAAAAATGCGTCCGAGCCGAAGCTCCACTTCGCGGTGCGGGTCCTGCGAGCATATGATCCTGTGAAAATGAACGCAAGGTCGGCGGACGATGAATCACGAGAACGGCTGAGAGGCGGCTGCGACGCGTACAACAAGAGGCGGCTGAGGTGAAAGTGACCATGAAGAAGAAAGAGCGGCGTTCCTAATTGGAGAATGAGCGGATTTTTCCACTCCCTGAAGAACTTCGCGTCGGGTGCCGCGTACGCCGCCAGCTCTGCCTCGAAGGACGAAGAACTGGAAGGTGAAGAAATAATTTAAACGTTCGCTGCATGCGATGCGCGCCCATCCCGTTCTATGATGTATCGGAATAACCGGCTGCTTTCGTCTCAATAGATTATGTATAAGATTCCTTTTCAATTAACTCTCGATTCACGTATTTACGAGCGAGATCGTTATTTTCGTTTCGGCTGGCTCATATTGAATCGGAAACGGAACTCGCGGCGAACACGATTGTATATTTCCATTGAATTGCCGTGCTATAAGTATAGAAGCAATAAACAGCGTTTCGAATGTGGATGGGACATTTATTTTTTACTCTTCTTCGACTTCTCGTGGATGTCCTTGCGCAACTGAGATGCTTCCTAGAATTTATACTTAATCCTAATTCCTGTGCAGGGGTGAGGACTTATTCTCAGAAGCCTGTCTTCAATGTTTTTCTAAGCTAATATAGAAAAATAATAATGTTACGATGTTAAATTAATTTCTCGTTGCAAAATAGTGTTTCAATACAAACACCCAGAATGGAGAACATAGATTTACTAGTACTGTACGATTCCTTGAAAAGCGCATAGATTTTGGGGATGTAGTATGCTTCCCAGATTTCCTAGAAATTCATGAAATGCCCGACAATTGAATCAGTTCGAATCGAGTTTCGCGAGATGCTGATCTCATACGCACCGCTCTCGTTCTTTATTTCGTATCGAAGAATTCCTAACTGCTGAAATGGATACTAAATGGAGTTCTCGTTTCAATAGAACTGTGAAACACGAAGAGAGATTCTCTCATGCATTCTGCTGATCAAAGTTACCAAATTTGCGAAGCTTATCCTGGGGCAATAGGGGGAATCATGATAAATGATCCAGGTGTATATACTTGCAATAACACACGTACTTGTAATACACTCTGATGGGCGAGTTGCGGATTTCCCTGCGTTCTCGCACATAGTTGTACAATTTATTACCGGGACAATGCGCAATTTGCTTGCTGAGACTGCATTATTCAGCTAATAAACTCATCGCGTCTCGTTCAATTGGATCGGGCTATAAACGTTTTTCTCACTAAAGCAATTTAGTCGAACGAGTAAGGTAATCATGAACGGAGTACTTCCGGGGGAACAGAAAATCGAACACTAACGTCCCCAAAGTGAAACGGAATAAATAACGGTTCTTCAACTTCATTTAAACCGATCGATTATCCGTGATAACAATTAGATTTCGCTGCGCGCGTGGGTGCCCACGCGAAACTCGTCGCGTAGCCAATCCGGAGATTCATGGTGCCTAATTAAATAACGGAATGAGAGGCGATAAAACTGTCTGAGCGATAAACGCATTAATGAAGCGTTCGATTCCGTTTTAAACCGACGATCTTTTGTCGTTCGTCGAACGCTTCGTGTTGCGTTTAGTGGAACGTTCGATAGTTAAACCTGGCCAGTCACGCGAAACGAGAGCTGGCATTGCGTTCTGTTTGTTTAACGCAATTCGAACTACTCCAGCCATTCCGCGAAAGCCTTCTCTCTCTCCGTTCACGAACGTTTTGCCGTTTTGCATTTTGATTACTCGGGGAACAACACGCTTTAACTCCCTTATCAATATGGAAATCGTTCGGTATCGTACATTTTTGGGAAATACGAAATTTTACAGACGAAGACACGAAGATGAGATTTAGCCTGACACCGCAACCGGGAGAAAGTGGTTTTATACAATGGCTGGACGCGATGAAAATGGTTGCCAGATTGCCCGGAGGAATACCGCCGGAATTTCGAAAAAAGGCAAGTGTCAGACGATGTTGTTCTAGTTAGAATTAGATTTCGTTTTTCGAGCACCGAGAACGCATTCTCATCATTGTATCCCGTTTCTCCCTAAACGTTTCACAGTTGTGGCTAACGCTGGCGGAACGTCATCTGGAGCAGCGCGGCGTAGATTGGAAGCAGGCTGAAAAGATCTGCTTCAACGAGTGGAGCAATCCTGACGATGAGGAGCTCGGCATACAAATCGTTAAAGTAAGACTGAGAAGCGTGCATCCTTTTTACAATAGCTCCTCGCCTACATCAGTGTTTCTGTGACCATCTTCCCCTATCGCAACGCTGAAGCTAGGGATTCCTTTAAAAGCACTTGATAAATTTGAAAGTCAAATATATTCAGTTCCCGTCTTTGAAATTCTTATTCTTGCGTGTATCATGAGCGAATACTGTTAAGTACAATCCTGTTTAGATAGCAAACACGTAGTAATTCGCTGTTGCTTGTTAACTAATCGGTTCCCAAAGCGACATGGGCAATAAATACTTATTCGATATTCCCTTGCTGAATTATTCATCCAGCGTACAAATTGTTATCAATATGTATTTGATTACAGAAAACACTCGCTTCGAGTGTTTCTCAATGTATAAACAACTTTCGCTGTCTCCGATGCTTTTAATATCCCAAGTGAATCCCTTCTAAAAACCCGGTCCACATTTTACGTAACAGCCGCTCAAACACCTTGCTCGACCAATGCCAGTCCTTGCCCTGGTCGTCCTGCTTTCACCATACAATTACGCGCAATTAAATTTCGATAATCCATCGCATCGACGCCCGGCAATTAAGTGTCGCCGACGAGCCTTTCAGTTGGTCCGCACGCGGCAAGGAAATGAATGCGATGTTCTACGACTACGTCGACGTGACCGGGCAATTCCAATTTTCCGGCTTATCGAAATTTCAACTTGCCGCGTTCGTGAGAATTTTAATTCGCGTAATCGACGCATCGGCCGCGGTACTTTTTCTTCAGGATCTGCACAGAACGGGTTGCAGTCTGTTCTGCGGGGCAGCCGGCAGAGATAATCAGGCGGTCCTCCGTCGGGTTCTGCTCGGCTTCGCTCGATGGAACAAGTCCGTCGGCTATTGCCAGGGACTGAACGTGCTGGCCGCCCTCGTTCTGCAAGTTATGGATCGCGCCGAGTCCGCCGCCATCAAAGTGATGATCTACTTGATAGAGGGTGTCCTGCCCGAGGGTTACTTCGCGGACAATCTACGGGGCCTGTCGGTCGACATGGCGGTGTTTCGTGATCTCTTACGGGGCAGGCTGCCCAAGCTCTCGAAGCATCTGGAAGCGTTGCAGAACGACGCGAAGGACAAGGCGACAGGTAACCAAACTGGTTGTGTAATCGTAATTCTCTGCCGAACGGGGTACGCTCGGGGCATCGTTTCATTGACGGGAACAAATTTGTTCAGGCAGCAGTTACGAGCCACCTCTCACGAATGTGTTCACGATGCAATGGTTCCTTACACTCTTCTGTCACTGTTTACCGCAAGAAGCGGTCCTCCGTGTGTGGGACCTGATATTCCTCGAGGGAGACGAGATTTTGCTCAGAACAGCATTGGCCATCTGGGAAGGACTTTCCGAGTACGTATGAAAGAGGATCGAAACTCTATGGCGGCTCACTCGAATGGTCGGATATAATAGGATATTATTCCCTTTTCAGTCGTATCATGACGGTAACATCGGCTGACGAGTTTTACAGCATCATGGGCGTGCTGACAAGGGAAATGCTCGAGTTCACGGACGTGAATAATCTTATAAAGGTTTGTCCCAATTGTCTACTTCGATACGATGAAGGCTCAGAAGACTGGATAAGCTATTATTTCTATATAGAATATCGTTAGTATGGGACCTTTGCACGGTGTAACGGGGCTGAGAGAGAAGCACAGGTACAATATAACACCTTGGGCAAGAAAACTGAGCGACGACGAGGACAGCGATACGGAGGAAGACGAAAGACTGGCTGTGGCCGCTGCGATGTTCAGCATGGCGCAGCGCCTGAAGAAAGGTATACGGAGTAAAAATGCGATAACATTGTAATCGTTATACCGTCACGATATTAGTCGTGCTTGTTTCACAACGTGGGAACGCGTTCGCAGATCGTATACCTCAAACTATCGGCGCGCTGCAGGCGATGGCACCCAGCAGCGATCGGGAACGGCTCGCCTTGGATATTAGCACCCTGAAACAGCAGTACGCCAAGCTAAGGGAACGACAACGGCAGGCGCACATTATACTTTCCGGTAATTGCCGATGCTAATCGCAAAATTAGATGTTAAGGTTTCAAAGGCATAAATAAATCATATCCGTTCGCTGCATCGCTTTGAGTGGCGCGCTTTGACGCGAACGTTTCGGCATACGTTACGCATCGGCGTAGAATAAGACCGACGCGAGAAATATGTTCGTTGCAAATTGAACGGCTATTGAACAGAGTGCGTACATTTTTTTTTTCTCTTGGCGCAGCTGCATGTGCAAGACAGACCATGGTACCACCTCCTGCTTCTCAGGCCATGAATCATCTTTTAGTGGGCAAAAGTGCTCTCGTGAGTGGGAAGAATCGTCCCTTGAGCCTACCTTCTAGCGCCGTGCCGCCGAAGCCGAGACCTACGACCTTAAATCAGAATCGACGGGACAGGCAAGGCGTCACCCTTCATTGGAAAGATACGAAGAAACCGAAGCAAAAGCCGTTGAACGTGTCAGGTACATAGCAACACGGCTCTGCTGATTTTATGAAATGCTCTTAGACCATTTAAGAAAGAGATCACTGTTCCCTTTCTATTCGCTTTCGGTTTAAATGATTTCTTTATACAAATATGCTTATCGCCGTGGAACAAAAGTGCAAGGGATTGTACTTATCGTTTGATAGTAAAGGGTTACTGAACGATGGGAATGAAGGGAACTGTACACTTTGCCCTACCTTCTGCCAGTGTGGGTTACCCCCTGATGGCTATCGGATCGTTGTATCTACAGTAGCAAAAAAAGCTTTCTATACTAAAAAGATATGTGTACAGATTTTTAAACTATACCCCAAAAAGATCGATACAATCTATTTGCATTATTTCTCTGCTACAAAGCCAGATTTTTAGTTAATGTTAGATAATTCAACAGTTTCTCCACTTCTTCGTTATCACGATTGCAAAAATTCAATTTGCCAATATTTCCGTATCGTGACTGCTCCAGAAACTGCGGACGTCGACACGGTAGCTGTGCAATCGATGGAAGCTGACCCAGCGTCTCCGAAGCGCAACAATGCTGACAGCGACAGCGACAGTACATCGACCGAATTATGCGATGAACCGGACCGTCTCAGCGATGTTGACAGTGAAGACCTTACGTCAGCATCCGAGTCCTACGTTATAGGTGTAGACGAGGGGAATAGCTCTCGAGCAGATACTTTATCGGTTCCCGAGAAGACACTCGTTCGTTCGTCGCCCGAAGAGAAAGATGAAGCGATCGGCGTGGAGGGTTGTAGGGATACGAAAACTACGGAGGAAAGTTTGGGCGATATATCGATAGCGAAAATCACCGATCAAATACGACGATTATCAGCCGAGGATGACAATAATTCGATGGTTCCTCAACAGTTCAGATTGCAAAGCGGGGAGTTGCCCATTGATTCAACGAAACAAACGGAGGCGGAGAAATCGATACCGGATCTACTTACGGATTATACTTCGGACGGTAGTACAATTAAAAGATCCTTGGCTCTGGACGAATACGATTATCCAGGTCTTGGTATTCGTACGATTGTTTCGATAGAGGATAAGGTACTGGTTCACGAAAAGCAAAAATCTAAGCAGACGCCTGATCAAGTTACGGAGGTGCCTCAAAGCGAAGTTGCTATAATTAACAGAGATCAGCCTGAAGATAGAGCTCCCGCGACTGGTAGACAAGTCAATTCAAACGCGTTCTCAGATTACTCAACAGCATTGGACTTAAAACATAGTAAAATCACCGATAAATCAATCCTGGATTTAAGAAAAGAAGAAGAGCATGGACCCGAACGATTTAAGGCGTCTTATGAACTTCCGAGCAGGCTCTCGTTAGACACGACTTCGTACGAAAGTCCAATGCTAGGTGGTTCGATTGCTGATGCCTCGAGCATTGAAAGCACTGAGAAATCGATGTACTGTAAAACGTATGTTGGCCACCTTCCGATCTCTCCGATCACGGTCGAGCAGAAACTGAACAAAGTGACACCATCCGTGCACGGAACGAGCAACACCGTATCGTCAATTTCTGGATCGGCCAAAAATTTAGAAGCAACATTAGCGAAACCGTCTTTCAGTGATAGATTACAGACCTCGCAGTTGAAGATCTGTTCGGATCTGGCGAAGAGTCCAAAGACGCCAGAAAGTAACAAATCGTTCAGTTCGGGGGAAACGATGGGTCCGGACTCGAAACCGTCAAGCTTAACAGTGAGTCCTAGGACTCCGGTCAGATCAGATTCCCGAGATTTCTCCATGGATAAATCGGCGTGCTCGTCAATCAGTTCAGACTCGAAAACGCTTGTAGTCCGTTCCATAGATTCCGACGGTACGAAAGACAGCGCGAAAACGGACACGAAGAAACTGTACGAACTGTCCAGCTCGACGACACCGATTAGCACAGATTCGTTGAGAAACCGATCGGAGCCGAGTCCAAAGCTGATTGTGAGCAGCTCCAGCGAATCCTGTAGCCCGTGTAAATTCAAGTCTTCCGAAAGATCGTTCAGCTCGGATCTGCAATCGCCAATAAGTGCCAATTCTATCAAGTTTACCACGAATTTCAACAGTCGAGGACAAGACGACGCGTCAGGCTCGCCGTTGGATTTGAGCAGCGCTACCTCACCGTTCTATCCGATCTCGAATCCGAATCAAAAGACACCAACGTCTCCTTGCGGCGCGTCCAAAAGGAGATCCAGTCCGGACAGCTTGAAAACGTCGCCCGAACAGAAATCGAGCAGCTCGAAGGAATCGAACAAGTATCTGGGGTATCGGTCGAACTTCGACTCGCAGGCGAAGACTTCCGATGCGAAAGATTTGGACGGTGCGTTTCGGAGGGACGAAGGTTTCGTTAAATCAGAGTTTAACGCGAGAAAAGAGGACCCGTGCGCGAATTTGATGGAGAGAAGAAACGGCGGTGACGGTAGCAGTTACTATCAGGCGACGAGTAGCGAATATTATCGAAGGGACAAGGATATTTTCGACGACGGTGCGGACGATCCTCTTTCGGAGAAAGATGTGGTGCCCTGTTTGCCTCGCGAGAAGTTGGATAACCATTATCTGAATTACCGATACAGGGATCGATCGAAGTTATTGGAAAGAAGTTCCAGCAGCCTGGACAGCAGAAGGTACAGCGACATGAAATCGTCGGCTTCCACGGATGAATTCAGCACGTCCATGGTTAAGAAGAGATCCAGCGATATTTTGGAGGATATAAAGCATTTGGAGGCGAAGGTCAACGACGGATCGTCCGACAGTGGCATGTTGACGAAGAAGAGTAGCTACATTTGGGAGGACATGAAAAGCCTGGAGGCAAGGAGGCAGGATACCTTTAGCAACTCTGCGAGCACCTTTTCTAAACGTCGTCTGGAGGTCCCCGACATTAATATAACCGGGGAAGGCAGGAAATCGTACATGATACACCCGAAGATCAACATAGACGAGAACAGTGACAGCATACTGAAAACCGTAGCGCGTAGCAAGAACGATAACGATTCGGACGACGGTAGGGAATCGAAGCTGGGCGTGTGGACGAAAGTGAAGCCGCGGAAGAAGGGTGACAACGGCCGGAGGAACAGCGACAGGGCGTTGAAGATCATTCAGGAAAACTCTGCCATACTTCAGAAGATCCTCGCTTGTCAAGCG
This sequence comes from Holcopasites calliopsidis, assembly GCA_023838395.1. Classification (NCBI taxonomy): domain Eukaryota; kingdom Metazoa; phylum Arthropoda; class Insecta; order Hymenoptera; family Apidae; genus Holcopasites; species Holcopasites calliopsidis. The sequence goes on from JALHAQ010000003.1 coordinate 4,375,771, forward strand.
AAGAAACGTTTGCCGGACCTCGAGGAAATATCCAAGGAGATAACGATCAGCCCTATAAACGAGGAGATTTCCAAGATTTTCAGCCCGATATTAGAGAGGATGGGCTTGAACGAGCACGAGATCAACGAGGAATTGGCCAGGATCAATTTCAAGGATTTCGATAACATGACTGCTACCAGTGTATCAGAGTTCGACGCTAAAATTAACGAAGAATTGTCCAAGCTCTCCTTGATCGACGACGCGGAGCAAGTGGACGACCATTTCGACGTGGACGATGGGACGTCGCATGAATATTTGGACACCAGGGAGGCACTGATCGATCGGAAAATAAACGAGGAGTTGTCGAAACTGTTGGTGAACTACGAGGACCACTCTCCGGCCAGCATGATGACGCTGAACAAGGGCCCGTCCAGTCAGAACGTGAGCGAAATCGATGGACTGGATCTGTCCAGCATTTCCACGAACGTATTCTCGTACGAATCGTCGAACGATTCTATCGAGACGCGGAGCGATTTGGCCTCGACGCTGGAACCGTCCATTCCCGTCGACAAGTTCGCCAAGTACACCGAAAACGTGCTACCGTACGCTGTATCGAAGTACCAGGTGGACGACTCGTCGCCCAAGAGCGACATAGACATCTACAGGGAATTAGAGAAGCTCGATAAAATCTCTTCAGCGCAAGTGCTACCCGATCCAACGCTGGACCTTCCTCGAAAGGACCTGTCTTCGATCCCGTACGTTCCGTGCGCGTCACCCTTCAAGGATGCTCCGCCGCTGAGGTACGCGTCGAAACCCGTTCAATACGATACGTCGCCACTGAAGACCAGTTACGATCCCTATAAAGCGTTCGACTTCAAGCCCAAGTTGTCACCTACTAAACACGCTTCCACTAATCCATTCGTGACAGCCTCGTACGACAAGCCGATCGTGGACACCACTTTCGAGTACGTCAACCATAAGCAGGACATGCCGATAAATCCGTACGATATGCATGTGAAAAGTCCCACGATGACAAAAGAGTCGCTGGAGTTTCGTGTGCGGTACGACGAAGAACCGACGAGGGATATTAGTATGCCACTTCCTGTGAACAGTGCATCACTTTCCACCTCGAGGAAGTCTCCGTATTATAGTAATGGTAACAGCGAGCCATTGACAGCAACTAAATATATCCCCAAAGAGGAACGACGTTTGGATACTACTGGTAATTCTTTCTTGGATTATTCCGAGTCGTCGGATCTGCTTCGCCGAAAGTACGATCCCTTGTCCCCCAAGGAATATTCCCACGGGAAGGTTAGCGAGTTCGATAGACACTTGAGCACGCTACCCCCGCTAGAAACGGGAACGGCGGCGGGATCGTATTTACAAACGAGGAACCAGGACTATTATCCTCTGTCACCGAATCGTCAGTACTCCGATCAGCAACACCTTCCCTCTTCCATCGACCACTACGTCTCGAAGCTTTCGCCGGGCCTATCCGACGAGTCTAAACGGCCCGTTTCCCATCCGGAATTTCCTGGCAAGATCGCCGTTGGAAAATATACAGAATCGCCCGACAGAGGAGGATCCAGCGCTTACAAAAAGTCTTCTTTGAGTCTGGGCAACATTGGACACTCGAGCAAAGGGCCGGAAAATAATTATAACACCGCGACTAGCCCGAAGACGCAGTTTAGCCCCTTTCCTATCAGAAACGCCCCGAGGAAACCCAAGGAACTCACTTTGAAGCTGGGTCTATATTCGTCGAACAGTTCCGACATGGGACAACTGAAGCGATCATAGTGTAGAACGATTCTATGGGGAAACGTGGCCTAAATTATTGGCTTTCATTCGCTAGAGCCTGGCAGTAGCAATGGTGAAACTGTGCGTTGCCATTGCGACATGTTATGAGTTGTTGCATGGATATTAATTATAGAAGCTGTGAAGTCTGCCGTTGCCCGACTGGAAATTGAACGACGACAGAATATTTGTTTGGCTTCATCGAATAATAGAAAGAGATATGTGAGAAGAGAAGGCAGGACTTCGAAATGTTTACGCAGAGATATCAACAAGATGAACATTATAAATCCCTACTTTCGTAATCTATCGTATACTTTTGCTCAGTATTAATCATTAACCCTTTTTCGCGGAATGTTTATAAACTATAAGCATTGACTAATTACGAACACTTTTTGTACGCGGTCCGCTTGACACAGCTTGTCGCGAACATATAGACGACGAGAAAGAACACGAAGAACGCTTCGCGGAATAACGTACAAGTCCTGGGCGAAACGTAATCGTGCGATTTCTAATGCGATGCCTTCAATCTCCCTCCAATCAAGCAGGAAACCTCGTTATCGCGTCTCGTTTATTCGGCAAATTGCGATAAGTAGTTTGCGGAAGCTCGCGAAGGGACGGGGGCAAGGGGCGCGAAAGGGAAACGATGAGAAACGTTGGAAAAAGTGGCTTCCATTCCTTCGAACGCGATTCGCTTTACCACGGTAATCTCGCATGCGATCGTAAATTCATTCCACGCTGATCGCCAGACCGTGGCAACGTGAAATTTCCTTCGAGCAGATACAATATGTATAACGCATCAGAGATTGTATAACATTATTGTAGAAGTTGTTATGACGGAGTCGCGATATAGAGCTTAATTTGTTCCGTACGTTTTGCGTGAAAACCTAGTCGCACGGTGGCCGTACCTACAGCTTCAAGGATAATTACGTGTGCATGTGTGGTGCCATTACACGAAGCCACCTACACGAAGGAGGCAGTGAGTCGGAGAAAGAAATTGTACATAATTATACATACATATGAACGTTAATCATATATTATTAAACGAAGGGGAGATGTTGATGAAGAGTAATAACTTTAGAAGCGCTCGAGAATTTTTTATATAAAAGAAAGGTAGTATTTTTAGATGTTTCTAATATGAGATCATTCTCGTATTGCCGCCGTCGTTGAATGTAACGAGCTTAGCTTAACGCGAGAACAACGTTCTTCTTGCATTCTCATCCTTGCTATGATTAAAGAAGAGAACACTTTTGGGCTAAAAGCGATATTTGAATTTTATGCGGTCTACACTTTTCCACCTGCTTTTATACGATTTCTTTGAAATATTGATTTACCACCATCGCCAATGTATGCGAGATCAATAATCATACGTTGTTTTACATTAAAAATGGTTCGATCGTTCGAGAGGGTAATTAAACATTTCGATCGCCACTGGCAGATTGAAACTTCATCTAATTACAGATTCCTTCGATAAACGTTAAATTAAGTACTACCTTGTAGGAGAATATACATAGGTAACCCTTCATCTATTTTCATCGGTTTCCTTAGTGATAGGCGTCTCTCTGTCAATCATTACGTCCAATCTAATTACCAATGACAGGTAGATTTATGAATTGGTAACACGATACGCGCAAATTTTTATACACAATTTCCCAGGAAAAGGCCAAAGTAGCTTCATTAATTTGCCTCTGTTATCATACTTCGTCAAACAAATTGACATCGATTCGAATCAATATGTAAAAATCTGCGCGTGAAAAGAAAGCACGCAAACTCTCGACACCGAAATAAATAAGAAATTCTTCTTCACCTTTCTCTACGTCGATTATTCTAAGACATTGTGCTTTTAGGCAAGACTTGCCGCGTGTTTACACTAGCTTCTAGGCGATTAGTTGATTCTCCGCCAGAAATGAAATATTGAAGCAACGATTCCCGATCTGTAAAAAAATGCAAGCGATGCTTCTGCAGTCACTTTGCAGTCGATTCAAGCATTTACCATGTCTCAAATGTGCAGCGTAATATTTTCACGCCGGAAACGAGAGGACGAAAAACGAGGACGCGCCGTCGCGTTCTTCCGCTGTTGGGGGGGGGTGGTTGTTTTGTGAATCGAATCGGTACCGATCCGAAAGCCTGTGAGGAATAGAAAGTATTCGTAAAAGGTGCTTTAACGAGGCATTATCGCGTTAAGTGAAACACAGATGAAACTATGCAGAACGGGTACCTAAGTAGCTCTGGTAAAAGAATCGATGACAGATCATTATTAGTTGTCCCTCGCCAACGATCGTCTTTGGAGGGAGACATTGCGGGGATCATTGTTGATAAATAGCGTTCGCTTCATAATATTCTGTTCCCTTTAGTTCGTGACTCTTTTACCAATGCGATAAATACATACGCGTTCTCCGTTTCGTCCCGTAAAATAATTTTTCAACGTACAGTCACCTGGGCAGTATCGTATAGAGAGACAGTGTTTTTTTTTCTACGCAGGTAATCGAAGCGAAGTTAGTTTATGACGGAAAGGTGATGTCGTCTTTGTGTGGCGATTGTTAGGAACGTTGATAAGACGAGGGCACACGAATCCTATTAAAAAGAAAAAAGACATTTATAAAGAAACGTTATATTTACAAAGGGTGTGTGAATGAAGTTGTTGCGTGGCATTTTGTGAGAGTGTGTAAATATCTGTCGGTACGAGTCATACCAGATATAAGACTGTATATTTGAAGAGCATAGAATTATAAATCGTTATGAATAAAATATAAACGAAGTGAATATATCGAGAGAGACATCTTGTTTCCTGTCCGATCCTATCAACACGAAACAACATTACTATTGCAAGTTTCTATAATATTACACAAAGTAAAGCAACTCCATTTTCATTACACATTCCTTTGCAAAAGCGAGATTACGCGCGTGCATTTAAAAATCCGCTTCGTGCAAAACTCCACAGAAGGGAAAAATTTTATTTGGAAACTTTTAATCATCGAAACTTATCGACCAAAACAGCCCGCCAGCCCTTTTTCCACGGACAGTGCTGATATCTTGCGCTCGAGTGGACATTTCATTTCGTTAACGCGATTACGCGTATTCATGCGCGGCGTATCGCGAACTCATTTTAATTGGGATTACGTTTCAATTAAAACACCGTTTCCATTAAACGATAGCGCGTTGAGTTTTAGGGAAACATTAATATGAACAACGCGTCATCCGATTGCGAGGGTGGATAAAATATGCATGTTTGCCAATCAGGAGGTGTCCAGGGTTACACACCTGCTCGCTCTCTCCGCCCTGGCCAAACGTGCGATTATCAAGCTTCTCTGTTGGGGTAGGTGTTCCCGTTCCCGTGTGTACACGCGTTCGTACATAGGTATAGTGTACTGTACGTCTGCGCTTTACGAGGCATGACCGACAAACACCGGTACCTTTGAGTCGGTCCTGATGAAATTTTAATGAAGCGCAAAATCGGAAACGCAACCGCCCTTTCGCCAATTTTCCCGTTGTTTCGCAAGCTGATCCTGTACTGGCGCAACTGCGAAACCGTGATCGATTTTGTGAATTCAAATATATCCCAAGCAATTACATTTTTACATTATTTGTCGCGCCAAGCTACATTAATATTCGTTTCAAATCCCTTCGATTCCTCGTTTTGTAAAATTTCAGATTGTCGACTGTATAATCATTTACCCCTTAATGGTGCATCAAATTCGAGACAGTGTTCGTTTCTATTTTTCCTTCAGTTATCATTCATAATAAATGCGTGAAATAATTTGCTGTCGATAAATGTTTCACGCACTGGTGAAAAATTAAATTTATCGGAACCACCTGTTTCACAACGTTCAGAGTCCCGATATTTAATGTATATTTGCATAAAATATCCAGATAGTTTGTACGAGATATTTTTAAAGAAATTAGCTTTCACACGATGCAATTTCATCATTGGAACATGCACACTGCTACGTGTCAAACGCGTTAAAGTTAATTTAATCCAAAACGTTTCTACGTTTTTTTTTTCTGTCGATCACATTTATGATTCGCGTATACTCCGGTATTGAGAATTTCAGCCTTACGCTGACACTGCTTCCATCGACGGATGCGGAAAGTTTAATAGAACCATTCAGCACGTTTAATACGCGAAACGCGTCATGTGCGCTCGCTTATCGCCGACGCAACATATTCAGCAATTTATACATTCGATGAGATATCCGACCTCGCAGTTTATCTGTTTGGCAAAATGACAATTCGACAGTTTGTCCCGTCGACGAGGCGCGTCGAATCGTCGATTGGACACTGTCCCGTCCACGCTTCGATCCTTCCGCTCAATATCTTCTTTTTTTTTGCTCTCTGTAATAAATTCATTTGCTCTCCAGCGGGTCTCTTTTTTGCATGATCTCGTTTGATTAACTACAAACGAGTAACACAGTTTGTGGAGTGATTCCATAACTAGCGACTGCTTCGTAAATTTGTTCATCCCTTAGGAAATGAAAGAATTCGAAACGAATGTACGTCGTCAATTTTTCCATGCCGGTCGTTGGTATTTTCCACTTTTGTAACTCGCATTTCGGCACGAATAATCTGGCTGGTTAAAGAAACAAGCGAGTAATCGGTATAGCGAGAAGGAGGAAACAAAAGCTGCATGCGTCGAGAAGTAATGATAAAGCAGAAGTATTGCCCGTTAAGGAAGCTGAAACAAAAAAAAAAAGAACAGCTTTGACAAATGTTGAGTTCTTTTAGAACTTCTGCTCGAAACGGCTTAAATATTTTCGGTTGCGTTCGATGTTCCGAGAAATCTCGCCCCGATTACTCTGGAAGCTGCTGCAAACTGTGCTGAAGCGCACGAAACCAGACAGCGAACGTAAAACGAAGTCTGGAATTTGGGATTTTCATCCTATTGTTTCAGCTTCGTTTGGCGAAGAAACTAGTAGAGAAATCTGCGAACAGAGGAAGAAAAAACAAAGAACATATGGGGCAAAGAATGATAAACCAGGAAATCTGAGGCGTAAGAGAAATGAGACCTAGCAGCAAGAAATGGATACAAAGAATGAGAAAATTGCGGAGGAAAATGAGAAACACAAAGTCCAAGTGAAGCCGCGCGCACAGCGATGCACGCGAGGTATAATATGTACCTACCTATTCCCGTTATGGAAATGAGCATGACCAAAGGTGTATGCACGCGGCCGCGCTCTCTCTGACATAACCCAGGGACATCCATTGCATCCGTAATTGCGCTCCGGTGCATCCAGTTCTGTTGCTTCTTGCCACCGTATTGGGTCCGCCGACTGTGCATCTTCGACGGTCCTGACTCTCGAATTGTAAGGTCTACACTATGAAATCGGATTAATCGAGGCGAGTGCCCTACATTCTCCCCTCGAAGGTTCTGTAATCACAGTTTCGAGTGGGAATTCGCATGTTAAAAGCACAGCTTTCGATAACGTATTATAAAAATTGCAGCGCTGAGCCTTCACAGAAATTTTCATTGCAAGTGACTTTACAATTTTTACTCGTTGTAACGAGTTCGATGGTCGATTGGATTGTCCTAGTGTTTGCGCCAACTGGACTATGCTCGGGACAACGAGCACCAGCGGATACGCACCGAAATTTCGACGTACCTGGAAAAATTGGTTCCCGTAGATGACCGGAAGCAGCGTGTAGGCCGGGGAACACGGCTGATCTACATTGTAATGGGAAAATTTGAAAGTGCGTTCTTTGGCGTTCACGCAAATTACCAAACCATTTTCGAGGAAATGTCGAACAGAAAAATACGGTTCACCGAACGAAGGGAGCGGCGATCTGCATTTTAATAGAAAAATACACGGGGGAGGAAGATAGTGACGCTGTAATAGGAAGTATAGAATGGTTTCACTTGCGTCGAGCGGACGCTGGCGCAAAGTTCGGCACAGTTTTAGAGAAACGGACCCATCGAAATTCGTAGCTCGTTGCTTAATACCCAAGGAAAATTTTGCACTCCAGAATTATGGATTTTTTATTTTAAATCCTGCAATTTTCATTCTGCTGCTGTACTCGACAGAGAGAAACTCGGTGCAAAATTAACTGAAACTAAATGTAGATCATTGCGCGTGAAACGAGAATATTAAAATAATAATGGGATCGTTTTAGAAACACATTCCAACTAGACGAGACGTTCCTTCGTAATTTTGTCATGTTTCATTAATACTTCATATTAACTTTGGCTTGGTGAACAAATAATGTACAACAGAGAAAGACGAAACATATTAAAAATTGAGCGAACAGGATGATGGTTGAAAAATCTGACAAATAATATTGTACAGCTCGCGTTTAAATTTTCCTTAATTTTTCAATTATCTCTCACATTGTGGGCACGAGGTGTATAAGAGTATCGATCGAAATCTGGGACGTTCCGTCCCATCCAGACGCTGCACCTAGTCGTAATGAATTGATGCTGAATTGATGGTGACGAAGTATATGCAGCTGCGCGTGTACGTTACACAGGTCGCTCGTTGTCTCACTAGAATTATGCAATCGAATAACACAATGGTTCAACTATTATGTATCCAGGCAAGCGACCAACTTGCTTTCAATGAATACAACGATGACAATACCAGGGAGCTCGCCTCTTCTCCCGTCCGCTGCAGCATTGGCATGCTCGGCATTGCCGAATTCTCTTGAACAACTGTCGCAATCAAAGGTATCGCTGTCAGGTCGTGCATTAAAAATCATTTTCCGTTTACCGGCATAATCTAATGCTAATTAAACGTTCGCGTTACACCGAGAACTAGGAATCCCGAATAGAATTTCTATGATAGGATCGGTTACCGTGGAAAAGTAGTCGTATAGTCGACGCCAATGTAGACGCCAGAGCTTAATCCCGGCGCCCAACAGTTCAAATAACCGGCCGACGCGATTCTACAACGAGCGCACTAAAATAACGGAACATTATTTTTCATTTCACCATAAATCGAGTTAACGAGTCCGAAGCAGTACGTTCATTTTTATCTCACGCAATCCCTCTTTTCGACGGGAACAAAGTAAAGAGAAGAAGGACGGGGAGAAATAAAGCGAGCGGAAGGGAAGAAAAATGTGAGCACAGAAGGATCAGGCGTTCGTGATTAAAATCGTGTCTGCAATTATGTACATTCTGCCTCGGAGTTCCGATTCATTAAAGAAACGCTGGAATTTTTATGAGCGCTCCGAACGAAATCCAGCTTTGCCCGACTTCGCGGCGCGCAATAGGGGTGGTGTGCACGGGAACCGGCGAAAGTGTAATGGGATGTTTAAATTCGTAAAGGTAATAATCTGGGCTGATGGCTTCAATTGAGATAAGAGCAGCACGGCCGGTGTGTACGCCCTCACCTTTTGGCAAGAAGCATTACCATTGAAACATCGACGCGGAGGCCTCAACTGATGCGGAAATGAACCTTGCAACCCGAGGGAGAGGATAAAAAGTTGCGGACGTTACACGCCGTCTGCGCCGTTCTTTTTTTTTTTCATCCAGCAGAGTGGGATCGCCAACGCATCGCCATTATTGGAAGATGCAAGCTCGCGTAACACAAGGAGGAGATGCCGGACGCGCCGCTTCGAAACTTTTCATTCGTTTGAATTACCAGCTCGATGAATACATAAAAAAAAGGGGGCGAGGGAACGGCGAGAGACAGTGCTAGGGGAAGAGAGAGAGAGAGAGAGAGAGAGAGAGAGAGAGAGAAAGAAAGAGAGAGCGAAAGAGAAAGGGGAAGAAATGAGTATAGTACCTCGCCCTGTGCTTTGCGTGATCTCGCAAATGGCAAATGAGAACGTCGGGGAGAGATCATCGGGAAACATTAACGCGTGCGCCACGTCGAACCGAGCCACCTTTTCAATCCGTGCATAATTAGTAAGAGCAATAATTAGCGAATGCGAAAATTTTACTTAGGCGGAGCATTTGAACCTCCCAATCGAAATAATATTCTTTGCACCCGAATGAAAACTGCTGTGCTATAAAATATTGAAGATCGAGGGGGGAAACCAAGAGTGTTTTCATAGCAAAGCATCAATTCTGAGCCAACCCTCTTCGGCTTTCTAATTATGATAATACCGTACCGGGCAACTGGCACAACACGGGAACAACCGTGTGATTATCCTTAATCGATTTCCTATTCGTCGAGTTGTCGGAACGGTAATACGTCCTAAACGGTGGCATCGAAACGTCGCCCCGGGGCTGGGGCAAAATCTTAATGGCCGCTTTTACTGGTCGTTGCGGCGATCGTGAAACTCGTCGTTCGTTGTGTCCCCAAAATTCGTCCGTGCACCTGCCACTGGATAATTACGCGACGCCTTCTGCGTTCCGATAATAATGCAAATTTCGGTCAGCTCGCGATCTGCATTCGTAAAGACCGTGGAGTCGATTAGACCGGGAAGAAACTGGATTCCGCTAGATTTCGGTTCGATTATCGCGAGCACTATATGCAAGCCGCACGAAGGACCAGGTAGTGGTGTTACGCGACAAACGATCGAGGTCCGGAATGAATTTTAATCGTGTCACGGTATCTGTTGATAAGTGGACGCAAGAAAAAGTAGCCGGTGATCCGTCCGGGTAATGGCGAGATAAACGCCGACCAATATTTAATCAACCATGTCGAACATTTCATGGGCGCGGTAAAGTGTTCTGCAAGAGTCCACTTCAGTTCGATTGTCATCGCTAGCATTCGTCGCGTTTCCGAGAATTCCGCAAGAATTTAATATTCCGCGGCCGAAGCGGCCGCGCTCCTTCGCGCGAACTTCTTTCAGGACCCTTCATGATTCGTTTCGCCAATGAACTCCGTTGCAAAGTTCTCGGCGGCTTCGAAATTGGCTGCGCTGACAAGTGGCTGGGACCGAAAGTGCTCGGGGAAAGTATCCGAAAATTATACGTTAACCGGTCAAAGCGAACTTCCGCCGACGATTCTTTCCACGACGGACCGAACCGCAAAACCACTCAAAACCTTAAAGGCACGGCTGACGCGTGGACAAAAGGACAAGGGGGACGGGGGAACAGTTTCGGTCTCGCGTGGTCCTCCATCGAAGAAATGGACTCGCGACGAGAGGAAAGTACAAGAAGTCACGCGTGCGTCACGCGCTTGTCCCTTTGTCGTGATTGCAAAGTTTCTCGCGGAAAACTTGCTCGCCGTCGCTCGCTCCGCCTTAAACTATCTGCTCGGAACATTTCTGGAAAGCATACCGGGGAGATCATCCTTTTATACCGGCGAGGCCGTCGCGGGATTATCTTTCTTTTAGTTTGTTGGATCGGTACCTCAGACGGAGGGTATCGTAGCTTCTTCGGGACCGCCCCGGAACCTGGTAATGTAATATCCGTTTCCGGAATCGTAAGAATTGTCTGGCTGAGAGAAGGAACGCGAGAGAAATTTCCCTTTAGAAATACGCAGAATAATAATAATTGCGCATAACGATTATGGAATGAATGATTTTTACGTCGGCTTTGCAAACCTTTATTTATTGCTTCAAATGTAATTGAAGTTTCGTGGATTATTTAAATTCCCGTAGACGGGGGAATAGTAATAGATTTCCTGAATTAAGCCAGAGCATGAACGCGAGAATTTCATTTTTAAAATAACACGTTGCGAGAATTAAGCTACCACAACGAACCCCGGAGACATTTGTACGTTAAGTCTTTTTCAGCGATGCATTATGCGGTCCTTTATATTCACCGAGGCTTTTAAAGATTACTACATATTCTCTGTACATCTTTTTTTTTTCTAAGTGGGCTATAACAGGAGGAGTTTGCATTATTCTTTCGGAAATGCACTGCATTCGCCAGCTTACAATGGCTCAGAGTAAATACAATACAACCAAATAGGTGCTTCAATTCCTTCAATTACGTCCGTATACGTAAGCATCGCGCTGCAAATACAATCATGTTGTCTCGACAATTCTGAAACAGGAACAGAATAAAATAATAAAATACGCTGTCCTCTTGCAACAATCGAAAAGCGGAAAACAGCAATCGTGCGGATAACAGTTTTCAATATTCGAACCAACGCGTCCGGTCGACAAACTGAAGTTTCATGCCGCACCAACAAAAGAACCGTCAACTCGCCGTGAGAATCGCGCAAAGTGGTGTGGTAAAAGGGTGCCGAAGGAGAAAGAAAATCGCGCGCGTGTGCGTGTTTCCGCAGGAAAGCGGGCAAAGCTGGAATACATATTCTCACGGGGGAAGCCGGCAGGCAGCAGCGCTTGGCTTTGCCGAATACATTGCTCGTCGTTTTATTTACGTCTTCGCGTAAGCTGGATACAAAAGCGGACAAGAAGGAGAGCGCGCGGCAACTTTCGATACGCCGTGCCGGTGCAAGGCGGCGGATGCAACGCCGAAAGGAACGCTTCCATGCTCGCCCAGAGACACGCACGGACACTTACCTTTTTCTTTCTCTGCACGCCAGCCTCCCTCCGCCCCGATCGGCATTCATCTTCCGCTCGCACGTTCAAACGACGCTACACTGCGGAAGCTCCTAGCAATTTACGTATTTAGATATCGCAGATGTACGCACTCCCGCGCCTTGCCTCCTTCCAGATTTTTACGATGCTTTGTAGGGTCACGTTTTAATGCTGCCGCGTGTGCGCTGTGGATACCCCTCTTTGACGGCGATTTCATTCACGTGGAAATGATAATATTTGTTGTAAAAGCATATAACTGAAACCTAGTACTGCAAATGTCTTGTGGAGATTTGATCTTTGGTCTTATCTTTTTGTACTGAAGTGTTTAGAAGTTATTCGAACATACCTTGATTGGGACATATGGATATAATATGGTTGAATATAAATATAAGTGAAATGTAGAATTTTATCCTGTGCACAATCTAGGTGCACTGTTCATTGACGTAACGTTCACTGATGCATGGTCCACCGTTGGTGGTATAATGAATTTTCCTGACAACGCAGAAAACGTGTCGATAAATCCGACACTAATGACTTATCTGGCCGTGTCATGCACTGGGAACGTGTGATAGTCAAATGAGGTCAGGGGAATGGCGCTGCGTCAATCGCAGAGCATGAAATTTATCGATGTTTGCTATCTGTGTTGTAGAAAATTTCGGAAATAATCAATTGGGTACACCGAACTGACTTTGCAAGAAATATTTCTATGAGTTTATCATGCTATGGGTAACTGCTCAATCGTGAACATTTATTGCGCAAGCAATCCGGACAGCAGGAATTCTACGATAATTTATGCATCGCATGCAAAATAAAAGTAAAACCTGTTGGGAAATATTTGGACACTCAACAAACTCCAGCTTCATATTACTCCACGTACATACATAAGGATAGAGTAACAGCACCTGGGTCTCTTCTATTACAGCAACCTCTGAAGATTCGTGTTAATACTCTTGAAGTATTTGCTGTTCCTCGCAAAGGGATAGAGATATTTCAAAGGAGTAGACGCAATAATCATCCGGTTCATGCGATGTAAAGGAAAATATGACTGTACGAATTCAAAGAAGAGACGGCAAGAAAGAACTTGAAACATTTTAATGCGTGCCTGGACATTTCACAAAGACGAGCAACTTCCATTCACTTGCACGAAATGACTTCAGACTCTGATTAGACTCTGGCTTGTGCACGAAGGCACCGAGCCCGAGCACCAATTCAGACATCCCTATAATGTCCGTGTCTCATTTAACACTCGCGCTTTCCCGCTATCTATCAACTGCAAAGTTCGTAGAACCATTTCCATGCTTCCCATTTGCTATTGAATCAAATAATCAACTTTCCATTCCAATCCGGGATTCTATTGTCGAAGGGATATACGTTGGACGATCCTAGAGAACGCGATTGACCGTAGCGCTTGACTCGGTGCAGGGAATTACATTGTTACCCCTTTTCCCATTCACGTCGCTCGACTTCCGCCGCGGTGACACGTGGACCAAAGACACCGACCACGCGAATGCTCGATGCTCACTGTCTCGCTGCGTTTGAACGGGATGAGCGGGATTTCTTTTTTCTTTTTTTTTTTTTGCGTGTCAAGGAGGTTGACGCACCCTTTGGGTCATTCCAGCGAAGGCACTAATTTAGAGGCGTGTCGACATTTAGAATGCATCGGAGCCGGGGCGACGTCATCATTAGAGCAGCTCCGCTTCGTTCGAGAGGACTGGTCCGCGAGGAGAAGGAGGCAGAGGACACGGATTCCGGTGCTCTCTGGTGTCTCCAGCGTCTCTCCGGCTGACACCCGGCGAGATACGGTGCTTATGTTAATGCGGCGGGAAGCGTGTACCACGGGAGAACGGATAGGGAGTGACACACAATGCGGCTCGCGGCGACGATGTCCGTGCAGCCGAGGACCATTAATAACGAACGAGACGAACTCAATGAATCACGGACTCGGTGTTCCATTATAATGCAAATATTCGCCGCTGTTTAATGACAGCGTAACGCTATCTTTGCCGAGCGTCGCCGGAATGTTAAGCGTGCACGCCCTTTGCCGGGGATCTTCTTCTCATGCTACCAGAGTGACCACTTTCACCGCACTGGTAACCAGTTTCTGAATTTGCTGCCCGTGGATATTTCTATCCTGCTGACTTACGCTATTGTTCTATTCAATATCGTATCAATCGTGGCCTTTATAATTGGTTCAGTGCCATGCAGATTGAAAATGGTTTGCATTAAATATAAGCGGTTGTTATAATAATATAGTTGCTGTAACAATTAAACGCCGCTTGTTTTCGGACAGAATCAATCTAGAAAGCGACGAATTCTGGAAGTACATGCAATATATATGTATGCGCAATGTAGATACGCCAAACTGAAGACCTCGCACGTTCGACCTTTTGACCCGTATTTCGAAATGCACTGTTGAATATATAAGGGCTCTCCCAATTCGAGCCTACGTCTCTTGTATTCAGTGGGTCGGTCATTAAAAATTTGGCTAACAATTTACCTGTTAAAAGTCCCGTTTCGAGCACAACTGCACGATGTACTCGAGCCAAAAGGGCGTTTCGTGTTTTCCGCGAGACCGTTGTAAATACGGCCCTTTCAATCTGCTAGCGCTGAAATTACATTTTCAAATATTGAAATCTCCCGCGTGGCAACCGGAAGAGAATAATATGAACGAAATATACAGACCAGCGACTTTATATTCGCGCCGTATATCTGGTCCAATTCGTCCGTGGTACAGGGAAATCGTTGATTGCCGCTGCCGCTATCACTGTCAATTCGAACATCGTTATTCGTTGAAAAAGAACGGCTAAACGAATTTCAAAAATACACCCTCAGCCGAACGATTACAGTGCCCGGTAATTCTCTCGGAATGTATAATAATTGAGACGTTCCTCGTCACGTTTATACGCGTGCATCCAGGGTAGGTCGCGTCGGCTATGTATTCTGTGTGCTTACCAATGCTCCTTGTTCGAAAGTTTCGCCCGTGTTTCAAAGGTGGATTAGGACCAGCATAAAATACGACAGAATGTCTCATATCGCCGTGGATGCCACGGATATCTGCCCCGTCTAGACGTTTACTTTGCGCGGGTTACTGCAAGATAAACCGAACTTCCCACGATGAGATAAGTTGGCGAAGAATTAATACAGCCACCCTCTCACGGTGGATCGCTGCGAGCGAAACCGTTATACCCCACCGCACCGGTAATTATCGAAATTTTGTTCTCTCTTAGACGCGCGGGGCTATGCCATTTCTCGTCCCGGCCGGTAGTTTAGAAGTTAACGTTAACGCCACGCTAATCAGCGTGCTCGCCGGAAACGTTGCGTGCCATTGTAACATACCAATTCCACCCCCTTGCATCGAACTAATCCACATGAACTTTGAACTTATTAATTCGCACGAAACCATTCGAAGGGGAACCTTCTTTCGGTCGGTACGATACAATGGGCGAAATCTAATACGCGAAGTTTCGATGTTAATCGTTTAGAACTTGTTAATGGGGGGGAAGGGGTGAAACAGTTAGGTCAAGAGTATCAGGGTAGTCAGCATACGTATTCCTTCTCATTGTTACAGGACTATTCGCGATGCCCTTGATAGTATTCCGAGAGTTCTATATCATAAACGATTATCTTGCTCCAGAAGCTTTGGAATAATCGACGTAACATTGAGATGTATCCGAACAACCCAATGTCCACGAATAACGTTTGAGGAGTAGACCTACTTCCAAACTCGCATCAACCGAGGAATTATAAGGGTCTATTAACTTGTTGTGTTCCATTGAATCAGTTCGCGTTGCGTTGAAGCGATTTTTGTAAATTATTATTTAATTTTGTGCGCCGAGGGCTCGACATCGCCCAAGTCGTTTAGTTGAATTTGCACGGGCCAAGCCAAATATAATCTTAGTGCACACAGATGGTTCTCTGTCGGGCTATAGGTGCCCTCCGCTCGAGGACTCATCTCATTCTCGCCGCTCGTCGTGCAACGTCCTGGATAGGAAGTGCAGATTGCCTTGTTTAATTACCAGCAAGGGATGGCCGAAGGACTTTGGGGACAATCAGCTTACTTGTATTTGCTTACAGATTTACGTCGTTCCAGTCGAAGGCTGACTTCCAAATTTCACGAAATCGTGTGTCTACGTCGTTTTGCCCTAGCAAATCGTGGAGTACAACTGATTAGATCCATCATAGCTACGTTTCTTCTGACGTAATAGTGCAACACGTAAAAGGATTTATGGTATGAAGCATTTTTTAATTCCTACTGCGTGTTCATCAAGAGCAGATATAATATTTATACGCCCTATGAAAGTTAATCTTTCGATCCTTGCTCTTCCGAAAAATTGAGCTTCCTCTACGAGTTAAATTTGTATTAGCCCGGCCCGTGGAGGGATACCATTTCCTCGGCACATTTATTTAATGTCAAACATTTAGTAGTTCGCTTCGCCAGTAATTTTATTAACTCGGATTCTGGGGATTAAACTGCGCTCCTTTTGCGGCGAAATTAGAAAAATGGTTAAAACTTCTGGATCAACTTGCCGGTTCTGCTTGCTTTCCAAGGAGAAACAAAATCTCTTTACCTTTTCCCTTTAACTGCAACGTATTTCTCGTGCCTCTGCGATACAGCTGATTGCGGTTTGTAAATTATAAGATCGTCGATGATAAGTTTAGTACAGGTTTTCAGATGGTTGCATTTTCTTGACGAGTAGGTATCCGTAATTATGTATATACCGTGCATACATGTTTGGTAAGTGAACGCGTACCTACTAGTTTCTCCAGTTTGAACGCTGTGCGGGAACTCCTGTTACACGTGAACGAAGTTAATATTACGCGTAAATGCAAGTTGCTCGGCAGTTGAGGGCAATTGTCGAACTCCTTTAACATTGTCGTATAGACCCGTGTTTCGTAATAAATTTCATCTCGCCCCTCGCCATCGCTTGTTCCTTTGTCTTTACGCGTTGAGGAAAGAAAAAAGATAAAGTTATCGTTATTTAAAGGAAACAATTGCGCAAAGGAATTTCTGTCTTCAACTTAGAATTTAAGTTTCGATATCGAAAATGCGCGTCTTCGCAAAAAACACAACTATTCGATAATGCAAATGCGAATCGTTTATCCGACTCGGAGGATGGGAGCACGTTGAATTAATCGGCCATTGTGCCGGATAGAGATCGACGGGCAGTTTTTCAGCGGTCGCCGGGCTCTGGTGGAATTGGTGGAACCGATCTTTCATTCAGCACGCAACGTACGTGAACGGAGTACGTAAATATAAATCGTGGCGATTCAGAGAACGAGGCAGAAATCTCTTCAGTCTCTTCTTTCGCGTTCCAGGCACGCGATTGCCTTCGTCTTCATTAGCGCGCGCCATTACGTGCACATACCTTTTAATAAACTTCCTCCGATACCGGCAGCGCGTTTCAATTCCGTCGCGGCGACATTTATTCGGCAATTTCCGCGTTCCTTCTCCTACGGTCCAAGATATTCAAATTAACTACCCGTATCTCGCGTCGAAACACCCCGAAGACGTTCCAATGAATGCGGACAAAAGAGACATTTAATATCACTGCAATCTCCAAACGCTAGAGTGTAATATGAAATTCTGAAACATTTATAATCTGCGTGCTCTCTATAATTTAATCACATCAATACTCTATTTTGTATTATTTCTTGCCTGTACGTGAAATTCGAGTGAAACAGATTTTGCTTCACGGGGGACTGCCTAAATAGGAAACATCGAATCGTTTAAGACGGAGGAAGGAATTCTTGAACGCCCTCCTTTTACGTTTCGACCACGCGATAGCCGTCGCCCTAATTGGTGCGTTTCACCATATCCGACATTGGGTCCCGAGCAACTTCGCAAGGGCGAGTGCATTCGGTCCACGTCGTATCCCCGATACCCTAATGAAGCAAATTTGCATCCATACGCGACGCGAGTGAGCAAGTACCAGAGATACAATAAAACTGATTTCGCGTCGCCTGCCGAGGAACTGATAAGATGGATGCGTCTGCACGGCAGGTCGCCGGTCGTCGTGGATTCGCAGTTGCATGATAATGATTCAAGCGCGGCCAGCTACTGCGGGGGATAACGTATTGCTGTCCGTTCCCTCGCATTCCTACAAGATGCGGCACAGACGGTCTGGAATCCAAGAATCCACGGATCGATCGAGACCCGGAAAAATTTCGATCTTTGGCTGTTCGGCTTTAAACTTTGACAGATTTTCCTTTAAATGAGGATGGATAGGTCTGATTGACAAGTATTATATTGGGAAGACTCAGAGTTTGTCTCTTTAATTCTATTTCCGGTGGCATCAGACTTGGCACCACTTCAATTAACGTCAAAGGGACAGTGGAGCTATTTGGATCAATTAGACTATTATTTGCTAAAATGGTAGAAAGGAATATTGCCCTGGCGGACGCTATTGGTTTACGCTTTTAGAAAATGTTTCTGAAAGGGTTAGATAATGATGAAATTTATCCAGTAACCGATCAACCGTTCATAGGAAAAGAAAAAGAAGGAAGAGTCCCAGAAAGGATGGTCCAAGTGGGGTTCACGAACTCGCTGGCCCTCGGAACACAACGTTTCCGTGGTTCCCGTGTCCGAAGCCGAACACGATGCAGAGTTAACTCTGTTATCCGTAAACTAGCGCCGGGAATCAGGAAAACTTTCCGATGTATAAAGCCCGGGTTCGCAGACACAAAGGTGGATGGTAATGGTAGTTGTTCGAAGCTGGGGATTCACGGTCAGAGAGAAGCGGAGAATAGAACGTCGATACAGTGGCTCGTTACGCGATATACCAGTGCCAACAAAGCAGTTCTGGCTGTTGCTTGAATGCACCGGCATAACTAACATAAGCAGAGACTCTAACAGTCCAATCAAAGCGGGCCAACAAAGATACTATGCTCTGTCTATTGTGTAAACCGTAGGTACACTTACCGTGTATCCCCGATAGCGTGCCGGTCTTTTCAAGATCGTTAATCGAAATGCAATTTCAGCTACTTTACCCGGGGAACGCTCAATCGATATTGCATTCTGCATAAATTACTCGACGTCTTACTCCGTTCGAATACACGTGCATGTTCGCCCGCGATCCGTCATATTACGTATCCTCGATTATGCGGCCCATTGCGCAATCGGCAAGCGAGCGGATTTCAGAAGAAATCATTCAAAAGAAACCAAGATGGGCTGGCCGGGAATTAGCTGATGCATTAAATATCGCTAAAGTTGTTAAACTTTATTCTCCGTTTAAGGAAGATTAATCGAAGACAGCGAGGAGGAAGATGAAAGGAAATTCATATTTTATTTGCGATCTCGATCACGGCTCGGCCAAAGGTAACCGAATTCCAGCAGTGAAATTTCCCTCTTCGAGCTGCTTTTGCTCATTTCCCCGTGAATCACTGAGCCGTACATCCGGAAGGAATTGCGGACAAGTGGTAGCCGTCTCTGGATCTAGCCAGCCCGTAAGGAAATGAACGTTATCCGAGGCGGTTCGGCTTTTGGACGGGACGTCGAACGATAGAATGGAGGAATCGCCAATGAGAAAGAACGTTCTGAGAGGTGTAATTACAGAAGTTCGCCTGATACTATGTACTTACCTAGCCGTTTTAGTTTCTCGTTCGTAGGATGAACGCGAAGAAGAATCGTCAGGCGTGTACACACGCGGATAAGCTGCATAAAGACGAGCGGAAAACGATTAATCTCGTACGCAAACGCCTTTTCAATTTGGTCTGCTTACCGATTGACACTGGGGTTTATCCGCGAGCGCTTAAAAAAGTGACGGATCACACGCAAGTAATTCTCAACGGCGTTAAATATAGAGTAGCTTTTAGCGATGTTACTACACGCGTATTATGAGTGAACGTAAAAAAAAAAAAATAAAAATAAAAACGGATGATAAAAAAAAGTATCGCTGAAAAAAGTCGATCCTTACGCGAAGCAGACAAATTTATGTGCTGCTACGGAATGCATAAACGATGCACCAGCCACGTCACGTTTCGCCGGCGTCACTGCCATCCAACCTGACGTATTTGTCTCGAATTACTACTATCAGCTGATCCTTTTCTCTTATGAAACGGATGGCCCTGTTCTACGACGCTGAACGGGAACCTGCATTAATCCGTGAAGCAAACCCGTTACGGACCTCTGCCATCCCTGTTTTCCTCGGTGACGTCGCTCGATTGTAACGCAGAAGGACAATGGTAATTAAAATAAGAGCCCTCAAGTTTGCGTTGAATGCTATCTTAGCCTCTCGGTTAACCTCCCCGGGATCCAATGGTATTTTCGGCTCACCTACACGCTTACAATTGACAGGTACACCCGGAGCCTTAGATACGTACTTACCGGGAATTCCTTCTGTGCTCGGTGACACCGCATCGGGACAACTTGCGGCAGACTTTAGAGTTTAGGGTTTAGTTAGTGGCGGACGCCACATCTCATGTTAGTGTGATTACTCTAGGGCTCAAAGGTGCGGCTTGTTGCTCGTATCCAGATAATAGCTGCGCTTGTATGCAGAGGTATCGCTGTAGCGTGTAGCGACTACAATAACGCGTATTTCTCTGCCGTAAACTCCGATCCAATTAAGGACTTACGATTACCGCTGTTACGGACAGTAACGATGATGAGCTGTAACTTCCGATTCCGATGTCCTGGCCGATCGCCGATGATCCCGGTCATCTATCAATCAGTTTCGACGATCATTTGGTCAAATCGTTCGGTGGATGCTTAATTAATGGCACGGGGGAACGCCCTGCCGTAATCGGGTCGTTTTCGGTCCTCAAATTACCGGTGACGTGTAACAAAATGTTATCGTCGTAATTTGTACGTTTATAAGAATTAATCGCAGGCATTTCCCAAAGTGATTAGTTATTCAAGGAAATAGTGCGACGTTAAAGAAACTTTTTCATTACCCTGTGGATGCTAAAGATGAACTTTTTTGTTGGATTTTTGCGGTACAACGGAAGAGAAAATCAAGTGCTGATATTACTTTTCCACCGCGGCACGGTTTAAGTCCCGGATTTCTATTCGAACCAGACCAGAGGCGTAGCTCAGTTTTTAACTTATCATCCAAAGTAAACGTCTGGAAGCTTTTTCTTTGAAACACACCCTCCCGTTCCCTGCGTGTCCGCGTTAAAAGCTTTTCCCAATTTTCACGAAAGTTTCTCCACTTTTCGAAATCCGACATCCAACTTGATTCGACAGAGTACAAGTAATCGTTCCAAATGCGATTAATAGCTTCCCCTCGCGACGGAAATATTGTTTCCCTCTGTTCCGCCGATCGAGGGGATCCCGTTAGCTTAACTCCTTAAGTCTTATTTAGCTCCTTGAGTCCGCTTCACCTCTGCGACTCGACGGAGAAAAAAAAAAACGTCGCCGCGAAAATAAGTTCCGACTCGCGTTCTCGTCCGCCGCTCATATTTACGACCCGTCGTATTTTCCATATCGATCGATGCACGCGCGCTATTTCGAGCCGGTTTCCGTTGAACAGCTTCCCTGAGAGCCCGTTTCATATTCACCGCGTAACTTTCTGACGTTTGCGAACTAACTTGGAAAAATCTTAATTTATTCGAAGTCATCGAAGGTGGAGACTGTTCTATCGCAGCCGAGCGGAGCTTGTCCACAATTTCAAATAACACCGGGGCGCAGAGATTCAGAGTTCGCGAAAGTTTTCGTTGTACAGTTACCACTGCCATCCGCACTAATCGCGAGTCTGAGCATTGCTGTCTAATTCAATGTAACAAAGTTCCGGGCCGGACTCCGGCGAAGCTTCACCCGCCCGACTGAAATAATCATTACGTAAATAACGGGCAATGGGATTCGGTTGCTCGCGAGGAAACCTTCAAAAGAAATAATCGGGCAGGCTTGCGCTGAGTTAGAACGCGGTTGGGTTGCACCAACGTAAGTATCTTGTCATAGTTTCTTCAAACGTGAGAAATGAATATATTATTACATTAGTTTCGTTAACGTTCCACCGTTATGATTTAGATGTAAACTCCTTTCTCAATAGTGGTCGTTCGGAACTATTCACCCAGCCATTTCTCCGGGGTGCTTCGCAGAAAGCTGGCTAACATAGTCCCGAAGATCGAGCGTGCAGCAAATTCTCCGCAACACGGGTGAATGCATCTTGCAGCGAGCCAAAGTGACCATTTCCATGCGAGGCGAAACAGTGCATGGAAGGGTGAGTCTACAATCGGACGAATTCAAGCCTCGTGAACGGCAGAAATTCATTCGACCTAGCATGCGCTGCCAGGACCTTCTGTGTCGGTGCAGTATTCACTGTTACCTTGGATGAGATATGAATAGACATTAGGTGGCGGGTGCATTTCAAATCGAGCGATAAATTCAGCCAGCGCGCTGACATCGGGCAGCTTGAACCCGCGGAGAGGATTAGGGGTTAAATGTCGGAGCGCGAACAGTTAATTATACGAGAAAACTGCATGCCACGTTGGGGCATAAGTCTTCCAGAATGAATTCTCGTCGCGGATAGCGGGGGATCGTCGTTCGGGGAAATTAGCGAGTAGAGTCGATCGCCTTTTTGAGAGCACTCGAGGTACAATGGGACCTGAAAGTCGATCTAATAACAATCTGCAGCGACAGAGTTCAATGTTTGAACACTGAAATTTTCTACGAAGGCATTTTAAAATATCATCTAGTAATAGTATTACATTAGAAACTATCCTGTGCATGGTTGAAATTGGTTTTCCGTCTGTCTCCTAGTGCTCCAATTATTATCCCGAAAGAAAGCGTACTCTAGGGTGAAAAGTAATCAAGGCCTTGTTTCGATTCGTTCCGGACGACACTACAGGCAAAGGCAGTTCGGGTCGAAAGGTAGCCCGTTCACCGAGTTGCTCCCATGTCGAAGTTTATAATTACAGCGAACGATGCTGGTCCTGAATGCGTAATTAAGGCACGCGGTGAAAGCAACACAGAAGAGTTTGTTACGCGGTGCTAACGTACCGGTAATAGTTATCAAAGAGAACAAGCGGGAAACGGAGATGTAACGGAGAGCAAGGACACGAAACGTTTAAATACGGGATCATTTAAATGGAAATTGACAAACCTTGTGAAGGATGCAAGCAAAGCTTGTCCCTGATGCACGGATGCAGGGAGAAAAACGTACAACAATGCACGTATACATCCGACGCATATTTCTTTAAGAACCACGTTGCGTGCATGCGTAAACTGCTATCCGATTCTTATTATCTCCATTATCCCCATTGTCACAGTGTATCAGTTCAAACAGCTTTTCTTACGGGCTCGCAACTTATACGTAGCCCCAACGCGTCGTGCTTCAATCTCGCGAACGAACCTAGAGATTCCGAACTCAGCTCCGTTTCGTTATTCGGCTTCAGCGTTTCTTTTTCGTCCTTGCCCTCCGCACTTTCCGGGCTCTTGTTCTGTAAGGTACGCCCAGCGCAGTAATTACCCCTTGAATTAACGCGTAAAATGAAATGGCTCCGTTTTATGAAAGTTTAAATGGGCTACCGAAGTTACTTAAAATCCGTAAGTTAGCGACGTGTACTATTCACAGCGCGCCGGCAAAACGAAACTTATCCACATTTGCACTCTGTCCGGTAACTAGAAACGCGGGACCATCCATTACGGAGGCAGAAACTCTGGAATTACTTTGTTTCAGCGTCAATGGAAAGAGTAGCCAATTTAAGAGGGGGGCAGCAAAAAAAAAAAGACGAAACGTTTCCCGTGTATTTAGGTTTAATTAAAATAACGCTGCTGGCTGAACCACGCGGCGTTGTTCCAGCGCCGACCTTCCACGGGATACCGGGCTTCTCCATTACGCGTAGAATTCAACGTCGCGACCACGGTTGTCCCCGAGGTTTGACGCTTCTAGCGTCGCAGCGTTTCAGCTGCCACGACGAATCGCTTTCCTGTGATGCGTTGATGCGCGTATCGGACAGGGCATCGGATTACTAAGGGAAAACGAGAGTTTCCTTTCTCCTAGAAAAAGAGCAGTCCTTGTCGATGGTAACGACCCGGCCAGAGAATTTAAACTTCACCCTCTCGGAGACTAAACGTGTACGATCGTAATGCGACCCGTAGATAAACTCGGGATATACTATTTTTGTCATGTTTCTAAAAGTTTTCCAAAATTTTACACTTTTGGCGATGCTAATTAATATTAATACAGTGGTAATTCATATTTTTGAGAAGGAATTTAAGGACTACAATTTAATATAATTTTTATAACAATAATTTCCATTATGCAAAAAATGTAATCTATGGAGGTACTCTATAGCCGACTTTAATGTATTCTAATCGTAAGCCAAAATTCAACAACAATTTAAAGTGAATGCCAAATGCAAGCCGACTCTCCTTTCTGAAAATAAACGCAGCGCTTCTCCGTAGTAAAATAGTCCGATAGTGCAATATAGGAATTTATCCTCTGTTATTGGCGCAGGTACCAAATTAGGAATGCTACGCAGTGATAGAGACAGGCTGCATTTCCCGAAACGCGCCGATGACGTGACGACACGTATGTATTTTTCATATGCGGTCGCACATGTGTGCCGCGGTGTGCCGGCCATAAAATAACCATGAAACGAGAGCGCAGGGAATGGCCAAAAATTCGATAGCTTAAAAATTGTCCGTGTTTTTTGTTTTCCCCCCGACAACCCTGTAACAGACCACGAGCACAATAGTGGATACGGTTCACTGCGGAATTGCATTTTTTTCAATTCCCACTGGACCTTTTAACAACACACCTTTCGTTTCGCCGATCTCATAATAACATACATACGAATGGCTGTGTTCCAAAAGTAATCAACATACGAAGCGGATATCTTTCAATAAAGTGATATAACATAGGAAACGCGGTAATTCAAGACACGTAATAGTGTGTATATTTCTCAGGAATTTTACGTTAAGATTAGTTTTTTCGTCGACGTAAAGTGTGAGCGCTTCGAAGGTGCTCAGAAGATCACGAAGTTCCATCAAGTTCCAAATAATAATCCGCAACCGGGGTAGATTTGTCGGAGACGCAGTGTGGGGAAGCACGACATTCCTACGAATCGGCACACCCGTTCAATATCGGATTATTATCGATTCAAAGGATCGGCGCTCGTCAGAAATATCTCAAAGGCGTTTCACGGTTGCGAGGACACCAGCGAAAAGGCCGTGAAAACGGGAAAGCGGTGGGCGAGACGCGGCAGAAGTGAAAAGCGTAAAAGTGTGCCGCGAGACGCAGCGCGGAAAGGATTTCAGCGGAACCGTCGGGACCTTGCGCGTATTTCTTCGCGGAACAGCCAGAGGGGCCGGTGCTTCCGGTGCCGTGTTTCCGCCGCTTCGTAGCCGGGTACAAGTGCGAAGAAAAAAATATACAAAAAATAGAAGGGAGGCCACGGAGTGCTGGAGAGGGCAGAAATGCGCGAAAGAGAAGCCCCGAGCGACAGGGCAGCCAAGAGGACGTGCAAATACATTACATGCGAGACCGAAAGGCCAACCATGGCAAATGCGGCCGTTTGTACGTACACGGGGACTCTTAAATTCTGCCTGGTATGAATTTTTAATTTTCCTGTACTTTACGACTACCCATTAAAACGCAAAAGGAGAAAGGAAGCGGAGAACGGGAAGAAAAGAAAGTGCTCGTAGCAATGCCCAGCGCGGCGGGCCTAGTGGAAGGCGGAAGCGTAGAAAAACGTGGATGTATAGAGCCCCGGGGAATCTCTCGGGCGGAGGTTATATTTTTCTCGTGGAACACCGCTGACTGTATACCGCGATTGCCCTGAGATATGCGGTTACGCGAATTTATCGGCGTATTATAGCTCGTCGACCGCCCAACGACGCACTTATCCGCGAACGCGAAATCAATACGGCGAGCTTTATCTCTTGCCTCGACTATTACTCTGTACGACTAGTCGGAACCGCCACGGCTTTTCTTTATAGACAATGAAACGTACCTTGCCCTACTTCGATGGTACTTATTAGTTTCTTATGCTGATCTGGCAGTCCCAAAATACTGGAAGATTTCGGCCTCGCTAGTTGAGTTACTTGACACACCTGGGTAAGCAGCACTCGATCGTTATATGGACTATCGCTCCATTTGGAGTTTAGAGAAACGTTTAAGCGGATACTGTTGCCTCTATTACTAAAGTTATGCGAAAACAGATTTGGGTAATAAAATTATTTCGGAAGAAATCAAGCATCGGAGTCATTTTTTTTTTTACTTCCATATCACACTGGATATAGAGTATCAAGAATCTTTTCGTCCAATGGATAATTATTGAACAAAATTCATCTCGGTTCAAAGAATATTTTCCACGGGAGCTTCGGGCGCCTGGAACATTCCAGCTCCTTCATACGTTCGCGTTCTAAATACTGAACGATGCCGCAGCGGTGAGTACATTTTCATGTACCCTGTACAGTGGAAATAAATCACGCGTTATCGAGCGTCCTGGCTGGTTAAACCGAGAGTGTATTTAGGTTCGCCGAGCTGCCAAGTTTCGCGATTCGGCTATCGTCCGAGTCGAAAGAGTCTCGCATTTCAAGAGGTACCTGGAATCGAGCGTGGCCAGCGACCACGCGGCGGACAGCCTCCGGTACGAGTTTCAATTTCCCTTGGCCGCGTAATGATCCCGACGTCCGGAGTGATAAGATGATTTCGGACGTCCCGCAAGCGGGAAGCTGGGCCGCGTGCTGGTCGCGAGAGACCGCTCGGGTATTAGGTGCAGAAACCGACTGAGTTACGAGGGGTTATAAATTCCGAATATTGGAGTTCTGGCCTCGCGTGCCCGCCCCTTCAACCCAAACTCCCAGCCATTTCGGTACAATAGAAGGAATCTCCTATCCGCGCAACTTGTCTTGACCTACTACAATGTCTGTCCATACAAAAATGGAATCTCCATTCGTTCTAGCAGCGCCTACGTGTACGCGAGCCAACTTTACGTCTTCCGTTGTCGTGTACCAGTAGCTGCGATCACAATGGTACCGAATACAATAGTTAGTTAATAGCTGGTAGAATCTGCGATCTGTTTCAAGAGCGTTAGGAATTATCCGCGCAACGCCGAGTCCCTTCAACCGGTCGCGCTCCACTTTGTTTTTAATGAACGCGTAACGCGACAAAGTTGAAACTTAATAAAACCGAATTAGCTGATAATAATAGCGCACCATCCTGCGAGTACACTTGACATCACGCTCGGCTCGTCTGTAACGGAGTAGATCTTTTCCTTGGGGCATTCGAGTGACGTCACGGGCAAAGCGAAAGGAAAAAGAACCGGTTGAAAGGAAGTGAACCATCGCGGAAAATTGCGCGGCGGACCGTTCGCCCGGAAGGTCGACGGTTTCTTCTATTTGCCAAGTCTTGCCAGGATCAAAAGAATGAAACCTTAATTAGCAAAGGAGCAGGTACTACGTGCTGGCACGGATACCTTAACAACAGCTTGTCCGTCTACACGCCCCCACGCATTCCCACGAAGAAAGGATCCACTTTCTGGCAGGAGGTTACAGGATTCGAAGGAGCGAGGCACCCGTATCTGTACTCGTGCAATTTGGAATATTGAAGGTCTCGTGGGATGGAAATACGATTGACGCGTTTCGTGAAATTGTTATGAAGTTATCCGCTCGACAGGTCCAATCGATATTTCGTATATTATTAACGTTTGGAATACATGAAATTTATCGTAAAACATGTTACTTACTCTGGTATACTTAACAAAATTAAAGGTTAATTTGAAACAGCCCCTGAAATTGTTTCTACGCTCAAAACTTTCAGAAGTGTTACAGCAACATATTATTATTAATTTTGCAGCTCGTCAGCGCCGCAAAAGTTGCCTGCGCTTAATAGAAAACGCAGGAGAATTTTTCGCGCGAAAGTTCATCCCACTTCGTTCCCGGCGCTAAGTTACGCCGGGAGCAAACTTTCATCAGCGATAAAAGTTTGAGTCTGATAACATTACTCAATGAGACAGGATATTCCTTCAGTAAAATGCGCAGAGGGGCACGTACGTATATCAAGGAGGGAATGCCAGCGTCTGGGAGTAACTTATTTTTCATCTCCCTGCAGTCGGTCGTTCTTCAAATCGAACGCCTCGATTTCGAAAAGCTTTCCGCGTCGAATTGCACAACGGGAATGTTCCACCACTTTGTTACTACCAGCGTCCATGGAAAATCGGATGAAACAGGTGGCAGTAATAAAGCATTCAGCGCTACAATGATAATATTTATTTAAATTAAAAGAAAAATATCTGCAAACCTGAGAATTGCTTTTGAAAACTTTTACCATAATCATCATATCCGAAAGGTTTGCTTCTTTTGGAATTGAGAACGCCGCTCGATTTCATTAAAACCATCTGAAGTCGTTTTTAAATCTTTTAATTGCACCCTTACAAATTGCCATTCTCGAAGATGGCAAAAGATAGCTCCGTCGGTATCGTTAATGGATGTTTTAGATCAAGTTTTAAAGAAGATCGGCGCACCGTGGGAAGCAGGACGGAACAAGTAAGAAAAGAGGATGGCGTGCGAGCGAGAGGGTAGCGGGAAAGAGAGAGAGAGAGAGAGAGAGAGAGAGAGAGAGAGAGAGAGAGAGAGAGAGAGAGAGGGTGAAGCTTCGAAGGGGAACGGGTTAGTAAGCGTAAGGGAGAGAAACGGGAGTGGGATGAGTAACGAGATCAGGTACTCGATAAGTTCTGACAAGCGCAATTGCACTTTCGAACGGAGCCCGTCTACGCTTAGACTGAGCAATTCTGCGAGCTGTTCCTCCTTTTGTTCGCGGAGCTTGCGTAACGACCAAAGTTCTTCCGATCGTTTTATTCGGCGTGATCTTTCGACGTACGAGGAACGATTCAGGTTTCCCTGGTATCACCCTCTGTTATCCAGTATCAGAAGTAATAACGATTCATTAGACGTCGGCGAAGGGGCAAAAGGGCGGCCGGCGAAAGCTTGTTAGCGAAGTCTTTGGAACTTGCTGGAACAGATTCTAAAGAAACGATATCCGTCAGATATGCATTCGTGTGTTCGATTAAATTCATCAAACGACAGAGATAGCGGCGAACCGTAAGGGTTAAGCGAGTAGTGATGTGCGTCGCGAACACCGGTATCGTCGAGTTATCGATCTCGTAGGTACAATGACACCGGACTACAAAAGTGGCGGAGATTAAAAATGCATTATACAAGAGCTTGGAAGTTTCCCCTTTCATCGAGCCGGTGACGTAGCTGCGCTTTTGGGTTCAATTAAACGAAGTGTATAATTGGGTTCCTTGCTGATTGCTTTTAAGATGACTGAAATTTTTATCGAACAAGAGTAACTCGATTCTGCCTGCAGCTTCCTGCTTCTATTCAAGTATTCGCACATTTTATCCGTCATCTCCTTGAATCTTTCAAACGGTACTCTATATATGCAGCTAAAGTGCTCTACCGTAACTGGAACTCTAATTCGATCCTCTGCCAAACGTAACTAGACACGACCCACCCCTCGATTTATTTATCCGAAATTCCAGCCACATTAGAGGGCAAAACGCCCATGTCAGTGGAGACCCCCTTCGCCATGGGAACGGGGGCTTCTTTGAATGCGGAACTTACGCACGCCTCTGGTCCAGACGATGCGGCGCATCGGGGATACAAATCACGTGAGCATGCTTTCTGACGTGGAACTAATAGAGGCGCAACAAGGTGGGCAAACAGCAACGAAGGCTCCCCTGATTGCAACGAATTAGTGTGTCCTATCCAGCCAGCCGAACTCTAGCAGTTGGTAGACAACAGTGCGGTTCGGATGAGCTGCCGTGAATCTACGAGCATCCGCCGGACCAGCCTTGTTTTCCCTTGGTCCGTGCAAGGACGTAGGCCAGTCGAATCTAACGGTTAATTAGCTGGCCGCTATAGCACTCGATTCCATTCAATTTCAGGATGATATCGGACTTCCACAAGGCGGTGTCCGCGTTACTAGATCTCGATTCACGTCCACGAGGCGCGTAAAATTACAATTCCAGCTTCAAGCACGTCGAAAGATTAAAATATTTGATCAAGGGATGAACACGAGGTGCAATCGCGTTTGCATTGATTCTATCATTCGACGCGTCGGCCCACGAAATTAATGATAAATCGATTCGGGGGAGTCTATTATAATAATTCATCCCCGGTGGCAGGTCCCGTGACGCTAAGCCTTTGACACGGTATACCGTGTACTCTGAGAAACTGCCGCCGTGCCATCCATCTCAAGACGTAATCAACACCTCCGGATATCAAAGCTTCGAGTCCTCTCTTGAGAGTTGACTCGAGTCGCGTCTAGCGAAAGCTGGTAAGTTTAGTCGGTGCCACGGGGCTGTTAACTTTGAACGCGATGCTTTTTCAATGAAGCTTGAAACGCGCGTTACCATATAGGGGTACTGGGTCACGAAATTAAAATCGTTCCATCGAGAAATATCTCCGGCCCTTTGTGCAAAGCGATGCGGTCGTAACTAACAACGAACTCGCTTCCCCGGGATATTATATTCGGTGATAACGAAACATATTAAACATTAGGTATGTTGTACCGTGAAATTGCTTGAAATTATATTCATTACGGTTGCCTAGCAATTCCGAGCGAAATTAGAAATGCATATCGAATAAACGTTACGATGTACGCTACGCGCCAGGTATACATTTATGCACCGCGATAACGTGGGAATTCATTTGAACGGATATTTATGGGATTAGTCGCATTCCTCCCCGTCAAATCAGCAGGACGTTTTTCCTCCTTTGTCGTTTCGAACAATACCACGAAGCCGAAGGTTCATCAGACCTTATCCGGTAATGCTAATTAAATGACTGTCAATTAACTCGAGCACGCTAAGATTGACTGGAGATAGACCGATTGACGCTTCACCGGAACAACCCCCGGACGTTTAACCTTCATTGTTTAGGATTCATCGGCTGAAGCCCTTCACTGACAGCACGGATTTCGTCTGCTTGCATAAAGTCTTTATTATCTGCCCGACCGATTTCCTCGTTACTTTCCCACTTTTTGTCAGCGTGGCGTGACACGCGATATTTCACCGCCCGTCCCGTGTTAGTAAGCAATAAACGCTTTCAACAGTGTGCTGGGAAAAAATATGCTCCCGTTTATCGAACTCTGGTTAATGCTATTAAAAGTGCAAACGATATTTTAAGCTCGCCGGATATACGTGGAGCTTTCTAGATAGCTTTGGTAAAGTTGTAATATTCTAGAAGTATAAATACATAGGTGTCCTCGTCCTATTTGCTTCACCGTGTTCCAAATTGTGCACAATCCACGAATATCTCTTATCTACGTATACATATTTCTTTGATCCAAACGTCTCTCAAAACTTTCCTCGCAAATCCTCTGTGGATTCACGCCCCGAAATACAATTCCCCGAACTTTGTTCTGCCCGTCACCCTCGCCCTTTCTCCAAAGACTCTCAAAACCCTAAAGAATACTCGTTGATTGAGTATTCAGGCTTTAGTTTGCAGTCAGCAGTCTCGCCTCGGAAACTCTCCACCCTCGATCTTCGTGAGCCGCGCATAAAAGCCGGCGATCCCGTAACTATCGGCCATCCTTCAGCTAGGCGGACACGGCAAAAATCATATAACGCGTTAGCGTTCAAACATTTGGCCTCCAGAAAATGAAAACAAAGGAATTCGGTGTTTATGTAATCTACAATAGCTTCATTTTGGAGGAAACGAATAGTACCGCAATAGTTCTAAAGGCAGGTGTGTTTATACACGATTCCTCCTGTATTCCAATGGGTGTCAGGATCAGTTATATCTTGCACGATCGTACAAAACGATCGGCACAGGAAACACGTGAAATGACACGTAGCCGGGGGCGGAAGACCCTTGTCAAAATATTAAACCTTTCCCTTTAAGATCGAGTTTCGAATAGTTTCATGTCATAACAAATGCTATCCTCTTTGCGGGTATATCGCAAGGGTAAGGCGATGCACAGGAACGGGGCAAAGTGTTGAAGGGTTCAACCGGCCTGGATCACCTTACAACAGCTTTCCACGCGTCCCCTTTTATGAAAAGGCCATCCCATATTTCCAGTTACTTCTTTTTCCATCTTTGAAATCATACACCCCTTTTGTACGCTGCTATGCGACTGCTTGCCGCGCGGTCGTCGCATGGACGATCCCTTGAATTCCTCGCCTTGTATTTTAATTTCGTTAGAGCAAAACGAACGTCCTAGAAGCAAAGCTCTCAACAATATGATTTTTCAATAATTCGCATTTCGATTTTCTAGTTGGAAGCGATTTAATTGAAGACACGCGAAGTGTCGGTGCAATATCGACTATTTGGGAGCAATTAAACGGCGCCGTTCGTGAACACGCTCTCTCGAAATAATGACCGTCGATGCGCAGACACTTATCGAGGCTGCATATACCTGTGCCCGTACAACACGTGCTTCCGCCCGTAACGGTATACCCCGAAGACAGGTTTTTGAATGCTCTTTGTCAACCCTGTCCCAATATTTTGACTCCCGTCATCCGCCGTACGATACCAAGTAATAGCGTTTCCGCAACCCTTCCAGGATCGTAATCCGAAACCCCCTCGTTATTTTAACACTTCCTCGCGATTGTTCAACTGGATATTGTTCGAGAAAACGATAAAATTGCGTTCGATAGACACTTCTGAGCACCGCTTGATCGAATATTTAAGAGGGCACTAATAATTTAACTACGTTATTTTTCCCCTACTATTTTTAGCCTGTATTCAACTTTACAAATAGCTTGAGGCAGCTTAAAGCGATCAACTCTACTTATTAGCCAGACTGCAGCAATAGGCGTTTACACGTACAGGTAAATACACATTCGTCAGTGCGGCGAGGGTAGCCTGGCCAGTTGTAGCGCCGACTGCCGTGCGGATCGATAACACTTTCCGGCGGAAACTAAGCTTAAGCGACGTACCTAACAAGAGGAAATGAGGTACTACGGGATACGCAGATCGAGAAGGGGTTAGTTTGGGCAAAGAAGATCGCGGTTACTCAGGCGTTGGTGCCCCAGCACCATCAGGTATGTTTCGCCGTCGACGGAAGGGTTAAAGTAGATCTTGCTTAGTCAAGGTGTTGGTTCACACATTTCGGCATAATCCGTGCGCAATATATGTATATATACAATATATATATAACATCGCGGGCTTAGGATCTCCGGGCAGTGTGGTGCGGTTTCCCTGGTCTACGTGGCTCTTAAGCTTCCGGCAGCTGGGAAGGTTCATGGAGTTGGAAACGACCAGACCTGTACGATTTCGTAGCGTGGATACGATAAACGTTCACCGCCCCGGTCATTCGTTAACCCTTTCTCCCGTATATATACTATATACGCGTTGTACAATTTGTCAGGACCGGTTAAAGCCGCTATTAACCTACCAACGATTATTGCCGTCTCTTTTCGCTTCGCCGACTATTTTCCCTGGAATTGCGAATGCTTCCCGGGGCTGCAGTGGATCGAGCCGTAAAATTAAGACTAATTTAGGACTCCTGCTGCAACGGGGATTTGGACCTGGTGTAACGTTGATTCCTTTAGAGAACCGTTCCCCTTGATTCAATTGGGTAGTACTGACTTCTATTTTCTATAGAATAACGGTTTCAATTATTAATTCTTTTGCGCCGACATAGTTGGAATCGCTCTCGAGCGCATTTCACAAATCTATGGCTAATCAATAATTTTCCATAAATCATTAGTACCCAGTTGGACTCTGGCGCACGAGGACCACCCACAACCTGGCACCGACTAATTGCGATCAAATAAAGTTCCATCCCGCTCCAGGGGATATCGGGCGGAAATTCCAAATAATTACAGGCACGATAAGCTCGCCGTGGGCAATGACGATGGCAGAGACGGTAGGAACAGTCCTCGGACGATTGCTAAGCTTCCCCCGTCCCTCCTCGTTTCGCCATCCCGGTTCGTTGTAACCCCAGGATTCGAAATAATCCTGAAACCGAGGAAAAGCGGTGAAAGCAGAGAGCAGAGCAAAGGGACAAGAGATAAAAAGCACCGGTAAAGAGAGAGGAATGCACGAAGCACGAAGATACGGCGGAGAAAGTCGACGATAGGACGGCGGAGGGTGTAGGATGGAGTCCAAGAGAAAGAATCGAGGACGTGGACGCGCTTAGCCGGCCGAAGTCTTTCCTCGCTCCAATTGAGCTTCAATAATTTGTGAACCCGCGCCGGCGGGCGTACCGATAAGGTGGAACGGGATGGAAGCTTGCGCGGGAACTCTGGTGTAGGTGGAACGACAAGTAGGAGGAAGGAAAATCGGTGTAGAGAAAGACTCGGCCGCCTCTGCCGGAGGGTAGCCGGTGCAGGCAGGATATGCGAGGCAGTTGAAAAGTTTACACGCTCCGACGGTGATGTATGGAGATTGTGCGTGCGTGACTTGCTTAGTTCTGAGGTGGAAGCTTGCTCTCACCCTCTTTCCGTCTCCCTCTCCCGACAGCTTCCGCTCTTTTTCACTCCAGCTTTCTTAGTCGACGCTTTGATAACCGCTGGCTTTATCAGCCTCCTAACAGGGATACCGGCTACTTCGTTCGATCGGGCGTGTGAATGACTTGAACACACAGCGGACAGTAATAATTGCCTCGAACTTTGTAACAGCCTCCTTTAATTTAATAAATCCGTCCGTGCAGTATCTAAGTCCACTTGCGAAAGTTCCCGCTTGCAGAAGGTTAGAGAATATCGATTGCGATTTGTTAATTGCGTCCCTTTACCCTACATTCCAGCGAATCGCGCTCGCCTGCTTCCAGCGTTTCATTTACGCGACTATGTTAACATCAAGCCATTGCTATAATTTTCCGGCGGTTCAAGGAATCTTCTTGCAATCGTACCTTCGAATCGCGCCCAACGCGACCTCGATTCGCTTATTAAACAATGATGTCGCTGAGCCGTCGCCAGAAGGGGTTAATCTTTTGACCCCGAACGTAGCGGGTGAACGACAATTAAAAGCGTTCAATGGCGTGAATTAATCCTGTTATACCAAAGCGCTACGGCAAACGTTTACAATTCCACGGGGAGAACACTTTTGTAAACTACGGTGGGCCGATTAACGGAACAATACCATCCCCGCTGTTTCTGTATACATTTCATAACGGTTAAGAAGGCTGAATACAGAGGCGCAGGACCTTAAATAATTATGCTGTTTGCCCAGGAACGGGGCCCTGGGACGAACGGACCGTCTAGGACCACCGATTCCTCGGACGACGCGGCGAAAGGTTAATTGAGAGCGACAATTAATTTACGATGTTGAACGAACTTACACAACTTTGACAAACTGCTAATGGTGAAGGATGAAGCGAAGAAAGCCGCCATAAACAAGGATGAGGCGGATCGGGAATTGCGCGGATACTTCCACCATGCGCTGCGCATGGGACATGAAGCTGGAACGTCTGGCCAGCCTGGTGGAACACCGGTAACCAAGGGGTAAAAGGGGTCTTAAGCTCTGCAACTAACGAACAGCAGTGTCCTCCTGCCAAATTAGCCGCCCTGGATTTCCCCGTCGCCGGATCAAATTTTTAATCTCTCAGGGAAGCCGCAAATAATTCGGCCCAGCGTGCAGACCCTTGTAACGGTGCAGGTTTTACTCGATGAAAGTTTCGTTCCGTCGAACATCCTCCTGCTCCCACTATTGACTTTATATGCAGGACAAAGTTTAATTCTGCAGTATTAAGTTTTAATTGCACTTGCGCAGTTGATATATCGTACAGCAAAACCTGTTGGATGAAGCTTTCTCCGTAAGTAGAATAGCCCGACCATTGGCCAGACGTAAATAGGATGCGTATTTGCATAAAGAATCGGCAAAGGAATTTCGTACCTAGAATAAACGCCGATGAAGCATAAAAATACAGAATACCCAGGATCGATGAAGGTAAGGGGATGAATCACCTATTATAATCTTCTACATTGCGGCTGGATCGATCACAAGCCATTTGCCAAATTATACTAAAGAAATAAATCTTACGAGAGCGGATCGTATCGAACTCGCATTTGCGCGACTCCTTTCTCAGGCAAGTCGAGCGAGTACTGTCACAGTTTGGTAGGCTCGCGGCAATTTTTTTCCCTGCCATTTGCGACTCACGCGCGATAAGGTGCAGCAGGGGCGTTGGACAAATTTTTAGAAAACCTTCTGCTACGACGCGTTCTCGCCAGCCCCTTTCTTTCTGCGCCCGACAGCGTGTTCTCCCTTTCCGCTTCATTCCCTCGTTATAAAGTGCTGTTCGGCTGACAGCTCTTATCGGCACTTCGCACAGAATCGATACGACCGGCTGGGCGTACGCGATGTCCCTGCAGCCAGGCTCATTTTGGTTAATGCACTTTTCGCTGGTTGCGCGTGATTCTGGCACGATAACGAAAACCTTCGATCAAGCGTAGTACGTTAGCGCGGTTGCGGGCCCGCGTTTTCGCGTATATCTCGAAACACGGTTGGAATGCTGGCGAGGATAAATTCGTGGCTTCTATTCGTGCCGTCAGTGATCCGCTTTCATTGTTTCTATTGTTCTTCGCGCGCTGCCACAAATTTCATTTGCATTGGTGTCCGGTATCGTTGGCACAATGGTAAATTAACAAACTAATTAAGCATCGAAAAATATAGCCCTGCATTAATTGGTCGGGCGTCGGACGAAGATTGACACGCGAGCTTGTTTCCAGTGCTGCACGAGCGTTTAACATAATCCTTGTCTGTTCGGAATCGTTACGGGGCAAACCGGATGTATCGCGATAATAAAATTCCTCGCGCCTGGATATTCCCTGCGTGCGTGTATCGATATTTCGCACGTCACATCGGAGCTCATTACAGCGTCGTTGTACGACTTGAATATGTTACAGCGACGTTATAAATTCAACCTTTAGGTATGATATGCGAGACTAAAGTACCCACTTACATTAATAGGTTTCTTGGCATGTAGCGCGTATCTTCCTGCTGAATTTTCGAATATTTATTTTCAGGCTGGATGGCGAGTTCGTGGCGAATATAGAACGAAACGGCGAGGGGAGACGTGTTTTTAGGACGAACTCCCGTTCTCTATTGTGTCACAGAGAATAAGCAATTTTTTTACCCTGTAACCGTTGCATACGTTATACCTATTCGAACGCACGTGATAGTGGAAACTGAAATGGGTCTCACGAAATATCGTCGATTTTAATGCGATACACATCGACGAACCATTCCTCTTTTCGAAAGTCCCTTTTTCTATCGGGCAGTCATGTCTAACAATACTTCCGCCGTATATTAAATCAATGAAGCTCAGCCTGTGTTACGTAACTAACGCGGGGCATTGAATGCCGTGAATTCGGAATTGAGCTGGTGAACAGCCGAATAAATACTGTTTCATGCCTTGCACACGCTTTCTTGCGGAAAATTTCACAGGTTCATTACATCAAATGGTTTATTACATTGTAAAGGTTTTTTAAATAAAGCCGCGCAATGGATGGCAAAGTTGAATAATATATATCGCAGCGAAAAGTACGGCCGATTAATGCCGAAGCTAATACACATTCCATTGCCCTGTTGCATGCGTTATTGTTTATTTTATTAACGGAAAATATTATATATACCATAGACGTTGGAATTAATCAGATATTTCTGCGCGGAGTTGTACCTTTACGTTATTATTAAACCGGGATTACGAGAGAGTTACAATGGGCGTATTTGATGAATTGCAATCCGCATAGCTCATTATGACACTTTTGACGGATATCATGCAGCGCGTCTAGTCTGACGTGTTTAGTATGGAACTTGATCATTCATGTGCAGTTCAACCCGAGTGTCCCAATTTCCTCTGCGCGATTACATCAATAGAGCAAGCGCGATCTCATCACTGTGCCCAGGGTGGATATTACGATACGAATGCGCCGCGCCGGTGAGCTAACGTCATTCCGTGAATAAAACGTAGCAAGTAACTCAAAGACACCGATACGACGTATGCAAATGCTGTGAGATTAATTAAATGACAAGCTAAAATTCGTACTTCAGCTTTACGGCTCCTATAACGTGCACGCGTTGAATGCACGACTAGTGAATGATATACCCACCATGCGGAAATTTTATGTAAACGGTATATATCGTTATAATTATCCCTTTAATCCATGCAAACGTATATGTACGTACCAGGCAGTGCATATGCTAAGAAATGCACGATTTTAGATCGTCGAGTAAACTGTGGCCCGTCTCAGGGTCATAGAACTTCGACCTCCATGACGCCAAGGTTGTAAAAGCTCAATCCTCACGGCATACAGGTCATTGGTTCGCCAAGTCCGCATACGCAAATTACTACAATTTATTTTAATTCCAATTAGATCCTTAAAACCGTTGATGTCATGGTAGGATGTTAGTAGGTTTTTGTTCGTAGTAAATAAATCCTTAACGCGCCCATCGCCGTGATGTTTGCAATTTTAAAGAGCCTCATTCCATAGTAATGCGGAAGCAAAGCAGCTAACTAAGCAGTAATATATCCCGTGTATGCATGTCGATGTAATCTGCTCAGTCAGCTCCCTTAACAGCACACACGCGGTAAGCATGTAACGGAATGCTTCTTGCGGTCGTTGTCGAAACTCACTTAACTTTCTAATTGGACCGTCTTGTAGTCTGCAACCGGCCATAAAACCAGGACCACTTCCCAATTTCTCGGACAGAGTGAATTATCTCCGTGAAATGTTCACGATGAATTATTATTCGCAAATAAAGCATCCCTCCGGCACGTACATACGTACTCAGGTGCGCTTGCCGTCTACGCGCGACCCGCTACCCCTACGCATGCAAATGCCCGCCTCGGCCGCGTGTAACTTTTCTATTATTCCGCGCAGACGATTCTCGTGTTGCGTTCCAAGTTTTTAAACAAGCTGCCCGGCAATAAAGCAGCAATAACATTACCGCCTCCACCTACTTATCTCGTCTTTCGCCTCTGTCTCCCATCCCCTACCACCTCCATCGGCGTCCTGGGATTCTAATGAAAATTCCACGGCGAAACGACCTGGAACTTTGATACTGTACACCGCCGAGGAAATAGATTTATATTTCTTACTTTTTTTTTGCGCAACGCGTATGCGCTCGCGCTGTTTACGAGGAATGTATACAAACTTTCTGACGATTTCAAAGTCAATTGTCGCACCTCGTTTCTTTTTGATGATAGTTCAGTTAAGCATGACTCAGTTCCAGAATAAAACAATTACTAGCCTGAATTTCAAATCGCAGCGCAATCCGTGCAATTTTCAAAGCTTCATCGCGTGCGTTCCTGGTGTTCATTATTAATAGAAGGGGTGTTCAGTGACCGCGAGGGTGGCGTTTCTTCGATCCGGCTTAGAGGTCTGGGCCGAGTTAAATATTTCGCGCGGTACGGCGAGTTCCTAAACAAGTTGGCCGCAGTAAACCGGCAGTAAAATTTCCGGTATCTCTCTGCCAGCTTGCTTTCGGCCCGATCCGTGCAGCGGGGCAACCGAGCGCGAACAAACGCGGCGCCCTGCATATAAAATGCACCCGTAAAGAAACTCACGTTCCGCGGCTCCGCGGCAGACCCTTTTTCACGTACACCTACGCAATAGTTTTCGAACCGCGGCCCCTCGGTGTTCTTTATAGTGGCGGACCGGGAAAGGCTGTTATCAATTTGCGAAAAATATTGATACTTCCCTCGGCATTCCGCGTCGTGAAACGCTTGCTACGGGAGAGGAATATTGGCACGTACTAGGGGCAAGATCCAACGCGGTGCAGGGCGCTTTGAGGAAGACCTTACGCGAAAAAGGAACGCGATTGTGGCGTGCGCAGGAACTCGCTTTGTCGAACGAGAAAGTAATTTGCGTATGTTCTACGTCTTCCTCTTTTTTTATGTACCAGAAATAAAGGATGTAGCCTTTTTCAAAGTATAACAAATTTCCTTGATAGAGCAATACTGATTTTCTTCATATTTTGTCGAGGAAGGGAATACAATTTTTCTTCGACTTCTACGGGAATAATTTTTTACCGAGAAAAGTGACGTTGCAGTTCGAGACAAATACACATACTTCCATGAGGTCACACGTCAAGTGAATACTCCAATCAACCTTCAAGACAGGGGCGCTTTCTTAGATACATGTTCAATCGGCTTAACCAAAGGCGCGCATGAATTCTGCATGAAGATCCCATTGACGGTCGAGTTTACAGCCACACGCCTCATATATTAACTAAGTTTGCAAGGTAAATTTATGGTGAACACCTTTCGCATTTCTATCTGCAGATGGTCCTCGCGTAAATAGAAGCACGCAGAGACATGAATGAACGGGCGACCGCTTAATATCGCATGTACATTGGTGTTCGACGGGGGTTGATTTCTTGACGCGACTCGAATGTACCAAACGGAACGAAATATGTTTCACAGGATAATCCTGGTTGCAAAACGCATGGCCAGAGATACGTATCGTTCGGAATTGCTTGGCACAAGACCCTTTCCGAGAAAAACTTAGGAATATGCCCGTAAAGAATTCGTATCATGTACATTATAAATGGGTCAACGTTGACAATCGAGATGCTCCTGGCGCCGCGGCGCCCCGGTGCGTCGCTGCGTTTTCCAGCTGTGATAAAAACACTCGCACACGGGACGACGTTTCCTTGAATTGTGACAAATATTCTTGGCCGTCCAAGACTCCTGAATCGTTGAATAATCGTACTCGATGAGTCGTAATGGCTTAAGAGGAAAGACCGCGAGCGTGTCCTTTCCTCAAGAGCTCAATTTTAAATCGTAACTTTGCAGACAGCGGATCAGAAGGGGTGCGATGCAAACGCGAGTACAGAAATTATTATTACGGTCACGGCTTCGATCGGGCTAGTCTCGCAGCTAATCAATTCTCCGAATACCGTTGCCGATAGTTTCGAAGTTGGATTTATGGAAGACGTCCGAATTCGTGGCTGGTGAACAATCGCGTTATATAATTCCATCGCAGAACGATCGCGACGAAATCCATAGGAGAACGTCCGTTCTAATGTGAAGTATTAATCTGTGGCGCTTTATTTGTTCGATCTAGACAAGTTTTTCAACATATTCAATAACGCATCTCTATGTAAGACTGTGTTGGCAGGCAGCATTAAATTTTCTCTCCATTCGCTAACAGCGTTGTACTATTTCATGGAATTATTCTCTAAAAACAAAGGACTGACCCGACTGAAAACAAATGCACCTTCGTTTCATCGACTTTAATTAATTTTATCTCTTTCATTATCGGATTTATCTGTGTCGGTCGCCGTTGTCCTACTTTAATTATCCCATCGTCTATGATTTCCCCCTATCTTAATAATGAGCTGAAGCTATGTCATGTGTACGAAAGAAAAGTAATGAAACATTTCATTTCACGACGTGGCGCCTGTCAACGCTTTTAACTCGCTTACGTAATGAGACCCGCTGTTTTGTGACGATAAAATCTGCGATTGCTGGAGTCTGTAGCGGATCGAATCTACATACACGTGGTTCCTTTAAGATGCGTCCTGGGCAACGAACAGTAATTGTCGACGTTCGTTGTACGTATATTAAGACACACTCGGCAAATGCAATTAAGGGCGCAATTTTTTCATCGCTTTCATCGGGCGTAGTTGGATTTCCGTGGCCGGAGTGCTGCTGTAAACTCGATTACCTATTAACAGCTTGTTAGCCAGCCATTAAAGCGTCAACAAATTGAAAGAACAACAACAACTGTAAGCAGCAACCGAGGTAGAACACCTGTGAACTCCACCAGCGTAATGGTAATGGAACTGTTCCGGAAAAACCGTTTCCACGAACGATCTTATTATTCCATAAAATCGGCGGCCCTTGCGCCGTTAATTCCATCGCGTAAAGGCGTACCGCGAAAACGACGTCGTTTCTCAACCGTTCGTGACGCGAGCTTTCGCGCGGCCAGCTCGTTCCCAACGCCCCGGCCAATCAGGAAATATCCCATCGTCGATGCGTTGTACATCATCCATAACTCCGCACCTTGAGTTTCACGCGGCTATGCAGGTATGCTCTTGGTGTACGTCCTGGTAATACGTGCATCGCGATGCTGCGGATAATGGTCGTGCCTAGTCTGTTGCTGGTGGCTACATACGCGTACGCGCGAAACGGTTCTTCCTTACTTTATAGCGGGTTCGATAGCGTCGTCCAACTGGAGCTCTAATGACCTCCACTTTCGTAGCAATTTTCAGGGCTCTGTAAAATTTATGTCGCCTGTTTCGCAGTGGGCTCTTAAAGCAAACAGCTCGGTCTTTGAGTCACATCGAGGGCGTTAATTTATGATATAACTGTGTCTCACACGTAGGTGGAAATTTAGGTTGGTTCGAGCGTGCGATGTAAAATGTCGTGTGCGCTTGATTATGCTTTGAGGTTGTTACTAGTCGTGGACTGGGCTTCAGTGAAAATAAACGGCAAGGCGACTGATGAATAATAAATGGGAAAATATACATACTGAGCGCTGTAATAACTTTGCGTGCCTGCAAACGTGAAAATCACGCGCCGAATATAAAATTCATTTATTTATTAAAAAAAAGCTGAACAGTAACGAACAGCTATAGCTCATCGTACCATCTCCAAATAGGAAACCACCCGGCAATCCGAACTGTAAAACGCGTAATCAATTAAAATGCTAGCCTCGTCCGTTATTTATTACCCAGCGCAACGATCCAGAATTATTTATCCTGTCTACCGCGCTGCCTTTTCTGCTCATTCCTCCCGCGTGTGGCCATCACG
This sequence comes from Holcopasites calliopsidis, assembly GCA_023838395.1. Classification (NCBI taxonomy): domain Eukaryota; kingdom Metazoa; phylum Arthropoda; class Insecta; order Hymenoptera; family Apidae; genus Holcopasites; species Holcopasites calliopsidis. The sequence goes on from JALHAQ010000003.1 coordinate 4,418,505, forward strand.
CAGATTTATACCACATCCATTCCAAGGCGCAACGATACATATTCGCGCTTCATTTTTGCCACGCGTCCTTCGCCTTGCACCACGGAGATGGGTTCGAATACTTTGCGAAGAAAGCCCGCCGTGTTTTCAGTTTATCTCTCCTCCGGGTCTTGCGTAATTGCACAACGTACGCTATAAATTGTTCCACTCCTGGTTTGGCTGGTGGTATACATACATATACATACATACATACATACACTCATGATCGCGTGAGCAAATGGGACCGTTTTACGAGAGATGCATAAGTCAAAACGCGTGGTGCACCGTGGGTGCACGGCAGATCGAACGAAGATTTAACTGTTATCGAACCGCGGGGGCGATCCTCTCGTTGCCCAACTGCGAGCGAGCAGAGGGATACAAGGGATATGAGCGGGCCGCTTTGATAGCCGCATTCCAGCGAGCAAAAACACGCTTCATCGTGGCAGCTACTTCACGCGAAACCCGTTTTTCTCATTACCACTCGTTGCTACGTCCTTAATGAAAGCCGTTTTTCTCCACGCCGCTCGTTGCTGCGTGTTTTGCCGTTGCTGCTACCGCCTTCGGGGCACACGTGTCGCGTTTGACGAGCGTTTTACGAGTCATTGTTACACGATCGGCATCACGCTAAACCAATTTGCCCCATTATGTGAAGGAAAATTTACGCTTCGAGATTCGGGGTTAACTTACTGACTCGCGCAGTTAAATTTACCGCTCTAGTTTCATTCGGAATTTACGTATTTCCAAACCTGTGGTATCATAATTAATATAATTAGTAACATTCTAACTTTACTATTTTACAACTTAATTCTACTACCTGCACGCATTTGCTAATAGCGATACTTTGCGTTGGCCATTTCACTGAAAAGTCCTCGAGAATCAATGGGGAATAGACCCAACGCGCATACCCAAGAAGTGATCCACCCCAATCGGGCAGACCCACGATCGCATAAAAATTCTCTTGCGGAAACGCGAGCAGAAAAATATAGGCTGAAGCATTGCGAAACGCCGACCCATCGGAATGTGATATATAAATGTAAATGAGTTGCGCTATCGTGGCATGTGCAATTAAGGGGTTATGAAATTCTTCTGCGTCGGAACATCCTTCTTTCGCCCCGACGTCCCATTTCTCTTTATTTTACATCGCTCTGCTTTTCTCTGCGCCTCTTACTCCGTCGCCTGTGTGCGGAGGAGAAAGCAAAAGTTTCCTAGTTTATGATTTATAAACGTTGAACGTGCGAGAGGATTACACGATCGGTTGGCGCCGCGAACCGATCGGAGGGTAAACGAGAGCTTTTTCCGACTGGCAGACAATAATCGGAACGACGAACTTTTTTATTTATGCATACTGCGGCGACACGATGCCGTGGACACGTTGCGGTTCAAATTCGGTCGCGCCAATTTCAACAAATGGCTCGCGCGTCGCTGTTACGCAGAATAGGGTGTCCTAGAACAAAAAGCGTGGTTGTTCATATGATTCTTTTTTTCTTTTTTTGCAGATTGTGGTCGTTCGTTTGTAGAGGCCACAATTTGCGCCATTTTCGTAATGCTGCTCAATGCGTGCGCGTGCGAGGTTCGATATTTGATACCGCAATCGTCGGGTCGCAGTTTTGATCCGCGAAAATATAATGGATTATTTCGTTTCGAATGTCGACGTGAATAGCAGCCCGATTTCGACGGCTGAAAAGTAACCGGCATAGCATCTGGCGTTACAGGTTTAATACATGTATCTTGGGAGTAAAACGTCGAATGTTTGCCGTTCGGTCGAGTTTCAATGGAGGGTGGACGAATGTTCGCGAATGACGTGGTCATCGAACGCGATATCGATGCAGTATTTGCTGAGGGGACACTTTGGAATTCATGAAAGTATCTCCAATTTGTTTTTTATTTTTATCGGGGAATGAACGAAGTGTAATCCCTGTCGGAGTGTTCATCAGACACACTATCCCTGCATATAAATTGAAAACTCTTTGTACGGAGTGATTCGATACGGCGATCGGGCAGCAGCGACCCACATTCGCAGGTAACAAATACCTTTGGAGAAAATGCAATTAAACGACTGCGTTTGGTTTAATAGCCCCTTGAAATCCGTGAGTCCTGTGCCGTCTGGTATAATCAATGAAATGTTGCCTAAGAATATAAAAACAGTGTTACTGTATTCTGTTTTTTCTTATGAATCTTACCTCGTTGAAAAATATAGGTTGTTTACTTTCTATGGAATATAGAATATTGACGTAATTACGTCAAACATAGCTCAATTCTACGAATAAAAACAAAGATATTTTGCAATTTTCACATAGACTCCCAGCTTAATAAAATTTTTGCTAAATTGTCGTAAACATCCGTAGCCATTTGATGGGCAGTGGGAACTAAGGGATATTAATTAACGTGGCAGCACCCTCAAAACCGATATGCACAAGATATATTATCGGCTACAGAGGTATCGTTTACACAGTGCAGGAATCGATACACGAGACGATCAATCTTATCCGGCCCACGATATATCAGGGATCATTCAAAGTGCGCACGTGTAACAGAGTATTACACGGATGCCACAGATTCCGATATTCTGCACGCTGGAACCATGCAATATCGGCACGACGAGTTTGCGTTATGACATTTTATTACGAACGCCTGCATCTTGAGCAGATACGAGTGAAACTGCCCTTTTCGATTATTCTCTGATTAGGGTTGACTGATATGTAGATTAAATGGAAACTGTCCATGCTACTAAAAGCAAGGAAATTGAATAGGAAATTCAATGTACATTGTACTAGAAGTAGGTAGAGATACGGTGCTACGGGGGCAGCTAAAATAATCATTCAAACCGTGCTAATTTTGAATTTCAAATACGACACTGTGCACGATTCTAGTTATTGCATCAAATAATCCATCGCTCGATATTCAATACCTTAAAATCGTCAATCGACGCGTGACAGGAGTGTATTATTCCAATTATACCATGAAATCGCGGAAAAAACAGCGATACCACGGATGTCCCTGCCTAAGCTTCGAATAACGCACGGTCGCCGTCCGCGTTCCGTCTGCCAGTAAATTATAAACCGCCCAGTGAAAAGAGCAGCAGAGAAGTCTACAATTAAAGGCACGCCGCTGGCCCGCGGGACAGTGCGCCGCGCGTGCATACTAATTGCGCTAATGAATATTTATTCAATTGCTGCGTGAAACCTCAGCCTGGCCACAGGACAAAGGGATGCGGTCGCGAACCGTCCAACACGGATAATATGTCGTATTACCGTGCTCTCGATCTCCACCGCGGTCGTCCCTCTGTCTCGATAACATTTATTGCACCATTTTGCTTCATGATCGTAAACGAGAAGCACGCTCGCAGATTTCGTGCCACATTCGTCGCAACGCCGCGCTGGACTAATTGCGACATTCACTGCCAACAGAATCGGGTTACACGTGTCTCTATTTTTGTCTGAAAGATACACCGTTCCACGGCACGTACGTACCGTACGGAGATTTAAGTCCACTTCATCCTGGATGTAAACAGCAAACCGCGGCACAACGTCCACGGTGATCTTACGAGATTGTTTTAATATCGGAATACAGAACGGGACCGAGGATCGTCGCGGACATCTCTCAAAGGATTCGACGTGCATGCATACATACGCGAACACGTGTTTGCCCCGAACACGGCTGTATGCACGTTAATGCGGACTCTACACTAATTTTCGCGGAAGCTCTTTAAACAGAGACCGCTGGGGAGCCACGTAATTCCGTAGCGCGATTCGCGTGTTGCGATACACGAAATTTACGAGGCAGCGCCGAGCACCGCTGGGACGCGGAATTTTTTCCCTTTTCACTCCGTAATCGTACATTTTAAATTAATTTACGCCACCCTGCACGCTTTCTCACGGGTGCATTTACCACGGTGGTAAAAAGGGAGGAGGGCGCCGGGTTCGTCGGAAAGGGGCGCGGGGAGAAGTTGCGCTTTCAAGACCATGTTGAAAGTAGCTCGGTAAGAAAACAACGTAACTTCATCGCACGTGTTTCGTGCATCAAGGAAAAATATTTTCCTTTTCGTTGGCAGTATGCGCGATTTAATTCTGTGCCCGTGCATTCTCGAGGCATTCAGTCCCGCGGTGAGAACCAGCTTCTACGTGCTTACCTGAAAATGTTTTCAGTTTTAGCGGTCTCGCGTCTTTGCATACGGTTCTACACGCGGAATATTTAGAAGTAACCGGGGGACGGTGGCACGTTTCCCTGAAAACTAGTCGGAAATTCATTTTCCTTCTAGACCCGGCAAGCAGATGCGTAACGACAAAATGTTTCCCCTTTTCATCGTTCCATGTTGCCTTAAAATGCAATTCGCGCCGTGAAGGTTTAAAGGTGCTTCGAAACCCTTTGAATTCGACTATTCGACAAAAGTGTTTCAATTGTTATTTCTCTGTCGACAGCAATCAGCGAACGAAATTCTTTAAACTGCAGTTGCACTCCACCTAGAACTATTTTTCTTCTGAAGTAGATCCTCTCGACCAGACGATCATCGCATTTCATTAAATATTATAAATCACTGTTTACAGTGCACGCTGTACAGCATGGTAACCCTGCAACAGCTGAATAGTACCGTTTGATTTGAGTAACCGCATCCATTTATCTTCTTCCGTACACAGGTTGTACGCTACATTTGCACGGAGAAGCATGGTTTGCTCTAACGCGAAAAGAGGAAAAGGGAAAATGAGGTGCGAAATAAAAAAACCATCCACGTATCTTGCTGTTAGCGCGAAATTTCACCATGTCGGAACGACCGATCGGATTCCTTGAAATAAATTGATAGTCACGCGCTGGCTACTTAAACAGGGTCCATCGAGCATACATAATCACAATGAACTTAAATGCATAACCCTCCTACATAGATGCATTGTAATTTGTGTAAAGCTGAAGTTACAAATCGAACAACAATTTATTCGTTGCAACGGTAAAACAACATTACCAATTCTCCTCTGTCCAGCTACGTCGCTATCGATTATAAACAAATCAATCATGCAATTGCATCGCAGGCACGCGCCGACGTATTGTCATTTCAATTATTGTCCGTCGTTGAACGAATTAATGCATAAAAATTTCAAAAGCAATCTATATTGTACATGCAAGGACCAGCTGTTATCTTTATATTCACATCCCGTGGGTACTGTGCTTAGTAATTATGCGGCAAGCACAATCAATTTAATTGTGCTCCAATTAGACATTACCAGGAAATCTAATTAGTTTAATCCAAGGAAGTAACTAAGCATTATGCTTGCTCGCTTTTCTTCCACTTTCAGGGCATGATTTCCGATGGTCGTTACGTACTGAATGAATAGTATACATTCGTAACAGTCATTAATAATTCGAATTAAATCGTTCATTGTGGCAGTCTTACGAACTCTTTCAGTATCATTGAGAGGTATGGGCGTTAGACTACTTTAAATTAAGCGCACATTAGGTAATGCCCTTTTCTGCGTAACGATAAAACAACAACATTAGATGTTTGTAACTCTGGTGAAATTCTACGTCAAGCAATGCGACATGAAGGTATCGTGGAAAGTGAAGGAATCTATCGCAAGTATGTATAATCATCCTAAAATAAATCCAGGGCATTAAGGTGACAAAGACAGAATTGAAAGCGGTTACGACTAATCTCGCCAGCTCCGCCATAGAACAGTTCTTCAAGAACATCGGGGAGGAATGAGAAAGCGAACACCCTTTCTTCGGTAGATGTACTGAGAAACGGAGAACCAATTATCTACAGCTTCGTTTCCCGTGTCGTACGTAGCTTTGTCACGAGTGCGAGGTCTCCTGCGAGTTCCAGCGCAAAAATAACGAGCGTGGTCCTCGTTGTTTCGCGCAAGGCAACCCTTGTATTACATCGTACAACGGTTTACTACGTGTACGTCGCCGCTGTGATAATCGCGACTACGATTGCGGCAACGATCCCTGCTGGAAATTGTAACGGAATAATATCGTTATCAAACGCTGACTGCCGGATCCGGCGAGCGCGTGTACAAGCACACGGTATCTTAGACCCTGAAGATTATCGCGGTCCGAATCTCATACGATTTTACCGGCATGCGAAGTCGTAGAAAGTTCAGTAGCCGTTTCGCCCTCGTTTATTTACAAAACCCGGCTTCGAGATAACGGGACAGTCGCATGGAACGAGACGTCATTGCGATAGAGTAACAAAACAAGACGTAAAATTGTTCGGCTGCAATTTCGAGTGACCCGATCAATTTTTATTTTTATTAGGAATCTCGATCGAAGGGTTTCTTCGAACTCCTCCACCCTTTTACGATCAAATTGTTATCATTCAATTCAGAGTGAGCTTACTGTCGCGCCTCATCGAATTCAAGCATCCCCGTGTCCCGGGCAAAATCAATTTTACCGAATCGCAGAAGAATCTTGAAAAATTGAGTTTCACCCCGTGCTCGAAAACAATCTCGACGGCCCTTCCACGCAGCGTACGAAAACTTATTTCTTCCGTTCCGTAGATTAGATTGTGTGTTAGGTTCGGTGCGTCGTCGCGTTGTCCCGCAGGCTCGCCCCTAACGCCAGCCACTGAGATAACAATGGGCCGGCGTTTTATTCGAGCTCTGATACGGCAAGAAACGAACGGGCAACAGGATCAATGGAACTACATAAAGTAACTCATCGACCATAAATGGCTAATAGAAATAGGTCGGCGATCGTAGACGGCGGAGGGACGCAGGGTTGCTGAAAAAAAGGTATAGAAATAGATATTGGCTGATCATTCGCCGTTTCGAAGGAAATTGTCCCATCAGGAGATTGAAAGGGGATCGGGAATAATGCCCTTTCCATGTATTGGCCGGCAATGATCGTAGCGGGATGCGATAAAGGGTAATATGTCTTCCCTACTGCTAAGAAAACTTTTCCCTCTTTTCCCCCGGCGTATCCACCGAATTGAACAACGCGCAAACGAAAATGATCTTTCTTGACAGTTCTTGTCTTTCAAACTTTCCCCATGCTAACGATTCAATCAGTTTTAACGTTATCCTTTCAGCTAGATTAATATATATATTATCTTTCATTCATTGTCGCATTTGTAAACGAAATATAATTAATCCAAGAATGCAATTGCTATTCTATCAATAGTTATCGTAACTTGTTGCAAATAGAAGATACATCTACCTCGTATTAATATAAAAGTTCCTCCCGTTCGATTACGTAGCAGTCTTTCCGCCACATTATTTTCCTTTGTCCGCCGCGCAACAAATCGGTCTGCGGCTTGACCAAAGAGTTTGTCATATACACCTTCCTTACGTCTCGTGTGCCCTATCGATCCGCGAAAGTCCCTTTCAGTTATTCTTCACCCTCTCGCCTCGAGCTAGAGCGTGATTAGACGAGAAATAAGGGAGCGGTCTACTTGTCACTGATAGGACAAATCCCACGCGACCTGTAATTACAGGAACATTATCCAAGGAGTCTTCGTGCCAGGAATTGAAAATAAATTACCACAATCTAACGCAAATTATCTGAACGTTCGCCTTTCTGTCTCCCTGATGTTGAAAAATTCGACGAACGATTCTTTCAAATACCATATAGTTTCGAAGAATGTCCGGGCCGTGCGAAATACTATTAAATGCCCTTAAAACGAGAGATAACTTTCAATAAGAGAGATGATGGACAAGTTCCGTTGGCTCCTCGGATGGCTGAAATATTTTTAGGCGGTGTTATCCGCGGAAATTCGGCATGGAGCACCGTGTGCAAATTGCTTGCGGGTCGTTTCGTCTGCCAGGAGGCTATTTGTCACAGCGGATTCTGGACGCGCGTCGTATAAGCCGGCTACGCTAATAATGACGCCGCGACGGCTAACTACAAGCTCATCGCGCGTGCATTCATGAAGCAATATACATGCATTTGCACGGGGGCCTGCTCTGCTCTCGCTCGCTCTGCATTGCGGCGCAGTACTCGTTGTCACTTGGGCCGTAGCAACACGGGCGTAGGCTCTTTACCCCCTGTCTGAACTGAACAATGAACGTTACCGTGTCAACGCCGAATTAATACATTCAAATTACCCATTGTTACAAGTAAGACCAAAGTAATAGCGTTGCAAGTGACGCCTGTCATCGATGCAATACGCTGTACGCTCCACCACGGAATTGATCGGCCGTTTCTGCGAGGGCGGAACATCGTTTTTACGTTTCGTTCCGTAACGAACCCCGTTGTCGCGATTCTCCTCGTCCGCTCGTAACGATGTAATTTAAAGAATCGCCTACGCGCTCTACCATTATGCGCCTGTTCATTGTGCAGAAACAAAATTGAACTGGTAGCAGTAATTTCATTTGGACCGCGCGAAAATTGGTCCAAGTGGAAGCTTTATTGGAATATCGTTGCGACAGAGGAATTCGATCCCGTGACGAATTTGATTCGCGCAAAGAAATGTTATCAGTTTCCCCGTTCTCTCTTGGAAAGTAATAAATCGTACTTAGTAACCGCTGATCAGTTTAGTGGAATTTTCATTCAATTCCAGTGCAGGTTAATTATTAACTCTTACTGTTTTAAATTGATAAAATTGTGAGACGGTAGAAAAAGACAATTGGACCTTGCTCTAGTTGGTCTGATAGCCCCATTAAAGAAAATATCAGAATGACAAAGGAACGTAGGACGTTGCTAATGAAATCGCGTAATTCCTTTAAAATGAATTTCTCTGGCAGCTTCACTGAAATCACAGGGAATTGAATTTCCAGGACGCGGTTATTTATTCATGGGCGAGAAGCGAAGCGTTCCAATCGCATTGATCGATAATTTCAAGTTCTTGTTCCACCGTTAACGAATGTTACAGCAACTTCTTCGTTCCATTTTTCGCAATGGATATTCGATTTACATGATATTTATTAATGAGAGTGGTCTTAGGAGCTACCAATATTTCGCGATGTAAATCATTCAATCGCTGCTTGAACGTACTTTCGAAAAGCTGGTGCGCCGAATTCGACTTTCCAAATCACCTGCCGGCATTCGATTTTCCCCATTTTCTCCTCTAACAAATCGCAATGGAAATGCCTCCATTAATTCAGAGTACATTTTCTTTGTCGAGGAAGAAGTAGAAGTCCTTTCTAATACCGAGTTATTCCTTCGCGGCGCATTCTGCCCGAAAGGATTCAATCGGCTCCCGGTAGGAGCCAGGGAAATCTTCGTTTCCGTTCCCGTTTAACCAGAGTTATTCTTAACAATGCGACACCGCTTCGAGGAACAATGGAAATTCAACGGGCGGCAGAAGGATAGGGGTCGAGCAGCGGTAATAGTTAACAGACGCGACAATCTTCGCGGGAATTACTTGGCCAGAAAACGGAGAACGTTAAATTACTGCGACAGCGGAGCGTGCACCCAGAACACGGGCTACCCCGCTGGAAGGCTCCGTGAAAGAAACAGGGTAGCGTTGGGGGGGCACGGAAGAAAAGGCCGAAACGGGGGGGAATAAAGCAAAGTGCTTTGAGCGTGAAGCCTGGCAGACGCTACTGCCTCGCGTTGCTGCACAAGAAAAAAGAAGACGCGCCCCGTGCCATCGCGCCACCGAGGAGGGGTTGCGAATGCGTCACCTGAATGCCACCGTAATGTTCACAAAATGCCGGAAATACAAGCAAACGCGAAGCACCTTCCGCGCTCTCGCGGGGGACTGTCGTTTACATAAATAGCTCGAACGACCGGATTTTACGTGTACCGTTCTCCAGTCCCCGCGCACACGTATCTTAATATTTGACGGCGACGCGGTGCTTCCGTGCTTTTGCCTACCAAATGCAACTCAAATATCCACGGTGGGTCATGGTCCTCGCGACGAACACTGCGAGACAGCGAGGTCGATAGCTAATCGCCCAGCGTATACTTCGTTTTTCGCTCGCTGCACAGTGTTTCGGAGTCTTTTTATATTGCAATGCTGGCACGAATATTGTGCTCATGAAGGAACGTGTCGGATCTTATTTGCCGTGTTTCCTTGGGGAAGAACTGTTGTCCTGACATTTCGCTCGTGTACTTGTCTGGTGGCACTGAAACGCTGCTGCCTTTAGATATTTTGAGGCAGAGAAGGGCGAGTCTGCAGCGTTACAACAGCGTGGCGAGATGAAACAGAAGGATATATCGTGTCCTCTTAGTTTTGATGGGGAAATTGAATTTCGATGCTCGCTGAATATTGCCTAAAATACTTTACATTTCATAAACTTTCATGAACAAATTTTTTAACAAATTCCTTCTTCATGTGAATATTATACATATACACAATGAGCGTGTTCCGTTTCTTCTTTTATTCCATAGCCTGTCCAGAAATACGTATTCCTTGCATCTGACAGTTCACCCGAGAATTCCGAATGCGAGGAAATTTCTAAGGAGAAGCATGTACACAATTTTTTCGAGGTAGACGGCATCAAAGTTTCATACGGCTTTAGAAGCACGCACTGGTAACTGCATATTATGAGAATAAGTAACGGCCACGTGCCCGCAGAATGTCCACATGTGCTCTCTTCTACTATCGCGGTGGAAGAGTTTTTTTTCTCTTTCCACTGTTTATTTCGTTATTCTCCCCTGCTACTCTTTTCCTTTAATAAAATTTCTTTTTATCATTAGCAACGGGGAAATGCGTTGGAAAATTGTTCGAGTATAAAGTTACTTGATACATCGTCTGCTCCGTTGGGTATACCGTGTTCCTTGAACTATTCTTTGCGCGGAAACAGCAACTTGCCGCGTGAATTATGAATTTTATTAAACATTAAACGACTCGTACGACATTCTGGGGGGCGAGCCGAGTATGTTACGGAACGTGGAAAAACGTTGACGAAGGCGCTGAAGTTGAGTTTACGCGTGTCACTTTTGTCTGGACTCCTCAGCCCTGTTGATTCACGAACGTACCACGTCCCTTGAATTTTTAATGAAACAGGAAAACGATGTGGCAGGAAATATATTGCATTGTATGTTGAGTGCAACATGTTTTCCTTCTTTTTTTTTCACCACGGTGTCGAATAAATTGTACGAAATATAATTGGACCGTTTAATTAAAACGCCTCGCGTGGCACCGTGAGTTCTCTTAACGTTTCGTTTACGGAAATTAACAGCGACAACGCGGAGCTTAGGGAAAAAAATAGTAGCAGATGCTTTGAACTGGAAATAAAGTAACAGGGTCACTTCAGTAACAGGTAAACGTTCACTTCACAGAAGGGTTTTTAACGTTTCCCCCCCTCAAAGGTCTTGATACGAATGCTTAAAATGCGATGAATCGTGGTCATTTGAAATTATGAAGTGTACTTATTCCTTAAAGGGTTTGCATAAAGGTCCAGGTGAAGTGTTTTCCCACCTTTGCCTTACCGCCAATCGCTTCCGATCGGTTTTCGTCTCTGCTGCAACGACAAGGTAAACGATATTCTTTCTGCAATAAATACTGTATCTACTTCTTGTCTTCAAGAGGCTTAAACTTTATTCCTAAAGTATCTTTGCATCTCGGGAGAAATGAATAAATGTAATTACATCGCAGAGTATTTCCCAGGGCTGTACTAACGGCACATTATCTATCGACACCTGAAGTAAAATCTGCACCATCCGTTTAATCCTTTTACAGTAAGCCTTACTTTGTCAGCCTGAACGTCGCGGTTCTTCTATCAGATATTCTCGGTGCAACGCGGAAGAACGAGGAACGGACGACAAACCCATCGAGGCAGGGGTAGGGGAAAAGGTCAACGATTGCAGCGGTAATACGACCTTCTGCTGATCAGCCACGGACCTTACCTTCCGGTGACTCGTCCTTTTTCGATCTTCACACGGGCACGTCTTTGATCGATGAGTCTTCATTTCTTCCCTCGCGGCCTTCATCATCGTGGATGACCGCGGAGCGCCGCTAGGTCTATCGACGAGAGATTCAAATGCACGGGCAACAGAGTCGGCTTGTTGCACGTGTTTCGCCGGAAGCCTTAATTAGAAGACGCCATCACGGTTTCCCTATTTTAATCTCTAACGGCGGCCCGGTATTAATCACAGGCTTCGAACCATACGGGAAATCGTGTTCGATTAATAAACGTAGGTTTGTGATGACCTACAGGCGCCTCGGAGAGGGTTCGTTAACTCTATCAAAGAGCAATGTAAATTGCCGTCGACATGGATTAACCCGAACTGATTCATTAGGGCCAACCTTTTTTTTGAAGCTGCTAGTTCACAGTCTCGCTTTTGTATCATAGGTGAATATTTATCGTGCGACAAATATGAAAACCGCAACAATGTACGACAGGTTTTTCGAGTAAACAGGTGTGGGAACGTTTGCACGCGGCATTGCCTTCTACGTTCTATTCATTTACAGTCGTTCAGTATTTCTTAAGCTCATATTCGTGAATAAAGCTTATCAATGGATACCCAACTGTAAGCAAAGAATGTGCTCGCTTTGAACGATGACAATTTTTCCTACGAAGGAAGGATATTGTAGGGTCACGTGATTAGCGTGATATACAAGTGACCCGTCGAGCGGCACGATAGCGAGTGTAAAGAAAAATTTTAATTAGCTCTGCGTGGAGAGAGCCGAGAAAATGGGATTTTGTTGCGCCATAAGCGTTATCGCGGTAATTAGAAAAATGCGGGGCGAAACGACTCATAACCGCGTCTATTAGGGGGGGGGGGGGATTTTCTCGCGAGAGATCCTCGTAGTAGGAAATGAGTAGGTCCTCGACGAGGGGCCGTCACGCTTCCCCGCTTCGTTTAGATGATCAAATATGCCCCAGTTTAACCACTCGTCGGTCGCAATCTCTGTGCTCGCGTGCAACTTCTTCCCTCGGTATCGGGCCAGCGAAATTCGAACGCAACGTGTAAGAAACGAGTGGCTCCATTGTGAGATCGGTTGTCGAAGCGAGCAATAACCGGGGCCGGACGAGATGTCGTTCGCGAACACGCAAAGCCTCGAAACTGCTGCGACATCAGTCTACGGGATTAGAAACGTCCACGGTATCCAGCCGGGGATGTAAAACGATGACTCGAGTATGTCGCCTCTTCCTCTATCCTGTCCTTGAACGCCTGTTTTCTCGACCCAGTTCGATTTAACGAGCTGTGTGCTTCATCCAGAGGGACTCACGGCGAGGACCGTGCTAGACGTGACACGAACAAGAGTCGAAAAACAGATTTTTTCGGCGGATCTCTCCGTTCGGCAACGTTTCCTCGTTAAAGGAAGTAGGATGACGAAAGGGCGGAAAGCTTGCAAGCGCCAGCTTAATTGTAACGCGACGTGGAACGCTGGCGAAGGAGCTATCTCCCGACGATGATCTTAATATACTCCTTGTTCGTTTATACTAAGCAAGTTTCGAACAATCGGATCTCTTCGGGAGCATGAAGGGCGAAACTTTTAATTGAACGTAATAGCGTGGCGCAATCACTGCAACTGTAACTTGTCGCGTTTAACGCTTGGTATAATCGAGCGTATGTATTTTCAGCAGATGCATGCGGGCATGAGCAACCATTCTCTCTCTCTCTCTCTCTCTCTCTTCTCACCCACATGCGAATGCGCTAATGTGAGCAACGTGCACCGGAATGTAACTAAACAAACGGTACACCCCGGGATCACCCTAAGTGTTTGCGCAAGTAGTTGCCTAGTATTATAGCACAGTTGGCATGCTGCACAGTGCGTCGAGCATCGTCAAAATTACCGAACACGTACGTACCCCGGTGTATAGGTATCGTTGTTGCCGTTAATTAATAAACCTCCGCGCGATCTCGCCAGTCGCACCGAGTCGATTCGATCTTAATAAAACGTACTAAGTTTCTCTGCTGTTGGGCGCGTTAACACCGTTCACCGGTGCTTGCGTATCCAGACGTTCTCAGCCTGATAACGGGTTACATAAATATCGAGCAACCCGCGGAGATTTGTAATACCCCTCAGTGTATTACATACATTGTACCATAATATCGAACCAATTCTGAGCTAAAGAAAATTCCTGGAAGTTATTATTACAAATGAAGTTCGCCGTTAAGAGGGAGATTTTCATCGAAGAATGTTCGCTTTGAACTCATTATTATATGAATTTCAATCTCAACAGTTAATTACTGTTTTATTCAAATAGAGCTCGTTTCGATTTCGTCATGTCACTAATCGCCATTTAACCCAATTCTATTCTCGCGCGTACCACGTTAGTAATTAACCATTCATAAGTATCCAATTTTACCGAGCCAAAGAAAGAACTACGTACTTCCACTACCGTTTCCAAAAGAAAAGACGATGACGGAATTACGTGAAAGGCTTTCTAGCAAAAAAATGTCGCTGGTCGCAAGCGCGCGCGTTGAGATGCGAAGCGAGCGCCCAAACTTTCCTGAAAATCCTGCCCCCGATAATGTTCAAGCACGACGTGTTTTTCAACGTTTCAGGTTTTTCAACTTCTTGACACAGTTAACACTGACGGTGGTCCTGTGTGCGGAGGCAGTTTGCAAAATGTTTCTAACCGTATTATTACGGGCGCACGAATTGCCAAGTTACTAGCGCAGAAAAATAATCCGTAAACACGGATCCGCTTGACAGGAACGGGAACCGCTCCGCTGAAGTTTGAACGTCGCGTGCAATGGATAGGATTCATTGAAGCTACGATAATCTCGTTCCTCTCCACCGCAGTCGCTCCCTTTCTCCCGTGCACTTACTGACACAATTGAAACATCGGTAGTTTGAATGCGTACGTGTGTATTCGTTAAACGTCAGATACGAGCCCGATCGATGACACGAACAATGAGCAAAGTTGCCGCTACTCTGACTGGAATGAGCATTATCTTACTGCAACAACAGAGTCATTCAAAATGTTTCCTGATAGCCGACAATACGGATCATCGCTTAACTGTAATTACTTCGATGTCCAGTTGCTCAGTGAAATCATAAGCGATTCTGTTTCGAAGCGGATTTACGCGTGGTAAGATTAAAACGCTCGGCGCAGCGAATCCCGCTCGCGAATCGCAAAGGCATCTATTGTATACCAGCCGATGCAAAATGCTACCATACCATTTGATGCTATTGCTATGAGGCGTTTGCGAATTATTTCACAATGCAGGAATTTCACTGTCGAACAATATTCAGGACTAAATTGCATGTTGGTTTAGTACCGATTAATTCGTGTATCAAAATTTAATTGTAATTAAAATATCAAAGGTAATATAGCAATATGTTTTATACTACATTAACTTCCATAAAATGCCTCATCAAGTGCACGGTTTTACACCATTCATTACATTATTCAATAACCCGTATCAGTTCGTCGAACTTCCAGCCTGTAATATATTAACACTCCATGCAACGAGCTAGGTCGAAGTTATGTTGAAAAAGTAACGTAATATAGCAAAGTGGCAAGATTTCTAGTTGCATAGACGATACACGCTAGACCAGGCGAAACGGATAATCATTAATGATTGTTTCCAAAGCAATCAATCACCGTAACGTGAAATCCGACCAGGCAGGGATTGCATTCGTTGCATATGTGTATACGGTTGTTAAGCATGCGTTTCCGGTCACCACGTGGCCGAGTTCAATTCCACCGTTTGGCGTCTGATGGCATCTTTAATTATCCTTACACGCGATGGTCCAAGGAAAAGGTCGGCGACTTGCAATTTGCGATAAACTGGACCGACTGTCGCTCACCTGTCCGGCTAGCACCCTTTCTAGCTTCAAAGAAACTAGCAGAGTTAACGAGTTTACCGATGCACCTTATGCAGGGTAAATGTTTTAAGTTCTTCTTCTCTAGCAATCGCTTGCTTGTTACACTAATTCGTTCCAAAAAAAAACCTTTGATCCAATTAAGCTGTGAAATATTGCTGTCATTCTGTTGATGTTTGCTATATACAAATTATCATCATGTTGCTTTTTCCTGTGTACAAGTACGCATCTATATTTTCCAATTAGAAAGAGCTCTTCAAAATGAATATCGATTCCACGTTTGGCTGGAAGTTAATATTTTTCCAACTACTTCATTAATTTCATATCGGTCTCTTGATTAATCGTTTATTTATTATTTGACATAACGGTTTTGAACGACGCATGGACAAAGTAATTTTCAGTTATTTTTTTTACACCTCGCCACAATTGCAACCAGTTAATTCGTTGCAATCCATTAACGGTGTGATATTATTAAAGCAGCAATACACATATAGTAACGAGTGAACGGATACTGTTAATTATAATTTCACGGATATTATAGTCTATGCAATTAATTAGGTCAATGTATCTCACTGTCTAGCAAAGTATTAATTAGTTTCTACCAACTTTAATACTCAGTTTCACGCTGACTAGTTTCTGCAGTGTAGGTGAAGTGAAGTTTTTTAATACGTTTCCATGAACTGATAAACACATTCCACGTTGCAAAATTATTACAAAAATCGATCATTTTATTTTTGCTCAACCTCTGAAAGATATAATGCGGATTCATTGCTTAAAAAAAAATGCTGCAGAATAATTCGAGCGTACGAAACAAGAAGTAGCTGTGCATGCTGTAACTTTTGGGAAAACAAATACATTTTGATATACCAGCCATCCATCAACGCTGCTCCTCCATTCCTGGTGTCCAACCAGCGAATTTAAATAAAAAAATCACAGAGCGTTTTGTGACTAGATAGCAGGACTCGTTGCAATGAAAAAAAAAAGAAAAAGGTAGGGAAGACAAACAATATCTATAAATTCTCGATCTTCGAAAAGTAAATGGAAAAGCACATATGTACATATTTGACCAATATTGTTTTGCAGTCTGTAGTCAATATTAATATATTCAGTCGACTGCAAAATAATTATGCTTCCATACTTTGATATACAGCCACACTTTTATCGGAAAAGTGTAAAAGAACTCTTTCTTACAAAGTACATTTACATGCATCTTCGTGAATCGAAATTTCGGTACGCGCAGAACGCCTGTTCCATTATGGATGCAAAGAGACAAGAAATTTTAACGGAAGATATCGCTGAATGGCATCATGCTATTTCATACGATCGCGTCGTTCACTGCCATCCGTGTGATACGGTCTCGCGCAAAAGCAATGAGCATTTTAAAATTCGCCAGTCTGCGCGCGGTAATCAAATACTTACAATTGTGCGCGTGCAAAATAAAAATCGTTTCGCTTCATGAATTCCTCAGGAAACAGAAATATTAAATCACGCGCAACATCGTGCGCATTTTTATCAGCTTTCGAAACAAATTGCGACGGCCCAATGAGCCAGCCGGAATTGAAACAATGCCAGGCCGAATCATGACACCCGGTGTACACGTGCGGATCATTATTAGTGAATCGTTTATTCAAAACGCGAACACGTCGTGGCTACACGCGACATGGCGTATTTTTTTCTCTCTCCCCTATAACAATTGTACGCGTCCTGGTTCACGGTTTCGTTTCTTAGCATTAGCTGCGACAATTATACAGGCAATCAGGCGAATCGAATTTTTCCATTATTCCTGCGAATTCTCCTGCGATCGATGCTTCATTAATTCAAAATGCTCAATTGATCAATTAAAACAGGCGTCCAGAACGTCCTTCCGGAGAGCGCTAGCGATTCCTCCGACAAAGGGAGGAATCAAGTTTAAATCGACCGATTCTTTTCATTTCCTTTCCAGTCGCCGACGAGACACGGACAGGCTAGGGTCGTCACTTTGATTCGTCTATTAATTTACAGCTCGTTAAACATCGAACCCTTCCGCGATACTGTCACGAGGGATGATGGTGTCGAATGAAACGCTTGAATTCGAGGCGGGATTTCGATTCATTCGTCGTTAACGTGTAACAGTAACCGGTGAACGGGGGGGGGGGGGGATGGGGGTGAAAAGAGATAGGAAGCCGGGATCATGATTCACGCTTGAATTTACATTTTAATTACATTACGTTTGAGGGCGGTATTAATTTTATCGGAACGACGCGGCCACAGGAATTCCGATATCTTCGACGGTGCTGGTTCGTGGCCTGGCCATCGCCTCGACAATGCATTTGGGACGGTGCACCTGTGATAGATCAAAGCGAACCTGGCAGGAATTAATAGTTTGTCAGGATGATTCGTCGAAGAATTGTTGGTACGCGAACGATGGAAAGGGATTTGTGTTTACGCGGGTGGATGAGGTGGCTCGAACGAAGAACGTGACACCTCGCCTACCATTGATGCCGAGATAATAAAACTATCATTTGATACGTGATCAGATGAGAAAGAAAGGGAATGTAGTGAAGGAACAGTACGGAGGTGGGTACTGAATACACGACAGGGAGCCCGCAACGGATATAAAATTCCATCGGCAACAAGCATGGGGATGGTAATTGAACAGTCTCGCGAATTTTTCCCCAGATATGAATTCTACGATCGATTGGAAATTATTTATCGACGCCAAGGATTCGTGACTCGCCGCGGTCCGTTTATCTATCATCCCCAGTGGTCTCGCGTTTCCTCGTACAGTGAAATGGACCGTTATCGATGCCGAAGTGTAATTAAATCGCTCCGTGGATTCGACCGAACCGACATCTTAGTGAAAGAAATCGACTTACGTATAATTAATTAATTTCAAAGGATCGCACAGGGTCGCGGAGAGGCAAAGATGACGTCGAAGGAAGATAAAGGAAGACAAGTAATAGGGATGGGATTGCCTCATTAAATTTTCCAATTTTCTCGATCCAGTCAGGTAGAGAGAGAGAGCGGAGACGAGAAACTAGATAGGGTGAAACGGATAGTAGTTCGAAAGTTTCGCAAGGAAATATCCACTCGCGGCGAATCGTTGCGCTAATACGTTTCTCGATACAAAGAGCAACGATCTTTGATTCCTGACAGAAGAGACAGACTATGGCTTATTAAATAAACATGGGGTAGTTACAAGCCTGCCCGAAGGTTTACGTAATAATTCCGTACAACATGTGGCCATCGGACCGGTGCCGTGAATATTATGGAAATTTATTATAAAATAATCTCATTAAAACCGCGACCAATTTCGTATGGCCGCGGGGTTATAATGCGCCCCAGCAAGCGATCAAAGACATATACGAGCTGGAATGTTCATCCCGCGATCCACCATAGTATCTTGAAGACTGCTCTGAAGTTACTCCATAAAAATACTACAGCCATAAATACTGGTACCGGCGAGTATTAAATATATTCCCGCCCTGGACGCGCGCGTTATCCTGGCTCTATTAAAACCCTTTTATGCGAAGAAGCTTGGATAAACACGCCGCATGCTTTCGATGATAGTTCTAAGGATGTGGGCGTGTTGTGGAAATCGCCAATGGGAATGGATAAATTTGTGCTGGATTTGTGGCATGCATAAATCACAGATTAGTGCGCAACAAGGGACTACTGGAAAGAAGAACCTCCAGGCGTCCGCGCTGCTAAATAGAATATTCAACGAGGCAAGAAGATTGCCATATTAGCCGCATCGGCGTTAGCAACATTCTGCGGACGTATACAGTTAAACCTTCATGTTCCATTTACTTGGAATCGCGTTAGACCACCACGGGTGCACCCGGAGAACAACGTCGAATGGCTGCTTCATGTTAAAAAGGCACAAACACGAGCCGTTTCAACGTAACGCAGCGACGGTAAGAATATTAGACGAGATACACAGATTTTCATTCCAAACCATTCGATATGATACTTCATTCAGACGGTTGCTTACCTCACTTTTCATTAATGATAACGATAGAGAAGTTAATCTCAGACTGAAATTATACATCTCGATAAAGTCCACGCGCTTGTACATTTCTGTGACATTATCTTTCACAGCGTGTTCGTTATAATAGCATTAAGTTGGACGAAACGAGACACTTGCACGATGGGGGAAGTATAAGTCACAGGGAACAATGAATCAAACGGATGATAAAGACGTGAGAAGGGACGGCGAGGCTGCTGCTAATTAACGAGGGCATTCATTTGACGCCATTTCGCTACTTCGCGGATCTCTTTCCATCCGGTTGCTCGGTACATTTCTACGTTAAGCGCAAACCTTAACACCCCGTCCGTGTCTAACCAGGGCCACCGACTGTCTGCATCGTCGACCGGAACAATTTGTAGTCCAGCAGACCGTACCCAAAGATTGAGAGAGCCCAACGGGTCCTGCCCAGCATTGTATAAATTAGGTTTGGTCGCGTCCCTTGCCAACACCGGCCGCCAATTTCATCTGTGTACCGTTTACCCTAACAAGGCAATGTCTTTTCCTAAACTGATGCGAACCTCTGCCGATGTTTCACCATTCTTTCGCGCTTGACCGCCAATTAATTCGCCTCGTTGTTAGCGAAAGTTATCCAAGATTTTAGACCTAATGGCTCTGGTGGCTCCCTGTAAGACGCTGTATTAAATTTTATACACAAGGATTAAACTCCCTCTCCCCGTCGAATGTTTAGATCATAAAGCACAAGATAGCGTGCAGAAGTGCGTTGAAGTTGGGTAGTGAATGCGGCTGCGTTACTCTGGTGGGAGCCATGGTGAAATCGCATTATCGAGACAATCCTCTCCCGTTTGGCAAGTGCTCGTGCGATAATGTCTTAATAAAAAAGAGCCTGCGCTTTGGTGTAATGAAAATCCGTGGTGCCCGTCTGGAACTTGTCATGCGTTTGATCTTTATCGGACAGAGAGGAGGCGAACGTAATATTAAATTTGAAGCGATTATTAAGCTGATGCCGGGAAGGAAAAGTAATCGGCACTGATGAAGCAACTTTTCTCAATAACGTAACAATTTCATCTTGAAACGCGCCCGTCCCGGTTGGTAATTGGTTTCGTTCGCAATTTTGCATGGCAAAAATAGGAGGATAGACGTGGTTATTTTCTAATACTTCGAATAAAGCGATCAAGTGGGAAAAACAAAACAGAAATAGATTCTCAAATGGTAGCGCCATAAATATATATCAGCGTATTCGGTACACACAATGTTACACTAACTGAATTGTACTGTAATTACGGCCTACCTTTTTTTTTCATCGTTACGCACCCCATTTCAATTACTTCCTGTTAATGAGTTTTATAATTACTGAACGAACATTGTCAAGCGAGCCCGGTTACGAAGCCTGTCGCAATGAGTTTGCAAACTAAGTTCCGGCAAATTTTTAATTAGACAATTTTTCAAGCTCCGAACAATTGATCGAGTAATGCGTTAGAAGTTCTAACTTCCCAAGAATGTGGCTTCTTATTTATTGAAGAGACAGTAATACGTTTACCATGTAAAAAATGCTGTAAAATAATGTTGCTACTGTGCAGAGATATTTTGAAAGCACCTTGATAACTCACTCGAATTCCTATTATCGAACGCTGGACGGCATTATTCACGTATTATCTGTACATCACGCATTGTCCCATTTCGTAAAAGCATTAATTAAGTAGTCGCGAAGTTTGCCTCGACCTATTTCTCTTTTAGTTTTCAATTATTTCATTCATTTACACGGCAGAAATTTTCCACTGCAATATTTACCTGCTTTTATATCTTTTAATGTAACATTAATTATATAATTTCAGTTTACGGTATGAATCGGCCGGATAATGATCCTTCATTAGGAAGTTGAAGCTGGATAAAAGCTTATAATGAAAATTTGTCGGAATTCATCATCGGCTCGCGATTCGTGCACATTTTTCACGTATTTTAACTGCGTACTGACGCCAGCTACTCGTGCATCGATACAATATTTTTAAATGAACCTATACATTCATTTATAAATGAAGGAAACAATTTATAAATAATATTTTACGGCAGAAACACGTTATACCCCACTCGGGCCTCTTTTTGTGCCCGTACACGTAAATGAACCACGATTAAATTCACGATATTTAACAGCGCCGAGCTCGACAAAGGGGCGCACGGGAATTGAACGCAGAAAAAGTTGTTAATTCGCTCTTGGACCCCGGCTATTTTACTCGATTATGCTACTCGAGCGTCTATAAAGTTGCCTCCCCTTGTATCGAACGCTTCTTCTTCGCTCGCGGATTACTTCGAATCGAGACGCACACCTTCGTTCTCCTGTCCCGAACTTTGTATTGGCTTAATTGGTTTTAAAGGTAAAACTTTAACCACATCCCGCCTCCCCCCCCCCCCCCCCCTCCTCCACACCTGAAACTTTCCTTGCTTCGTCGTCGCACTGTGAACGCCAACCATCGATGCGTGGAAGAATTGTTGCGTAAATGTCGATTCCTGAATGGAACTGTTTTACGAGAATCCTTCCAATTTTCGTGTTTCTGGCGAACGACGAATGTCGGGGATTCTTTTATTGACGGAAGAATGTATACAATTTCGTCGATCTACTAATTGGTCGTGTTCGGCTACGCTTAATTGATAGTGTCAATTATAGCTGACGATGAATACACTCGGTATTAGAACGACAATGCACTCGATTGATCTGTAGAAATTAACGGCGAAGTATATTGGTTTGTCGTGCACTCTCTGGATGACAATTATCATAATCGTATCACATGCTCGTAGCAAAGTACATGAAGCGTACATGCACCTGTTAATTATGTAATAGTTGTTAAACCAAGTGAAACACCAACCGTTGGTGAATGGCCTATTCCTAGTCATGAACTATTTGTAACACAGTGACAATGGAATAAACAATTCTACCACTAATTTCAAAAATATAACGTTTATGCTAGATCCTCTTGCACTGTAACATTATTAATAGCAGAAACAGAGGGCGATTAAAATTATTCACATATATAAGTCATAAAAATTCGGAGCAGTTCATCTGATAGCGAAAATTGTCGTTGGCATTTTTACATACAATATTATTTATCGAGGTCCTCTATTATTCACTCGTAATGAACACGCTCTACATCGCGCGTGAAAATAAAGAATTTATTTCCCGTCGCCCCTGAATTGTTTTCACGTCAATTTATTAGGCGTCCAATATTTCAGAGGACCTATTCATTGTGTTCCGTATAAAAATGATCATTTCTATTTTTTGAACGGGTAAAACCGTTCACAGAAAATATTCTCGATAAGGCGTGATACAAATTCTGAATCAACCTGAATCCGTCACTGAATACATCGCAATCTCCTGCTTTCTTCTTCATAATAGAAAATATAAATTCACTGCGCAGAATATTAAATGTCTCTGGTCGAGATAACGCGAAGGGGGAGGAGCAATGGGAGAGCAAGATGCAGACAGCGATTGAAATTATTATTCCAATTGCATCTTTCCAACGGTAACGCCCTGGCTAGGTGGAGCAGGAAGAAGGGTTAAGGCAGGCGGAAAGCTTAATTTGTCGGAGATAGTAAAATCCGTGGGTTTAATACATATTTATAAAGCGCATTAATATTACCTAAAGAATATTCATGCAAATCTTGCGGCGTACGCGGCCGTCCCGCGACGTTTCGTGTTTGTACGTTCGCCTTCCATTTTCAAGGAAACAGAAGTAATATGGCAAGGACTAAAGCCAGATGTTAAGACGCGTACCGATGCAGCTTATAATCTTCCTTATTCAGTGTTGTGATTTTCCTCGTTGCCGCGACAGAAAGTCGCGACGAAAGCCCTTTCATTTGAGCTGTAAGTGGCATGGCGAGGGGGTGCGAGATGAAATTTCATATTGCGAAATGGAATAATAATATATAAAAAAGGAATGCAAGCCTTTCATGTCACATCGTATTAATATTTATCTATTATTTCGCAACATTCGTGGAATTGTAATGTTCGTGATAATATTGAGTGTCACAAATAATTATAATAATAAATGCTGAATGATATTTTATTTCTCATTAACTACAATAATATAAGAGTATCTAATCATGATCGGTCCACAAGTTGAGGGTTTACTTTCCATTGCAGACGTTCTGTGTAAAATGGGGAATATAAAATTCAGTATTAGCTTAATCATAAATATGTAAAGTATTATATCATTTGGCTAAAATTAATTGATGCGATTGATAATATCATTGTGATCTTACTGGACACTTAGCTGCTACCTCGGGAAATCTGCATCGCCTTTTGTAAAAAGTACCACACTTGGACGGATCCTTCAAATAAATGAATCATAGCCAAAATGGAAACTAGTAATTTTCACTGCTTACCGCTTCAGTAAATGTTAAGAAATGTTCCGACATCAGGATGATGGAGAAAAGAAGAAACAGAACCTTCGCTATTCGTAGCATTATTAACTTGTCGAGCTACTTTTGCTTTTTATATGTAATAATCATTCGGTTCCAGAGAACGTGCATATCGATAAGTGTACGAATGCTTCTGAGGTTTCGTGAGTATGTTAACAATAAAAGTCGAGTCTCGTGACCAATATGTCACGACTAATGTTTCACGAACTAATACAATGTTTATATGATGTTAAAAAGTATAACCACTATTTTTTTATTTCTAGCAATATCAGCAGAAACGTGTGTCTAAATGATTAAAAAAGAAACTGCTGAAGTGTAATCTATCCTTAATTACGTAACAGCGAACAAACATACGAAAGTTTAAGTAAAGAGTAAAGTCGGTTTATTCATATGGAACGTGTTGCAGATTTCTTCTTATATCAAAACACACAAGCAACGTGTACGATAGTTTGAATCATGGTTCAATGATAAAACGCATTATTAACAGACGCAACAGTTTATTCTCTAGCAAATTCTGGGTACACAAGTAGAGTCCATGCAGAATCGGTGTTGGAATGCCCTTTTACTCTACTAATGCCAGATTGATACGTTCATGACAGTGCTTTGCGCGCCACGCAGAAAAGCTAAAATAGAAAAGTAGAAAATGCAGCTGGAAAATTCGGGCATATAATGTACTTTGTATAATCATGCATTTTACGTACTTTACAGCCCAGACCCTTAGCGGCATTACAGTCGCAGTTAAAAGGCAGCTTCTAAAATGTGAACACAGTGTAGGAAATAAATATACAGCGACATTCAATGATCGATGTTATCGAGGATCCTAGAATATAGTTTTGCTTACTGCTTCTCCAGGCATAATGAGGAAGCCTGACACGAAGGCGACCACAACGAGGAGGACGCAAAACTTCAGTGAGTGAATCATTGTTGCTAGATATTCAATGCTTGCTAATGTCCAAATCCTGCATCTTATATACTACCCCTAATCAAAGTTTCATGACATAGGAGAACTTAATGGTTATACTGAACGGAAAAATGGATTTTTCGTGCCGAATGTATTCCGGATATATCAATTTTCAAAAGAAAATTATGGACGGTGTGTGCGATATTGAGAATTATGGTACAAGGATAAAACACATAATTAGAAAATGCAACATTTTATTTTTTGTCAGAATGTATTTTACTGTACTAAAGAAGAGCCCAGTTATCAATTTCCCCCTTCCTTGACATATCACCTGAAATAGCAGAGCAGCCTCATACAAATGCGAGGATAACGAGAAAGAACCACAACTTCAGTGACTGGTTCATGTTGGTAGGTATTCGATACATGCTAATGTCTATATTACACTTCTTATAAACTGCCTCTAATCAAAGTTTCGTGAGATGGGAAAACTAAATTGTTATACTCAACGGTAAAATGAATTTTTCGTGCCCAACGTATCCGGGATATATCAATTTAAAAAAAAGATGATAGACGGTGTGCGCGATACTAAGAATTACGGTATAAGGATAAAAGATACAATTCAGAAATGCAATACTTTATTTTTCATCTACTTCTAGTTACATAAGAAGAATTCATGGAGGATCGGTATTAGAATGTACATACTGTCGCAAGACCGAGTTACTCATTTTCCTTTTGCCTGTGCTTTGCACACAATCTAAAATAGAAAAGTAAAAAATGCAGCTGATGAATCGGTCTACATATTGTATAGTTCAGTCTATACAACATAATCGTGTATTATACGTACCACGCAGGGAAGAGATTTAGGAGCTTTACAGTTACAATTAAATGGCTCCTAAAATGTTGATACGGTGTACCAAATTAATTTACATCGACAATCAATGTCTGAGCAATCATGAATATATTGTTTTACTTACTGCTTCTCCAGGCATAACGAGGAAGCCTGATACAAAAGCGATGACAACAAGAATGAAGCACAACTTCAGTGACTGATTCATATTGCTTGATATTCGATACTTGCTAATGTCTATCTTCCGCTTCTTATACATATACTATCCCTAATCGAGGTTTCATGACGTGGACAAACTTAATCGTTAAATTGAACAGTAAAATAGATTTTTCGTGCAGAACGTGTTTCGGATATATCAATTTCCTTAAATTATGGGCAACGTGTACGATAATGGGAATTATGGTATAAAGATAGAGCACATTACTTTCGAAAAAAAGAAACGGAAATTTTCGCGATTAGCGTATTCTGGCAACGTCATTCCTGTAGCTAGAAAGTTCAGTTGCTGAACAGATAATGTATAGATAAATCATCAGAAAATATTTGTTCGAAACTATTCCACAGAATATCGTATAGGACTTTGTTAGAAAATCTACTGCCTCTTATTGCATTCGCATTAATGACTATGCCGTACACTGAACATAAAAAGAAGTACAAGCGAATACAATTCGATGCTTTTACTTCAATGTTCAAATAAAACGTTTGCACAAATTTTCATTTTTAATCTTCTCAGCATTAGAATACTGTTGAAAAATGAATTTTCTTCGGCATGCCTAAGTCTAGTCGCAGTGATGGTACTAAACAATAAAATACAATTGTCATAAGGGTTATGCGACGAATATATTTATTTGTTGAATTATAATTAAAAATGGTACACATACATGCACACATAATTTTTCATTGTGTCGTGCAATATATACGTCATACGTCACAGTGCAAGATATTCTAAAACTTTTCCATTGTTGAACGCATCTGCTGTAACTTCCTTCATCAGCGCGGAGATCCTCGCGAGAGTGTTATTTCTTTCTGGCGCATACCCACTGTTCAATTTGAAAAGAGGAAAGAGTTTTAAAGTAACGCTGATTAGAAGTAGATGCGACTATGAAGCCAAAATTACCTTACCTCGCAAACAGGAGGGCTCAATGGTCTCGCGGAGCAGTCGCAACGATCATTCGCCTATATGCAATCAAACGTACAATGTGTAAATTAATAAATTAATTTATAGACACTTTCAAAGCTAAACAAAAACGATACGTATTCCTTACCTCTGCATGCATCACGAGGTTGTTTACTACCAAAATGATAGATAGGAAGAGAAAAACAAATTTTACCAGCGTATTCATGTTGCTTCTAATTCTAAATGGACTGCGAATCACGCATCTTTTATACAGCATAACAGCTAATCAAATTGTGCCATCATATACATAAACGTGAGATACTAGTACTCATAAAACCAATATTTCGTGGTAGAACCGTAAATAACAGACACTATATTCGAGGCAGACGTGATATTTTTCTGTGTTTATTACGGTACTTATAGATTCTACAAAAGCATAAATATTCGTGCGGAGTAATCTGCAATACGTATCAATGTCAGTTTTACACCTGAGTACTGTTTTGGTGCTTCGAGTTGCACGACATCCGTAACACAGCCAGTTTGTTTTTAGCAAATTGTCCCTTAAACGCTCAAGATGTTTTCTGCCATATAAACAAGAAAGATCGCTTCAAGGTTCGACGAGCTTACACTTTGCTGTGTCATACCAGCTTGCGAGAAGCACGCCAATGTTGATACAGTACGTAGTGTGATCAATTTTGCTTCCCTCCCCTGCGTTCTTTATTCTTTCATCCTAAGCATGTTTAAAGAGAAATAATTGTATTCCCCCTCCGCCTTTAACGATAACAATTACGTACTACCTAAAGTAAATTAAGGGCGAGTTGCTAATTTTCCAACACAGCGAACTGTAAATTAATGATCTCGTTAATTAGTTATTATTTTAACATGCGCCTGAAACGTTCAGAACAAAGTGGCGCTGAAAAATTTATTCATAAATTAATACAATTACTTTCAAGCAGTGAAATTTGATATTTCCGTGCGTTTAATTCGATTCTGATATTTATGTAAAACAGCAGAACGTGCAAAACAAATGACAATAATGCTCTGCATTGATACGCGCAATAATTTCCACTAAATCATTTTAATCCTTAAAATAATGATACAATTCGGTTTGGCGAAATAACATATTTTCGATAACGTGATACACCTAACGTATATCTCATCGATAATAGTACTACACCCGGGGTACACATGTTTACGTAGGTAAACCCGTATCGTAAAGTATATAAATGAAAAGGAGCATTGTTTCCTCGTTGAAGTAACAAGAGTCGCGCAGAAGTACCGTGCTCGGGATCGTT
The DNA here is from genome assembly GCA_023838395.1 of Holcopasites calliopsidis. Classification (NCBI taxonomy): domain Eukaryota; kingdom Metazoa; phylum Arthropoda; class Insecta; order Hymenoptera; family Apidae; genus Holcopasites; species Holcopasites calliopsidis. The sequence goes on from JALHAQ010000003.1 coordinate 4,446,661, forward strand.
TCGCGAATATACGACTTTTGCAACACCTTGCCCGCGGAATGGTGGGAGCTCGGCTTGTTGGGAAAGTTTCGCGTCTTACGCTACGTCTTTCCTCCCGTTTGTTCGAGGAGCATGTCGTCTCCGGTGTATCTAAGAAAATCCTTAGCCCAAGTATAAGAAAGTTATCAGAAGACAATGGGAAGCAGATCAGGTAACTTAGTGAGCAGTGCAAAATCGAACTTGGATTTCTGCTAGCGCAGATAAAGTTACTCCTATAGACGTCTCTCGTTTTTGCTTATCCTTCATTTTCTCTACGCGTTGTTTCCCTTATTTCTCATCTCCTCTCTTGAAACGATATATCGTCTTTTTTCACTTTTTTCCTTTTCTGATACTTTTTATTATCGTTAACGTTTCCCTTTTATCGAAGACGTGTCTCAAAAAGAATCTAGGCAACTCGTTTGATTCCGACGGAATATGCTGAGATTTAATACCTTTCTCAGGAGAGGTATTCTTTGAGGAAGAACATTGTACTGAAGGATTCAAGGGGTAAAATTTGGGAAGGGCATCGGTCAAGCGTGGCAGGTGAAACTTTCGACGAGTTGCGAATTGCTATTCCTCTATTTCCAATCGAAGTACAATCTGCAAAACTGAAAATCTCAACTCAAAACGCTATTAAGGGATTAATATTATTAGTCCGTATGAATTTTACTAGGACCACTTTGCTCAGCAGGATTGAAATTAGTCCGCGTTCCTACAAATTTGACTATGCGAACGAAATAAAGTATCTTCCTTGGGCACAACGCGAATTACCCATTACAACAGCGGATACTGTCATAGCAATAACGGTACAGGCGAGAAATATGCACCGCGATCCTAGGATCTGGACGAGCATGAAATCTTTCCGATTTACATAAGGGCCTCATCTGCATGAACTTATTAAATTTTTGGCATAAGTAGTAAAACATCGTGCACGTAGATATGGGCAAAACTACCAGCAGGTGGACTTAATGCGTTTTAATACAGGCTCCTTTTTTTACGAGCGAACTCCCGAGCAACGGAAAGCGTAAAATTCCGCGCGTCTGTTATATCCCGGTCTTAAATTTGCGTAATGACAACTTCCACTTCCCTTTACCGTCACTTCCACCCTTCCCCATTTTTCCTGCTACTCTTCCATTCGTTCCGCCGTCACCAAGTTCTTCTCGTACACACAAGTCGCGAGAGCAGCGTGCTACGTTATACACCGTGACTTCCGGTTTAAATGCGCATTCACGATGAATTCAACGCGACCACCGAGCCTCCATATCTCGGCCTCATGCAAATACTCGTCCTTAAACGAGGTGGCAGGAAGGCGCTGCATCGAGGATCAACTTCTTTGTCCGCTGCCCGCTTTCTCGCCGCTGTAAGAACAATAAAATCGAGAGCCGCGGGCTTCGCCGTGCGAATTTAAAAGGGTAAATTGAACGCTGCCTAAAGAAAATTTGCATGAGACAGAGGGACTTCTAGAGTTGATGAAACGCTCCTCGATGGAAAAAATTATTCTCGTTCTCGTTGCACGGTCAATGAAGTGGCGTCTCGATCGCTTTGATCATCCAGCGAAAACTTTTGCGCTTGTGGGGTTTTAATTAAATTTGTAATTAACGAGTGCTTACATTACTCGTGGCTGTGATATTACGGGCGGATCATTAGCAAATAAATACAGCAGCCGAGTGGCGCGTTAATTTTTCTTTTCATTGAAATGAAAACATTGATAGAGTGCTGCATTATCAGAGTTGTCGTGATTTGTGATCACGACTGCAATTTTATGGACCTAACTACGAATGTTATAATCAAAGGCTTCTTGCATCGTTACTCGTGACAAAGATTCGGCTCACATTCGTGCGTGAGTCACTGTGTTACTTGTGCACAGTAATTTTGCATAAATCACGGTAAATTCTGCAAACCTATGCTTAATGTTATCCCATAAAGCAATAACGATCGCCGAGAGCTAACTCTATTTAACGATCGCGTTCATTATGCGTCCAAATATCACTTTGCAGCGAAGAAACGGAACATGAAAGTTCCTGCACATAAACTACCCCTTTCGGACATGCACCGCTTCAGTTGCGTGTGTACGTGTGCATGTGTATATTAGGCAACGATTTCCGGATTAGAAACTTCGGCAGCACGGAGTTGTCGAGACGCGTTCCCGGACTACGTAATTACGCAACAGCTAAGGGCGCGGCGAACTTGTACGTGATTACATCTCTCGAATTTGTTAAAGCGTTGCCCTCGAGTTTGAACCCAATTGCGTAGCGTTCTGGCGTGGGACGTTTCGCGTTCACATCTGAATCCATATTTCGGAAATTAATTTCGTACAGAGTGAAGTATGCTATGAATTAATCCAGAATCTATATAGCAAACGTGCTGCTAGAACGATCGAGTAGGTAGGGTAGAATATTCAGTAACTACAAAATGCGACTTTGATATACACATTCCACTTATTCGTTTTCCGGCTCTGAAAAGATAACGTTCTTAACCTGCAGACCTTCCAAATCTATCCGGAATCGCCTACCGCTTTATCCAATAAATTCAGATCACCAACGCGATGGTTCAAAGAGTTCAAGGATATCTGATCTCGCTAGTCCCAAGGCTGTCAATGCGAAAACTCTAAGTCCGGGAGCATCTGTCTCGCGTCACTGGGGTCCAACTTACGCTTTATCAAATCCCATGGGTCCGGCTACGACTCTATCACGTCATCCACGAATTCTAAAGACAGAGTGTATCTAGTTCTGAAATCATCTCTGTCGTGCCCGTCCATCTCTAGTTTGCACTAGAGATCCAAGCCCCTCGGCGATTGTAACTTTCAAGTAATACATACCTACACACTCTATACATATATTCTGAGGATCAGGGGGCTACGCCTTTCGATCAATAAATGGAAGTTCAATCGAAAGGCTGTTGCTTTGAAGTTCGCATTAATTTGAAAATAGGAACGGCGAACACTGTCCTCGATGCAAATAACCACAGGTGGGCACTTTAATGAGGCACAGATGGAGAAGTGCTACAGATCCGTGGTCAAAGAAATCGGTCACACGGAAGTTTGGCGATCGAGATTGAGCGGCGTAGCGTTCAACGAAGGACAATGTATCCCATGCAATTTACCGTGTCTCCCCAAACTAGAGGAAACTTACGCCCGTAAGGAATAACCCGGGCCTCCTGCTCGGTGCCCCCCCCCCCCCCCCCCCCGAGTTTCCAACTAGTTAACATTATACCGCCGCGTACATAATATTCCATCTCCGCTCCGTTCCGACTTGAACGTAGAGCAGACCCCTGGACCAACACCGTTCTTCCCATACTAGGACCAGGTTCCAAGGAGCCTGTTCCTATAGATCGACAAGAAAATAGGCGAGCGGCGGGGGTGCAATAAAATGCGCGAACGCCTCCGGATGGTATAGAAACGGTACGGCTCGGTTGCCCTAAAGGAGAAACCAATAAGAGCCCGAACTCTTCATTAAAACTCCACGAAACTCGGTGGAGCGCGACGTCAGAGCGAGAGGTGGCTAAAAAGTCGTGGATGGTAAAAGCCGGAAGGTGGGGGACGCAATCCTTGAGCACCTCCGCCTCCAGCCACCCACTTTTTTCCAACCTTTCACCCTTTCTCTTTTTCTCTCTGTTCCCCCATCGCCTGCGCACCCGGCCCACCCCACCTTCCTATCGTTAATATAAACCTGGAAGCGGGATATTAAAAGTTATTCCGGCACCGAATAAAATATCCAAACTTTTCACGACGAACTTTCCAGCAGGGATGGCCCTCCATTTTCCCGGCTGCTGTGTTCGCGAGAAGAGAGCGGCTCGGACGATATTCGGTAAACGGCTGCTGCTTTTCTGCTGTTAGGCGGCGGAGAGGACAGAAGGGAAGGAAGTATCCGCTACTCGCTGCTGCTTCGTCTTTCCGGAAAAGGAAGACTTCTTCGTAAGCCTTAAATGAATCTTTCTCGGCCGAGCTTTTGGTCGCGCCCGCTTACTTTATGCCCCCGTATATTCTTCCGGCTGGTCTTATCACGCGACGTACCGTAGGATTACTCCGTGAGGGAATTCGCCGGAACTTTGCTTATGACCGTACGTGTCTGAATTCTCCGAAGATACGTGGAATTCTTCGCTCCGCTACGCCGCCCTCCCACTTGGCTCCTCCATTCTATTTCAACGCACGTAACTTGCTGTTCCTGTAACAAGGTGGCAATTAAAACGATAACACCTGGCTACGGGAAATTCTCTGGGATTCGTTACGAACCGACGCGTCGCACGATCCTTTCGCTACGCCTAGATAAATTCTACAACACGAAGCAGGAGAGCTTGTAATTAAAACATTTCCACTTCCACGCGATCCTCGAATCTAAGAAAATAGTGCGTACAGCATCCATTTTCACCTAATTTTTTTCCTTATTGCAGACTGTTCTTTCAATAAATTTCTTCAAAATGTACTTGTTTTCGAGCTCGGGTAAGAATTTCGAAACGGGTACTCCGTCAGGTGTAAGTATGGATTATGTTTGAGAAAGTCGCGAATCTCGTTGAATAAGACTTGGATCTCTCGCCTAGTACCTGGGGGAACGTAGAGGAAAGAATATTGAAGCGTTGTTGACTGAAGATTGAGCACTATCTTCCGGAGAATTGGAACTAGCCTAAAGATCCGTAAAACTGCGCGACAAAGGCAGCGTCTAAAGGTTGCCATCTAACAAACACTCGATTCCCGTCGAACGAAAATAGAAGGGACCGAACGTTTCACGGAATTCTGCATCCCTTCTTGTACGTATATCTCCGTGAATGTGCGCGTTGCGTGGAATCGTCGCTTTATCGACAAATGGAAAATTGCACGGGCTAACTTCGTTAAGCTTGTCACGAGTGATCCGCGATGAAAAATTCGCGCTGGACGCTGCAACGACACCCGGAAAGCGTTGACAAGAGGAGAAGGGGATGGGCACGCGAGGGTGGAACAAAATTTCATTCGCAGTTCATCGATAACTCGCAGCGCGTTTCAGTTGATCGTCGCGATTTTTTCATAAAAATTTCATTTCAACCTTAATCAGACCGAATGCAATTGCGTTTTACGATCGTGTGCTCCAACGAACTTATCTTTCGATTCCATTAATATCCCCGATGATATTTTTTTCGGCTGTGTTCTATATTTTCCGCAGGTGTCTACATTAAATAATCCTCCGACTCGAATGTGTAATTCCAGGGCAAAGTGGTAATATTAAAATATCGTGTTACCCGCGTACAAGAATATTTATGTATACGCATATGTACGCAGACTGTAATGCATGCATCTTCTACACAAATATCAGTAAAGCAGCGTGATTCGCATAGAACGCAGAGCGAAGTCAAATAGAAATCTTGCCCGTGTTCGAGAACTGGTTTGAAATTGCAGGTCGGCACATACAGGCATTAATTTAAATGACATACTAAGGGAAAGCTAATACCTGACTACCTCTGTCTGTTATCATTAATAGCCTACGCTTTTCATCAAAACGTGATTTTGATGTTTGACCCAGATGTTTCCCAGTTAGTTATACGTCTATACTGAGCAATTAATGCTTCGGTAAGAGCTATCAAGCTAATTGTAAACCTCAATTCACCGCAGCAGCTTCAATTTACCATACAACGGACGAAGATAATCGGATAGACGACTTTAAGGAACAATTAGCTCAGCATTTCTAAAATTAAATGTTTAATCCACGCGATTGATCAGCACCCCCGTATGTTGATCGTATCGATGGAATAGGAAGCACGCAAATAGGGGACTCGCAACGCGGCGTGGAGTGTGCAATATTTGCGCAGTAAACATTGTCCGTGCAACGACACATTAATGCTCGAAATTGCTGTTTTGTTAGGTACTTTACACATCCACGGAGATATGAACTATTCCCGCTATCGATCGACGGAGAATTCTCCTCGCTGTTGCCCACACGTCACAGTCCTCCCAAATTTTCCGCTTCTCAATCGCGGCCGTCTCGAAATTTCTTTTTTCCCCTCGCGTTCCTCATCCCTTTGTCGACTTTACCACCCGCTGTTACCCCTCCCTCTCCACCGTCGTCCCTCTGGTCCTCTCTTTCTTTTTTTTTCATCGTCTCCATCCTCGAACCTTTCCCTCCGCTCGGTAAATCCATGGGGACCCCGAAGGATTCGAGCTTTACGGATTTGCGGCGTGCCATGTCGAAGTGGAATACGTCTCGCGAGGTACGCCGTAGTAGTCGAACTCCGTGCCGAATCAGACGAATCCGTTACTGCGCCCTTTCCTCCGCAATCTTCGCGCCGCGCCGCTCTCGCGAGGAACCGTTTCGAATTCCCTTTGATCAAGGCAACATTTGTCTCGCTATCGCGTACATTCCCATAGCGTTTCTGTCGCTCGATCCCTCCAATTTCTTTTCTGCCTTTTTCCATTTCCTATTGCTCTGCGTTTGTCTCTTCAGCGTTCCCGATTGGCAAACGAAAAGTTTCAGTTTAACAGTGAAACGGATCGATCGATCGCAATAACTTTAAAATGCCTTTTAATTCCTGCCAAAGCTTTGATTCTCTCTTATCGCGCGTAATACCGCGTTTCATTATTTCATAGGCGAGCGTGATTGAGAAGGGATTCCCTTCGCGGTCCATCACGAACGAAAGATTAATTGCAACGTTAGAAGGGGTGCACCGAAAGATTAAATATCTCGAGATTAATTACCATCCTCGAAGTATCGATCGTAACTTCTCCTTGGATATATCTCAGCGAAATATTCGACCGTCCGTAATTGAACTTTCCTCTAGGTTTTCGTGTTTTGATTAAACTTGTCGTTTACTGCCATTACCGCTGCTGTTATATCGTCAGGTGGAAACGTTTGCGAACGCAATCGCCGTGCAATGGATCCGCTGCCGGACCGAAAATTCTGTTTGATGTTGGTCCGTGTAATTCGTTCCCAGAGACAGCCGTGAAGATAATCGTTGGAAACCTAAAACGGACTGATGCGCGCTTCTGTATAATCGTACAGTAAGGCCGCCGGCACGCCAACCAGGAATTTCCAAAATGTATTTTCTGCCAGGTGAATTCATTCGAAATGTAATGCAGCGGTATAGAGAATCCGCGGTGCTTTTCGCCCTTTTGTATCAGCCTGACAGCTCGCATGTAGTTTATTCCGTTTCGATCGAAATTCCACGCGATGCTGCGGGCGCAACGTTGGGAGAATTTAACCGAAAATTCCATCGGAAAATATGTACGTAATTTTTCGCTTTTTAGTAATTACCGATCACTGTTCGATCCTTCCACGTTTTTTCCCCCCAATTACTTTTCTTCATTAAAACTGATGAGGCTAATCCACGAATTCGATACGCTTCGAACCAAATCAACCGTGCGTTGCAAAATCTGGATGCATGTAAATGTGTGATACTGGTGCTCAATGAACGAACTATTCGTGACAGAGCTATGAAATAGGGAAACACGAAACTCGTGGTCGAAGCAATATGTTTCTCTGTTTATTGTTGTACTTATACCTTCGATAAGAACATAATATTCAAAACGTGTTTGACGTTAGTTTTACACACTCGAATGCTGGTTCCGATACTTCGAGTTGTAATAAAAATCGCAAGAATAAAATAGAAAGAGCAAAATCAATTTGACAAAGATATGTTTCATACCAATAAGTGGCAACACCAACAATGATGATTAAGAAAGGAAATAGGTATCTATAAAGATCCGTGCAGCGGCTAGGAATTAAGTGGACATTGCTCCAGCGTTCTCCGGAAATGGTCGAGGCGCGTTGTCAAGTCTGATCTCGCGCGTGGCTGTTCATCCTGGAACGCGGTACACGCGTTTCTCTTTAATTAAACGCAGGACCGTTTCGCGGCGGATAATTAAATTGTCTCGGTATGTCGGCCGATCCGTCACAAAGACACGATCACCGCCATGAATAATGCAAAACGTCCTGCAGGCTACGGTTTTAATGGATGAGCTTTTAATTCGCCTTCTAATAAGAGAGACCACTCGTGGCCTCTGCGACCGAGGAACCACGTGCGCGCCCGTTAATGCACCACCGGTCATTAATGCTACCGGCGTCGTCTTATCCTCTGATCTTGCATACTGCGAGGACATAATTTATACCCGAGTGTCGGGGACGCGTTTAATGACTTGTAATCGAGTTTTACAGCGGATGCGACTAGTTTCGTTGATTTCTCCCTTTCTTGGTCCCCACGAAGTTGTGCTTTCAGCCATCTTGGTACCTCATGAAAGTTTGATGGCAGTCCCAAAGGACACTCCGGGATAGTGCGACGAGCGGTAAATGAAATGATTAATGTACCTACCGTGGGAAATAGTAAATGGAGGCTATTTCAAACGGTTAAATTCAATACTGGACAGACAGCGTTTTTTCCATTCAATCCGCTTCTCTTGGCAATTACAATAAATGCTCTGACATTTATCCTAATTATAGCCACCTGTTATTTTAAACTGAACAATTGGGATATATCAGAAGGTGTATGATGTTACGTAATCGCATTCCTCTTCCATCCACACGTGTTCTAGATTTCCACAAAATTATGTTCTCCAATGTAAATTTCAGAGTAAGAGAACGGTACCGCGACAGAGAAACGGAAGTCCTCTCGTGTCCTGTCTCTGGTGTTCATTACTACGCGGGCGGCGCGCGAGCGAGAAATGTCAAGTTAATCGGGGACCTCCCGAAATTTCATGAGAGACTGCTCGTAATTTTTTCAATCCACACCGTGACTTCCTTTATCCAGGAACGTCGGAATGTTTCATGGCCTGGCAGGTCCCTCAAGTCTAGAGGAGCCCTTGCATATTTTAACGAGATGTCTTCCACGTGAAATGCCATACGACTCGCGCGTATTTACTTATTTATTAGTCGGGAGTACTTTTACCTTTGAAGCTGCGCCGCGAGCCGAATGCGACCGTGTATGCCAGATGTTCGGAGACTTTTCCGTGCCTTATATTTTGCGGCCGTGCAGGAAGCGAATGAAAATATACAACAAACACGGGTTCAACGGTAGACCACGACATTTTCCGGTTCGCAATAGGGTCTTATGATTACTTACACATATATTAGAGACCGAACTCACCGCTGCGAAAGTACATCAAATTACGTCGAAGAACTGACGGTCCTTAGGGAATCTCTTAGTCTGACAAAATGCTGTTTGCTATCCTTTGCTTGGTAAATCGGTCGATTCACTGCTTCGGAAATGGGCCAACAATTTATACTCCCATCAGCGGTGAACGTTAATTAACATTGATAATCTTCGTCAAAAGATTTCCGCCAGGCTTTCTCATGTACCACCTTAAAAAAAAAATGCCGTGCTTCATCCGTTTCGTCCTTATATTTCCAATCGATAATGTACCTAGCCATTTCGAGTTGCCTGTTTCTCAAAGCTGTCATTCGGAATAGCTTCCGATTCAATTATAGATACGCGATAAAAAACAAGGGGAGGGAAATAGGAAGAGGAACGAACGTGTCTTTCGGCTGAAATGTCTGGCGACTGTCCAATTTTCAGTCACCAAGTTCCAACAGCGCGTCGGCAATCCGATTGAGACCAATCAGAGGTCAGAATTCTCTGCTCTCTTTCCTCCTATTTTTTCCACCCCTTTTTTCCCTCTATCCGCGGTGGAAGGGTAAATCCACTGAAATTGCGTCCTCGTATAACGCGAAATATAATGCCGGATAATAGACGGCGGCGTGTCTCGGTGCGGTCGGATAAAACGTGATCTCCCCGCGAGACATTTTGATTTTCCATCCGCCAGATTTATCTCGCGGAAAAGTCACTGCGCTGTTAGTCGACGCCCGGGAAATCATTGAGACGGATCGTATATTTCGTCTCGCGCAAACTTTTTGTCTCAGCGATTGTTTCGCGGTATTGAACGCCGTACACCGAGCGGCTATTCGTAATTGAAAAATGACCTGAATTCACCTTTTGTTTTGTCAGAATGGGGGATGGATAGGCTGATATTATACCGCTGGCGAAATCACTCGCTGATTAATCGCGGTGAATAAACATCGACCGAGAGAAACAAACGGGCCACTTCTCCAATCGCTGTCGTTTCACAATTTATAGACCGCTCGTTGGTTTCGATGCTCGAATGACCATAAATAACTCGATCGGCCAGTAAAGAAAATATTTAAAAGAATGAAGGATGTAGATCTACGTACATACATGCACGTAAACGAGATATGATTTTCATTCGCGGTATCATCTAAATCTAGCACCAGTTGCATCCATCCCTTCGCCCGTACTTGACACACTTCCCTTCCTATCATCGTCACGTGCACCAACAATGTCCGCGCAAGCGGAATAATCTCGATGCTGGGAGAACCGATGCAGGGTCCATCGAGGACTTTGCTTCTCCGCTTCACTCAGGATTCGCCTTCAACCGTAATTAACTTGTTACATGGCAGTCGAGTCCGAGGACCTGACATTTTACGTAACGTCGATGATCGTTAAGAGGTTCGCCGCCGACTAAGTCGCTAACGAAGCTTTAGCGAACGGGTTAGATTTCTCGTGGACCGAGTAACGACATCCCAGCTATCGGTATCGCAGGAATTCGATAGCGTGCAACGGCGATCGTACACCAGGAACCGCAGGGAACAGTAGCTGGAGAATACCAGCTGATTCCCCGAGAGTCTTCCAGCTACAGTTGCGGCACCCCTCTCCCTCCTAGGATAGTGCTACCCTTAACTTCTACCAGGCCAGGTTCTTCGACCTCCACTTATTTCGGCCAACAGCCATTTCTATCCTATACCGTTCCACAGAGCTATGCACGCCACTCGCCCAAAATTTACCGTCCGGCGGATTGCGGGAAACAAACGATTCCTCTGCCCGCTTCCAAGACTACTTGGACCTCGATTCAACGGCGAACTCTAACGACCCGGCGCTTTTCGGAAGAAGCTTCGTCGCCGCCTTGCGATTTAGCCATTAGTGGAAACGGAATACACTTACGACCGGATAGGTACAGTGAAAAAAAACTGCGAATCGAGGGCAGGATAAAATGACCCCATAGAAATCCATTAAAACGTAATGACGTTATCGAGCGATGGTTTCGTATGGAAATGATCTTGTCATATCCCCGGAAAAATGTGATGTTTACTGTTTTCATCCCGTGGAAAAATATTTGCAATTTCGTTTGGTAATAATTGTATCCGTGTTCGAGTAATAAGCGAATCTTATAGAATTTGAACATCGTACACAAAATATGAGGCTACAAATATCTCGATATTTCCAGTATTTCCCGTGGAAGCCCTATCATAGCGCGTTGCGTTGGGAAGATAGAATGTTATCTTTTAAGTTTCCCTGCTGTTTGTCGGAACAGTAACTACTATGTCTGCCGTGTCTAGCTAGATCAAGTAATCGATCAACGATTTCGCGTAGAACCGAAGAAAAAGCATAGACGTAAAAAGAAGAAGAGCGTGTAATAGTTTATCAAATCTAGTTGTGTTGCGCGACGTCGACGATCGTCTACGAGGAAGAGAGTAGGTATTGCGTTTGTAAATTCTTATTACTCAATCTGTTCCGGAGATAGGCGAAACGAGCGCTTCCTCCGTTGACTTCCGCCGGCTATCGTGCAGGGGGGGGGAATGTCGGCCGTTACCTTCGAAACATGAAAACGGAACGTACGGTGAGGAAAATTGCTGAGAGCAAATAGAATACGACGTGCGCTTACATATCATGCGGTAAAGCAATGGAATTGCCTCTTAAAAGAATCGTGCAATGAAATATGCGAATATGCACGATCCCTTGTGTAGCTGTGCATTTACGATCGCATGAAGAAACGATGAAAAAAGTCGCGAGGACAATGATCTCCTGTTGCAACGTTGTACTTCTTCGCAAGAAATAAGGAACAACGTGGTAAATTGAATTAAAACAAGCTCAAAGAAAATACCGCGAGCGGATGCGTTCTCAAAACTCAACATGAATTTTCTCAGGTTTTCTTACAATAACGAAAGAAAAATTGAAAGCCGTCTCGCGAGGGGTTTATCTCACCAGGGTGGACTTGCTGTACTGCGCGTCGGGGGATCGAGGACACGTAGCGACGGGGACAAGCGATAATCGATGTTCGTTCATCGATTAAAGGGTGAAAAACGTCGGCCAGACGGGCAAATGGGAGAAGGAAAAAGAGAAGAGAAAAGGATTTATCGAATTCGACGGGAATGGTTGAGTTAAGATAAAGTCTTGGTTTTCTCACTCCCCACTCGCCAGACACAGAACTTGTAAAGTTCGTGGAAACTAACTTGAAACGATAGACCGACGCCTCGATGCGAGTCCCGGCGAAAAAGTGAAGCCAGTATCGCTGGGTGAAGAATTGCTGGCTGGGTCGCTGCACGGGGCGGCCGTGTTCCTTTTGTTGTCGCAATCCTTTACGTTCTTGTTTGTTCAATTCTTCCGTGTTAACGAAACGAGGCGCGGAGAATAAGTTTAATGGTGTTAATAACTTTTTCCTGTTTTCCAGTGCGAGGATTTTAAGAGCATTTGCGCAACGGTTTAGAACTTTTTCAAGTAGTTTTAAGTGTTTAATATTTAGCTATTGTGGATCCACTGTTAAACAATTTCACCGTCCTCCACCTCTCACGTAGACATATTTATCTGTAGTAAACAAAGAAAACGGCAGGGAATTACCGTGAATAACCGGCATTGGATGCTGTGTCTGATTCTCCTCCCCCTTTAGAACCGTTCCATCTTTTTATATTGGATCCCCTTTTCTCTCTCTCTCTCTCCCTCCAAAGAGAGCAGACGAGATATCTTATCCGATAAGAATTTTAACTCCGACCCAGGGAGTATTAAAGCATTCGGTTATCAGATCTTACTGCGGAACTTCGGAAAAAGTTTCCTACCCTTCCGAGCTTTACGGTTCACTTGCAAAATTATCGTTATTTAATATTCTACCCGGAAAATCCGAGTACCCGCTCTAACAGCAGGCTTTCCTTATCCATAATCTATTATCCGCAGATCAGCTCGCACTCCAACAAACTCACCCTTAAACAGCTGCTTTATATGCAGACCAAACATTAACAGGTTGCATTATAATATCGTAAAATATAAAAAGCATTAATTACGATACAACTTTTTTTGCAAACCTCGTAAGAAAAGCTAATATGCCGTCCCGCTGGAATCGACCCCCATCGAATCGCAGAAGTAAGAAGTAAACCATCGTTCCAGAATAATAACGCGTTTAATTGAACCAGCGTGTTATTGTTTTCCGATAGACAATCAATCCGGCCAATTACAGAATAATTACTCTGTCTTGCTTGTTAAACTGGCGGCATCGCGAAAACTTTCGAAAGCCGGGACGGGCTGGCACACCCGAGACAAGCGTATAATTGCCAGAGGGCCGACGGCACTATTTTTCATCGAACGAAGCTTAAAATCACAGCGTGTCCGGCGCGGCGCGGATATATCGGGCTTTAAAGCTGGCTGAGCTTTCGCCGTGGTATCTTGCATGCGCGCGACCGCCGGGGCCGATAAAAATGAGGCATGCACGATCCAAGGAGCGAGGTATTATTTTTACACCTGCAATCCATAGATAACTCACGACCAAGAGGTTTTCCAAAAAAAAAATTTAAGAGCTTATTAGCCGTATATTATTTTTCCAGTTCGCATCGGCCGCGTGCCCTCCACTCTATCACGAGAATGAAAGTTGCATTGTGCATGCAGTATTTATGACTCGCTGCTTCGCTTCGCTCGACTTTATTCGACTTACCTTTCTTCCCTTTCTTATTTGCCCCTCCTTTTGCAGCTTCTTGTCTCTGTCTGGCTCACGTTCGCGCGAAACGGGCAGGTTGTGTGCGTGAAATACCTCGCGATAAAACAAGGGTATTTACGATCCAATTAAGTCAGGAGCGTGCAAAGTAATTATGCACAGAGTATATTTAAACGCTTTTACACTTGAGCTTTCGCTGCAAATTTTGTGTTCTTAACTCTTGCTCTTTAATCTGACTGGCTCACCCGCACCGTTCAAGGCATCGTTCCCATTCTTCGGTTAAACGCTTGTCGCTCAGACAACGCGCGGGATGTTCATTCATTTTTACCCAACACGCTTAGCAAGCTTGTTCATTGCTGGGATAAGTACATACGAAACATGATTCATTCTGTACAGTCTCCTCTTGAATGAACAATATTCTCCACCGAATTTGAAATAGTGAAACATTTATCGCGCTCCAGCTTTGACCAATTTGAAATGAGAATTGTTAATTATCGCGCTAAAACAATTCGTACACAGTAAATTTACTTTAAAAAAGAAACTCGGAATCGGTGTGAAATGACCGCGGTGTTTGTAGTGGTATTCAGAAAAGAAATTAAACAGATTGCAATCTGCTATTGATTTATGTTATAATTACAAGCTGATAGAACAATGAACCAACGATTTTAGTATCACGAAAGTGTTCGTATCAAATGGTTCGTAGACACGCGAATTAGTTCGGCCATAAAAATAATCGAAAGTCATGATGCGATAAGAAATAAACACGATAAAAGGAAAGCAAGCGCGCAAATCTGTATTCCTTTTTTCTTTGGAAAATGTTGATGTGAACACGATGTTATCGTGATGTAATGTGGTGTCGAAGGCCTTAACTAACATTTTGACAATGGGAAATGTTGCTCAGAATCGCCTCAACAATCACCCCTAAAAGTTTTTGCTACCTGTTGTCGAACACCCTGTACATACATATATGGGTCAACGGACTGTGAACGTGTTATACTGCAAACAATAATTGTCGGGTATCAGATTGAGAACTGTGAGACAAGAAGGCACAAGAGGCATGCGCTTGTCACCCTGATACAATGGTTCACCATAATTTCGTCTTAACTTCTACCATAATTCCACTATCGACTTAGCGAAACTGCCGTGTTACGGAAAAGAGATAAGAGGAGCTGCCACTCGAGAGGAATATGAGGGAAGGAATCTTATAAACCCGCAGGCAAATAACCACGTCGTTCTCTATCTCGTCAGTTATTTGTACAAGCACCATTGCGCGCAATCGTCTTCGCAATGGAGCGACGTTAAAGTTATTTCGTCCAATTTCGGATTAAATCATCCTGACGAGATTTCACCTCGAAAAAAAGTTCCTTTACAACTTTTTAAGTTTACAAGAATTTCCAATGAAACTCCTTTTACTTTAAACGCTGATTCAATATTAATGAAAGTGACGAGAAAGAACGCTCGAGTCCTTACATAATCGCAGGACGTAGAGATAACGAAGAGCCTGGAAACATCAGTTCAAGTACACAACATTTGGTCGAAATATTACAACCCATAATATTTCATCAAGCTCGTTACCTTTCAATTTACTCCCGTAATTAATGAAATCATACTGGGGCCGTCCTACGGGTCCGAAGCAATTGTCGCAATAACACATATCCGATCTAAATGTACGCCCGTCACGTCTGCGACTAATTTGCTTTACTACTTGTATTATACGTCCAAACAATTATTGTTCCGGCGAAGCAACCGCGGCAACTGAATTCGCAGACAGACTGGAAAATATATTGCTACACCCCGAAGCGAAATGCCGAAAGTGGCTACAGATTCTACGGGAAAATCAATTAAACGCGAAACTAATAGTGTCAGATATGTACTTCTAACAACTGATAGCCGCGTGGCAACGGTTAAATGAGAATTCGTACGTCCTCTGACAGGGCAAATATTAATACAGTCTGAAACAGCTGCATCGCGTGGTCGCTAAAGTTTACAAACATCATGACATATTTTCCTATACAAATATCCATGAAGAATAGCAACAAGTAAAAAGGCCGGGTGTGTAATTATGTATATCCTGTGGAGGATTAATTGCGATTCGATGATGTTTCACGTCTAGATGCCAAGCAGGCAGATATTCCTGATAAAGACGTGGGAAAAAGTGGATTGGGAAACCCGTTTCGGTTACTGAAGAAGAGAAATCTTGTTAAAAAATATGTCACGTCAATATTAATTAAAGTTCCGCGAGCACAGCGGGAGAAAGAGAGTGATCGCGGTGGGACAGAAGTGGAATTTAAGCAGTAAGCCTTTTGTCGACTTAAAGGAAAGGAGAATTTAATTTCGCGGACAAGCAGAGCGCGGCCGAATGATGAAAAGCATGTCGCATCTTTCTCTCGGGCGGGGTGGGTCGCGGACCAGTCATTTAGTCGAGCGTTTCATCAGAAATTGGACTGTAATTTATTGTGCCAGCCGGTGCAATTAAGCGCTCCCGAACACACAATTATTTGGCAGATTTACAGTGCACCGTTTTGCCGTTCTTGCGACTCAAACGATCCAGCGTTTCCTTCAACGAAGATGAATGTTTTTCCACCGCTTTTCAAATTAATTACCTCAAATTACCGCGATACCGCTTTTGCTCTTCTGTTTTCAGACAAAAAAGACGGCAATCAGAAGTACGCGAGTTTACGAAAAAAAATGCCGTTTTCGAAAGTCGTAAAAAGAAATCACGCTAACGGGTAACGTCCAGCTGAAATAAAAAATTCTGGAGAGGGACGGGAACGCCCAAGTAACGTAATATAAAAGGTGCGATAAGAGAGGGAAGCGATGAAATTGAGGGAGGACCGGAAACGTAAGAGAGACAACGAGCGAGCGAGCAACGAATGCTGGAAGTTTGCTAATGGAACGGACACGCGGCGAAAGGAAAGAAAATCGAGGGGCAGAAGGCGAGGTGGAAAAGGAGACTAGAGCAACGCGGACCACGGTTCTAGAGCGCTAAAACAGCGGAGGTTGTGAACGAGTGCACATCCCCGTTCCGCGGCTTTCTCGTCTCGCAGCAAGATGCAGTGCAATGCGGTCGAACAAGTGGGGTGGTTACGGTGCACCGAGCCATCCCTTGTTATAGTGCACCGTTAGTGACGGCACTTATCTTATACTCTTCCCCTTTGCTTCGTGGACGGCTTGGACGCATCTGAATTTTCGGTATAACGTTCGTCCTCGTCGTTGGGTTACGAGTAATTGCCGTGGGCGTAAAACCCGATCAAAACTGACGGAGTCAGTGCATGTAGACGTATTCCAATTATATTCGACCGTGAACTAAATAATTCCTTAGTATTACACGGATGCGGGGTGGAAACTGCGGCTTCAAATTCCAAAGAAACACGACTGGGACGCTATAAGTGTTTCTGTAAATTCTCGTGATATACGAGAAATAGGAATCAGTGGAGAAAATACGTGGTTTGGTAAGAAGGTATTCTACGGGAAATCAGAAGGGTGAAATCGTTCCCTTTTAAATTACTAGGGCGGAAAGGCTTTTCGATAAGTGGAAAGGCAATTCCGTAAGGAGCAGCGAGAATGGTGAATACGAAAGAGCGTAGCTGAAGGAACCGCCATAAAACTGCCAATTGTAAACACGCAGCGCATGCATTTGCCAGTTACAGCCCGGGTAGCCTCTTGTTGAGCGAAATACGAAATAAACAAAAATAACGCAGGGCGTACGAAATAGGAGCACCGAGAGAACATTTCGTTCGACGATCGAGAACCGAGCATTGAAAGCGTTGCGTTGCTCTAGTTTATCGTGTACAATGACAAGCAGTAGAAAATGCATTGCGACGTGAATGACACGATTGAATAAAACTGCGAACGGTATGTACGCTGGATTGCCTAAATATTTATTCGACATTCAGCTCTCGGTGCGCTTGTTGTAAATGCGAATTCTCGACCGACGGTGTCGTAAGCTCGAGAAAAGTCTTCACGACACGGCGTGTCGACGGCGAAAAATTTAACGAGACAAATCGTATTTAAACGATCCCGCATGAAAACTGTAACTGTGTTTCGAATCTACATTACCAATCCTCGAACGTGGAAACAAGAGAAAAGGGAATGAAAGTGGAAGTTACAATTCTTTCACCCCTTTCACGGATGTTTCCGATTTTAGCTTCGACCGCCGCGCCGTTTACCGTGGGCATTAACAGCAGAAATCGCGCAACAGCCGGCTTCCATATAATTTTTCCTTGATGAATTCGTCGCTATAGCGCGCGGTTTCGCTGACGGCGAAATTGGGTCAACCCCGTGACGAAGTACGTAGCGAGCTCGATGAAAGGTTTCAACGAACGTATAGTGCGCGAAATAAAGGGAACTCGAAAGAACGGGGAAACACGGTCGGGGGATGAAAAATTCACTAAGAGTCGCTTTCGGAAATGCACCCTTCCCATTTATTTTCCGTATGAATTACGGACTGAAACATTCACATCTACGAACTACGGCAAATGGGATCAATTTTTCTGTTATCGTCGCAATGCAGGAATAAGTAGGGCATAACACGTCGATCTAGCGCAAATGTATTAACCTAATGGAACTCACTGCAGAATATTCTTCGTTAAAAGAAAAAGGATGATTCCAAGTAACAATCGTATATAAAATACTTCATTTTCTTGTCCAGCACCGTTTGAATCTTAGATTTATCCACGTCACAAGCGTGAAAGTTAGGTCGATCGGACGATACGATCTTACACAAGGTGGAAATATAAAGAGTTACGGGGGAAGAAGATTGAACTGCAAAGCCTGGTTTATAATTCTACGTGATCGCCATTTCTGTGTGAATTTTTTCTTCAACTTATATTTTATTTAACGGAACGTTAGAATGCCTCGCGAAATGCCTCCGATACGATATCGTTCGTCGGGCGTGCGCGTTTTACTCAACTCCACGATTTGTAAACAGCACTGTTCACCTCGCTGACAATTGGATTTCATTCACTTCCGGACGCATGAATTTTTAAGACTGTTTGCTATTCTTTTACTGAGGTATGCGCGGCAGTCGCAGCGACAAAAAGAACTGCGACGGTTTTCAGCGTAAAGCAAAGCGTGAAGGTATCTGAATACTTTGAGGGTAAAAGTCCCTCTGAACAGGTAAGGTCAGAAAGAAAAGGCTTGAAAGGGCAGATGGATACACGGCGAGCTGCGAAAGCGGCCGGAGGAGGAGCAGCATTTTTGTACGTACGTATGCACAACTAGATGACTGTTTGACAGTGGGTGCAGTAAAAGTGGGCGAACACACGCTAAAAGGTCGTGGCTGTGTAGAATGCGACTGCTCTTTGGCTCGTCCATACAGCCGATTCCGTTCTCGAGTCATTTCCAATTCGAAAAGCCCTGCTTCAGCTCGAATGTGTTGCGCGAAATTGTTGAGTTCTTTTTTATTTACCCGAAACCCGTAGCTGTTCCTCGATGAAAAGTAGCACGCGCGCCTATGCACGATTGACATTTTCGACGACTGGTTTTGAGAAAAAAAAAGCGAGTGGATCAACGCGAAAAATATTGCTTAAACGAAAACTAAAGTTACTGTGCAAACGCTTCGTTCTTTTTTTTTCCAAACTTTTCACAGCTAACAGGATTGCCGCAAAGTAATTTAATTGAATTCGTTCGCTCCTGCCCACAGGTTAGCTTAACTTAATCAAGTGTAGCGAAAGGTAAGTGTGGTTTATGCAAGGCCAACTGGACCAGCAGGTTCACGTGAACGTAATACATATAGCGTGTATGCTGTATCGAAACGGAATGCGAGATAAACAGTTATCGTGGTCTCATATCAGAGGAATGGGAAAGCGCAGTGGCCTCATTTGCGATAGTTCTGGTACTTCCTTGGTCGAAGCAGCTTTCTTTCGATCGTTTCACTTGTAATCGAGGAATTTTTCAATAGCACACTCGAATTCACGTTCCTCTTGGTTGAAAGTGGCACGCTTTCCGACCGCCTCCGCCCTCGAAAATCATCATAACAGTCGTGCCATTTATTACGTTTATTTCCCGTTCGACGTCAGCACGGTTATTGGAAATCTCCGTGGAACCGACATAAACGAAAGACGGAAGCAACTACCGTTAGGGAACCGAGCAGCGGGGGGGTACAAAGGAATAAAATAGTAGGTATTCCTTAGAAATTTCCACGGAGTCCTCGATAGAAGAGAATGTTCTGTTATATTCATGAATGTCGCGGTTATATTTCCTACCGCATCGATAAACCGCCGATGGCTATTAAAATCAAATTATGAATATTAAAATACTATTACTTCACCGAAGAAATGATCGCGACCGATATGAAGAAGGGAGGCATAACGTCGGCCGCGCTGTCCCGCATTAAAAGCAAATTTAACCATAGCACAAAGCGGCAATGTGTATTCGAATAATGTGTACACACATAAAGCAACTTCTTCTTGAGAAGTAACGACAGAGGAAAAGCCGCAAATCGTCTTTTTGTCGCGCGCAATCACGCCACGATGGCGACCGAATATATAGATATGTATCTCGGCATCTTCGTGGAAGGCGGGAGGGGCTAATGCGACGAGGGATGATGGAATTTGCAAATCACCCTGCACTTCACTTTTCTCTCCCTTGCTCCTCAGTTCCCCCCCATCTGCGTGCTCATCTAAAACCTCATCCTCATCTCTATCCACTCGTTCCTTCTCTGTCCGCGTTCACCGCGCCTACCCTTCGCGTTGTTCGCGTCGCCCTCGCAAGTCCTCTCGCCATCGAGTCCCCTCCTCATCCCATTTATCTCACTTCTTTATACCTCTTTCCCGTTCCTTTGTCTTCCTACCCGACGACATATTTCAAACGTTACGTCTGTCCCGCTTCACCGCCACGCGATTATTTCGGTATTTCTTCCTCTTTATTCCTTCTTATTTACATCTTCACCACCCCTTATCGCTCCGTTTCCCTCTGCCACCGTGTCCGACCACCCCCCCGCTTTCTTTTTTTTTCTTCATATTCCATTTTCGAGCTGTTTTCTCACTCCCCCGAACGACATCCTCGGCTCGTTCCCGAGCCACACGCGTTTCACACTCCCGGCAAGTTGGCCGCTCGAGCTCGCACTCGCGTCCTTGTTAACCCTGGCTGGTTTTAATAAAAAGTTGAAGAGCCCAGCTTACCGCACCCTTGACTACCATCGATCAACCCTGCATGTCCCCGTTGCTTCCTCGCCCCGAGGCGAACAGCTCGCTGGTTCCGAGGAATAAATAACGAGTTCATACTCCGTCACCGGGGGCGCGTGATTCCCTATCGGAATAACGCGATAGGGTCGCGGTGAAATTTAAACGAAAATCTTGGACGAGCAATTTGCTCGCCGTCCCGATCGACTGTTCCTCGCGAATTATCATAATGTCAGGGGAACCTGCGCTAATCGTGACTGATTGAATGGCAAATTTAGAAAGGGGAATATAGCTGCACAGATTTCGAGCAATTTCAAAGATTATTTCAAATGCATCCACATAAACTTCTCCCCTGCAAAGATTTAGCGTACTTTCTTATAAGTAACTATAAACATTGATGTGCTCTCTAAATCAAAATCGTCACGCTGAACGATTTTTCGCTTGATGTTAAATGGCTGAAAGTTCATAAGAGCGTATCATATTGCCTCATGCAACGAAACACTGGAATCATTATACCTGTCTAAGAAACCTATTATCGTATCCGAACCTTTCAAGGGTCCAACTTTTTACCGACAAGCTTAATCATTCTATTCGTAGTCTATTCAAGCTTTTCTATACCGGCGTACGTCTCTCAAGAGGAGATAGGCACGCGGTAACCTATTTTCCCTCCCTCATAATTGTTCCAATAGTGGTTTGACAATTGTGCTGTGTACTAAGTAATCGATACTAAGAAACTGTCCGGTTTTAATACATTTGGTTGAAACTGCGAAATCGAGCGCACCGTTTCTACCCCTGAAACACTTTTTAATGACCACACGAATCGGAAGCACAATATTGCGCAATTAAATAAACAGTACGCAACCTCACCGAGCCGCGAGTTTGGTTACACGTTCGGAGATTTACGTACCATTATTTCGTTTTCTACATTATTACAATGAAACTCCCGGCCACACCAATCAAAGTGACAAACAACAATCAGCTACCCCACACTTAAAATCCATTCGACGCAAGCTCCGGAATCGTTTTCATTGCTCTGATTAACGGTTTCCCCGCCGGGTTACAGAAAGTAAAGGATCGGTTCGAGAATCGCTGAATTCGCTATTAATCAGTACCCCACGTTTCCTCCGATAGTTGAAGGGAAGATAACTAGTTCGCTGGTTGGCATGGGAGTCGATAGCATGCAGCCAGGTCAGGGCATGCGTTTCAAAGTGGCGCTGTGATTGTAAGGCGTCGAGGTAATCTTCGATTAACAACCCATTCACCGGGTCACCTCGTCGGCGCACGGTCTCCATCGAACCGGGTTCACGGTAACACCAATTACCGATCGTTCGATTGCTGTTTGCTTTGCCAACACCGTGCTAGCCTTTTAATCCCACTGCAAAATCCATCGCCTTCCTCGTCGAACGAAAGTATCCCGAATGAAAGAAGAAACTTTGTACTGCATTTATAAGACTTATAGAATGCAACGCGAACTTACTGTAGGGGTAAACACTACAACTGTTTGCCACCCGACTGTGGTTAGCCTTAAGTATTCGATTATAAATCCGAATTTACTAAGAATAAGACAAAGACATAGTTATTGGCCAGGCCAAGACAACCTATCTATATGAGTGCAAATATTATTATTAGTTATTTAAACAGACAAAACATAAGTTACTTCTTAATATTCATGTTTTTCTTTTAAACAGGGAGAATCACTATCAGTTGGGCAACAACTGTACCGTTTACCCCTACACGACGATGACAATGATTAGTCTGAAACGTTCGTCGATCGTGTACGAATCAGGATTCACGAAGAGTCGCGACTGTGTTTCGGGAACCGTTACGAATCGCGAAGACACTTGCGCGCAGACCGCAGCGGATCTGTATAGCCTGTAGTCCAGCGTGAGTCGCGGTCGATATCGTTTACCGTGGTCTATGGATTCGTGACACTCATGTACAGCACACCATCCTCACAGTGGATCACGACGGAACTTGTACGAAATCTATGCCGCATTATTTACGATCCGTCGTGAGCGCTGGACGATAGGGCAAGATCTCTAAGGCTGCTGTTTTAAATGGAATATCTCCGGGGTCGTCGATACGGGGTCGAACGGACCCGGGTTGGTCTGATTAGGTCAGAGAGGACTTGCACGGCTGCGGTACCATATTTATTGCTACAGGAATCTCTAGTGACGTTTATAGACCTTTCGTCCCCTTTAGTAACAAGCTATTTGCTACAAATCATAATACAAGCATTATTATCGTTTATCAATTCACCCTTCTCTTTTCTTAACGAAGGGATAGCCATTGGCTATAGATAAAAATAGTAATTCTTCATTCTTCATTATTATTAATGAATTTGCACATAAAAGCGGCCGAAGTATTACAAGCTTCCCCATGATTATAGATCGGCTCTGACCTAAAACGTATCGTCGTAAGTTTCCGAACTTCCGGCGCGGTTACTTGGCTCTTTAGTTTGCCCTCCTGCTCGCCCGTCTCTCCGTCCCTCTTTCTCGTTCCTCTGTCTCTTGCCAAAGCCCCAACCCAGTGTTGCGGTCGCTTTCCCCGCGGGAAAAAAAGTATCGTAAAGCATCGGAAGGAAGCAGTTAGAACGATCGTTTCGCAAATATTCCGCGGCCTTTAATTTGCCGTCGCCAGGATGCGCATACATCTCTTCCTACGAGTAACTCTATCCGACCTGCTGCTGCTGACGGCAGTCGTTAAAAACTCGATCCTTCCAAGGCTCTTGGCCGAACTTTCCAACTTTTTAATGTCCTCTGTACTCGTATAAGTAGGTCTGTATAGTCTCGAGTGGAAGCGCGATAATAATTAATCCTTAACGATGCGCTTTAATAAAAGAACTTGCGCTAGTCCATTAAACGGTACAGTTTTTCTTTTCAGGCCTAGGAAATGTGCCATAAACGTGGATCGATCTTTTAATGAGTATTTTAAGTAAATGCAGGCTCGTTTTCGCAGCTGAAATTGTACAATGAATTTAAATTAAAACACCGAATCGGGGAATAGCGCGGTGCCGGAGCCAAACGAGGACCTCCGTGTGCGTTGGGCAAGTACAGAGAACTTGAAAAACTTTTTACCCTGCCAGAACTAACCCCGCTGCACCGGCGAGAAGAGTCTCGAGGTTCGAATTAGGTCTCCCCTATTCTCGAAAAACTCGTCGCGCTAGATTTTCCCTGGCGCAACGTAAACCGGCGAACGTTCCCGCGAAATTTATTTTTTTTTTCCTAACTGCGCTGCGACTCCATTCGCACGTTTACCTCGGAATTCCCTGCTATATCTACGCCCTCGTTCTCTGCTTAAATTGATTCACAGTGTGGGAAGCAGGGAAGGAAGGAACGCGAAATTGTCGGATAAAACGACGATCTGCAACTTTTTACCTCCACTTACCACTCAAATAAACTTTTTAACAAATTTCTCTGTTCGAGAAGTTGTACCAAACAAAAAAGAAAGAAATAATTATATTCCTACTGCCGATGAACGAATTCAGTTTAAAGCGGTTCCGCTGCAAAGCCCAACGATTTCGAGATATTCCTTCTACCCAAATACACATGTACCACATTCTGACATGAATTGCGTCTGCGATCATGTTGGATTTCCGTTAGTTCTGGCGCCGGGATCGTTTGAAACGGAAATTCAGCACGGTAACGCGAGACGTACCTGCATGCATACATACGTATGCGTGTTCTCTGCGGGAAACGTGCACCGGCTTTTACTGCGACCGGTAATTACCTTTACTAATAGCTACATGAATGTACACGCGCATTCAATAATGCGTGGTATGCGGCACGATATCGAGCATGGTCGGGTGTGGCTTTACTTTCGCCGCTGTTCCTCGACTAACAAAAGCTGCCAGATAATAACAATTTTTAATAGAGAGAAAGAGAGAGTCTCGTTCGACGTTATGTGTTTTTTGTAGTAATCGAACGATTGTTTTTCTATGGAACAATAAAGAAGACTGCTTTAAAAATCGAGGTTTACTAACGAGCTGGTTTAACGAGAAGTTAAAGGTATTATATCGGCCGCGTCATTGCGTGCAGGGAAATTGATTGGTAGGGAGAACAATATGGTTTCATCGTTAATATTAATTGTGTTATTCCTTTTCGGGTAATTCGAGGCTTTTCGAAAATCGTGGCGAATTAAAATGCAATAACGACGACGCATCATTTCGATGCATCACCGAAAAGGGGTTATTCCTGTAAAAGCAGCACGGTTATCGCGTTTTATTAATTACACCATACTCCGTGCCTGTTTTTCAGCGATACCAAACGAGGGTGAAGCAGCGCGATCCAGAATTTGTTATGAAACGAATTTGAGAAACTCTGTATCGCTCATAGCTGGAGGGTGCTAATTTTTCCCCGACCTTACATATCGATTACCCCACCTAATAATACCCCGCACCAATTATTTACACATTAATAATTCGACGTTGTTCCACCGATCGAAAATAAACGCTTCATTTGAAAAGCTCGGCAGGAGTAAATTCGATAGGCTTTCGGAAAGTATGTTTGTATACTTATACAATATTGTACACTTATATTATTGGCCGTATAAGCGGCTAACGAGTAACTGCACGTATTTCATTCTAGCTTACTTTCTTCGAGTCATATTACCTGCAGAAATCTGCACGATTTTTCAAAGCGATGTTATAGTGAGAATAAGGCGATGTGTTAACAGTGGACTACCGCATGTCGTGTGAGAGCGCAACTTGTTACAGGTGGCACACGCAAAAGCGTACCGCGAGTGGCGTTCTTTTTAATTACGCTTAATTGATGGTGATTAAGGGCGGTTCCGATCTGATCTAGATCCGTCGACCGGTGTAAATCTCAACGGGCAAGGGGCCCACCCTTGGACGATTATTTAAGCGCTTTGCAAATTGCACAAGAGTCTAGATCTTTTCCCGGAGCATTAGCAGCCACCGGTGGCCACGACTTATGCCCGGCTGTAAATCTCCCGTTTCGCAGTATCTAAACGGATTATCCCCCTCCCTCCTACCGCCGGAGCTTATAACGTTCGCGCGATATAAATATTTCTTGATGCACGGCCGCGAATTACGCGAACGTTTCGCGTTCTAAAGCGCACGCAACGGGGGCTATCTTTGTCCGATATCCAGTCCCCGAGTATTCCGCGATAATTCTAAAGAAAAATGAACCGTGCAGAAACACGAGGAAAAATGATCCACGCGACCGGTTGTGAACATCGTTCACACTGTCGTCAACCTCGGACCGTGCTTCTCTTTTGCACGCCATTATCCTTGGCTCTCGTCGTCGATCACGGATAAACGGCCCGATAGAGGAGCCGGAAACCCTCGCGTTGCGATGAAATCCGGCGGTATGAAATGATCGGTATTCGAGCGGGTGAAAAAGAAAAAAAAATGCTAAAGTCAGCTTCGGGGGTGCGGTAATAAATTTCATGGAACGATGTTTGATATCGCACGGTTCTCTCCCTGCTGGCGCAATTTTCTCGGGAACGTTTCTCCTACGGTTCAATGGGAGAACAGGAAGGGATGCAGGAACGAGCCGCCTCCAACCCCTTCTGCGTTTCAATGTACCGGCAGCGGGAAGATGCGGAACAAGGCCAGGACCGAGAGGGAGCGGGTGGAGTGAAGTGGAATTAGAGCAATCCTCTCTAATAGTAATTAATGTGCGGCGTAGTCGATGTAACTCACGTTGGAAGGAGGGGCCCGCGATCAAGTCGAATAGCGCTCGGAAGATTCAGCCTCGACACGTGGGTGTACGTTTTGCGCCGGTGTGCATGCTCGGAGAGAGTGTATGTACCTACCTCCTCCGTGTGTTCGCGGAACGGTGTTGGTACTTGCCGGAAACGGTGGCACTGACTGGGCCGCGTGGCTCGTACTGGCTGAGCAAGAAACGGTCTGGTGTGTAACGCTCTGACGATGGAAAGTGCGGAGCGTCGTACCGTGGCCAGCACTTTTAAACAATGAAAGCTGATTGAATCGGGCTCTGTGATGTAAAACTTGGCCCTCGTTGTTTCGCCAGAGGCGAAGCTGGCTCGCGTAGGTACAATTCTTTACAGTTGTCGGAAGCCATCTTGCACTTTCCAACGGCAGGCCACTACTTCCTGTGGGCCGGGTGTTTCTGGATGGTCCTGCGCGTACATTCGAGATCAAGAGATATAGCGGCCACTTCTGCGACACCTCGATACTTCCACTCTATGAGGGACAATTTTTATTATTATCGGATAGTACACGAGGACCTGTTGTCGACGAACGTTCTTGCAGCCTTTTATCGGCTATCCGACGCTGATTAGAGTGTATCACATCATACACGATGGTATAACTTTTGACGGTTTTCCAGCGATATTGGGGATACTGATAGCAAGTGGCCGATGTATAGCGACGATTATGAACCTGCCACTGTCCTAGGGAAAGATCGTTCGAAGTGGGAAAAATGTACAATTAATGTTACTACACTTTGGAGCTGCGAATAGAGATTGATTAGTAGTCGCGTGTAAAAAACGTTGCAATGATCCCAACGCGGTGAAGATTTTACACGTCTTTGAGTTCGCCCTACTAGCGCGAGCACACTGATGAGCAGTTCCATTAAGTGTTAATTGAATCCAAGGGCCAGAAGAGAGTAAAATGGATACGGCAGCGAGTGGAACAGGTACAAACTGTGGCTCTTAAAAGCCCTCTTTTAAAACTATCCCTTCGGCGCTTAGCTGAATCCCCTTCTGACTCGCAGTATGTTTCTTCCCGAAACGCTTTGAAGTTCCGCCGAAAGCATTAACGGTGCACTGGCTAAGTGCTGGGGAAACGCAATGCCACGAACTTGCATCATTTAATTGCTAGAGTATCGTACATTGGTTAAATAAATTGAAATACACAAGTAGAAAGCTCACAACGATTATTATTCGATTCGGACTACGAACTAGAAATTCAGAAATAGATTTCAGAGGGATCTCTAAGGAAGAAACATTTTAAAAGAACAAGTTGTAATTTTCCAAAAGGAGGGAACTTTTATCCCTCGGTGATCCGAATAACTTTATATAAATCAAAGTGCATTCCTCGGTGCGATTTATATTAATACACAAATCGGCAATCAATATTCGTGATGTGTACATCAATTAGTTTTGACGCAATAGCGGCCGCGGTGTCGGAGGCTTTGACGGAGGGATGTAGTTAATAATGGCGTGGCGCGCTGCTACTTGCTAATGGTTTTCTATTACCAGTGGCAGAATAATTAGCTTATTACAAGTGATCACGAGCTACCTGTTGCCAGCTGGCTACTGTTTAAAGTTGCCAACAACTCCGCGGGTTTCGGGGCGCACACATGTAATAATTAAACGAACCAGTCTTGTCTTGCTGCTAGAAACAATCCGTTTCTATCTGCAATTAAAATTAATATCAGCTAGACGAGATATTGTACTAATAGAAATATTAGAAGGAGAAACGGAAAGTCTTTTCAATTCCTTGCAATATTCTGCTCTTCTGTTAATAGCGCTAATAAAATTGCATGAAATGTTTATTAAATCACAAATGGCTAACTGCGAGCCACCTCGACAAAAAGGAGCAAAAGGTACTCAAGATTAAATACAAGCTAGATTTTGAATAAGCGAAAGATACATTTACCGCCAGGGTTTGATACAAGGGTAAGCCACATAGCGTGGCTCGTAAGCTTCGCCGCTCGGCCGGAATATCCTGCAACTTTTAACAGGGAAGGGATTTAATGGCTCCGCACCTCGCGGAAAAGCCAAAAGCTCCTCGAACCCGCGCGGATAACAGTAAGATTTTATTATCCACGGGCTGCATCTAAGAATAACTTTTTCCATCGTGAGAAACAAAGAGAGGCGAGGAGCGGAAAAGGAAGCGGGTGCTCGTCCGTGGCTTCAAAGCGAATTCTCCTCTAACGATAGGAACGCCAAGCGTTGCCAACGAAGACGGCGATACCCATTTAATCGATTCAGGACTGCTCGTAATCGCTTATTCACCGATGCATCTCTCTCTCTCTCTCTCTCTCTTTCTCTCGCACATACACACACACACGCGCGCGCGCGTTTCGTTCTATATTTCTCTTTGTCTCTGTGTACAGCGATCCCGTGCAATCGACTGGTCGCTTTCCGAAGGGATAGAACGACGACGTTGGTCGAGACCGTGGAGCCACCATAAATGTCTTCCGCCGGTTGATTGAAATTTATGTTTTAATTCATAGCAGAATAGGCGGCGGCAGCAACACTCCGAGGCAACCGGTCCGCGCAGAAAAACGGTGAACAACTGAAAGAAGGACAGAGGAAGGGACGATCCTTGATGAGAAAAAGGGTTCGAGAATCCAAGGCCATCTCGTTTCCTCTGTTTGCTGTTAATTTACAGTGGCGTGCCGCAGCTGAGTGCGTCCTAGGCTAATAAATTTGAAGCCTGGTCGAATCGATCCTTCGCTTTTTCCACGCTCCTCTTTCTCTATCGTTCGTCCTGCAACACCCCCGACCCCCCCCCCCCCCCCGCTCCCCATTAAAAACCCTTCTCTGCTGCTGTTCCTTTTCGAACGTCTTTCTCGGTTTTTCACGCAATCCCGCCGGCGACTGGTGGTTGTCGATCGATTTTCCTACTGAATAGCTTCAGGGATACGCCGTAACCGTGAACATCCCCTTGATAAAACTTTGTGTGCGTGGAATTAAAAGAATCGAACATCTTCTCGACCCTCTGGCTTTGTTTAGTTTGGAAAGCAGCACGGGGCGGGTACTTACGTTTTACAGCGTCAGCGGAGAAATTGAGAGAGAGCTGAACTAGGATACTATAATCCTCCAGCAATAGGGGTGAAATTCGATGCTTCTATTCGGCTTTCGTTAACCATTATTATTGATGCTGTAACGTGGGTAAATATTGAAGAAACGGGAAAAACGTAAATATTCTTCGCAATCGAATCTCCTTCCGTTAATACGTTTTCCAATGATTTATGATTTTTTAATCGACAGAAGTATCGGTAACATTTGTATTAGATAATCGTGGAACACTCGTAATATTGTTAATTAAACTCAACAATAATCAAGTCATTAGCGGTGGTGCAACTGGACCAATAAAGTAATCTGAAAATTGCTGGGCCGGTACGTAATATTGAAAAGTCTGGAAAGTAACGAGTATCGAGTAGAAACTCGAAACCCCGTGCGAAAGCGTCTTTGAAATCCATGGAAATATCCTTCCGTTCGAGACAACGAGCAAAGAAACAGTTCGGAACTTCGCCGTTTATGCAAATACAAACAACGCTGTTCCATTTACAAGCATGGGCCGCATGAAATCGTGGAATACAAGGCAAACAACGAGCACGGCCGATTGAACTTGCACATTTGAAATATTTAGAGAGCACCGAGGTCCGCGTACTTCTTTGTCGCGAGAAAAACTAGAGAGAAAAGATAACGAACTGCTTTGCCAAGAGTGGAGAAACTTTGAAGGAATCGTCAAGTACGATACATTTACGGTGGAAAAAGAAGACTTCTAAATAATATTCAACTTCTGGACCATTGCAAACGTTCTGCTTATATCTTTCATCGTCGAATTTATTGGAAAGAAAGTTTATTCTTTTATTATTCATTGTGTACCACTGTTGGTTTAAAACTCTGTGGTCGTTTGTGAGAAATGAACTTACGTAGAAATTGCAGCCGTTGTGAATTCCACTGCAGATATGTAAAACGTTGCAAAAACCACGTATGTGTTCCGAGATTTAACCGTGTTCGCTCGTAACGCAATGTTTAAATAACTTCGTTCACCTGAACGTTCTTCGTTCATTTCTTTGCCCTGCGGCCTTTACTCCGGCTCGCCATTCAACTCCGGCGAATTAAATGCAATCTGTGCAATTTTAATGAGGCGCGACCGCAAACTTCGCCCTTGACATGCCACATGTATCTCGAGCGTAATCCGTGTATTCGGAACGAATTCAAGTCAGCGAATTTGCAAGGAAAAAGGCGAACACACATTTTTCATCCGGATGAGGAATAAGAATTATTAAATAAAATTGCTGCGTTATTCGATCCAATTTAATTCGAATTTGATTATACAATATTTTTCATTTAAAGAAGAATTTAGGCGCAAACCGAACCGATAAAAAATGAATTCGAATTAATTTAATTGAACTCCGCAGATCGCAGTTTATGTACATACATCCACGAATGCCAAAATCTCCGTGAAAAATGATGTCGGGAACGAAATTATTCCAACAGCCAGTATTTTCTACCACTAGTGATTTATCGTAAACGAACAATCAATACGTTTCATGGATTTTTTTTTTATCCTGCACGTGACCCTGGGACGTGACCTCGTCTGTGAACGCTAGTCCGCATGATTTTTTCCTCGCTTATTTTCAGCCTTCAAAAAATAAAAGGGTCCGAGCGTTACCCAAACTCGTAGAACCGCGGTATTCGATTACTGTGCGGGAGAAGCGCGGGATGAAAGGTAGATAGAAAAAAAAAATTGTGACGTCTGGTTGCGAAATCGCTACGAGATAAACACAGGAAAAATTTACTTCGACCGTACAAAGCGCTTCTGATTCGCGAGGACCTTCCTCCGTTTCTACGCGAGAGGAAGATCCACGAGCTTTTTTTCGCAGGGGATAAAAGCGTTAGCGGGCCAAAGCCGCGCGCGCGAATTTTACAAATGCTCCGGCGAACGACGTTCATCCGGCCGTGGAGGGTGGAACGGCGTGGTCGGGGGTTGGAATGTTTCGAGCACGGTGTATAAGTTTACAAGATGGACGGGTTTTACGGGGAACCTGAACTTTCGAATATCTCATTAATTTCCAGCTGTCTGCCGGTGGCAGTCATAAGTTTCTCCATGCTCGTGGCAGTTTTAAAAGTTCGGCAAGATCGCGCCCTGAACGCGAAATAAAGAAACGTTCCCCGGATATCCCGTACAGCAGCTAGGGTGGAGCCTTCGTAACGAACGGTGCAAGGGCACACGGGAAGTATTTGACTTGTGGTGAGTGGATGTTAGACGTTGCAGAGCAAAAACGCAACGAACTGCTTGCTTCTTTGACTGCAAGTTGTGTCTGTAGACGTGGAAAAAGTCGAGGCACAGCATCCAGGAGATCCGTCGGCAACTTGCAGAGTTAGGATGATATTATACGCTATTTAAATCTTTCGCTTTATATTTGCGAATCTGTTTACGTTCATGGGTTCATAACATTTCCTGAGCTTTGATACACTTGACTGTTTCTTATAAATTTTGTTTATCGCCCCAGTCTGTTGTCTACGCCGAAAATCGAGGCTTGCATTATCGAACTAACACAAACCAGCCAACAGAGAAGTATTAAATCGATGCAAAAGGCAACATTATTTAATCGATAACCCTGAGAGGCAAGATCGCTTTTCTGCTCTGTCTGACCATTTGGCGGACCTACACTACTACGCGCAGCAAACAGGAATGCATTAGCGTGGCGGCGTAGCGTAATCAATTTTGACGGAGTCATCGCGAGCTGCGACCGAAAAAGCGGCCGGTAGAAGCGCAAATCACAGGCAAAAGCTGCAGAAAATTTAACGACACGAAGGCATATCCGGACAAGGAGATATACAGTCGGCCCGGTGCGCAATTCAATGTTAATTTGTGGACTGATTAAACGATCGGTCTTCCAACACAAACGATCGAGGTTTCGTCGTTGAAAATGAAAGTAGGTCGGCGAACAAAGGCAGGACGAATGTGCGGAAAGAGGGAAACATGAGAGACAGGAGGTGACAGAAACTCAGAACGATAAGAGAAAATGTTAGAAACGGATTTCGGAAGCAGTAAAAGGGAAGGTCAATGTTGCAAAGGTGACTATAGTAGCTTGAATTCAATTGTTAACTGAGATAGTTACCTGGTCAAATTCAAATTAGAAGCTAAATGCTCAAACATTTGTAGCACGAAGGTTAAGCTTTTACGTATTTCAATTTCTCGATATTTTCAACAGATGTACACAGCTTTTCAAAGCAATCGATGGCTACGATCGCAATATTATGCGTTTTGAATGGTTCGTACGTATGCGCGCAACGACGGCGAACATTCTGATTTTGTTCAACGCGTGCGTTAAATATGATCCTCGTTCTTGACCGACTTTATAAAATAATCTCTGGCAAAACCTGGTATTGAAATTTATAGCGGGAACGCGCGGCTGCGTATTTAATATAAAATTAGCGTCAACGTTAGCGGATTTAGAGAGCACTCTTTTGGTCTGGTAAAAGCAGAACATCACGCTGGAAGTTATCTAACGCGGAAACGGTTCCGTTCTCAGCTTTTCGAAATGCTTAATTATAGAATACCTACTTCAATCTTAGCGGAAACGAAATTGCATTCTTCTGGCACTACTATGGAAACCTTGTATTTGTAACGAAATATTCGCCCAACATGTCCCTTGCGTAATGCGCACAAAGGTGCAAGACCATTACTTTCACGGACCTGCACAATGCGATTCATAAATTACATAATACCTCTTGTTCCACGCAAAAATGTAAACGCATAATTACAGCAGAATGAAGATCATTCGAATTTACCGAGCCGTGAAATAACACGAGCTTAAAATAATTTGGTTAGTAAACGTAATGAGGACGAGCCGTGCTAAACAGGGCACACGTACATTATTCAACGTACCTTGTTAAAAAAGAAAAGTTTAATTATCATTTGTCTGTTATTCTAATATTCCAGTTGCGGTATTAAATGCTACAAATGTTATCACTGGCTCCCTCTTCTTTTATTCATCTACAAATTCCCGACCTACCGCCACGCACACGAGGCATTAAACGAAGCCACCGCCGAACGTTCACCCCGTATACAACCCTCCACGTTCGTTTTACACCGTCCCCCTTTACGACAAGCTTGCGCCACCACTTTCCTCGCCAAAGGAAACACGCGGAACAAAGTATTTTTTACCTTCCTTCCTTCCGTCCACGACAAATGTACAACGAATCGCGCCAATATCTACGTAGAGACAAACTCGGTGGTAAGAGAATGGAGCAAAAGGGGAGGGGAGGGGGCGATGGTCGAGCGAAAACGAAAATCGAAACGGGCAAAAGCGAATTGAATCTCGGGGCACTTGGGTAAACTGTAGTACGCTACTCGGGCATCGGGGACGAAACGAGAAGTTTAGCGAGCGGGATCCTCCTGGGTGTATCGCGGAAACGCCGAAATCAGCCGGCGGGCAACGACGACAACGACGACGGTATCGCCATGCGAGTAGATGGAATTGGCGTGGTCCCATTGGACATAAATTTCAATCAACGGCACGGCCGATGCTGCTAGTCGACGGCCGGTCCGTTCGAAGGGAGCTCGAAATACAATCGCGTCCTCATTGAAGGCGTCGCTCGCATACTTCCACCCCTAGATATTTATTGCCACCTGATCGAAGGTACGCTGATTGGTTCCCGTCGTTCTCTTGTGTCCCTGCGAGTAACACGCCGCGCGGAAACGTAAATTCCGCGACGGTGCTAGGACCCTGATTGGTTTCCGGGCCGAAACGAAATTTGCATTAAACGAAACGTTCATCGACTACCCTTTGCCGTTACTATTGATCGACAGAGATTCGGCAGAGTTCGGCGTCTTTTTTTTCTGGAAACCGTTCACCGTTACGGTGACGGGAAATAAGGTGGAGATTTGTATACCTTTATATTGAAGCGTTTCATGTACATCTGCCGCTACGGCAAAATTATTTTTGGAAAAACTTCTGTGCATGTTACATATCCACGCCCTTGGTCATATTTCCTCTGCGCATCGTCGATAGAAATATATTTTTAACCTAGACACTTTCGAAACTGACGTAGCTCGACGTTCGAGAGATTCAGCGACGAGATTGTTCGACCTACTTCGTATCTCTCACGGTTGACTAAATCAACTTTCCATTTTTATATTTTTAATCAATCCACAACGTTTCCATCGAAGACGAGGACCCTATTTCGTTTACCCTTCTCTTACTGTATGTCCGATTGCGTGTATTAAACTGCTGTCTTCAGAAATTGCTTCGTCGATCGTCCACGGATGATCCCTTCCCATTAAAATATCACGATATTAACAATTAATTCCCGCATTAATTGCAAATCTTCCTACGTTTTCCTGTCCCCTTCGTAATGCTTATTAGATCCGAGAAGAACGACAAAGAAGTGCACGAAGTATAATAACTTGTTCTTTGCTGAATCGCAATACCATCTCTCCGAGCAGGTTTTTCCGGTTCCAACGGCGAGATCGCGACGACTACGGCTAAGACAAGCCCATCGAGTTTGAATGACGTCCGCTGTACCCTCGTCTAAAGAAAAATTGCTTCATTAAGCTATCCTTACGGCTTGTTCTCGAAACGTTTTATTTACCGATCGGCAACGTCGCCGGTGCCATTCAATCGGCTAACAATCGTTACCAAGAGAGTGACGTCCCTCGACAATCAAGCACGTTTCCACGGGCCGAGTTGTCTCGCTGAGTGGCCGCGCGTCGGAATATTGCCCTCCGCGTTCATTGGCAGCTTTTAATTAACTTCATGTTCGGCAAAGAAGCAATAATGGCCGACGCACTTTACATAAACTCGATAACCGACAGGCATGGCTGAAACGACCGCGCGGAGTGGCAGACGGTCGAGAATAGTCGCCCCGAGACCCGAACAGATTGATTCGAGGGAAAACGTTGCATCGGTTTATATTGCGCTGCCGCTGAAACTGCATATGCTGGAAGTGCATCCTTGCGCGACAGCGAAATTGCGATTGTTACTTGGAAATTTCAGCTCTGCGTACGTATCGGTCAGTTTGCACCGCTGGGAAATGAGAAACGAGAAATGTCTCGGGGCTTCTGGTAATCGATCGTTGCAACGATTTCCGTTTGCCCGCCCGTTTGAACTGGCCAACACGTTAAAAGAAAAATCGTCGACAGATGCGGGGCAATGCCTGTAATTATACAAGCGACACGACTTCGTCGCGCGTTGCGAGCAATTGCAAAAGCAGATACGCAAAAGCGCAGCGTGTTTCGCAGACGGCGATCGACCAACAATTGCACGCCAATCGTGAATCCCTGTCGAGTAGCAACGATGAAAGCACTCTCGTCAATTGAAATATTATCAGTGGAACGAACACGTTTTATTCTACCTTCTCACGGCGAAATGCGCATCGGCGAACCTCCGCTTTTCAATGAACTCCTTCGCGTGAAACGCGGCAGAAGATCAATAGCCCCCCGGTTCACGCTTCTGTAAATCGAAACGTAACGAACGCCGACGTCGCCGAACACTTTTGCAGCGTCAATTAGTTTCTATAGAAATGATTACCCTTTGACTGTTTCAATTGTTACGTAACCTTTTTCATGTCGGCCTGACGTCGCTCACTGGAAAGGACAGTTTGCGCGAGAAATTGTCAACCATAGAGAAAACTGTTACATTCGGACGTTGTCTAGATTCTCCCTGTTGATCGCGTTGCACTGGTTTTCTTTTCATCAATATTGTAACGAAATATATATTTGTTTTAAAGGAACTTCTCGAAGGATCGTTTGGCATACCAGAAACAATTAGTGCATCGTTTCATTAATGCTTTGACCAATGCGATACGAGGAAAAAAAAACGTGAACAGCTTGACGGGTTCGCGATATTCTCCGTTCTAAACGGGAAGCAGCATCAGCCTGTTTCGGATCGGTTGCCAGTTTCCGTGATCACGCCCGATCTACGCGCAACTTCCGGCTTTCGCGATGCCGAAACTTCCTGGAACAGGAACGCCCGGAGGACCTTCACAATTAGTAAATTCAACGCCCCGAATGCATCCGGCCGCAGGATAAAAGAAGAAACCGCGTGTCTCGTTAAAGGTAACGCGCAAGGGCCGGAAGTTTGATTAGTCGGTAGTCGGTGCAAGGCGGAATATTAGCGAACTTAGCCGAGAAACTTGTTCATTAATGGATCGGAGGGAGGTAGGGAGGAAGAGAGAGAGAGAGAGAGAGAGAGAGAGAGAGAGAGAGAAAGAGAGGAGAGAGCAAGTCACCATGGTAAATCCACGTTGTAATCTGACGGCTAGATCGGTTCGGCAATTGAAACTGCCAGCAACAGTCAAACAGTTCCAAGCTGCCGCGGTTTCAGAAAGGTCTCGTCTTGCAACTTATACGTATGTATACACGCGTGTAATTAGTTGTGTCGCGCACGATAGTGCGCTTCGTGGCTGATTTGTTATATGGGTCATGGTAAATTTATCGAGCTTCTGCGATACGACCGTTTTGCGAGCCGTTTCGTATTTCCGTTTCCCGCTGGAAATTGATGATGATAGAAGAGGGCAAACTTCGTGGCACGGAAATTAGCGTCTTCGGACGCGAAAAGAACCCGATCCTCGCGGTCTTCTCCTCGCATTAATGTGTGCGCTACGGAGACAGTGATTCTTTGGTTGGGGAAGTAAAAGGGTTGAAACTGTTTGTCTGGCGATTTGTCGATGGTCATGCTTCTGCTGACGCCAACCATGACACGATATGATTAATGAGAAAACGTAGGTTGTACCTACCCTCGCATCATTCCGCTACTACGATGACGATCAAATATTTGCTACAATCGTTTAAGGTATTAATCTAAAGGTGGGGATGATAAAGGGTAGGAATGGTACGAATCGTAAGAAATAAGTAGACGCTCGTTTTAGAAAAACATTTACATATTTATATATATAAAATATAATACAATTTGTTACAGTGTAGATGATAGTGTAGCGTTTAGACGTTAATATCCAGTGTAAATTAGGTGTAAATCTAAGAGCGGTTTGGAAGGACTGGGCGCCCGGTAATGCGTACGATCCGTGCGCGTCGTCGTCGCACGCAGGTATACAGATTCAACGTGTTACATATTAAATTATAAAGATACAAGATACTATTTAGCTGGCTACTTGAATTCGAGCGTGTAGGTGCCTATGAAGAGTCCGGGATGCAATTTAAATCTAAAAACTATATACAGGGTGTCTATGTACACGCACACGCTATTCGTTCGATTCCTTTCTCTTCGTTCATTCGTTTTCGCATTGCCGCACGATCGCCGTGTCCCAAATTATGTCCCTAATGGGCCACGGACATCGTTCCTTGGCGTTTGCTAACCCCGTTCTACATACAGTACGTACATTCCCGATTTCCTGGCCCCGTCGTGATTTCGTTAAACGTTCAAGCCACTCTTTCGTCAATTCGGAACTCGCCGTTTCATCAATTGTTCGCCACATTCAGTGGACACGCACGCGTGTTCGTCGAGTTCGAATCGATGATTTTCATCGATTTCATCAGCTTCTTCTTAAATGAACGCTTTTACCATTTCAGTTACCGTTCCTCGTTGCCCGTTCATTCTTCACTCATTCACTCGCTTGCTCGTGTATTTTACATTGATCGCAAGCTACTGTTAAGGAGGAATTACGATCGAATGATAAAGTTCAGCAATACGCTCCGCTGATAAGTCAAATCGCGTCGGTTAACGAAAACGCGATGAGTAGCCAGGAGTCGCGGCGAGACAACGAACCAGCTAACGTACACACGATGCAAGTATCGTTTAGTATAAATGCGTGATACCGTTCCCTATTTATCTAACATAATTATTCCAGCGTAAATGACATTTACCTCTGACACTTTGCTTGATTGTTCTGGTCATATCACCCACAGTTCCTATCACCCCGCCCCACAGCCACCGCCCCCGTTCTAACGACGTCGTGGCCGAAATCAGCGTCGACATCGCAACGCGGAAGAAGTCACGGAACGACTTCCTCTCCTCGCCATTCGCACGGCCGATTACAAATTCTTTCCACGATGAATAAATCATCGCTTATCCTTGGCGGATCGTACGATACGCGCGGCTAAGAAATTCGAGGGAAAGACAACAGCGGTTCTCGTACAAGTACATAATTCTCAATATACGAATCTTCTCCTTTTCTTCCATTCGACCGTCATCCGTTATATCGTCGTCGTATCATGCCGTCGATGTCACATTAACGATGATCTTCGATTCGCGACTTCTACATTCTATCGTTGTGTGTACGTGTTCTTTGTTGCGTGTTATACATACATACAAACATGCGGGTGTCGTGCTGACTCGACGGTTCCGCGTCAAGCGACGGAAACAAGAAAAAAAGAAAAGAAGACGGAAAAACGGAGTTCGAAAGTTCGAGTTGGAACGCTGACATTAGCGAAGCGACGATACAGGCAGTACATCACGGTAGAATCGGCTCGACAAGTATTCACTATGATCGAGAAGGAACGGACCTTCAGCGCCTATAAAGTTCTCTTCGAGGACTAAAGATAATCGCTCGACTGCCCTACGAACTCTACACACACAGATCCCCTATGACATTTACGAATTATGTATTAAATTGTAAAACGTGGCTACGCGTTTATTATTACTTTACCAATTAGTCCGACTACTTTTAGTGAGGTTTCTCATTTATTCCTATGCTACGGAGAGATGGAGAGAGCTTCGTCATCGACGAATCGGTCGTCGTAAGACGCGACGGATCAATAAACGAAAGAAAAAATTGTCGAAGGAGGGAACGGCGGATCGAACGAATCGGTTGGATTTTAATTGACGACCGAACGAGAGGGGGGTGAGACATGAAAAAAAAAATGGCACGCACACGCGTACGGAAACGCGATTAGTTTTTCCCGCGAAATATCCCGAGTAAGGCGCTCCTACGAAACGCCTAGATTCCGTCCACAAAACTGCGTTCTCCTCGATGCTAATGGGATTCAGGAAAAATGCGCGCGTTAGGGAACTCTTGACTGCGCCCCTATCGATCGCGGTGCTCTGGCGTAAGTGCTCATTGTTGCACGCCATCGTGCGTATCATTCGTTTGTTCCTTCTCGCCTGCTTTCTTCCGTCGCTCTACGTCTGGCTCCTCTCTGATTTTTCAACTGCTGCACAAAAGGTCTGGTCGCCGATCGCGCGAGTACCGAGCATCGAAGGACAATTGTATCAAAACAGCTACTGCTACGTTTATTTGCGGAAGGGAATTTAATTAAAGGCTGCAAAGCGAAAGAAATTTGCAAACGAATCGGTAGACCTAATTCCTTTTCCATTAGGAAAGGCGCGGAGATCAAACGTTGGGAACAGTTTTAATGTTACAGACGCCCATAGCACAGAACAAGCATCGACGCTTTCGAAAATGAACTCCGCAATATCGATGTCTTATCTATCTTCGTGTTTAAGAATTACCATGATAAATTGTATTTGTCATTGTATTATTTTGATCAATTCTTTTATTATTTCAATTATTACACTGTCCGATAACGAAATACAAAATCCCATTAGAATCCTCGATCGTAACAATACATTTCTATATTACCATTTCGAAAGTATGAAAACCTGTCAATCGTAAATTGCTCGATGCAACTGTCGGTCAGTACCGACTATGTACATCTATAAAGAGCCAAAGCACCGCTAAAACATCGTAGAGTGAAACGGAAACACGCGACTTCCGTTCGCGGTATCGATCGCCGGAGGCATCGATGATAGAACCATCGCCCCGGTAGCGGCAAGTGTCCCCCGGCGAGCAGCGGAGAATGCATCAAGAAACCGAACAACGTGCGCTTCCCGTCCGTCGCGCTTCGCGAACGTGTGGCTCACAGAGTACAAGAAGAAACGAGAGTACGCGTGAAACGGGAGCGAAACAGAGTTTCAAATGAACTCGTTCTCTATACAATTAAATAAAAAATAAATAATCACCGGCGCGCACGGCCAGCCGAACAACGAGAGATACACTTAAGAAACTGTACAGAATATTACATAGGGAATGCTACAAATGTTGGTCAAGTGACACGGGCGAGACTGCAATATTAATTCTGACAAAATTGTGCATTTTAAAATGTTTAAGTCGCTGAGCATCGCGTGCGAATCGACCAACGTTTATACGTTCCCCGTTAAAAAACGCACCTATTCGCATATACATATAATAGATCTAATAGTAACAGAATATACAGACTCCAGCGGGAACCAAGCAAGGCGCGTTTCTAGTGTTTCGAGAAACTCTGTTCCTTGGGTTCAACAAAATTGTTTTAGACGCGTTGATTTTGCTTGATTCATAGCCTGGCAAAAAAAAACAGCCAACAATATACATTCTATCGTGTCCAGAAGCTATGAAATAATTCCGCTCGATCGACGGGACTGCGATGACAGTCTTTGCTCTTGGATATCTTTCGTTCGACATCTTTAGCCGCTAAAGAAAAATCGAGCATCGAAAATCTGCAATTTATACGGACCCCTCTTTTATCTACGAACGACGCTTCGGTTCGAAACCGCGACCCGTTGCTCGCGCAAATGGACTAGAAATTTATACATGTATAATACTGCTCTCGTCGATTAACGTCACACGAACGTTGGTCAATCGAGGGAACACCAGCTAAGCCCGACAAGAAAGCTCAAAGATGTATGTAAGTTCATACATACCGTTCACGTTACTGGGCTTCGCACATTACGTTTTGCGCAATACAATATACCGTATATACGTAGTTACGCGCTGTCGTATGTGATAGACAGGCGCAAGGATGCCTAACAAAAGGAGGGGCGAGCAACGAGTAAAGCCTCGTACTCGATTGCGAATTCACGACTCGTATCGACGCGCTGCTCCTTTTATCCGATCGCGTCAAAAGAGTCGGCGCGGCGTCCACTTTGACGCGCGGGACCAGCACTCGCGCTGTTAGCGTTCTCGACGAAAATGCAATTCTTTGTCAGAATTTCGTGGGGTTCTCTTTGATCGCGTCGAACAACGTAGCCGGGCCCGAGCGGAAAGATCCCGGATACCGCGCGACCAACCGAATCGAATCGCGAATCGATTATATTTGCGAAAGGAACCCGTTCGCTTTTATCGGGGCATTGATACGGGACGAGGAATCTTTTTTTTCGCGGGCGCAGCGGTGTTCGCATATTTGCCAACCCGCATGTTATCCGCCATACGTTCGCGAGGAATTCGCTGCGATTTAAAAAATCCGCAGCCTTGTGGATACCGCGGTCGATTCGAAATCGAAAGATATCCAACGACGGCCCCCGCGCGGGAGCACGCGATACGCAAAATAACAATATACATAATGTAGCAGAGATCGCGAAAGGGGAGGTAGATCCTTGAACGAGGTCTACGTAGATCCTGCTACTCGTTCGTCAGGACAGTATATATTTGGCAGTCTGCTGCAGAACGATCACGATTCGAAGCAATCAAAAATATCTCTCTTTCCGATATTCTGGCCCAAACGAAAACGGTAACCGGGCATCTACGCGCGTCCTCGCTCAACGATCAATCGAACGACGATAGTTATTTGGCCTGAGTGACGCGTCAGAGGCAGCGCACCGGCACGTACTTACATATGCATCTCCTCCCCGATCCAGCGCGATCAACAAGAGGATAAAACGGCCATCCTTGGGTAAACGGAATCAATAGATCTCGATCGGCCGATCGGTGCGGTACAGGCAACTGGCCACTGTTCACCTGAACGCACCGCCGACGACAGCCGACAGCGTGGTTAGAATCAGAAGCACCGGTGCGGATCTGGTTGAGGAACTTCTGCCGGTGGGTCCATCGCTGCTGCGGGACACTTTGCTGCGCACCAATTGTCCGCGTTCGACCGCATTCGTCTCGTCACTGTCGGGATCCACCGGCGCGCCGATGTCCTCGTCCTCGCTGAGCAGCATCGACAGCTTGTTCCTCAGCGGTTTCTTCGAACACGGTAGCTGGACCTCCTCGTACGGCCTCAAGATCCTCGGATAATGGACTTCCAGTTTCTCGGTACCGGGCAGGGCGCCCTTGCTGTTCGAGCAGAGGGGTTTAAAGGTGCCTCCTCGAGTGGCGTCTATGAAGCTCTGGAAGCCGGTGTCCCAGTCATAGCTGAGCAGACGCTCCTCCAACGTCATTCCGGCCAGCTTCGCTGGTTCTTGAATCCTCACCGGACTAGAACCCCTGTAACAAGAGAAGAATAGTACGTTGCAGCGTATGACCGTCTTGACTCGGCTCGGCTTCGTTTGCTTCAGTTCGGTTCGCTACTCCGATTTATATCGTTACGACTGCCGGCCAGGAAAGATGACAAGCTCCACTCTTGTGACCTGCATCCCTGAATGCACGCTAGTCTAGAGGGACGTCGTGTGTCTCGCTCCTTGACCGGAAAAATTTGGCGAACCCTATGGTGTATTGGATTTTAAGAAGTAGAAATCATGGAGCAGCGAGAGACCTTGCGATCCTCGTTTAATAAGGTGATTCTGCCAGCGTTTAGAGTAATTGGTTTAACGGTTGTATAAGGGTCGCGCGTCGTTAGTAACAGGTGCAACGTTTCAAAATAGAGACATCGTTTTCCCTCGCGGTCGAAGCAGCCATTTGGTAACGATGTCACGCAAAGATGACAATGATCTCTGCCGGAGTTAACGACCCAACTAGCCAACGATCTGCCGATACTAGTAGTAGTGGTAGTAATAACTGTAATTTAGCTGCGGCATTCAGTGTACCCGGTTTGTGTTTAGCGAAACAGGCCGCTCGTTACATTAAAGTTCGTGACACGTCGGAGGTAGCATCTTCGTGATACACACGTACAACATTACGTAATACGATGAACGATGCGTCTGGCACAATATAACCGGGCTGCTCGTTGAACTAAGCGACATGTCGTGCGGTCGTGACGCACGGCCCATCGCCGTCCCTAATTGCCAATTTAAAGTAATCAGAGTAAAAGGAGCGATCGTCTGGTCATTGCTTTGTGTGTCGAGGCGGCGTGTGCATCGCCGATCATTAACGCGGCAGCTATACGCCGTGTAAATTAATATCAAACGGTCTTTGAACTTTGGATTGCAAACAAAAAAAAAAAAAGAGAAGTAAAACGGCCGATGAATTTGCGAGCGTGATTATTTCGCGAAATACATGTAAAACCGTCGCGACCGGTAGCTGTCACCGCGTTTGTCTCGCGGCGAGCGATCCGGTGAAGCGAGCGAAAAAGTAGAGGGTGTTGTTGCTGTACGCGCGCGCGTCGAAATTGTTGCCGATATTCGGCGAGATAGAAGTGAAAAACGTTTCGACACTCACTGCATCAGCTTTTGGATCCCCAGACTCTGCAGGACCGTCGGTAATGAGGGCAGAGAGTAGCAGAGCGACAGCTCGATGCGGGGATAATAAAGCGTAGACACCAGGCAAGTTTCCTCCTTCGTTGTCATACCGCCGAGGGTGATTGTTTGCCTAGTTCTCGACGAGTATGTGCA
Organism: Holcopasites calliopsidis; assembly: GCA_023838395.1. NCBI lineage: Eukaryota > Metazoa > Arthropoda > Insecta > Hymenoptera > Apidae > Holcopasites > Holcopasites calliopsidis. Next base: position 4,490,565 of record JALHAQ010000003.1, read on the forward strand.
TTCGGTTACCAAGTGATCACCCTGTAACAAAATACGTAAGAAACCCTCGTCAGTGTTCCCATTATGAGTATCCTCAAAAGTATTTTTTTGCTTGTTTTATGAATCCCACCCAGCGCGATCTCGATCTAAATGAAAGGCACACGGTCGTGACGTTCTCGCGGATCATCGGGCGGGGGGTGGGGAGGGGGAGGGGGAGACACTCACCGGATAAACCCTAACGGGCTTCTGCAACTTTCGATACTCCTGATAGCTGGGGTCGTAATTGGTGTCGGACGCAATGGGTGGCAGCTCCTCGCCGGACCTTATCTGACGCAATCGGACCTTCCTGCCAAGTTGATGAGTATGCATGATGACGGCGAATATGTTGATGCCGTTGCTGGGAATGGTCTGTCCGGTACAGTCCGAGATGCAATGACCTTCGGAGACCACTTCTGGCTGGCCCGGGGGTATGATGTGCCTCCAGTTCGGGTCGATGCCGACGCTCAGGATGCCGGCGTCATGAGTGCGCAACCGATCCGTGTAATGTAGACGGAGGCCGGAGCTGTCGCTGATGAACGCGTCCATCTGTGGATTGGTGTAATGCGTTTCCAGCATGTAGTAGCGTGGCCCTGCGTGCGGATCGAGCGCGTAACCTGCCTCCAGCGGATAATTGAAGCCCTGAGGAAAAAAGAGACGTGGCGAACTTTTATTAGTTACGAACGTGTACGATGTTCGGAGGAAATCGGATCTGTTAGATTTGTGGACGTTGCTATGTTCCCTTGAATCGTGGTAGAGATTTGAGATAGAAATGTTGGTTGCGCAATTTGCTATTGTTTTTATATATAATATAGTCTACATTGTACGAATAAATAATCTCTACACAGCGAAATAAGCGCGACGGGCATAATTGCGCATATAAATCATATTTGATGTACGTGTATATCGAGATTTGAACCAGTCACGGGGGTAATTACGCCGGGATAAATCACTGTCCGCGAATGTTAATTTAACGTCATCGCCGGACAAGCGTAAGAGACGCGACACGGAGGAGGAACGCAGGGTGTATCGAGGTAATGCCGGGTTTTGTGTAATGCATACCAATGCGAGGGGCGAGAGCTCCGCGGACCCGTTTTTTCGTGGCCGCTGGAAACATGAACACCCTGCGAAGACGAGAGCGATCGCGGGGCAACCGGTAATCCCCCACCGCGTGACATCGCGTCACGATTTAATTGCTCGTACGTGTGTGTGTATAAGCGTTCCTTTCTTGCGTGGAATAATTTAAACGCGAAACCAGATCTCGGCGAGCGCGATTAAAGTCGGCGTCCGAGACATCTTTCTGAACGGTCGTTCAACGTGAGAATTACTATCGCGAGATATCGCATTTCGAATCGCTTTCGATAAATTTAATTCATTCTCGATAGATCTTAATTAATCCTCTCCGTGGATCTGCTTGAACCGAGATAAATTCAATTTTCCGCTCTACTTCGACGGAAATTGGTTTCGACTAAGACGGCGGAGAGGCGGGGACAGATTTCTTTCATTCTTCGTTTACATTTAAATCCGTCACGTAGCTTACCTCGGAGCCCAGGCTCCAGACTGCCGCGATTGTGTTGCACTGAACGGACGGCTGATTCGGCTGATAGCAAACACTGCCGGACTCCTTCGCGGCGGTTTCCAATTGCGACTGATCCCCGCGACACTCGTACAATGTCATGTGATGCAAATAATCCTGACTTCCGGGTTGTATCACCGGCTCGTACTGAAAAAGAAAGAAACCCCGCGTGCGTTACATCCAGGGCCTGTCAATCGAGGAAGAGACGGGCGACGGTGACTCCGTAAGAGCTTAATTCATCGCGCGTCCATCGGGCACTCCGTCGCGAATGAATCGAAGATACCTTTTGATAAATCCGAGATCTCTTAACGAATCGACGCGAGCCGTTGAATTTGCGCGTGACAAAGTGTGAATAGTGCCGGTGGAATTTCAAGCACGCGTTGTCTATTGGCAATATCGTACCGCTGAAGCATGATTTTCGAATGAAAGAGCCATTCCCGCGGCTTCGTTAATGTAATCACTTCACGTGACGCGGTCGTGTGCGGTTGATTTAGGGATATTGCCGACTGGACGTTGTGCAGCGTAACTGGCATTATGTAATCGCCTGTATCCGCTTCAAAGTTAAATGGCAAAATAAATCTTTGAAAAGGCGAGTACGACGATACGATTTAAACGCTAGAATGACAAGGCGAAAATTTCATGGAATTATCTTATTTCTACACATGGATGCGCAGTAGGAAAACTGTATCTTCGGTGCTCGTGCGCTCCCATGTCGGCGGGAATTTGTTCTACGCTGCCGGTTTAATCAAGTTTAGATGGGTTAGATGCGTAAGACGCGATACGGTGAGTACGTTGAGCAAGTAGGTTACAGCTATGAGGAACTTACCTTCACGACGTGGTGTTTGCGATCAATGTTTGGCATCCTTAGAATGCGGCACCAATGCAATGTGTCTTGTCCCTTGGGTAGGCGAACCTGCAAAGTAATTCAATGGCATTCTGGTTAAATCATCCTGATCCTTTAAGTTACAGTGTCACGCAATGGAAACAAAAATAAATAAAATGAAACGCAACAATATTTCCACCCGTGTCGATGTAAGCTGCATTTGCCACGAAAAAAGTGTTCGCAGGCTACAAGGAAAAGACTGAAGGTGGAGATTGGGAAACGATGGCTGGCTCGAGTCATAGCCGCGAGCTGTGCGAGCGAACCCGAAAGAAAATTGCGATCCTTTTTTCACGGTCGTGCTCCTCGAACGCCCAGAGCTCGGCCACGCTGCCGCCGGATTCTCCCACGCGCTTCTGCGAAATTATCGATGCCAGGATTACCGGGAAGGACGACTGCGTTTATTGTTTTGCGGCCGAATATACCGGACCGCCCCAGGCGGACTTGAGATTTAGGGACGAAGAGGCGCGTTTACGGTTCCTCAGCTCCTTTCACGCGGCCAGGTATCCTCGCGAAGAGGCTGCTGCTCCTTCAGCACGCTGTACTAGGCGACGCGTGTACGCTCGGCACACGGAGCAAGAACTCGCAGAATCACTTTATCATGCAAGAACCCGACGCAAGATTTTGCTCGATTCTAATCTGGGTAAATTGACTTGATATCCTGGCATTCGCAGAGATTCTACGGGGTGGAAGTTGAAGATAAAAGATAGACAGACGGAGATTTCGCTTACTATGTACCTCTGTCGCGTTCTATACGATTCATGCACGATGACTCTGCAGCTCGAAAATAGAATCTACCGCGGCAGACGTGTCTGCTAAAAATGTATGGCGCAAGGAATTGCAGCGATGAAAGTTGACACTGAACAAAAAGTGGACGTCAATGTCAGTGCATGTAGAAAAGAATAGAAAGATTGATCGATTTTCTAAATTTAGAATAATACCCGAATAAATAAAAGTACTGAGTCCGACTGACACAATTTTCAATGGCTTTGTGTTGTTAAGATTATTAAGTAATCAAGGACTTTTGTATATAGGGCCACAGGTGCGTGGCCCGTCAAGTTTTGACGCGAATAAACATCATCGCGGGTGGAATTCATAACGCTCCCCATCCACGCTCGCTTTTTCTTGAAAAGAGGAGGGACGATAATTATCTTCCAGGTATACCGTGTTTCGCGTACTGAGCGCGCTCAAGTGCGAGGCTTCTTTTGAAGCGCGGCCAACATAAAAACGCGTTTTACGTTACTCGACCGGCGTGCCCGCGCGTAGGCACTTCGTATTTCGCCCTTTCCTGTTTCTCAGCACGGCGCCAACTTTTTACTCCGACGATGTTGCTCCTATAAATAACTAATAACGTGTCGCGTTCCCCTTCGAAATCGGTGGAGAGCGCTGAAAGTAAGTGCTAGAAGAATTGATGCGTGAAAGATGTCTGTTGAAAGCCGCGGAGGGAAATATGAGAAACGTGGCAGCTAAATTAGAATAAATACGGTACTCGCACTAGAACGATACTATACTTGAATACGAGATACGCTTTATAGAAACAATGATGGACAACCGGCGTCTAAGTCTAACGATTTTCATAGATCACAGAAATAATTGTGTTTCTCGCCAACATCAACTGCTATCGCCCCCCCCCCCCCTTGAACATGGAAGCAAAAACTCCCTTTATACACACGGATGTGCAATTACGTTCGCAAAGGCAGAAGTAATGTATGCATCGAAATAATAGCATGCAAATAATCTCCAAACAAAAACGCGGCTATCTAAATTCACGGGGCGCAACAAAGACGACGCGAAGGCGCGAGACGGTGGTTTCCAGCCGCGGGCGAATTCGTTGCTCTTCATCGTCGCCGGAGCTTCCCTTTCGATTCGTCGTGAGAATAGCCTGCGAGAAAGGTATCGTTGCTGGCTGCGAAAGCGACGCGAATGAATGCAAACCCGTTCTAACAAGCTGGCCCTCCTTCTCCCTTTGCGCCCGGGGACATTCATATTCATGGCGACACGATACAAAAGTTATTCGACTGACGTGAAACTTTCGCCGTGTATATAGTTCAGGAAGAACAAGTAGCATTCGCATAAGAAAGAACTAAGGACGGTCGGAGACGAGAGGAGCCGGTGGTCCTAAGATAAGCTAAGGCAACTTTAATGTCGTCGCCGTTCGGTCGTCTTCGCGCTAAGAGAAAGGCTGCTCTCTCGTCGAGACAATTAAAACCGCGACGCTCTACGACCGCGTTGGGAAAGTTTCCGCGACGCGGGGACGCGTGTAGGCTAATCAGCCATCGCTGAAATTAAGAAGTTTGGAAATGCGGCGCGTTGCCGTGACGAGAGGTGATGGTAGGACGGGATGGTAAGAGAGAGAGAGAGAGAGAGAGAGAGAGAGAGAGAGAGAGAGAGAGAGAGAGAGAGAGAGAGAGAAGTAATAATGAGAAAACATTCTGAAGACTGTGAAAATAATTTCGGAGAGTGGGTAAAGAGTGGGGGAAAAATGGCATACGTATGATCAAATGCAATCCCAAAATCATACGTTATCGAGATTCGAATAACTGTCGCGTTGGTGCAAATTGATTTTCACCTATCGTGATTCCCTTGCTGAAAATTAACGAGCTGAGCAATACGAAAAGTGCAAACAGTATCGAATCGAAACGAAAGGAAAAAGAGGAGTCATTCCATTTACTGATCAAACGAAGCCGAGAACCACAGTAATTTGTTACAGCGTGATGCGGACCGAGACGCCTCAGTTTCACGATTCCATTCGTTATAAATTGTAAACAGACCTAATGAAATTAGCGTTGTTCAGTTTCAATTGGCCAGCATCCCCTATTCTCGTAATTTCAATGTATTACCTCGCCTCCCGATATTCCAGATGAAACCGCGCCCCTTTCGCCCATTTCCATTACCCGATTTGTTGACACGAGTTCGCTCGATTGATCCGGGTGAAAGTATCGAAAAACGTAAATTTATCGGAAACCTAGTATCGTATCGATACGTATACTAAACGTATCAGTGCTTCTGAAAACGAAACCTAGCGTATTCCAAAGACGTTGCGCCTTTATCGATCAGACTGCCAAAACGAAAGCTGTGCTCGTAACACTTCATTTACGTCTGTTTATACCTGCCGAGCTTTCTCTTAGACCGTCACGGCGACGCTCGGCATTCTCGTTACGCCGACGAGAACGGACTCCGATACTTCTTCTCTTCATTACTCACACGGATGATCGATCTGTTCGTCGCCAACGCGGAATAGAAGTCGCGTAAATCCATCGTAAAGCACCCCGCCGGCCCATCTCTCTTCCTACTGATGTAAACTATAAGCAAAAGCCTGGCAGCCCGTGGAATTAGCATTGTCCGATCCCAGCGATAGCGTCGACCCATAATCTATGACCCGGCGACGCTAATGAACGAATAGTTTTTGCCGGATGTGACCCGGTTAAGATTTATGCCGTCATAAATTCGGCGCACAATGCTCCGCGGCTTGCATCCGATAAAAATCCACTCGTACCGAACTGAACGTTGAACGCGTTCGAACATTCATCTGGCGCGCAACCGAGCTCCACCCACGCACCCTATTCTCTCCTTTCCTCCCACGTTGTTTCCGCTCACTCTCCTTTTCGAATAGAGAACATCGCGCACCGATGCCGAGTGTTTACGCATTCGGAAGCGTGACCGAGCCGACCGCGAGAGTATCGCGAGTCGAGCAAAGAGACTTCAAGACCGAACGATCTTCGTGGAGGACGAATAATAACATAAATGCGACTATCGAATCGCACCGACCCCCTACAATTAGAAATCCTTGCCTTTGTAAACAGCGCGAGGTATGGACGTGGGTCCGTTGGATCGTCTGACCCTGTCGTTAATTCTACTGCTAACACCCAAAAACCCGCGAACACCTATCCATTACATTATTACCACCTACGCTGGCCCCTCTATCATTATGCATATAGGTATACATATAAGACGCGTTGCATCGCAGCGTATCCTCCCTCTACGCGGTTTAATCATATTATGGTATATCCGCCACGCAATGGCTCGTGTTACACCATAATTTTCCACCCACATGAACCCCTCCGTTGGTTTCGCACATAATCGGCCCGTCGAACGCGGCTGTCGTGAAACACGCCGCGCCGGCGACGCTACGTTGCATAAGGATAAAATACATTCACGGTGCGGTTCGTAATCGATCGTCTGGGAGCCACGAGGGGACGCGAATAAATGACTCGATACCGACCTGCTGGTTCAATATGTCCCACGTTTTAAGCTGCGGCTCGACTTCTTGGTTGCGCGTGCTTGGTTTCGGCTGCGAGTCCCTCTGCACCAGATAAAGCGGCTTCATTCCTCGTATGGCGTCGTGGTCCGGTAAGACTCCGGCCGCGGACACCGGTTCCTCCGGGTGATATTGCCAGACCACTTGCATCGTGTCGTTCTGAAACACAAAGGAGAAAGAATGTGAAGTTCACAAGTTGCAGCGGAGTCGAGTTTTGTGAACGAAGCGCCAAACCGCGCGCCAATCCCCCCCGTTCCTCATTTTTGTTATCGAAAAATATCGATAAGGGCGGCTTACGAAGTAGAGGCACAAAGGACCGTCTTTTATAGCCACCTCGCTATAAAAGTCAAAGCCTTCGGGTTACCAGAGGAGATAAAGTAGAGAAAGGGGAAACGGGTGGAAAACTCTTCGTGCTTTCACGTTCAAATTCCGCAGGAATATTCTCAGTCCCTCCGGCCGAAGGACGGGGCACTCGACCGAGAATTTTTAATTTAACCTTTTTTATTTCACAATATCCCCGCCACCGGCGAATCGCATATTGTAGTTTCAACGAGCTCGCCAGAACGGGAAAAGCGTTCCCGTGTACGTCGGGTTAACCTATGCATGTCCTATTATCAAAGACTCTCTCTCGTTGCTTTCAAGCTAAAGCTCCCTTTCCTCTGCTCGACATCCACTTTCGCCACTTGACGTTTCGTCCATTATCTTTGCTCGTGGCTAAAACGGACGTGAAGCGAGTTGATTAGTCAACGTGGGTAATAGAGCAGCGGGTAATACGGAATCGAGTAAATCGTGTTCCAAAGGTTGCGACCTTGTTCTGCAGAATGCACCTATCGTCGATCCGATCGCGATTCGATTACATTGTTGGCGAGTCTGAAATTAGATAGCCCGCGCACTAATCATCATCGAAACCATCGCCTTTTCGTCGCGCCCCTTCGAATCGAACACTCTTCACGTCGACTGGCAACCGAAACACCCGACTAATGAGGTGAAATTAATTAATCCCTGGATCCGATTTCTCAGCCCACGGAATCACGGTTGCGCGCGAAATAACCGATTAAGGGAAAGACTGATTGCCGACTGTTCGTTTCTGTAACTCTATTAACTCGAGAGTCGGGACGATACGTGTTCCTTGACAAATATGTATCGGATCTCGCTAATCCGGTCTGTTAGTTTTACAAAGCAATCTACGCCAGTATTAAGGATCCAGTTTCGATTCACCTCCGTCCAACCGACGTTATCCTCGTGAAAACGTTGTATTTACCTGGCGGCTGGCACCGGTCCAAACGCAAAATAGTACATAGTTCTATACAGCCGGCCGACAAAATTACTGCAGACCACCATCGCCGTGGCGCTCCCGATTAAATCGCGTATAAAATTTTCCAGAACGCCCGTACCTGTATTCTTCTGCCACTTTAAAACATTTCTCAACATTCGACAGTTTGCGATTATCAATATTTCTGTACACCATTGTACATGCGGCTCGTCGTCACGACAGCCCATCACAGGATTGCTTAACCCTAACCCCTCTCGTTCCCGTTATCGTTTAACAAATAATATGCCAACGAGCGCATATTCGGTTTGCTCACCTGACGTGATCAGAATTTTCCCACGTGAACGCGAGCAATCAATCCGGACCGTATTCATCTCTGAAAGTTTTACGTAGAGGCATGCCTGAGGGATCAATTTCGCATCGGGTGCACCGATAATCTGTGTCTGTCATGCTCCCGCAACGAGTGCGCCCTTCACAAAAGAAGGGACACGCGAGGCGAGGGTGGACCCACATGGTACACACATTGTATCGGCGATGCGACTACTAGCCACACCGGTGGCGGTCGACCTCGAAACACGTATATCGATCCGCGTTATGCGCCAGACGTGACACCGGCCTAGACCACTCACAATTTCGAACAATCATGCTTGATTGGAGTATTGGCCAGATGCAGTCTTGTTAATCTTTCATTCGATCCGAGCCTCCCATTATCAGCTACGCCTAAACTAATTACACAGATGAGATTTGTCGCCTGGGTACCACCCTCGTCCATTACTTAGAACCTAATTCACCGTTACATTTTTTATTAAGGGCGTGTGATATACTGTTTGTCCATTTGCGTTTCAAAGAAACTCTCGCCTTATGACTTCTTCTTTGGATATTCTAAAATCTTTCTATTCGTTACAGGATTACTGATAACAGTCGGATGAGCGTGCAATCAAACGGAACCCTATTGAATGTGGAATTCTAAAGTCATCGAAACGACTGACACCGAACTCTCCAGGCCACTCACGTTCACCGCTACCCTTCTCGATAACGACGATTCAACTCCAACAATGACCGTGGCTTACGCGTTTCAGTACCTACGTTCATTCCAGATCGAGACAATTGGGCGCCGCTCACCTGAATTCGGATATCCAGAATAGATGCAGAGCCGCCTAGACGACCCAGATCTTGGAGCAGATTGAAAGATTGCGTTGAAGCGAAGAGATGGAAGATCGATAGGAGGAAGCGGGCATCGCGTGAGAAGCCGGGACCGGATTATGGTTTCCGGGTTTTCGAAGAGCGACGTAATGTTATAACATAACAAAAAACTATGAGATTTCTATCGTGCTTGATGCCATTCTAATTGCAAGAATCTCTGGAGTTCATTCAAATGAATTTCGTAAAGATTAAACTAAAGCTAAAAGAGTTGTATTCCTTGTGCACAGAAAATACCCCTTGCAACACCCTGAGGGCGAACTTTTCGAGGGGTTGTTCGTTCCCCGTTCTTGCCACAGCCAAATATCGGAGGCTAAACACTTGATTGTTAAGTATTAAAATTGCACGGACTTTGAACAGCTGTAACTCCGAAGGCACGAATTATTTTTTATCCGCTCTAGTCTCATTAGAAGCGCGCTTTCCTCCCCTTTAAAATTGGTTTTTCGACGAACTCGATACGACTTCCGGTTCCTGAGATATTGCCGTTCAAGGAGACGGGTAATTTCTAACGTTACTGTATCGCTGTCACTAACCTACCGCACGCGCGCGTCACTGACCTACCCTACGGGGTTTCCCACGCAGGTGTTCAAGTAAAAAACAGACGCCGAGTCAGCGCATTCTTTCCGATTCTAGGAAATGCACGTGTGCAATACCAGACGCGACTCCGCGAATCCTATCCGATTCCAGGAAGAAATGTAGGTCAAGTCGCGGTATTTAATCGCCCAAACTTTAAACGCCTATATCTCGGAAACTAATTGAGATATCGGAATGAGCCAAACGGCAAATTAAAGGGTGAATTCCTCGCTATCTCGTTACATATTTCTTTGAATAAATTTCGCACTCCTCTTTCCTGTATTTTCGTTCAAAGTTAATAACAAGAAAGAATAGTTGTTTTCTCCAAGCGGCGCCGCGAGAAAATTGGCAACGCAAATGAACGAGCCTTTTTTCTCTGATTTCGTCCGCGATTCCTCGGGAGGCGCGCACTGGACACAATTCTATTCTGTTAGGACGTAACAAAAAGCTGTAGGATCTGTGTCGTGTTTGATGTTATTTTAATTGCAAAAATCCCCGGATAGGGCACGCACGGCCTCTTGAAAAATGAACTCTTGAGGTTTGTGCAATCAAAATGGTTCGTTATTAAATTATAATAGTACGTCACTCTTGAAAAAGAAAACGGACACGGCACGGTGATGTATAAATGCACCCTTACTTGCTCCGACACTATCGGTCGAGCACGGCGAGCCTCCGACGACGTCGCACTGTGAGTCACGTTTTTCGTTGAATCTCTACTCTCCTTTATGGGTACCATCGAAGAAAGCCAGTCACGTGCTAATCGCGTAGCATGTCTCTGAACTATCCATAAGGAGAGAGAATCTACTTTGCACCCTCGTTTCCTTTTTTCCCACAAAAGGGAGAAAACACTGGATCGTAAGATTTTAGAAGAACGAATACAATTACGTGCGTATTGTTATCCAATTTGCCAAGTTTCATAATGACGGAACGTGAAAGAGAATAGAATATACGGATGCGTCGCCGACCAGGAGAAATTCGAGGTCCTCGTGGTCAACATTCGTTTCATTCCCCGGCTGCTTCATTAAAACGCGGGATCGGATCGAAGAATGTACAATGCTCTTCTACAACGGCATAGTCAATAGTCTGTCGGAGAATAAGGGCGCACCGCTTTACGGTGAACAACGGGAGATTAGGGGAGAGATGGAGAACGATTCCCGTGGACAAGAAGCAAAGAAGAGGAAGGGCCACGAGGATCACCGATTAAGTGGTAATATCTTTCCATTGCTGGGAACGTTATTCTTCATTAAGAAACTTTGTTGTTCTCCGTCCTCCCTGTTCTCCCTACGTTCCTCGTTCTTGACCTTTACACCCCTGGCGGGGCGTATATCTTATGAGAATTCGTAGCTCGCGGTTCTCCTTTCCAATAGTTGTTGGCCCCCAAAGACGAGAGCCCATTTAGAGTTAAATATGTCGTCTCTGATGGGAGCAAATGGCTACCCTAGTCCCTGCTGCGAGAGGATCGTATCATAAAAGATGTAACACACGCATGTGGCTCCAGTGGTTGAATGGGAAGTCGGGGAAGGGTGTTCCCCAATTTTATTTCTTATTTTTAATAGACTGCTCTAAAACCGTCAATGCAATTACTTCAATTGGTGTTACGAACGGGCGGAAAATTCCAATATCTCCGCAACAACGATGGCCGGAGTCGCAAAGTGCTTCGGGCCGGGGCAGTACAAGAGGAAAGAGATTAGTCAGAAGTCCGAGTACCGTAATGGATCGGGAGAACGAGTCTTTTGTCAAAGCGATTCGCTCTGCTCCGCGCGAATTCGTTTGTTTCCCTTTCTTCACCCTTCCCTTTCCATCTTCCCGCTCCCTTGGTCAGCGCCTTTCGGAACAGAAACCTCTCGCGATTAACCGTTCGCTGCAATGCTCGAAAGAAAGGCGTGTACTGCTCCGATTCCCAGCTACAAGGAAACGTCGATCGTTTCCGAGAGCGAGCGTCGTTTCACTAGGACCAGGAAAACAGCTTGTTCGGGAAACTTGTGTTCGCCCGGTCCCTCCTCCGGACGATTTAGACTCGGAAATCGAGGGACAGGATGCGAACATGCTCGTTTTCCCTCGAATGGAACACACCCCTCGGTGGAACCGCTCGTTCCTGTATATATCGAGATCGAAGAATATGTGCTCATGCAATATGGAGCGAAATGTAGATCAAGCGCGTATGGTCGCGACATTTGTTCAATTACGTAAAAGAAAACCCCTCTTTGCCGGAGAGTATGACGGTGCCGCGGGAAATTCTCCGCGTTCTCGGCTCCATGGATCATCGAATAGTGGTTGTTTCTATAAACCGGGGTGTCGTGGGCATCGCCAGGAGACAAAACTTCTCGTCAAGACCAATAAAAGTATCCGGTCGCCTGAAAGCTTGAAGCGCGCGTGCGGATCGAAAGAACAGAGGAAAAGGCGAAGCGGCAGGGGTGGGTGAAAGTTGCGGAAACGTCCATCCAGCCACTTTACGGTCTTCCGTGGAGTTTCGTGGAAGAAAAGTGTGCTCGACGCTGGGAGGATGGACAAGCCGATAGGAAAGCGGGCTTGAAACGCAGCGCGGCTTCTTTCTCAGGCGGCGTTAATTGCTTCGAGTGTAAAAAGGGGAGAGGAGCAGAAACGGCTGGTTATCGACGAGTCGAACTGTCCTTCTCTTTTCTGCCCCCCCCCCCTGCCGTGGGATTTCTTGCGCATCGCCACCCCCCTTAGCGGCACGATCCCACTCGATAAGCCCCTGAGCCGAACGTGTTTGCAACTCTGATAGGGAAAACTAATATTGAACATTCCACGGCGGAATGCAAAGGGTGCGATCGGGACGAGGATGAAGAACGAGAGGGGTCGGAGTCGAACTTGAAAGTTTTAAAAAGCAATTAAGGGCTTCAAACTTCGGACGCTTGCTACTTCCTTCTCAGCCTTCGTCTCTCTTATCCCCATCCTCCTCCAACATCTTCGTTCTCGCCCATTTCCTGGAATTCGGGCCGAATCCCTTTCTCTTTCTTTTTGTCCCAGTACAAGATAGCGATACCGTCGTAATAGCAAGGGAAATCAAATTCTCCCGTTGCGCATAGGAATATTGCGACAGAGTTGTCTAAGCCGCGAGAATGTGTGCCGGCATCGAGCAGTACGGGGACGCCGCGTTAATTACTATTGGCTCCCTATTTAACGGGATTCGCGGCTAGGGTCAAACGATCTAGTTTCGAGTTCACTTTGAACAGCCACTTTGCTCGGTGAATTTTTTGTCGCGAACCGATTGCGCAGCTACTCGGAAGGTTTTCGCTTTCAAAGCACCAAATAGCAACTTCTTCAGGATGTATCAAAGGAGATATCCGTCTGCATTTATTAACAATGCAATAGATCCTGGCTCGAGCGCAAAAGAAGTTCCTAAATCTCGAACAAACAGCCACTTATGGAATAGTTTGCCTCGGCAATCGACTCACTTTTTCAATCGATACGCATCCTCAAAGCGGAGTATGTAATGTGAATCTTGCAAAGAGCCTTCTTCTTCTTCCTTTAGTTGCTGCAGATCTCGCGAGCGCTTTGAGCGGGACGCGATATGCATATCGTTCGCGGATTCACTCGTCTGTAACACGTCCCTATTGAAACTATCGCAGCAGCCACGGCTACATCGCTTACATCGAAGAGATTCGAATTCGTATCGAAACACGTTTCGCGCGTATCCGACACCTGCAGCTGGAGCATCGCCGCTGGGGATAGTCGAATTCGAATTTCCCTGGAAATATTTTGTCCCCAACCGTCGAATAGACTGCTGCCACCATCGGCGTGGGAGTTCTTTTCCCTGTAATTCTTTTGTGCGCCATAAATAAAAAGATTTCTCGCTCGTGATAAATTTGCTTGGTCTCGCGTATCTGGAACTTGATGAATGTGAATTTTTATCGTACACTGCACGCGTATGCGCTTTTTTTTTTGTTAATCGTACAGAGCGGAGTGATTTCAATAGCCGCGGAGATAAAATAAATGATAAATTCAACGCGATCTTTGTGAATGTACTTCTAACAGTTTTCTGTGCTTTGACCAAGCCTTTCGCGCCCAGTTTTCGCGAAATCAACGAGATTCTTCGCACGGCTCCAGATAATTTTAGAATCGCGTGATTAAAGTTTTCGCGATTAAAGTTGTCGGCTGGTCGTGAATAATGACTTTAAAGCATGTGCCGAGTGGCGTGGCCGAAATGCACGAACAGCTAGCCATTCTGTATTACTTCCATGCCGATCGTCGCGTAGCTGGCGAAACAAATTGGATTTTAAATGGCGCTCGATCCGCGTACGATAAAATTGTGCAAATTCGTCGGGACCGACAGCGGTTATCAATTATTTAGTGTTGCAACTCGGCCGCGAACGACGCACGCGTTGTGGATTAAAGACAGCAGCCGGTGCGTTGAAAGAAAATGAACAGGACTCGTTAGAAGCAGCAATCATGGTCGACGTTTATGTCTACGAGGCGAAGTTGTGCCAAGCAGCATTGCTTGGCCGGTGAATAGAATACGGGCATCGAGCGCTGCCGAGCAAGCACCGAAACTACTGTTTGCCGAGTATAGTTAGCCAAAGGCTAACGAGACAAAGGCTGCGCGCGTATATACAGCCGGATTGATCGTCAGCTGGAATTATAAGTAGACGAAGTACACCGCTTCGAACGAGGTTTATCGACTGAACCGAAGTAGCCTGCTTCTATACAAAGAGAATATCGGCGTCAGCAAGCAGAGAGCAATAAGTGGTAAGTAATAAAGACGTGGAGGAGCTTTCGCTTTCCAGCGGCATTCGTGATCTGTTTTACACACACGTTGCTCCTTTATAAGCGTACATTTGTATCGCTTTGTTGTAAATTATTCGACAGCTCGGTCCCTTATGTGTAATCGCGCCTCTTTCGAGGGACGGGCATCTTGCGTACGGGGTGGTAAGATAAATGTGTAGGTAGCGAACGATGCCAAACGATATTAACGTTGGTTATAGTCGCGTGCAGATAAACGGAGTAAATAGTCGCAGAAGAGTTCTTCCCCCATGATCGATCCGTTTACGAGGGGGAAGTTTCTGTTGCGCTCACTGCTACTGAACATCAACTTTAAAGCTACGAGCGAAAATACACCGAGATTAATAATTAATCCGTTTAATTCGTATTTGATTGTAAGAAGGGATTTAATAAGAAGGCTGCACTTCGACCCGTCCAATCCTGGGAACACGGTGCAGCCGAGGACGAGATATCCTAACTTTTGACGCTGGCTGTCGTGTCGACGAACCGATGAATCCCTAAGGACACCAGGCTGGGCGGGGTCGGTAGACGTTAAAGTTTACCCGCCACGTCTCACCAGGAGACTACATTACTCGCTCTAACGTGCACGTGGGTCAATATTAATCATTGTCATTAGGCGCGGGCTGCAAGACAGTTTTGGAACAATGGATGTCTGGAGTCATAAAATTTCGCCCTCCCTCGTGGTACGCTACCCGGCTCTCTCATGGACCTTCGTTGTACCTCAACAGTATCGTGACGAAGTTAAGGGACGATACGGTGAAAAAAGAGGGTGTCCCTTTATGGGACACTTGTGTGCGTCTGGCTCGTTCGTTCAGAGCGCCCGAGTAAATAAATAAACATTTAATTGAGTAGCTCCTAAGAAAATGATAATTGAATCATGAGCAAAAAAACAGGAAGACGTTCTAATTGCTCGAGGATGTGGTAAAAGTAACATAAAATAAAATTCGCCATTATGAAGCCCTGAGTTTCGCGTGGGGCTTATCTAAAGCTCCGTACTGTTATCTTAATGGTACTTATTGTCTTGACGTATAGTACCTTGCTTCTTCACTCCCGTCCCTCTCTTCGTTCTGCTTCAACCATTCCATCGTTGCCCTCTACTCGCACGTGCATTAAGCTCGTAGGGCTACGAAGATGGTAGGCAGAGGTGCGCTGCTAATGCAAGTCGTTATCGCGCAAGGGGGCGCCCACACCCTTTGCTCCGTCCCACCGATTCACCCTTCGGCCCTATCGTGCAGCATTCATCCTGTTCCTTTCCACCTACTGTCCTGTCCGTATCATTACGAAGGCGCATGCGTGCTTCCTATCGCTCAGTGACCGAATTCAAGAATGGAAGCCAGTGAAAAGGAACACAGAGAGGGAAGGGGAGCGGAAGATCGAACAGGAATGGATGGAAAGGAAGAAAGCTAGTCCGGCACGTCCGATATCCGTGCACATATTGCCACAACGCGCGCGCCTTATCCCCAGCAGTAATTAGTCCGATCGTTTGCCAAAGACCAAGAGGGAAGGACCGTTGATTGCTATTAACGGCGTCGCTGATTGGATGAAACCGATTCAATTGCCCTGCCCGAGCCGTCCATGATCGAGCCTGCGTTTCACTCCGTTTTTTCGCTTCCCCGCACCCTCTTTCATTCGATCCTCCCGATTTGTTCGTTTATGTCTCCACCGATGGTCTCTGCACTGCTTGTTTGTTTTTCTTTTTTCGACATCTCGATATCTTTTTCGATATCTTTTCAAAAGAAAATCCTTTCCAGCAGAGGGAGAGGATTCGATTACTCGTTCGGTAGCAACAGAGCAAAGTAGCAACGGATCGTATTGAGGAGACAAGGGATGCGCAATGAAATCACGCACCCGGAGCAACAGACGCGAAGATTGGATGGAAGCAACGCGATTCCATCTATGAAAATCCTTATCGACCCCTCGCCCTCCGACCCTTCATCCTGCCGGTTTTCGTTTATTCTTCATCCTCCTCTCGATATTCTTCTCCGGCAACCTTCTACGTCGCCTCGAACGATTCCCACGTTCCGGATAAATAAACTTCGATCCGAGCGGGATCGGGGTTGCGGTATAACCAGTGAAACGTTTCTGGAAAAACGGGAAACGGCTACCACCCGTGGATACGTGGAACGGCGTGGAAGGAGTATCGAGGACCAACAGACCAAACCTTGATCCGCGCATAGAGGCACGGAAGACGAGTAGCCGAAACGAATCCTACGTTATGGAATCTGAATCGAACCACCAGCTTGCAGCAGGGTGTTTCGCGATTGATCCAAAAGTTCGGCTTCGGCTCATTCATGCGAGCTGGCCGAACCATCCAATCAGTGGAAGGAGAAGACCAACACAGCCCTGCCATTAAACCGTGCGAGCTGATGGTCAGGCAGCGAGACGGCAAACGCTAAAACACGACCATCCGAGCGCGAGTCAGGGGAGGTAGTATCGAGAAAGGTGGAGCAGGACCAGACGAGTAGTCGAAACATTGCCGATGCTCGGTTTCATTGGAACCGTTGCGGAAGGAGAAGCTCGAATGGCGAGAAGAAGCGGGAGCCAGATATCGAAGGCTACGAAAAAGAGGAAATGACGTACGTACAGACGGATTGCTTTGCTTTGGTACGTTTTCAACGGGGCAGCCAGTTTCCGTGAGCCCAGTCGGCGAAACCTGTCTGCGAATACGCAAAACGGCAGAGAAAGCGTCAGGATATCAGGGCGAGTCGAATAGCGCGGATTACGCGGAATCTTCGAGATTTCGCGTATAGAGAGACGAGATTGAAGATCGAGTGGCGAATACCGGAAGAGTGGCTGCCACTCCGCTGCGCGAGCGGGTGTATTCACCGCGGCGCGGGCTTCGTCTGCGAAGGGAAAACGGAAATCGCGGTCTTGTCCCGTCAAATCGAGGCAACGAGTAAGCCGCGTAATAGGAACGGAATATGTTTTTGCCTCTATCGCTGCGCCCCCGCGATACCAACATCGGTTATCCCCATGCATTTTCAGCGCTGATTGAATTCGTCGCTGCAACGACAAATCGGAATACCGTCGTCGTGACACGTCGGCACCTAGCTGAATTCTTACGCGCTCGACGGAGAACGGTGACTTCGGATTGATTTAGAAGTGCGCGTCGCGACGGTTGTAAGAAGCAACGCGGACAGCCAACCCTGTGGATTTGTTTGGCATGGATTCGAATGAAATATTGTAGAAACTGTCGTGCTGATGTTATCTTATGAACCTAGACTTTCGTTTCTGGAAATTCAGCGGTATCCTAAAGATATCAATATGATCATTGGGAACTCCCGCATGGAATGCATAATTTAATAAAAATAACGATGAGGCTTCCAATTAATGAGAGTTCGCAATTAATTCTAAGTTTCCGCTAGACTCGGCCAGTATTCAGAACGAATACCCTCGACTCGAGAAGCGCAATCCTTCTTGCGGCAACCTCGGCGCGACCTAAATACGCATGCATTTTCCTGCGGAGTTCGCGCGCAGTCAATACCAGAATTCCGAAGTTGTCGCATTTCCCGCGCGTATAAATCGGCACTGTATTAAAAGGCCGACGGGAGAGCTGGCTCCGTGGATAATAACTGTAAATGAAGGCGCGCTGATGAAAGTGGAGTCGCGTAAATGAAACATATGAACCGTCCCGTTGTCGGTGCTCGTGAACCGTACACTCCGCTGTGTTCGCTCGCGCGCTTTTCCACACAACCATCTCACTCGGCTCGCGATATATTATTTCCCGTTCGCGACGGAATCGACAGGGGCTGATGTCCTTCTTGCAGCGGCCGACAGGTTGCAAGGCAGTCCAGAACGCGACGGTAACATTTTCAGCAAGCAGGTTGGCGATTTATCTGTTGGGATTACAGCGGCGGACGCGTTAGTTACATTAGTGAAAAAAACACGCACGCGTCGCGACGTTCGAATAGCTGCTTTGTCGAATTCAATTTGCATAGTCCGCCGTCGCGTGAAATTACACTAGACGCGAGTATATTTCCATACGAATATCGTCGTGAAATTTCGCGACGTGTAACGCTATCGGCACGGTTCTGGTTGGTCTACCCAGCCCGTCTTCCCACGTAGCTAATTAATCTCGGTATTCGGAAGTTTCACAATGCTTCACACCCAACAGATTAGAAGCAACTGACAATCAAAAAGTGCCTATTAACCTGTCGTTAATTAATCCGACCCCGTTGCAACCTGGCGACCGAATTCTCCAAATTAATATCGTGGACACGTCGAATTATGAAAGTTTCCAGTTGGCTCGCTATGCATAAAATAACGTAGAAGTTCGCCTGTTCTTGCTCCAAGGGTTAATGGCCGGCCTCGGGGTTCTCAACGGCACCGCGAACGATCCACTTACTTGACGAACTTCAATTGAAACTGTAATCGTTTCTGCTCGCGGAACCGCCGCTTTGCCCGCTGCTATATACGGAGCACGACTTTGTTTTTATACCGGCCGACGGAACACGTAACAATTAGGTCTTTAAAAGTTTCGAAAATGTAACGCGATAATTGGCCCGACCCCGAACGGTCCTGACCGTTCTATTAACCCTGCGAATTTGCCCCGCTCGTTCCAATTTTCGGGTCAGTGCTCAGTGCTAATGGAACGGAAGCGCCTAGATTTTTCTGTGCACGGTATTTTCTCGAGAAAAAAAATGCTGCACGTATTGTATCGACAATTGCATCTGGATGAACAAAAGTCAAGCATGGAAGTCAATTTATGATAATTGTATAACTAACAATTGCATATTACTTGCCCCACAATTTCCAAGAGATAATTCCTTTCATTCGCCCTGCACAGCACGCACAACTCTCGACGTTTCGCCACAATGTGTCTTCACTCGAAGAATTGATAATGACCGCTTTATTATTCCGACATACAGAGCCAGCGAATCGGCCGCTCCTGCGTTTCCATGATCGTTTCTTGTCCCGGTGGGAAACAGTGGAACCAGCAGGGAGCCAGTGCTTTTCGAGGCCTTTTGATAAACGCTTGCGCGCCGATGGAAAGCTTTTTAGGGCATTATCCGCGGGAACACCTGTTACTGGCGCGCGACGTTTTAGCGAAAAAGCCAACCGAACCAAGAATACAGCGGGGTTGAAAACGCAGGGGATGATGGAATTCGTATCCTGGCGTCCGCGTAACCGGCCGCGAGCTTATGGCATTGCGCAGTATTAACTTATATTAATCCAAGGATTCCACGGAGAAAGGAGACCACTTCGATAAGCATGTAATTCACGGCCAAAAGAAGATTTACAGGCAAATGCGAGGTTTTTCTGCGTCCGCGCTCATTTCGAATAGCACTTTCGCCAAGCTTTTACGAATTCATACTGCTCGTTAGACGAGGTAGAAGTATGGACTTTTGACAACACTGTATTTATATTAAAAGCAATGAGGAATGTTGACTCAGCTGTGCTTTAATAATTGTTAATTATTAGTAACGCTGTACTTAGTTTCTTTTGTGTCTGCGTTATTAGAATATGAATCAGTAACACGCATTATTTTATGTTATTGTATTCTTTTAAATGGAACTATTATTGCTGTTGTATTTAATATTTCAATTTCTGCATGTAGCGAAAAGTGTATAAATTAAATATTTATTTCGCAGGCCAAGTATAGCTATCGAAAGTTTCTTCTTCAGCAGCGATTCATCGACTGCTAATTGCTAATTAATCTTAAACCGACTCACTCATAATGTATCGGCAAGGCATGCTATCAGCTGTTAATTAAAATTCACGTGTTCGGTAAGCCCACGATTTTTAGTAATTCATTCCCTTGATTAATTGCTCATCAACGGGACAGAATTTCCATCTTCTCGTCGCTGGTTCGAAGCGTTTTCGTAATTTCTCCTCGTAAAATTCCATAATGATACGGATATATCCGAGCCACGCGTCGGACCGTTGGTATTGCCACGTGCAGATGTAGAAGCGTGTACATGTGCGGGACGTGCCGATCGCAAAATACAAATTGAACAGGGCAAGGTTGCTGCAATATGCAACTTGGGTTCTCAATTTCTTCGGCGGTGCTTTCACGCATGGAATAGAATCCAATCGGTGACCCACATTTCCCTTCGATGCTCTCGTCACGAGCGGATTTATAGGAGAGGAATCTCCGTAATATCCCATCGTCGATTCGTGCAAACCTCGTCGATGTCTACTTCTAAAGGCTCCCTTCGACTGGTTTGAAATGAAAGCGCAGGAAAAAGGATGAAGAGTACCAATGTAGAAAATAATACGAGCTTTTTTTCTCGAGGGAGATTTATTCAAAGGCTATTCAATTCGTGTACAAAGAAAAATATGGAGGAGGATTTGCCAAAAACATTTGTTCGTAGTAAATGATACCGGAATTATTCAAGATCAATCGAGCGGCTTCCTTTTCTTCAGGGCACAATCTCGCAACATGCATATTCTGCCCAATATCTCGTTCAAGTTCGCCAGGCTTGATAGGATATTCTCACGGAGGACGATATATTATGCGCGATAACCTGACTACGGAAACGGGAAAGAGTTGTTCGCCCGTAGCTTACTTGAACTATCGCTGAATCCGAAGATATTACCTCGGGATTACCTTTTCGTTTAACTGCCCTGCGTTCCTGGAGTGGTTCGCTACCGGTGCACACGCCACCGTGTGCATACATGGAAAAGCAAGGAATAAACTAAAAAAAGTTAATTCTACATAATTTATCTCTCAGTCATTTAAGAAAAGCTGAAGAGAGAAAAGAAATGATTGCAATAACCGAAGAAGCGAGGAAGAACTTTTCCTATACAGAAAACTCCAATTCCTGGAGCTCATCGTGTGAATGACGTGTTTGCTTGCGTCAGTTACCAGCTACGATTCAATTGGAAAGTATCCCCGCGATCTGGTTTCACGATGCGCTAAAGCAACCCTCTGGGGATGCACCTGATCAGAAACTCCAACAACTGCTCTCGCTTTTCTCGACGACGTGTGCTCGTTGAACGAGCGGCGCTGGTACGTGTGGAGAGTACCACTTACCTGTCACGTTTGCATCGTGTGCATCGATTTCCGTACCACGCACAGATCCGGCGATCGGACGTTCAGGTACGGCTAAGACCGGAAGATAAGCCACGATCTTCATTCGTTCGAGAGAAGCTGTGTCGCGTAGCAGGTAAATAATCGGACAGAAAATAGTAGCGACAATAATGCCGCAGGTAGTCAGTGAAAGATGATGCTCACCTCTTTTCATTTTGCCCTACGGTGGCTGTGCGTGAGATGAAATTAATGCACGCGCTGGTGTTTGCAAAAATTCGGTTCAGCGACCGGTTTCTCGTTAACTCTTACATTATTTTCTTTACTGTACGATAACGAGAATTTTAATGGGATTTATGATTCAACCAAGTAGCTTTAACACTGAAGTACTTCGAGTATACAATTGCTGGACGGTGATTTTAATTTCACGTCTCAAGCTTTACTTCTCTACGCGTCCCGTGGCACGTGGGAAGGACCTGGATACGTCAGGAAGTCCGAGATCGCGGGCAAGCAGGGGAAAGTTTAAATTAACCCCTGTAGCGGCTGTTAGCTGCGCCAACTTCTATCCAAGGCACAGCCGCAGACATAATAGTTGCATTATCGCTGCAAACGGGTATTTCCTAGCTGGCATTTAGGGTCGAGGTGATCGGACAGTTTAAACGCTCGGGCTAACGTTTAATAATCGACATGACCGCGGCGGTTAGCAGCCGCGTTATAGAAATGCAATTGGCGCGAATCTTATTCGATAGGCCACGAGAAGCTTCCTTACTATGCAGTGCAAATGAAAATAAAAAGGTACAATGCTTTCTTCTTTAATTTCATCGATAAACGAGTTCCATATGGCGAGGGACTATTTCTTTCGATCTTTGAGTCACAGCTTCATCCGGACGCGTCGTTTTGCACGATGAATCCTTTCTCGCAGAAAAACTTCATGCACGTGGCGAACATCTGTGGGCGGTCCCCGTTTTATTCTTTCATCGCTGCTATTCGCTAAAAAGCTGGAAAGTAATGCTTCAGAAGATTGCCGCGCTTCCACGAATTTCGTCTGTATTTCTCCTACACGATTTTTTTGTTTTTTTTTTTGTAACGACAAGACGATCCGATGCAAAATTTATTTTGCTCTTCCATAAAAAGGGAGAAGGGGTCTAGCTTTATTACCTCGATTATCTGTTACTTTCGAATCGTAAAATTTACTCGCATTTCGCGCACGAGCTAGGGTAAATCTACTGTTACGAAGAATAAACTTCCGAGTATAACTTTGATGTTACGCCACGATGTGCACACGCCAGGCATGACTACAAGAGAGATCGTTCGTCGGGTCAGTTTTATTAATGAAGTACCGTGATCGCGACCGGTAAGACCTATGACAACCACGTCAGCTTCGCAAAGATTAATGTCGCCTGTTCATTGCGTGAGACGTGCTCCCGTTCCTTTTTTTTTTTCACTTTTTATGCGCCGCACGAGAAACCGGCTCGTACCGCCACATTTTTGCATACAAAAGCGCAATTAATGATAATGGAAATTGTTTCCTCGGCGGCGGTATAACGCATAATCGTTATAAGCCCGGCTTAATCTCGCCATTCGGTGTTTCAATAAAGAACATGCGGAGCGAAGAGGGAGACTCTGCTCTCCGTGTTCCGCCGCAAATTCGTACACCGAAATAGGTATCGCGCGCGTTACGGCGAAAATTTAGCACAGGATCAAGCGATTTACAAGCGATTTTTAAGCTGCCGCTGCCGGGAAACAGAAATATAAATCAGGCTCGAACTAGTTATGATTTTTCCCAACGTTATTTTAAATTTAACATTCTCGTTACAGTCATCGCCTGCGAGAAATGAAAATTACAGTTCAGAGAAAACGTCCGCTTGAGAGAATCTGATTACGTCAGATCGAATTGACATAACGTATCTCGCGAAACGTGCGTGCTAGCTTGGGTTCTCTTAGCAACGCAGCTTAAAATTGCATGACCACCCCTTTCTCCCAGGAACGTCCCCTTTCCGTTGCGCGCAGCCGCCCCCCCCCCTTTAAATACGATCGCTTCCGCTTTGCATTAGCTTATTTTGTATGCAGCTAATTTACATGGCTAACGGCCACGATAAAATTGGTTAACGTTGTTCCGAGCTTGTGAGTGAACGCCATCTAATTTAAGCTTCGGTGTAAGCAGTTAAGTTCCGTGGCCGATTTCGTAACGTACTATATTGCTACGATTTAATACCGTCGAGTGTGTACATCTAAACTACTTTGCGTTTACGGACAGGGAAAAGCTTTGGCGGCACGCCGACACACTTTCGACTGGTCGATTGACATCTTATGTCCTCTTTCGAAAATCGTGCTCATTCATCTCGCGATTTCAACGCGTTGATTTTGTCGTCATTGAACTCCGTGGAAAAGAGTATTTAGATCGAGTTTATAAAAGGGAATTGATTAGGAATCCTGAGAGAAAAGGAGCGCAAAAGAATCGCGACGTTCGTAATATTTGCTTTCAAAGGGATCTGTACTACCTGTATGCCGAACGTCGAACAGAAATGCAAAGCCAACCGAATAGGGAAAAAAAACATATTGGGGAAGAGACTTATTTTGGGAAATTTCACGTTCGTTCGTTCGGGAGTATGGATTCACAATTTTCTGTTCCTTCAAATTACATACACTCGAGGATCTATGTACAAGTATTCAGAAGTATTCACTGCTCCGGTGTTTCATATTTATTTACGGGTCACACGCACATATGCATGCCCCTGCATCGACGATATTCGGAACGCAATTCTTATGATGTGTCCACCGTATATTGATTTACTGCAATGCAGATATGTATAGAAAGTTTGTCTTCCGTTTCGTTCTTTCCGAGCTAACGAGGTTTTCGCATCGATCCGCACTTCCGTCTAATAAAACGAAATTAGCGCGCAACAGCAAAAGTACGTCATCCCCGTTTTTTCTTCCCCGCTTGTTAGTCCGACGTAACTGTGCCATCTTTTCCGAATCACACGATTATTCCTCGAAATGCTAAAAGTGCTCCGACAATTTTCAACCGAAAATCATCGAACCATGTAATGCTTCGAGCTTCAATTGCACTTCGCTATTAGAGGTTTCAATATTTTCCAAATCTTTCTACAACAGGTTTTAAGCCTGCAGAACATGCATCCACCGCTCGTTCCATGTCATTTTACTTTCATCACTTTTTTCCTGAGGACGAAGCTGCGGATCCGCAATACCTATCCAATGTAGCCTAGAGCATGACGCGATACAGAGTAGCAATTTTACAGCGTCCATAACGTTTAGCTCGCGAAAGGAAGAAGAAGCTTCTGGAAGGAAATCGAGGAAAAGTTTCTGCTGGCTGCAGCCATGGGTAGTAACGTGTACAACAGCTTAATCTTCAACTAATCCTCGTTCGCTCCGCTCGACGCCTATGAGGAATTAGCGGTAATCCGGAACACGAGTTTAATGGTCAACTCCTCGTACAATCACAAACTGAATGTTTACAAACGTTGCCCGCGGCCGGTTTATAAACAAATTTGCAGCTGTCGACGAACAACATTTTGCCAATAAAGGAGGCATTCATTTGTACGAGGTACTTTCGAAGAAAAACAAAGGGTAGCAGCGATTCGGTCGCTCTCTTTCTTTTTTGGTAATCGTGCCATATTCGATAGTTCCTCCTACCCCCGTATACTTTATCGTGCCGTTTCGTCGAGACACGGTGGTCGAGGGTAAACGCAGCGCTGATTGGAAAGGAGCCCCCGAAGTGCTGCCGATTGATCGTGGCCATCCGCTGGAAAATCGCATCCACTCGCTTCGCGTCGATAACAAAAAACGAGTCCCGGTCTATCTGGTAGACTGGATTCTTCTAGGGAAATTGCCAGTTCGCAAGTTTTGGCCGATTGGAAAACTTGGGGAAACGGAGGAACTTCTTCGAACTGTCATTAGTTACTGGACTTTGCTGCGCCTGTTTGTTTTTTACGCGCGTGCGAGGGTCTAATCGTGGTAGGCAGTCGGTTTCATTCAATCTCGCCTGTCTGGCTCCCTTTAACAAACATGTTGTCGTACCAGTAAATGCTCGGCCACGAGATCCGAGGGCGAACAATCATTCGCGTAATTGGATGTTACTCCTCCCCCGACAGACTTCCTCGGGTTTCGACGGTTTGGCTAGAACTTCGGAAATAGCCACTTTTGTTTATCGCTCTATTAAATCAATGACTTTCGTATACTCATAGGGGGATTCCGCGAACGGCTGGCGCAAGAAGTTGTGGAAGAAATGATTTTGCTGGATACACACTTGCTACTTAACTTTATTAAGGAATGAAGGAAAATGAAATCTGGAGCGAGCCAAACAGGAATTAACGCATATTCCCTTCCACCCTTGTAGAATATTAGCGTCGAAATATCCTATTAACGCAACAACTCGGCGTCGACTGCGTAACGTAGAAATTGAATTTCTACCGATAATTGTCTACAAACGCATGTAATCCGGCGCCGGAGGATCTCCTTCCATGTTGATTCGATTTCCCGTCACTCCGGATAGTAGCTTCCGGCGAATTCCCTCTAGCGTCCTGTGCCACGACGCAACGGGTATACGGATCCACCCAATAAGATCGTCAGCGCACCTGGCGACTCTCTCGCAGCCCCCTTCTGGTGCAACCCTCTCGTCGCTCCCAAAGGCATCGGTCAAATTCGATTTTCCTTTTACATCGAGCCGAACCATTCGGAATAGCGATCAGTTCTAGCGCCGAGGGAGAACCTTATTCAGGAAGTTCGCGTTGGCGACTATAGGACCAGCCGTCCACCCAGCTAGCCAGGGAGCGAAGTGGCGAGCTAGATACGGCTGCAGATAGGAAGGAAATAGAAGCAGAACCGGGTCAGCTAGCCAATCCCCTTTGCAAGGCGCACCAATTTCCCCGTAGGTAACATTCGCGTGCATATTCTCGAGCTGGTGCGAACTAACTCTCCCCCTTTACACCCCTTTTGCATCCCTCGCGGCCCTATGTTTTTCCACATTTTACCCTCTCGATTTTTCCGTTTTCCATTCGGCCTCCCGAACACGTACGTACGAATGGTACTTTCCGTTTTCTACCTCTGCGCCGCTCTCCCAACCATCGCCGAGTCTCCGTCATTGCACTCAGGAGGATTCCACGTGAAAAAGGGGGAGTCCCGCGGAACACCGGATTACGAATCTTGGAAAGTAAAAACTCGCGATGACGTCGAATTCGTTGGGTCGGCTGTTGCACCGTGTCCCCCTGTTGCAAAATCCTTGCCCGACTGTGTTCCAGCCTCAAAGGGGAATCCGTTGCTACGTAGCATAGAACTTGTGCGGTTTCCATCGTCGACATCCGACAAAAGGGGCCGAGTTCGCAGTTCGTCGACTGCGGGATATCCCGCTGCGACTTGTCGCGTTCGCCGCGCGCGGGGAAATTTATCGAATGCAAAGGACCGAAAGCGTTCACTTCGCCATGGAGGGCCGCGAGTGTACGCGAAATTGACCGTGTCTGCTAGCTGGCCCCGGTGGATATTTCTTTATCCCGTTTGAAGAGTCAACAGGGTACGATTTGTACACCATACATCGTCCTTACGTGCGTTTCCACCTGTTTTCCCTCCAGTTTCCGCCATGCGGTACGCACGTAGATGTCCCGAAGCGTTTTGCCAAAATATTTACATGTCTCTACGAGCACGGCGGAATCTTTGAACCAGAGGCACTCGTATTCTCTTCTAGAACAGAGTCCCTCCCGTCGACAGGGTTCGTTTGCGACCGCAAACAGCGTCGTCGCGGCCAACGAAATAATTACTGGTTTGCATAACTCCGTCGTGCAACCCTTTTGCGCAAGGCAAACAAGCCTAATTATGAAAAATACATATTTCAATGCACGCCAAAACGTTGCGCGTTTCATCTGATGACCGTGCGGTCGCCGCGCCCGTGTACTCGCTAATGAACTAATTACGAGCGCACACGAGACCGATGCGCGAAAATCATCGCCCCGTGAACACGAGACGACCCTCGCAAGACCTGTGTACTCCTTTGCTTGCCTCCTCCCGTTTGTGTGCGCATCGTCTATGATGTAGCCAGACTTAGTTTTACATTCCACTGGTGAGGCTGTCTGCGTACGCTAAAGCGATGCGCCAGGCAAGCCGCGCAGCAATATTAATATGCAATCGAAGCTCCGCTTTGTGTAAGCCGGTTAGAACAGCGCATCGCTTAATATGATGTCCATTCGATTAACTCTCCGTGGCTGTTGGTAGAAATAATAATGGTTCGAAGGTGCATCGCGAGGCAACTATAATATTGGCAATTTGTAGCTGCACTCGATATATCGGCAAACGTCCGCCACGTTTACCTACACGACGTATTGATATAATTTGACATAGAAACGACGCGCAACCGCGACATGAACTCCTCTTCGTCTTACGCTCACCTAACTTCTGCTTCGTCTGCTGTTGGAGTGCAACGTCGATTTATCGTCGTATTGTCATGTACGATGTCCCGGGCTTTGAGTGGATGCTACACATTAGTGTATACACAGATGAATTATTGGTTCTTATCATCGATAAGCTCCGTTCCTTTTCTATCTGTTCTTTGTGACTACATTTCGCGCTACGTTTCAACCTATTTATTCAGGAGGGCCCTTCTTGTTTCTTATTGTGTCACGATTTCTGCGACCGCTATCGTAAGTTTCGTTTCTGGACAAAGAGAGCTTTGGTACGTTTTGCCCGGAGACTGCGATCGCCGATAACCCTGAATAAGCGTGCGCTGCGCTGCTGTGGCCAGGCTCGCAGGCCCATTTAAAGTATCTCGGTCCACCTACGGATTCCGCGCAGCGCCTTTAGGGTCGTTCCGCGGGGCGAACGTGACACGTAAAAATATCATGTAGGGTACCGATACATCACGCTATCAGATAAAGGAAAGGAGAGAGGGCTGGCTTCGTCGTTTGTCCTCCCGATAGAATCTCCGGTCCGCGGCGGTAGCTCGCTTTATTTTTGCACCCAAGTATTTTGATGACTCAACTGCTAGATGGACATTCCCCGGTCTACACACCGGCGTGTCCGGGTTCCTCGTAACGGGATCTAAAGATCGAGATCGGCGGGGGAGTCCTTCTAAATCTCTTGGCTTCTTGACTACGTGAAGAAGATCGGACCCGGTGACAACGTTATTCTGAAATCTTCATCTGCATAATGTAGACATGTTTGAAAATTGATGGCCAATTTGGTCGCTTCGTGTTTCGTTTGCCGAGTAGAATTTCTACGAATTGTTTTACATACTAATGCGGCTCACTTTCGTTTTCCAATTCAATGTAATTAATCGCTCCTCGCGACGACGAATTTGTAATTATTTTGTTAACGAATCGGAGTCGTTCGTGCATCTTGGGGCCGCGCTTTACACGCGAATCCGCGGGATTTCCACGCGTCAGCTGCCTGGCGAATGCTTTTATCCAGCTTCGCTTCGTTAGTCGGCGAGTATTTGCGCCTACGCGTCAATTACCTACGCGTACACACACGGTGAATATTCATTTCTCGCGCTGCGAGTCGCTGCTTGGCTTTACGCACACGCGAGCGCATTTCAAAACCTAATATTGACAGCCTCCGAGCACTATTGACACGGAAAACGTAAACCGTGCAATTATTTCTAACGCTCGCGATCGTTTTGCCTGGGCGACTCGCCTGTGAAATAAATCGGGAAAAAGTAAACGATATGAACGCTCGGTTATCTTTTTCATTATTTCGGGGTTAGCTCGCCAGTCTCGATTCCGAAAACGGCGGCTGCCCGATGATAACGAGACAACGAATTTGCGCTGGCCTGCGCTAACACCATCGTAGCCTTTGCCTCGCTAATGATTCCGCGTACCCCTAGCAACTTTCCGACGCGTTGCTCCGCTCTCGTTAGCCGACCGTGAACCGTTCCAAAATTCCTGATACTTTCGCTGCCAGTATGTGGCGCATTTGTAACGCGTAATGCGGGTTAATTAACGCTAATTGCGACGTGAAATAAATCGCAAACGTGTTTCGACCGTCCGCGGTTGTCCGTCCAATTTCGCGAAATTCCATCTTTAATCCTTTCGCCGGGGGTGATTTTATTCTTCGTTTCCGAAGAGCTACTTTAGAGCTGACAATTTGCGTTTGTAACATTCTAAAGAATCGCGGTACATAAATGATTGTTCCACCATTGGCTGGCATCGCACGCTCAGCTGTTCAATTTTTCTCGTAAATCCATCGAGCGATCCTCCGGTGAGCACTTCGCCGGCTACACGAAATTATCTTTCACGCCGGAAGCCGTATAAATCAAACCACCTACCGTGATCTTGAGGTCCCGCGGGTCGCACGTATCGTATCGTCTGCTGAATCGAAGCACGGTGTGCGTCTTGTTCTCGTAACCTAGTAGCAGACTGTAATCTTGGCTCGAGTCCATCTGCGGATCCTTGCTGGAATTCTTCACGTGTCGATCCTGGAACAAGCGATAACTTTCCGTTAAATTCCACTTCGATCGCCGGGCAAAATCGATATGATACCGTACAAAGTGGATAAAACCGATGAACTTTTTAATCGAGCTTCTGCCCAGGTGGGAATCGAGAATGGATTCTGCAATTTCGGTCCCGATTCGTGTCCCTCATTAACAACGTCGAATCACCGACCGTACTTGCGCCGTTTCTTGTCCCCGTCAGCGACGCGCAAAGATACCAAAACGGCTACCGGTCGATGCCCAAAGGGAGCAGAAAGAACTGTTCCTCGGACAGCGCACCTTTTTCACCGATCGCCCTTTTTTACCCGAGTCCAAGACGTTTCGAGGCGCACACCTATCTGGACACTAGTCGCCGCGTAGTTAGTTAACCCTCTCGAGGCGGCGTTCGGGCTTCCGACGGCAAGTTTTTCTGCCAGATTCCTGGTCGCCGCCTCGCCTCGATATAATTATACGCGCTTCGCGCCGGCTGGACTCGCGTCGCGTCGCCCGTGCACCGCTATTGTTCACCGGTGAACCACGCCACGGCTGCGTTTTTTCGCACCGTTTCGGCA
Organism: Holcopasites calliopsidis; assembly: GCA_023838395.1. Lineage (NCBI taxonomy): Eukaryota > Metazoa > Arthropoda > Insecta > Hymenoptera > Apidae > Holcopasites > Holcopasites calliopsidis. The sequence goes on from JALHAQ010000003.1 coordinate 4,521,035, forward strand.
ACCTTTATTAGAATTTAATTTACCGAACGTCTGGTACCCGCGTCACCCGTGCGTCGTGAGCTCGAACGAGTCACGCGTGTTATGCTCCTGGCCTCCCTTTGTCCCGGCATTCTTCGGCTCACCATTCGTCTCAGCTTGCGAGACTCGCATGGCGGCTTATGTGTATACGAAAATGCAGGACACAGGGAGGCAGAGAAAAAGAGAGCAGCAAGAACGCAAGCAGGAATATCCATTTACGTTAGTGTCGAAGCGTGAAGGGCTCCGATCAACCCCTTTCGATTGGACATAGAGTACATGAACGTTTGCAATGAAAATTTGCGACCGTGCAAATGGTCAGGAAGCGACAAGGGGAATAAACTGCTCGGTGAGGGGAAAAAGCTGGGTGCAGGTGTTAAGGACACACAGTCGGAATCGTCTCCCGTTTTCGACTGTTGGAGATTTTTAGCCAGCGCATATTTCCGCTAATAATACGTTCTCGATTCGTTTGGGCACTCTCTCAGTGTTCTTTCTCCCTTATAATTTCTGTTGTACCGCAATCATCTGCCGAGGATACGGAACCTCTACCAAAATGTAACGCAGTGAATCCGAGGGAAAATTCGAATTCCTCGAGGAAACAAGAACCGTTCTTTCGCTTTGAGAGCGCAACGACGATCTTGCTTTGAACCGCTCTCAGTTCACCGTCGATATTGCCTTCGCGTTTAGTGTTTCGGTGAATGCTTCCGCAAGCGAAGCAAAGGGAACGACACGGAGCACGCTGTTAGCTAACAACTGCGCGCTTTTGTTTCAGCGCGCAGAGAATCCCCGTCGTTGGGGGTAAAACGCGATAGAATTTAAACTGCTCGCCTATCAGGTTACATTTGATTACCTGGCGGATTTTCTTCTACTCGCATGTGGCTGCGCTGCAGTAGAGAAGAATCGTTTTCAATGCATTCTCATGATATCGTAACGATTATTGAGTTATCTAGAAAAGCCAAGGCGAAGCTGCTCTTTATGAAGACGTTTCAAGAGCGCGTCTGGAAACCGCCCTGGCAGCTCGCAAAGTAGCGAAACCATTGAAACATGGTAGCCGCGAGACGAGGGAGTAATAAATAATTTCCAGTGCCGTCTCGCGCAACTTCTTCAATTTCCGCCTTCGTGTCGCGGGCGGGGTGCAGATTTTTTCCCCTTGCTCGGCAGCCGCCAGCGGCAGGCGACACACGACCGATCGAAAAGTCGGAATTTCTTCCTCGTAGTCGCGCTTATACTCTTTCACCCTTCCTGTATCATCAGATGCCTGCTCGCGCGATACCTCTTCCCACGATTTTCGATTCAGAGGCACCTCGCACAGGTTGACGTCTCGCGTTCGTACAACCTAGCTACGTAACGCCACCGTGAAGGGAAAAGACACTGTTGTGGAACGACAGAAGGAAATCGGATCGAATCGAGTGCTATAGAGTAAACCGGCGTGCGAGTAGTTTCTCCCCTCGCGTATGACAGGAAAAAGAGAGAGCGAAAGAATGGAGAAACAGGGGAGACAGAAATATCGTTTTCGCGAGTGGAAATCGTTCGCCACGAGTGTTCCGTTTCCGCGTGCGTCCGCGTCCGTCGTTACTCTGTTCGCAATTGTCTTCTCATACCATTGGACATCGTGCCGACTGTTTATTGTCATCCACGTACGAACACCGCGCGTATCGTAAAGTAACGGCGTATCGAAAGAATAGCGCAGGACGAGTGGCGCGTGTCCTGCAATTATACGAATTATGTCTACTCCATTCAAGTCGTGGACAATGCCTGCCTGCGCGGTGGCAGCGTTTAACTGCTCCGATTTCTACGCGAGCTTTGTCCCCCGCTTCTATTAGCCGCCATTTCGACTCGATTCCCAATTTTTTTTAGAAATTAGAATGGTCAATTGTTGAACCACAAACGGCAATTCCTGTAACAGCAAGTGTCTCTGGACTTTGCTGTTTCTCTTTCTCCTTGTGGCGATTCCCAAGGAACTGTTCGCCAGACATCAACGTTTGCGTGCGACGCTCGCCTTTGGAAGAAAAAAAAAAGTACGCGCACGTTATTACGAAGCGTCGCGGCTGCACGTATCCCACGGCGCTATTGCTTCTTTTATTTCCATCGAATGACATTCCGGTGTTGCGATCACGAAGGCGTCAGGCTGTGGCGTACACATAGGTCTCTAAGCGGCTCGATTCCGTACAGCTGTTTCATTATGCAACGTATGTCGCAATTATTTACGCAACCTCCGCTGGCGGGAAATGTCGCAAAAAGAGCGGAAACAGAACTCGCATGAATGGGAGGATTATAATGAAGCCGGCACGGATGAAAGAATTCTTTCGATCGCGAGCATGGTGGGCGTGTAGTTACACTACCGAAATCGCATTGGTGGCAAGTGGTAAGGATGTCGTTCCGAGCGAATCGCGACGTGTAGTTTCGCGAAATGTGAATCTGAAGCGCGGAAAGGTTCGCGCGAACAGCCAACGTGCTCTTTATTAACCCAGTTTTCCAGTTAGACGATCGTTTGCTGCAGTTTGCCTGCAAAACGTGGACGCGCAGCGAAGAAGTGGTTGCGACAAGGAAACGGCGCCAAGTAGGGCGTGTACGTTTTCTCCCATTTCTGCCCTTGTTTTACTGTCGTGCCGCATTTTTTTGTTGCTCGTGCGTCGCGGGGAATCGTATTAGAGTACCACGGCGCTTGACTGCTCGAAATAAACGCGTCTTTTAAGCTGAGGCGAATCGGAAACCGTGAAACAATCGGTTCGAGTGATCTTTCCAGTGGCGGAACGAATTAAAACACTTTCGCCCTACCGCCCTAGCCGCGGCGGAGCCTCGTTATCACGGAATCGTTTCACCGAACGAGCAATAAATTTCCGTCGTCGCGATCGTGCTTGTTAACGCAATTTCCGATATGGCCGGTAATCAAATAGCCCCGGAGTATTGCTTAATCCGCAATCAGATCCGTAATCCGCGATGGAAATTTTGATCGCCGTCGAATCTTTGGTAAATCTATTCGATACGTTCACCGTCCGCGCGATCAACGGGACCGGCTGCGCGTTTTACTCTACCACCGTTCACACCTCAAACTCGGCGTTTCCGCCCGGCAAACAACAATTTTGCTTTCGGCGTATCTCTCGCGGCACGACAATGCATTCTACGCGTATAGAAACGATAGCAATTACGCTGTCCTAAATTTCACCCTCGCTGCCGGCGTGGAACATGATCGGTGACGGAAGCGACACGCCATACCGCGCGAACGATCCAACAGCGGCGCGTATAATCCCCGGTTCGACCGGCCGACAAATCTCCGATTAGACTGGAGAAAATCGCGCGGCATTCCCGCGATCCACGCACGTCGAGCGTGTTCGCGACGGAAACAATTACCGGACGGTGTGATCGTTAATAAACTGTCGTGGCGCGCTCCTCTCTCACGAACCTCCGTTGCGGGAGGAATTTCAACGCGCGGGAGAATATTTCCGGAAATGCCAGCGTCGCGAGCCGCGGCTAGGAAGTTTCTTTCTAATTTCAAGCGGCACGATAGAAAACGAGCCGCGTAATCGGTGTTACTAGGTGCGCGGGCCACTACTCTCACGATTATCGTCGTCGTGTCACGGACCTACGACGTGGTTCTACGTAACGAGAAATTATGCCAATCATGTAGAACCCTCTGTTCCGCAACAGGTATCGCCCATGGTGTTATCGGACATGTTAGAAATTGCTGGACAATGTTCGTTTTCTTTCAGAAATGGAATTTGTAACGGGTAGATCCTAACGCGTGCTAAGGCGCGAGCTCAAATCGCGGCCGATAGAGGGTTGCGCTCGCAATCGCGATTCTCGCTGTTAAGAAGGGTCGCGAATGTATACAAATGCGCGAAATCGTCATGCGAAATCGCTTCCGACCGAACTGCCGGTGACGCAAAGCTTCTATACCGAAGCCCGCAGAGGCAAAGTAGCGACGTAGCCCGATCCCGCCTCTTCCGCCTCCCTCTCCTCTTGGCTGCTTAGACCGCCGGTTGCCGGTACGGTCTAAGAGGAACAGCCCTCGGTGCCACGCTCAGGACGGGTTGCCGGTCTCCTGAGTACTCGGATACACCACCTTCCCAGGCCTCCGTCAGTGCGGGTTGCCGGGTCACTGACGGGATACCAAGGCCTTCCCTTCTCCACTGTGGCGCGTTGCCGAAACCACAGTCGCGGGCTAACTCCACCGTTCCGATACCATTGAACGATCGCGCTGTGCCGCTGCCGCCGAGTCGCACTGGCGACACCGCTACCGCGCCGCGCCGATGTAAATAAACCGCGAACCGCCTAGATGTAAGACCGTTTAGCCTGTAAGCCTAGTTTATAAGCCGATCCCGTCGAGGGATATCGCCGATTCCGCCGTGTTTCCGTCGATTCCGCCGAGGAATAACCGCCGCGTTTCCTAGTAAGTAAGCCGTAGGATTAAGACGCGTAGAAGATAAGTATAGCATTAAGTCGTGTAATCGTCTAGTAAATAAAGATAACTATAAACAAGTACCCACCCGGTACTACCGTTACAAATTAATATGGACGAAGCTGGGGTCAACTATAGGTAATTGCTTGACACCAATATGCGCGATGGTTTACTTTCGCGAAGACAGTGAAGTTTCAACGTCGATTATAGAATTCAAAGTTGTACGAAAGGCGATGTATCGTACATGTTTCAAATATAGGTAAAGACAAACGGCAGAAGATATTTAGAAGGAGAAGGATACCGATTCCCACGGAATCGGGTGGTGATATCATTTTATCAGACACTCGAGACGTTCGGAATATTCGAACAATCCAGTGGTAAGTGCAGGCCCTTCTTGGCATTGACGCCTTCTCATCGGTATGCCTGATCGATTGCACGTGCTGGACAATTATGTCAATTACTCTGTTCGATTCGTCGGCCGCGATAATGCGACGCGACGTCACTAACGCTGACAGCGGCATCCTACCGGAGCTAATGATCGCACTTAATGGGCTCCCATGGTGTCAAGAACGAGATCGATAATCGAATTTCACGGAAGAAGCGCGGCAAAGCAGGACTCGGCCGGATCCGCAGACGTTGTTTCATCCCGACGGACCACGTACGATGATCTGAGTGAAGGCTTCAAGGTTCGTAGCAAGAAATTGTAAAAAAGAAAAGGACAAGTAAGATACTAAGGACTAACGAAACATTTTGTGCTATTAATAAACATGAAAACTATTTTCTACTAACCACAGCAACACACCTTACTCTAATTTTCCCACGCAATCCCAGCCCTCATCTGTTTACAATAGAGTTTCTCTGAACGCAAACAGAATCTTCGGCACGCCATCGAGTTGTCGTAAAGTGATTATCGTCGCGCAACCATCTACGCCCCAGTGGCAACTCCCCGGCCTGGTCTGTCGCAATGCGTACAACAATCGCGGTGGACTTTATTCGCCGCGCTCGTTTTCCACGTAATCATTAACGCGATGGCCGTGTTCCGATGTCGTGGACATCGCCATCGGGGGGCCGATAAGCAAAATGAAACTCGTCCGGCGTTTCTCAGGCGTGAAACGTTTGGCGACCACGCGCCCGCTGCCTCTCCGAATCGTAAAATTGATAACGACAACCGCACGCATCCGCGGCCCGTGTTTATCCACTGCCACCAGAAACGCCGCCTACGAAAATATCGCGGGAATTTAATTGCAAGTGCCTCGGAGATTACAAAAGCGCTCACGAATGATCGCGTGGACAAAACCACCCCTTTGCGATCGCTATTACAGTGGCGTTGGAAACATTAAGAAATTACGGTATCTGTTTTACGATAATCAAAAAATGTCAAAAGGCGATCGGGTTTCGCTGGAAGGTACACATTATTTCTCGAGCGGATCGAACGAGGCGTATGCGCTTCGGAATTCCTGGCAAATCAAGCGATTCCAGCACGTGTACTTATACAATTGTCACGGTTACATCGGTGAAGTCTCGGAACGAGAGTCGATACGATCGTTGGAAACGGATCGAGGAGCCGTGGTACGCGAGGCCTGCTAATTGAAACGAAAGAGCTTTCGAGTTATCGGCTTGATCGGTGAAACGGGAAACGCGAGAGTGAATCAGGCCACGGATCGACGACAAGATCGCAATAAAAATGCGATACAACTTTATTCGCGTCGATGTTATCCGACCAATAGCGAGTGTCTGAACCGAGGCCTCGCGGGGTTGCTTGCGTCCCTTGTTTTCGTGCTTCTCTGCGGCTGGAAATCGTACTGTTGATAACGTTAGCGGAAAACGGAAGCGGACAAGCATGCATCCTCGATGGAGCACGCGAGAATGAAAAAGCGTAGCAGCGGTGTCATTGACCAAAGATAACAGATGCATTCGCCCATTCCATATAAAGAACAAGATCTGCTGGTGTTGATAGATTTTCGAAAAAATCAATGCGAGGAGACGCGACAGAAGCGTGATTAAACGTGCAGCAACCGTTTTCAACAATTTTCTAAGCAAAACCTGCACCATGTCAAAAAGCAGCAATCTAATTCTTACAATTACTAAAATAACGAAACGCGTTCGAGCTTCAAAGAAATTTCATTTACCACTTGTTACACCCTAGACGTCAGCTTTCATTCTGTTCCTGACCCGGTTACATTATTACCCGCGACGCGTGTACACCCAAGGTACCTAGCGGGTGCAAAACGCTAGCTGCCGTGTCAAAGAAAACTCGCTCAGCGGTTTTTCACCTTAACAACACGATTACACCGGATTGGATTAATAATTTAGCGAGCCGGCGTCGAGCGAAACATACCTTCGTGCAACACGATTCCACGAGCACGAGGCAACGCTCGCGCACGGCGTAATCGATTTTTCAGCCGGAACAACGACCTTCGATTCGCTCGTATCTCATTTATCAGTTCGCCGACTACGATCCGTGCACGCTTAACCGAAGAAGATTCACAGGCGAGAAACTTCGCGAGGATCCACGATGTTCGTCAAGGATCGGAGCTATGCTGAGGTGCTGCCGATTTCTTTCATTTCCAAATCAATTCGTTCCTCGAATACCGCTTGAAAGTTTCGCCCATTAGCGACTTTCGATAGGATTACATCGGCCGCGAGGAAATACGGGTACGCCGAAAGGGAGAGGCCGGTGTATCGCGTGGTGCACAGAAAATTATCGAACGGCCAGAAAATGAATGTCGAATGCGCCACGCGAATCTTCCTCCCCGAGATTGAGCGCGGCTGACGTCTCAGACGGGATAAATATTTTATTCAGGACGTTGCCTCGTATTGCCTAGGAATCGTAAGTGGCAGCCCCGGACTTGTTACAGATGAAGACAATTACGCCGAGGAGGACGAAGGTTGGCCGGGGGGGGAGGAAAGAAAAACGAAAGAAGGATACGAGAAAAAAGTTTCATGAATATCAAGAAGCTCTTGGCTACAAATTTCATGCCAACCTAGATTCCGCGAAATACCGTCTATCCTTCCAGCCGAGGGATTGAACATACGTCGCTGCGTACTTTCATCGATGCGAACAATGATACTGCCAGCCATCCGTATGGCATTCACCGTACAGAAATTGTACGAGGGGTATAATACGTCAAGTACAGATGTCTCTTAATCAATTCGATTTATATCAAATGTCCAAATAATTGAGGCATCAAATATCACTTTGCCTGACATATGACGTACCCTATTCACTCCGCAATTCCCTCGTTACTTGTAATAAAAACAGCCCTGCAAATGCTTCTCCGTTTGTTATAATAGCCCTACTTCGGAACTACCTACAAACGTTCTCTGGAGGTCGGCTGATATTCGGAAAAAGCCTCGACACCAGATCGCTTCAATTCCCAAGCAATTGTTCGGCCAACAGCTATCCACAACCATGCGGAGCAATTTTCTCGTTGCGACGGCTCGCTACGTTTCACCGGTGTTCCGCTCGAAGGAATCGAACGCACGCAGATCGTTGTCGCCTGCAAAACGAAGCATCCCGGTATTACACGCTCGTGTCCGCCGCAGAGCTAAAGCTTCCCACGAGGGGGTTCGCCGCGCGGGCGACGCCGTTGCCGTCGCGACGCCAAGGTTCACTTCGAAAGGAGTCATCAGCGCGCGACGCCATTATTCTCTCCGTCTTATGCAGCCAGTTTTTCTGGATTCCGAGTCGATCGTGCCGTAAGTCCGCCGCCTTTTCACCGACCGAGCGGCTGCATTAATCACGAGACACCCGGGGATATTATCGTGGAAACGCGAAACGCCGTCCGCTGTCCCGTAAATTTCCCACCCTCAGCGTCTCCCGCTTCCTGTCGCTTTTTATCCCCTCTGTTTCACTGCTGTCTTGATTAAGTATTAATTTATTCGATTCTTTCACGGCTCCGCTCGCGCTACTTGTCTTCGAGGGATCCTTCCACGTTACGACGCCCGTCGTCCTCGCGACGGGAATTCATTTTCCGTTCCGTCGTGCAATCGTATCGTCCGATCGTTATCGCCCCGGCCGGCGAGGTATAAACTGCTCGCAAACAGCAATGACGCCGATCGCCTGATTCCATCGAGAATCGTTGGCGCGGAATAGCGTACGGCAATGGGTGTTTCGAGTGTACGATAATTCGACGATTGCTGTTCGATATAAACGTTTCTTCTAACAAGACGTGGTAGTATTGCAATGTTAACAGGTTCGTTACAAATAAAGGACGTACATCTCATAGAATACCATGTGTCTATCTTGGAGAAGTTTTGCTGAAAATACACAGCTCTACTGTTCATTGTTTCACTACGCGTAAGGAAGTTTCACTCGAGCAGAGAGTTCGGAGTTTAAAAATGCGAAGCTACTTCCGCGTAAAGTCGAGCCATCGCAGTTATTCTAAACTCCGGCCTTCCGCGTTTTCCTTTGCCCGTGACAAGTAGAGAGCCTAATTGGATAACAGGAGGCGCGCATAAAATTGTACACGCTCGAAAGGCATTTACCGATTTAACTCCTTTTGAAAGCGCAAACGGTCGTCGATGCAATTTAGTCGAATTATTATTCTGAACAATTGCGAAACGCTCTCGAGTTGATAATTTCACCGTAATTACGCGCATTCATATATTATTGAAACAAGTACCGTCTCTGGCAACAGAAAACGCCCGACACCGTTTCACGCTCATAAATCATTTTCATCGTATTTAATATCGCCCCAGTCCAATCGGAGGCTGGCGATGTACGCGAGCACCGTGGAAGAAAAATGGTCAACCTGTGACACTGCCACCGGGTAGACTATGGGCTTTCGACGCGATTTGGATACATTGAGACAGTAGAGATGATGATGATGATGAACCATACCATTGAAAAGTTGTTTCCTATAAAAGAGATTTAAGACGTTTATACAAGTCTAAAGAAAACGACAGGTCAGTTCACTTCTCAACTGTTACGCGGTTAGATTCGACAGTCAACAGCTATTACAATTCATTGTGAAGTTAACGAAAGGGTCGCGATATCCGCTATCGATAGCCCGAAGATTAATGTGAAAAAGTTCGCACAAAGAACACCGACTGCGAAACGGCCGGGTTAAAAAGTCACCGGCTTCATCGGGCTCGGCGAAGAGTCGAAGAGCGGTGGAGAGTTTGCTCTTCCACGGTCTAATTCATTCGTAACTTCTATATACCGGCCCAACGGAGTAGCAGGAGGTGGAGGAACATTGAAGAAGAATCATCGGGGGGTGGGGGGGGGAGAGAAAGGAGAAGAAGAAGAAGAAGTCGTCGCGTGGACGGGAAGGGGATGAGGCGAAAGCTGAAAGACGTAAAAGCAGTCTGCGGTAGGCAGTGAAAAATCTCAAAGCCATTCCTCATCTGTCCCCGCTGGAGGGACAGAGAGGTGGGAGAGAGAGAGAGAGACAGCCCGATCCAACGGTAGTGGTTAGTAGTCGTACTCCCAACCGAATGCCACCCGCATCAGATAATATTTAAATTGATGATAAACATTTATAAAAGCGTTTTGTTATACAGAAAACATATTTGGATCATTGTGCGCCGACCGCGCGCGCCATTGGAATGAGGATTATGAATCGAGGGGCCCGGCCCGAAAGCCATTGTCCGGCGGTCCTCTCATCTCCATAACGGGTCCCATCTTCCTTCGCTTTGCATCCCTCTTCGTCGCTCTGCGTGCACGCCGCTCTTTCATCGTTGCCACTCTTTCTACTCCCTTTCCCTTCGTTCCGTTCTGTCCTCTCCGCTGTTGCGGCGGACTCCGCACTGTTTCCACCTTCCCTGGACCAGAGGTGGCCTCCGCGCTCGCCATCTCTCGCTACCGTGTCGCCCGTGCCCCGCCTTTGTGGAGCCAAACTCGTCTCGATCCTGAATCCTGATTGTTTTCTCCTTGTCCGCCTAAATTGTTCGAATGAATGCGACCGCCGCATCGCGCGGCTACGTAGAGGGCTCCGTGCGCACGTAAAACGTCGCCGACGTTAATCGTGCCAGCTGCAATAGCGCGATCCTATCGTCACCGGCATCCTTCCTTCGAACGGCCAACGAAAGAGACTCGTGGAATAGGAGGATCGCCTCATACGTCGGCGCTGAGTCAGATTCTCGATGCTCGGAGAGATTACTAATAGGGTTTTAGAGGAACTGCTTTTATGGCTGGGTGTAATTTGTATTTGATCGTAGCTTGTGTTAAGGGTTCCTTAAAGGGGCTAAGAAAGGGAATTGAGAAACATGTTTTCTTCTTATTGAGAGCGTCGAGAGAGAGAGAGGGATAATGTTTTTATGCACGAGGTCTAAGGATATTAATATACGACACCACATCGCCGGTCCCCCTTTCGCCGCGTGTTTCTCTTTAACACCTGTCCACCGGATACACTTATACGCGCGCCTTATCTCTCCATTCGCATCGAACGCTTCTCACTGACAGGGCCAAATAACAATAAGTAACTCCGGCGTGAAACAACAAGCGGGGACGATCCAGGCCGACCAACGAAATCGTATCACCGAAAAGCTACAACGTCGTTCCGAGACGATATAGGTGCGCGTGTTCTACCCTTCTTCCGTTCGCCTCACGACCCAGGCGACAATCGAGACGAAAGATCTTCGAAGGCAGCAGCCTGGTTAATTCGTGCGTGCGCCACACCTTGTCGAGTTTCGCACAAAGAAAGGCATCTTCCCTCCCTTGCCTTCGTGGTCGTGGCGGTCTATTCAGCCGCAGCGCGGATCAGTCGGGCCAGGTAACGACAACGGGCAACCATGTCAAAAGAGCGCGAGCCATAAAAAAAGAAACAATGGTGGGAGAAACAAGAAATCGAGGGAGGAAATCCGAGAGGACCGAGGGATTATACGAGCGGCGAAGAGATCGAACGAAGGTGATAGTGCGTGGAACATTCTGACGCCTGACTGCCAGGGCCGACGAATAAAATTAAAACATTTTCGTCGGCCTGTCAACCCGGCAGTAGGAGGCAGAGGCGCAGTCCCGAGATTCTTTCAGATGCCTGATTCCGCGGCGGGATCGGTAAAATTGCCGAGACATTTAGGGAAACCCGCAAATTGAATTGCCTGTCGCCGTTACAATAGATTCGGGAGTCGAGCAGCGTAGCGAGCTCCAATTCTCCCTGTCTCTTCTATTGTGCAACATTCAGCTCTTGACTCAACTGGACTTACATTTACACGGGCGCGCGTAACGCGTCACGGCCAATAAAGTGACGCGTGCATCGCCGATTTGCATATTACAGCCATCGTACGCTCTGACCGCGAAATAAATTTCAGCCGCGGCTCGGACACAACGATTTCGCGGCGGTAACGAGAGAAGAGAGACGCCTTTCGTTGACCAGGCCCACCTATGCGGTGGACGGCCGCTCTCCTCCGTGTCGAGCCGCGGAAAAGTAAAACGAGCCCCGTCGAAGGACGGACGGTCTTCGGTGTCACTCCGGGGATAAATATTAGTAGCAGGTTTCACAGGATCCGGCTTAGTCAGCCGTGAAAACACGGACGAACGACGCTGGAGAGGATGCGAAAGGATGTCTTGGAATTCCTCGCGATCGTGGACGTACATACGTCGGGTTTCGCGCGCAAAAAAAAAAGGCGAAACCCTTGATGAGGGTACCGATTGTGAGACTTGTATCTGCATCGTCGGCATCCCTGAACATTGCTTTTGAAATTCAGAATGTTTCGCGAGACTCGCGCTCGATTGAAATGACTCGAAAGTTATATGGGATCGTAGACACTTGACGCCTTCCTTCCACGTAAAACGAATCCTGGCGAATCATTTCACTTTGTCCCGAAACACTTTCAAAGAGTATCGCTAGTGTTTTACAGGCTCTGTCTTCCCGAGTAATTAGAAATTGTTCCCCGCCACGCGAGACGACGCGTCAGCGAGAGCACCGTGAATCCGCCAGCAGTAATTAACGCGGCGGATACATTGCGATTTATTAATAACGCGCAAGCTTACTTAGCAGCGTTCACGGCGTTCGCCAAGGATCTCTGGTAGCTCGAGCCATTATAACGCGATGCGCCGCTGCCGGTCTGTTGTGGTGCATGTATTTTACCAAGCCGGAATGGTTATTAATTCCGCTTCCAGTCTCCCGCGACGACGCAGCACGGAGACTAACGGCAAGATCGCGATCTCCGTGGCGTCGTCCTTTTTTCGGCCTGCTTCCCGCGGGACTCTCTTGCACCGGTAATTCTGCATACGTCGAAACGCGTTCACGTTTCCATACGATGTTGCCGGTGAAAAGTTTATTCGACCGCGCCGCTCTTACGGCACGCCTCTTACTTTTTGCTCGTAAGCAGGGCTTGCGCGTAGAATAATAAGTTTGCTCGTAAGCAACCAGTCGTAAACTCGTACTGGAGGGAAAGTTCGCACGACGGGAAGATTTTCGGGGGAAACGAAAAACGGTCGCGTGCATTTCCGTGGGAAAAAGCACGCCTCTTTCGTCTCCGTCGGAATAATTTCGTATTTTTTTTTTGTCTGTCTTCCCGCTGCGCTGAGGAAGAACAGTCGCTTTCAGCGTAATGATTTTGTTCCATTTTTATTCTCCGCTCTCCCCTGCTATCGGGGTGTTGCACAATGTTTCTACAGCGTGCGCGACTTTTCTCGCTAATGTCGGGGCTAGTAGTGCGTGCCAATGATAGCATCAGGGGACAAGGTGAGGATTCCACAGGAAATGAAGCTGAGTACTATTTTCTCGGTAAAGAAAGTACAATTTCTAGGGATGCGCGGATAAATAATACAGACGCATTTTCCACTGGAGTTTTCTCCTATTTTTCAGACTTTTCCGCGTGCACCGTTGTCGCCGCGGAATTGCTGGCCCGAAACTCCTGCCACCTCCGAAACAAAGCATTCGGGATGAATCGGGGAGATGATCTAGACAAATCGCGCGCCGCTGCGCTTTCTTCATCGCGTCCTGGTCTGCGCGACGACGCTTTTTCGACTTATCTCGTCGCGCGAGATCAACAAGCCACGACGCGCCACGGACAAATGGAAACCGGCGGTGTTTTTCCGAACGGAGACGCTTCGCCGAAACGTCCGCGAATATGACAAATTCGCGGCGTCGACTCGCTCGTGCGTCTCTGAAGGGAGTGGGAATGCGGCCAGGTACGAGTGCTCCTATCGTTTTCGCGAAACCCGATGCCCTTCGCCGAGCTCGCGTGATTCCCACGGGGCACGTATGAACTGCCCTCGTTGCCCGCAGAATTTCAGAGGTTTCCGCGTAATAAGATGTCACCGACACTCTAACCCCTAGAATTCTTTAAAAGAATTGCGCGCTTGGGGGACGAGAAAGGTCGAATTGATTATATTTCTATTCGGAGTTTAGTATTTGTTAAGTAATTGTGGGTGGTGCAGCATATACAGAGAAGGTTCATAGAGTTGTACGTTCCACTTGTCTCTGAACTTCTGATTGGCATCGACTTCCAGTTAAAATTGAATTATTCACGAAGTATAATTGACCTGGCAGGTGGAGTCGGACTTGCTCTGCATGTTGAGATCGATCAATTGCAGCCGGAATTCAGTTGGAAATTATTCATATACATTCTTGAGACAGTTTATTGTTCGAACAGTATGTTAGGAACGAAATTATTCAACCCCTTCGGTAACCGGTCAGATGAGACACTAAATATATGCGACACGTGACTGAGGAATCTTTGATATTTAACGGGTGGATCCTGATACCTGCGATCCACAAGAACACACGTACGTTTTCTAACGAAGAAAGAGGAGGAAGGAGAGCGGAGGGAGCGGGGGCGTCAGATCCGGCCACATTCTTCCCTCTATCGCCTCCGCGGATGGCAATTATTGAAAAACGATTAGCCAGACCGCAGAATATTCTGCAATTCCAGCTATCGCTGATGCATGTCGGAGTTCGTCCGCTGCAAGGCTGACTCGTAGGTAACCATCGAGTCAGTGGGGTCCCAGGCCGCAAGCGTTCGACCACCGCAACGCTCGTAAAGCCTTTTAACGAGCGATTCACCGCGCCTAGGAATTGACATGTTTCGCGACGCGGATTTATTTTCCTCCTACGCGCGTCAGGATCATTCGCAACGCGGGGGTGCAGCGACCCCCGTCTCGTTTTTCCACTCGCCTATTAGTACTGCGCGTGCCAATTATGAATCTTGTGTTTCCCTTGAGCACATGCATGTCTGCAGAATCAATCGGGATATCGATTACAGGTGAACGTCAATTGCCTCCGGCCACTGCTTGTTCGATATTAATTATAACGTGCTCGGAGCACGCGTTCGCACAGATCCAATCGCAACGATGGGAAAAGGAGCGTGCAAACCGTTCTGAGAAATCGATTAATGAATCTAGTTCACGGCTGAGCGTGTAATGTCCGTAAAGTTTTCCAAGCGACTAATGGTCGCTTGAATCTGCGCGCCAACTACCCTTGCTGTGGTTGATCAGAAACGGTGCGCAGCACCGGACTTAATCCACTTACGTAACCTTTGCTCGCATGCACGCGTATGCACCGGTGAACGCGCGGCATTCATGTCGGAAGCCGAATGGCAGCTCAGGAAGCAACGATCAACGCTTCGGCGAACGCACAGGGCTCGCCGGATGCGAGGAATGTCGAGCAGCCGAAAATCCTTCGGCTCCTTTGTGAGATTACGGTGATAAAGCCGACGAAATTCCCTGGCAAACCTTTGCCGCGATTCCGTGCTCTGCACACGCCTCGATTATTCTCCATCGATATATCAAGCCTTAACCGCAGAGTCTAACACGTCTGACCGTCGCCGCGCCCTCGCGATTCGTCCTCCGTCGCGCGAAGCTCCGGATGAAATTGTCGTCTGAATAAAGTTAGCCACCGAGTGATCCTGTTCCCTGAGATGTCGTGCAGAATCCACGTGAAGGCATCATTATTCTCTTTGCGGATTTGTCGCCCACCGCCGATCCGACGTTATCCTTCGCGGTCACGTTGCACCCTGGGAAACAACGGTGACATCGATTCCCTCTGCGCGTAGCTTGAAACGCGATACAAAAAGTTGCGGTCAGACGATTCATGGACACGATCGCGAAAAGGTCGGTCCGAGTTAGGGGACAAGAGTCGCGGAATGAGGGTATCGTGTTCACGAGAAGCGTGCCGCTGCTGATGCTCCCCACGCAGTCAAAGATCTGCCCCGCTGTGCAGTTTCAATTACACGCACGTCCTGAAGGTACCGTGCAATTTTCAGGGGACGACCGGTGAAAGAAGCTAAATGAATTCCGGGAACACCGAATGCGGGATGATGCTTCCTCGGCTGTAACGCAGCTGAAGCCTGTGGTAAGTCATACACCCTGGCTTGTCTCGTTATTCTTGTATCTCCGGGGAAACAAATCTCGTAGTGGAGGAAACGATGAAATCGGCCAACGGTTCGCTAATTCCTCGTAGCACCCACCAAAATAAGAAAAATTGTGGCGGATAAGTTATACACTCTCCCCGGACGTACCGGCTAGACGAACGACGTCCATTTATCCGTCCCACTTTCCGTCTGTACATCTTTTTCCATCCATCTCCAGGGAAATACCATTCCTCTATCCCGAAGCTCTCGCCTCGGCTCGTACCAATTTCTTCGCGCTCGCACGAAAGTGAATTTCTCGGCTGGAATCTCGTTCGAACTTAACGAGCGTCCGCTGGCAAACGTAGCGCCGACGCCGTTCGAATTAATCTCTTCAGTCTGGAGTATCTTTCCTGATCCGTTGTTTCGATCCGCGAAACATAACCGCGGACGATGAAACTTTGTTACGGCAATAAGCAAGAAAAAGGAAAAGAGAACGACTGCACAGTTGTGTACGGTTGTAAACGTATTGATAAAGAAGGTGCAAATTGTTCGATCGTAAAACATAAGCCACTGGGGGCTTCCGGTAGATTTATCGAAGCCGATGCTCCTGGCCCGATTCCACGGGACTCGCGAGAGACGGGTGTTGCTCTTTATTGCACCGCAGCGTTGCCATGAAATCAAGTAACGTATAGAATCGATACGAATAACTCGTCTGCTTCGATTCCGTCGCATTCAATGGTCTGTGAGAGATTCGCAAAAAGACAAAGGACCATTCCGTAAGAAGCATCGCTACCCCAATGTCCTTTTCATCGCTGACGCGCTGTTGCTTCGAAATGAATGCCTTACTCGCATCTACTTCCATTCGATTGTCCACACCAAAGCCGGCAATTGGCGAGCATCGACTTCCGTCAGCAACGGTAGCGAAACTGCTAGCAGCGCGCAAGAAAAACGTGACCGTCTCTTCGGGACGAAAATAAAGGTCTGTGAAGTAGCAGAGGGATAAGTCACTGGATAGAGAACGTTGAGCAAGTAGCCCGCCGGTACCACGCTACGCTTCCTCCCGCGTCTCGGTTCGACGTCTCTTTTCGCCGTTTCTTCGCCTTTCTTGCCCGTCGAGGGCAAAGAAGTAAGAGAAACCGCGGTCCAAAGGTGGAGCGAGAGCAAGAGGTCGGCGGAAGGGAGAGACAGGAACCAGCCCCCCTTTTTCTTTCTGGACATCTTATTGCGGCTCATTACTGCACGCAGGATGCGCCTGGCCGGCAAAACGTTTGTCCCGACAGAGGAACGAGTCGAATGCCGGGGTGCCCGGCTGCGCTCGCCGACCTCCTGAATGCAATACATTATCCGGCGATGGCGAACGGCAAAAAGTAACTTACGACCGGGCACGGCTTGTCAACCTGGTAATGGCGTAAGCTCTTACCGTCATAATCGGACGGCAAGGGCAGCGCGAGCGTAGAAAACCCTTAGACTCTTTTCCAGGCCGCGGCCGGCGAGCACAATGGAGCGGATAGAAAACCGCAGTTACGTGAGCCTCGTTACTCGGCGAATTGAATTGGACGCGTCTCGCGCGGATACAGACGGAGAACTGCCGTTGGAAAAGGCCGCTCGTTGCGAGCCACTCGTCGAATATCCCGCGGACATGCAATGCTTTTAATTCGCGGGCTATATCGTGTGCGGTCCGATTCGATTGCGTTTGGAATCGGGGCAACGGTCGTGCATGGGTGCAATGTTTTACGGCACGCGCTCTGTTTGATGTTAAATACGGCGAGGGAGGTGGTCACAGTATGGTTTCATGAATAGAACATTACAGTGATTCGCTTTCCCTTTAGATTCAATGTCTCAAGGAGCAGCGAAGATGAGATGTTAACGAAGAAACGAGGCGATTGCGAATCACCCCAGCTGCATCGATGTTTCCCGATTACCTCGAAAGCTATCATCTACGAGGCCAGTGGAAACGTCCGGCGGGGAACCGGGACAGCAATGAATATATGGCGCTAGATAATTAATCTATTAACGATTATTGCAACCCTAACTTGGCCGAGGTCTAATTGGCGGTGAGGCGTGACACTATAACGCCACGAGCAGAAGCGGTAGCGCCCAACCAGCTTCCAAACGAAAGCATCGTTAAGAGTGAGCCATTAAACGGACGCGGCAGTCGTTCCACCAATTAGCCGTAATACGGGTTAAGTAGCCAAATAGCTGGAATTTATCTGACGAAAACCGTGGGGATCCGTGGCTTTCGCCGATAATCTTTAACAAGCCGCGAGTATCCAGGGGCCTCGCTTGCACGTTCCACGCGATGCTGTGTTGCGTGCGAGCGATACGGCCGATAATTTGTCGAATTTACAGATAATTCGTTCTCGCCGCCGAGTACCGAGGAATTCGAAGATTCTCAGATGCTATCTCGCATCGCTAGGCACCCTGAGTCCCCCGGAATCTCCCACCTACCGGACGGCTAACGCGCCGATCGTGACTCCAACCGTGGCGGCCAGTTTGTTCCTTTCAACGGGAACTCGATACGACTTTAATTCTTCCCCGAGTCGAATTAATCCTCTCCGTTAACCCCTACCTGGCCGCCTTCGATTCAATTATTAACGACACACCCCAGACTCTGGCGATCGAGTAACGAGATGCACGTCGATGACGAGCATGCGAAGATACGCGCAAATAGACAACCGGCAGCCCCCGACTATTCGCTTCCTAGGCAGCACAAGTATCTTCCCCGCGGTAGGAGTGATCGCACGCGTGGTACAGCGTGCTCGTTCCACGGTAGAAATAACCGACGGCCTCAAAAAGAAAAAAAAAAACCTCCATCTCCGTAGCGCATCTCGAAATGAAGCTCGGCCGCGTTCCAGATAATGCGGCGCCACTGCAAGTTATTTACCATGTTTAAAGTGAGCAGCCCGTCCCATTATACGTGGCTGCATGAACAAGGGAGCGGGGCGAGGGACGGGGCACACAGGCGCGGATGAACGCGTGCACGTTCACGGGCATGCATACGTGTGCACGCAGAGACGCGGTCGCGATGCCACAGATTGCGGCCTCGCGCGGATAACAGCCATCTCGGACAATAAGGAATAAAAGGTGTAAGCGGCCTCGAAGATCATTGACATACGAGCGGAGCGTGGAAGGTAAGGGAGTTAAGCAGGGCAAGAGCAAAGCTGGAGCGGACGCGAGGCTATCATTGCATCTCCTCATTACCATAACTAGTTCCACCCCTTCCTCCCTGCGCTTCTCTTCGTTCATACCTCTTAGGAGGCCACCACCTTCTCTCAGCCTCCCTCTTCGCAGCCACCTTCCGCCTCGTGCTCCTCCTTTTCCCTTCTGTGTTCCACCATCCTCCATGCATCATTCCTGATACACATTCACGCACACCGTTGAGATCGGCGGGGCTACCCTACGGAGGCAGGGAACGAGAAAAAGGAGCCGGAGGATGAGACCGCGACGCCGGAGACATCGGGGAGCAAGCTTTTGAAGAGGTTCACGAGCCAGTAACCGCAGGTACCAGTAACCAGCTGGACCGCGCGACATGCAGACGTTTGCCTTATAAGATGATGCGGGGCTGAGAAACGGAGGTATCGGGCGAAGGTTGAATCGTCCTGTACGAATCTGCTCTTGAATCGCAGCCGCGTTATGTCCAGCCGATTTTTCTCTGCTTCTTCTAACGTATCTTATTACCGGCCTCCCGCTTTCGAATAAATCAATTCGCATAATGTTATTCCTCTAAAGTTTCTCCCCGGGGCCTTGTCGATAAGACGAGTCGGAGCCGGTTCAAGTTGGATCCCGTAAATTCGACTTATTCAACGATCGGTCCGATGGTAGGGCGGCGAGACGCGTTCGAGAATATTACTTGGCTTGTTACACGTTCTTATAAGGTAGCCCCCTGACATCGTCAGCGGAACGGAGAACGGATGGAAACACTCGCCGGGAATTTCTGCCCGCTCCACCGCGAACCAACCGCAACAATGGCATTAAAAGCTATACCCGAAGATATGGCCGGGTGTGTGCGCGCCTTATAAGATCAAGCCAGATAGAACGGAATGAAAAGGTGAAGAAAAGCGAGACGGATAATGAGTCCTCTTTTAAGAGGATAAAACACGCATCACGCCCCTGTTACTCTT
Organism: Holcopasites calliopsidis; assembly: GCA_023838395.1. NCBI lineage: Eukaryota > Metazoa > Arthropoda > Insecta > Hymenoptera > Apidae > Holcopasites > Holcopasites calliopsidis. The sequence continues at coordinate 4,540,808 of JALHAQ010000003.1, forward strand.
CCTCTCGCGGTCTAACTCGAAGCGTTCGAGGGAACGACGACGGTCTTCTTGTTTCTCGTCCACAATTTATTTTCGTCCAACCTATCGAACCCTTCTTTCTTCCTTTCAATCTTTGTGAAATCAATATTTCTTCCCGGGCTGTGAAAATCACCGGACAATGAAAAAAAATGTAGCAGCTCATTAGGAGCACCGGTGACAGTGATCGCAGATGCAACGTCGAAAAGTATGAAAACACAGGCTCGTTGAACGAAATCTGCCGCGATAAAACGAGCTGCGAGAGAGCGACCGAGGGAGAGAGAAGGGCAGGGGGGAAAGTAAACGAGCGCACCGGGAAGGCGATTTTGGTTAGCCTACACACCTACTCCGACCGCAACCTTCCATCCGCGCGTTCATCTCCGTTGATGCGCTGCCAGCGTGGCCCCGTAAACATGTATCTCGCGAAATGAGGAATCTCATCGTGAACCGGATCGCGGCGCGGCTCGCATAAAAACGTGTCACGCACGCTCCGCGCAGCATGGTAGCAAGAAAGTAGCCGGTTTCTGGAAACTCGGATGGGACTAGTCTCGTTCTCCACGCGTTAGCCCTCGAGTTTCGGGCACGGCTCACGAAAAAGAAAAAAAAAGAAATGGTTGGCCCGGTGATATAATGGCGCGTGCGTGACTTTCATAACAGAGACCCGTGCGTCCGCAGGGAAGCCTCGCGATTCTTACACCGATGTCGAAATCGCGATGGCAGGACAATGATTCCGATAAGCTACTCTCGAATCTCTAGCTGCCCGGAGGATATTGCTTCTGTCGTTCAGGATCTATCGGCGGTATCGCGATTTCGATGTCCATTTGAAAAGGATTACCGCATAAAAGGCGTAATCCGCGATAAAGCAGTCAATACGGTGCGTCGGCGAAGTGCTGCCTAAAGATATGGCAATCCGCAGAGGAAAGGGCTGAGCAAGAACCGTGCGACAGCAGCAAACGCCTGCGATTCAGCCGCTTCTCTCGTGGGGAGGGGTAGCTGGAGCACGCCTAGGGGGTCTTTGAAGAGGACCGACCGTGTAGCAGCATTTTTGTTTCGTGCAGAAGCAGGAAAGGCTCCGGGGAATTTCGATGCAATGCTAGGCCCGCGCACGGTGCGGCCGACGGAAAAGGGTTGAAGCACGAAGCCGGCGCGGGACTAGGAGGTAAAACTGCACGGTAAAGCTGACTCAGCAAAGTCGGCTTTACACTAGCGTTTGTTACAACTGCAGATACGGGACGAACAACCCGATTGGGGGCAAGTTAACCCGCAATCCTTCTCTGTCCGCTCTCCAAAACCGAGAGGCTACCGTGTCCCTTCATCTGTCCGCTTCATTGCTGCGCCGGCATCTCTTCTGGCCAGCCTCGATATAACCGGGCTTTCCCCCGAACTCTTCTTTGGCTCCGCCACGCCACGGTCCGAGCGTCGCTTAATCTGTCGAACGAAAACGGATCACGTTCGTTTCCGGATAGCGAACGCGCGAGTAGCGGCAAAAAGCAGTTTCTTCGAAATCCATTGACGATTCGCTTCTTGAACTTTGAACCGCTGTGACTCCGAAGATACGAATTATATTTTAACCGGCCGGAGCTCGTTCGAAGCGCGTTTCCTTCCTCTTTAGAATGGTTTTTCGTTTAACTCGATACTACTTCTGGTTCCTGAGATATCGCCGTGCAAAGAAAAGGTATCGCTGTCTTTCTCCGCTCGCGCTGCGTCAACTGACCTACTACTGACCGAGTGTCCGTCGCAGGTGTCAACAGTGAGAGACGTCGAGTCAGCGGGGTCTGTCCACTTTCAGGAAAAGACGTAAACAATAACAGACGCCGATTCTGCGAATTCTTTCGGACCCCAGGAAAAAATGTAGGTCACGTCGCGACATTGAAATGCCTTAACTTTAAACGCTTGTATCTCAGAAACTAATAGAGTTTATCGGAATGGGACAAACGACAAATTGCAAGGCACGCTCCTCGCTATCGGCATGATTTCCTGTCTAAAATTTCACATTACTTCTTGCTGTATTTTTGTTCAAAGTTAACAGTATTCCACCAACTGTTGGCGGTGCCGTAATTATTTTCATTAACTACACCACGTTGCCTCGTTAATTACAGAAATTTCTGCGTACCACGTATGCAATCTTTATTACTCGCAAATTATTTAGTTAGTAGTAGATAGGGATGTATATCAGAATCGCAACTCTGCGAGCATATTTAATTCAATTTTTCCTCGTAACTGTTGAAATGAATTGGAAAAATACTGATACGATTCACCCATAAATCTGAATAGAGAAAAATCCACGAGTTATTTCAAGTGAAAGTTGTACAAAGTCGTCTTTCTCTCGGTTGCGATCGCTCATAGAGCCGGCATTAATTGGAGTACACCGTTAATTTACGCTCGATCAACGGAGCTATTTTCAGCGGTGAGAACGGTCGCCCGATCCAGTTTCGTCACCAGGATTGCACTCTGAGCCGGGGATATCGTCAAGAGCTGGCAGATTTGATCCTTTGTATCGCACAAGCATTTAACCGCCTGCTTCTGGCCAGGACGTACGACACCGCTGGAATATATTCCTGCATCTCGTCTCTTGCTCCCTTTGTTCTAAGGGACGGAACAAGAAGCTACAGAAACAATTATTCAAGATTTCTCTTTCGGTGTTGCTTGGGTCGTTGGCCAAAGTAACAGCATCAGATTCTGAATACTTTTTCACGTAAGAATTCCAACGTCGCGCTGTTATGGCGAATTCTTAACTTAAATCATGGTTTCCAGACTCGGCGACATGGTTCTGGCTAGCAAAACACGGTGAACGACAGAAAAGTAGATTAATTACGTCGAAAGGGGTGACGAGTGTGTTACCACTCGGCGGTACAGCCAGATCCGGAGCAACGTCTTCTCATTAATCCCTTTCGTGGAATCCCGGCTTCTTACCGACGGCTAAGTAAACATTGGAGGGAGGCCGTTTGCTCGGTCGCTGTTTGGCTAGACGTTTTAAAATACCACGTATCTCACGATCGACGTGTATGGGCGTTTAAACGTCGCGGATGGTTACTCGGACGCGACGCGAGAAAACGACGATGCTTACGACTCCGACGGCCGCTCGAGCTGCGTCAACACTCGTGCGGCTCCGCTCTCGGTTCCCCCGGAGTGAAAGTAAGCTTATTCCTTCGACGGATCATCCGGCGGACGACGGTATTTAAAGTGGCTGTCGGTCAAGCGCAACAAAATCAAACCGAACCTCTCGAGGCGGTGCTTCGATCGGGAGAGGGAGGCCGGTCTTACAGAGGACGGCTGACGGGATATTCTCACGGCTGTAATAGAGTCGGAGTTCACATTTCTCGCGATAGGGACAGTTGTCGGCGACTCGACAAACAGTTTCGATCGAGGAAAAATCCCTGAACGCGAGTGGGAGGATTAAAAGCGATCGAGCAAGCGAATTTATCGTTAAGGACGATACAAGCCAAGCGTCGCGCTTAAAAATGCAATTACTGCGGACGAATCCGATAGATAAATCGGAAGATCCTCTTACGCTTGGTTCATAATTACGCCAGAAAAAAAATGTCAAGGGAAATAACGAGAGACCGCAATAAACCCGCAATTACCGATGGTATTTGTTTAACAGTAATTCATTTCGCGCACAACTCTGCTTGGCGTGCACGGTGAAATTAAAAATGAGCAATTTAACGTACACGTGCTTTATTTTAAAAAAATGACTCATTAAGAATATACGGATAGAGGATGAAATTTAGGGTCATTAATTAACTTGGCCATGATACGACCGATGAATCCTTGGCATTCTACGGAGAGAAACCAATGGAAGTTGAACCCAATTTAACAGAGCTCCGCTAACTTTCCCTTGTACCGCAGCCACATTTCACCAAATACCCGCGTTTCCCCGAAGCGAAACTTATTCAACGACGTCTAATTTCTGCTAATTAGGTAACACCCGACGATCATGCCGCGAAACGAAACCAGCCTCACCGTTGGAATCGTGTAGCCGCATTTTCCATGGGAATACTAATATCGCGGAATAATCTGCTCCGCTGAATGTCAGACATCGTCGGACTTCAAGATGATGTCACTACGCTCGTGTCACGAGTAAAATTCAGGCATCGCGTTTCCGCCACGATCCTCCCGCGGGATTCATTAAATTGCTCCGCGGTTGACTTTCTCGGACACAATAGGATCGTCGCGTTTCTCGTGGGATGCTTCAAGCGGTTAACTTCTCATTAGTCTCTGTATTGAACGATTTCATCGTTTTCGAAAATTTGCGAATTCGCAAGAGAAACAACGGGATTGAAGTCAATGTTATCGCAGTCGACAGATTCTTCTTCAATTGCAACGCGTTTTGTAATTCTGCTCGTAATCGTCAAACATCGAAGCTCGATAAACCTATATCGGCTGGACAGTCTTATCGCCTGGTCCGCAACGTTGCATTTCGAAATGCTGTAACGAGGCCAATCATTGTCTCGCCCTCGCTCGACTGCGACCGTGGCCGCGTAATTTCGGCAGGGGGTTATCGTTATTTATCGGCGAATCGTATTTCACGGCTCAATAACTGTGCGTTCGCGTGTCTACGGAATTTGCATACGTTTCGAATCAGTTGTCGGGCTCCTATCAGCCGCCGATAACAGAGTGACGTATTTACGAGACGTACGCGACTCGCGACAGCGGCGATCATTCGGCTTGAACGCACTGCATTAATCCCACCCCTAACGGACACCAGCGTAAATTTTACGCAATGTATGTGGGCATTTGTGCTCAACGTCCAACAATGCGCGGCAGCTTTATAATTTCCCAGTTTCCGAGTGGGAAATCGGTTGCCAATCGTTTTAATAACGGTAATCGATGAATGAGTTCGGGCGTCTATAAACATCTTTGATCGTGCTGGGTCGAATTTTTGTTTCGTTCGCACCGAATACCGACCGGTCGACGATAAAACCACTCGAATGAACAATGAAACAACGCTACCCGAACGTGATCCATTCGCGGTTGGATTAAATGTTTATCACATGGGGATAACGTTTGATTCGGCAAGAGGACGCAAATTGGAAATTCACAAGACAATAATTGCTGGACGCTCGTTTACCGGAATTCGCGAAAGAGCGATAACATTGTTCCCCCGATATGTCCCCGCCGCCGTTGGATCGTTTATACCGCGGCCACCGCATAATTTAATAATTAAACGACAGTAATGACAGCGGATTTTAGCGTTCCAATAATTCACGCTACGTCACAATCCCGTTCGTGTAATGGGCCGCGGACTTGCATCAAATTAACAATAATTTAATAACATCTGCCCGGTGGACAGCTCCTGGGAATTCTAATGAGAAATGTTACGGACTGCTCTATCTATCTGTACGAATAATATTCTTTCACTTAGAAGTCTCGTTAAAAATCGTCCACCATCTGGCCACGTCGAGGAAGTCGGGAGATAATCGTCGGACACCAGCAACATTCCGAGCACAGTTCACGCTCAGCCAACCACATTTTCGACAGTATCGGTCAGCCCATCGAAGTCCCCGCTGAGGAAGTCTGGTGCATCGCCTGTCACGAAGACAACGGCGGGGCAAGGGAAAGGACGCATTATAATACCGATCTACATCTGTGAAACGAGTCGCGATCCATCACCCAGCAGCGTAATATTGGGCTGCGGCGAATCGCTCTTCCTCTATCTCCCGATACCTTTATTGTTCTTTCCCGAGAAGACTGATTGGCATCCGTATCCAACTGGGTGGCGCGATTCTTACGGTCCGCGCCTACTCGACACGGTAGCGGCGCATCGAGCGAACGGAAAATACAAAACGGAAGCGCAGGATCGGCGGTTGCACGTGCCGGCGACGCCAGAACGCGATTTCACGGCCGCCGCACGACTCCTGCCATTTGTCGTCGCTTCGACGGACTTTTAATGAGTCCGCTGGAAAGCGAAACACACGTGGCTACGTTTCCCTGCCGCGAAACGATATTAGTTCCGTGGAATCGCGAGGAACGCGGACCGCATAATGGGCGAGCGAGACGTGCTCCAGCAACGCACACGGTCCCCTTCGCGGCTTCAAGATTATTTCAGCCGTATATGCAGAGCTTTTCAGGGAAACTCCCGAGACCGTCCCTCGGGTTTAACATTTTCCTTTTTTTTCTGTTTTGTACGAAGAAGCTTTAAAACGTGCTTACCATCCTGTGCGAGGACTCGAAACGTTCCGCTCGTCGTAAGTGAAGTAGCCTCCGCTAGCCAATCGACGCGGGGGCTGTAGTCGGTGCTTCTTCAAGCCCTTCTTGTCAACGTACTATAAGTCTCGTTCTACTGGCTTGGTAGTCTATTTTTTTCATTACGTTTCACAATCGTAGACGTAATAAATACCAATTATACGAATGAAACGGTTGATTAGGGAAATAGGGAGTTGATTTGATTGCTGGCCCCGACAAGCCGAGCAAGGACAATCCTGCAAACGCCATTAAAATCATTCGAGACGGAGGAGCCGTTTGAATTTTAAGATTTAAATGGTCCTTCTCGGAAGGATTCGGGTCTGAGTAATCTCGTCTCGAGAGTCTAGACTCGCAGCCGAAGGCGCCGAACCGCTCCAATGACGGCGAGAGAGAAACGAATCAGCATGCGAGGCATGGCTCCAGGCCGAGAAATCTTTTCAAGCCATTCGTACCTACACCTACAGAACGTTTCAGGCATACATCTCGCAACGGGCTACAAATCCTACTCCGAATACCATTATGTGGCTCTTCGGCGCGGACACCTGAAGTGGCAGCAACGTGATTACCGCTGTCGTTATAATACAATTTACAGCAAAGCCAATTTCTTCGCGAACCTCTTCGTCCCTTTCAACATTCGCTAATATACCATTCGCATCATCCATTGTTACCGCACAAAATTATGGGATCTACGAACGCGATTCTGAAAATTAAAGCCTTCGTTTATACGGAGTTCCACGTTATTACACGGGCATTTACTTAGCGTTCCTCGTTAAGTGGTAGTTCCAGAAATATGAGCTGCGATTCAATCTGGGAACTGTAATTTCGAAATGAAGCAACTTGTCTGCTACGATGAAGCTGACTGTAACTTTTCGACTAAAGTGAAATCGTAAAATCAATATCATCCCTTGAGGAACGTGCTCCAACGGGTACGAAGAGTTCCATAACCAAGAGATTGTATCCTGAAGCCAAGCTTCCTCGCAGAGCTACCTGAACTCGGTGACGCTTTATCTCTGAAAAATATTTCTGCAACATTTCGAAAGCGTCGTCCGGACAAAGAGTGCTGCATAATCTGGCATGTCTAAACAGCGTTTATTGTCCTTGCTGGAACTCGTATCGAATGCAGTGTCGAATATACAGCTTTTCGTCACTCATCGTGCTCATTGTTGCTCTGCGACGTTATTGTTTCTTATCGACCATGAAGTTGGCGTTTTGCATGGATCAAGACCAGCTAAACAATTGCACAAGAGGGTGGGAAATCCTATCAATTAAAAGCAACTCCACCTGAACGCTTAAGAAGAAAGACTAAAACTTTTGCGTACACCTAATAATTTACACGCGCGGCGATATCAAAGCCGCCACGTGGCCCGCGTGATTTGTGGTATTCAATTTTATTCTAACAGGAACACTCGCCGCCGCCGGTTCGGGACGCGACTCTCAAACGGGATACCCTCTTCCCTTCAGATGGAATTCTAAATAGTTCGCTGCAGGAGGAATTTTGATTTCGTCACTCGCCAGCGTGGAGACGGTGCTAAACGCCTGCTTCGAGTGCTACGGCGGCTGCTTCGAAAATCGAATCGTCGCGCTGTGGGAGGCTACTCGTTTCCAATGGGAAACCTCTTACACCGCTCTTTTTCGTAGGACCTTCGAACAATCGAGTTCGTTTCAAATGCTATAACACTGCTCCCATTCTGATCGGACAAGAATCGGCGCAGAGTCAATAATGGAATCGACTAACTAAAAGGTTCATCGTCAAAAACGGTGATCGGGTTCTGCAATTGCGCGCTCCCATTTCGCCTGGCTCCACAGATAAAAATGTAAAAAAGCAGGGGAGAGAAAGAAATCATTCCATTTTCTCCCTCTCTTTCGAAATCGATTGAATTAGTCTAATATCCTATTACGATCTTATCAATTAATTTCATCTACGGATTTCAGCGTGGCCCCAATTTTTGTATAATGCTCCGCGTACTAGTCGATGTCGGTTCATCGAACCGTCGCGCTGACAGGTCGACATTTAGCAGGAACGCCGTACCTTCCCTCAGGATTCGTGTGTCGAGCAAACGAAGTGGCGATATTAAATGTCGTACACTCGAGCGAATTGTATTGATTGTTTCGTTACAGTCCGTGTCCACGCCAATCCTGGCGACCTGAATAGAGGCTTCGGAAAAAGCGAGGAAAGCGGAGCTGCAATTGTCCTCCCGGCTTCGATTTGTTCGTGAAACTATAGTAGCCAACGGAACGGCCACCATCGTTTTCCAAAAAATCGCAGCGGCGTTGGTTCGTTTAACGAAAGATTGTCCGCAGTTACCCCAGGGAAAGTCGAGCGCATTCGACAACGAAGTGTGCGTATCTTGGAGGCTACCCGTATAGAGACTTGTATAAAGGACGTTATTAAAAACAGTACCTACACATTTCTCCCACCGTTCAAAGAATTTTGAAATTAAATTAGCGCTGCAGCTCGCGAACGCACTACCCCTCAACCGTGTTTTTCGACGATGAATGGTGACAACGGGGAGTCTTAAACAGTACCGCGACATCATTTACGGGATACAAGTGTACACATTTACGTGCGTAGACGAAACTGTATTCACGCTGAGTCCTATTTGCGGTGGATAAAATCGCATTGGGAGTTCCCATGCTGCAAGTACCTTGAGAATAGCCCGCGCACAGTTATAACAGCTACCCCTTTGCCTCGTTTACAGCCCCTTCGCCACTTTTCTCCGACGTAGGTTGCAGCCTATTACACGGTATGAAAGCACACGCAGATTCATCGCTGGCATTTTTACGCGGGAACACTACACGTTGTTCCACCGAGCACTCTCCCGAGCTTCGACGTTTTTATCGTCCCTTTTCTACGTCTTCCTTCCGCTCTCTTCTGTGCGCCCGTCTCGGTGTGCAGTTCGTACTTGCACGTGCATGCATGCATTTCCATCGGATCGCGCTGCAACAGCGTACGTTGGTAATTTTACGCGCTTTTGAAAACCTATCACACGCCGGCTTGGAGACCTAGTACAACCGGGCCGTTGTTCTCTCGTCGCGGAGCGAATCATTCTGTTATTTTCAACTAGCCGACGATAGCATTTGTGGTACGACCGATATCTCGCGGATTTCATCGTCCTTCGCCGATTTATTCAACCAAGCGACAATTTGCCCGGTCCCTCGCTGCTAGTACGAATGGCAGGAGTAACGCACCGCGACACGCTATTACTAAGCATATCATTTATTCACCAAACAGTACCGGAATGCACGTACGACCCGTCGGGCCGTTGTACACCGAGCACAATAAAGCCGTCGCGTCGCCAGGCCCCTGTTTGCGAACATCGAATAGAATTCAATGTGGACACGCGTTCGCAAATATCCGCGAATTCTTTCGTGCCTCTCTCCTTCCACGGTGCCACATAACGGAAAAACGTTTTCCCTTCCGTCCTGTTTCCGTGACAGCCGCGCGATCACCGAACCTGTTTCGTCGCGCGCGTTGTTCAACGCCGTCGATCGCAAGTTTCCGATTAACGGAGCTTGTAACGGTGTTTCGTCGCGTGGTTCGGCTGCGTATGATCGAGGCGCGCAAACGTGCAATCAGACATGCGATTTCTTCCGCCGGGGGTTTATCGAAGATTAATTACACGCGATGCGCGGACATTTATAGCCTGCAGCGGGATTGCAATGACCCTTGGGAGTATAACGATGTGATCGATCTGTTTTCGAGAAAAAAATTCCGCTGATAGTTGCGTTCCCTTATTAAACGCATGGAACCGTGACGAATTTCGTTTGACTGAGAACAGATTCTTAGATTTCTAATTTGCGACAACAATAAAGTTGTATTGTTTACTTCGAGGGATATTCTATTCGACGGATATTCAAAACGGGGGCCTCATTTCTATTCCAATAGCGAAATTCTCTATCAAGGATCTGAAACGGGGGCTGTTCCGCGTATCCCGTGAAAAAACAGCGTTTCGTTTCATATATTCTACGAGAGCAGCGTCTACGTTTGCCAAGCTAAACTCCAATCTAAATTCCGATGCTCCCAGGATCGGAATAGATTTTGCATGTAAGATCGTGCGGTGGCTAGGGAAACGCACGTTCGGACGTCGCTCCTGCTGTTGGGCTACGTCCAAAGACGCCACCCCGTTCTATTCATCCATGAATACTCCTCCCTGACCATAGCCGAGCAAGATTAAAAAGTTTCGTCGCAGAATTAGGAAACGCTATTTATCGAGCAATCGTCTGAAACGGTCGTTAATGGGTTTCCCGAGCGATCGTTCCTCGCAACGACGACGAAGTATGCACCGGCCTTTACAAACTCGCCTTGCGGCGCAGCATTTTCATCTCCACCCGCTGACCTTTTCCAGCCACTTTAGCCGACTGCAGTGGCAAACCGCCGACAATGCGGAATAGGAATTTCATTCCGCGCGAAACGCCGCCGCGGTCGTTCCTTGTTTCTTCCTCGGCTGAACACTACCCCCCGCGACTTGTCGTGTATCCGGTCCCGCGGCACGATTACGTTCGACTTGGCGTGCGTTCAGCGGGGAACGAAGAAGAAAGAGAAAGAACGCTTCGAGCAGATAGCGAAATCAACCGTAGGCCGTCAAGATCTCATTAGCATTTCGCTCAGGGTTCGTCTCGCGACGACACGTTGCCAACGAGTGCATAGCTGAAGTGATCCGCGTTAGTCGAGTTTCCCCGGGATCCGCCTATCCCCGGCGGAGCAACGGTTTCCTTCGGAACGAGACCAAAAACACGGTCGAGCGATTCGGACGACGATTTATCGCGCTGCGTTACTTACTCGCATGCCAACCGCAGCGGCGGTTCTCGAAACATTCTTTCCCTTGCCTCTTTTTCTATTCGGATGCTCTAGTATAGGTATAAGTTGTTTAATATTAATCAGTGCGCTCGACCCGACTCTCTCCTCGTTCCTCTCTGACTGAATTTTCCACATGCTCGCTCGTGGCGGAGATTTTATGAAACGTTTCGCACAATTTCAGGTCGATTACTCTCCACCGGGGGAATCTCATTTTCAGATATAGCGGAAGCCCGATCGCTCAATACCGCGTTGGAACGCGGATTCGGTGTCGCCAGCGGTTGCTCGTTGAAAAAGTATCTCAGGTAGAAAAGACCTCAAATAGACACCGGGTTACGGGATCTCCCGCCTTGAAACGACGCGACGCGACACGTCGAACGGAACAGGCGGGTTAAACGAAGCGTGTAAAAGAATTAGACCAGGAAAATTGAATTCAGGTCGGATGGAGGGACCAGAGCCGTAGCGGTTGAACACACAAAAGCCGGAAGACCGAAACGGCAAATGTATCAGGAAACGTACATCTTTAATCAAGCGTCGCTTTTATCGACTCCGTTCACTTAAGGAATCACCGGCTACGATAAGAAAGCTCTCGGTGGTGTCGTATGTACTCTCTACAAACAGACACGACCGTTGGCTTTAAGGTAACGTAATTTCACCTAGAATGTCGATCAAGCTCAACTCGTTCTCTGTTACTATTACAAACCGCGAAAAGGCTCGGTTCTTTGCCCCTTAACCAAGTCCGCCACTAGATGATAGGATATGGTTAAACCACGCGAATAAAAGAATTCGGTTGCTGAATCGGAAGAGGGGCAAAGGGTGAACCAGATGTAGAAGGGGAAGGGGGTGCAAAACGAGGATCTATGAAGACGAGAAATCGGGAGCTAGAAGTCTCCAGCGCTTGATCGTCTGGATCCCTGCGGCTGTTCTACTCCTAAGATTTTCACTCCCATTGGTTGCCAAACCGCCCTCTGTCTCTTCTTCTTCACGACGTCCTCCAGATTCTTTCTTCTCGCTCTGTGTCCCCTTTCCCTTTCTTTCCAACGTTACTTCGTACGAGACCGCCCGGTGACGGCTGCATCGCACAGAGCGTTGCGCGCCCCCGACATGCATTATGGAACGAGTGGTCAACGATTCTACGGGAAAATATACGGACACGCGAGACGAACGCGATCTGCAAGCTGACTATCTACTTACGTATTTACGTAGATATGTCTCCCGGTTGCTGCACCCTTCCCATCGAGTCGACAGAGAAGATTGCTTTTCCGTATTGCACCCCCTTTTTGTCGCTGACTCACGCGAAAACTCTTTACCATCTTCCAGACGCACTGGGGGTTGCCGACAACGTTGTGACGGACAGTCGCAATGATGTTACCCGATAGTAGATGGTATTGTTACGGTTCGTGGATCTGTTAGGAGTTTAAAGTGGGATCGCATCAGCGAGCATTGATTGCAAAACAATCCGGGCAAACTGCGATTCTCGTATTATGTAATGCACGTTCTTCGTCGAATAATATAGGTCATTACTCGCAAACTGTAGCAAATCGATATCCCTGATACGGAACGCTCGGAGTGGATCAACACGGGCAAGCTACGCAACGTCGTTATTATTTAAGCAGTGTCTTATTAACCCCCTTCCAACCACAATTTACCTTCACCGCTAAACTCGTTTCACTCTTGTTGCTACAGGTTTATCATGCGCGGCAGAAACGAAATAATTCGCCGTACCATTTCCAATCTATATACAGGAAGGAGGACGTTCGATATCCCGATGGCAAGCGAACGTTGCGTACGAAAATTATGGACGACGAACGATTCACGGGGAGGCAGAATGGCCGTCGTTAATCGTGGGGAGCAATCGGAACAGGGTGGAACATCTGTCGGCGAGCGGGGATGACGGCGCGAAGTCAAACGAATTTGTCGCCGTCGTGAAACTCCCCGCGAAGCGGCCCGCGAACGATGATGGAAACGCTAACGCGCTACGTGACCGAGTCGAGGAAAGTCGTCGCGAAAGAAATGCCCGACGATAAATGTGCAAATGAGGCGTCGCTGGAAAGGAAAGGGGTGAAACATTTGCCCCGTCGCTCGTACAACACTGCCTGCGCCGTTCGCGTCACGGCGAAAGGCGGGGAAGGAAAAGAGGGAAGTAGGCGATGCGTCCATCTTCCACGGCTGGCGCATGATGTCACGAAGGAATGAGTAGAGTGACAACGGCCGCGTAACGCTTGGGGAAAGGAAGGATCGCAGCGTAATACCCTTGGGTCTAATTATCGAGAAGGATTTACATCACAGCCGCGGCGCGATAAGAATGTTTGAAATGTAACAAATACTCGAGAGCAAGCTGCGCCGGCCACCGAAAATTCTATGCACGTTCGTTTTGTAACCCGACCAGTCAAATTAAACCGGTTTGCACTACGTTCACTGACGCAACGTGCTTTCATTCCTTATTGCGTTACGTGATCGAGAGCCTTGACACTGCGAGGTATTTCTAGCATGTTCCGTTTCGATGAAACGTGGGGCAGCGTATTATCGGATCCACGCCCTTCGCGTATTACGCAGAAATGAGAAAACAAGTTTAACCGGCGTTTCACATAATAAAACGCGTCCCTCTGTCCAGTCTCACGGTGGATTTCGGTGCTGGGATAGAGTTATCTGTTCCATCGAACGGTACCCGTGTTTCGGCCCCGTAAAAAATGCCGTTTCGATGATACATCATGAACCGGTGACTGAAAATCGTTCAAGATAATAGTCCCCGAAAAAAAAAAGAAAGGTAAGTAGACAGAGTGTCGTACAAAATGACGAGCGCGCGTAATGACAGACCGCCGGCTTCGCTTGGTAAGATTGATAACTATCCGATGCACCGATCGAAACGAGAGACCCATTACTTATCCCTGAGAGGACTATCATTATGCGCCCGCGTACCCTTGCTACACAGCGCGCCGCTATTTCGGTCGATCTCTACGACAGTCGGCGTGTAGCAGGATCGGTAGCGTAAGAGTAATTAGTCGAGATTATTCCACGTCGACCTTCGAGAAATGAATATAATTTCGCTAGACGGAGAACATTCAGCTGGATGTTCGTTGCATTTAAGAAGGAACGATAATTATTTTCGTTTTCTTTTTTCCTATGCTATTCGCGAGCGCGTTGCACTATCGATAATGCCGAGTATTAAGAGCTTAGGAGGGAAAGCTTGAGGGTGGACTGGAGCATCAGCGTCCCGGCAACGATCGCAACGGAAATAAGAGCTTTTCCTGGAATAACGTGACCCTTAAGGACACTTACCTGAAGATGGAGCTGTCCGTTGTTGTCCACCCATCCAATGACCATATCAGCGCCGACGCTGCCGTCGTCCCTCGTGAAACCGAGACCCACGTAGCCGAGGGTTTTCACTTGAATCTCGAACATAATATCCCTCTCGCCGGGCGTCCAAAGAACTAAAAAGTTATTGTCCAGCACAGCGCTGTGCTTCCACTCGACGGAAAGAACGCCGGTGACGTAGAGGAGCAGACACGACGCGATTACGGCCTTCATCTTTTACGATTAATGTGCCTCAGAACATCTGCAATCAGAGAAAAGTCGGACATCGTTAATTTTCTATCCCTGCTATAAGATAAATCTAATTGAATCAACGTGAGTTATGTTTAGTTAAATGTAGTAAGCATGTTCAATCTTTTGCACGGAAAAGCGTTCATCGAAGAAACATGTTCTGGTGGGCTTCACGTGGCACGTTAATCTTCGTGCGTTTTAACAGTAGCGGGCACCGGTGTTACGCGTATCGGCGCTCGCATTCCATCGACATCGAAGATGCCTCGTAACTCGTGCCTCCGCGGCAGCGGCATCGTTAGGCCGCTGTTTAGAGGTTTTACACGGCCATAGACGGCAGGGTTATATTTTCCTTCAATATTTTAACAACGCCAGCTCGCTATTAGCCGCACGGTCGGCGCAGGGACCAACAGCCGCTCGGCCCTTTACGGAATGAACGACATGAAACTTCGTACGTACTCTAAGCGAACGCCGGTTGCGGCTCGATTCTTTCTGTTCCGCATGCGACCCGTTTTATCACGCTTAAGAGCGCCCCTGCGTGTTCCTGCGCGGCTCGCTATTTTCACTCGTTTTCCACGTAAAATCGTATTAGCCTCTTTTTACCGGCCTGGCTGTGCCACTTGCCTCGATGAGAATACACCGGTGCGGCGTCACGACGAGGAACAAGAGGATACACGGCTGGAAAATGACGTCGGGTCGCGAGCATTTCTGGCCGCCACAGTGAGATCATACAGAATCACTGGGGCGAAGCGGGATTGATTTATTTCCTCAACGCGACAGGGATATAGAGTCTACCAGTTGTAGGGGCGCGTTAAACGGAAAGATTAATCGCCGACGCGATATTCGCGTGCGATGATTGATGCCGACCTTAATTCCCGATCAAAGCAGCACGAGTTATCAAGAATCGCGCGGCTCGGGACCGCCGATGTTATTATTCTTGTGATTTCGCGAACGAACCGTCGATTCGCGACTACGCTATCAATTTCACTTTGCTCGAAATACCGTCTATCCGCGTATAGATCGCTCGGTGTATCGTAATTAACGTCTAGCGTGAATAATAGTTGGAAAGGCAAAGGCAAGATTTCACGGATGATCGCTGGCAAAAAGAAAATGAAAAAAGAGGAACGTCGAGAACGATGGGAAAAGGCTGGCGATGCGTCGTTTGCGGCAATCAAGCAAGACGCGGGCGGCAGCGAATTCCGGAATCGTGGGTGAAGGAAAAAGTCGGTTTCTCGCTGCATAGATTAAGCGGGGAGGTGCACGCGTTCGCCCGTGCACGGAACTACGCATCGCGAGCACAGACGCGCAAAAAGCTAGCACGACGAGCAAGGAAGCGACGGCGTATGGTAGAGCGAAAGGAATTCGTAACCGTGTCTCGCGACAGCGGATGATGGAAGGAACAACGACAGACGCATGCAAGTAAGGAAATCGAATTGATTCCACAGTCGATTAAAAATTCAATGAGCGCGCTTGCGTCGGGCGGCGATGGTTCGGTGCATCGACGCGGGAAACGTTATGTATCCTCCGATAGGAAGGGTGGAAAAACAGATGGTCGATCGGCGAAATCTCCTTTGTCCGCGCGGCGGTGTGCAAACATCGACCAGCGGCAAATCGGCGGAACACTGTCAAGAGCAGAACTGTCAATTCGAAAGCAATCGAATCGATTAACAGTAGCGATCGCGTGACGCTTGAACAGTTCGATGCAAATCGTGGGGAGCGGTTACCAAGTGTCGGAGCAATAGCGCCCCGCCATTCAACTACGCTCGTTCTGCATGCGGTCGGAAAAGCGGAGAATTAAGTGCTTCACAGAGATCGCCACGAGAGATCGGCCGAGCACGAGCGATTCCGCGACACGCTGTTTTCCCTTTGCAAAGCGTACGATTACCATTGACCACGTGGCCCACGCAATTTCGAGCACCGCGGAGCGACCGATCGGTTTAATTAACGGCGGAATAATGGTGTAACGCGTGACCGTCCAAGTAACGTGGATGCAATCGCGTCAATCCGATCGTTTACCGTGTAGTAATTAAAAGCAATGACACTCGATACGCGGTGACGTTCATCCACTTGGCAATTACATTTTATCGCGTTAACGATCTGACAAAAGTTTCCCCCTTATCGAAGCTTAAATCGTCCGCGACGCGGGTCCGATCTTCGATAGCGATAATCCGGCAAGCCGGAACGGAAACGGCCGCGCGGTTCCGAGTTGAATCGTTATTCGGTTCCTCGGAGCGGCGGGGCGTCCGATAGATTGAATTTGCGGGCGCGTTTAACTGTACTGCGCTGTATGCCTGGCGATCGGGTTCGCGCGTGCACCCCAGAGGAATCCTCGCTTATGCATGCAGCACGCGTGACGTGATTTCGTCGATTTTACGGTGCTAGTGGAGCAACCGCCAATCTGAAAACGATCGATTCAATTAACAGTAACAGCGGTGTAATGCGCGCCGGATGCGGGGTGATGCATCGACGGGAGCAGCTGTCGCGCGGCAACTCTCGGATCGCTCGACCGTGCGGAGACGCGTCAACTCGAATTGAGAGGATAGTCGAGATGCGCGAAACGAAAAGGGTGTCGCTGGGATGAAACAGAGGGAGAGAGAGAGAGAGAGTGAGAGAGAGAGGGGGAGCGTGGCGAAGCAGGAAGGTGTGGTTCAAAGGGGGTGGTGGCTGGTGCAGCCGGTCGGAGGTGAGCCTAGCTAACACACGACTACCACTGACGGGTTTGATTTGCGGCGTGTCGTTCAGTCGATTGCTCTCAAATTGCGTCCAGCGCCAGTGGCATCAACCTGGAACGTAGTCCCGATACACCGACGCCCTCGAAACGCCAGAGGAGCCCCTGCCCTCCTGTCGGCTTTTCCGTCAATGCGCGATGCCGCGTTCGCCTATTTTGTCGCCTTTCGTGCAGCGTAAAACTAGCTATTCTCCGCCTATTCCACCCTTTCGTCCCCCGAAAAACTGTGCGTCCCTCTAGCTGTCGGTGTTTCACGCGATTCCAGTCGGCTACCGCTTCGCAGCTGAACTTCCCTTCGGGTTAAATAAATCGTCAAGTGGACGCAGCAAAGCAACGAAATCGAAATAGCGCACGGCAGTGGTTCTGTGAGGTATCGATGCGACTAGAGCCGCTTGAAAAATCTGACGTGGTACGTTCAAAAAGCGGGCTGAAATGTAATTTCTGCGGATGACACTGGAGATAAGCGTGACGTGGAATACTGTAAAGCATTTCATTCTCCACCGAATTCCAGCGTTATCGGGCAGGGTAGTTAAAAAAAAAAGACAGCGCAGGGCCGAGTCTTAGATCGGCCGATGTCAACAGCTTCAAAGCTTTCTAAACGAAAAGACGCTGGGTCAACGAACCGATATGCTGTCATTCCAGAGTGATCTCCATCAGTTTGAAGCATTGGGCATATTTTCGTTTCCCTCTCCAAAAATAGAACGTAAATGTGCTGGAAAAGAAAAGTCGTACACCTGCCGAAAACTGTCGGGGCGTAATGAAAAACGAGTTACACATACCTTTCGCGTACCTGCAGAGCTGATTCGAATCAACTCGCAGTCGGCCAAAGGGGCGTTTTATTCAATTCGATTTAGCGAGATAATTTCACTAGCCGCGCTAAAAGTCCAAAACGGAGTTCCGAAGTGAAATAGTCTTACCAGCCGCAGAAGGGCGAATTATCGCCCGAGCACAGAAATCTCGAATCGCCGCATGTCACGTAACGATATAAAGGTTTTCATTGCCTCTGGCGCATTTTTTTTAATCGGGAACCGAGATCTCCACTCGCAGGGGAGTACTTTTCATCGCGAGATCTTTGCAACGGCTAGAAATGCTATTGCGGCACCGAGTGCAACCGGTATTAACGTTGAACCCTTGTTTCAGTCCTCATTAAAAAGTAAGAGTTATTTGCTTAGCCGCGTACCAGCGGCGGGAACGACGCCCGGCGTCGCGTTTATTCATTCAGTGGCCGGTAATCGCGAGGGGACACGTGACCGTGTCGAAAAACACGCGAGATGCAAACTAACGCGAACGATACCGTTAGCTGCGGGGTGACGATTCGGATGGAGCGAGCCGCGAAACGTTATCGAACTCATTTGTATGCCCAACTCTGTTATCGAGGAACTTTGATTCGATACTTTAGACGCTTTTCCGTTTCCTGTTGTTTATTTATCAGTTATTGAATATTAATTACAAAAAATCGTGAATTTTCCGTGGATGTTTCATTGCACGAGGAACTTGTCCGTACGCTGATTGATTAATAACGCGATGCTCGATGGTCTGGGAAGAGGAAAAGGATGTTAGTATTTCCGGTACCGGCAAAGCGGTACTCGCGAACTGGAAAGCCGATAAGAGGATCCCGAGGCTGATGGATGTAGAAAAAGGAGCGTCGCTCAAAGTCCGCGACCCACTTTCCCCGTAGTTCCCCCATTCTAAAAAATGACCGAAGCGTATAACTTCTTCGCGAAATCGTGGTATTCATAATGCACCGAGTGTAAAGCCGGCTGGTCGGCGGGCGTCGGCAAACGAAGGAAGAATCGCGACGACGCTGCTACCGGGAAGGAGGGAACTTCGACGCGCGAAAAGATAAACTTTCCAAGTCGGGAGTAACTCGCGGCGGCGGAGAGAAAAGCGGACAGGTTGTTCACCGGCCGGATAAGGAGATGCACAAGGGTGCAGCGCGGTCGTCGGAAGGGCGAGAGAGATAAGGGTTTTGCGACGGAGCCGACTTTCCAAGTCGAGGAAGAACGGGACGCAATTGCATCGATACAGCTCCATCGTCTCCATAGATCATTCGCCTCTTCCTTTCGAAGAGTAACGTTGCTCTACCTAGAAACTTGTTCGTCCTCGAGGGAAAAGCGATCCGCGGGCGGCACGCTCCAAGAATGCTTTTTAGTAACCCGAACTATGTTGTTTCGCGAGCAGACAGCAAGACGAAACGTGTGACAAGTGAGACGCGTCGAGCACGGCGCGCGGCGAGCAATTAATTTTAAATGCGAAACGGTGGGCAAACGTCGCGAGAGTCGTGCACGCTAATGGTACCGCGCGATACTTTTATTTTCGCGGGTTCGCGTGGTCACGATGTTTTTCGTGCTACACACACACCGCGTCTTGCATTAATTCCGACGCGAAGTTTGCAGTCGTCTTGCAAACGCGAAATTAATTTTCCCCTGTACCGAGAGACGGCCGTCCGTCAACCGTGTGTCAGGGCGTGCGGGTGGATGGGTTGAGCGTCAGCGAACAGACGGGACAAATAGAAAGAATTTTGCAAATGGAAACATGACGTTTCCCCGCAGACATCCTTTGTCCCGCGAAACGGAAGATCGCCGCCGCTAGCTTGTCTAATTGCGGTGCTTGCCCAATTAAGTTTAAAAGAATGATGAGGTCGTCGATCCTGGTGGCGCTAATTAACGCTTGTCTGTCAAAAGTGCCCTCCCGCGCGCCACCCTAGCCACCGGTAGGCTCCTGGCTTTCCGGTGCGCGCACGGCAGCGGTAGCTCGCGCGTCGTCGCGTCGTTTCGCGTCCGCTCAGGGAATTTAATTACATTTCTATGGGCCAAGGGCAGATGAGGGAGTAATGGAGCTGCCACTGAGAACGAGAGAGTCTTCGAACCGCGGGAACGCGTCTGCAGCGCGCGCTCCGGTCTCGAGTCGGCTCCTCGCTTCTGCCTCGCAGAAATGCCCGCCTATGCATAATAGGTGATTTAGCCTGCGGAGCACCATAAGGGTAATCCAAGTCTTAGCCACGTAGGATCAGCCCGGAAGAAGAGATAGAAGGGAGGGCGGAAAGCACCTAGGGAAGGAGATAAAAGAGAAATGAAAGGACGAGGAGGTAGTGGGTAAAATGGAACACGGTGGGCGAAGAGGAGAGGTCGATGCCACCGCTGAGCTCGCGAATACGCGTTTCCATATTTATCGGATAGTCCCGTCGCGAACGGATTTTGCGCTCGCTCCTCCATGGTAGGTTTGCGATTAAACGTTACATTCCTATCGAACACACTCGAGCTTGTAGCGCCCAAATCAGCCGGATAGATTGAGGTCGAAAATGTATGAGTCGGAGATGCATAATGCATCAGAATGACAGGCGGAGGGGGGCCACAGAGGAGGAGGGAGCGTAATGTAGAACCATCGTAACGTAACCGTAAATATTTTATGGGATAAGTCTCCGAACGCGTCATTCCTTTAAAGCGAGGCGGAGCTGCCGCTCGCGGGACATGGAACGTATCACCGTGTTGCATTTATCTCCGCGATAGTGTCAGTCGATGCTCGGCCAACCGGGAAACTGTATCGGTCACAGGACTTAACGTCATCTGCCTTCGATCGGGTCTCATTTTTTATGCCATCCGATTGCATCGTTCGGTGGAAATCAGGGATGATCGATCGCCTCTCGATAAACATTTCTTTGGATATTTTACGACACGCAAAAAAGTGCAACAGATTTAGTGGTTCCTCCGAATATCATTCTCATACATTGACGCTTGTAAAGTTGCCAAGAGAGCGCATGCCGGAAGGAGAGGCAAAAGAGAAAAAGCAAACAGCATCCGCTGCTACATATGATCGATGAAAGTTATTAGTATAGAGGAGCAGTCGTAAAATCGTCCAAGTATGCATCACCAACAAATAGTCTAAGAGGAGTATTAGAAGGGAAGCACTTACTAGTACTCCACCATACTAATTCCATCATAAATAACGTTGCACGACTCGAGCAATCGACGTTTCTTGTGTACTGCGCTACCGTGCAATTATACACCACGCTGTTATCTTTGTCCTTATCGCAACGCAGAGCGACTCTGGCTAGCGCTCTCATCGTTGCGTTTCCACGGTAGTCGCTTCTCGGAAACCTTTTATCTGTGCAAGGATAATCAAAGTCGTCCCCCCCCCTCTCTCTCTCTCTCTCTCTCGAATACTGTCCTCGACGAAATAATCGCAACGAATCACGCCCTTGCATGGTCACTCTGTCGTATCGGTATATGTCCCAGGGTATTTTTGACGGCGTCGGGTTTTCTTGGAGAAGTCACGATTGGCTGAAAGATTCACGCTTCCATGCGATGCATAAACGCGTAGCGTGCACCTGCGTGGAACGGAAGTACGGAAAGTACCAAGCTGCACGCACCGTGCGTTGACAGTGGCCTGAGACCGGAAGTCGACGAGTCAGCATCAGTTTATCCTCGATGCGCTAAAGATAGACTAGAGTGGCTTCTTTACGCAATGCATGGCGAGCTGATTTTCGTTCTGCCATTCCAGAAAAGTATTCCTCTGTGAACTTTAAGCGAGAAGCTGGAGAACTGAGTATCGACAGTTTTTATTTTTTGATCGAACGACGATTGTTCGTTATACAATGCATTGTAACCGATACAGAGCTCTTTTAAGATTCCTTTGAAATTCATTCCGTTGTGCAGTTCAAAGCATCGGGGAATTTCTCGCGACTGCGGGAACAATTATCGTCGGAAACAGAAGCATAAAATTTGGAGAATAAAAACGGTCGGAGCACCGGGCGGAATCGAAAAATGCGCGATTAGGTATTCCGCGGATGTCGGACATATTAAGCGAGCAATTTACGGGATTGTCCGCGGAGGTCTTATTAGTCGTATCGGCGCAATTGGGTTGTGGCTCGGGGGAAAGTTCTCGCGTCGTATATTCCGGCCGGCGCGCCGATAAAATGCATTTAAAAACGAGCTCTCGATACCTCATTGCCGAGGATTTCAATCTCGTCGATCGTTTTCCTTCCGCCGACGTTCCCCGCAAGGCAAATTAAATTAACGGAGAAAGGGAAACGTCTTCGGTGCAAATAATTGCGAGCTTAATTGTGGCGATTCGTTTCCAGATGGCCCGACGCGCCGTTCAATAGAATCGCTCGTCACCGGCTCCCAATCATACGATCACGGGATCGTTAAATCCGTAGCTACTATACCATTGTTTCCTGAATGCAGCTGACTTTACTGAATATCATCCATAATCCTTTTCCCTTCCCCGTGCTGTAACCGGGGAAAGAAGAAAGTGTATCCTTCCAGATATTTTGAAAGAATGTTTTTCCGTACATTTGGAACAATTAATTGGCCATCAATTATTCTCTCGTTTCTTAGCGAAAGAATGTACTAAGCTGCAGGAGATGGACGAGGTATTTGCTTCAATTATCCGTTGCTAGCCAGCTAGCAATAAAAAAACATTAAGGTTCGTGTTCGGTTGTAACAAACGGTATTAACGTGAGTAGATTGCTGTTGAGATGAGGGTTCGATCGATTGGCGAAGAAAGTAAACCGCGGACGAGTGCTCCCCTGATAACCAACTCTAAGCCGAGCTTTCCTGCCAATGTAATTATAATTGCTCCTGACAATATCGTGAAAGAATGTTACGTCACCTGTGTTCCCCAGAAAATAATGCCTCGCGTAATACAATGATAAGTATTTAATAATGCTTTGTTTAAGAATTCTGGAAGTAGAGCAGCAACCTTCATTCGCTAATAAAAGTCAAATTATCGCCTATAATCGAATCTCTGGGTCGTGTTCAATCGCGAAACTATTCCAGTCACCGTCGAATCCTTCTTGTCCGAATTCAATATTCCGGGTAACGCTGTACAGTTCTGCAGTTTCAAAAACGACCGTGGCATTTCGACTTCCATCACTGTCTCGCCCACCCCACACGAATGCTTCACAGCGATCGGCGGCAATGGCTGGGAGGGTGCCGCCTGCCCCTTACCAAGGGGTCTTGTTATCACGTGCTTCGAGGCAAGTTGCAAATCGATAAATAACTGCGGCAACGGATCGCGGAAGAAGACGGTCCGCCCGGCCGTTGGATCGGACGAAACGAACGAACGGGAGAAAATCGCGCAACGCGAGTGTCCGTACCGCAAACGAATCGCACGTAATGAGGGGGATAAACCGCAGACCACCTTGCTGCGGATAGACGAACGAACGAGCGAGCGAGCGAGCGAAATGGATGGATGCATCGGTGCCTGATATTCCACTCTATGCCCTATCCACGACAATGAGATTCGAAATCCGTTTCGATGGGAAGATTCTCTAAGCAGAGACGCGATTCGATCTTGAATCGTTCAGGATCATTGCTTACGGAGAATACTCCACTTGACTGACGAATGATCTCGCAGTGAATCGTGTCGACGATCTTACATTAAAGGAAAGCATCGATGTTTTTGCCGTTTCGCCTCGGGTATTTTACTGAAGAATCCAGCTTCTTTTTTATGTATTCCATCGGAAAGTGGTAATATTCTTTTATGGGCATTTTGCGTATCCTATTTGCTGGCTTTATTCGCTAATTGCGAGCACTTAAATTGAGAAGTTTCCCATAGCGTTACTTCCTTTCGATGTTAATTGCCTTTCGTGCTACCGAAAGATGCGCTTGAAAATGTAATCGTCGCGCTGCGCTACTTGTTAACCCTGGCCGCGAATCAATAGCAACTTATCGCGTAGAACATCTCCTCATGAGCCGGCTCATGAAACCTTAATTGAACCTTAATTGAACGGAGGATGCGCGCGATCCGACGTGTGTACACACATCGCGCGGCGTATCCTTTTGTAAGTAGATACGGCCCGGCAACCGGGGAACAATCTCTGAACACTTGGCTGAACCATCTCGGAAGCGTATAATCTTGGACCGGTACCTTGTTAATGAATTCAAAAAGTCTCCAAACGGAACAAAGGTCCAGGGAAGGCGCGGCGCGTATACGCGTGGCTAATAATTAGGGATTAATCGTTCGCACAGAGAGCACGATTGCCGATTATAACAATCGATCGATCGACGATGAGCCAACGGGTTCAACAACCGAATTATCATTTTCGAGCGATTATTCCTTCGTAGCTAGTGAACGCGTAAATACGTGGCGTACCCATTGAATCCGCGGCAGGCAAGGGCGGACGAGTTAAACCGTTGCATAATGCAGCGCGGTAATTGGCGTGATCTCGGAATAATTAGCGGCTACAAGGATGAATCTAGACGTTCCCAAAAATAAGAATGAAACCACTGACCTGCATTACGTGCGAGGTTTTTCAACAGTGTAGATACCCCATTACGCGTAATTCTCCACGTATTCGTCGACGCGTGAAAAGGAAAATTCAAATTCGATCGAAATAACCAGACGAAGGTGTGGGTGAAGGGTTTTAAATGAACGCACGTAGATTTGTTTGGCGCACTGTTGCCGAACGAGCCGACGGCGAGACGGAAACTTCACGTATAATGGTCCGGTGATTATCGCGTCTCGCCCGGAAAACAGCTTTAGCAATTATTTCAATTAATATTAAAATGTAACCGGTGGTCTCTTGGGTGCCCTGGTAGCGGCGACCGGTTTCCAGATAAATAGACGTGACTCTCGCGTACTCGGTCAAAGAGAAAGACAAACCGCTGCCCCGTCGCGACGCGTCGTTCGAATCGCCGAAGGCGACATTACCTTAATTGCTACGTACCTTTCCTCCTCTACGTTCGTTCGTTTCGTTCTCTCTATCCCCCTGGACATGCTCCCGATGCTTGCAACGTCCACTAATACAAATTCGGACACTGCTGGCGAAACGCGAGAGGACGAATCGCCTTCGCAATGGTTCCTCGCCGTTTCGCCGTTCGTCGTCCACTCGGTCGCCGACTGCTGTACACGCTGTTAGCAAACGGTACTCCTCGTAATTGTGTAAATCACTAGGCGCGTGACAAACGACTCGACGTGCACGCGGCCTGGGTGGCACGGTAAAATATGCCCCACGGGAGAAAGTCTTGTCTGGCCGTTGAACGATTATTCGTACTTGAAGCGGCGAAAACCGCGCTGTCGCTCGGACTGCTTCGAAAGCGCGACCAGTCACGAAACGTCGCCGTCGAACCGGAGTCTATCGACTCGTCGTTTTCGTCGGTGTGTACGTTTGGAACGAACCATCTTCGCCGAAGTCGATCGACGCGTCCCCCGGGGGAACCGATAATGGCCACGGGATTATGTAAAAGCTGGACAAACAGTAGCCAGCATAAAAATATAAATCTCCGCGAGCGTGACGAGAAAGAACTCGCACCTGCACACATGTAGGTTCCATGGAATTGAGACGCCGTGAAGTTTTGTTCTATGACATAAAAGCGCGGTGCAGATATTTGGGACGCTGCTGAAGTATTATAGCGAAAAGCCATCAATTCCTCTGTACTCCTAAATGATCAATCGATATTCATGCGCAACATATTACTGCACTGTTTCGGATAGGAAAGCACTCTCCACGTTTAGGATTCACGCGTAAGCATCTTCCCTCGGGGCTGATCCCCTTTAATCCCGGATTTTGGGAAGCTCGACAGTTTCCAGAATTAAGATTCCCTGGATTTTTTGTTCACGAGGTTCATTTGTACACAGCCGCGTCAAGGGGACTGCCCGCGGTATTATTTTTAGAATATTCAACAATTCCGATTAAAGTAGAGAAAGGAAATTCCGCATCACGTGCCTTTCGACTGAGATCCTTAATTAATAACTCCGGTCTCTGGCTTTTCCGCGCAGTCAGCCAGACCGAAACAAGGGGATACGCGTTATTAAGAGACTAAACAGAGTGTTTTCGCGAGAATCTACGAGTACCACGCATAATTTCATAAATCACGGTGACGTGATGAACGATCCCCTCCGCCCGTTCTCGCTCCGAAGTGACGTGGATGAAATACGCTCGCATGGACAATTTTCTTCGCGTCGACCGCGGACCAGAACCGGAATATTTCTATCGTTGCTTCTACACGCGGACTGAGTCCCTTTAATCATCTCCCCTTAGTTTCTGCGCAGCGTTACCCCGTTGCAAAATTTCCCAAAGAAGAACTGGAGAACGATAAGCTGCGGAGGATCGATCGAAGATACGAAGTGAATTCTCGAGCAATTTGTCTCCTGTCCGCCAACGATCGAAGCCGTGTTCCGAAAATCAATCGGAACGTGTTACCGGAACGATCCAATCCATCCTGGAGGATTCTTTATCCCGGAGCCATCAGCTACCGTGGAGGCATGCACAACGGTACACGCTAGGGAAAACCCAATATCCGACGACGCGGGGTAAAAAACGCCTTGGGATGTCACGCGTCGCGAAAATTTACCGATTGATCGATGCCTCTGGACAGGGTACGGTTTACCGGAGAACCACGATGCTCGATTTTATGCGCCAGCTACGAAGCGCGCGAACCTGCTGCTTTTTTACACCGTCTACTTTTCATCTATCGGGGACGCGTTGTAGCCGCGGTGTCGATAAAAAGGTCAAGATAAAAATAAGCGGTGGGAATAAAAGTTAGGAACATTGCGATGCCGTGTCGAAACTGGAAGTTGCGTGCAGAGCCAGTGCGTGTGTGACTCGTGGAGCACTTTTATTGCTGTGGTCCGAAACAATTATAGGGAAGGGGACTCTCGGCTCAATGGAAGTAGCACCTACGTCGACGAAAAAAGAAACATGCTCTACTCGTTTGCTTCTTAATTGCACACGGAGCTATGATGGTGAGGGTGGAAACGTGGGAAGATACACCTGTTTGTCGGAAAAACTGTGTAAGTAACCGTAGTAATGGTTGCTGTGACGATTTATCTAATTGACGAAAATAAACGTGCGAATATTGATGGGCTGACGAGAAATGGAGAATTCAATAATACAATATGATCATTTAAGTTGTGCCTGTTATCTGTTAGTACAGTTAAGTATTTGCAGTATCTTGGTCTTCAGTTCTCCTACAGCGTGACCGAGTTTCCAAGAAACGAAGGCAATTAATCAACGATACTATTCCAGCGTTTCTTTTTTTTTTCTGAAAAATTAATCGTTCTTCTCCATGCAAATTTGTTGAATACACAGTTAAGCTTAACTGACGTATCCTCGACTATTCGTCACCGACTACCGCCTGCCCAAACATACACAAATAACCAAACAAATACAAATGTATTTACTATGGCCGAAGGAATGCTGCTGCAAAAGTTCCCTGCGCAATTATCACCACATTCCAAGTAGAAAGTTATATAAATTCGCATCGCCAATTACGTCATCGCTTTTCTCATTAACGCCGACGAATATGGATCGCTGATTAGCAGCGGCAAGAAAACCGTGTAATTACAAAATTCATTAAATATGGAGATAGTATTTATGCGACGGCTTTCAAGAATAATTAGCCGCTCGACAACAGAAGCTGCCGATGAAACATTCATCGTGCCGAAACCATACCGTGATTAAGGAGGGCAAGATTATACGTATAGAATACGAAATTCGGTACGGATGGATTTTTGTGTTGGCCACCGGATCTTCCGTGACGGTTCACCGTGCTGATTCTGCGAATCGTTTTGCTCTCGCGGTATTGGCGTTGCGAACGGATCGGTCGATCGCGAGCGCAGTCGCATCGACACGTCCTCCGCGTTGTAACGAGCGATTTACATCCGAAATCAGGATGGCGCGTCGAAGGACGGTATCTCTGGCGCGTGGATGATTGTATTGCTAATCCCTCGGGCGACATTGTCGGCCCGTGAAAATTCCAAGCTATCGGTTACAATATTTCGCGAGCATTTGCCTGGTGGAGAAAAAAGCAGGCCCGGGGGGTCGAAACAGAAAAGAAAGAATGAAAATCATGACCCTAGGCGCGGATCGAAATTTCGTGCTCGCTGCCCTGTCGCGTAGTCAATGCGGCCGGCGCTATTGTGTAATCGATAAATACGAGGGATTCGAGGGGGACGCTCCATATTCAAATGGTCTATGGACATTAGTTTGACACAGTTTTCCAGGGATACGGCAGTAGCTAAACGCATGCGTGTATATTAATTGCGAAACCGTTTTAATTAAGCGTAGCGCGCTCGCGCTCGTCGTTACGCGGAACGCGCAGCACCACCATACGTCAATTGGAAATGCGCCCCTCGTTGTTACATCACGGCCCCTTTAAGGTGTGCAGTGTTTAATTAATGTTAACAATTATCGTGACGCGCGAGCAACGCCATTAGGGCGAATCGATACGCAGTCGCACACAAAGGCTGGATAGATAGATAGTAGGGGTGTGCACCCTCGCCACGCTGTACCGTGTAATTGAGAAAAATTCGCCGAGATAGGGCCAACGGTCTACCTTAATTAGCTCATTGTATCGACGCGTGGGTTAATGAACGCGATCGGTCCCCGCTATTAACCACACTTCAAGCAAAAATACATCTCATACCGCACGCGCCGTGAGAATAAATGTACGTAACGTGAAATTTAAACCGGCTTTTGTGACGTTCGTTCCATTGAAATTGTTATTCGGACGGGGAATGATTGAAAATTTGTCTCGAGTTTTGAAAAAGCAAAGAGTTAATCAAAGCCATCGAGTTAATGCATGCGATTCTCTGTTTCTATTGACCGAGCTCTTACACGCGATTTCGTAAATACCGCAGTAAAAAATAAAATGTTTCATTGGATTTCCATGCTGCGTCTACGCTCTAATAAATGCCACATTACCGCGCGATCATACTCGTTCAACTGAATTACTGGCATCGCGGATACGAAAAAACTTACTGTCGATGAGCTCGTAGAATCTTGGACGACGCCCCTTTCAACACCTTCGCGTTCAAGTTATGGCCGGCGGTAAAGTTCGGAAATGGAACGGAGCCTGGAGTGGGCTGCAACGAAAACGGATAACCGATAATCCCGCAATAACGATAAACTCTTGACGCACGACGCGGTTTTTCCTCTTTACAAACGGCGGAGAAATGGTGCCGAGCAAAAGCAAACGGGCGACCCTCGTGCGCCGGTTACACACAGCTACGGGCATATTTGCGCTTCTGTGTACGGCCGTCGCCGCTTCCGGCAATTATCCCCCTCTAGACGGTGGATCGGAATTGGGACAAAACGTGGCGGGAGTAAACGGCAGGCAGAGCGCGTCCCTGTTCACCCGCTAATTCGTTTTAACCTGACCAATTTCTGGCCCTCCGGACTCGTAGGAAACTCAATTACAGCGGGGCTCGCGGGCGAACGGGAACGCTCGCGTGGCGCGATCGCAACGAGAGTAAGGACAAGGAATCCACGCTGATGCCGGAATCGCGCGCGGGATTATCAAGTTAGATCGATCAAAGCACGTTCGTTAATTGCATTCTACAGATTTGAAATGCACGGCTATGCGGGCTATCCGTTTAAATCGATCATTAAACTGTCCGCCACGGTTGCCGGAGCATTCGTCTCGCGGATGATCCCTCGGCTTCCGGTTATCTTCGTCATAGCGAACGATATTTCGACCGGGCATCGAAGATTCATCAAATAACTCGAGCGAAATTTATACATACGAAATCTTCCCTTTATACCGCGCGGCAAGAGTCGGTCCGCCAAAAGCGGACTCTCTAATTGTATCTAATTAGCCTAGATATTAGCGAAACAAGGAACGGACCTCGATACTCTGGCGCTTGGTAAGCTATTTAAAGCTCTGGCAATTTCGCGGCGGGCGTTCCAAAGCGAACGATTTGCCAATCTTTCGACGGTTAGAACCGTAGAAGCGAATGTGAAAATTTTTGAAAGAAGATCGAGATGGAAATCCTTGGCAATGAGTGCTTAGCATCTTGCCTTTGAACTGTTCAACCCTTTGACTCAACCTGGGTTGTATTCCTCTTCCGTTAAGGGGGACTTTAACAGCACGCGCAGTGCATCTCGTTCCTTCTCCCTTTCTGTCACATCTAATTAACCGAAGCATTGCCACGGAGAGGCGTTGATCTCTACTTCCTTAGGCAGCCCAGAGATTCAACCCTAAGAGGATGCGGTCGAACTTAAATGAATTAGCGATAAAATCATTTCAGACACCGGCGCGTTTGATTGAACGTTCACGAGCGAGCAAACGAGCAAAGGAGACGAGGGTAGTAGCTGGCGAAGCTGGAAGGGCATGGATTTCTGTAAGTAGGTACCTCTGCTTCCACGTTGTACATGTTACTCTATACTTCGACGACGCGAACCTCTGAAACAGTGCTCGCATGGGTCGCGGTATTTTCCAAGATATCCGACCACTTTATAAGAAAGCCATCGCGAGGAACGGAAACTGTGCAAGACTTTTCCTAAGAACTCTATCCATCGGACAAACGAAAACATGTTCTCACTGACTTTCCACGAAGAAGACTCTGCACCGCGAGGCGCATTTATGAGATAAAACAAACTCGGAACGAGGGATTTACTAAGATTCCGCCCAATGGAAGAGCTACGTTATTAAACCAAAAGTACCGGCTACCTTCGTTTGCCTTCTCATTCGACGATGTTTCTTTACGAAATACTTCCGAAGGATCTACGGACCCTCCGGCAAACAAGAATCATACGCGACGCTCGTTTAGAATTCATCGGGAGTCCGGTGCAATCCCCTCGAGCCGTCGTTTCCTTGCGCACGACCGTGAAGCACGCATTTCTATTTACACGGGACGGGGCCCCATGAACTTTTGTACGCGGCAGCCTGGTCTCGTCTAACGGTGACAAATCATTGTCATATCCGTGAGGGAAAATCAATATTTGACGGCGTCCGATGTACTCGCGCATACGTGCAGGATTCCGTTCCACGGTAATTCCTGCGGTCGCTCAGACGATTGTGTGTACACGGAGGATTCCCAGGGGTGCGTGAATCCCCGTGAAAAAAAAAGGAACAGGGAAAAGCTTCGGAATAGTGTAAGCCGTTTCCGTCGGGATGCAAGTCGAATTTCCCTAAAAGCACAGTTCCGCCACGAGACGTCTTGTTGAAGGCGAAACACGAGTTTCGATCGCGAACCATCGCACCGCGGCAACGAGCAAACATTTAGGCCACGATTCGCAGAAACTGAAGGTAAGGGAATTACGCCGATTGTAACTGGTGCATCCTAACACCGCTCGGCTCAGCCGAACAAATGTACGCCGCTTGTAGTTTGATTAATACAGAAGACTGAAAACGGTGTGGGATCCATTTGAACCCGGGGAAATCCTTTTCCATCTGCTGCTCGGTGGAATATCTCTGGTCGGAGGTCATGAGAGAAACGATCGACGGAGAACCGTTCGTTCGATCTTCTTCCTTCGATGGAAGGCAACTTCTCAGACGAGAGGTTCTGGATGGAGGAAGACAAAGCTCCAGCTGTATCCAAAGAAAATGGTAGGAAAGGAAAGATGCGTTCGCTGCGAGAGCGTACCCTCGTCGAAGTTGGCCAATCGAAGAATTCTCGTGAGCAAAAGAGAGGATCGAAGCCAATTTAGTGTCGCGCCCTTTGCTTAACTCGATCTCGTTACATCGTTTTCTTTCTTGAGGAGAGGCGAGGCAGGCGGTGCTGGAACTCTATATCCGGTCTGGCATTCCGAACCCAGTTTATCCGTTGGTTCCGGCACCGCTAGGAGAAGGTAAAACGCTTCTCTCGTAACTAACTTTTCGTTGCCACCGTGTGTGACTCTTGCTACTTTATCTGTATCGTCAAAGGCGAGCTTCCGCAGAGATGAATCAGCGAGACCACGATGCTGACATCAAAGTAACGCATGTAACACAGGGGGAGAGGGGGGGGGGGGGAGGACACACCAGTCGTTTCCGTGTCAGCTGGAAAGAAGAGGGTGGAAAAGGGTGAAAGGTGGGAATCGATAAGCTGAAAAATTCGATGCCATGGGTCTGGGAAGATATTCAGACACGTGACCCAGTTCTCCGAGGCGACACGTGCGATTGGGATCGGCGATGGATTGTCAGCGGCACGATAAATACACGGTACGGTTCAAGATGGATGCACAGGTGCAGCGACGTGTACACGAATGTAGATAGAAACGTGTGTGCATACACTGAATCTGGTTACACGAGGAATCATAACTTCAATAACACCTGTCCCTGTCGCACATCGTTACTATGGACGACGATAGTTCGTTCTGAACGCCACGACGCGACGGTTAGCTTCCTTCCTAACGAGGAAACCCGTCACCTCGTGGCAACGGTGAACAGAGACGAGAAGGATTTAGCTGGTGTGAAAGGACACGGGGAGAGAGGGGAGGCTGAAGGCGTCGCGTCGCTTGGAAAGATAGAAATCGCAAGGGTAAAAGCGTCAGCAATGTTGGGAATTTCGGGGGACAAGAGGGTCGCGGGGGTTCTTCCTTTTTCAATCCCGCTCGTTCGTGAAACGGAATAATGGAAACTCTCGATTCTGTTCCGAACGAATAAAGCCGATATAACCTTCGAGCTTCGACTCATTTTCCCGAACGCCCTTTTTCATCCACTCGATTAGAAATCAGTGAGAAGCACGATCTGGAAGGACATCAGCCGTTCGGAAAAGACACAATAAGATAGAGAGGGAGGAAGGCGTCAGGGGAGTGACGTAACCTTTCATTCGTCCAGCGACGCGCTGCTACTTAATTGTGCACGTGTTAATTATAGGGGTGAACGCGACACGGATGAGAAGGACAATGAGGCGGGGGGGGGGGGCAGACGCATTCGATCATTTCTCTTCGAATACGGATTCAAAAGAAAGAAAAAAAAAAGAAAGAAAGACAAGGGAACCCACACCTGAAATACCTCGGTCGAAGGATATCTTTTTTCCCTAATGAGAAGCCCCAGCGAAAGGGATGAAGAGGACCCGTTGTATGGGGATGCGGAGCGCAAGGGTGGAGCGCACGGGGGTTTGGTAAGAAGAGGACGGTCAACGTGTGCGCGATTGCGTCGGTGATTCGACGGACGAGCAGGGAGAACGAACACCGGAGATGGAAGACGAGGGGTGAACTCGGTTTGCATAATGCCTATGCCCGTTCAACTGCGAAGCGTAAGCTGTTTTACCATTTCCATCGACAATAATCCTGGTAAAATATTATTTTAAAGGCGAGAGCGTCGGATGAGAGGCGCCTCCTGAATTCCCCTGTTCCACGCTTCCCTTGTGTGCACACGCGTATTACGTCCTACACCCCTGCGCGTTTATACGAGGCGTGTCGGTGTTGGTACGTTTTACAAGACACGCGGTAAAGAACGAAGCGCATGCATACCATACCTACACTGAATCTCGTCGTATGCGTGCAGAGAAAATCGCCCGCTGCGTGTTTTATAATAAGTCTACGCTCGGACTTTTGGAGCCGCGCAGCTCGAACGAGCTTTTGCCCAACGAAAACACTGGGTGTATTTTTCTTAACGAAGTCCGAAGGTATTAGAGTTAATCTTTCAACAAGATATACCCTACTTCGTCCCATCAAATGCCATTATCCCTCTGACACGAAATTTCAATCAACCCGCGAAGAGTTAGCCACAGTCGGATCCATCTAATCAACGATTAATTGCACTCTCAATCGTCGTCCGACGAAGGAATCTCGTAGAGCGAAACAATGCACGACTCATTGGACGCATCACTCGCGTATTTGCGCACCTTCGCGCGACGAGCGGTATATACGAGTGCGTGTATACGAGGATGTATGTACATGCTCGCTCAACAAACACGGCGGGCTGCACAGGGGAGATTTGCGAGCAGGTGTGCTAACATCGCTTTGCGTTAATCTTCAGCCATAACTCTAGGAACCGTTTCGCTGCGAAGTTGCGCGAGATATCATGCGCCGATTGGTAATCGAACCGTGACTATGACCGCGTACACAAATCGATCGGAGGATGCTAGCAAAGAGCCTGCCTTTAGCGAGAAGTGGTTGACCTATAAAGCGCTTTTGATCCAGCTCGAAGAGGAAGCAAGTCTCCCGGGGAAGAATCGCAGCTAAGAGGTAAGAGGAGTACCGTGGATTGGCCTCAAAAGAAGAGTCCTTCCGATAAATGAAAGAAAGCGAAACGGGGAGGAGCGGATGAGAGAACTAACTGGGACAATCGAGTTGAAATCACTGCTACCGCTGGCTGCTACCGTCAGCGATCGAGTCGCCTCGGTTTCCCTAGAAGAAGCCACCGTGTCTCCTCGCGTGCCTTGCAAATTCATGTACGCCGAGCAGCTGATGGCCCGTGTATATGAATAGATACAAGGGACGTGTACTGGAATGTCTCTTTCCAAGCGAAGTCCAACTTGTCGATAGTCATGAATTTCTAACGAGCTGCCGAGGGAACCATCTCCTCCATACGTACCGCACGGAAGCGGCGCGGGCTCTAAGAATACATAGCAAAACGACATTAAACTTTCATGTGTGCCAAGCGTGATGGACTTTTCTGTAAATTTAAACGGATCTCGGTGAATCACTTATCGGTCCTGACGGAAATTGTTTAACTTGTCGAGTAACTTGAATTTAAAAAAGAAAAAAGAGGATTGCCTTTCTTGGTCCAGCAAAAGATAGACCGCGAAGAATCTTCCAAGAGAACTGCTAGGTGCAACGTACATCATAGTAACTCGATCTGGAACCGCGGCGTATCCCATGAGATGCGTCACACGGGACTATTAATGGCAATGGAAAGATCGAGAATACAGGCAACATAATAAATCACTGTGCTACTCTGCAACGATCAATTAATCCGCGTACGACCGTGCAATTTGTACCATGAACTACGCGCGCTCGTCAGAAATTCAGCGCTACTCCAGCGATGAATAAACGTCGAAATCAATTCGGCCAGAGACGCGGGCGTATGCTTCGAATGACTTAAAAGACTCACGCGAAACGGCGAAGCTGGACGAACTCTTTCGCCGCAGCAAAACGACCATTAACGCGATCCGAACTTCTAACTTCGAGCCAACAATTCCACGAACTTTTCGTTTAAAGCGCGTGGCGCCGCTTTCGCCGCGAGAATTTCCCTATATTTTCCGCGGCGGCGACGGCGGAAATTTTGTTTGCATATAGGCGAGTAGTAGCAGCGAAGAATAGGGTCATCTGCGATCTCGCCCGGGGCTGACCGGGGGTAGGAACCCAGGGCCATGTCGAAAGCCCACCAAACACCTCCCCCCGGCTTTTCTCTACGAAACGCCTGGGTATGAAAGAGCCGATCGTATCGCGCCAATCTTTTCCTAAAGCTATATGTCGAAGATATGCTCGGGTGTATGCGTTCAAAGGTATCGAGCGTAGGCGATGCTCTTCGTTGTATAGGTAAAAAGTTTCACAAAAATACGTTCTTGCGAGGAAAAGTCATCCGCGGAAACACACGGCGAATCTCGCAGTGAAATCCAGAGATACGGGATAGTGTACGTTGCGTGACGTATCGGAATGGGTGATATTAAAAAGTGATTTCTCAGCGAAAAGAGTACCCTTGAAATATAAAGCCCTTTGTATGTAAGCGAAGACGCAAAGCACTCAAGACAGCGATTCACAGGTGAGCAACCCGGAGCGGGTCGACCCCGAACCGCTGCTCCGGCGAACCAGTGTCGCGAGTCTATAAAATATTTTGAATGTACACGCGTACACCCGCGTCCGTTTATTGCGGCTTGCTCTCTTCCGACTCGACGTAAAAGCATACGCGAATATACGACCCGAAAGATATCCTTTTTAGATCGCAATCCGTTGATAGAATCGAGGACAGCGGTAAATCTATTCCCCCTCCGGTGCATCCGCGAGGACTTGTATCCATGAATCGCAATCGAATGCAACGAGTGGAAATATTCAGACCGCCCGAAGATATTGACGTTAGGTAATCGAGTCACCGGTCCGAAACATCGATGGCGGAGACATTAGCGTGCGCAGGAGAACTTCGGGCACACGAAGAACTTCCTCTCCATCGTACGAAAGGTGAATGCGCGACTAGAGAGGATCAAGGGATCGGCGGATCGATCGCATCGTGCATACAAATAACCGATCGAAGATTCCACATGGCCTGCGGAAGTGCATTAAACGTGGCTTAGCCATCGAGCGTAATAGATGAACCTGTTCGACGAGCAGGCCTTTATTGTGCCTGGCACGTCTGCGCTTTTTCCTTCCCGGTTCTACACGCATCCTGGCCGACTTGCTCGCGTCCTATACCAAGATATACCGAGTGAACCCTTTCTTCTTATAAGAGATATAACCGTAGGGCGTTTAACTACGAAGGTGCTATACCTGAGATCTGTGTTCTTGTAACTCGGAACCCTTGGCGAATGCAAGCCACCGAGCAGGTAGCGAATAAAGCCGCGTTCCGGCCTGCCACTGGGATGCGAAGGATCGTTTAAAGAGAGACAAGCTCCCGCACGAACGGATACGCTGAATAGGTAGGTGGATCGTTTTAAGGAGGTTTTAATAGAAATATTTATATGTTCCCTTTCGCCATGGCTTAGGTAGAGGAGGACGGATGGTGTACCGCGGGGGTACGATTCCCCACGGGGTACATTATTATTTATTCATGCGGTTTGACGAGGGAACAATCCGACGTATTTACCCAGACCTTTCACGCTCGGCGTTAGCAAAATTGTCTCCCTTTTGTCCGTTTGCCGCGTATTTACCCGGTTTTCGGTCTCTTGCTTTTCACGCTATTCGTTGGAAAATCGTTCGACCGTACATCCAGACATCTGCCATATCCGAGTCGCTTCTTTTCCGCTGAGAGCATCAAGCGTACGCCTGTAAATTATTCGCGTATCGCTGGCGACAGAATGGAACGAATGGATCGAAATTATAGGAGGGAAAAGGGGACGGAGAACACTTTGGTCACGCGAAATTCCTTTTCCAAGATGAAGGACACCGGGATTGGTGTGAGAAACGTAATTTACATCGGGGCGCTTTCCCTCCGGCGAATCGATGCGGTGCAATCGCGGAAAGATAAAAATTTTATTCTCGTTTAGGTCGCGAATTTATAACGGGGATAGCTGAAACGTCTTCCCAGCACGTTGCACGGGTAACACAAAGAAAATCCGGTCGGCGGAAAAAACTTTGCCTCCTCCGTTACTTCCGCAAGTTTTTGTTAGTAAAATGAAGCACTCCAGTTTTCCCCTCTTTCAACGAAGCTCGGGATTACACATTTGTATATCATCCCCCGACTTGTCCTCGATCTCCTTTTTCCTTCGTCCTTCCGATCCCTGGTCGCTTCTCTGTCTTTTCCCTCCGCCCTGTTTTTTTTTTCTTAAGGCTATTCTCGCAGCCTCTGCAGCGAGGCTTCTTTCGAGCTCGATTTTCGCGCCGCTCGCGATGCTTAACTAGAGCAGCAGGTGAAAGGTCGACGCTTCGGGTCGGTTAATATTCTACAAAAGGTGTCCCTCGACTTTCGTCGGTTCAAAGGAATGACGAACGAGGAAGGAGACGGGGTTAGGAAAATTCGTAAAATATTCCGACTTCTGTCGAGGATCTCTGCAATTTTAATAGGACTCTTGCGTTCCACGAAGCGTCGCGATTATTCATTCCATAGGGCACCTTCTACACCTTGCATCAACCTTCTTACTCCTCTCCCTGGACCTCCCCTTCTGTCCATATTTAACCTCTCCGCAAATAGAAAAGAACTCCTTTACTGGTTAAACATTATCCGTATTTTCCGACCCCGTTCTTGAACTGCATGCACCGTTACACAAATATTAAGTGAAGACTCAAACGTGCACCTCCTTCGATCCTTCGTACGCTTCTTTTACTTGCGAGCCAGATTGAGAACGGAACGATCAATAAGCAAAGAACGATTTCGAAAGTGCACCGAGCATGGACGAAACAGTTGAACGCGCATGACGCAAAAGACACACATGTAGGGATCATGAAGGGACGACGCTTCCCACCATGGCTGGACGTGTTTAAGGAATTCGGCGAATCAAGGGTGTACGAGCGACGATCGAAGAGATACGACGTTGTTTCCCGACAAACTACCGAGATCTCTGCCACTCCCTCGCCCACGTTTTCGGGCTCGCAAGAACGGTCCGCGGCGTATCCGGCGATCTCGAAGCGGCTTGCATGCGGGCAAATATATCATTATTCATTCCCAGGCGACACCTTTTGCTCCGTCGCCTGGTTATAAATCTGCAAATACGCGGCGCGCGTTCCTCCTGGCAATGGCCACTGCTTCCTCGCGACGCTGTCTTCTTCCGCTTTGTCGCCCTTTCCCCCATCCTCGTTCTCTTCTTGCGTCTTCGACTTATTCTTCCCGCATTCTTCCCTTATGACTTCGAGACTGTCGCAACGGAGAACGATCGTCGTGCCGGAATTTCAGACACGCCACACCATTACGTCTGACATGTTTTATTAATTACCGTCGAACCGGTCGACGACCAGTAGACGGAGCATCGCGATGAAAAACTCGCGCCGCAACGAGCTGCAACCAGCAAAAATCTCACGTGGCTAGCGGAGAACGCGAGGTGGATAGCGTTCGGAGGAACGAACCCCTTTAACAGGATCATTAGCGCGCTTTGTAACGTGCTGCGCGCGATAAATATAGCGATTGTTCGCAGCGAGAGAAACGCGGCGCAATCGTTTCTTGCGCCTGTACACTAGCTCAGTGCATTCATTTTAGTTAATTCTATTCTACGATTCCCCTCGGGCTTCTAAACGTTATTCGGGCCAATTTCCTGCGGTGCTGTTTCTAATTATTTGCGCGAGAGGAGCGTTTCGTATGGAGCGAGCACACTTTCGCCTCGACTGCCTCGCATCGGTGTGGGAACGCGGAAAAACTGAAATGAACGTTGCTTATCGACTGCTATCAATTAATTAAATTACTCGCTTTATAATTTTGTTGTTCGAAGAGGGAATAAACTATGCAGTAGACACGAATAGAATACAACCCGTGTCTTCTAAGCGACAGGAAAAGAACGCCGGTTTTGCGAATAGACTACACTCAGGAATCAGTTAATCGTGTGTGTTTAATTGGAATGGATGAGCAGTCGCGAAATTTTCCAAGCAAAAAAATAGTCACGCCACTTTGTCGGTCGCGATATATTCCGCGGGATCTCGCAACGAAGCGGCTCGGCTGGAGTCCGGACTAGCGTCAAGGATTTATTCCGTTTAATCCGCTGTCGGAATAAAAAGAAGCGCGACGCATAGCTGGGCGAACTCTGGAGATGAGGGAGATAATAAAGGGAAACCGAGTAACAACAGTCTGGATATCGGAAATAGAATTACCCAAATTATAATAAAAGGAACTGTGTTTGTGTTTCACTTGTGTTTCACAAAAGAAATGATATTGATATCTCTTGTTCTCTGTTCGATAAAATCAAAACTACCCCCTGCTTCCCCCCTTATCTCGTTAATCTATAAGCTACGCGAAATCTTTCGACTTTGCCAGGAGTTTTCCGTGTATTTCTGTATACACTATCCGTATCCGTGGGTAACGTATATACACACCGTTTTATCGCGGATCTTAATAAAATTCATGAACACGAGCCAACCGACGCGACGAGCAGCCCAGTCAGCGACGAAAACTTTGCTCGATGGTAGACTCACGATAAAAAGCAAATTACCGGTCGCGACGCGAGCCGGGATAGTTAAGGGACGGAAACGGGGCGAGATGGGAGCGCGACGAGAAAATGGGAAGAAACGTAACTGCATAATACGTTGCAAGGGAAACGGTCTGGCGTTCCGTGGAGCCGAACGATAACTAAATTGTTATTTCAAATTAGATCCCATTAACGGGAGTGCGAGAAGTAATTAAAGTAACGCTCGCGCGAGCACCGAGCATCGTGCGAAGTTCAAAACGGTATCATCGTCCGGCCACCTTTTTGTAGAACGATAAAGTCCTCGCGTCCGAAACGATTCCAAGTCGTGGAACATCCACGTCAGGATAGTCGTGCGCCCTTTCACACGCGTTTTTATCACGCTGTTACGTCGCGCTATTATATTTTATTGCCGCGTTATCCAGTTACGCCTTCTCCGCGCGCGTTTTTCGCCGACCTGTTGCTAACCGAGGCCGCGTTACGTTGCTTCCTTCGAGCTCGTCGCTAAATTACGCTAATTCGCTTCGGTAAATAGGAGGTTAAAAGTATCGCGCACTGACCAACCGCGAACCACCTATACGGAAACTTGTTCGATTCGTCGTCGTCGTCGTCGTCGTAATTAGTGTGCCCCAATTAAGGTAAAATCGAGTGCAAAGAATTATATAATATCATCCAGGCATGAGCAAGCAAGAGCAGCAGAACGCATCGCGAAATTTTCCCCGTTTGATCGATCGAGCAGCAACGAGTGGCTAACTTGGTTTTAATCGAGTTCCACCGAGCATATACAGTGAAAGATAAATTGTAGACGCGGGCTCCGCGTCTCTGCGCGGACGTGTTTCCCGCGACCACGTTACCGCCGCTCGTCCCGTCTATCGAATTAAAAAGTTGGATAAATGAATTCCCCGATAGCCAGTCCTCTCTCGCTTCCCCGCTGTTGCAGCAACAGGCGTAAGTTTCCTTTTCTTTTTTCCACGCTGACAGGCGGACTTGATTAAAATCCGAACGGCCCGGGCGGATGCGTTATTCCGAATTTATGCGAGGGTCGTCCGCCGCCCGGTCCATTCATGATTTTCCAGCTTTTGGGAAAGAAACGTTGGGAAAAAGGAACAAAGGACGCCGCTGCGACTTGAAAGAGAGTGCTTAAGTTTTTATACGTCGGAGGCGGGGCGAATCGCGGAAATTCGTTCACATTTTTTTTTCCTCCTTTTTCCTTTTTTTTCTTCTTCTTCTTCTTTGTTTCTGCTCTTTATTTAAAGAGGACGAGAGGAGGGGGGAGTGTTTCGATCAAGGTGAAAGAAGGTAGCCCTTCGTACCGGCGCCGGTTAGTAAATAGTTACACTCGTCGGCGGCGTCAAACGAGGGAGAACGAGCAAAGTTTTACGGCTCGAAAAAACTTTCGCAGGGAATTAACATAAATTTTCTCTGGATTCGAGAAAGCACCTGCCTCGATGATTTCGAGATTTTACGAGCAGCGGCTAGTTTTAAGCGGCTTCTAGCAATGCAAGCTTTCTGAGCTCTATACTGCATGCCCAAATTAATTGCGGCCAATTCTCTCGCCCGAAATTGTCATCTCTCCTACCGCGAGTTATTTGGCAATATACCGCAACGGTCGCCCTTTCCACGGAGATTGAATTTACCCAATTACAAATAAAAAAAGATGAAAAAAAAAAGTAAAAATTGAAACCATTTGGCTGATTGGATGGCAACCCATCGAAACCAACATAGTTCCGAGGCATAAATAAACACGTCGGCACGGCAGCCGACGAATGGCTGACGTTTGAAGGAGACCAGATAACCGGCTGGTCCACGGCTATCTATCAAGAACAGGATCACGTCAGCGAGATGCCGAGATGCTTTGCACGCGCGCCCTTGGTTTCTTGCCCGATTGTGTTGCTGGTACTGAAAGCTCGCCGGTTCAATGGCAGCTGGGTCTCATTCCAGCCGGTTTAAGCCGCGCAGGAGAACGGACCCTGACACGCCGGTGGATCGGTGGAGGGCTCGCATTACATAAGTATAAGCCGCCACAGCACCGGCACAATACCAACCCTGTCTGGAAGACGCCTGGCTCTCCACGCTGTGCCTTTGTAAGCATGTATCTGGGGGTCGAATGCCTGCGCGTATGCATCCAACCGGGGAGGGACGTAGCTACGTGCGGAAGGCGGTCTCGATGCGTCTGCACAATGCAATGTTGATATTGAACACACGCGACTCACCGCGGAACTGGGAAATGCACACCGGAAAACTAGACCCGACAATGCGAGGGGGTCTCTTCTTTGATCGAACCTCCGCTCCCTTTGATCCTGACGCCCTCCCTCCCCGACCGACAGATATGATAATGCCCCGAAGGGTGCTTTTTTTTTGTCGCAATCGATGCGGATTGCAGCCTGGACAAGGTTACAGATTATGATCTGTCTCATATTAAAAAGAAAAAGTTGTGTAGCAATTTTATGGATTCGCGGTTAATTCGCGCGATGGAAACAGTTGTGATTCAGGAATTCAATGCTGCAGATGGCGAGTAGAAGGTTTAGTCCTTCCTAACATTGCACCACAACTGCTTGCGTTTACTTTCCCAAGGAATCCTATTAG
Source organism: Holcopasites calliopsidis (assembly GCA_023838395.1). Taxonomy (NCBI): domain Eukaryota; kingdom Metazoa; phylum Arthropoda; class Insecta; order Hymenoptera; family Apidae; genus Holcopasites; species Holcopasites calliopsidis. Next base: position 4,583,014 of record JALHAQ010000003.1, read on the forward strand.
GAGCATATCACCGGTGGCGAAATCATTTTTTACAGCCACTTCCCCGAAATCCTGAGCTTCCCTAGAGGAAGCGGCGTGTCCCCAGGGGTGATGCCGTGACCAACAGGATCGACAGGCCTTACGGCGGGCATACACGTGATCTCTCTGCCCAGATCCTGTATTTCCTCAAAGATCACGAACGCTCTATGTCAGGGGAAACGTGGGGATACATAAAGCAGAAATGTGAGCTATAGAGATCCGAGAAGACAGAGCGAACGGTTGAAACGAATACGCAGCGCCGGCGGTGGCTCGTCGCGCGATATTTCAACCGTGTATATAATCCCATATCATGAGCGGGGGCTTAGTTTCGACACCGTGGCCGACCAAGTCTAATCCTCTCTTCCTCCTATGGCGAGAGACCAACAGTGGGAACACCGTGACGCGGAGAAAAAGATTCTGGCACCGGCTTACGGGAGCGGCCGTGTTTCGTTGCGATGACGCGCGCACCGCCGCTCTCTGGACCACTGAAACGGACGGAGACAGGGAGAAGGAGAGAAGCAGCGGCCAACCCCGCGAGGATTATGCGGGTATAATAGGCGATCCCGGAGGTAACCTCGGCGTCGATGGCTCGGCTTTTTGTACGGGAGAAATCGAAGGGCAGGGGCGGAGAGCGCGCTGGGAAGAGGCGACCGACTCTCGATTTATCCGCTCCAAGGATCACCGCCGTCGCTTACATTAGTTTCGCGGGGATGCGCTGAATTATTGCGCGACAGTTTATCGATCTTTTTCGTTCTGCTCAGCTTTTCAAAGGGGCAACTTCTCCTGGCCGATGGAACTGCGCTTTGCCGAACTGTGCACCGAGACGAACTTCTCCCCAGTCGGAATCTTTTCGCCGGATCCGCGCTTTCCGAGGGACGACTTTCGTGAAGGAATTTCAGAAGAACGCAGCGGGAATGTCGTTGAACGGCGGAAGTCGCCTGGACTTAACGGCGGATAACGGGATCCGAATGATCGAGCGACGTAGCGGCTTCTTCAACGAACGCGAGAGGAAGTTCAAAAAGGGGAGAACTCCGGTGGGATAGTTCAAAGGAACATCGGACGGTATATCATGGTCATAAACGTCATGGCGGGTAAGAACGAATGAAGATATTCCCTCCAGGTATCTCTTGTTGGCTCGATTCAGCCTTATGAAAAAAAAAACGCGTGTTAAAAAGCGCTTGTTGCCGCGGAACCGTGTTGCTGCATAAAAATGCGCGATCACTAACCCTGTTGCTTCGCGAAGAAAAACAGACGGTAAATCGCGACGGGGTCAGACTCGGCTAAGCATGGAAATTGAAAGAACGTAAAAGGATGAACATCGCTGCTTGACCGCGACCTGCAGTCCGGGCTAATAAAATCCTAATTAAGACGTTGCCGAAACGAGCGGAAGTACCGCGAAGATGAAAATACCATGGGCGCATCAATGGTCGGGCCGGGCAATCGACCGACCGCGAAAGAGCACTTGCCAGGGAGTTACAGTGGTGGCAGGTTTACGCCACGCGCGTTGCCACAGAGTTCTAACTGCATTGAAGGAGCAGAAAAGGGGAGCTCTAGGAAAAGCGTAAGAGGGCGATGATGAAGGTTGAAGTGGCGGAGAGGGAAGGAAATATCTGAAGACTAGAAAGGGTAAGAAAGAGACAAACGAAAGGGGGTGGGGAGGGAGAACTCCGCGAAACGCTTCTGTACGAAAGCGGAGTCATTAAAACAATTAGGAGAGAACGTAGTTTTCTTCGCAACGAGGAACAAGTAACTACGGCTGGCGCGAGGCACCTTTGCACGAGCCGTAACGACGATACACCGAGTTCCATGTTTCTTAAAGGGGTAAGGGAGTGTCGGGTAAGGTCTATGCGGACGTAGCGACCGGTCTACCCGCGTATTAACGGAGCATCAACGGCGAGCCGTCGTCAGAAAGGCGTAAGGCCAGTGTAGGATCCGCGTAATTGGAGCAGTTACTATGCTGCGGATTGCGGACAAGTGTTACATTGAATTTAAAAAAGACCGGCACGAATCTATCTTGTTCCAGCGTGTTTGAATTTGACGCGCGCTCCTTATCCTCCTTGTAGCTCGGCTGCAGGAAACACTTTGTTGAACAAGATTCGCGCAGGGGACGATTCTCGGTTGGAAGACGATTCTTTCTTCACGCTCTGGAATGTCTTGACGCGGACTTAACCATTTCAAGCTCCAGTTGCTAAAAACAACAATGAATAATTAGGAACGGCGTGTGCTATCTTTTGCGACGGCTGTGCAGGTGCGAATACATTGTGCTCGACTTCTTCAGCAACGTCAAAATGCACAGAGTCGCGCGCACGGTACTTGCGGTAAAAAGAAAAAAGGGCGCGTGCATAGCTTTGAGAAAATCCGTGACTCCGTTTCGCAGCGAGCTAGGCGCGAAACGACGTTTAACCTCGTCCGCTTCTTAAACGTTCAGCGAGCCTTGCGAAAATCGTGTCCCAATTCTCGAACAGCTTCCTGCTGTTACTGCGCTTCCCGGGGCACCGTGTGCACGGTCGCGTACTAACGATACCACGAAGAGAAACCCGGGACGACGTCAAACTGGCGCGAAGTAACGCGGAACTCGGATAAGTGGAACGGTCATTACGTCGAGTAGCATAGGTAAGTAGTAAGTTAAATTCAAAGAGACGATACGAAGCGGAGCCGCCCCGGGGCTTATGCGCTCCAAATAATCGTGCATACTTTAACGGGAACCTCGGCGCGACTAAATGCTACTGCGGCGTCGATTCTCTATCTAGAATCTCCACAATGCGAACGCGTCCCGAGAATCGAGGTAACTGATTCGATTCTACGCTTTCGAGGAGTACCATTTCTTCGCCTCGGCAGGAGAAAACGTATGACGAGAATGCCTTTAATCCGTTCACCCCCCGGGGCCTGCGGGACGAAGGGAGACGCTCGAGCGGAGGGAGAAACAGGTATCTATGAATAGATGATTAGAAAGCGAAATATTTTGTCGCTATATTTAATGCACACGGACAAACTCGGTGACACACCGAGGCAAATACGTTGTGCCCCGGTATTCACTTTCATGCATTTGCCGTCTGCTTAAGAGACAAGAGAGAGAGGAAGAGAGACGGACCACCCCTTGCACTCCATTTGCTCTCCTTACCGCTTAAAGCGACGAAATTATATTCGCATTCAGATCCAACGCAGAGCACGCGTAATCATCGCTGGAGACGCGTATGCTAATCACGAGCTGGCAAGCGCGAGTTTACGCCGCCCGACGATTACCTATTCCCGATGCCTTTGCGCGGTTGGACGCCTTCGGGACTTCTCAAAGGAACGAGAGGGCGATTACCATTAATGGCCCGTAATAGCACGTTAATGGCTGTATGTACTATTGTGTTATGCTTGCATTCCGACGCATTAGCCTCGGGATCCGTGAAATCTGAACTGAATCACGTGCCTTATCAATATTTGAGAATTCTGCAATTTCCTCGCGCCTGGAGTACACCCTCACGCATGGCGCGCGTATGCAAATCCTAATGTCGTCTGTCTGAAGATCAGATCGAATCATGCAATAATTATTTTCGTACAGCGAATGATTAAAATAAAGTAGACCTACATTCTTCTCGAGACAATTGGAGTTGCCACAGAACGTTTGATGCAACTCAGAATTTACCGCGAGACGTTCGCCAGTTTCACCCCCCCCCCCCGATCGAGGTGGTCTCGTTGCCTCGTGGATTAAAATATTCAGGTGCACAGTTTCTCGGGTGCGGAAACTCGGCCGGGTAATCGGGCTTTAAATTGCTCGAGTGCGCCGCGCCGCGACGTGTACTCGGCACGGGGCAAGAGCGGGCCTCCGAGCCGGCGCAAGAATGCAACTAGATTTACAACGAGGACGCAATTCCGGCCGACACGTTTACAACGGGAAAACGAGCCGTATTATAAAGAGGAACACGGACGTCCCTGCGTGACACATCTTGACGGCGGGAAATTAGATCTCCGCGGAGGAAATTGGTTAACCCAGACGCCGCATCGTTTTTCAGCCCATAAATGATATCTCTGTCTGGGTCGCAGGATTATAAACATTCTAAAGGGACCGTTCTTTTTCCGGAAGGAAATATCACTTAGACTAGCGCACCCCTACGTGCTGGCTTCAGCGAATTCTTTGGCAAGTGGATAAACGAAAACCCTTTTGTAGCGTACATGCTTGAAGGTGGGACTGCATTTTTTCTATAGTTATGCAAAGAGATACAGAGCGAAGCTCTCTGGGAACGCAGAATATCCCAACCACGCGATAGATCCGTAGCTTTTGCAATGAGTTTGCTGACATTTAAAACCTCCGAGATATTCGGAACACGATTCTATTGGAATTCCGGCTAGGAATTAGAATATTAAAGCACTGAAAGTGTCGGCAACAAAGTGTCCCGTTGGAGATGATTGCAACATTCTTTTTCCTTAAGGTATCCGGAGATAAAATATTGCAAGGCCTTAACTCACCCACCGCCTCACTACTGCACAGGAATTCAAAGAATATCAGCGGATGCTTACCTGCAACAAGAACAATTGAAAAGTCATTAGTAAAATACTTCCGTAGGTATACATTCCAATAATATTGCTTAAACGCATTTTCGAACCGCTGGTCATCGATTTTTTTAATTCTCGGATATGAAATGGACCGATGGAGTACAATAATTCCTAACGAAGCAGAACTATTCCAATTACATATGTTGAACGGTTAATATTTAATTACCAGCGCGCCGGCCGATTGTACTTGAAAAGTCAGCGGAGAAAAGTTCTCCGGGGGAAAATTGGCTGGAAATAATGTTCGCCGTAATGCACGGCAGTTAATTAATGCATCATTTCCCTCGATACTTGCTTACACTGTGCCCGGCAAACTGACAAAATTGTTCGAATGCGCGGCTAAATGAAGTTAATATCAAACATGTTTGAGTTCGCTTCTATTCTCCGCGCCCCACCCTTCCTCCCTCTTGCTCCGTCATGCACTTTCCCAACAATTCTCGCGCGCGTTGCTCTTCTATTGGCGTTACCTAATACTCCGTACCCTTCTCAGTGTGAACATGGGCTAAATTAGTGGCGACGTCGCTTGGACGTGTATTACACACCGACCAACGCGTTACCCTGTGGAAGATAATCGTGTGGAAATGCTTATTAAGTCCTCCTTTCCCTCCGACCGGAGGTTGTTCGACCGACTTTCTCCATTCCCACACGTCAGAGGGGCCTATCGATTTTGTCCACGAAGGGTGCATTCTAACAAACGATTTAATTAACGACGATTTCTTTACACCTAACGTGTCGGTGGGCACTTTAAAGCAAAGGACGTAATTGGACGAGACAAAGTTATTTCGATTCATTACCGCTAATGACAACTCTCTACTTAAAGTTCTTTGGCCGCGGCGAACCGACGCATTCCTTCGACGCTTCTTGCCACCCAGCGTTTTTCGTTCGAAGCGGCTACCTTCGCGCTGAATTCCACGGACGAATGCGTCGTCGATTGCCACGGAACCGCGCGACGCTGCTGTAACGCGACCAGCGTCGCGGCGCGTGTGGGAACGCTCGGATGGAAACGTTTATCGGGAACGAGCTGCGTTTAACCGTTTCGCGCTGGGATGGTAACATGGACGTAAATCGAATTAGAACTCCGCCCGAAGAAGCTACATGGGTAAATCGGTGATCCTGTTTGCCGCCGAGAAAAAGATCAAATACGCTCTTGCCCTAGCCTTGATCGATCCTTTGTACTCTTTGTTTATCATTCGATAATGATCCGATTGTTAGAACGCGTGAAAAGGGCAAAATAAATACGAGCTCAATTCAACTGTAACAAGACCAGTCGCCTAGTGTTTTCACACTGGACAAGAGATCACGGGTTTCCCCAGCTGACAATAAGCTGGGAACGGAAACGCGACAGAGCGAAAAAGCGAGACGGAGAGGTCGGGGTGAAATGGAGAGAGGCAATGAAACGAAGGAAGACAAGACCAATGATAGAGAAACGGAAGGGTGCCTCGCGAATATTATCCACGATCCCATACGAGCAATCTGCTTCCGTGGAGACCCCAAGAGGAGTATAATACGGTAAACGGTCTACAAAACACTATACCGAGAGATTTCGTAATTGGCCCACGGAGCGGCTAGAGAGAGACCAGCATCACCATCTGGCGACTCTACAAAGGGTGCAACGATCATGCTAATGTCACTGATCTGGATGTACGCAAAGAAATTTCAGAGCATTTTCCGCAGCATAATTCTACTTTCATCTAGTTGCACGGTTCCATTTCCGTTCGCCGCGAGAACATATCCACCTAGAATGGCAAAGCGCGTGCACCACTTTGCGAGGAAGGACAAAAGAGAGCGCGCTTTCAGGTGACAGACGGCGACTAATTAATACGATGTCGGGGGATATGTTGCACTAAGACGGGAATATCTTGCGCGCGACGTCGAAAGTGGTGAAGCATTCGTGATGCGGGTCTAATGTCCCTAATGTCATTCGATCGCGCACAATAGGCCGGTGTCATACACTCGTTCTCGTCTGTCCGTTCTCACAGCGGATCGATCCCGCACCAGGCCACTCCGAAACCACTCATCGCATCCTCCTCCGTGGCTCTTCATCGGTACCACGACGTTAAGACGTAATTTCGTCGTGATCGCTGCTACGACGCCGAGCTACCACCGGAATGATTGCACGGGTAACTGTCATAAAACGCGAGCGCTGCGAAGGGTAAGCAACGGGACCGAGCAACATCCATCGTAATGGTTAATTTCTGGCGTGGACGTGTATGCACATTGGAAGACGGATGAGACGCGTTAGGCCGGGCTTCCTCTCGAAAATGGATGCTTACACGCCATAAGTTTGCTCTTAATTTCCTAAACACCGCCGCCTCCGGATGACGCCGCGCGAAATTAATGCTGCCCCGTCTTGCCAAGTTTCGTCCAATTGCTCCCGCGTCTGGTACAAATGGCTCGCCGTCGTGTCACCGCTGTTACGTTCCAGCTTTTCCACGAACCGCAAGCACTTTTCACGGGGACGGGCGAAGCTGTGCCAGGGGCTGGAAGTTACGTTCTCTGTTCGGACAACGTCGCGAACCGTGCTCGAAAATAAAAACGGTGGGGAAAAAGGGTAAATTAAAAACCGATAGAACGAGGGTGAGTCGAGTCGGGTTGAATCGACGACAACGGACGGGAACGCGACTCGATGCGAAAAGGAAAGTTCCGTGGATCAATTTGGGTCAGCGTGCATTATCGCGAGGCGTGCAAACGATTCGGTCTTCAAACGGTGATTACGGGGGCTTCAAAGATTCGATTAGTCGGATGTTGAACCGGGGCTAAGGGATAGCGAGCGTGAAATTAGAAGCACGCGATCACAACGCCCGATTAAGTCTTAAGCCTACTGTCAGTAGCACGATAATAACCTCCCTGTTTGCGTATAGCTGTTTGCTCAACTCTCAACGCCATTGCAATGGTGAATGAGGCGCCGTTTCAACACGACAGCGTTTCACTTTCCGGTCCTCTGGTAACATTTATCATCGATGAGAAAATATAACGAGATAGATGATCATCTTCTCGTGACATGGTCGTGATATATCCTTCAATTTATTTCAAGCTCTCTTCGAATCAAAATTCTATGATCCCTCTGGAGTTGACACTTTAATCCTCCACCCAAGCCCCGACCGAGGAATAGTGTAAGGGCAATAAGCTTCCGTCCCAGCCTCTCTATCGACTACCTTATTCCGTGTTACCGTAGAAGAATGAAGGGCCTTCAAGGGAGAGGAATAATCGAGAGACGCTGGCTCCGGACGCGAAATCTTATTACAAACTTACACCAAAGACGACGGATATACACAGTGCCCGTGTCCACTCCAACGATGTCAATATAAATTACACCAAAAGAGATCACCGTCGGAGATTCGATTTCCAGACGGGACAACGGGAACTCGATATTCCTGCGTTCGGGAAAGAAACAAGCTCGTCTACCCGACAGATTCTAGTGACTACATGAAATATAGTATAAAGTTGTGCAACTGGAAAAAAAGAGGCAAGAAAATATTATAAACAGAGAGGAAAGAGAAACGTCTTCCCCAGTCCGATGTTGTGATTTGTTTCAGTCCTTTTACCTGACAGTCCACGAATAACAATACACTTTACTATCTCTTGCATCGTGCCGACGTGTATCAACGTAAAAGCTGTACATCGCGATAACAGTTCCGTTCGTCGCGACTCATCCTCAGCGTTGAGAAAAGCCAACGCGCCGCGATCGATATCGTCCATAAACAATGCCACTTGCACCGATCGCACCGCGACAGAGCATGGACGAAGCCGCATCGTCATACGCGTACGAGTTCAGGTGAGCTAGCTACGGAGGAGAAAAACGATTGCAGGGGTGGCAAGAAGCTGCAGCATCGCGGCACAATTCCTGACTTATGCATGCCGCAGTTGAGCCACTGGACACGCGAGAAAACCGTACGCGACCAACGTTACCGGTCCCGGCCGCTACGGGTTTACGTGCACGCTTGCACCGCGATGCAGAAAAATATGCAACGACGAGCCGAGCCGGTGGTGACCGAGGAAAACAGGCGGACCGGCAGAGGAGGACGAGGTGGTGGATGCTGCGGGATAACTGCTGTGAGAATATGTATGCTGCACGCGGAGTAACGGTACCATAGAGACCGTGGATGACCCCGCCTGTGTAAATGCACGACCCCGACGGAGACGGGACCCACGATCGGCAGGCTGCCGCTTCTTCTTCCTCCTATCCCTGTTCATCGTCGTCGACCCGAACCGGTCGGCCGTTGTCGCGCGAAACACGTAACCTTCCACGTACGCAAGGGGAAACACGCGAGCAACGCTGGCAAGCGTCGCCCGAGCTACCTTATGCGTTACGTGCTTTCGCCGTATCGGCATGGCTCACGTGCGTACATACGCGCGCGCTTGGAATCTATCATTTTGATAATCTCGCCTCTCGCCGAGACGCGGATATTAACACCGGGCTCGATGGCTTTGGAATTATCTTTGCGTTTGCTCGTGCCTCGCCATCGAGAGCGTTTCCTGGTACAGCGGGCGAGACGAGATCTCCAGCTACTAGTAGGAAGGAGTTCCAAAGGCGAAGGATAGACAGCTGTGTTTGTCAGCGTAGACGATCGTAGGCAATATCCTATATTGTGTAAAGAATGTAATCGAATGAGGACGTTTAGCGTCATGCTTGATAGTATCGAAAATGCAAATGCATCACGCGGAGGATGGGAAGCCGGACCAGAGTATTCCTGACCTCTGTGCCGGCTCACGTGACCCCGGTACACACTGTACGCGGCGAAACACGCAACGAACGGTTCCGCTATGCACACGCGACTCCGCCGTGCATCAATTCAACGTTGGAATGCCTGCTTACGGTTTTATCAATATGCAACCTTTCGATCGACCGAATGGGAACTATTTACCGTACCGATTCGTTACCCACGCTACACGTTTCCACTATACTTCTACGTAACGAATGTCCTAACATTCACGACAAACATATTGACATCGATGGTCCATTCTGTATATTTCTTGTCGGGGTTTCGCTACGTCGACCCCCCAGTTTAGTTACAGGTTTCCCATGAACCCTGGGTCTCGTACATATTTTATCGGATATTGAAGAGTCCCCTATACACACGCAGCCGCCCGGAAGTTTAATTACCTAATGAGTCAAAAAATTCGTTGCACGGTACGCAGATCCTTTTAATCACCGAAAACGGCTACGAGCCGATGTGTCGCTGGCCGAGAAACGAGCGTACAATTTAATCATTTAAATGGGGCTTCCGCGATGTCGTACGGCACACGCGCGCGCCTCTCTCGTTTTCATTCCAACCCTGCCCGGACACCGCGCAAGAGAGAAAGAGAGGGAGTGAGGAAGCGCGCGAGTGAAGGGGTCATGCAAGTAATTACGCGCTGTTCGTATAAACTCGCAGTGATATTGGGAGAATCTAGCAAAGATGGTTGATGGGAGGAGGGCCGACAGAGCGGAATGAAAAGAAAGTGAGAAAAGAGTGGGTTACGAAAGTGGAGCGCAAGGCCGCAGAAATGGTACGAGCGTGGCAGCGATCGCGGAAAAGCGTTAGCGGAGAGGAGGCGGAATGCGAGAAGAAACCGGAGAGAGCGAGCGTTTACCAAGGTGAATTACTGGTACGAGTGCAACCAAGACCAGCCACCCTCGTAAATGGCAAACTGTCATTAAAACGCTGGAATACATAGGAGCTACTCCGTATTCTCTGACACTTCGGGTACCGCATTCCGGTTCGGCGCTGATGACACTGACATCTTCGGTTAACGCGTATCAGACGTGTCTCTGGGGGAAACTTATCCTACGCTTGCTATTTTTATCAGATAAACACCTTTCGATTGTAATAATCGTTTCGGGGGAGAAACTACCTTGCCCCTATTCAATTGAGATTGATAACGGTTCCACGGGGGGGCTGACCTCTGCCAAGGGAGAAATCAAGGGAAAGCTCGGGGCCTTCGATTAGCAGGATGACGGTGACGATACAACGAAAGCTCTAAAATGGAATGACGTTACAATTTCCGATGCAACGCGGCGAAAGAAAAAAACAGCGACGCGGAACAGGAAGAAAATCGATAGACCTTTGAGTCCCATGGGGAGGTATGCATATGTGGCAGAAACGCGCCTTTCAAAGCGACAGCGTCGTTCCCACGCGGAAAAAATCGCGGCACGCAAACGGAAATACATTTTCACAGATTAATCCTAGACTGCTCTCGGCGGTCTGATAGCCAGCAGCCCGCTGACGTTCACGGCGACATAGACGCGTTGACAGTGTTAGCAGACAACGCGCATTTATCTCCGAGAAAAGAATCCGGCAGGGGAGGGTATCAGAGGATGACGCGTGGCTAATTACAGCTTCAAGAGGCTTAATTAGTCAACGAGTCCAACTGTCGTCGACTTGGGTGCTTTGTGCGGCCGACCGTCGCCGTGCGCGAGCAGTGACGAGCGTCGCGACGGTTCAGTCGTGTCGTCCAACGAAATCGGACCGGTCCGATCTCTCTGGCTGAATATTTGATGGTAACGAATGTCGCGTGACGCGCTGCTGCTTTGACCACGCTCTCGGCGACTCTTAATTAAACGACCAATTACGGGAGGCCCGTAATTAATCGGCCACTCATCGAGCTACACGGACAACAGGATACGAGGATACCGGCTTCTATCACCTACGCGTTGTTTCACCCTTGCATGCTGACCGGGGTTAGCCGGCTACCACCTAGCTGACCAAAGGACTGCTCTTTTTTTATTTGACCAGTTTGATCGATGAACGCATTGACCCGGCCTGACTCACGCGCCACTATTCCAATAGCTTGAATCATGATTCGCGATATGGCTGCGGGTCGACAGCGCCTTATCAGTTTCATCGTTTCCTAGGGGAACGTAAATTAATCGGAGTTCAAAGAGAGAGAGAGATTGGGGGCCGCCGCATGGCGTTAGTTACGTTTTCCCCTTGGATTCGTTGGAATTATAGGAAGTTCGAGGGACTTGTTGAGCGTAAACGAGAGGGAAAAATATCGTTCTAATTTTTGTCGCATTGAGGGTGGCCTGGGAGCCTGAAAATAACTCCGATAAAGGCGGCGTAAACCGATCGGGTAGTAGAGAGCACGATATTAACCGGCAAAGAGCTCTCATTCTTGGCTCTAATGAAGCATCAAGACGTCCCGTAGTTTTGTGTAATAAAATAAATTTCCCATTTCGTTCGTAACGAAATGGCTGAGTCCTTGTTAAGGGAGAGGCGATTTTTACCGCGTCAGCTGTTCAGACAACCCCTGAATCTTCCACCATAAAGTGTCCATAATCAACCGCTGCACCATCAATCGAGTGCAGAACCGATCGACGTGCTATAGTTGTCCTCGTGCATCCAGCGACCCTCGGTATATCGGCTCCTTCCTTTCGGCTCGCGGGGAGAAAAAGATCCAGGAATAAGAGAACGTGCATTCGCGTCCAATAATATTATCCAGCATCGGCTTCGAGCCAAGCCACGATCACGATCAATCCCCGGCGCAACGGGGTCGCACGATTGATGCGCTTCTGCGGACGTGCTCGCTCCTTCTGGAGGCGAACGATCTCCCTCTATCACCATCATTCCTCCGATCCATCGTAAACATTAGTTGTACTTCTTTCACGAATCTCTTCGCTGATGTACTAATTGAATTATTTGTGTTACCATAGAATTTCTTTCTATCGGCAGTCCCGTATGACATAGAGGTAAAAACGGTGAGAATTTTAGTAACAAGTAATTGAACACCTTATACGTTCTCCAATATCTGTTGCTTGCTAATGAACGTGAGCTCCATGCCGTTGGCGCAAAGTTAGATCTCAACTTGACATGTAATCGTGACCTCTCGAACCGTGCAGGGACCAATGGCAGAAAATAGTGAAAACCGTCCTCGGTTCCGTGGAAAAGAACTTTATGGACTCTTGTCAAACGTCATTATGCCATCAGCGAACGTACCTAATTATGTGATACGGTGCGATCGTTTGCTCGTTTATCGTCCGCTTCGTTAGCTACACCCCTCGTCTACACGCCGATACCACCGGAACTTGGCCCCGGACTCGGCCGCTGATTCCCCGTCGCTCTTCCTCTTTGCACGAGGACTAAGGAAATCTCCGGGGACTTCCGTAAACTGCGTCCCGCTCTCTCTCTTTCTCTCTCTCTCTCTCTCTCTCTCTCCTCGCTCGTTTCGTTCGCTATTACCGTGAAGATTAAATTGTTGTAGGACGCGAGCTTTTCATCTTCAAAGGGCACTCGTCTGTTTGATGTGGCGAACCATACATAGCCGGCCCGATTGCGGCCGTCCCGTTGCGACGCGTTTAGAAGTTAAACACAGAGAAAAAGAAGGCATAATGGAAGATGAAGGCGGGCGCTGATGCGCCCTAAATAACCGCTCGGGATACGAGCGCGTTTTTCTTCGTGCACACACGCGTCAACGAGCAACGCGTTTCTTCGTTTTTATGATGGGAGGGGGGGGGGGGATGGGGTCACGAAATTAGAAACGAAACGCTCATGGCTTTATGAACTTCGTGTCGGGACGCGAATGAAAAGATTGCCTGTAGATTAACTTGGAGACTTTTTTTTTAGTCGCTCATAAACGGTGGAGTTATAGAAACGCCCGTCCCTTTGTGGAAGAGATGAAACGAAAGCAATTATCGTTAGTCAAGCGGCACTTCTCTTTGACACGGAGAAGCAGAACGATCACAGATGAATCTGGGTCTTCGAAAAATTAAATAATCTTAGACTTTGTGTGTCTGCGGCGACTCGACGAGCATCGGATCTCGCTGGTTGACGAAGGTATTGTCCCGGCTCACCGCAGGAGGTCGAATTCCGTGGAAATAGCATAATTGTCGTTATTACAGTTCGCCTATAATGGCAGCAATAGAACCTGCAAGTAATGGGCTCATGGCAAATTACTTAGCTGACTGACAAGACAGGAGAACGAGTCATGCGCGGGCGATCAACATTGTGAAGACACATGAAAGAGCACAGCATTGCAATCATAGTCACCAATTTTTTCCAAATTTAAATTTAAACTTACAAGATCGTCTGCCTCAAAGATTGGTTTGGAAATCATGTTCACTAGGGACAAACTAAGAGTAAATATGCAAAGACACGTGCACGGTCCTTGTTATAGAATATCAAAAATAGCAAACTCATCGGCCCTGTTCCCCCTCGGTGACAAAAAATAATGAACGTTATTACTTCACTCTCCTCGAATCTATGGAATGAAAGTCGGACGTAAGCTAGCCACCCTCTTTTCGAACCGCTTCGTTTGCTTACTTTCTGCTGTTCGTCGACCTGAATCTGCCAAACGTGCTAGGAAAACTTTGAATGTAAAAGTCACGGTGGCGCTAATGCCATCAGAGAAACCAATTCGACATAAGGAAAGGCGTGACGCGGTGTCAGCGAAACCTACTTTTAATATTACAAACCTATAGAATGATTGTTCGTCAAGAGTAATTGAATGAAGTGTTGATCGAAACGATAAGAACCGCGCACGTAGTACTTTGCACGTAGAAATTGATTAAATTATAGGATGCGATATCCGACTACCTTATTAATTCCTTCGTCCGCAGTATCGATCGCAGTTGCGGCCGTCCAGCTTAATCGGTCAAGCGCGTTTCGACTCGTACACTAGGGTCTTACACAATATACGCCCTTCGTTTTGCACAATGCGACCCGTGCATACCGCGCCCCGTACGTATTAATGGCACGCATTAGCATATATTGACCGCGAACGGAGCTCGTTGAGCGTGTCTGCGGTGATACTTGTAATTATAAGTTACGCTTTGCTGTAGTTAACGAACGAAAGCGGCTTTCGCGAATCCCGTGTGCAAACGCCAAACCTGAAACGCAAACGTTCATCTTGCAAGGAACGGTGGAAAAAAGTCGCACCGCTATTCATTGGACAATTCGTACATAATGATTCTATTTGCTTTTATACAATCCCACCGATGATGACAAATCTGAATTTCCTCGTTATCGATCGTCGTTCCGAAGCTCCGATGGAAGAGGTTGGGTTCAACGTGCTTCGACGGGACGAATTCGTTCCTTCTTTTCATGTCCCATTAATTATCATAATATACCTGCAGGCGAAATGGGAACGGCGTTTAATTAAAAAAGAACAGGTCGTTAGGTGAAGATTGACTACCGCAAAGTATCCACCTACCCGGTGCGTAGCTACATAATGAGGACAGAGACGTTGGGGCTACTTCACTTCTACCCCTAATATCAGGAACCCTGCCAACTTTCAGAGTGGTTTCCCGAGAGGTCTCTACGACCGTCGTTGAACTCCAACGACCGTCTCACCTGCTCGTTCAATATCTGAACAGCATTCGCGGATGTAATCCTTCCACGCGGGTAACAACCGCTCCACGATCAAATTACTGTAGGGAACGAGCAATTTTACCTCGAAACTGAAATCTGGAGCATGTCGGCTTTATCCGGAAGGAAACATCGAAGGGAAATAAAATCTCTCGGCGAAACGCACGCTATCGCGTCGAGAGAGTCTCGCGCGTTGAGCGATATTTTACTTATGATTTTTTTTCGAAATAATAGAAAGCCGAAGGAAAGTTTCGCGATCTTCCTCGATAATTCGTGACCGCGCGCCGTTATAACATTCTCCCTTCGCCACGAATCTCTTTGTCCCGGCTATAAAGAACTTCCAACTCATTCCTGGACCCTTCAGGAACGTTCTCCAAGAAGGAAAAAGAAATATTACGGTGACCCGATGAAGAAGTGCCGGGAAAGTCTGGGCAGGTCTGCGCGAAAACGAAAGAAACTACCGCGCGTTAAAGTAGCCTAATTACGATCTGAAAATTGCTGCTAACTTTCATTTTTTTCCCTCTCCGCTGTTGCGTTTTTTTCTACGCCTCTTTTTTATAAACTACGAAGCCGAGGTAGCTCGCGCGACGTGACGGATTCATAGGCTTTCAAGTACACCCCCTGCTCCGTCTTAGCTACATGCAAATGCCCTTCGTTTCTCTCCACCGTCGTCATTATACATTCTGACTATATCTCATCCCCTCCGCCCTCTGGTAATTCTATGCCCTGCCCGATAGAGTCTTCTGCGACTTAGGGCGTAATTACCAGCGACGCACCTAAACACCGAGCACGATCTAGCTCACACCATGCATCCGAGAGTGTCTGATGCACGAAACATTGCAGCGAGGAAAGCAAGGCGTTGAAGGTAATTTTAATTGATATACGTTCCTATTACTTTATTAGTCAGCGAATCAATTTTTTTGCAGACCCCAATCCATAAACTATCCAAGTCGGCCGAACCTCGCTATCAGTGCGCCCCTATTTCTTACTGAACAGGGCGCGCCAAGCCTCCCAGTTTATTCAGCAGTCCACCCTTGTATTTCATTAAATATTTGAAGAGGAAGTTATCGTTCGCTTCACATCATTCGTAGATGCTGCACAGTATTTTGCCGACAGATTATTTTCCCTGAATTCCTGTCACGAAGCTTCATCGTGTTCACTGTGCTGAGCATATCGAACGGTCCGTCTCACGGGAATCGGTCTCCGCCGACCGAGCGATCACTTTATCGCATTGCCGACTGATACACGCCTATACGCAGAGTGGAACGAACGAACGACCGCCTACGCCGGGCGTACTTACGGTGATGCGTGTACATTTTACACGTAGGTACGCACGAGACCGGCTCGTCGGAGGGTAGAAATTTTACGCCCGCCGGTGAAGCACCCGCCTCGCACGAGAATTATTGTACGCCTCACGATTTATCGCTTATTATAAATACACCCACGCTCGCCATACTGTACGCGCGTTAAACTCACGAGTTTAAGCAAGCTCGAGATGGGACATCGGCCAATTTTTTTCCGAAATCCACCTGCCATCGCTTCGCGGATGGTCCATGTTCGAGGACATCTCTGAACGTTTACGACCCATGGAAAGAGGCGGGGGGGGGGGCAATCGGCGGTAAAGCTCCGGAAAACAACTCCACGGAATTACGAAAGATGACAAAAGACAAGGGGGACGAGGCTTGTGTACGTAGCCGGGGATTAGAGGACCGGCAGATCGGGGAATTTAGATTAGCTCTATCTAAATTCAGGCCACGGAGCGTTTCCGTGGAATCGTAGAAGCCGAGATTAAACGAGATTTAACTTAATTTAACGCATCGCGGGAACCCCGTTCGGAGGCGGGTCCGAAAATATCGGTGGCGAAATTCGAAACGACTCGTTTGCTCGAAAAACCGGAGCCGAGAGAGCTGCCCGCGGATATTTCGGCCTCGATTTCCCTCGACAGATATAAGGAAAGTATGATGATCCATCGTTCACGGGATTATCATAAACGCGCCCACGCAGCGGACTTAAAATCGGCTATCGCGTCTTGCTCGAGGGACGAGAGATTCGAAAGCCCCGTAACAAGTTCACGCTCTATAGTCGTCTAACGATCTATCGGATAGTTGTGACAACGCAGCGCGTTGCAACCGACAGTCCTAATCCTCGCGCCAGTTCACCGAGGGTTAATCTTATTTAAATTAATCATGCCTCGTGACATTGTAAGCCGATGCAACCAGCGATTTACGCCTCCGGGAAAGCGACAGGGAAGGACCTTCCAAGGTTTCACCTGACCCTTCGGAACCTTCGTCCCTTTACGATTTTGCTTTACGAGCCGGCACACGGGTTCAGGAATCCTTCCTCGGAGGGTTCGAAACACAGTGTGCGTACAAGCCGCGCTATGCCCTGAAGACCACGGAGCGCCTGCACGTTGGCGTTATTTACGACGAGATATAATGGGATGTCGGTTACTAATGAGCCATCTAACGTAGCGCTATAAAACGAGCTCCACTCTTACGGAAGCATCGCGATACATCGCGTTTACGCATCGATGTAGCGAGCGCCTCGAAGGCGAAGTGCTTGCGCGCTTTGGAATAAGTACAGGCATCGCCTAAAACGATATCGCAACTGCATAACAGGATAAAGCGAATATGTCGCAACCATTTCTAGGAAATTTGTTGAGGTGGCGCAGACGCGATCGCAATGAATTAGAAACGAGTCGAATCTTCGAATCGAATACGTAAGAGCATTCAATTGCAAAGCAGATTAGCCGTAGCTTGATAAATGGCAATTGAACGAGCAACCGGTTCGGTATTCAATTTTCCCGGCGTTCTCCAATACGCACGATGACCGAAAGCTACGCGGGAATAAAAATTGTACACCTTCATTTCCCCGGATCGGATTGCCCCCGTGTCGCTGTTCGCCACCCCCGCGATTCGAGCGTGCCCCAAAGGGAAACGAAATGAATTTCAACCCACCTACGGCTTCATCCGCGGCGGTCCGACAACCTGGACGCATTAAGGAATGAAGTATCGCCTGCCATAAAGTAACGAACCAAACGGCGCGGCGGTGAATCGAATCGCGTAACAAAAATAACGAGGCGTCAATGCACGCGCAATGACAAGTGAAACGTACGACGAGCGCCAGGTAAATCACGCGTGGGAGTATAGGGGGGGGGGGGGGGGGCTTCGCATGGGCTTCTAACGAGCCACGGCCGAGTGGCTAAGCGCAATAAATAGCCGGGCATTTTTCGTGCCTGTAATTAGTTTCGGACGTGAAGTATCGGGGAGAGACACGTCGGTTGCAGGGAAACAACGCCGGCGCTCGTGTGCGCATGGAATGATAAAGGAGGATCGTCGATCGGCGGGGCGCGCGCGCGCGCGCGCGAAATACAATACCATCAATGTCCGCCGTGGTTGATGCGGATCAGTGTGACAGTCGCCGGCCTAACGTTACCTCGGGGGAGCTAAAAATGTTCCATAAATCGCATTACGATGAGAAATGCCAGCTGCCATTCGTATCGATGAACGAGCACACGTTTCACTCCGATTTCTCCTCCGAATTTCTATCCGTGAAGCATACCGCGCAGGAGTCACCGAACGAACGACGCTAAGGGCGAAAGAGCTTTCTTCGGGTCGCTGGAGGTTAGTCGCTTCTCGTGGCGTGAAAATCAACCGTTTTAATAAGATACCCGAGCTCTCTGGAGAAGAACAATAAATCTAAGCGTCCGCGTATGTATGTAACGCGTGTACGCTGCATTTACCGCCGGCTATAAATCGCCGGGGCATCGTCTGAATCTCCTGCGGTATAGTGTGTTCGTCGTCGAAACGGCCAGGGAGAAGTTACATCTTACGAGCGTACACCAACCTCGCTGCCACCTGCGGCGGTATCCGCAGAAATAACACCCCTTTTGACAGGAACGGGGTGTTGCAGCGGGGCCAAGGAAATGTCCAAGGAGCGCGCACACGGTAAGGTGTCGTATAACAACGCGCCGGAGCAATGGTAACGATTCTCTTAACAAATCTTTTAGAGCCGGATACATCAGCCACCACGAGGTCGCGATTTCTCCCTCTCGTTAAAGCATATCCTCCGCGCGCTCGTAGGGGTGAAATTTCTCGTGGCGTCGGACGGCCGGTAGGATTTCTGCAGAAATTACCGCGCAACATAAATCTTGTTACTTGGTAACCGGCACAACCAGGATCCTTGCCACTCTTAATTACGTTCTTTTTTTCTTACGACCGCGCCCATTACGGCCGGCCATTAAGTCCGTCAAGTTAAGTAGCGGCGTGATACCCTGGCTCGCTCTCGCAGTAATGTACGCACAATACATATACATATACACGGAGCTCTGGCGGTGCTCGTCGTCGCGCAGTCTCATCCCTTTCTTACGGGCCGTGCTCTCTATCCTTTCATTCCAACCGCTGCCCTCCTTCCTCCCTCCCTCTCCTCTCTCGCGGTTACTCCCACGGACACCGTGCTTCCCCGCGCCACTTCAGCGCCACGTCCGTCGTGGCCTGGCGAACTTAATTATATTTTATCGCAGCTTCGTAGCGCTTATTTAAATTTAAATCGTGCGCCTCGCGCTCGGATCCTACGTCCTACACCGGAGAAGGATGCTTTAACGACGGAGCCACCGAGCTACCGCCAACCAACGTTGTCTCTCCGACGGCGGTGGGTCGGCGACTGTGCGCGCCGATGGTAGTTAACCGTCCCTTTCTCGTCGTCGCCGTTGCGAGAGACAGCGTGCGAAACTCGGGGAAAACGGGGACCAAGAACAGCACGACGCGGCCAGGGTGAGAGCTGTATGACACTGTACAACGCTAAACGATAACCCCGAACGGCGGAAAGAAGCAGATGTTCGAAACGATTTCGGGGACACGGATGTGTTTTATGAGTGACATCAGGCGATGATAACGTCATTGATTTTTATGTTCTGGCCTCTCGATAGTCGAGGTGAATCAAGAACGTGTTGCTTGACGAAGATTTCATGTTCCGCGATGTATATTGATATCACCTTGCTGACGAATAATTATTTCTCTCAATTTGTATTTTGGTGGAAAGCAGGAAATTGTAAGTACCGAATACCGCAAAAATGGTAAAGCGAAAATTCGCGCTTTAGCGCAGTCCCTTTAGCGCGCCCAACAAATGGAAGTATAACAACATTAGCAATTGGAGCAAGAACCGGGAACGTGGAAATGCATATATTACGAAGGCAACTGTGTCGGCCGAACAAATAGGCATCGCGAAATATACTACATACACGTATGTATCTTGTTCGCGTCCTGCATACTGTAAACCCCCCCTCCAGTGGGGGCGAGCAACAAATGTTAAAATCATGGCATCATTTCGGCGGAACTATCCGGAGGAGGATATTCGATAACGTTTCAATGGACTCAGGTGGAAGATGTATATTTAGAACGTCTAGATGAAGTGGGTGAAAGGGAAGGGTCGTCGCGTCAACCACGGGCATCATGATAATTTGATTTAAAAAGAATCGAGTATATAGTGATGAATCGTAAAAATATTCGTCGCTGCGATCAAGGACATAGACATTTACAAATTAAGCTGTTCGCGAGTAAAAATGGGGTCGGCACAAAGACGCGAAGCAAATTCTAAGGAGAACGGAGAGGGAAATAAGTCTCAACGAATGTCCACCGTGGTAATATCATCCTTTTGACGGTACCTGTCGGTTCTTCGTCTGGCTGCGATCCTTTCAGCTCATCACCGTGAGACAATTGTTACCCCCCAAGAACGGGGCTGCCGATTTTAAAGCGTAGTTCGACTATTTATAATTACTCCGCCCCGAGAGCAGTAATTACGCTGACTCCTTTAAATCGATGATGCTCTAATTCTCCCCTAGTTACGGAACCGCTGCGCTACAAAGGAAAACGAAGAAGTGGCGGTAGAAGAGTCTCTCGAGAGGAGAGTTGAAAATTACCGTGTCGAGTAGCTCGACAAGCTGAAATTCTAAAATGCTAAGTAATAAAGTGGCAAAGTGGAGCTTTTCGACCTGTTTCCAAGAACCGTGGTGGTCAAGCGCCATCAACGTTCACCTCTGTGCGCATTATTATGCCCGTCTCCGTCTCTACGTGGAATGAATCGTCCGGCCACACACGGTAATTTCCTAACCGCGTCCTCGCGAAATAATTATTACCCTCGGCCGGGTCAGCCGGTCAGTGGGTTGAGAGTCTGCGGTCCAAGCGATTATTAGCGGGCAATGCTCCGGTCGCGGCGAAAGACGCAGGCCCGACGCAACAATTAGCATAAAGTTGTTCGTCCCCGTGGTCGGATCGTCTATGATCAGCGAGGGAAAAGGTCAGCGTCGGCCTGTGCCACGGCGGGAAACGGCACGCATCGTGCGTGTGTTATTGTGCCGCGTTAAGTGGGATACAACCATCAATTTGCGGGGCAATTGCAACTTCTATATCTCGGTCGAAGTTTCCGTCTTACCACACCGAGACCGTGGTAATGTTCCCATGTCGCGCCGCATGAATCGATACTTCACTTTATTGGCTCGGAGCGAGCTTGAATTGAACGGTGCGAGCCCATTCGAGCATGGTAAATGAAATTAGTGAATCGCGCTCGAGTATCGCGGCGATTCGAATGGAATCTGATGGTAACTGACCGCTTGATGCGAACTACGTTAGACGACGCTGCCCAGTCAGTGGTGAAACATCAGTGTAGAATAAAAGTAACATAATTAGGGAGGAAATCGTGACGGAATTCTTGGCGCAGCGGAAACGCCAATGGAGTGATGTTAATTGCCGCTTCAGCACCTCGAGAAGCGAGGGAATATTTCTTCCGCCAAACGTTTCATTTATTAAAGCCCCTGAGATAATTGCGCAAGCCCGCAGCGCGATAACGAATACTTTCGAGCAATTAAATGCTGTTGGAAGTGCATGAGAATTATTTAAGTACGCGGGCATCGTACAGTAGGTTGCGCGGCTCGCCCCCGTGGGGATAATAACGTTCGAAGAAAAATCGCGGCCAAAGTGGCTCTAACCATGCGAATTTCAGTCGAAGGATGACTAAAAGACAAAAATATCAAAGATAATCGACTGGTGAAAAGTTTCGAAGAGAACCGTTTTGTTTAATTGCTTCTCCCATTGATGTAATTAGTTCCCTTCTCACGACTGCATGCGCTATGATTTATTGTTCCATGCCAGACAAATACCATACAATTCATCTAGCTCCGGTATAGTCACTTACATCCATTCTGCTTATCCAGCTCATTCATTACTGTTTCCCTGGGATTCGGTGACTCGTAGCACGTCGATTAGATTAATTTAATCTATCGCGAGGTAGAGATCCGGCGATATCTTCTGTATGCTGGTAAATAACGAGCAAGTAATACACGGCCACAAGGTATTCCCACGTCACCGGTAGTCAATAAGCCGGACGCGTATCGAGCCGTACGGATTCCTCATCGCGTAAGCTCGAATTTCCGCGTTCCGCAGTATCGGCGTGTTACGAAGGGCTACGAACGGACAGCTGTATCCCCTGTGCTTGCAATGAATTCCAAAGCGAAGCTTCAACGTGACTCGAATTCCCGGCCACGAAATCGCATCGGGTTGCAGATGAACGGAACCGAAAATTGGGCCCAACTTAATGGCGCCGCGATCACTCAGGTGACCTCATTTTTAGTGATACTACCAGGAGACGTTGTTACTGTGCTCCGATTTAACTCCGAACTCAACTCTAATACCGGTTCAAACCTTTTCCGAAAACATTTCACGGGAAATTTGATCGGTACACGGAAGGAAGAGGCACGTGTTGCACGTCACGGAACTGCATCTGCCCGGGGTGCAGTACATTTTCCAACCGTTCAGTTTTCCCAGTGGCACCCCCAGCAGTAGACGCGACGAAGAAGGATTGTTAAGCAGCTGTAACCTTAGCGGGCGATCCGTCGCGCGGGACTAACGGGTGGCACGTATTTTCAGGAAACACGTCTCGCTTTCGAGAGACGTGTCACACACGCCGGCAGGATTCGCGGCACGAACATCGGCTGGGACAGAAAAATACGAGGAGACGCGGAAAAGAAACACTCATCCCGTCCGTGAAAACAGATTCCGGTTTTTCTCCTCGCAGCTAAAGCCTGACAGCGACTAGCCGCAATCGAAGGACCATATCTGTCTCTCGTTACTCCAAAAATCGTACAGAAAACATGACCGTACTTCGTACGGCGTATTTGCCATCGTAAACGCGAGTGAAACTTCTATTTCCGGGCTCGTTGAGAGCCAAGAACGGTGTCGAGCGAACGCGAGGGTATTCTCGTTTAATTGGCCTGCGATCAATTTGTACTCTCGAGCGTGATGATCGAGACGCTTTGCACTGTCCTATCGTAAATCTGTCGTTAACTGTAGGGCGGCAGTTTTCGCCCCGTTGCGCAGTATAATCCTTTGCCGATGACCGGTTTCAGACGAGAAAGAAAAAGGGAATAAGATCGGGACAGATTCTGAACCGCCGTCGTTCTGTCCAACGCATTCGAGATTGGGGCAGCTGCGCGGCTGGATTCGAATTCCAGACACGAATAGTGCCGGGCTACACGCATTTTCAGTGGGGGACACACGCCCTCGCTTGTGTCCCGTGTAACCAACACGACTTGCTCGCACTCAGAAGCCACTAAGAAAATCGGGGACATGTATACGAGGGCGCGAAGGAAGAAACGAGCGACGTTTATGTAGACAAGCTCGTCGACTCCGTTCGCCTCTCCTCCTTCGTTAACCGCTTCCTACTCTTCTCCTCGTACTTTTCTTCTTGCCTTCACGCCCTTATCGCTGATCTCTCTTCTACACCGTCGTAACCGTGTCGTGCAAGTTGGCATCTGCCCACGCGAAAAGATCGAAGCGAGCACAGCAGCAAATAGCATACGTACGTGGGAGTGTATCTCGTTCCGCCACGTCCACATATTTATGGTATCCGAGAGTCGCGCGAACGGAGGCACTACTCCTCGCGGCAGTGAGCGCGTCTCGATTAGGTTTCACAGGATATAGGCAGGAATACCGAAAGCCACTCGATGCAACAGACTATTTACGATATCCTTCAGGAGCCGGAACCAAGGAATGCTTCAAATCACAGGGAATTCTTATTCCCCCTTGTCGCGCGAGCCCGTTTCGTATTTCCTTACCTCTCCGTTCCCCCTCGTAAACGTGCAGGAGCTGGCTGTGTGTTCGATAAATATTTACACGCGACCGGTACTTCGGCAGCATTGCGTTTTATAGGAATATTCGTGTAGGAGTATCGATCGGGGTATCTAAGCGTGAGAAACTCATACCCACCTTCCCGCTGCTCGTTTTCCTATCGAGAGAAATAACTGCCCACGGGGCACGAATCCGCAGCGCTCGAAACGTTTCCAAGAATTTCTCGTGTAGAGGCCCGAACGAAACGCTTTCCGCGATTACCTTCGCGATCGCGTCGATCGATTGTCCGCGCGACACACCCTTTCACCTGTAGTAATCGCTGCACCGATATCTCGCCGATCGGCGATCGTGCGGAGAGTAAAAAATCGCGGACGAAAAAGTGCGTCCACAGAGAGCACTGGCACACGTATCGAAGCGTAGACGCGCGTTCACGGTGTCGACACCGAACGAAATTCGGCCTCGCGGCGTCGCATCGGCGGAACGACGAGAAAATCGCGTTACAGCGAGCTGCTGAAACGAATCATCCGATTTCGTGACGAGCCCAGACACGAACAGCCCGAGTCCGATTTAACCGTAATCGTTGATCCTCGATCGTCCAGCCGCCGGGTACGTGTTCCGGAAACACGCAGGAAACACGAACACGGCCGGGTGGGGCCGAGAAACATGGGAGGAAAGCGCGAGAAAATGAAAGATGATTCATTATGTGAAAAGCAAATAGCATGCGAGGCGGACGATGAAAACGAAAAGAATGATGTGGTATCGGAATGAAGCACCGAGGAGGAAGCAAGAAGCGAATGCTCGATGATAGGAGAGGCAGAAGAAATCAAGTTGAAGCGAGGGACCGTACAGCCGTGCCCCGTGTGTTCACGAGACCGTTGCACGCGAGTAGAAAGCGAAAGGGTCCGATGAAAAGCAATCTGTACGTTTGCTTTCCTCGCGAGTCAATGGCATAGTCGCCAGGAGGGAGCCTCGAGATTGGTCCACGGTTGATGCACCCTCCTGAGGAAGGAAGGCGGTAAGAGACACTGTAATCGAAACAGTATATCGACGCTACCGTAGCCGTACACCACGTCCACGCGAGCTATCTCGATTCATTGTTTCGCGCGTACACGTGTACCACGCGGGGCTGACCGTGTTCTGATTTAAATAGATACAAGTGGAACACGTTCGACGTAAAAGGCGTGTCGTTAAGAGAGAACCAACGGCTCCCGCGTTCACTTATGCCCTCCCGTAAGAATCAAGCCTCTTCACCGGGAAAAACGGGAGAGACGCGATTTTCGCGAACGTATAGTGAATGAAAAATATTGCAGTTCAAAAGAGGGCACGATTATTGACAAAGGTCACAAGCCGTGTACATATCTCAGCTCCACTTTTAGCATAAATTACATCTATCCTGCCAGAAGTAGAAAAGGGAAAGTGTTCCGACTAAAAATTAGGCCACACTTCTTTCATAGCTATAAACGATGAAGGAATCATCGTACCGCAGGATAAACTTCAGACATCGCGCGTTCGAGCACGAAGATAACCCGAATTTATTTCGGAAAACTTGCCCGAACGCGCTCTCTCGTTTTCGCGCGATGAACACGGAGAAAGCGAGGCCGAAGAAAAGGATCGGCGCCCGAAGCGAGCAGAACCCTTATCTAATTAGTTCGTTCGAGGAGCATGAAACCCCAAGCTCGACTTCAAACTCGACTCGTAAACGGCATGGTCTCGTTAAAACGGCGCTCGCTGTTCCAAGGGTGCTTCGGGCTAATTGTCATCCACCTAGCTGTAGTCGAGCGATAAATTTCCAATAGCAACGGCCGCCGCGCGACTTCTGCCCAGAAAACCAGAAGACGCTCGGAGATCCGTTCGAGAGCTGCTCTTGATGGTGCGCCGAGTTTGAACGTCGCACCGCGTCGTTCCACCGATCCAGGCTAAATTCACGTTAGCCCGACATCCGCGGTGAACGACTGTCGGCGGAACGGCTCGGCTAACAAGCGGAGATTTCACACGCGCCTGCACAGGCAAACGTGTGAATCCTCGGTGAATCCTTGCGTACATCCATCGTGAATTGTCTCGACAACTTAGCCGCACTAGTTGGAACGATACAACCGATCACTGTACGAGAGTCTGTTGCTCGTGGTTTTTCACCTTTTTACTTCTCCCGCAAGTAATAAGTTTCCGACGCGAACGCGTACAAGCGACGACGGATCGTTCCAATTAACGTCGAAAGTAAAACTCGTTCCGAGGGGGCCGCGGGGTTGGTAATTGCTCGGATTTGACAAACTTCGTCGGATGACATCCGCGGAAATAACTGTTGGCGAGGCGTCTCGACTAACAAGCGGGAAGATTTCGCAGCCATCTGTATTATCCATATATGTATATACAGGTGCACGCGAATCCTTTCGTATATGCCCGGGGTTGGCGGTTGGCCGCACGATCTACTCATTAGACGTCGGCCTCTACCCTTCTCGTCTGCAATATTCATCAACCGCCTTGCGGGATCTTCGGTGCTAAGAGGAAGCGAAGGAAAACGACGGATTCTTCGTTCTAGATTAAAAGGGAGATTTAACCCGCGAAGAAACGGCCGGACGAATATCGCTCTCAGCTGGCTCTTAATTGTCCATGCAAATCGAGGAGTCTGCCTCGCCGCTCGAGTTGAAATTATTTCAATCGCGGTGAATTAAAGTTATCCGACGTAGCGAATTAGCCGTGCAGTAGAAACTGATTTTTCAATCGAATAACGCAAAAGAAACGCGGGATGATACCACCCATTAGCAAACGCGTAGCGTACATGCGAAATAATTAATTCCAGCTTTCGATTAAGAGAACGCGAGCTCTCCAAGGGGAAAAAAACACATTTCCATGCTGCAAAGTGTACCCTTCGAATACAGGCGCAGGCAAATATTCCGCGGCGTTGGGAATGAAGTACGAGTTTATCGTTGAACAGAAAAATCAAAGACGTCGTTAAAATCGTGCTTTTTAAAAGCAGATAATTCGCGTCTGGTGCAAAATGGATAGGAGGAGGAAAGCAAGCGAACGGATTAAGAAAGGAGGGGAGAAAAAAAACATGGTACTCATCCCTGCCGTGATTATAAACACGTTTATACACGGATACAGTTTATCCACTCAACCCTCTGCCTCATCGAACCGCATACTTCGAATACTTACCCATAACGAGCATAGAGCGCAATGAGAGTTCGACAAATTTATTTACTCGACTTGCGTCCCATATCTACCCTTTTACCTACCTGCGATTCTCCCTTTTGCTCCTGTCCTGTTGCCGCGCGCACACGTCCCCACCCAATTTGTGCAGCGACGTTATTTGTACACGGGAACGCGATCGAGATAATTAAAAAGTAATGACCGAAATACCGAAACGAACGAGTGTATTAGCAGGCCGGTTTCGAGAACGCCGCGTCGGCGTCGCTAATTGTGATTTAATCATTAATTCGCTTATAACGATACTGATAACAAAGTAATTGCGTCGTTCGACCAGATCGACACGCTAATTGCAATTAAAAATCAATTCGCGCCGCACGGATTACCGTATTCGCGCCGACTCTTAATCCTGTTAAGGAGTCGAACTGCGGTTAACCCGTCCGCTATCCTCCAGTGCGCGGATTCTCTGGAGTTCGATACGTAAGGCGCGCAGCCGAAACTGTAAAATAGGAGCAACATTGTAAGGCACTGAAAAGCAATTAAGATTGAACTTTTTTATTTTCTTTACAGGACACGAAACGTTCAACCGCAAGGAACGTATGCCAGTGGACCTTGAAAAATTGGAGTTACGCAAGCGTGGAAGCACTGGACAGTGCAAAGAAAATGTTCATACACTCGAGAGTTCATCGAGGGAACTTGAAGTCACGTCGAGAAGTATGCAGCGACTTGTTCTCGATGGTTTTAAGAGGTCTCTCTGTCCTTCACTCTCTGCTTCGTTCCTTTGAATAGTCCTAAAGATCTACGAATTAGTATGCACTCGTGGGAATAATACGTGATTGCAACCACGTGAATGTATTGCTGAGAGGAAACAACGGGGGCCCACTCGTAGAAAACAACAAACTGCCCGCGTTTATTCTCGTTGGACAGAACGATCTTTTAACAGGAATTACTCGATCGTGCTTGGTAGTATTGACTTTAAAAGGCTGAATGGCCAGTGGTTGTGAAATGTAAAAATGAAAACAATGGTAGCGTTTAATTATGTAAAATTAAATTCAATACAACGATCAATATGTGCGATTGCACATGTGACTAAATACACGCGAACTCTGGTCACAGTATCCACTGTAATAACGTGACAAAAGTTCTCCTTCTCAGAATTTTTAATTTATTCCGCCTGTCAGGAATGAAAAATCGGCAAAGTTAAACGAGAATCGCGGTGAAATAAATGCGGTTAATTGCTCAAACGCTCGCGGGGATAGGCAAGCGAGATAACACTGAACCGTATCCCACTGGAAAAAAAGTTCTATCTCCACGAGGAATCATCTGCGCTTCCTGACGATGACCGAACGAACGAAGGATATAAATGACGGACAATTTAATATTTTACCCCGTGTTAGCGCGGGCCCACCGCCCTGTTATCTCCCTGTATACTACTTTCGAGCCGGATGAGAGCAGATAGGGTGACATAGCGTTCGGTGTATCCCGTGCGCCACGTAACCAGTGGCACTCGGCTATAAATACACACCAGAAGCCGCATAATATAATTATCTACGTGATATATGGTGCCACTCGTCCATTTCTTAGTGGTAGCATTTGTCATCTAACGTAGATGATACCGCCGATCTATTAACCCTATGGTTTACAAACTCGGAACACATTATGCTGTCTGTCGCCGTTAAAAAATCGCCGTCTGAACACTCCGGAGATTTAAATAAAACATAAATACACGTCCAAAGTAAAAATGTCAATCGCTCCGGCGAGCTTTAAAAATCGTGGCTTTTTTCAGCCAACTCGTGAATAACCATTCGCCACCTACATACCCACATGCGGCGTGCAAATCGAAAATCAAGAGAAACTCGAATAGCTCGTTTATTGACACTCCAATTTACACGATCTATTTTTCGCAATAATGCAGCATTCTTTATTTAAGAAGCGCAATCCCATATAACCCCGCGAATAAAATGGACTGTGTCTTTATTTTTTGCTCTTCCCTCCCATCTATCGTGCATCCTACACTTGTCCGACCGAAAAAAATGAAGGACTTTACATCGAGGCCGGGGATCGATTGATCCCTCGCGCCGGGATGTACCGATATTCAATTAATCATTTTAGTTCATACCGCGAGGTTTCGCCATGCGACAAAAGTGAGAATCGATGGACATCGATGAAGCGTGACGGAGCGGCCAGACAATACGTGTTCCACCGATGAAATTTCTCTGAACAAAAGCTAACACGCTCTCTTTTTTTCAGCCGAAGCCGCGCAATTTCACTTTGGAATTAGCAAGTCAAAGGGTCGGGCGTATCCTCGCCACGTCGACCAAACACGGCGATATATACGATTAATCATTTTACTGCGATTTTAAATGTTTACAGGTATTTCTAGCGAAGAAATGCATTTGCGAGGTGTTATTTTAAAAGGATGACAGAGGGTTGCGCATTGCCAGTGACTTGATGGAAAGGTTTCCCGTAGTGCCGGGGTACTGAAACCGTGAAATGTCGCACACCATGTCGGCATGCACGAGAATTACGAAAACAGGGAACGACGCACGGGACAGACGCGAAATTAGCAAGTCAAAGCTGTTGGTCGTCTTTGGACCCAGCCCTCTGCCTAATTATCGCGGATAATGTACACCTCTGTCGCGACGAAATCATGATTTTTGGAGCGCCGCTTAATTCCGTCGCCCTTTCCCAAATTACCGGGTTCCGTCCACCGCGACTGCTCGCGCGATTCGCCAACGTCGTAATTTGTAAGTGCGCCTTTGGACCCGTCGGTCCCCTTCCTTGCCTTTTACTCGCACTGTCTCCCGGCCGGTCCTTTCTCCTCTTCCATTCGTGTCTTTGACATCACCGTGACGAAATTACAGATCAGCAGGCTACGACGGGGGGAATTTCGTGGCAACCCCCTCTCCATTAGCATTCTTTTCGACTGTCATTACAGCGAAGCCTATTCCGGCCCGGCTGGAATTTAAAGGCAATTAACACGCGCCGCAGGAGACGCGATAAGGCGACGTGGGCGTGTGCGTGCCTTCCTCCTGTTCGATTCGTTTGTACCGCCGCGCTTCGATACTCCTGCTGGAAGCGGTTCGTTTCGATACTTCCTGCGGCGATTGGCCAATAACTCGTCTTGAATTACCAGTATTCCTTGTGTCATTTTCTTACGTAACTCAATTTCAGTTGGATTTTTGGAAACCGTGCATAGCGATACGGTATCGATCGGAGTACACAATTACGAAATAAGACGATCGTTATTTTTTACTTTTGATAGCTAAATGTTTTAAACTTGATTCGTTCGCTGGACGCGAAGCCTTCCAAACGTTTTGCCCCGGTTAAAGGGCTGCCAGAACTCATTAGTGGGAGTAAAAGTTTTAATAAACGAACGTCCGTGCGCGCTACCCCGTGTGCCGACTATTCGGCCAAACGTATTAGGCGAACACGTGGACTGGAATTCTTGCTAATTTTATTTGAACTTTTGCATTCACGCCAGGCTATCGTATAATAGAACAATAGTAGTATATAATACAATGGGATTAGTACTACGTTAAGAGCGATACTCATCGATCGACAAACTTCGCATTCGGAATCAACCATC
Source organism: Holcopasites calliopsidis (assembly GCA_023838395.1). Lineage (NCBI taxonomy): Eukaryota > Metazoa > Arthropoda > Insecta > Hymenoptera > Apidae > Holcopasites > Holcopasites calliopsidis. Next base: position 4,613,706 of record JALHAQ010000003.1, read on the forward strand.
GTACGATATGCAATTGAACAGCAACGGGGGAACTAAATACGCAGTGACGTTTCTAATACCGGCGACTACCTAACAAGAGCAGCATAACAAAGTTTACGTTGGCTAATTAGAAGGTTGCGTGGGGAACTGTCGATTTCGCTAGCTGTAATTAGCCAGCGCTATGTCGGTTAATTGTATCAAGCGATGCGTTAATCGGGTAGCTGGTTTACCGCCTTGCGTTTTCGCGGTAACCGTATGAAAATCAGTGTCAGCTGCCGCGAGGGACAAAGAAAACCTTGCCGCACTCGCTCAGCAGAGTCATCCAGGTGTATGTAAGCGTGTTGCACCGGAGAACCGACAGGCTAATGCTCGGTGTCGTGGCAGTGCCAAGTATGGTAATACGGAGCGCGCGCTGTAAACGCGTACGATTTGCTCGTTCTCTAAAGAAAGGCAGACATTCGACGCGCGTTGCTCTCGGACAGCAAAGAGCTCTTGCTATGGAATTAACATGTGTTGCACTCGCTGTAAAATATCGCGAGCAGAAATATCATTTTTTTATTGCGGTCACTGGTTTCATTGTTTTCTACGCAACTTCTACACTTTGATACGCTTTGCGCGTGATATTGTTACGTTTTACAGTAGGATGAAAGTTTACTGCAAAATTGAAATGGGGACGCTAAAAGAGCAGCGCGAACGATACCGTAGAAACTTACGAGAGGGCAAATCGAGTGCACAGCTCTGCATTATGTCACGCACTTCCGAGACCTACCGCATTGAAATGCAATTAACTAGGGGTATAGTTAAGGCTCCGCTTCGCTAAAGGCTAACGGAAGCATTAACGTTTAAGAAGGAAGTAGTAGATCAAAGAATTGTTGGAGAAAGGAGAGTGGGTGCTCGCTTTTTTCCTCGAGTTCTTTTAATTCACCGTGATTAGATCGAATCGAAAGAAACGCAACCGACCGTTCCGTGCATTAACACCAACCCGTTAATTTATTAGTCGCATAGAATAAGTCTGATCGATACGGGGCTCGAAATCTACACGGAAATATACGAGATCGTATCGCGCGGCTCGCTAAACGAGAATTCGCGTGAGCTGGCCGTTCATAAGGATAAAAGGGGGAGAAAGAGAGCGGTTCTGCGCACAGCCGATATCGACCTTTAACGTCGCCTTATCTGTTCACCGCGATTTCAGACGACGACTTAACGATTCAACTCCTTCGGAGCGCACACCGTACGTGTTTAACGTCATTATCTGGTAGCTTTTGGATACCCAGGTAACAATCGTGGATGAGAACCGCGATACGCTAATTCACCTTAAAGTGGAAGGCAGTCGTCCGAAAGCGAGTAGACAACTAGCAAATAATCCGAGTCGATTAGGAAGGAACGGTTCCGTTCCGAATCGCCCAAATGATGTGGAACGCAGCGTGACTGCCCCGGAGAAAAATATCGGTGCTCGCTTGTATCGTTCGAAAACGAACTCCAGAACGGAATTGCCAAGCTCTGCGGCTACCGAATTACCCAAGGAATAAAGGGAGGAAAAGACAGGGATTATATTGGTCGGTAGCCCGAGCCGAGTGGCACGTAACACTCACGGGGAGCAGAGTCTTCGCGTGATTTCTATGCAGATGGGATGAGCGGAAAGCACGCGCTCCGCGCCTCTGGCCGCAGGAAAGAAAGGATGGACGGAGGGAAGCATGGAAGACACGAAAAGCAAACGGTCTCGCGCCTCAGACAGAGGCGAGGAGGACCTTCGAGAGGGAAGCTTAAAGGAGATAGCCGGCGAAGATCCTGGCGCAGGACAAGCGCGAGTAATGTATTGCCGTGGCGCGACGGCGCTATCCGCCCGCACCATCTCCGGTTCCCGGCGCGACGCTTTCGCCTTTCACGCGCGACAATCTTTTCTCACTTGGCGAAGAAGCCATCCCTCAACTTATGGAAATTCCTTACACCCCGGCCGAAACTTTCGAACCGCTGTCACGCTGTTACCCACGTCGGTACCAACTAACGGCGGGACACGCTACACGCGATTGCTCGACGGACAAGTTTTCATCTGTATCGAAACGGGATGATGGACAACGATGGCAAAGTTGACAGAGTCTCGCTGATCGACCTTCTTTTGGTTTTCACATTCTCGTCACCCTTCGAGACACTGCGATGGCGGACGAGAACCCAACGAAATGTTTGTCATAACTTTCGGACTCGCCTCTCTGAAGTGATCTACCGCTCGCTTTTGGAGCATTCATTGTAGTAAAGCATTCTGTAATTTTTAATAGAATGCAGCTACTTAGAGATGTCGAATAACTAATTCTTCCAGAGACATCGTCTATGGCAATTAATTTCTCTACTGCAGCAGTTGTTGCATAATTAATCATGATTAGAATGGCTTATTAATTATATATCGGTATTAATAACCGTTACGGGTAAACCACGATACGGTTCGTGACTCGAAATCGTTCGCACCTCCCCCGAAAGTAATCGTTGCCGATCGGATTTCAATGAGGCGTGCATGATCCTTGCGGAATGAACGATTGCTACAATGTTTACCATAATTTCATCGTACAAAGGGTATGTACTTGGGGAACGAAGTGCAGCCCGAATGAAAGTGGAGCAAACGTTCCGCCACGGTAAATTGAGGGCTTCATTTCAGCTTACAAGAATAACAGAACCTCGTGAGATAGCCCTCATTCATTAAACCCAGAATGAACGCTCGATTTCTCAGGCGAAATCCGGCTCTCGTTTCCTATTATGTCTCTCTCGGTACCGGTTTCCCTTTGCATCCAGAGCAAAGGAAACGAGGAACGCATCTTGAAGAAACAAGGAAAACTCTTGGCGTTTTGAATCCCCCACTATGTAATTAATGAAACGTTGTGTACGAGAGGAAAAATGTTATACGGTTGAAACTTTCAAGAACGCCAGCGTCCAACGCACGGCGTTGGCCGCGATAAGCGTAATTTCTCAAACTTGAAATTAATGTTGCCAGACTCACTAAAATTTATTCCCGCTTCTCTTTCCGCGAGGACGCGCGAATAAAACTCTCATCTTTCTCGCAGAACGATACGTCTCACTTTTCTGCACGCTGCCGCGCGCGTGTGTGTATCACGAAACGTCAAGATTACAGCATAAAAACGAATCACGCACCGATGTGCTTTATTTCTCGTCATTTCCGCGTTATATTTTTTTACGGCGCCGCCATCGCGATCGTTCGCCAACGGTAAAGACATACGTACAGCTGACAGATGGCATCCGTGAAATTTACAAACGTTCGCGACATCCCGGGGAACAAAGAAAACGTGGAACGCTTTTCCAACCGGTGGACACCGCGCGGAGAGTTTCGTTCAAACTTTTCTTATTACCGACGCGAACCAACTACACGACAATGCTTTTAAATTCTCAGCCTTTCACGTCGGGCATTGCCATTACGCTTCGAGTGCTTTATAAGAAGCATTTGACCACGCAAACGTACGGACGAGTTAGTTCGTTTGTCGCCATCTGAATGCGTGATTAATTTTCCATTACGTCTCTTGGAACAGTTCGTAACTAACTTTTCGGGCAGACTGATCGCTCGCATCTAAACGTATCTACTCCAAAATGACATGATATTCGAATACGAGAGTGTTACAACAGCTTTACAATTCGTTATGTCGAACGTTGGATACGAGATGATATATTCGGCCACGAATCGAACGGAGCTTTCGACAATTCCGACGGGAAACCGGAACAACGATTGCGTTTTCCAAAGTTTGCTTCGAAATTTCGTATGGACTCCGCCGCTGCTCCGGTTTCACACAGCGAAACGGCCGAGCATTTTCCACGGCATCAAGATAAACATTCACGGAGCCGGCTTTCGCTTAGGAGCAGCCTGATTGTGGAAATTCGACTTGCAAAAAGCCTGAGAATATTGGCCGGAGTGTCGAACTGCATTCTAACCGGCCACGCTGCGTACGCAACCGGATGCGGCGTATATGCGAATTTAGCATTCGAGCCCGGACATTCATCGTGAATAGTGAATTTTGCGGGTGAAGCATCGAAACTCTCGGGAACGATCGGTTAATAAAAAGTCGGTGGCACTCGAAATGAGAATTTCGTCGTCGAACTATGTCGCGCGAACCGTGGAAAACTCACTAAACATTAGAGAGCATATTTTCCAACCGGTTCTGACTCTGTGTCCCTTTCCCACTTTCCCCGTTTCGCGATAGAAAAGTTTAGTTTGCATTAATTTTGTCAAAAGGAACGAACGACATACTCTTATCGAACTGCGTGAATATGCCACTGCAGGCCGTTCGTGCGCAAATATTGGACGAGTAAACTGGTAAAATGTGAAGCGTAAATTTGGCGTAAAGTTTCTGTTCGCCAAGATTCGACAACACGAGTGTCGGAAAAATCACTCGAGTTCATTCGTTCACGATCCTATTGCGATAACGCGAATTTGGTGATTTCTGCGACCTGGACATTTCCCCGCTATTACTTCGCGAAAGAGAAAACACGTTTCTTTCCTAGAAAGAATATGTGCGCGGGCCGCGAGGTGAATCTCACCGCAAGCAGTCGCGCCCCCAACCCCTATTAGATAAGACAATACGTCCTCGTCTCTTCATCGAAGAGATTTCTGTACAGGATCACTCGAGTTCCTCTTATCAGTCTCGGAATCGGACCAAGTCGGGCGCGAATGCGCAAGCTTCACAGTCACGCGTACGGAAAGTGAGTAAAGATGGGATGAGCATCGGAGCACAGAGTCAGAAGAAGAAAGGTGCACGAGATAAAACTTACCACTTGGAGCACGAAGTACCGAGAAGTTGCTGCCAGTTTTAATAGGTTAAGTTATGTAGGCGGGCTCCTCGAGCGGATGTGTACAAGTGGCAGGAACGATCTTAACGAAATATCTTGTTAGTTCCAAACAAGAGAAGGGTAAAAGAAATGCTTCTCCCTTATCACTTCTTTCCTCTGTTTACACACACTTCTGTCACTCTTGTTCACTGAATCACGGTACAGAATCCTCCGAGCGTGGTCGAAGTTTTGTCCACCGTTTACCAGATTCGACGCCCAATAGACGCGCCTAGTGAAAGCCGGGTAAACGTTCAACCGGAGTGCACGCCGAGAGATCTTCGGCAAAGTTTCTACCCCCGCGCGTTCGAAGAGGGCCGCTACGCTCCTTCGTTTGTTTATGTCGCGTTCGGATCAACGTCCGGTAGCGAGTTACGTTCGGGCACGACAGCTTCGTGTGCACGTTGTCACAGTTGCATTTGTTTATGGTGAACGTGAACCGCACTTACAACTCACGGCAGGATCCAGTCACACGCGAGATTAACACGACCATTTGTACAGTACGTGTCACGTACTCCGATTTTATTCACCGCGAAACATTGCCGACCGCTCGACGCTCTCCCACGAAAATTGGCACGACGCTAAACGGTTCGAACTGTCGAGGGTAAAAGTTTGACCCGGCTACGAAAATGGACATCGAACACAACCTCGTACAACGTACAAAAGCAACCGCGCGGCACGGCTCTCGCCTGTAAACTGAACACCCGTCGCGACCTGAGGCCGGGACTCGACTGGTTTCTGCTAGGGAATCTCCCCACTCTCCCGCCGATTCTCTTCTCGCGCGACCCTAGGCACACCAACCCCTCGACGGGCTACATCTTTCTCCCTTTCTCTTTGCCAGGCACCCTCGTTCCCCTCGTCCTCCTTCTGCCCTTGCCCTACCGCGCGCTTCATTCCTTTTTCCCTCTCTGTCTATCCTTTTCCTCGCTATTCCACGTTCGAACTGCCTAACGCCGACCCTTCACGTACGACCGAACGACCACCCGTTTCTTCGGTTTATACCTCACCCTCGTGCACCCCTTTCTGAATACGTCTTTCTCCGTTTCTCCACGTCTTTTACTTTCCCGGTGCGTCTTTCTCCACCCCGTTCGTCTTACGTTCTCACTTTTTCACGCCGGCACGTCCTAGGACTCGTGCACTCCTTCCGAGGACTTTCCGGATCTCGTTCCAGTCAGCCGGCGTTCTTTCAGAAATATTTCGCCGCCCATGTATGCACTATAACCCTTGCACCCGATTCGAGTCGACTCGACACCGCTTTTCGAACAAGTAGCGAAAAAAGTGTCCCGACCAATCCCGTGGCACATGCTCGCCACTTCAAGTCCTTCTTCGAGTTCCATTCCTCCAGGAACGGAGAAAGAGACGGGAACCGACGAAGGAGGAGTCGGAAACGGAGGGCGAGGAAAAGAAATGACGAGTGGGGATATCATTCTTGTATGATACTCGCGAACGATGGATTTCTCGCAGGCAAGTGCACAAAAGTCCTTTGACCCTTCGTGTTTGCAGCGGGAAAGTGGATCTCTGAATGCTACGGCCTGCACGGCAAGGTCTTCGGGATCTGAATATCGAATGACATTTGGAAACTGCTTGCTTCCGTTTAATGCTCCTATAAAAAAAAAATATCAACTGAAGCCCGGACACACTCTTTGCCCGCTCCGATACGTACACCGTTTCCTGTTCTTTTTTCGTACGAGCAGCACACGCACGTTTGGAAAAGTAATTAACATTTGTCAAAACTGTATTTCAATTTTGCTCGGAGGCCTCTTTTTTTAAGTCCGTGCTTAACGACACGAAAATCGACGATGAAATAAAGTTCGCTTAATGCGTTATACATTACCCCTGTACCCGGGTCGCTCTCGGTGTTCCTTTTTCAGAGCGTTAATTAACGTTCGTCACCGACTAGCCAAACGTTCTCTTGCTCTTTACTGGACATCGGATGGCATCGCGATATTTATAATATATGTATTCGTAGCGTCGGATATTTACGCGCCCCTAACTCGAATGCGAATATAAAATAAAAACCTTCGCGTTTAATTAAGCATCGTATGAAACGAACGAATCGGACAAATTGCAGAATCTCCGTGATATCGCGTAACGCAGCGGACTTTCGCTATCGGTGTCGCAGCGAGCGAGAATATATTGTGGCGGGGTTGACACTTTTCGGAGGATATGTTCTTTTATTACGACGAAGAATATAATTACGTGGCTGGAGGGCCACTCTGCCCGCGGATTGCTACTTTTGCCGCACAAATGAGCTTTTATGCGCTGCGAAGCGTAATTCCATTTAAATCCCTATCTCGGCGGCGTTTGAATATCACAACGTAAGCCGTAACAAGTTCTTTTGTAGGTGTCCTATATTAGATTCGCATCAGACTGTGTACAGGTTGAATTTTGTCAGAGAACGCGTGTCCCGGGCCCGGTTGCGGTGATCCTCTTCTCATTTCGAATGTAGCACAGGGCAGGCGCATAAACTCGATGCGCGTATCCCATCGAGGTTGGTTTAGCTCTCGCGCTTCGTGGGGTCTCGCTAATCTTCACCATGATACCCGCATCACACAAACCAGGCAATTAACTAGCTGAATATGTAGATCCATTTACTTTGAGACGACTCGCTGCTGTAAGAATAAATTTCACCTGTGCACTCTCAGCGTTAACGCGCTCCCACGACGTTTTATGAATAACGGCTGGAAACCGTTGTTTAGAGGAATCTTTAATAACAAACGAGTTTGTTTCGTTGTTTAACTTTGTAATCCATACGAATATTCCCGCGTTCCACAACAAAATGCCATTTAGCCGAGGTATCTCTCGGGCGAACCAAGTTTCATGCTTCCGCGAGCAGAAAAGGAGGCGCATAAAATTTAATTCTATCCCCTAGGTTAAACGTACTGCCTCCTGAAAATTAGATTTTTTAATGAAAGTTCATTCGCTCTTGAGGTCCTTAGCAGCCGAGGATTAAATTCCTGCCTGTCGCGTTGCGCTAGGGCTACTTGATCCCGAGCTCTCGAAACAATTTGCGATATGAAAGTTTATACCATTATCGTATACGAACTTCGAACCGCGTCAATAAAAAATCATCGATAAATCGAATTCCAGTTACATTTATGGATAGAAGAGTAATTAACGCTCGATTCATTCCCCCGTAATACAATGATAATTGCACACGATTCATTAAAACTCGTGCAATTTAAAAATTAATATTCTGCTAAAATTCGGAACTTCTCTCGATTCGCAGCCACAGGTCAGCCAAAATTCATAATATACGAAAACAGAGAAGCTATTATTCAGCTGTACGCGCTCCGTCCTGTTAAATTTTTAACCAAATCGTAACAATTTAATTCACCGCACCAATGATGATATCGCACAACTGCGCTCGTATGATTGTTACATGCTTTAGCTAATTAATCATTCAGCGTTTTGTACCGCAAGCTTGCATAATGCAGCCGTTGAAATAATAATAGTAAAAACGCAACGTTAATTAGTGATTAATTTTGAAATAACGTTTGTAACGTCGCGAAACGATCGGTTGTAACGCAAAAGTATGGACGCGTGTCCGTTCGAAAATTCATGAAATTGCCGATGGTCCGTGGATGCGAAAAAATATTGCACCATTAAGGACAAAATTGTTTTACTAACTGCCGTTTAGCCCTAAATCATTCTACGCTCGTTAGACGAGGCAAAATATTTTGCCCTTGAGAGGACCGAAAAAAAAACCTTGCCCTGAGCAGCACTAAACTCGTCCATAAGTTCGAGAATTAAGGAATAAATGGTGAATGATGTATTGGCTGTAAAGCAATTCCACGGGCCTCATCTGTTTATGACGCGCGACGCAATGCTTTAAGAGGTCATGAATGAAATTGCGCTTACTCGGGCCTCTTCCTTACGTCCGTCCCGTCCTTGAAACCTACGCCAGCCAGTGCTCACAGTGATCGGCCGATCGTAAAATTTCAACTTATTGCAATTTCCTTACTTTCGCTTTTACGCTGTGACAGTCGGATTATGAAGGTGCTGTTCAGCGTCGTAAAACCAGCAATAATCGTAATTTACATCTGTTCCATAGCTCTTGATTTATGGGTCTTTAGGATTTTCATAAGCTACAAATAGGTATCGCTAAAACCGGTCGGAATCGCGCATAGTCTGCCGTAAATAAAATAATAGTTGGAATCCCAGTTTTACCTCGGCGAGAGATGTGTCGCGTGTAAAATCAGAGATCTTCGGAAGTCTTTATTACTACAACTTAATTAGCGTTCGTCCACGGCATTCTGTGCAACAGAAAGACGAAGAGTAAGGGAAGATTATAAAAGCGTATTTAATTATAGGCGTCGTTCTCACGTCTCGCGGCCACCCTCGTCGTTTACACACTCTATCAATTTATTACGTCGTGACGAATTTCGGCAGATCCCAAGAGCGCCCTCGTACTTACGCTCATCGATCATGTTCGCGACTGATTGTAAACGAGCAGGTGGAACAGCGAAAAAACCGAAGCGCCTTAACGACCTGTACGTCTCGTACCGTGGCAGCCATACAGAAACACAATTACAGAGTTTTCACCGGCGAGAGCTTCCACGAGACAGCGGCAAGACGTTGGATTTCTTGTTGCGTTCTCCTCCAACCTTCCGCTTTTTCTCCTCGCTTTCCCAGCCCGGCCGATCCCGCGGTTCGAGCAACACGCCAGAGAAACAAGATACATCCTGTCTGGCGGATAGAACTAACGAGTGCGTCTTCGAAACTTTTAAAAGCTATTCTACGTCGACCGCGTTTCAAAACGTTCCGCGCCGGCCGCTGTCTCAGCCACTTTTCACCCGGTCATTCGGATCCCCTGGCCGCGTAATGCTTCTGGACGAGAGAAAACGAGACCGGGCTTTGTTCTCTCACGTTGTAATGCAAAACACTGGCGGGAAATAAATATAAGGATTCGGTGTAGTTATTTGGCTGCCGCCACGGCAATGAGCCGCGGAGCATACACGGAGGCTCGGGTCGCGCGATGCGAAGGCGTAATTACTACAGCAGCCAGCTCAACGAAGATGAACACGTTCGCCTTCACCGCTGGCAATCCCTTGGCTGTCCGCTACTTCGCCCGTCCTACGCGTTATCTCTTTCTCTGTTCTTCTCTCAGACGCACATGTTGCCTACGGTCCCATCCACTCGTCAAGCTTTCCCCGTTTTTCACCCGTGCAAGGGTGCGGAACACGAACGATAGCCTCGTGTATCGTCGAACGGTATCGTTGCCTACCTACCACGGGGTAGTAGTGGGCACACGCGAACACCTTTTGCCTGTCTACTTCTTCTTACCCTTCTTAGGCGACCCTCGCCCTGCCCATTAGAAGAAAGAACCTACATTTTTTTTTCTCCTTGGACATTCTATCGTCAGTCTAACGCCGTATTAGGAAGAAACACTGGCCGCTTCCCCGAGATAATATCCCTTCTCTTAAGTGGCAATCGATGTTCGTTAGGGAAGTGTGAATTTTAGACCGTTGTAAATAAAAAGCGTGTAATAAAACGCGACCGATAACCGTTGTCTTGGGACACCGGTGTTTATCAACGATATTTCACGGATTATTCCTGAAATACGTGTTCGAGTTTAACGAACATTCTTCTAGAGCCGATTGCTAATACGAAGATGTCTGATAACTTTTCAATTAAAAGAAAAATCCACCGTATCGAAAAGTTTCGACGCAGCTTATCCACTCTACTACAACAAACGCAGACGGAATCGATGCATTACAGGATGCGAGACCAGGCGCGTCGCTTCAACAAGGAATTGACATTTCCATGAAACCCATCAAAAACTTTTGCTGATAGGATTTGACAAACGCGGTGCAGCGGGCCCCCCCCCCCCCCCCTAAGTCTAGCGGAGCTACTCCATCGGCAGGATTGTCGTATAATTCCATTAGTTGCGCGAATGTGGATGTTCCCACGTTTGTCGCGTCGTCGAAGCAGGGACGGGCCGGGCCGGGTATCGTTCAAAAAGTTTTGTCGATTACAAGCACTTCGTGCGATTAGTACCGCGAAAGCATTCGGTGTGCCGGCTTAGCTCGCGCAGTGTATCCACCGACGGACAGTACACTTCGCAGCCAGCATCGCGCTTTTGCGAACTACTTGTAACTTGGAAATATTTGCGTATATCCTTATTACGAAGTTTCGTGATCGAGGAGAGTGGCGGTACGAAGAGGCGAGACGTGAAGAAAGTTCGCGAAACTGTTAGCAGACGGGAAGATGTAAGAACCGTGAGGAGATACAAATTTTGAGAGTCCATCATCTTATTTCAGAATATTCTATACCTATTTTTTCACAACGTGTGTTATTTACTTTTCTGTTCAGTTGATTCACCAATTCCCCCCCCCCCCCCTCAGAGGTGGACGAAGAGAAGATGATAACGATAGCGGTCGCTAATCCGCGTCACGATAGCGAGGTGCACGCAATCGTCATGCGAGTCTTAGGGCCTCTGCCAGGCATCCGTGACCGCGCGGGAATGGTTGTCCTGGCGGAAATGTTTATCCCAGCAAGTGGTGAGATTTGGAATGCTGCCACTTGCTCTACATACGTGAACTGCAGCGCCAAGCAGCCATTCGCATTTCGCAGCACACTCCTGCGATTTACACCCAGATTGCATTACACGATCCTGAACAAGCTCACTCCCTTCCGCCCTTTTTCTTCCGCGCCCGTCCGTCCGCTGAATATTATATTTTACACGTACACACATGTTCCCGGTCCTTTATCCGGAGCGTTCCTCGCGGGCGTCCCGTAAACTTCGATTTATGCTAATCCACGGAGAGGAAGTGAACGGAGGTCGGCTTTAATTTTATTAGCCAACTCGAATATGCTTTCCCGAAAATCCGGCGACTTCGCGTGTCGCGGGAAGTGTTTTTCACAGACAGCCCTGCCAAGATCTTCCAACAGAAATGTGCATAAGGTTTCAGAACGTTGGAGGAGAAGTATCATGCGACGCCGAGTGTCTCGTCACTCTAGTGAATTAAAAGAACAGATTTTGTTCCTCTCTTTTAGGAGACACTTGTAGTTCCGCCTTCCCTATATTAATCGTAATTCATATGTTTCTTTTAGTACGCGGGCGGTGTTATCTGTTGCGCTTTACGGGGGCACGCCACTCACACGTGGAACAATGCAGCCTCGTAACACACGCTCCAAGTCAATAAATTCCCAATTTGCTGTTATCTACGCCTATCCCAACACCGCTGTAAGCCCCCCGGGCGGAGATTAATGTAAAAATGGGATGCCTCTTGCGCGAAATATGTCTGGGTATTATCTATGAAATATGTCACGGTTGCAATTGCTCGCGTATTACGATACATTGGTCGGCGAAGACCGACGCGATGCGAGCAAACGGCACGCATTTCTCCGTTTACACAAAACATGGTGGCTCGAAACGTGATTCGCGAAACGAGAATCAATTATAAATGATTAGAAATTCATGGTTGTCGGCTTAGACAAACGGTAACAATAAATCTACGAATCGTCTGCGAGAATTGTTCGCCACAAATGGCGGAGCTTCTGCTTACCTTACGTTCTTCATCGATATTCCTACCTTTACCGTTCCGAATAAAAAGGAGCTTCATGGTTCTCTAGAGAGTACGTGCACACATACGTCGCACGTACACCCGTTGATAAAATCCGCTACAGAGAAGTTATAGGTTCAAAATAATGGACCCGGCTACGTATTGGTTGGAAATCCGGCACAATCGAACGGATGTACGAGTTGGCAATCGGCTCGTACCGCGAGACACTCGTCTATAATAGAGTGGAATCGCTCTACGTGGTACAAAAAAAAAGAAAAAACGATCGTCGGTTGACTCACCGAGGGATATCGTACTCACAGTACGAAAGGCTACACTCTTTCCCGCTAGGAAAATTTCAATTACTCGCTCGGAGACGCAATATCGAGTAACATAAATATCGCATTGACAGGCCGGTAAATGGGGATTCATTGTAAAAACATCTAATGGCCGGGAGAGGGATGCCCGATCCAGGGTTACTCTCCATTCGGTTCCATGGTGGGCTGCGAAGTAACCCCAACGGGAACCCCCGACTGTGTCGAGCTGGATGCAAGGGGGAAAGGGGTCGAAAGAAGGAACAGAACGAATTTTGCACGTGTTAAAAACGCTAGGCTGCATTTAATGCTGTATATTCGTTTTTACCAATGACATTATTTCGCTCACCGCTTTGGCAATACGCATTGCAACGTAATAGGATATGTATGATGATAGTTAATAAATTAATTGGATCATTAGTATTCAGGTGAAGATAGAAAATAATATTGAAAGGAATGAACACCCCTTTAAATAGATGTTCTTAGTTAACCGGAAGCAAAACGTGTTCCAACGTATGAAGTGGCGGTGGCATTTTCGCAAAAAGGTGTGATAAGCATTCAGAGGCTTTAAAAGCTGGCCCGATGCAACTGTTTGTTCAGCATTATGAAAAACGTCTCCGACGTAATGGCCGAACTTTCTCCGGGAGCCACTGTAAAAACGAAGTTTCTAACGGCAAAGGGGAGCTCTCATTGTAAATTCATAGTAGGCGAAGAACCCCGAAAGTGTTTCAGGGTGGTTCGAATGAGAAACGCGGGACGATCTCGGGGAGAACCGCCTAGGACCAATCAGGTCGCCTTTTCGTCGTGTTAAAACTACTGGAATGGCTTAAACGGTTCTGCGAATCGTAGAGGGCAAAACTGTATGTAGGGCCGCTCCACGTGAACTCCACCCGTGGAACGGTCGTTATTCAAGTGTTAGACGAACACGTTATACTACTTACCCCGCTACTTGCCCCTTGTATTGCTCCGCCAGGAACCATATTGCCTTGTACCCACGAGTACTGCTAGCCATTGCGAGGCGAACATACATACATATCTTCATGGTAACGTGTGCCAGTTTTTTTTACAACGCCACTGGAAGCTACGTTCTTCGTAAACAAATTCGTGAATATTCAACTACATCCTCGTTCGTCGCATTTGAATAGCCCACTCGTACAATTTCATTTTCGAAGCAAAGGAGATACATCTCCAGCCGCACATCGAAAGAAGCGTTGAATGAAAAAGAAAGGGCAACAGAATGTGAAGTTCAAAGGATTAACACCATCTCGTTAATAGCGTCAAAGCCGGAGAGACACGATTCGAATAAGGTAGTCGGTTCACACGAGAAACAGCGAACTTCTTCGTTTCCATTTTTTTTTTTTTGTTCTTCTACTTCAGGAACGTAGATTTGATTCGCGCCGAGAAGAACAACGGCAGCAACGCCGGCGTTGCCGTCGATGTATGCCATTTATCGGTTGACCCACTCATCCTGACGATAGAATCCGACGCACGAGTCCGATTTCCCCCGTAACCCCAGGTTTATTGGCGGGGACCCGATCATCCCTTTGTGAGACCCCATTGTGAGCCATTGGTCCACGTAAACGAAATTGCCGAAGGGCGACGCACGGAGGGACTGAATACAAAAGCGAATATAGTATCTGGGCGTGACTGGCGACGATTCGCCGTGGCTTTGCCCGCTTTCACGCTACAGTTGCCGAAGAGGTGACCCCTTTCGATCGATGTCGTTTCCTTACGTACTACACCTTCATCCCGCTCCATGTTTTCCTCGGGACAAGTCATTCAACTTTATGCGGCATTATCTTGGACCTACCCGGATGATAATCAACGATGTTCATTATGCCGCCCCATCTTATGTGATTATGCAATTTACCAAAATTCTAAGTAGAAAAGAAATTGGATTTCATCGTTCAATTAATTAATCTGCCTTCAGGGGAAAAATCAATGAAATATTTCGTGTATCGATGGTCACGTTGCTCTTGGTCCACAGCGCGAAATTCCATTTATTCGGGGTGAAAAATTGGGCAAATCGGTTTTTATTGGATTCGATGTGCACGCGTCGATACCGTGTGTGTATACCTTCCGTTCAGTCTTTTCCGTTATTGAATCGCGAATGAGAACACGGGGCACGGGTCGCTGAAATTTCTTGCGGTCGATTGAACGTGGAATATTTTCGAAAAATTACAATGCTTCCAATATCGACCTTTAGTTATTAATCCCGAAAAATTGCTCGGCAATTTCGTCGTTGTAATTTTAGTATCGCGAGTCCCTAATTAAAGTACAAGTCGAAAAAAAGCAAGTGCATCGTGTTTCTTCTCTAGAAAAGAATGCAACGTTCTAACTCCATAATTCAGAGATTACGCTATCAATAAATTACTCGTGCATTGAGTTAATCTTTCATTTGTACTTGGACTCCTGGCGATTGCCTTTCCGATAGCCTAATAAAACGACCGATTCTTCGAAAGCGTGGAAAAAGAATTATTCCCCGCACTTAAACAGAAGCCAGCGTGACGAACCTCGGAAATCTTTCCGCATCTGCGAGGGTTTCCTAATGATTTGTCGTCAGCGAGCGAAATCTCTGCTCCACGATACAAAGACGGATTATAACCTTATGGGCGGCGTTTCGATTGCAGGGAATCGAATTATCCCTTGGATCGATGCCGAGGGTGTACCCTCTGTACGTGATCCAGAAATTTTACGAACAGGACTTTCGCGGGGCCCCTGTCTCGGGAACTCTTGTATCGTCGTGTTTGTTAATCAACAAAGGCACTCTCCGCGCTCACGTATCTACCGCTGATTTGCTATACACCATTCCATCGCTAATTAGATAATAATCTTGTAACGATGTATAGCAGTAGGGGTGTGCCACAGGAATACATATTTCAGGATATACGTCTTTTTCGCTGTACCGGAAAAGGGTAGCTATGTTCGTTTTCATACGAATAGCGCAAAAAAAAGACACCCTCGAGAAGGTAAACTCATTATCCTCCAGCGATCACGGATGAACATTCGTTAAAGAATGTAAATCGTGAAGCGTTGACACACACCCACACCTGTACAGTGCATGTGCAATTTAGCAGGGACTATTTAAATGATAATTGGCGGGAGCGTAAATGACGCTCGGCGCGTGTTTAGCCGGATGTACGCAAGTCTCTAATTAAAATGTCCTTGACAGGATTTTCGACATTTATGTAGCGACAGGAAATTGCGGTTTTGGCACGGCCAGTTCAGCGACTGTAGATTTGTTGAGCACGTTGAAATATTTACGGTCGCGGAAGTTTATTGCATATTTGATGGCAGCCACGTAAACGCGCGCGCGCCCCCCATGCACCCTGACCGCGTTAGCTGCGCTTGATAAAAAATGTATTATGCAACTTCTCGCATTATCGATCGTGAGGCTGGCATAATTGATTGAATTATGCAAACGAGCTAACTTCAATTTACATTATTCTCTCCCTCGCCACCTTTTTCCTTATTTTTGTCTCTCGAATTCTTTCCCGCTACCGTGCTTCTCCTTTTTTTTTGTGCCCTACGGCGAGAAAAATAGGGAGCATCTCTCGGCGAAGACAGCGAAAACAAGTAAAGAAACGTACATACACTATTAGTACACCAAGATAAGTTGATTATACTTTGAAACGAAATTATTACTTTGACCTCGTTACCCCGCCATATACTCCATCCGTTTACTCGCTCTTATAATATCGCTGCGTCACGGTTTCAGCTCTTCCATGGTGCAAGAAACGACGCTTGCTAATCTCAACAGCATCACAGCACTCGCTGTTTTAATTGAAATAAAATAATCGTGCAGACTGCTCCGAGTAAGTTGCATGGCGCGCTGGATGCGTGTCGCAGCAAGTTTTCGCCACTGGTATGTTTGGAACGAGAGAGTCTCGCGTCAGGTGAATAAACCTCTGTTTAAGCCGGGTGCGTGGCCCTTTTCTACATGACTAATATGAACGTGTGGGAGGCATGAATCAGAATCAGGAGAAGCCGGTGGAAATGAATGACAATCCATTTGTATGATGTATCATTTTTGCTGCTACCGCGGCATGATTTTGTTTTCACGGTGGGGTGACCGCCTCTTCTTACGCCTCGTGTCGTACGCAGGTAAAATATTGTGGTCGTATGGAACACGATCCCATTTACCACCCGTCGTTACCATTGTAGACACGCGGGACAAGAAACCGAAAATCGGCCGTACTGTATATCTCATTTGACCAGGTAACGCGCTGCTTGCCACGAATTCCAGTCCAATATCTCGACGGCGACTCGTGGGCAGTATCGGAGTTCTGCCATTTGGCTTCGAGAAAATCGTACGTGCAGGCGCCACGGAGTCGCGGCGTAGGTGTGCATATAGCACTCGCAATATAACCGGGTACAGCTTTGAAGCCTGTTCACGAAATGGCACGAGCCGACGCGAGTACTCGGGGAAACAATTACTTCAATATTTAAGTGGGTTATTGGCCGTGCCGTCGGAATAAAGGCAGCCGATATCTTTTCAATTTTCTGTAAGCGGCTTATCAAAACCTCTTGCCTCTTCTTCTCGACGAACGTGCGTCATCAGGGATCGATGATATCTCCTTGACTTGCAATGCAACCTTCCTGTTAACATTTGAACCATTCGAAAGCGTCGTTTCTTCGACAGGAAAGATTCATTCCGAAGAAATATGTAAGATTTGATTAATAGACGAAGTGTGGCATAGTCCCTCGGTCGTAATCCTGCAACGCCATGTTCAATGTAATAACATAATGCAGAGTAATATTGCAGTAAAAAGTCAGCTTGGAGTCGCGTGGCAATAGGGTTACAACTTTTATCCGAGAAAATTGAATCGAGATGAATGTCCCCGTACACTGCACCGGCATGTCGGATCGTGGAGCACGAGTGGGGAGGCAGAGAAAGAGAGAGAGAGAGAGAGGAAGACCAAAGGTACCCCGGATAGAACTCGCTAGTCTGAAAATCCCCTCGGGAGGGTTGAAATCTACTTCTCTGCTCGCCGCGCCACAGCCTGGCTCTCTCCTCTCCTAATTTTGAGTTCCATCACATTGATTCCGGCCTCCCTTCTATCTAGACCTCTATCAGCATATACAAGAGGGGTCCAATTTATAAACTGCCCGCAGATTCACCCGGCTGTGGTGTCTGATTAGATGTCCCTTGCGATTGAATATATCTTGATGATAATTGGGGGAGACGATTTCAGCTGAACGGGAACGCGTCCATTTTCAATTTACCCCCATTGTGACGGATCAGAAAAACTCGGCGTTACTTCCCCCCCCCCCCCCCCCGCCCCTCCTCTATCTCTTACTGCGTGTAGCCTCAATTAAACGAAAGGAAATTTCACTTAATAAAAGGACGCGTGTTTCGGCACATGAACGTTGCTCTCGCTCCCGCGACTCGTTTCGTGCAGGGCGAATGTTAATTCCGCCCAAGATCTCGCGAATCGATTGTATGCAACGTGGTCGGACGTTAAAAATGAAATGCTAAGTATATTTAAAGGAAAGCAAAAGGAAAGGAAATCACGCAACGGGAATGTTGAGAATATGCACACGCTGCATCGTATTCTATTTTTCCATTCTCTCGATTATTTTCGCTTCGAAAAATTGCGCACGAAGAAAGGACAACGGTGTAGCAACGCGTCGTGCACGTATGTACATGAAGCGTGTAAATGTTAAAAAAGTTGCGAAAAAAAAGGGGAGAACTTCATTCTCCGCAGAAAGTGTCCCGCTAAAGTATTTCACGAGCATTTTCTCTACGCTCACTCTTGCTGCGATAAAACGTTTGGAATATTTTTTTTTTTCTCCTCCATGAAAATTACATTCGAGTAATGGCGTCGTAAAAAAGTTCCCCCGACCGCGTGCGTGCAGGCTTTTCCCTTCAAACGGAATTCGAATGCATTTCGCTTTCTCTGATAATTCTGTTTCGCTTTTCGTTATCCGTTTTCGTTAAACCCTCCCTGGTTTGGAACTGATTCTATATTGAATCACTTGAACGCAGGGGTTACGGTATAACACAGAATAGATATGTATATATGCGAATCTACTCACCAACTGAGATCCCCTACACTGATAAGACTGCGTCACTCTAACATAGGGTAGTTTATGGTATGATTTATATGCATGCTTCGCCGACAGTATAGTGCTACGTTAGAAGGACGACGTTCGTGCAAGTAAAGCCGGTCGATAGGAAAGAATCGGTCATTGATATCTTGCTGGCCTGTTCATATCAAGATTTCATTATTATTCAATTAAATTAATCGCGCTAATTGATCGTCCAAAATTAGTTTCGCGAAATCATATTGCTATTCTCATCAACGAAATGCACGGCAGCAGGCTGTTTCCGGCAAGTTATCACGGTCTGATGCCGAATATAATATTTCACGCATCTCAGTATAAATTTCTATAATAGAAAACTTCTTTCTACTCTTTTATACGTTAATAACTATAGTTCAACCGTAGGAAGTGTGAAGGGTGCGACTGAATCCGAAGAAAACTTTTCACGTCAACGGATAACGTTAATCTGATTATGGTTGAAAGCATTAAGAAACGAATAATTATTACGCATGACTTATTTATGTCTCGAAGGCGTTAAATAGCAGCGTCTGATAAAGGAAAAGCAAGCTGGCGTTCTCTGAACGTCGATATCGAGGACATTGTGACGCCTCGCTAGATAAAGTTTGGAATCCTTTAATATTGCCTTGAAACCTCCGACCTCTCCTGCCTCCCCCTCCCCCTCGAGTTTCTTCTTTCCACGTTAGTCGCTATTATCATTATGATATTACTCTTGAGCCGCTACGGAGGACACTTTGAAAAATTTCAGAGCAACTCGAATTACGCCCGATATTCAAATCAAATTTATCAAAGCGTTTAATATTCAGTGCGATAGAATTTCATATACAGTAGAACTCGAACTAAATAAGATAGGACGAAGGATTTTGAAGTCACAGACCACGAAATAGTGGACCCGGATCGGTAATACATCAATACATACGACGTTCTGCTGGAAGTTAAAAAGATCCGAGATCATATCACTCGCAACTAAACTTCCATCAGTTCTCGAAATATCAAAATGCTTCTGAGGATTATAAACTCTTCTGATGAGGGTACAATGGAAGGCTCGAATCCTGGAATTCAATACTTTCCTGTTCCTTTGACGCCACCAAGAACCTTCATCTCCCAAAGTAGGCAAAAATGTCGAAAACTCCCTTGGCTCGTGTCCTACCTAGATAAACTTCCAAAACATTTGCATCATCTGTAGTATCCGCATGTAACATAATATTAAAATATCAGCTGTCCCAAAAAACTTTATTGATGGTTCCCTTTTTACGCTTATGATCAAATCGAACCCTTTGTCAATGGTACCATCGCCCCCTTGCCGCACCGTCGACGTCATCCTTGTCGTTATCCGGTACATTTAAATAATTGCGAAAGCCGGGTGTCGTTTTAGCAGGGATAATTTATAGGAACGATTCGCGACGCTCGCTGAACCGACTCGGTTCCGTGGCGAATTCCTGCGAAGCTTCCTGCCATGATGTAATAGTCGTCGTTACGTATCCCAGCCGGATTCATTCCCCGGTCCGCGCGACCTTCTTTCATTGCCGTTAGGAGGGTGAGCTTAAGCCCGTCGCCGGTGTTTCATTTACCCCCGCTGAAGCTAGTCCCTGACGTTACCACTGCCTTTCGCTCTCCGACAAGTCGCTTGTTATGATTGTCTCCGCTCGGTGTACGCGCGTGGATCTTTGTTCAACTCCCTGCCCAGTGCCGTGATTCGGTTCGGGGGATGAAAACCGTGCTGAACCGTTCTCCGCATCGAGATATGAACCTTGCGCTCTTCTGATCGAGCCAGTGAACGGAAGACCGTGACGGAGTCGATAGCCGGTTCTTCCTTTTTTTTTCCGTTGCAGTAAAATTATTGCTACTGGGGAAAATATTTTTTGGGGTGGACGTCGTTTAAGTGTGAAATTCGAGGGGAGCTCATTGCGTTTAATGCGTTTAAAATTCCACAGATTCTTATATTATGCGTTCCATAGTGTTACTTCGTTGCAGCGTGACGAGATATTTCAGAATCATGTAGACGAAGAGCATGCGAGCCGTTTCGATTTACATCACGATTTAGATTTGTATACTTTGCAAGTAAAATTCGCTTTATTAATGTATCTCATTTGGAAGTCAATTTATTATGATGACAAGCAAGAGAAAAAAATCTGCTCGAGCGGGTTCTTTGATGTAAATGTTACAGCCCTGCACCGATGCATCCTTTGGCGCTACCCCTAGCCCTTCGGTTCTACCACCCCGAGCAGTTCGACTCTGGTAAATCAGTGTGCACTATACGGAATTCGTTTCCAGGGGAGGGGTGCAGCTCGCTTTTCGATAAATCTCTTCGCCGCCAATAACGTATTAAATTTTTCACCTCGCTTTTCTTCTATTTTCCACATTTGCTTCTTTGCCACGATCCGCGGCGTGAAAGAAGGAACCACGCCATCGATTTCGAAGAGAAATAACAAAACCGTCGCGTGACGCAATTTCACCGTTTATGCATGGCTAAAAATATGCGACGCATATTTTCACAATTTTCCCATCGGAGAAATATCGCCGCGGGATGGAACTCGCCCGGAAACTCGTTACACGGGACAAAGTTCCCTTTATGAATGTACAACAAGCGTAAGACAATTAGAGAACGGTACGACAACTTCTTGAATATAGTTGCGACGGTTCGAGTCCGCGAGGCGACTGATTTGAATAATCTCTTGGCCATTCGTGTTCGAATATTGCGAGCAATCTAGCCGTGTCATGTAAACCGTGTATTAAAAAAATTAGCGGGAATGAGAGGAGATCCACTTGCTTCCTATAATTCCACTTGATTCAAAATCCGACCAAACGGAAGTTTCGAATTTGACAAACACTGGCAGAAATATTAAAAATTTTCATTTACGGTAACCAGAGCTCTATGGCGATTGATAAGGTACTGTTAAACGAGACCCGTGGACACGGTCTGAATCAGCAGACCCTTCAACGACCCTTAACCGGCCGTGGCTCACGCAAAAGTTGACTCAGCGTTTAGGTCGAACGCAAATAATAACCATGTTTCGATAACTGATATGACTGGGGTAACAATATCACTCTATTTTATATCCATATCGCTGGCCGTTTCTAAACTGCCGACTAACATAATCCAACAGGAATCTTGTGTACGAAATGTAACAAATATTTGCAAGAAATTAGCGACGGGATGTCGTTCGAGATAAATAAACGAATTTGTATTTACCCCTGTTAAAAGAGGGGAAATACCGAGACGTATATATTTTTCAAATACTTGACATAGTTTATCTAGCCATGTTTGCAGAAAAATAAGGATGTCAAGGATGAACAATAAAGCCACCTGGTTTTATCTTTGCCTCATACTCCAAGTCCCCCCGACGTACTTTATAGTACAGCAGTCAGTTCCTCTTGAGGCTCGTATCTAACGTACCGCGCAATTCAACTCAACCAGACGAACTGTTTTCAAGCGCGGCCCAATATCCCCTGTGGCCCGGGCTGGGATAACGCCCCGATAAATTAGATCGCTATGGGAACGGGTGAAAATTTTCATTCCGAAGTTAATTACGCAAATGGGGTGCGCCGGGGCGGGCGGACGGAATTGACTTCTTTACGTAACTTCATTCTTTCCCCGTTAAGTGTCCTGCTTCATTGGATCGTAACGAGAAAATTAACTTATTACCTTCGACGAGTGGGACAAATTTTTTAACTCACGCGGCTGTATCGAGAACATCGTCGGGAAAGCAATTTCATTAAGCTCCTTCGTCTGAATGAAACACTTCTGCCGCTCGAAACGCAAATGACCGTAGTACATGCGGTTTAACCGTGTTACAAACCACGCCGTGAACATGCTGCAAAGGAAACGCTCCCTAATACAGGCGGGAGGCAAATAAACCGCCGCGCTGTAACGTTTTCTTCGAGTACAAACCGGTGACTCGTAACGTAAATTAATTCCGAGGCTTAAGTTCTCCGGACCGACGGCTCCACGGAATTTAAATTGATATTCCGTCGGAAGCGTGTTTCGTCTTGTCCGGCGGCAATTAAATTACAAAATATACAGAGCGTCGGACGCCGGGCGAACGGGATGGCTCGAACCACCACCGTGGAATATCTCTTAACAAACCCCCGCAGTCCTTCGTGGCAGTGCAGCGTTGCTACAGAATTCGACTCTATCGGGCAGACCGTTGCGCAATACCAGTACCTCGGTCCCCGGGGACGGGAGGAGAACAACGTGCGTTTCAATAAATTTGACTAGCAACCCGTCCCCGCCCCCCGCGCCCCTCTACACGTCCGCCAATCTCGCAACGTTCGACACCCACGGCGCATATCCGGCTGTAGTACAAATTAAACCAACGTGTACTTCGCTCATCGAACAAAATTTCAACACCGGCTTGACTCGAAATTCGCCGCGAACGGTGACGAAGAGCACATCGGGCTGATGATCGTACCTTTGCCTCTAGCACGAAGCTGATGATATTGAATTCGATGCTACTATAGAGCAGCTGCCACTGAACAGGGCGATTCGTCGGTTATTCGTGTTTGAAGCAAGTAAGAATAGTAATGGTATTTCCGTTCGTACTTTTCGACGGTGTTTATTGATAATGGGTCTGGTAATGCGGCATCGTGAATTTGTCAGCGGTTTCCGCGTGGCCAGGATCATCGAGCGGCACACTGATGCAAATACGCTACATATTTCATGACGCTCCGAATATTCGCTAAATATGCGTAAAGCTGTTTGGGATATTCATTGCGGTTCGAGTGTTTCATATCATTATGCACGGGTTTATGCCACGCAATGACGTTCAATGGCCGGCGCGGCGTTGCGGCCATGGCGCGCGTATATTCACGAAATCTACGCTCTACGTTGTACGCCAAATGTATGCATGCCCGATTAACTTGTACGGCATACAGAAATGTCAGAAATTCGATGTACAAATCATCCTTCGTTAAAGATTACAAGCACTTGCACACGCCACGCAGCGAAAGTTCGTCAATTTACACGGCGCAGCGTCTTTAAGGAACGGAAACGTCGAGACACGCTTTAAAGTGTTCTTCGACTTATAAATTTCTTTACCCTGATCCGGCGACGCTTCGTATCGTGTAATCGGTCTCGCGCTGAATACCTCGATTTACACCACCTCGGTATCAGTGTGAAAGCACTCGTATTGCCGTGTACCCGGATTACCAAAACGACGCCGGAATATGAAGGGTACGAAGGGGAAAAAAAAGGGGGGGGAGAGAAAGTAAATATTCCGCCAGCGCGGTTTCGAAGACTCTTGCGTCGGAAGGGAAAGCCCGGCGTGTTGTTTTCATAACGCGAGCAACCATCGTCGTACATAAGCGTTAACCACAAAAATTCCTACAACGCCAACAAATAAACGCGCCGCGTGTTTGCGAAACGTGCCCATTGTTGCTTCCCGTGCCGTGCCCTCGCTTATTCTCTCGGACTCTTAATCCTAACGGATGAGATTTCACCGAATTTCCCTCAAGATCCGTCGCCAGGTGATTTATTATGGCGCGCGTACGGGAAGCTCCACTGGTTCACCCTTCCTCGTCTCCGGCGGTTTGCTTCTTTTTTTTTTCTTCCCCTCGAAAACAGTTCGGTTTGCCTTTCGGGACCTTTGTTCGAACGTCCCGCGTGGTAGTGAATCGTTCGACCGCTTTCCTTAAAATTAAACTATCTTCTCCTCCAGAAGGTGAACGAGACTGTCCGCCCTCCGTAGAATACTTAATTTATTCTGTGACCGCCCCCCTCTCGATCTGACCGTAACGGAGCCGGGCCGGCCCGAGAAAAGGGAAGAAGCGGATCATTTATTACGTTCAGGGACCTCTTTACAGTTCCGCAAGGGTAACGGAGGACTCGGCGCGCCGTCGACTTTTATTCGAATAATCCGTCTAGCCGAGTCACGGTGGTGATAGCTTAGCAAACACGGAAAGCACGCGTAATACGTACTCCGTTATGTATCAATTAAAAGTGCACCATTATTTTGCACGTTGAATAATCTGTTCCCGTCAAAATGATTAAAACCAGACCTACGGGGTACGGATACAAATTCCCGCACTACGGAGAATAGAAACTCTCTGAACGAACAATAGCACGATACTGCACGATGGGGAGAGCACGGTCTCGCGTAATCTCTTACTTAGATGCGAGAACCTGTCCCACGCGGCAGCGATCGCGTAACACGATTCTAAACCGTGTAACGCGCGACGTATTCTGTGATTTTATTTGCACACGGTATCCTTGCGCGAAAGGGTTTTATTGAATATACGTTTCTAAGGACGCCAACGTTTTCTTGGTAGGGACGGGGTGTGGGCGAATGAGAATTATTAAAGCAGGGGGGCGTTGGTAGAGGGACGCGATATACTCCTCTCGTGAAGTCCCATAGGAGGACCCTCTGGGAAATGTAAAATAATACACGCTGTACTGCTTTTATGCATTGCCTCGCGGTCGTCGCGTTGCTATTTCGCCAACAGCCCGCTCTCGCGTAGCCGCACCGCCGCCGTCGTAATTTCATTTTCGACGGGACAAGTGAATTATCCGACTATCTGTGTGTATTATCCAAACACAAGACAGCCCAGCGCCGCAACGGTTGCTTTCCTATTCGACCCATCCGTCGCGTCGTCCCCTGCCAACGCCAGGCGAGATTATTATTTCGACGAGTGCCGAATCTGCGTTTCGCAAGTGTTTGCCCGCGGTATTACGCGTTCCCCACAGGGGCAGGGGGGTGAGACACACGTCGCGATTAGAGTAACACCATTTTTCGATGACGCAGGTAGAGGGAGGCTTCGCGTCGCTTCCATATAGAACACAACAAGTCTACACCCTTATCACCCCGAGCGCATTAATAACTTAGTATTTCGCTCGAGTCTTTGTTACCCCGATTCTCGCGCAATGGGGCGATGCGTTAGACGTATAATAGACAGGGCGGGGCCGTAACTGTATACGCGCGTTAACCTAGCTTAATTTGTTCCCCACGTATAGATCGTGACGGTAAAGGCCATAAATGCGTTGCTTGAAATTATGTTGTTTTAACGTGGCCGTTAGAAGCGATAAAGTATAAAGTATCCGCCGTGTTGTCCCACGTAACAGCTTAGTTATCCGCGTTTCCAGAGAAAAAAAAAAGCATAACCAAGTTTTCATCGGGTATCTCGCATCGCAAACGGGTTGAGGCTCGAATTTCGTTTACTCGGTTCCACGGAAATTGTGTATCTCCCCCGTCTTTGTAGATCTAATCGCTGTTCGAAAGTTCTACCAGCTTTATCTCGAAAATGAGATTTTTAAGTTACGCGAGACAGGGCTCGATACTTTTTCCGCACCGCCACGGGAACTTTGGCAGCAGGCTTGATCTCTGTTCGCCGGGTCGATCGCGGAATTCATCCTCGCGGATTACGTCGCCTTATCCGCCAGCGATCGGGGAATCGCGAAACACCGCTCGAAGCCTGAATCTATTTGTTAACGTCGTAAAAACGGGAATCCATAAAGATAAGCATCTCTCCATCGAGGAATTTATAGCGGGCGTATAGAGAGGAACAGGTCGAGGGTGGATGGACGCGCGTCCTCCAATGAGGCGTCGCGGAAATAAGATATCTCCTGTTTAGATGCGATTCGACACCCGCCGCTACGTCGACAAACACAATCGTCGCCTCCACAAAGAGACGTGTCCGTCCACGAGGAGGAAAGCACACACGAGGGAGTCCTTCGGTCCTCGCCGGCCAGGCATCGGGGGTCAATTGAGCGTTTCTACGGTTTTCTACCTGCTGCCGGCGCGGAGCACGAAGGAATCCGGGAAAGGCCGGCAATACCTACGACCAGAACCGGACCTGCCCAAAATATTGACGAGCGCCCCGGACCCGGGGCAAAGTGCCAAGAATCGGCGGAAAAGCAACAGTTATGAAGCCTGGTACAAGGAGTAGCGATCCAAATATTACTTGAATCGGACCGTACTCTTCGCTATCGTGCCGTTTTTAGTTCGTACGGAAAAGTAGATTTGCGAGGAATTTTTAACTCGACACACGTCACGGTTCCAGTGAAGCCTCCAGCTTTTTCAGCTGACTACTTCTAGCTACTCCGGAATATCGACTGTGTCTCGATGCCGTCGATATCCCGCTGCCAAAAGACGACAACGCATCGACGAAAGTGTCAATTGTTTATTTCTTTCATGGAAAGGCTAGAATAGGGAGATCTGATTCTGGGGTGGACTTCGCGGAACTCGTCTTTCAAACGAAACTGATAGAAAATTCCAAGCCATAATCGAAGTATAAAAAGAAAGAAGGAACAGAGGAGGTACGATAATGATGTGGGATTCGCAATTTCCCATTGCTGTGTACCGTAGCAAACGTTTCCACGAACACCGAAGAAGGCGGTCAGCTGGGATCCAACCCCAAAGGTTTACCTAACGATAAGGAGACAAGCAGGCAAACTGCCAAACGGTTCGAGCAACCAGCGGACTTTTCGACCAAGAAAAATAACAGTCATGCTCGCTTACGAGCCCTGTCCTTGGCCACAGCATTAAACACGCAACCAATTTTCCACAGGCAGAGTGTTCATTCATCACGGTTCTCGATATGATCTTGCGGAAATCATATTGTTCCGCAAAACCGACAACTTATTACAGCCGTGCAGTAGGAAATTGCTGACGCAGTCGATTTAATCCGCCACCCCTTTGCTTTTTCGTCTAGAAGTGAACGCGAGAGGGGGGGTGGTTCGCTAAAATGGCGACGCTAGAAATCGGCCCTAAACGTTTGTCCGGTTTTGTGGCCGGAGCATAACCGTAGCAACAACGATGGTCGCCGTTGAGTGCACAGGTGCACGAGTATCCATGGCTACAACCACCGTCACGGTTTACCGGTTTTCAGCGTATAATACAGCGATAGCATTGAGAATCGGAGGGTGGGTAGCGTTTAAGTATGCTGGGGGATGTATGAATTATGGATCCGGAGGGGTGTTTTTGCTGATTCCATACGGAAAGAAACGTGGCACGCACAAAAAAGTTTCTGACTCCGTAAACTGTAACGTTTCCCGAAAAAAAATCTGTTAAGAAAACAGCCCCCTGGCGAGCAGGGTAATGCGTTCTGTGGCAAAAACCACGGATGCGCATATGTGTCCGCCATTGCACCGATGCAAAATATTCGGAAAAAGTAACGGTGTCCTTTTTTACTTTAGTCGCAAACTCTCTATAAATAAACGAGTAGGCGTCCTTGCATCTCCACTTCTTCGCAGGTAAATCTAACGAATTCCTGACTTTTGGGGGGAAAGGGTCGAGAACTGTGTATCCGGTTGCTTCTAAGTAGGATGTCCTAATTTCTTGAAAACACCACGATCGTATCTGTGGTGTATTCGACTTGACCGAGAAACCCCGCCACGGCGATATTCGAGAGGCCGGTCTGAAAGGCGAGAAGCTTCCTTAATCAGGATTACGCGAACCACTTTCGACATTATTGTTCGAAAACTCACGATGAATCATACACGGCTCTCAGCTTAATCACGCGGCTTTCGCTTAATCAACGACGAGCTGTTCTCCAGGTGAACGATCACGGATAATAGGTTAACACAGTTATCAACCGGTCTGGCAGCGGATCACAAAAACTGCACGAAACGGCAAGCATTCTGCTAATGTTATCGGGAACAGCTTAGTCCATTCAGTGACGATGGCTCTCCTGCAAGTAATCTCCTTAAGTAAAGTCGTCGAGCTGGCGCGCGCGCTGGGCGAGAAAAGCGGAACGTATTGAGTCTCGTTACAAATTTAATATCGGTCAACAGAGCGGTGTTATTTTTTCAATAACGCAATCGTGCGAGGTAGTTAATAGAGCTACGCTTTATATCGCTGGGTGTAGTAACATTATTCTCTACCCCTTCGCGCCTCCACGTACTCACTCGAAAATAATCTTCAGAAATTTCTCTGGGCGGAAATAAATCAAGATAAAATACTTTCTAATAGAGACGTTCTCGTGGTTCTCGCGCCGAGTATACCATTAAAGCGGAAGCTCACGGTGCACGCGTACCGTAACACCCCTCTCCTCCTCCCATTAAATTTATGTACCCGCAGTAAATAATAACTAACGCACGGGTTCCCCCAAGTGTACATTAAATCGGCGATACGTGTACGAATCGACATTATACCCAGCAGGGTGGAGAGGTGCAAAGTTCTCATTACTTTCCTGGCCCGTTCGATCCTTCTCTCTCTCCCTCTCTCCCCCCGACCCCTCTCGCGCGCACTCTCCGTTTACGTTCGAGGTCTATGGGACGAAAGGGGCGGTGTACGCCATTATTTATTGCCGCAATGGTTCGCCAAACTTCTTGCGAACGAGGGGCCGGCACTTGGGGTTGACGGTGAATTTAAAGCAATCCCATTTTTTATCCGACTCGCATAGAGAGGATTCTCTTGGTCTAGTAGGCTCAGACTCGGCGATGGCTCTCTCGCTAGAGCGAACAGCGTGTTCGCCAGGCTGCTCTGTTAGAGAGACGGATCACGATTCGAGAGCGGGGTGTGGATCATTAGGGTCTGTGCTGCGGTTTAGCGTTACTTCAATTTAGTCACCTAGGAGTATCTCGTATGGTGTGTAACACTTCTTCCCTTTCTAACTCGTGACATTAAACTTCGTCGTGACTAGTCATCTCGAGCGGAACAGGTCTCAGAGTTACCTGTTACTTCGATAAAGCAGAGAATGAGATTCTTTTTACGCAGATGCAGAAAAATGTCCCCTTATGGAAGAACGGGTACAAGATTTATCGGCGATAATCCAGCTTTTTTTCTTAGCCGCTCCGGAGAAATTCTTTTGCCTCACTAAACGCAGACTCCCTGACGACTCTTTCACAACATAAAGCAAATTCCTTCTCCCCATTATTGAAGTCCCGCCGGTGTGAAACGACATATTGATAATAGATGGCTTTCGTTTTTCTATCCTCGCCTGGTCCACCACTTGAAAAAGAAACTTGGAAACTTTCGCCCCCCCCCCCCCCCCTCGCGAGGATAGAAATTCTTCCGAATAGTATAATTCTACGCCTAGTCGAATCTATAAAAAAAAACATGAACAGTGATTGATAAGCACTGCGACATCAAGCAGATATACATCACGCGGTGAATAACGATTGGCGGTTTTCCAAATTCCATTTCGATCGTGCCACTGTTTACCTTGCGTTTCGCAAACTCTCTAGCTCTCTGGTCGTTATTTTCCTAGGTTGACCCAAATCGCTGGAACATAATGAACATTTCGATTCCCACTGTAAATTTGCCTATGTTCTTCTGGTGTTGCGAACCGCCGAATGCTGGTGCGAACGGAAACATTTAGGGGAACACGGGTGTTTGTGAAAACCACGGCGACGAGTAGACCACGAATAGATTCGACAAGTGCACCGCACAAATACTTTATCGAGCTTTCATTTATTTTTCCCTAATTTTTAGTATGACTCGAGCTGTAGAAAACAATTAGCAGCAGACGTTAATGCGCTTATTAAAGCGACTTATTAAAGCGCACGGCATACGCTTTGCAAATTAAGAAAGAAATGTATTTTCGCTGTAAATTGCCAAACGCGAAGCATATCTCTTCCACCACGTCGATCACTATATACCTTCACGCGTATATCTACAGCGTAGATCTGATCGGAGATATATCGTTCACGCGAACTTTTACAATCGGCGTCGTCGTTCGCCGAGAATTTCGCCCCTTTGTGTCGCGGGCATTAGTACCGTTCGCCCCTACCAATTTCGCGAAAGTACAGACGGGCAAAAATTACCGTGGGGTGGTGCTCGGTAGTACGAACAAAAAAAGCGGCTACGCGTACGAAGAGCAAGCTGGGTGGGTTAAATGCACTGGCAAATTATAAATCATCTTAACGAGCTTTTGATTACCAGAGCTTTTTGTGCGACGAGCATAAAAGTGTCACCGTTGATCGAAATGTCCAGCTCGTTTCCCTTATCGTTTCTGAACCCTATCCGCGACACGTACGCGTGCGTATGATCGAATTGCGCGATGAATCGCGTGTTGAACGTACTACAACGTCGGGCCGTATGAAAATATATGTACAATAGTTGATTGCCATTTGACTCCAACTGAGCATAACGTATCAGTTACGTTACATGGAATAGGAAATGAAGAATTGTCTTTTAATGAAGAATAGTTTCGAGGTAGAGATGAATTGTCGAGAGCACTACTTCTAGTATAGCTAGAGAGTAAGGTGTCTGTCATGTATAGCACACGACTAGTAATAATGAGTCACAGCATTAATACCAGAGGCTGTGACGTACGGTATCAGACGATGACTCATTAAAATAATACGTTTTCGTATCTATCTGGAGGCTTCTTACGAAAAACCAAATTACCGAAACGGTTATCCATTGTCGCAGTAAGGAGAACAAATGAGATGAATGAAATGAGAAAGGATAAATTGCAAGACGAACAAGCTTCCTTATCGCCCGGCTTGTGGAGTGATATATAATTTCAAGGAATTTCCGGCGGAGAATTTTAATAAAGTCTCTCGTGTAAGGCAAAAATTTCAGTGCCCTTTACCCCGCAACGCGGCACGTTTCGCTTTAATTAAGTTTCCGTAAAAAAAAAAGAAAAGGAACAAATGTCCATAAGTGCCAAGGAAAATTTGCGATTCGAGTATAAATTCATTATCAGAAGATGGTCGTCCATCGCCTTGAACAGGCGCTCTGCTTCAAAAGCATTCCGTTAATAACTTGTTCGAGACTTTCGTCGAAAACGAGCGTAGAAACAGCCGTGCGCCCCTTTCACAGTTGATAGATATCCACTATCTTCGCAGAAGAGCTCGTCAGTCCTTTGAAGGTTCGCTCTGAAAAGCAACCACACAAACGGCGTGGAAGGTAAAATTGGGCCCAGGAATCGACATATGTGTTACAGGCGATCCATTAAGTTTGCTCGATATGGTCGGTTACAAAAGAAAAGTAGCATAAAAGAGCCTCGAACCGTCGATGGTGCAGAGACGCCGCGCGAATTAGCCTCTTCAATTTTAGACACGAACAGGTGCTCCTTCCTTTATGCCATTTTTCCGGTTGCTTCGTTTTTCTACTCCAGAAAATTAAATGATGGAACACACTCTCGTCTTCTTCTCTCTACAACACCAACAGACGTATTTTTCCTCATAAGTCCCGAAGGTACCATCGTTCTCCGTATTTAGCGGACACATCCGCGAAAGCTCGGCGACTTCGATAATTCGTTATCAACGTATTCAAGGCCCATTCGCGGGTGAATCAAATAATGTGTCTGGCACGGCGCCCCTTTGTGTTTCATTTCTTAGCAGGGACGTTGAACGATCGCTCAAGAAATAAGACACGAAAATTGCCGTTTTATCAAGTTTTTCGCGGGAATTCTTCGGAAGGCTCGTATATCACTTAGGAGGGCACTGGTCGGCGCTGTTCCGCGAAAAAATAACAGCCAATCCTTTACGTTTTCAGATGCCACTTTTTCTGAGCCAAAGCATGAGGAAAAAGCGGAGCAACCCCCTGCATGACTAAAAGGCGACCGATCACTCGATGAAAGCATCCTCATGAAGCAAACGAAACATTAGCAATCTCGCTTCTTTTTTTTATTAAACAATGAAGAAATAATGTTAAAGTATGACAGCATGGAAATGTAGAGTTTGATTGAAGGCGCGTAAAGGGAGCGCAAGCCTCGCCCGCTGCTATAAATTCAAATTAATATGGGGAAGTTTTACGCGTGCCTAGTTGCCAATTATCCCAGTTTCCCCTAAACCGGGCCGGTGAAATTATAAAGTTGCGCATTCCTCAACTTACTACTTTACGCTGACTAACTTTGCATCAAGGAGAAATTACTCAGATTTAAAAGGTGATGGAAATTGGTTCGACGGCATCAGCCTCGCTTCACCACCGGTAACGTGGCCCGATCCCTTGGTAACGTTAGGGCGCACCATTTCAGAAAGTACACGCTTGTACCGCGTGCGTACGACCGACCGCCAGTTTCTTTACTCCTTGTTGGGATGTTCGGTGGTTTTAGTTTAAAATACTTTGAGAACGTTGAGTCCCGAGGACGAGGCTGAGGAACTTGTAAATGCGTAAGTTTTAGGAGCTACGATGGATATTGAATAGGATTTTAAGCGGCCGCGAATTTTCAAAGTCTCAAGTGCACTTTTCACCGGAGCATAATGCAAGTTTGTTATATTTATCTTCCGTTCAAGAATTGCCCGACAGTGACTCTATTGGTCTTCACCGCGACAATGACAAAAGCGTGTTCGCTGTTGCTGACCACCGAATGGATTACACGTTGTTCCAACTTGAAGGAGCGCCTGGGAAAAAGTCGATTACATTTCTCACAGACCGCAGCGAAATATTTCTAAATAAATCCAAAAGGACCGCTGCAGTCTTGGCAGCAATTGATTATGCACGCGAGCGTTGCGCAACCGATTACCACGTTAGAAAAATTAGCAGTACCGGGAATGGTTAGAAAAAAGCGACAGGACGGATAAGAGCGGAGACAAATCGCTTTCCCTCGGCAAGATCGTTGAACTAAGCTTCCCGAGCGAGTACTTCTGTTCGTGCCCGTTCCACGGGGTAATTAAATTGAATGTGCCTCGCGAAGAAAGTGGTAAGACGACGGTCTTCTCTTGCACACACGTCTAACCATTCCGTGGCTTGCTGAATCGAATGGAGAGAACCCGTCGTGAAAGGGCCTGATTGCTCACTAATCTTCGCGAAATTGCACCGCGCGTTAAGTCGCAGTTCAACGTTCCTGATTAGTGGAAGACCCCGAACTTCGTGCCATTGTTTCGCCATTCGAGGTTCCCTCCGTGGCGAAACGATTAACGCGCGGCAATCTACTACCTTCGTGAGATCAAGGACCGCTGCTACACAAATGATTTCTCTCGCGCTTTTCCAATTTTCAGCCGGTCGTTCGCCGTTGTTCCAAAAGAATTGCGGCGACGGGACGAAGATAAAGAGGGGGCGATAGAAGAAGGTGGAAAAATGTTACGTATGACATTGGACGGATTTTAAGGTTGCTTAAAACGTTACCTTAATTTGCGAATCGGCAAATGAGCTGATTAGCGGAGCGCCGTTCGTTCCCACAATACAGACGGTAGCTACGCTGTTAACAGCACGAAGTGCAGCGTGTTCTTCCTAGGAAATTTCAGTTTTCTGGGATGCCCGGTGGAACGTTGTTAACGGAGGAAACAGTAACAGCATCCGGAGCTTTATCGCGCACAATCCTCTCCGTGAACAAACACACGAACACGGCTGATTTATTAACTTAAAACAAAGGTAAGCAGGTTGGCGCACAGCGCGCGCGGCCGGCAAACGTCGAGTGGGGCAAAAGTCGAGAGTGGTTTTGAACATTAAGAAGGATATATTTATGCGACAGTTGCACCTCTGCGGTCCCAATAACCCCGATACACAAAGCACGGGACACGAAATTGTGTTATCTGTTCGACTATGGGGAAACTAACCGGAGTTCCACTGTGGCCATAAACATTGGCAGTCCGGTCTGTGTTTATGGGAACACTGGCTAGCCGTGGGCGTTAGATGCCGACGTCCTCTTCTCCGTTCGAACATTTAGACAATCTTTCTCCTATCCTAAATCGCTGTACGCCTTTCTTCGTTCCTGTTGCACTGGACAACTTGTCGGGAAATTGTCACGCGTCTCAGGCGGATACCCTTTTTAAACGTGCATACATAACATTGTACGTGTCATGGTGCAGTAGAACGTCCATCCGCAACGCACCATCCATACACGCCATTCCCCTCGATACCGTGGAATATTTATTTAACAACCCAGAGATCATCGGCCGGTACAAAAGCATTTCATCCCGCAAAACTTTGTGCACGCGCATTTATTTTCGCCGTGACAATAGGTTGAAGGATAGTCCGGGGAAAAACGAGCATTACATGTATAGCGCGGCGCGACAGGTTTTCGCTATTTATTTCCAACCCGGCACGCGATACGCGCGCCGATCGTATCATCGAATTTCTTTGAATATCGCGCGACCGGGCATTCTCTCTCGTTTATCATAAACACCGAAGCGGAGAAAGCATTTTAATGTCGGAGAAAAATACGAAGGTGACCTCGAGCGACTTAACACGTGAGCCAGAGAAGAGACACATCGCATCGGCTGGAAGACGAGGCCCCCGTAGCGTCGTTTCCCTGACAATGGCCGGGCTGACCCGAGCGAACGGACAGACCGTCGTTATTAAAACCTGAATCATTTGCGTCGACCGCGACTGCCATAACTCACAGCCGCCTTAGTGAAATATGACCGCCGTTCAAATTATTATTGTGCGCCTCGAAACTCTTCTTTGCCTTCGCGCCACTCGCGTCTCCGGGACCCCATCTTTTTCTCTCTTCGTCCTCTACCACACGGCCTTATGGTCATCTTCGGTGATCCGCTCCTCTCCGATCTCGCTTGCGCGTCATCACGAAACGTTTCGCAGTCGGAACGATTCCGTAACGCGTCCATGATTTACTGCGCGAGTCGGGATTTAACTTGGACGTTTTAAGCCACGAGACTATTCTTCCCTCTGTTCGCTTCCTTTTGATCGTCGACGACCTTGGACCTCGTAGAATTCGGCCAGCTTCTAAGAAATTTGCTTCCACTTTGCTGGGATCTGATTCGCTCGTTCCCTCGGAATTCAGCAAATCGTAATTTTACGAACCAATGACTGTATGTATAGATATGTGTTAGCTGTTCTTGGGTCGCTAATTAAATCGACGATTACCAGCGATTGTTCCAGGCTCGAAATGTTCAGCGGCACGAGCACAGGGATGCTGTTATTATTAGTTCGCTGCAGAAATCGTGTTTCGACGGTGGATTTAAAATATTCGGAACAAATCGGGCAGAAGGGACTTGTTGAAAGTGCACAAACACCGGCGCGGTTCAATTTATAAGGCCGCTTCGATAATCCATGGGTAATTAAATAGCGCAGCGTGATTATCTTGCTCAATTGTTGATTACAATATTCGATGAACCGTTAAATGATAATAATAGTTGTCTCTAAATCATTTCCACCGGTTCGCAGTTTGACCTACCTAATATAATGGGCGGCACGTTTCATCGCGTATACCGGCCACGCTATCGTTACTCAATTAGGCGTTATTACCGTACTTTCGTACGCCCCATGGCTGAAACAATTATTCCGGCGCGAAATTTTCCATTATGAAATTCTTCTGACAGCGGTCGTCACTCGCCCGCTATTCATTCACGTATATAATGCGCACGATAACAAAAAGGGTATGTCAACTGCAGGTACCTCGAGTCACAAGAATATTAATAATTATTCATGTTATGTAAATATGCGTATCGCGGACGTAACGAATGTACACGTTTCTCTTTCTATAAAATTAATTCACCATTATAAATTATGACGATCGCGGTACACGTTTGTCCGGTTGTACATCTCTGCCCGATACAAATACGTCTGCGGGATACGAGAGGGTAATAATCGAAATCGCGCAACATGCGCCGTATAATGTTGTACCGCGCGAGCAAATGGCTGATCGGAATCGTTAAGACCGCGTACATCTTATTTATTAGTCGTGTAAGCGTGTCGAGCGTGGCTTACAAGGCTTGGCCGGTACGTGTACAAGGAACGATGCGCCGGCCACCTTTGATGAATGGCCTCTGCTTACGTATTCATTTAAGCTTCAATAATGGCTTTATAAAACATGGACCAATGTTCGGTGACTCGTTATCATTCGTCATCCCGCCGATCGTAATAGCTAATTGGACCGGGTGGTGGAAAAGAAGGCAACGCGGACAAAGATCGCGCGCGGCTGGCAGTGGTTTAATTGCCTCGGAGCTTTAATCGTGCGCGATTAATATCGAACAATGAGACGTCATGCAAAGCGCGTGCTGCATCGCGCGGGCCGAAGCGAACGTATTCAGCGCATCAGTATTTGCTTTAGACTTTTAGTCTGTCCGTGTGTGCTGTTGCAACATTTTTATTACTTCTGGATCAATAGCGTACTTGCACCATCGATTCCCAGCAACTATTGTTTCTTTTCTTTTTTATTTTATCTTTATTTCTAATACGGAAATCGTGTTGTCGCGAAATTGCGCAATAAGCTCCAGGTGTTCCGACCTTTTATGGGAAAAGGAACACGTTTCTAGAACAGACTCAACAATTCCTTTATATCATTTGTGTTGTTACCTAATTATACGCGCATTCGTACCCGCGGAAAGGAGTTCGTTGCGCCTGTACGTAGGTACGTGATGGCTGAGCTGACACCGGAAACGAAGCAGAGTGTGTCGGGCATAGGTGAAACCTGGCGAAGCCTTGATTGCTCCAAATTAGATTCACAATGAGTTTAATTTCCAGAAAGGTTCCCCCACGATTGGTGTCCTCGCGCTACGCGCCAGTTGGCATTGCTTGGCGAATACCGCCTACACTTTTAACCAACAAAAGAGCATATACTGGCACGAGAGCGCGGCCGTCTCTCGTCGGGAGTATATTTAAAAGTAATTGCCACAAAGCAACGTGTTTGTTGGTCTCGCTTTTGCCCGACTAACTTGGCCCCGTTGTTTCGCCGCTGCTTCTCTGCTCGCTGCGAAAGTAGCATTAATCACGGGATTACCGGGCGCACGTAGAACACACGGAAACACACGTCCGGAATAATGTCGCGGCCGAGCATCAAACGCTTTTGCATTTCTGCATGCAACAAGGAACAGACGAAATTATCCGCTTTTCTTCTACGCTCGTTTCCCTCCTAATTATCGCAGATAAATTATCCTACTTGCGACAACGTGTAACCGCGGAAAGCTTGATCCTCTGGCGAACGGAAGCGAGCAATTTAATTTGAAGAAATACCGCGTATCAAACATGCCCAAGAGTTCCAAAGGAATTT
This sequence comes from Holcopasites calliopsidis, assembly GCA_023838395.1. Classification (NCBI taxonomy): domain Eukaryota; kingdom Metazoa; phylum Arthropoda; class Insecta; order Hymenoptera; family Apidae; genus Holcopasites; species Holcopasites calliopsidis. The sequence goes on from JALHAQ010000003.1 coordinate 4,651,162, forward strand.
AGACGGACACACAAATTCGAATTACAGTAGTCGATAGAAGCTCGAGTAATATTTCATTTCGATCAAGCGCGATTTATTTCTCTTCCCTTTCGGTTGGCCCTGTTTAAGGCTGGTTCAAGCGATAATGCTAATGTGATCGGAGAGGCATAATTCCGGAGTAATATATATTCCATAGCGAGGAGGCTGGAACTATTTACGTTCACGAACATGATGGCCCGGCCGCAAGGGTAGAAGGGATTAGTCAACCACTCGTTATATATCACGGGCTTAGACCGCAACTGGCCGGCCAGGTAAAGTATCTACGGGGTATAAACATTCCGACCTGTCGGCCGCACCGAATTATGGCGAAGGAGGCCAGCGTGACGAGAAAGGCGCTTTCGAAGGTGTCCACCGGTGCTCTAGGTGCGAGGTACAGCTCATGGAATCGGAATTCCTAGCTCCCATGACGAATCAGTGTTCAGTGTTTCGAGATTTTGTCACCTGGAAAGAGGTAACGTTTTATCTTCAGGTGATGCGGTGCGAAATCCTGATTTATGCTAACCGCAGAATAAAATTCCCCAAAAAATACACACTTGGAGTTTAATATTTTGTGTGGTCGATGCTGTGTGATATTGTACCTAAAAAATGTTAATAGACTTTTAATTCCTTAATAATAAGTAAAGGTGGGCATAATACCCTTGCTGTCCATCTGCGATGCAAAAATATTATTCTATTTGTACATTATCTATCAAGTATCTTAACATTATCAAAATATTTGTGAAAAATTGAAAAGAGACGTAATAACGGTACTTTCGTAGGACTGTGGTCGTAAATATCGCAGCTGTAAACAAAGAAAATACATTAGAAAGACATTGTAATTCCTGTCAGAGACGAGGTGCGCGCGTTAACCGAATCCAACTGCAAATTGCTTCACGCCCGCTAACACCTTCCAGCCATTCAGGCTCGAATTATTTCCTTATTAGCATTCAAGATCGATCCAATCTGGCCCGATACGCGGCAAATTTCCAACTTAGCCCTGGCCTGTCCGGCGAGGTAGCACAGAAGATCGTTAAAGAGATAAACCGCAGGCGGTTCCAATCACCGAAGAAATCTCTCCTTCCTCTCCAACCTCGGTGTTTTCTCCTTTCCTCCTGCTTTCAACCGCCAAAGGGTGCTCTCGCCCCCATCCCCCGCCAGTCGAAACTGCGAAGGACGTGAGGATGTAATTGCAGCACGGGGGAAGGTGCTCGAGGACACCTAGGAATCGAAAGTCGTGCAGGTAAGGGATAACTACGACGTGTCCCGGACAACTGGTTTCCACGAGAATACAATAGGCGTAATGGGCGGTTGCTGCGGGCAGAAGCTTTCGGTCGCGTCTCACAGACGGACATAAGAAGCTGTGTTCCGGGGACCCCGGGACGCTGGGAGGTCTCCCGGACGGGGCTGCGCAAGGACGTCACGCCGTTTACCGGCTCAATACATCATTCTTTTCACAATTTGTCCGAAAGCCGTCGTGAAAGCTGCGGGTTTGCCGCAGCAACACCGTCCGCCGGATACGTCCACGTATCCGGAAAATGGCAGAACCTGACGCAACGGAAGCGACAGCTACTTATCCCCCGGTGGTTAAGCCCTTTAGATTTTCCTCGCTCGACCTGTCCAATCGAAGGCTTCAGCCGGTGCACCGCATTTAGACGATTCTGTAGCCTTTGATCGGAGCAAGGAAACCTGCACGATGTACGCTGTGTGGGAAACAGGATGTCACGCGTTCCGCGGATTTAACGGGGGGAACGTCTAACACGATTAACAGCGATATTTACTTTCGCCGGATCGTAGATTTAATGACGGACTGGTGGGTAGTACGTTGAGATGGGAGGATGTACCGCGTTGCGTCGACGAATAATATAGTACATAATAGAACGTCTATTGTGGTAATGCTGGTATAGCTGATGTCACGTGGCATATGCATCATCCCCCTAAATGAGTAATTTATGATCATCGAGTCGGTATATCAAAAATGTGACACTACTCGTTTGCGCGCGAATTCTTGCGCAAACAAAACCGCCGCCTCCCGTGGGAACCGAAATTGGCCCTCGACCCAACACATTTTCGCCACTTGAAATGGCGACGAAGAAACTTTATTACCACAACCACCCTCTTGTCGTCTCATCAGTCACCGGGCAAATATTCCACGAAGGGTTAGTTTCGGTAGATAACGAATTCACGGTAGATAAAAGTGAAATAAATGGAAGACCTGCGCATGGCTTGACTCATCTCGAAACGCAAATTAATCCCGATAGTGCGAGGATTAGTTTAGAGTTCAGGATTACCGTCGAGCAACCGCGCTTCTCCTCCACCCTGACCTTTCGCCCTTCGCCCTCTGTTTTTTCTCCACGAAGGGCAGGATACGTCTGGATGAGCGCGCCATAACAAGAGGCAGGGGTTCAAGGGTGGATCGTGGATGATAGAGAACCGGCGGGGGTTGTATATCGCGTGTCGGATCGAGGCTCATTGTCTTGCTGTCAGGCTCGCTCAAATATTGCCACCATCTCCGGTGAACGCGGGCATTTCGTCTGTATATCTGTGCAAACAGTGGATGCGTTCGTGCACGTCTGCTAGCGCGTATATTAAGGCTGGTATGCCTCGGGGAAGACGCGAGTGGTGGTGAATAGGTGAGGTGCTACGTGCGTACGTAGGTACGTAAGTGGAGGGTTGGTATTTCTGACAAAGCTTTCCACGATCATCACTCCTGTGACAGGAGCGGTCCGAGGCTGGCTCGTGCATGGGGGGATGACAAATCCTGCACGAGGGATTTTCACGACAGTCGAAGCGTGCCTGATGGAAACTCGATTATTCCGTCTGGATGTTTTAGGTCACGATGCTGCTAAAAAATTCTTGTATGTCTGATGAGGGACTCTTGTTCGACCGGATGTCGGATCGATATAAACCAAAGGGGATGAGCGTGTTGCACGTCCGACGGATAATCTTGAAACCGATAACCCCGCATCGCGGTCGAAAGAAGCCGTAAAATTTTAAGAGAGCTTTAAATAGTCGCACTCACCTGTATACGCCTTTAGAATAATTTACCCGTGCATCCGACGGTTTCATCTTACTCTCCACCTTTCCGTTTCCGATTATTACACAGAAATCCTTCGGATTGCACGGTTTTAATTATCTCCCAAGCACAGCGCGTATTCACGGTGACCAGGTCCTAATGCATAATGTATAGCCACTAGAGAAAGGTACGAACGCACCGGTCAACTATATTAACAAAGGCGTCGTCGAACGGTATAACGACGTTCTTCCCGGGGAGGTTTCTATTAACCTTATGCCACGGTGCAGCATGGTGTTGCTGGAAAACGTCGGAATACCACAAAGCGCATCCTCCTATCGTGCCATCTGGTACTGTCCTAGGGGGGCATGAGTTAACTCGAACGAACCCGTGATGCCACCCATTCGGCCTCAGGTATCCGACGCCGGGCATAAATTTTTGCGACCTGGGGTGGTCCCGTCCTTATGCCCCTCTGTTTACTCGTTAAAACAGTAGAAAGATGGAAATCTGACCGTAAGAAAACAAACCTATCCCCAGAAAGTTTTTCCAAGGAATTCGCACTTTCGGAAATGCGGAGACAGTGTTTCCGGGCGATTTGAAATGGTAATGCGTCCCGGTGCTCGTCAAAATGCGATATAAATAAAAACATTCGTTCTTCAACATCGATGGTTACAAATTGTGTTTTCGAAGCGCGTTGAAGATGTTGTATGTACACACCATCTGATACCTCCCTTTTTTTCATCGCGAAACAACGATTACAGTTTAATAGAAACCTTCCGACCGCCTCGGAAAAAACAAAGAGACAAGGCTGAAGGGAGGACGAGTAACGAGATACTTTTTCAATCCGCTTGAAGAAATACAACGGGTGCTAAAGGACGCGATATAAATTCGCGTTGCTATTAAATACGCGGACGGAACAGCCAGCGGGCGACGTTTCTCCAACACTAATCGTAGAATGATGTCCAGATATTGAAATATCCTCGTTCATAGCTACGACTACGGTACATTCGACAATCTCGCGTTATCTACAGGGGCCCGTGAAAATATACGGGCACACTTCAAAGTAGAATAAGTTTTTTTAAGATGACTTTCATTAGTTCTTTTATGACTGTGAAAGTCCTGATTTTGTCCGAACATTTTCGCGGTCCACTGTACATTTTTCAGGTCAGTTACGAACTTTATGTTCGACCAACAACTATAAAGCATCCCCAATGTAGCTTGTTCTTCTCTTTCATTTTAAAACCAACGATCCAAGCTAAATAAGGCAGACGTCAGTAGCGAAATTGAAAGGTCGAAAGATTATTATGATTATCTTTTTTCCGAGGTACGCTCAGGCTGTAATTCTTTTTTTCTTTTTATCACGAAAACTGTGAAACAAGCTTCTCGCATTTTCGCGGTTACGCAGACCCGGTATCGATCGATAACCGATTCGATGCTCAGTTATTCGCGGTGTATACTATCACGGGACAAAGCGTAAACCGATAATCTATGAGAGGAGCGAGCGGACCGCTGCGAGAAACAACAGCTTAAGCAACTGCTGGTATCTTTATCATCGGAAATACAATTTCATTACAATGTGGCCGGGCCGTTTACGACTCCCAGGAGCAAACACCCAGTATGCGGTTTAATTAATCGTTCGTAAGTACAGTTTGCCTCAGCCGTGTTAATTACAGGCGGTACACAGCGGTGCATACATCGCGTGCTAACTTCAGACTCGCGTAAATCGACGGAGCAAAGCGATCGGTGGTTTTTCGAGCGTCGAAGCGGAAGGACGCGGTATCGGTCGCGAGTTACGAGTACCGATCCAGGTGGAACTTCGCCAATTGCTGCGAAACTAATATCTACGGTGCGTAGATGCACCGGCGTTGGCCCCGTGAAGCCGGCGATAATGAACGTCTCCGTGTTTCTATCTTGCGAGTGCAAAACCGATGCTCCTCCGTTTCTTCGTTCCCCGTAGAGGAACATCTGGGAAACACCCTCAACCGCAGCGCCTTTCTCACGCTGTCGATGAAACGAATCGACAATAGCTTTTTCATTTATTTCTCAATTATACCGGAAATTCTCCAAAACCTATCTACGATACATTTGCCGATTGTAAAGCGTATCCGCCGGTTTCGAGTACACACTTTTACGTACATTGAAACCGCGTCACAGTATCGATTATCAAAATGACACCAATTAATTGCCCGCCCAGCGGACTCGGTGAAAGCCAGCCTCGGAGCTCTCCGGTAATACAATGTTCGTTACCTATCCATAACTAAATAGCGTGTACACGCGTTCGCGCGCCTGCCCGTTATCCGTTGCATCTTCATTACCGTCGGACTAACGCTTGTTTCGGCCGTCAAGAGCCGCGCGTCGACCGTTAAACGCTACGATTCGAAAGCTGTTGCGCGACGTCCAAGAAAAATACGCGAACAGGTGCGAAACATGGGCCTGATAACATATGCCGTGTCATAACTCTCGGCGGCAAGAGTAATGTTCATGTTGCTCATAAAGAACGCAAGGGCTTGTCAGTATCGTGCTACTCGTCGTTTCATCGAGCATCGTTCTCTCTCTCTCTCTCTCTCTCTCTCTCTCTCTCTCTCTCCCTTTCTCTCCTTCATGCATGTATACCTGGCATGACCCCGTGGTCGATGAAAAAAGGATTCACCCGGGGGGAGGAGCTAGCACGGTGCAAGCAATATTTTACCATCGCCTTTGTCATCGGGAACCTTTGTTGGTCGTCTCGCGTGGACCTCCGACCACAGTTCAGGCGATGACATTTCAATAAACCCGTTAGGGAATAAGGTCAGAGCGAAACCCTTCCATCGTGGTCCATCAGAGTCCTTCGAGGCCGTTCGAGGTATCGAATGTCTCGCATTTAACGTTGCAGCGCGTAGGTAGATGGGACACGTGGAGAATATATTGATTGAGTTTAATTCGAATCGTCGTGTACTTCATTTATGAAAGGATAATATGATGGGCAAGCTGACGCGTCTCGAATTAATCGAAGACTTTTCAGATTATGAAACTCATCGCAGGAAGATAGATTTTAAAAGCGCGCTTTTAATACTTCATCAAAGTGTAAAATCGCCAGGGTGATTTGAATGGGGAACAATCGAGACAGTAAGTGACCATTAAATTCCGTGAAATCTTCACGGTAACGACGACGAAGAATCGTCCAAGGAACAAAAAGGCGAGCAACGAAAAGGCCGGTAATAACCGCAGAGGTTGGGAAATTAAAAACTCTTCCACGGTGTTTTTCTGAGAAGGAACACACGGTCGGTTGCTCTCTGCAATTAGTTAAGGTCGCGCGGCTAAAAGGAAGCGGAAAGGAGTGGATGAAACTGGAAGCGCAGGATTCCTCGCGTCCCGGCGGAAGAGTCACGCGCGGGATGTATGTAGTTTTCACGTGTGTCGGGGTGCGAGAACGAGGGCAGGGAATCAGGACGACGACAAGAAACAACAGGGGCTGTTGCCGGGGAAAGTTCTCAGTCAGCCCTCCTACGGTGAGCGTAGCCGGGGATGGGGTCCGTGGAATGGCAATTCCTCTGGCATTGTGCGTAAATACTGAATCATCGACGGCTATAAAGGCGATACCAGCGCGATATTTAACGGCTTTTAAAGTGGCTCAAAGCTGCGCCAGCTCGACCGTCAGCACGCCAAGGCTCTCTCTCTCCTTTCCCCACGACGTCGTTTTTCATTTTCTACCTTTTCACATTGATTTCCGCGGCACAATGAAGTTTCAGCGGTATCGTTGTGCGGCCTGCTGCGTCCAAAGGGAAGAGAACGTTTCGTGGCGGCGTGGCGCACCGTGGCGAACGTAAAGAAGCAGCACGGAGTGGGTAGAATCGGAGAAGACAAGAACAGCATGATTCCGTGGAAAAATTGATACGTTCCGGCTCTTGGGTGTACTTTCGCTCGAGTAAAAATTCATAAGCGCCAGGCGATAAAGCGGAAACTAGTTTACGACATTTTATGTCTGAATCAATTATCATTTTATGCAGGGGTGGATCCGCCGGTGTACACGATACCCCTTAATTATTCACCGTTCCCCGATAGTGCGTTGAAACTTGTTCACGTAGGAGAGGAACCATCGTAACTATGCTCAGGGGTCGCGTAGATGAGGTCGGACGAACAAGTGACCGACGAGGGTGCGCGAAATTCTGGTGATCAGGACGATATATGCAAGCTGCTTACACATTTCTTTTCTATTTAGGCAATTTGGAATTCCACTGAGGCTGCAAGATATACCGCAGTCTTGTAGGTAACTAAGTTGCTCAAAATATCGATTGAAGATATTAAATTGGATTTTGTTTTCAGTACGCAATAGAGACAAAGATTAAGGGCTTAGAAATATTTACTGTGTCATCGCGTACGATTTACCATAAGCATCGCCATTAATCTTTACCATTACAGGCCAACTTTGCTCCTCGAACAATAGAACACAGAATGTTTAGTAACTACATTTCAGAAGGATTGACCATTCGTCATGGAATTCTCTCATAACTCCATAACACCCCATTCACTTGGTTTAGTAAAATCGAAAGCTCTAACAATATAGCTGCACATCGTGCGCATGCATGTATTTCGTTTAAGAATTTACTTCGCGGACATATCCTTAGAGCAAACGTTGTTGCAATATTCTCCATATTCGCGACAATTCGGAAACTTTACAAATTGAACACGAATTTCCAGGGAAATCGGGGGTCGACATTATAATGCTCAGCAGCTAACTCGGTTTCGTCTTCGCGGTGAAATTCATGACGTATTCGGGGATGGCGCGAGGCGACAGCAGAATTTCGGTGGAATTTGGCGACGATCGACGGCGCGACGTATCGACGTAACGTCGAACGTGACGTTTGCCCGCGACGACTCGCACCTTCCATCCTCCTTCGAGATCCCTGATGACGTATGCATGAAATTGCAGGCTAGTTCGTCGGCCGTTCCGTCGATGCAAATTGCGAGTCTCTTACTCTGTACCGGAAACTTGCATGCGAACGTATTCACCACCCCTCGGCCACTTACGCGAGCGCAAATCAAGCAGACGCGAACCGCATCCAGGAACAATGACGGGCAACGGGGAATCCCTCGGAGGGTGTTTAGATATCTGGAATTTCATTAGATAAATGGACTACCGTTAACTTGGTCAGAGTTGTCCGTCGAATTCTGAGTGAAATCCCCCGAGGACAGGAGGTTGCACCGAGCGACGTTTGATCGGCGATGGTTGGGAGAAACGCGCGAACGTTTACTGCGCTTTTATATAATCACTAAAATGAATCACAAAATGTAAAAGCTTTCCCCGGTGTCCTATCAATTATTTAATCTTAATTTGCTCGATTTATCAGTCATTTGTTCATTATTCATAGACTAGCGACAGATTGAATATTTATGAGCGCATGAAGTATACCGGTGATATATATCGTCATAAATATTTTGATACCCGGAATAAAGTATTTTTTTTTTTAAATCCATAAACAGATGTACCTTTAACAATAGACGAAACGTAGGGAGAAGGCGTTGGGTGCGCGCACATGACAAAGAAGTTCTTGGGATTCAGACTTTTCTAAGGTTGACGGCCTAATACACCTTTCGATCTTCTCGCGCTCGCCAGATCGGCACTGTGTCACCGCGGGGGATCACGTAACGCTGCAGGTGTGCCAAACATTTTTCAGGAAACGTGAGCCGCCCGTGGGCCAAAATTATACGAAATCTCCAGCGGTGAAACGTTCCTTCTGTAAATTCCGACCTCCTCTCTCTCGCTTTACCCTCTTGAACCCTCTGGAAATCCTACGTGCACGTCGCCCTTGCGGGACGTCAGAAACTTACATCTTTATACTCAACGACGAGCGACGAATACCACAAGAAATATCCTCGTAATCAAGGAAAATGTTTCATACGCGCGTGAATGATAATTATTAGTGTACGAGGCAATGGCAAGCGTGAAATACATGAGGAAAGGCTGCAGTAGAGACAGGCAGACAGTTCGATCGGCCGCCTCGATTCCCATAAAATCTAGTTATAGTTTTTCTTTAATCCTCTCATTCTTAATAAGCTGTAAGTACAATTTCCGTTACCGGTGACGCGAAGAGTATTCGTCTGGAATTGTTGACCTGGCGGTTATCGGTACTATCTCGATATGAAATCAACGAAGGCAGCCCGCTGATAAGTCCATATTAATCGATGTATCATCGTAATACTCCCATGTCGACTAGACACGATCCATCTTCTATGATCCGTGCAGATGTTCCGAATGTTTTCCTACGTTCGAGGTACCTGAGCGCCACGTGATCGAAATTACACGAAATCTCCTGCAGGGGATGAGTTTCTCGGAGAATCCATGGTGGCTCTCGTTCCTTTTCCTTTTTCCTCCGCTGTTTCCCGTGTTATGCCTGTTCATCGATTCTCGGTTGACAAGCAGCATTCTCTCTGGACGGTGTTGCGCCAATCGGCACAATGATGGGTATATCCTTTTATAGGCGGCGAGAGCATTCTCAAATATTTTTGTAATAATGTCCAACCAAAGGGGAGGTCCAACGGTGACAGCGGCAACAACGGGATATGTCTCAATGTTTTGGTCCTCCCGTTCAGCTGTCCCCATTGTAGACGGGGAATCGACAATGGCACGTCTTAAATGACATTTTCCTTAGCCTAGACACCGACCGTCCGTATACCTGCGGAAGAGAAGATCCCACACACCGCGGAGGTCCCATTTCTAAGCGATTCCAACCGCTTTTAGTGACACTTAAGGTCGCCAGTGGCCACGGTTTGCTCTTTTGTGGCTCCGTTTTGGAAATACGCACCACCGAAGCTCCTCCCAGCCGTGAGGATCGTACAAGATAGATACCTTCCTGGTGGCGCGGACAATGCCGGGGAGTCGTCTCGCTCCATGAACTTTTAATAGATCTGTTGTTGCTAGCTAGTGAGCAACCCCGGAAAACGAAGGGCTTAAAGGGAGAACGGAGATGAGTTTTCCCTCTTATCCTCCTCCAATGTTGTGCCTATTTATAAATGGGAAATACTTCCAAACGGTGTTTAGTACCGTGGAATCCTTTAGTCGTCCGACAAAGTACCGAGGAAGCCCATCTTTGTGGTCAATATCGACTTCAAGATATGCTAACTATAATTAACGTTCGATAACACGAACTTGGAACACCACCGATATCGATTTCGCGTTCTTACAGAAAGTGAATGCTGCTGCTTTCTTCGTACTACTTTCTGCTGAAGTAACTGTAAGAAATTGAATAGTCTAGTAAAGAGTTCTTTCCTAATATTCGGATCGCGTGTGCCATTATCGTGACGAGCAAAAGGCGAGGAGCGATTCGCCGGGTAAAAGTGGCAGGCAGGTTTCCCCCGAAAATGTTTTGCGAAGAGCTAGAAACCCCTAATCATCGAATGACGAAGTATAAGGGTTTCCAGCGCATTTCGTGGTTGATCGTTACACGTATGGTTATGATTGGTCCGGCAAAACACAGTATTCCGTCTAATCGCATAATTGCAACGTTTAAGGGGACCCATTTAATTTCTTCACTTTGTTGCGCAAATTCTGGGTCCCTTTAACGGCTCGAGCCGGATTCGAAATGAAAGGGTTCACCACCTGTGCACATATATCAATCCCAAGAAATCCCGAACGCGTCTCTGCACCCGCTTTGGTTCCTAGATGAAATTATATACCCAGCCGCTATTGTCTAAACGGTGGAATGTAAATGCTACGTTGGTCGTCGGTCAAACCGTCTATAGACCGGTAATTACTTGACAATCTCCGAACTCGGTTAGCTAAACGTCTCTCGGTGGATCGTGGGAGGAAGTGCCCGCTCAGAATAAATCGAATTAATTCGTGGAATCGCGTTTCCACGTCTACAGACCAGTTAGAAGTGATGGCGCAGTCGCTTTTTCTAATCGTAGGTGTGTACAGCACGAGCCTCTCGCGAGAGAGAACGATGGGTTTCGTCCGGAAAGTCAAGCCGGAAAAGCCGAAAAAAAAACGTAGAATCATCTTACGTATTTCTTGCGGCCAGTTTCCATAAATCTTTCCGCGGCGCGGACTCAAAGAGAAAGACGACTCGCGTGGAGTCGAATTTCTTTGCCACGTGGCGATCGTATCTTATTCGTAGGTTTCGGGGGAATCTTTAAAAAACGAAAATACGGGAACAGCTGTCTGTCCATCGATTACCCTGTTTGTTGTTTAGAAAACAACGAGGGGTGCGGACACGAAGTTTGTGTTTGCGTAACACCACCCACCCCTCAAACATCTTGTAATAGAAACGCTTTCGCGGGGATTAACTTCGAATTAGATCGGCGCCGCTGGAAATTGAGGAGTTCGACGATAGAAACGCAGGACCGTGATAGTAATTTATTACACAAAAACGAACAAAATCTTAGAAAATTGTTTAATCTCTGTTATCTTGGGAAGTACGTTTCGCATCGCTGAATTCCCTCATTGAACCAACCAAACCCTCGGCGGATTCTTAATCGCTGTCATCAACCGACATTAGTATTCCGCGTTACGTTACTGCACCTTCTATCCCCTTCCGTATCTCCAGCTATTAAATCAATCATCTCAAAGATTGGATCGATCGGATCGAGCCTGGGTCGCGTCCATAATTACGACACTACGTGACAAGTTTCACGATATAGCCCGCAAATTCCCACTCGTTTTCGTTCATCCTCCCACCCCGGCGATAATTTTGCCCGCATTCTTGGTGTACAAGTCAAGATGGAAATAACGAACGATTTCGTTTACTCTTTACTTTATTCACCTCCACTTACATGATATAAACGAAGCACACGCGACAGCGTAATTTCTATTGTTGTTCGAAGCGTTAGGGCAATACGTTTCACGTCAGGCATAGTTAGTCGAGGGAATGCGACATCAGTTTCTGCAGCGAATTGCCGGGTGCATGTCCAAGGCTATAAGGTCGTACATAAAAACGCTTCGAAGTGAGAAAACTGTTTTTCCAACCCTCGACCAACGCCACTCCTCCGTGCTCGGCTTTCCGCCGGGAGCAACAACAACACTCGTCATTTACAAAGGCGACCCTTTAAAATAAATCTACATAGACTCTCGCAGGAGCCGCTCCAAGGGACGTGCCCGATCTCGTCTTATCCCCTCGCTATAATTCGACCCGAACTTCGTGGTCCAAAAGACACCGAATCGCTCGCGGGCTTGTGATTAACTCTCATTCATCGGGGGGCTTAACCGGACCGCAAAATCGAAAGGTCGATCGGGACTACTTGGCATAGATCGTGTTCCATCTCGTTTGGGGTGTGATTTTCAGCGAGAAGGATTCAAAGGGCCACCTCAGAAAATAGGAAGCGAGATTTCTGATCGAATACCGATAACATTGCTATGCACGGCGTACAGTTTGGTGGGCATTTTGGTAGTAGAAAGTTGTAGGCACAGAAGGGGAACAGAATTACATCATTAATTTGAAGATAAAATTTTTGCACCGAAATATGAAGAATATTAGAAATCCTTTATCAGTGGTTAATAACAGAATGTACTCCATCAAACTCGACAACTATCTTGTGTTCCCGAACGCTCTGGGCACCTTCGCTCAAGTGGTGCAACACGATGTCGTGAACTTCGGAATGGTGTATCTGGTAATAGCGGGTGCTGGGTCACGCGGGACGGTATCAATGATTTCTGTGTCTTAGAACTTGGAGTACTACAGACATGCCTGTCGCGGGAACGGATGAGATTACTTATTCGAGGATACTGGATTGCAGGACGAACGTTTGCCAGGCGTATTTGAAGCACGCGGATAGATTCCGTTGCTCAGAAACGATCAGCTCGCATTTCCGTCACACAGTGTTCCGTGCAAGCACCAGCCTCAGAGATAAGTCCTTAATTAATCGAATAATTTGCGCATGGCTCGTCGACGATCGTCAACACGTACCATACGGTTATCCATCAAACAGACGGTTTGTTAGCCTAACACTAAAATTATACCCCCTGAACCGCATTGCGGTCGAGTGAGTTTTTTCATAATTAGGTCATTAGTTACTTCACTTAGTCCCCCGTGTGCAATCGCGCGTTTAATGAACGCGATACTCTAAACCGTTTTAAATTAGAAAATCGTATGTAGAAACTTGTGATCCTCCATAAAACAAAATGCTTGGCGGTGGGATTTCAATGTTTTCATGAGAGACAAGCTTCTATTCTACTGTAAAGGTTCTATTCTAAATTCCTTTGCGAAGGTATTCGACAAACGGAGGAAGCATGCTGCGAGAATAACCACGCGCAAAGAAACGTCGACCGATGGGAAAGTCGCTCGCGTTCAATCTTGGCCACTTAAAGACTCAGGAGCGCTTAATTAAAACGCGTGGATGCGCAACATCTCTTCCTTAGATAACGATTTTTCGTTGGCGAACGAGGTCATTGTGCCGGAAACGGAACGAGGAAGCGAGAACAGAAAAGGAGAGCCTCCCTTTTTTCGTATCCTTTCTTGGTATAATTTATGTACCTCTGTTGTCGTCCATTGAAATTCGCGCGCGCTTTTGATTAATTAAGCAAACGCAAATCCACGTTTAAACGGCCAAGGGGGCCCGCGATGATCCGCTCGGCGAAAGAAATTATTATCCGCTGCAATCTCGCGAATCTTCCTAAGAAAGCCAGACTCTTATAACGGGCACAAAATGAACCACCTCGTTGAACGAAAGTTTTTCTTAAGCGAGCGTTTTAATTAGACAAATACCGGTGTACCGGGACTAACGGCTGGTGCCCCATTTATATTCTCCTTATTTCCGGTCTCACGAAGGAGCCACGTTAGCCGAGTAATCTCTCGCGAACACCAGCAATCTTCTCATAGAGGAGAACCGTTCCGCGCAAATCACCGCCGCGATCCTCATTTTATAGTTTTATCCTTTAAAAATGCATCTGGACATAACAGGATTATTGGATTTCTCCTCGGTGGAAGAAGGTCTCAAACTATTCTTTGCGCAATCACTGATAATCGTTCGCCCACGCTTTTCATTGGATAATTTCGTCATCTTGAATTATTTCATTAGCTCCTTTTCCCCCATACTTTGTGTCGCTACACTATCCAGAATTTCCGCAACACAAGCACGACCAATGTTTAATACCAATATTTCTGAACGGCCCTGCGAAGACTGTACTGCGACCGAAGTTTGCCACTCGAGCTTCGACATTCGGGTCAAGTACGGGTTTAACGAAACAATTAACGTCCACCGTATTTGCATACAGCAGTTACGCTGGATCCCTTAACGAGCCGAGGAAAGAACGGATTAACCGAGGACGTAACTGAAACATGGGGTTGCCGGATATCTTCGTTTTCCTCTTACGACGTTGCAGCCAGCGTTTACTCGACGGCTGAATCTGGTGCGCAAGATCCTTGAACGTTCCCTTCGACATCTTTTTACCTCATTTCCCTGGCTAACGTCGAGGTTATCCTGGAGTGGTAGCCGACACACGTTGCGGCTGAAACCACCCGTTTCCGGCGTGATTCGTTACGCGGAATCCCCGTTATCCTCGTTGAGTTTTCATTTCGTGCTCGCCACGATGAGAGCGAGTGGTGCTCTGGTAAGACGCTGCGATGCTAATTGAAATCCATCATTCTCTATTTCTTAATTAAAGCGCGCGTGTTGCCGACTATACGCGTACATTGTAATATGTGCAGGTATAGAAGACAGACTTGGTCAAGTGCAGTTTCATTATTCCCGAGGTCAATCGCGCAGAACAAAAGTCGCAATAGTGATGAACGAAGTACTTCGGAACAAATGCATGAACAAGTATTTTTTCGCGTTTTTGCGCACAAAGCGGTACAGTTGGGGGAGGCTATACTCCGCCACAGGAATTCCAAAGAACAGTCAAATGTTTCGTTCCGCATAGGAGGCACGGATAAGCCGTGGAGCATCGATCGTAATTAACACACTTAATCCGGTCGTCTCCTCGTGAAAACAACTAGGACGCGCGGCGGGAACGCAGAGAGTGGTATTACGTGGTAGGAAACTGGCTCGGCGGATCCTCCTCGTTCCATTTACCTATGACGAAAGTGTGCTCGCCCCGTTGAAACTTGGACGTTCAGCGCTTGTCCGCGCGCTTAATTAAGCGAATAACATATATCATCTTAACGCCTAAAGCTCGGGCCAAGTTGCCCCCGACTCCTCGTCGCGTAGAAGCGGAGAACCGAGCCAGCAGGTCCGTTGTGACGTGCGCGCCTATGTATGTACACGCCTGTATGTACGTACGTGTACATTAGGTACACGTTAGAGCCAAGGGTTTGAGGCGCTTTTCACCGGTTCCTTGGCTTTCTCATATGTGAGCCACAGAACCAGCTCTTCCGTGGTTCAAAGATGCCCCCGCCCGTTCGTTCGCCATTCTCCTCTGCCGGCATTGCACACCTTAACGTGTACCTACATCGCTGCACATTTGCCGGCTAACTAATAGACAGAGCCCCTCCTACCATCTCTCTTCCTTTGCCTCTTCCTCCTTGCGCACCATCTTCTACGAAGGCTACCGAACGTGCAGTCCGTAACGAGAGGGTATCCTGGAATTACATAGAGGGCCTGTGCACGATGCCCTGGAGCGGTCTGCGACCGACATACATATCCTGCCGGTTGCCAGCTTTTGATCCGAAAGAGACGAAAGGTGCATCCACCCGATTTCTATCGTGTGTCGCACAGTGTTCCCTGAACATAGCGTACATCAAGCTTCCTCGTGTTTTCGAACACTCGTCTCACGACACTGAGAGGGAAATCAAAGCGACCACTGGTCGGCTTTCAGAATGGCGGTTATAAGTTGGGCATTTTTGTCAGAAATTTATTTACTGCAGTCGTGAGGGCGAGGATACAACTATATTTGTTAATAAATATTGCAAGGTGAACTATTCCCTCTGAATATCCGGTTTAAAGTAACAGAACCCGCAACGATCGAAGGGACGGGTTTAAATGTCCATATAAGCGGTCATGTCGAATAGAAAATAGCTAAGCCAGTATTTAATTATAATTAAGAAATTCCATTAGCCGACAAACATCAGAGTTCCCCGGTAATTGCAAGCAGTTGAAGCCTTTAACCGTTCGTGTTAGAAATTACCGAGCGTAAATTCAATGCTGCTTTCACGGTCCTTCTCTATTCACGTGCGACGAGGGAGGAACTACTGTCGCAGCTAAGAACTTCCTCTCTCCTAAAGACTGAAACGTGTCTGGCATAATTGAGGCACCTGAATGACTGCGCGAATATTTCACCGGCCCGCCAACATCGATGTTTTGTAGGTACGGTAATGCATTCAAAATCATACGTGTCGCACGGTAATCCTTCTCTCCTCTCCGCCATCGGCCCGTGGAACACTAATAACCCCGTCGCGTCGTAACGCTTTGCTCGACTTCGCTCTCGAGCTCTCGCTAGCTCGCGTTTCGGTGTAAAGATCAGTTAACGGGCGAGCTACTACGTAACACGAGCCTGACAGATAATGATTTCGAACATCGAGCGCAAGTTTCTTTCTTCCCGGTGCAGGCAAATCGATAATTTTCTCTGCCCGCACATGCTCGCGTGTTCTCGGTATTGAGTCACAGCAGGCTCGAAAATTCTACTTTATTACAATTTTCTACTTTATATGCTCTCACGATAGTCCATAAATTGTAGTAGGGACCAGGGGCTTACTGCTCTTGAGCTACCAGTGGATTCCATGCGAGTTAGAGCAAATTAAAGAAATATTAATGTAATAGAAAACTTCCATGGGTATGATAATAAATTCAGCCGCAGATTCCCGTTTGATTGCGTAACTTCGAGTCGAAGGAAAGTCACGTCTGCTGGATACCATGCGAACAATCACAATGCATGCATTTTTCTCAAATCACTTCCGCTTATCATGTACGTATCTTACTTTCAATATACGCAAGGCCGTACGTGCCTGCGCACAGAAGAGAGCAGTATAAATTCGACGACACAGCAGGCGTGAAACCAAGTGAAGCTTTAGAAAAAAAGACCAGCCATGTTCCGATACGTTGTGGTTTTCGTGCTCCTCAGTATAGCAATATGCGTTTGTAAGTATACGTTTAACATATCGTCTTTAACATTCACTATCTTAATTCGCTTTGCCCAGATAGAAGTTTAACGTTTCATTCGCAAAAACAGATTCTGACACTCTGAGCGTGAACTTAGCAATTTGCAACGACAATCAGACTTTGTTGAATTGCCAAACGATTTGTGAGCCCACCTGCGACAACCCGAGCACGGATCCCAGGACATGCGCATTAGCCGTAAGCGTTTGAAATAATGATTAAACAATTGTTTTCGAGAAAGTTCGTATGCCGACATGTATATGAATGATTACGTTTCAGACATGCATTTCGCTGGACAAAATATGCTTCTGCAAGCAGAGTTACTACAAACGCAGCGACAACCGTTGCGTTCTTCAGCAAGATTGCTGACTTACTTGATTTAACTAGTTACATCATACTACTAACAGCAATAAATAATATAAGTGAGTCGACATCGAAATCCTAGTGTCAATCATAGTATATGAAACACACTTAAAATATGAATAAATAGCGTGCACCAGACTTCCCACGAGATTCCACTGTTCCCCTACTCTGCATACCTTTCACGTAGCCAGCTTTCCCCCTGTAGGGTATATTACGTCCTTAATCCATTCAATTACACGGAAGTGCCTAACTGATATCAAGGATACGCGCGTTTGTATCCATCCAGCGTGGACTGCGACGTGCCGACAGGTAACTAGACGTCTTGAAAAAGAAATTCAACCGGATGGTAGGACTGGGAACGCGTGATTAATGCACGGCAGATAAGAAGCAGGCCCTCCGCTTCCGGCCGCCAGAGACGCTCCTCGAGTACAGACAACGGCGAATGATTAAGTTACAGACGCAGACTAATGAAATCATCAAATTTACCTCGCTTTTCCTGTATCGGGCAAACAACGCCGAGCCGCGGCACTGATCTCCGCGGAGGATCTCTCTCTACGGAATCGTATTACGCGGAAGCACTGAATAAATGACGCTCCTTGCTGGTGATAGATGCATATACGGGGACTTATCTACGCGCGCCAAATATTGTTTCTGTATTCCGCTTCTATCCGGTTATGAAATTGTGCAATCCTATTGCCAAGCAATCGCTCTGAAATCGTGGAAATTGCAGCTTAGTCGGCGATTACGTTTCATTTAATTTTCAAGGAATTTCATGTTCTTTCATTAAATATTGCATTCGCTGATTATTCAGTATTTAATATTCAGGATTATATTGCATTTGCTAATTACTCGAAGGTTATACAACGAGAGCTTGCATTAGTCCGTTGCAGCAGCCTCGGCCGTAACGTATCAAATTACAACACGTGCATGCATTTGCAACCAGTAGTGGGTTGGAAGAATATTCCGGCATTAGTTATAACAAGTAGCTAATGCCAAACGTAACACGCATTCGCGCGGTGCCACGCGGCTACAAAGCGGACGCACGGACTGCTGCACGTTTGTTCTGCCGCACTGTTGCGGTCGGCTGGTATGCGCCTGCACTTTCGGTCCACCTTTAAAACTCTGGATCAGTAAGAGAGCAAAGGCTTTGTTACAGCAATTACCATCGACACCGCATACCGCAGCCAGTAAATCCGCGCCTGTGCAGTAATCTTTCAAATATATATTACGTCAACGAATAGTATAAACATTAAAAAAAGAAATACAATTTTCCTATTGCATTCTTAAAGAATAAAGCTAAAATGCAATAAGTAAGAAAGTTTAAACGTTGTCACGAGAATTTTTGCACTAAACATACGGGGACTGATCGAAAAGCTAATGGGAGCTGCTTCCTATAAAAGCTGCCGGTATTTTCTTTTTTTAAACAGCGCCGCTCCTGGTAAAAGTGACACGCGCAAAAAGGAAGATATCACCTCGTTTCGTTTAGGTATAATTAATGACTGTCCATGGAAACAGAAGCGTAATTAACGACAGTCCTAGAAGCTAATTTTCTTCTTGGTAATTTAGTATGTCACTCTTGCAAAAGAAGTTACACCGTCCCTCCGGACCATGAAAATACGTTGCAACGTCCAAGCGGCATAAAAAGCGTGTTCCGAAGGAATCGAGTGAAATTAAACAAAACGGAGAAGCGCGGAAGGCTTCGATGCTCTTGCAAGTCCTGGGATTGACAAGGGAATTTTGTTTCGTTGTCTACCTAAATAGAAATCCTCCAGAAATTGAAAGAAGAACCGTAGAAATAATTGATTCGCGTTATAAGTATTTAACGTGTAGCAAATCTCTCCGTTCGACTTCCGTTTATTTGGAGCAATTACGAAGCATGAACACATGAATGTTTAATGGCATGGCCGTGTTTCCATGGAATTTGGCGTGACAGAAGTTATAACGGGTTGCGTTTTAAGTAACAGTTACATACGTTTCGCGTTCATCGAGCTATCTCCAGCGCTTCGGAAAAACAAGGTTTCATTTCCTCGACGATACGGAGCGATGGGGCGGCTATCGTCCGAAGATTAATAGCTTGTACAGAAAGTTATCGTTGACTGATTACGCTATGAAGAGCGGCATCGCGGCGGGTGTAAAGCGAACGACAGCTTCGCTCTGTCTTTTGGAGCAGATTCTCGTGTACTCGATGAAAAAACTGTATCTCCGAGCAGCTTTTTTTCCGGGATGAGTAAGTGACTGACAGAAATACTCCTCGAGATAGGAAAAAGAAATGAGGGACAGCTTTATGAGAGTGATCTAATGCAAGTGGCTTGCTTTTTGCGCGCGTGCTTTTTCTCGAGGCCCGGCGTATAGTTGTCTGCGCCCCTACTGACGCGAAGAAGAATATTTCCCGTGTAAAATTAGCCTACATCCTGCAGCAGCAATGTACGGCGTAAGTAGTCGTCTCCGATGAAAAAAGATATGCTTTACTATAAATCCATCGTCGTTCCTGGAGCGCGTACACGCGTGTCTCGGTCTGAAATGGAGCGCATGAGGAGTTTACGTTCACGATCTGTGAAGCGGCTCCCATTCCACCCTATCTCGGTGGAACGGATGCCTCTTTGCGGACACGTCACGCGGAACACGTGTTTATGCCTTCCCGAGTGTCGTTCCCGTACAAGAAATTAGGGATCGGCAGGAACAGAGGGAGATAGAGCGAACGGGGGCGGCTCCGGCTTGTCGGAGCTCGAGTTTGATCGATTCACCAGTCGCAGCCAAGACGTGTCACGTTTTCTGACGGCTTTCTTGCGCCGGCTTAAAGCTCCATTTATACGCACAAGCGTGCCGTGTCCGGGTTTCGGCCTGTTTTCGGGTAAAAATAAGAGGACCGACGTACTATTGTAACGTAGCAAAAAACTATGCGATTTGTGTAGTGTTTGATGTCATCTTAATTGCAGAAATCTTAGGAGTTCATTCAAATTAATTTCATAAAGATTAAACAGACACTAAAAGAACTTTATTCCTTGTGCACAGAGAATGGTCTTTGCAATCTCTTGAAGGCAATCTTTCCAAGAGGATCTCTGTGTCCCGTCCGGGCCACATATCGGAGACTAGAAACTGTGGCTGTGTCTTTGTGCACAAGGCATACGATTCTCTTAGCTTTTGTTTAATCTTTATGAAATTAACTTGAATGAACTCCTGAGATTTCTGCAATTAAAATGACATCAAACACGACACAAATCGCATAGCTTTTTCTTATAACAGTCGGTCTCTACTTTTTCCTCGGGGACACGCCGAAACCCGAACCCGGCACGTTTATGTACAAATGGACCTTAAACGGAGAATTAGCTTTCGTTTAAGAAGGGACGGTTTTTTCCCTTTCTGTTGCTCCCCCGCTTACCACGCGCGCGTTTCTCTTTGTTGGATCAAACGAGTGCGCATGCATGTTCGAGGGGTCCCTCGTCGCCGATCTGGGAAGCTGGAAAATATATTTACCGCTGCGAAGCTCCGTGGAAAAATCTTGAAGGATTCGCGTCCGCGCTCGGTTTCGTACGACGTATTCAATCGTTGAATCGCATGTGCGCCTCTTTTTTTTCGCGTTCGCCAATCGATATTCGATAGGGAATACATGCATATCTATATTTCTATTTATTGCATTATGGAGATGGTTGAAGTGGAATTCAATACGGACCATTCTTCCTGGCACTCAGCCATTCGTTTGAAATATGCAATTAATGAAGGCAGATGCAATTAGGGAGCCATAAGAGCTTTGTACCGAATCAAGATCAGAGGCTGGAGCGGTGTTCGCGGGAGCCGATCGTGCCGCGATAAAACGTTGAATAAAAGAACAATTATTACGCTATCTGATTCCATTGTATGCAAATAAGAATATAAATGCGGACTAATTTCACGTCTGACACCTACAGCGGGCGCAGCTGGAAGAGGGAGCGAGAGAGAGAGAGAGAGGGTGAAGCGGAGAGACCGAAAGAGTTCATCTTCCTGCTCCTATTCATGCAGTAAAAGCCCATTATCGCGCGGACCTGTGAGAAATAAGAACAGGGAGAGGGTGCCCTCTTAACGCCACTTCGTTTTCCCTTTCATCCCTCGGCCGACCAGCTTTGCCTCTTTTAACCTGGTTCACCAATAGTGTCCTCTAATGCAATTACAGTGGCAGTCGAGTCGGTCGGGCTGGAATTACTTATTCATTATCGGGAAATGCATTACCCGGTTCACGTTATTGCTAACGTGTGCGCTCACAATGAAATCTGGAGAACGCGATATCTGTTAAGAAAAAGACAGAAGCGATGGAGTCCCAACATACAAACAATTAAATTGCCAGATATCATAATAAGAGCATTACAGAATGAAGTTACTGTACAACTACATGGCGATTAACCTATTAGTAGACGACGAAATTTTAGTAAGGATGAATTAGAGCAACACGAGTGGCACATAAAATCGAAATAGACACAAGGGCTGTCCCAGTGATGGTTCCGTAATTTAGTATCAAACTTACCCCAATGTTCGCGTTATTTCGATACTGCGGTCTATTTCATTAAATATCTATGCGT
The DNA here is from genome assembly GCA_023838395.1 of Holcopasites calliopsidis. NCBI lineage: Eukaryota > Metazoa > Arthropoda > Insecta > Hymenoptera > Apidae > Holcopasites > Holcopasites calliopsidis. The sequence continues at coordinate 4,673,104 of JALHAQ010000003.1, forward strand.
GTATAAAAAAAAAACACTAAAAAGAAGAAGGTTTGGTAGAAAAACATGTGGGAGGTCTTTCGAATTTCTCTTTCACACTTGTCAATCCTCGAAACGCACTATTTCCGTGCGCCCATCAATCTCGCAACGTCCCCCGGCCGCCAAGCTACGCTCGAAACGACATAAATCCAATTTCCAGTGTACCAAGGTAGGCATTCTATTTACAAACTATTCCCGGTTCGCGCGCCTGACCGTCGACGTGCAGCGAATTTTGCATCCCGTCCTTTTTCTTTAACACGCGCGCGGTCGAACGAACCGCAGGCCCGTGGTGGCAAATTCAATAAACATCCTTCACTACGCTGCTTAATCAGAATTCTCCGAATCACGGCCATTCCATGGCCAGATATTTACATAGGGGCGGTGGCACATTGTTCGACTGCAATAATGGTGAGTGATAATCGATTCGGCATATTGAAAAATGGCTTTGCGTAATTAATTATTGAAATGGATCGGGCGGCGGCTTTGATAACTGGTTTAGTCAGGTATTTTCCAAATTTGACATCGAATGGTGTTGAAGGAAATTATTATTTCGGACAAGTATCATTTTTATTGTGAAGAAACAAGGAGAATTAAGGAAGAGCAGGCGATAGTTTTATTGCGAGAAAGAGAACAGAAAGCTTACCTTTAAACGATAACCTTTCTCTCGGAAAGCGAATCACGCGAAGTAGCGGTATCTTTTCTAGATTCTACCAGAAGCAGGGCGCTTGAAATATTACATTTACTTCTCGTATTTTTCTCACATTCCCCAAGAAAGAGAAGACAGTTCTTAAAAACCGACGCCAATGATTCACTGGAAAACAATTCTTCGCCTTCCTTTCAGCATCGAATTATCGAACTCTGCTTAATTCCAACTTGACTACTTCCGACAGCGTTATCTCCACTGTGTCGATCGAGAGAACCGATTTTTTTTTCTCGTTTCCCATTACTAATCTCACAAGAAGTATACGGAATGAATGGTAAAATATCATGACTACGAAGCGAATAGTATTAATATAATATCGTGACTGTATCCAATTTTTTAACGGGCCGATATGGTTTCAACGAAGAAAGGAAAGAGACAAAAGAGAAACTGATACTGGGTGGCGGGTTATTGAAATGTTGGACGAACATCGGAAAGGACACGTTGGAATGGCACGAAATTTCCAACATTAATGCCCGTTCCTTGCTCGTCGCATATAGACATTGACGTATCTCGAACGAGACGCATCCTCGGAGCGCGTCACAGCGGCGCATCCCGCGACACGAAAGTCGGGGAAATCTCGTTTCATGCAGAGTTGCAGCAGATAATATAATATTACTTTCGCATGTAATATCGAATGTTGGAGCACGGCATAGACGGAGAGAAGAGTACTGGTAGCCGGAGGCGAGCGTCGTCGTTAGCGAGTTTGCCGCTTAAATACGCGGAATCCCCCGTCGAGGGCGATAGCGCGAGCGTCCGAAAAGCGTTTTGCAGGCAGAATAATCTCGGTCCCGTGTACAGAAGCGTCCCCGAGCGAGCGATTAAAAATTGATCGACCGTTCGATGGTTATTCATCAGGGCCAGTTTTCAGCGGAACGCAACTGTCTGGCTCTGACAGTTTTCTTTGGGACTGTTATCTTTCATCCGAACCACGGGTTCAAATTCATCACTTTTCATCCCCTTTGCTTTAGCGAGTCCTCCTGTCCCTTGGTCGACGCGGCCAAAAAACAATCGCTGGAAAAAATTCAATGCGGGGTGGATGGATCGCGAACGGTCTTGGCGGAGCGGGTAAACTATCCCGTCATCGGTGCTCGCGAATAATTCACGCGAACACCACGTCCTTATAAATCATTCATGAACATTCCTGCATTTTCACTCTTTGTTAAATCGTTTTAACCGGTCGTCCAGCGACCTCTGATCACCGGCGACGTTTACGCGCGTCTCACTTCCTGAAGTGGATTTTTTTTTACGACAGCCGTAACGGTCGGCTTGTTCGGAGAAACCACGGTCCATCTACGATTTCCCAAGATCCCAAGAGAGCGTGCACGCGGTGTCTTTTAACTTAGAAGCCCAATCGGGAGTGGTACCTGCATGATAAAATACGACAAGAGTCAGACACTTAGCGTGTCAATGTTTCGATAGCGCAGGCACATACAACGTGGCCCCTCGAAGGTGCCCATTGGCCGACCCATAAACGGCCGACGATTCAACCAGAAACGATCACGCCGCTTCAAATTAAGTCGTAATTTAGTGCCGTGCTTGGATCCTCATTTGCGTACTTTTAGGGGGGAAAGATAAAGCACCGCGTTGCCACGGACAGATGACTCTTTTCGTGTTCTTACGTCGATCGTTAAGAGACTTACTTTATGCTGATTAACCCGAGGACACGCATGTAGGAGCGGACGCGATATGGAGTGTAAATACGGTGGTATTTTACAGGCATGAATACGTATGGATACTAATTTTCTTTTTCATTAAAATAATTTAATTCACAACTGACTTACAATAGGTCATTTAGTAAATGTGATCCGCGTTATTATATCATGCGGGAAGGAACTACTCACTAGTAATCCTTGAGTGATAGACATATCATCACTAATTCATTATTTACATTAGATCCGTGGGCGTTGTCCTTTTCAGCCGAATCCTGGAGGGTTTTTGACCGAATTTCTGGCTAGTATATTTGGATATTTCTGCAATCTATTTTGTGCGTCTTCGCTTGGCTTTGGGTGAAATCGTGTATCCACTTTATTCGAAGAGCCTTGCCCAAAGTTTCATTTATAACGCACCATGGTGCTGCTGCCATAGTTCTAAGAGCTTTGCTCTCTAAAAACGTTGAATGATATTTACATTTGATTTTTTAGCACAGCCCCATAACTGGATTCAGTACGACCATATCGGTATCATGGCAGTTTTATATATTAGTAATTTGTTGCTGAATGAAAGTGGTGACTTTCGCCCTAGGATCCAGTTCAGTTTCTTAAGTTTTATACCGAGTTGTTTCCTCTTTGCTTTTAAGAGTAAGCCGCTCGTCCAGGTGCACACCTAAGTATTTAGCTCGTTCCTTCGTAGGTAGTATTTCATTGTTTACTCCTATTTCTGTGTCTATTATATGCATGCATTCTAATGAAAGTACATGCATATAACGACAGTGGCGTTCTGTCAACGATCTCGCGACGACGCGACGAGTAGTTTTATGGAAACCACGATTGACTCTTTTAATCCTTCCACCACGCCAATCGTGTCCACCCACAGGCAGGCGTTGGCAATGTAATAGACGCTAATTTTAACCGACATTAATTTCACCATTTATTAGGGTGGAATCCAATCACCCTGTCAAACATTAATTATTAGCTCCCAAGAGAAATCGGAGGAGACTCTATTCGCGACGGATCACCCTATTTCACGGGCTCATTGTTCATCAACGAATCTCGAAGCGGCGGCTGGTCGTTTACCCCCTCGATTTTTCGTCGCACGTTATTCCCCGTGAATTTCCAACTTCGTCCAATAATTCGGCATCTGACGTCAGCAGGATTTCCATAAAACCTTGACGATAATAATTTACTTGGCGTTTCTCGTTTCGCGTTTTACGCACTCCTGTGCAATTGCACCCCAGCTTTTCTTTTAAATTTTCTTTTCCATCCAGCAGATAAATCTACTTCGGCAACGCGACTCCTCGGCTCCCAGAGGTCTTCTGGAAACGTTACATCTCTCGCAGCGACCAAAGCGGAACGGGACAGCCTCGTCCCGGGGCAAGGGAGGAACTTTGAGCGTTCTAATTTCTCGATAGTCGATAGCCGCGTCTTCTCCCCGATGACTGTCGACCCCACCCCAGCCTCTATATCAACGTGGAGCAAAGTGGAGCGTCAAACCGGCTCGGCGATGTCACAGGGAGGCGATGCAGGCCGTTCGACTGTCTTCTAAAATTGGCTGGCGCAAGAAAGCTCGATGGGGTTGAACGCAGTCGGGCAGAGGTGATCGTACAAACAGCGAACTCCCGCGTCAAACACTGGCTTCGAGGAACAACGCTGTAGCGACCTTTTCGAATAACATCTCCGATTGGCGCGAAGAATGATTGCGAAGGTATATACGAAGTACCATTGTTTGAAGAACCTTATCAGAACTGTACATAGACTTTAGTAACAAGTGTCTATACAGGAACGATGAAGAATAACTCGAGTACAGTAGTGTAAAAGGGTCAAGAGAAAGAGAATCGATACAGAGCATTAATTTTTTTGCAAAATCAGAATACAGCCTTCCGCGCTTGCAGTATGTTTAAAGGAGAAGATTACCGAGTTTGCTACCACTCGGAGGTATACGCTCAAGGGCTTTAGAATTTCCGTGAAGCAGGAAACGTTAGCCGCGCCATTGTAACCAATTGCAAAAAAATCGATGGCAAAGAGCCGGGGATCGCAAGAAGAAAGAAACGGATGAAATAGAACAAAAGGGCTGCTCGTGAAGCAAATCGAGGACAAGGATCCTGTTCGATAAATCTGAAATGGATGCGAAGCAGAAACGAAGTCTCGACCCGACGGACTCACCGCGGTTAAATAGAATAGCCGTTGCAGATAGCCGCGGTCGTCATTTGTAAAAGGGATAATTCAAGCCCCGCCAGCAGCCACCTCGGGGGAATAGTCGCGCGAGAACCGGATTGTCTCCGCGCGATCGTCTCTTTTCGCATGCGAACAGTGCGCACGCACACCTGTGCATTCGATTCGACGGAATTCGTTTAGCCGACGATCGTTGAATCGCGACGGGCTAAAACGATTAAGGTTAACATTGAACGGGGCCCTTTTGTTTCCATTGAACGTTAGTACAATTTACATCAGTTAACTGCTGATAGATAAAGCCGATCAAGCTTCGCGGTCGAATTGAAAAACGTCACGTAGCGGAGCGGCTCTTGGTGGCCGAAATCGATCGCTATGTATCCCGCCAGGCTGTATTCCGTTCACCTTGCCACGCTGATTTCCTCTTTGTACCGCGAATAATTATATCGGCTTGTGACACGTAGAATATCCATCTGCGAGTGATTCTCCATCTTCTGTGTGTGCATTGAAAATTAACTGTTACTCGTCTGTGATCGTCGTTTCCCTTGTGCGGCCGAATTAATATATTAGGTGGAAAAAAACGTGCATTTTCGCATTTAGGTGTACGTTGACCATTGCCTTCGATTTCGCAAAAACGGGATTCCTTGTTTAAACAAGTATCGGTTTAAAAATATCGATGAAGCGTACAGAAATGAACAATTCACCAGGATGTATTGTCACCTAAAAATGGAAACCGTGTGAAAGCCGAACCCACGAAATCAAAGTCGACGATAATACAGCGAATATGATGAACATCTTCATAGCATAGCTAAAATTTGAATTCGATTTTAAATGCTTTTGTCAATTTCCTCAGTTCCCGAGCATACATTTATTTCGGTTCGTCTTGATCCGATGTACATACCTACGGGATGTTTGCTTGCCCGTGATTCGTTATAGATTATCCTTTCCTTCTTCCAAAACGCTTTCCCCAGAAGTAACAGCAGTCGTGTTTCCGAAAGTCAACAAAGCGAGCGCAATTTGCCTTTCAGATTAATTTAGATTGCGTGGATGTTATTAAAGCGACGAACCAGCTTTCTATGACGATCGTGATTTTCTAATAGATTTCAGGAAATTCCTTTTGAATGATTCGCCGCCGAAATGATTTAAAAGCGGTGCTAACCAGTTGCTCGTCTCTTTAATTTAATGTAATCTTATCCATCGCTTTTCCCCCGAATCTAAATAACGCCGCGATCGTTTTGTTTCCATCAAGCGATCCGTTTTTAGACGAATCGCACGGACGCTGGCGATCCATTTATGGGAAATCGCGAAACCAGTAAAATACGAAGCAGCGCGCGGCCAAATCGAACAGAACACACCACTAAAAGCGTGTTCGACTGAAAAATTTGGACGCTCGGTCGAACAGTCGAGACAATTCAGGTCGAAAGTGCAAAAGAGTTGCGCGGAATTAGACGTGCCACAGTATTCCCGACAACCTAATGCAGGCGACAATAAGATTTTCAGTGTAACGCTGACGTTGATTAGGTGAATTATAGAAAACACGTTGGCGCAAACTGAAATAGAAAGCGAAAACTACAATAAACGATTTACTCCGAATCGTCTCGTTCAAAGGAATAGAATCTTAGCTTGCAATTTGATCAACCCGCCGCCTTCGTACAGCGTACCTCGAGAAATATGTCACTGATTACAGCACGATCGTCAAGTACAGCGTTAAGTTTGACCCTGCTGTTAATGAATAAAAAAGAGGCGCCCGCATAATGGTGTCATAAAGCGAGCGGCCAGTTTTAACGGACAGCGTATTAAGCGTTCTACCAGTGCATACGTGTATGCGTTCAATTTTAAGAGGGCCCAAAAAAAACCAGCCAATAAAGATGAACTCCCGCGTTTGTAAATAATCAACTGTGCTAATGCACTTTATCGCCGTGTATGAAAGCAACGCCATTCGGTTTTGGATCTGTGTCCGATGTTACACAGCGAGCTGAACTTTTACGCCGGCGATATAAATTCCTTCGAAAATGGTCCGAGAGTCCGCGTGCCTTGGCGACGTTCCGATATTAGTCTCGACGCGTGTTTTCTTGCGTATTTTTACTCGGCTTCGAAAGGTGACACGCGTAATTGCGTCGGGTTTACACCGGTCGTTAAACTTGTTCGTGGTTCACCTGCGCGACGCTGCAAGAAATCACCTCGACGAAGAGATTTCTGGAGTGATTTCGAATTTACATTGCGTGGCTTTTGGGTTTGTGATTAATATAAGCAATTCATGTGTGATCTAATCATTAATTTGACTAATTATTTTTCCTTTACAACAGAGAATAAGAATTGAAAACTCTAATTAAGAATTATCTTACCAAAAATTGGCTACGCAGACCGATGTATTACTATATCCAGCAACTGTTCGACAGCATCAAGCACGTTTCTTTCATTGCCACGCCAAGAATGCCATCGTATGGCTGTTGGGGCAGTGCATTATGACAAATGCAGCGAGCTGGTGCATGTAGCGGGACAAGGCCGACAGAGAGCATGCAACGGGGATGAAAAGAATGCTGTTGCGAGTCGGTGGTTTTGTTGGTGCCAGAAAGAAGGTCCCCCGCTGAGAATCCCGCTCAAAGAAACCGACGTCGGTCTCGCTGCCCCCCTTTCGCTCGCGTCTGCCCGGCTGACCATAAATCTCCGAGCCTAGACAAAAGCAGGAAAAAAATGGAGTGCATCAATTAAAAGCCAGGGACTTGGTCTCCCCGTCCGATGAGGCTGAAAAATTCGCTGCTGAGGGCGTGCGCACATTTTGCTGCCTCGGGGCCACAACCGCGATCGTTAGAGAATAACGCGCGCGTGTCTTCAAGATGTTCCATCTACCGAATCAACTGTACATCATTTTAATTACCGTGTAGAATTCGTCTGATCGCGAGGCGAATACTTTCGACACTTTCTTCGACGCTCTGATTCGGTTTTCTGTTATTCTCCTTTCTCTTAACGAGGATATAAGTGATGTATGAAAGATCGAGCACGGTGAAAGTTAAAATATAATCGTTGTCATGTTTCTTAATTACTACTAAAAATTGTGTCAGCCAACAGTAAAAGAAATTTCTAGAACTGCTCGCGTAACGGGTATATGGAGTAAAACCCCTGCCGCTGCTTTTGATTCAATCTGATCATCGAATGGCAATAGCACCTGCGGACCAAGAGTCAACCACCTGGACTCGTTCTACCGCTCGTACGATTAATAATTCTTGCCCGACGAAGATAGTAACGGAATCGCGTGCGCCTAATTCATAGGCTGGGCTTTTTGAATTATTGGGCTTTGTGCTTTGTCCACTGGAATGGAGGCACTCGATCAACGCTTGTAAGCGCGACAGAGATTCTCCCGTTGTCGCGCCAGGATTGTAGCGGTCGAATAAGGTAGAAAAATGGGACCGTATGTTTTAATTTAGAAGCGTAGTATTGCCCAACACTGCCTAACAATGACTACCATTTACGTACACGAAATGTACCGCTACAAAGTGTTATCTGAGATTCGAGTCGTTTAATAGTTTGTACGCCTCGATATATCTGGCATCGCGGACTTTTTCGTTCTTAAAATAAAGGTAAAGTAGGTGTACAAAGGGCAACGGTTATCGAGCAGAAAAATTGTACACATTGATGCGAAAAATAGCGTCGACGGAAGTTCGGCAGCGTCGACAGGAAAATCCACTAGGCGCAGCGTGGCGCGGCTCGGGCGGTGAATTGGGAAAACATGTCACCCCATAAGCCCAATCTTATTTCACTCACAGCCCTCTACCCTATCTCGGTCGAGAGCCGCCGCACCTGTAAACACCCGACAGAGACAAAGGAGGAACTAAAACGTGCCGGAACGATTCCGTTTTAACGTTGAATTTATGGTGGCGCGTGATTTTCGCCCGAGAAGATTTCCGCGAGTCCCCCCCCTAACATCCCGTTCTCTCGCTTGCGATGTTTCCGCAACGCTGAAAATACTTTCCTCGCCGATAGCACGCGGAAACGAGACCGAACAAGATTGCGGTAGCGCCGGCGACGGTGCGCGTTGATAAAGAAATAGTGCAATCTTCGTTCTCGAGGGCAAGGCCGTCGCCGAAGGGAGAAGAGAAGGAAAGGGGTGAATACGCCGGGAATAAGAGAAAAAGGGATGAGGATAAATCAAGAAAAGGAGGGTCAACGCGAACGGAATAAGAGCAAGAGGGGTAGGGAGCGGTAAAGGTCGAAGGGTGAAAAGAAGTCGACAAGAACGGGACGAGGTTACACGAGCAGCGACATGCGTGTTCGCACGCGTGCATCTGCGTGCACATGCATGTATTACGCTGGAAAACACGGACCGTGGAGGCTGGAATAGGGGTGGCGGCGCGTGCGCGTGTCCACACGAACACATTCAGGCATTAAACGTTAGTCGCGGGAGCATGCACTCGCGCCTACTCGTGTATGTGTCTCTCTAAGAGCTACCCCTCAAGTGAGATATGGCTCTTCCAACTCGTTGAACATACAAAATAGAACGTTACGTTACGCGCAGTGGGAAGGGGTTGCGCGAGTGAATGTAAACCGCAATACCACCCCGCGGCGTCCACTCGACGGCACCATTGATACGAGCCACCTATGTATAGGAGATCTCCTTCTGTCTCTATTCGCCCTTCCGCCACGTCGTCGAATTGCCAACACGAGCATTGTAGTGTTTCCCCTATCCTATCCAGTTTCTTTCAGCTGGAATCTAATTCTTATACCTTGGATATCACCAAATCCTTCTTCTTTCCTCTTGATAAAGAAAATTATATTCCTTATTCCTTGTTACCCCCTCGTGAAACGTGCAATAAAAAAGAAAACGATTGACGCTGTTGGATCGGCAAACGGTTACTGTCCGTCAATAGCGAGTACAGCGCACGCTTCTGTATGTACATAATTGTGCACCACTCTATGCATCTGCACATAATATAACAATAATAGGATGTTGGGTTATGTCAGGCGTAATGGTTAGGGGTTGCCCGAGTGAATGTAAACCGCAACGCTACCCCATGATGTTCATGCGACGTTACTATTAACACGAAGCGCGCGTGGATGCAACGTTCGTTGTCCCGTTCGCTTTTACACCGCCAAACTGGAACGCGCTGCGGCTTTCTCATGCTCGAAGCCCGCGTGATATCTTAGACATCATCTACACTCATAGTCTATCAGAAGGAAAAAGGAAGATAAAAAAAAAAGGGAATACCATTGCCGGCGAGAGAAATTGTTCGAAAGTCGTGCCAATAGCGATCTCTGCTCGATGGTATCGGGGGAATCCGATGAAATTAATAGCAACCGGCTGTTCTGGAATTATCGTATCGCGCTAGGTACTCGCGGGGCGCATCGGGGATAAATTAAAGCTCCCTCCGTCCCCTTTAAAAGCGTCGGACAAAGCCTGAAGTTCAAGCGGGATTCGTCGGACTACTCCGGTGAATACCCAAGATAAATCAGCTTCACTATAGAAACTGCAGCGGAAGGTAGCCGAAAGAGAATCTCGTAATACATAATGCGGAGGTCAAATAGAGTACATGGCCTCCGCGCTTCCCTCGTGAAGTTCAATTAATTTTCGATTACACATAGCCACGGCGAGGAGTAGAACGAGTTGCAATTCCAAGTTTCACCGAAGACGGAGTAGCGTTCTGTTTGTCGGTGAACAGGATATTGCAACCACTGACGAGGAATCTTCAATTTTGTGTCGCGAATGAATAGGATCTGCACGAAGAACCTACTTGGTTAACGAGGAATAATTGTTTCTGAATACATTTCGCTTCGTTTAGGAATAACACCATCCCACTTCCATTTAGCTATTCCCCTTTAAAAATCTGAAAGTGCAGTTCTCATTTGGAATGTAATGGACGTAGAACTTCTGAATACTTTTATGGCATAATAGATAAGTACACTCCATTGAATGGTTACCTATTTAATGTGCGTTATCGTACCATTAACATATTGCATTTCATCTCGCCAATGTTATAATGAATGTTCGTTGCCCATTATACAGCTAAATGTAAGCTTTATACAGAAATTGAAGCTTCCGTATAAATGAAAAGCCAATATAGTGTATGTTCAAAACAGTTCCGAATTGTTTGAACACAAAGCCATGCGGCGATTTCCATGTAATGACTTGGCAATAATTTTATTAATCAATCTAAAGGATTCAATTTTTGGTATTGAATTTCCCTGCTACATTAATTAACGAAATTCGTTTTACCGGAGACATACGACCAGGTCATTCAATCGTGTCGATGCTGCTTGGCTTTATTGCGCTCTGCAAAAGCTGCAGGCTTATTTTCACCCCGTCCCCGACTTACGGTTTCATATCTACGTTATCATGCTCGCCAAAGAGAACAATATTTATTAATTACAATGATTTTCAACGTGTTCGCTTTATATTTACGTTCGTAGAATTCAATACGTGTAAGTGACCTACGGCTAGCGAGTTGCTGTATACACACGATTCACGAAAAATAAAAAAAAACAATAGCTTCATGAACTTTCAAAGATCGAGTTTCACCATCTCTGATTGGACTGGTAAAACTCGTGCAATTTTACGCTCTTGAAATCTACCAAAAGCGATCTTGATAGTCCGTAACTGAATCCGTGAATCCCAAACATGCGAAGCCTTGAATCCACTAGGTCAATCGAAATCTACATGACACTTTCCAATTTGAAAATTCGATTCCAAGTTCTCGTTCCGCAGTGTAGCACGAACGCCTGGTTATTCCGTTCTACCAAATACGTACAGAGAAAAATTATACAGTCCAATCTGCGAGAACAGAAGCGGAGAGTTTCGGGACAATCTTTGTTCGAATGGGGTCGTGCAATGTAAGTCGATAACTTGGCGCGTTGTCGCAAATAAGTGCAATCGGGTCTTGGCGCCGCGCGGTCGCGATCTCTCGGTTTCCTTGCAATTTACCACTCAAACGGTTAACCACGGGGCTGCAGAACTTCGGCGAAGCAATTAATCCGAAAACGATAACGATGTAACCGATGATGATCCGAAATCGCGCGTAGTGCAACCAATCATTTTACGAACACCGTGACATAATCTTGTTCAGGAAACCGAACCTGCGGGAGGGCTACCGGATTTATTTGGGGGATGGTGTGCACGCGTTGTACGACGAGGCTCGACTTATTCATCGTGGAATCGTTCGTTGCACAACCGTTCTAATAACACCGTCCTATGCAACGAATAAACCCAGGACAGCCTGATTTATGTGAGTGGAACTTGATTTTCCACATGTGTCCTCCTACCGAAGCGTTTCCGTAGGTGGTCGTTCGTTCAATGCACGCTAAAAGTACCTTTTCCGTACTTAAGTCGGCGTTTCACTTTTTTATGTCATCCTGGTGGACGTATGCACAATACAGAGCAAGTACAGTTTGTGAATGATATAAAGCTCAAGCTTACGAGCAAAACGTTGCCGCGTTGAAACGTTGTATTCATGTAAAAGTGTGTTTCCCCTGGGACAGCCTAGAGTCAGCACAGTAGATGGTACATCGCTTGATAAAACAATCGATTAATCCGAATTTTTCCAATCCGGCGATCGTTGCTGACTCGCCGAGGGCGTCGCACCGTCGGCCATGCGTCGATCGATGAGTATATCCTTTGAATATATCCTTTTGTCAATATGTCACTTCCAAACGAGAGTATAATCTCATTTTCCTACGTTCGCCAGGAGGGCTCCAGGTGACGCGACATAACTGCCACAGCAGCATATCAATCTAATCATGATAACGACGTTTTCGATGATGGAGCACGGTCGATCAACCTGTTCGCCTCCAAGTAAAATCGTCCGTTATTCCGTTTCATCCTACGTAGGCATTGTCCCACCCTTTATACCTGAAACTGATAGACATGCGTTCAGGTAAATAGAATTCCGCTCATTCCAGGGAATATTGAAATATCCAATTGTGACGCCATCAAACTACAAATTGAGCAAACTCAGGTGGCTAAAAGAAAAGCTGAGATTCGACCAAATAGAATCGCATCCAGTTCGCCAAAGGGGAAATAGACTCTAAAAACGTCGAAAAGCTCGTTAAAGAGGGAAGCATAAAAGCTTGATTGTTGGACGACAGAATCAAAGAGATGTTATGTAGACAATGGGATTGTCACGCCTTAACGATTCGAAAGAGGCCCGCACTGCGAGAACGCTACAGCAGAACCTGTCGCCGCAAATCAGTCGTTATCGATAACGATAACGACATTCGTGACGGTGATGCACATCCAGCCAGCCGATAGTCAATTGTTCCCCAAACGGCGCGGCTCGGCGCATCTTGTTGGAGAGCACGATACCGATTACTATGATCAAGCCGGAACGAGGAGTGCACCGGCCCATGAAACGCCAGACGGAATGATTTCAATTATCCAAATGAACATCTATATTAAGCCCCGCGAGCCGTGGACCGTCATCTTGCCGCCGTTCGACGGACGCATTGAAACTCTATCAAAGATATTGGCTGACGGTTCCTCCTCATTGTCGTCGCCCCCTCGGAGAGAGGATCCCGATCCGTTTCTCAATGAACACGCCGATGAGACTTTTCACTCGACTTGTCAGGAGTTTAATTCCGCAAAGGTGGGAGAGCCGAACGAACGAAAGGGACCAACTAGAACGGGGATGAGAGGGGAATACGATGTCTTCGAGGGACGAGAGCATTGAAAATCTCGATTCCTTTCGCGAAGGAAGCTCGCCGTATGATTTTCTATAGTGGACACATACGAGAGCATGCAGTGGCTTCTTGCCCCGTCGAACCGAACAGAGGCGAGCGCAGAAAAGACTCCACCGACAAAAAGTTAATTACAGTATCATCCTGAGCAAAGAAACCGCACCAAGGTTCTTCCCCGCTTCTATCTCGTTGCTCTCTTTCCCTCGAGTTCTTTCGTCCTCTTTTACCGCGCCCGCCGATCGGTTCCCATCCGAATTCGATAGCAATTCCATTTTGCCCACCTAATAATGTGGCTTCTTGTCCCTTGCCGCGTGCACGGATGCAAATTATTGCGCGGTCGGCGATGAGGCTTCAGCTGCCGAAACGCATCGTGATCGAACCACCGTGGGGCGAGATCGTTGCCCGGTTCTTAGTGTAACGTGTGCGTGCGTTCGCCAAACAACACCTGACACCTTCAGGATACGTGTAGATAAAGGTGAATCCATCGCGTACCCTCCCTTCAGGCGGATGAGGAAGAAGAGTATAAATCTGAAATTGATTCTCTCTCTCTCTCTATGTGTTGGCGGAGTCTCACTGAATGATGCACCCTTGAAACACATCCGTTCCGTCGACTTCATTGTTCCAGGAGAAATTCGACACGAAGCGGGTTAATCGTGAAATTCCGTGAAATTCCAGAAACGGCATATGGAGAATAACTCAATCGCGTTCCACGTTAATTCTAGGACCAGCCGGTAGGATAGAGGCGAAAGGTGTCAGGTCATGCGAAGGGCGTGAGGGGGCGAATCAGGGGTGAGCCAGTATGCGAGGAACGCGGGCCTACCTGGGTGCATCGTCCTACGCGCGTGCGATCCCAGATAGGCACGCACGCGTTTTACCAAGAGATTGATTAGAAGCGTTGTCTCTATCTGAATCGCGTATCCATCTTCAAAGACAAATGAGCGTCGCGTCATTTACGTGAGAGAACCACCCGCGGTCGCGCAGCTGGCCGCCTTCCTCCATCACGGTCATTAATACGCGAGTGGTACGTCATTTCGCTGCGTGGTCCAGCAATGTTTATCGTCCTTGCATATCAATCATGCGTCACGGCAGTACACCAAATTGCTCTATGATCCCGCGCAGCCAATTCTGATTCGGGCCCGGGAGCGACCGACTGACCGCGGTCGTTATCATTTCACGTCGTTTTTATTACTTCGTTCCCATATATATATTTTTTTTAGAATAAAAATTGTTGTTCCAGGTTCGGCGTAGAATTGATTTGTAAAGGGTACGAACACGAGTGCTGAATATATGGCTGCCTGAATAATGGGGAAAGTCGTCCGTGTTCTTTCTACACTGTCCCGTTCTTGACTTCTCGAACAAAGGCGACCCGAACAAGTTGGAAACGCTTTCAAGCTCGCGCGACCGAATTCCATCGAAGCATGGCGCATAATCGGTAAGGCACGTGTATGTACCGAGACATCTATATCATGTCGCGTTTCCATGTCTGGCCGTGGATTAGGCACGGTGGTCCTGGCTCTCGACCGCGGGAAGATATGTGTGTGACCCAGCTGTGATTCTCATTGTGCGCGTTCATCAATCATTTAAATGTAACACACGGTCTGATATCGAGCACCCCTTTACTGGCTGCAGGGTAACCGAGCCACTCGGCTCATTTCGCCTTGACATCTGTCAAATCGTGGCCCGCCGCGGCGCGCCTCTGTAGCGTCCTCCCTCCATTGTTCCTTTTTCTCCGCCGGGGCAACCCTCTTCTACCCTCTCCCTCTTTCCTTCTCATTTTTCGCCTACCCTCTCTTACCCTCTGCTCGTGCATAATTTCGTATGCGCTCTTAAATAAGTCCGCTCGGACAGCCATTACCATTGATACCAGCGTATCGGTACCCTTTCTTTCCCATTTGTTTGGTCCCCGGTTCTCCGGCGAAGCCTACACGCTCGCAATGGGCCGCGAGAGCCCCTCCCTTTGCCTGTTCGCTCGAGTGTCGTATGCATGCCCGCGGTCGGAACAGGTTCGTGAAATATGAAGACTTTAATCAAACGGATGACAGAAGAAGAGCGGGCCGCTCCGGACGAAACCGTAGCGATGCGTAAATGTAATGAAAAATTAATGATCGCTCGCCGCTACGGGCCCACGCGACTTATCAACGCTTCCGCCGGGAAGCGCGCTCCCCAGTTACCAACAATAATTTGATCGTGCTGCGTTCGTTGTCCGGTTAATCGGACACGCTGCTGCAACGAGGAGATGCGACTATATTCCGATTCGTTGGGGTCGTTGCGGGATGTTTTCTGAAATATTGCATTCAGTTTCGTGGCACGGGTCTCTTTAGGGAAAGGGAAGATTTTTAAACAGGAGATCAATTTTTATCGAAAGGGAAGCTAAAATTTAATTTTCTACCATACGATAGTGTGCCAATAATTTTGTAATTCGACGATAAATTAAGGAATGAAGTAACAAAACTTACAATTACACCTCAGACTACTGTTTGAATATTTAGAGTCCGATTCACAGCAATATGTTAACGCCAATAACATTCTATGTAACACTTTCGATTAAACTAATTTACAAGCTTCGCTGCTGGTTCCGATAGCGGTGGATGAAAAAGAAGGGAACGCCACCATGGCGAACTCACGCACCGTATATTTTTATTAACCTGAAGTCTTAAAGAATGTAAACACACCGAGACAGGAATAATGGAAGGCAGGAACATCGGGGTGAATGAAAAATTAAATGGGCGGAACCTTCGCCCGTCCGTTCTGCATTCGAGACACGCTTTCCCGATCGATCAGCCAGCGGCGTGCATTTTTCAGTTCACCACTGTGCATTAAACATCTGACAAATTGTATCGCGACATCCTAGCTATTGGCCGAAGATTCGTTTCGCTCGAGATCGGTATAAACGGTATGCAGGAGGGGATGCGATGACCCATAACTAGATTTCTTGGTGACTGGAGATCAATTTAGTGCCGTTTCATTCCAGGAAAAGAGAAATGCACCAGTACGTTATTGAATATGTATTAATGAAATGATTTTGTGTTTTGAAATTGGCGAATGCAAGTGTGGATAAGAATACAAAGTATGCTTGGAAATGTATTGAGTATGAAATTTTGGCAAGCCCTGTGTTGTCGGATGTAAACAACAGCGATATCCGCGCATGATATAAAACCGTAGCTTCGCACGCAAAAGTACTGGAAATCAATTACCTCGCCGACTGAACCTCAGAAATCCAAGCTGGCCGCAGTTTTTCTCTTTCCACTTTCAGTGATTGCCGAAGAGATTTAGTACCGTGGCCGAAGTCGTGTTCGTTTAGAGCGAAAGTGTAGCTACCCGGATCCACTGCTCGAAATTCATTCTGCTGTCTATACTAAACGCACCGACATTACGCGGTGTATCACATTGATCTTTTCGTTTTACGAGATAAAACGGTCTCCTCTTACGTGAAAAAATAATGTCGGGTCAACCAGCGCTCTTTAGTTACAGAAGTGTTGTTAAGAAGTTCAATTTAACGATGAAACCTGTAGCTTAAATAAATCTTATTCTAAAAGGCAGAATCTGGTAAGCGCAATCTGTGCATAAATGACATCTCGGAGCTCTATGCACAATGTAAAGATCCTCTCTATTCACCTGAATGCAACATCCACGCCGACTATCACGGAAATATCGAATCGTGTATCTGATTGGTCGATGCCTTAGGGAAATTACGTAGCCGCGCTAAGGAAATCCTCCCCGCGATTGACGTCCGACAATTTCATCGCCAATTGTACAGTAGTCTTAACGTGAAATCTTGGTACCGCTATTACTTCGACGAGATATCATTACGACGATACCAGAAGATGGAATAAAATCATAAATACCAATAAAGAAAGTAGAGTGGATTTATTCGATATTAATTTGGATGGAGCAAAATCTAATGTGAAAATTGAAATAAATTGGAAAGTTGAAGTATACATTACTGACATTATGTAATGATCAAAGTCTTTTATCGATACTACCTCATATCGCGTTAAAGTATCGTTGGCAAACGAAACAGAAAAAAAAAGAAGAGGGGACTGCGGTTGACACAGGTTTTTAATTACCAGGATCGATCGAGGATGCCCTTAATCTGGTGGGCGTGGACACGTCGATCCGACCAACAAAGAAAGAACCCTCCCTTAACAAGCGAAGTAGGGGATGTTTTTACATAGCATTCGGAGCCAGCTTACGGTCGGCATATAAATTGGAGTAAACGCGACAGAATCGCGATCCTTGTCAGTTTTATTTCACCTACGAGGGGTTCGATGGATCGTTAATTAAAAGGACGAAGATTACACAAGGACCTGTCCTCGATTGACCGATGAAACAATGACCAGCCATGAAATCCTTCCGGCGTGATCGTAATCCTTGGTCTTTTCGTAAGTTTAATCCTCACTCCATTAGCTTGGTAAATTGAAACAAAAAACAAGAACGACGATTTTCGGTCAGAGTTATTACGCGCAACGCTATTTTTTTTTAAGTCTCTGACCAACAGTAGTACGCGTAGTCTCTATTTTAATAAACCGAAGAGGATCGCGATGGGATTACCTCGTTCCCCCTTTTCCCTACACCGCGCGCTCTTTTTTTTTCCGCCGCACTACAAAAGTCGCATTTTATGTATGAGCTTTATCGATCGAACAAGGGTTATCTTTGATCGTTGTTTAAAGCTGTAATCACGTTACGGCAGCGAGGAGTAGGAGGCCGTGCTGGCAATGGTCGTAGCGATGGAACACAATACAATTTTCCGCGGCGCGAGATTTTTAGCGAGCGCTCTACCGCCGGTAATGATCGTCGATGTTTTTTCGCGAGCCTGGCGAATTTCTATGTGGAAAATAAAATATTCAAAAGCCACGGAGACCGGGATCAAGGGATGGAAGCACCAGAGGGGGGGGGGGGGCGAAGCGAGAATAACGAGAACAACCGAGGAGACCGACGTTTGTCTCCCCTTTTTACGCGTCAATTTACATACAATTGGCAGAATCGAATTTCAGGCGTTAAACGCCGAAAAATTCCGCATTTAATCAATCGTTTGATCAAATCACTCGAGGACGTCGCTCTAATTCACTGTCATGGACACATTCTGAAATTCACAATTCCAAGCTGTGGAATTCATAAAAAAACTATCCATAAATAAATATACCATTTTCACATTCATAAGACGGGAAAAAATAACAATTTTTCAAAACTTCGAAACCGTTTGCCCTTGCTGTCGAATAGCATTGAGAAAGGGTTGATCGGGAAACTGGAAAGGGTTCGATTGGGACCCAAAGCTGCGAAGGATCGTAATGAAAGCAGGAAATGAGACTGCAGCAACGTCAAGAATCGGAAGGGTGGTTAGTTCCGAGATTATACGAGCTCCCTCGGTAGGATAATCTTCCGGAACCATCCTGCCAGACTAGTATTTTGTTCTCCATTCCGTATTAACAGTTCCCCGGCCGGAAAACGTGTAACGTAAATTCGCCCCATGCATACTTATACACATTTGCTTGCGAGAGGAATGAGAGAGAAATGTTTCCAATACGTAAACGTACTTGTCGTCTTCGTCAAACAATTGATATTAGAACATTGTAAACAAGACAAATATTTCCCTCTTGCGTTTTCTTGTTACCCTGGTAATTAAAGAAGATGAATTACCTTGTTGCATGATCCTGGTCATGTTTTAAATTTAATAATTGATTTGTTCGACGATCCAACAATATCTAACAAGAAGATAAGTTTATTAAATGTCCATTATTAATTTCTTTTCAATTATTCACTTAATTGGACATCGCCTAATGATTTTCAATTTTCTATCAATAAGACGAGGTTTAACATTTATCTCATGGTTGAACCCGGACAAGCAACGCGCAAGGCGAATCGCAATAAATAAGATATCGGCCTTAGAAGATTCCATGGAGGGAGGACCGGTTCACCGCGCCTCGCCATCAAAGAATGCCCCCATCAAAGCGCAATTAAACCGCCAGGGGCTACGTGAATTATATAAAGCCGAGTTATTGGCTTTATTGGAAATTCGGCGAGGCGAAGTCTTTTCGGAGCAATCGACTGCTTTTCTTCTTGAACCGGTTCGCTACACATTGAAAGCGTTACGTGTCGCATCGCCCAAGCGTTACCCCAGCGTGGAAGCTCGTTACTACTTTCTCCCCACGAAATTGCACGCGATTAAAGATAATTGCTACGCTTTCCTCGATCGCGAGATTACTTTTAATGATACACGACAGCCTCGTGTTAAATACTTTTTGATTAACCGCACGCGTTGGTAGTGAATTTTCTGTTCCGTTATCATTAGATTTTTCTCTCTCTAGCCCTGTATACTTTTTTAAACGTTCATTAGTGAATACTATCTGCGGCTTTGCACGTATCACCTAATTACAACCGCCACATTTATTTGTGTCCTCGAAACCTCCCCAAATTTGTCTCGCCAGACGAAATGACGATCCTTCAATTTGTCTGAGCTATCAGTTTGATTGATTAAAATGAATCCATATGTTTTGTGAAGAAATATATTAATAATTCTCTACAGATTTTACCGCCCGTCTCTTCTACAGAACCCCACGGAAGTTTACACTGGGAACAGATAATTCCTGTGCAGATTCGCCCAAGGCAATCGAAACGATAAATTTAGGGCTACCTAAATCAATTTTGCGAGCAGCACGCAATCTAGCTCCAGACAGCCTGTACCTCCCACAGCTCTCTGGATTTAGTTATGACGAACTTCAGCAGTCCCAATGATTATGCGTCATCCTTTTTATTATTACGTCAGCTTCAGCGGATAATTTATGTCCGATGGAGTTCTGGAATTCATTCCGGCATCCGCAGGACAACACACCCATGAAGACAGCTCGCTATAGAAGTAGTAAAAAGAGAATGAATAATCCACCTAAGGAACAAAATCACTGAGCGCTGTGTCTCTTTATTCTTTTCTTTCTCATCTTTTATTCTCCTGGTCGAGAAACGATTCTTTTCCTCTAGTCTAACGTCTAATCTGTGGGTTATTGAAGACGTTGAACGCATTGGTACACGTACGTCTATGATCGCTGTTGGAACTCGTCTTATTCGCCGCTCGTAACCAGTTGGATTGCGGCTGAAATAATTCCCGGGCACGGTACAAGAGCTTAATATTCACTTATTAGACAGCCCCGGTTCTTGCATTCTAGGTCATATTGCATTTTAAGTTCCCATCTCCGCGGGTCCAGCATCAAAACGTTTTAATCCTATCCTTTATAATTCTCGGTTACGATTCTGCAACCATCATTGTTGTGCCTCGCCCCCTCCCCCCGGCCCCTCGCGAGTTAAAACTTTCGCAAAAGCATAAACTGCTCGATGCAGCCCGACTTTGCGAAACGAGGAACTCGAGAAATTCCTTCCCATCATGCTGCGTCGGTAAACTTCATTAAATTATTTCTCTATTAATTTCACGAAAATGTTGTCTCGAGAAGTTTCCCCGAGCGTTGCCTATTAGCGTTGCTGTCGGATGCCAATTAAACTCTCCGATGATTCGGTTAAGAACAATACCGGCAAAGTCGACGGAATCTGCATTTGTTGAAATCCATCGAACAATCCGCCAGCTCGTTTCCGAAATTATTTCGTACTAGTGGGCGGATATGAAGAGGTCAAGGATGATCGTGTAGAACGAATCTCAGTGACAGGGTACGCTTTCGAGATCGAAGAATTGTATACTATACATGATAAAGTTCTACCGTGTGCTGACAATGAATGAAATATAGTGCAGGATCACCTGTACGCGCCTCCTATCAGGTGAAATCACAGTATACAAATTTCGCGACGATGCGTTGCTCGTGACAGCTTACCCCGTTTCGAAGATGACAAAGTGGCTATCCATATACTCTTGTCCGGCACCGTCGAGTGGCTGTTAGTCTCTTTTCAATCAAATCGGGCTAAAATAAAATTCAATGCAGTACTAAATAATGAATTCTGACATCCCTTTGCTGGTAAGGAGCTGCGACTCTTCGACATGGATCTTAGAGGCTTTAAGAAGTATATCTTCTTAATAAGCTCGTAGACAATCATAGTAATGTATTGCGTTTGTTGTGTTTTTTTCCTTGTACAACTCTTGTATTCGTTTATTTCGCTGTACGCCTAAGAAACCGCCGAGTCCCATGTAACGACAATGGTAAAAGGCTTTGCAAGTCCAGAATCTGTTAACAGGAAATCGATCCACCCCTTTGTCGCTAGACCATTGTCAAAACAGAGATCATCCCGTCGGGGTGATTCGAGCTAAGGGGAGGAGAACAGGTACCGGGACTCCTGCCCCGTAGCTCGTCCACGCCGTCGAAAGGATCGTCGTGGATCGTCGAACGTGCGCATCCGCTCGTGCCTACCAATTCTTTTCCGCAATTCGTGATTATAACGTCGACGGACGAAATCGCGAGTCAATTGTCGACACGATCCACGAAGCAGCAGGAGCTTGTAGCGGACGCGCATATGTACATACCGCTCGAGGGCAAAGGACGCTAGAGGCATGTCAGAGCCGGGCTAGGCGGACAGGTAGTTCAGCCAGACAGCGTCTAATTATTATCGAGAGGGCCGAATGAAGGAGAACCGGCTGCGTGGCACGATGTCGATCCTTCACGTGTGTCCTCGTGATTGCACGTCGCGCTATTGCCTTGTAATCTCACCACTTGATTCGACGAACCCTTCCCGCCCTAGCCTCGGCGATTCCTACCCCCTCACGCATTCCGCCCGCGGTCACTCTCGCTTCTGTCATCGATTGCCGATTACATTGGACTTCGATACTTCGTCACCTGCCTGTATCACGGCGGATGCGGCTGCACCTGTTGTCCGCCCTCCCATTCTGGTTCTAGCTCTTCCTTTCCATTTATTTCTTTTCCTCTGTTCAATGTGATTCTTCAGCCTGATTGCGAGACATTCTTCCTTAGGTTCTTGTCTTGTTTTTTTTTTTTTCGTGGGGATTACTCGTGTTAAATAATACGTCGTAAAATGGAATAGGGTTTCCATTTTATTACAATTGTCGAATCCTCACGATCAGTCCAAGTGCTTTTACAGCACTGATTATAAAATCTGCTTGACGTAAAGCTCTCCATTTTCATCTAGTTCGCCTGGTACGACATTGATTTTAATGGCTGCCGATTAGTTATAAATTCCGATGTCATTAGTCATGAATCACGAGCTCGTTTCCCATTCCCGTTGATTGCTATGTGTAATGGGAAACGTTTCGGCATTTGATCGATTGCTAAATACTGTTCTACGAAAACTAAATACGTTCTACAAATACGTATATTTTGATCGTCGCGTTCAGGTGTCAGGCACAATAGAGCGTTGAATTTTGCCTGACAATTGGGACTAGCTGCCGAAATATATCGTCCGTCTTTCTTGGTAATCTCGTTTTATCTACGGATAGACGGAGTATATAAATAATTACGATGATTGGACGTCATAATCAAGTACTCGTAACTGTCAGCGATCCAATATGATAGTTTATCAGAATCGTTCACTGTTTTGCAGACGTATTAATGATTAAAAGGTGCAAAGACTTGGACATAATTAAGGACATCAGCCGTGTCAATTTGCCGGTAATGAGAAGCAAGAACGTGAATGAAAAATTCAAACGTCCCAGTAGTTCAGGGGTGGTGTATAATGCAGAACGCGGCTGTTAATTATTTATTTGAAGCTCATTAGCGACTGTAATAACGAGCTATAAATTCCTTAGCCCGCAGTTTATATTCAGCCGTGAAACTTTTATTTCGTCGCGACGGCGAATTATTTCGATCACCCTTTATTTCACTATCAACACTACAACATTTGTTTGAGACCGTTCAAATCAGTTTCATTCTGTGAGTAAAAAAATATGTGCTTTTCATTAGCTAATGCTAAACGATTGCGATACTTCTAAATGCGTATTCGAGCGTTCGTTCGAGCAAATCCCTGCTATTAATTTTTAAATCTCTCATAATTGAAAGTCCTGGTCCGTTTCTTTCATTAAAAAGTTTCTTATCCGCCATCCGCGCTTAGCCTTCATATTTTATTCTTTATAACAGCGCAAGCTACTCGGCGAAGCCACTTTATATTCGTTGAAATAACTTGCCTGAAGTGTACCCTGTTTCTAGCCTCACAGTGGCATATAGGACATAGGAAATATATTTTGTGGCATGCAGATTCCTAAGACAAGGTGAAAGTGTTTAATAATTTTACAAAATTCTACACTTTGACCGCAATTTTGTATGTTTTAACATGGTGGGTCTCGTTAGCGAGAACTTCTTGCATGCGTCTGCCTTCAACCAACTTAATCAGGTCAACCGCGTTCGGAGTTGTATTTAAATTCATTGCAGCTCGTATGTGCACCCTTTCCATTGCATCACGATTCAGGTATATCGTTACGATGCCGCGCGTTATTAAGAAGCATATTCGCAAACGACGTACACTGCACTGCGACAATACGTGATTCGAAAACTTCTGGACTTCATACGTGCCTTTGAAACGTTAATCGTACCTCTTTATTGCAGCAGGTTTGTGTGCCAGGCAGTCGTATGCAAACCCTACCATGACGTAAAGCGCAAGTACTTACTCTGCATGGAGGCAACGTATTTAACATAATGTATGGAGAATTTTTATCGGCGGAAACTGTGACATACGAGAGAAAAATAACAGCAAAACGGATCATTGAATATGAATAGGATGAAACATATTTCTGATCGCTTATTTTCGTTAAATTTATTATTATCAATACTTCCAATAAGGGCCGTCTGCGGTTTTTATAAAGCGTCAACACAGCTTCAATGTCCATTTATTTTCGCTACCAAAAGGTGTGCTTTCTAAAATAATTCTATTTCATTTAATATTGTATCGAATGTCAAATAATAACGAATCACATCTTCGATCCAAGCGAAACCAACCTGACAAATTTACTACCAAGTCGAGTACATGTAACGAATCGTTAAGTTTCGGAGCAGAAATATGATTTCTCCCGGTGACGAATCGCTGTCTGCGCCAGCAGCAATTATTGCTACTTCTCGAATAGAGTAAGAAGAAAAAGAAATTATCAACGACGTGGCAATGAAAGGTTGCAGAGTAACAATTAGACGTTCGGCTCAAAACATCATTATTATTATCCTCTCAGCAAACCCTTCGGCGGAGATTAATGAAAAGATACGTAAATGTACCTGCGCGCCCTTGCACAACAGACACATTGAGTCGCGTCGATCACCCGCTGACTTTCTTCTCGATTATGGCCCAGTCACTGTTCGACAATGAGCGTGTTCAAAGCGATGGGCCCTCCTCCACCTCCCCTCGGATCGACACCAAGAACGGTAACAGTCCGAGAGGAACTTTCATTACCCGCCCTTTATTAACGTGGCCGTGGTTCAAGGCGCACTGACAGACAAATTCTGCTCTATCTGTGTATTAATCGAGATTAGGTGCACCACGACCATATGAAAGGAATGTGATCGCCATTATGACCGGCGCTCTGATAAACAGTATCTTACAAGGCGTGTGTACGAATAGAAACAGGTAGATGCGTATCACTCTATGCTTCCATGGCGTGTAGCTTGCATCTTGATGCACGCAGCGTGGACCTCGCTCAGCAGAATCCTCGTCACCGCCTTACTGTATGATTGCACTAAAATTTGTTTTTCCTCAGTTACAATTTAAGTGCATCCTTGAACCTGCGTTAAAAGGAGATTCGATAAATTTATTGAATACTCTATTATTGAGGAAATTTCAAACGATCATCATAGCTATACATGGAGTTCAATACATTCAACTGGTAATTTCCGATGAGCAGCAGTTGCATTTCGGCTCTTCAAGGCAAAGAAAGGGGTTCAAATGGGGATTCATTAAAATCGTCCGCGTCGCCTCGTGCAGTGGTCACGGCTAGCGGAGAATTTCGAGGAATACATATTTTCAACATTTACGACAGTTGAATATCCGCGTGAAAGCCCGAATAAGCCCGGCTTTACCGGCGAAACAGTATTCGCGAAATCTGCTAATCCGATGGTAAACGAATAATTGAACATTGAGTCACTAACAAACGAAGCATTATCAGACAGCCCCTGTATTATTATAGTCCGCTATAGTTTGCATGACCATCGTACGCTGCGTCTGATGGTGATTAGCCTGTATCAATTAACACAAGCCTGCAATTGCTCACATTAATTTCTCCCCTCTAACGGGTGTCTCTAACAAGCGGCAGTAAATTCACCTCTATTTCAGCGATAGCGAATACACGCGGAAGAGAGAGAGAGAGAGAGAAAGGAGAGAGAGAAAGGAACGTTTAGGGGGAGAGAGAAAGAACGAACGCGTGTGCACGCGAGTGATCAAATATTCTATTAATCGTATGGCCGTCAAATCGTTATCATTGTGCTTCTCGTTAGTCGGGAAGGGGTTATTGCTAATGAGAAACGACGGCTACCCGCCGCATCGGCCCGGCAGGCCTCGACACTCCATTATTAATCGCCGGACATGGGTGTCTAATGCGTTTTTACGCCGCTCTCTTTGTGCCCCGTCCATTTCCCTGGATATCAAGCTCTCTCCCATATGCGATTACTGTGAAATGAAATCGGATACAGCCTAGCTTGCTCACCATTACGCGGTTTCATTAATCCGTTATAATTGCCCTACGAGAGGTTGACTTTACAAGCTGGGCGTGCATTTTTGAAGCAATTAGCGGAGGAAAGCGAAAATGGGGCTGGTTTATATTGACGCTTTAATATTTAGAGTACAGCGTAACGACCGGTTAGCTCGCGGAATGAAAACTAGCGGAGTAATTTTAAATGTAATTAGCGCAAGGAAAATATTTGCGGTTTGGCCGGTTGTTCGTAGCGCATTTATTTCATAATCGAATATACGAAAATGAAATTGCAGGTAATAGCAGTAGAGTCAGCAGAGAAATTAACATTTCGCTGACGGACAGTCGTATAATGTCCATGTCTACGGCGCGAGTTATTGAAAAAAAAAAAACATACGGACAAGCCGTTGATTTCCGCGCGCGTTGATTCAATATTGAATTAATCGCGTATCATGCCAATTACGCTACGCGATCGTTACTTAAAGATTTCTGCGGTTTGATGCACAGCGAAAAATCTCTGCTGCGTTGCTGTGCATTTGTTCGATATTTGGATTTCCAGAGGTCATCGGCAACCTAAATAGCCCGGCGTATTAAAAATTCCATATAACAAAAAAACTATTGAAAACGCCGCATATTATAGAGGACTGAAGAACAGTTACACGATCAGAGCACGATCGTTGTTAATTTTCCTCCGTTAGACATTCAACACTGTGGTTACAGTTAATCTAATGGAAATCGAACGCGACTACGTTTGCCTCGGGGATCGAATCTATTACGGTGAAACAATTAAAAGCTTTTTGCGGCATCCGCCGTCTTAATTATGGTGCGGATCGTTCGAGACGACGGTGGTAGGTTCGACAACCGGTTAAAGACGGTTAACCGTCGGATGACTACGAAATATGTTTCTATTGGAAGGTAACAGACTCGAAACGGTCGGAGAAGCCTCCCGTTGAGCGACACAGTACCTCCCGCGGCTCTTTGTCCTTGTTTAGATCACTCATCGCAGGGGCCTGTTGCGTCCGAAAGAGTCATTATACAAGGACCACGCCGACCGCTCATTAACTCCTTCGGTCCGTCTGACCGGTCCTGCCATTTCTCCCTTCACGTATTTAGTACATCGTCTGCACGCTCGACTTGCCGTATCCTTCTTTCCAACGGTGACTGACAGGAAACAACAGCCGTGAAGATTAATTGCGAATTTCTCGAGGAAAATCTGCTTGAAAGCAAATCGACTGATGTCCAAGATTAATAGCAATAGACTGACACGCTGTGTAAACGAATAAAACAATTTGTAGGTACACAGAAATTTCAAACGATAGTTGAAGAGAACAAATGAAAGCTCCCATAGGTGTAGTTCAGCCGTAACAACGTATCCAATTGAAATACCAGAGTGGTTGTGCAGCTATCTAGGACAAGGTTGTTTGGTTGTCGAGTTCAATGGTTTACAACTTTAATCTAAAAAAAACTAAACCACGCAGCACGCACAGTTTTGCGAATAGAATACAGGCCATCGACTGACATGTCAAAACGCAAACACACTGCGATATAAAAAAAAAAACAGAATGATCGTTTGTATCTTTTTAAGTTGAGCCTGCAGTAGTGCATATGCCCGACTGTACATTTCACCAAATATTTTGTTTCCCCGCAGTTCTATCCTTTTTCCACATCTTTACAAAAAAAAAAAATCATGGGTAAAAGACATTCATGGAAATGTAAAAGGTTTCTAAAACATACGTGTGCCGTTTCAGCTCGTGCGTAGTTAGAGGCAGCCCGTTACAATTTAAAATCCGCGATTACGTCGACGTGAATGCCGCCCGCTTTAGAAGTCATTAAAAATTTCGTTCCGCGCGCGTTCGAAGCGTGTGTCGCGATTAAACGAGGCAGCGACCGCGTGCCAGTTGCAAAGGAATTTATGTCTGAATACACGCGGTACTGCTAGCTAGAAGCCAGACAGCCGACGAGCTTGGTTTTTGCCCCGCGATCTCCGGAGAAACTTTGAAAAGGCAGCGCGACGGCCTGAAGATGAAGGTGCCCGCGGACGTTTGAATTACAAGCCTTGGATTCAGGTGAATTCAAGTTTGACCCGTATCCGCGGGCCCGGATAAATATATTCGCCGTTCTGAGACAAAGCCCCGGTGTCCGCTTTTGCTCTGCTCAACGGACGAGTGTCAACGCCGAAATAGAACACCCCCGGCTTCTGACTTGGCTGCATAATTGACGAGATTCGCGTTATTTCTGGTGTCATTGTACCACCTATGAGTTTTAGTTGCGCTCTAATTCTGTTTAATTACGTACGTAAACGGGTTTAAATAATTACATGCTCATAATATGTCAGTAAAACATTAAGCTAAAACTTGAAGAAACGTAAAAATATACAGTGCTACGAAGCTGGAAATTGATTTACAATTAACAGCAAGCGGCCAAAAACTATCGCATTGTTCTAGTTTGGAAGTCTAGGTTAAGCAATTCATGGAAGTCCGCATTAACAATTTCTAGGATAGATCTTTTCAAAGCAGACGAGAGAATCTAAAAAATTACAATAATATCCACTAACACCATTTTACATATCGAGTCCGTCGCAGGTCTCTTGCAGCACGCACTCCAATCCTTGCAAAGCTGACCATTCGCATCACCGCTCCCGACTCCGAGCAATTTTACGAATAATCAGGCAGGTTTGTCAGGTCTCCATGTCGACGCGTCAAACTGGAACAGCTGCAGGACGACGGAGTCCTTTTTCGCGATCCGCACAGAAGAATCATCGAACGTGGCCAATCTTCTCGACCGACAACCGCATCGATTTGATCGCAGAAAGAAGGTCAGACTCACCCGAAAGGCCATTATCATTTTTTCGAACAATTAGAGAACGAAAGGTGAATCGACGAACGAGTAGGTTTCGGGTTTAGCCCCTTGGGCCGTAATTGGCCGCGGAGGGGCCCCGATAATACGTCGTGGCGTTTTGACAGATCGCACAAGAGGAAGGGGTAAATTGCCGTCCCGAACACGTTCGCCCGCCTCTAAACTCTTCTCACGCTAATACGCGGCGGCCGGACGTTGTTTTGATAATTTATTGAAATCGTCGAGGGTCTAAGAGCCACGCCACGTATATACACGAAGGATTCGCGGCCCGGTGAAATATGGCCGTGCGAATTACACTAGATGTCAGACCCGCGTCAGTGGCCCAGAGACCGACAATACAGAATTTCCCGGCGGAGAAACGAGCTGCGTTTACCACGCGTCTCACGCGTCTACCTCACTCTCGTCTTTGTGTCTAGAGTGTGGATCTTGCTTCTCCAGCACCGCGTGATCCAATGGTCAGGGTGATTGATACCTCGTTGCCTAGAAATTTCGCCGGCCGCAGCTGATGCCTATTTTACACGAAACGATATTGGTATACATCCTATTAGACGGCTTTATATTTATATTTATTTGTTTTTCTTTGCAGACGAGTTAGTTACATTTTATTACATTGCAATATGTATTCCCGAAAATTTATGTTGCGTTTGGAGTGTTTAGGTCGCCTACAATTTTTACTCCGCTGCACCCAATATTTGAACGGGACTACAATGGAAAATTAGGCTGCTGTTATACACGTGCCTACACATTTTAATATCTCCTATTCCAATACGACGAAAATGGGCTTTGCAATTTGCACTCGACACGCCCATAATATTTTGGGAACGCGTTGTTTAAAAAGCAGGCCGCGTAATGAACGTTCGTCTATTCTTCGCATAGGCTGGCGCACTTTTATATTGTCGTCGAGGGTGTGTTCGTTCGAACGCGATAACGAAACGTGGAGCCAGAATGAGCAGTGCACAGAAGCACCATATGCACGCGAAGCGTTTTGAATAATGCGACTAACATTTACGCCCTGTGAACCGCTTGTTTACGATGGTGTCCTGTTCGACGATAGTGCGTCGCGTTCGATGCGAAAATCAAAGGGTGCGAGACTTGAAAAAAATGACAGTCATATATAACCCTGGTTTTATTGAAACATCGAGACGAATGGAGGACCGTGTTTCCTGATGGAACAGCGCGGGTCACCGACAGAATTGTAGTCTCTCAAAAACTTCAAAGTCACCGACCAGTCATTGTCTCAGTGGCGCACAGTAGCTAAAGTTTCGTTCGACATTGATGGGACCTAGGTTTTACCGGGGCTTGCAAGTATGTTAAACAACTACGATCAATGTTGTTTTAACATTGTGGAGGATTCGGTGGGAGATAACGATCTTCACTTTGCTACTAATGCACAAACGGCTTCCGCCACTGTTGGTCGGCTCTCGCCAGAGACTCCGTTTACCGTATCGCGAGAGTTAATGAAAGGACAAAATAAGGGTAATTGAAGTGCCATCCGGCGAAACTGGTTGCGTCGTATCGTTGCAATTTACGCGAACGAAGTAAGAAACGTGATAACCGATAATCGCACTTATCTCCATTTAACTAGTTGTCGTTTTACGATCAGCTGCCATTGATATTTCCTCCGGCAAGACGTACTCCGTATTAATCGGATATAAAATTAAATTGATACTACTGGAGAACCCCATTCCGGTGATTTCCGTTAGCTCAGACCCGTGGCTTTTCAGCGGAGGTATAAACGACAGCGGTACTGAACGGGCGGGTCAGATTTTTAAAGAAATTGGAACCGGAAAGTTATTCGTAGAAGTTTTACTTTTTCGCCAGTGAATAACGTGACACATAAACGCTTTTATTTTATTAGTGTGAAAAAAGTAAGTATCGCCGATACGGTATTGCACCGTACGAATTAAGCATCGTAAATGTCAGCTATCCCCTCAGTTAACCTCGATACCGTGGCAATTTACTTCTGCAAAGCCATCTTTCAATAACACGCTAAATCGACCATCATCCACTTGGCTCGATTCGCGTTCAGTCATTTGGTAATCAGGAAAGCTAGCGGACAAATTGAATTCTATTCCCCGTAGCGCGAGACGCTCCTTTCCCTGGCTCCAATTATATCTAGCAGAACGATCGACGTCTAAGCGTCGCTTACGCCAGAAATCTGCGAGTATCTTCCAACCAGCTACCGATTATGAAAACGGTCGCGACGCTGGCGTGTGCCACCCTTTGTAATTACAGATAATTGGATGGAAAACTCTTGCCAGCTCGACAGGTCTGTCTTTCTTTCTTCGCGCAACAGGCGGAAGTTTTTGCGACCGGCGCTTTGATGTTAACGCTGACTAACTTTTGGGCCATTTTCATTTGATTCGATAAGGCACGGCCAATAAAGTTTCACACGATTGTAAGCCCTTCGATCGTTAATTTTCCGAATTATCCATTTCTTGTGCAATTCATAGAATTGTTTGTGCAACGGAATGCCTTTGAGTGTAGAGCAATTAGATGGAAAATTAGCAAGCGAGTAGTATTGAAAATCGGGGGCAGAACAATTTCCTTTAGTCTATTTCTTGACTGCAGATGAAACCGAACGAAACGTCGAAAAGGTTGTGTAAGAAATTTCTTACAGGCCCTAATCTTCGCTAACTATACCAATGATTGCATCTTGGGCTGCAGACCGCTTGTACTACAAACCGCTCACTTTTCTTTTGCCACAAAGCTAGAATCCTTCGACCATGGTCGATCTTAAACCCTTTGTGAAATAAAAAGTTTCTTCCGCGTCAAACACACTGTGCCGCCTTCCAATCATTAATCGTTAGAGCAATCACAAGTGGCACTAGGGTAAAATCGTTGCAGCCTAATGACGGGTTCCAAAATCCTCCACAGCTGTATTACTCAAAAAAGAAGCGAAAGAGCTGAAATATTTCAAGCTGTATTGCAATCAGCTTTTGCATGCAAAGGGTTGCATCAACAAATCCGTTCGTCGCGCAGTAAATAGTGTACCGATAGAAAACAGCGTTCCGCCCCCGCCCCAGCCCTTCCTTTAAACAAAAAAAATCACAAAAACCTTCGCGAGAAAACGTAGCGTCGCGGCGTCTGGCCCCATCTACCACGTCGCTTCATCGACGCGTGTCGAACGTGAAACGAGTAGAGTACACCGGTAAATGAATTGCCACGTCGAAGCTGATGTACAACGGCGAAATATGCGTGCGAGAACCAGCAAGCGAAAGGGTGGTGGCCGGTCAGATTAATGTAACGAACGATGACGGCGGACATGGACCGCCGAAAGTCGTGATTCGCTCTGGATTTGCGATAAAAATGGTTTATGATGATGCACGCCGCCGCTGTTGCGATTCGAATGCGAGCCCCCATGGTTCGGATGGCGAGAAAGATGGAGAGACGAGGAGAGACAGGCTCGCAAAATGTTCGTAACTCGCCAACGTGTGGTTTGAAATCTTTGCTGAATCGTTCCGCATTCATAGAAACTCTGGCAGAAAGGAAAAACTAAGACGGCAGGTACTATAAAATTTAATAAAAATACACTGAAGTCAGAATAATACTAATTACACAACACATAATGCAAATAAGCAATGGAAAATGTGAATCATTGAAGCAGAATCTGAACAAACAAATTAGAGATATAAATGAGATCAAAGAGTAAACGGACAAATGGAAAATGTGGATAAAGAGAGGATGTAAATTAATAACTGACGTACTCGATCTGACGAGACCTTTGAATTCGCAATTCTCGTTAAACAGCGAGGGAAACCATGTTTATTGCAACTTGTTCTATTTGTAATGTTTTTTGATGCTGACATCAAAATTTGAATTTCTTCACACGATGTCGGGGTACAATAAATTTGCTGCAATAGTTGCTGCGTCGTAAGGTAAATACTCGAAATGAAATTAAAGTACCTTTACACAGCATAAACCTTAAAATACCCAGAAATATTGATATCACCGGATCGCTATTCGAATCAGCCGAGCCAAGCAGAACAGATTCTTTTCCCTAGAGTCCAATATTCGAAAACGGCCGCGGTTGCGTGATATAAATATGAATTTTTATTGTACGAAGAAAAATATCGATGACTCTTACGTTTCGCAGAAGCACATCAGTAAATATTGAGCTAGAACAACAACAGCACCTATACAAAGAAGAAATGTTATACATAAATATAAAACGACACACACACACACACACACACACAGTGAACGTTACTTTTTGTACAGAAACGTTTTCACATGTTTCACTAGCCTGCAGCTAAGCAGGCCGCGATTTGACGATGTGAACTAAATAATTTGTTGAACTCGCAACAGTACCTTAATCATCGAACCCCGCTTAATTCGATTCTATTGATTCTCACCTTAACGATAAGGTAACGGATGTCCAGGCAAAGGGTGACGTCGACGCCAGCAGGCAAGTGGAATCGCTTTACTTCTCGTCTGGTTGGGAGACCGTAATTAAGGGCCCGCGGGGGTAACGCGTGGCGTTCGTAACAATTAAAATAATGACCGGCGCGCTGTGGTTTCGAAACGTTCCTCGGTAAACGTAGGAATAGCGACCGGTGATTTAGACCGATACGATACCTTTTCCCGAGCGATCTGGCTTGTTCCTCCTAATCGTTATTGATCGCGTTGAAGCAGCACGCGGATAGCCGATAAATTACACGCACGAGACACGTTTATCGCGCACCTAGCCGCATCGGAGGCGTATCATGATCATCCATTTTTTTTTAATTTCACTGCCGTCCATTCGGGTAAGAAACATGAATAGGAAGCGTAACAAGAAGTACAGTAAATCGAAGTTGAATCGCGGGGCGTTGTAATCGAAGGAAAGTGGCAAGTTCAAAAGGGCAGCGTTGTAAGAGTTCGATCGTTTTACGGGCCGGCATGTATAAAAATATCGATAGGCTACATAAAAGTAGTTCGTCCCATAAAAATCGTTTCTGCGGATAAAATACGCGGTGGAGGTAATAAAAAGCGAGCTTACGGGGCGAAGTAAATCAGTTTCGATTCTTTTAAGGGAAATACAGCAGCTGTAAAGTGAAGCGGTCGGAAACCCACTTTCCTTCACCGCTATATCCGCGCCCCTTGTGTTTTCAATAGGTTAGATATGAATCTATGTTAATGGAAACAATCACTATCGCTTACTGACGTCAAACGATCAAGCAATTAGCAGTCATAAAATACGCCCGCAGCAGAATTCACCTGCTACGCTACAATTAGTCGAAACGCGAATTCGCCACGATTAGAAGAAACGTGTTGCGCTGGATGTCGAGCAGCAAAATTTCATGCGGAACTAAATTAGTCGAGATTTCTCGCTTGCCGAAGAGCAGCGCTTGTCCTCCAAGCTATTCCGATTCCCCGATACTACTTCCGAAGAGGAGGAAGGAAACGCGTTGCTTCTGTGTCGGCACGATACTCCATTGTCCTCTTTCTCCACTCAGTGCAACGTAATGTCAGCAAACGCCTTGAAAGGTTTCTCAAGGGGGGACAGCTCGCCGTTCAAAAGGCCATTGTTCCTCCCGTGAAACAAGTGTACGAGTCATTCTTTTAAATTTGATTTAGCCGTACGGCCCTCGTCGCGGATCTACCCAAGCCTGTTCCTCTCCGCCACGGAGTCCGCGTGCGACCGGCGCGAAGGAAACGGGAATGCGAAATTCGTGCCTGTTTCTTATCGTGGAAGTTCACGGTCGTAACTCGGGGTTATCTGTTTGCAAATTAGCGCCTAGGATTCCACGGGACACGCAGCTTTCGCATAGACGTAATAAAAATGGAAATCGACAGCGGTGTCCTCCAGGGATCTCCGCCGTCTGGCTTTTGAATCTCCAGCTGCATTTTTGCCGATGAATCCACCCCTTAATTCGGATGATCCTCGTTGCCAGAGTCGGCGACTTTATTTCATTTTGCGCACGCTGTTACGCTGCAACTGCATTGTCACCGGAATCCCATTGCCTTATTAGAGCTGTTGCATCAATTGTGCAGCTAGTGAAATGAAAATATTTTACTCGACACTCGTAACGCAAATTGTCTCTGCAAATTTGTTCTCAGTAAATAAAAGTTAAGTAGCTAAAAAGTGAAAGAAGCAAGCGTTAATCCCAAACGAGAGTCCTGAAGCATTTCTTACTGAATGTTCCACAATAGGAATCGACTTACTACAGAATATATGCGTCGCGAAAGAAAGTTTATTTCACATTCGAAACTTTTCCGCGGTCGAGTATTCACAACGACGCGTGCTTCCACGTCTCAAGTCCTCCCTATTTCCTTGTGAGTTACAGCTGAAAAATTTCCGTCACAGAACAGGCATACTTGTCATGTAGATACTTTTCCGAGTACCCTACCTATTCTTCGACAAAAGTATTCGCGATGAAATTATTCAAAAGCTGACTGAAGACACGCGTCGTCCTCTTAGGGTATAAATGTTTGAGAGCGGGCAGGAACTCGTTTTTCTTAGAGAAACTTTCAGTATGCTCGCTCATGTGTATATACGCCGATGACTCTTTCACTTTTTATACGACCGTCTATAAACCTGTGAACGTAATTCTGGTTCTCAGCTTTACATGTTTTCATACAACTTTTCGTGATTCCCTTTTGCCAAACAGCAAAGGTCGTGTATAGAAGCGCGCAATATTGACATTTATTGAGCTGTTGTTCTAAAATTGTATAAAGTAGGTGCATATACAGTCGTACTCTGATATTTGTAAAATGCAAACGTCAAACCTCGTTTTTTTTTTTACCGTAGCGCAAAAACAGGGGACAGTGGCACGGCTAGCTGGTGAAATTTTTTGCTCACTTTCGCACGCTCCGTGGCAGCATTGATGCTTTTCAGGATCATCGATGAATGATCGAACGCCACGCGCCCAGTGGGAGGGAAGAGAGAATCAATGACACGAAAACAGCGGAATGCAATTTCGCTGGATGTTTTGCCCGACCTGTTCATCTTGATTTATAAACGGTACGCCGGCAATCCATATTTATTTACTTTACCGTTATTTGTACGTTTCCACACAAGTTACAAATAAAACTTTACTTTTTATGAGATTTGTTGACGCAACTTTCTATACTCCACATGCGACATGATAAATATTCGAATTTAGTACAAAGCAGTCACACAAAAGTAAAATAATTAATCGATCGAATCGGGCAACCGGGCGACCAACTTTTTTCACTTACCTTCAAAGTATCGCGGTCGACGGTGCGCAGGGCTCCGATGGGCACAAAGGAGAGTAAGACGAGCGCAAATGAGGAGCAAATAAAAAAGCAGTTCCGTCGAAAGGCGCATTAGAGCGGCAGTTAGCACGAACCACGTGCTCGGTGACGGTGTTCCCTATCGACGGGGCGCGACAAAAAGAGGATAGGAAATTGTATCAAATTGGAGAGCGCTGGGATTAAGAGTCCCCCGAAGCAGGAGCAAGCGGTTCACCGAACGGTGGGCTCGCACATGCCGCGCTGATCCCGTCATTGTTGTGCAAATCCAACAAAAACCAGCCCTCTAATCTTGCCAACCCACTTGAGATCGCAACACGCACCCCGCAATCGTACAATTAATTTATATAGGTATCCAAAGTACTCGTGACGCGGCTCTCCCGTTCGCTCCACCTATTATCCGACTCGGAGATTTCACCTCGACCCCACTGTCCGTTGCGTCGTTGATAATCTTAAATAATCTCCCGGCGATGCCGTATGAAAAAAAAAAAACACCACTCGAACGGCGCTGTTACGTTTCTCTATTTTGTTGGGCGCGCAACTCGACGACCGTTCTCGTTTGGCACGAGCATTGAGAGGGGGTGGTTTTGATATGCCGCTTATTTTGTTTTATCGTGACTGGGGATGTTATTAATTCCGCAGAGATTTCTTGTATGATTCCACTTTAATTTATAAACAATATAATCTACTTCATTCGCGGCCCGATTTAGTGACCTCGCAAGGAACTT
Source organism: Holcopasites calliopsidis (assembly GCA_023838395.1). Taxonomy (NCBI): domain Eukaryota; kingdom Metazoa; phylum Arthropoda; class Insecta; order Hymenoptera; family Apidae; genus Holcopasites; species Holcopasites calliopsidis. The sequence continues at coordinate 4,709,638 of JALHAQ010000003.1, forward strand.
CTCATTTCTCAGGATAGAAAAGTAAATCTCAATAGGAGACGCTATGAGAAAACGAACGATTTCTAGGGAATATTGAAATGTTAATGCGAAATCGTTGCTCTTGTTGCAGATTAAGCAGTTTGCCGACACGTATTTGCGAGAGGCGATTTTGCGATTTTGCACTGAATGCAAGTATCATGGGATTATAAACGAATGAAGCGTGCAGCGAACCACTCGATTGATAATTTCCCATCGACCATAATTTGGATAATTTTCGACAGCGTAGAAAAACACGTGATACTTAATTAAACGTAACATCGAATTTATTTCACGATTTTATATGATTAACATATCTCGCCATCCTGCTATAAATGATTTAATTAAAGTCCCATGTTGTCGTTACCGCCTCGTCAATTTGATAACACGTTTCATTAATACAGAACGACAGGTTGATGAAACGAGCTACCGAAATGAAAAATATGGATAAGTATAAATTATGCGCTACATGATAGGACGAACGTGATACGTGACATTTTTCGCAATCCTCATTCTTATCGAGCTACCATTTATTTCACACGTCGCCTCAGTTTATTCGCAAAAAAAAATGCCATCTGTTTTACAACATAATTCTTGTTTCACCGAAATATTTCTACTTTCCCATCTAAATTCCGAGTAATACAAAACTGATGCATGCGTCATTTATTGGGCCGGGGTCTCTACTACTGTGACGCATTTCGTGCAATACTTATGTTCTCTGTGCAAGGATACGAGTATGCCCAAACGGGATACGTGAAATAATCGAGAATATCGAGAATCGATGAAAAAATCTGCCCGATTTCTATTGAACGTCCTGAGCCGTGCTCGGCCTAGAAGCGACGTTAATCGCGACAGTACCTTACATAGTATTTAAACATAGGTGCTTATCGTACATCGGTCGCTGTTCGTCGCACGATAAACGCGGTCCAACCGAATTACGCACGGTCAATAACGCGAGCTTGCACGTATACCGCAGCAGCGACGTTGCTTTAAATAACAATCACGAATGCTTTACTACCTACGCGATACGCGTTCGTTTCCGTACGACATCGCTTGCCATTCACGCGACTATATCCAACTTTTCATCTGCTCTCCCGATGTTTTTACGTTCTCCTATCAGTTATCGAACAGCTCACTTTTCTCTGCAGCCCAATACGAATTTCATCCCTCTTCCAATCTCACTCCGCCAAGCCTACTCCGTTGGTTGCATAGCATTTTTCCCGTTGTTTGTTATCCCTTAACCCTCTTGCTCCCTCTCGCTCATTTTCCTCCGCCCTTTCGACCCCTCGCATTTTCATTTAACCGCTTTCTCTAATTCCGCCATCTTCATTGTCCTCTACCCTCTTGAAACCCCAAGTTGCTAATTGGTTCTGCCTCTATCCTTTACCCCCGACTTTCCTAGCCCTACGGCCAACTTGCCCTAGTCCCCCGCAAACACGTTCACGTAAAGTGTTTATACACGGTGGTCGCGGGAGCGTGTTTATCGAACGTACGGCAGCCGTGTATCGTCCGGCACGAAGGCGACACGCTAGTGGCCGCTATCTTCCTGGAGCTGGAATTACACCATTATTGTGCAAATTAGCGAAGACCCATGCATGATAGGACAGCCGGATGCCTGGGCGAGATTAGAATTAACGCACCGTCCGTGCGAGCACCTCTGACAAACGCGATTACTCCTTATACTCCTATATTCTTTCTACGACTTCCTGCTTTATCTTGTTTTAAAAGAAAAAAGAAAAAGTTGTGGGCATTTTTGAATCTAAATATTTTTAAATAGATATATTATATATAACGGTGCCCACCACTTCCAGCATATTCGTATGGAATCGAAATACATTCAATTTGATTGGATATAATTTTGGGTGGCACCTGCGGTTGTAGCTTTAAATATTTTTGTAATTCTATAACACACGGTACAACTAAAATGGATATGACAGTCGGAGCTGAAAGTGGAATAAGCTCCCTAAACCAGTCGGAAACCGCTACGACGTTTTCCACTTAGAGGACACGAATAGAATGCCGAGCTCGCGATTCTATTAATTCAGGAACGAGCTCGAAATACGAGGCATTTTAAGTATTGGCCCCTAGAGTTACGCGTTCGATTCCGTATGCGGATTATCTGGCCGCGATTGCGCTTAAGCGATACGAATGCCTCCGCTGTATCAGGTCAATTATGTATCCTCTTCCCGTAACAGCCACCGGTTAGAATCCTTTTCGCGTTAAACAACCGCGCCGCTTTGCGCGATAACGAAACGGAAAAGGATTTAACGAAGACTTCAACGGCAAGCGAAATCGGTCTTGACAGTAACGAGTTTTGTTTCGCGTTAAAAACTAATTCAAGGAACGTAACGCCCGTTCGCTATATGCCGTTGGATCGTTAAGAAATGTTTCGAGGAAAAGAAGAAAATGAGGGTAAACGTAAAATTTACATTTTGAACTTTCTCAGATTTTTCTTCATAGACGAAACTATTACATAGAAGACGAAGCAACATATCAAAAGGTAGGAATTTTTGTCAACCATTGTAACCCCAGGATCTGATACTTTTTTTTCTAATCGGTACGTAATGTATTGTTTGCAACTATTCGCCTGCCTCGATTCAATCGTCAGGTTACGCGACCCAGCTCTTTATGCATCGTTAAGGTCACAGGGACAAAACTCTGTACCTATCTACGTTCCGAATGGAATCACTGACGTCTGAACGTGTTCTTTGCCAGCTTCGACCGCAACTGGCAGGGCTCACCCCTCCCAACCCTGCAGAGGTGCATTGTCCCTTTGTAGATATAAACTGTGTATTCCGCAAACCATTTTCCTTACTATTTGTCGCATTTCGGGACATATTGCGCGCCGTGGCCATTTAACCGTGCGCCTGCTTATTGTACGGAGACGGCATATGGCGTGAAAGTAACATCTCTATTATGCGCGTTGATAAATGACGGGTCGCATTTAATGCGGCGGCTAACCGTGCTGCAAAGGTGAGCCGTGTGTAGGGTAAAGAACGCGTAGATATAGTAATACACTTAAATAAATGGTTTTTCGGCAAAGATGTCTGTTTGAGATTTAACTGTTAATCATGCTTGGCCTTAGGCGTGTAGCTAGTGATATTTTGATAGGATGTTCGGGTTTATTGGTTGGGTGGGATATTCGAAGTAGATACACACGGGGCAAACGCCAGGAGAAGGAAAGTTCAGCTAATATTTGCTGACTTACAGCCGCTGGTCAAGGAGGAAGCTTCACCGGCGTCTTCGAGTGTTGGAGTCCCAAGGAAAGGAATTCTATCCAGGCTAGTTCATGGATGGCACGTCTAAGAGAGTTTAACCCGTAGACGTTGTACGATTATACAATATTTATGCCTCCAATGAAAGGAAGTAGTGCAACGAGAAATCTTAGAATAAGTATTTCTTCGAACAACTCTTACAATTAGGACGAACTAGGCCAACTCGAGAACAATCGAAATGAAGAAATTGGGAATTCGCAATGCACGATCGCACGAAACTCTAGTATTTCAGATTCAGCATCAGATTGGTTCGTTTGTTCAGATGTTACTCGGCTTGCCTCCTACTATAATCGTGGACGATTCATTGATGCGACGACGGCTGCAACAAATCCAACGGTTTAGCGGTGAATTAAAGCGCTCAGGTCCAGCCCGGAAAATTGGGGGAGGGGGTGTTGGGGGACGTAACGTGCTTGCTCGTTTAATAGCAACGATGGCAACTGCTAGTTCGCCAGCCGTGCAATCACGAAAGAGGATTAATAGCACACCGATGTATCGTCTGGCTGCTAATTGAAAGGGAAAGACAGGGTACGCTTCCAATGGGATCTAATAAAGCTGGCCAGGAAGGACAAGGTGGTTTCTTTCGGTTTCGCGAGATGGAATTGATACACGTCCCTGATGTATGTATACAACTGTGGCGTATGAAATCGGCATGGGCAGAGACTGGTCCCTCTCCCCCGCAACGAGATTATGGTAATTGACTATCCGACTTGGAAACCCCCATCAGGCATATCAATTACGTACATATGCATCCCGCCCGGGAATTTGCCTTTGATCCGCTCAAACTCGGAGGTAACACAATTCACGCCTGCGTCTAATCTCAAATGGGATTGCCCGATGGCGCAAGGGGCAACGAAATGGGCTTTTCCGACTTCACAAGAACGCGAGACCGTTTCGATACCCCCGCCCGGATACACCTCTTACGTCGACGATAATCCGGTTACCGCTCTTCTTCCCTCTGTGCACGCGGCCGCGCGTATTGAGCAGAGAAATGATTTCCCGGATTTCTATGGGACCGAGCCGCGCGGACGTCCAAGCTTCCACGCGACACTATACCGGATTTCCACGAATCCGCTGGGGTGTTACTTTTCTGCGAAACGAGGAAGCCGATCGTCGTTAACGCGCCAGCAACTTCCACTTGGCGCAGCGGACGATCTATTCTCCCGCGCAGAGGTGGAATCTTCTATTCGCCGGTGATTCGCTGGACGCGGCTTGAGAAAAGCAAAGGGAGAAATCTTCTTAAGTTGATAGGTACCCATTGAGCGAATGTAATGTTTAGTGTCGTATAAAAAGTATGGTTCGTTGCACAATTGTTTCAGGGACGCTACATCCTTCAGAAGTACAATGCGACAGGGTTCATTATTTCCACGGCATTTCTGTCCGTGCAATCCTCCGCCGGCATTTGGGGTAAGTCAACAGATTTATGGTCCTTCACGGGTTCCACCCTTTCCCTGTTGATTTCTAGCTACCTAGCCTTGGTCCCCCTCTTGTCTCTTGCGCCGCTCCTCTTCACCCTTTACTTTCCCCCTTTTTTTCCCCCAGATTTATTACGCTCGTCCTTCGAAACGCGAAACAACTAAATCCATCCGGAATCGAGCATCTAACGATTCTTAAAACTGCTTCTATCGTTACTTATTCAATTCACTTAGCCAAAGTGGACAAGAACGTGTGCTGCTTTGAACGAAGATATTGTCGAATCAAACATCGAAAAAGCTGTCCGAAGGCTGTACATACTGTATAAAGAATTCACAGGAGAAACACATTTATTGCCGCTACAGTTGAACGGAAAGGCGGACGTAACATTTTACCGCACGAACCTCGCAAGAATACGGTTACACGTTTTGTCCTGCAATGAAGCAGTGCAACCCCCGGGAAAACTGTGAACGTACGGGAGACTCGCAGCGCGAACTCCTCTCTCCTTCTTCCTGGCAACGGAACATTAAGTGTGGAGACGTTTCAAACTGCAACGTCTTACGGCGAATCGTCGGAACGGCGATTCTCTCGGTAGATCGAGCGTCGAGAATGGAATCGTTTAATTTATCGGATTCTGGAGGAGGACGGCTACACCTGCCAATCGTCAACTTGGACGTTTTAGAGCAGCTTAAGAAGGAAGAAATAAGGATGAAACAAAATGAGGATGGAACGATGAATCGTTTGCCTCTCCATCGACGATCGACAGGACAAAACTCGTGATTGAAGCTTTCTGATTTTCTACAAAATTCATAGGAAAAACAATTGATTGCAAAGCAAATTGTGGTCGTGAGTATTCGAATAGTTAATGAAGAAACGAGAAATACTGTGGCTGACCGTCGATCGTGTAACGATGTGGATAGTGGAATTCGATGGCTTTAGTAAGTTTACCATACGAAGTCCGTTGGCCAAGTAAATCTCTAACCGCGTAATTATCATCAGACGTAGCAACAATATTAATCTCGGTTACGGTAACTACAGGCCCCCCGCGTATCGACATCTGCCCTATTTGGTTCCAGTAAATACCACATCGAGTTAACCGAAGATTATAGGTATTCAGGAAGTATCGATTACCGATACGAGATGTACTTCTGATTCATTGTGCGTGGCAAAACCATTTACGAAGCTGTCACTTTGCACTCGTCGATTGCCTTTAAAGGATTCTACATTGTAGTTTGAGGCTCATCGTTTTCGCTGGCTCATAAATTTTTCCGAATACCTAATCGACGCAAACGCGTAATACGCCTTTTCACGCGAGGAACGCAATACGCTCGTTAGAGCGAGCGTAATTCCGCAAGCTCGTTTTTCTTTTCTTTTTTTCACTCGACCGTACATATTTACCATTTCCTATTCCACGCGTGTATTTCCTTTTTTCCTTTTGCAGGATGTCACGTAAACCCTGCCCTGTACGTACAATAGCGCGCGGTCGTTATACATATTACGTAGCACGGTGAGCGCGCAACGAACCACCACCCACGCACGCGTTTATTTATCACCACATGCGCTATTATTTACCGAAACAAACGGCTGTACACGAGTGTTTCTGGCTTTTAAAAATTCGAATGACTACGCACTCCGGTGTATGTAGTCATAAAGGCTAAGTGCTTTACAATACGGCAATAATTATGGGTCGACGCGCTCCCAGCGAAACGCGGCCCTCTGACCTGACCCGTAAATCAAAGCGACCGGACGAGAGATAGTTCCGAACATCGAAGGGACGATCCGTTGCCGTTTTTTCCTCGGCCTTTATAATCGTGTGCTTGCTGAAAAAAAAAAGAGCGTGAGCTTGCGCGTGTACATACACTCTCGGCAACTCCATTAAAGCTTAATCGCTTCGCAAAGCGATTACGAACCGCTATCGGCGAAATTAATAATATATCAACGCGAGACCATTGTTATTTCTGTCCCCGGTTATCCTTCTTTCTGAAAACAGCCAGTAAAGTGTCCTTCGGGCCGCGTGATTAAATTAGCGAATGTTTCATATCGTATCCCGTTGAATAGCCGTGATAAAGTGGCAACAATGCTTCTCATTGTCCTATATAAATAAAACTGCACGAAAATCCCACAGGTTTAACTCGCCGCAATTCTCGGTACTCGATGATAAGCCCGTTGCGTCCGTCGGTCATATTTTTAATTAAAGCGATGCATCCTCGCACGGGAACTCGATCATTACCGATCCACTCTAGTGTTTCATCGAAAATTGCCTGATAGATTAAATCCTAGGTAGCCGTTACAAAATGTTAATGCACGATCGAGTGCTTTTAAGGTATTAACAGGAACGAACCTCTGCGCATCGAAATTTCATTACATTCGACACGTTGTATCGACGCGGGGGTTTATTGTCTTTTAACGCAGCCCCCGCGGCGATATAAGGTTAATTACCATGCGATTGTAATTTCTTCGTAAAATACCCGACAAACGTTTGCCTTTGATTCGCGATTACTCAACCTGTTCGTCCGTTTAGAACGACCGCGCACGAAACGAAAACTGCGGCGTTCCTGTTTTACAATTACAACATTGTCCTCTACTCGTTCCCACGACGCGTTTTCGATACGCTCTGGTTTGAACGAAAGTTTCAAAGGCGAATACGTTTGTTCGGAAATCAGACGGTAAGAGCCGGGCCAAAAGTATCCAACATGCCCACACGCAGAACGAATACCGAAGCGACTCCAATTTGCAGACTGTTACCTCCCGAAACGCAGCATCGCTTACAAAGAATCACCAATTTCGTTTGCTCGTTCCGTTCCGTGGAAACTTCTTCCACCCTTCGTGCCGGAATACCAACTACCGCTTGATGTAGTACGCCAGCGAAATCGATTTCCTTCGATCCTAAAATACGATCCTGGAGGTCACCCGATTCGCGTTCGCCATGAACCCTCCTGGAGACTTGAATCTTCGCGTGGCAGAACTTCTCGCTCGCCAGTTTCTACCTGTTCCAAAATAAAAGAAGAGAACCGAGAAAGAATATCGTTGTTCGAGGAGGAGAAGTGCAGAAGTCCTCTTTTATAAATTTCCATCCCAAAAGGTCAGAGTGAAATTGGTTCGAAGTGACCAGAGCGATATGCGTCGCTCGCTTTACGTTTCCAATGTCCTCGACGGTCTGGTCCATCAGTTAATTGCTGTTGATGGTCGTATGAAACGGCGAGGAAAATAATTAAGACTTGTGCGAAAATGAAATAATTATAACTGGGATTCACGCGGGCACCATGGTGGTTTCTCTGTTGAACAGATCGTTTTCCGTTTCAGTTCTTTTCTGCCTCGCGTTAATGAACTGGAGGTGCAGGACAAAAATAACTCCAGCGCAGACTGCCATTGACAGTTTTTGTTCGTTACGAACCGGGGTTTGTAAGCATTCGTTTTCTGCGAAACTCGATTTTCTTTGCGCAAGGACCGACGCCGCGGTGACGAAGAAAAGAAAAGGGTGAAAGAGAGAGGGAGGACAGAGAAAAGGGAACAGCCGACTGGATGTTCGCAAGGATGTTCAGAACGACGACGGAATTACTTCCATTTACAGCCGGCCGATAACGAGTTATTGGATTTCAAAAGATTGAAATTGTTATCTGACATTCCTAAAGAGCCACATTACAATATTTTCTCATATAGCTGGCGCCTCGAGCTGCTATTTCAATTCCGTCGCCTATTCCGCGAATAATTTCCCATCTGCTACAATCTTATACTCACTAATTTTCCTATAAAAGGAGATTTATGTATAGATGTGCAAGAAAGATTTAATTAAATTCATTTCCGCTGTATCAAACCTAACATTGAGAACTCTCGCAGTGCTTCGTTGCATTAAAATTTCTGAAAATACTTGCCTACAAACTTAACACTTGACATTCGTACATAGACATGTTAACTATATTTTTATTACGAATATGCTTATTTACATTTTGAATTGAAGCATGTTTTTACAAAATCTTTACTCGTGTTTGCAGACCCAATGCATGCAGCGGCGGCTGTACATTTAACTATGCAACAAACCGTGGAATCCTCTTCAAGTTATGTCTCCTCGAGAGTCGTATAGCTTTAAGTGCCCGGCTGTGACAGCAGTTTAGTCGTCAGAAGCTTTCACCGTAGTGGTCTCGGCACATGTTTTTTTATTGAAGGAAGCTTACGAAATGGTTAACACGTGGGCCATCGTGCAGCATTCAATTCGACGGGCAGATTGAAGGAACCTCATTGTATTCTCGTGCCGGTCTGCAGGAAGAGGATTAAGCCCGGAGTAGCGAAAGTACATCAGACTGCTGGTCTAAATTACTGAGAAAGCCAAGAAACGGAAGAAAGGAGGAAAGACGTGTCCTGTTACCGATGCCTCCATTTGCCCGCCCTGTCTCTTTACCCTTATCCGCCCCTTAATCGCTTCATCGTCCACGAGACTCGCGTTGACACGGCCGTTTGCCGGATCCACCGCCTCCGTTCTGTACCCTCAAATAGAGCACAGTGTACAGACACTGGAATCCTTCGATTCGAGTTGCACGATAGTCGTTTCTTTAAGTAAGTAAATATTGATAAATAGATTTTCGTATGTACGAAAATCGCTATATCGCTAATATACTAATTTCTAATTTTGCCTTCTTTCCAATGACTTGATAATCGAATGTTTTAGAAGGGTTAAAAAATCCCCTCCCGTCCAGCCGGTTCATTAAATCCCGAATGGAAACGAGGGAAACATTCGGTTGAACCGGAGTTATCATTAATCAGCTGTGACCGGACAGCGGGCGCGTATCTTCGTGGTTAGCCAATTAATAAATTCGGGTACCTACTCGGATTGGCAAGCAGGGGGATACACGGTCTGTTCGTGCGCTCGCGCGTTATCACGGACATAGCTGCGCTATTGGTAGGTGTACCACGAAAGACGCGAGCGTAGGCGGCCCAAGGGGTAAGTCGTTGGAATCGTAACGAGGGGTGGTAGCCGCGGTAAATCCCGGACTGATATCTTGAGCCACGGGTTAATCCACCACCCAGATTACTTCGCATTGCTTAGTGCCGCCGCGCGCGTATACGTGCAACGCCTTGTGTATAGGTGGTCCGACGAGTTAGAGATTGCTGGCAACAAAAAGGAGCCGACTCGAGATGCGAAAGAGCTCGCGCGCTAGTAATTTCGTGGGATTAATATTTAATATCCTGAACAGCGAACCGAGGACCGGCAGGGGGCACGAGGGAAGGATCGTTCCGTCTCTTCTGGCGTACGCCTTGTCTCTTTCCTTCCTCTTCAAGTCTCTCCACGATCATTGCGGTCGTCCTCGTTCGAACGGCAAAACGTCGAAAGCCTGCAAGCACGGCGTAGCCTCGTATTTGGCTTTCTTCGGGCGAACGATGCCTAACCCTTGACCCACTGTCGCTCTGAGCCTGCCTGGAAAACAATGAGACAATCTTGCGCGCTAGGAAACTGTGCCCTCTCCGATGAGAGCCGATCGTTCTGTGCTTCCCCTGCTGCATCCAGTAATCACACGAGCCCCTCCCCTCACCCTCCTCCTCCGCGATTCCAGTTTCTTGTAATCATCGAGGCTGTCGAGCCTCCGTGGCACAGATTGGAGGAGCGTCTTTCGACGCAGGAAGTGTCGCGAGGTGTGAAATGACGACGGAACGATTTGGGTTTAAATCTCTTCGACCGCTACAAATTTGATGTGCCTGGGTTTTTCTAGTTTCGTATTATGATCCGTCCATCAGAAGTTTTTCTCTTTACAAGTCGCCCTTCTCTCACCGTCAACTCGACCGCTGGAAAGTCGCGAAATTTAAACGATCAATTCATACGTTGGAATAGAATTCGACCGAGCGCGGAGGAATTCGATATGACGGTGAAATACTATGTCACGGAAACAATTCGACAGGATGGAATTGCTGACCGATGAAACGGAAGTCGATCGAACTTTTCCCCATTCGAAGCCCCATGCAATAGCACGCGTTCCTCTCGTAGGTCCGTTCCGCCCTTTCCATTCCACCTGCAGCGCCCGCTGCTTTGGTCGCCCTTCAGCACCGATCACCGAATCCGATCGGATGCCGGCTCACAAGTACCCACCTCTGCAGAAATCTTGGCACGCCGATAGGTAAAGGCCTGTGAGAGCCGGAGAATTCGATGAAAAGCGCGAGCGGAATGCGCGCCGCGTTAGGGTCCATTTACGCATTACCGTGCCGCGTCCGGGTTTTCTTACGTCGCTCTCCGAAAACCGGGACACGGCCCGGGCACAGTTTCTAGCCTCCGATATTTGGCCGTGGCCCGGACGGGGCACGGAAAGCTCCTTGAAAAATTCGCCTTCAAGAGGTCCTTTCGTACCCCTTGGCGTATTCCTATTCCTTCGAGTGGTTACGATTGTCACGCGGATTCGTATATACAAAGTGCATTCTCTGTGCGCAAGGAATACAATTCTTTTAGTTTTCGTATAATCTCTATGAAGTTCATTTTAATGAATTCCCGAGGTTTTGTACGAGGTTACAGAATTGTAGCCAGAGCGCGGCTGAACCCGCACGCAACACGGTTGTGTAGAAACTGACCTTTATGCAACCGGCGGGCGGCGTGGAGACGCAAAGTTGGTGCACCGAAATCAGTTTTCTTTCTCTGTACGTGTTAGATGAAGAGAATCACTGCGTATATTGCACCAATTAGTACCGGCAGTTATAATTTGAACAGAGAGAAGCTTGATTGATGAGTATTACAATCGCGCTGACTTTTAACCGCTGTAACTCTGAAGATATTGATAACTTGTTATCCGGTCAGGTCTCATTGGAAGCGCGCTTTCTTCCCCTTTAAAATGGTTTTTGGTTGAACCCGATACGACTTCCGGTTCCTGAGATATCGCCGTGCAAAGGGACAGGTAATTTCTAATGTTTTCGTATCGCGCGGCGCGTCACTGACCTACCTCACCGAGTACCCCACTCAGGTGTAAACAAAAAACAGGCGCCGCCGAGTCAGCGAGTTTTTTCCGATCCCAGGAAAAAAACGTAGACACAGTAGCAGACAGAATTCTGAGAAATGCTTCCGATTCCAGGAAGAAATATAGGTCACGCGCGAAATTTAAATGCATCAACTTTAAACGCTTGTATCTCGGAAACTAATTGAGATATCGGAATGAGCCAAACGGCGAATTAAAAGGTATACTCTTCGCTATCTCTTGGCATACTTTTTTTTATAAATTTAGCATTATATTTTCGTGTATTTTTGTTCAAAATTAATAATAAGAAAGAAGATTCTTGTTTCCACACGACGCCTCGTTACAAGGAGCATTTTCTGTACGCAAGGAATACGATTCTTATAGTTTTTGTCGAACCTTTATGAAATCCATTTTAATGAACCTCTGAGATCTTTGCAATTAAAATGACGCCAAACACGATAGAAATCGCATAGTTTGTTCTTAAGTTACAATAGCACGTCGCTCTAAAAAAGAAACCCGGACACGGCACGGTGATGTATAAATGGACCCTTATTCCAAGCGCAGATTATCAGCGATCTCGCACGATTTAATCCTGGATCGCCGTATCTGGGCCACCGTCATTTCTTTCGCAGGCTTTTTTTGCGCGAGGATTTCTTCTTTTTTCCCCTTTTCCGACTGTTCTGATGGATAAAAAAAAAACGCTCAGCGCGATATCGTCCGATTTGTAGGGATAAACAACCGTGGTTTCAAGAGATCATTTGGCGGAACGGGGTATTATGGCTATTGCGGGTTATATCCGTCAAGTATTTTAAGATCGATAGAGTTGCTGTATAAAAATGTATGTATCTCATATGTGTTATTTGACCAGCTTCGGATTTGAACGAGAATTAAATGGAAGTAGTAGGGTATCAAAAAGCTTTCGTTTTGAAAATAAAAAATTACACAACAATCTATGCTGTATTCTCTAATACCTTTCCTACACGCAGACGGAACAACCACCCCGTAAAGGAAGGAATCTCTTCGATAACGATAAATATCGTCGCGGGAGTCGCGTCTTCGCTTCCGCCGAGGGCACAAAGGGAGCCGATCGAATCGAGCGATCGCTCCTCGCCGAAGAGTCGGATTAAATCTGGCCGTCGACGATCCGATCGGAAAGCAAGAGATCGAACAATACACCCCGTTCAACGGTGGCTCGCGGTTGCTGCGAGCACGTGGACAAGGGGTCGGGAACAATTGAATCTCGTAGGAAAAGCAATCGGCCGGCTGTCCTCACCCCTGTCCATCCCTTATCCGTCCGTCTGGCGAACAGTGGGCGGGACGAAGGGTGAACCTAAAGCGGCTTTTGTAAAATTCCAGCGGCCTCGTCCAGCCGCGAGAACACGTGTGGGAAACGCGTTAGCGGTCGTGTCTCTCTTTCCCTCTCTCCATTTCAATTATCTAATTGATACTGACGGAACGCTTCCCTACCCCCCTTCAGTTACGACACTTCCGCCCCTGACCTATCTATCGCTTCCCTTTCGTTCCCCTGATTTCGCTCGTAACACGGTAGAAGGATGGCCAACCGGCAGCAGTTTCGGATGTAGCCACCGATAAATTGCTCCACGTAACCGGTGCCCTTCTTCCAAGGGGTAGAGCGTCGTAAAAACGGTCGTTGCCGGCCGATAACTGTTAAGCCTTCTCATCAGCTTTGTTCTCGGCATGCACGGTGACCAATGAAGGTAATAAGCAACGCTGGAAACGCGCGTGCACGCTTCGCTGACGCGGGGAACACCGCGCCGGAGTCTGCAATTACACTCCGCGCTGCATTACTCACGTTTCCCCCGTTCTCGGTGCCTCCGTGTGCGACTACTCAGCGCTACACCAATCCTCCTTCATCTTCGTTATCGCATTCTCGGGGAACGGCTGCTGCCTACGCAGAATACATTCCATTCGTCTCGCGAAGAATGATCACGCGGGCGAATTAGCGTTCGGCGTATATGACGAACGTGCACGCCCTCGAAGGTCTCGCCTTCAACGACCGGGGAAACTTTTCCGCTAGACTACGCGCAATTCCTGATACACCCCGTACACACTCGCGATCATTGCCACAGGGATCCACGTTTCGCGGCGCGACCACCCTCCCTTGGTTATGGTTCTGTTGATTAAGAGGGGCCCTCCTTCCATCGGCGTGCTGCAGGTTCAACGCGCTGACGCAGGGGCTCGACAGACGGCTGCGGATAAGTATCGCGTTGAATCGAGAGATTCCAAAACTGCTCCTGCGAATTCTGAAGAATTCGGACAATCGAGGACTTTGCGTTTACCTGGAACTTGAATAAATTGTTTCAGTGCACTTTCGAGACTTGATTATGCATGCAGTGGATTTGCACGCTTTTATAATAAATATCTGTCTATAGAAATTCTGGAAGGTTGTTAAAAGGTATAACTAAAAGACAGCGCTCTGTTTCCAGAACGCCAGACATAAGATGTTCTAAAAAGAAATTCATAAAGAACAGATCTATATTTTCAACTTACTTTTTCAGAGACATCGCACCTTTCACTAAACAATAACTTTAGTCGTGAACAAAATGTTTTGCGCACACCACTCCTTTGACTGTCAAAATAGAAAGTACTAAAAAGTGGATAACTTGCAGCAGCGTTAATAAAGGACAGCGATTTGGACAGTCTGGAGAAATGTTCTATCGTGAACGGGGCGACTGTTCGCATTCAGGGTAAAGTACGGCGGAATAAGAAACGAGAAACGAAGCGCGATGGAAAGTTTTCTGCTAAGATACGCGCGAATTCTCCGCTACTTTCGCGCACACTGCGAACCGCGATCTTACTCCGTGAATTTGTTCCCGGTGGAAAGATGCGGTTAGTTTGTAACCGAGATACCTTTCTTGCACGCGTCTGCAAAAGTGTATTCCATTAGGGCGCCCCGAGTAATAACGCGCACGCCAAAAGAATAAAAATTTAAATTCAACCATGAGCGGCGGAAATAGCTTCCTATGCCGGATGTACTGGGAATAAATCCAAGCGTTTGTTGCATCGTTCTTCTGACAAACTACGCTCTTCAACCCGCTTTCTAATCCGGATGAATCATATCATATATCTCTCCACCTGTACGATGCTCGCTTGCATTTTTATCTTCGGGTTCCTGATTATGCTAGAATAAAGAATTGGGCAATAATGACTGACGTAAACTAGTAGATAAATATTTTCATAGTAAATTTCATTTCATTATTTTACAATCGAAGATACAATGCACATTTTATGTAGACAAAGATCCATAAATTCTGTATTGCAATCGCACAAAAAAAAATGAAGTAGACATTGAGTTCGATAGGTTCAAAAATTAACGCTCATGTTAATTAATGAATTACTGCATATAAGTTATTAGTATTTCTAACTACCAGATATTCTACATGTATATAATTGGCAGAAGAACTAAACGGCGCTGGTCGAGGCATGATCAAAATTTGAAGAGCGGCAAGGCATAAGCGCATCAGGTTCGTACATTCTACGGATGGGGAGCAGGCACGCGGAATAGCAAAGAGTGAACGTATAAAAATTCACATCAGGCTGCGGGAACGTTAACAAGAAGGTGTATGTAATCAAGAATTTCCGAGGCAGTCTAACGCCATCGTCACGGTCTCGCATTAGGTGTGCTTCCCTTTATTTGCCGCAACCAGGCTCCCTTGTTCCGGCGAAGCAGAGAGACAATCCACGCCTGGGGAACTCAACGGCGAAATACTGAACAGCAATAAGACCGGAGAGTTTCGCGTGAGGCGTGCTGCTGCAACTTTGCTTATGATACTTAAAAGAACCCGCATGTTCCTCCACGCCTAACATAAATTGAAAATAACAATTTCCATCCTGAATTTCTAGGCGAGGGATGAAAATTTAAAGTTTACTTACACGGATGTGGATAGTCTGTCCTGTTTGAGGATTCTGCGAGACGTATCCTGTTCGAGCAGAGTTTCTGTATTTCGTCAGCATTTTCAGCAAGCTTAATCGGAGCCCTACGGTATATGTATTGAGATGTACCAATTCTGTATTCGATACCTAACCCAGGCCAAGGAAACTTGAAAGTACTGATAGGAGCCATATTCTGTATGCCTCGAGGATTTCGTGGATTCGCTTCAACCTTATCGCATTCGCGAAACATTTTGTTATTAAAACTTTTTGCACCGTATGAAATATTCTCCCAGTCAATATATTTTGCATAAGCTCATTAAAGAAAATGCTTTCGGAATATCGTTGCAATTGAAAACACTGATAAAAAGCTGAACGGGATCAAGCGAAGGTATCGAAATAAGAATTTGAGCTAGTGACACATTCGAATGCAGTAAAAACTTCGAAACGAAAACAACTGAAAAAGGTTGCACTAGATCCGCGGGAGAAAATAAGGGTAAAAACTAGACAAGCCACCGACATCGATCCGCGGGGGGTTAATAACGGTGTTCATCAACGATACAAAAATAAAACAGTGGACATAGTTTCAATAACAGGGCGCGCGATACTGCCCTTTTTTTCGGGCGCTTCCGGGGCTGAAGTTCCGGGGGGGGGGGGCAGAAACATTGTTCAAAATAGTCAGGAAATGTCGCGTGCAATTCGACGCGCCGCTGAAAGAGTTTGGTCCCTGGCTATATTTGCGAAGCGCGTTTCCGTGTGCTTTTACGGTGATCAGTTCTGGCTTTTGCCCCGCAGCCAGAACACACTCCCCCGCCCTGTTTGTGACGGAAGGGTAGCATTAAACGCAGATGGCGTCAGTTTTACGCGCGGAGAACGTACAATTCAGCGAACCGCGTGGGAGAGAGCACCGCGAGGCTGACGAGAGAGGGTAGCTGTGTTCCGAAGGAGAAAATTTTACCCTCCACCCTTCGCTCTCCTGTTACACACACGTATATACAGACCGCTCGAATTCTACGTGAGCGATCTACAATTCCCGTGGAAGTACGCAACCGAACTCGAATTATCGTTCGAGCGAAAGATTTTTGTCTGCCGCGGAACACAGACCCTAGCTTTCTCTCGAATATTTGCTCTCTCTCTCTCTCTCTCTCTCTCTCTCTCTTTCGCAAGGGAGAGGGCAAAGTTTGTCAGACCACCGGGAGACACGTATGGAGGTGTAATAAAAATTCATGTTGCGTTTGGCTACACCGAACCCGCTGTATTAAGCCGTGCCGGGGGCGTTTTTCGCGGCGAGACGTGCGTGGCCCAATAAAAGCGCAAACCTGCCCCCCAGCGACGATACTCGAGCGTAATTGTATTATATGTATAGTCGATCTTGTCCCGCGCGGTCTTTTGTAAAGGCGTATCGTTCGCGTCAGCGTGAAATAACTTTGCCTATGCACTTGGGAATCGAACAATTTTTCAGTGAACAAAGACCAGTATTTGTGGCAACTCTTTATTCCCGATGAGTTTTAGTTTGAAAAGAAACGGCAGTCCATCCTCGATGCCGGTGCCCGACATTAAGACGTGAATATTTATCGGGAACAAGAGTCGACGTGGCGAGGTAATTGAAACACGATATTTCCATTTCCATCCGTCCACGGTTGTTCACCGAACCAATGGCGTTCTCCTTTTTCCCGTGAGCACAGTTAGTGGTTTTAGATTAAACACAGAATGAGATATTGTCGCCTTCTCGCGTAATGTGGGCAGGAAGAACTACGCACGGCAAAGCAAATTTGCTATCTTTTCTCCATTTGGTTTCTGCGTACTTTTCCGTTTGCTACATTTTTAATTAAACAGTAATAGCCTTTGTAAACCGTAGTATATCAGCAAGAACAATGATACAGCATGCACCAGAAATCTACAATAGACGATAAAAAAAGATAATAGCCAACGAGCAATAGTTTGCCAGAAATTTCGGTGGCATCGTTGTTCAATTTCCGCATCGCGAGGCGCGCATTGGGCGTGCGAAAAGTTTCCGCATCGGGGAAAATGTTATCGACGCCAGCCGTCTCGTTATTGTTAAACACGTTTCATCGTTACACGTTTCCGAGAGACGCGCCATCCGAATTTTGTAGCGTATTAAACGCGCCGATAATGTACGTACATAATTACCCGATGCAACGCAGGCACAAAGCAGAATCGTTGTAATGGAGCACAGTGTCCAGTGCAGCGTGCAGTATGTGACACGGGATAACGCGTCCGTTAAGAAGCGTCAAGTTCTATTCATTAATTCCGCAGTGGCATCGATTGCGTAAGGGAGGAAACGGATGAGCGCGTTCCATCGTTACTGCCTCCTCCCTTTCTCTCGCACCCCCGTGTACTCCGCGTCCTCGTTTTACCACGTTGTAACAGCTGTTTGCCACATTTTTGCTGCAAATTACAGCGCAATTCGTCGTACCATTTGCCGACGATATCCGCCGACAGTTTATCCCTGACTAGTCGCGCCACACTCGTACCGCTTTATTTAGCGCCCGCCGGTGCACATAACGCGCGATGCAAACTTGGTATCCGCCAAGTTACCGCAACGTTCATTCTTATATCTTACAAAATATTCTTGGAATATCACATTTTTCTTCGTACCACTATGATTCAAATCAATACAAACGCGAGTAAAAGCGATCTTGAACTCGACGAGCAACATCCCACTGCATTCCATCAATAGAGAAAATTTCTTCAGTTTCCTGTCCCCTCTAGAGGGGATCAAGCTTGATCCGGACATCCCCGTAGACTCTACGGCGTAGAGGGTGGTCCGTGTGGCGTGTCTCTGCGACGCGCACTCGGCATCAGCTTTCCGACACGAAGGGGAAACCGAGAGTATCCCAGAATATCCGTACGAGAGCAAGCTAAGAGCATCCTAATCGCGTCTTAATCTAGTCAAGGATGCACAGGACTCGCCGTGATCCATAGGTCCTTTCGCATGGAGGGACAGCAGCTACGATCGAGCAGGGACCACGCCTCCTCCATCTGCCTAAGGACTAAGCCCTGGTTTGATCCCCCGTACACGTAAAACTAAGTCTCGAAATAATTCAATAACAACATTGATAAACGACGACCCCTTAGCCCCCTTCGTTTAATATGCGTGTACGTGTGCATGGACGTTTCCCTCTGCCGAGCACCCCGTGACTGACTCGTGTCCCGCGTGAGCCGAATCACCGAGCTTCCCTCCCTACAGAAGTGATGCACGTCCCCAGAGATGAATTCGATGCTAATATGAAAAGACTAATTGCGAGCTACCAAGAAACGGAGCCGAAACATGCTGCGACAGAGCGCAACGGGCAAGTGACGGCTCGTGTCGAACGATTCGTCCTGCAAAGGGAGTTTCCCTGATCCCTTGCGAGACAAGACGTCGATACAAATTTCGTTAACCTTTTTTTTCCTTTTTCTCGCCGAACAGCTTACCAGGCACTTGCGAAGTTAAGCCAGATCGTCTGTACAGGATCCTGAACGAACCAAGGGAGGAGGGTGGGCGAAAATTCTTATCGGTTGACGTTTGAAGTTTCGAAGTTCCTGCGCGGTTCGCTTCTGGAGAGTTAACGAGCTTTTGAACTATCCATTCATCCTTTGAACGACACCGAGAGACGATAAGAAATAGCACTTGTACGACTGCAAAGTAAAACGTTTCTGTCCAAGCCGGATAAAAATGCCTGCTCCATTTTCTGTGCTAAACTGCGTACTACTGTTATCCCTGTGTGCGATGTCGAGGCAAACGTGCGCATGCAAATTCGCGTATCGTGAAATATGAATCCGGGGGAGTGAAGCAATTGCATATCGCCGCAATCCACAGACGGCGCATAAGTAAACTGTCAGCCCTCGTGGGGCACAATAAATCTAAGAATTGTCGGTAACCTGAATTTTCACTACGACGCGTCTCGACCGTGTTGGTGCACAGGGGACGGAGCGATGTAGACGCTCGTTCTGTCGTAACAGACGAAGCTTTGCTTATGCATCACTCAGATACGTAGAAATTGATCGAATTACATTTGGATGTCTCGATAATCTCCCTACCAGATATAGAATCACCTATAATCGTCCACTTCGAGGAAAACCTATGCAACGGCGATACATAGCAAAGAAAAATCATTTCAGTTCCTAAAGTGTTAAAAATTCGCCATGGCCCATTCTTTCGTCGCTCCACGAATCGCAGACTCGACCCCGTTCCTTTTTCCTTTGCCACGAATTTCGCCTGTTCTAATTGAAACCACGGCACGCAGCCACGAACCCCCTTAAAAGAAGTCGTCTGCACGCATTAGTCACCCTTGACGAGCATGCCGACGCCGGAAATGAAAAGCGTTCAGCGCTAACAAGAAATCGCGCGATCGTGTCGTACATCTTCAGAAGCGTACGCTTTTGATCCGCGCCGGGTTTTTTGTCTCATAAATAGCACAGCTAGGCGCGGGCAACAGGCAGACGAGCACATGGCCCGACGGGACCACCAGAAAAGACTCGGCCTGGACGGCGGTGCACACTTGGGAGCATCTGGTTTCGCAGTGACGATAGCCTCGTTAGTCACACCACTCTCATCCCCTTGTAACCTTATTACCGGGGCTTGTAAGGTGGCTAGTCGAGGCCGCCACGAGCGGCTTCTAATTTTCGTTCGATCGTTTGGCCGCTGCAGCGTACCGGCAAAACCAGACTCCGCGTTTCACTTGTTAGGAAAATGAAACATCGCGTTTCTACGACAGCATCTGCTTTTCTTCCCGTGGGTGGAGTTTCCTGGTGGAGTGGCACTTGTCGCGGCAAAGGGCACCGAAGATTGATACATGAAACCTATTTCCTATTTTCCCGCAATTATTCGATTGCGGCTGTATGCGTAGCATAATTGTAACTTCTATTTTCGTAACAGTATCATAGCCTGATAAAGGAAGAACAGGAATTTATAGGCCAGGAAAGAGGTATCTTCATTTCTTATATAAATCATAAATGAAAGTTTTTTCTTTGGTGTAGAAGATATTATTGTAAATGAATAATGCCGTCGAACCAGTTTAACTTTGAGACCACCATGCAAGACCAATCGAAGGACCGAAATTGTAGAACAACGTCAATCATAAAAGTCTTCTATTAAGCTGTCTTCTCGCGGATATTCCATCTCTGTCCGTGGGACAAAGCATTTTAACGGACAGTCGTTAGCATGCTAATAAACGATGGCCTCGCATAATTCCTCGCAAAGAACGATGCAGGAGAATAGAAAGAAATATGATAAGAGGATCTGGTCAATGTATACCGCTCCGGGCGATCCGTGGCGATTAATTATCGCCGTCTAACTGTCACGACCGATGAGAAATCATTAATTTCTTCGGCAAAATTTTAGTATGCTCGAGGTGTGTATTCTGGGCTGTATGTATGTGCTGTGCTTCGTATCCAATACCATGGCGGATGCGAACGCGACGGGGAAGCGCGAGATTCCACGGTGGATATTAGGTTGAGGTAATTACAGCCATTAGTTTGCGCATACATCAATTATCGATGACACGATGACATGAGTCTGCCGCTCGGAGGTATCCCGCGCGATGAGAATGCTTGCGCGTTCTCTAGGTATACATAATCCGCGTAGAACCGTTTCCCCATTGCGAATCCACGTGCCTCTCCTATTCTCCGCCGCAATATTCGTCGAACTCCAAAAGACAATCCAATAAAAGTATTTGAACGCGAACTGATTCCGATGGGAAGCAAAAGAACTTTATATTTCATTGATCGAAAGCATGCGGCTGTTAAAACTTTGAACGAGACCATCGGCCTGGTCCATTTTCGTCGTCCCAGACTTCTTTCATCATTGACGACGTCGCAGAAAGTAAATCTGTCCGCTTCTCCTGGATCAGAAAATTATCCAGGCCCGATGAAAAGCTCGTTAGTTCCAGTAGGAATTAGAGACACGTAACTGAACCGTATTTGATGGCGGTTTCGCAAGTTTTTCTTATCGAGTCATTAAGAAGAAATTTTACCTGATCCTATCAAGGATGTCGAATTCGAAACGGTAATTCACGATGTTATCAGTGATCTCGTTATGTACCAATTCTCGTGCGACTATCGAAAATACATTTCGCCTCGACTGTTGTACTTTGTTGCATGAATATTCAGTATAATCATACTTATAATGAAAAAGTAGAATTACCGTTGTCGTATTTTGCAAGGCACTTCCCTCACATTTCCGGTGCTCGCCAAGTATAATACAGGTTGCGTGACCAACAATCACTGTCGCCGATGCAAAACGCTGGGGAACCGGTTCGGCGGTATTTAACTACACTTCCCCCTGTTGCCATTGTGAAAAAAATAATCAGTTACATCGTGCGGGTATAATCGGCGAACGGTCAGCTTTCCCGTATTAATATCAGCCAGGCCGCGACGTAGAATTACTCTAAGCTCCTCTAAACCGGTTCAATTTCCTGATACTTAATAGTTCCGCCGGTCGATCGACCGGCGCAATCCATGCTACGATTAATTCCAAGACTCTGCAGAGCATTGCGGCCGATATTTATCACGTTGTCCGCAGCTTCCCGACTCCACAGAATTAAACGTCCGTAGCGTGAACGTGTAATCTCGTTCTCGACGCCCTTTATTCCCTTTTGTACGCGGCCGTGCTCTCGAATCGACGGCAGCTTGTGAATTCTGGGAATGGAAATGAAACGGCTCTCGACGGGCTCCACGCTTTTATGCGTGCCGTCGAAGCTGGTAATAAGGTTCAGGCGAATCGACGCGTCTTCGTCGCGATGAGGGGGAGTTTCGTCGATAATTAGAAAACCGGCGATCCAACCCTCGCTGCGCGCAACACCGAGACGCGCATCTTCGCGATCCGAAACTGCCCCCTCGGGTGAATAAACCCATAGATATAAAGCATGGACAATCCCCGGTCGGACGAGCCGTGCGATAAGATATAGGGAGACATCGTACAAAGTCCTTTGGGACCGGTTGAGGTCTTAATTACTACCCTCTCATGCTGGAATGCTGCGTTATCGTGCGGCTACTTCTCCCGGCCCGTGTACGCTCGCAGGTCCAACATTGAATTACACTTTCCTTTTTGTTGGACCTCTCCAGTGGGCATCAACGCTGAGCAAACGTGTTAATTACACGTGACGCCCGATGGTTCTGAAAACGAACGGAGGATGCGGCTGAGGTAGATATTTGGCAGGTTCGGGGGAATTAATGGAAACGGTAGAGTAGGTTCCGCGTAAAAAAAGATTAGAGAGCAATGGTGCTGATTTATGAACGGAAGGTAACGTCCGTATTAAAGCATTAACACCTTTGACGCGGCTATCATGAATTCTATAAAAGGTTCTTCTCGTAATTTAGAAGGAAAGTTGCGGCTGCGATGTAATATAACGCGTGGCGGCTTTTAGGAATTTCTCGTCCAACTAAAATTGTCTATAAAAGGTTACACGACAAAGTAATTAATAAACCATGTATGGAGGTAGATGCAGCTTTGATCTCGAATACGAGGCCTGTCAACGACGAGCTTTGATAGACCACAGAGGAGCTATCCTGATACAACATTGTGCCCGTACATACTGGAATATATATTTTAAATTATACACCCATTATTCAAGCTCCATTTAAAATACATGTATATACGTGCATATCGCTCGCGTGAAAATCCATAAACTGGAGAGGTGTATCTTTCATTTTTAATATCCAGGTAGACAATGATCGAGCATTTTAAACAATGCCCATGAAAAGCAACGATTCGCTATCTATTTATCATAACCGATATCATGTGCACGGTGCTGATTGTATTTGCCTGTATTTGCGAACGTGAATCCAGACAAGGAAGGTCCACGGAAAATCTATATCGTTCCAGTGCTTCTGGTCTCGGTGCGCTGCACAACGCTGATAAATGCACACGCGACAGTAAGCGTACACGATCAGGCTCGAAGTCGGTAATAGACAGTTTACATTCAACAATTCTGGTGAACAGCGACATGTTTAGTAGCAGTAACCGATCGTTACACCCACCATCCACTCCCCTACGTATGGACCACTCATGAGTTACCGGATCCACGATCAGCTAACGCAGAGGTACGAAAATTTACAGGTCGACGGTCAAAGCCGCGCGAGGACCGGTAACATCGACTTATCCGTGTAAACGATTGTTTGCGCGAATAGTTGACGGAAACGTACATCCTACAAAGAAGGATCATATAGATTTACAGTGCGCGTAGAAAGTATTCGTACACCCTTCGAACCGGAATATCGTTTTTGTAATTGTTCCAAACGACTCGAGCTTTTTAGAAGGAGATAGAAAGACTGGTTTTCTCCATATCCTGTTCCCGTTGTCTCGAAAGTAATCGGAATTTTCAAAGTTATCAAACGACTAGTAAAAAGTATTTCTTCAACTTTTTTTACCTAACCTATAAGGAAAATTTATAAAATGCCTTTTATACATCTGAGTGAGTTATGTGCACCCTGCAAATTTTATCCAAAACGGTTAACGCTGCTCGGAGCTATATAAATGTTTCAAGATCGTGGAAAGAGGTCGAAAATCGTAGAAATCGCAGAAAAGAGCAACGTTAATCGACTTGGATAAAATTTGTAGACTACACATATCTCATTTAGATCTATAAAAGGCATTCTTTTTAAACTTTCATTGCAAGCTCAAATAAGAAAGTTGAAGAAATACTTTTCCCGATTCGTTTTGTAACTTTGAAAATTCCAATTTTCTCAAAACGACGGAAACAGGATATGTAGTAAACTAGTCCCTCTATTTCCTTGTAAAAATTCAAGTCATTTGGGTCAATTATAAGAAAGGTATTCCGCTTCGAAAAACGCGCAGATACTTTCTACATCCACTGTATACCTATCGTATTAAGTGCCCAAAAGCCACCGTACTGTTTTTGCGATAACTATAAAATGAAACTATTAATGAACAAGTTAAATGAGGCGAGTGACGAATTAAAAATTCGATTGTGGGGATGTTGTTATCATTAACCAGACAGCATGATGACTTCTTTCAATTGAATTATGTTTGAAAAAAATACCTTAGATTACTCGAGCTTTGAATATGTAATTATTGCATTTGTTTTCCTGCGAAAGGCGAATGAATAGTAGAACTACGATGTTGGGATGGGCGACAGTCAATAAGAACGACTATAGCATACTCTAACGAAGATGTACAAAAACCAGCGTTGAATTGTCTATCTCTCGGGCGGAACCAAGTAAATCAGTTAAAACTTCGTCTTTCTTCCCTCCTCGTTTAATTATGTTCCAGGTATGCATTATGTATTTCACTTTGCCGAAGACTTCGACCGTCTCTGGAAGTTTATCTTCTTTTACAACTTCGCCGCGAAGTTTCCAATTGTAATGCTCCACTTAAAATAAATGATCGATAACTTTTCTCGATGCTTCACCACGGCGATATGATGGTCCCAATAAGAAACGCTCTATGTATAACTTGCCTCCTCTTAGCAAATCGTACGAACAAAGAGGAGAGTAGCTGAAGAAATATTGAAGTTACGCCGCGATGCAAGGCAGCAAGCTGCGGTACTCTTACATCCGCCGCGGATCTACCTCCGTGGATCGATGATCGTGCCGATCGTATTCTTGGGCAGCCAAGGGGAAACCTTTAGGGAATATCTTGCGGCGGAGGATACACGCACGCACGTACCTACACAACACTTGGCAATCGAAGTTGTTCGAATTTTTAGCGGTTCACCGCCGACCAACGATGAACCCAAAGACTTCAATAGAGCAGATGCAGGGAAAAGGTCGCTTAGGTTTCAGGTGGAAAGTCCATGCTTGCACGTGCATATCACGGGTCCTGGCTCGTTTTGGACGCGGCCAGGCGCAAGTAACGCACTTTGAAATGAGATAGGTTCGTTAGTTTGATAGCCTCCTGGATGCTTGCCGGTGCATCTGTGTATGATGCTTCAGGCATCGCGGAGACGGATTAAGCCGCGTCGCACCCAAAGTTCAGCAAAGTCGTGGAAAGCACGCGGACTCATCATGGGCATTCTGAATGCTCGTACCAACGCTTGTAACTTGTAACGAAAGAAAAACAAGGGGTCCGCTGAAATGACGATAGCAAAGTTAGAAGTGCGGCGATAAGCGTTACGTTAGTTTTTCTAAACGAGACATTCTATTAGGTCCAATTGCTCGTTGGAAATATGAATGATGGTCAAGCTACATTGCTCAATGATTTTAAGGAATCTTAGGCGCCTAAATATTTATTCACATTGTTGAACGAGTAAGTAGCGCAAGTTTTTCGAGATGAATATAGTGCTCGTCGTATAAACGAAGTTTGCGGAAGCGGAAGTAAGGGCTGAACATATTGGAACGTGTACCAGCGCTGCGTTCCCTTAGACGTCATCTCGAGCATGTAATGCATCTATGGTCCTGTGAAACCTAACTCCCTACCTTAAATAGATACCCTTCCCTTTTAGCTATAAACACGCCTGCCATTTATGGTTCTATGGGCAATTTGAAAAAGTTCTTCTCCGTTCCGTATGATCGGGCCCTTCTAAATATTTTGGTTACCGTGGTCCTTCAATTCCTTTTTTTTATGCAGCCTGCTGCCTCTGGTTTAGCGAAGCGTCGCGTTTACCAATTACGTCAACGAAAACTCTGCTAGTCAGAGAATATCTGGAGCACCCAGATGGTCGAAATTTATTCTCCACTGAGGAGACGTATCCACATCCTTCTAATTATGAAAGCGCAAACACGTTACGTTCGGTAAATTCTCGTTTGTTTGCAGCTCGTTACGCTGAATTCGCATTAACGCTCGCACGCTATCCCGAGATCGATCTGTTAAATGAGGCAGAACGTTAATGATGCATGGAATGGACATTACAACGTTTGTACAAAAATGTATATATTTAAATATCGGTTATAATTTACGCCTCCTGGGCACATAATGCAAATACTTCTGTCACGCCATAGAACGTAGTAGTAACAATTACTGTTACGCCATTATAATCACAGTTTAAAATACAGATAAAAGGGTATGAGCGATACCGCAAAGCAAATAAAATCGATGGTACAAGTATAAGCTGCAAGTACAAATTCGTATAAAAATCGTTTCATTTTTCTTATCCTTAAAATGTAAGCTGTAAACATCAACTATGATTAGCTATTTACTTGCATTTAAGATTTTATAAATTAACATATATGAAATGATAAACAAATAAACTATCATGAAACATTAACCGTCGCCGCTACCATCATTCTTTTCGTTTTGCACAGTATCCAGTTTCTCGCATTCTTTAACGTCGTCGTTATTCGGAGACTTAATATCTTCTATCGTATCACCGCAAGATAAATCATAACAATGTTGGGAATCGCAGTCTGTTATAGCGATCTCCTTGCGATCACTTGTTAAAACCCGAAGGCCCTCCGATTGCTCGTTCTCTGAACTGTTTTTTATTTGCGGTACTTCGGTACCCTGTGGTACCTGCAAGAAATTCCCAACCGATTTATTTTTAGACGAATCAGTCCGACAAACTTGGAAATAAGCTTAAGTAGACCGTTTGAAATAAAGAAAAAGTACGATTAAGATAAATGAAACTAGGAATTACCTTAAGGATTATTTGTACGGGTTCTCGTTTTTCTATACTGTGTAACGTATTACCTTTTTCACTGCTTTTTTGATAGCTAATTCCGAACCTCAACAACGGACCTAATCCTAGATTAATCGATGCGCCGGATAGGCAGAACGGTATCATTAATATAACAAATCCGACGCATAAAAAGAGCATGCTTTTTATAAACCAAGCATATGTCCATGGCAGCTTGTCTAAAAAAGGAATCACTAAATTAGCATATTTTTTTCGACAAACCGCATTGTCAAATGATGACCGTTTTACTCTTACCTGTAGCATTATGTATAAAATCGGATATAACACTACCGACGTGCGTAAGCGGATGAAGAACAACGGTAGTAATAAAATGCGATAATGCAAAGGCAGGAGTAACTTTCAGCTTGGAATTGGACATTACTGTTCTATAATATTGCTCGCAGTCATCGCTAGCTACAAAACGAAATTGGTTTAAACGATAGTCTGCAATGTTTCGCAACACACGTCGCTCGCGAACACTTACAGAAGAGCGAAACAAACTTATCCCACATATTCATCTTATGCGGTTGACAGGAGATTGGAATGCTCGAAAACTTCATTTGCTCCGCAGCAAATTTAATCTCAGCCTCCTTTCAACGAATAAATTTCAGACCATATTTAGTATTTACGATCATCTAAAAGTTTTATCATCAGAATGATATTACTTACCTGTATAAGGTGCCACCATGTCATAAAGAAGCTCAATATAAATATGATTTGTATAATAGTGAAAATAGGCAATCTTTGTCCCCATTTTACCATTTTAAGTGTCCAACAAACCGTAAACATTGCAAATACAATTATAGCTCCATCCGGCTACAATATGAAATACAAAATACGCAAGCTGCCTTTTAAATAAAAATTTGTATAATGCAAATATTGAGTGTAGAAATAAGTTCATTCTGAATTCTCTTGTAGCGTTGCACAAATATCTGTCTTCATTCTTCTTAAATAAAACTTTAATTAAGTTGGGAATCAGAAAGAACTTATTTCTACTACACCTAATGACAAAATAAAATTAGTATACATACATATTCCTGCACTGTTTTAAATACTAAGCCAAGCGGTTTTTGCAGAATTTCAAATACGTGCAAGGCTTGGCTCATGTAACTGTATTGAGGCTTTCTTATTATATTGCTCAAAATTTCATCAATCTCCCTTAAAGATGTTTTCTGGACATGAAAGTTTTGGAGCAGTTCCATTTGCGAATGAGATACCTCGATCTCCAATATTCCTGTTATTGATACTTCATCTTTTTCCTGCAACCAATAATTTATTATTTGATATAATCACACGGGTTTACTTGTACGTGTTGCAGCTAATATTTATCTGTCCATTACCTGAATGTTAATATTTGACAGTAACAAATTAATAAGACGCTTGTAAAAGATTACTTCATGACTGCTATGATTATCTGATTCACAAGGCCACTTCGCCTCATCTTCCTTAGTATTGTAACTATTTTCCTTGGTGATATCTATCGCCCTGCAAACAAACACGTGCATTTTATTTTTAAGGTTTCTGTGAGTTAGACATGAACAATCTACTTGCCTATTTACTTGCGAGTCCTTAATCATTGTCTTACTTTGTTTATCATAAAAAAATGAATGCGGATCTATTAGTTCTTTCGAGTTTCTGTAAATAAATAGTTAGGTATAGTTTTCTGCATAAATACTGTAATGAAAATGTTTCACTTTACGAATAGAAATGTTTGACAAGCTTACTTACAGTGTATCTTCGAAATAATTTTCATCTTCACAACGAACAGTAACAACAGCGATAAAAATATGAATAAATAGACAAATTAATTTGCCAGAATTCTTCATAGTAATATATATGTATTGAAAATTGTTTCTTTTCCTATTCTATGTAATCTGAGTTCGCATTTCGTTCTAAAAATATTGATGCCGTCAATTATTCCATAACCTCTTTTCCTATTCCCTTTGGGTAAATTGCCTATGTTGAGAAACAATACACGTATTCAAATAATAATGCATAGTTCTTGTTCCACCACTACTATCGATAGTATCGAAGCACCAATCAGGCTGACAAACCGTGAAACTGTGAAAAATAAATCACTTTTGTCTTTTAACGCTTCAACTCGGAAGCATATCGGCCGACTCCAAACACGAGATGGCACCATGTACATAATTTCGGCGAATGTTTACTATCGGTTGGTACTATCAATAATTATCAACCGACTAAGAAATGGGAATTACACGCATTGGACACACATAATATGTAGCTTTTCATTAATTATGTAATATTATTACTGCACATGAAATTATTGACAATTTTAGTTCGCGAACATAATATAACATGCGACGCAGCTTAAAACCTCCTAGTTGTAATTATTTTCATGAAAGGGGGTAGTCATGAAACTGTTCCACCCTTCTAATATTTACGAAGAATCCTGGCTATTGCTTGGTATCACCAAAGTCTTAGGTAAATTATTAGTTGAATATTAATTTAAAAGATGCGTCTTTTCAGGTGTATAACTGAAGAATTATTTTTATAATGATATTGATAATGACGAACTATTTTTTTTTCAGGTTTATACCCTATAAAATTATTTAAGACTACATGTATAAATTACGTATACGCAACAGTGTTAATAATATTTTATTTCATTCTTTACTTGCACGTAAGGAATTACGCAAATGCGATATTTGAAACGTTTCTTGGCATAAATGAAACTTTTATAATTCGCAAAATTCGGTTCAATATGAATATATTTTTGCTTCCAATGATAATAATTTCTAGCATGCGCCAGAGTTCGAAAATGATAAAAATATTCCAAAAGATAGACACGGTCGACAAGAATATACAATTTCTCAATACAGAGATCGATCATACTTTATGCATGAGAAATGATATTGTGAAAATTAATACCATCGTATTTGTAATACTCATATCCAACTTAATGGATTACTATGGGTTATTAGACAACGATAAAGGCTACAAGCATGTTCTTATGTGGATGGTTGATCGAACACCCGATTTTATCAACGTTATAATAATATGTTCGTTTGACGTGCTTATTGAGAAACTTAAGTTTAGGTTTCAGCAGATAAACACGTTTTTAAATAGCATTACAAATGGAAAAGGTTTCATTTCTTTCTCTGAGACATCTGCTCCGAATAATAGTACGTTTAGTAAATATCCGTGCAAATCTTTTTGCATTCCGTAAATAATAGTGAGATTTAAGTTTTCAGATACAGGTTGTCGAAACTTCTTCGTTTCGAATTATGTAAAACCGTATCGCTCGTAAATGACGCTTATGGATTTCGGTTAAAAATGTTATCAATGGTATATATTACGTATGTGTGCTTACACGTGTGTGTTATCTACAAACACAGTAACAATCTTTTATACCTGGTTGATGTACTACTAAGTTTTATATGGGGAACCATCGATTTAACCAAGCTCGTGTACTTAACTCATTTACATCGCAGCTTGACAATACAGGTAATCTTCTGAACCTTATTTTCACGTAGTTCCATGATATTTCATTATTGTATTTCAATTTGCAGTATACTTAAACAATTGCAATGGGTGACACACTTTAAACTCGGTAAACAAATAATTTTCAAGTGTTTCACAGATTTTGTAATCTTGTAATCACTTAAGAAAGACGCGCCCATCTTGCTACCAACTGAACAACCACTAAGTTGCAATAAAGAACTCCGTTTCCTCGACAAATTTGTTGTACATTTTCTGTCGATCATAATTTTCCCTTCTTTCGATGTTTCAATTATGCCAGTTAAAATAATAAATATTAAATATTTATATCGAGTATCGTCCTGACCACGTCGGACTTATAAGATGGTGGTAGATGATAGGTACTACTTTGATGCGGTAGTATCCAGTATCTATGCGCCATAATGGCTTATTTATCTTTGTCGCAAACTTCTACTTTATTAATGTAAATCAATAAACTTTTTATTGCGGCTGCAGCTATTGGCTGGCAATCGGGTGTCTCTCTTGCCGACCCTCATAGGCGAGCCTTGTCCCACTCATGTATCGTGGTCTCGTTGGACAGACTATAGTCGCCCCTTATTTTATTCATTGTTTTACATCGTTGTTTATAAAGTTGGCCCTTACCAGTCGGATAAATTTCAGTTTTACTTAGTGGCAGAGACGTTCTGATTGGTCAGCGGTAGATCAAAATTACTCCAGTTCGCGAGCGAAAGTAATTGCAAACATTAGTATCTGGTACAGGCAGCGCCCATGGTACGATACTTACACGTAGCAGAATACTCTAGCCATTGTAGCGTATTCATGACGCAACTTATTAAATTGGTATGGCGGAGAATTAGTGCCTGATCGAATTTATTTACTATTCTGCTCCGTCATTGCGTTAAGAATAAACTTCAGTCTTGATCGTCAAATAAAAAGATCATGGATAGCAATAAGGATGAGGCGGAACGGTGTATGGATCTCGCCGAACGATATCTACGAGAAAAGAAGTACGACGAGGCAGAGAAATTTGTTCGGAAAGCACAAAAGCTTTATCCGACCAAAAAGGCAGACGGTAAGCTGATAAAAATCCACGTCAGTCCATCAATAAGCATCTATCTACATATTACTTCAATTAAATCTAAACTTGACATCGCTATTTTCGAACAGATCCTCCTCATTGAATATTCGACTTAAAAATTATTATGTACACTGCTATATTGTTAAATTATTTGGGTATTGTAACTTTCAAAGTTGCATAGAAGTAAAACTTTTTTAGTTACGCATAAGTGAATTGTTGAGTTTGATCTATTTCTGATCTTTGAGGAAGCAGTAGGAATTAGCGGAAGATTTATTTATTATTCAGAAGTGGAGGTGTGGATGTTGTAACCTGTTATGTATTCGCAGATGTGTTAGCAAAAGTGACAATGTTATTGAAACAAAATCAAAAGTCAGAATCTGAACCTACAGTTAGGAAACGTCAAACCGCACCCAAAGAAACAACAAATGCTCAAACGTCTAGTGATTACACGAAGGAACAGGTCGAACACGTTAAAAGGTAATGTGTTAAATGATATGTAACTACTCCCATTTAGATGGAGTTGATTAAGCAACCAATGTTTATCATTATTAACATTGATGTATTTGTTCGAATTCAGGATTAAGAAATGTAAGGATTATTATGAAATTTTGGGGGTAAGCAAAGATGCAACTGACAGCGATATTAAGAAGGCTTATAAGAAGCTCGCGCTTCAGTTGCACCCTGACAAAAATAAGGCTCCAGGTGCTGGTGAAGCTTTTAAAGGTAAATGGTAAATAGAACAGTCATGGCAAATGTACTATAAGTTTACTTAATATGTGCGATCTGCATTCTTCAAGCTATTGGAAATGCCGTCGCTATTCTCACCGATGTGGAGAAACGGAAGCAGTACGATTTGTATGGTCCCGAAGAGGAGAGAATGCAAAGCACGCAAACCCATCAAAATCATTCGCACTACAATTATACTAGAGGATTCGAAAGTACTATCAAAATATGTTTATTTCTTTACCACAACGACCTCGTATGAACAATTGTTCTGGTTCTTATAGAAATGTATTGATCGAATAATTCATTTACAGCTGATATCACAGCCGAAGAGTTGTTCAATATGTTCTTCGGAGGTGGATTTCCCCAGCAAGAATTTTACATGAGACGGTCTGGACGATGGGCGCGACAGCAAGATGCACAAGCTCAACATACACATTCTCAGGTGCGAAAATCAATTCTTACACTTATTTATGACTGGCCATTTCGAAAATCACGAGTCGTATTTATTTAATGAAATATTATAATTTCTAGCAAGCAAATGGATACACCACATTCCTTCAGATGTTGCCCGTGCTGTTATTAATATTGTTAACTATGATGAGCAGTTTCTTTATATCAGATCCTGTATATAGCTTGCATTCTAACGCGTAAGTGTATTTATCATTTATGACCGATATTAATGGCAAATAATGACGAATAATAAATTAGTTTTAATTCATAACTTCCTGGGATATTTCAATTTCATTGTTCTTTACGCTTTGCTCTTTTTTTTTTTGCCGCTTATCATCGGTATATATTAATATTTTAAGAAAATACTGCGATTACTAATGTTGGAAAGTGATTATATGCACATTTTAATTTGTGCGCAGAAAATATTCTGTACTGAGAACAACTCAAGGATTAAAGGTGCCGTACTATGTGAAAGAAAACTTTCATACCGAATATCAAGGCAGCTTGCGTAGGCTAGAAATTTCTGTTGAAGAAGAGTACCTGAATAATTTGAGACACGCCTGTTTTAGAGAGAAAAGTTACAGTAAGTACAATTTCCATTCAATTGAGCCTTCGGTGCTCGTGTTTGCATAGGAACGAACTATCTGATGCATTCTTAGAAATAATTAGCGAGAGCCTGTGAAACAGTAGCGTCGAGCGTATGTTTTTTTTACAATTCAGACATATTGTTACTTTTATCCTTTAGGAGACACGATGATGTGGAAGGCAAGAAACTTTGGAGACCAAGAATTATTTTTCAAAGCTAAAAATATCGAGACACCCTCGTGTAAGAGGGTACAAGAATTACAAGGAGCATAGCGGCATTATATAATTGAATAGAATTTGTTGTAGATAGATATGTATATTGTATTTACACGTGTGTAGTTTGCTGGTGGATAAGATGAAGAGTATCAATCGTAATAATTGCGTGAGTGCGAATATACATGATAGAATGTACGCATCAGAATTTCGTCAATGATATTCTTCTTGACCCACCGTGAATTTTTATATAAACCATTTAAGTTGTTCTATAATAATCAAATTGTAAATTGACACATGATTGATTGCAGTAGCATGTATGGTGAATCCAACACTCAAATGTGTAAATTTAATATATTTAATTTAACTCGAATAATTTTAAAATCGATCGAATTGATTGATTACGATTTTACGATATAAATGTTAATGTGTATTAATTAATGTGTATTAACCTGTATGGTTAATCCATACAATATCATTAAAATTATTATATCTTTCGTTATTACGGCTCGAGAAGAAACAAAGCTGAGTGGCATAAGTAGTGACAATTGCATTCAACAAAATATTTCGAATGATTTATCGTACACCGGTAGAACTCGACTCTGACAAAAATCTACCGTAAATCTTGACGTATCACGAATGCCGACACTGTATAATAACAAAAGATTGAATTGAAAATGATTCGTCGTCGGTACTTTGGATTATCGACGATTCTGATAGAACAATTGTTGCGAAAATATTAAAAATGCTTATATATCGGGGAAGTCTAGGTAGCAAAGATTACGTAAATTAAGTTATAATCTAAAAAAAAAAAGGGGTATATATTATGTGCAATGTATGTTAAGGTCGTTAATCTTAGGAGGATGAGAATGAAGTTACTGCATGCATTTCTTTTCGTCGAAAACAATATGAAAAAGAATTTTTCCAACACCGAAAAAAGCACATCCGGTTTGTGAGGCCTAAATTGAGCTCGTCGCAACATCAATATTTGTGCGAGCCTTGTCTTTGTTTTGCGTGTGAAAATTTTGTTTTGCAGTATTAAATATTATAGCGTCGAAGATTATATCGTAACATAGAAAATATTAATGTTGATTATTTGGACGCAATATTACACCGGCTACATTCCTTCTACCACCGCGAGAAATGCGCGGAAGCATTGTAAGCAAGAAAAGAAAGCAGTAGATTTCCGACGCATGCATATACACGTTATATTATTATAGAATTAAACAAATTCAATCTGCTGCGGGGAAAAATACGTGCATCGCATGTTGATTTACTTTCACTCTCGATAAATTGTAACAAGTGACCTCGATTGTACGTTTACGGGGAATCGTACACAGCATCGTCACAGCTAAATTTTTATATCGACACGATATTGAAAGAAAGGATTTCCAACAAACGTGTGTTGCTTATATGTGTCTGTCGTTAGTTTATAAATTGCTATACATATTGTTGTATACATATGGATAACAGGAGATAGATGACCTATACATATACCCGTCTTTAAAAGTTTCTGTTTTTTCTGTGATGTTGAAGTGTTCCGAATTGTTATGTTTTTAAATGTTCCCAAAGATGAGTAAGCCCCGAAATCGTGGTTTATCGCACATATCGGATTTATTTCACGATTCGGCCATTATTTATCTGAATAATTACATGTGTGTTGTATATGTCAAAGTATTTTAATTAGACTCAAAATAAAGAGACTTTGAAAACAAAAGAAATGTTGCAAAAATTAGTAAATTTCCAATCTACCAATTTTGTTATATCTGCTATAATCATCAAGGCGTTATATTAATATTCAAGGGATAATTTTAGATTTCCCTAAGTTCGCCCCGTTCGTCTTCAAGAATCGGCGAAACTTTCTAAATAATTTCCTACTATCCGAATGAAGAACTTGTGTACGATTTCTTCGATTTGGGTCGCGTATGTCGCTCTCTACCGATCCAAGGTCGTCAACTTCCGATTTTGTTAATCCAAAATCATCCACATCGGGTTTCATCTTAATCGCAATAATCGAGTCCCAGCAATAAAACTAATCAGAAGACTGAAGCCCTCCAAAAGATTTCTTCCCGTGTATTTATAATCTCGTTGCATAGCACCCTTATCGAACATCATCTATACCCCTCTGTTACATTTATTACGATACGCATATGTACCGCAAACGCGACCCAATTCCGCCGATCGTAGATTCTTCAAAGAAAAAATATCGCAGGGGAATCCCGTTAATTCGAACATCTGTCGCGTTCAAGAATTACCGGCCATCGTCATCGTAAACGATGAATCGGTGGTAGCCGCTTCGAGGCCTGAAAAGCGGTCCCAAGGTAGCCTTTACCATATGTACGACGCGACGCGACACGACGGCGCGACTAGTGGCCAGGTAAAATTCCTGCTGAATGCCAGGTGAAATGTCAGTCGATGCACCCACGTGATTCGCGGCAACACGCTGCCGATCTTCGGTTCTCCGGGCTCGCAGACGCGATATTAAAAAGCTGTCGCACAGTTGTCGCGTTGACACGCGTCGATCGGGCCGCGCAACATTTGATCGAGGAAACGTTTCGGGCCAAAGTGTGCCAGCTTCCAGTTTTTATCAGGTAGCAATATATAATTAGAAAATTGCCGCCCTTCGTTATTTGTGCTACGATAAATGTGAATAAATAGTCTAGATCATTTGTATTCTTTTTCTTCGTTAAATTCGTAGGGAGTGCAATAGTATTCTTTCTGTGTCACTTCGAGTGGGCTGAGAAGAAAGTTTGTCTCTTGATTTCTTGTGAAAAGTTGTGAATAGTATAATTGTTTTGAAATTGTAAATAATTGTAATAGACGATATGATTGTTTCTCTCATTGGTGCCCTTGAACGACCTTGGCGCGATAGGTTGCTGGATACTTTGTAGCTTAAGGTTTCGGTACCTATTAGGTGAACGACAACTTAAAGCCAGTGGACGTATTCAATTTCCAATTTCAAGTAATTAATACTGGTACCACATCTTTGAGGGGAAAGAATACAAATTTTACGAATTCTGCTGGGTATATATTTCTACTGCCCCTGTTTGCCCAGAAGTGTAAAAGGCACAAAAGCGTGCAGCACAAACTCGATTTTAAGCGTTCCACTTTTCGGGCTGTTGCACTCCTCAGCGTCTTGCAATCGTTTCTCTCAATGCGCATTCAGTTCCACCCGCGCACTTTCCACGCGACTACCGTCGCAATTATTTCGCATTTCGCGTTTCATTCTGTTTGCAGAACGATATGGAGTCGAGCGAGGAGTGGTTCTGCGACCAGGAGACCCTCAGATACGATGAAGCTTGCATTAATCTACGCACGGACGACGAAAATTCGACTGCATGGCTCTACATGCTCTCTAGTGATTGTGCACTGGTAAGGCATAGGAGGATACATATATTTTTATCTGCTTCTGTATATTATGGTACACAAATGCTACCGCTTTTTTTAATTAAGAAGACTGGTTGCTAGATGGAACCAAATCGTCGTTGAAAAGATAAAAATCACTAACTGCGCTTTTGCCATTTTCTTCTGCTTCTAATCTTTCTAATATAATAATTGGTTGCAAGAGTGCATTGCTGACTGTGGATCAAACATTTTTTATCACTGATGATATGATTCACGAGGTGCATCGTTTTGATAAAATCTTGTTTTCTGTTTATACAAAGGCATCTTCACTTTCTTTCGAATATGAATGCATACTTCTTCCCTGTCAGCCTAATAAAAAATATACTTCTGTCACATTTTATAAGTTACTAAAAAGTATCTTTTGGGAGGGCAGGTTTGGACAGTTTAAAATTGTTATCATTCAATGTTCATTTTTAATTTTCTTCACCATAATCTTGAAGACAATTTCCAGTTTTGTAATTGAGGTTTCAACAATTCTCAGATAATATTATAAAGAGGTTGTAAATAGAATATTTGAAGGCAATAATCTTGATAAAAATGTCAGCTATCGAATGTAATCTGTTTACACAGTGCCCGTACACTAGAATCAAGCAGATTTTAACGAATTCGAGCTCCAGCGTGACGATCGATACCGTCAGGCCCACGAGCTTCAGAGTCGTGGACGCTGAGGATCCCACTGAATTTATATCCGCTAAAAATACCAGGTACATCTGGATGAAATTCAGTTTGTCCCAGAGTTAACGTCGACCAGGTGTATCTGATTTTCATTTCCTTTTTTCACGTTCCAGCAACGTGATCTGTGAACTGACGCCGAACTTGGGACAATTCGGTGTTTACGAATTATCGGTGCAAAATGGGACCTGTGACATTAAAGTTCTGAAGGGATCGACCTATCCTTACACAGGCAAGATCCAATTTGTCGTTAATATAACCGGACATAACAATAAATTAACATCCGACTAATTTTTTTTCTGCTAAGTATTAGTAGATTCTTTATCTAACGAAGAAAGGTGAATTATTATTGCAATCTTCGATTTTACAATAATTCGACGAATGCCTGAATTCAATTCAAAACTAATCGATAAAATCATGAAATCCAATTTGTTCGATTATTACAGATGTTTACCTAATAGACAGAGATACAAAAGTTTGCTGATAGTAGCTATCTCATTGCAAGAACAATTCTTCATTTTATTTGAAGTTCGTCGATCCTGTCTTCATTTTGATTACATAATAGAGATTGCCCCCACGATCTTCGTCGAAACCACAAAACGAAGTGACAATATTTTCAGAGCTTCTGGTCATTGTCGGAGTACTGGTGCTCGTTCTATTCGGACTGTCCGGATTGAAATCGTTATGGCACGTTTACCGGAAGAAGTGTCTGAAACGACAGGTGGACGAGACACCGATGAAACAAGTAGCGAAGCGTCGGGTCAAAGCAATAGATACCGTTCGAGGGTACGAAATTATTGAAATCAGTGGAATTTTTATTACACGCGAAATATTATGATTTTTATGTAAAATTTAATGTTACAGTGCGAGCACATTGTTAATGATATTCGTTAACGATGGCTCGGGTGGTTATAGAATTCTTGGCCACGCCACTTGGAATGGTTTACTTCTGGGAGACTTATTGTTCCCTTGTTTCATATGGATCATGGGGGTGTGCATCCCCATTGCCATGGCTAGTCAGATGAAACGTATGACACCGAAACGCGTGGTACTCTTTGGAATTGTTAAGGTGATCACTTGTTTTATTAGTAACACGAAAGATAAGTTAATTGGCGAGTTACAACAAGAATAATAATATTAATAATGATGGGGGAATAAAGTATTTCCGGGGATGGTTGAGCTAATTAAAGAGAATAATTTGGTCCCGACTTAAAAAGAAAAACAATGAGATACAACGAATTCGTCTGAAGGGTTAAAGGTTTTCTGAAATTGTGCTTGTTCATTATTAATAGAGAAGCATCCTCCTATTTATAATCGGAGTATCTCTAAACACTGTGTACACCGGTGGCCAGTTGGAAACTATTCGGATATTCGGTGTTCTCCAACGTTTCAGTATAACTTACTTCGTCGTCGCTCTGACGTACTTTTGTTTGATGTCCAAGAGGTCAAGCAGGGTAGAGGTAAGTGCTAATACACGTGTATACAAAGTGTTTCGTAGTATATGTATAAAAGGAATACTATTTGTAAGATAAAGCTTTCATTCGAAATTCTATTAGCTTGCAAAACAATGAGTTCATCCTAAGAAAATCCCATTTTCATGTATCACATATCTTGAAGTCCACCGATCGCGAATATTAATTTCAAAAGAGAAACCATTTTCTTCTTCAGTCTCCAATGCTAAGAGTGGTGCAAGATTTTCTCTTACTGCTTCCTCAATGGTGCGTAATGCTAATGATCGTGGCGATCCACTGCGTGATCACCTTCTGTCTGAACGTTCCTGGATGTCCCACGTATGTACGTACAATTTAATTAACACCATTCATTTTTTTACAAATGTTGTTAAAGGTATTTTTATTAGTGGATACCTCGGTCCCGGTGGTCTCCACGATGACGCCAAGCATTTTGATTGCGTGGGCGGAGCTGCTGGCTACATCGACAGGATGACACTGAAAGAACCTCATTTGCATCATTCGGCCACGGTATACAAATCTGGCCCTTTCGATCCGGAAGGAATCTTAGGTATTTATTACAGTTACAATTAACGTTTCACAAGGTTACCCAAGTAGTTGTAGAAATAAATAAAAACTAATTCCAGGATCCGGTCCTATCGAAAAAAAATGAGTAATATCCAACTCTTTATTTATTCATCCTATATTTCGCACAAACACATAAATTTTCTGCAATCTTCTAAGGTACCCTCACGACGACGTTCCACGTTTTCCTCGGTCTACACGCGGGCATAATAATGATGTCGTACAAGGACTGGAAGGAACGAGTAATCAGGTGGCTCGCGTGGGCTGCGTTTTTCGGTTTTATCGGCTGCACCCTTCATTTCACAAACGTGATTCCGGTCAACAAGACATTGTGGTACGTTTTCGAAAAAGGGAAGGCAGTCTCATCGATTACATTGTAAGTGAAAATCTTCTCAGGTCCCTGTCGTTCGTCTTTGTGACAACGTCTTTCTCCCTGGCCTTTCTTTCCGCCTGCTACTTGCTCGTGGACGTCATCAAGGTGTGGAACGGTGGCCCTTTCCGAATCCCCGGTACGTTTTACTTTCAAACGATTATGCAATGCGATCGAACAGGTTCGCTCGGTATCGGAACCGCCTGTTAAGTTAATACTATTGGAAAGATAGTGGACAGTGGTTCGTTCAAATGTCACTGTTTCAGATATGATTTTTTAGATGCAATCTTGTACTGGTCTTTCTGCTATTTCCTTATGTAGTTCCGTAAGAATCTATATTGCTACGCGTATTTTCAGGTATGAACGCTTTATTGCTGTACGTGGGCCACTCGATATGCTACCAACATTTCCCTTTCCATTGGAGTATCGGAAGCATGGATAGCCGAGCTCTGCGTTTATGCGAGGCGATTTGGGGCACTGGACTGTGGGCGATTATTGCATATGTCATGCACAGAAGACGCACTTACATTACCCTATAACATTGCGCAATCGAAAAAGAACAGCGTGCAATAAAATAGATTTTTTAAAGTCTTTAAAAAAAGAAATTTTCACTCCTGTTCACCCTTCCCCAAATTTCTAATTTTCATTATGATACCAACATATCAAGGTCTACTAAAGCAGCGAAGAAAATGGGTTGCGTCGAAGCAGAACGAAAAGAAAATGCGGGACGAACTTTACAAATAGTTTATGTTACACAACTTACATAAATACAGCACAATGACAAATCGAGGTAACGTGACGGTACCGATGCAAATTGCACGATCTCCCAACAACCGGTTACTTTCCTCTCGAACGAAGATGGCAACGGGGAATCACCGAGCGACCAGGTAAATAGTCTCATTATCATTTCAAATAAAAACCGATCGCGCCTGCTTGGCATACGAATATCATTAACGATCGACCAAATAAATAATTCGAGTGTCCGATGTTTTCCCTAACAAGTGTCCCTCAACACAGCGCACACACCGTTGGATAACGAGGGAGGAAGAAGGGAAAGAAAAAGTAAGGGCAAATGGGGCGGGGAGGGAAGGAACAAGGATCAACAACTATTGGGCAACAGGGATGATTTACCGAGAAAAAGATTTCTCGAAGTTCTACGGCGGTGTTGATGCTTGTCGTATAAACAAATTGCTACGAGTCGTCGTTGTAAACAAAATAAAAAGTAAAAAAAAAAGAAAAAACACACTAGCAATGTTATGTTTCCAAAGGAGGCATCCGTCCTTGTTCAGTAATCCGTTGCATCGGGACCTGAAAGTCGAGAAGATTGATATTATTGAGGTTCTACAATTATTATATATTTTCATTAAAAAAAAAAAAGAGAGAGAGAGGAATAGTTCCTCTACGGATTAAACAATGGCGAGCATTTTGGCGGCACTTAATCATATCGCGCTGCGGCGTTCTTTAATCAATAGTCATTTTTCGTAAGGAAAACAGATCTATTTGTAGAAGACTTTATCTTGATCTATACGTCGTCTGAAATCTAGTGCCTGGTATAATTATTGCCCTCACCGTTCGTCCTTCTTAAACGCTATTGTAAAGGAGCGCTGACGAGTCGAACTTATGATAAGAGTGCAAATACTTATTTTTCTTTTATAAGAAAAATGTTTCCATAGGCAAATCAAGGCAATGAATGACACAAACGTGACAGTTTTTTTATACTTGAATTATTCTGGCGAGCAGCTGTTGTTACCGATCGACCGATTAGCGAGTATCAAGATTTCAATTAATTAACGATAACATAATCTAGCTGATCAGAGAAATGTAAACGTTAACCTCGTATCGATAAACGATTCAGCGTCGACACGCTAATTGAGTTTACATATAAATTATACGCTATCGCGAATGTATCGTACATGCATGCATGCGTACTCGTGTTGCTTGTTGGCCAATGCACATACAATTCGTGTTATTCGCATTGCAGTAATTTATACACATAATGAAGCATGCACAGAATGCTTGTATTTCTATCGCACTCGATTTTCGAGCGAGCAGCAGTAAATCCACTTAAAGCAACACTTGAAATCGTTAAAATTCACGTGAGATATGTTACACTGCTCTCAGCTTCGGCGATCGCTCGAGCTTTTGTATTCCGGCATGAAATATACATGAGGATCGCAGTGTACACGTCCCTGAACAATTCAGGAGGACAAATTCTGCGGGAGCATCCCTGTAAATCAATATTATCGGTGTCTGGATCGTTATCGGATGACGATACCACTGGCGCCTCTAAAGCAGATTTTGTTCGAACGATTTTTCATAAATTATCGCTGAGAAAGAAGAGCCAAAAAGAAAAATCAGAAAATAAAAAGAAACCACAAGACATACGAAGCGTTAATAATCGACAAAACGGGAGGAGCACAAACTGGAGTCGCATCGTTTCACAATAGACGATCGTTAGTTAATGATAAGTCTCAGCAAAGACCAAACGGAAACAAAAAAAAGAAGGTAGTAGGCTGTGTCGGGACCCGGCCGCCAGTTTTTACGTGAATACGTCTCACAATTCGCGCAAATATAGCAGATTCGTTATTTCATTTCACTAAGTATATTAGTTTGAAGATTTTGTGTCGATTGTCATCCAGAACAACAAGAAGGGACTACGCGTCCGCAAGTAATGCCCGCTGTAAATTGACTATCGTTACGATTGCGACCTCACACTTGCTAATGACGATCTGAGGAAGGCCGTGAGAAACGGGGGTCGCCGCCACTACGCGCAACAAACTTTCACCCTTGCTCTGTTCAATAATGTCAAGCAGGCTCGGAACGAACGATCGCGTCATGGAATCGCGAAACAAATTGCAACTGATTTCGTGACGCTCGAGTTTTCGAACATGCGAGGCACCCGGCACCGATTTTAAAGACGTATTCACGTCAACAGAATACTCCGGTTTATGGTTGACAGGATCGATCTGTTCGCGGATACGGACAGAATGAACAAAAGAAATAGAAATAAAATAATACCTCCGTTACCCGGATTACCATGGGATTAAACGCCCATTCGAGAAGTTATAAAAAAAAAGAATAATCAAAAAACAGGGAAGAAATGATAAGATACAGAATAAACAAGATAAAAAAAAAGATCAAGAAGAAAGTGCGAATAGATGAGAGTATAAGGAAACGATATGTACCGATAGAAAAAAAAACCACGTAGCCTGTAGCCCCCCCGGGCATTAGTCAGCCCAGTCTTGTGAAATCTAGAGAAAAGTCTGCGCGAGGCTCGTCCGTGGACCAGTTGCTCGCGGCCAAACGCGGCCCCTCATTCTGCCCCGGGCCATCAGCAATGGTCGCTTCTCGCGTTTCCATGGAAGGGCGTGGGATTCGAGGGAGATGACGCAGTTGCCAAGGAGTCGGTGGGGTCTGTCGTACGCAACGTTTGCGGCACGCTCTTGGTGCTCTTGATCCTCGGGCAGAGCACGTTCACCCTGTACGACCATAATGGCTTCCTGCTCTCGAGGACCTTGAAGGCCATCGATGGTACCACATCGTGGTCCACCGATGCTTGCGATTTCGGTGACTTCCACGCCTGATAGTACGGATCCTCCTTGCAGGTGGTTCGATCCTGCCGTGGCAGGGGACTGCCTTGATGAGGGCGAAAGAGGTCGCCATTCTGGTCCGGAACTCGAGGATTCTCCGCGTCGTGTAACCGCCTCCACGATTGTTCGCAGACCGGCGAATACTCGGGAGAAGTTATCCCGCTGGAGTAATTGGAACAATAATTGTCGTCGTAATTGAAGTTGTTTCTCTTCAATGGCAAGCTGAGGCACTCCCTGTTCGACGCGGAATCGTGGCTCTTCTCTGACGCTTCTGGAAGGATCGAGTCGTCGTTCAATAGTCTGAATAATCTTGAATGAGTTTGGGTTCTTTGGTACTTCTTCATGTTCCTCGACGAGGTGCACTCGGAGTCCGTGTCTACCTCGGAGATCATGCGACTCATGTCGGACGTGACGCCGCTGTCCTCGTCGTCTGTTTCTTCCCGTGAATTTTGCACGCTTAACAGATGCTTCGAATCTTGCGCCGCCTTCTCTTCGACGTCGTCCTCGGTTTTCATTTTCTGCACCACTTCAGAGGCTTCTGGATATGTATTTTCCTGTTCCGGTGTCGTAGATGCATTTTGGATGTCAACAGAAATGTCTGTCGTGGTTTCATCTGCGAAGTTACAATCGGAAACGATCACTTCCGGTTTTAGAATGTTTCTGTTGAAATCACGAGTCTCTGTGCTAGTCTCCATGAACACAGCGTTCGTAAAATTGTCCCTTTCGTTCGACGACTCTTTACTTACCGATTCATCGTTATTATCCTTCACATTTGCGTCCGTCACTCGCCCTTCATTTTTATTCGACATTTCCTCCTCTCTCTTCGCACTTGGTCTTCTTCTTATTGTGTACTCCGTTTCCATGGTCTCCTCGCAATTCACTTTCCTTAATCTACTTGGAATTCTTCTCAAAGTAAAATTCACGTGAGGCACTACAGGATCCTCCTCGCCGTTCTCCGTCTTTCTCTCCACCGTTCCCTCTTTGGCCTTTTCACAGGCATCCTTCTTTATTCTACGCGCGCCATCAGAGGACTCCCGTTTCAAAGTAAAATCCACGCTAGTTTCATTGCTCGCAGAAAAATCCACAGAAAC
The DNA here is from genome assembly GCA_023838395.1 of Holcopasites calliopsidis. Lineage (NCBI taxonomy): Eukaryota > Metazoa > Arthropoda > Insecta > Hymenoptera > Apidae > Holcopasites > Holcopasites calliopsidis. Next base: position 4,754,406 of record JALHAQ010000003.1, read on the forward strand.
GTCGACGTTCTTCTCTGTATCCCTTTTATTCCCCTGAGTTTGGATGTCCGAGTTTCGATTTTCCTCTCTGTTGCAAATCCTCTCCGGCTTGATGGTACTATCTCCGACGATCACCGTAGTCACATCTTCATTATTTTCGGACACGGAAAATTTGAACCTCAATGGCAGACTCACGCTAACCGTAGCCGTATCGACATCGTCGGGAGGATCGTCTGTGGCCTCGAAGGGCGTTTCGTCCCATTCGTGGGTACCGTTGGCTTCCGGTGGTCTGGGACTCTCGGATTCCTGACGTTCGACGTCCTCGTAGATCACGCTCAGCTGATGAGGATACGTATCCTTGCCCTCCGTCTTCTCCACTTGTTCCATTTGATCCTCGGCATCGGAATCGCAATCGGTGTTATTACTCGACGAAGGATCCGAGTCTGGTTCCTCGTAATAGGACTCCTTGCTCGTACAATTCCTAGCCGAATCCCGTTCGCGACTCTTCTCCAACCTCCCGTGGGGATTCAGTCCCGTGGAGTAAGCTAAATAGGATTCAGAGTCCTCGCTATCCGTGGATGTTTCCTCGGATGCATTCTCGCTGCTGATCTTCGACGATTCCATGACGGACTCGTTGTCCGATTGCGACTCCGAGTCCGTCGAGTCACTGGAGTCGCTTGTATCGATGTAAGTGTAATTCGGAACATTGACGACGTTGATACTTCCTCCATTGGCACAAGCAATCGTTTCTGAGGAATTGCTCTCTTTGATCATCCCTTCTGTTAACGATGCAATCTTCGTTTCAGGAATTGTTTCCTCGTCAGTGATATTCATAGCAGTGGTGCAATCGCTATCCTTGCTATTATTACTCGCAGTTCTGGACATACTGTTAACCCTTTCCCACTGAGGAATGCCATTCGTATCTCCATTATCATTCGAATCCCTATTCTCATTGAAATCATCAGTATGTTGAATATTTTTTCCTCCGACGTCTGACGTAACGTGATTACCGTCGATTTGCCCACAGTTGTCGCTATAATTATTATTACTCTGCGGAGGAAGAGGGATAACGTACTGCGGATAAACACCGTGATACGCGCTCTTATTATTCGTCGGGTCGAATCGGGGGTAACCGGGATAGTTTTGATTGTAAATGGGAAAGTATATGTAGGCGGTGTTGTCCGGATGACAGGGATAAGACTCGTTCGCGACACCCGGATACGGGAGAGGGTAGTAACCCCACCAACCGCTGTCCGGGGTCCAAAACGGAGGCGGACAGGGAGGGAGGAAGACACCCTGCTGATTGCCCGGCACGTTATTCTCTGTTTGGCAGTGGTAATCTGCTTGACGATTTTCTTGCGTGGCTACAACAAACAGCACAATGCATTCAGACAAGTTCAACTGCTCCCATCGGGGTTGTGGTGTGGTCTTGCGTTTCTCCCTTCCGGTTTATCGTCTTTCTGTTCTAAGCTTTTTCTACATTTCCTGGGGGACTCTTTAGATACGCGATTTTTCGTGGAGGAACGTGCGATAGACATTTAATTGCGGATTTCGTTTGCACGAAATGTAGACATTATTCATTTTTCGTTGCTAAGAAGATGCGATTGTAAAACTGCAAAATCGGCTTTAGAGAAGAGATGCATCCGTAAATAAATGCAGTTCTCGGTGAAAATTTTATCTTCATTTGCAGATAAAGTAGTGGGATGGTTGTCGAAGGAATAATCTTTCCTTGATAACCGAGGAATGCGAGACGTATACATTATTTACCAACGTCTCGGTATGCCTGCGATATCATTCTTCAATCGTAGGTACACCTTCTTTAAGAAATGATGTTTTCAAGATTTATATCGCATTTCCAACCTCCAGCCAGAAAAGAGAAGTTTCGTGTTACTGCTTCTGAACATTGTTGCAGCGAAACGCAATAAATGTCTAACGCGACGAATCCTCCGTAGAAAAGCGAGGGTGCCACGAGAGCCGCGCGTTTTTCTGCGGCAAGGATGAGCGACAAAGTAATAGTCACGGACAGCTACGAGAGATAGAGAATAAAAAAAGAAACGAGACTTGTGATCCTGTGTTCAAAGGAAACTATCGAAAATTATCCGTCAGCAAGGCAAAACTCATCGATGATCATCTTCGACGGGGCATGCGACCATATCACGTCACGAGTAGGATACCAACATGCTCGCGAATATTCTGGACCGGATCTATCCACAGTGTCCAGAATATTCGTAGACCAGCTTGCATGCAAGAAATGATCACTTTGTAATTATGTATTAAATCCCAGCGAGAATTAAACACGTGAAATCGATTAATTATGAACATGCAACATTCCCGGTTAAGTTACCCAGATAGGTCCATAACGTAGCTCGCCATACTTTTCGTATTAATTTCTATGGAGAAGTAAAACTATCTGATAACCGCTAGGTCGTTCGTTCTCGAAAAAGACGACGATCGAACGATTTAAGGAACAGTCACCGTGCAATACCAATTCGGTGGACGGAAATAGATCAGTGATTCACCTATCTACCATGCACCATTTTCGTTACATTTCGAATTACATTGCAAGATCATCTTCCAAACGGTAATCAAAACTTTGATCGAGGACGAAAGATTCATCGTTGCTTGATAATCGATAATTCAAGAAATTATATTTCGCACATACAAATTATTCGTAATGGATACGTTGATGATTGAATGAAGTAAATGGATTTCTTTTCGTTCAACAGTAAATCCGAATTATTTTTGCAGTAGAATTTGAACGAGAGGGTTGGGAATAATCGAGCTGAACAGTATATGTATAACGAGGAATTTTCGTTTATTCCTGTGAACACAGGATTCGGGCATGTTCCAGCGACGGCACGTAATTATTATTTCAAGTTTTAATCATCGATTAGAATTTTTACAGACGCTTGTCACTGAACATTAATTAATGTACAAAGGTCAATAGAAGCTTGTTGCGATTAATTCATCATGAACGAGTAGCGTGTTCCTGCATGAATTATGTGTATACGCGATTTCTTTTTTATTCGATTTGTTTTTGATTTTAATTTTGTATTTCTTGAAAGATTAAGTATTCACGTTGAAAATTTTCTTGGTTGGATACTCACCGACGCTCTCCGGCGCTGTCATGGCTTGCAATATCCTGAAGGATCTAGAGGGAATCGCGCTGCCCATGTATTTCTTTGGCTCTGGAACCTGTTGCTCGCTGGGTGGTAGATTTGCTTGGGTCTCTTCTGGAAAGTTTAATCAAATCGATGTGTGTTGAAGATTCTGTATTCTACATTGATGGAATAGTGGAAACGAATTGTTGATTTACTCACCGAAAGTCTTTGAGTTTCTACTCTGCTTCTTGTTTATCGCGGACGGTGGTCGTGGTGCTGTAACTGTAATTATAAGTTTACATTGTTGATAATGTTTTCTGTTTATTATTAATAAAGTACGCTAATTACTGGCGCTTGCACAGTTTACTCGCATTGTTCCGATATCGTTTAAGCTTGTGAATCAGTAAATTGCAAAACTTACTCGAGGTCGCAACGGGAGTTTCACCGGACTCCGTCATATTCTGCAGGAAGCGGAAGGCTCGAGAGGGTATTGCCGCGCCACGGTATCGTGGATCCTCCTCGTGGTGCAAGGAAGAATCATTGTCGACTGCCGAAACGAAAAGGTAAAAGCGTAAGCAATTAAGTGGATCAATTGGATTATTATCAAGAAAATGAAATTATACCTTGTTCCTTAAATTTATTCATCAGAATCCTATCGTCATCGGACAACTGTAGCTTGCGCATCTGCTCTGTGTCCACGTCGTTCGTCGAATCCGTGTCTGTGATCTTCTGGAGAACGCGGAACGATCGGGATTGCACTGGACCGAAATCCGGCTGCTGAACCTGCACTGGTATCACACGCTGTGGCGTGCTAACACTTGAATAATCAATAAACATTACCTAGTTATTATATCATTTGTAAAAGAATCTTTGATTATTACTTTTATTATTACTATTACTATTCTATGTTAGTTCTTTTATTACTTCTCTATTTCCCCATCTATGTCTATGCTTCGCTAATATTTTTATTATTATTCCACCATTACAAATTGTATTTAGGTACTTTCATGTTCTCCCTCGATAATTGTCATTACGGCAAATCCAAAAATGGAGCCAATTAAAAAACATCTCTTAACGGGAAACTTACACCCTCGCAGCCTGATTCTCAGCAACATTTGGCGCACTATTCCTAACAGTCGGTTGCGGGTAGGAAGTGTTCGAGGTAGGTCCCGCAGCAGGCTTCTTCTCGTTTCCTTCGATCGAGATCGGTATAACAAACGTGCCACCCGTCGATTGTTGCGGCTGAGACGAATTCTGTTGCACCTGATTCTGAACCTGACTCTGTACAGGTGCTTGGCCCCATCGTTGCTGGTGGTGAGGACTCGGTTGCTTGAACTGATGATGACCCTGTTCCGGTTTCGCGTCGAACACAGACGGCCTATCTTCGATCTAAACACGGACCACTCGAATAAATTGCCTGGTACTCGCCAAGGTCTCGTGCAGCTACTAGTTCCTTCGAACAACGATTCACGCGAAAACAATAATGAACACTTACGCGAATCGGTATCACGCGTTCCTGGGATTGCGTTTGAGGGCTCGTCTGTTGGGTAACCGGAGGACCAGAGAACGGACGTTTCTGTTGCTGATACTGGTATTGCTGAGGCTGAGCTATCGGTCTCGGCTGAGCCTGCTGCGGTTTCTGCTGAACCGTTTGCCATTGCGGAGGCTGCTGCGTTTGCTGAATCGACGACGTGTAAATGGGCGGTGACGTAGGACTCTCCGGTGACGATGAATTGCTCTGCTTATTCGCGGGTGAACGTTTCGCCCATTCGGGCAGTTCCTCTTGCTGCTTGTTCTTATTCTGCAGCCACGGTGTCGGTGCTTTTGTCAGGGTCACTTGGGTCGGTGTACCAGGAGTGTCGGGGGTGCTTGGCTGAATCGCGATCGTCGGCGTCACCCTGGTCTCTACTTTAGCCACCGCCTTTGGAGACTCTGGCTGCTTCTCTGGTGCTGCAAGGAATTGATACAAATTTTCTTTGTAGTAATTGAAAATACAAATTAAACCTTTTATTCTACGTCATGAATCTTTCTTGTTTGATTGATTTCTTTGGTTCTTTTTAACTCCATCCTATTTACTTTTTTCCGTTTCACGTCTTTTCTTGAGAACTTAATGTGTTTCAATTTCTTAATTGAAATTTTTTATTCATCTATTTCACCAGGCGATCGTAACTCTTTTAACAGCCACTAGGGATATTCAAAATTGTCCATAGAAATGAAACGTGCTTGAAATGAAACAGAAAGTTTGCAAAAGATTCAGCGCTACTCTTTATCAAGAATTCTATACTCGACAATTCTTGTCACTGTAAATTTTGTACTTACTGCTAGGTTGAACCCTGTTAACTGGAGGTGTCGGCGGTGTCCTATTAACGGGTGGTTGAGGTGGAATATTTGTCGGGAACACAGGGATCGCTACCTGGGGCTGAATGAACAGATTCGGGCCAACGTTTGTCGGTGGTGCCGGTTTCGATTCGAGCGCCGACTTCGGTGGACCCTCGATACCCTCGTCGTTCGCGTTTTTCGCTACTCTTCGTGCCATTCGCGGGCTTCGTATCTGAGAAAGGTCCAGTTTCCCACCCATCCCCGGCGTGTACGTGAACGGTTTCTTATCCTTGGTCAGCATCGCGTTCTGGATGGCCGCTGGTGGCTCGTAGGCCCCGTTGCTGCTCGCCTGCGGCCTTTTTATCGTTGGTGCCTGCCATTTAATTTATTATCAGTCTAGCATAATTAAGTAGGAACGTGAAATTAATGGGACACTGACAACAACTATGGAACGTATAAAATCTCTTGTAAGGGTAAAATTGTAATTAAAGGAAAGCTTGCGTTCTTCTTTCAAAGTGTTAATTTTAACAGTTGACAAAAGTAGTTGTTGCGATTTGTCTAAAATCTGCGGGTCGTTTCAAGCCCCTTCCTTCGTCTTTTCACGTAGAAATACACTCGAAACAAAGGCCTCGGGTTTGCAGGCCTAAAGCAAATACTCGAACGAGTAAACATTGAACAAAGAGAAGAGAAAGACCTGCTGCCTCGCGTGACCTCTTCTTTTTTACATATTATTATAAATCCTTCAATACTTTACACAGTGTTTTAAAAACCCCACTTTTCCCTTACAATTTTTTTTCTACCAATTTCTCAATCTGCACTTTCCTCTTTCACGAAATACGCATATATTTGTTCACTCTGCTCGTAATTTTGTAACTTTCAATCCTCACCATGCTTGATTACACACTAAATCCAAAAGAATTCTCGCGTAGGCAGATTCCACAGAGTTCCCAGGTCAGATATTGCAATTTAAATTAAACAGCACAGCGATCATTTGTTCTATTCAAGAAACTTGTCGTCCCATTTCGATTAGAAGAACGAGAATCGCGCACGACAAGCGGTGAGTGAGGACTGATGAGCTTTTGCTTACCTCTACGGTGTTGATCCTCATGGCCGGCACCTGACCAGGTACTGGAGGCGGCGGCGGTGGAGGAGGCGCGGGACAAAGTCCTGGAACGATTAGCAATTTAGTGGAATGCTAACGAGGGGCCAAGTATTTATGCAGGACGTGCGCTCATCGTTTTTGTTGCACTTTCACACGTTCCTGTTTGGCCAATTGGAAATCCCGCGTCGATTGTTCATCAGCAATATCAGTAGTATAGTGGCGTTACAATGATTAATAGAGGACTAATCGTTTGTGAGTGATAAAGGAAGGCGTAATTTCTTGGGAAACATTACGAGATAATATAAGTGTGAAGAGTGAAAACGTAAAACATGTTGATAGTGGTAAATTGTAAATTGGAGCTAATCTGTTTTTATTGAACTGTGACTTTGGAAATCTTTCGTCGTAAAAGTAGTACAAGATCTCGAACACGTGTACTTGTTTCTTCATTTGGAATTTTTTTGGAGAACAATGTTTTGTGTGCATGTGTAAGGAAAAAAATTTGAACGGAGTGGGCGAATATTTGTATTGCTTTAGAAGCCATGGAAATCTTGCAACTAGTGCAGTACGTGATTCTAAGGTACACACTGTTATGTAAGGCAGTTTTTTCCCTGGTATATTTTTTAGAGAATTTAAAGAAATAGATTTTTGTTCGTTTCCTTCAAATAATTTTATTTCTACGAAGTGGAGTTTGTATGGAATAAATATTGCAATTTTTTAATAGAAATAACATTTTGTGTTACCCGTCATGGATGTTTGTAAACTTTGAGGAGAAACTAATTTTAAATATTGTAATTATGAGATAAGAATTATTATTTGCATACGTTGTATATCTACGTTGCGACGTTTCACGATTAATTATTTGCTTAGATAGGAATATACGTACCTGCCACTAGGCCGTCTGAATTCCTGAAAAGAGATACATTCCATTACTCAATAAATAATTATTGAATTCAAAATGATTGTGATATGACTTAAATACTTAAGTTATCATCATTACCATATTATAATTCTAAACAAATCTAAACATCTGGGAACTCTCCCTTACTGATTTTAAGAATTCGCAGATCTCATTTGCATGGCAAAAAATATGACTTGCGCTGACTTGTCCAAGAATCGCTTGGTGCGACCTTCTATTTTAATTGCAACCAGAATAATTACACTGTCCTTTAGAGAATTATCGCATGGACAGCCATCAGATGTCTGCGAAAAATGAAAATAAAAAGAAATTCACGACGGCCCGTTCTAGCGTAGCGCTGCTTCGAGACATTCCTATGTTATCTGTGGAATGCAATTACTCGAATGTTGAGTCATAGCGTTGCGTACCGGTATTTCGGTGTACCTACATACGTACGTACGCTATATAATATTCACAGGGATACGCGACCAGCTGTCAAATCACTTTGCAATTGCGTCGGTGGTCGTGATCTAATTACATACCCTTTTAACGATGTAATTTGCTTGCGGCAAGAGGATTGATGTTGCGATTCGACTACTGGCGAAGGATGCTGGCAAATTGCATTTCAACAGTAATCGATCACGAAGGTATTTATTTATATAGCTCCATGAAAACTTGTCACAAGAAAATTCTTATTTATTTGGCGTAAGGTAACAATGAGTACTGAAGTACCTGAATCAAAGTGACGTAGCTTCCTATTATCACGTGTACCCGAAGTACTAGCTTGTACTATTCGTTTACTTTGGAGCACTGCGATTGCTATCGTGCTCACGACAAGCCAAGTTGAACTGGTGTTATCGAGAAATGAACGACGAACAGTAGCTACATCCACTGTCACGGCCACGAGTTATCTTCTGATGACTCGGCTCTGCCTCGTTACCTAATCCTTTTAAGGAAGTCTCGCTCGTAGGAAGGTTGCCTCGTTTAATTACCTCATAAAACTTGGGACCAGTCTTTTCAATTTATTATTATCATTAAGGCTTATCATCTGCAGTGAGAAACGGAATGCTCTAAATTTTACTCCACTTAAATCGGTGCTGGTAAATTCAATTTGGCAGATAAAACAAAGAGTAAAATATTATTATCGCTTCAATTAATTTAGAATGTATACATCGTAATTGGAAATTAAAAGAATAATTGACACCACAGTATTTGCTAGTATAGTTCACTCAATCTTTCCGCGACCAATAATTATTATTTAAAAAATACTCCTTGAATTATTACAATGGATTCGTTACAGCACTGTTGGTGAGCATATGTAGTGTTCTTCGTGCAACATGTTCGTGACACGAAAAGTGGCTAGCAATCATTTCTCTGACGAAATTGCGTATAGCCACTGATGATTTGCTATTTAAAGAGGCGATATTTTTACAGCAAGGTTTTAAGGAGCGGTCAACTACTATCTGCTCGATATTGCTAGTCCTCTATTTTTGCTGTTCGCACTGTCAGTATACTCGAGAGTGTACGGTTCGTTTCGTTTCAACAGGGTGACTGAACCTTTTGCAATGTTATTGACCTGTTCCAGGATGACTATTTATTAAATTACTTCACGCCATTTGCTCCGCTTTATTCATTTCTGCAGTCGCGCGAAATCTCCTTAAATCTCCTTAAATGTTTTCCCACGGGAAAATACGTATCTTTCCCTCGTCGAACAACGTTCGTCTAGTAGTAGACTCGTGGTCACGCGCGAAAATCTCCCGTAATAATAATAGAATTTTGGAGAACGGTTTCGATGCGACGTCGCTTTTATTTTGGTACACCGATCGGTGCCACGTGCCGTTTATTCGTTTCCCGTACAATTTATAATGCGCTGTATACCTCACGGGCGAACGAGCTCGCGGAAGATTTGCCAATTTCCCGGACGGTCGTGTTCACCCCGCGCGTCATTATGTCTTCGAACAATGTGAACACCATCGTGAACCCCTGCGATCCGTCGACTAATTTTAACATTGAATCAGACCAGTGACGTCATTGTTATCGCGGTGGAAACCGTAATTCATGCGCCCGCACTTTCGCGGAAAACGCGTCGAACGTTCACGCGGAGAGTGATTCTGGATTGAGAAACGAGATCGAGAGGAGAGAGGAAAACGATGAGTGAGTCGAGATCGTGTCCGCTTCTGCTTTAACCCTTCGATCGCAGGGTGCTCTGAGAAACAACCAACACAATGCCTTACGATATTTGCATTCGCTATGGTTTTAAGAGGCGAATCAGACGACGGAAAAGTTTTCTTCTTTATTAATGTCTGTTTTATGTGTCCACATTGCCGTTACCGTTTACAATAATCTCTTATAGAAAAGCATTCTGTAATCTGTTAATAATTCAAAGGTTTAGAACGGAGGTGCAATCTACGATGCTCCAACCAGCAAATTTAACAAGTCAAACATTTTCTCAAACCGTTTTCTACAATTCCAATTGTTCTGCGAAAAGTGTTTAAACCCAGAAATTGCATATGATATAATGATGCGACAACGTTAGTTTGGCAAGGTACCAAATTGTTAGTCAATAGAATAGCTGTTTTCAAAAAAGACCTCAAAAGATTGAAACAATTCGTATCGATCGTACTCGTCGAATTCGCAAAAGGCGAACTTTCTCGGAAAAGCTCGGTCAGGGCGAGCATCACCGGCGCGGTGTCGCGAGCCTCGGAACCCAGCCAACAACAGGCCATGGTTTGTACAAGTGTATTTAGGTAGATACGAGAGGCGGCGTTAAATTTAGCGCGTGCCGACCTGCGCGTTGCCGCGCCGCACAAAATGCTTCCGATTATTTTATTTTTAGGGCTTCTCCGCGGACCCGAAGACACCTGACGTTCTCCAATCGAACCGATCCAATGATTAACGTTCGCACGAGAAGCGTTGGTACCAGTCAAATAGAAAGCATCTTCGAAGCACGAAAGTCATCAATCCAGCTATTAATTAAAATTTCCTATCAATTAACGATTTTGTATCGTCTCCGAACATAGCTGATCCTGATGATATAAAAAAGACGGGACAAATACAAAAAGACAAGGTAGTGAAATTAGAATAATGATTGTCCTACAAGCAGGAAAATCTTAGATTGCAAGAATATTCTATCACGAGTCCTTCATTCCTCAGTAAAAAGCAATCTAAACTGATTGGAGATCTCCATTCTGCACTACAGAATCTGCAATTTCACAAAAACAATTACCAGACGAATATCCAAAAAAAAAACAATCACAATCCAAGAAATAAAGTTCTCCACACAGCAATCATGGATCAGTGAATGGAACAATTGTCGAGCAGATAGAACTCTAAAGAGCACCCATGTCTCACTCCAAGATACAGAAAGAGCAGGAGAGGGAGAGAGAGCGAAAGAGAGAGAGAGAGAGAGAGAGAGAGAGAGAGAGAGAGCAGGATCGTATATACGGTATTAGAGCGATGTCGAAAACGTAATGCTGATGGTAGGACGCAGCGTTAAAAATACACCGCGTGGCCGGTTCACCGCGGCACGTGGCAATGAACAATTTTCTTCTACCTTCTTGATCGAAGGGTCGTTCACACCTGCGAATTTTCCTGATGACGAGTCGCCCGCGAAAGAGGCACGAATAATGCGGCACGACTGGTTGTAAGTCGCGTAAGCCGATCGGACAAGAATGGAATCGGACGGGGCTTAAACCGCGGGGCTCGAGCAAGGTTCCGTGCCGTTCAAAATTGGATGATTCGTAGGCGTGGACCTAGAAACGCGTCGGTGTATATTTCCATCGCGACGAACGTTCGACCCGTCGAGAAAAAAAAATCATCGAACGGAACCTCGTCTTTTCTTGATATGCTGATGAAGGTGTAAGACCAGGGTGATTGGTTACTTCTTTCTGGACCTTGAGAAGCAAAGTTTCGAGGAAGGGAGCTTGGGTGATAAATCGTGGTGGAAAACTGAAGTTTGGAGGCTGCAGCTGGGGAAACGTGATCTTTCCGTTTCGACCATTTTACAGTGTAATAAAACAGTCAAGGAAGATGAAACTTTCTGCTATCGCTTTCTTCTCTTTTGGCGCTTCGCACTACCCTGTTAATTTTTCTGTTTCTGCTTTCTGTTCTCCTTGTTCTTTCTTCTTCTTTCCTTCTTCGCACCATTTGTATTGCTTTCTTGTTCTGTTTTCTGGGTCAGTAGCGGCGAATTGGAATTGAATAAATTAAGGCACCTCCTATAATCCAGGGTGTATTTTCTTTTACGTAATACGGGAGTTAAAATAGAACAATAAAAACCTTCTTTCCCAATATGTTTCTTCCTTTTATTTTACAAATGATGAAGAAGTTACTTAGGTCGAGTTTTAAAATAAATAAGAACTACCAGACATCAACTAGATATAAAATGTAAGAAATGTTCAACTTCGTTAAACTGATGTTGTACTTGAAATATAAAAGGAAACATCCAAGCGGATCGCTGTTTACAAAACCATCCTCTGAAGCTAATAAAACGTCTAAAAGGAGACCACTGTGCACGACGAAAATTTCACAACCGTCCAAAACAGTTTTTTTTCGCAGTAGCCACGAAAGTTCACGATCGGTTCCAAGAGGAACGTCCAAGACTGGATCAAGCGTGGGTGTGTATCTAGAAGGGGAACGTGGCCAACACGACAGTTATACTTTCGGAGCAAAATCAACTTCATTTTAAGCTTTAAACTACAAAGCATATTATACGTACTTTGCACTTCAATAACAAATGTACAACTTGAATGCCAGTCATGGAAAAGGATTCAATTTATCACACTTAATATCGGAGAAATTTCGATGGAAATGCAGAGCAAAGGGTGATCGAACGATCTTGATGCATCGATTATTTCATTCTGCTGCCTTACGAGATTACTCATCCGCGTGGATATAGAATCTCGTCGTGGGTGGTGCCGATAAACAAGTCCGTGTGCTTCCATTGCTCCGATACGACGATTCAGTTCCTTTTTTCTATTGGAATATTGTCCTTAAAAGTGATTACTTCTTTCCTTATTCAATGTACTTATTTGATTTCCGATTGTTCTTGTCGCACAGCTAAGGCAAAGATTTGCCTTCAGCTATAAAATGATTCTATGCAACTTGCAACGCATATACCTTTCGACTTATTCTTGTTTCTCGGTACATTCGGTGCCAAGTCGAACATTGTTCTGCTGACGATCGGTGCACAATGGTTCGGTTGTGTTTTTGTTGATTTTTCTTGTAGAAGTGTCAGGTGAGATACTGTGGCTTTTCGAATCAGTTAAATTTTCGGGAGACACCAGTGGCCGATAGGAATGAAATTTGGTGGGTCTCGTGTGGAGAAAGGATGGATTCGGAAGACGGTTGATCGACCTGACGAGATAAACTTATACGAAGCAGGCGTTGATTGAAGGCAATATCGTGAAATCATGATCTACTCGACGAACAGTCTTTCGTTGAATGCTGCACGGTGTTTCCCTTTTCGACGACTTAATATAGGTCGAGCAGCTCTTTCTTGGTATCATTGCAAGGTCCGCCGTTAATACTACCATCTTCAACGAACGGGTTTCACGCGATTTTCCATACTTGGTCAATTTCACCGCCACTCTCCGTTTCGAAATACCAAACAGAAAGACTGCGGAATGGAGTGTAATATTCGCAGCTTGGATATTTGTGACAAAAGGAGGCATCACCTGGGCCAGCATCCTACATTTATTGTTTCTAATAATCACTCTTGGCAGGAGATCACATATTTAGACTCACTATTTATACAATTTCAAGCGGCTTGAAATAAACATGCGGACGTGATGTTGGAAATTTATGTAGGAAGTTGCCATCGAGAATGATCAACAAGTTCATTGTTCACTGAAATTCCAAATTCGTAGAAAAATTAAATAAGCTGGAGATTAAAATAGAAAGATTCCTTACACAAAAGAATAATTCATAAGATAATTATGATAATAAAGGTTAGATAAATCACGATCGGTTAAAGTAGCGATTAATTGATATAACTGACTTCAATTTCAGTTACGTGATTTCTGCGAGCAAGCTCCAAAGAGGGGAGCCTGTTACCCCATGGAGACAAAACGGAAAGATCCCGACCTTCCTCAATCCCCTAACGCTCTCCATTCCTATTTCCGTACAATCTTAAAGCTCGAGAACTCAACGGCGCAGATTAGCAAAATCGCGATAGCCATTCCCCCAGGAAAGCTTCCTCGACCAGTTTACTCAAAATCTCCAACTTCATCAATTCCACGAAAAGAGCTCTATTCAATCTATCTATCCACGCAGAGGTATCTTCAGGAGCCAAATGTATACAGACCTTCTCTTTCATTAAGAAAGAAACAGTTAAAGAAACTGTAGCAAGGATTACTCTATTCCTAAGAACTACGACGAAAATGAATCTTCTCCATCCAGTTTTTAATTTGCAGATGAATAGCCTAGGTTCAGCTACCGTCAAGCCGCCTCCGAGCTGAAGAAATCGGATTGAAACGGTAAAAAAGCAAAGCAAAACCAATCTAGTCCTCTCGACTGCCAAACCCCAAACCAGTTCCAACCGTCCCACCATTTCTGTCCACCCGAGCAAAGCGAACCTTTCGTTTTACTTCTCACTTCGTACAAATGCCAGAAAGATATTCGAAGATGCTACTAATATTATAGCTAATAAGCAAACATTTAAGTCTGTCCGGGATCCTTGGACCAACAAAGTTCACATTTTCCTTGCAGGAGATGAGAGTAAAGGGAATATCCAAGCTTACCCCATGACAGTCGAGGTGCTCATAGTCGGATAAGAATCGCTATCCGCCACAGACGATACGAAATCCGGTGTCCCCGGGTTAAGCTCGCGCCGCACCGCCTCGTGCCGCTTTCCACCAGCCGACAGGAACCGGTTCTCTCTGCAGCCAACGGTTGCTGCTCCTCGGAGAGTCTGCGAGCGTGTACGAGGAGGTGGAAGGTGATACGGATATGGAAAGGGACGAGCAGCACCGATGCCGACACTGGCGCGCGCCCGCTGCTACTGCTGCCCGACGATACTCCGGATCGTGGACCGCGCTCGAATTCCACCGCCATTGGTCTCTGACGGAGGTGGCCGATGCGGCGCGACCGGATGAACCGCGTTTCCCATCCGAGAAAGATGCAGAAGAATAGCAAAGGGTTAGGGAAATGAACAATTAACATGGACGGTACTTTTTTTTTAGCCAGCAATCAATCCCGTGATAATAGTCAACAGTTTTACCTACCTCGTTCAATGTCACACTTTTACCTATCTCGTCGGGTTTCTTTATTTACAGCAAGCCAACCGCGACGTGGACGAACGACGTGTATCAATCTCGCATCTCCACTTTCTTTTCACAAAACATCGGCGAAAGGTCTCCCGTTCTTTCCCTCTTGCGTATTCAGCACATTCAAAGCAAAAGAACAAAAACAAAAGAGGAACGAAATTGCCTTTCGCAAAAACACAATGCGGCAGAGTGAAACTTCTAAACACGCGCCGCTCGTTCGAGCATAACTTTGTAACGCAATTTTATGTAATGAAGCAAGGATCAATTTCACCATCGCTTAAACAAAGATGGAATTTAATTACAAACCGTACAACAATCGAGTACCGCTTAAATACTAAATAACTTTACAATGGAAATAGATAAAAAGTAATTTTTTTTACAAACGTTTCATTGTAACATTGTATCTAATTGCTTCTAAAAAGAAACCCTCTAGCTCTACTTGTTCTATACAAATATCTCTAATTTATTTTTATAATCTTTAATCATCGAATTTTACAAACAGTCGTAATTGCCATTAAACCTACTGAATAGCAGCGATAGAAGAAATTAATCTTAGATCCCGCTCGACACAATTTTATCGAATTCCTCTTCGTCTTCGGAAGTGGTCAGCATGTACGCCGGAAGTGTGAACCCGAGAACTCTGTCGAAGACGGGTCTGGTCTCAGCAACGTATTCATACGGTTCAACGACGTCTGATGTCTCTTCCTCGCCAGAATTCTCCTCATCCGGTTTTCCCCGTTTCACATACACCATCTCATTAGGCGAGACTTCCGGTTCAGCAGGAAGATCATCTGGATCTTCTTTAATGATCGATCTTGGTACCTTCCTCGCGGGCTCGACATTGTACTCTTTCAACTTTTTATTATCAACCTCAGCTGGCTGTTCAGCAGCTACGAAAGCACACTCCTCCTTCCGAAAGCCTTTTTCATCAACGCATTGGTAACAAGTCATCCTGTCACGAATTAATTTCTTACATTTAGACCGGTCCTCTTTTTCAAACTCTTGCAGAACCTTCTGGATCTCCGCTTTCTTTTTGAAAGCATCGTAGAAGTTTGTTTCGACGTTTTTCGGCGAGGACTTTGCAGGTTCTCCCTTCACTTCCGGTCCCACTTCGGCGGAAGTTGAAGACTCTCCCGCGCTGTCGATAACGTAGGATCTCCTCTCCGCAGGGTAATCGTAACCGCGACTCTCGTAAGACGGTTCCCTGGTTTCCTTCTGCTCGGATTCACCGTAAGATTTATCCTCCGACTCTGTGGGGCTGCCAAACGACTTAGATTTTGAGTAGGAGTAACTCTTGTCGCTCGGCTGGTAGTTGTACGAGCACTGCTCGGAGGTGCTTCCGGTCCTCGGGTCCTTGCAGACTTTGCAGGTCATCGAGTCCCTTTGAACTTCCTCGCAGTTACTCGGCTCGATGCTCTTGGCTACCTTCTCCGATTCTGACCTGGACTTATCGTAGTCTGATACGTATTCATCGTCGTCGGAAATCGATTTGGAATTTTCAGAGGCAGTGCCACTGGACCTTGGCTCTTCGTCTTTAGAGTAAAAACCGGACGGAGAAAATTCATACCTTTCGTAATAATTCTCAGGAATAGAATAGTCCTTGCTATAATCCTCAGATTCATCTTTTGATTCTTCTGGCGATTTGTCTGTCTTGTATTTGGAATCTTTACTCGAGTCCTTACCCCTGGGCTGTCCAAAGCTCTTAGATTTGCTATATTTGTATACCTTATCGTCTGGTTCATACGAGTACGAGCACTTTTCGGAATTTCCACCAGTTTTCGAATCTTTGCAAATAGTACATATCTGAGAGTCTTTCTTCACTTTTTTACAATTATTGTTTCTTGACTCCTCGGTCTCTTCGGGAGACTCTTTCCCCGCCCTCCCTTCATTATAATTCGATTTGGAATATTCTCTCACAGGTTTGCTTTCCGAGTGTTCTCTATCGGATCTTTCAGTGTCCCCCCTGTCATCGCCTTTGGAATTACGATCAGGATTTTTAAAAGAGCTGGATTTGGAATAGGCGTACCTTTCTTCATTAGGTTGACGAACGTAGGAGCACTGCTCGTACTTGGCGTTGCTCTTCGTGTCCCGGCAAACCATGCACACCATAGAATCTTTCACAACTCTCTCGCATTTCTCGTTCTTATTTTTATACTCTGCTGGAACGTCCTCGGTCGCGTCTGAGAAAAGTCTCTCATTGAATCTGTAAGGGCTGTCGCGTCTCTTGTAATTATTCGAGTCTTTGAAGGCGGAAACTGCCTCCGCCGAGTTGGACCTCCTAATTCTGAAGCCTGACGGAGGTACAATTGCTTCCTCGATGTTGCTGGTGTCGCTCGGCGGTTGGGAAACGTAGGAGCATTGTTCATAAGTCGCACCATTCTTCGGATTTTTACATTTGTAGCATATCGTTTTTTCCTTCGGGCTACCCTCTTTATCCGTTCGTCTCTTTGTGACTTCTTGGCAATACGGGACGCCCGACTTTATCACCATATCTTTATATTTTTGAGAATCCTCGTCCGTGATGGTGTAGAATGGGGAGATTATTTTCTTCAAGTTTTTCTTCTCCATTGGTACTTTCTTTGTAAAGGCTGTCGAGTACCATCCCTTGGATCTGTCTAATGATGAATCCACTGAAGAGTCGAGGACCATGGGGCGTATGCTTTTCGGGTCTGAGATGCGACTGTAGGACGGAGAATGTTCTGAGGAAGCGAATTCCAGGGAAACATCGCGGTCCATGCGCGACCATGGACGATGGAAGCTGGACACAAACCTGTAGCGGTCATCGTATAACTTTGCGTTCACTGCAGTCCAGAGGATCGTCAGTGTTAAGCACGCCTGTCGAAAGGAAAGTTAAATTTTTTCATTGAGTTTATTTTTCTTCTTAGAAATTCGTGACATTTTATTTTATATTTGATGCTATAAATATCATTTAATAAAATGAATAGAAAACATTTCGCTAACGAAACATTATCATTATTATTACTGTAAAATCTCCGGCAATATTAAGGAAATGCAGCAAAAGGTGTAAATTAAATTGTGTGCATTTACTTGAATCAAAAGAAGACATTACCAGAAACAATCCACCGGAGGATGAAGAGTATAGTTTACTGGAAGGCATGATTCAAGTATCGACAATCCAATCGTGGACACTTATTCCGTTTCCGGTTCCGGTTCGACGAACCACATCACTTTCCCATGAAATGATCTGTTCTCCGCTCGGAAAGCCTTTATATCGACTTGGTGATCCAAAAAGACGCACCCCACTCTGCATCGCGAAACGCAGGCTGCCTACGGAGTCAGTGAACAGCACTTACCGATCAGAGAGATTTCAATCACAGACCGTAAAAACAGTGACGGACTTTAGTTTACTCGCCCGTGGCTATTGTTAAGATTTGCCCTTTTTACCTCATTAGAAATGCAAGAATTATAATCCATACACAAACGTTTTTATCTTCATTCCTTGCTGGAACATAGAAAACCATTAAAAAGTGCATGCATCTTAATTTACATTTATTATAGAAAATTTCATCCAACTTTGAGGCTAATATTGTTTCGGTTAGAATTAAATTTTGAAATATTAGGAGACTATATAAAGGGACAGTTAATAAATGATAATTAATGTTACATTTTACTTGGGATAAAAATCTTTGTCAATTGCAGGTGAAATATTACAAAATACATATTTCTGAGTGCCGAATATTAGATGTATTATAAATCTTGTACAATAGACCACGGTCCGTCACTGCGGCAGAACGTTACGAATCAGAACGACACAGCCGACCGATCGCTAACTGCTCACTTTCATTTATGCAACTCCGTTACCGCGATTGATGAAAAAGCCACGCGACGGACAATAAGCCACCACTAAGATCGATCCAGGAGGCTTTATCGAAAAAAGTAACATCGTTCGAGTACTTTTCACCGACGACGAGAAACTGCCGATCATTTTGCTTATAATCAGCGTATCCCATGCATGACATTAAGGAAGATTCAGTTGGCAAGTTAGCTGTGAACAAAGCGTGAAAAGCATTGTGGAATACTCGTTTGAGCAAGGCGTTTATTGTAATGGATAATAAAAAAATAATAATTTATGTTATGTTATTTTAGAGAACTGATATTATTGACTTTAACGTGGCATTGATCCCTCTAGAATCGAGAAAAATTTATTTCCTCCTCCACTGACGCTTTTACAATGAATACAGTATTATTATCCATGATTATTATTTAGTACATAAAACAGCTCGAGGCAATATTTTATCAAACTATGGATCTTCATTTATCATTTATTTTACCATTATGTTCGCCGTGATAATCCTTTTATTATTATGCATGGCGTATTTTAAAGAACCGATATTATCGATCGTGATCGTGATGGATTTATTTCCGGGGCTCGCGAGAGGCGTGAAGAATCGGCAAAAATTGTGAAAGAGTGAAAGACACGGGACGTTTGTAAACGGTAGCTAGAAACTTTACTTTTCACGCTCGTTACACCGCGCCCGTTTTTATTCGATCCTATTAACAAATTGTAAATCTTTTCAAGTACACAATGGTGTTCGTTTATTTGTACATTTTACGGAGATCGTCCATTAGAAGTTTCTTCGTTTCCGTTTAATTCCGACTTGTATAACGAAAGTTTGTTATTCCTTGAATGGAAAATTGCGAGGATAGACAGAAATGTGAGACACTCGTGGAGGATTTGCCGATTTCTCGAAGAACGCGTTGGTGGGTGCTGGTTTCAATTGCAACTTGGATGCCATTTTTTGCAGCATCGCTTTCTCGTTATCGATACTCTTCACCTTCTTCTTTTCCTTCCGCTTGTCTTTCTGTGTGTCGCGTTTGCGGTAATATAGAACTTCTCCTGCCAGGGTAATCATCGCCAGGGCGAGTCCGAAGAGGGTTGCAATAAATACTCCACCTAGAATATTACAGGAAAATTCTAGTATTTCTTTTATTCATTTCTGTTTCTTTTTTTAACAGAAGCGATTTTGTCTATAATTTGTACTCTAATATATTTGTATGTTTATTGTATTTATTTTCAATTGACGTTGGGTAAACCATAAAACAAGATATTGTTAAATGTATCTTTCCTTACTTTACTCGCGTCCCCAAATATTAATATTTTTCATTGTTAATTATGAATAGGTACTTGATCAAATACCAACCCAAACTTTCTAACGTGATTCCCTCATTGTCATCAGAATTCAGACACTGTGCCTTCAGCGTCTGGTTCCAGTATTTGGACGCCAAAGTTTCGAAGTATCTATCTTTCTGCAGATCGAGAATCCTATGGCAAATGAATAAATACAAAACGGAGTAAAATACACATTCCGTAGGAAACATAGAAGGCACGAGATTATTTTAACTTATGTGCAATAATTTATTACGCATTTATATGTATACCTTCTGCTGATTTCCTCTTGCAGGTGGCTTCCCTGCTGGACAGCGATTGCATAAGGTTGTTCGGCAAACACCTCGCCAACCTCTGTCAGATTGCAGTTCTTCGTTACCTCATACTTGATCTCCGACGAGTCGTGGATGAAAGCGAACTCTGCGTTCTCGCTTTCTATCACCTGAAACGGGGCAAAAAAAGCCCACGCCTGTCGTCAGTGATTTTCCTAACGCGAACAATTGATCGCCGCTGCCGTAAATACCTTTCGAAAGCCTTCCTCGGTACTTTTCACTGGGCCGACTTGAGTGATCGCTTGCAATATGTGACCGTATTGTTCTTTAATTGGATAGTCCCAGACTCGGTACTCGACTTGGTCGCTTGTACTGTTCAGTGTAATCTCCTTCCAAACTCTATAAATTGTAACGTGAGATATAAAATAGAGATGAGTGAGAAATAAATAGGATTCTAAATTTCCTAAATTTGGAGACTGGTAAACTCAGAAAACAAAACAAAAATATTAAAATATTGGCACCAATTTGTGGACACAAGGTTTGTTAATTATTTTTACGTTATTTAATAAATTCCTAGGACAGCAGAGTTTTGACTCACGTGTACAGTTTGTCTTCTGCATTTTTCATATTTATAAAATATTGGTGCACGCTGGAATTAGCCAAAACGGTATAGTTAATCCTCGATTGTCTGGCCAATTGCTCCAAGGATTGTACCGGAGACTATGATAAAGGACAAATAACAATCGTTCGTTCATGAAATTTATAGTTCGATTTAAATGGATTAAGAAGGAAAGAAGTTGAGGAACCTGCATTCTTTCCACGGTAAGAAACGCAGCCAAGTTGGCTGTGAATGTGGCCAGCATGAGAACGACGAATAGCCAGTAAGCAGCTACCAATGTCCTGCTAGATAGAGCTTTGGGTGCTTCACCGCCACCCTGGGGCGTAAATGAAGTCAAGGCGAACCAGAAGCTCTCCTTCAACGTAAATTCTCTAAATGAAATAGAGCAAATAAATTGATCGATCATATAAATTTTTCAAAATTATTAACGAAACTCCCGACAACATGAAAAATTGTTCTTGCAAAAATTATATGATTCTTACCTGCACGGGTACGGATATAATCGTTTATTGTTTCTCGCACTGTACGGGGAATACTTGTCAAGTATCCAAATCATGATACCTGTTAACGTCAATGCTCCCACGATGCTCAACCACACTTCAGCCTTTAGCACTGTCATGAATTTGAAGAGGGATGGTTTTCGAACGGGTTTTCTCATCACTAGCAAGAGAAAAACAGTTTGTAATGCGTTAATAGATTATACTAAAATAGTTGCAATTATTCTAATGTTATTTTGCTTTCGTACCAATGAGTATGCCGGATTGCTCGAAGTAAGGAGCGACGAAGTCGATAACTTCTTCGCGTTCTGACGTCATTGTCAATGCTGCAATTACAATATCTGTTTCCTGTTGAAAGTAACATACTTTTAATTTTCTGAAAAATAGTAAACAGAAAAGCAACAAGGTATGATTATAAGCGGAGTTGGTTTATATTAAAGAGGTTTACGAGTGCAGTACTTTATACACAGATATTCAGCCGGTTGCAGTCTTACAGGGATTATGAACTTCAAATCTGTATTTTCCATGAAAATATTGTATATAATATTTATTTCTTTGACAAATTAATATACATATAATGTTTTTTACCCCCTTCGCGAGATCGCCAATTAATCCGTCCCACTGCCCATTAGGTAATTTCTTGCCAAATTGTCGATCCTGAGGTACGACGAGCTCGTAATCAAACTGCATCTCGTCAGCTAACTTCTGTATAAATTCCACACAGTAGCCATCCCATAATTCATTCCCATTTTCATCCCTCATAACTTCTCCGGTTATCGGATCCACTTTTGGAACGGTCCAAGGCACTGACTAATTCGATTTCAATGTTTCTATTAATCAACATCGCAAGAGAATGAAAGCAATATTAAAATCTATTAAAGATAAACGTAAGAGTTACAGGCGCCGTTCCGATACGAAAGAATCTTCTAGCAGGCTCGATTTTCTTTCCCTCTGCTTCCTTAATTTTCCCGTGTCTCGTCCAGGTGGCTAAAGGCTCTAGATTTCCATCTTCGAGGATCTCGAATTCAATCTCTGCCTTGTACGTGATAATTGCTTTGTCCGACCAGTATTCGAACGTGTCATTGCCCCCCAATTTCTGAATTAATTTATTTTATTGCATTCAATTCTTTATTGTCTTCCGAATGTGATTATTAATCTTAAAGGTATTTTACCGCAAGTATATTCTTATTAAATGCCTCGGACGTAATGTTCGACGGTTGAGACGCGTTCGGCGAAGAACACTTGCCGGTTTTTGGTTCCACATTGATTCCAGCCCGCTGCAGTTCGCTCATCAGACTCACTATGAGACCCACCAAACGTTTGAAGTAATATGGAAAAATCTATGTGAGCATCAGAAAAGGGGGAAAATACAAATGAATAGAGATTCAACGGGAATCGTGCTAAAAATATAAAACATGAAATGTAAAATAAATACTTGAAAATCGGATGGACATTTGCAAGATTGTTCTCCAATTAGCTTGCAACAAATTTCATTTTTCATGGACAAAACAGTGATGGAGACATTCAGCTGCATATTTCCGCTAATGTACTTGGAAATCTTATAGTTACTATCAGTGAACACTAAATTCCATATATCGTCTCTCTTAACCAATCCTCCCAATACAGCCTGCAACATTTTTTTTTTTGCCAGAAATTAAGCCAAATATTCTATAAAACAATTCTTCAAAGAAAAATGTACTTTCAGATCCAACGTTCGTAATTTTACTCATTTGCACAACAAGTAAAAAATGATTGCTCATTTAACACAGAGCAAAACATTATTTATAACTTACTAATTTATTATCTGACAAATTCTTTAATAATGTACCGTTCTAAGGAGATCGTCCATTTTATCTGTGCCAGCGTAGATCGCATAATAAGACGGTGACGGTCTCATACTTCTAATCTTTGATACCGTTTTCTCTGTGAACTCGTCGATCACCACCAACCTTATAATCGAGTTGCCGATTAAATAGTACAAACTTTGATTCAACTCTGCAAGAAAATTATTTTCCAAACATTTGTTACAGATCGGCGAACACGAGAATATCGATCGACGATTCGAAATCAAGGTACCCCTTTCATCTTCGAAGATCAACCCCACGTCCGTCGCGTTCTTCAGCATCAAAAGATCGTCTATCGCCTGGACGTACGGATTTATACTGCAATCACCCCGTTTGTATATTATTCCGTTCTCGTCGGCCAAGGTTCGAAGCCGATCCCAACCCGTCCAAGTCATGTCGAGTATTATACTGATTCCCTTGAATAAGGCGGCGCATACTGCAAGTTGGTTTTTGCGAGACGGAAATGAGAACCGAGCACGGTAGTAATGAGAAAGTGTTGTTCGTACATATTTTGCAATTTCTATCGATAGCTTAGTAAAAGTATGAAAACCGTAAGTTTATAGTTCATTAAGAATTAGTCTGGAGTCTATTTTAGTAATTTTCATTCAATGCACTTTAATTGTGAACTATTTTTTATGTTGGGCTATTTGGAATTAAATTAGTATCCCTTTTTTTGAAAATGAACATTCAGTATTAATGCTATTAAGAAATGTGTAATGTAGAAGGAAATTGGGAATCATTGGCTGCATCGAGTGCATTGAAATTGGCAAAGACTTGTATCGATAGAAATTGAGATCGTGGAAACAGCACAATATTCTTGTATCTTTTTCTTGACCTCTGTCAAAACTTGCGTCCACGTTGCCCCGATCTACTTGGACGGTAGAAATGTGTACGGTGATAACGTCGTCGCCGAAATTCTTCTCCGCTTGAGGTACAGCCTCGTTTAAAATAGTTAGAATCGACGTATCCGGCTCCTCTATCACTATGACTGCATGAAATTATTCTAACATGAGTCTTTTATGTGCTAATCATTTTCTTTTTCTTCTTTCTCTCCGTACACATACATTGTAGATATTAGGCAGTGCAATAAAAATTATTATGATATCGCTTTCCTTTCCTTCCATTTTTCTACTTTTTATCGATACTTCATCATGTTTGTTTCAAATTCTTGGAGCCAGTTATATTCAAAACTCTATGGAATTATGGCAATGAAAGAATGATCGACAAAAAAGAGTTTCGATGCAAGACTACGGCGAGTATTTAAGATGTTATTGAATGACTGAATGTGGTTTCGCTTCATTAGATAAGAATCTGATAGTCCAATAATTGTCTAAATGGTATCTGTAGACCATTATTCTCGTGCAAAGTAAACTACTCAGAGCAAACCGAACAGTTTACTCGTATGTATGCGTTTCTCATGCAAAAGCGTAATGCAGAGCATGTCCATACTATCGGTAGCAGTAATCGTGCAACGATATCGTAATCTGCATCGTACCCCTTTTTCGTTTCCCTCGATCGTTCTCGATACCTTCGTTCCGCCGACTTCTTTCCATGTCAAGGATTAGGGGCCGGGTGTTCGAGACGGTTCAGAAGATGCGGAAGGTTTTAGATGGACATTTGTCGCGTGAATAATTGAAGGATAGTAAAGCAAGTTTTCCTATCGGTGCATCGGAAACGAATCAAAGTTTCATGCGAGCCAATCGAGGTTTTAGTTACGCGATCGATGCAGTTCATTTTCACTATTATTTCGCAATACTGCCAATAGACATACAAGGGTGAACATAAACAAATGATAAATAACCATGTGTTGCCAGCCGAATAATACCTATAATATTAATATCAGTACCAACTCCCAGCTTTAATTTGGACAATTGAAACAGTATAATAGAAATTTATTCATAAATAATTTTCTATACAATTCGGAGATATTTGGTTGTCAGTAACCGTGTTAAGAGATATAACGTCTTGATCTGAAAGAATCCTGACTACACCCAAACAAATTTCACATAAGCCACACAAGTACAAATTACGCAATAGAATCTAAGAGAAAACTTTATAGAATGTTTGTTATGAAATGAGTAAAACTTACGCATGTTCATTGGCGTCTGACAATAGGATGGTCCAATGAATAAAGAAAAGAGAAGCACATTCGACACTACTGTAGTCCCCGACATTGTTCAGGCAAAGCTTATTTAGTTCGGTGTTGGACGAACCTACAGTAATTGTCTTTCCGCGCAAACAGAACGAACAAACTGGAGAACATCGTCAGCGACGTCGCCGGCGACGCCTGCGCCCACTGTGCACGACGCTTATGAATATTATATCATCGCCTATCAAATCGTGATCCTTATTCCCTTGGTGAATGCAACTTGGTTACTTATGTGTAAGCACCAAGTGACATCCTGACGCGTTTCCTCCACTTGAGACATCGATTTACCCCTCAAGCTGACGGCTGCCAGGAATTAGCAACCTGTACCGTGCACGCGGATGGGTACCCTAGTGGAGTATCGTTAATCGATTTTTGAGTAAACAGAGAAATGGAACACTTTCGGTAAAACGCTGTTCCATGCACTCCTTTCGCGATGCAGAAAAAATTGAATTTAAGTTTATGGATAATGTATTAGGTATAATAACGGAACTTTTTTGCAGCTTGTTTCATTTATTTCTTCATTTCTTTCTTTTATTTATTAACAGTGATGGTAACAGAATTTCCCTCTTGTGAGACTTAATACAATGAGGCAATAGTATTAATCTAGTTGTAATAATAAAAGATTTGTTATGTACATACAATTTAAATGAGTTCATAGTGAGCTCATTGAAGGAAGAACGCGATTTCTTAATGAAGATGTTAATTCTGAACACTGGAAAAAAGGAGTTTCGAAACTCCTGTTTCATTCCTGGGGAAAATACCAATTTCCGAGGCACGTGCACCGTTTTCCAGCAACACTAAATGATCGATACGCGTGTTATCGATTCGTCGCGCACGTAATGCTTGCTCCGAGCCGGGACTATTATGGATGAAAGGCTTGTAATGACTAGTCGTCGTCTGAAAACTCCAATTTTCTAATCGATAATTGATTGTATCGCGTTTACGCTGACCTGATACTCGGACGCTACTTCCGCTACAAATATTCGCAATGTTCGATCGGCGACGTTTCCGTGTCGCTATTCTCGCTGTTGCTTCGCGATAAGGAAACCCTTTAACCGCGTCCAGAGACAAATCGCTTCATCGAACAGAGTTTCCTTCCATTGAATCGCGATCGCCAGAGAAAAAAAAAACATGATGATGAAGAAGATGAAAAAACGGGGCAGATAGAATCGAGTTTCTCGATCGGTGAATCTTGGCACGACGAACAGCCGCGGCGGGCGTCACGTTTTCCCATTATCAATACTGATCATGGTCTAAGGTTGATTAATTTCCATGGTTGAGGAAACCTGTGAATCGACGATGCGCGGTTACAAAGGATAATGACGCAAGGATCGAGATTGCGCCGCAGATGTTCCATCGTCAAGGTACGGCCAGCTGAAGCGAAATGCTTCGATAACCTCACACTATTTTTATACATATTTCTGATGTCCTTTGTGCGAACGCAATCTCGAGGAACCTATCCCTTGGGCCTATTGTTGCTCACCGTTTACTTCTCGTCATCAGCCTGGTTAACTAAAGTTGGCTTTAATTAAACGTAAACATTAAGGAAAGATAAAATTTATTCGGCAATCAAGCCGTCGCAGAGATTCTCGCGGATTCCACTGCTTGCCGTCGGCGAGATTCTCGCGGATTCCACTGCTCGCCGTCGGCGAGATTCTCGCGAATTCCACTGCTTGCCGTCGGCGAGATTCTCGCGGATTCCACTGCTTGCCGTCGGCGAGATTCTCGCGAATTCCACTGCTTGCCGTCGGCGAGATTCTCGCGGATTCCACTGCTTGCCGTCGGCGAGATTCCCGCAGATTCCACTGCTTGCCGTCGGCGAGATTCACGCCGATTCTACTGCTTGCCGTCGGCGAGATTCTCGCGGATTCCACTGCTTGCCGTCGGCGAGATTCACGCCGATTCCACTGCTGACCGTCGGCGAGATTCACGCCGATTCCACTGCTCGCCGTCGGCAAGATTCACGCCGATTCCACTGCTCGCCGTCGGCAAGATTCACGCCGATTCCACTGCTCGCCGTCGGCAAGTTTCACGCCGAATCCACTGCTTGCCGTCGGCGAGATTCTCGCGGATTCCATTGCTCGCCGTCGGCGAGAGATTCACGCCGATTCCACTGCTCGCCGTCGGCAAGATTCACGCCGATTCCACTGCTCGCCGTCGGCAAGTTTCACGCCGAATCCACTGCTTGCCGTCGGCGAGATTCTCGCGGATTCCATTGCTCGCCGTCGGCGAGAGATTCACGCCGATTCCACTGCTCGCCGTCGGCGAGATTCCCGCGGATTTCACTGCTTGCCGTCGGCGAGATTCTCGCGGATTTCACTGCTTGCCGTCGGCGAGATTCTCGCGGATTCCTCTACTTGCCGCCGGCGAGATTCTCGCGGATATTCCACTGCTCACCGTCGGCAAGTTTCACGCCGATTCCACTTCTTGCCGTCGGCGAGAGATTCACGCCGATTCCACTGCTCGCCGTCGGCAAGTTTCACGCCGATTTCACTGCTTGCCGTCGGCGAGATACACGCCGATTCCACTGCTCGCCGTCGGCGAGATTCCCGCGGATTTCACTGCTTGCCGTCGGCGAGATTCTCGCGGATTCCTCTGCTCGCCGTCGGCGAGATTCCCGCGGATTTCACTGCTTGCCGTCGGCGAGATTCTCGCGGATTCCTCTACTTGCCGCCGGCGAGATTCTCGCGGATTCCACTGCTCGCCGTCGGCAAGTTTCACGCCGATTCCACTTCTTGCCGTCGGCGAGAGATTCACGCCGATTCCACTGCTCGCCGTCGGCAAGTTTCACGCCGATTTCACTGCTTGCCGTCGGCGAGATACACGCCGATTCCACTGCTTGCCGTCGGCGAGGTTCCCGCGGATTTCACTGCTTGCCGTCGGCGAGATTCTCGCGGATTCCTCTGCTCGCCGTCGGCGAGATTCCCGCGGATTTCACTGCTTGCCGTCGGCGAGATTCTCGCGGATTCCACTGCTTGCCGTCGGCGAGATTCTCGCGGATTCCACTGCTCGCCGTCGGCAAGTTTCACGCCGATTTCACTGCTTGCCGTCGGCGAGATACACGCCGATTCCACTGCTCGCCGTCGGCGAGATTCCCGCGGATTTCACTGCTTGCCGTCGGCGAGATTCTCGCGGATTCCTCTGCTCGCCGTCGGCGAGATTCCCGCGGATTTCACTGCTTGCCGTCGGCGAGATTCTCGCGGATTCCTCTACTTGCCGCCGGCGAGATTCTCGCGGATTCCACTGCTCGCCGTCGGCAAGTTTCACGCCGATTCCACTTCTTGCCGTCGGCGAGAGATTCACGCCGATTCCACTGCTCGCCGTCGGCAAGTTTCACGCCGATTTCACTGCTTGCCGTCGGCGAGATACACGCCGATTCCACTGCTTGCCGTCGGCGAGGTTCCCGCGGATTTCACTGCTTGCCGTCGGCGAGATTCTCGCGGATTCCTCTGCTCGCCGTCGGCGAGATTCCCGCGGATTTCACTGCTTGCCGTCGGCGAGATTCTCGCGGATTCCACTGCTTGCCGTCGGCGAGATTCTCGCGGATTCCACTGCTCGCCGTCGACAAGTTTCACGCCGATTTCACTGCTCGCCGTCGGCGAGATTCCCGCGGATTCCACTGCTTGCCGTCGGCAAGATTCACGCAGATGCCACTGCTCGCCGACGGTGATATTCGCGTAGTCGTTCGTAACATAAGTAGTTACAACATAATTATTATTAAGAAAGGCATTGAGATAACTGTTACAGTTGAAAGCGGAATTCCGTGTTCGTCAATCGTTCCTCTGCGACAATATGTTCATGTATACAAACATCGAAATGAGGCATCACCGCTAGCGAAAAGAAGTCACGCGTACGTGACAGCGGCCGGCAAAGCGTTAAAAAAAAATTGGAGAATATTCAACAGAAGTGACGATAACGTAGAGCGCTGCGATGTATTTAGTCGTATTTACTCGTCAGATGACGCTCAGTGTGCGGCCAATATGTAGTTTAAAAGCAATTCCGATTACCGTCCCATGTGTTTCATCCGATTTTATGAATCGACGCTTCGTATTACGTCATGCACCAGCTTGTATAAGGCGATGCAAGATTTTTATCATTTTGTAAATTAAAATTAATCTAACTGGAAAAACTCAATCCAAAGAGCGGATAAAATAGAAAGGAACGACATAAATTTATGGTAAGAAATTCATAATACTCATTTACATCCTCCTCATTTTTCGTTTGTAACTAAAAAGTAAGTTCAACATTTGAAAGAATTCCATTCAGAAGAACGGACGTGTAAACAGGAAACAACTTAGATCGAGATGTTTCATTTAAACCATTATAACTGTATCCACAAATTATGCCCTCTTTTCACGATCCAAGCTCGGTCGGGTCGTAAAAAAATGTTTGAAAAATACGCGCAGAATGCTCTGTAGTTAAAGCGGCGGCTTTTCCATCGCTGACGTATCTGGTCGAAGAGTTTCCGTATGTTTTTCTTGCATAATTTGGTTCACCAGACGCGCTGCAGTTCTTTTAATCGGCAGCAATTTCCAGCCCAAAATGCTGTTCCAGTTTCATGGAATATAGAACGAGCACGGTTTGTGCACGGGTGTTTCAGGGCCACTAAATAAAAATAAGCGGGTATTTCGTACTGTATACACATGTATTGAAAATATCATTGTTCTCCTTAATTATTTCTCATGAGGCCTTGTGAAACTTAAGATCACGGTTCTCGAAGGAAATAAGGGAGAATTAGGGCAAGGTAAAGTACATGCGCCAGAGGTAAATCTATTGTAGTAGAAGATCATTTGCATAAATAGTGCAACGATGCAAATGCGCTCATACGAGCAGCTGATACACAAATTAACTACCGTTACGGGATGCACCGTGGAGAGAAACGGCGCCGATCGAACGAACCAAGTAGAGGAAGTAAAAAAAGAAAAGAGCGAGGGAAAATGCGCCGAAGCGCGTGTACCAGAAATGAAACGCACGCGTCAAAACGTATTACAATTTCACGCACGAAAAGATACACGAAAAGGTTGGTTCGTGGAACGCGAGGCAGGACAACAGATGAGCCGCGGCGAAGTTGCGGACAATTTCACCGGAATGAGAGGTCGATAAAAAATTTATTTGTTGCCAATTCCGTTTTGTTTCGAATACAAAATGAGACGAATTCGGAATATAGTAAAGCTTGATAGATATCCCGTGGCGGTGAAGGAAGAAGGGAAGAAAGAATGGAATTTTATTCAAGGAGCGCTCTAATGCGGGAAGTGCGAGCTCGGTGATTTCCGGATGCAATCGGTTGCTTCCGGCGCGGCGGCCCTCCCGAACTAAACCATTCATTCGACGAAGAGCGAGACACGACGAATCGAACGAAGAGAGGGATAGGAAGATAGTAAGTGGAAGAGAGAGTCCCGTGAAAGAAGGATGGAGAAAGTGAGGCTACGAGTGAATGAGAGACGAGCTACGGTCAGGGCAGGAGGAAAGGAGAAGGAGATCGGCGCGGCAAGGGAAGGGTGGCAAAGAGAATACACAAGAGGTAGGCACGGCCGAGTGGAGAAGGTTGGCAGGCTGCTGGTAGGCAAGAGCAAGAGAGCGAGCGAGCAGACTGGCCGGCCGCGCTGTGTAGTTAACAGAGCTGCCAGCAAATCGGCAGCAGATGTGGCCAGTTAGCTCGGTGCGGAGTGTTAGACCGGATCACGGAGTTCCGTGGATTTCGATGCACCGACTGGATCCACCGCAGTGGATAGTAGCGACAACAGCGTTCAGTTGCAGAGCGTGACCCTTGTCGCGACACGCACGCCGAGCTCTAGAGAACGATGCGAGAGCAAAAGCTGTGAAAGGCTTCGGGAATCGGTGACAAGTCGTGGTAAAGTGGAAAATGGCTCGCTGAGGACGGGTCAGAGCAGGATAACAGAGAAGTAGCGTCGAGGACGATTACAGAAGAGAGAAGAAATCGAATGGAACAGTCGGTCGCGCACCGGCACCAAGAACGCAGTGACCGTCGTACCTGTCCGTCGGTGGCTGAAGACTCGCTTGGCCGAGACTCGGGAGTGATGTGGCAACGTTGCTGGTCGCTCGCGAGCGAAGGAGTCAGTCGTCGTTCGGCTGTTCCGTCGTAGTCCTCTGTGTCTGTCAGTGCAGTGTCGCTGCCATAAAATCGCGAGGGCCCGTCAGGGCCCACGAGTAGCGCGAACAACATCGCGGTCACGATGACATGTTTCAGAGGTGCGAGAACGAGTAACAGCACGAATATCGAACGGACAATTGTTCAGACACATCGTACGTTGCTACGGTAGCGCATTCGTCCTAGTTGGTTAACGTTCTACAGTAAACAACCCGTGGGAGAGGAAAGAGTTTCATGGTTGACGGGAGAGTAACAGTGTCGAAACGTATGAATGCGGTGTGTGTCGCGCGTACACCACGTCTGTTACAAGCAGCCACGCCGAGGCCCTCTCCTCGAAACTGTACAGAGTTCCTAAAGTGCGCGCGTTCATCCGCGTCTCCTGCCCGAACGTCGGCAAACGAATGAGTGCGTGAATCGTGACAACACAGTGTCGTAGTACATAGTGTACAGAGGGTACGTAAAGCAAGAGAGAGAGAGAGAGAGAATCCCTTTTCTCTCTCGCATCCCGTAGAGGCCGTGGTCGGACTTTAACGCCGTCGTACGCGTTTCTCCCCTCCCCCCTGGTGGACTGTTTCTTTCTCCCTCTTTCTCCCCGAAGGCCGATTTATCTATCCCGTCGGGTGTACGTCCGTCTCAGTCTGTACCATCGTTCCGTCTGTGCGTTGGCGGAGTTTTCACTGGCGCGACGCGGCACGCGCGCTCCGTACGACACGTAAACGAAACCGGCTGTCGTGGAGAGGAGGATCGGGAGTGTCAAAGATCCGAGGAAAATCACGGGCATGGGAACGGTGTGTGCCGTGGACTGAAAAAAACAGTGCGCGACTCGGTTGCCCTGTGCTCGCATCGTACGCGACAGGATCCTTGCATTTCGTCCGGTGTGTGGTGCCTTGTGGTGTGTCCCTTTTACACCAACGAGAGAGGAAGAGAAGTTAGGTTAGGCTAGGACTCGCGCGTCACCCCCGGCCACACGCTCCGTCCTTGTCTGTCTCTCTCCCTCTCCTTCTCTGGCGTACGACGAAGAGGAACGCACAGACACGAGAGGCCGGACCTACTACATACACACGGTGAACAATTATTGGGGAAAGAGAAGGAAAACACAAATGCCGATCGCCGGTGGAATTCTGGTCGCTGGAACTGCGGCCCATTGCTTGTCTTCCGCCGCTGGCATGCTTCGATTCCTCGCCAGACTTTCAGGTTAGCACGCAATCAAACATCTTATCCGCTGACAATTTGACGGTCGCGTTTTCGATCACTTTCGATTCCCTTTCCGGGGGAAAGAGTCGCGTCGCACGCGGGTGAGCGGCGAGAAAAAAACTGAACGACGATCGTGGTGTAATCGCGGTGTCGTTGCGTTGAACCAATAAGAATCGACATCGCCGGTATAAATTGCCAATGAAAATCCTTTCATCCTATGCATTTATCGTGCGTGTAATATCGTTATCAAAATCTTTCACAGATTGACTAGAAAAAATGTCCTCTCGCCTGTTTTTTCACCGTCGCGTATAACTATTTCGATCTTTCACCACGGCTCCCCCGCGTACGCTCGTGAACTCATGCATGTGTCCCTTTTTCCAACCATCGACGACGCGCCACCGTGTTTTACGACCCCATCCCCCTTTACCCAGCGAAATTTCGCTATTTTCTCGGTGGCGTCTAGCCGCGCCGACCCCGTGGCCGCCGCCGCGCCGGGGAATCCGCGCGCGGATTCGATTCCCAGACTTTCGAGTCAGTGCACCGCTATATACTGTGAGCTGTTAAATGGGAAGCGTACAGCGGCCGACGTAGACAGAATAAGAGGAATAAAAACGGGAGACGGCCTCGTAGCCGTGCGGTATTATACGAGTTCGCGTACTATATCCCGTGCAGAGGATTTGACGTATCGACTCGGATTTCCATAGCGCGTCGCGTAAAATTAACTTTCCCTCCGTACCTTTGTTCCGTCCCCTGCCCCTTCTAATCCGTGCCATCCGTTTAATGCGCGTCCTCCACCCCCTTTTTTTTATCAACCCTATCTTCCGCTTTGAATTTCAACGATCTTTCCGCAGATAAAGAAAGACATTTAGGTTTATTACACCAAAAGGGGACATGGTGAAAGTGGCGGTGATGAAATACCGTGGCCCCCTGGTTCAGATGCGTTTCCCATGCACTCCCGTTGCACCTAACATTTCTGCCATTCCAATAATCTTATCCCTTGAAATTCTCGGTTTAGCAGGAAGGAAGTATTATTTGAGCCGATCGGTTATTTATGATGATTGCATCTGATTATTCCGAAGAACGAATCGATCACTGTTTACTCGCGTGAAACCCCACGAATTTCACGCGTACGCTTATCGCCGCTCGTTATCAACATTGCATTAGCCTAACGCGTCTCTAATTGCACAAACGCATCGCTATAATTATGTGGATTTATCCGCGGCCGTGCAACGAGCAATCGGTGTCCTCTTAACAAGATGCATGCAGCTACACAGCGGCGCCGATTCTTCTCACACCGGCGCTAATTAGCGGCGAAATGATCGCTATTGTCGGCTGCTTTCGCAACGACCAGCGCCGCGAAACGAACTCTCCTCGTCGAACAAACGAATCGGTCTATGAACATTCATCAAATTCTTCAGCGTGCAGGATGTATATAAATGGGTGATGTTCTGTAACAATCTCTACGATTCGTTGCCCAGGAAGTACACGTAGTTATTGGCCAGTGCTTTAGGTGCCTGAAGTTCGACCGACATTTATTTCCAGACTGTCGCGAAATTAGTTTCTAAAAGGGAACAACTCGTAAATCTCGCGTGGCTTTTAGAGTCACTTTATAAAGCTATCTTTGTTGGTTTCAAAGGCAGCGAGGCACTTTGTCGAACAATTTACTTCGTAGACGGCGGAAAGTAGAACGTAACACAAAAAAGAATCACACTCAGCAAACTAGAGGAGACGACTAAACAAATTGGCATGGAATCGTTTGGCAAATGAGATTAGCTAGAATCGTCACGATATCATTTTCTTATCGTTCCACGTAGCGATCGAACCTGGCCAAACCATGATAACACGGTTCACCTTATACCCAGCACTCTGATTCACGACCAATGAGTTTCCCAACCGGAAAACGTACACCATTGAATCACCTCGGTGGGAAAGGATTAAATCATCGTCTTCTTCGTCGCCGAATTCTAGACATAGTTTAGTATTGGTTCCATCAGAGAAACTACCGGCACCCCCCCCCCCCCCCTCTTTCGCCTGGGCTATTGTAATACATTAATTCATCGTCGAGTGAATGAGTAACCTCTACGCAAAAATCAAAATACACGGAAATATAAATAGAAGTGTGTGACGCTGCGACGAGGAACGGCGCGTGAAGAACCTTACCTAGCGCAGACGATCAGAGGAAACGCAGTGGAATATGGAATAGCAAGGAAACATCGATAGGCATGAAAAAGTAAATAGTCGCAGCCGTAATCGCGAGCGTGTCGTCGCGTTTTCAGCATTCCGATCGAACCGACCAGCGCGAATATGTGGAAGAGATTCGATGCAAATCGCGGCAAAAGTGAGAGTGGCAAATGAGTCAACATCCGCGTTCGTTGTTTTCTAACAATCATCGATGCACGGATGGATTTCGAATAGAAAATAATTCTATTTTCTATTTCATTCGTCTATCTTTTTCTCTTTGCTAAATTATTCTTTTTATTTCGTTTGGATGGTTTTGTATAATTTCTCAAGCGGGGGCAGACTTTAGGGGAAAAAGGGTTGAATCGAATGCGATAGAAGATGCAGACAGGAGGAGCGAAGGCTGATTTTCTTGTTGAATCGCTTGCAGACGCTTTATCTTTAGAAGCCACGGACAGACAGTGGCAGCGGTTTTTTTCTCCTTAACGGAAATAGCTATCATTCTATGCGCCTTAGAATGAACCGGCAATACTCCGCAAAATTTATTTTCGACGTGTAGGTTTACGTATCCGCCGTCTGGCCGGAATATCGGCCGGAGCATCATCAAAGGGGACGGAGACACCGGGAAATTCGCTAAATTTCGATCCCGTTCGATCCTCTCGCCGCTTCTCTCGTTCGTCTCGTTCAATAGAATTACGGACACCTTGGAATCTCCGCTACATTGCTCTTTTCTAAATAAAATGTATTGCAGATACGCTTAATTCTCCATCAATCCTAGGTATAATATCGAAATGCAAATTAATTAGAATACTTGCCCTCGTTGCGTTCAATAGAATTTCGAACACTTTGGAAACCACGGTACATTGTCCCTTCCAAATACAATATTACTGCGAATGCTCATAGTTCTCTACACATAACGAAATATCGAAATGCAAATTAAATAGAATGAATTTTCCTGCTTCTGAAAAGACATCCACTTTTACTTTAAAAATTTGGCTAACTCTACAGCTCGCTCGACTCCTAATAATAAACCACGCTGAAATCAAATTCCTCCGTCTCTGGAGTGAGAAATAAAAATGCAGCGGATTGGGAAAATATACACGTCCGGTTCGCGTTTCATATCTCGTTCGAGTCGAATCGATTGAGTTAAATGACTATCGGTGATTGTTTAGCAGTTGAAATATCAAAAGACTTGTTCACATCGTTTCGTCGATACGATTCACGGTTCCGGTTCATCGGTTTCGTCGATAAAACGCTCGTATACACAATTTAGCTGAAATTATAGTCGCGCACGTAGCATAGGAAATTTTGCGGCGTGTAACGCGTTCGAGAGTATTTCTGTCCCCATTAGCAAATAGCACATGAATTATACACCCATGTTGGCCTGTTAATTAACGACGATGTACTATGTGTCGGGTTTATCCAGTCGGAAAATTCAATGGTTCGATAGGTGTCTGGAGAGGGGAGTTTTTTAAAAAAGCATCCGACATTTCTATTTAAAATTGTTGTTCAGTCTCTTCATTTCCAAATGTCCAACAAAGTGCAGAATATATTTGCACAACAAATATTTATCAGATATAAAAACACGGAGTGCATCAACATGGTCTAAAATCGATCTCGTATTTTCCACTGCAGTACCCCGATTCATTCCAACCAAGGAAAATAATTGTAAAGCGGGATGCACTGAAAGGTTATGGAATTTAATAAAAGTCATCCTGCACGCGTAGCGATATCCGGGCAACGGGTGCACCATTCACGTCCCGTGTCGCGTACGTACGTGTGTTTGAACTCGTTGTTCAGCAGGAGAGGCACCGGCGGCCTCGTTTCTGATCACAAACCTATGGTATCGTGCGACAGGAGTAGCCAGACCGTCCAAGGGCCAAAGACTCCCGTCCATTTCCCGGGACAATAATGTTTTCTGGTTCTCTCCTGGAAGTCGGTGCACAATGGGCCGGCGTAACGCCTATTTCTAAATAGACGAGGCCGGCGCGGCCGTGGGACTGCCGATACAACAATGAGTACCGTTATTATTAGGTTTCCTGGACAAACAACGGCCACCAGTCGATGGCCCCTATACACCTCCCTGTAAATCGTTCGATTCGCCCGGCTTCGTCAAAGGATTGCTCGCTGCTGTCCGTGGTCGTTTTGCTCCCCCGTTGATTCGGGGATTCTGCCGTGCCCAACAATGACACGGAAGATTTAGCATTCGAAGTTGCGATAATTAGATTCTCGGGTATTTAAATGCGCTTAGGGCCGTTCGTGCGCCAGGATTTAATGCAATATTGTGAAAAAAATGTTAATATATTCGGTGGATATTGGAGAAATATGCATATATATTTTTTTAACAGCGTGATGGCGCAGAATAGTATATAAACAAATATCATTTCTATCTACAAGTTATACAGTACATCTCTTTCATAAAAAATATATTTTAATTACTGGTAACATTACAGTTAATAAAATAGCAACAGCGAATTTCAATGGAATATTCATTTACAATTAATAGACACACTTGCTTGCTACCCATTCGTTCTCCATTGTATAGTACAATTCACTAAGTGAAAGGATTATTTTGGCATCCGCTAACGAGGATACCGGTACAGCTATGCTAGCCGCGCGTCCGGTATCGTGTCCGATCTCTCGAACTGGTGAAAACCGTCGACGTTAACGGTGAACTGCATCGTATATACGCGACACAGTCTCTACCTGTTCGCCAAACAGTGGCTCGTAAAATCCAAGTGGAAAAGCGCGCCTGTTCGGATGGATTTCATAAAATATTTTCCCTCGGCGTGCAACGTCGCGTTAGCCCTCCAACGAATATACTCCGCAATGTTGTTTTAGGTCTTGTAATCCGCTTCGAGAGTCGCTTATAGAAACGAAGGAAGTGTCTAGGGTTCGATGAGGTTTTCTGAAACAACATCAACCCGACGGCTGCCAAAAATTGTTAAGGCAGTCGCTTTTAGATTCCACATGACAAATGGGCTCAAATATATATATTTTTTTCTTTCAATAATAGTTTGCTCGATTTCGATATCTTCTAATTTCAATTTAATTCTTCGATCGCTCCATCGTTATTGGAACTCCGCATAATTTTCATTGCGATCGTACGTACCTTTTTACATAAGTGTTAATCGCATCGAAAATTGTTGTACTTCCTGCGGTATTTAATATTTTTAAACGGTCGAGTTTGAGTTTTAGATAGTTTTTACAAGAATTTCTGTAAGGTAGTTGAGCCGATAGGGAAACACGATGCAGGTTGGCTCGACAAGCCGGGACAATGTCGATCATGAATATTAACGTGTATCCTTTTTCTACGAACGATTTTACCACGGCTCCTCGATTTACGTCCGGTGTGGCACGTGAAACGACGATCAATTATTCGGGCGCGCGACACAAATGTTATTCGGTGCATCACGCGACAATCCGCTTCGATCCTGGATCGAAATAGAAGTGACCGATTCACGTTACTTTTACCAACTTTCGATTTTCAGATTCATCCTGTCTCTCAACAGTAACTTACATTTAAGCCTTGATTTATCGTCACAAAACAAGAAAAGATCAAATGTTCGTCTTTGGATTTTACATATCACTGATATCGTACTGGTTTTTTTTTCAAACTGATGATCCTGATGTCTATTTCAACTTAAGCATTAAAATAAAAGGACTTTGATGTACGATAGATTAGCGGCAAGTGAATCGATCGGTCGTCCGGATATAGCTGGAGTTGCGACGACCAAATTAACGATTAAAGCTAATAATTATCGATCAGATATCGATAACTGATCCCGATAAGCCTCGACAAAGACGCATTTCTCTGAATATCAAATTAACTCCAGCACTAATTGCAGAAAATTCTTTAAAACTCAACAGTATCTCGGTGCGTGGTAAATTATTTTTATTTCGCTGTGAGAAATTGATTGCCCAATTCATTATTAATCTTGCTTTGCAATTTCCGTAACTGCTTTCACATTCTTTCACCCAGATCCGTTCAATTTGATTATCTGCACTGTAAAAGGGAAATAACATTGAATTTTGAACGCCTAGAATATTAATATATAACACGATAGCTGTATAAAGGCACCTGTTCAATAAAACACTTATCACTGACACAGCAAAACGAAAGACTGCAGCTCTTGATTCATCGCGTATCTCGGTGCATCAGGAGCAGTAGGCCGCTGCACTGCGACCAATGCAGCAGTGCCCAAGGGTATAAAAGCTGCGGGTGGTTGCGGAAGTCGGTGGAAATAAAGTTTCGTGCAGGGCATCGCGAGGTAAAGAGCCAACGATATATCGTCGCGGCCTGATTTCAACGTTGCACGAAAACCACCACACTGTTTTCTAAGCCGGGGCTCTTACGCTCTCCCTTACTCTCCATAAGAAATCTGCCTTTTACACGTAAACATTATCGAATACGGGATACTGGATAGGCATCGACCTTCTGCTGTTTCATACAATTTTCAAGAAAGTAGATGATGAAATAGTTTAAATATAGGACAAATAATAGGTTTCCTGTGTTATAGATACGCATGATTTATTAGATTTAATTATTAGATTATTAGATTTTGTAGTCATTAGGTTTTTAGACAATTTATTAGCAGTATTAGCGATATGACGCTACCAGTACTAATTCATATCGAGTTATAAAAAATCAATCTTTGACATCAGCAAATATATATCTACACTCACGTAGATTACGTAAAATGGTAATTTGCTGCAATTAGGAATTGGTGCTACAATTGGGACACCCTCCAACGTTCGCCTAAACCCGTACACGAAGGGCGCATAAGAGCACCTGGCAGCGTCAAGTTATGGAAATTTCGAATCGGCTGTGTAGAAATCGTCGTGCCTTTGGTTCGTTGCCAATGCTGGGCCTTCGAATTCATTGGAACGAGCCACGCCACGCGAGAGCGAGCCGCTTTCTTTCCACCGAAACAACCCGCTAATGCTAAACTACCTCTCGCCATCACGAAAGCCTCGCGTGCCCGAGACCCAGGCGCCATTATCATCGAGCTTGTTCACAGATTCGCGTATGTGCGATCTCTTTGAGACTCGCGATGGTGGGCCCCTGGCCGTTATTACCGAGGTGATAAATCGCCGAGGAAATTATGCCCCTTGCGAGCACGTGAAAATTTGGCGTAATTTAACGTCCGCCGCTACGCTTCTCGAATTTCGGTTACCGATCCCTTTTCAGTTCGTCTAAAACCATTCCCTAGTGAAAAAGAAAACATGTTCCGTGTTCGCGTGGATGGATGATAGGTAAAAAGCGTGGTTCTTAGTAAAACAGAAAAAGTGCTGAATGAACTTTGTGGGTCTTTCATTCTATCTAGAATCTACCCCTTTTGAATGAGAAGGCTCTTTTCGCTTTTGCTAGGGAGGCGATCACGCGAATTACCGGGGGAATAAATTAAATTTGAAGTCGAGGTAATGGCTTTCTTCCCTCGCTGTCGCGTGCACGAATGTATGCTGCACGAAAAAGGGAGGCGCGCAGGGATGCAGTGGTAGAGTTTGCCAAACGGCGAGTTGAAACGCGAGGGGGGGTATAATTCTGTTGCGGTGCGCTGGTGAAATTCTTACAGTATAGGGGAGAATGGGGTGATTGTGGACGCTTAAGCGTACTAACAAATTAAACCAGTAGTATTAACGCTAATTCATTTTCACGTATTTGTTAATAAAACTTTAGCTATTTATCTACAAAATCAGCACTGACACGTGTTTGGGGAGGGGATTTCGGGGATGCTTAGAATAAATGCATATAGTCATAGCCGGCATTACTCCGCGTCCGTATTTACGCCACCGTCTCCTATAGACGATTCTCTTTGTAATGTTTTTTACCTACAATATTTTATGCAGACTTCGAAACTAAAATTACATTGAAAACTACATTCAACCTTCAAGTTCAATTTTCATATCACCACGTTCATTTCATGCAACTACGCGCATTGCAAGTGCCACTTCGGACCAATTAAAAGCAAATTATCCGATGAATCGGAATCGAACAAGCTACTATCCCCGCTTCCTGGCCCCAATTAAACCGTCCGTGCGAAAAGGTGCGCACGTGCAACAACGTGTCCGATTCGTGCGCAGAAAATCGCGGACGTCCGGCCGTGATAGTGTGGAAGAAGAGCGACCGGTTGCGTGGCAGCAACGGAGCTATGCTAATTAAGCTGTTGCCGGCATGTCTAATTGCACCGTGAGCCGGCTAATGAGACTGAGACTGTCGGCGAAATTTCGGCCTGGAAAGTTCGCAAATAACGTCGAGCGATTTTCGCCGGCCAATTAACCGATCTTGATCTGTTACACGGGCCGATGAGCTTCGGACGTTGTCCGATTGCTGATTCTCGTAAAATGGGGAACTGGATAATGGGCAGGGCGTGTGACTTATCGTTCAATTTTTTAATTCCAGTAAATTTATTTTGCGAATGGCTGTGGAATATTATATCATCTACCTTTGGGAAAATTACATTCTTTTTTGTTGCGGGAAACTGCTCTTTCTTTCCTGAAAAATATGCTTTCTAAGGATTGAATTAATAACGTTTGGATAAAAGTTTATCAAAGAGTTTCTAAGGAAAGATAATATGAAATATTAAAGATAATTCATGGTTGTATGTGGATAGGTATTATAGTATTAGTATTGGTTGTGCACCAGATAGAAATTATTGTTGAAAGTAATAATTATCGTTTCTACATACTACAGCGTGTTCTATTTGCGGTGTAGCATGTAACAATTAAGCAGCTAGTCCAAGTTCACCAAGCCACTGAAAAGTTAGTCATGTACCGGTTTAACTGAGCAATAAATCCTGGTTTATTGCGCAGCCTCGAGTGAATCGTAATAAAAGGAGTTAATATCAGATATTGAGGCTGTGGTACATGCAATAATTGTTCGCCGCTACTAAAAATCTGGACACGAGTATAATTTCCATTCACCTTGATGTCTCTATTTTCTACATGGAATCCTTAACACACAGAGCACACATTAGTACCTACGATGTCTCTGTTCTAATTCACGGAAAATCTTCAGTTTTTCCAACAAACAGAAAGCTTCTATCGTTCGAGTAAATCCACAACAACTGCAGCAGAAATCTGAAATCTGAATCGGTGTAAGCTAGCGGTGGTTAACAAGCAGCAAAGCCCCGAAATCGCGCACTAAGGCGTACACAATAGCCTCTCGGGGAACCTCGAAATCCTCTCAAGCTCCAAAAGGATTCGATTTCTTTTTAAAACTGCCATTGGCAAACATCATGATTTTCACGGTTCCATTTGCAAAACAAGTCCCTCGACTCGCTACATGGGAACGTTTTCTTTCTTTGCTCGATCGAGCATGCGAGCCTTGGTCTGTGTAGCTCGAAAAATCGAATACTTACGCGTGTATTAAGCACACGAAAGGCAATTAGTAGTTCGAATGATAAAGGTAAACGCGTATAATGCCGCAAGGTTCGTAGAGGCAATTTTAATGAGTCACTGACAGAGTCGTTCGTTAAAGTTAATAAGCCCTGATATCGTCGATACGTTTCTCAGGTTTTAATGAGATTACAACACGACCGAGCTACGTATGTATTCGGGATCTACAGATCTCTGGGAATCACGATCGTAGGAGGTTTTCGAGGGAAACCGGCCGACCCCTTCGTGGCAGGGATAATTGCCCGGGCGGTTCCTTTTGTTGACTTTGGAAATTGCACGTTACGGAACGGTCTTAAATCTAGGATAGTCTGTCCTCTAATTGCGAGAAGATCGGAATTACTGTTAGCTCCTCGATTAGAGGGCTCTCCGGCGTTTCGGTATTTATCGATAGATTGAGACGGACTTCGGTTCCTCTTGTGCGATCAACATTTCTGTTGACAATCCAGTTAACTTTTCTTTTGCAGTTAACGATATTGATATCATCCTCCCGAAGGTTTCCATCGTGGTGGCGATTAAATCGCGACACACGACAATCCACTTTGGTCGCTGGGATGAAAAGGCCCAAGTGATAAAAAAGATCAAGATTGCTGGATCGATCACAATCGCGCCGTGATACAGAACGGCCATGGGGGGTTCGTCCCTAGCCGAGACTGTTGAACGTCGGCTCCCTTATTTTCGCGGTTTTAAGTAGCAATCTATTTACGCCCAGCCAGTCAGTTTTTAGTTGCCACGTGTCCCTGTGGTGTATAGGTGAAGCGTAAGCGTAAAACGAAGGGATTAATGGCAGAAGAGGAGGAAGAGACGGATGCTGAAGGAGGATAGCCTCCAGGCGAGACATGGCTCTGACGGAGAGAACGAAAGACAGGATCTCTCTCCCCAACTCTCGCGAGCGTCTCGCGACTACGCGAGCGTATAGGCCGCCTTGCCGGCGCGTATCCAGGAAGTGACGTCAGCCGGCGACGTTCTTATGAATTAATTTGCGGAAATCAAGCCTCCCACCTACCCCTTTCTCCCGCTCGCGCGTAGATCCTAATCCTTGCGCGCGGTTGCACAATCCTGACACCGCCTACGCGACGAAAAGCGTTTGCACGCGTTGCTAAACGCTTTGCACGGTTTCTGTGACTAGACGGGGGAGAATAGGTGCCGTTTGCCATCATCTTCCTTGCCTTTCCTTCTTTATCTGATTTCTTCCTGACGTCGTGATCGCTGTTTTAAGAGTGAGGGATCACAAGCAAAGTGCTCGGGACAGTTCGGGGAAAAAAACTGTTGCATTGTCTTAGGATTCCCGTTAGGATAACCTACATCAATAGAATCGGGCTGCGCGCAGCTTCCGAGAAAAGATTCTGCATCGCAAATGACCGGTCGAGAACCGTAGGTGCCTCCGCGTCGATGACTGTCCTCACCCACGTAGCGCACCAATGAACAATACCTTAAACTTGACTCGGTATCTCGCGATCATCCTGCCTCGCTATTTTGGGATCGTCGCTACTACCGGAACAAGCGAGTCGCGACTCCATCCGTGACGCAAGCGAAACGTCATCATGTATGATGATTCCTCTCAGTTTCGGAAACTCTGTTTCTTTAATTAGCGACCCCAAGACTATAGACGCCGATCGTCGAAACGATCGAATTGGCTGCTTGTAAATTGGAACGTTCGAACGCCCATAGAATTTTTAGATCGCGATAGGAGATTGGATCGGTCTGCTCGTTGGACACCTACATAATACCATTGGATCCCTACATTTCGATCCCGCTGGACACCTACGTGTCGATCGAGGCTCGCGGATCTATTCCTTGGGCACCTACATTGGTTTGAAGAATAACGTAACCGCGGTTCATGACTTTTTTCCAAAAATGAAGTCGAACTGATGGTGAAAGGAAATGGAGGGAGTAGAAACAGTAGCTGGGATGGACAACGATAAATGTGTCTAAGTTTTTAGGATAAGGAATTTCATAAATATTAGCCGACTGCAAAATGTTCCTAAATTGAAAATGTAGTTCCCAACCCGTTTCACCCTTTCATACTGTTTTTGTTTGTTTGTAAAGAATGAGCATCCGTCAGTATCATTTATAGAAATGGCATTGTGGTTAACTCAATAAATCAGCTCTATAATAAATGTTCACGCATTTAGTGACGATCAAGATTTTCAAGCATGTATCTGATTTACTCACCCGTATTTCGGGACATTTCAACATCGAATCGATTCAGGGTGCGATAGCGCTCTGTTCAGTAAAGATCCCGGCAACACCTGGGAGAACGGAGTGGTACTGTCCGATCCGTCTGCCGTTGTCGGATATAGATATTTTGTCCAGCAGTATAACAAGCCGCTTGACGTGCAAAGATGGCCCTCAGCTCTAGGGTCTAAGGGGGATGCCAATGCAGTTTAGGATAATATGACGAAGATCGGTAGCATGAGGAGGGATAGCATGGGACAGCCGAGAGCGGGAGAAAGAGAGAGAGAGTGAGAGAGGAGATAAGAGCCAGGTGTTTCTCATGGGGTACCATAGAACGGAACCACCCCCTGCCTATTTTCTCTCCTTGCGGGGAGAGACCGCACGTTCCCTTTTCTACCTTCTACTCTTCTGTTTCCTCGGCGCACCCTTTTACCCTCCTTGTCCCGCTGCCTTCTTCCTCCCTGTCCTTACGCTTCCTTCTCTTTCTCTTTTCTCTCTCTAGACCCGTGCAACGACGACCTCCCACCCTGTATTCCGTGTCTCTTACTCTCCAGTTTCCTCGCGGATTCTCCTCGTTATACCGGGTGTCGCGTGGCGAATCGAAGTATCGTAACGCTTGGATAGCCGAGAATGAACTTGTTTGCCGTCCATTTCGTCGCGGAGGTTGCGCCGAGGTTGTCTC
This sequence comes from Holcopasites calliopsidis, assembly GCA_023838395.1. Lineage (NCBI taxonomy): Eukaryota > Metazoa > Arthropoda > Insecta > Hymenoptera > Apidae > Holcopasites > Holcopasites calliopsidis. The sequence goes on from JALHAQ010000003.1 coordinate 4,799,312, forward strand.
GTCAACAACTTGAGAAAGATCTAGGTGGTCACGTTTTTAGCTTCTCTCTCTCTCTCCCTCTGCATTTAGTGGAAGGTTCGTGCGGTTGCATGGGAACCGTGTATTTATTTGTCCCTGGGTGGGAGGAGGGACACCTTCCGAGAAGCTCGGGGGAACCCTGAAAACCCTGTACACACCGCGGCGTCGCGGCTTTTGTCGTAAAAGTCGCCCACAGAGACCACCGGCGAGACGAACGTGTTCTCTCACTGTTGCCCAATTTTTCGCAATTCCAACGAGGTTAACCTGAACTGACCCGCCCCTTTTGTAACGGGCCCCTGAAACACGTCTCCATTGCCGCTCGGCGATGAACAGCGTGTTTTAGAGCAGAGGGAAAGGAAGTTGTCCGTTGGGCGACGAGCGGCTACTTATTGATCAGCGAACAGCTCGCAGCCGATCGAAGCTCGCGGAACAACAGCGTGCGCTCGAACGACTGACTGGCAAAAGAGGGCGAAATCGATATTCACCGTGCAGCGTTGGCTCGCGCGATCGACCGCGGCCCACCCGGTATGTGTATGGACGAATACCCAGGAGTAGAGAGAAGAGTCCTAGCGCCTCGAGCCTTGTAATATTACACCGGCGAACTCCCATATGCACCGGTTTGCGTTTCTGCCGCGAAGAAAGCGCACAGAGAGAGAGAGAGAGAGAGAGAGAGAGAGAGAGAGAGAGAGAGAGAGAGAGAGAGAGAGAGAGAGAGAGAGAGAGAGAGACGCCACCCTCGTCGGCGACGTCGTCTTGGTCCTATCGCGTCTCGCCTTCATGGTCGCGTCCGTCGTCATCCAGCTTCTCTCGCTTCGTCGATCCTTCCGCGAAGCTGGCACGTAAGTGGAGCAGGCGGTCAGTCTCCTCTCGTTGCTGATCTGCTCCCGTCTTGATACTAACTCCAACGTTCGGCTTGAGAAATTTGATCGTTGGGTATGATAGGGTCAACGATACTAGAGACACGATTATCAGGCCGTTTAAATGGATGATGATGATGCTGTTATTATTAGAGGTAACGCGTTTAGTGGACATATGGATGAGGCAGGTGCACGCTTAACAAGGATACGATATGTTCTGCTTTGTAACTGATATTCCGACTATCATTGAGAAAAATAATAATATGGTCTTGCTGCGTAAAATGTTTCTGCAGTTTGTCGAAAGCGAACAGATGACATCACATGATAGATTGCAGTGCTGCAGGTCAGGTACGGCTGAAAGTTCTATCGGGTTATACATGTGAAGGAAATATTGGAAAATATTATGGTGGACACAATAAAGATATAAAAAGATTGCAATAAAACGAATAATGAAAGAAATAGGTAAAGTACTGTAAGACTTCACGGAAATGATTGAATACGAAGGCTTGGACGACGTGTTTAAAATTATCACAGGCAGATGATATCATTCCTTTTTATCGCGTTCACGTTTGACCTATCGCGCTCGTTGATTGTCCAAGCGATTTAGTGAGTGCTGGCAATTTACACCTCCTTCGCGTCGTGAAATACGGCAGGGTTTCTTAACACCACGGGCCAGCAGCAATTATCGGGTGTTGATGTCTCTCCGCGACGATTCGCGCCTCCGACCGGCGTTTAATGTAATTATCAAACGCGTTCGTCGCTTACACGCGTAAGCGGATTAAATTCGCGCTGCTCTTTCTGCTCTCCTCTGGCGGATCTCGGTCGTTTAATCGAGTACCGTGCCGCTCATAAAACCACCGATCAGACACCAATCGTTTCTAAGATAAGCTGTTATCGTGTCGCAGGTATGCGGAGAAGTCGTCTCAATGTTCTTTTAAATTGTTTCTTTTGCCATCAAATCAAATAATTGAAATGAATTCAAGTGAAATGATATCCTGTAGAAATCAGGATAAATGTTATCTACGTATCGAGACCGCCTTTCAACGTACCCATCTCTAAATAATGATTAATCTTTAAACCGATGACAAATTACTAAAACTGCAAATAGAAGAAAATAGCAGAAACCTGTCTCATTTGTTACGCCACGAGCGATAAAATACCTGCGCTATGTTTGTCGTGTAATCGAGGACATTTCCTTATCTCGAGAACGCTTTGTCGATCGCGATGTCCCATTTTATAATTCCCTCTTTCTCTCTCTCTCATGTCGCGCGGCGTTTTCCGTCGACTAGGAAAACCAGTTGTTATCGACGAGTCACGGCGTACTCGTTATCGTGGAATTCCGATCGCGGCCAACCGATCCACGGTGTCCCGTGGCAACTTTCCGTGAATTCCTAGCTGCGCGATATCGCGGTGTTCCCTTTAAAAGCCCAGCAGCGAGCAACGGAAAGAGAGACGTGTTACTCTGGGGTATAAATATCAGCCGGCTATTCCCGTTAAAGCAAACTGCAATTGTGGCAACGGTCATTTTCGGTCTTCGAATTCTTCCCGTCTGTACACTCGCGGCGATGTCGTCGCGACGGGAAGTCGGATTTTCTTGGGCGAATCGAAGGACGATAAAACGGCGTGGCTCGCGAAGCGAACAACGCTATCGTTGCTGCTGGTTCCTCCGGTAGACCGCTAGAAAATTCCAACATTCTTCGGGCTTCCATATCCGTTTCGAGTTTAACGAGAATCGATATTCGGCATGGCCTTCGTGGTCCGGTCAGGGTGTAGGTACGCTTGAGGTTACACCGCGTTGTCGTACTCCGTGGGATTTTCTTTCTTCGATGCTGGCTTGAAATACTACAAATAGTACGCATTTCCTGCTATTTTGTATCAAATATTTCCGTGGTTTTATTTCGTTAATAACGGTGACAATCGTATTGACCCGACCCCAATCGCATATTACTTTTCATGAAAACGCAATTCTATTGCTTCTCTCGGCATCGGAGTAAGCGTTTGCAAAATTAGGTGCCATAAACTTCCAGGAAGACTGGTAATATTTAATAAAAGAAGGAGATATTAAATCTAAAAACCAACAAAGAACGCTAACGAATCCCCTAGTTAAAGGCACTCTTATCATTTTCAAACTACCGATGCTTAAATAAAGATCTCCAGAAATTTAGCAAACTTTGTCACCGCTAGATATAGGCAAGCATTTTAGGTTGCAGTCAGCCGCTCGTTTCTTCATTTACAGATCAATACCAGTGTGCGTGGTAGCTACAGCCAGTTCGTAAATTTCCCTTATCTGCGGTCGAAAATCTATCGTGCCGATGGCTAATGCAGACATTTTTTGTTTTATTATGCACAGTGCGCAACGTCGACGTACGGACGTTTTTACGATAGTTGCGTGAACTGCCCGGCCACGTCAAAGGAGGCTCATAGATTTTGGCGATCGATAAATTTCGAATTTAAAAGGGAGGCGATACTTCGTGCCCGTACGGAGCATGAGAATGCCCGTGGATTTATGTACCCCTAGATGAGATCTGGCGATTGCCTCCCTTTCCCGCTGGGCGCCGAACTACCGAATTAAATTTTTCATCGGGTAATAAATGTTTCTACCTTGACGATTTCCGCGAATTCGCTTTCGTGACTTGAACGATCTTTTAGAGAAGAATGGAAGCATTCCTTATGTAGGCCCTCTTGCAAAGAAATTTGGAGATAATTGCGGTTTTATTGCCAAAAGCTTGACTTTCATTTTTCGCATCAGCATAAATGCCACATTGCCATTATTCATTTTTTATCAGTTTCTCCTTTTATCATCAAACCTAGATTCCCGCAGCGACATTTCTATTAATATGTAATTGTCGTATTTTCCGCAAGCTTCGCAAACCGCTTCCAGATGTGCCACGGCCTTGATCCATTCCAAAGATCCTTCCATTCATTTCCATCGTATTAAGTCGGACCGAAAATTTTCTCAACAATGATAACAATAGTTCACCTTCCTCCAACAGCAATTCATCGCCATTTCCCAGCACGGTAAATCGTCGCCACGTAGCCCCGAAATTTCCACACTTTCTACCCTCGGCAATTTTCTCGAAACGTATGAATAAAACATGCACAGGAACCGTTCGAGGCGCGCACTCCCTCCGATCCGTGGCAGGTACATAATTCGAAAATCGGTGAAAACGGCGGAAAGGCGGGGGAAATTTGCCGACAAGGCGCCGCGCAGAGCGCCTGCTCGTTCGTTTTGTCGTCTGGTGGTAAAAATGCCCGGATTTTGGCCCGGCATCGATCCTGTGCACTGTAGTTGTACATTCTACGAGGCGGCCGAGTCTGCGGCCGCTCCTCTTAATCTCGTTTCATTTATAGACTTACGGAGAAGAGACTCTCGGTGTACGCACCACGAAACACGCGCGGCCGGCGAGTCCAGACTTGTCCCGCGCGCGTTTCGCGACGCGACTTACATATTAGTCATCCATATTTCCGATTAAGGGAACACGGCCGCGCCGGCTGGCGTGAGAAGTCTAGCCTCTGGGAGCAGGTCGAAAACAAAAAAAAAAGAACAAAAACAAAAAAGAATGGCACGAAACGGTGAGGAAGGCGTCAGGTAGCCGCACACCTTTCCGCCACGTCGGTGCAACTGGGTCAATGACGGTTCTGCTCCGTTTTGATTTATGATCCTGCGCCTGTCGATCGGGGACACCGGCAGATCTGACCACCCAGTCGCAAGGATCGTGGGGGTGCCGGACCTTCGAGGTGCTTATTCCGGTGAATGATGGCTTCCTAGTTTGCCGTGTGACCATAAGGGATGGATTTTCGTTCGGGGGCGGTATGTCTTTTAAGGGCGAGGAATTATTATTTGATGCTCGAACGAATGCACGTCTTTCCGTGTAATAATGCCTGTTTGATGGCCATTTAATATTTTATAAAGGATTGTTCTTTTACTTTTGATGTGCATATAGGAACTAAGACTTACAACGTATCCTAACTTGCCTATATCACTTTAAAGTACATATCTCTTTTTGGTGCTCGTGGGAACTCCAGTTCAAGCAATCTGTCCGATTGCCCAGAGCCACGTCATTAGTAGAAAAAACGAGACGGATGTGTCGCATGTTTCCCCGGCTACGTAATCGTCGACGAAGTAAAAGGGGGAGAAAAGGGAATTCTCTCGATGGTCGGTTCGGTTGTGTTTAACGGCATCGTGTGTACTTTGTAATACATGTTAAAAACCATACAAAATCGTCTGGTCTGTGCTGTGACATATATTCCACAGTGTTTTTTCTTCTGTTGCGAATGAGAATTGCCTCGTCGCGACAGTCGAGCGAAACCATAATTTCGCTCGCGTGTTATTAACATTACGGTCCCCGGGGGACCGTCATTGCGGAGGAATTATAAGATGTACATCGATAAGGATTCCTCGGCTTATGCTTTCTCGAGTAAATATTCATGAGGCCCTTCCTCCAGCCCCTGTATCGAAGGTAATCTTGCCCGATCGATGATAAACTGGCCGCTTCGGGCGAGAAGACCAAAAGGGATGGATGGACACTTTGTATGCTGCGACGGACAATGACTCAAACCCAGGACGAGGTTAATATTGCGCTTTCTTCTACGCGCGACACTGATACTAGTATTAATCCGTCTGTGGGATAATGTCTTTGGTCTCAGAGGGGATGATCTTTTTCTTTGATTCTTCTGCGTACAAACGATAAACGTCCTGCTTTATCAGTTTCCGACTCGTGGAATGTTCAAAAATATGATATTAGAATCGTATATGGTTTGGCGAGTAGAATAATTTGCATGGATAATAATGGAATAATCTTAATCGTAATAATATGACTTGGATAATTTCAATTTAATAACCAAAATTTTCCTACATGAATAGTATTGGTAATACGCAAATATTAGAGAAGTGTTTTCCATTGACGTCGCTGCATTCTTCTACAAAATTATTCTTTTAGCTAAAAAGAAGCTAACAAGAGCGGACGAACAAGAGAATTCCACAAAGATATTTCGCCGGTAGTCGCGCGCCACTTGAGCTCTCATTGTAGACAGCACTTTTAATTGAGCTTCCCAGAAGCCAAGACTCCGGCTTGTGGGCCAAGCTAATTTCCTCCTCCTCTCTTGTTCCGTTCTAATGTACAATCCCGATAAAGGAGAAAAAGAGTATCATCGACTCTTGCTGCTCGTCGTTGACGTTCGATGACCGGGGGACTTATTGCTTGTACAACATAATATAGCTCGTGGTCGGAGATTCGCGGTAGGTTTCGATGGAAGGTACGAAAAGTAGGGTTGGCGAGATAGAGTGGGAAAAAGGGAGCAAGAAAGGGATACTGCACACCCTTAAGGACCTAATCTCTTAAAGACAAGGCAGATTATTCCGCCTCGTTCCGCTCCCTTCGAGGAGAGTCAAGAGTCGCCGTTGGGCTCCCTTTAATTTTCCCGCCGTCCAATTATCCTTTGCCATGGCTGCGTCGTTGTAATTTTCATCGACGAATATACAGGGTGTTTCCAAAATCCTGGTGCAACTCGAAAGGAGTTCGTGCACATAATAATGATCCGAAAATGAAGAATTCAAATTTTGTGTACGATGCTCTGAGTATATTGCAGCTACTCGAGTGCCATTCGAATTCGATTCTCTCGAAGATGAAGAGTCGTACAATAAAACTTCACTCTTCGAACCTAGTTACTTTCCAATGTCCATTTCCGGCCACACTCGATTTCACAGGGGAGCGCAGGATCGGAGAAACCGATTCCCTCGGAGTTTCCCATGCGCGACGCGTATTACGATTTCCACGGGACAAGGCTCGATTTTGCGGCGGGCGAAAAAAAAAACTGGTAAAGAAAACGAGTCTCGAGAAGAAAAAAAAAAAAGAAACAGAAGGAAGAGAGTCGATCGGTGCATCGTGATCGGTCGTGACGGTCCCCACGATTAGCAAGAGAAAAGCACGGAAGGTAGATTAGGCTATTGAATTGGGTTACGCGTACAATACGGAATAATAAAGAAGCGCACGCTGGTGCACACGGCGGTCCTCGCAATCGGCAAATGAAACGGAATAAGAGGATCGGCCGGTCGGCAGTCATCCCGAACAAGATTGGTCTGGACCGTAGGGGGTGGCGGTGGGGAACACGACGAGGGTAGCCGCCGCGAAACGAGATGAGAGAAGCACCAAAGATTGCCTCCCTTTTTCTCCTTCTCCAGCTTCGTTTTCCTCTTTTTCTGCGTACAAACTTCCCTACCCTGTTCTCTTCTCTTTCTTCGAGCTGTGTGTGTGTCCTGCTGGCTACCATTGTCACGGGGGCCCACCACCGGGAATGGCCGGAGGATAATGCCGTCGTTTGTCAGTTCTCAGCTCCACGTCTGTCCAGTTCTCTGGCCGCGTGATTAGCCGTGCCTTCGGGAGCGGATCATTGAAACGCGTACAAACAACGCCGCCCCGGCCGGTCTCGGCTGCGCCAATTATTATCGGCGGATTGAAACCGGCTTCCGGAACCGGCCTCGTGACCCTTAACCCACTTGTCGTGATTGACGAGCCTCTTTGCCGCGTCGCGACGCCAATCGCTTTCTTTTTTTTCATCCGGACAACGTCGATCCTCTTTTGTCTGCGGAGCACCGTTCCTCTGGTGCTGCGAGCAGGGAATAAATTGTGGCAGTGATTGGATCCTGGCGAACGTACCCTTCTCGGGGGGACGAGTCTGAGATTAGAGAAATCGGAATATTTTTTGGAAGTTGTACTCGGATTTACTTTGAGGTCGCATTCTTGATTCTGGGGTCTCAATTTGTGATAGAAGACAACATGGGAATATTTCGTTGAAATTGTATCATGAAAGAATTAATAACATTTGAATTAAGAAGTTGCGAGGGTTAATGAATTTGTAATTAAAAAAGAGATACCTGCAAGGGTTAATGCAAGGTTCCACATATTTTAATGGTGTTCAAGTGAAACTTGGCCCCGACTGTTGGGGTTAAAAAAAAAAAAAACAATTCCTACGGTGTACACGTTAGAATGGTTCCCCCCGGGTCTGACCGTCAATTTTGCGGCGAAAATTGATCGAGAAATACAGCGTGCCCTGCCGCCTGCTCCCGGCATGCTTGACAAAAAACCATAATCGTGTGCCGCAGGAGGAACCATCTGCGGCTTCGAAAATCATGATGCGGACCATGTGCCGCCTGCCAACGATACCTTTCCAACGCAAGGGTTCCTCCGTAACCCGGCTCTGCTCCTCTTTCTCTATCTTCTGCATGTATTGGTCACACTGCGAAAGGCGCGTGCATCTATGCATGTGCTCCCATGGGTAGACGCGTGTTTGTATGTGCGCGCATGAGCCTTCTGCTGAGAGGGTCAAGTCGATGCTCGAAACCGCGACGAAAAATTGCCGATCGCCCTGTTTTATTTTTTCTTATCATCTCCCTCTTTGATTGCTTAACTTCTTCATTTAGAATAATGAATCGCAAAACGGAGCTTGATCGCACTTATTCATGTTGATCTCATATTGACATCGCTTTTTCTTTTTATAAATTGGAAAATGGTTAATCTACTGTCTGTCCTCAAGGTAACTTTTCCAGTGTAAAAAAGAATCGTCTAAAAAGTATGAAAATATGAAAACTTCTCCCCTGTACCTTCCGCTCTATGCAAACCTTCCTTAACACACAACCTGCAAAGTGCATGTGCCATAAATCCATCCAAGGACAACGTTACCGTTGTTCCGGATCACGTTCAATAGCGACTTGTACGCGCGACAGGTGTCCAGTCGCAGCGCTTTCCACATCCTCGAGTCTGCAGATAACTTATCAGCTTATCCGCGAGATTTCACGCCGGCGGATACAGCGCGCATAAACGGCAAACAAGATAACCGGTAAAAGGCAACGAGCCCGCCGGTGTTCATTGAAGATTGACGCCTCAAAACGCTTGGCGCCGCTGGATACCGCCCGGTGTGTAATCCCCGGGCTAATTAACCCATTTGCATCCCTTTTCATTAATTAGAAGGGCGAGCGCGTGCGATATCGTCGAGCCGATAGGCGAGATGACCGGTGCCGCTCGGGAATTTAACACGCGACACTGTGTACACATTTTAGGCGGCGACTCGGGACCCCCGGAGGATTCTCTTAATTATGAGTCAATCGGACATGAAACCCGCCTCACGACGACGATAAGCTTGGATTTTTTACGAGCCTGCCCCGGTGGCTAAAAGATAAATGCTGTGGGAATGTTGCTCCTTTTGGACCTGTTTAGTCAGGAATTTACGGGACGCTCCAGGAATCTCTGGAATGAAGTGTAGATGTTGCTCGTAACATCTTGATTTTCTATGTTTAGTAATGTCCAAGTTCATCCAACTTGGGCCATCTTTTCAACCCTTTCACCACGAACGTCGCGTATTCAAACGTTTTCTAGAATAGAACGTGTATATTATTATAAATCATTTATGTGGATCATACTTTAGTCGATTGAATAGATTATTAGATGCTAATACGCATAATTGTTCCACCTTGCGCCGATGTTATCTGTTCCTCGGACGGCGCGTGGAAAATAATTGATCGGAGCAAGGATAAGTGCGCGCAATGTTAAACACCCAGGTTGAAGTTCGAATAGCAAGAAAAACGGGTTACACAAGATCGGTCGGGTCTCGCTTGGCGAGGCCGGACGCAGAAATTGCCACCTGTTGACGAGCACAATCTCGCGGCAGTTGGATGCACGCTGGTATCTCAATCCGCAGCGAGGCGTCGATGAACGAAAGTCCCTTTCAACGCGAGATACAAGCGCCGATTGCTTCTTACTCGACACGTTAGGTACGTACGTACGTAGTCGTTCATTATGTCGCAATTTCGAAAGAGGCCAGAGAAATGAATACACCGTGAACAGGGGAGGATAGCAGCGCACAATCGCGGCGCCATTGTTTCCACGAGGATACTTTCGGTTTTTTGAGAAACTCATTGTCCGGGAATTCGAACGGCGGGGCTCTATTCATTAAAAGACGCCACGTTTCCACAGATCCCGCGGACAATAACGCCGGCTTTTTCTTCCCTCCTTTTCTTTTTTTTTGCTACAATTACAGTCGCACCACGATTGGTTGAATTGCTGGATAGGGAAATCGCAAACACTCTCGCTTCCATGCTACGTAATCGTGGCTAGCGTATCAAGGAACTTGGAAACAATGCCAGGAGCACGTTTTTTTCGTCCTACTTTCCCATCGCGGAAGACGACCATTGACGTTTTGCAATCGCTCGCGGAACTTTGGCGTCGACGCTATTTTTATTGGCTGACGCGCGTCATATTCGACGCGACGCTTTTGCGGAAACGAACGTTTCTGCCTGTCATCGGCTTCGATTGCGTCACGTTCATCGCGAATTACTGGCGACGGCGCTGATATTTTGTGATCATCTGTATATTAATTACAGATCGTCCACGCGATTAATGCCAACCTGACGTCACTTCGATTCTAGCACGAGGCAAATGACCCAGGCATAATGAGCGGGTCCTTTTCCTTTTGTAGGACGCGTCGCAGCCACACTGTCCGCCCGGAAGCCTTATCGCATCCCTTAAACTCGAGAAGGGTCATGCAGCGCGTTAGTCTCGTTTCTATTACACCTCCGCCGGCCATCCGCCACATTCGTTTTACGTCTCTATCAATATTTTCCAAACCCTCCACAGAATCCAACGGCCAGCATGTATTCCGAACCTTTACGAAACCTCGAAGCCCTCCCAAAACACATTTCTACCCTAATCCGTACAATTACAATTAGTTCCACCCCCAAATTATCTCCGGCTTCAGAAAAACATCCCTCCCCTCAGAAACCGTGAGTCTGATCTTTCCGATCATGTTGACCGGTCGATCATCGCCGATCGTCGTCCGAATCAAAGGTTAAGTTCAGCCGAAAGGTGGCCGTCCTCGAGGCACGGACACCCCGGAAGCCTTATTATTCCCAAGGAAGAAGCGAACGGAGTAGAGGAGCGGTTCACCGCGTAGGAGGGAGATGGGTGTTCGGACACGCGTTAGTGTCCCCGCCTCGATTTCGGGGTGCACAATATGCGTATACACATTTCGTGGCAGCGGTGTCGGCGACCAGGGCGCGTGCCCAGGCGCAAACGAGCGTGCGTTGCGAAAAACAGGTAATGGCGTTGAAGTGCATTCGGCAGCTGCACGCCATGAATACCCCGGCATGAATACCCTGCACGAGGCGAGGTGAAGAACATGTGCGCGAGCCCATGTCTTCTTTTGGACCCCGGAGCCCGCACACACGATGGCCCACGGTCTGTGCCCGCTCCGTTCGTTCATAGGCCCTCCTCGAGCCCTATCAAGTGGAAAAGATACGTCCTGTGCTCGTCTATCCGGCCCCGGTGTATTATGCTATCGAGAGCTGCACGCTTTTTATCTTCTTCATCGATCGACCTACGCCCGGCACACGTTTCTATCTATCCCTTTCTAACTTGATACAGGCGTGTCTAAATTGCGCGGAAATGGTGTTAAACAGTAATCGTTCGTCGAAGAACATCTCTCTCCAGAAATGCAATATTTGGAAATGGACTGCCGATATAATTATCGACACTCTACATCTGAGTTAAATATTCATAAAAGCATTTTGCCCCTTCGAACGAAACCTTTTTCTTATGATTCTGGATTTCATTATTGTGATTAAAATTTAGCTTCGATGATTAACGAACAAAATTTATCTAGCAACCCAACAAATAGTTTCTGCTGCTGTTTAACTTTATAGAATGTATAATTTAAGTTTAATTTCGTTAGCTACATTGATTCGTTTAATTCGCCCCTGGATCAGTCGTTTGTTTGGTAATAATTGATTGCAGGTGGAATTTTTTTCATTGCAAGGGGTGAACAGTGTAGTGCAAGGGAAACTAGAAATGATTCTTAATGGGGCGATAAATATGCCCGGCGGTTCGTTGTCCGCGATGGTTTTTTTTTTTTATAGCGACGCGGCACGAACCCTTCTTCGACCCTCTCTCGACGCGTCTCTTTTTTCTTCTTTATATCTCTCTAGTGGGCCACCTCGTTGATCTTCATCCGGTGAAGAGGCGTATAAAGCATCCCTCTCTTGAACATTATCCGCGTGATGTATCGAGATTATCCTATCGTTAAACGCTCGTGTAATATAATATCATGTAGATTCATATTATCCATAGTTGTCGACGATTATTAATCTCAATCTTGCGTTTAGGAAAAAAAAAATGATCGATTACGTTTCAATGATGCGTCATCTAATAGACTGGCCGTAGGATAAGTAACCGTAGAAGATAGCTCGCGCCTATTCTTTTCTTCACTCGATACGCTCCTACCTTTTATAGTGGGCCACCTCGACGAAGTTCTTCAGAGTAAGGATCCTTGCAACGTCTTAATTCGTTGGTGGTCGTATCGCTATCGATACCCGCTCGCATCGTATCGTTTTCGGCGGTTGAAATCTCAGCCACAGTAAAAATTGTGCGATATCTTCCTTATTCAAAATGGTCAAAAGTACAAGTATTTTATTAATGACTCATCCTTGTGACTATTGTCACTTCTGTTCATTGGATTTTAGTTATTGGTTGGTGATACTCGTCAGTAAAAAAATAAAGAAGAAACATTTTTTTGTTTAATTAATTGGTCAGTGTATCAGAATATACTCGTTCTTCATATTTTTAATTAAGAAGTTTTGTTGATCTGTAGATCGAGTTCCTCTTAATTTGAAAAAGAACGTATCGAAAGGCTCAATTTATTTGAAGTTGCCACAACATCCCTGATGCGGGTGGTGGGGCTTCGTTTTAGCTCTCTGAAAGATTGAGATGGTTATTCACAATTGAGCGTGACGAAATGTTACCTGGCCGCGTGAAAAGTGGTGTAATAACCGGCGATGCTGATTAAACCAGCATCGATTTTCTATCGATCGTATCGTCGCGGCGTCGAGCCATCCACCACCTGGTCGAACCGTCTGTTCCCTCACCGTTTTCGTGTACACCAGGAATCGCGATGCGCAGTTGGCAGCAAGTTTCCCTTTCTTCCCAAAAATTGTATCGTTATTCCCTAAAGAAAGGGTTGCCTACAAACTCGTCCCATGCATCGTGCCTAATGAAATTTCAATTATAGAAATTAGTTCTGGCGTGCAAATGTTAAGGGTATTAGGTCTCCGTGCAGATCCCTGTGCGGTCGGGGCAACACGCCTCAACGGATCGAATAATTAGAAAGAAATCCTTCAGCCACGCATCATTTTAAAGCTCATAAATGGGCAGAAGGAGACGTGGGGAGCCTCGAAGGGGCGACAACGGTGGTCGATGAGATTTCGGAGGCAGCGAAACACGCGGCAGCTGCCGTCTGCCAGGGCGGTCACCCCCGACGACGCATGCAAATCGTTCAGCCCGCGATTCCCCTCCGATCTCATTCGTCCTTGCGCATACCTACACGCGTCTAATGTAATAGCGAACATGCACACCGCGCCCGAGACCAGAAACCAGGCTGAGCGATTAAAAAGCATTTAACCATCGACGAAGCGTCGATGTTAAGGGCAAAGAGGTGCTCCGGTGCCTCTTGAAACGCTCCGCTTAGTAGCGGCGCATCATCAGCCGTAGCCCAGACGCGTCTCACAGCCTTAATTGTCGGACTCCGAGCAATCTGCCGTGGGAAGTTGCAGAAATTATTCCATATATCCTCAATAGAGACCTACCGGGACCCTTCGGATTCGTGAAATAACGCGAAGCAATGAAGGAAAGTGAAAAAGAACGGAGAGTAAAGGAGAAGACAGACGAATATGAAGAGTTTGCGCATAGAGTAGGCGGGGAGGAAAGATGAAAGAAATGAGGCTCGCTCTTCGAGCACCGTTCGTGGCGGGAGGGAGGGAGCGGAATTTTGAAAACAGGTTATGGAGGCAAGAGGCGCGTGCCTGCCGACGTGTCCTACGAGTTCGGCAGCTGCGCCCTTCTGAATAGGACGTGCCCTGCGAGCATGTGCGATCCACGCTTTTCTACGGCGGGCATATGCGTGCATATACACGGGGCTGAACCGGTGTGCTGGCTCGAGCCGAATCGTCTACGAAAGATTACGAAAAATATACACGGGACTCTACGCCTTTCTTCATCCCCCTTTCACTCTGCCGCGGTCCTCTGTCCGCTCTCCACCCTCTCTTCATAGTACGATCCCGCGTGTATACTTCTCTACATTGTCACGGCTCTTCTAGGACGTTATGAATTCCGCACCTCCCACCGCTGCTCAGGCGGCTTTTCTCCGTCTTCTTCCCCCCCTTGGTCGCGGTCGTTTCGTCTATTGCTATGCCTCCCCTGGATGGCTTAGCGCCTAGCGAGGGCAGCTGGTAACGATCGCTATGGGGGTGGCGATGTTACAGGATTCTACGATACTTGGGTGGCAGCTCTGATTCAACGCGGATCGATCGAATTCTCGAAATGTGTGTTCGAATGTATTCGGTGAACGGTAATCGAAATAGGGATCTACGGGGATTGAGATTCACCCCCGGTGTCCCGCGGCGAAGAAATATTTTCTGGTCGACGGAAAGTGATGATGATCATTCATTTACCGCGTAATCTCTGGCTGAATTCGTAGCGCTAGCTTCAGCGATCTGATAAAGCGAAAAAAGAGAACTCTACTGGCCCGCTTAAGAGTTCAGCTGGTAAGATCACGGGGGTGGTGGAGATTGCTTTGCTGTACATGGGGGTTCCAAACTGGCCCAGACACGATCTCTCCCTTTCTTTCTCCCTGCTTCCCCTTTTGCAGACTGGAGGTTTTTTCAACCCCGACATACATATATGTATGTATACTCGGACTTATGAATTTCCGTGTTTAAACGAGCCGCAGCTGATTCCAGACCGGTCCCCGGAAGGGCCAGGAGGAAAATCGTCTCCATACATATTATCCCCTGATATCCCCCTGCGTCGATCTCTGTCGCTCTCGCTCGCTGCAGCTTTATGAGACACGTGACTAGACACGCCCAGAATTTCTTTGGATAATTCAAAAATCGCCGTCGGTGCCCTGCCTCGATACATTTATCCTGTCCGCTAGTGGTTGTCCCGTTCTTTTCTTAGGAATCGCCTCTTTCGGGGCGCGACCGCCTCTATGGGAATCGTTAAAAATTCTCGCCATTGAATGTTGAACCGAAGAGTGCTTGGAAACTGTGCTCTTTTTTCTTCTTAAAGTGACTGATAATAAAATTGTCCTTCTAGGTGAATTGCATCGATGGTAATAATCTTATTTCTTTGTAGGAATATTTGAAAGTGCTTCAGTGAAATATTTAAGATTTTCTACGATTTTCCAAAACGCGACTGCACACATTTTCTTTTCCGTTTCTTTCCGAATGACTGGCCGTCCTTCGCAATGTTAATTTTCCACTTTTCTTTGCTCGCTTACATAAATATCTTGCTTCGTTTGACGCGCCAGGCAGGATTATAAAAAGAATCGCAATTGCTAAGGCACGGTGCATTACGCGTTTATATAACGTCCGCGGGAAAGAATCGATATTCCCTTGATATATTCTATTTATACATTTTCAATGTTTGTCAGACTCGAGGAGAAAAATGTTGGACGTAGTTACATGCTGAAAAAAATTTCTTGTCGCGAGTGCACGCGTACTCTCCAACGATAGGAGGCGTTAACGCATCGCAGACACTTCCAAGCAGAGGAATTTGTCGCGTTTATTGACTCATCGTGGTAACCTTGCCGTGGGTTGAATTAGTCTATTAGCAAACAAAAATGTCCGAATGTTCTATTTCATAATTTCAAATTCTGACAAAATTAATATTTGAGCGGGGAAATTGATTATCAAATATTCATTGGGAACTTGCAATTCATTTTTGTAACAGTAGATAATTTTTTAAGTCACCTCGTGTGTGAACCTTGAGAAAAAGATTTGTAGAAACTTCGACCCAGTTTAGATACAATTTTACAACAAAGATATCACAAACCGTGATAAGATTACGGATCTACGACACAAATCACGTTCTAAAATAGCGACCGACTGGATAACATCGACATCCAACAGACGGTATCTGCTTAAAAAACAAAAATGACAAAACGAAATTACATGAACCATGTATTTGTAACTTTCATACAATGATACAAATGTCAAGAGTCGTTCGATCGCATTCCTCCGCGAGCGAATGAAGAAAATTCCACCGATGGAGACATTCCTGTCGGCTCGCTTCGTTTGCGGGCATTCAAGTCTCTAATTGCCGGCGCGGTTTCTCGTTTCTCCATTGGATATTATTTTATTGTACGCCATTCGATCTTTAGTTTATCCCTCGTTTTATAGGCGAAATTGCACGATTTTGCAGATCAATATCATATCGTGACAAACATGAAATTCGTTAACTAGGTGACATAAAACCGGAGCTGCAATGTGACTTAAAGTGCGGCCCACGTGGTCTGCTCTTGATAATTGATCATTTCCCTCGTCGACACGCGGTTAAATGCTACTGCTCGCTTGGTCTTCGTTCTCAACGAGGAATCGCGAACCGTCTTGAATTTAGGTTATTTTCTAATTGCACGCACTTTACCGTAACTTCCGGTCTCGCGGTGCCGCGCTCGCTCATTTGCACACTCGCTACTTATTCCTTTCTCCCAGCATTTTTCGGTAAAATTCATCGCGTAGCGGTTTTTTCTTGATACTTTTAATAGTCCTGTCACCTCTGGTGTATCGAAAATTATGTAACCCTTTCTCACCTGAACGACAATTGAACTCTTAGTCCTCCAAGCCTGTTAAAATTCTTCGTTATAACATAGTATATCTACTGTATTGCAAAATTGCCGACTTCCGTGATACTTTCCATTTCAAAGACATTTCAGTGACAATCGTAGCCGAGTCAGACTCATTTCCAAAGACAAGGGACGAGTGTACAAAAGGATAAACGCATATTATTTAAAATACGTTTCATCCCCCATAGAAATCAAAGTTTCTTATCATGCAGATCGATCACGATCTCTTTGATCCCCGTTTCTTTCACACGCTCGATCGTCAAAGGACATTTATCCCTCGCTATCTAGGAGTCGCCGCGCCGCAGGCGAGTAGCGTGAACGTATCAACGACGATTGACGTCAGTCACTTGGCGCAAGGTGTCAGTTTTGTGTGTCACGCATCCAGCATGCTAATCGAACGGGATCGCCGGCACTCGAGTTCCGTGAAAAACGTTGCGATACTTTATGCAGCTAATTTTACCACATCCGCGCGTGTTTGCCCAGTGAATCATGACCATGTCGATTGCATATTATTAACCGTTCGCTATATCCATCTCTGGCTTGGGATTCCGGCGAATTTCCTTCGAATCCAGATGCAAACGAATTTTGTATAACAAGTTTACATACTGATTCACTTGGACACCGCGAGTCTACGAATTTTTCCTGCGACAGTTGGGAATTTGTGGTCGCGAATGATATCATGCGTTACTTGCGACACGATTACATTTCTAACACAAGGTCGTCGAGAAATCTAGATTGCTCTCTCGAAAGATCATACAATAATGCAGTAATTGAGGGGGAAATAATTCGATATTTTGTCAAGTAGAAAGCGTTAGATATTTTATAATACCCTGCAGCCAGTTTTAGTTTTTAACAAATAGAGCACGGAGACCCAAAAGGGATGATATAAAAATAGGTATTCACACAACTCGAATCTCGCCCCGAAAATCTCGTGAAAAACGAAAACGGCTGCTCGATAGCTCTCGGCCCGTGCAACCTGATCCAATCAGCGGGGAATAATCGACGACGGGGAAGGCAGATGGTTTTAAACCGGACCCAAAGCGCGGAAAACAATTTCGTTTCGTGGCAAATATTTTACGTCCAAACAGAGGACAATGACGGTTTGTAGCCGCGCGGCGATGGACGCACAATGGGGCCCAAGCTAGGAAAAGCCTGCACTTTGTGGAAAGAAGTGGCATGGGGTCGAACAAAAGTATCGCGTTCGCGTGCACGCGCCCGTGGTCTGGTTTACATACCACCCCGTTTCTCCCGAAAAGGCGACAACCCTCCGAGCCTGTTCGCTATCTATCCCGACAATATTTACCCTCCCGACATGTCGGACATCCCACTCGACGTTTGTTCCGTTGTTAAGTGGGAAACGAACGGCTGGATGATTAAATTATTGTGTTTTCAACGATGTGAAGTGGATAGGTAGCCATTAGGAATTTATACTGGGCAAGGAGGTCGGGGAAACGGCGAAAATTAGTTGCGTGCGAAGTTCTTGAGGGTAAGAATAAGGCGATGTCTTAATTTTGTTGGTGATCGTATCGCTCATCGAGATTAAGGGAATTGCGTAAATTAGTCCCGTGGAGGACAACGTTTAAAAACAGTCCTCGCCGTGGCGTGATTTAGAAGATACGTATTCAATATCGCCATTAAATCCTCCATTAAATTTCTATAGCACTCAGTATCATGAAGGGTTGGTTTCGATTATATCTGTAGTAGGGGTGATACGAGATAAGAGGACCGTACTAAATAGACTACCTAATTCCCCGCTTCCTTTATTCCTAATTCTGTGATACGGAGGAGACCACATTCTGCAAATTTTCTCTTCGTACCCCGAAATTCCACGCATCCTTCCGGCAAACCGAATCGCCTAAATTCCGGCTACATACTGTCGCGCGTACCGATGTCCCCCACCCACGTAAGATAGCTACCCCATCGACGCGCACACGTGAATGATCTCGGCGCAAGGGTGTATTATTCGGTCGCTCGTGGCCGGTTGGCACGGTGTTTAACTTAACTACCCCCGGCGTGCGCGTGGATCAGCCGGCTAGATGAAGCGGAGCCGGACCGAGATAAAACACACTGTAAACGGCCGGCCGGTCGGATATTTGGTTACAGGGAGGCGGCGGCACGTGCGCCGGAGCTCCGGGCCAGGTGGTGGAGCTCGTGCCGTTGAAGAAACAGAAGAAGCAGCAGCGGCGGGGGTGGGAGGCTCGGAGGACTGCGGGGTCGAAGGAAGGGGAGTAGGAGGATGCGAAGCGGTAGGAGCGAGCGTGCTCGAGGAGGTTAGTTGTTCACCGGTGGCGGATGGCGAGGTCTGCTGCGGCGACAGCAGTACCACAACCAACTACAGCCACCGACGTCATCACCTCCACCATATACACCGTCGCCATAGTCATCATCCTCAGCAACAACAGCGTCATCGATGTCACCAGCGAAGGGACAGCGTGGCTAGCAACGAGCTTGTCGTCGACGAGGAAGCCGACGATGAGGCTACGTGCCAGGATCAGCCCGCCGCTGCTTCTCCTCATCGAGACACCAGTCACGATCTCCATCACCTGCACCATCATCCTCGTCTGCATCAGCTACACCACCATCACCCCCATCACCACCACCATCATCATCACCATCATCATCTGCATCATATCCAACAGCGGTTACAGGACGACAGACCGCCCTGCGACCGGGACGACAGCGTCCAACGTATCGTTCGGACCAACGACCATCACGCGGATGATACCGCCACCACTGATAACCCTGCCACCGTCACTGCCATGACGAGAGGATGCAGGATCCCGCCCTACCTCGCTACTCTACTCATCCTCTCTTACACCCTCTTCGGTATAGCAGGTGAGTGAGATATTGATTTATTATTCAATTGTACACTTGCGGTGATACAGTGCTACACGGTGAAGTGACAGTAAACGCTGTGGGAGTAAATCAGCGCTGCACGGATTTCGGAGTTCTGGTAGTTTGGACAAATTCGCATTTTGTTTTTACATCGCGACGCGAGAGCTTGCGTTAGTCGATATCGATATTCATTATACAAACGTGGAATCATTCGAGGGACTCCTGCTCTCGTTAACAGCACTGATCTAAATCACACCTGGGATCATTCAAATGCATTCGGTTTTGTGGGCCTAAATTTTCAGTTTATGTTTTCGCAAAACGGTAGAGTTATCTTGAATTCAAAATTTAAGAAATGCTGCGAATTTGGAAGACTGGCTGCCGCATAATTCCGGTTCATCGACGCGTTCGAGGAGCGCATAGTTACCAAATTGCACCCAGCATGACCGAAAAAATGTTCGTAAGCCGAGACAGGCCGCGTACGAAGTGAACCCATTGTCTGCATTCATAAAGCGCAGTGCACAGTCGACGCGTGTCGACGATAGATTGCAAGAATGCAACACGTGCTGTGGCTCTCGGGACCCTAATAGCCCTCTACCAATTATATACATACCGTGCAAATTATTCTCTTGAATTCAAATGCATATGACACACTGTGAAGGGCCTTTGAATCTGTCACGACTAAATTACATACAATACGACCTGCAGCAGGTTAACAAACAATCCACTATTTCTATCGATTACATCCAATATTTTTATTCTTACTTTTGATTGCGAAGTATCACTTTCGTAAACGATACTAAAATTTATACGGCATTATTGAGTCTCATTAATCTCTTTCTTTTTTTCTCTATTGTGGAAAATTGTGTTTTTGTATGGTTTGAATGCAAACAATGGTAGCAAAACTTCAGATTTAATCCTCCTGTAATATTATCATTTAAATTGCATATTCTCTGTACAAAAAGCTACATAATTTTTAAACATTCGCCAAATGAATTGTACTATAATTGCAATTACCGTACACCTAAAAGATAATTAAAATTCCATAATACTTCACTGCTTCCAACATTTTCTAACACGGACAATTTTGACAAACAAATGGGCTAATCGCATTAAGTTTTCGATATGTTTTTTATCACGTCACACCCAACTACCGGTTTTAATAACTACAATAACGATGCGGATAATAAATTCGTCCCAGGTAACAAGCTTTAATCGAGAAGTAGAGTCGTCTGGCGTGCACACCCTCGTGCACCGCACGTTGCAGAATTATAACAGGTGACAGATAGAGCGAAGCTCGCACGGGCGGATGCAACGTGCGGTGCAGCGTTCCGCGCAAGAACGTCGATGCTTTCGTGTGCAGCTCGTGGCTGCTCCTGCTTGGTCTCTCTTATTACCTGGCCACGTTTCACGTGGCGTGCACGAATATTTCCAACTTTCGAATTGTTCGATGGAATTCCCCGATTAAATTGTCGAGTCTCGCGTGCCTGGCGTTCCTTCGCCCCTTTTTTTGCTAAGCAAAGCGTCATCGTGCTTGATCTGAAACCGATGCACGATCCAGTGGGCGTATAAAATGCGAAGAATGAGGTCCAGCCTGAACTACCGCGGAAGAACAACGCGAAGCATTCTTTCGAGACAAAGTGGAACGACTTTCGACTCAAGATAATTAGTTAATCGGTCCGACGCATCGTAAATGAAACGAAGTCCCTTCGACAGCGAGTTAACGGGCGGCAAATGAAGTCGCTGGCGTCACAAAAGACGCGGCCGAAAGATAAGGGGAAGGAACGGTTTTCGAGTGAAGTTTTTAAAGGGGGGGTGAGTGGGGGGTCAGAGGATCCCATCGAGGCGCACGAGAAGCACTTAGGGCCAGCCCTAAAACACACGGGGAGTCCTTTGTTGTTGGCGAACCTGGAAGCCGTCGTCGCGTCTCGTCGGAATTTCTAAAGCCGACCGTTCAGCACACAATTCGTCCTCTCTCCCTCTCTCGTCCCCTGCTAATGGGATAAACGATGCTTGGCCCTTTCGGAGTTGCACAACTTAATCTCGAGCAAATTCCCCCCTCCCCTCGCCCAGTTGAAGGCGACTCGTCGACGAGCTTTCATTGATCCACGATCGTAATTTCCCTCGAGGACAATGGATCCTTTCAACTTCGCCTCGCGGGTAGTAATAGACTTTTTTGCAGCAAATTCGATGGTGTTCGGGGTCCAAATATTGATTGTCTAGCGGGGAACAGTTTGATGGGAATTGAATTGGATCAATTGGATAATGGATTGATTTGGACCGATGTTTGTTAACAGATGCCTGTTCATCGCGGTCGACGCCGAAGCCACGGCCACCGACGCCGACGCCTCGACCGAACATCACATTCCACATGTACACTTGTCCACCGGATTATGCGGAATGGTACTGCTTGAACGGTGCCACGTGTTTCACTGTCAAGATCGTCGATTCCCTCCTTTACAATTGTTTGTAAGTACATCACAAAGTTTTTTCTCCTGTCTTCCGTTTTTCGAAGGACCTGCCGTTGTTTTTTTTTTTTTTAAGGATTATGAGAGCATATTCGCCTCACGCAATTGCAGTACACATTTAAAAACATGGCAGATCTTTCCATCTATTACAATTTATAAATAACAGCCACAGATGTATGCAAAAATATATATTACGTATTATCAACTTTTGTATACATCTACAATTATTCCATTCTCTCTTCCTTTGAACAGTCACAGCTTCAGAAACTTAAATTGAATCTTAATTTTTTTTCAACTTTATTTCCAACTTCCAACTACTTTTGGTGTTTTATTTTGGAATGTACTTCAAAAGACTATTGGTCCATAGAAACCAAATGGAACCAAATCCTTTGTAACAATTTTAAAATATTAAGCATGGCTGAAAGTCATACTTGAAAGGATTAACACGCTGTTCTCCTACAATTTACAATAACTAAAGGGAACTTGGTCTCGAACCGCAATCACGATCGAATCCCGCGCACGCATGAGAACGCGGCGATATCGAACCGCGCTCAGCTCACCGCAATTGCGGATATTTAAATCATAGCCGCATTATTAGACTCGCGCGCTTTTCGCGTCGGCTGGAGCAAGCCGGCATTAACCGATCATTACCTATCGTGTCTATTCACCTGACGCGAGACGTTGTTGTTCATTTTAGAAATCTACCGTGAATAATGACGCGGCGCAGGTTCCGTTGCAGCCGAGTGCTGTTTATCCCATCGAACCTTAATCTGTACGCTTTGTTTAACGCGATTTAACGTAACCATGCTGGGAAAAGCCTTTGCATGCTCGGCGGGATCGAACTTCTCACGCATGAAAATTTCAAGTTAAATCTCGATCTTTTGCCGTACGTTTCGTCGCGTTTCGTTCGGTGTACATTTTCGCGTTACTTTCCCCGATGATCATCGGTCCCTGTGTAATCTATGTTTAATCGTTTTTCGAGGTACTCTTGCGCTTACCTTTTGTAAGATTTCATGTTTTTAAGAGACGACCACAGCACGATTTACGACATAGTGTAAATCACCGGGCTCGTTCTCGTTATTTTGTTTGATTATCTTGTTTGCTCGAGTACGATTCCATCGATGAGCCCGGAGTTTCCTGTGGGCCGACATAGAAATTCACTTTGCCGCAAGTTTTTCCATCGATCGCTCCGCAAACAGTTTCTCTTGTGTGCGTGCATAGAGTGCGGTGTCGGTACGACGTCGAAATCGACGGCCCATTTAGAGGGCCCTGAACGATCGCTTTCCTTGGAGGCAGCGAAACTATCTCACGCGCTGAAACGATTACGACACGGCTGTATATCAGCCGTCGTGGAATTTCAGCAGCGAAGACGCTTTGGAATTATTACGTAACGGGACAGACACACCCTTGGTAAACAACTGACAGTCGGTGGTTTCGACGAAAATACCAAACGAGAACGGTTCCCGCGATCGCGTTGCGCGATCATCGATTTGCATATAAACGGTTCGTTACTTTTGTGCTGGCGATAGTGACATGCGATTTATATCAGGACAAGTGTTGACATTTCTCAGCTGATCAGCTCGTTCATTACAACAGAAATGCGTGGCATTCCAAAAACCGACTACGCGCACCTTAAGCTGCATGAAATCGGACAGACGCGTCACCCTTATTGTTAAAGACAACCTGAAATCCTTCGGCGAAGCTTACTTCCCAAATTCCACGATGAAAGTCCGTGAAGGTACAATTTCTATTCGTTCCCGAGCATGACCAGACAATCGGGATACCATCTTCTCTGTACACCTGTTAAACCGAGCGCTGGGAAATTTAGAATCATAATTGCCCCCCTGCTGTAAAAATTCGTCGGTGCAGAAGGAATTTCCAGGATCTCGAAATGTCCAGGACGAATGCCCGACCACGCGCGCGTCCATCCCTCGTTGAACGAAAAGAAATCGCCGGATTCCCATTGAACATTGTATTAAACGCGGGAGCCGACTTTTTTCTCTGGCTCACGCGCGCACACCCCTCTAGCGTCTCGTGAAAACCGCGTTAACGTCGTGGTCGGAACAATCGCGGCCGATACGAGAAAGTCGAAAAAGGGGATCGGTCGTGGTCTCCTTTCGTCATCGGCAACGGTTAATCCCGGCTTGCGTGCCGCCAACACGTCCGCCTGCATTCCAACGGGAGTCCCATGGGAGCCACCACCTCCGGCGACGATCCCATTACAATATACGGCACCTCTTTTTTCTTTCTCGCGTTGAGAGAACTATGATCGCGGAACGACACGTTACATGACTGATCTTTTTCGGACCGCTATGCAGCCCGAAGGTATTGTCGGTAGATTCCTTGGAAAATCTTCGAGTCGGTTACCTTTGATGATGCCCGATACACGATGGAAATATTGGGGGTTGATGGATATAACGATTATTTGTGTTTTTCTGGTTGTTTATCGAGCGGAGGGCAAGTAGTGGAAGCTAAAGAAAATCTGTTGCAGCATTCTGTTATTACGATAAAGTTCATTATTATTATCATTTATTTTAGATTTCTTATTAAATACATTTCAAATTTACCTATTATCATAAAGAATAGTCAGAGATGTATCTTTCTTTGAAAACATAGTTGCAAATTAATGAATAATATAATGTTTGTGAGATATGATTCTTCTCGCGATCCCGTACGTGCTACTTTTTCTTCGTTCGCGCTCCCATAATTTCCGCGTGGAACGAGCGGAGGAGGATTCCGTGAAGCGGACGGAGAAAATTCCAGCGGTGGAAAGTGCTGGTTAATAAACGTTTCCACTTTCTTGCGGCGAGCTCGCGCTTGCCAGCGAGGACGACATTCGCTAACGAGACCAGCGGGTTCAGGTGTACAGTGCAGGTTCGCACACCTTTTATCTCGATGAAACGGTCAATTTGTGACGATAATGATCGGCAGCCGTGAAAAATACGATTCCGCGTGTATAATTTCTTTAATGCGTCATTTATGAAGGAGCCGCTGTTTCCCGCGCGCGAATGACGTCAAACGCGCGAGAAACCGCGGAGGAAACTAGATTTACGGGATCCGGACGCGGGCAAATCTCTTTCTATCATCGGCACCGGTTCTAATTATTGAACGCAAGACGGCTTGGGAAATCTACTGGAAGGCCATTGATTAAATCGATAGTGTGCTGCTCTGAAAGTAAGCCACTGTGCAAATCATTGCGCCACGTATTATAGTGTTGCTGGATTGATCATTTGCTGGTTTCGCCTCGTTTACTCCGTTTCGTTTGCCCCATTTGACACGCCGCGGTAATTTAAATCGGATCGATTCGCCTCTGACCCGAGATGTACACGAAGATCGTACCGAGTTGAGATTAATTGAATCGTTCGCAGCTCAAAGTGAACAATAATCCAATACATTCATAATTCAAGGAAATACCCAAAGATCTCGAGGATTCGCGGCAATATCGACGACAGATACCTTCCCCCAACGTTTCGCCGGCGTATCATGCAGAAACCGTCGCAAAAAGAGAGCAGGATCCCTGCGTCTCGGTCGAAACAGCGGCAGCAACGTTTCGCGTTGCGTGGGAGTAACGGAAGCGTTGCTCAAGTGCTCGGTTCCGCGGAGGAAAAGAAGCGCGTGCAAGCTGAAACGAAAACGATGATACATCTTTACATGCTCATGGTGCATCCCGGTCTCAATTAATCGGAAATTTTTCGGTTAATTATTCCGCTCCAAGGGCGAATCATCATCATCGCCGTTCGCGGGTACCGTGCGGTGGGATTAACCATGGGAATCTTATTAATTACCGTTTAATTGCAAATCTCTGCCAATCAAAAAACTTCTTTATCTCTCTCCCGAAAGAACATTTTTCTTCCATTTATTTTGTTCACTATGTTCTTCTGTTCTTTCTTTCTTTTTTATTCTGTTATCCGTTCTTGTACATCTTTCCCCCCTCTACTTTCATCAATAATTAAGCGTACTAATTGGGTGATTCGAGCGGGTGATGCGGTACCTATCTGATTAATGCTCGATATTACAAGCCGTTCGTGCCTAAAGAGTACGTTTTATAGCTTCCTGGATTTCTTGCCGGGTTTTTGCGGAAGTTGCCGCGGTTACGAACAATACAGACACCGGCGTTTTACGTTCCACCGGTCTTTTCATCCGCTCGATATTAATACGCTTTATCTAAAATAGAATCCTCTTTTTTTTCGTTGCAGATGCGCCAACGGTTACATCGGGCAGAGATGCGAGTTTAAGGATTTAGATGGTTCCTATTTACGTAAGTATCAGAAACTTGCTGGATTGTTATCGTACTTTTCAATGTCACGGTCGGTCGAGCAATTTCAGTCCATTGTGCATGTAACAATGAGAATTCAACGAGTTCCCTTGTTCAGTCTGAAGCGCGCGACAGAACTAGTTTCGATGAAGACGCGTGTCTGGGAATTAATAAAAGAAAAAATGGTGCTCTGTTACAGCTTCCCGGCAACGTGTAATGCTGGAGACGGCCAGCATCGCCGGCGGTGCCACGATAGCAGTATTCCTGGTCGTTATCATTTGCATAGCGGCTTATATCCACTGTAAGCGAAAGCAAAAGGAATTACGGTCGAGGTATGTATCTTCCGTGACGTTCCAAGTTTCCGTAATCAATCAAAGGGCAATAAAGGGGGGAGTTTACGAGCAATTTTTTGCTGACGCTTTGTTGATACGTGCACAAATTTCACATTCGACGTTATTTCTGTGCCAACAGTAACTGCGTCGACACGGTGGATGGTCCTGGCCGAGATCCGGAGTTGAGGCCGTTTAGCAACCGCAGCCGCTCCCTCATGATCTTCATGACCAAGAATCCTAATAGCTCGGTAAGTGTACAGTGCACACTTCCGAAGATATCCGTCTGTCGACCCCGAGTCCCTAAAAGGGTGAACACCTTCCCATTCTATGAATCTACTAAAATCTCCCGTTACCGTTATTGTACTTTTTACACGATTTATTCACCATGGCCGTGTATAAAGTACCAGAAAGCTTTTGAATATTTATTGCAAGCCGTGTTCGATATGTAACACGTTAAAGTAGAATTATCACATGATAATAATTTCGATTCTCATCGAGAAACAATGTAATAGAGACGGAAAAGGCCTCTGCTCGCTGTCCCAACTAAGAGTAAACTCCTTTCGCGCATGGGTCCGTCTTTTTTCTCTGTCATACCGCTTGCTTACACTTCCCATCTACCTACTTTGTCCGCTGTAGTGCGATCTGCGCAGGTCGGCCGAAAACTTGTCCGAGCGTGGGTTTACTCTTTAACTGGGACCGAATATAGTACTGTAATGAAAGATTTTGTTCCTCGTTTTCTCAGACGACGATAGAGCAGACAAGAATGCCCGGCTGGAGCTGCCCGGAAACGGAGTCAATGAGAATGGCGTCAATCAGCGAAGGGAAGCGGTCGAATCAATGAGAGCCAGAGCCCCGTGCCTAATTCCACGACACGAACCGAGGCGTCCAGCGAAAGAAACCACCGAGCGACACCACGCCGAACGGGCATCGCTTTCACCCAGCTTGCGTTCCGTCTCCTCCGTCCATGGACTACGTTCTCGCGGTGGCGTGCACAGAGAGGAAGACCGAAAGAGGGCAGAAGATCCATTGGCGAGTACTACGCTCGACGGTCGTGCGACCGGCCACGAATCTAATGAACAACCGACGTTTGGTTCAACGCCCTTTTCGCGCCTGTGCCCTATATCTCCGCGTATGCCCTTGGATCGTTTGGACGTTGAAGAAGATCGTTTTGCACTAAGCTCGAGCCGCGCGTTTATTCGTTTGGCAAGAAGAAAACGGACCGTCGAAGGCGAGGGACCGATCTTGTCGGCGGCCGGAAGGAAGATCGATACTCGGATCGAAGAAGAGGTGCGTAGGACTAAAAAGGAAGTACGTAGCCGGTGAACTTTAAATAGAGCTGGACTTGTACAGCTGGAAGAACAAAGAACGAGTAAAGTGAGACAGAAGGGAAGCTTAAAAATAAAGCCTCTGCTGAATTGGTGACACTCTTTTTAAATAGAGAGGGTGAGAAAGTGCATTTAACACGGACGTAACGGAGAAGAAGTAATTTGTTCCTATCGGAGATAGTTTAGAGCAGACAATAATAACCGGAGAATAATTACGCAACGTTATTTAGCGTCGTTTAAGATAACTAATACCAGTTAAGTTTTCACGATATCCCATTGCTAAGTAGAGATATACCGTCGCCCTTCGTAGAACATTTTCTCTCAGCTTTGATCGAGACCGATCGCGAAGAACTAAAGCTTTCCCCAAGTTTTCCTTTCCGTTTTTCGTTCAAATTCGTTCGCCCCGTTTATCCCGGCTGTGCCGAGATCGATTCGTCGTGCTTCGAGTTTGGCACGAGTTCCTCGTTAAAAAAAAAAAAAAAAAATCAACGCCGCAGTGAAACGCGGAGAATAGAACGATCCGCGTATCGTGCTGCGCGTTAGAAGATATAGGACGGGTAAATTTCGTAAATCGTCGACTTTTCCTCCACCGCGCTCGCGAATATAAATATTTCGAAACAAGCGTTGACGACGAAAAGCGAATTCCAAACATCCCATCGGTTTTCCAATGCCTGTATCGTTCGCTTCTTTTTTCCAATCCAATACACTGTCGATAGTTAACCGCGGTGACGATTAATTCTACTCACAACTGTTTCCCCGCCCCTGTATCCGTTCATGCAATACAGACACTATTATTTATTCGCAAAACCAAGTATTTATCGATTTCGTTCGCGCAACGTCTATCTTATTTCATTTCTTAACATTAGTGAACGTTGTTAACTGCCCCCCAAAAAGAAAGGTGTGAAGGAAGAGGAACTCGACGATGGTGCCTTTGCGCGGTGTTAAAACCTGAAAAAAGCCTCGGTGGTGTTTGTTAGATCTTCGATGAAGATCGATTGAATTCTAAAAAAAAAAAAACAGGAAAAAGGAAACATGCGCGGTAGCGTCGCGGTGGCGTTTCGATGAACGCGTTGAGGAAAGCAATTTTTAATCCGTAGATTGAAATCCCGCGTGCCGCCGAGCCGATCTCTGTTTCTCGCCTCTCCTTCTTGTAAATAGTAAATTATCCGCGTTCAGGAGCAGCCGATTCGTTCTCCGTTAAATCTATCTGGCTGGCGATTGGATCGTTGTAGCGGACAAACTACAATCGTGACGATGCCGATCGACGTGCGCAGCCGATTTCTTCTTTTGGCGACCATTGACGAATAAATTTATTGGGAGACGAGTCGGCTGGGCGAAAGGGTTGACCGCCTCGAGCCGGCACGATATGCAGAAAAGTAACACGCCGGGTCACAATCTTCTTGCCCGCTACCGATGGAAAATCGGTTTGAACACGCGAGCTCATCGAGCGTCGCCGCGACGACGAACCGCATATTATGGAAAGCTGACGGAGGAAAGCACGATGTTATTTTTCTCGTCGACCAGAGTACCTATCATAGCTTCGAAAGTGATCGATCCTGTACTCGACGGGGTGTACATTTTGTAGATACTACTGTGGAGAGTGAAGAAGCTTCCAAACGCTTTGAAGAGTAAAACGAACCGTTTCAATTGCGTAACTTTGCGTAAGGTGTCCGATCGTGATCAGACGGCGCTTTGATTTCTTTGCTCGGCTCGTGAGCCTCGTGCTTCCTCTTTCGTGTTTCGAGGTTTCGGGTTCATTTAGAAAGGAACAACCGCTGCGGGGAAATGGGTTTGACGGGTTTCAGGAAAATCGAAATCGAGAGAGGGAAGCAAGAAAAAAGCGATGAGAAAACGAGCCGAAGGATATCTATTGTAGGATTTAAAAGACGAATCACATGGACAGGTTCCGAAACGAGAAACGCGTGAAAAGCTAGGGTGGCCTAAGAAAGGTGTTTATTAAACGGGGACGAGTCGGATATCGTAACCGTAATGGTGTAATTTATTTTATAAATAGTCCTTAATCAACGCGAAGAAACTGTAGTAACGTGTTGTAAACGAAAAGCTCTAATTTAATGAATCCCCCTCCCCGGATCGTACATATTTCTTCGTAATTTTGTACACTTGGTTCCTAATTTATTCTTACATTCTCTTTTCTTTCCTTAATTATTAATTACCACACGGTTATAATTATTAATTTACTAATTTACGGTCGATTTAGTTACAATCATTTAATAATTATTCTCCTTTTATTATTATTATTATCATCGTCAGCGATCACGATTAAGCAGTTTATTCCTAACGCTGTATCACCGTATTATTTGGTTAATACGGTAATCCATTTCTTTTAAGGACACGCGCACTTATTATTTATGAACGAACGAACGAACGAAAGAAAAAGAAAAATAATTACGAAACGAGAAAAAATGCACGCAATTTGTCCGACGCGAGTGTGTCTGTGAACCACGCGAGAATCTAGGAATGCTTGCGTTTAAACACGTAGAGCCATATATGTATATACGACGGACAATAATTAATGGCACCTGTCTTTTGTTCTCCAATCGATAAAATGCCATTTTTTTTTTTCAAGCAAAATCCGAACAACAAACTCTTCGGAAGAAATTCTCTGCCCTTATTGCATATCATTACACTCAATTGCACTTGAATTTAACAGCCGTTGTTTCTGAAATAGTTCCATAGAAAATCCGAGTGTTTGCTCCTGGCGATCGGTTCCTTTAATATTGAAATTCATCGATAATCTGGTATAATCCGCGAATGGCAGATTGTTGAACAAAAGGGGCTTACAGAAATTTCGTACGAGAACGATCGCAAGAACATTCATATATAGACTGCGAGCGTCAACTTTTGTAAACGTTAATATCCGTCGCGATCGAGTGATTGCTCGAAACAGAATTGGTTAATTTCCCACACTTGTTCATCGAATCAACCGCGTGGGAGAACAGTTTTGATTTTTTCGTGTATCACGAAAGGAGTTTGTTTATCGTAGAGCAATGACTCGAGTTGACGATTCAGCGATCGTTTAAACGTATAGACACAGTGGTGGCATTTTAGTACATCAGACAGCGCCGTAGCCGTGTATCGCGAAGATCAGGACGAAGAAGAGAACCGAACGGAGGGAAAGGACAAGAGATAGTAAAGCAGACACGAGAAGGATACGCGTCTGTATTCGGTCGAAGTAAAGAGGAAAGAAAGAGAGCAAAGCTGCGAGGAAATTTTGAGCGAATTTTCTTTCGGGGGCGAGCGGTCTGTCGAGGTCTTCTGTCCTAGAGGAAGGGAGAGATCTCCCGAGAGGTTTGGCTCTGACGGACCGGTCGATCGGAACCGATTCGGGGAGACACTTGAATCGCGAAATTCACGGTGGCGAAACGATCGTGTTCCGATCGGCGCTGAGCGATTACTCTCGGTGCGGCCGCTTTCCCCAATATTTGGTATTCTCTTCTTTCCGTTCTTTTTTTTTTCTCTTGTTTGCTTCTTGACTTTCCCTTTTCCGTTTCTTCTTCTTAATTTTCTGTTTTCCTTTCTTCACATTTTCTTTTAATTTCTGGACGGAAACCTTTGCGCTCGAACGACACGCGAATGGTCTCCAAGAGAAATTTTTCTTTTTTTTCGTGGAATTGCGTGCGCTTTATGACGGCGGATGGTAGGTACCCCGTCCGACATACCAAATCCGTACTCACCTGTCGCGGTATATGCTGTTCGTTGTAAATGTACCAAAGAGACAATGTCGATTAACTGACAAATAAAGGTAGTTTATTTATAAAAACGAATGAAAAAGAAAAAATAGAGATAGTGCGAGAGAGCGAGCGTGTGTGTGCGTGTTGTGTGCGTGTGCGTGTGTGTGAGGGTGAAAGAGATCGACGAGCGAAAAGGGGATGGATACGCGGACGCGCGAGCGCGTCCGCGTAGGCGCGCCCCTTCGAATTAGTCGAACTTGAGCGATGAATAAATTAACGGGAATTGTACGAGAGTTATCTATCCAAAGGTAAAAAGATAAAAGCTGCTAAAGTGTCATTTAGCTAGACAAGATTGATCACTGGATCCGCAATGTTGCATCGACACATTGTTATTATTTTTGTAAAGAAACCATGTACATGTATTAACTTAGCGTGCTCTGCGTATGGAAGCTTACGATATGTTGATTATTACTATTATTATTATTGCTATTATTTCTATTATTATTTCTATTATTATTATTGCTATTATCTATTTTTATTATTATTATTATGATTAATATTATATTGAAAGGAATAAAAACTTGTAATCTTGTTTCCCGAAATGGTTAAATAGTATAAATATGCGAAATCATAACATATTCTTGTTTTCATCTTTTCATACATCTTCCCGCCAATCTTTATGCGACAGACAACCCCACTACCTCCGCATCATTTCCTTTAGATGGAAGTCACGCGAAAAAGTGACCAAAGTGCGTGTTAAAATATTTTAGGAGATATTAAATCGTTTATCATATCATCCATAAAAAGATATAGTAGTATTTTGAATTGCTCGCATAACGAGAATACTTGAATTAATCAAGATTTAATAAGGCAAAATGAAATATTTAAAAGTTACTGGTCAAATTTCATTGAGTAGTACTTCCGGTGTGGCGGCTTCGGTCAGCGGGAAACTATCAGACCGTGCGTATAAAGAGGGCTATATTAAAAGTTATTCGTGTTTAAATTTGCGTTTAGTTATGAAAAAAGAATAATACGGTATTCCATTATTCATTAAGCCGCAAATGGCAGTGTGTACCTTTCGAGTATAAAAAGTTTTCGCATAAAATAGTATGATCTGTAAATGTTCGCGCACTTCCATTGCGGTTCCATTGAATCGTCCTCAGATAGATTATAGATACGCTGGTTAAAATTTCGTTCGCTAATCGGTCGAGTGGTGAGGAAATAATACTAAACCGCTCAAGCAATAAGAGGCATTAAATTAGTAACGGTATTAGTGCGCGTAATTAATAAAAGTTCCAAATTTTGAATTCGTGAAATTCGGCCATAATGGACAAGACCAGCTTCTCGCGAGGCGTCGGACTGTTCGCGCCATCCTGAGTCGAAATCGCCAAACTACGTAAGTCTGCGCATCATGTAATTATTATTTAATATTCATTACACAGATAATGAACGTATCCTGAGTGCAGGTCAATGGTCTTATTAATGCGGAATTTCATGAATATTCTATTATAGCTGGTCTGACCAATGTTTTATTTCACTGCGTCTTACCGTGCAGTCTTTGCATTTGAAAAGTTATGCAGCTGATAATTATTTTTAAAGTTTATACTTTAAGGACTAAAGGGGCATTGTCAGTAAAAAAACGATATATAGAAAATCAATTTTTTATTTTTCTAGTACAACAAAACGATTCCGTTTTCCCTCTTTTTAATTTTTTTCACTTTGCATGGAAAGTCAAAGTAAGACATTCACACGACGTATAGTACGCATACGCGAAGCTTCGTTAGCTATGTTAATGAAGTACAGTTGTTTCGCATATGAAACGGTTTCTTTGGTTTACCGAAGTTCTTTTAACGCTACATGCATAGTATATACATACAACTCAACAAATAAAGTCAGAAGGAACTATGATGGAAATAACAAAAAAAAAAAAAGAAAAATGAAAACGCTACCCCGCCTGTTTGAAATTTAAGAAAAACTAATTAATCAGAACATTCCACTAATAAAGGAATAAAATTCGAATGCGTTGAAAATAAATTATTATAAAGTAAATATCAGGCGATGTGCGAAAGGATGCGTATTAGGTTTTGTTCTTTTTCCGGACATACGGCAATAGCTTGTTCCTTTTCAAGTAACCCCTCCAGAATTCTATAGGTCTCAAATTTAATAGTCCGTTGACCTGTTGTATCGTTCGTTCGCGAAGAGGTGCCGATGGGATCCACTTGAACGTGGCTCCCGCTACCTCGTCGAATTTATGCCTCGACAAGCTCAATAATGCTGAGAGAACGCCTTCCTTCTGTTCATCTGAACCTAAATCCAAATTGAAAAATGCATTCTCCTTCCCAAATTTTCAATACGAGGTTTAAAATATAAATAAATCATGAGCAATACCTTCGCCGGAATTAATTAGATCACATAACTGTTCTACGATTTCGCCGACCGAATTGTCCGCATCTTCTGTTGGGAAGACACGCATAAGATTCCCTGTAACAATTTCATTTGTATTGGATTTTATTGGGACGACGACATTTAATTAGGTAAATGAAACTTTAGTAAATTTATATCATACCCAGTAGACAAAATGCACGATACGTGCTCGGGAGTTTATTATTAATTATCAGTGGCAATAATGCACCTCTGATAATATTTGTGTACGTCCACGTAGTGCCTTCCCTTTTCGCGAGAAGTATTATAGCTGTTTCTACCTCGACGGTAGATTTTTCTAAAGAAAGAACGCACTTAAATTAGTCAAATTATATTTAAATGATAAATCCAAAATATCATTCGTTTTACTTACCTTGGAGGGCAACTAAAAGTTCTGCTAGCAGATCTTTTGATAAGGATCCCATTGGATATTTATAGAATACTGATAGTAAGTTCTTTAAAGCAGGGAGTTTAGAAAAGTTTGTGGCCTGCTGTGCCATTACCATATGCGCCATGCATTTCGGTAATAATTCTATAAATAAAAATCAGTTAATTATTTGATTGCCGAACAATTGAAATTCTTTCAGTTTACAATAGAAATATTATACATACTGCTGCTTGTTTCGTTATTCGGAAACACTTCCGGCCAACAGGTGAATACTGTGTACAGAATTATTACTGCGTTCAGCCCCAAACAGTACAAAGCATCGCAACAGAATATCCTTAATCTTTCTCGATCTTTTTTGATCCGCGCCAAAACGGTGTACATCCTAGTCAAGGGCTGTATAACAGCACTCTAGAAATATAAAAATTATTTGTCATTTATGGCATTATTCACTTTTGTACAAAATATCGATGTCGCGAGAAGAAAAAGAAAAACCTGTATAGTCTGATTAAGTTTGAAGAGCTTGTATTCAATGCCAGCCTGGACGAATTGAAAAACAGTGGGCTTTGCTTCCTCCAAATCGACTAATAACGCAGCTATTTGCTGTTGTGATTTTGTCATTAAAGGAGCGGGCGGTGTATGACTATTGTCTAAACTTTTGCCACACTCTTCTTCTGAACTTAGGAAATCTACAATTCCCCTAGAATTACACGATATATTAATAATTAATCGCATTAATAATACATTATTAACATATTATAGTACTTACTTGGCTATGATACGAGCACTACACGTAGAAACTAATTTTTCAAGTACATCCCAATGCACCGAAGTCTCCCAATCTCCATTTACTAGCCTTTGCAATTGTTTCTCCACAAATTTATCTGGAATTAATGCAATATTTTTAGAAATTGATTACTTATTTTGTCAGTTGACACTATAGACGGGGAATCCTTACCTGTTATCACGTGAGCATGCAAAGGTCTCTTCTGATTTTTACTATTTTTATTCCGGCATTTATTTTCATCAATATGTTGCTGCAGTCTAGTCAGTGGGCGGTACAATTTTAATTTATCTTCTGTATCGAAATTTTCTTCCTTACTTTTGATCATTTCTTCAGTACTAAAACTTATTTCATTTGCTTCGCTCTTCTCTGGAGTTTCAATCGACTGCGTGTCCTCCTGTTGATCTACTTCGTTAGTCATACTTATATCTAAAGAATTCTTTTCTTGATCATGCACCGATTCCTTGCTTCGATTGTTCAATTCAGTCTTTGTTTCATTAAGTTCCGATGTGCCATCTGAGAAATCACTTACATCGGATTTAGTATCCCAATCACCACGATTATTCTTATCCATATCCACTGAAGTTCTTTGTTCATCGTCGGCTATTAGTGTCTTATTAATCCTATCGTCTATAATATTTGTTGTATCAGAACTTTCTGTACTCGAAATAATTGGCTCTTCTTCCACTGTTCTACCGCTGCACATCGTTTGCAATTCATTATTATCTCTCTTTGATTCATTTAGATCTTCAGAATTATTTTCCTCGTTTTGTGGAATTTCATGCTCCACATCTTTTACCAAACGTTTCTTCAACTGCGTAGAACTGTTCAATGATTTTCTTTCCTCAACGATTGCACTTTTAGGTACGTGTGCAATACGGGATTTCTTTTTAAGAACGTAATCGTCTTTCTCAATTATTCTTAAATTACAATCCGTATCCGTTTGTTTTTGAGAATGATTACAATGTTCGTTTTCTTTCTTTTGCGCATCATGATGCTCCGATATATTTTGACACGGTTTCACAGGCGTTTTATTCTTTTTTAAATTCCTTAACTTCTTCAATAATTTCTGCCTGTGCCCAGATTTATCCAGATTCCGAAGATTACTTATTTTTCTTTTCTTAATCGAGCTAGGAGTATCGGGATCACAGCATCCAACCTCCGTTGCTGAGCTATTTAGTTGTAGACTTGATATTTCTGGTGTGTGCCCATCCTCGATTTTCTCGACACACTCATCCGTTCCTTGCACTAAACTCGTAGTATCGTTTGTTTCGGTCACTTTCCTACGCCTCATTAAATTCGTCGCTACTTTTATCGGAGATTTCGTTGCTGAAGCACATTTCTGCGATTTGATACTTTCAGTCATACACGATTCGCTTTCTCCGGAAGACCTTGTATCCGTCGCATTTGTACGTTTTCTCAATTCCAAACGTATGCCTATATCCGTTTCAATCTGCATCAATTTTCCATATTCGACGGAATCTGAAAATATCCCGGAGTCAGTCTCGCCTCCAACTGATTTAATGGATTCTGCCGAATTTGGTACCATTTCTATGACTTCACTCTCATCCGTATTAGTTTTGTCATACTGCGAACCAGCCACCTGCATATGTGGCATATCTTCGGATTTTAGAGTAATATTCATTTTACTATCATCGGTATCATTAAACGTATCGACGATGGGATTCGCATCGGAATCGCTGTCCGATTTTTCTAAACTTTCAATATTATTGAAAGGAATCTCCGATTTATTGTAAAGCGCAGAACATCGATACTTGTGCTTCTTAGACTTTTTCCTGAGAATAGAACTTTGTTCAATATTTTTCGCGATGGGTTCAACTATCCACGAACCGGTACGCGTATTTTGCAATCTTTTCGTTGCCACTTTCAATCGAGACAATTTACACTTCCTCGATTTTTTATTTACACTGGAATCCTTTTTTTGTTTGTTCTCGTAGAAGTCGGTTATTCTCTTCCACAGTTCGATAAAATTCAAATGCATAGAATTATTCATGTCGTACATGCGATAGGCATTCGGTGAATAATGTTGGCAACAACTGTTATCCTGTTCTGATTTTCTTTTGCTAAATTTTTTCTTCACTTTCGTCTCCAGCGTGTCGATCCTTTTTTGCAGCGAAGAAATAATTGCTAACGAGGATGTCGCCATACTCTCACAATGATTATTCTGATTAGCTGCATTCGAATTTGTCATTGATAAAGGATTAATCGGCGTGGATCCGATATAATAGACGCCCTGATTCATTAGATTCGGCACTGGGGAGAAATTGTTGCAATAATCTGCACGACTTAACGACATAGACGATATATTTGTAGGAATAAAATCGACGTGATTGCTCTGGTTTTGCAAATGCGGCGGAATATCAGCTGGGGTTGGTAAATTTTCCGTTTTACATTTGTCGTTATTAAGATCTGCAAGCATATAACATCGTTAAAATATTTTTTCATTGTAAATGATCGTTGTATTCAATCGAATGCTTACGCGTTAGTACTGGTATCGGGGATAGAGCCTTTTTCTGCGGGGAGGTAATTCTTTCGATAAGCTGCGGACAGGAATTGGTCATGATTTCGCATATTTTTTCAAGGGGTGCTGGTTCCATAAGACTTTCACATTTGGCACAAAATATAGGGTAAACATCCTCCTTGGTGTTGTAAAATTCATTGGTCAATGTACATTTCTCTGTGACTTGTGGCTTTTGCATTTTTGTATCTTTAGTTAACGTTGTATTGGTTCCAGCATCTTTAAATTTTGCTTCTGGAAAAAATCATGTTACATTCGGCGTTAAAATGAATGTCAGATGTAATTGCTCGTGGTATGCTATTTTAATCTTACTATTGTCAGTTTCCAGAGGAAGTTTTTTCTCTATCTTTTTCATCTTCGTATCGTACGATTTTTTTATATTTTTCAACTCCTGCTCCAATTCCTTGACTTTTACTATAACGAAAGATATAATTACAATATTAAAAAATCATTAAAATAATTAGTCATTAATATTACAAAGCATACCTTGAAGGGAAGATTTTTCCAAATCATACTGCATAATTTTGTCATTCTGGTTTCCTTCTACATCTTTTATCTTGCATATCAGTTGTTGTATATGCTGCTGATCTGCTGCAGCTTTTATCATATGCTCATTTACTTGTGTGGTCAGGTTCTCTATATTTTTTTTATATTCTGTATTTTGCTGAAAAACGAATTTTTTATTAATAACAAAATGAAATGATATTACAGAAGCAATATCTTGAGGGTTACTTGTATACTTACAAGTTCCAGTTTAATAACTTTTGCTAATGTAGAATTATAGTTGCATGTTACTTTCTTGGTTTGCTTATTAGCAACGTCTAAATCTTGTTTCAATTTTTCACATTCTTTTAGCTTATCATTGTACTGTTTAATTAATTCACTGAAAACAAAATATTTAAATTGACAATAATATATCAACTATGGTGTTCATATTTTTTAAATAACTTACTGAGTTCCACAGATTCTTTTCTTTAATAATAAATATGATTGCGTTAGTTTATCCAAACTAGAAATATCCTCCTGCAATAAAAGATATAAAAATTCGTGAATAAAAGGTTTTATAACAAATGATAGCTGACATTTTTATCTATACAAGTCAACGAAAATTAATTTTCTCTTGAAAATTGAGATGCACATAAGTTGGCTTAACATACCACGCTACATCTGCGGGGCATAATTACTATTTTAATTAAATATTTCTATGATATTTACAGGTAGTATAACCTCAAACTAACCTAAAACTTGTATAAACTAAATTGCATTCGAAGGGAAGATCTATAAAAATAAAATACTCACTTGAACTGTATCGTCCGCTGTTAAATCAGGAAGATTATTATCCATATTGCCGAAAATGACAAGTACTATTATCTCTATTAATATTGTTTATATTTCCGAACGCCGATCCTCAAACACGTTTATGCGGCATTCGTTTTGATGTTTACTCGGCTCTGAGATGGTCATTTCGAACAGAAAATTGCACGAAATGAGGCGCCCTCTAGGGGCAAATTAAAAATTCGAAAATTCGAAAGGAAAAATTATATAAATCAAACCAAATCGAACACACCTTTTCCCTTTGCGAAAATGTTGTTCGAAGCTTCGTTTTTAAATGGTTAACGAAAAACACTGAGTAATCAGAACGCGCGTAGAGCCCGCGCTCAGGGACGACCCACGGCGCATCGTGCTAGGTAGCGACGTTCGACCGTTATCCCGAACAAAACGCGTCGGTATAGCACGGAGCAAAAGTTAAAACATCGAACATTACGTTTTCGAATGATCCGGATCGGTAGAATGATCCAGTGACGATTATCGTTCAAGTAGTAAGCTGTGTCAAGTGCAGTGAGTTCGTTGACCCGATCGTAACATCAACCGTTGTGCACTACGTGTTCCGTTTCCGAATGATCCGGATCAGTAGAATGATCCAGTGACGGTTGTCGTTCAAGTGGTGAGTTGTGTCAAGTGCAATGAGTTAGTTCGTTGGTCTGATGGTAACATCAGCTGTTGTGCACTACGTGTTCCGTTTCGGAATAATCCAATGACGATTATCATTCAAGTGGTAAGTTGTGTCAAGTGCAGTGAGTTAGTTCGTTGGCCTGATGGTAACATCAGCTGTTGTGCACCACGTTTTCTGTTTCCGAATGATCCGGATCAGTAAAATGATCCAGTGACGGTTATCGTTCAAGTGGTGAGTTGTGTTAAGTGCAGTGAGTTAGTTCGTTGGCCCGATGGTAACATCAGCTATTGTGCACCACGTATTCCGTTTCCGAATGATCCAGTGACGGTTATCGTTCAAGTGGTGAGTTGTGTCAAGTGCAGTGAATTAGTTCGTTGGCCCGATGATAACATCAGCTATTGTGCACCACGTGTTCCGTTTCCGAATGATCCAGTGACGGTTATCGTTCAAGTGGTGAGTTGTGTCAAGTGCAGTGAATTAGTTCGATGGTCCGATCGTAACATCAGCTGTTGTGCACTATGTGTTCCGTTCCCGAATGATCCAGTGACGATTATCGTTCAAGTGGTAAATCGTGTCAAGTGCAGTGAGTTAGTTCGTTGGCCTGATCGTAACATCAGCTGTTGTGCACCACGTTTTCCGTTTCCGAATGATCCGGATCAGTAAAATGATCCAGTGACGGTTATCGTTCAAGTGGTGAGTTGTGTTAAGTGCAGTGAGTTAGTTCGTTGGCCCGATGGTAACATCAGCTATTGTGCACCACGTGTTCCGTTTCCGAATGATCCAGTGACGGTTATCGTTCAAGTGGTGAGTTGTGTCAAGTGCAGTGAGTTAGTTCGTTGGCCCGATGATAACATCAGCTATTGTGCACCACGTGTTCCGTTTCCGAATGATCCAGTGACGGTTATCGTTCAAGTGGTGAGTTGTGTCAAGTGCAGTGAATTAGTTCGATGGTCCGATCGTAACATCAGCTGTTGTGCACTATGTGTTCCGTTCCCGAATGATCCAGTGACGATTATCGTTCAAGTGGTAAATCGTGTCAAGTGCAGTGAGTTAGTTCGTTGGCCTGATCGTAACATCAGCTGTTGTGCACCACGTTTTCCGTTTCCGAATGATCCGGATCAGTAAAATGATCCAGTGACGGTTATCGTTCAAGTGGTGAGTTGTGTCAAGTGCAGTGAATTAGTTCGATGGTCCGATCGTAACATCAGCTGTTGTGCACCACGTGTTCCGTTTCCGAATGATCCGGATCAGTAGAATTATCCAGTGACGGTTATCGTTCAAGTGGTGAGTTGTGTCAAGTGCAGTGAGTTACTTCGTTGGCCCGATGGTAATATCAGCTATTGTGCACCACGTGTTCCGTTCCCGAATGATCCAGTGACGATTATCGTTCAAGTGGTAAATCGTGTCAAGTGCAGTGAATTAG
Organism: Holcopasites calliopsidis; assembly: GCA_023838395.1. NCBI lineage: Eukaryota > Metazoa > Arthropoda > Insecta > Hymenoptera > Apidae > Holcopasites > Holcopasites calliopsidis. The sequence goes on from JALHAQ010000003.1 coordinate 4,840,260, forward strand.
TTCGATAGCCCGATCGTAACATCAGCTGTTGTGCACTACGTGTTCCGTTTCGGAATAATCCAATGACGATTATCGTTCAAGTGGTAAGTTGTGTCAAGTGCAGTGAGTCAGTTCGTTGACCTGATGGTAACATCAGCTATTGTGCACCACGTGTTCCGTTTCCGAATGATCCGGATCAGTAGAATGATCCAGTGACGGTTATCGTTCAAGTGGTAAATTGTGTTAAGTGCAGTGAGTTCGTTGACCCCGTCGTAACATCAACCGTTGTGGACCACGTGTTATGTTTTCGAATGGTCGATAGAATAACAGTGACCCATTTTTGTCGAAGCAGGTTCATTTTTGGAGAAACAGATTAGTCTAATTACAATTGTTGGTGAATTGTTTAAAATGTAACATACGTTGTACTTGATAGAATCGTTAGTCAGTCGATTCTAATTGCGTTTTGTTCAACTAGTTATGACAAATTGATTTCATTTGTATTTTAGTTTGTTTCCATTTATGAATAATGAATACTTCGATGTCAACTTTTGCTCCGTGCTATACCGACGCGTTTTGTTCAGGGCAACGGTCGAACGTCGCTACCTAGCACGATGCGCCGTGGGTCGTCCCTGAGCGCGGGCTCTACGTGCGTTCTGATTGCTTAGTGTTTTTCGTTAACCATTTAAAAACGGAGCCTCAAACAACATTTTCGCAAAGGAAAGAGGTGTTCAGAATCACCTTAGCTATCACAGCTTTTCAGCTCTTGTGGTAGTTCTTGAATACCCTATATATAGTACTCACTATACTCAGCCAATAGTGGACATTGTGAAAGTGAAAACTATACGTTTGCGAAAAGTGGTTATCAGCAGAAGAAGTTTTATATTAACTTTCTTATCGAAGCAGTGATCAATTTTAATATCAAAGAAATACTAACATATTTCTTGAATGCTTCGTACTGTCACATTGCAGTGGTAAGTAAATGATTAATTGATAACTTAACGTAATCTAAACGTAAACATAACCTCTGTTTCTATGTATAAATAAAATTTCAACTAAACTTTTATCGTATTACGCCTTTTCATGTATACGACGTTTGTGTAAAATGTATGAACGTTAATAAAATTTAAATATAAGCATCAACGTTTGGTAGATTTTCCAATTTTACTAAATAACCATGGCAAGCGAAGGAATAGAAATGGATCAAGCTTTAGCCCAAAGGCTTTTAGTCGAAGGTGCTACGTTAGTTTTACTGAACGTACCCCGTGGTACAGAGCTTGGTATCGATTTAAAATCATGGAACACAGCGGATAACTTTAAAGGTATTAAAATGATTCCATCAGGATTTCACTACGTTCATTATAGGTAAGTCTATCAGGTTTAGAGCTCAATTTTCGTGAAGCAGCATATATACATTTATATTCTTAAAGCGCTGTAGATGAATATGGAGAATCAGCACCTAAAATTGGTTTCTTTCACACATTTAAGAAATCTGAATTCTTGGTCAAACAGTGGGATCCTAAAGAAGAAGATTTTAGCTCAGAAGGTATAATAATATTTAACATAGAATGTATAAGACTACGGAAACAGTATGCTATCTATAAAATACAATATCTTCAAATACAGCTGTAAGTGAAGAGACCATCGAAAGGTTGAAAGATAATTTGAAGAACTTAGACAGGTTTCTAGGATGTTACCCTTATGATGTATGGAAACAGTGGAGGGAATTAACAAATCATATTAGTCCTGCCCTCGTTGAACGTTGCTCACCCTTATGTGGGTAGGTTAACGAGTCAAATAAACTGGAAATAGTTTTTCTTATATCTATGTCATTGCTAACAAATGGCTGTGGTTCAGTTCTGTAAGGTCGGCTTTAGAATTGGAATACTGTAGCGACGCTACGAGACCTAGGGGCGGAGAATCGAATCCGAAAAGAAAAAGGGGAGGGCTTACAGTAGAACAAAAAGAGGATGAGTTACTTCCTGATATGAAACCAAAAGCTGGTACAGAACTTCGATTTTCTAAACTACCTGAAAAGAATTATCCGGATGGAGCTTCGCCGACTGAGATCACAAAATACTCTCTGGATACAAGTTATGCATTAGACAGCATTCTTGATAAATTGTCGCTGTATGTAAATGATCAAATGTCTATTTCGGAGTTTTATAATGCTCCTCCATTCCCGGCAATAATTATGTTTTAGTCCTATGGAGATACTCGGCGAAATGCAGTTGGCATTTGTCTGTTTTCTGGTTGGTCAAAGCCTTGATGCTTTTGAACATTGGAAGAAACTTGTGTCTCTCATCTGTGGAGCTGATTGCGCGATATCGCAGCGTCGTGCGATTTACTTAGAATTCCTGAAGGCTTTAGACATTCAATTAATACACGTGCCCGAGGATGTACTTTGTGATATCGTAGCTAATAATAATTTTATTTATCATAATCTGCGTAAACTGTTCGGAAATATTGAAATCAATTCCGAATTGGATGGCCGCTTAAAATCTTATACTTCAAGGTTTCGAGAACGATTAACTGAGAAATTCCTTTGGGACTTTTCGAATCTGCAAGAGGATGCTGAGGATGAAGCGCCAGTTGTTGTTTCTTTGGAATAATAAGTTTGTACATATTTTGTAGATTGGATGAATGTATTGCGAGAAGTTGTATGTGTATATAGATCATTTTATCATGTATTAATAAGGAATGGTAAATAAAAAATTCGCCATATTTAGAAGTAATACCAATTTTATTACATGTGTATATACATATACACCCTTTTATATTGATTACTTTGTTTACGAAAATAATGCACTGTATCGTACATATGCCTCTCATCGCTTTCGAATAATTCTACCAATTCAACGGAGGCGCTGTAAAAAAAGGAAATCAATCAAATCATGCTTGCTTTACTACATTTGATATCGTATTCTCGTAGTAACAAGTATTTACCGGGTGCGGTGGTCGGGGTGGAGGAACATATACCGGTTTGTTACCGCGGGCTGCTTCCGGTTCAGCCTCACGGCGGAGACGCTGAAAAGTATAATATATAATGCACTATTGTTTCATAACTATTTAAAACAAAATTCATTGATATACGTATATGGACATGTACTTACTGGATGCGGTGGTCGGGGTGGAGGAACATATACCGGTTTGTTACCGCGGGCTGCTTCCGGTTCAGCCTCACGGCGGAGACGCTGAAAAGTGTAATATATAATGCACTATTGTTTCATAACTATTTAAAATAAAATTCATTGATATACGTATATGTACATGTACTTACTGGATGCGGTGGTCGGGGTGGAGGAACATATGTCGGTCTGTTACCGGGGGCTGCTTCCGGTTCAGCTTCACGACGGAGGCGCTGAAAGGTGCAATATGTAATGCACTATTTTTTCATAACTATTTAAAATAAGATTCATTGATATACGTATATGTATATGTACTTACTGGATGCGGTGGCCGGGGTGGAGGAACATATGTCGGTCTGTTACCGGGGGCTGCTTCCGGTTCAGCTTCACGACGGAGGCGCTGAAAGGTGCAATATGTAATGCACTATTTTTTCATAACTATTTAAAATAAGATTCATTGATATACGTATATGTATATGTACTTACTGGATGCGGTGGTCGTGGTGGAGGAACGTATGTCGGTTTATTGATGGGTCTACCCTTAGGATCAGCTTCACGACGGTAGCGCTAAAATAATGGGGGCAATTATGATCTCTGGTAATTGTTACATACTTAACTACACACGACGCTCATTTGTAAACTTACTAGATCTGGTGCTACTTCTGGTTCGTCAACGATGTCTGCATGCGCAATTGCCACAAAGGCAAGAACAGTTAGGACGATTAAGCCTTTCATGATTATCTGCATAGACAATATAGTTACTACTCCCTTCAATTGCATTTAATAAGTATCCGTCGTAGAAATGGCAAAGTATATGCTTATATATGCTTACCAATAATTGTTAACCACTGGATAGTTTGTACAACACTGATGCCCAATGCACTTGGTCCGGTGTATTTATACGAAACGTACAGCTTACATACCACCGTCCTGTGAATAAGCGCGAAAGTTCAAGGTTTTACGGTACTTATTCGGGAATCACCGGCTACACGACGCACATGTAGATAGGAAGAATCTTTTTGCATTGGTTTTCCTTTAGTTCTTTTGTTGATCGGACAGTCGCGACCATTGCAGTGTTCCGATTAATTTATCGTTAGTTTATTATTACACGATTAATTGCAGCATTTGTTTCATTCAGTTGTAGTAATACTTTTTCACTGAAACTGTCTTTGTTCTTTCGCTTCGTTATACTTTCGTTCAAGCCTTAAAATTTAAGAAAAATAATTTTTGAAAAAGGGTGGTTTTCTAGCTTGGTGAAATTCAAGCCAACTCTGAATTCTAATTTTTTATTAAATAATATTGTTCGTAGAATAAAGAGTTATGAATGCATTAATCTACATACACACGTATAGGTACATACAACACAAAAATAGAAAGCGGGGGAATTGGCTGTCCGGGAATCACCGCGAATATTTACGATAAGACTTGCGAGTTGGAGTTTCCTCATTGGATTCTTGGAAATTTATCTATTGGGACTGCAATCACTAAGTATTGACTTTTTTATATTTACATTCTTATTACTCATTTATTTTGCAAAAAGAATGTTTCCGCCCGGGATCGAACCGGGGACCTTCCGCGTGTTAGGCGGATGTGATAACCACTACACCACGGAAACTAGTACTTGTAATTTTTTACGACATTTACACAAAGAGCAATTAATTTAACAATGCAATAGCTTAAATAGATAATTCGTTACTAAAATTTTAGTTTTCCGCTCTGTTGATTCTTAATTAAATGTGGAGTGGGCCAAAATAAATAGCCTTTCTTCCTTTCCAAACAATTTGTATTTTATACAAATGATAATAATTATAAAACAACTGAGCAAACACCAGAATATTTTTATTCAGAAACAGGCTGGGCATTGGCCTCTAGGGCTCGTTTTTCCTCCGACAATAAAGTAACCTTTTCTTCGTATTTTTCTCGTAGGTCTCGGAAAAGACAGAGCTGCGTTTCATATTCTTTCTTCAGGTCTGCATTTAATTTTACTGCTGCGTCCATCTTGTTAATCATCGTGTTGTATCGTTCACGTTCCTCGGTAATTCGAACTTCCATATCATCGACTTCCGCCTATTGTTATAGGAATTAAAGTATTTCAATATTCGACCAAACTAATGAACAAAATTATTCAACAACGTTGACAGCAATATACTCACGAATTATTTAATAACTAATCAAACATTTTATTATTAAGATTTTAATGCATTTATATCACAAGAATTACCTGCAAGTGTTTCACTTCCATGTTACGAATTTGCAACAGACTCCTGGTCAGACTCTCCACTTCTTTCAGCGAAGCTACCTGGCTATTTAACGCACTGATCTGTTTTTCCTGATTGGTAACTATACGAATTCGGTCCTCTAATTGCAACGAAGTCTGAATTAATTTCCCTTTCAGCTGTTCGATCATACGTCGAAGCATAATCTCGTCACCATCGCCTTTTAATACAGAATCGTACGACTGTTGTAACGCGGCCAGTTTTCTTTCCAGGCTTGTCAGTTTATCCCGATAAGAGTTTCGTTCCTCAATAGCTTTCTGTAAAAATTAAAGAAAACATTAAAACTATTAATTGTTCGTCGAATTCGAATAAACCTTTACACAGCATTTTACTTGAACTTCCTCCTTCAATTTTGATATCGTAACGTCATTTTTCGCTTCAGTCTTATCATTTTCCGTCGAAGATTGATCGCCTATTGGCGTCGTTTGTTCGTTTATGGAAGTAGATACACCTTCTTCCTTCTTCGTTTCCTGAACACGATCATTCTCGTCTTGTTTTGCTATGAAACATGTATCTCCGGCACCTAAGGCCGTTTGTTGTCGCATTTCTGAAACATTCGGCTGCAAAAGAAAGATTCGAAATTACGTCAAAATGTGTAAAAGAAATTTCTTATTTTTATTTTATTCATTCAACAGATTATCAATGTACCGATTGCCTTTTCTTTTCCGCTTCGCAAGTGGCGCTATCCTGTACTGCTTTTTCCTCAGATTCGCCCGCAATTTCACTGATAGTTTTCGCGTTTTCAGTTATCATCGCGTTTATTTCTTTCTTTGGCTTCTCTAACGATTCATCGTTGGCGGCACACGAAATATCAGAACCAACGTCGCGTACATGTTCATTTTGATTTTCTTTCGAACTAATCATGCCCTCGGCATCACTGGGGGGTAGGATATTTACACTGTCCTCCGGACTGCAACTCGCGGTTTCAGGCACACAGGAGGTCGAATCGGTGGCCGATTTTGGCGTCTCGTTGTTTGACATTTTTATCTGCAAGGAACGTCACTTTTATTTATCGTACAGGAAGCACACGGGAGCGAAAGGAAAAACTCATTTGTTTCGCAGATATTTTGGCGAATTTCGTGCTTTTGTGTTTTACAAATCTAGCAATAATTTGGACGACTATCGAAATCTCAAATTGCTATAATATATTCTTTATATTTTGATACTGTATAAGTGGATCCTAAGTTTGAATTGTGGGTTTTATTTTGGTATTAATTTAAAAATTATTCGTAGTATGAAAAAAAACTATACACACGATTTAGAAAATGTACTTTCTTCTAATACGAAACTGTCTTGTTCACAACACGGCTGGAGATCCAGAACTAAAGAAAAGCGTGATGTATTTTTGGGCATCCTCGGTTGATTCTATTTTAAACTATCCTAAACGTGCGCCAGTCTAGAGTCTAACTATACAAGCGTTTTGCTATCGCATTTAGATCTAGTATATAACATAAAATATTTTATTGATCGTCCGCCTAAAGTATAAAACTGTAATTGATTGCTTGATCATTCATATAATAAGATGTCTCTACAAGAGAACGTTCTTCTACGATACTTTCATTTCGAAATATCATGCAATGTGTGACGGAATTGAACCATTGTTTTGTAAAAAAAAAACTTTACGGTGATCACAAAAAGTTTTAATGTGATATGTTTTGAAAAAGTTCTCGTAGAAAATGCTTATATAGCTCCTGTAAAAAGACTTTGTTTTATTAAGTTATAACTCCACTTCCGGTTTTTGAACAATTACATAAAAAACTTAACGTGTTCGAAGGTTTATTAGCGTAGTTAGATTCACCACAGTGTCGTGCTCGAGGCATCTATTTCCTCGGCAGTGGAATTATTTGAAACGAATTTTATGGTAAATACGCAGAGAATTTCATTTTTCGTAACCAGAATAAGTTTTTATACAAACGAGACACGGTCTTTTGAATTGTTACATGCATGTTAACTAAATGTGCACGAGAGTTAATGACATAACCTCATCTAACTTTATGTATTATTTTTCGCATGACTGTTTCTGTAGATTATGTACATACGCATTAATGTATTATTTTTACGTAATATATACATAGATTGAGATTAAATATAAGAGAAAAGTTACAGGAACATTACTGTCAGCCAAAATTCGAAATGAGTCAATGTGAAAGGTTATTTTCGGAGAGCACCCTTAATATTCTATTGAATGAAAAGCCTCAGTATATTTACAAATCACGTTTCTGGCTATTGTTCTTACAACTTTTGAATTAATTGTAATTTTTGCTCTCTGTTGTTATTAATTATAATCGTGCATGCGCGTAAATACAATTTATCGAATCGCATGTAAAATACTAACAAAATAGTGGATACAAATATATTACTATGAAACTTTAAATTGTAACAGAATGCGTGGATTGAACGAAGTTTTTTTTTCATAGAGTATTAATTGAGGAATGGAAGAATACGCAAGAGAACCATGCCCGTGGCGCATAGTAGATGACTGTGGTGGTGCGTTTACAATGGGTGCCATTGGCGGTGCAGTATTTCAGAGTATTAAAGGTTTCCGTAATGCACCCAGTGGTATAAACAAAAGGTTATTGGGAAGTATGACAGCAATCAAACAAAGAGCCCCCATTACCGCTGGAAATTTTGCGCTATGGGGTGGTATGTTCTCTACGATAGATTGTACATTGGTACATCTTAGGAAAAAAGAAGACCCATGGAATTCTATTATGAGTGGCGCAGCTACTGGTGGTATATTAGCAGCAAGAAACGGTTTACCAGCTATGGCTGGCAGTGCGATCATCGGAGGAGTTTTACTGGCTTTAATAGAAGGTGTAGGAATATTTATTACACGCATATCCGCAGAACAATTCAAACCTCCTTCATTCACCGAAGACCCAAGCCATCTTGGACAAGGACCACACAGCCATCCGTCGTAAATGTATATATAAGTACTTAGATACATTTCAAATTACACTCAATTAATTAAGTACAAATGTTTCATATTCTGTGAAACAATAGTAGTTAAAAAATCTATCATATTGTCAGTGCATTAGATTTGTATAGATAATTCATCGACTTGATTTAAATAATAATAATAATAGTTTGGTTTTTATTTAATACTGTTTCTGTGCTTTTATTACATTGCTCAAAGAAACAATGGTTGACGCGAACATATTATCATCTGACAAACTATAGATGTGTCTATAAAACGAATTGACAATATACTGTCTAGTTGCACTGCTTGTAAACAATATAGGTTACGAAGATAATTAAATTATCATCAGCATTATGTACAAAATGTATAGTTTACATGGTTTTTCAAGTTACAAAATTGACATTTTCTAAACATCATCTTCTTCTTCAATCTCTTCTTCTAAGTACTTCAGAGTTGAGGCTACAGATAAGTCCAAAGATTTATTTGTAGGTTCTACTTGGTAATCATTCGTTGATTCCATTGTGGGGGACTTGTCTTTTGTACCCCTCAATGATTTATTCATTAGGCCCAATAAATGAAGCTGTTCCACCTAAATATTTCGACATATGCTCGAGTTTTTTTTAAACATAAAGAAAAATTGTAAATATAATTACTTACCTGCAAACTGTGTATTTGATCTTCGATCTTTGTCAATGTTTTTTGAAGAAGCTCCTTCTCCTGTTTCAAATCTCTTTGGAATGCCAGCAACTCGTTAGTGTTTTTAATCCCAAAGCTTTCTAAATCGTCCTCGTCGTCTGACATACTTTTAGGCATACATTAAGCACTTGCTGAGAATACCAAATGAAATTTGTGTTAACGAAGTATATTCCGTATTATCGTACAAAATTCATGTTTTCATGAATGTTTATTTTGAATAATTGTTGGTTTTGAGGTTATATGGTTATCTCTATGAAGCCACAATGCTGTCACTATAGTGACTAATTTCGATAAGTTACAGTTAGAGTCACCATAATTATAGTGACTTAGTTACAGTCTAGTTACAGTTATATTTGTAATTAGACGTTTCCATCTATAAAGTTAGGCAGCCTGCATTTTAATATTCGTCCATCGAAAGGAATTCGCGCGTGCTCTTTAAAGTGTTTTAAAGTAGATTGAATTTTTAAAGTGCTAAAGGTATGTACAGTGTTGAGCAAAATCACCTTTTCTCATGGAGACCAACGCTGAAGGGTTAGCTACTTAACTATTCGATTAACATGTGTTTCAATACAACTCTCAATACATAGAACTATTGATAGTGAAAACCAAGTGATGATAGTGTTTCATAGTGGTGACTATCAATGGTTATCGATAATCTCTCATCATTATTCGAGATGGCGTCAACCATTTAACGCAGTTCCTTTCCATCGGTAACAATTAAAATGTTTTTATAATAGTTTAGTATTTGTCCTTTAAAAATATCTACACGAACTTGTTCTTTGTGAATTCCCAAACGTGAGAAGAGATGTAATATTAAAGTGGAAGGACAGTATATTTGGAAAACTTTCTCTGACATACACATAACCACAATTGTGGACTCGACCAGTGCTGATATTATCTCTTTTGCATTTTAAACTATTCACGAGAACATACCACATTAGAACAACTGTAGAAACTCTGATTTTATTTGCAACAATTCTGTAGTTATTAATTCTAAAATTTGTGTAAATTTGAACCATGAAATGTATTGTAAGTCCATTAAAAAAATAGCTTTCAAATATTAACTCTTGCCCAGTGGGTGCAGTGACCATTCCATAATAATTGTTTATGCGAGCTCTAAGCTGTGCCTTCTGAAACAATGGTAACTGTGTGTGTGATGTATCAATAATGTATCAGCATGGTAGAGTAACAGCAGCATAGCACTGTCGTATTAAATTATACCTATATTAACTATTTATTTATGTTCGTTTAAAAAATGTATACAAGTGTTAACTTTAAAATGAATTATAAATAAATGTATAAGAATAGTCAACAGGGCCTAGTTTTTAATTTCTAAAATATTTTTGCAGTATATTTAAAACTGTGCTATTTTCATTATTATTTAATTATAAGATGTATTGTAAATTAATTTATAAGAATAATCTATAAATAATAGTTTTTAAGTTTAAATATTATAATTTTTGTAATTTGTACATTATTCCAATTTTTTAAAAGCATATTTACGTATATTTCTTTGTTTCGACGATGCAAAGGTTTTTATGGATTACTTTGTAGGGTAGTAATATTTATTCTTTCTACAGTAACACTACAGAGCATTCACAATTTGTATATGTCCGGATTTATTTAGGTACAGAATTTTGTTAGTAGATCACAATATATTCTATGCAACTATACGATTATGCTAACTTATTAACTTTCAAGTGATCAAATTAAGTTAGAGGCGATCAGCGTGAATCTTGCACCCTTTTTGAAATGGTTTGATCACACAGTGTCGTTCTTTAATTATACATCGCATTTGTTGGTAATAGAAGTCGTAGAATTCTCATATTTTATTTCCTTATACTTTGGTAATGATTTAGTGTGGAATGATGCGCGTTATCGTTGACACAAAATTTGCATTAGATTTTATGTACATATACACACAGAAGGTATTCAAATTGGGGCACAACTACTGTTATCATGCAATCATACTAGATATCGATTATATTACGATACGCTGTTGCAAATATATCTAATAATTTATTTAGAAATTATTCTATTAAAGTTTATGTAAGCCATAACTGGTGTTAACCGATTGTGACTTTTCTTTCTTTTTTAATTCAATAACACCGGTATATTTAATAATGAATAAGAGACTGGCTTAAGATGGTATACTTAGAAAGCACTAACAGGATGATGACATTAAACAATAATTGTCCCCATCAAAAGGAGGATTGAACACCAGATGCAATATTAACAAGCATCCAAAGTAGGTTTTTAACATTTTTACATAATATGATGTAGTCAATCATTGGTATTTATAATTATACACATAAATATCGTTATACCATTTACACAAACTGAGGTATACGGTAACCGTTCGGAATAATTTTACGAGTCAATCTCGCAGATCGATTTCGCATAAACTACATTTACAATATACGTAAATTAAACAAAAAATAAATAGTTCGAGAAATTCGTACATACATCGTTCAATTTATACATATTCTATATTCCATTAATTTTGATGATTTATTTGTAATATCGACAAAAGTTTTCATTATATATATATTATTATAATCATTCCTTTTTTTCGCAATTTTTACAAGTTTGGAAACAGTATTTATTGTTGTTGCTGCAGCAAGAAAAAGATTGAGTTTATTCATTTCGTTCGGCCTAAAACAATTTGTTTCTTTCCACCTTTCACCAATCGTCATTAAATTGTAGACCGTAAGTGCATTCATTGCTGCAGTAAGGACCGCGTCAATCTTTTGAGTTTAACGGCGGTGATTCCCGACTATTGTCACTAGTAAAACTGGATAAACCAAGTCCGCTAGTTTCATGACTCGAAGAACTAGTTGGGGAATTACTAGAACTCCTAGCACCGCTAAGTGGCGCCACTGCTGTATTCTCTGCGGGGATCAGGCCTTCCTTCATTCTTTTCTTTTGCTTCATCCTCCTGTTTTGGAACCAAATCTTGACTTGCGTTTCATTTAATTGTAACGCTGACGCGATTTCGATGCGTCTTGCTCTGGTCAGGTACTTGTTGAAGTGGAATTCTTTTTCTAGTTCTGTAAGCTGTTTATTGGTGAAGTTGGTGCGCCCGGTGTTATTGAAGTTTCCTGCAATACCGGCCAGGGGGCCGCCGGAAAGGCAGTTCACAGGACCATTTGCGGTGTTTGCATAAGCGGATGGATTCGCTCCTCCGACCGAACTGCCACCATAATCCCCTGGATTTGAATTTGTCTTTACTGCTGAAACAAATTTTAATTTTTCTTTTTATTAATGTTTATGTTGAAATTTCTATATATAATAAATATATCTATCTATATTATCTATGCATAATTTATCTGCATAATTAATGATGTAATTACAACTTCAATGCAAAAATACATAGATAATAAATCATTTCTACAGCTTCAAATGTTACTCCAACTTGTAACATTCCTCTAATTAAATTGCAGCTCCATCACCAACGCCCGAATGACCCGTAGTTCCTTCCATCTTAATCACAGACGTCAGTGTCATTCCTACATGTGTCCAACTCTCTACTTAAGAGGTTGAAAGTAATATAAGCCGAATTAAGCTTAACTTTCGTCTATCGACCAGCAGCCGTTTGTTGTCCAACACAGCTGGTCAGTATCCTAAGGAACGAACCTGTCCACCCTCTCCTGGAGACCGATAGGGTTAAGCCCAAAATCTGGATCAAATTGCATCAGCTGTTGCCGAAAGTCAAGGGTAAGCAGTTGCGTCATTTTATTTAGCCTGCGCTTATTGACCGACCACTATGGTCATTCTGAAAACATTTTGCAAGTAGATCCTTGGTAGGGGTTTATGTTATATTGGTCGCGCACCGTTTAAACATTTTGCAGATTTAGCTTGGCCGATAATAACCATATGGAGTTGCCCAACAAATTTAAGTGACCGTAGTTAGTATATCAAATAAAATATGATTCATAACGACTTCATAAAGACTTGGAGCTCGATCACGAATTTCCATGTTTTTCAAGGGGCCCACTAATTTTGGAGTGCAAGAAGAATGCAGCAATATTAGGTACAGAGGCGGATACGCCACGATGAAAGAAGCTGGCGTCGCTTACGCATTATGGAAATTAGATTGTTATTTAGTCTACCGGTATGTAGGAGTCAATTTAGTTAATGGCAGAGGGTGAACAAAACTGTCAAGCCACCGCCTTAGATCCACGTTTTTTCCCCAACCGTGTTTGCCTATATCGTTTCGCTTTCCATACTATTTCTCGATATTTTATATTAGAAACGAAAAGATCGATTCATTTTAAATGAACCGAAAAGAAATTTATCTTACGAGTAATCCAAAAGATCAGTCACTTAAACAACGTGTCTGAGACTTGGCCCCGCGGTCATTAAGCTCACGCACCTCCGGGCCGAATAATCGAGTTGGACAAGTTCTATTAGTCCACGGGCCGACGTGATACAATGAAATGTTTTCCGTTTTCGCGACTCATTCATCAATTTAGCACCTTAACGGCAGGACGGAGCAGCCGCTGATTTTCTATACCAATGAACGACTCTATACGTCAACGATTACATTAGCGTTGATGCCCGGATTTTCTTCCAACCTAGATCCCAGCACTCTCGGGCAATGAAATCTTATAGGCCAAAATAAAACCAAAGGTATTCTGCCCGAGACCCGATTTATAGATTAGAATAACGCGCACATACATGTATATTCTGCGTGAAGGTGCCATGCAATGGAACAAATTATATCGTGATCAGGGGTGCAAAATTAAATGGCTGCTGAAGATAACACGGTGCATTATTAAAATCCTCTTATGAGAAATTAAATAAGGTACATGCACACTATGGCCCTGCAGAGGTCTTTTATATTAAGAACATTTTATCTCGGTAGTATCATGAAACCGACTGTGTTACCTTATACACTGCTTACAAGGGTTAAACGTACCGTGATATGTACTCCATTTTACGACGTCGTTCCCCGTTTTCAGTAATAAAATTTGCTGGTATTTTTAGAATCCCCATTGTATTAAATTTTTTGTTTAAAGCATCAAACCAAATTATTACTTCTTCTGGCTGCCATTTTCTCTACGTGAAGAATCTTAATTGAATGAATATTTATGTTAATTTCATTCAAACCGATATAGTTCGTCCATGAACTAATTAAGATATGAAATATGTTCCTAGATATAATACAGTCCAAAATAAAACAGAAGCCGCTGCATTTACTCTTAACGCCGAACCAATTCTTCGCTAACAAGAATGCTGATTTGCAAACCAGAACCAAGCCGTCCCGCAATCCGCATCACTGCCTTAGCAAATAATCGATAAAAAGTTGCTTGCACGATACGTCATGCACCATTATGTTTCGCGATGCCAATCAATGGCAGTGTCCGATTTCATTTCGCGAAATGGTGAATCTGGCAGTCCACGGGAAACGCTTGCCCGAGCGGAATGAACGAATCACTTTAGATTAAGCGCTACTACGACATCTCGGTAATTACAACTTCCTCCACCACGGATGCTAATCGCATCGATTAAAATTATTGGCGGCATTTTGCGATGCAAATCTTATAAGCCGCGATCGCGTTGCCGCCAATAAGTAATGTGCGGTTTCTCGCATCGATATCATCGTTTTTTTACGGCGGAATGCCTTTGGCAGCATTCCGGTCGTTAATACAGTCGCTGTTGTTATTGGAAGGGGTAACAGAATATATTTGCACAAGCGAAATTCTGCGAGTGCAAAGTTCCGTGGGCGGAAGCTACTTGTCCTGGAAACAAATGAGAACAGGAGGAAGTGTTAAGAAGGGGTTGCAGTAAAGGAACAGACAGATTGGCACGGGTTAAAGACTATAGTACACTCCAGAACTAGGGGGAACGTTGACAACGTTAATTATCTCCCTGCGATCAATGTTGTGCACTAATTTCATTAACCTTCAAGAGAACTCTCAAACAACAATATGCACATTACCAGCCCAATAATATTCTTCTCGAGCAGTATAATAACCAATTAAAAATTTCCTCCCCAGAAAAACACCGCTGCGCAAGGTTTCTTTCTGGCGCAACCTCTTTCTGCGATTACCTAACAATTTCGAGGCGTACGTGGTCGATGTTCGCAAGGAAGATTATTGGAGGGACGGCGAATTATTATAGCCTAGGCTGGTGCACAGCGTCAGCCGACCAAGTGCGCTAACGCCCGCGAACATGAATGTGATTCTCGCACACCGTGGCGTGCGAAACATCATGCACGTGTACGAATGGAACACAGGCAAACGGTTGGCCGTGGTTTTGAGGCATGCATGCCGGTCAGGCTTCGTTCAAAGGGCCTCGATTAAATCTCACCTGGCTTAATATTATTATTTTGCCTGGCGCCTGCGAGTGAAAACCAAGGGGTCGAGGAAATTGGACAACGCGGGGGGTGGAGGACGTAGAATAATACCGGTGGATAAAAATGAAATGGGTTTGGTAGGTATTCGCAGTATTCGTGTGCGGAAACTGTTTCCACTATTTTTTTTTTTTCGAAGCCTACTTTGAGGAAAGTGAAGGATTGCAATACTTTTGAGAGTAGAGGATAGAAAAAGTCTCCCGAAAGGTTTGTCTCTTTCAATAATAAATTGAATCTCCACAGTTTAATTAGTGTTTTTGAAATGTCAATTAATTGCATATTCTATTTCCATTTTATTGATCCACTTAATTGAATGGGAATGTAGAGATAAAAGATTAATAGGCAATTGTAGGATAAACGACTTTTCATAAGACATTCTCGACGTCAATGTTGGAATGGCATAATATCACTTTTAATTAGTTCACTTCTTATTACTTGTTATGAATATCGAACATGCGCTCCGTTTTACGTCGGCCGCGGTGAGAATTTTCTTTTGCTTCGACGATCACACCTGGAGAAGTAACGAGAAGAAGGAAGAAAACACAGAAGGCAAACAGGAGAGGGGAGATGAATCGAGATCGAGTCCTGTGAAAACAGGCCAGTCTGACCTAGAGTTCCTGCTTCTCGATCCGGTTTCACTGAGGATGCGCTTATTAATCGGAGAGTTGCAATTTATGCGTGGATGATTAAAGTATTGCCGCGTAATACGCGAGGACTCGTTTCGATCTTAACTTTTGTATTAGAATAAAAAGCTGTGCAAGCTTTATATGCAGGAAATGGTTTAATTATACCACCAATTAGGTTCCTTCAATCCTTATTAATACTGGAAAACGTTCTCAACTTAAAACCAGTCTCTATTATCAAAAGAATGATTATGAAATAAATTTTCCAGGGAACCGGAAGCCATTTGATTATACGTAACAGTTTATGTATACGAAGGAAGTCGTGGCTCAAGCATTTAACACATAATATTGTACTCTTTTCCATTCGAATCAAGTTAATTTATGCTGTAGAATAATCGTTAATTTGTTACATCGAGTAGATTCCTTCGATCGTCTCGATAAAATCGTAAAAGGCTAATCCGTAGATCACACCGGATCATCTGGCCTTGCGGTCTGCAACGGCTCCCTTTTAGGCAAGCATTACGCAATTCAAATATTATTCAAAGGCTAAAAGCCATGGGGCAGGGCGCAGATGACGTAAAATGTAACCGAAGGGGGTTGAAATGTGTGCGCGCCGGCAGCCACGAGGTATTACGTTACCGGAAAGATGGACCTCTATGGGGGCACTAGTTTCCTTCCTCTTGCGGTTTTCTTAGTTGTCGATGGAGCCGTCGTTCGGAGAGTTACGACATAAATTGAAAACGGGACAATTTGCTTTGAACAGGTACGAATATCTTTCAACAACATGATACGGACCTAACAATGTTATATTTTTAGCCATATTCGTCATTTGAACGTTCTACGAAATTGAAAGTACTTGCTCGATGATAACATGAACTTTTGATTTTTTGATATAGTATCACCTAAGTTTTTCCTACGTGAAGTTTCACACGATTACCACCTCTGGGCAGGATGCGCTTCGTCGAGAAAAAATTCTACCTCCGTTAGGACTCAGCTGTATTTGAACCTATCTGATTTCCACATCCGATTACACGCTATAACGCCGCTCCGACTTCTTCTTTTATACAAATATTTAATCCACACCCTTGAGTGGAGCTACTCCAATCATCCTCCACAAACACAATATAAATGTAAACTCCGAAGTCCTCGAATAATCGAAATGTAATACTACCGCCGCAAGAAAAAAATAATAATGAACTCCTTCAAAGTCTGTGTCTAGAATAAAGTGTAGTAGCTGGTATATTGTTAAATTTTGCGTATTATGTGGCTGCCAAAGGGAAAAATGTACGTCCTTGTACACCTTGACTAATTTTATGTATCATTTTGTTGCTCCTTGATATCCCACAATAACTTGTTTAATTTATTACTCTTAAGTATTGAGCGTTCAGATGCGCCGCCTTGCTGCGCGCCATAATTAACGCCATAAAACGTGATCGTCCATTTTTCACGCGATCAAGAAGCGATTTACCGAGTTATAGTACGTTCCGCTAATAAATATCGTACAACAGTGAAATGCGACTCGTTGGTCATAACGAAGCTCGTCGAGCAGGATTTGTCGAGATTATTAACGAGCCTCGTAAAATCGTGAATGTGGTTTGAAAGGTATCAACAGTCAGATCGTACATCATTGGCGCGTGCGTGATTTGTAACAATATTGCGAGTGAGGAGAAAATTCGTTCTAATATGAAGCTTAGTTTAGTTCTCCAAGAATTTTTTATAAAATCCCTATCTAAGGAAAAGGTTTTCATCATAGAAGCCAATTTACCGTGTGTGATGTAATTAATTTTAGGAGGGGGGGAGGCTGTGGTTCGTATTGATTCGTCCGCATCGACGCACGTAAGAGGCGACAAAACGATTTCACTGACACAGTTTCCCTCAGCTGACCCCTTGTCATCAGGCGCTGGTTTGGTCACGTTGATTTCAGCATCGCGATAGCCAATGTCCTGAGTCACAGCGTTCCGTAAACAGCGGACCGTCGCAAACGAGATTCCGATCGGGTCTACTCGGGCAATTATATAAAATTAATTATTGCTGGGTTTGGAATTTTTAACATTCGTTCCATTGAAATGCTTTCATTTTCTATTTTGTTTTTTAAACTGGAGTCTAAAAGTTCAATGGTTCCCATTTGTGTTAACAGAGGATTGCGTTAGCTCGCTTATGAATTTAATTTTCTTCTTTTTCTGTAGTTCCTGCCAGAGACAAAGTGCTTTAACAAAGTGTTTGAATTTTGTTAAAGGCCGAAATCTGAATTTCTTAGCATGATCCACGATGCCGTAGGATTGCGTGCAGTCAGCTTTATTTATGGTCCCGAGGTCAGTCGATTCGGCGTATTAAGAGTTACAATTTTATTGGCCTTGCTGCCTAGTCTTTTTTGCCTCGTTCGAATCGATTTACGATGCTGCTTGTCGTAAAAGACACACAATCCGCGGATGGATGTAACTAAGCTCTGGCTCGTTATCGTCTGAAAGCTAATCCTTGGGTCGCGCTACGTTTCAAATCGAAATCAACCCCATTCTAGACTGCAATTAAGCATTCAAAAATGTGCCACCCCAAAAAATCTCTTTTTAACTCTTTTTGCTTAACATCGCATCGACTTATAGAAGCCATTAACGTCTATAAAAACTAACTTAATTCAAGCACCAATATTAGCTGAATTCAAGCTGAATTAAATTGACTTCCCCAGGAGTCCCACATTTTCCAGTTCACTGATACAAGCTAGCCATTGTTCGTAAATTTCAAAATGCAACTTAAGCGTTTCTCAGCCTCTCGTCTTCAACGCCACTATATCTCGGATTCTTCCAACGTATCCAAGGTGGATACTCCCTTCGCACCTTCAAAGCCCAACTTATCACATCATAGAACCGAAGCTCTTTGCAGTTATCTAGCCACAGCTTGTGTTGCGATATATTGTCGGTGAAGTGCCGCGGAAATGAAAATCACCGTTGCGCGAGGCACGTGGACAGGGTGGTCGTTGATTGTCAGCGCGTTGCAACGTGGGAGTGACCGGGGCACGGAGGAAGCGGGGAGAAAGAGAGAGAGAGAGAGAGAGAGAGAGAGAGAGAGAGAGAGAGAGAGAGAGAGAGAGAGAGAAAGGGTGAAAAATCGGAAGAGAACGCAGTGAGGGAGAGTCAGTTACTTAGGCAGCCGGTAGGGTTGTTGCGGGATCCGGGGTTGCCAGGTTCGGCGGGTGGCAGCCCGGGTGGAAACACGCGAACGATCCTCTGATCCCCTCGCGAGATATCGGCCACTCACTCACGCGTCCGCCGACGGCCCTAGCCGAGTTGCAACACGCTGTCCTGCCTGCTTGCTTGACTGCTTGCTTGCTTGGTCAGTCGCTCGGTTCTAACTATGCTCGCAGACCAAATGAAACTACTACCTCTTGCTTCTTCCCTACGCTTTCCTCGGTATTTTGTATAATCGAGCACTTCTGGGGTACAGAGAGACAAGTGTTTCGATAGCTTCGTCCTTTGTTAGTTTACGATTCATTTTATCAGTGGAGAAATGAGTGGAGGTGTACCTACTGCGTTTTACCGGGTGGTAGCAAGAATTTCGTTTGTCTGATGAATGCATACTCTAGCGATAATTCAATGAACAAGGGCATACATGCATGTGAGAGGAGCCTGCATTTCCGACTAATTGCAGATGAGGTTTGGTCTTGTCCTAATAATGCCAAAGCGAAATCATCCTACTAATGCATGCGAATTCGATGAATCTACTTGGAATATTATTATACATTTCCTATAACCCTCGTTGTACGTTTTATTGAATTTTATATAACGCAAATTAAATTTTTAACTTTTAAGGTAGAACTATTAGGTTCCTTTTAATCTTTAGTAACCAGGTATTGATGGAAGTAAGACATCCTAGGCAAATTGCAATATCACTCTTCCTGCTTTCTTTCCCTTCATACATTTTATGTTTTTTTTTTATACTGTATCACGGATGCCTCTGATTTACCGTTTTTACCGTTTCCCTTCATTTTGATTATAGCTTCATCCACGGATGTTTAGGTCTCTAATAATCTGGAACTCTTTTGCACAGAGAACTGGTCAGCCATATTATTACGGTTTCCCCGTTTTCGCCCAGCTGCCTCTCGCGTATTATGTCCAGTTAGGCAATTTCGTTCGGCATAAACGCTCGTGGTTTACCTTTCAAAAGTGTTTCACTAGTGTCACCGTTTGCCTTTTCTTTTTGGAAATCAATAACGATTACACGCCTTGGCGACTACCTTTTATAGGTTTATGCGTTTCCTTGGAATGCTATACTGATTGTAGACTCACTATTACGCTTGCAGAATGTGAATGGTAAGAGGAAATTCTTCACGATAAGATTACCTTTCAATATTATACATTATTTTCATGTGCAAATGTACGTTTTTTTTTTACTCAGCAGCGGTAGTATTAGCTTCTATGTTGTTTCTCTCTATATCCGTTCCTTATTACCTATTCTCCTCACCGCTTTATTGTATTATACATATCAAATTAGCATTCCATTCTTTCCTCGCCGAACAAGTACCTACTGTTCCCAGCACTATAATTTAAAGCGGGCCCGATAATTTGATAACCGCTTTGCTATGGTTGACTACACCGGTGCCGACCGATCAAACCATCGTGAAACTTATAGTACCTACACATCGTCCATTGAGTATCGAGGAAGTATGTGGCTAACAGTAAGTTCACTCAACTAACAGTTCCCAATCCTTTAACAAATCAGAAGCTATTCCAATCTTCTCGTAAAAATTCACAGAACCATTTATTCGATGTACGCAGCAAGCAATCTAGACTGAAGTACGAGGTCTCCATTTCCCATTTTCTGTTCTCAAAGTTTGCGTTGGAAAGCTGTGGCGCAATTGAAAGAGTTCTTTCGGCGGTTGGTTCGATACGTGTCGTGACTTTGCAAAAGCAAATTGCAAGAAGGCTGCCTGTGCGCATACACGATGCAACGTAAACCGCTGACGTTCGCAGCCAAACGAAAGCGTGTAATCAAGCTGGCCGTCGGTTGTTTTATGCATAAGTAACGCGAAATATGCCGTAAAACTGGCGAAATGGCATAAACACGGCAAGCCAGTCGACGAGCAACGTCTATGCTACTGAATGTTATCCCCGGCCCGTGCTAAACTAGTTTTACAATGTTCCCGACTGTTGTATAAATTTTATTAGGACGTGTAAAGATGCAATTTTATAATTCAGTGCAGGTTGACTGCCGGTTGGGATCAGATTTCTTTGAATTTTCTGCTTTACGTAACGATCCAGTTGCTATACATACATATGTAGATCTAGGCACGACACTAATAATTTCATATACGATAGAGAAGCAAAATAGATGAATTATTCATTTTTTTTATTTAATAGGTAGATTTACATTTTTTTTCCTTGTACAAAATCACTATTGTTGATTCTTTGATATCCAAGGAAAATTATCTTACAATTCGATGCCATATTCCATCGCGAAGAAGAGTGTCGTTTAATAAAAATCAGTGACCTAAGCAAAGAAAAAGTTCCTTATTATCAAATATCTCAAATACACAAATGGTAGACCATCGCGTGACACTTTGCAACCATCACGAACCCACGGAATTACGAAGTATCGTCTTGTCCAGGGGGTTGCTTATTTGTTCCGCTCTTTCTTCTCTCGCGTGTTCGCCAATCCCGCTATTGATTACAAGAGAAAAGAAATCGAGTGGTGTATGATAAATCGGGAGGGCTGGCAGCCTCGTGACGTTCGTTTCCTCTATGTCTTTCATTTCGTTCTCCTTTCCCCCTTGCCGACCCCGTGGCGAAGGGTGATCCGCAACGGTCGTCTCCATAGGGAGACCCCATGGACCCCCTGGAACGTATTATGGAGGCACTGAGGGTAAAAGCAGAGCTATTGTGCGCTCCTGGCCAACCAAAAAACTTCGCCAACCAAAATCTGCCGAAATCTCCCCTCCATTCTGCTCCGCCCATCTTGTTACTTCGATTGAAGCTGCCTCTCCTCTCGATTGCGCAGCTCCAGTTCGGGGATGATAGTTACTTTGTGAAAGTTTCTGATCAATGATGACGGTTTTGATTGGATTTTAGCAAATCCTTCAATTGCAGAAATATTTCAATTTTGTTATTAATACATTTGGAATAAAATTCCACCTAAAATGGGTGCAACAATTTTTCAAGATCAACAAAGCTTCCTCCCTGTACCTCCTTGTAGCTACATTGTAGCAGTCTCTGTTCTTCAAACTCCCAACCTCCACCTGGAAATACTTAGATTCGATTTCTCCCACGATAAAGCCGCGAATAAGAGAAACACAGGCATTGAAACTCACGGCATAGA
The DNA here is from genome assembly GCA_023838395.1 of Holcopasites calliopsidis. NCBI lineage: Eukaryota > Metazoa > Arthropoda > Insecta > Hymenoptera > Apidae > Holcopasites > Holcopasites calliopsidis. Next base: position 4,862,543 of record JALHAQ010000003.1, read on the forward strand.
GCGGAGGGGTTGACGCGGCGAGGGTGGTTCAGCGTTTCGTTTGCATGTTACGGAGTAATAAGCGTCGCCCCCGGTGACTTCTTGGCCGGTGTTATTAATTCGGTTATAATGAGCTATTAGCGAAACGCTGGTAATCCTGACAAGCTCCATTCAACGGCCTGCGCTTAGAAGCCGGCGATTGCTTCGAGCCCCGTTTGCTGTTAAGCAAATTACCCGCGAGTTAAGAGGGGAACACCTCGGGGTTGTTATCGTTCTCCTTTCGCTTTTCTACGACACCCTGATTTTAATTTTTCACTCTGCTTCCGAGATGTCTTTGTTAGACGCAGGAAAATTGTCAGAAATGGGCCTTGAAATTTTCAGGTGTAGTTGGGGTGGTTTTGTCCAACGAGATGGTTTATTTCACGGCTAATAATTGTTGTTGATAGAAAAAATGAAAAACCGTAATTTAACAGCAGAATGATAAAAGTGGCATTTTTTTAATTACAAAATTTGTGGAAGTGCTAAACGGTCAGAAAATACAATTTACTTCTCGTAATATAAAACAGTGTGATAGATATAAGAGGATTATTGAGGTTTTTAAAAATAGTTTGTTGGTGATTTGTCTTATAATGGAATAGTAAATGTCGGATAAAAATCGATTTCTTCATTTAAAAGAGGGCAACATAGTGAACATTAACAATCATACAATTATTGAAGGAAGAATTGAAAGAATCACGTAATAATCATCCCTTTTCTATGCACCTTGCGATTGATTTGCACCAAATCACGGATAGTTATTTCCCTATTTTCATAATTACCAGAAAAAGCATTAAATCAACATCGTCAAATCAACGTCTACGATATCGTGCATTAAAACCGGAGTTCTGCCCCATATTTTCGTTTACATAACGTTCCTGGCGTAATGTTCTCTTGTAACATGTCTTTATTCGTTTGCCACTCGATTAAATCGATTTTAAAGCATAAGAAATTCGATTGATCGCGTTACGATAATTAGTTATTCATGAAGTTTTTAACAGTTCGACAATAAGATCTGCGCTTTACATTGGATAAGGTCATCTCCTTTTCCTTCGTCATTTTCGTTTGACGCACATTACGTTTCTGCAATGCACTCATAATTAGAAGTACTTATGCAAATTGTTGGACGTTTAATGACTCCGTTCATGTATTCCATGAATCTGAAGTTCTATTCGAGATAAATTCTTCGTACGCCACTAACAATTACTGTTTTCCGTATCTCGTACGCAATAATCATATCCTTTTATGCAATCTCCGAGAGCTATCATGTTCAATTCCATGCTATTCGTGTTCTTTTTTTTTCTTCTTACGCTGTGCTAATGCTCAAAGCGTTCGGCAAAGTAAACCTTCTATTCTTGTTCAAGACAGCTGTAAATACGAGGTAGTTGTACGAAAGTATGTGGCTTTATAATTAAGGAGTTGGAGGCGCGTTATCGCTTATCTCGTCTACCCGAATAATCTGATAACTCGAGTGCAAGAATTTCGTTCTTAAGCGCAAATCTTATCTTTCGTGACTACCACTGAATCCATCGATAATTCCTGTTTGCCAGTGAGACTATTTTTCTTATTTCCCGCATCGGGTCTGTGTATTCGTAAGCAAATAATACAAAGAATTAACTGCGATAAAAAGAGCAGATGTACTTTACAGAGACAATCGTTACGCCTTCGCTTAGGAATAAAAATAAATTATTGTCAATTTCGCAAAGGACAACTACTGCCATTTTATAATTTTTAGCAAAATATTTATTTCTCCAGGATGTCGAAAAATAACTGTAAATAATAATTGTCCTAAAGAATTTCCAAAGTACACCCTTAACCACTCTTTAAAAAGCTGTCTCAACAGAATAAATACCGAATGAAGCCATCACGAAACGAAAGATCAGAGATCTTGTCCAGCGAAGTAATTCAGCGTGGCTTGTAAGTAGGAAAGATAGGCGTCGAACGGTTTGCAAGAGGTTGATTTATGGTCACAGGGCTACGATGTTCTCGTAAAAAGCTCCGTGTATCCTCCGTTACGCGCTCGCTTTCGTGTGCATAATCTTATCGTGCCGTTTACGACTGTCGCATAAGCGCAAATATCTGCTAAATACCTCTACCTAGGACACACAGTTTAAATATCGATAAATTTTCTTTTTATCTCGGGAAATGGCTGTTATCGGTCAGTCTATCGAATCTTGATTTGTACCTGGCGCACCGCAACGTCCGTGTAACTGTCTCTCGGTTCTATAGAAACATTATTTGTAGTACACTATTTGTATACGTCTATATTTCTTGTGCTTCAGCAATTTTCCTAGCCGAGGCTGCCGCCTTTCTCTCCATTTTAGTGCAAGAACAGCTTAGGATCCTTTCTTTGTACAAAGAGATTAAAATGTAAAGGAGACTTTCGAGTCTCGATTATTTATTTCAAATGATAATTGAAGAAATAACGGGTGTGCAGAGAAGTAGTTGATCCAGGACGAGGATGATAGCCATCGGCGGAGAAGCACGCGCAGGATTAATGATGTCTGTCGAACCGGAATTACGTGTCACGTTTTATTAATCTCGTTACGCGTAGTTTGCGTTTCAAAGACACTAGGTCGTCGGCTAACAAGTACGTCGCATTTTACTTGTCCGTCAATCTTAATTGAATTCACCACCCAGGCGAGAGGCATTCGAATTCGATTCGTATGGACCGTATCGAGACTCGCGGCGGCCGCCGCCATTCGGGATGCACGAACTTATGTAAAGTATCGTCAACGAGCCACAATTGGGTCGTGTCGCCACACTTAAGCGCTGTAAATTGTCCTTCTAAGAATTCCCGTTAACTAACGAGCAAGGAACGGGGTGGATGATTATTGAATGGAGAATACGAGATTCCGTATTGCTTCCCCCTTTGGTAGGAGTGAACGAGGGACCACTCAGATTTAGAATGGATTGTGAAGATCTACTGAAAACTTAAAGGTTCCGGGTTTCTCGGAACCGGAAATTTTTCTCTCTCTTCAACGCCAACATTAATTTCACTAGACTGAAAGATCAACCGTGCTAGACCCCATAATAAATGAGGCACTTTTTCGATGACACGAATCGCTGCATAATATAACTAACGAAATAGCAGAACAAATGAAGTTATCAAATCAGAGAAGCCATTTAGTTGGTCGAAAGGTAGCCCTACACAACTCCAGCCGACCGGCCATCAATTCACCGGTAGATAGCGATCGAGGGAGTGAACAGGTCCGATTCTCCACTGTACATAGTCTATTCGATAAACGGAACCTAACGAGGTGCTACCGGGTCCCTCGCATGGAATACTAATATCGCTCTACATTAGTCGACCCAGCCCCGCGGCGAAAGTACAAAATACATCATTCAACTTCTACGTACCGACGGGTTTGGGCACGTTCCTCTTCACCTGCATCCATTTGTACGTGGGCACATGGGGCTGCGGTTGCGGAGGATGGTGCGCCGCATGGGGATGCTGCTGATGATGGTGCCCATGACTATGCTGATGCGGATGCTGAGGATGTCCCGTTTGTTGTAGCACGTGATAACCCGTTGGATCCGGGTTGTCCTCTTTGTAATGTCCAGCGGAATGCCCCGTGTAATCGTTCTGCCTGATCTGAGGATGATAGTGCAACGATTCCTCCGCGGATGGCAGCTGATGAAGATAGCTCGCGGTGCCGGGGACTGGAAGCTGATAGTCGGACTCGTGGTGGTGGTGATGGTGATGACTAGAAGACTGATGGTGCAACTGCTGTTCCGTTCTCGAATGGCCAGCGGTCACCATCGGGCTCTGATGAAGACCGTTGTTCCCCGAGGGAGCGGGATGAGGATGATGGTGGTGATGGTCGTCTCTGTAGGCCGCCTGCTGGACGTGGTAGCTCTGGTGAGGATCCATCGGCCCGTGGTTGCCATTTGGGTGCTGATGCTGCTGGCCAGGGTACGAGGACGACGTAGAGGACGCGTAGTCCAGGTTCGTGTAGCTCAATCCATTCTCCGAGGATATTATGGCGGTCGTGGAGCCATCCTCGTGCAGGACACCCCCCGTTGGCGAGTAGAAAGCTTGGGGTGGCGTGCCGGAGGAAGCCGCGGATTCCGCGGCAAGGAAGCTCTCCGAGGAAGAGGAAGAGTAAGGAGAGACGGCGGTCTGAGGGAAGTAGTGAGCCGGGGCCAGTTCCGGGGACGCTGCCAGTGGCACGTGCCCCCCGACGGATACCGGCTGATGATGATGATTTCCTTGACCCGTGCACATGTAATTGGGGTATGAGTCAGGCTTGCCGTAGGTTCCGTACATGCCCATGTCCATCATCATCATCCTCGTGGCGGTGAGGCGAATACATCAATTGCTAGCCACCTACTGCCGGATGACCAGCGTCTTCTTCACTGTGCACTATTTCAGAGGGCGAGCAGTTTATGGGAGGAGGATGTCACGGGCAAGTAAGTACTTACATCGCGGCGAATTCTACGACTATTGATCTAAACACTCTATACGCAGGCTGATGGTAGCAGGCCTTCCAGAGACGGTCGAACAGAATTGACACTGATATCACAGTCTATGACACATCTTTACCAAAAATCATCGGTACACTATCCTCCAAATAGCAACTACAAAATATTCCAAATCTCCACTGCAAAACTCCCTTATCCGGTCATGACAAGTTAATTTCAACATAAACCAACCCCAGTTCGTGAGATCGTTATTCTTCCTACGGTCGCAAACACGCGACGATCCCGAGGCAGATCCGGTGCACAACAGGGGATGCGCGAGCGCGTCGTGTCCGCGCGAGTTGCAGAGAAAGAGCGTACGCGAACTCGTCGATCCGGTCGACAAGAGTCTCTGAAGTGGACTGGCTAGGTGGACTGGCCTGGCAGAAGGCGGCACGGTCGAAGGCTGCACGCAGGTGAGACCGTATTAGCCGCAGGGGTCTGGCATGTCCAGGTCTTTTCTCTCCCTCTTGCACCCTACATTCCTTCTCTCTCTCTCTCTCTCTTCATCGGTCCTCTGGCAAAAGCGTCGCGATATACACGGTGGGTTAGAGAGAGGGTACTGCCTTCTCGATAGTGGGCGTGCCCTCGACACCGGTCACGTGAACGGTACAGGGCGGAGCCAGCCAATGAGGACCGAGCCTGCGCGTCCAGCGTTCGTAGCCTCATGATGGATCACCGAGCGAAATTTTATTTTTCCTCCGTTCTTTTTATCTGACACGCTGCAGTTGACACTTATCGCGACTGGTAGAGGTAGTCGAGTATTATATCTCGGTGCCCACCTTCCAGGATAGCAGCAGCCTTGCCTCCTATAGCCCTTGTACCCTTCGGAACGCCAGCATCGCTCTTTTTCTTCGATGCTCCTTTTTTTCATCCTCTTTTTTTTTAAGCGTCACTGTGACCAGTCGCTCTTCTGTGTACACACGCGTGTCCTACCTGCCCCTGACAGGGCATACCGACGCCCCCTGCACTTTCATTAGCGCCTGACGGCTGATGAGTTAATTACGAACCGTAAGGTCCGACGCTGTACGATGCTGGCAGCCTGGAGAACAGTCTGGCCGTGCTTTCCAAAATAAGATGTTGTTCCGCTGCAATTTGTGGACTCTGCAGGGATCTAGGAAATTTTCACACAAGTAACTCTGTACGGTGTTTAGGGGAACGGGGATTTAACGATTACTCATAGCTCTTCATCCCAATAGGAAAGTACTGTCGCATAAATGAACGCGTTTACTAAAAAAATTGAGCAACGCTACGCAATGGTGGCGCGACGATTACTTTCGCGGAGCTCAGTCCGAAGGGACGGGCAATGAGAGAAAGAGAAAGGGGCACGTTGGGGAGACGCGCGTGACGGGCCCATGGGACGTCTCGTACCCCATGTGGGTTCAGTGACAGGATGACACATTCCGCCGTGAAAGTTTTAGGAGAGCGGTCCCGTATCAGCGGTTCAGTCAGAAGAGCTTATATCGAGGGCGCCACCTGCGGCCACCCGCGACATCCGTTCCATCCTGTGCATCTCAGATCAGGAAATCTTCATCTTGATCGAACTTCCCCGACGTCTCATAGTTCTGATTCTCACTGTCGGTCTGATCTTTTTCACCTGAACGCGTTCGTACACTGGTCCTCTCGCTTCTCCCGCGCGTCGATATTCGTTAACGCCTCAATTCATTGATAGTATTGCATGCTAATTGACAGCTGTTTAATTGCTGTTGGCGACACTCCGATTATGTCTGCATGGCAATGGCGATTTCTCTTTTATAAGTTATTCAGAGTTGGTGGAATTTGTTATTCTGCGTCTCGAATCCTTTTACGGAGATTATCCTTTTACAATAGACAGTACTTTAGTAGAACGACACGATAAGTTCCATTATTTATTTGCTCAAAATTCCAAATGGAAGGGGAATAATTTTTAGTTTCATTAAGCAAGGTGATTTGCAATACATAGGATAATCCGTTTAAGTTGCATTGTACCATATATTTTACTAAATTTATATCTACTAAATAAAATCTGTAAAATTTCTACAAACATATTGTACTATGAATCGTTACATATGTCGAATAAATTTTTCCTATCACTACCTCACCAATTACCCCGACCCAACTTAATTCTCAAGTCCTAGATCCCTGCCTTTCATTGAGAAACGTCATGTGGCAGAAGATTTCCCTTGTAAAACGCGATTGTCGGCCGATGAGGCGTGTGATTCTTGTCCAAACGTTGGCATCCGCTTTTAATAGAATTCCCTAGGATCAGACGAGTAAATTTGAGTTTAGCCGAGTCTAATGTCGGGATAAATATCACCGGACCCAGCTTCTTTCTCCACCCTCGATCCGCGCTGGACACGCGTAGGCTCCGCTCTGGGTCCGGCTAATCCTCTTAAACAATTACAAACCAGTCGATCGGTCCGGCACCTATATCCCGTCCTGGCGCCATGCTGCGTTTTGACGTGGGATGAGGCACCTGCATTGTCATGCTAAGCCGCGGTCGCCCTCGCTGCAGTTCCCTTTTATCTGCGACCAACAACATCTCCGTCCCCCTTCTTCTTCACCGCGTCGACTTTCTTCCCATCGTGAAGTTTCGGAAGGCACAACCGAACTGTATATACACAGCAACTGTATATAGATAGAGATCTGAATTTTCCTTCAGCAAGAGTTTAGTTGCTTTCGAGATTGGACAAATGGTAAAAGTTTGCGGTGGTACAAAATCGAATCTTTTTACATGTTTAGACGTGGACAAATTTTTATCCAGTACGTGTAACTAGTTTGGCGATCCTATACTTTTTATTGGTTTCATCATATCCCTTCTTTCTTTCTTCGTTTTTATTACACTTTATTCTATAGCATTAATGATAGTCTGTTTGCAATTAGTAAGATCTCAGTACCACATACCAAAATGCTGAGTATATTTTCTCCAAGTCTGCTACCTGTACAAAACAGAAATTCGACGTTCAACATATTGAGCGGCGCATTGTTGCGCTATTAATTTAGAGTCAAAATGTACACACATTATACTGGTAGAACATGGACTGCACCTACAAACGCGACGTCTCGCTTTCTTCGATCTCTTTCCAACTCAATACCATTGTCGCGAAAAGACGTTTCATTTCGAGCGTCACGTTTCGAGAATCGGCATCACAGTGTCGATCCTCTTGTCAGTCAAACGCGCAGTCACAACAATTCAGCGGGTGGTTTCCCATGGACAGACAGCTGTCTATTCGGACAAGAAGAACGTTTGCCCGGTCTACGAGAGGAGTTTGTCTTCATAAAGGCCTAGATAGCGAGCTATTATTCCGTCGATCGTCTCTATTCTACTCCGGCGGGTGAACGCTAAAGTCAGAAAGCCACGAGAAATAAAGGGAAGGAAAAGCTCCTCGGGGCTGTCGATGGGCGGAATTTTTGACGAGCTCCCTCGAGAAACCGGAGTCCTCGCGCCTCTTCCTGCCTTCAACCTGCTCCGCCTTGACTCGCCAAAACGGGACCCGTTATTTGCTTCATATTTTACGCGAGTGAATTTCGAGGACGTGTCCTCCAGACATGTCTCGCGGATTTGCCAGGTCTAATCTTTCTACGATTCCGGTTTGACCGTTGGTTATTATGTATAACAGTTCGGCGTTACTTTGATAGATGGGTCGGATTTGATGATTTCATATTTCCCGGTTTGTGTTCTTCCTGGGTCATTGTGCTTTAATTATTTAAATGGGAAGTCAAGTTAGGCGTGCCGAGACGAATGGATTAGATCGTGCGGATTTTATTACGGCCGTTGTCATTCATTATCAAAGGTGCTGCAATGAAGATAACGAGCCAAGGCCTGTTATTATTATAATTATTATTATTTGGCAAATGTCACTGGTACTAATGAAATCTTTACACTTCGAATTAATATACGAATACGCTGTACATTAATCAAATGTAGGCCACTGTTAAATTCTACGGATTACCTTTTCCTCGTCACGCAATTGCACGGTAACGTAACATCATTTTACTTCTCGCTTCCTCCGACACTGCCAAGAAGAACACTTCTCACTAACATACAGTTTGTGGAATCTAAATCTTAAACCAGAACCAACGCTCTCTCCAAAATTCGCCACAGCGCTTTTTCTCTCTTGACGTCTTCCTCCAGCGTTTCAACGGCGCACAGATGTCCCCGTTGGAAACGGCCCCCGGATATCTGTCATCGAGGCCCAAGTCCACGGTGCACGTATAGTGGAAACGAAGGTCGAACTATCGAATTGCACGGGGATAGAAATCACGGGGCGCGAATGGCATCGGCGCGGCCGATCGATCTTCCGGCCCGAATTTTCCATAATTCCGTCCATTTTCGAAATGGCGGCCCGGCTTTTTGTATGCCGCTCGCACGAAATCGTAACAGGGACATGGGAAAGGCCGCACAATGGAGTCATCGATCATCCCGTATGAGAGTTGCTCGATTGCTGCTCTAACCGTGCTGCCTCTTGTCCGACCTAAGCCCGGCTATACGAGCGTAATCGAGTGTGTTTGCCGGATACTTCGGCGAATGCACGCGAATCTCCTATATCTTCACTTCTACTCTGCCGTTGGCCGAAATAATTTCTTCGAATGTGGAGTCCAACAGCTCAATCACGTTATTGTACTTTATCTATTTCTGTTGACAGTTATGTTAAAAATGATTCAGTTAGCGCATGAGTATGTTGCTTTTGTTTGTAGACGGATAAATTCGAGCTTAACTGTGACGAATTTTGGGGTGATAATTGATAACAGTTTTAAGTAAGAAATACAAGATGAACATAATAATGTAAAACGTTTATAATGCAAAAAGAATAGTTTAATTGAAATCTAAAACGTTTAATTAGATATACTTATTATGTTCGAATCAGGTGTAGTTCTTTCATTTTGCCAGTTTACTTTGCAAGTGATTGATGGGGGATGATTTCAACACCTCTTACAATGTTCAGTTCAGTTTTCTGCATTTTTATCCGTCCATTTTAAAGAGTTCTACGAACATCTTTTACCTCAGTTATTGCATGCATTCATTATCCCTTCGCAATAACGCAAACTTTTCCTCGCAACAAAAATTCTCCCAAAGAAAGGGGATGCGTATAATGAAAGAGTGTCGCGGTGCGTGGAAAGGAAAAGGTAGCAAGAGGAAAGTTGTTCGATCGTAGGATGACTGTGCATTGGGCACGATGTGCCGTTTCATTCTACCTGACTCACTCCGTGGCTCGCGCTACACGTTTGATCGTATCGTCGTAAATATTGAATAAATGTAATTAACCATTGGAAGGGTGCGTGCGAACGGTAGCCAATGTTCGTTCGGGCCCGTTTGATTCCGATCGGATTAGAATTTCCGCGCCGCCGAACTCTCTTGATCCGTAAGTTGTCCCCCCTTCGAGATCCAAGATAACCGGTTTGGATAGATTTTTCCAGGTGAAAATTAGGTTTTCCGTGAGCTCGCGTTAGCCGTACTCGCGCGACTGGGACTGTGATCGTGAAAGAAAATTATTGATTAATCGTACAATTTGTTTGTCTCGCTGAACAAATTGTTTCTGCGTTAGTTAAATGTGAAATAGTTTGATGCAGATGAGTCGTCAGAGTGTACAACAGATCAGGGTAGGTTTGGGGAACACTCGAGAGCTAGTAAGAGTTTGAAATTCGCCACCGCGGGGGGTTGCCGTTTCCTCGTGGCACGGAGGGTGCGCGCTCGATTTGCCGTATGACGCACGAGGATCATAGCCCGGACATGGAGAGCGTGTATCCGCAGTAATAAAGTTAGCACGGTAATTATGACAGGCTCGTTACCAGCACGTCGCAACGGGATATGAAGTGTTAATGAATGGACGCGTCGAACCAAGGGGTGGCTGGTACCGTCGCGTAATTTTCATTCGCCCGGTAAACAAGCTTCGAAAACACCGCCTCCCACTATTTTTACTGTATTCGAATGCGCGTTTATAGAACAAATCGATGATGATCATGTAAAAATATATGTTTCGCAGACAGCTTTTTTATTTTCCCTTGTTCATTTTATTGAGCAAAGCCGAAATGGTGTTTAATGTAGATCCACTCGATGAGGAATAAAAAGCTTATCGATCGAGTACACTTGTACGAGCAGGTGATTTTTCCACGATTCACTGCTGATTTCTCGCGGATTACTTTAAGGTGCGCACGTATTATCGGTCAGCGTTGTGATAAGAGGAAGTGCGCAGTGCCCCCGATAAAGACGATTTTAATTGAATGATAAAGATGCCAAGATCCCGGACTGCGGGTAGATAAGAGATACCGATGTCTGTATACCCCTCGTAATCCTCGCTGATCCGCTGATTTCGCGTGTCTCACGGTGGCAGCATAGATTGCAAGAGAACGCTTGATTTTCGCCTCTTTAATGTATACTCGTCATTTGTATTGCACAGGCACTGCATTCGCTCGAACAGTAATGCGAGTTTTTGAATATTAATTACCATCGGCGGTCACGACTTTCTGTCTCAGGACCAAAATTCTACATTCACACGGGGATCGATTTAAGGATGTTCCCTATCTCCGTCGCGATTCCTCGGAAGGACGAGGTCGTCGTTCCCTCGCGTCCTGCGGGTTCGCGACAACTATACAAAAGAAAAGAGGGCAAGGGGCACACGGGGGTGGGTAAAGTTAGATTTCCGCGTCATTACACAGGCGTGACGCTGGTCCCCGAGTTAATTGAATGCAGCGTGTGTTGACAGGTAGGCATATTGGCAGGCAGACACGGGAAAGAACGAGAAGCAGAGGACGAAGAGGGAGAACGAGGCAGAGCTGGCTGACCGAGGTTTGTGTCAGATGCGGTCGCGATATCGGCCCCCACGTCCACGGCTCTTCGAAGCCGTGTACCTGTCATTTTCGGTGACCGTGTCATTCAGCTTCGTTCTTCTCTTTCACGGATCCCTTTCTTCTAACATAGCCACGTAGAGACGGGCAACGGGATCGCCGATACGGGACGCGGTCCCACCGATGATACACCCAGGCTAGACCCGCGTCCGAGATAACGCGCCGATACCTGAACTCGATCCAACTGTATGCCAATGATCGCTGCTCCTCGTACCAATCGAACGAGAGAGACTTCACGAAGAGATTATTATGCTTAGCGGTTTCTTTTTCGGATATCCCCGGGATTGACGCTTCGATGCGCGATACGCGTCGATGGTTGCGGAGGCATCAATGAAAGTTCCAAGATAAAGGGTTGACAGTATTCGGAGCGAATGGTTCTTTATTTGGATCTGTGGCGTTTAATTTCGTATTAATATTTCAATTAGTTGGTCAGCTGAATGGGAAGCTGGAAATTTGAAGATTCGACGCTTGCTTTTGCTTTGAAGAATTCTAGGAGCTTCTTTAGGAGACAAATATTTGAGAGTGGGAAAAGATGCTCTCTTAAGAGTATTTGATCGTAATTGTTTATTTGTTTTTTGCTAGAAAATTTTCTAGAAGCTAAAGAATTTGTTCCAGCCCTTCAATAGCAATACATTGCAGTTAAACAATAATAATTCTATATCATTGTTATCTCTATAAGATTAGCAATGTTTTGCTTTATTGCTTTGTCACTGGTCTGGTATCTGGTCTTGAATGCAACCGAAAATCTCTGTAATCCCAAGGTCCACAATTATTGCCAATTCATCGCGCGGCGGATACAAAGATCGGGTTTCATCGAAACGTTGATTAATTCATCGGGCTGCATTGTTTTTCGATATCAGACAAGAAATTGGTTACCGCCGAACGCGATCACAAAGGCATTTATTTTCGCAGGCTACAACGATCACGTGCACGCATCCAGCACACATTTTACGCCCGTCACGTTTTTAAAGAAGAAGTCTGTAGATGCGGAGATATGCGGGCTATCGAAAGACAGACCGACCTGACCTCGGTCTCGTCTCCACAGATGATTATCTAGGTTGTTAATTAATCCCACTTGAGGATGCACGGGAAAGTGAGCATGCCATCGAGCAAGATAATGATCCGGTTTTGTGGGCTCTAGCTTGGCGTTTCTTCGGAATCATCGTCGCGGTGATCGCGACACGTCCGCTTTCTAGCGTTCTGGCGTTCCTCGAATTCTATCAGCGTTCGAGCTCGACGAGTTACTTCGTCCTAGTATCGTCGAAAGGCTTGATATTCGTTCAATATGAATTGTAGATCATTATCTAGCGGCGCAATGACCTCTTCGTTTCTTTCGAAGTCACCTTCTTCTCTTCATTCTCTTTTTTTTTTTTTGGAATAAAAAAGTGAATTCCAATAAGCTTTTCGGTTTAGTTATTAATGCTTCGTGATCGTTCGGAAGAGAAGCTTGGGGACAGATAAGGATAACTTCTCCGCCGACGGAGATACGATTTTGAAATATGGATTCTTAATGCTGTTGTCCTGTCCGAAATTCTTCAGTACCGTGGGCACGCTAGGCCAGGTACACGGCAACTCTCTGGAGACACCCAGTCGGAGGTACCTACATGATCCTACACTTTGTACGACCTCTTGTCCTGTCCCCAAGGATTCGTATTCCTAGTCACGCGTTTAATCCCTCGAAACATGCAACCGACTCGCAGACCTTTGATGCTCGGGGACCAAACTTCGCTGGGAAATGTCTGCGCGATCCTTGGCAGGCCTTGCAGGAAAAAAAAAAGGAGGCTCACGAGTTTGGAAAATTCTGTGGTTCGTTGCATTGTTGAGGTATACATTTCGATGTTTCATCGAAATAATACCTATATATTGATTTTTGTATTGTTTTATGCAACTTTCTAATTCTCACGTATTCTCTACAATCCAATCAAGTCACTAAATCGTACGTGCCTTAGCCTTTATCACCGCAATTACCTAGAATGTAGCGACGAAGATCAATTCCAGTCGAATCCTGTGCGGTCCAATTTTGGCGAATCACCCTCAGGAAGCATACTATCTAAGCACACAGAGGCACATTCATCTACACTGCTCTTGTCTTTTACTTTACTGTCCATGGAACAGTCAACTTTAATAAGTAGAAGATGGAAGTAATAGGAACAGTCTAATAAATCTGTAGGCCTTAAACCACTATGGGCCGAAATCCACTTTCGTAAATAATTTTTCGCGACCCTTTCAGCTTCTAGAGAAACAACTGTCCATACTGAAAGGAACCAGATGGAATTGGTAATGATTTTCTTGTGATTTTCCGCTGAATCGGCTTTGAATTGTTCACCCAGCGATCCCGGGCGAGTGAAGTGTTCCTAATGAACATGCCCTGTACCTGCTCTCAATGATATCCACAGCTACTCTCATATTTTAATGTCCAACGCGACGCAGTATCTTGCTTACCCGAACTTTAACAATCTATGCTCCACTGCGAAGAACAACGTCTTCGAGCCAGTGGAGGCGAACAGGTTGTCAATGGGAATTTCTGGACGATGGGCGTCCGTAGGCCTACGTCTGTAGGATCAGGGTTGTATCCTTGGGGACAGATGCGTCATAGCGAACAACGCGAGCGGATGCCCGCGTCGCCGTCGCGTCTGCCGTCGCCGCTGAACCCTCTTTTCTCCCTCCTCACCTGAACCATTCCTCTCGTTTCCTTTGCCCAATTAGTATCTCTCCGTCTCCCCTCATATCTACGTATCGCAGTTTCGAAGACCGTTTTTTTTCCCGCGTCTAGAAATGGACACGCTCCTTCTTCTCTTATTATTTTCATGCATGATCGCCGAGGTGGACTGACACACAACCTGTGTTTGCCTTTGGGAACTGTAAGCGATAGAGAATTTGAACAAAACGGGTTTCTGGCTATTGGTTTAGTTTTAAAAATGTGCTGATTTATGCTTCCTTGTATTAAGAGTATATTACATTTTTATTTTGTTTTTCCTTTGCGTTCGTTCTCTATAGACACTCGACTAAATCATCTGCTTTCAAGTTGCTTTTCTGAGACACATTAATGAAATTCCACAATTCAACAATAAATCAGTTCAATGTAAAACAGACTGCAACCGGGATCCACGTGATTAACGTGACTCAACATTTCGTAGTAAAGATTCAAGGAATTCAAGGAAACATCGAACACATATTTCCCGACTTTCCCCGTTGGAAAATCCTCGTACACGCAACATTATACGAGGACCACCCTCGACTCGTATATTGATCAACCACGGCGGACTCGTTCCGTACGAAACGCAATAACGTTTCCTGCCCGTCTTCCTGTTTGTCCCTGCATTTCCTCTCACCACGAATGGCCGGCGTATCGCTAGACTCGCATATTTCGCCGTGGCGAAGAGCGGGCAGGAGGAAGAGAGGCGGCCGATCCATCAAAACTGTGTGTCAGTAGCCATTAGCACGCTCCCAGCGGCGCAGCATCGAGTACCATCGTCTCTATACACCCCAGATCCGCTGAATGCTCCCTGGCTTATACCGTGCTTCGCACCATTCGCGGAAAAATTTGCTTCTCCGCTGGAGCCCGTCTGGCGAATCTCTGTCCTCCGGCATAGTGGATCTTTGCGACGGTTAGATCCTCCGTGGCATTAGCCACTGCTAGCACTCTCGTGTATTTTGATTTCGAAGTGGCGGATGGTAGTTCAGAGGTCCCATCTCTCCGTTTGCTTGATTAAATTATTTGGAACACTCTGGAAATCATACAGACGTAGAGTGCTCGTGGTGCGTTTTTTCGTTCGTACAATACATTCGTAGCGTGTGTTCGTAGAGTGCTACTTGTTTTGTAATGCCAAATATTTCTACTTTGGCGAGGGTTGAAAACAATTAATTGCGAAAGTTGATTTGAATGCATCTAATAATTACTGAAATTGGAATCCTTGCATCCAGTTCCCTGAAACAGCTGTATATTTGCGTTCGAATAGCCTGCATTCGTGCTGCTCTGTTTAATTTGCTAGCGAAGCATCATTTATCTGCGTTACCTAATATTAAGTCTTACAAATCTGTTGCAGTATCTATCAGGGTGCATTTGAAAGTTTTTTTTTTCTGTTAAGAATCAGCGTATGGTTAAGATCGTTTGGTTTCATTTAGATGGGTCGGGTCTACGGTTATATTCGTTCCCTACGTTCACGATCCAAGTTTCCTCGCAATTTTTCGAAATCACAACTCGGTAACCGGCGACGACGCGTTGCCAAAATTCTAGATCAGCCTGCGCTAACCCGTTCGGCGTAAAATGAAATAGGGTAACATTAGTGAAACAAGGGAACCGTGACGGTTTGTTCCGTGCTTCCAGCAACAGAAGCAATAGCAGCAACAGCCATTCCGACGGCAGCTTTAGCGGACGGTCGGCGATCATCCATCACGAAGGTGTCAGCCTCCCTCCTCGGCCAGAAACAACTAGCTATGACATTCTTCGCGCTGCCACTGCTTCCCTTTGCCTTTACCATTCCGTACGTCTATCCGCCCCTTTCTCTCTCCCGCCGCTGCTCCCCCCCATGTGTACTCCTTTTCCAAGACTCTCTTTCTTGTGGAAAAGATGGGTGGTTGAAGCAATGCACGAGGATATGGAATTAAAATATTAGACTGGTAGTCTTTTATTTTCGGTGGAAGCTGTGCGCGTTATTAGTAGCAATTTCATTATTAATCCGGAAAATAGTAATAATTGCATAAAATCGGAATTTCTTAGTTTGGGGTTACAGAATCTTAGGATTAACACTTTTATATTCTTATTTTTTGAATAGATTCGGTTTGTATCGTTTATTTTATTTCCTTACGCGTGCGGAGACCAAAATGGCGACAGCATGACTGACTGAGAAAAAAGTGCGGATGGTGGCGAGGCGGTAACACGTCAATCGTGTTTCCCAGCCGGAGAGTAGGGAAGGTAACGTTTTAATTAAGACAAACCCGGTCGTTAGCAAATATGGTAACGACTGCTGTCCGACAATGAGAATCAATCATGCCACTTACGCGTGCCTGTTGATCGCCAAGCGATAAAACGCGTGAACCACCTATGCAACGCATTTGGCCCGTAACGGGTTGCTCTTATTCATCATTCACACGCTGCCGGAGTTTTGTCAGTCATTGCGATGCAAATTCACTTATTATATGTGATTTTCTAATCAATTATTTCATCCATTTTAGAGAACGAAGGAAATTTCTCCCTTTTCGTTTGGCTCTCAAATATCCGTGTTCGCCAGAAATACAGATATGGCGGTGAATTAACATTGAGTTTGTTCGGCATCGAAGACTCGTGAATCTGCGAGGGGTGTGTACATCGGGTTGGTAGGGGTGACAGAGAATTCGGAGGATTTAGGTGTAAGTCGGGAAAAGGGGCTGTTGACAACGAACGGCAGTTGTGAAGTTTTTCGGGGAATGGCTGGGGCAACGTACAATTCTATTTGTTGGATGATTGTACCGCTGCGAAATCAAGTCTGACGAAGATCGATCGGACAGCATTTCGGGCGTCAACACGCGGGATCGTCGGTTCCCCTGTTCAACCCCGCTAAGGTCGGGTCCGCCGTCACTCTCTCGCAGATGCTGCCAATCCTGGCTAAAGTTTCTATTAAGAAATTCCATTTAATGAAAACGCGTCCCGGACCGGAGCGTTAACGCGAGGAAAAGAGCACAATGGCACCCTACACCGATGCTTGAAATTGAAGCAGAAAAAATTTCGGGTTGACTTGTATGTTAGGTGCCTTAGATGCAATTCAATCTTTACCGACTGACATACAATTTTCATTAAAAGCGATTTACACAAGGGAATCTTCTGCGGTTAAAAGTGATCACATTGACGTAGTGCAGATGATATGAAATTCAGTAAAATGATAAATTTATTGACACGGACTAGGGCACCCTATCGAATCTATACTGTATTCTATACAATATTTTCCAGCTATCCATTTTTTAACATGATATTTGTTATTAGAAAAATTTCCGCATTCTAATAACCTTTTTATCCAGTTTTTCACACCGGTTGCAAACAAACACAATTCCTGCAAGCTGCAACGGCTTGGAGAACGCACGAAGACCAGTGATTATTCCTAGGATCGGTATTTCAGACATAGCACTCTAGAATGTAACGTTTCAATTGTAGGAATTACGTTTATATGCGAACGATCGGACAAATTGGATAAGAAAATTTATTGAAATGCGCCAAATTCTAATAAGAAATATCATTTGAAAAATTAATAACAAGAACATTTTTAAAGAATCATCTTTTCTCGTTTAAAATGCAAAAATTTATAAATATAAATTAAGGCATTAAATAGGAGATTTATTAAAACTGTTTCAGTAATAGAATCTATGTCAGTCCAGAATGTTGGTAATTTCTATTAAGTCCAGTCACTGTGTGCAGTATTTTGGTATTTTATACCGCGTCTGGTAACGAACCAAATTTAATTCTTGATCATCAAACAGTAACCGTTTATTAACGTTAGTTAAAAGAGTTACCTTCTCTACTTTCAGTAGATATACTAACGAACAGGCGGTAGTGTAGAAATCTTACTATCTTCGCTCGATACGACAGTTTTTCCAGTTGTAAAGTAACAGAAAAACTAAAGTCCCTAGACCATCGAACGTGAAGGGTAGTTTAGGATGACCAACTTAGATGGGGTTGAGCAGCGTCACTATTACGTTACCCCATGAAACGAAACAGCTGTTATCCTCAGTTCAGGGGTGGTATCCACTGTCAGATGCTCCGCCTATAAATCAACCGAGCTCATGGGGGAGACAGGTCGACGCCATGTTAACATACATAAACAAACCCTGCGCACCCTAAAATATAAGCGGCGAAAACCCCCGTGCAACAAGCGATTATCCGCGGAAAAATTGTATTTAAAAGACTATAAAGAAAGAATTTAAATAAAATTATTCTTCCAAAGTAAAAATATTATTAACCCTGGGGGCGTATGTTCAAAAAGGGAAAAGAATTAAACGAAAACATTGGTTCTGCGTTTTCTCAAGAAAAATTAAATGGGCTGCGAGGATTAATTAATAAACGTCAATCGAGCCATGGAATCGAAGGTGTCGGTGGAAAGGTACGAGATAAAATGATTTTATGCCTGTCTCTTATGAACAATCTAATGTTGCCCGAACGATGGACAAAGATCATAGAACGGCTAATGGTCGAAGACCCGTTCGTCTCGAGTACCCCGAGACTAATCAGCGCGAGCATTAATCATCGCCTCGACCCAATTTTCGTAAGGTCAAGTCGCAATGGAGACGTAGATTGGATTCCACGTCAGACCAGAAGCACACATTTCCCTTCTTTCGCAAACCATCATATTTCGTCCCTTTCATTGAAACAATCAGCCGATCAATCGCGTGACGCTTCGCGTTCACTATTACTTTTAATTCTTCGCTCATCTGAATACTATCCAACTCCATTCTCAACTAAAAGTATTTTAACAACATAAATAATACAATTAAACTGTGCGTAATTAAAATTTTCTAATTGGCCAGATTATCAAACGTATCTTTGCGATGTTCAACTTTAATAAAATCGTGGCTCCATAAAAAAAAGTCTACTTTTTTCTGCAGAATCACAGTGAAACGTTTCGCAGAATGGATAGAACGGTCCGTCGAGTTTCTTGCGACACAGCGAAATCAACGGAGCAGCGGCATTCTTAATGCGGTCCGTAGGAAAAATATTGCTGGGTAATTGTAAACCACAGCCTCCCGGCTGGCGCGGACCGTTTATCATCATCTCTATAGGTCGTGCGTCGAGTGAGGTTCGGGGGTTCACCGTGCTGAGTTAAAACCTCAGCATGACTGGTGGCCTTGGTAGCCGATAGACGTGTCATTTACGCGTCTACGAATCAATAGCCGCTTCACTTTACACCCACCTTACATCATTAGTCATTTTATAGGGCCGTTATGCAGTGTGCGCTCTCGCCTCTACGTCGCGCATCTTTTCGTTGTTGTAATCCGAGCAACTCTTGCTTCTCCTGTCCAAATATCTGCTTGTTCCTCGTTGTTCTGATAGATGGTGAAGTATTTTTTTTTTTTTTGCGTTCGGTAGGGGATTTACGCGCTTGTGTATTTCGTAAATGGTCGCTGTGGGTTCCCTTGTTTTTCAATCAACCCCCTCAAGACAGCTGTTATTCTATGGCAGTATGATTAATGTACGTAGTTCATGTTTCAATAATTGGGGCAGAATTAAGAACTATATGTTACCGTATTTTACTTTATATCGTACACACCTACCCCTGTGGATGTGGAACAAGCACGTTGTCACCAATGCCCTAATTATTATTTAATTGTTATTGCAACTAACAAGGGTATCATTATCCAGAGGTTTCACCTAAAACTTGTTTGTCTAGCACACGTGTCTAATATAAAACTACCCTCGTAGTGCTCAACGCAGAAAATAAGACTTGGAAACAGGTTCTAAATAATTTTATGTCCATTATGCCGTGCCTTTCCGATGTTGGATTCCACCCACGCGCATTCTAAGCTCCACAGAAAACTCCTTGAGGACTCAGTCGCAATCTGCCGCGGGCAGGCCCTAGGTGAAGCCAGATGCTGAACAATTAATAAAGTGTATCGGGAGGTGTCTAGGCGTAGGAGATGCGGCTCGACTAATATTCGAATTCTGCCGTGACACGGGGCAACTAATCATTATAACGATCCCGTGTACACTCACGGATACGCGGTGCTGGTTAGGAGTGTGCGTGCACCGTGGACCGGGATCGGGCTGCCCCGACGAAGAAACGCCGAATGGTTTTGCACGCTTACCGCTCGATTTTCGGATCTATCACCCTCCGGGAACCCCGGCCAGGCCGCTCCCGAGTGCTCTCCAGTCTCTACCCTATCGAGATTTATGGAACGTGTCAAATCAAACGGCCAACCCTTGAGTTCTTAGTTAAGTCTCCGACTGTTGCACTCCTCGGTGTATGTGGTGCTCCTCAAATTATTGTTCGAAAGCTGTCCGGTGAATATATGGAGTAAATGGAGAGGGGCAATGATTGGTATTTATTGGAATTTTATAAGATGCATAGAAAGAGAGATTATGCAGAATATCATATCAAGAGGTTTGTTCAGAGAACTTTTATTAAATCTATTATTAAGTTTTTATATAATTTCATTATAATTTATCCTTTCCCTGGTACACAATAGTTTAAGTGGCACATTCTTGTCTCGATTTTGGATTGAACTGATACAACCTTTTTTCAATAAAGAAAATATAGA
This sequence comes from Holcopasites calliopsidis, assembly GCA_023838395.1. Classification (NCBI taxonomy): domain Eukaryota; kingdom Metazoa; phylum Arthropoda; class Insecta; order Hymenoptera; family Apidae; genus Holcopasites; species Holcopasites calliopsidis. Next base: position 4,883,066 of record JALHAQ010000003.1, read on the forward strand.
TTGGTAAGCCTCTGCAACCTTTGGGATATACGTATGTGCATACCATTGCGTGTCTGTATCAATTGATACAACACTATTGCGTTGAGCGATTGGGGCACCGGCATGCTTCGTGACGCGTACACACCGCATAAAAATAATGAGATATTTTGTTTTAATAGGATTCAATGATTCATGCCGGAGCCTGGTAATATTCTGACCGGGGTTGATTGTTTTCAGTGAAATGGTAAATTAAGTGACTTTGCACGCTCTTCACGTTGCAGCATAAGATGCGTGAAAGGTCCCAGCTGTCGCTTGCTTACACGGAGCATGCAGTATTACATAGGCTTTTACACTTCTGGTTACTGCATACTAACGGTATTCGGGATTTCTTTGTGGGGGGTACAGTAGTAAAGTTGTTTCATGGGAAAAAAAAACGCAGCAGCTATTTACTATGCCACTTGCGCTATAAAACAGTTCTTGAGTTTTCACTGAAGAGTCTATCAAGTTGGACATAGCAGGTGATAGTTCTTGTAGCTTTGCACCACGTTCTATTTTTACTCACCTTTTTGTAACGACGTAACCAGCGCAAACTTTATTATTATATTACTTGCATCTACCATAAGAGATGTTTGTTATTAAATTCGGAACAGCCACTGAGCAATACTCTTCTATACTCTACTAGCCACTGCAGACTACAAGTTCACCCTTGATTCTTTATCCATAAAATTGTTTGCTGTCAGTGCTTTCTAACAAATATCTTGAACTGCACTCGTGTTGCAAGCCGAGCAAACGAACGAGCAGAGGCCGACACATAATTTCCCGTGTCTCCGTGGACGGTCGCGTGGCGTGTAGGATTCTATTTGCGGTGCAACCGTGGCGAGGAGGAGAGAATTAACGAATGCGAGGCCACAAGCAAGCGCAAGGTGTTCCCGCGGTGAAAACTTAACACCGCGCGTATACTACAGGGTGTAGGAACGCGTGTAGAGCGTGGAGGCTGCCGGCCGCGTCGTTTCCTTCATCTATCATGCGAACCATGACAAACCGAGGCTCAAAAGCAGCCGCCAGCATGGCAGAGCGACTTCTTGCCTTCTCTACGCTTACAGCCTCAGCTGAGCTTCTACCTGTCCGCTACGTGGGATCCTCTCTACCCTCTAGCTCCCTCCACATTTATTAACATTTAAGCGTTAACGACATTTCTCTGCGTTCACGGGCCATCGGCGAAACCGGAACCCGTCTTCTCGATGCTCCTTACTCATCTTCTTCTTCTTCTTCTTCTTCTTCTGCTGCAATCTGAATTCCTTCCGTTTGAGGTGACAGCTTCGGGAAAGAAATGTAGCTTGATCTCGACGAATTTCGATTGATTGTGCGTGATAATAATAGATTTCTTAAAGTGGAATTTTACCTGTCTTCAAATTATTCTTCTATTCAATTATTTATTTGCTTAATTATTTTAATATGGAAATATCAGCTTTAGTACAAAATGCGTTTTCTGAAGACCCTTCGAATGGCCCGGTATTGTGTAGGTGTTTTCGAAATTGTGGGAACCTCATGATTCTCCATCATCGGACTATCGAGATCACAGCGCGCGCGATCAAATTTGTCACGAGTCGATTTTTTGCGTCGCGCGAATCTTTTTTCTGCCGGTCGCATTATGTCTTTTACAGTTTAGCTTTCGACATTACACGAAATCCCCGGCATTTCATCACCGCGCCACCGAGAGATTTCACCTCTGAAACGAGTTTCTCGTTATTTATGTTTTTGCACGAGCCACGATTACGCGACGCTAAACGTCGGACGGGCCGTTTTCTCCTGCCTGACATTTGCTTTTCGTGGAAGTTGGAATAAAATCGATCAATATAAAGGAAAAAAAAATACAAAGCTCAGGAACAGGTATGCATTTTTCCGAGCTCCACTGAAAATGGGATCAAGCAATTTTTCATCTGCAAGGATCGTTTCGTACCTCGCCAGTTTTTCAATTAAAAAGTTACGCGTCGTATATAGGAACGGAACAGTGAGAAAACAACAAGTGATCAAAGAGCAAGCTGCCGGCGGGCACCCTTGAATTCAGGAGTTTTCCGGCACGACGTTCGGCTACATCGTTCGGAAAGCAAAGTGGCGTGAATGAGTCGTCCCTTGACGATCGTAAGATTTATGGCCGCGGCGGTCGGACGGGGAGGCCAAACATTGCTCGACTCGGGGCTAGTAACCCCTTGACTTCCCGTAGCATCCACCCCCTGCGACCCCATGCGGTCGTGATAGTGGTCGGCGCGACTTGTGATAAAAATATGACTGCCTCGTAAAACAAAACGTTTTCTCCTTGCCAATCTTCGCGTTTCACAAGTTATATATGCATATTGATTTACAATTCGGTTGAAAATTAATACTGATTGTGTAAGTATGAAACATTACATATGGTAAAAATATGGAAAATAGTATTCTATCATAGAATAATTGAAATTCGTTCGGCAATATAAGAATTGTCAAGTAGAGCCCTGAAATCGAGGCTAGCGAATTCAATTTAGTATTGCATAATATATAATTATTAAGTGTCTCCTGAGATCAATGGATAAACATTAATGAGCGTTCTATTAAAAAAGTGCAGTCCCGTTTATAACAGCTATCGCCCGCAGCACTGTATACGAATTTCTCATCCAAAAATACCATATAGGAAACTCCCACTGCCCCTCCCCGATGGAGCCAAAAACGCAGAGAAAGAACGGAGAAAGAGTAGACCAGGAGGGCGAGCACAGGAGCAAAAAGCAGCGATATCTAAGGATTCGTCGAAAGTGCAATTCCCCGGGTTTTCCGGTGTTTTTTTTTTGTCCTCCAAGACCAGCCAGTCGGCGAAAGGGCGGCGTTTCCATCGCGGAGAAAAAGTTAATAGCGTCGAGAAATTAGCCCGACAAGGGGGGGTGGGGGTGGGGTGTAGGAAGCGTACAGAATCCAGTGTCGGGTTGCGGGGGGGACGACAGGGAACGGGAGCACAAGGGTGATCGTTGATCGGGGGTTGCGTTTCGCTGGGGTGTTCCGCACAGATGCAACGATAGCAACAGTTCGGTCGGCTCGTTCGGACACACGGGAGGCCACATATGAGCTCGCCGGCACACGGCATCGTATGGGCTTGACTCACACGCATCGCGCGCGGTCATCCATCATTGTCAGTCTCTTCACTGACACAGCCGTTCGTTTGCTCCACGAACGCGCATACGGGACTCTCGATTCGAGATCTCCTCTCCGTTCCTCGATCTCTCCTGCCCGGGAGACACGGTACGCCTCGAGCTTTGATTTCCCGCGGAATCGAATCCTGCTTGGAGGAGTTTACGTATGGGTACAGAGGCGATTGCCTTGCGACGAGGCCGCGTTTGATAATAAGGTTCGCATCGGCTTTAAGGGTGTGAGCGATGAGATAGGTGAAAAGGCTTGGGAACGAGTATGGAGGAGCGTATCAACTAAAATATTGATTATTATCGAACAATATAATCTTCCTGAAATTATTAAAGTTTTCAGAACAGAGTGACGACGATATTTGAAAGTTCTTTAAAGCTACCTGCGTTTTGATTTCTCCTTGTAATTAATTTTTCGTGAAACGACCTATGCTGTGTGTTAATTCATCATGTACACCCGCAATAATTTCTTGCATTGAACTATCTTCTTTACAATCGAATTTATCTAATCAGGACTGATACAATCAACAGTTCCTGACACTCCCATTACACCATCCACAAAAAACACTAATCTTGATTGCAGCACCTTGTATCTCCATCATAACACCATCGCATGCATTTCCTTGATCTGTTAATATCCGTCCAATTATCAACGATACGGTAATCACGATGCTCCAAGCTGAACGCCTCAAGAGACGTCTGAATCTCGAGGATCCCTTGGTCGTGGTAACGGTAAGAGGCACCGAAATGTATGTATTCGGATCCGCGTTTCCTGCGAGCCCCGTGTCGGCGAAGGAAGCGACGATGATGGATGACTCGAAATATCAGAGCAATCGAACTGAAATATTATTTTTAGCGCGGCCCTCTCGCACCGCCGCCGATCCATATATTACCCCGCCGATGCGTTGCATTTATCACCCTATTAAAATTGATTCGCGCGCGCAAATTGCGCGCTGTCTACGGAAATCGTTCTCCTCGAACAGTCCCGCATTCCCATTATTATGCGGCCCTGGTCGGTTTTTTTTTTCGACCTGGAAACGTTGAAATTATACGCGATGCTTTGGCATGTGGGAAATGTAATTACATTTCGCGGAGAAGGTGAACTGCAGTAAAATTCTTTTCAAATTTCAAGCGTTGCTTTAATTAACTCTTGTATTTTATGCTTGGGTTATTTATTTACTGATACAACTTTTTGCTATACTTTTAGTACCGGATTTTACCTTTTGTTGATTTCATTTAAATACATTTTTTTTGGTATAAAAGAAACTGTTTTCATGCGAGTAAATAAAGGGTCATCTAAAAGATATTGCCAGCCCAATTTGCACCATTGAGAATACGAAACAAAAATTCATCGAAAGGGTACGACTGAGGCAAACAATGACGCCGTTTAATTTCATAATGATATCTTTTATTATCTTCCATTTCCATGTCCACTTATGATCGGTTTTATTGTTTAATCCATGGAGAAAGGGGTTGAACGAAAACGCGAGCTGCCGGAACAGGGCGAAACAATCCTCTGTGTTATCTGTCTGTGAAAATGGATGTATACACAATGATTGCATTTATCCCATTTTGTTTAATCGCTCTTCCCCATTTTTTTTTTATTCTCGGTTCGCGTGATTAATCATACATTCAGAATCGAATAAACAATATGTGTTCAGTGTGTAATGTAATAATGCATGTACATATAGGTGTCGGTTTAGGTGTGTATCCGTGTGTTACGATTACCGTAAGCGCGCTATGTACAAAGAGATGTCCTCGTTGTAAACGTATCTCTAAATGCCGTTTTATTATACAAACCAGACGACGGCTGGCTCGCCTATTAAATACTCCCGCTGTCGAGGTGAAAATCAAGGTTTTACTCATTGCTATCTACGTTGCCTAATTCTCGTAATCATCAAACTATTCCTTCCGTCGACGACGATCGCCTTTCTATTTGGTTCGTCTACATGCGTGGACGCTTAAGGGAATTCACGACGGAAGAGTTGACGGCTTCCAATGAAAAAATCTTACCGAACTCGCTGCGAAATATGTCACGAACACTTTGATAAGGGCTAATCAACGAAAGCGCGATTTTCTGGTTGACGTAATAAAAACGCGAACGTTGTGGAATACCATCAACAGAGAATTACCTTGACAATTAATCGTCCGGGCTTCATCTGGGACGTTCAACTCTAATTGTAAAACGAACAGCGCTCGTCGCGACGTCGAAACACAGGCTTTCGAAAAAGCTCTTTTTTTTTTAACAAAAGAACTTCACTCGGACAGTGTATATTTTTGTTATCCCCTAAAGTAATTAGTTTTCATTTGCACCGACATCTCTTGCGTTTACTCACAATGAGACGCTCGATGATACTTTTGTAATTTAATTCTCGCCCCGAACTTATCAGATTTTTATGTACACGCGTTCCTTCACTAGCTTTTATTGCTCGTCAATTGTTACACATCTTTTTTTAAATCGTCGGCCAAACGGATTCTTCAAAGAGATACAGCTTCCGCGACCCCCAGCTCGCGTGACGATACGGCGATGCCGAATGTGACACGCGAACTCGGCTCACTTCGACCGTTGTGAATTTAATTACGCTACGATAGAAGTCGTTTTCTCATTAGAAACATTGCACTTGCACCTTTTTATTCGCCCTAATTAATTGCTAAATTTATTTACACCGCACTCTGCCACGCCGATCTCGAATCGCACTGTTCGGACTCACTCGCCGCCGAATTTAACGCTATCACGACGATCTTCTTCTCGACTCATCGTCGATCGAGTTGAAGCAATCATTGATTACGGACGGAGATAATTGCGATGGCCGGCGTGAAGATCCTTCTCCTCCATGATCATCTTTTCCTCAACAAATTCGCGAGCGACTTTAATCGACCAAAGACTTTAAACATCGTCGCGCGATACACACTCGCGCACAATTTCATCGAGTCGAAGGATCAGGGAACACTTGGCTCGCTGGATTTGCTACACCGCGACCGTCGTCACTGCCTCCGATCTTCGTATCGCTCAGAACATCTTCTATCGTCTTCTTCGCGAAGAAACGGAAAGCAACCATGGCGAACGGTCACCAACTATGACAAATATAACGGGGATCGGCAAATTCAATCGCCAGCCCGTCGGTAGTCTCAAATCGAAGCACCAACGCGATCCCCTTCGCAATTCCGATGTTCAACGATCGATCTCGCGCGTGGCATCAGTACAACGCGTTCAGCAGACACTGTTCGTCGCTCCAGTCCAACAGGCAAGGGTTCTCGGTCTCGTGGACTCAGCTGAGCTGATAATACTCCGGGGCGAAGTCGTTCGCCAGGTTCGTCAGGAAGTTAAAGTCCGAGGAGCTGTTGCTGTTGTCCGCCGACGGCGGCGGGGCAGCGGTGTGCACCGGTTCCGCGTAAAAGTTGCCGTAATTGTAACTGTCCGCGCTTCCGTCGGCTTGAGCCGCGCTTCCAGGGGGTGTGATGACCGCTGCGGTGGCGGCGGCGATCGCTGTCGCCGTGGTGGTCATCCCTGGTGCCGGGAACGGGTCAGGCGAGGAGACGTAGCTGTTGGGAATGTTGGACGCCTCTCCGCCTTGGTGCACGTGCAGCTGACTGGTCTGCTCGTAGTAAGTATTCGGATGACACTTGGTCCTATAGTCACCGGAACTGGGATGCATCGGTGGCTGGTGCGCCACGTAGCCCTCGGCCGTGTGTTGCTGTTGATGCTGCTGTTGAATATCGTTGTAATAGTGTTGACCAGTTTGTACCGACACCGCTGCGTGGCCGTGGGAAGCGAGATTTTCGCCGGTGTCGTGATAGCTTCCGCTGTTGGGATACCCATAGTTCCCTGGCGCCATATAATTATCCGTCGCCTGCTCGTGCTGAGAGGAATAGCCCTGACCGGCGTTGTAAGCCGTGTTGCTGTGCATGTTTCTGTGATAAGTCCCGTGATAAGGCGGCCCTGCTTGAGGATACCCATTGTATTCGCCGCTGGTGTTAGCGTACTGATTCTGTTGCTGATGAAATTGCATACTCGCGTTGTACATGGTCCTGGAGGATGCCCCGCCGGTCGCGGTACGCACATGATGGCCAACTCTGGAGCCAAGGGCTTGGTTCTGTCTGGCGTACAGTGGATGGACCTCGCCCGGATAGGAGATTCGAGGCTGTTGATAGGTGTCCCTGGAGCAGTAACTGTTTTGCGGCTGCGTTTGCTGCGCGGGTGTCGGGACTGGTTGCCTATTGGGCACCCCGTTTCTATAGTCGACGGCCGAGGTCGATTGGTACACGTTTTGCTGTTGAAAATGCGTCTGCTGAGCGTTGCTGATATTATTCCTACCACCGTGCGGGGACATGGTGCCGGCATTCGTGGAACCGTGCATCATGGGCGCAGCTACGGAACTGGTTGACGACGGGGAGCTTCTTGGTCTCTGCATGTAGGCTGCATGCGTAGCCTGAATTCCCAGAGGACTACCTTGCTGCAATTGGACGGACACTGGAGTGCCGGGCGTCGATGATGGCGTCAGGCTTCTCGTGGAGTTCTGTCCAGGTAGCACAGGAGTGCTAACAGTGGAGTCCGGCATGGCCAGCAAGACTCCATTGCTGTTCACCGAGCAGAGATCCTTGGTGTTCGCCGACGGAGACTTCTTGCTCACGGATATCTGCTGCTTCCCGGGATTCGGGCTCTTGTGACCGCCCTCGATTTTCACCCTAACATCGCCGGACATTTTCTTCCCGGTGACACTAGGCGACGTCACTTCGCTACCGTCCTGAGACCTCGAATCGTCGTCCGCTATCATCTTCTCAAACGAGCTGGACACGCTGTTCGTGCTACCGACGCTGCTCGCCCCGTTGCTATTCGCATTGAACGTCGGATTGCTGTTACTATTATTATTGTTATTGGTGGCAGTGGGCGTATTGTTGTTATTGCTACTCCGACGGCCGGACGAGGTCAGCTCGGTGACGTCGCCGGATAAGGTACTTCCCACGTCGCCCACGCCCGAGATATCACAGTTGTGACAGCTCTTCTTCTCGTCGCTGTCGATGGCCAGCATCTTCTCTCCCTTGGACTTCTCCATTCCGTCGGAAGCGGAGCCGTCCTTCTCGTCGCCGTCCTCCTTGCTCAGCGTCTGCCGCTTGTGCTTCATTCGCCGGTTTTGGAACCAAACTTTCACCTGCCATCACAGCGCACGAGGCATTTGTTATTATTGTAGGGGGAAATCATTTTTAATTGGTCCGCGGAGTATGTTTCTAGGTGTTTTCTTACCTGCCTCTCCGTGAGGTCCAGCGACGCAGCGATCTCGATTCTTCGGGGTCTGCACAGGTACTTGTTAAAGTGGAATTCCTTTTCCAACTCGAGTAGCTGAGTGTTCGTGTAGGCAGTGCGCAATCTCCTCGGCAGGCCATTTTCTGGAAAATAATAAGGACGCTCTTTGTACATCTTTTGCGGTAAAAAATTATTTAATGAACGCGCTGTGGCTTGTTAAAGCGGTACTACTTCCTGCTGGGAACGGAATGTTACATTGTTATCAAATTGCAAATCCACGGTAGACTTGTCTGCAAGCAGAATGCATTCGGTAATTCACGAAGTCTACTAATAAAGCCTACGCCTACTACACATGTTCGTTAATTAATCGCGTAGATTAGAACTTGTAATCGTGACGCAAGTGCACTTGTGCATTAACATAAATCTAGCATAAATGTCGGGTCTACCGTTCTTCAGTTCGCACAATATACCCGATAATTCCTGTTACCCTTCTATCCCTATCATCATTCCCTTTATCGCAATTAATCGCCCACAATTTACTAATTTCACACGCCATTAACATCGCAACAAAGTTTTCCTCCTGCGTTTCGTTTGACACTGACAACGAAGCCAGATCATTTCTTTACTATAAAGAAAGCAAATGCATAACAGCAAAAGGCTTAACCACCGAAGATCCCCATAAACAGCATGTATCGCACATACCCAAAATATTCACTCAGATACGATTACTAACAAAAGGGATCGCTCGTTTTTTGCCCGATTACTGCACACTCAAACGGCCGTCTAATTAATGATCACTTAAGCGCCTCGGCGAGGGGGCATCGGCGGAAGTGAATGGCGCGAACAATGCGCTAGTCAAAGGGACCCCATGTGGACGAGGCTTCTGTTCCGTCGTCGGGTTCTCCTTCGTTCCTCGGGAACTTTCGGCCAAGTTCCCCGTCGGCTGTACACCGTGTCGATGCGAAACGTCTCTGCTAATTATTATCTGGTAAGAAACTTGTCGCGAGATAACGGGGGCAGCCGCCTGAGATGAAGAGGAAGGGATGTCGCGATCTTTCAAAGTAAAGGAGCCACGTTATTCCACCTTCTATCTCTACATAGCAATTTTCATGCTGCTACGACGTAAACAATCATTAATAGTTCGCTATCGTAATTACAGAACTTTACCCAGCGGGCTGACACAGACGGGTAATAATTCAATCAAAGTCTATCCCGTATGCACACGCAGTCGCGAAAAGCTCGCGAAATATTTTAAACGACCAACCGCGCGGTTTAATGCAATACTCAGCCGAGAAAACGCGCGGCCGATAAAGCAACGGCAATTAACCCGACGCGTTCCCGTGAATCGATTTTTCCACACCGTCGTTTACACGAGTTGTTACAGCGCAACGTTTTTCTCGGGACGTTTTTGCGTCAGTCGCTGAAGTCCTTTTTCTTTAACGATGACGAAATAGTAGGCGCGTTGCAGTCGCTGTTACGATCGCTGGGTACTGTGCTTTGCATGCGAAATCGCGGTAACCGAGTGGCTCGCCTTGGACGCGATGTTTCACGCCGCCGCGATTGTTCACTGTCGCGGGGATAATTGAGTCGTTACTGCACCGAACGCTACTTTTACATTGCTTTTCCTTACTTAGTTTATATTCATATCCCCCGAAATGTAAAGATTTCAGTTTAATTGAAAGAGAGGTTTTTGCGTTTAAATGTATTTGCCAGGGTATGAATAGTTTCATAGAGAAGTAAGAGCATCGTTTTAGAATTATAATTACGTATAAATGAAGTTGCATGATAACAATAATTGCTGATGATAATAATTATTTTTATAATAATAATCAGATATTATATGAAGACTTGCAATAATTCATTAAAAATGCTTTTCCCAGCTCGGAACTAGATGTTTCATTTTCGTTCCGATCCAATTTCAACCCTTTCCTCTAATAAACATTCCAGAACAATTACTTTCATCAAGTGTTCAACATTAACAAAGTCGATCATATTTCCATTCACGATACACCTTCCGTGGTATCACTCTCCAAGCGTAGAATTCAATCATACGACACGAAATTACCCGGCCAATCAACCTTTCCAAGCAACATAACCGATCACCCGCCACCTGGGCATCCTACTATCCGATTCCTCCAATCACACGACCGTCGCACACACACGCACATGCACAGGTTCCCTTTTTCCTCGACGAAGAGGAACAAAAAAAAAAAAAAGAAAGTAGAAGAACCCGCGCGTACACGGCATGACGCCGAAAGGAGGGTGCGGAGAGGGTTGCTCCGTTTCGGAGGGCTGAGATGCTAAACTACCCCATGGCGTGCGAGTGGATCCTAGGGCGGTGGACGAGCGATGGTTCCACGATGGGACGAGTAGCTAGGGGGTGGACGGAGAGACCGAGAAAGGGACGAAGATAAAAAAAAAGAAGCGCGAGTGGAAGGTGAAGGATGGACGCAGTCTTCGGGGGATGGGGGACGCAGCTAAGTCTGCACGTGGAGTTTTCATAGAGTAACCAAAGGCAGGGGTGGAAAGCGTCGCGTGAGTGACGCGGCCCTTATCGATATTTCCATCTTGGGATTTGCCGCGGCGAGCTGTCGATATTTCTATCTGATCGTCTTCAACCCAAATGCTAACACTGTTTGGGTTTTGCCCGCGCGATGCTTTCTTCGGTGTCCTTTGTAAGCGATCGGTGATTAGGGCAATATAGTAGCATCGGAGTTGTTCATTTGTTTGTTTCGAAGAATTAGGTGAGGGAAGAAATAGTTTTTGCTTGTGGAATTTTCTTGCCACAGTGTGCAATTCTGGATGAAAGTTATAGTATTGTGACGTCGCAAAAGCAAACACAAAGTGGATGAAGCTGTTTATTACTTTATCTTGGCTTTAATATATCATGTGCTGAGCAGCAGAATGCTGTGTAAATATAATAACTGAACTCGACAAGTTTATATAGAGCACTACTAATCAAACCAGAAATAAAAAGAGTATAATCCAAAAAATTATAATAAAATTAAGAAGAAAACGTGTAACATAGGTGAATTTCAATAAACACCTTATGTAACTATAAAACCTTAAAAAACATTGCACATCTTCCCTAACATTTCCTCGCCCATAATCTGAATTATTGAATGATATCATACCAACAATAAAAACTTTCTCTACGACATTAAACCTGCTAAACTTCCACTGGATTATCGTCAAGCGACACGAATGGTCTCCATTACTAATCCACTTCGCCCACAATACCGGTACCTGCAACCCCATAAGCCACTCACAATTCAAACAGACCACTCTCTAATGCGATTCTTCATCCCTATTCACGGCGTGTCGCGTATACCTTAATTGCGCTCCTTAAAAGTCAAGGTCGCTCTGCCTATTAACACGCGTTACTAGCCGACGTTTGCGTTGCTCGTCTGGCGAGATGGTATCCCTGTTCCCTCGGTCGATGCAATAACGGAACGGTGCAGCGGCGACCATAAATCATCGACTCCTATGAAATTAGCGGTACTGCGTTTTCGTGCAAATTCACCGGAGAAGCCTTAGGCTAGAATTTATAGAACTCCGATAAAACGGGGTTCAGGTGAAGTCTGACTTAACGCCGCACGCTTCGCTGACTTTCCTCCCTCTCTTGATTCGTCTTTTATTATTCGTTTTTTTTTTCGATGTTCCTCGGTGGAGATCGATCGCGTTCTCTCGAACCATTAAATATCGCGCGGCATCGTTATGGAGACTACAGGAGAGTGGCTCGATATTGCTCGAACTGCGGTGAGGAGATTCCGGGAAATGCTTGTAATATCGTGGAAATTTCTTGGCTCGAGTGGAGAAACTTGGATCGTGGTTATTATGTTTTTTTTTTCTTTATTAAGTTAGCGAGGTGGAAGGGTAAAGGAAATGGGGTCGCGTTTTAATGAAGAGAATTTCTTCAACTCAAGCATTTTCCGAAAAGGAGAAGCTGCTTTTAGGAGCATTGAAAAACGTCTGAGCTGTACTGTAAACCCTTTCCGTTTTAAGAAATTCTACAACGAAGATGTTAATTGTTAACTATCATACGCACTTTGTATAAAGTTGAGAGCTGTTTGCCATGGCAAGGTTTTATTTTCTAATTGGAATTAAGCAGCCATTCATTCCTCGTACTATCAAGTACGAAGAGTGTAATTAAAAATCTGTCATTGTAGAATCCTGATATTTCTTCATTCAATTCTATAACACGTAATCCCTGTACGGAGCAATTATAATGGACATTTTCATCGCGAAATCCCTGCCAGTCCTCGCTGAAATGGCACCACGAGCCATAATTATTGAAACCGAATGGTTGTATGGAAGGGAGGAAGGATGAGAGCGTGCAGAAAAGAGAGGGTGGCGTGCTCGAAACTCGGCAAATCCTGGGCGCGGGCTTTTCAGAGTATAAGGGTGGTTCCCGGGTCGGGGGGGTGCGTGCCCGGCGAGATGGAAGTATCGCGTGATTGACGTGAGCCTCATCAGCATTTCGGTCTCGCGATTGGCTGGACCGACCTGTCAATCAGCCGATATTCCACGCCTATTGCTTGTGTCTAGTGGCCCCATGCCATTGCCCTTTTTGAAATTGTTCACTGTCCTCTCTCTCCTTCGGAAGCATTTGTGCTCTTCTAGTTTAGAACAGTCTGCAAAAGTTGGCTTCGAGGACGAATGGAATATTTTTAATGTACGATTGAAGAAATAACGAAAGCGTTGAATATTGGCCATGCTATTTGTTAGCAAGCAAAATGTGGCACTTTATTAATTTATAGACGAGATGAATTAGGCCGCGTCTTAAATTGCGAAAATAACGATGAACAAGAAGAGGCAACTTAGGTGATCTTAAGCGATTCTTCCCTCGCGTACCACCCAGGAAATATATTAGTCATCGATGACGAAAGTGTCCATAAGGAACGGCAATAAGAAGGCGCTACGAAAGGCTTGATTTATCACTTGTCGCCATTTGTACACCTTATAGTTCTTTCCTTTTTTTCCTGGTCCGAACGGTTTGGAGTGATTTCTATCAGGCAGTTGCTGAAACATCTTTTGTGCCAGTCTTTGCTTTAGGATCCGATGGAGAGTGTTGTGTATTATGGATCTTTTATTCTAGGGTGATGTAATAAGCGTTGGATGAAAGATGAAAGCTGGATAATCAGATGATAGTAGAGCTGGACGAATTTTATTAAATTCTGAGCAACATTTGGGAAATATTTTTAAGTTTCTTCAATTTTTGATGCCAATGAAAAAGAAACTTCTTTTACATGCAATATTTGACTATTTCTCGGTGAACTAAAATAACAGGAACCACTGCTCCATAGACGAGTCGGCTCTTTCACTCTCAACAAAAATATCATGGTCAATAACCGCGAGCCTCTCATTCTTGTCTCGAGTCGCCAAGGGGATGACGAACTGTCAGGCCTCCGCTCTCAGAATGAACAGCGTCGAGTGATGTGTTCGTGGACGCGTTAAGGAGCACTCGTCACCGAAATAGAATTCGTATTTCGAAATTTCGTGACAGCGCTGTGAAAACGTCTGCCTCCGTTTCATTCGAGCGTAGACCTTAAATTGAAGGGAACGTTGCGTCTGCTCACTTTGGCTCGTGGTAAAAAATTGATGAACAGAAGAGGAGTGAGCTTTGTGTTCAATTTGTGGAAATGTGAAACGATTGGATTACGCAATCAATAAACATTTTCAGAATTTCAAAGGTACGTGATCAATAAATTTAGGATTTCAACGAGAAGCCACGCAGAAAAATAATATTTGCGCAAGGGAAATACACCCTCGGTCAAAAATTCCGAACTACGTTCTTACTATTACTAGAACTAAATTCTTAATCAGAAATTATTCACGGGCCAGAAAATTTCTGTGCAGCCAAAAACGCTTGGTTGTTCGAAATTCTCTCGTGATCGCTTAGATAGTACATTCGTTGGCATGCATAAATAATAGTTGCGAGGCTGTTTCGTTATAATTGTGACCCAAGATTGAAAATAACCGCAGTGTAAAATCGCGGAAAGAGTTCGAGGCCGGGAAACATTATTAAAATAACAGTAACCCTGTTTAGTAGCGACGTATTCGTCACTCGTCGAGCGAGTACGAGCCGTCGGCCGTCGCTTCTCGCGTCCTCCTCGTTGTGTTACAAAATGACAGGATATGTTTCTCTTCGACTACTAAAATTCCGCTTCGACGCGGCCGTTCAGTGAATCACTATCGTTTGTTTTCTTCATTTTCTAGGTTGATTCGTTACTTATGTAAAACATTGCAATTGCAAATAGGCAACAAAAGTTCTTGCTAAGCAATTAAATTTATTAAACGGAAATAATAATGAAATGGAAATCATAATATCCATTTTTCTTCTGAGTCCAAAGTTCAATAAATGCACCATTCAATTTAAGCAATGGCAATAAGGGACGTATTCTGCAAAACTTTTTCACAAAATTTTTCGAAATAAGAGTGACGTACACCTATCCAGATTCCAAATGGTTCGAGAGCACGATTAGCCCAAAGTATTTCCTTAACCTTACAGCCCCGGAGCTCTATCTGGTCTCGTTTGCCGGTCCAGTTCCCTATAGACAGGTGGGAAGGGTCACATGATGGCCGTCTTTGTAATTTGTCTTTTGTTTCCCCCTCGGCCCGTAGGAAGAAAACTAGCGAGTTAGAAGAACAAAGGACGGAAAGAGCCGGTCTATCGGCTGACGCGAACAACAGAGCGCCGCTCCGCTTCCATCGCTTTATCCGCCTTTCTTCGTTCACCCTGACATCGAGAGGGATGCGTAAACGCATGAAAAATGAGTGACGGGACCTCGAAACAAACGAGGAGACAGCCCGGTTCCGTGTCCGAAACAAGCAGAGAGAAACGATACGCCGCGGTGATCGATAACCGTGCCAATACTTTCGACCTGCTTTTGAGATTCTAGAGAGGCACAGGTCAACGTTGAATAATCGGAATCGCCAGCTTGCCCAATTGTATGCACTGGTTTCGTAATATGTTGTATTACTAATAAAAAAATAAATAAATAAAGCAGGAACTGCCGGAATAGAAGAGATAGAACTGAACAGACAATTAATGACGATAAAGAGCGATTCGAGGAACTTCATCTGACGATCGAAAAATTATTCATCGGTCGAGGGGGCGGGTGCACGGTGTACGATCGGGGGTAATTTGTTGCGGATAAATCGCCGGGGGTGAAACGCGCACAGGCAGCAAGGGGGGGGGGGGGGGGAAGAGTCGTTGTCGTAAACTGTGGCTCATTACAGATTTATACGAAGGCGTAGCCCGGAAACGGCCAGGGAAATTAAACGCGTAGGGTGGCGCTTTGTTTTGCGGTCGCTTTGCTTTTTTGGGGGGTTCGCGGTTCGTACGAGCTATGATAATCAATTAAACCGGCCAGCAAAGCAGGAACCACGGTCGACCAACGTGGACTGCAAAATATTTACCACCTTGCTGCTCCAATTTCTAAGCTGCCCGACCGTTTCGATCGTTTCGGGACTTTATGGGTACGATCGTTGTGAGAACGATTTGCGCTTTAGTTGGTGATATCGAGTGGGAAACGATAGGGCAATGGTAGCACCAAGATGATTTGTTGATTCTTAAATATTATAGTTTCTATTACAAGGTTGCTATGCATGAAATGAATATTTTCTAACTCTTTAAAATAATTGGAGAAATGCAATTTGCATTCCGGTTCAAATTTCTCCGTTTCATGAACAACTGTTTCCATTTTCTCCTTGTTATAGTATTGAAAATCATGGAAGAGTTCAGCTGACTTCTAACACAACTCGGTATCAACATTTAACTCCGAGAAAAATTTGCGAACGGCAATCACCGATTCACCCCTCTGAAACAGCTGGCCGCAACAATTCCCAGATTCACGACTTCCAGTTACAACGGCCTCGCAATCGAATGCTAAACAGTAAAACATTTCTCTTTCCCCTGCAGTGAAATTACCTCCAACGATCCAAGAGATCTTTGGGGCGCCGCGGCTCGTCGAAAACGATCAAGAAATCCCCGGCCGAGTATCGAGGGGAAAGATCAACGCGTTTCGTTTCGAGCCTGGCGCGCGGAGTGTATCCTCTTTCATTATACCCCTCCTTCCGTTCATTACATCAAGTTCAGCCGTAGCACACGCCGCTGATGTCCCCGTAGCTCGCTGCGATCCGCTCGAAGCTGTATGCAAGAAGCACGCAACGACAGGGCGCACCTTGTTATTACCTGTTTCCTTCGAGCAGCACTTTGCGCTGCTCCACCCCTCTCGCGTGTCCGTTGCATTTTTCGCAGAGGTTTCTTCCGAGAACCGAAGCTCGTCGCATTAGCATAACTTCCCGTCGCGTTGCCTCGTTTCGTTCTAGCCGAGCGACCGGGGCAAAAACTACAAGACCAACGAGCTGGCGAGGAGAGCTTCGGGGTAGCAACAATGGAGTGAAGAAAATTAAATAGCTAAAGAGGGAAGAAGAATGGAGACATTGGGATAGTGTAGAAAAATGGCGAAAACAATGAAGAAATGGAAGAAAAGTGGAAAATGGATAGAAGATCGAAAAGCTGGGAAACCACGAGGAAGAAGTGAAGGGTGGGATGCAAGAATCCATTTTCTACTACTTTCGCACGAAATATAGAAAATATTAAACAAATACACTCATAAAATGTCGATTTTGACAAAAACTGGAGCAGTCTGACTCTTGCATCCAACCCTTCAATTAATGAAAGGGCAGGAACAAGAGAAAATCGTAAAAGAAGGACTGGACACGCGGGACCAGGAGACACTGCAGCTGGTCACCGGCAGCCATGATGCGGCCACATGCAACGTGATTATGGTGGCCGCGGATGAGCACCAGACTCCTCTTCCTGCAAGAAAATTGGATGCGCCGAAGAAGAAAGGGAGAAGCAGAGACCGCGGAGACGTGTGTGCAGGCGCGCGCGCGCGCGCGCGTACAACACTGGACAGCCGAGTCCGAAGGCGTGCCGATGCAACCTGCAATCATCGGGGTGGAGCGACCACCTTCGACCCGCGTGTGCGTGCACCTCCGAGGGCCTCTAAGTTCCACCTTGCCAGCCGTCCTCCCTCCTTCCCTTGTTGAATTTCGTCCCTTCCCGTCAGATTGGGTGCCCTTGAATGTTTTACTAAGGAAACGATGTTTTACGAAGAACGCTTTGATTTGGGCCACGCGGAGGAACTGATGATCGAGGATTTGGAAGCTGGATATTCGGCGTCTTCAAAGTTCTGTTTGGATCGGTGTTCTTTCGGTAATGGAGAATGGTTGTGGTGTGATTGATTAGCTAGTTTGAGGTTGCTTCACGGCTATTTACGTTCGTAGCTTTGTAGTAAAAGGATTTGCAATTGTTTGATGGCGCATCTTTCGAATATTTACAACCTTAATAATTTATTCGACGTATTCGTTGAGATTAAATTAAGGGTAACTTAAGAAACCAACAATTATACTAATGTAATGAAACTCACCCCCCTTCCTTCCGCGAAGAAAAGAAACAAATGCAAACGATTGCCTCTTTCAGTAAACACCCTCCATCCGCTGGTTGGTACAACAACCAACCAGCTTGACGTCCTTATAAAAATGTATGAACGTTCCATGTTCTTTGTTGCCGAGGTCGTGCTAATTACAGCTAAAGGATTTATCGGCCTGGATCGCGGGAGGTTTCGGGATTGGGAAAAATGCACGCGTTCGAGGAAGCGGATCTAGACTTTGCCCGCCACGTCGCTGTGATTCATTGCCTGCAGGCCTGAGAATTGCTGGTTGCACAGCTTGCTTTCATTTTTTCCATTCTGTCCGCGTTGTCGCGATAACGAATCTATGCTCGCTGGAACATTATGCACGAGGATCTCTGACGATCACGCGAACCTCCGCCGACGACGCGACGTCACGATGTAAGAAAAGCACGAGCCCGCGATAGCTGTCGTTTCGCTAGATCGCTACCTGCCGTCTACCGTGGTTCATGATTGGTTCTGCACGCTTCTGAAATTATTGCATAGTCGTGCACTGGTCGAGATAAATGTCACGACACCGTACATCACTTGCGGTTAATTTATCGCTGCCCTTTGATCCTTGATACCAAGACGGGGAGTATCGTGACGGAGGATCGTATAAATTAGGCTGCTTCTGGCTAAATTGTTTGGATTTACTGTGCTATTGCTAATGTGTAATTGAAAGAGACAGTGGATGATGATGTTCTTTGAGCCGTGGATTGTTTTTTGGGATCGAGAAAATGATCAAGGATTCGCGAGGATCGTAGTAGAATTCCTGCACAGTGTTCCTTGATGTTTTAAAACACAGGTGGAACATGTAGCAAACCATCACGCGATCCTGCGCAACTGATAACGGTGTTCGGATCTTCGGCCACGATTGAAGAGACAACGTGTACTATTTACAACCCAGTAGACAACCCGAACAAGAGAAGCAAACTCGAAATTGATCGCAACGCGTGATGCAACATACCTTCTGGCAGTGGCGATTAGAATATGCCGCGTACACCTGTAATTAGATAGCAGCTCGCGGGCGACTCGTACAAATCGCTGGGATTACAGGCAAGTTTCTAGCTGTGTACCATGCGGATATTAACCGGCGCCTCTATCTCGAAATAGCAGAAAAATACTGACGAATGGCCGCGATCGGTCATCCGTCCGCGATGTTTCTTTGTAGCTGCTCGAATCTTCCTGTACATCAGCTCGCTTCGGTTATTTGCTTATTCTATGGGTGCAGTGTGGTGTTTCTTGCGTTGCGAATCTATTTGTTGGAAATCTTTCTTTCCATTCGTCAATTGTTCTCGATTACACTTGTAACGGGTAGATCCTAACGCGTGCTAAGGCGCGTACTCAAATCGCGGCCGATAAAGGGATGCGACCGCGATCGCGATTCTCGCTATTAAGAAGGGTCGCGAATGTATACAAATGCGCGAAATCGTCATGCGAAATCGCTTCCGACCGAACTGCCGGTGACGCAAAGCTTCTATACCGAAGCAGGCAGAGGCAAAGTAGCGACGTAGCCCGATCCCACCTTTTCCGCCTCCCTCTCCTTTTGGCTGCTTAGACCGCCGGTTGCCGGTACGGTCTAAGAGGAACAGTCCTCGGTGCCACGCTCAGGACGGGTTGCCGGTCTCCTGAGTGCTGGGATACACCACCTTCCCAGGCCTCCGTCAGTGCGGGTTGCCGGGACACGGACGGGATACCAAGGCCTTCCCTTTTCCGCTGTGCCGCGTTGCCGGAACCACAGTCGCGGGCTAATTCCACCGTTCCAATACCGTTGAACGGCCGCGCCGAGTCGCACTGGCGACACCGCTACCACGCCGCGCACCGCCGATGTAAATAGCCGCGTAGTTGTAGAAATTAGCCGTAAACCGTCCGTCGCGAAGATACTGCTTCGCACCGGAGTACTGTTGCGAACCGTGCGCCGCCACGAAGATACCGCTTCGTGAAGCCGCCGAAACCGACGCGAAGACACCGCTTCGCGAATCGCGTAGAAGTAAGATTAGTAGTAAGTGTTGTAATTAGGATAAGGTAGTCTTAATAAAGCTAGTCATGAACAGATACCCACTGACTCGTTAGTATATTCAACCTCATTCAGTCCGAATCGAACCCCGGCTAGCCGACTGAACTGGCACCCGCCTTCAACCAACGGTCCCACCGCCGGTACGATCGTTACACACTTAACAATTTCCCCAATCTCTAGAAACAATCTATGCGTCACAGAACCACCATTCTTTTCTCTCTCTTCCTATAACAAAGAAATTCTCGAAATTCCACGTACATAAATATACAGTATGTTCGGCTACATGTGGGCAAAAATGAACGGAGTGATTCTATGGGCTAATATAAGATGGAGAATGCATTTTCAAACTCAGTTTTTTATTTTAAACGAAACCTCGAATGAGTAACATTTGTTCTATTCTTTTATCTTATTTTAGCCCTTATAATCACCCCTTCCATTTTTGCCCACATGTAGCCGGACACTCTGTACGTAGAAGCGTTTACAAATTAATTAATCTACTCTTGCAAGTGTCCATTGGAGACTTCGCTCTGCCATAAAGAAAAACTTTGCCAAACTTCATTTGAGTATTCGAAGGTATCCTTGTATCGAAAAGACGGGGGTGGCGGAAAACGATTCCGAAGACGAAGGGTAGCCCCGGTACGCAAAACGGGAGTGGTCTCCAGGGGGATGAAAAGCGCCATCTTCCCATTAGACGCGAGATTGATTTTGCGAGAAGCACCTCGCCGTAACAGGCAGCCGGCGATACCACGCGAAGCGCTAATGTGATTAAAATAATCCGACGATAATCAAAATACAAAGGACCGGCCAATTTCGGACGAACTTCACCCCCTGTAATACCATTAAGACCGCACCACGACGTCCCCAGAAAAAAAAATAAGCCTTCCCCTTACGAGCGGATAATCGCTCGCGCTTTCACGAATGATGATTAATCAACCCCGAAGCTGTTCGATTTTTTTTTATCCTTCCGTAACTTCAACAAGTTCTATTTTTTTTTGTGAAAAAATACTACACGAGTTTAATGAAAGCAAAAGCCATAATTTTCGTTTATTTAAAAGACAAATTGAGCGATTTGGAAAGAATTCTTTTAATACTATTTTAAACCAAGTTCTTGCAATTCGATTTCTATTCCAAAGTTCGGCGGCGTTCTTGTCTCGCGACGCCCCCACTGGTTTCCTTCGGCCGACCTCAGGGATCGGAAACTCGTAGGCGGATAAAAAGTTTATTTTAATCTATACAAAATTTTAAATCCCCCTCGTCCCTGCCGGCTGCTGCGCAAAGTGTCGCGAAAGAAAATAAGACGAACGTTTCCACCCCTCGACTCTCCGTCAGTCTCACAAATCTCACGTCGGCCTTGTCCCTGCCCTGCAGAAACTTTCCTCGAACCTTGTACAAATGATAATTCTTTGCAGATTGTCGCCGTTTTGTCACAGCCGGATATTTTAAAAATATCATCGTTGGCATTGCACTTATGGAAAACCGTAATTAATTTCGTGATCTCATTTGACAATCAGGCGCGAATCAGTTTTCAAACTGTCACTTCGTATGAAAAATAATTTATAAAGTAAAAGCGAAAGTGTTCGAGAAATCTTAATTTTACCCCTTTCCTTTCATTTCTTTTCAACTTTCTATATAATCAACCACGTGTAATTGTTTCTGATCTAATATATATTTCGCGCAACAGTATCGCAATGGTCGATCGAAGACCAAGCAAAGGTCACCACCTTAGTCGTCATCACGGTAATCGTCACTTATTAATGGAACGTCTCCCATTGTCTCTATGAGCGATCATCGAAGCCGCGTAATTATCGCATGGATACGTCCGCTTCTCTTGTCCTTCCTCTCGTCGGAAATTGCACGTCAACTTGTTACCTGAGGGATTCTCGCGTGTCGTCATCGTCGAGAAAGTGAAGACCCGTATCACTTCACGATCGATCAATATCGTGCCTACTGTACACTCGTCAGCTGACTAGCCTTCGCCGGGCAGAAGCGAATATCTCACTGATCGTGAATCACCTTTGTACCTTGTCTCCAGGTGTACGCTGGAAGATTTATTATTGGTCGCTTCAATATTTCTGCGAATTGATTATGCTATGGCTGATGATTGTCAATCGCGTGGAAATCATACGAAATTTCGTGTCTGACTATGTCTTGGTGTTACTACTTACGACACGTAGTTGGCTGAGTTTTATCTGGAGAAACCACCAGCTTCTGGTTATTTGGTAAATTTCAGGTAGCAGATCAAAGTACAAATAAATGATAGGTTCTCATCCGACACTACTGCCTTTGTAGTGCAAATTATACGTAGCAATTTGTAAGTTTCATTTTTCACTTCCAAGGACCATCATTAATTAAGAAGACAAACGTGAAGACCATATTTCATTCATGGAACATTTGGAAATAATTGAGAGTACAATTTATTTAATCATTTCGAAGTAGAGAAAAAAGTGTATTGGAGAAACACGTGTAACCTACTTAACAAATTCTGTTCGAGTTAGAATTCTATGAAGAACCGATTTCGAAAATTACAGAATTCTATACTGGCATTTAACATTTCAGTATGATACAGAGAGTCAGCTTATTGCAAAACAAGGTCCAAGGCATGCTTCATTAATCGCGTTACGCTGAATTATCGCGTTCGCTGTGGGTAATAAATCGACAGGAATCCTTTCGATTATTCCTGATAGTTCTATAAGTAAGAGATTGCTCGTTGTATAAGCAATAGTCGACTGCAGCGATAAATTATACAATCGCGTGGATTAGGCCTCGGTGCACGCGAACCGTCACGTTTCCTTCTTTAATTTCTATTATATTGATGAATCTATAGCCTATCCAAAATAAAACAGTTGCCACAGGCTGCTCCATTTGTTCTATTAAGGAAAATGTTCCAATGGCCTTTCCCTTTTTTTCGTTTCAGAAATAGAAAATATGAAAGTGCTTCCGTGAATGATTAAGATAATAATTAATGACGTTGTGGTACGATGCAAATCAAAGTCTAACGTAGCATTGCCAATCAATGACCTGCTCAAAATTTTCACTGCCATAAATCCCCCTCAAAACGCATCCCACCAAAAGTTCCACTTGCCATCTTCAATTCCGAATTTCCCACCCCTCGCCCCTAAATCGTACCCCATCGAGGGAGCAGGCTCCACGCGTCGTTTCACGGCCAACTACCCGCCCTCTCTTAAGTCGTATCAGAAAGTAGTAAGCGCCACTTGTTCGCCAAAATTACGGTCCGGATCGTAAGTCTTAAAACGTGACCGGATTCCCGACGACAGGAAGCGCACCTCCGCTTGCGGAACATCACCGGTCAAACAGAGAAAGAAAGAAATATAGAGCGAGAGAGAGAAAGAGAGAGAGAGAGAGAGAGAGAGAGAGAGAAAGAGAGAGAGAGAGAGGGATGAACGAAAAAACGAAGAAAAAAAAAGGAGAGAGAGAAAAGGGGAGCAGAGGAAGGATGGGAAAGGGTTCCGAGGTTGCAGTTAAATAAAACCGACAAAAGTCACCCCGGAGGGCGCGAAGGGTCGTTTTTGGGTGGCGCGCTACGAAGACACCGGTCGCTCGGTGGAAACCGCTCAGACGCCCGCCATGTGTATAATAATGTTAAAGAATGTTAAATGGGCGAGGGTTCCGAGGGCCCGGGCCGCATACATTAGTTGTTAACAATGCTATAAAGGACACTCGGCCCGTGTCTCGCACCCCCCGCGACCAGATTTACGACCGCTCCTTTCCGCGCACGATTCTTATGTAACGCTTCCGAGGCAAGATCGAGGGGTAAGCGGACCACCATGGAAGCCTCGGCGGATCGGCTATGAATGAAAATATTATTTAAACTGCTTGCTGTCTCCCGTCGTCCCGCGCTGCAAGAGAATGTTTTTGGGCTTAAGGAAATTATACTATAGGGTGCATTATGGTTCTGTTAGGTATGAGGCACGAGCATGATTTTCTTGGCAGTCATGCTGTTATGTAAAACTGGAGGGTGTGTCGTTATTTTATTTCCAAAGTATGAAATATTCGTTGCTGCATTTATTTCAAATTATTCTCCAATTTTGCCAATGTTCTTACTGCTTATTCTCATTAAATTTTTTATTCCATCTATACCTTTATTTGCCTCTCAGATTAAAATTGAAACCCTGGATCCTATTATGAATTTTCTAGAAACAAACTGAGGAAGGCACGGTTTCGGGAGCCTATGCACGGCTACCTAATTCCATTTGCCAGGCTAATTAGCAGCGCCGAGTGCAAATTAAGCGAGGCGTCGTTTCGTTTTGATTAAATGAAAAAATCGCTCTCGAAGAGGAGAACGAGGGAAAGTAGCATTACCGTAATAAATGTAATTCATCGTGGCTGGCCGGCACTTGACCACCCAGCATTTCCTAAGCAACCCTACGCGCTATAACTTATCACCCTTGTCAACTCGTGCAAGCTGCAACCCTTGTGATAATTGTTTAAACCGACCACTGGCCACCCCTTTTAGTCAGAACCGTGGCCGGTCGCGTCGCGCGTTCGTGTATAAACTTTATGTACTTAGAGGCGAGCGTGTAGGTACTTAATTACGATTAAATTACTCCCCTTTAAACTCGTGGCGAACTTCGAAGGCAAACGCTGGCCGATAATAAATCGCCGAAAGGTGGACGCCACTGGTTTTGGCATCGGAACAGACTTCCTGGAATTCTTCGTGGCGAGTAGATTTCCTTTTTTTCAAACGCTTAAGAGTAGTTGGACTACTAAAAATTACGTGTATCTTGTGAATTCTCTTTTTTAAGTGGTGGCTAGAAGAGTCGCAGTGAAATCTTTTGCATTTTAAGTGTTTAACGTTGAAGCATATTTTTAATAAGAGAAGAATTTCAATCTGTACAGAGATTCATTTAAGTTTATAATTAATTTTTTAATTTGACAAGCTTCTAATTTGTGTTTCAAGAATATCCGCTCTCCCCCAACACCCTGGCTTAAATAAAACGATCTGCATCAACTTTAAAATCGGAAAACAAACGAAAATGATGTGGTGGTAGAAGAAAGCTTCCAACACGAGCAACTGTAGGAGAATGAGATCGAGAACGATGTAATACGTAGCGCGCGCGAAAACGAACGTGGAACACGATGAATAGAGTTTGGCTGGCCTCCAAAAAATATAACGAGAGGCCAGAAAGGGTGCGGCAGGGGGGGTGGCAAAAAGACGAGAAAAGAATGGAAGGTAGAAAGGCTTTCGTGGCGATAGAAACGAGACAGGCTGGAACACTCGAGAACGACGAAAGCGATACGAGCCAGGAAGACTCGGAGAGGAGCGAGAGCGCGATACCGAGCAAATAATAGGGAAATGATTTGCTCCTTGTTAGATAAAGGACACTGCGAGGGGGGGTTCGCGAAAAGAAATATTGCCCCGAATGAAAGGAAGTGGGCGAATGGGGGGGAGGATCGAGGAACGACTCTCGGTCCCAAGGGGGAGGAAGTGGAGCCCTTTTGCTTGTAACCGCTCTCTTCTGCTTCGGCTAGGTCGTGCCAGGTCATCCGTGTACGCGTATTCTGCTCGATTAGCAGTTAAATACCACCCTGTGTTTCTTCTCAATGAATTCTTACACCTTTCATCCACTTTGGTCCTGGATATGGACACTCGGTCCCTTTTCGGATTCTTGAAAGACTCTTATTAGGTGTATAAATGCTATGTGTTATTAATATTTTATTGGCACATGTAGTAGGATAGACTGATGACTACATACATGTGAAAAATAAATTATTAACGTTAAAGAAATAAAATGGTAAATATCACCGATCTGGGCGATTGCGATGATATTTTCATTCCTACGATTGTTCAATATTTATTATTTGCAAGGGGGTGAACGAAATCCGTGTTGTTCTAGTATTCAGTAAAATTATTGTTTAATTATACATAGTAGCATAGAATATTTTGTAGGAACTGTGTTACATTGGGGTGAAAACCGCCACTCTAGCGATAATCCACAGGGGTGTTAAACGGACGAAAAACACGATAAAGGTTCAGTTTTCGTCCAGTCACGTTTCATCACTCTGATGCTATATGTCTCGTCTTCAGCTGCTTATTCCGATTCATTATTTTAACATCGGCTCGATGATATCGCACTCCCATCGGCGATCGATCATGAGCTGCTTGCCTATTTACGCACTCATTCTCTTCGTAAAACTCTTCCAACTATTGACCACCAAAAAACGATCCATTGTTAGAATTATAATTCCTCAAGTACGAAAACGATCATGTCGCTGTAAACGCAGAGACAGATGTCTCGCTATACGTTCCCCAGGATCAACGAATCCTCGCTTACGATCACGAGATCCGGCGTTTAGCCGCAGTGTAGAAAGGAAGCCCGAATTCGCGCACACAAAAGCAGGGAAGTAAAAATAAAAAGAAGATGCAGGAAGCGAGCGGGGGGCGGGGGCACGATTCCGGGAACGATTCGGCCTTGCGCTTTCTCTGCTCGACGAAGCGAAGGGTTGACTCGCGGGTTTGCTTGTAGCTCGCGTGGGTGGAGGTCGAGGATAGGGTATGCATGGCGGCGGAGAGTCCGGTAGCGATCATCAATCAGAAAGGCAGTCGGCCGTCCATCGGTTCGCCGGCTGGTCAGCCACGTCCAACGCGTACACACGGAGTTTCGCGCGAGAAACGCATCTACCTACGAATCCGCGAGTCATGCTCCGACTATCTGGACTCTGACAATCGATCCAAGCGAGCCGACAACCTGTGCTTCCGCGGATTCTTCGATTCTGTGCGGTCACCCGGGATGTAAAGAGGTTCGGGATAAATTATAATATGTACATTGGTAAGAATTTGTGTTTTGAACTTAGGTAATTGTGAAATGACGGTATTATCTGCCAGTATCGGAATAAATATTATACATGTCAATTTATAGAAAGGGTTTAAATTATCATTAATGGGTCTAATATCTCGAAGAGGTATTATTTATCACGTTACAAACTTTAATCCAAGCACTTACAAGCACAAGAAAAATTTTCTAATCGTTCCACTATAATCTGTCATATTAAAATCGTTGACGGCCGATCTCAAAGAGCCAGACCCTCGAAGAATTCACTCCCGAAGAGCACCCTTCGCCAGGCGCAGCCTCGTCAAAGGTAATTGCCTTGCTATAATGAAATTACGAAACTTCCCCTTTTTTTACGCGATGTCACCTCCGATGCTTGACGTTGCATGACTTTTTATTAGCCGGCTGACATTTTCTAAACAGAATGCCTTCTCGGTCCTCTGGATTCGCCTGTCGCGACGGACCGAAGCCAGCCGCTCCGGAGATCTTTCAACGCGACCGTCGGCTAATTACCCCGGACAATCCTTTCCCTCCCGTTCGCCCCGGGTACCCACGGCGAGCCTCCGTTTCTCCCTGGAGGCGGCGGCGTTCCCAGCGTGGCGCGGTTTCCGCGAAAGAAGAGACGGGTAAGAAGGGAGCGCGGTTAATGTCCCTTAAAAGTAAGGCGGTCGTAGACCAAGAGCTGCCGCTTGTAACCTCGACGATGATGGCTGCTAATAAGTTGATTTTGAAGCGGCTATTCCTGGCCACGCTCGATTGTTCCTATTGTCGAGCTCCTTTGAGCCGGGCCGTGAATTGTTTCGTTTGTTGTTTTGGAAAGGTCGTTCGGTGTTTCATTTTGGAGATTGAGAGAGAAAGTAAAGGGGTTTGAAGGCTTCCGTGTCTTTCAGAGACTGTGTCGAGCTCGTTTTAGAACGCCTCTTGTGTGTTCGAAACTTAAGCGAAGGGAAGAAGCATTTTGGAGGTTTAATAATTTTATTTTACTGACTGCTTAAGGGGTTGTGGGTTCGATAAAGCTAATTCTTTACGATTCGATTATTTTTGGTAGCGAAGTTGATTCGTGTAATATCAAGTGTGCAGCTAATTATTTTGATATTCCCAGATTTCAGGAAGTCGCTGTGAATCGATTTAACATATCCTTCGCAAAGACTCCCTGTCCACCTTTAAACTATCATAGTGCAGCCTGCACCCCCCATTCAGTATTCACAAAAGAAATCCAGCCGTTATCGTTCTCCCTGGCGTCGTTTCCCCGTGTCAACGTCCTGCACCCGTCTTCAGCGACGAATCAAACGGCCATCAGATGAAACAGGAGCCTTTGAAAGCGGCGCCGTCAAGCGGAGGCGGTCAGAGAAGGGGCTTAACACTTTGATCGGCGAGTGACTGGCCACTTTGCATTGTTAAGGTAAATTGTTCGCGCCGAAGAAGCGCGGTCTTTGCTTCCGCGACTTTTTATCACGCTGCGAGGCTTGTCGTGGGGCAACAGGTTTTGCCTAATCTTAAGGGATACACTAGTTTCTATTTACGTTACTCTGCCCTTTTTTTTTTAAGCAGAAGAATATTCTAATGAGAAAGACGGATTATTGTTGGTGCATACAGTTTTTTTTTAGCTACAAGCTTTTGGTACTAATTGTCTGTATATTTTCTATGTCTGAAACTTTTACAATTTATTACCTGTTATCATCCAGCAGCAACAAAAAGTCTATCCACTATGAAACTGCCAAAAATTCGAGGAACACTTTCCACGCACACATTTCACTCGTAAAGAAAAACAATTCCCTGCCCCGTCCAGCGCCAGCCAAATGGCCTGCGAGGCCAAGAAATCGCAAGGAATCACAATCTCTAGGAAGAATCGAGGTTTTTCCACAGGAAAGTCCCAACGCTAGGATCGGCGGCGATATCAGTCTCGTTCTTTTTGTCGTCACCTCGACGGATCTTCTCTTCCGTCTCCCCCCCTAGCGGCGCTCGTTTTATATTAAAAATGAACTGTCGCTTCCAAACGACCACGCGGACGGGTATTTGACTGTAGCCGCGATTTTATTTGATAAATCGCACCACGACCTTCTTCGTCGGTCATCTGAATTTCTAATGCATTATTTTCCTCCTACGCGCCGATACGCTGGGGATGTTACCAGAGGGTGGAACTTGACGGTTCACGCGTGTCGATCCTGTTGATTCCATCGAGGACGATGTTGAAATTTATGAAAATGGTTGTTTGGCAATGTTAAATGATTATAAGATAAAAATAGAGAATGCAGAGGGGCAAGAAAGGAAAGCTAAAAGATCTGACGCAAAATATCCTATAGCACGACAGATTTAACGATGGAAAACTGCACGAAAATCGTTTACATATCACTGTATGGATGATTATCGTATTATTCATACATGACAATTATCAAATCGAGGCTCAACTATTCACTTATTCATATACAACGGAGTGTTCATTCGCGCAGCTATTATTTACATCTCACTAGCATCGAATCTCATCGAATCAGATTTCCGCCACCACTTTCCCGTGAACGAGCGATTCATCGAGTCCGCTCGAATTCATCAATCTTCACCCCCGCGGAAAGGATAGCGAAACATTTTCATCGAACAAAACTGCCGTTTCAAAACTTCCCCATCAACGATAAATAGAGCAGAACCGAGCGGGGGGGGGAATACGAATCGAACCGACGTACATATGTACATATCCTGGACACTTTTGATCCGCGCGACAAACACGTAAAATCGACGCGAAACGGAAGCTGAGGGTGGACGAAGGCGTGTAAGGAAGAGGGCTGCAGTGCGGCGCACCCCACGCTTTTATAGCGGCCCATTTGGCGCGACAACGAGCATGGAAAGTTCTTTTAGTGTCGGGCCACAGATTCCCGGCCGAAATATGCGCACGATTATGGGGTTCCGGATTATCAATTTGTTATACCGTGTTTATTATTCGGAACACCGCCGCCCGCGCCCGTTGCCGCAGCTGCGGAATCCGTGCCGTAACGCGGAATTCCTGAGCATGCCGATTCCCCGTTTTCTACAGATGCTTGCCAAGCGCCGGAAGAATCGTTCGGGAACATAGTAACTATTATCGTAAATATTGCTCGTGAAAGGTGTTTCTTGTTTCTACGGGATTATACGCTGCAATTTTATTTTTACATGGCTTGAGGGTGACCTCGGTGTTCTGTAGCGGCGTACGGTGTTGTATAAGTATGTGAATCCATAATGAAAGGAAGTTGGTGAATTATCTAAAATTGTTAATTTATCTACAGGATTGCGAAAGAAATAGGTTTGCAAAGGAATAGACGTGGAAGATGGTTGAAATGTGTTTCTCCTTTGGTAAGTACTCCTGTAGCTTCTTGATTTTGCTCTGTACCGCGTCGCAGAAGAGCCGATAAGAAGGGCTCAGAAGGATTTACGTTTGGGAATTGAACTATCCTACGATTTTACGACCAAACGAGCTCGCCGCTCTTCCGTTTTCGACGATTCAGCCGCCCACTGTCTATTCGGAAATTTTCGAAAAATCGGACGTCAGCATGGGGAACATCGCGAAGCAACAGTACTTGCGGAATTGTTCAATTAAATCAAGCCAGTATCCAACCTTCTTCGATTGCGTCCGGCGCAAAATTCACAGGAATTGGATGGCTCCGTTTTTTTCCGGTGCCGTACTTTATCCCCCGGTTAAATACGTTCCCGGTGATATCATAGTCTTAAGAGCACCCCTCTTTTTTCCTGCCTTTCTTTTTCCGTCTCTTTCGTCGAGCAAACGCAGCGTCCTCCAAGGAGCTCGCTGACTGGGATTTCCTAGGAGAGTTATCTCTAATTCGCCGCGGATTTACTTGCCAATGAATCTTTAAATTAGATGCTCCTCTCGGTCTCAGCCGCGTTCACCCTACCGGGATTCGGTCTCGTAATCGTTCAATCACCTTTATCACGGAATCGACGGAACCACGACTTTCTGTTCCCTTTTCGTTGTACTCGCTTGTTGTTATAACGTTCAGTTTTCCTATCACTGTGTTGAGTATGTAAAATTAATCGCACATGAATTATTTAAACACTCCAAATTTCACCATAGCCATTACTAATTACAAAACATTTTCCATCACGTCTTGAATTTCCCCCGAAAAATCTTTGAATCCCCGAGCAACTTTCCATACCCCACACTTCGCTATTCTCGAGGCACCAGCCGAAAATTTCAATTAGCGCGGAAGACGAGGCACGTCTCGTTCCGAAGACAACCCTCGGTCGTGCGTCATCGTGCTCGCATTAAATTCCAATCTGTAACATCGACGCGTTCGCTTCCACGCTTCTGTGCCCTCCTTTCTAACAGGCTTGCGAGGGAACGGAAGAACCGTCTGATTAGACGAGTCGTTCGGTAGAGGCGCGAGAGGAAACGAGAACCGATGATGGTGGTTTGCTCGGTAATTCTTGCCGGATCCAAGCTCCGCGCAAAAAAAGTCACCGATCCAACGGTGTTTTTCACGATGGCTTGTTCGAGGCGTCTCATCAGTCACGTCGCCTGGATAGCAAACCGGAGGCGCCAGCCCAGAAGACTCTCCTTCGAAACGCCGCGCCGATGTGTCAATTAATCCCTGCATCCCCCGGGATACGACTAGACCAGAGGCTGGATTATCATTATCTTCCTTACTATCTCCTTGCAGGATGTCTCAAGCTCTGCCTCGAGCACGGTATCTCCGTAGCGATAGGGGGGGGATGATGTCTCCGCTGTTCCGAAGACAACGCTCGCGCACCCTTTGCTAATTAATATCGCCGCGATACTTGCGGCGGTGTACGCGATTGTATGGCGCGGTTTTGGAAATGAAAGGGAGCAGTGGTTTCTAAGAATGTTTCGCTTGGGGAAACAGGTTGCGATTGCGCGAAGGGGTTGGCGTGTTGAAATGGATATTAATTTTGGATCTGTGTTATCGTCGGTTAGACTGTTGAAGGATTGACGAATGATGTGTCTGTATCTACGTCCCTTTGGTGTACTTTTTTATAGTTTCCTTATATTAGGAGGACTTAGACTTCGTAGAATGTTTTCCTGTACCATGTCCGATCGTTCAAATAACTCTATACTTTCCATATCCTATTCCAATATTTTTTAAACATTTTTAGAAACAAGAAGACTGTTCCAGAATGTGCAACACCGTGTCCAGCTCTCATGGACTTAATTAGAATACTATAATACAATATGTGTTTCTACAATGCTAAAGAAATGATGAGTGAAATTCTAATACTAACTACCTGCTACTCCCCATGCAATGTTGGACTTGATGTAGAGAGTTTAACAATAAACATCATTCCTCAACAGATTTCCAGGTTCTTGGAAATTGCATGTTCCATTATCTGATATTTCATTGTTCCTCCGCTATCATTACTTTCTCCTGCACAATTATGCCAGGTAGAACATTCACGCAAGTTTGAACAGCGACAATCATAATGGCAGCAACAATCTTCTAACAAGGGAAAACGCTATGGGAGCGAAATAACAAAATGCTAAGCATTCCACGAAAGACCTGCAATATTCTCCCTTCTTCAATATTTAACAAGAACACTCTCTATAAACAGCCAAGAATTTTACGACCATATTATCCTCTGTTATCAATCACCATTTCCCCCCTAATAGCATCCAACTGATAATCCACTCCGACTTCTGTACCACGCATTCCACATCTTAAAATCCCCAGCCAGGGCAAAGGGGGTGTCCATCGTGACGATAAGGTCCGGCGCGAGAGGGTGGAAGGCAAAACGCGACCACGCAGAGCGAGATAGAGACACAGCGGAGAGAGCACATATCGGTGGCAAGAGTGGGCCACGTGAGTTATGGCCGTCCCGACGCTCTCACCCGTTGGCCCTTGGCTCAATTTACAGATGATTCCGCGTGTTACCGCTTGGCCAACGGCTGGTTAACCTTCCTGCCGAACACTTAATCTTCCGTCGCGTCGTGTCCCGCAACCGAACCGGCCCGCGACTTTCCACGGATTACCGGGCCGACGACGAACGAACAGCTTCGAGATAAATGGAAACAGAGCCGGCTCCTGGCCTCCGCGGCCCATAAACCTCTGCCCACCCCATCAGATCGTTTCGGTGGCGCGTAAACGCGCGACCTTGCGGCGAGCGACCTCCATGCCAGATTTATTGGCCCTCGATGGGACGACAATAGCCAACAAGTTGTTGGAAAATGGATCCCGACACCGAACCTGCCTCCTTGTTTACTTGGACATTGTGGGATGTATATGACATCGACGCGGAGGTAGAGTTTGAAAGGGAAGGTGTGGAATTTGAAGGGATTGGAGGGTTCAGAGATGGGAAAGTGATAGGCTTCTAAGTTTGAAAAATTGGAAATTCGATATTGCTGTCTAGTGTTAATTCTATTTTCCAAGATTACACTTTTAGTATTTGCGGAACTTGTATTATAGTATGCGGTTGGAGGTATAGAAATTTTGCCGAAATCGCACACTATATGCAAAGGGAAACCTCGCCAGTAGTTGCTGCAATTCTATTAATTACAATAATTACATGACAACACAGAGTCTATTACACAATATTTGCCATCGATGCTCAGCTGTAACGCGATACTTCGGTATGACTGCGCTTCCGGTTGCTTGGATTTCTCTGAAGGCGACGTGTCACCTTCTGACAACAGGAAATTGCGTTAACCTTCCCGATACAATTATCCCTCGCGTCGAAGCCTCAAGCAAGCAAGAAACCAAGAGTCCAAAGAAATCCTATACGTACCACCGTAAATAGAAGATATTTCTAAGTAGCTACATCGCTTGTGGTCATTATCGTTAAGGCGTCCCAGCGCAACATGTTCACCAGCCTCCCGAAAAAGCTAATCAACGTCATGCCCGAAACGTCCATCGAAACCAGAACGAATTCTCTACCGCACTGTGTTCTTGCGTTCTCCG
Source organism: Holcopasites calliopsidis (assembly GCA_023838395.1). Lineage (NCBI taxonomy): Eukaryota > Metazoa > Arthropoda > Insecta > Hymenoptera > Apidae > Holcopasites > Holcopasites calliopsidis. The sequence goes on from JALHAQ010000003.1 coordinate 4,916,613, forward strand.
CAAGACACCGAGGATCCTCCGTATAGGAGGACAATAATTCATCGTCATTCAAAGGGTTTCCGAAGGGCCCGCATGTGTCGTCCATCGATTGTCCGCGACTCACGTTCCACCACCGCAGACGATACATCATAATTTGCCCACGAATGTTTACGAATGCTTGGGAAACGCGCGGGTTTTCGCACGTGACGAGCCCCAGATGCGGACGCCGCCGAGGAAAAGGAGTGGCTTTGTACGGTCATTAGCCGTCGGCCGACAGACACCCCGCGGTGACACTCGATGCGTCTCCGGACGACGTTCCAGGTTTACCGTAAACCCACCCCTTTGAATCTCCTCGCGTTAATTGACTCGGAGTCTCGTCGTTTCATCTCCATTCAACGGTCGCTCGAGACGAATCGCTCGATGAATTGTCATGTGGGTTCTGTGGTTACTGCGATGCGAGCTGCAGGAGGTGGTTGGTTGCTTCAGTAGGGGGTGGTTTTTAGGATGCATGCAGTTTTGTGGGGTTTGCGAGTCAATTGTGCGGTTAGCGACTAATTTATACTCGTGTTTGGATATTCTTCGTTGCGATTGATTTATCTCGGGGATTTTTGGGATTGTCTGTCTCGGTTGATTGATGTTGACGGATGATCGGTGTGAAACCATTCTTTAATGGATCTTGTATGTCGATGGCTAGAAAGGGTTTATTAGGGGATGATTCTCCCTGTTCGGATAGGATGAAGCATGACTAAATTACGCATCTTTATTCTATGTGTCACAATTTTATCGTTGAATACCAACCCTTGTATTTGATCTTATGCGATGTTCAACTTCCTGTACAACAATATTTGCTGATCGATTTAGATGAAGAATATTACGATTGGTGAGATCTCTATATCCATTAGAACGCCCTTTAAGGGTTGTAAAACCGCGTGCAGTAAGAACGATAATTGGGAATACAAGTTGAATCCTATGAGCCACAGTTAATTAATTCGAACGTTCGTCGCTTTACCCCCGCGGTGCTTGGACCAAACGAGCCGCTAAGTCGCTCTGTGGGGTTCAGGGTAAGTGATAATACGACTTGTTCTCGACTTAAACGTGGGATGATTCTCGCATAAGAATAATAACTCGGAACATTGAAATTGTTCAGAGGAAAATTCAACAATTTTACCACTCTCAAATATTTAAGAATTCTCTATAGGTATTCTGTAAGAATAATTCACCCTACACGCTAAAAAACTTCTACAAATTATACAGTACTTTCGCCCGAATTTTATATTTATTTTGGAGCTTCTTCACATTTTGTTTGAAACCAGAAAGCTATTCTCGACTATTATTCCTATAACAATATGAAAGCACTTCTCTGAAAATAGCATCAAACCCACCCATTTTTCATCTACTTCGCCACCTATAAAAATTCCATACTTAGCGTACGCCACAAAATTATGCTCCTCTCTCTATTTTCCTCGAATCAAGTTTAGTAATATGCCCGGCTTGATATGAAACTATTCTAGCATTTCTCCGGCCATTATCATGGAATCACCCGTACTTACCCTGCTGATTGCTCTTCCTCGTAGTCTTCTTCTCTTTCATCCATGGATATTCGGGCACGTTAACAGACGGATCGGCGACCCCGTGAGGATCCATCATCGCGTGATAGCCGGGATGATGGGTTCCAGGGCTGATGGATCCTCCGGTTCCCGGTGAATGCTGAAGACTAGAGTCTCCGGCTAGTTGAGGCAACGCAGTCATGAATTCCGCCATGGAGGGCTGGCTGTTGATGAAGCCAGTCTCCGCGGTGCCGCATGTGGGATCCATGGCTGGATGATGGGTCCCGTGCGGGGGCAGCCCGGCTGGGGCACCAGCCCCAGCGGCCACCGTGGCCAGCCAGAAGCCACCCCCTCCGTCGTTCGCCAGGACGGGTGTCGTCGGCCTCGTCTTCACGCTCGCGACTTCCTTACCCGCGTGGACCAACCACTCGAGTGCCTTCCGGCAGATTTCACTTTATTGAAATCACTCAACAGCAATGGCTCCTCGTAGTCGTTGTCTAGACTTCGCAAGGGTTGCGTTGCGCACGGAAAAATGCGGACTCTCCCGTTGTCTGCTGTTCAGACTGCTTGGTACGTGCGATGTAACTTCAACGCAATAGCGCTGATACTCCTATTCAGCTAGCTGTAGTGGCTTTGTGATACTGATACACACAGCTTTGCAATTAATCACACTACGATAGGATTACACATAGAACGAATAACTTCTTTCACCGCAGTTCCAGTGCGCACCCCGAGTCATAGCCGCGTACACTAACGGATCACTTTGCACGGAAATTCTTTTGCAATTAGTCAACGAATCGACCCCAAACGCCGGCGGGGTCAATTGGTTCCACCTGGTCCACTCACCGACTCATATCCCAACAGTGTTCACTTACGTCGATCCGGAGCACGTCAGCGCACAGAAATCACTCGTAGGCCACAGCCACAGGAGCCCTGGTACCGAACCGAGTGGAGCACAACGCGGAAGCACTTTCACAGGAATCGCAGAATCGATGGACGTCGCGCGAGATCGGAGAGTGGCTCGCGTACATACGGCTACCAGGATCGTTTCGATCGGCCGGAACCCAGGCAGGCTGGCTAGGCAAGCGACCGACCGATCGCGATGTACACTTGTCGAGTGACGCGCGGTGGAGGAGGAGAAGTGGCGGTGGTTCGAGAAGGGCGACGCCGGAGAGGAGAACGAGCCAGACAGAGGGGGAAAGGGACCAGGATCCAACTGGTCGGCGGAAAAGGGGTGCACCAAGGGGCGTAGAGGAGGGAAACTCGCGATATGACTTCCACTCGAGGTGCACCTTGACGAATTCCACACCGCGGTCTTTTTCTCCAGTGTTCTCCGTGGCGTGTCTCTGTTGTTACTGCTGTCTCGTTCCCTCCGGGTCGAGTAGGGGGCCGCGGGTCGGCGCCGGGGGTTCGCCGAGTCGACTCGCTTTCGCTGCAAGCTGACTGCGGATGCGTCACGTGACCGCGCGCTAGTAGAACGAGTCGACCAATGGGGCGACGGTATCGCAACGGTGCAGGCACAACCCTCCGGCGTCGTAGGCGGGCTGGCCGCTTCGTGGTCTGAGGGCACGGAACCGGCAGGGCACAGAAAACCGTGCCGTGTTGCTCGCCGTGGCAATGCCGTCGACCGACTCTTTCTCCTGCCACCGTGCCACGACCACGCGGCCGACTTGGGCGGTCATGGATTCCGACGCGGTTGTGGGCGGGACGCGCGAGCGCGCCGCTCGACGACTATGCGCCACGTGGAGGGGAAGTTCTCACGTGCTCGACCACGCGGTTCCATTTACCCGGAGGAGGCTGTCGTGGAAAAGGTAAAGATTGCATCTTGTTTAACGGGTTCGACCGGGCTTTGTTTCTCTCTGGTGGAATGAATATTTGTAGCAAGAATGCTTGCACGATGGACTATGGCGAGCTGTGGATGGTGGAAAACCGTGGACGTTTGTGCGCGCGATTTTTCGGGTTGGCCTTGAGATGGACCACGGTCGGCTGTTTGGATCGGGTTTTCGAGACATCCTTTGCGAATGTGATGATAGCTTGTAATACTTTAACGAGCAAAGCAAGTTCCTTTTATCATAATCAACAGGACACTGCCAAAACGGCATTTGCTTCAGGTATTACAATATCGTCGAGAAATTATTATTGCTGTTATTAATTAGCAGAAAGAAAAGTTCTTCGAGAATAAAAGACACATCACCAGGAAATATACAATGAAAACATGGAAAGCCTGTAATTAGATCTAAACACACAAACAAATGAATCCATGCATTCACGTTGCATATGTTATCCCTATTCACGATAGGAGACATCATCCTTCGACATTTAAAGGCTCGATGCGTTTAGCGGAGTGTTAAAGGTCGCGAGAAAATCGTGGAGAATTTGACGAGGGTAGTAAACCCGGTAGTCGATTCGGGGATGAAACGGTGGTGGATGCGAGGTCGTCGCAACGGTTTCCGGCCGCCAGGGGCGCCGGCTGGTGTTACGACGACTTGCCATGGGGCAGTTTTGATGACAGATTACCCTGATCGCTTTGTGGAGAAGCTCTCATTTGGACAGCCGGCTTGATCGAGAACTTCGGCATTGCGCGAAGGGCAAAAAATTCGTGTCGCTACCCTTGTTGCACGATGCACCCTAGAATGTAAATGAACCGTGTGCGACCATCTCTTTTCTTCGCTGATGAATTAAAGGTGCTGCGGAATAACAAGTATTTTACCAGGCTTCTGCAAATGTATCGCACGTTCAGGGGATGGGAGGAGAATCTGTCGATGCATAGAAAACCTGATGGATGATGGTCGAGGCGATGTAAATTCGTTTGTTCCCTTTTTAGTATTATACATTTTCAACGTGTTTGTTGGCTGTCATTTATCTTCAACCCTTCGCTATCTCTTGTAATCAAACCTACCCTTACAGCTCGCGATACTTCCACTATGCACATTGTTTAATAAATAAATTGCTCTGTAAAATAGGATTCATGCACTTTGGGGAACATATCTATGCTTTGCTCCACCGAAACACCGTGGTAGGTTAAAATAAAAAAATGTTCAACAAACAGAGATAGAGAGATAGAGAGAGAGAGAGTGAGAGACAGAGAGAGGGGGAGGGAGAGAGAAGAGGGAAAGAGAGGATCGGTAGGGTGACAGGCGAGTCGCAGAGTGAGCGAGGGCGCGGATGGTTCGGAGCGGAGAATCGGAGCGAGCGAGCGAGCGCGAGAGGGTGGCGAACAGCAGCCACATCTGCCGCCAGATTTAACTATACATTACAGACACACGATATGTCAAAGTCCCTATACTTCATATCGACTCCGCCATTTATTAAAAGTTTCATCGCGCGCACGCCGTCGTGCTGCTCTGCCTCGACCCCTTCTTTCTGCCACGCCGCGAAGGAATATGGGAAGGATGCTCGAAATATAGGAACGAAAAGTTCTTCCAAGGTGGAATACAGCTGGAGGTAACGGGCCTTCGTGCCTCCGGGGAGTGCGAGGATATTTCTTTCTTCGATCGCTCTCGATTTCCTTTTTGTACCTGATGCTCAGATTTTTGAAGCTTGCGTAAAGGAAATAGAACTTGTGTATTTATGTGTGTATGCGTTTCAGTACATACTTAATTGTCATGGAGTAGTTTTTCGATAACATTTCTTCACTCTACTTCTTTTTCAAATTCCGCTACACATGTTTGTTAAAAAAAAACTGTACCTTCTTATAACAACGCTGTGTTTCACGAAAATCTAGCAGTATTCACTCTATTCAGTCTTATATCGGTCACGGTTAATACTATAACAATGAGAGACTCTAGTCGATCGTTCTTTTTACAGTACAGGAATTCCTGTCCGTCAGGTCTCCGAGTTCCCTCCGGCTGCCACCGATTGCGAAATGAAGTTTTATATTAAGCTTCGACTTTCGTCTCTCGCCCCCTTCATCCCTCACCCTTCCTCACTTCAGAGCGAACTCACCCCCTGACGCTCGTTCTTTTTCGACTCCTTCCTTGTAGCACCCCCTTATATATTTACGTACCAATAGATCGTTATGTCGACGTTTGCATATATATTGACATCGCCACCCCTCCTTTGAAGATGCTCAATACATGGGCTATCCAGTGGCATAGACTCCGAGCACACTTTCTTAACATGCTTGAAAACAATTTCAGCGTGACCATTGTAACGAGTCCCACCAAAAAAAAAAAAAACGGTACACGACGACGAGTACATCCGCCATTAAAAATAAACCATCTTTCGTCGCCATTCTTACCATGGCACGCCGGTTTGTGAGCGGGGTTCGATCTGTCAATCACCGGATCACCGAAACGAGTCCTCCACGCAGGGGAGGCTTTCGCTCTCCGTTCACCAAACACGACTCCCCCGCCGACCACCCTTCTCCAAACTTTTTCCTGCCCGACGTCCGAAGGCAAAAGCGAACTCGTTAAAGACTCTAAACAAAATAGCCTCCCTCCCCTTTGTCCCTTCGTTTGTGTTCACAGGAAACGTTGCAGTCGCTTTCCATGGCTGAACACTCTCCAATCGTCGCTCCTCTTCCTTTAAGAAGAAACTGTATCGTCATTTCTATATTTTAATTGTACCATGGCGGGCCATGGAAGATCGAAGCTTTCGTTTCGCGCAGAAAATGTCAGAAAAGGATGAAACAATATAAAATATAGCATTAGGTACATTGCTTTCCTAGAACAAGAATTTCCTAAGAACAATATCTTTGTGTCGCGTCGTGTCTACGCAAAAGAATGCACAATACCGGTGCACGATAATTAACAGTGGATTTTTCTAGATAGTCAGCGGTGATAAATTATCTCAAAGCAAACCGCAGCATCCCCCAGACACTACGGGGCATCGGCTCACGAGCGATCTCTGTCGGGAGGGTTGCAAGGAGAGACTCGACCTGAAACGTCTAGCTGCCACGCGTATCAGCACCGGCCAGGATATAAGCAAATTAAACATGCATAATTAAAACGAAATAGCGACGTTCCTTCCGTGGCGTACAGCTCGGAGGGCCTAAGGCGAGGAAGGTCCTCGTAGCAACATCTGGCTGCTATGAAGTATAAAGAGGCATGCGATATCATCCGCAGTGAATGCTTAATTAAAACCTCAGACTCCGGTACCGGAGCCTCCCCTAGTCGCTCGCTAATCGCAAGAACTGCCACTCCCGTTCAACCGGGGCCCTTCTCTGTCTTTCTACCCGTTGTCCTTGTCTTTGCGTCACGGGCTTTCCTCTGCGTTTCACCGGCTGCTTACGTCACGATGCACAGAGTTCGGGACCAGGAAGAAAAAATTGGAGAGGAAGGTTAGTGAGAAAGTTGCGTCTCGTCTAAGGCTCCTTCGAAAGATTTTACTTTGGTACATGATTACTTCGAAGCCAAATATAAAGATGACAATAGTTAACCTTATAGTCGTTGCAATAGATATTCTCAGTTTGGTGTTGATATTATGAAATTATTTCCATTCGAAATATTTTTACTGTGTAATGACAGAATGATTTCGTATCGATGCAAGTACATCATGATTCAGTAATAATTGTGAAATCACAGATGTTGTAACAGAATGTCTGCCGATACTACGAACCAGCAGATTCGTTTCTAAATGGATTCCAAGTTATTCAGCATTAAAGATAGGAATATTTGATTAATAGTTGTCAGTAGATAAAATATTTACGATTTTCTCCAGAATTCCTGAAAACTTATAATCGTTACCAATGAATTCATTATTCGGTAATACAATAATTATATTAGAAATGCTCAAGTATCATTGCAGTTTAATATCGTGTTTTAACGTTATTCACTGTACCTTAACATTGCATATTGATCTTCAACCATGAACAAGTGATGCCCAATAAAACTATTCCAAATTCGACCAATTCACAACGATTCCACCGACCAAGCCGCAATAACAAGTCTAATGGTAGATTCCTCATTTCCGAAAGCGAACACCCTGGTCGAGCTTCTTCTCAGGGGTGGCTGTTACGAAAGAGAGGGATCCGCCTGCGAGGACGCCGCCGCGCCGTCCTGGAACAAATCTACCCCCGGAGGTATACAGGGTAGGTCTAGCGCCGACACTTGGCGCAAATTGCCCCAGTAAGTGTAGTGCATTAATCTTTGGTTTGGTTTGCTCTCGGCCACCGCGTGTGTTGCGGTGGCCGAGAGCGTTCCTCTCGTAAACCCTCGACACACCGCACATCCCGGAACCTTTTTGGTATTCCGCTTACTCGTGTGCGCGCGTGTCGCCCCGTTCCTTTCTAAATGCGAATTGCTAGTCGCGTGTGAATGCAACCTGGACGCTGATGAGACATCGATGATCCGACCTTCTGCGTTTTCGATTGGTTTGCTTTCAGGACTAGTTTAGTACTAGTTCAATACGCAACATGGATGGATACATGGCATTATGGATAACGTATAAAATTCCAATTGTAAAAGTGTGTTCTTTATTCTATCAACTTCTGTCTGTCCTTCTTAACGCAATGATCAATACTCTTCTATCACCAACAATTTGATCAGAAGCCAATTACTGTCTCTCGAGGCTTCAAACTTCTAACAAACTATTAGAGTAAGTTTTAGCGTGCTCGCTCTTTAGCAGACTTTTCATTCCGTTCTCCGGTGGCCGCCGAGTCCCTCGAAGCTCTTTTGTCCTTAACCGGCCACCTTAACCGTAACGCCCGCGCTCTTGGCGCACGGAGGAGCAAAGCTCGTGGCCGGTGTTGCGTAATGCGAATACCGTGTCGCATTCCGGGAACTCGGGAACCCGTGGAAACCCTTCTTTATTCGATTAAATAAATTGGGAGCGATTACGTCTACCAGGCTCTGGTTAATGGAACTCGATGGCCAGCGATGAGCAGGGGTAATTAATGGTGCCGATCCAACTGCTTTTATATTTACCCTTCACGATTATTACCGTCTCTTCGCCGTACTTTTTCCCTTTGGCAACGACCTTCTTTGATTCTGTGGTAAGCAATTACGATACGAAGAGCGTAGGAATGGTTTCGTTCTCGGAATGTTTACGATACACCTAAAGTATTCAAAACAAAAGATCGCAACACTCTCACAACAAAAATTGTACTTTTCCAATTGCGACCTGTTTATAAAAGATTATTTTACAGAATTTCTATATCGATCACTGAATTACAAAAGCAGAACCTTTATTGTTTCCATTAATAATCATACGATATCCATGAGACATATTCCAAGACATAATTGGCATACTTTCAAATGTACTATTAGGACAAGTCCAAACGCAATTACTGGCAAGTTCCCCAAGTATTCATGCTAAATAATACAGTATGCATGCACAACTTGGCCACAATTTCCGTCGATTGCAGTGCCGTGTTTGAAACACGTCGGTATCGCAAAGTGCGGTTCAGGCGGCTTAGTATTAGGCGAAATCACTCGCCGGTCTATCCACCACGTCGGTGTTCCCCAGATTGCAATATAACGACGTCGTAAGTCGGCGAATAATTGCGGAAATTTGTATATCCAGCCCGCGGGACACGCCGTGGCCTCGATAACGCGTTCCTCGAATCCGATGAATCCTTTATGCCGTGACCGAACCCCACAGCACCTGGCGTGTATTATTCTTCCATGAAAACGCGTCTCGTGTTTCGGGAACACCGCGCAATCACCATCGTTATCAATATTAGAATTTCTAATTTTTCTGTGCGCCCGGAACACGAGGTCTTTTGCCTTTTATTTGTTTAGAAATTGCTGAGAGTGAATGTACAAAGCTGTGTTAGATATTACATACTTTTGCCATATTAAACAATTTTCCCCTTTGGTGTTTTCGTACTATTTATTAGCCAATGTGAAATTTTGCGATTTGTGTAGTTCCATTTTGCTTTTAGCCTGTTGCTATTAATGATATCAGAGAAATAGGAATTACTTACTTAATTACCAAATTAATTATCACAAGGCTTCCTCTTTGGGTTTGCTCGCATACGCACACTATTAACTAATTCACAAATTCGTGATTTATATAAATAATTCCACTTGGCTTTAACGCTGTCTCCATCAACGATAGCATGAAGGCAAGAATTCTCATTTACACGGAAGAAAGATAAGAAACAGCATTAGGAGCAAGGCAAATCCAAGGCGTTAAATTCCTCCCTTCCCCCCGTTCGTCGCAGTAAACCACCCTCCACGGAGCACCGTTTTCCAAATCGATCGTCAGACGTACGCAATCATAGGCCGTGTTCGCGGGCTTAGGTGTATCAAGTTATCCGCACATTGCCCCAGCCCGAACTTTAGCCGTCTCATCATCCCTTCATGGAGCTTGGTGACTTGCACGATCATGACTTGGCATCCAGGACGTTGTGGCGTCGATATATCGCCCCTTGGTCGACGCGTACGCGTTGTCTGCTTGGATCACGGGTCCATTTATCCATGCTTGGAAAATAAAATCGTTAGTCAAACCTGGCTTCCCCGTTCTTTCCCGGAATTTTGTTTCAGCAAAAGGTTTTAGTTGGACAGTTGGGTGGAATTGGGAGGGAAGTTTTCTCACGAATGCCGCAACGAAGGTTTCTTGAAGAATGTAAGAGTTCTTATTTTATTACAATTCGCGATCCCCTTTTAATACATTTTATAGTAAATATTCTATGTAATTATGCACAATATCCTCATCGTGCTCGCCATATCCGTATCCGTGGCCGTAAGTAAAACAGCACATCGCTCCGAAGAAAATTTCATTCATCCCCATATTGAATGACTGCGGTGTAGACTCCATAGCAATTCATTCATCAACACTGGACGATCCGGCGAGCGAGAAACAAGGCAGAACGAAGGCGTACAAAAGTTTCTCGAAGACGTTCGATGGCCGGTGGCACAAATTACCTCTTTAACAGAAGGTTACCTATTCCACCGGCGGTGGATCGAGCTCAGGAGGAAAGATGGAGTGGCCCCAGGGGCAGGGAGAGCCTCTAGGAAGAAGGCCACGTCGTGCTTGGCCCTTGACGCACCGCATTTCCCGTGGTGACGTCCACGAGGCGGTCCAAGTGACAAATAGATGTACGCGGCGACCGCACGATTTACTCCTTGCCAAGGGATAAAAGCTTCCTGACAAAATCCTGCTGTGACAGCGGATCCGCCGCCGTGCGGTTCCGACCGTGTTGCTTCTCTCCCCGCGACTAATCGTACCGCAAAAACGCCTGCGTCTCGAACTTCCATCTGCGGGGGTAAAAAGCATCCTGACTTTCCGCTGGGAGTTTTAACCGGCGAAGAATTTTTTTACGAACGCGCACCAGAAGGGGAATGGATGATCGTAGATTAAAGAAAGGATTGCCGGATCATACGTGAATTACGGAGCTGCTACAATTTGATTCCTTATACCTGTAAGTATAATAATATTGTGAGTATTAGTTTCAACAATATCATAGTCAAATAGCTCTTATCCATCTCGCGTCAATCGAAACAATCGATGGTAACACCGAGTGGTTACATTGAAGGGTAACGAAGTAATCTCGATTAAATAGGAGCGTTTTCCATTTTCTAAATAAGTCTCTCCCAGGCCTGCTTCTCACGCACACGGCGATAAGTTTGAAGCAGTTCTCTCCCGAGGCAACAGCGGTATGAAGAACCGGGCGTCTCCTTCCGGTACTCCTGTCAGGCTGTATCTCGCCCCTTACCCTTCGTCGAAGCCACTCTCATTATTCCGAGGAAATTAAATATGTCACCTGATTCTTAAAGTTAATTGAACTTCGGCCGAGCCACGGCCGACTTCTAATTCATTAGGATAATGTATTTGATCACGCGTTTCTGCTTCAAACGATCGAGATCGAATTGTGTAATATAATCGTACGGCAGTATCTTAATAGTTGTATGAAAATCTACCAAGCTTTTAGGGCATATTTAATTTCTTATTGTCAAAGATAAATAGAAACACTGACAACGTTGATCTTGATTCACATCCACATCATTGCGATCGAACGCTGATTTATCGTATCCAGAGGAAGACCAAGCAGGAGCAATAAACCCGAACAGAGACTGAATCCCTATTTTATTTTACTTACGGACCGTTCGCGAGGCAGCGGCGGAACAGTACGGAAGGTTGGTAGAGGGAGTCAGCCGTGTACTAAATTTAAAAGTAAAACCCCCGCCTTTGTTGCGGAATCCCCGCGCTGAAAGAGAAGGTTGCTCCGCTCCTTCGAGCCATTCAACAGATTTAAATGGGCCCCAGAGCTCCGCGGCCGCCCTCCTCTTTTAGTTGTTTTAAAATACAGACGCTAAGGGTTCAACGATACGTGCCGCGGATTTATTTCGATCGACCTGCACACGAAAATCCCCCTTGCGCTTTTCTAGGTGCACCGTTTCGGGAATAAATAGTTATCGGGATTCTCGATAATGAAATGTATCGTTTCGGCCAGAGTACTTCTTTCCGATGATTCGTTGGAGAGAAGCTTGCTTGGAGTATCTGCCGCATTTACGATTTAAGTCGAACTAATCAGTCGCTTATGATTATAAATCTGCATACCGTGGCGGTGACCGCGCGAGGTATTATTCAAAATTAGCGCGGGCCAAGCGAAAGTCGGAAGTGGCAATTTGGCCGGCAAAGAAGAAGAGCAGAGGGCGAGCAACGGTGTGGCGCTTTCTCTGCCGCGGCAACAAAAGACCGGTTAATTATGATTCTTTTATGATTCGATTTAACCGATCCCCAGAGCCACGGCGGAATATCGCGCACAATGTACGCGGGGGAATTAACGGACTATTAGCGCCGGAACAATGGAGCCTTTTTCTTGCCCCCGCGGGGGCAGTCTTTCGACGACAATGGGATCGATGTTACGCCGCGCTTCGGACGCCTAGCTGGAAGGAACCGCGGTGATTGTAGCAAACAGACTTTTAAGCGGATAATTTGCCTCCCTGTTTTCGTCTGTTTCGCTGTGAATGCCGGGAGAAAGTGGCTAGCTCGTTGGACTGCTCCTTGGAGATCATTTTGGTGGTGTAGATTTAAGTAACGGAAGGGTTAAATGAATGGAGGTGGTAAAAGATTCGGAGATTTATGATGGAAGTTGCAGGTTGAGTTCTGTGTACTGTGGTGATAGAAAGATGTGAGACAAGGGTAGGCCGAAATGATTTAAATCATTATTTATCATCATAGGATAATCAATGAGTTCAATATTTACATTTTACTTAAGATTGTTCTTCTATGTAGCAGCACTTCCTTAGTGTTAATTATAATAGATTGCAAATAAGTGGAGAAGTAAATAGAAGAGTAAGAGAGCATACTGTGTAGGGTAAATTAAGCAACGTGGCCACACAATTATTAATAAAATCTCAATTAATATTAACCATCTGTATCTTTGGTGTAAAATGAAGTTTCGAGGAAATTCTTCAGTAGGTACACATTATAGCAGATCTCACACATTCTACCTTCCAGCGAAACGTTCCAAAAAAACGTAAACAGACAGGCAAAGTGACGGCCTTTCATAGCAACAGCCCTCGGTAAAATTAATCTCAGAAACGGGAACGAGGTCTCGAGAACGTGCTTTCTAGAAAGATACACGGAAATCGCGGGCGAGGCCCAGGCTTTTTTGCTGACCCCTGACCGCGAAGCGCCTGCAAGAGCCATAAAGGGCAATGATATTTTTATAATTGAAATTAATTGCAGGTTGACCACAGTGCGCCGCGCGAGCCGCAATAAAAGCCGGGAGCTCTTGCAACGACCCGCCCTGGATGGGCAAACAAAAGGTAAAACGCCGAAGAAGAAACGGAAACGGAAGACGTACCGCGGCCTCCGGCGACACGGCTGTCAATGAACTTTCTCGTGCTTCTGGTTTTATGACGTTTTAATCACTCGAAAGGTTCGTTAGCTTTTACAGATATTGGAATTTGAATGGTGGATTTCATCGGTGGGATCGTAAAAATGAAATCTTAATAAGAAGAGACATCTTGGAAATGGGAACTGTGCAGAAGGAAATTTTAGATTCCCTTCAAGCAATTGAACGCAAAAATAGCGACATTTACCTTTTGGCTGATGCTGTTATTTAATTCTACAATCCTTGTGATACAAAATGGTAATGAGCAACATGGGACTCTTGTACTATGCATGGGCGTGCTATGTTCAACAGAAAAAATTACAATTGTTATACATTTGCATGTACCTAATTCAGTTACGTCAGAAAAGGCTCACACAGTAAAGAGAAGCTCCATACCACAAGCTTCTACAGCAAAGCTACAAGATGCTTAAAGCTCACCACCAGCCAATGATGCAACGATTACATCACAAAGGAAAAGCGGCCACAGGAATGCCGTGGTAGAAGGGGTGGTGAAACAGTTCACTGAGAGCCCTCCCACGTCCAACAAAGATTCATCAGCGAGGCGGTAAGTGCCGAACGACAGCGATCGCTGGTTGAATCGGCGATGAAGCGTCCGCCATGAGAAGAACACGTGAAGGAGAGACGCGCACCCAATCATCAAAGTCGCATTTTCAGTTTAATGGGTGTGTTTAGCTGGTGCACGCTCGGAAAGGGGCGAAGAAACGATCGGCTGAGAGATCCAGGACCCAGGCTTTGCGAGGCTCGATCGTGATCGGGCCCACCAATAATCATCGTACGGCCGCAATTACGTGCTCGAGGCGTCCAATCGGGCCCTCGCTTCTACCAGGACATCGTTCTATTCTCCCTTTTTTCCCTGTTTTGGTCTCCCTCCGTTCCCTTGCGCACTCTATTATTAGGCTGTATTACCGTAATGCGGCGTCCAGCATGTCCGGGGCCAGCGGAATGGCTACCATAATAGGGACAGACGCCAGACATCCGGCGGTTACCTCTCAGCATCCTCTTTGTATTTATGATCATCGTGGGATAACGGGGAACCTTGGTGAAGTTTGATGGGGCCGCGCGTGGAAAAGTTCGGCGGAACGTTTTATGCATCATTTGCCTGGATGGTGAGGCTGGGACTCGATATGCTGTAGTTGAGTTTTTAAATAGTTTATCCACGTACGTTTTTCTTTTTTTGTGGTAGAACTGGATGGGTTATTTTGGCGATGAAGAAATATGTGGTTGCATTCGTTGTGAACAATGTTAAACATATTGGTTTAGGGTATTAGGGTTCTTGCGGTGGTCTAGACGCGCGCTGAGGAAAAGGAAGGCGTCGTTTTTGAAAATCGGCCGAAAAGTGCAGTCAATTCCCAAGCCTGCCTTAGAGTGATCTACTCAAAATCAAAAATGCGCATCTACATATTTTCGACCGAGTCCATTATTTAATCATGCAGTCCTTGTAACAAAAAGTAAAGAGGGGGTGTTGTAATAAAATGCGTATGTCACTCAGTGTCACTTTTTAAGGGTTAATATTATAGTAACAGAAAATTTGATATCTGTCAAATAAATCGACAGAGAACGGAGGATTATAAAAGACGAGCATGAATATATCTCGAGCGGAGCTCCAGCATCTAGATCTCTCAATAAATGGTTGCGAAGAAGTTCAAAGAGACTTCGGCGAGAGACGCTTCCTCCGGTATCCGCGCTTTTCAATATGGAATCGCGCGATAAACGCTCCCCAGCCGAAGTGGTATCTTCCCCGGCAGATAGGGTGGAACTTTATAACTTTAGCTACGGGCAACAGCGAAACAAATCGCACGGCTGAATCTCGCAAGACATCCGGTTCCCTTGCTCGTCACCTTCCCCTTTCCCTATTCTCGTCAAACGGGAAGCGATTCGATTTATGCGCAAAAGAGAAACTCTCCCTTTTTTCCTCTTCAAAAGAGTATTAATTTATGGGTGGAAACAAAGTTTTTCTCTTGGTAATTCGTTTGTCAAGTATTGAGAAAAGGAATGGCTGTGTACTTTACAGTCGCTCAGTTTGCTAAAATCTCCTGCTCTCCCTATCGATTGCGCGGTAACGACGGCTGATTTCACCGCGAGCAAGATAAGGGAAGATATTCCACGGCAACTCGGTTGGGAGCATTTGACAAATACTTTTGTGGGAAACACGATCGACTGTTAGAACGTGGAAAGAAATTCAAATAAAATGCACCCCCGTTGGGAGAGAATAAAAGGGGACTCAATTTTGTAATTTTACTTTACAAATAAAATTTTCTATTTAAATAAAACACAATATTGAATGACATGAAACGGAAGACTTGCGGCACTCGAAGAGGATCGTTCTTCCTGCAGGTTATAGAATCAATCAAATATTGAACATTCTTTTTATCAGAGTAAGTCACTACCCTTAATAACACAAGTTTTCAAAAATAAAATTTAATTCATGAAATTCGGGTCGCTTAATTTTCCCTCAAACGAAGCAAGACAAAGCGATTCACTTCCTCCCTAAAAAAAAATGTAGACAATATTAGCAAAAAGAAAAAAATAAATAGAACTAAAGAATCAGGGGGATGTATATTTCACGTCTGCCATACGAAGGTAGAGAGAGACGAACACTTGGGCAGAGAAACGGGGCCTCTGTGTTGGGGTAGCGGTACAGAGTTGAGTTTGGGGGTATCGAGGGCGCTAATGTTCCTCGGGCAGGAAACGCCGTCTCCATCCTGCACCCTCTATCTCTCCGCCCGCTCGCCTATTTTTATTCGTCTTTATCTGAGACTTGAGTCGGTTCCTCTCCATTTCCTCTTGAGGAGTTCTTCCTCCTTCCAATTCTCATCCCCCCCATCTTCTTCTTCGCGGTTCTTTCTGTGTGCCGCGTCTCGTGTCCCCTCCGGGCACCAATGCGGCGACAACAACACGCGAACATTCTGGTATTTGCAATTCGAATGCGCCGCAAAACGGGGACGGGAAAACGCGGCGAAGAATACTCCAGCCTGTCCTCGCGAGTTCTCCCCTCCTGGAGGCGCACAGCTCGCTATTCTATTAGCCCGCGGAGAGATAAGTTCCACTTTGCCTCTACCGCAGCTCTGCAACAGGAAACGTATCGTTTTTCCGCGTTTTTGGTATTTTTCACCACCGTTCATGCCCGTCAGCGTTTTACCGTTATCAGTGTCGCGCGACGTTTGAGAGATTTGCCCTGTTTGCCGAACACGCGAATTTCCTTTGGGAATCATGAATCTCATACACGTGCAGGCTGAAATTACGCTAATGCTTGGCGGAAAGACGGTTTACAATCGTGCGTGATTATACAATCGAGGGGCAGATGCGCGCATTAAAAATTCGCAGTTCTTCAGCGACGAAATGCCTGATTATAACGTCGATATAAGGACAGGCTTTGGCCAGAAAAATGAAGACATCTGCCCTGATGACAATCGTCGAGGCCATTCAGCCCTGCATAAATCGGCCGGTTAAGCGTCGGCTGTGCAAGAAAGATCTGCTAGGCAGATGCAACACTTAGAATCTATTGTTGAATTCTCTTCGATGAAAATACTCAAATGAATAATATGTGTAATAATAAATGTACAAACACAAGTAGTTCTGCAAAATTCATGTGAACTCGATTACAAAGGGGTGAATATAGGTTTCAAAAAAAGAGTCAAGCTGTCAGCGGTGTCCGCCGCCAGTTATCTCGAATCGCGAGCCAAGCAGGTTCCTAATATCTTATTTTCGGGATCGCACGTAATGCACACGTCGTCGGGGTGGAACGTTGGTCGCTATATAATTACACACCTATGGTCCCGGGGGTTGTTTCGTAGCTACGTGAAAGCCCATTGGGCCACGGAAATGAGTCGAGCTGCTTGTTATTCGAGCAATTTCAGCCCATCGAGGACCAACCGGCGCACGCTCGATCACCAGATAGCGATACCGTCTAATAACAAGGTCCGTCGAACACGTTGCAATCGTTGGTGGGACAGGAAAAGGAATATTTTTTAAGCTGTTCGCCCTCGTGTCACCCTAGAAAGAAAAAGAGGCGATCGCAAATGACCGGGAGCAATTTTCTTTCTTTCCTCATTCTGAAATTGATATTTTTACTTCCCTACTGAAAAATTAACGTGATAAGGGATTATGTTCCTTATGCAGGTTTAATATGGTAGAAATTGATATGATATCTCATCATCGAATGCCCTTGTTGTTTGAAAGAAGCAGTTTCGTGGAATGAATATTACAGTAAGTTCTAGTTTTACTATTATACTAATAGACATCATTACTATGTCCTTCAATGCTAGATAATAACAATTTTATCACAATTATTATGTTTAATCATTAATCATTTATTAAGACTTTCAAGCTCAGAATTGCTTAGAGTTAATATACCTAAGAGTTTCTCCAATGAATATTTTTATTCATACAATACTAAAGGGCGTGTATGTTACTCTAAAATAAATATCACTGTTGTTTCACTACGAAGAACTGTTCTAGTAACCCTCTAGAATTAATATAATCAACATGGACCATGGGAAGAATACTTTTATATTTAAAGTATTGAGGAGAGTCTTCAATTCAAAGGGGTGAACATTACCAATAATTCAGCTTCAGAAACTTTTCAGTTCCTACCGCACGAAATTTCATAAACCTAAATTTTGAAACTGTCATCAAATCGATCGATCAACCCTTCGGGCATGCTCCGAAGCAAGGGGATGAAAACTCAACCCGCGCTAAATTTTTGTTACCCCTTTTCGAAGTTGAAACAAAGACGACTCGCGTGACCAGAAGGCGTGCCACGTGAAACGCTATACACACGAATCACCGGCTCGACCAATCGGCTTTCAGAGGCTACCCCCCGGTACCAAGTGCACAAGGTGTGCATGCAAGTTTGATGTTTCCAGTCACGTGACCCTCGACTCGATATCAACTCGTGACGCTAAGTGCGCGTTCGCGTGCTTCTTTCGCTCGCGGTGGAGCTTTAAGGACACCGCTTCCGACTCGCCTTTTCCACCCTTCACTCGCGTCGAAATCGTCGAAAAACGTCGCGCTAACGATCGCGGTGTAATCGACGGGACCACGAATTTTCTCTCGATTTCACGTCGATAGCCGAATGGGTGTCACGGCGTTTCCCTCTTATTCTCTCTTATCGTTTCCTTTCGTCGGTACTTTTAATTCGATACGTGGGCAAATGGGTTGTGGAGAATTTTGTTTCGAATAAATACGATGATTATAATGCGGCCGGTTTAATGGTAAAAGTTTGGGGGTGGCTTGGTCCGAAGTGAATTAATTGCTTCTATTCTAGCAGTTGCATGAATTTTTTTTATCAAGAGCAGACTAAATAGTAATTAATATGCGATCGTTTATTAATTTTAGTATACGGTTCTTCTTGAAGAGAATTTGTTTAGTTTACTGAATTTTTTGGGGGGATTCTTTTTTTCTTTCCTCGAAAATGAATCTTTCAATATTTAATAGAAAGGTAATACTGCAATACTGGCATCACCTTCAATGTTATTTTCTATTGATTTTCATTTATCTAGTATTAAAGACAGTTTTCCAAATTAACATAGTTACTGTATTAATTTCTTTTCAATTATTTGAACGTCTCAGATTTATCTCGTCGCAATGATATCGATTCGAAGAAAATTCTTCCAGCGATCAGGCCAAGCGTTCTCATTGACAATTGCGATCAGTCGCGAGATAAATCGTGCATGATCATCCATAAGTGGTTACGCTTTCGATAGTGTCAACGGGAACAAGTTGTTAGCTCGGAAGGGCAGGCTGGCGCGTCAGGCCCACCCCGGGATTCCGGAGCGTTCGTGATGGATGATCGCAGATATGCTGAAAAATGGTGATGGATGAAATCTCGCCGGCTATAAACATTGACGGAATCTGTTACGCGAATTGTAATAAGTTATCCCGCTGGGCGTCTTAATAAAACGGACATTTCGCGGTGGGTTCGTCCACCGTGCCGGATTCTGTCCCGTGCCGCCGGTCGATTCATTTAAAAGCGATTTGTAAACGTATCCCTCTGCTTTTCTTATGCAAATTGTGCAATTTGCGAGTTTTAGTGCTTATGAAGAAAGAGAAGATAGATTAGGTATCAATTACCGGATATTTCGTTTTAATTTGGTGTTTACCGTTAGTATAATTGTAGTCCCTCCGACTGGGCAACTGCAGTAGATTCGTTTCGTAATTCATCCTGTCATAACAAGCAAATATTAATAAAAACAATTACGAATAAGTGGGACAGATAGTTTTCAAAATTCGATAGAAAACTTACTTCAACATCATTTTGTTTTAATTTTATTTTCAATTAATCTCACAAGGAATTGATTAATCGCCTATTTGCGTAGAAACATAGACATTCAATTTTATCTATTTTAATTAAACTGAATTAACGAGTAAGTCCATTTCCTGCCTACTGAATTATGCACCTAATAAGTACAAGTAATTTCTCGACTCTCAAAAAGTCAGAAACGATCCTCCAACTTCGCGTATTCGAATAACTCGTACAACGTTAATGCACCTTGCGCCTTTACTCACGCATTCTCGGCATCGATCAGCATATTTTTCGCGCCGCTTAAAGGGGTTGCGCGGCACCATCAGCGTAACTCGATAGGGAAAAACCTATCCGACGATACCAGTGCAATCGGTAAGTTTAATGGCGATACCGCTCGGCTCGTGGCTAACGAGATCGAACAGTGGCGATTCTCGCGAGCCAGAGTGGAATTCGCCGGAAGTCGAGAAGGAGCGATGCTCTCCGCGGAGGATGGCCAGAAGCAAAAAATCGGCAAGGGCGGACGAGATTTGATTCCCGGTGACGTATTAAATGTCTGGTAGCAGCCAGTGGTGTCAGGGGGATTGCTTTAATCAGTAGATTAATTCGTCATGGCGTCCGCCGCGTAGCAGCGTCCTTTGTCGGCCGCTGCTAAAATATGAGCCAACGTACATAATCAACTATTTGTGGTAATGAATATTATGCGGCCGGGGCGCGTGTCATTAATAACTACCATGGCCGCGCCGCGTAATCTGCTTTTTTCCTTCGCGCCCGAGCGTGTATTATGCGCGCGAGCAACATCTAAACAGACAGAGAGAGTCCTTGAGGAAAAATCGCGAGCTTTGCATGCACGAACACGTGCGCTTTAACTGGCTGAAATAACGACAAGATTAGACCGAGGATAATGCGTGTTGCTGCGCTTTTCTGGAGTTAAGGGTTCTTGTGTTGCGTTGGAATTTAGTGGACATGTGTAGTATGAGGGAGTAATAAGTTAGAAGAAAAATTAATACATAATTATTCACTTCGTTATTGCATTTAAGTACATAGTCTTTTGGAAATTTTGGCTTCCACCCTCGTATAGCGATACAGTTAAGAATAAATAGAGAAAGTCAGTTGTTGTGGTTAGTATACTATCTGTCGACATGAAATAATTCGCTAACAGAGAACTTATTATATTTGTCCTTAATGTTCAGAGGTTCAAATTAATATTTTTATCAGCATGTATTTCGTATCGTTTCCTTTGTCCTGCCTACGATAATTTATTATCAAACAATTATCACCATCAGAATTAGTAATATTTTTTAGATCTTGTTTTGGCATTCATTCTATTCACGTAGCAATCAACAATGGCCAAGAAAGGCACAGGATAGCGAGAGTTTAGTTTAGCGAGCTTTTGGTAGCCCTCCGCGCAGAACGCCGTGCTCTCTTTCCCGGCCACGAAACTCTCACCTCTCGGTTTAACCCCACCCGGGCGGCTCCCCGCGGCGAAAAGACAAATGAGTCTGAGGTGAGAACTTGCCCGATAAATACCGAAGGCGACACACTGTTTGACCAGGGAGCATACAGCCCGGACCGTGCAAGAAATACCGCGTCGCTTTCTACCCTCTCATCCCCTACGTCATGCCTGTCCACGGCCCGTAGCCGCTTCCGTCCTTCACCCTTTGCTGCGATCGCCCACCCCCGCGTAACAAAACTAGGCGAGCAGTTTAGCCAAATTATTACGACGGATTTCGTTCTCTTGCTTTCAATTTGCCGCTTTCATCGACCCCATTGTTCTTCATTCAATGATTACTTGGATCGACGAGATCATCTTTAAATAGGATTTACTTTACTGACTGCGTACGTTTCGGGCGCAGATTAAGGAATCCCGAATTTGGTTACAATTCATTATTTAAGCCCTCGAGACTGGGCGACTCTAAAGAAAAGGCGCCTTGGAGCCTGATTTAGTACACAGAAGTGGAAGGGGTAGCTTGACCGCATTGCTCCTAGGTCAATGACGCGACCGACAAGAGGATTCCCTTACCCCCCCATTTTGGCAAAAGCTTGCACCGGAGTCGTGCCACCTAGGAGATCTCTTTTCTTTCGGGGCGAACCGTGTCCGGGCGCCGCATTCATTTCGTGCTTTTAACGGGAATGAGTTCAATGTCTGTCCGGAAGGGTTGCTCGCTGCCGAGTGCTATTTTGTGGGACCGCGAGCGACCGCGCGAACCCTGCCTGGGAAACCTGTCTCCTTTGTCTCTCCTTCACTTTGCTTCAAGCATCGGGTCAATTTCAGAGTTGGTTGAATTAATGAGGCTAAGGAAACTCTTATTGATTTCTTACTTCACGACTGTTTCTTCTATTTATGCCGCAATGAGACAATGGCTAAGAATGTTTGGTGGAGGCTTGATAGAGTTATACGTAAAAAGCTCTGTTTCTCTAAGAAAGAAAAACTGTTTTGTGCTTTTAGTAGAACCACTGACAGGACATCATTTTTCAACGGCGCTTTGTCGGATGATTGGATAGGGAGAGGAGTGCCGTCAGTGGCCAACGGCCTCGTCAACGTAACCTTGGACCGCTTTCTTTTTTGTTCTTATCTTCCACCTTGTTCAATTTATGGTAACCGAGGTTACTCAACCTCGTGAAGAAAAGTATTTCATCATTAAAATATAGGGAAACAATTTCCAGGGGCTCGGTCTATAAATATGTAGCAGTTCATTTTTCATTCGAACCCCGGTCTAATCTTGTACCTAATAATACAGTGGTGTTCACAGAAAAGTATCATTTTCCCTTTTGTCGGAAAAATGTGTTGCTATTAAAAGATTAATATGAAACTTTAACACGATATCGTATGTTTAGGGGGGCAAAATATTCTTGCTTTAATTTTGAATCCGATTAAGCAAATTATTGTATCTTGGATGAATATTAATTTAATCGCTTCTCTCTCCATAATAAAACAATAAAATAATACAATCAATATCTAGTAAAAGTATAATTTAAAAAAATGCCATTTATTGCTATCAAATCATTCCTGCTGACTGATTGCAACCCTTCTATCAACAATAGCTCTATTTCCACAAAGAAACCAGTACCCAGATGGAACCGCTCTCAGTATTCCGTCCCGGGAGAGACAAAGGACGGCAAGAAGCCACGTAGAATGGACATCGCGACTGCTATGTGATGGATGGGCTTCTAGGCGTACAGTTCCTTCTATACGTGCCACGTACCGATTCTCTAATTAAACAATTGCATTCACATCCATCCATCCGTCGGTCCATCCGACCCATGAGATCGTGGGCAAACGGGACCCTGTCCCCCGTCCCGACCCTTTGTTCTCCTCTCCCTACACCCATTTGTTCCGTTTCCGTATTCCTTGCCCACTTTTTTTTCACGGGTCTCCTCGGGCGGGGAGCAATTAAATTGCTCGCACGCTGCTTGCAATACAGCGACTACGTGACTATGCCGATCGCGGCCGATCACGTAATTTCTGCGCGCCTCAATTTCATGCAAATTTTATTTCTTCCATGCCGAGGCGCGGCCGCTGCTTGTGAGATTGCGTGGAAACTCGGTCAACGATGTTGGGGAATTTTTAACGATCCAGAGAGACTTCTGGCTGAAGGATTCGTGGGATGCAGTGTCCTATGTATTATTAGTTATATATTTTATTTTGTTACGCTTCAATCATTTAAAAAGTAAAGAAAAGGTAGCTTCGATGGGAGTGCATTTATAAATACGAGGAGAAAGACAGCTCATCGCATTTATGATATTTACTATAACGCAATGTAGTTTTAAAGAATTGTTGTTACTGCGAGAACGCAAAGTCTATTTCCGATGAACGTCGAAATGCGGGGATGCTTCGAATCGAGGTCCGCGTCGCTGAAGGTGGAGTTGAAGCCTACTGGGCGGCGGAGGGAAAGAAACGGGGGAAAAAGGGAGGAAAAGAACAGGGTTTGGTACGTAGGGCACGTCCGTGGGACCGCCGCCAATGTATGCTGCCCGCATAAACTAACAGCCGCATCGGATTTTACATAAAATTCCGACGAGAGCTGTGATTTCAGGAGATGGACGAGGAGACGTGACGGACCGACCGGCAGTCATCGGTTACGACAAAACCAGTGGAAAACAGCTTGCTTGAATTACGATTACGGATTACGTCTGGGCGCAATTTCACCCTCCCCATGTTTCCAACCCTGTGCGAGGTTTTTTCGTGTGGATACCATGCCCTTTCGTTTCATGGGTAGTCTGACCCTCTTCGAGGAAGCCTGCCTTATTTTCTCGATTGAAAATGAAAAATCGAATACATTTTATGGAATTATAAAGGATTGGCGTGTAACTTCTGTGGAACTTTAGTGTTGGTTAGTATAAATACGTATATCTATGGATTGAGGGATGCAAGCGGAAGTCTAAGTGTATTTTATGTTGAATGCTTTAAGGAATAACAGGATATACTTATAGATTGAATCTTATGGAAACAATGCAGCACAATTTTAATTAAGGGTGTAAAATATCCAAATCCACAGTGCAGGACACTTAATACAAGTAATACCATCCTTCTTTACAAGCGCAATGCATTTAGAAAGCTCAACAGTATAATTCCTACAAACCAAATTAAGTTACCAGTCCTCCTATGTATTTGCATCGTTCTTTTTTCAACCCTTTTCTGTTACCAAAAGTCACCGATGTTTCGCCACTGAAACTATACTCACATCTTGCACACATAATCCTACAAGAATCTTCCGGGCTTTCCACAACCACAAGTAGAGGGAGAGGGAGAGAGAGCAACCAAGGGAGCAGTGTTAACTGAACGCAGAGCAAGATAGATAGAGGTATCCGCTCGTGCGACGAGGTATACAGGTTGTAGCGTGGTACCGGTTACACGCGGCCTGCTGTAATAGGGTGTGAGAGCCGGAGGGTGAGCAGCTCGGACTTGACTAATGAGGCGGCTCGTCCTCGACGTTATTAGATCGCCGAAAGAGTTTTTGAGAATGCCCCGACTCTCCGACCAGGGACGAATCCACACACCGCGAAGGATGGGTAATGATACGGCTGGACCCCGTTTCTTATTTGTCAAACGTCAGTTGCAAACACGTTGCCCAGTTGTTTTCGGGCCAGAAGGAAGTCTCGCCTCTTCTCGGAATGATAATCTACTTGCAAATGCGATCGGACCATCTCGCTTCCTCCAGCCTGTCCCTTTCTTCTCTTCTCTTTGTCGTACCGAAAGAACCGCTTGTTTGTTTCTGCCGCGCGGTCTTTTGTAATGGAATTCCAAGGTGAAACTCGCCACTGGTGCTGTTACGCAATTATTAATAACCAACGGAGAAGAAGAAAAAGCGAGAAGAGAGGGAATGATTGTAAGTACGAGTGTCAAGAGCTCACTGGGGAGGGATACGATTTTCTTTCGCACGGAGATTTCCCGGCCGAACGGCTTTCTCGTTGAAATCGCGCCGAGCGTTTCTACGTGGACAGGAAGCGAGCGATTTCGAACAGCTTAGAGACTTTTGCGCGACTTTGCGCTCGCTACGCCGATTGGGAAATTCCGATTGCGAAGCCCGTCGAGATTACTCGGCTAATTGGAAAGCACAGAGGATGCTAGGAAGGGATAAGTGGCGTTGCGAACGGGAATAACGTTGGTTAGCAATTTTCTGCGGGTTGCAGTGAGATTTATTTCATACGAGCTCTGGGGGGGGGGGGGGGGAGGATTTGGAGGAGAATTTCCAGATCTGGATTAAGAAGATTTTTAGAGATTACGATTTCAATCGATGTATCCTAGTGAGCACACGTAGTGAGCCTAGATCACGAAAAATAGGTAAGCAGAACGCGTTGCGCCGCTGCTTACATACTGCACGTTAATTAGCGCGTTAATTAGCGCGTTAATTGTATCCTTCATGTATGAACAGCGGCCGTTCCACTCGGGGATGCGCGTTAACAAACCTAATTTCCGTCCAAATCCATTTAATGAAACCCGAGGTCGCGTTCTTATCAGCTAACACGCCGCTGAACATGCGTGCACTTCGCTTTGCTATTTCGCCCAGAAAGCCGCTGCTGTTGCGGAAAGGACCGATTTCTCTTTTCGCGGGCGGCCATCGCGGGGCGAAACGCCAACTAAATTGCCTGGCGATCTTTATCTTTCTTGCGGTAGAAGTAGAGCTTCAGAACCGAGCTCACATTTTTTCCCCAGCAATTCCCCAAGTGCTGCTTTGGTCGAAGTCGAAAAGATTTTATTTCATTGCGGCTTTCGATCGTTTTATTAAGTAACGGAGCATTGTGTTGCTTGGGTAGCTGCTTGTAAAACGTCTGATTTTTATTTTAAATGCATTTGGGTTTGTCGGGTGTGTAGGCTGTTCGTGTAATATTCATCATATAAAACGAAACATCATGTTCTGTTTCATTACCTATCAAAATTTCTTGAATTTAGATTGGTCTCGATAAAGCACAAAGCCCGACTCCATTTTCACACACTACCACGTTCGTTCACTTGTTAAAACAACATTCCCCTCAAAATCTTTGGGTCAAACGAATCTCTCAATTGGCGAGCACTTCTGCGAAAGCTTTCAACTTCAAGGGGAGCTCGCGCGATCAACCGGCCACCGCGGCGTTTCCCGGACGATCCGTAATCGCACCCACCGTCATCAGAAGTCCGCGGAATTCGGCGAAACAGGAAACGAGGGGTATTAAGCATGAAAGTCGAACTCCCAAGGAGACGGGAGCGTGTCCGTGCCGCTGCAACGAAGCAACGGAATCCTGCCGGCGAAGCAGGGTCGGGAAGGGGAAGGACGAAAAAGAGGAGCGAGGCGAGTTCCGAAAGGGCAGCCGTGGCGGAGAGCCGCTTTCGCCTGCTCGGCGAATGAAATTGCCTTGGCAATCGGTGGTTGCTTATTAGCGTTTGACGTTCGATTAGTCAAGTGCACCGGCCAAGATCCGCAGTTCGAAGGGCTCCATGGCTCCTCCCATGACCGGTTCCCGTGGGTCCCGGGTCTTCTTCGTCCGCCAACAACCATCGCGGCGTCCACGATGCCAGGACGAGCAACAGGCACGTAGCATCATCATTCTTCTGTCCTCCGAACGGGAGGGACAGAGAAGGGAAGAGAACGCCTGGCTTTGCTTCTTCAAGATCGTACGTGCATACCTTGTTATTACGTTAACCGTACTACTGCCAGGCCGGTAATAGCACGAATTAGTTGCACTTCAATGTTCCCTTCGATGCGTTCTCATACTCTTCTTGTGTGTACACGCTGTTGTATCGGCCACGATTCCTCGCCGCGTTCCTCGCCGAGACTTTTTGGCCCATGGCGCTGACACTCGGTGGTTAGGGATGCTTCTTGCTGCCTTGGATTGCTTGCAACCCAGTGATGAGCCGCTTTCTTTCCCTCTTGCTGGACTGTTATGCGCGCAGGTTGATGTTGTACGTTCGTGGTTACTTCTTGCAGCGTGTTTTTGTTTTGAGATAGTACGTTGAAGGGAGCAAGTGTATGAAAATACGGCTGGATCCTATGTGAACTTATTAATTTAATTAAGTTTTCTGTGTATTTTCAATATTGTAGGAAAAATAATGCAGTAGGGATACTCTCATCTCGTGTTCCATTTTATATTAGTACGAGCAGTTTTGAGTTATTAACCCTTTGCACTCCACGAATTTTTCACATTATGAATGCTGCAATAGCGGCACCCATAGAGTACAAGAGTTTAATGTAATTTATTTTTTATTACAATTATTAATATAAGTTCACGATTACGGCTAACATATATGTATTGGAAACTTACATATTCCTCTAAACTAGATATTCAAGAAGCTAAGCAAGGTCTTCCTACGGAGGAACGCCGCGATCGTAATTTGTATCGTTCGACGAAGGAAAAAGCCGTGTTCACCGGTGTACAACGCGTTATTAATACGTTTTAAAGAAATGTCCAAGATTAATTTGCGAAACGAGTCGCTATTGAAGTTCTTGCCCGCGGCCTCATTAATCTTATCCAGCGGCGAGGTTAAAGAAAGAATGAGAGAAGGACAGGGGGGGAGAGTAAAAAAAAAAATGATTTTGTAGAACGTTCGGTGTAATAACAGGGAATCCTGTCGCCGGCACGCCTAGCCGGGAACGAAGAACACCGTCCCACTATTAATTCATGTCTCAAGTTTTCAAGTAAGAAATTAATGTCCCCATACGTGATTCTTGGCTCCGCGTAGTCGGATCTCCGTCCCCTTCCATTCTCTGGGGGGCGGTTGGCTCGCGAAAACTTTCGGCCCCCGAAACGAAATTAATAAACCGGGATTGCGTTACCACCGGATATTTCTTGCGGGTTGAAAGCTTTCTTGCCTGTTCGATCCTCGAAACGCCGTACCCCGGTGATGCCTTTTGATGGCTGGGTGATTTCTTTTTATTTATCGTCAATTATACCTTTCGTGATGGAGTACCTTTCTTTTCCTCTCTCATGTCTCCCATGGACCTTTTCTTTTATGAATTAAATATTTTTAGAAAAAAATGTGGACTGTACTGAGTATATTACAATGACATGTCTTTCTATACCCCAATACCGTAGGTTAGACATAACTAATATCGAAGTTTAAAACTAGCCACCACGAAAGGAACTTGCATTAGTTTGACCAACGGGAAGTCCATGATATCGATATCAATATCGATCTCTCTTCACTCACGAAACAGACACTCCTCGCTATAATTAATCACGCGACCGTTGTCTCCTGGAAGATGTTCGTCCGTCGTCACCTGGACGTAGTTGTACCATTGTAAGCGGTGGGTAAGCGATGTGGGACGGGGTC
Organism: Holcopasites calliopsidis; assembly: GCA_023838395.1. Lineage (NCBI taxonomy): Eukaryota > Metazoa > Arthropoda > Insecta > Hymenoptera > Apidae > Holcopasites > Holcopasites calliopsidis. The sequence continues at coordinate 4,944,878 of JALHAQ010000003.1, forward strand.
ACGCGCAAGGGAGAGGACTTTTAATCCCATGGCAGGACTCTGTTGTTTCGCGGGCTTACGTAGATACCTGCGGTCCGCTCCGATGGCGTTCTTTTTGAAAAAGTGAACGCGAGATAATGGAACGTAATGTAGCGTGAGCAGTCAGCGACGCTACCGCGCTTCGCATTTCAGCCGCGAGATTTTACACTGGGTGTCCCAGAAATCGTCTGATGGCCGAGGGATACTTTCGTATCGTGCAGCGAGGGAGCGCAATTTTAGTGGAAGCCAATGATTGTCATGGCTAAATGCACGTTAATAACGTCGGGAGTAATTTTCTGTACGGAATGCTGTACTACATTCGAATCCAAATATTCTGGGCGAATAGTGATGAGATTGTGATAGATACTAAATATAATCCTATTATTAAGGAGTCCGCACTGTAAAATGAATACATAAGTGGCGTGAAACGGATCGTTTGAATATTAAGTACAACAGTTTGCCAAGCAATGTAATGAAACGAAAGCATCCCTTCACTTTCGTTTATAAAGGTACCGAAAATTTCGTTGAATTACTTCAAAAATATCTCTCTGGCCATGAAATCGTTTACCCTGGCACTGGCCGTAGTCAAATTGTTTCTTCTCGAGTTTAATCCCAGCGAGCATCGAGGAGCCGGTTCTTTTATCCGGGTAATTGCAAAAAAGGCCGAGCTTCTTCACCGTCCACCCGGTAGGAGTGTTTCACGTGTGGGGTACCTTAATGATGCACCCGGTCGGATCTCACGAAAAGTCCACTCTCATCGTGCATGGTGACCAGCCAGCCATTGACCGATGTTTCTTACGCTCTTCGAAGTAGATGAACGACTCACGAACGGTTACTGTTTCTTGACGAAAATTCTAATCAAACCATTTACCATTAGGAAACTCGAAATATTTAACGGAACGAAAAGTTTCGTCGGTGAAAGAACGGTTTCATTCATCGTGTACCGGAGAATCTCTCACGCGAGGGGGAAAAAGACTCGCGAGCACCGAATCGAAATCATAATTTTAATGAAACCGCTGCTAGGCGAGCCCCGAAAATAATGGTCAACGTTTCCTGCTCGTATTATTTTCCGCGGTGGGGTGTACGGGGATTTACGAGAAACGAATGGAAGCAGAAAATTAACGATTCCAAGCGTAGGGTGGTGGCCGGCGTGGGGATGGGGGTGGTGGAAGTTTTTCTTAGTATTTTAATATAAATGCGGCTGCGACTTGGCCCCGCGCGGAGCGGCAAGGGCACGCTTGTTTGCGGCAGTTTGTGCCAAGCTAAATGAAGAATGAAGCTGAAATTATTTGGTGGAAAACAGTGAAACAGGATGTGGAAACGACACCGTGTAGATTTACAGGGGCTGCTGCACGCGTCTCGCCCTGCCGAGCTCTCGGAGAGACCGCGAAGCTGGAAGCTGGACGACAAGAACATTTTTAAATGTTCGCCTCCTACTCCGCCGGCAATTATAATTCTTCGCGAGCTCCTGATAGATTCATGGGACTACCATTTATTCCGTTCTTCCTGTGGGTGGAATTGGTTCCAACAGAATGTCAGTGCACTGGTTGCATTATTCTTATCATTTGTTTGCTTCTTTCGTGTCCTTGAAGGTTTGATCTGGTAAAAAGAATTTTAACCAAGTATCGCCCAGTCTTATAATTAAATTAAAATACATTATAGTATAATTAAAGTAGAAATCAGAGCGCTGTTGGAGGAAAATTAGAAATTAATCCAATTAATTTAATCGAACTGTCCAACGGCATACGATCTCTTCGAGAACCTACTTCAAAACATTACATACGGAGTTCTAATACGGACTATTTCCATCACGGAATCTCTGTATAGAAGATTCGTCCAAAGGTATGCTCCATTTGACTCAAACGAGGTATCCGTTATCAGCGGCGATGAGAAGAATTGACGAGAATGCCCGACACCGTTCCCCTTCATCCTGCTTCATGTTGGCATAGAAAGCGTCTCCCCTCTTTCAATGGCAAGGGAAGAACGTTCCCTCACCCTACGGATGGCGGATCCGTGGTTTTTTACGGGGAACCAATAATGAACTTTTTTTCTCCTTCGGTATAAAAGTTGATTTGTAACGACCCCTCCTTGTCGCACTCTCGCGGTCTCTGTTGGTTCGCAAGCTACCTCGTAGGCCCTTTAAAAGCGGCGAGAAGCGTCTCATTCTCGGTCGCTGATATCACTCGCGGCATTGCTCATTACTCACGCCGTCTTATCGTTCTTACCCCCCATCGAGGCACCGTTACGCCGGCTTTCGCTACACCCTTGCTTCTTCCACCCGCCGACCCACAGGCCTCACTGGATCCTCCTTTCTTTCGATTTTGGGGAAGCTTTCTTCCCAATGTAACACCGGAACCTCTTTCGTTTGAATTCTAAGGATTTTTATATGCATTCGTGAGAAATTGAACAGCATTCTCGAAAATATGTATACCGTAGCGCGGGGTTGAATTTGATAGAAGCAGAAAACGAAAGAAATATATAATTAGATTTTAGTTCTTCTCTGGTGAGACGAGGAGCAGCCGTTGCTTACATTTTTATCATTCTTAGAAATTGCAGTTTTTTCCCCGCTAGTCGAATGGCGGCTTTTATCTTATTAAACATTTATGAGATTTTGTTAGAGTTGACTCGCTATTTTTACTTCTCTACTCTCGACTGATCGATAGATCAATTGACGGTGTTGGTCGAGCATTACTCTTCTTTCGCCACTTTCAGCCCTATCGTCGCGTACCCCGCGTTAAATTTACTGCGGCCTCGATAGGAGAGTGGAACGAGCATTCCCGCGATTATCTGCCCTGTCGAATGCTTGTCTCGCCACGACAAATTCTTTGCAACTCCTTCCATGTAGATTCCTTCCCTTTCTTTGCAGACATTTCTTTGCGAATAGTAGAGACATTTCATCATTACAATTATAGTGCGCAAATATCGTGAATATTGTTATTGTTATTATTATTGTGTATCTTCTGTAGGAACACGTTTAGGAATTATTCAATACTAGATGCTCAATAGAATTCATTGCAACATTACGTGCCTCCTGCACTTAGCTTCTTATCCATTCCTATCTGTTTATAGTATGTCATTGGCATACTGAGAATATAGAGCTACAAATTGAAGTACATGCATGTTATATTACAGAGTACGAAGCACCTAGTGTAACGTGTACATTGTTAGAGCATCATTAGTAGTTTGCCAGAGTGTACCATATTAATATGTATGAACATTTACATTACTATGTCAGTCCATTAGTCTCACTATTATCATCGTATAACATCCAATACGTTATTACAGCATGTTCTCCAATGATACACTGCTATCATCGTTCTGCACGTGGCCTATACTAGGTTAATTTCTCCAATGTAGAAGACCTAACTTACTTTAATTCACAATTTGAGACAAAGCCATTAAACACACCGCCATAAAAAAAAAACGTTTTAATCTACTTTCGCAACTCATACTATTCCCCTTGCGTCAAGCACAAACCGAACTTTACACTATCCTCGCAAGATCTGTCGCCTAAGTTTCGAACCTAAGACAATGCAAAGCTCATCGTTAGTTCCTAGAGGTAGATTACCGTTGCGTTGTTCACATTGCAACCGATACCCAAAGGCTGCTGCTTCACGTTTTTCCCCTATCAGAGTCTAAGCAGGTCGAGATACGAGCGAATAAGTTTCGGATCGAGGAGAGCAGGCGAGGTCGCTGAATGTTTCTTATCGGTAAATTAGCAGGACGATTCGGCCTGGTCGCTGACAACGCCTCCGTCAATGCTGATGAGGGAGGGCAGGGCAGGAAGTGACAGGTATCAATCAACAACGAATCTACCGCGAAGCCGTGGATGAGTTTCTGATAGAGAAACTGCAGCCCCTTCGCCACTGCACGATAAGCGCAATGAAGCAATTCCGAGGGCTCGATATCGTCCGTGGCTGCTCGCTCAGGGAATATTGCACTTTCGATTTTCTTCGACTCGTTATCTCGCTTGCAGAGGACCGTCGGACTTATAGCTTTTCCTCGAGATAGTCGAGAGTATTAGGGGTTGAAGGAGTTTACCTTGAAACAGAATGAAACCGTATAAATGGAATACAAAAGTAGAATTTCTATTTTTAATTTTGGTGTATTAGAAATTAAACGTTAGAATTTTTAGTTTTCATTCACTAACGTTACTCATGTCATTGCAGAGCTCTTAGAGCGTCATGGATTTCCATATTTCAATCATTTCTCTACATTTCAATAAATCTCTTTGAACCATGCATTTTAATCCCCCGCCCTCGGTGCCACCCAACCGTCAACTCTCTTCCACCCCTTCGGCCACCTCCCAGGATCTCCCGCCTCGAACGGGAGAAAAGTCAGGTCACATCACCGTGGTCCACAAAATCCCCTCTCTCTGTCACCCGCGCCACGCGTCTCCGTCAGGCTCCATAGAACTCGACGCGGCAGATAATCTGAAAGAAGACGAAAAGGGATGGCTTTTCCGGGGGCGCATCAGCAGCTCTGCCGTGCACCACCTAGCCACACTCCCATGAACAGTTCATTTATTATGCGGTTAGTTATCGCGCCTTTTCGTCTGATTTCCCTGCCAACAATGCGCCGTCATCGACGCAGACAGGTCCCGGCGGTTCTTAGACTCCCGGTCCCTCTCTTTCCCGCTCCTGCGACGTTTACTCATCCGCCACTCTATAAGTGACGCTCTCTGACGACACGCCATACGTCACGCGGCTTCACCGTCTTTCTCCGTCCGAGCTTTCGTCCCCCTTTTGCATCTACCCTTCCCGTTTCCCCTTGGCGTTCGCTTTTTCACGCCACCTCCTTTTGCATCTTCTTTCTTATTCTTCTCGCCGATTCGTAGGCTACTGTGGCTTCATGTGGTGGCTCGAAGCTTCATGCTACTGCCGAATCAGAGCGGTTTTGACTTATGAACGACGCACTGAGGTGGGGTTGGCTGACTTCATACATCTTTCGGCCGCGTTAAGTAGACTGACACGTGGACAGGGATCTTCCCTTAATCATGATATGTTTAAAATTGAACACGCACAGATCGCGTTACAAAATGATTGTGTAAATACGGAATACTATCCCTCGCGAGATTTCTAGCAATTGAAATGCACACTCCATGGGGCAGAGACCCCGGAATCTCTTCCAAGTTCGCTGGTCCATCCACTATGGTAACGGTACCGGTGCCACAAAAATGAACAGGTTCGTGAGCATGACCTTTCCCATTACACACCGAGTATGCAGCCTTTAGTCAGGTCCGCTTAAAGACTTTTTATACCCGAGAAAAATAACCGCGAACACGTGATGCAATGGCAGAGCGAACCGCGGTAAGGAGAAATCGTAGGACGGCTAGACGAGGAAGGTCGGGGAACGGAGTGATGGATGAACGCTGGCCCGTTGCTCCGGCGGAGCCTCGGGTGGACTGACATGTTTATACGAAGGCTGTCTTCTGTAAAGGTGGCCGTAGCTTTGCTTTCCCGCTTCTCTTTTGTATCCGTACGACTCGAAGCGCAAAACGCCCCGCGATTCACAATCGCCGCCCGTCACTTCTTCGTCGCCGCGTCCTACCGAAAAAGGGGGGAGCTTAAACGGGAAATAATGCAGTCGCGTGATTAATTAAGGGCGACGTTTCGCCCACCTACGAAGATCCGTCCCTCTCCTTCTATCCTTCGCTCTGTCTTGGCCGCGGCTCTGCGTTGTCCGTCAACTTGTACGAGCTCGCTCGTAACCTACATATCCGGTTTGGAGCGAAGCATTGTGGGCGAGACTTGAGTGATAACCGGGCTTTGATTTCTCAAGTTTCGGGCGAATGATATCCGTCCGGGCGATTAATAATGTTCTTCAAGTGTGTTTCGACCGTGGGGGTAGTTTTAGACGGCCACGGGTGTATTGCTGGCGAATTCGCAGAGGAGTTTGAACAGTTTGCCTTAACATGACGATGCTATTGGCGACGTTAATTGGTGGTAAATTTAACTGGTGGATTACAGGGATTGCGAATTATTTATGATTAAATTATTTTCATCTAAAATATTCGTTTACACAGGATTAGGATTAGACATCCTATTTCAGGATGCAGTGAAATATATATCACGAGGGTATGATGTGAATATAAAAGCTCGATCGAACTTCTGCCATTGTTTATCGAAGAATTAATAGAGGGTAAAACGACTCGTTCCATCCCCAAATAAATAGGAGACTATTTAAGCATTAGCGTCTATTTTCCTATTCATGTTTGCAGAGGCGACAGATCACGAGTGTTTGACGATCGCCTCTTCAAACTGTGTTCAATCTGTTTAATATGTGATAATGATATGTAAATAAACTCAATATGTTCAATCGGTTTTGGATCGCGTGTTTAGTACAGTGAATTATTACAAAAGCGATCGAGTATAGCTGCATACAAAAGGGTAACATTTTTCGCGAAGCTCGGAATAACGCACCGTAACTTCGGCCGTGGGCGTGCCCGTCTCCAGCATGAATAGAAAGCACCCTTAATTAAAAAGGAAACCTTACGATCTCGAGCAAAATTGCGAATAGTCGTGGTCCTGTTAACCACTTCTTATTTGAAAGTCTGAAAGCTAAGGATGGCCAAATTTAACCGTACACCATTCGTTAACTCTGCAAAAATGAAAAGAGAAACATTCTCGGCCAATATTCCCGGGGTATAAAAATGACATCTTCCATCCCATGAATAATTTTCTTTTACAAACAGTGTATCTGTTTTCTCGCTTGAGGAGTGCCCGGTTAGATTTTCAAAGCTAAATCGCGGCTAAACTCGATCACCGTGGGGACGAAGGAGTCTAGGTGACCGAGTTCCCTTGGGTCGGAGGAAGGAAATTTTGCTCGGAATATGAATAAATTTATCGAAAGCCCGAAGACAGTCGAGCGTGGCGTGGGTTGGTCTCGATGGAGGGCCAAATGGCGGCAGCGCAGGACCGTGAGGGGGGCAACGGGGGCCAAAAAGAGTTTGAAACTGCTTGGGCACCCCTATATTATAAATATCAGCCATGAAAGATGGCGCAGACAGCAGCAGGGAGGCAATGGGTCTGGGGGACGGCTGGGTAAAGGAGTGGAACAGAACCGGAATTAGCATAATCAGAATAATTTCCACCAGCTGACAGCGCCCTCATTCTTTTTCCTGCGACGCGATTCTTCCGCTGCTTTATTTTCCGTTGTTTTCCGCCTTCCGCTGCCTCTCTCTCTCTTTTTCTCTACTCCGCCTTTGTTCCACGGTACGAGCTCTTACTCCTCTCGTTCCTCCCGAATTCTCGCGTCGTTTGCGCGGCCACTCTTCGATGCATCCGACTTCGACCGGAAGAACTAACGGCCACATTCTCCGCCGTTTCTCTCCGACGACGAGAACTTCCATCAGTCGATTCTTCTGTCTCGACACTTCAGCTTTTACAAGCGTGTTCACGAATCGCTGAAAGGATTCAACGCTTCTCCAAATTTTTAATATCACCTATGTGCGACTTTTTATATTTCATGAATATTTCATAAATTATTGGTTGAACCTTTAATACTAATTCCGCCTTAAAAAAAATAAAATAATTCGCACATCTCAAACGAAACAATACCATTCGATTTACTAAATACAATTCGCGTATGATCTTACCTCTTCCAATGTAACCAATTTACCAGTTTACGTGGCTGAAACCTACACCCTCCGTTCTTCATCAGTCAAACCTCTGATCTTTATTCATACTTTCACCTCGACCATTTCAATTTTTCTACAGTTTAGTCCGAAGGAAAAGCCGTGCCTCTTCCCAACGGCTTCGGGGTTTCTGCACGCGCACGTCCGATAAATTCTTCGCGGCTCCTAATGTTTAGCCTTTATGGCTCGCCAGCCGGCAGTTTAAGAATCCGTTGAAAGGCTTATATTTCGAATCCCGGTTTTCGAGATACTGCTCACTGCAGTGATTTAATCGTACAGACATTTGCTGCGAGCGATTGGTCATTTCCTGGTGAATGTTTTCTTTATGGACGGTTGATGGCTTGTCAGATGCCTTTCTACTTATCAAATTAAATTTCCTGCTAACAGTGATAGTTAAAATATCCAGCTAGGCGCTAATATTTTACTTTGCAAGAATTAAATGTGTACAGTACTTTTTATTTTATTTTATAGTTATAGAAGGGATCACATTAAATTGATTTAATTATTTGGGGGTCTTAATAATAAGCGATTGTTATATCTGTTATTCCTTAACATACCCTTCCGATTCGCCGATTCCATCCGATACGCTTCGATTTATCCCTCGGAAAGTTTTCGGAAAGAAGAGCAAAATCCCCGCCGCGAGAGAGAGAAAGAGAGAGGCTTGTATTATATACCATTTATACAAGTAACAGCCGGCCCACTCTTAATATTATCCATCCATTATTCATCCGGGATCACGGATGGAATCTTACGAAATCGTATATTCGCGGATAGATGTGGCGAGGAGTGTTCGATTCAGATTCAAATGCTACGTAGATCCCGCTGTAGATCCACGGCCATCCCGCGGTCCATTGTATTTATTGGCAGGGACTCCGTTCAGAATCTACCTTGCGCGTGTTCACAGGAGTCCAAGCACCGTTTGTACCAACAGAGTTTTTCTCCTGAATCGAGATCCGTCGCAAGAGCTTCCAGTGAAAGTACTTCGACGATATCTAGATTCTTGTTTCCATTTGAAGAATCTTATTTCCATTGAACTGCGGCTTTCGCGATTTAAATGAAACGATTTACTCATAATTGAAATTGGTGCTGGCATAAAATTAATAGCGGAACAATGCCTGATGAATTCGAACTATATATCTTGCAGCAACAGATCATCATTAGAATGCATCGTGTCCTATTGATATTTTTATTTAAATAAAATAAACAATACAGATCTACTTGCAAGTGGTAAACAACCACGATTAACAACTCCGACCAGAAAGTTACACACAAATTTTTCCGTAAAAAAATCCATGATCCAGCGTATAGTAAGTTGAAGAAGAAGAAAAAGGGGGCAACTGCGCGATCTCCTTTCCCCGACGTATTTGTATTTTAAAGCACAAAAGACGCGAAAGGGGATGATACGAGATCGAAGCGTGGAATAACGCGGGGGTGGCGGCTCTCCCGGTATAAGGGTAGCCGCGAACAGAATGGTGGGGTGTCCCTCTCGCTCTCTCTCCCTCCCTCTCTCTCTCTCTCTCTCTCTCTCTCTCTCTCTCTCTCGCATTCGAAGGATAAAGGGGTGTGGGGTTGGGTTTCAACCATGATTTCCATTCGCCAGCCATCCATCTTGTTTGAGACTGGAAACTGACAGATAGACGTGGATCCGAGTGCCGGTGACGTGGCAAGTCTTGCACGGCTATGCAGGCGTACGTGTTGGTATATACATGAACAAATGCTCGCACACGTATGTACGCCCGTACATACATACATATTATATACGCGGAGCAAGCGTGGATTGGAGAACGGCGAGCGCAAGGCAACTACTTCCGTACCCGTGTGAAAAATTCATTTTCGACGACATTAGCGAGGCAAGAAATTGCTTTTCCTTTCTGCCGGACGCTCGACCTTCTCCTGTCGGTCGACGCCGATTGACGGCGTCGGCCTGTCCGTGGGCTTTGCGAGAAATTTCGCTGAAAGAAACCTTCGGGAGAGTTACTGAATTTTGCAGTCGACGTTTGTGATAATAGATTTTGTTCGAGTGCTTGCAATATTAATCATTCTAGCAGTTACGTTTGGTACATTCGATTTTGCAGTATCAAATGTTAACATCGTTGTGCAACTTTGTGAGCTTTCAAGACTATTGTATTTTGTAAGGAATGGAATAAAGTTTGACTGTAAAATACATAAAATATCCAAACGGAGGGATTAGAAGTGAAAGAACTTGAATTTCGTTATAAAATATATATTTATAAACTTAGATATTATGTACATTATACTATACAATATATATAAAAAAATATGTACATATCTTCAATTGCGTAAACTATAATATACCATTAAACGGCATCTCCCTGTACCCTGTGCTTACACTTCCGGTTGCAATTAGCCGTATAAAGACTTCGAAAGTGTCTTTAAGTATGGAACGATTAACGTTTACCCTTACTTAAAGTCACCATCGATACACATCGAGGTAATAATTGGAAACGCATCGCTGCTTAAAGACCATCTCTGCATGCGGTTATTTCGTCGTATTAGTGACGTTAGCGGTCATTCTTCCGTGCGGTGCAATTACCGTTGGTCTTCGCCTAACGAGTACGACTAAAGTCGTGACAAACCCCGATACGATACGCGTATCTCCGCTTCAGTCTTCACGTTATCCATAACAACAGTTTACATTAATTTTGAAGGTAATTAAAGATGCGTCTCCTATCGCTCATTCCAAACATTCTCAACTTATGACTTCCACGTCCCTAAAAAGTTTACCCCTTTTACATGAAAGAAATAATTTTCTGTATATTGAATATAAGAGAGCATCGAGTATCTTGTATTAATATAAACGCCAATCGCAATATAAAATAACAATAGATATCTGAAATACCTAATTAAATACATAGAAGTACGATATTAATTTTACAATGATTACCGAGATCTATTTACAAGCTCATTAGGTCCGACGCGATCTCTTGATACTCCAAAGTCGCGCTGTTACGAACGACGTCATCGAAACTCTTGTTCGGTGTCGTGGTATCGAGCCCGGAAGAACCACCGTTCAGCCACAAGTTCAAATCCGTGAACAGCGATAGGTTACTCGAATTTTCCTGCACGTTGCTCTCCAGGCTCGTCCTGTACGTCTGTTGGCTGGTCTCCGTCAATCCACAGGTGTTCAAGTCTTGCCCGTACTGGTTGTACACATAATTATCTACCTGGTAGGTATACTGATTTGGCTCGCTCCACGGTTGCTGGAAATAGTTGCAAGTCTGCTGGGCGGGGAACTGGTTTACAGGCTGTTCCAATTGTCCCTGGTACGAGCGTTGCTGATCCACGAAGATCGTCCTTTCCTGGGGAATATAATTCTGCTGCATCCTGTTTATCGCTGCCATATTGATATAATTCTGCCCGTCGTATTGGTTGCAGCCGAAGGTGCCCCGAGGAATTTCCGGCAGCGTCTGCGTTATGCCCTGAATACTCGTCGCGTAAGGATACGAAATATTCGCGACAGCCTGATTCGACAGAGGATTCTGTTGCTGCATGTTGCCCTGGACAGTCCAGTTCACAGGCGAGGTTGTCGGAGACGTATTTTCCTGCTTCTTCTCAGGAGTACTCTTCAGACTACCGGATTTGCCGGAATTAACACCTTTCGATATTTGCTCCTTCTTGTACTTCATACGACGATTCTGGAACCAGATCTTGATCTGGCGTTCCGTGAGGCACAGCGACGCCGCCATTTCGATCCGCCGAGGACGGCAGAGATAACGACCGCAGTGGAATTCCTTCTCCAGCTCCACCAATTGCGCGCTGGAGTACGCTGTGCGAGACCGTTTGCCGGTCGATTGCTTTTTCTGTGGTCCTGAAACAAGAAAATGCATTCATTTATTTAAGTGAAACGAAAATATTGATAATTTCGATTAATTGGAAATGACAGCGGAAGCGCAAGATCTCGACGAATCCGCGTCCCAAGTGTTCAAAACGTTCAATTAGCGTATCTATTGTCAGAAGCACGGGCTCAACCTGGAAACGGAAATTGTTCGGAGGACGAGGCTAGGAAAGGTGTCAAGGGTCGCACAGTGGGAAACTTGTCGGCCCACGAGGTGGTCTACGTTCCCGCTGTGCGGCTCAAAGGCCGACCACTAAAGCCGTGTTATTGGATTAAATGGTCCTGGCGTGAATTTAGAAGCAAATGCGATTCCTCGGCGACGCCGATCAAACAAAGAGGGCCGCCTAGACAGACGCCGGCCTCGTGGTGGACAATTTGTCGATCGATGTTTGATTTACGACGCTAGGAAAAGACCGTGACAAATAGAAATCATCCGGGCAAATTTGCTGTGAAAAGCATCATTGCAGTTTGTATTACTTTTTCACATTTTATCATTTGGAATATGTTCAAGCAAATATCGTACAATTCTAATTCACTGGACATTAATATTCTCATTTAATATTTCAATTTTATCATTTTATTTCCACAGAAGGAATATGAAAATGACCATTCTCGGAAGTGACTAAACGTGTGTCCATTTCCCTATTTGTTTCTCCACACTTTCTGATAAGCCGTGGCTGTTGTGACACGCGCCATGAGCCACGTGATTCACCAGGTATTTCAAGATGCCCCGGAGGTGAAAGAATCGTTATCGAAAACAGAGGTTGCCAGTCTAGATCTTCGCATTCTAATCAACCTGAAGAATGACAAGGACTTTATCTTTCGCTCGCCCTGCTTGATAAGCTAATTTCATCGAAATTCTTCAGATTTTAAATGAAGTAACAGGGATTCTTATTGTTACGGGGAAAATATTAGTTGACATTTAAAAATGCATCCTTTGATCAAAATTTTGATGGTAAATTTAGCCAGACATGGTAACTGTTAATATATATTTTTTTAATTTCGGAAAGTTATTATTGCCATTAGCACAGTGAAATATAACGAGCCAATTTGAGGACAGTTGACGCATATTTCGCGACTAATAAACGTGTCACCAGTGACCGGAGGATAGCAGTCCATCATCTGGTGACTCTGTTTTATGTAAACCCGTGTAGAGATCGACGAGAGCAAGCGGGACGAGAGCGCCGTTTTATAACCCCCCGAGACTAAAGTCTCCTAAATGGGCAGCTCGTTAATCAAACTTGATTCAATGATGTCTACGGCAACGTCTGTTTACCTAGAAATCGTGACGACGTTCTTGTTTCACGTTGCCGCGTAATTTCAGCTACCGAATAAAAACGTTCTTGAGCTTCTAATTTTTCCCTTATGAGAACCCAATTTTAATCTTACCCTAACTTCTCTAGTCGAAATAAAAAATTCTACTTTAAAGATAGTATAAATACGCGCCAATCCCCAAATTGAAAGAAAAGAACACGAAGAAAAGAAACTTAAGCGAAAGATACGTACCTTGACCGGAAGTCTGGTTGGTCCCCACAGTGACAGCAGGTCGTTGCTTCTGCGCAATCTGTTGCCGCTTGGTCATCTCAGTCTCCGTGTACAACCCTCGCTGCTGTTCACCGTTCATCCACTTCTCAGCCCCGTCGTCGTTCCACGGATAATTCTCTTGCTTGTTACACATCGTTGTTTGACTGTTTTGATATCCGTAACCGCTCCAGCTGGACGTGGACGCCGAAGAATCCACGCTGACAGGCGACATAGGATAGCTTGTATCCTCCACAGGCTTGGCCAACACTTGACTTTGGATGCACTGCGAAAATTCTACGAGCGTCATGTTCGATCGGCTACGTTCGACTAACTTGTTAGCAATTCTCTCGTTAACTCCGGGAACGTTCACCGAGGGAAGCGAAGGCATCGACGTTTCACGTGCAACTGACATGTCGCGCGTCTATTCCTTGCCAATTTGTAGGGTTTTCTGGGCCAGCCAGGTCCGACCAATCGCACGGCGATTGCCTTCCGGGACCATAAACCCTTTTGTCCTCGGGGATTATCGTGCCGCAGCGTAAGCCAATGCGCGACGGCGATCGACTCACCTGCGATTTGGGCCTGATAGTGCGCGCTAGGCTAAGGTTTTTCCAAACCTCCCCGCCAGAGAACCCTATAAAGAAATTGACGTGCAACGGCAGCAAGGCGGACGGTGCCAGCTAATCCGACGCTAGTCGGCGAAAGTCGACGACGATCGGGGATTCCTTGATAACTAAACAACGATATTCTTATCAAGATCGGCTCCTCTAGTGGCTTCCAGGCGGATTTGTTCTGTTTAAGGTTCTGGGAAATCGGTGATGTCGAATATTACGTATCGTTCGATGGAATGACGAAAGGAATGCGGGGAATAATTTATTCTATTCTTTGGGGAATGTACTTTGAGAGTAGCCAGCTTTTATCATAGATTTTAAAAGGAGATATTTATTTCTCGAATAAAACAGAGCGTTGTGTATAATTGAACAATAGCTTGCTGTTATTATTATTACGATTTTATTATAATACGTGAAATAACATCAGAATGAAGTGAGAACTGATAAACATAGGGATGAAAAGTTTCTTCATCGTTCGTATAGAATGTTTAGCCTTATAATTTATAAGTTATAAATGTCTTCGACATTGTGCCTGACACCCCAGTGCACAATAATAATAAAACTAAATGCTACAAGTCAAAGTACAAAGCTCGTGCAGAAATCGATTAATCCGCCTGTACTTCTATGGGAAGGGGGCGCAATCGTTGAAATTTGCCTGGGTCAGACGGCTCCCCGAAGACAGGTGCCACCCCTATTGAGGGATTTGCGTGCGCTTACGGCCGAGACAGGATCATCGTTCCTGTCTGGACGTCTCGACTACGTGGCATCAATGTAATACGCCGAATCACCGATACCCGCACCTTCTGAATGACGATGACCCTTAAACCTGTTTCCGAGCCTCCCTTTGTTTTCCATATCGATGGACCCTTCGTTCTTTGAGACTGCCGTCACTTTCCAGGCGGCACTTTCGTGCAAGCAAGCGTAACAGTAAGATGCATATCATTTATAAATGTGTTATATATTTGAAATTGATCTTTTCTATCTTATTGATCTTTCAAAATGAATTCTCTCCTCAGGGATACTTTGACAACCACTAATTCCAATTAAATGATACGATAAATGGATGAAGGTATCAATAGGACAGGTGAAACATCGAAGTATGTAAAATGATCCAGTTTCGCGTGCATCGTCGGTATAGATAACGGTCAACCGTTTCTGGGATTAATTTCGATTGTAGAAAATATCACCCTTGTAAATTATAAAGATATAGACAACTATACTGCGGTCATATCCTCAGTCCACGATCCGTGTATTTTCTAAATTTGCTGTAGATTACTTGCAACGACTATCGTCGCCAAAAACTGGAATTTAATAATAGTTACTAAATCGTAATACCACTGATATTTAATTAACATTTATTTCGCGTCATTTGTTAACAACTTCGGGCAGAAACAATATTGAACGGATTCATGGTGTAGCTTTCAACAGACTTGAAGGTGAATTTCACCTTCTCAATCAATTTGATCAGCATCATTCCTCGACTCTCACCCCCCTTGTCGCCAACATCTTACATTTCCTTTTATTTCAATCGCAACCCCTTCTTCCTTGCTGTATTTCTCTTCTTCCTTCCGAGTTTTCCCTTTTCCACGAATCAGCCATTCTCCGTCCGCGCCGCGAGCTGTCTGGAGGTCCGCGCCAACGTTCTCATGGGGGTGGTAGCGGACGCGAGGAAAAGGCCTCTTCTCGTTGCTTCTTTCGTTAATTCTCTTCTTACGGATGAGAGTTTCCACTGCGAGATCGCGCCTTCGGAATTTCCACCCCGTTTCCCTTGGAAGATCACGAAAAAAAAAAACCGTAGATCGAACGGTTTCCAGGAGGTTGCAGCATGATTCGCAGAATTAGCTGCTACGGCGCGAGATTTCTATGGGAGATAGTTGCCTGATCGTTACTGGGATAATTTTTATGCAGTTCAGTATTTATTGCTCGTTCCATTCCCTTTTTACTTTCTTTCACAGCTAGGGTGATATAATCATTACTCGACGTTTTCTCTTAATAAGATATCGAAGGCAGTATTGAATAGCAAATTAGCATTCAATAAATTGTCCACAATTACCGAAGGCGTGAGATAAATTACAGTTTTACAATGTCCACTGTCAGTCCAACATTAGATGACATCTAATCCGTTTAGATGATTTGTACGCATTGCGGCCGCAATCCGTCCTAATTACACGCAGCACTGTATTTACTCAACATTTATCCCCACTTCTACTTTCAACCCCTTACCGTTTCCCAAACGTCGACTAACGTACCACGATGCAACTTATACCATACGAACCGCCACGGAATCTACCCCATTACAATTGCCGGCGATTTCCCACGATAAGAAACGACATTTCGAGGGATCTGTCTTTACGCAATACAGGCTAATCCGTAAGTGGAGTAGTTTTCCATTCGGCCGCGTTCAGCTCGACGTCGGAATAAACGCGGCTGGAAAAGTCAGTCGAGGCTTTCGAGCCGGGGACGTTTAAGTCACGTCGTTCTACGTAAGAATCACGGGGGACATAAACGCCTTATCAAGCGGCGCTCTAATCCCTCGTAGGATCGCGTTTGTCTGCCGTGGCAGTCGTCGCAGACCGTCTCCTGGTAATTTATGGCGTTTTAACTTCCCGCCGCGGCGCAGATTAGTATAGAAAATCCTTCGTGTCGATCGGCACGCGATTACTCCAACCTCGATTTACGGCGGAATGTAGGCTATATACTGTTGACCCGCTTACTTTGATCGAGCGTGATCGTCAACATTGGCATGAGGCTGTCGGTGAACAGCTATGAAACTTTTTGTTTTGTGTCGCGTGCTGGTATTTTGTTGAAAATTGTCAAATAAAATTGTGTTTGGTAGCAGTTTGATAGTACTTGGAATGGTTGTTGGACTTTAACGATATCATTCAAGATTTATGTGGCGTCGATTTTAGCTTTATTAAATAAAGATTTATCTGGGACAATTTATATTGATGGGTTACCTAGTCAGCTTCGATATGTTTTAGTTGCTCTGTTTTTTCTTTGTACCCCACATTATGCGTTAAAGAAAATGTAACAATAATCATAACGTTTAAAATATTGCACAAATATCTGATAGGCTCTTAAAAGAGAACTTAATTAACGACAGTGGTCGGTTCGTGGAAACTATGTTGCATCACGAATATCTAGGTGATCGTTGCAAACAGTCTAAACGCCCCTGAACGGTATCCTTCTGACGCGCATTAGAACCCCTTCTGGTCTTTAAAAACCGTTTAAGAAACTGGAGGAAGCTGAAAAAGTCAAGTGCACTGCACTTGTCCATTTCATTTCGATAATGCTTAATGACAAGTAAGTCGAACGAAGCACTTGAGGTTTAAACTATACGTCCGATTGTTATCGTGCTTTGTTTCCATTAGATAATTGTGCACGAGCATTCGGGGAATATGACGTGGTCGACGAGTAGCTGCTACTCCTACTCGAAGCAATAATAGTTTTTATGGCGTTGAAAGTAGAAGCGTGTCCCGTCCTATACACATTACACGTCTGACGTAACTTCGGGTGATCAAACCCCATTAACTTCCTTCTTCCTCGACCACCCCTGCAGGCTACCATTGCTTGATGTTAATGAAATAGCACTTCGACAGACACGCAGCTTCGACGCTGTTGTTTAATTTATAATAAAACCGATCATCCGTTCGTCGCTACGAGAACGATACAATTTCAAATACAATTTCCCCGTGAGTACGTCCGTCGATAAGCATTAAATTGGCCACAATTTCGAGCATAGGCGACGATTAGTCTCGTCGGCCGGATTTCGAGGTCGACGAGCCGTGCCTCCGCTCTTGTATAATGTAATCTAGAAGTTTGACGGAATCTGACGGCGGATTGCCGTCAGCCGTGGCCAGTCGAGGCGACGAAAACGGGGATACGAAGAATTCTCGAGCGACGGGGCTGACGGGAAAGAGGCGACAGCCTCCGGATGAAGGGATTACCTCGAGTATAGAAAAGTAATTACGATCGAATTACCCTCGCGCCACCTTGTTCCGTACGAATCCTTCCACCGTAAAAACACGCTGACAGTTTATTAGAATCGTAACGGAGATTCGAGTTTGGAGGTTTTTAAGGATTTTGTGGAAATTATGATATTTATTTTACCGCTTTTGTTATATTAAATTTCGAGTTATTATTAGTACTTACATCTTCATTTTAAAATACAAAGATAATTTTTTAATTTGTGGCAGCCCCTAGTTATCCTCAAAATGAAAAATAGAGTACACTTTAAAAAATGTCATATCTCCTCTTCCACCTCTATTACATTTTTGTTGTTGCTTATTTAAAATGAATAACAATTCACGTCTCTTATTTAAAAGCCACCGCTTTCGTCGCACCCCATTTTTCCTACGGGCCGTCGTAAACCAATTAATACTCAGCTTTGAATATCGAAACGATTACCCAAAGAGCAAGTTTTACCGTGAAGAATCCAATAATCCCAATATCTAAATGAATTGTTCATTCTAAATAATACAATCTTTCAATAATGTAATAGAAAATCGAACATCATATTGTGAGTAGAAGGTTATTTACTGCCTAAGAAATAAAACGAGTGAGAAATGAAATATACTTAGCATTTATTACAAATACCTAAACATTTCAATGCCACCGTAATACAATAGCGCAGATCATTGGTGCCCAAGCCCCTGAACGCATTTGAAAAGAATTTCCTCCGCGGGAGGGTGCAATAAGGCCACCTCGGTCTGCCCAACCGGAGCAACCCCCTCGTCCCTGTCCCCGCGCGGCTCGTCGTGTAACATATGCTTTTATCTAAATTAAACAGTGTCGGCGCGATTTTCATTTCCTGGCGGTGAAGCCGCTGATGTTATCCGCAGGATAGCGTCGCGAGAGCGTTGCTAAGGGTCGGGAAAGCTCTGCCCTCCCTTACTCCTGTCCACCCAACCCTCTCGTCCTGTCTCTCTCCGATTCACCCAGCTCGTCCTCTTGCCTATCCTCCTTCGCTCTGGTACGATTTCGTCGCCTTGCACGCCCGTCTCTCTATACCTATGCGCCTTCCCTGCTATCTGACCGTATTCTAACACCGATCCCTTCATCCCTCGTGCTGGATTCCCTTCCTGTCCCGCCCTCTCGTTCTATCTTTTGGACGCACCGCTCGTTGCCTTGTTACCCTGGAATATATAATGCCGCGGGTCCTTGCACTGAGCCACGCTTGCATTGAGATTGCAATTTTGTTGGAAATAAGGGTGGTTATTGCGATGTCGAGAG
Source organism: Holcopasites calliopsidis (assembly GCA_023838395.1). Lineage (NCBI taxonomy): Eukaryota > Metazoa > Arthropoda > Insecta > Hymenoptera > Apidae > Holcopasites > Holcopasites calliopsidis. The sequence goes on from JALHAQ010000003.1 coordinate 4,963,752, forward strand.
GCTGCACGAAGGGTTTACATGTTTGGAAATATAGGTGAACAAGTTGAGGATAGTAGTTAGCTGATTCTAGTCATTCATGTCATATTTTGAATGATATTGTTTCTGCTTTGTAATTAGGAATATTAATTAACGATTGATTTCACGATCGATCCTGCCAAACGAACGGTTTCCCTCGACGCCAATCTGCGAAACACAAAAGGGAAACTCTCCTGCCACGATAAACTTCGGAAGAACCGAGGAACGTTTCGCAGCGAGCGTACCGAGCCGGCACAAGAAACGCTCGCGGATACGACGCGTCCTTATCGTACAGGGACTCGCAGCAAGATCGAAGAATGCCAGCCGTGAAACCGTAGGCCGGATGCGGAGATCCTCGCGAGCAGATAGAAAAGTGGGCATCCCACTTTTATACTCTGGAGGTTAAAACTTTACCAAAAGTTATTTCGACTTCCCCTCCGTCGCCGGCTGCTGCTCCCGCGCGGGAAAAGCTACCCCGTCAGCTCGGTTGACGTCTCGCGTCATAGTCACCCTTGTCCCGTCGAACTTCCTCCCTTTTCTCAGTCTCCGCCATGGTTGTGGCCCCGATCCCCTTTCTTCTCCAAGATTCTACCGTTCTGTCATCCTTGGATCGACTTTGCAGACATTTCCGAGTTACAGGACCCCTTTTACGGATGCTTCGCGAACTTTCGATGCCGTACGTTTGGGTGCAAGTGGTGGTTGATGTGTTTCGAACCCTCAGAAATCGTGGAGGTGGTTACCCGTTAAAATATCAACGTAGGCGGTTTTGTGTTCTCTCGATAATTCAGTGAAACTCCTTATTTTTAAGCGGATTATACTTGTATATTATGTGATTGCATTTGACGTTGTAATGTTCTTGCTGTAAATTGTTCCACCGCATTTCCACTGAACGGAGCACGCCCGGAAAGCCGAGAGTTTCGTATTCGCAGAATTTTTCTCGTCCATGTCCGCGCGACCATTTTTCTTTGCCCGTCTCTCGCCTCCTTCTTGTCCCGCGTCTCAGCGTCGCGTAAAAAAGTTGGCAATTTTATAACGGAAGTTAGCTGAATACAAAATCAGTGGGCTGTCGCTCTTCGCGAGCAACTTGTATCGTATTTTAATGAAACAGACTCGCCGCCGTCAACGAGACACCGGCGACGATTTCACTTTACAAATTCCCTTAACAAATCCCTTCTTACATTTATAGAACCATAAGCGAAATGCATAAATTAATGAGCATTGTGAACAGTAAAAATATACTCCTTTTTCTCTTATGAAAAAAGTTGGAGGTAACAACGAGTCTAAGGGAAAGGCATACAGGTCAACGCTCAATAAATAGATTGAACCATTGCTCGCAAAAGGGTTAAGTAATGACTTTGAAAATTCTCAGTGAAAAAAAAAAGTGAGGCGCGCAGTCAGGTTTACAGCTGAGCGTCTTATTAAGCAGCTGAGCAGCAGTATGGAGACAGGAGGAGAATTTTCATAATTTACTGCAAGATAGCCCGGAGCCAAAACAGCAGACAGGCTGTTCCGGGGTCATTCACGGAATTTACCACTTCGTCGGCCAGACGACGCCTCCCGGGTGCCGCAGAAATCTAAGCAGGCTTACACCGTGGCGCGCTGTCGTCTAGACTGCGACGCCCAACGTCGACAGGACGCTGCCGTTTATTGTGTGCCTGTCTAGAATTGATTTTTACTAGCATCTCGATGACAGCACGCAGATTACAAAGAGCGTTTCGACGCCTGACAATTGTGCGCGGACCCAATCGAACCTACTTACTTCCGTCTCGATTGCTGCGACAGACGTCGATGGATAACGCACGAAAGCAAAAAGCTAGTTGGTCGTGTTGTAAAATGTTGTTCAGTTAAGCAGCTGATCGGAAGATTAAACAGGAGATTTTACATAGGGTTAGGTACATTTTTTCTACATGCAAATTGACGTCCATTAACAGGAGAAGCCCGCAGTAAGCTGCATATGTCGGATTTGTATTTAATATTCAATTTTATCTCCTTCTTGTTTTAGAAAATTTACTCGCTCTAATTTGATTTGCATCCCTTTGTCATTTATGGACAGGATTATTCAGAAAATACGAATCGTGTATTGTCAACTACATCTTTTCCAATTACTTTTCATAACAGTTTTGGTATCAAATAAATATTGGAAGATATGTATCCATAAGGGTACATTTATACATCACCGTACCGTGTCCAGGTTTTTGGAGAGCGACGTACTATTATAGTATAACAGAAAACTATGCGATTTCTGTCGTGTTTAGTGTCAGTTTAATTGCACAAATCTCAGGAGTTAAGTAAAATTAATTTCATAGAAACTAAGAGAATTATTCCTTTAGTTTTTGTATAATCCTTATGAAATGAATTTTAATAAACTCCTGAGATTTTTGCAATTAAAATGACACCAAACACGACAGAAATTGCATAGTTCGCTCTTAAGTTATAATAGTACGTCGTTCTAAAAAAAGACCGGACACGGCACGGTGAAGTATAAATGGACCCCAAAATTCTTTTCATTCATTCAACATCTTTATTCCCTTCACCTTACTATTTTAGTTCTCTTTCAAAATCTTCATGAAATAGTAGGTACACCCATAACACGTTGCACCCCCCATTTGCCTATCACAATTTTTATCCCACGCCATTTCAACCTGATATGGACATCACAATCACCTGGCTGCACCCCCATCCAACCCTTATCCACCCACATTACAGATTACACAAACATCACAGCCCGTCGCAGAACACTTACAAGCCCACTTGTTAGCCCGAGCTTCATCCCAGTGAACACGTTCACCACAAGCAGAAGAGTTAGTGTCTCGGGGTTGAAGGGGGTTGCTTGCTCAACGGATGATATATTATCGGGCGCTGTTTGCACTTTGACAACATCGCGGGACATAAAAGCGCTGACTCATTTAAAGCTGCCCCCGGGATTGCTCCGGGAGGATCCGCGTGCCTGCACCCCCCTCGATTCTTCGTCCACCGGCCAACCACCCCTTTTCCTGCTCCACGGTCTCCAGCTTGCGCCCCGTTTATTTCTATCCGTTTCTCTGTTTGCCCGATGCTCAGGTCGGTTCGCTTTGTCCGTAGTTCCCCTTCCACAACCACCACCCACGATCTCCCAGTCTCACCCGGCCATTCCGTTACTCATCCCCAACAGAAGGGCATCTCGTGACTCTCTTTTCTTCCACGCCACCAGGCGCGACTGGACTCATCTCTTTTCTCGCCTTCTTCTCCTCGCCAGGAGCTTCCATCCCCAACTTGAGAAACAGAGTTTTGCCTCTCTGTAGCTTCTGCGGCTGTTTCTGCTTCTCTCTGGGTTAACCACAAACTGCCTGCCAACGCTTCCCACTGCCCCTCCCTCCGTTCGTTCAACTACGAACCACTCGTTTTCTTTTTTCTTCTCCGTGGCTCTCGCCGGACTCACCCCCCGAGTCGCGGCAGCTAACGGTCGCTTATAATTGCGATTCTTCGTATAATTTTTATTAAGGCTAATTAATTGCAATGGCTTGTATAATTCAGTTTAGCGAGTGTTTCCGAGATTTCTTTCGGCACGCTGAGCTCGTGGACGTTTAAAGGGTGAGGGGGTTGAATGAATCTTCAGAATTTTCTCGATAAATGATTGCACTTGCGCTTTATGTGCCCTATTCCAAATAGTTGAAACATTATTAATTATATCTTTACAACGATGTTTACAGAAAACATTTTCTGAGTGCGTTTAATTACTTGTGACATACCTTTGAAACTTGCAAGAAATGTTTGACGCCCTCGCTAATGTCACCATGGTTAAAAAATTACGCTAGAGAGTTCGAAAGCTACAGGCGAAAGGGATGAAAGAGGGATGGACTGTGTCTCGTAGAAATGTGGGTCGCAAAGCCTCCCTCGAGTGGATACGCCGGCGTATTCAATGGGGTAAATGGGGTATTGCATATTAAATACACCGACGGGGGGATGAAACGAAAGAAGACCGGGGTGCGCAATGGGTCCGGGAGGAACGTGTGGAGCAATGCGTGTAAGCCTGATGCGGTTATTGATTGCAGCCTACTGTCATTGACGGCCCGTCATATGGAAACGGTGACCGTTTTTTTGCCACGCACACACGTTTATGCTCCGCCGTACCATCGTAGTCGTTCGCGAATACCCATCAATTTCAGCGCCACGTCGTGTTCGATTTGCTACATTCCCCCCCGTTCTTTTTTTTATTTTTTAAATTCCGGGCCGATTGATAGATTGTACTTTCGATAGTTCTTTCGACAACTGTCCATGAACGATGGAAGTGCCGTTTCAATTTGCTGGAAACAAGTAGTTAAATTTTGAAATATATTATTATAATTAATGCAAGTAGTCTAAAAATTATTTGGAATGGTATGTATTTAAATAAAAACTGAAAAATTCTCTTGCCTCTTCTATTGGAATATTTAATTACTAAAATAACCTTCTTCTTACAGGTCAATGTCTATGCGTATTTAATAATAACTAATGAACAGTTTTCTCATAAAAAGGGAATGTTTACCTACATACATATACACCGATGAATAATCGCTCCATCTACTCCGCGTGTTTTAGGAAAATAGGAAAATAGAAAAATAGAAAAAGTCAAAATGAGGAGGGAATAAGCAAACGGTGGGGATAAGTGGGGCTTCTACGCTATATGTATATATTCGCTACTCGGATGGGTCGGAACGAGCCAGGTACAGTGACTCGCGATAAACAAAGGGTCGGTTACGCAGAATGGTCGTATAATTGTGACCTACACTTTGAAAGGAAAGCAATAATCTACGTTGGGGTATGTAATGGCTATTTGACAGACGATGGTGCCTGTAATGTCGAACACAAACAAGCCTATTTATTTATTGCGGCACCGCTCTGGGACGGACGAGTATACCCAAGGTTACTAGTGCCTGCATAGCTGTAAGAACTGTACACAGACACAATGCACTGCTAATAGGATTAACCGAAAATTGTGGAATCGATGACCTGCGGGAAATTTTACTTCGGTTGTGGGATAGCAAATGGAGGGGCTTTGGACTTCTAATAACTTCTCTTAAAAACTAATCTTAGTAGCATTAGCAACATCATTCAAATCCTCCCCCGTCCCGTGTAATATTAGGAGTTACATGTTCCTCAATTTTCAAGCAAGTTCCCACGATTTAATTTATATGTTACAGAAACAAATTTCTTATTTCAATATGAAGAACTTTCAGATGCGGAAAATTTATAATGGAATATCAATAGAGAGTGCAAGCTCGTAAATAAAAGTCATTCTATAAATTTATATAACTATTTAGAAGAAAAAAATTACTCTATTCTAATGGACTCTTTAGATTTAGAGTAAGCGCTTTCGCATTGATGTATGAATGCAGGAAATTCTCGGGCATACAATATCGATTGAACGGCAAAAAGCCGGAAGTAAAAAGTGAACGAATTCGGCGAACAGTCGGTGGTAGCACAGATAACGTGAACATAGGCAGACAGAGGACCGGAGAGGAGCGGACAGAACGAGAGAGCCGAGGACGCGTGTCCCCAAAAGCCGTGGAGCTCAGCGTTGAGTGATGGCCGCTCAGTCGACCTCGTAACCGGCGCCATACATCATTCAAGATGGCTGGCTTCTCACGCTGCTCGGGGAGAGACAAGGGTGACAACCCTCCCGCCTCTGTTTGCTACTTTTGACTGGCTGCGTCTACGCCTTCGCTGATAATCGTGTTATGGAGATACCAATCTTGAAACGTATACCCCTTCTGCCTGCGATGCTTCATTGCAAACTGCATTAACGTTAATAATGTGGTCCCACATGGAAAATAGTTGAAGGTGTACCCGGTGCACCCTTTCACTACTTTCGTATGCTATTTTGTTTTCGTGGTTTTGTTCAGTTTTAAGGAAAGCATTGAATATATCAGTTGATTTTCAGGCTGTTCCTTTCTTGGTATATTTAGTCATTCTTGTTACTCTTTGATGTTTTAAGTGAAAGATGGCGGGGACGAGTTTTAAGAGTTCTTATTGGGCTCGGTAATACACCTATTCTTCTCACGTTGCTGTCGGGGACTGACGGGGTGTTTTGGTAAAGTTTGTTGACGTTCCAAGATATCGATGAATTACTGTTTCCTAAATACTTATTACGTTTCTAAATCATCAAAAGTCGATAGCAAACGACGAATCAATTTTTGATTTATCGTGCAATATGTTTCTCATTAGACAAATATTGAATGAAAGTTAAGTTTATAATTCTAACTTCTTTACTACTAATTAATATTATGTTCTACCCTTCATTTAAATACTGTACTGTGCCTAAAAGTTTAAGGGTTGCATTGAGAAGTTCATCTCCGAAGAGCATGGGGTAAAAGTATCTTATACGCCACCTATCGAAAAGAAGATTGTACTAAGCCACTAGTCCCCGCAGAAAAGTAATCCGAACGAGGAATCTAGCTTACCAACGTTAGATTCTAGAGAAAAATTTCAGTTTTCCCTAGTTTTCCATATTGTCCCTAGATAGACCGTACCACGGAAAACGTATAACGAAATGTTAATGCAATTCCTTCTTCTCTTCGCAACAAGAAATAAGAACGCGACAAAGGATCTACATTAAGTGTCCGTGTCGAAAGTTTTTCTTAGGGCCGAGGAAAAATAACAATGTGACAACACGACAAACAGTATAAAATGCGCGAAAATTTAATTAAAGCCCGGCGGAGATGTCGCGTCACTTCGGGGGACGAAAGCACGATGTTATTAATATAATTCTGGTTCCCGCGTTCATATTTTCGCTCTGTCCTATAGCCACCCCCATGCCTTTCATTCCAGTTTCCCCTTTTTCGTCAAATTTCCGCGGAGCATTCGTGAGCATTTGTCCGTCCGATGAAAATTTCATTCGGCATTCGCTCTCTTTCACCGCGTCTTTGGAGGATTTTTTTAATAAGTTTTCGAGGAACGAAAAATCGTTTGTCTATGTTACAAGTAATAAACGGAAAGATTTTGATCAAGCGAACTTTTCAAATCTTTTTGTTTCTCTTTTTTTAAAATTCAGACACCGTGAGAATTTGTTTTACGCATGATATAATTCGACATATCTTCTCCTGCAGATATTACTGATGCAGAGTTCTAAAATAAATGGTTATGTTTTTTTAAAGACGGTAAAGCTCCTCTATCTATCATGCGTCCGGGCGATATTGGCGTAGCCATCGGATGTAATATTGAAATTGTATTCTTTCGTAATATGAGAGTTATTTATGAAACGCAGCAGGCAATATACCGCGCGGGGATGGCGGTGAAATCTGATGGCGGCGTTACGATATGACACGATGCGATGTGAAGAGGATCGAGCCTCTTTGAAATGCAGACCGTCCCTGTGGCTTCCTTCCACTTATGAAATATTCCCTCGCCCTTTCCCGAGTAAATCGACTAAACACTTGCGCATCTTTCCACTATTGTTTTTTGTTTAACATCTTGTGCAAAACATTCTTCAAATTTTATGTAAATGTTATCAACGTTTCGCAGATTAAAATTCTTTAGCTCATTCATCCCCCCAAGCAACTCTTAATTAATTTACACATGACAGTGATCTTTATAACAATCAATTTTAGATAATTGTGGGACGCGATGATTAATTTAATTCGCGTAGTAGGAAGAAAACCGCGATGGACAATTTTCCAATTCGAACGGAACTTTTCAGTAAACACACCGGGGTAGCGTGTAACGCGTACGATTAGAGCTGAACGAAGCGACAGCTGTTCGCCGGTTGGCTGCGCTATTCGATTGTCTCGCTCTTGATGATTGATGATCGTTCGGGGTAGCTGCTGCTGCTACTGCCACTGCCGCCGCCTTGACACCGCGTCTGTCTTTTCCCTCATTTCCCGCCGACGTTTTTTTTCGTTTCCTCGACGATTCCAACGCAACCGGTCGACGTATCGAGCATGGAATACTGTTTCCTCGAGGAATTCGCCGGCTACGATTTCATTTCAAGCGAATCGGGACACTGTGACGAGTTGGTCAATTTTTAATGCGATTGCCTTGCCAGCGAGTTTGAACGTTGCTTGTTACGAGAAGAAGGAAACTCCAGTGCAATTCCCAATATCTCAAATACTGGCTGGTCAGTAATAGAAAAACGCAATTCCAGCGGTACAGCCAGTTCGAATCCAAATTCATCGACGTTGCATGGGAAAAGAAAGGCAGGCACGATGTTAATAGCGGGCGAGTAGGGAATTAGCCTCCGGGAGAATCGTGTTCGCGATGCATAATGCAACGGTAGACGCGTGAATTTATGTAACTTAATTTTTAACGCACGACGTAAGGCTATCTTGAATGTCTAAGAACGAGCTTCGGAGGCGAATGTGAAGGAGGCCACGACGAGGGAACATGCACGCGCGAGAGATCGCGTGCAATAATGGTCAACCCGATGGGCAAGTTTTTCACTTTGCATGCAATAAGCGAGAGACTCGACGAAATGCCCCTACTACCGCGATCCGGCAGCGGTTTAATGGAACGTCGTCGCTGTAATAACGCGTCACCGCGCCGAAAGAGAAATCGAGGTGTGAGTGAGAGGCTAAAAGAGAAAATATGCGAGGATTTCTGGCGAAGAAAACGAGTACAGGAGATTGGTTTCATTGAATTATTAATTAGAACTTTCGCTTTGTGAGGTAAAAATAGTTTGTTTGTGTGAATTATGTACTTTCAGGTTTTTTTCAACAAAAGATTGCCCTTTTTTTATTTGGATCCTTCCAAACTGCGTTTTCTAGTATTTTGGGATTAGCTTGAGTTTTGTTTGGTGGCATTCTTTTACATCATACATGGATATAAGTGTGATCAAAAGACAAATCAAATACAATTCAAAAATTCCACATAGGTAATAAACTCATCAAGTCCACAAAACTATCCCCGAACCACTAAAAAGACACCCGGAACAAAATCATCCGTAACGTACCATGAACCCATGAGAATCGGCAATCTGTTGGTAGCCATATGTCCGTCCTCAAGTAACGCCCAACGAATGGATCATCACGAACGATCTTCCATCCGGTGGAAGCCAGCGTGCACAGAACATCGTAACCTTATCACGAATTCGTTGAAACGTCATCGTGTCCGTAGCGCAAAGAGCGACGGATCTTACTTGCATCGCGCAAATAGGCCAACTGAAAACGCATTGAAACGAGAGAAGTCGCCGCCGGATGCAGAAGGGGGAGCACAGAGAGGAAGCACGGTGGAAGAAGAGAACGAGGCTGAATGGCGCCCTACCTGGTCCCCCGGAGTCATAAATCATTTCCCCGTGATACTACCCCTCGGCGTTTTCCTGAAGCATAACCCTGGCGATCGGCGACCGGCCAACATCACCTGGAACGATCGCCTGCCGGCACCTCGATTCTTCATTATACATTCTCGTGGTACGGCGATGGTCAAAGCGCGCGCGCAAGCCGGACCGCGTGTTTTTTACTTCCGGCCAAGTTTCTAACCAGTTTGCTGTTGGTGCTTCTCTGTTTAAGGATCCTGTGAAAGAAGAGGACAATACAAATTTGAAAAACAGTGTAAAAGTTACAGATACTATATATTTCTCTTTAAATATCGTGTGTATTGATGAGGTAAGTTATTTTATATTTTATGCTAGGTTGAAGTGGGCAACGGAGGCATTTTTAATCTGTAAGGTCAAGATTACAGTTTTCCGTTTTAATTGACAATAGCCAAACCTTTCATTGGAACTATTATAATAAATTTAGGGGTTCAGTGTAAGGTTTCGAGGCAACCGTTCTCCTTTTCTACATATTGTATATCCTGGGAATAATAAAATTTGCCTAGGTTTCGTGGAGGTGGGGGGCTTTAAATATTTCGCCAATGGCGTAGGAAGCTGGACCCCTTGGAGTGAAAACCGTTTGCTACGACAAACGTGGAATTAATAGCCGTCCTTTACCGGGCACGGCTCTATAGCCGGGCCTCGGCTGGTGGGGGACCATAAATTTCAGCACACAGATTCAAAATGATCCCCTTTATTGCACGAAACCCGGGTTAGTTCTCTGTCGGCCTGGCCCCCGTGCAGTCGGACCATCGATTCCTGAGTCTCGTTTCTTTCGTTGCACAGTGGATTTCCTGGCTTTCTCTCGGGTGAGCCAGCGTCGTTAATCGTGCTTGCTTCCGTCGCATCGAACGAAAACATTTTTAGATTGCTCGTTGATTAGTTTGATGAATGTTTATTTATCTGGGTGCATCAAGATAAATTTGATGTTGATATGAATGTGCAATGTGTTCAACTTTATTATAATTGACGGGTTATTGTAATTACTATACAGTTTCGTTGGGATCACGTGCAGCGCTATGTCTGGCATATTTCATCAGGTAGATTTTTGTAATGGATTGTTTAGTGTAGCATTAATATTAGTTGTAAACTTAATTTAACGGATGATCGACGTGACTTTATTAATTAAAACACAATATTAATTGAAGCGCAACTAAAAGTGAACAAATGGTGCAATTGTTTATATATTCTAACTTTGTTTGGCATCCTTCGAGATGGTAAAGAGGACAGGATACTATCAGTTTAATATAAACAAGATATAACTTTTTTGTACGCCAAACGTGCGAAATGGAGCAAGTGATACAAGTAAACGATAAGTCTGACACCACCTATCGGTGACCCCTCGAACGATGTTAAATGTGAGAGTATCTCGAAGGTGGAGCCACGGTGACGACTCTGGACTTGCTTTTCTTTTTTCCTACATCTTTTCGTAACAAAAGTTTTCACATTTCATACGCGACCCTAATGTTTTATCTTTATTATGTTATTCTATTCAACCATCTATCTTCTCAATCCGTCATTAAATAATCGTCATTATTAGGCTGTATATCATTTACGGAGAAGGTTTTTGTTCCATCGATGATAAGGGATGCCACCCCTTCGAACATAATCGAAGAAATATGTCCTCCTATACTTTTTGTGAAAATTCGCTCGAGATGATCGTAATATTGGCAAGTTTTCCCTCGACACTCAATCATAAAGTTTGAACAACTAAAACCAACATGCCTCGCACCCTTCTCATTTTGCGATCGAAGCACAAAAAATGTTCAAAATCTGGACTTCCACTTTTCAAATCTCTGTTTGTACTTTTATCTATCAATTTCCCCATCGGAGCCTGAACAAAACCCCCAATTGCGACATTTTCGTATACATGTACACGCAACCATCCACCCTGGCGAACCCCCTGAACCCGGCCAAAAAGATAGGAAGAAAATATGTGTCGAAAGGTACAACGTTTTCTCGCAGATAAGGATAACCAGTGTCTCAGCAGAGGACTCGTCTGGCATCAATTCTCGTTTCGACGACAACATCGGAGCCGTAGACAGAAACATAGACGGAAGAGGGACGGCGATAGGAGGTCCGCGTTTTATTCACGACGCTCCAGATACTGCAGCCATTTTATATAGATTGCAATGTATTGATCGTCTCCGCCAACAGCCGACATTCTACGTAGTATCAGAATGACAGGCTGGCAGATGGAATCGCAACTTCCCCTTCCCCTTTTTCCACCAACTGCCACCACGTTCCAACCCCCTTCGACGCTTTGGACTGCCTGCCAACCCCTCGTCTCCGCCTATACCTATGTACATACACTTTCTGCTTTAGCTACTTACCTCTCTACCGAATTCGTTTGCGCTTACACACACACGCACGCACACACAGAGGTAGACACGAGTTCCGCTACGTGAATCGCATATACGTGTGTCCGGATATATGAGGAATATGTAAATAACAGGGAGTGGTTTGGTATGCAAGAGATACATCGCGGCTTTTTCGTTGTAGGTACTTTTTTTCAACGGACGCTGGGTTAAATGAATTTGTCGGTGACAGAGAACTCAACCTCGCATGGGTGATAGCGATTGTTACGGGGATGGTGGTTGTCGAAAATGAAACGCGCACCACTGAGGAAGGATAGCGTTTTTTGTGGGGTAAAATTAATTATTTCTCTTCATGCTGGTTTAGTACTGGGAGAACTATTGGGACTATTTGTTATTATTCTATTTTCAGAAGGGGGTGTTTGATGAAGTGTTTTTTCGAAGCGTTTAACGCTCGTGCATGCATGGTGGTTTTTGTTTATCTTTTGAACCCGTCGCACAGTGGATAAATGAATCTTTGTTGATGCAGTGATGCGTGTGTGCAGGCAGGCTAGACTTTGGTTCCCGTTTATTGAGATTTATATAGCATCATAATTAATTAACTGCTTAAGAAATATTAATAGTTCATTTAATTCCTAAGCAAACGCGCAGAGTATTTCCGAATTGTGAACAATTTTAATGGAGCTGCGCACAATTTGTACGACTACGAACAACTATATGGTTATTAGAGATTATTCATCGATTTAATGCAAGCTTTCAGTTACCAAGCAACAACGCGGTGAAGCAGATACTTCCCCTCCTTTTTTTGCTATCCCTTCATTCCCAGATGGACGTCCAGTTTTTTAATTAAAATCGCTCCCATCCCAAGCCGCTCCGAACTTTCCGCGTGAATACGCTTTATTAAATTAGTTTCGAACTCTGGATAAACAAGCTGTAAGATTGCATCTCCGGTAAATCGTTCCACGTCATAGACAATATCACTCGAAGGAAAAGATCCATTGTACGATAAGGGTGGAAGACACGAAAGCACCTTCCCGCGATCGTGGTCACAAAAAATAAATCGAATGTACCGAGATACCTACATACCTATCCATCGAAAAATCCCCATCGCCTTTCAGAAATGTCTTCTCGTTCTTCCACGAATTCGTATTGTCAGTTTCGTTTCGCCACGAATCTCTTTCTGTTAAAGAACAAGCGATGGATTATCCCGAGAATTGCACGATGACATGTTCACACTCACGTCAACTTCAAATTGACAAATCATCGTCTTCCTCCGTCGCACTCACGTGTTTTACCCTCGCATTATTATCGAGCCTCAATATTGTGGCTCTTCCCGTGTCTGGACGAGACCATTTCGACGACAGAGATATACTTTTGAAGGGTGAAAATGAACGTTACTTTTAGCTGTATCTCAGAATTGTGATTCGCCTCTTCAAATTATTCTTGGAAAAGTGTACATGTTCATAGTTCTCCTGGGAAATAAATTGAGAATTGTTTATTCAATTAGATAAATGAAATTTGGCGGTGTTCGTTTTCGGAGCTTTTGTAAGTCGACATGGATGGAGTAGCATCGTCCTTTTTGGATTCTAGAATTTTTAAACTTCTCTTCTAAGTACTGGAAGAGTAGAGTTTCTTAAGTCTGTCACTTTAAAGTCTTTCGAATTTCCAATTCGCAAAACTTCCAGCTTCCAGAGGTTCAATTTCTTGACATTCGAAGTACCTCTATCGTTCCATTAATTAACAGCAGCTATCGTGCCGCAAATCGTTCTCAAATCTCCTCTCTCTCTTCCCCTCTTCCATCAAGACAAGATTCCATCGGTAGGCGCTCGCTATCTGAGGCAGACCAAGTGTCTGTCTCGCGATATTAGTTTCTTTCCCCTAGATTCGAAACAAGGGGCGAGAACGTCTGAACGAAACGAGAAAAATAGTGGAGCGGTGGAGAACGGAACGGAACGGAAAAGAGAGGAATCTCTGTTACGTCGAGTTTAAGATAGGGCGGACCTTTCGTCCGCAAAAATGCCCCACGGGACCCGCGTCAACGTCCTCCTGGAGAAGCCGGCTCGTTCCCTGCGAGAACCCTCCATCCCTTTCAGCCCGCTCTCGCGAACGCTCGGACACACCGGGAACGACGACAAGGAGCTCTCTGACTAGACGTCACTCAGATTCCAACTACCCTCCATTCTTCTGCCCCGCCATGATTTATGACCACGCTTAATGCAACCCGCCGCGCGATTGCTCGCAAGCGGAAATTCGGATTAACCGGTCAGCTGTACGCGGGAAAAATAGTCCATATTCAGGTTGACAGGGTAGTGAAAGGTGTTGGGACAAGGGTTGTTTGTTCGAATTGGTTAGCCGCGGTTTCAGTTTTCATTGTTCTTGCGGCGACTGAAGATTATTGACACAAAGGTATAAACTTTGTACATTGTGCATTGCCTGCCTTATATTGTTATACTACTTTTTTATTGCCCACCGTAAAACGGGTTTTGGGGTCGACGAATTTTTATGACCTGTCGAATCACAAGATTTGACCAATTTATTGCATACTACCCTTTCTGTTCTGTTCGATGGAAGGAGTGGAGTGAAATTTGCTCAAAGTCGGCAAGATTTTCATGTAAAATTATGGTTGAAATTGCTGGCGTATATTATTTTATATTGACCAGAGACTTTAATTAGTAATTTATGGTAGAATATAATACTAACGAAAACAAAGGAGAAACAGATAAACATAATTTCAAACAACCCCAACGATCTTCAATAGCAACTACAATAACTATAACCCATTGTCATCACTAATATTCCTCGAAACATTTTCGCTAACAGGTGTCTCCCTTAGGCTCTTCATCGATTAGCAAGTTCTCGCAGTATTCGAGCGGAATCATCGTCGCGGAACCAAGTTAACCACGGCGAAACTCGATTCGCGACGGAGATAATTCTTCAAAGGAAAGCCGAGTTTCCTCTGAAAATGGGCGGTGTCATGACTCCTTGTCGGAGGACCCTAGTCCGCCCACCTAACTTTCGGCTTCATCTCAATAACATTAACCCGCTCGTCTAAGCTTCCGCTGCAGGCGACTGGTGTTTTATTCGAAGCCGACCGCGCGCAATTTGTTCGCCTCCTCGAATGATCGACCTGATAGCTTCATGATTTATCCTTTTGGTGGTTGATTGTGGGGACTCGAGCGCCTGACAATACTTCTTGAACTTTTTTACAATTATTTGCTTCTTTCATTTTTGCAGTTACCGAATTACATATTACAAATATATTTCTGTTCTTTCTCGTAGAACTATGACATGAAATACCTTACAGCTGTTGGTCAAGTTCCTTTGTTTTGCGTTAGTGCCATATTTGAAGTACGTACAGTAAATAAAATAGCCTGGCAATTATTAAATTGCATTATGATATAATACGGTACGTTTACTATTCTATTGTTGCCAGAAATCCTAAGAAGAAGAACAATAAAATCTTGCATACCAAAGATTCTACAAAGCATTCGTACCTGCCTCGTCCCAAAAATTCCGTCCATCCCCAAACACCGGTAATAAATAATTTGCAACATCCGCCTCGACTTCCAGGCCACTCCTTCGCCACGAGCAATCAACAGGAAGGAATTGCACGACACGTCTGAATACCGTCGGTGACATAATTCATCCGGCAACGGATGATCCGTCGATCGCAAAGGAACGATCGCGGCGCGGCGCAGAGGCGACGGGAAACGAGCCGATTCTTTTACGGCGTGTTCGATCCGAGATTCGAAAGGGCAGCGAGCCACGAATGCGAATCGTCGTAGAAGTCGGTGTATGAAAAAGGAAATCGATCGGCGATCGGAATTTACTATTCAAGACACGGCGCCCGGACGTTCCTTCCTTCAGAAGCATTCCACGATACACGGATAGCCGATGCCAGTCGAAGGCAGCGTTCGCTTCTCCCGGCAGTGTTCTATCTGTCGCTCGCACAGACAGAAATCATTGTGGACGTCGTTTCCTGTGATCGGCGATGAGAATCCGTCGAGTTCCTCGTGCTGGCGGACGAAACGAAATCCGTAGAGATGGAAAATGGCCAGTCCCTGTTGGGAGATTTTGCTTCGAAGAAGATTTACAGAGACATCGTGAAAATTTAGAAACAGGTAAATCATGTTTCAATAGAAAAAGAAAATTGTCCATTCTGTTTTTAAGCAAACTGGAACGTCTTTTGTTTCTTTATTGATATTCTATTCTGTAGCACTTTATAGAGTAGAGCCATTTAGAGTTTCCCAAGTAATTTTTCTTTTTCAATTATCTCGAATGGAACCCACGCTCCGCTACCGTGTTTCCGTTTAACGAAGCATCCTCCACCATTTGCCGGCCACGATGAAATTGCGCTGTATGCTGATGAGCTGGCGTGAATTAATCAATAAATATGTAGTCGGTGCGTTAACCAGGGAAACGCGTTGCTTGTAAACGACGTCTGGGATCGGGAGACCGACCACATTTCCCTCGTCCTCTGTGCGCGTTTCCGTTCTACATATTTTTTGTTGGCCGTAAACCGATCGTAATTTCAGTCGTGCCGCGTTAATGTATAATGCATTTGCCAACCCCCGACGCTGGCGTTGCTACCTTCGCTGACGCTGTGGAAATATGCCCGTCGAAAATTGTCGAATTCTTCCTTATATTAAAACAAATATATGTAATTAGATACCCTTAGATTCGTTTCTGCGGAAGATTACAAATGCCCCATAAATTTCCGCAAACATTCATGTTCCATTTGTATTCACCGTTTCAAAAGATATACTTTGCAAATTCTATTGCAGCTTAATTATTATTGACCATTCCTTTCCTTGGCGGAAGACGTAGAAAATATCGTTTTTCAATTTTCAGCCGGTACATTCTCTCACCAATACGGGGGAACACGGTGGTAACCCAAAAAGATTAGTCGTAAAAGTTTCCGGCACGAAGGGAATAAAGGAGTCACAGGGAGATGTTCGTTACGGAGCGTCGCCAGTGATAATACGCGAATACACACGGTGAAGACGTATTGCACGTGAGTAGACGACGTCAGACAGAATGTTGTCTGAGTGGCGTATGAAAAGGGGATGATGTTGCACCGCGGAGAACAACGCTCCGTTGATTTATCGGGTTAAGTTGTCCCATGCTTTACCGTGTTTCCTCTTCGCGGTCACTTGATCTTCCTCTTCTCTTGGGTAATTGTACAAACATCAATGTCACCAGTTCTTGTCTTTTATTTGCGTTGGATTGTCTTTTCTAAGCGCTCCATCGTGCCAGAAAAGTGTAGAAAATTCGTCGGATTTAGATCGAACGATTTATTCGAATTATAACCATTCTCCCCCTAAAAAGAACAATTCTTCCATATTATTTGTGTACTCCTGTGTTTGTTAAAAATTTGCTATCCTTTGCACTCTATCAAAGCAAGTACATTTGGAATCTGTGTATTATTTCCGATCACGCGAGAGGAGACTAACAGCATACCTCCGAGCCCTCCCTTTGAATCGAACCCTAAATTCCTCTCATTGTTCCCAATCCACCCTCCCTGTTCCAGTGGACTGGGCGATGGTCCCGATCTTTCTGTCAGCGTTCACCACTCCCCTACGTGACCGTTTCCATCCCGACTCTGCCCTCTATTTTTCCCGGCAGCGGTTTCTGCAAAGATACGCCGATACAGAATCAGTTTCCCAAAGCCACCCCCTATCTCCCCCTTTCTCTCTCTCTCTCTCTCTCTCTCTCTCCCCGTAACCACGTTTTCTCTTCATTCTTCGTTTCCCTCCGCGGTGTCAGGCTCCTCCGCGGCTTCAGCAGGCTGGAGAGACGATCAATACGTCGCTCTAGAACGGAGAAGGAACGAGCAGGGTACGTCATTGGGAGACTTTGCGGCCAAAGAGAGGGGATCGGCAAGAAGCCGTGGCCAGAGGGGTGTGTTAGGACCGAGGGGAAACGAAGAGCTTTTCCAGGCGATTCCTCGGGAAGAGGAGAACGCAGGCCTGGTCCCGAGCAGATATGCCTGGATGCGAGCGCGAAAAGATGATGAGACGAAGGGTGGTGGCCCCGCGCCTCTCCCTTTCCGTTCGCGATCCGGTGACAGGGATTCGAGGCCGAGACTGCACGATTTCGGCCGAGCTAGAATGGCTTCAGGGCTGTAGTCACCGGTGATAATGTCTCGGATGAACGCTGCGCTCACCTTTCAATGAAACTTTCGTGTTCTTGTTTCGTGTTCCGGTATCCCGATATCCTCCGTTTCATCCCCATTTGCCTTTGTTCTTCTTCCATGTCCTTTTAATTGTGAGCCGAAACGGTGACCTGTTTTTATTTTTACAAGGGGTACATTGTGTCATAGGATCTTCCATAGCCGCTATATTTTATTTGCAGCAAAAATGTGGTCACGTGTACATCTAATTACATTACTCCTATTTATCAGTATTACTAATCATAATTTTCTTGGAGTTCCCTTGTGATAAAGAATCGAACGCTCTTTTCCAGTAACTTCATAAAATTGCCCACTACATTTCAAACTCCGCTTGTTCCGTTCTTCCAACAATCAACCCGTCGTCTCCCTCCGCCAACCAATTACCATCCCCTCAGGGCAGTTTTTCATCAGCCCGTATCCAGAGCCTACCACCCCGGCAGGATCCCTCCGTATCGAAAACGCGTGCGTTGGCGCGCGCCGAATAATGCCATATCAATACCCATCTCCCTGAGAGAGATCGCAGGTGGATCGAGGGTTGCTGGCTACAGCCCTGTAGCAGTAGCATCCCCCCTGGCCAGAGTGGGGGGAGGGTGCGCGCGGTCCAATCATCGCAGAATCCAGGGGATGCTCCTGGCTTCGGCCGGGCAGCCGTGGGAGAGACGCCCTGCGACTCGAGGATTCGCGCTTGTCGCCGAATGCCTTCTCCGCTCGGGGCCGAAAAGGACAGTCTGCCGTTGCGTTTCGTTTGGGAGGGCGTTGGCCCGCGCGTTTCACGCTTCCGCGTGTCGTGCTTTCGCTCGCTCGCGCGCGAATCGCGTCCGAAGTGGACAACGGACGCAGGATACGGTGGCAGCCGTGAGAGGAGTCGTGCACGCGCACGCACGCATGTGTACGCACGTCACGGGACCGGATTAGTGAGTTCATGCACGAATTTTCCATTCTAAAAATTTACGGAGCATCTTTACTTGCTTCTTATTTTATTCTTGAGATTACACGCATGGATTTGTACACACTTTTCCTGTAATTTCTGTTCTTCTGCGTGGACTTCCGGTTTCAATGTGAGAAATGGCCTCTGTGCACGTGCATGTTGTCGAAGTAGTGATTCTGCCCGTTTCCGTGGCTTTAATTTTCTAATCGTATTCCTGGCATGTCGATAGTTTGACCCCGATTCTGTGCACGAGGGCACGCGTGCGCGTACTATTGGTACACCTTGGAATTTCGTGAAATCGTATCGCTTCTGTTTCTGATACTTATGTTTTCCTTAGTTAGTTAGCCAGGTGTCTTGCATGCGAACTGTTGGCCCCGCCTGTTGCTTGCGTGGGCAATCGGTAATGCATTATAATTCTTATAACTGCACCACCTTTGTGCCGACCTTGCTGTTCCGATCTATGATTTATTGTTTATCTCAGAATCAATCGATTATTTTGTTGATTTTAGTGGCAGCCTTAAATTTCTATTCACGCTAGTACTTTATTTTCGCTTGAGTTGCTATGCCTTTTACATTTTAAAATCAAAGATCCTGGCATGGTCCGACCTATCGCTTCACTCTTCTTCTTCCATCTTGAGCTTCATATAATACTTCATCCTTTATCCCGTTTTAATTTCGTAAATTTGCCATCACTGTGTTTAAGAGGACACACAACTACTGGCCCTCTGTTATCAACCCTTGTTCCACCATTGCGCTTCAATAATTATCAATCATCAATTCACCTATTATTAATAGATAAAGTTCGATTTGTTGATTAAAGGTATAACGTGATGAGAAGTCCATGAAATGAACCGTTGAAGTCACAGAATTGCAATCCGCGCAGACATCGCATTAATTCACATTCTTCGCCCATAGCACGGATATGCATGCGAGGTCACGTCCGGTTTAAGCGGAGGTTTTCCGGCGTCACGTACGGTTCAGCAGTTGGAACGAAATTTCTAATCCGTGCTGGCTTTATCTAGTCATGCTCGTTATTCATGCGACGCTGTTCGTTCCATTTTGCAGTCGGTATCGTGCAATTAATTTGCGATCACTATAGCTCATGGTGGAAATGTTGGTTCCATTACCCAAATAATATTGAAATTTATCTGGACATGTTACCCACTGTACTAAACCGGATGCAATGATCCAGTACTGTAAAGTTTGACGAGCGGAGCTACCGGCGAATGCTAGCAACTATTCCTAATTCGCGGAAATGAAGTAACTAACGTAATCTATTTTGTAAAGTAGAATGGATCTAAAATACCAGATTCTGTGTTGCAGATGTCGGTGCTGAAGAGCCAATGGCCGAAAAGAGTGGATGCATAAGATAGGCACATTCGTGATCTACCCTGTAGATCCGGGCTTTTGTAGAATTGTAAATATCAGAAGCTCGTCTCTACAGGTATCTTACGGATGACATGCCACGCGACTCTAGATTGCAATGCACGGGGCTGCGTTTATTTAAATCACCCTGGCTCCCAGGCTTTTCGAACGATTCCAGAGGAAGAGATTTAGTTTTAGAACAAAGATAGGTACTGTATTATACGTTGCTGGGAGGAAGCTCGCACAAGTCTCCAGAGTGAGAGGGGTGGTTAGTTCGGAAGCGTCAATTTAGGCGGCGCAAGCGGAGGACACCTTTTTAGAAACTCGTTATACCTGCTATGTTGCAATAAATATTGGACTTGGAATAATTGGAATAATCTTCCGGCTTAAAATGTTATATTGGGCGCACCAATCTCGCGGCGAAAAGTATTGATGTTAGACTAGTATGCGATGTTAGCAAGCTTTAGATACTTAATTGTATAGTTAAGTTTAAACAACGAATATGGTCAAGATAATTAGTTGTCATATCTGACCGATAGTTCAGAGGTAATGTAATTTATGTTTATCCATTGTAATATTAGAATAAAAGTGTAATCTTAAACGTCAAAAGGCTGATCCAGCTATCATATTTACCCTGTTCCAAAAAATTTCTGGGAAGCAAATTATTTTTTCGTTTGCAAACAATCTTGTGGAAGTAATTAATTCTAATAATAAATTAATTTCCTTATGTATCGATTTGGCGACGTATAAGTGTCCACTAATGTATCACCGTGCCGTGTCCGGGTTTCTTTTTAGAGCGACGTACTGTTATAACGTAAGCCAAATATCGGAGGCTACAAATTGTGGCTATGGCCCAGACGGGGCAACGATAGTCTCTTGAAAAAATCGCCTTCAAGAGGTTACAAGGAGCATTTTCTATATACAAGGGATACGATTCTTTTTCTTTAATCTTCAAGAAATTAATTTTAATGAACTCCTGAGATTTTTGCAATTAACGTGACACCAAACACAACAGAAATCGCATAGTTTTTTGTTATGTTATAGTAGTACGCTGCTTTCCGAAAATCTAAACACATCACGGTGATGTATAAATGGACCCTAAACGTATGAATAAATTTATAATACGCGCCTTTAAGAAATTCCCTAGATCTAAGACGTAGCCCTAACGTAAGTTTCTGGGACCTCTTAGCCATTTTGTCCTGCCAGTACAGCAGAAACCTGTATATCATCACGAAAGTAAAAGGAATTGGCATTACCAACCGAACAAGTTGAATTCTTCTCTTGAAGAATGTTCGCTATGAACTATATTAGGACATTGTAACAATTTCTATAGAAAAATATTGTCCTCTTATGGCATCCTGCTTCTGTGTGCGTAGCAACATGCAAGGTAAATATTATAAAATTAGTAAAAAGTCGATTTCTTCGTCGTCTCATCTATTTCTACATTTGATCAACAGATGGCGACACGTTTCCATCTCAAACTCACCCCTAAACACAAATTCTACTAACAAGCAGCGTGCCAACCTCCCAAATGCTGAAACTCAAACTATCCCTATTCCATCTAAGAACCTAAAAATTACTATTACTATCCAATTATCCAGAAATACCAACGTTACCATCTCCAATAAACCCTTACTCTCATACACCTAAAACTGTATCACCCACCCTTAAATTTCCACTGCGAAAGCAATCCTTTTGAAGTAGCCACAAACGTACTTGAATCCAAAACTGACCGACCTGCTTTCCACCATGTCATTAGCCTCGCTATAGCAGCCTATCGCGATTCAACGCAACTGTGTCCGCGATCTCCAAGGCAATACCCTTGCCGTTGTCTTGACTGTCGAGGAAGGGCGGTAGTCCGTGCCAAACGCGTTCACGGTCGTCGTAGGGAAATAAATGTGAAACACGTTCACGAAAAGGCGTACCGATAAGCGGACCAGAGCGTACGAAAGTCAGACCGGGTTTCGATGGTGCGATAGCATGGCAGTACTCGGGGTGACGGGGTATTATATTATTGATCGTCCCTCGAGTTCTGTCCCCATCAGCTGTCGTGATCCCTGGCGTTCTCCTGGTACTACCGGGTTGCACGTTCACCTTTCTACTGACGACGGAAAAAAACGTTTGCAGGCTGGATGCATATCTACCACGACCTGCTAGTCTTCCATCGCGCTTTTTTTTTTCGTGCGCAGCGACTAGTTGTGTTATAATGCTCGCACCGGACATGCATCGTTTTTTGTTGCGATCTCGGGTCACTGTGTCGCGTGACGTAGGGGATATTTAATCAGTTTAGTCAATCTGATAATTTCAATTCGTACGTAAAATTGAATCATGTTAACAACTTGCAACTGATCCAAAATGCTCATATGAACACCTGGACAGGATAGGCCCACAATCTCTTTTCTCTTGTCAAGCACAATTTGCACAGAATCTCCGTTATACTTTTCAGCGACACGAAGAACATCTGGGAAGACACAGAGGCTCGGTAACGTCGGCGGGCATTAATCGCTTGATAATGACCGACAGATGAAGAAATATCGTTCTCCAATGACGCGTCACTGGGTTAAGGCGAATCCCCGCCATTATGACGTGTCAGCATCCGGGGGTGATCCACGATAACCATTTATTTCAGATCCACGAAGCGTGTAGCGAAAGGGGTGGTCTGGAGAAAGAGGAAAGAAAACGGCACAAATCTTCCTCTCGTGGACAAGTTGAAGAGTCTCTTCGAACCTCTACTCCAACCACCACCCCTGTTCCTTCCTCCTGGTTCGTTCGTCCTCTTCCGTTCTCGGTTCACGAACGTAATATCCTGCCCAAGCTGCTGCCTCCGGATACACACTTCGAACCTTCCAACACGAATCTCTTCTTGTCTCCTTCTCGTGAGAATCGTTCCGCGCTCGAGCTCCGTTCTCATCCCTCCGTGCACCCCCTACCTTTTCCTTGGTGCACGGGGTGTCACTAATTCCGCGAGGATTAATGTTACGCGGTGGAGCTTACAGCCACTATTAATTTCATCGGGAGAACAATATCTTACGTGCCCGGTTATTGGGTGCACGCTACTCTACCTCTCGGCCTGGATAACCTGGCACACCTACCGACGATCTAGCGTGCGGTTAGCCGGGAGGAGATCTTGTCTTTTTGTTGGGAGCACCGAACGGAGGCCCGTGTGGTTACATTGCTGCTATGGGAACCTTTCAGATGCTTTTTATTAATATGTCCAAATGCAATGTATTTTAATTCATGTAGATCCAGTGTGCTCTAGTAATTTATTGAACTCGATACAATTAAAATATAGAAATAATCCAGACACTATTCTTATCCTCCTCCAACTCTTATAAACCATACTGAAATGGCCTTTACAAAATATTTTCTTCCTCTCTCCGAGTCCATCGAAGACACGCCGCATATTCGGAAGGAAAGGTACAAAAGGGTTGATGGAAAGACTACCGGGCAGCTTTGCCGTTAATAGCGAACGACGGAACTCCTTTCATTTACATTCTTTTCCAGTCCCGTCACGGTAATTAGCAAAGTACCTGCACGTGCGAATAAGTCCTCTCGTGGCGGCACGGCAACGCGACTTATTTACAACCACCCTCGGCCCTGGCTAAAGGGTTAAAGGGGAAACAATGCCGCTGGTCGACGGTGTTTTGATGCGGTCAGAACTGAGGAGGATCGGTGAAAGGGTTCCAAGCCCTTCTCGACGTGTGCCAGTTTCCCAAAGGGAATCGCCGATGGGAAACCCGCGCGGTGCCTCCTTCAGTGGCACTTTCTCTTTGTACGCAAATTGTCTATAGGGAGGCTTGCCCCGTCGATGGTCGATCTTCGTGGAATTCGGGTAAGATTGTCGATGTGAATGCGATGCTCAATATTTGTTGGGTTACTTAACGAGATTTAGAGGCTTAGATCGGATTATTCGACGAGGTTGTCAAAATAGATTTCCTTCCTCCTGCCTTTTATCAATTGTCGAATAACTTGAATTCGGGATACAAATTCAATAGCAACATGTTTTTTTTTCTGTAGCTTGAGAATTTATACGTGTATGTAGTTTTCATTGATGCATAATTCCGTATTCTTCATTCTAGAAAGGTAAGTTAATCTGAATCCAGCCCGACAAGATGTCAATCATCGCCGTCAAGGAGGGATCTCTTGGCAAGAGATAGTAGCTTGCTGAATGAGGTGAGGATGGATTGTCGCATCTCCCTATCTTGATTCTTGTTAGATAACTTCAAGATTCGTAGTAGCATCAACAGATTCCTCTCAGCGTTTACATTAAGCGCTGCTTATAAATCGGCGTTATTCTCTATCACAATACGCTACTTGATAATATTTGCATTCTCAGTATTATGGTAAGCTATGCACGACAATCGTGCACTTGTATCACAGAAGTGCCTATAAGTTGGAGTATGGAATAATAGTCTAGTATTCTTATCTATAAATTCTACATAACAAAGTTATAAACTCCATGTTACTTCAACCAGAATAAATCCCGCGTAAACATCGTTCCAATTTTACACCGAACATTTGATCAGATTTTTATTGCTACTGTACCTGCGAACCGCCACTCAGAGTCCCCGCTCAGCCGAAACAATAGCAGCAGATAAAAAGAACAACGCCCCACCCTATTAGCACCCTATCGCCGCAACGATACCTAAGATCCAGGTTCTCGAACAGAACGATAACGGTAATCGCAGGCCCGTCGCTCCGCTGGCATAGGAGGCAGTGTTCATGATCAGAAGAGTGGCAGCATCCTGGTCCTCCCTTTAGTAGTCTCATACCACTACAGCCGTATACCCTTACTATGGTACCCCTGGCGGCGCGGTGCTAGCCGTGACACGAGAACGTGATTAATGATCGCAACGGAGAACCATGCACCGTACACACACAGTACTCTCCTCTATTCCCTCTCTGCCCCCGGTCGTCGTTCTCCTTCCTGCCCATCGGTTCCACTCTTCCCCTGAACGAGCCACCACGTTTTCTCTTCCCTCTGGTATCGTTCTCTCTTTCAGCAACCCCTGCTGCTGCTGCCGCTGACGTTCCCGCCGTCGTCGTTGCCGCTGCAACTTGGCCCCCTCGGAATCTGACTGTCTGCCAGCTTTCTTCCATCGTTCTTCCTCCTCTTTCTCCTTTTACCGACTACCGCTGATTATCCAGCGAGTATTTTCTCCGATGCTGCCAGCTGCTTTCCACCGTTTCTCCTTCGCCCCGCCATGGGTCAACAACGGGGTCAGTTGTCCGTCCAGTGGGTGGATGAAAGAAGTTCTGAAAATATCCGAATCGGGTGGACGTTGGCTTTCTGGATACAGCGAAGAGAGGCTGTGCTGTCTTTTTGAGGTTCGTAAGAAACTGCCAAAGAGTTGGGGATGATGTTAGCAATGAATGCTTGGCATGCAGCTCTTTCTTGCATCGGTTGGAATAGTGTGATGTTCTGATTTATTTTTGTTTGGAGAGCACAGCATCATGTCGCGTAAATGAACTTGTCCGGGGCAGGATACCCGGGAAATTGAGAAGTCGCAGCAACAGGGAATGAAATCAGTCAGTGCCGGTTCCAAGCACGATGTCTTTAACTCTATCGATTCACCTGCTGCTTATCTAAATCACTTATCGATATCTTTCTAGGATCTCACTTTCCTTCAATATCCGATGGCCGTCCATCTTGATAACCGCGCTATTTCGCTTCCAAAATCTCGACAATCAGACAACTGCCAACACCGATTCCTCGATTATCCCAACACTCCACCATTCACTAAAATTTCTTCATCAACGCGAAGAAATTACTAAAAAAAAAGATCCAAGACAACAAACGATCCAAATAATTCAGCAGCGTCGGACAGCGTTCCGGCCGAGGGGTGACCAGCGTCCAAGCGACTACCAACGAGGACGGCAAAGACGAGAGGGTGATCACGCCGAACGAACATAGAAGCGAGAGCTCCCCGCGGAAATCAAGCGGGCTGCGAACGTTTCGCTGAAATTTCCGGCGTATTGTCGGCGTTCGGCGGCCGTGAATGATCCGGTGCCGCCATCAACCCCTTTGTGAAAGGAGGGGAAGGTAAACGGGCGGGGGCGGAACGAGGGCGAGTCTGATGGGATACAGGGATGGCGAAGCGTCCCTGGCGACGCTGACAGCGTTACCGGTTCGACGTCCCCTTCCGTCGACTCTATTTCCGCGTTTTCCTCGGCACGCTCTGGATTAAAAGCTTTCGCTGTTTCGCGTGATCGTTGCTCGAGTGCGATCATCGCCATTTGGGGTGACGATCGACGATGGAATTGGGATGGAGAGAAGAGCGGAGCCGCTTGTCGGAATGGGAGATGTGATTGTGATGATTGGAAGTATAGTGTCGGCAGAATTAGATGATTTAAAGACCAGTAAGGTTTATCCCCATTATAAGGTTTATTCTCATTCAACTGTAATGTTCATTGCGAATTAAAATAATTCATCTTTTCCTACGCATTACCAATGCATATTAGAAAACGCTTGCGTGCCGTCTTGCTAGTACCGTTACATTAAGAATAATATACACGAACAAGGAGAGGGTGATAATTAGCTGAAGGCAGTGATTATCGCAGCTCGCGCTGCGATTAATGCAGTACAAGGTGCTAATGATTGTTCAAAGAAAGGGATAATTAGGCAGATTAAAACGATACCTAGGTTCTAAACAACTAAATTACGCAAATGTATCGTCCAACGTGAACTTGTAATTTACATAACACTTAAGTTAATTGTTCCTGCGTAATTTATTTCACACTTGCCTTCTCACTACACTGACTGTTTTCTAAATAAATTGCAGCTTTGCGATTAACAATTTCCTGTGGATACATTAAAACACTCAAGCGTGCAGAGTTGCAAGATTATCATACATTTATTTGCAAGTTTTGTTGATCTGCAGTATAGTGAGCAAATGGACAAAATTGTTTGTTCCGCAGAATATATTTTTATGCTTCTTGGAATATAAAGCATTATTTAAAGGAGTATTCAGTCGATTCAATTTGGATGCCAGTTTGCGATTGCAAGGAATATTGTTGCATCGACACGGCCGACCATATTGTCGATATTTTGCACCGTGCCAGCACTAGCTGGGGGATGGAAAACTCGATGATATTAAACATGAATAATGTAACGGCTCGGTGTCGGTGTACAGCCTCTGCGATAAGGCTTTTTGGAATACAGCATACGCAAAATCACAATGTAACAGCTGTCACCTGTGCACCAGCCCTCTGTCAGGCTGGAAAATGGAAAATATAATACCGTGTATGTACGCAATGTAGTCAAATAATAATATCCCACGAAATAAGTTTGCAAACATTTTCCGGACGCATTCGAATTTTCACGAAATAAATTTGGGAACACTAATCCATTGAAGGATCAAGTAAATCTTAATTGAGCGTGCCTCGTTGCACGAAGTAACGATGACACGACAACCTTCGAATTTGGTAATGGAAACACGGTTTATTGACAGGAATCGCAGTGCAGAAGTAAATTAGTCGAATGAGGGCCATGGGAACAGGGAAAAAATCAGTGCCGGATGACTCGTAGCTTTTCGAGCGAACCAGAATGACTAAGTGTGAATTCAATTAAGGGTTTGTTTTAAGCGCCTATCAAAGCTTGTTTACGATCCGGCTCATTATTTGCGTAACACGATGAAATCGACAACTTTGCCACGGCTAATTAATACCTTCGATTAAGGCAATCGATTCCAGCTTTCTCGATTCGTTAATGAACTACTGCCAATTCAATTTATTGTAATTCTGTAAATTTTGATACTTATTCTCTTCTCTGCTACAGTTTATCGAGATTGTTTCTAAATATCCTATCGAATTAATTTATTCCGTGCCCTCCTAAGGCTAACAAAGACCAAAAATCCCAATTTCATCCCCTTGAATAAAAAAAAAAATAAATGCGACTCCTATTCTCAGTTTACATCATTCAATAAATACATCCTGCACTAAATAAACCCAATAAGTCCCAAGCTTTGATTTTCTAAAAACCTTTCTCAAAACTGAATATTTTTTGCCCTGCCTGCGTGGCAGCCATGAAAACTGAATCGAAACAGCGGAAAACAGCGGGGTGTTAATAATAGTCCCGGATTTCGGCCGCGGACCAATGTCAAAGGACCTTTTCTCGTCCAATCCTGGTCGGCCAGTGCAGGCTGGATGTTGCTGCTGTAGGCCGAACCAAATAGTCCAGGGCGGACCCTTCTTTTAATTGTATCGAAGGGTCGATCCTCAAGCTTCGGCTCCAGCCTCGTGAGAAACGGACTGCGCGCACCGAAGGATCAATTCATTTTTCCGCTATTCCCGTGAACACGTTGTCATTAATTATTTAGAACACGTCACTCTGCGAGGGAAAAGAAAAGCGGAAAAATCGTCAGAAATTCCGCGATGATTCTTTAGACACATGAAATTCCGACCCGAAATTATATTAAGGCGACAGAGAGTAATATACCTACGAAATCTATTTGTTACATTACTTTTTATATAATTCGAAATTGGATATTGAATTGATGTAAGTTGTTTTTACGAAATCGGACAATGAGTTTACTTACAGCGATGGTATAAACTCGATTGAGACATTTTTCAGCTGAAACTGTGGAGAATTGTAGCTCGTGTCCGCGCTTTGTGCTCGTGATAGGCTGTCACAATGGGAGCAGAGCAGCCTAATGAAAAAAGGGGGCAGCTGTGAAGAGGAGCTTGAAATGGCGATTCTATGCGCATCACAACTTTGCTCTGCAATGATGCTTTCCTATCGTAATTCGATTTTCCTGCTTGCTTACCATCGAGGAATTATCTTTTCGTCGAGCTCGATTAAGGGGATGATTTCATTTCGAATCGTTATGGTCTGTTAATTGAAACTGGAATAGCATTGGATGTTCTATAATTAAGTAACAGTTGGAGAACCTGTTGAATTTGCGAAACGCGCAATAGGAACAAACCGTTTCTTGTCCTAGAGAATGACAATTTTCAAAGGTTGAACAGATTGAATAAATAATCTTTCGAGAATATAAAATATCCTAATAATTTAGCAAAAACGTCATTGCACAGATCTTTCTTTCTAGAAAATTAATTAAACGATTCCTCTAATTTGCACCTACACACTAGGGACTCGAGAAAAACCATTCCCTTCATAAAAACTGCTCACGTAGGACCTCCATAAAAATGGAGCGACCCTTGATGGTCGGGCTTAATATCAATTCCTGTTCGTTTGAGAAACGTGCCGACAGAAATACGGGATTAATTACAAGTGGGGTGTTAATGCCCAATTCGGTCACCGTCGAAGGGGATGTCCGTGGAGAGGCATGGCTCTTTCGTCACTGGTCACTCCCTAAATTAAACCTCTCACTGGTAAGACGTGTCATCGAGCATCAAGCAGGCTCTGCTATTATATTTATTTACGACGCCGGTGCAACGAGATACAATCTTCGTCCAACAAAAAATTTGGCGCGCAAGGTTGTTCTGCCTGCGTTGTTTTCACGCCGCGATCCCCGAAAAGTCAACATTTTCTCACCGATGGGAGATAAAGCAGACCTTCTGGATGCCTGTAATATCCCCTGAAATATGAAAGTCACGCTGTTTGTAGAAGGCGAAATTAATTCGTGAGTACAGACGTAAAATTTGTGGATCCATTAATTTCCGCCGGTTTACGCTGGTGAACAAAGTCGGTTCACCCAACAATATTGTGCAAATATTAAATATAAAAAAATAAGCACAAGGTTTTTGTCCATCTTTCGTCCGTCCGTTTAGAAAGATGGCATTCAAGAAGAAATGAATGATCGTTTTGGTAACGAGAACTCTAATTACCCAGCCGTTCAGAATTCATTGACCACGGCCGGAAACGGGTTTCTATCTGTAGGAATCCCGATCGCGACTCGAGGGGCAGCCGTCGAGAAGACTCATTGCTATTCCGCGGGTAACTCATGCGGGGCATTATAGTAGTCGCAGTCGGGGCTCTACTAAATTGAAAACAAGATCCGTCACGTTTCCAGGCAAGCAAAAAGAATTTTAATGAATTATCAGGAGCAGGTATGAAGGGGGGATTGACAGGCGATCCTGGTGAAATTAAAGGGGCTGCCCGCTGACCACGCTGTCCGCCATTGTGATGCTGCTCGGCTGCGTTTTTTTGTCCCCTCCTGGTACCATTGCGACAAGGGTACTTTATAATTTTTCACCAGAATCCGATCACCTTTTGCTCCCTCTCTGTATCAAAAATTGTTTTCTGGACTTTGAATTGTCTCAATCATTAAAACTTGTAGCCTTTGTTTATTAAATCGGTAGGCAGCGTTTAAGAAGCTATTGCAAATTCTGTGCCATATTGCGTTTTATAATTAAGTCATGGTTAAAAAAATGAAGAAGTCTGTTTTTATTGATTACATTAGTTAAAGTAGTGATTTTTAGGTATTACAAATACATTTCTGTAAAAAACGTACGGAGCATTGATCAACCAAACTCTGCGTAATTATCACCTCATACGAAACCATGCAATTTTTCGCAAAATTTCTGCGTCCGCCATAGGGAGCACCCTTCGAAGGCCACTCCTTGATCCTCCTTTCGCCTCCCATGCATCCATGCAAGCACGGGGTCTCTCTCTCAGTTTCCATCGAAGGGGTCGAGAAGCAGGAGAAAAAGGAATTTAATGAATTATAAAGGCTGTAGCCAGGCTACAGAGGGGCGCTGAGGGCGACGAAGGGGATCGGCAGTCGATCCAGCCGGAATTAAAACGGCTGGCCGTCGTCGGCACTGCGGTGCCGATCCGTCCTACGGGGTTTTCTTGCGCCCCTGAACCTTCAGCCTTGCAGAGGAGGGTCCAGGAAAGAGTTCGAAAAGGCAGAAAAGGAAAAAAAGGGAGCCGCGAGACGCGATGGTAGAGGCGAGCCAGAAGAAGGAAAGACGGGGGAGGCGATGGTACACCGAGGGGACTTGATGAGAACGCCTGGTGGGGGAGGGTTTCCGAAACAGCTCGCCGCTATCTCGACTGATCCGATCAAGATTAATGAACGTGCGGCTTGCGAGTCGAAGCCTTTGCGCCGCCCAGGCTGCCCCTTCGTCTCTGTCCCGCCGCCGAGGAATACTTACTTCCCTCCTTGTCGCTCTGATTCTTTTTCTCGAACCGCTGATCCACGCAGGGGCAGCGACTAGCGACAGGTACCGTCGACGAGTCCTCGTAATAGCGCGGCTCGCGGTGGCTAATGTTGCCGCGCCACGGTGATTTGGTCCAGGGAAGTTAGTCCCCGGCCGTTGTGAACTCGTTTGCGTGAGAACATTTGTGAACAGTGTGGAAGCAGGTAAAATGATTTCGATGGAACCAAATCTAAATCCGTACATATGCATTAATTTATGTTTGCGTCACGTTCGATGTACCTTCTTTGTTGTTCCTGCGAGTGAAACTTGTATTTTTATGCAGGAAGTACGTACGTGTAAGTGTATATGTACATATTTGTTCTGAGTAAAATTGTACTAATAATAGCTGTATTAGTTAGTGGTCGGAGGGTAAGTTTAATGGACAAAGTTGTCTCTCAAGGAACTGTTGATTCTCATCATATATTTCTATACAATAGATGTCCAGAAGTTGTTTTCTCTACATATTCCAGTTTTTCAAAGGCATCCGTACTTTGCATGACAATCATACTGCTGAAGCTCCTATTTAAATTTTGTTAGTAATAATCCAACACTCGCAGGCTGCGACATTTCCGTTAATGAACGAAATGCAAATGAAGAGAATACATAAATATTTCAACGCGGATCTCTTCAAACATCTGCCAATTAACAGAAGCATTATATTATTCCGTCAGATATCAATGACAGTTTAACAGCGACAGAAGAATCGTTGCACCACCGTCGAACGGCAATTTGTTCGAAAAGGGGTTGTCGATTGACCAGCGTGAGTGCGACAGGGATCAATATGAGGCGACTTATAAGCGGACGTATTGGGATTGGCAGCGTAGATAAAAGCTGCGGTGGCAGTAGCAGCGGCGGCGGTAGCGGGACTCGTCTTTTTTACATTGGTCCAACTGCTCGGAGATAGATGTGTCACCGAGGCCCCGGGCCAGATAAAAATACACTTCCCTTCGCCTCGATGGTTTTAATTAATTTCGGGGATCGACGCGACCGCCCGTGTTAACTTTCCGGCGAGTCGCTGCATCAGCCGCGCGTGTCCTCGATCGCTACTGTGCTGAAACACAGGACCCGTTTAACTGCCTTGTGGGGAAAAAAAAAACGGTCCTGTGAATCTTCTGATCGATTTTTTCAGGGTCGTAGGGGGGCTCGTGAGATGCACATTTTCGTTGAGCGGTGATTGTTTAACTGGGACTTGGTATAAGGATTCCTTTAATTAAGCTGCGATGGCATTTCGATTGAATGACGTCGAGGAGGTTGTTCATTAGTCTAGTTCATTCGCTACTGTACTGAGGATAGATTAGAACTGTGGCGTAAGGAGGCAACTATGGTCAGTGTTTTTATCTGTAATATAGTGAACCTGAATTAAAATGTTTTAGACCGACTGCATCGAAGGTGTTTTCTTTTATATATTTTATATGAATATCTTTTTCTGTTGCTAGGTTTAACAATCCAATCGAACGACTTTTCTAAAACTTCTATCTCCATTCATCTCTGAGTAATAACCTAATAACCTTTCGCACATTCTCACATCCGTATCTCCCTATCAAATTCTATCAACCTTCAGACAGCGTTTCGTTTCTCTGGTGATATTATCGAGAACCATAGGAGTTCCGATTAGCATCACGTAGGTGATCGAACAAGAGGGTGAACGAGGCGTCCGCGGTGTCTGCGGGCACGAATCTAATTTCACCAGACACCCCCGTCGTCGACGCCGACGACACGGGGCTCCTGTTATCTTTAGTTACAGCCTAATGTGTATTTGAGATGCGAAACTGCCTCTGGGGGATGTCAGTCAGTCGCCGGAGCGAGCGTTAAAGTGACGCGATGAACGCGCCACGGCGAAAAGGGGTGGCGCGAAAGGGAGCGCGGGATGCTTTGTAATTACGGGCCCTGATAAATGGAGTCGTGACTCGTTAATCCTCTCCAATTACATATAATGGGGATCGGCAGAACCAGCATCCCCCTCATTTTTGCTATTTTAAAATTCGTCCGTCTCGCCCTTGGCAACGATTGAAAAAACTTCATTTCGTATCAGCGGTCGTTTCCGGAGATTATTCGTCTGAAGAAATACGAGCGGTGTATCGTGGATAGAATGCATTCTGTTGTACGGTGGCAATTACTTTTTCAACTCGGTAGCTGTCTACTTATTTCAACAGGTAGATCATTACGTTGCCTCCGAATGCAACCTTATTACGCCTCGTCATAAATCTTCCGAACCACTCGAAACCATCGCAAAGTTCTACTTAACTTGCTTCGAGAAGAATGGAAATCGAGTACTGCAATTAATCCCGTCGCTGCTGTGGTGCTCACGAAGTCGGACAAATTCTCGGTGCACAAATCATATGAAAATAAATCAAACTAAAAAAAATATCCTTAAATATCCTTAAAATATCCTATTTGTGAGGGCAGAGAATGGTTGAGGTGTACTTTCATCGACTCGACTTTATACGAAATAATTCCTCTTACACCCATTTCTAATCTCTCAACTAAGAGGAGATCGCGCAGCATTTTTCAGTCGCGTCCACTTGCCACTTGCTGCAAGAACCATCTCCTTACCTGACCCCTTTAGCCCCTCGCACATCTTCCTGCATACCCGAAGCTGGAATCGTCTTAAGCAGCGCAGCGCAAACAGTTTCCCAGGAATCATTTATCAGACGGATCGTGTTGCGCAACCGAAGTGTGTGGTCAGAAACCCGTTAAATCTTGGCTACAGATACACCGGATGGGGGGGTTGGAACGGGGGCGAAACAAGGCGAGGCGCGAATTTCACGTTGTCCGTCCCCGGAGTTTGCCAAACGAGCGATCCACTGACCACCCAACTGCACACCGTGCATCGTACAGCTTGTAGATCACGCGATTGCCATGCGGATGCGGGGCGAAGTGATCGCCGCGTACGGATCATTTGTCTTGGCGCAAACGAATGTGAAGCGCGGCGTGTAGGTGGAACAACGCCGTCTGAAAATAGGGTCACGGAATCGTAGGGTACATCTGAGAAGGCGGCCCCGGAAGGTATTTCGCGTTCGTGGAATGTCCCTGCCTGCTTTCCACCCTTGAAGTGACGAGGGCTGCGGGAGATTGCTTTAGAGCTGAAGGAAATTGCGAAGAAATCGTTTCTTCAGCTTTTGGTGGATGGTAGTACGAAGGGTTGGTGCGGTTAAATATTGGAGAAACAGTGTTATGCAAATCGTTTTTCAAGTTGAAACTTTGTTTCAATGATATAGACGAACTTGTAATAATTCGTAGCGAACGCATCACTGCATAAGTAAACGACTTAAAGGATGCATGTATACAGGGTGTTAAGATCGTCTAAATTGGGAACAGTCCACCGACCAGCCTATTTACCTTAACCCACGCCCAACACCATCTATATCCGAGAGTGGCTTGTAAGGGTATTCAGCACCGGAAGACAACGGAGGCTGGCCGAGGCCAGCGGAGCAGTGTTCAGATCTTGCAATTAGCTGCTCTTGTGTGCTTCCTTCCTCCTCGCCCGTCAAGAAGCTCGGCGTTTCTCATGCCCCGGACTGTACAATAGATTTCTCTACTTTTTTGCTATGATCCAGCGGAATCAGGTCGTATGCAATAATGACAACATCGAGAATCGCTACCTTCCGCGGATTATGCCAATAAAAATAGCACTACTGTGAAATTTGAGAGATTTTTTAAACATTAAAATCAAATCGTAGGCAACACGTATCTGTCTCAATGGGCGTAAGAGAACTACCATCCCCTGGTCATCATCTCCTTCTCACTCCCAATTTGAAACACAACTGTGACACCTAATCATCGAGAAATTGTTCTTTGACGAATTATTATTATGAATCGCGATATCACTCCGCGAAACATGAAACGAAAGCAGGAACGAAGCATGTCCGACTTTCGATCCTGGGCGGTAGCAGGTTTACCTCCGCTGTTGGCCGGTCTGCTGGTTGCATGGGCGGAGGCAGGGTCGTGCAGCCGGCCGCTCATTCGCTTTCCGGGTGCCACCCTTCTTTTCGAGGCTGCTGCGGCATATCCCCAGGCCAGGCTGCGGCAATCATGCACGTGCTCGGGCATGCGCGACCACGGCAACGCTGCACACGCATGGGCGCCACACGCGAGCGACCGAGTTCTTCGTGGTTCACGAGGAAGGAACGACATCCCTGGGTGGAGAACCCCTTTCGCACAGGGATCAGCTATAACAGAATGTCCCCGTGTCGCTCGTAGACTGCTCCACCACTACGATATTGTTGTGTGTCACGGGGGGTCCCCGATAAGAAATCGATACGTTTGCTGTGGGTCGAGCTGGAATCGTGTCCGGTTGATCCGTGGTTCGATAAGTTGGGGATGAAGTTTCGTATCTGTCATGGATGTTTATTTGCCCGAATAAATGTTGGAAACTGATGAAAATATTAAATTATATTATGGTTCTCCTTTCCTGGGTTGTTTCCTCTATAGTTTTCTTTTATTCATTTCACCCCTGCTTTCCTTCGGTCTCTGTTTCTTGTCCTACTACTTTTCATACAAGGAGTATTAAAAGTTAAGTAGTTTGTAATACGAATGTCTTACTATCGTGCCTTTCTCGTTTCTGCCTAACAAGTACTTATTAACAAGTGGCTAACAAGTTAGGCGCACAGCATTGCAATATTTTCCGAGTTTCCTAATACACTGATATTTCCGCGCCGGCGAAATGGCCACGGGGGATTGACGGAGGATTGAAATTTTTCTGGTCCTCGTTAAGTCGGCGATGTTACGCGTCGCCCGGCTTTATCGGCATGATTCATAGTCGACGTTATCTCGTTACTTCTTTCGTGCGTTTTCCAACAAACGCGGTGGTGGCTTTTCGAAAGGAAATGATTTATTATGCAGTCTCTCCGTGCAACCGGTAAATATATGCACGCAACTTTACGCATTTTGTACGTAATATCGATGAGATACTGTCATCGCCGTCAGCTAACAAGTTTACCTCGACTCCGGCTGCCTATCGTTTGTTTCCTGCGCGAATGATGTATGGTTTGAAACAAAAAACCCGATAAAAAACGCGGACGATAACGAATTCATAATAATACAGATATGTTCATTTGTCACATTGGCGATAACGATGAAAATGGAAGGAGAAGAGGATGCAACCTGTTTATGGGAAATGCGAAATAACAAAAAGCAAGGCAAACTTTAAATGTCTAATGAAAACCAGTTTAGTTATATACGAGATACGATTCCAAGTTGTTACGTTAATCAAATTGTTCGATCGTCGGATATGGAAAATGTAGTTCTCGCGGTTCAATGGAACAGCAGGTGGATGTTCGGTTGAGGAAGCACGGCGTTATTGTAAATTACGAAACATTTATTTATTGATTCACTTTACTTCACGACTGTATCTTGATCGAACTCTGCGATCAATAGAAACGTAAGCATCGAGGTGTGCCCAAATACATTCTTATCGTACAGGCTATATACACATTATCGAATAGAATATCATCAAGGAGTATAATGTCACACTTAGCAGAACGTCCTCGTAAACTCGTGCACACGCCAGCTCTCAGCACACGCTAATTACGCTATTCAGGATCGCTTCCTTCTCGCGTACATTTAGAATAGAACCGTGCCCGCGTTAACGCGTCTTAATACCGCTACTGTCCTATTATTATTTAGTCCGATAAACATCGTTTTGGTATAATCGTCACAGCGACTCTGTGCATTTGTAATCGTTTGATTGCTACTCGTCACAGTTAGTACATCTTCCGGTTTCCGTTCAACGCGGTCCATTTAAGTCTAGCCCCCGTTATTGGTCGTTCTGGATACTTTCACGATAAAAATAGACGATATCTCGCAGCGTTATTTACAATGTACACGTGACGCCAGCTCGAATGCTATCTTTTCTTTCTTAACACTTCGCGAACGTAGACGTCATCTGTCCCAGATGATCTCGTTATGTCAAGTCTGACGGGGACAGGAAATTTCCACTTTGTTTGGAACAATGAGGGTGTCAATTTAGCGACCCCGTTTTGTTATTGGATCAATTACTAGGACTATTGATACAGAATTGTCAATAGTATTGCTAATTGCGTTTTGTTCAGTTTCATGTAAGTTTCTCGAGACCGGCGTCACTGTACCCTTCTTTCACGACGAACCGTTTTCTTTTTTCACACGAAGAATGTCGAACGAGAATGTACTAACTTAATTTACCGTTCGTTCAATGAACACGAAAATGTTTCGCGGTGGAACATCTCGTAATAGTTCTCTATCGAAGAACACTTAACACGCTAAGACCGCACACTTACATAATAACATACGAAATACGATGCACTTTAATCACATAGGGATAAGGACTTTCTTTACACGTCTATGTACAGCTAGAGTATGTACAGTTTCACTGTGCGCTAAAGCGAATCGATCATTTTCAACGCTTGGATCGAGGGACAACTACACTTGTCCGATCACAGCTTTCGACAAACGAAAAGTATTACTGTTGAACGTTCGCGAATCGTTGGGACACAGAGTGACTTTAGACCGCGTAGAAACATAATGCTTTGCAAGGTAATTCGTTCGACGGCGAAGGAAATCTAACAGGCGAGGAACCAAAGGGTCGAAGGTAACGAGTGTTCCTGGAACGCAGACGGGATAACAGAAATTAGAGTTTTACAGGTTTTTCAAGCGAAAAACTCTGCGTTGCAACGTACCGTTTGTAGTTTTTCATCGAGAGTTCACGGACATCACCGACAGAAAGTCCCAAAAGTCCACACTTCTTTTTTACACCCTCTCGCGAGCAACCCCTAGTCGTCGACTTCTACAGTGGCCTCCCACGTTCCAAATTACAAACTCTTCACACGTTGACACTCGTCACTCAGTTCTAGAGTGCCACAGGCGTGGCGCTTCGCAGCTCGAAGGACTATGCTTTTGAGATGGGTGATTAGCGTTTTCCCCTTGGACGACAGTCTTCAAACACGTTCCCGTTGACCCGACGCTGCCAACTTCTGCGCGTCGGTAAAGGAAGAAACGCGTAACCGATACCGTCAGTCCCCATTTGTTTCAATAGGCCAGCCGACGTATCATCCAGATGATGATGACTCAGCTGTCTTGAAGAAAGGGACAGAGGGTAGCAGGAAACTTTTGCCCCGTCCTATTCTTATTCAGGACGCCAGTTCAGAGCGAATCCGACTCGGCTTCCACACCATGGCGATTCTTTTGGTATCGTGAGATTTCAATAGAATTTTTGCTGAATGACTGGCGATCGACAGCGGCTGCTTCCGGCTTCCTCTCGCATCGAAGGATAGAAGAAAGTGACTCAACGCGTCACCGTTTTCCCAGTTCTCGACCCTCAGGCCACAGTCTCTACCATAACTGCACTCAATTGTTCTTAAGAGAAACCCTCGGTTCGCCGCGGAATCCAATTAAACGAACGTTCCAAAGGAAAAGCATTCTTCTACGATAGGACAGCAACGAACCCGGGTTCCATGCAAACAGCATCGAAACTTGACCGGTTCGGAACTTGAGCAGCATTAACACTTGAACATCGAAACCGACTGGAGCAGTCCAGGTCCCCGAACGGATGTTACAGCGCCGTCAGCCCGTAATCGGACTTGATCGCCGGTGGCGGAATGGGTGCGGAGACTTGCGATAGTCCGGTGGGACTGGTCGAGGGGGCGAGAGGGCTGATACTTCCGGAGCCGATGTGGCCCAGTGGTCCTCCCGTCGGGCCCTCCATCATGCCGCCCACGTGATGATGACTCAGCTGCGCTTGAAGATGAGCGAGGGGATGCGGATGACCTTGGAAGCTCGGGTGGACCACGTTCGTATGCGGAAGGGCGGCGTTCACCGCGTGCACGTCTCCCATGTCCGTGAGGCCGACGCCAGAGTCCAAACTGGCGTCGATCCCGCTCGACGGCGAGTTATTGTTGTTCTTCCTCTGACTGTTGTTGTTCCCCGACGGCATTTTACCTCTGGTCGTCGGCGTTTTGGCCGGCTTCGCCGTGCTCTGCGCGCTCTGGCCGTTCGCATTCTTCCTGCGCACGTTCTTCGTGTTCGGCAGCTTGTTGTCCTTCTTCCACTTCATGCGACGGTTCTGGAACCAGATCTTTATCTGTCGCTCGGACAACACCAGGGTATGTGCGATCTCGATCCGCCGCCGTCTCGTCAGGTACCTATTGTAATGGAATTCCTTCTCCAGCTCGAGGATCTGGTGCCTCGTGTACGCGGTCCTCTGCCGCTTCGGCTCCATCCCTGGTTGGTACGAGCCGTTCGCTGGAAGAACCAGAGGTTGGACCTCGCGTTAGTTTGGTGTTTGATAGGTCAGAAACTTTACAGGCAGCGCGATATTACTCTTGAAGACGAATGACGTTGCTTAGGATTATGTCGCGTGGATCGTTCGCGGAGTGGTATTGCAAGGAAGCTTTGATATATTTCCTCGTATGAAACAAGTCTGAAT
Source organism: Holcopasites calliopsidis (assembly GCA_023838395.1). NCBI lineage: Eukaryota > Metazoa > Arthropoda > Insecta > Hymenoptera > Apidae > Holcopasites > Holcopasites calliopsidis. The sequence goes on from JALHAQ010000003.1 coordinate 5,003,313, forward strand.
GAAGAACTTTCTTCTACCTGCCCAACGCGAATCGACGAACGGACCCCATCCCATTCCAACCTCACGAATTTCTATCTGATCCCCACAAAAAAAAAATTAATCAAGCGAACACGAAAATACGAATATCGTAAATATAATTAATGACGAGCATCGGGATGCGCTCTCACGATATGAAAATTGTCGCCTCCATCGAATAGCCCGTACTCTACTCTGGAGGAGCGTATAGTCACTGATCGCAAAGGATAAACGTGACACGTGCACCAACACCGATGCCGTTCTCCAGAGAAAACGTTGCGAACAACCGGCTCTACATTTCACAATCGCCAGGTTAATGTTTCAAGGCCGACCCGTGACAGCCGCCAAGTAGTCGTGATGCTTGTCGAACTTGAGGCAGGATTATAGGCGGGCATCTTTCACCGAGCGGAAACTCGAAAAAAAACGATGATCGGCGCTGGTGTGTAAACACAGATCCGATGCGACGGAACGAGATATTATACTTTGTTAGCAAGACGAACGAAGATTGCGTTGTTCGCACCACCAAATGGAGTACGCATCAGTATTAGGTGTACCGAGCTTAAAAATCAATTCAAACTTAAATTGAGCTGAATGTATATAATTCAAGTTTGATTCGCCAGGCCTCTAGTGTATGTTCGTTACTTAATTTTTCTGCAGCCACCGCATCAGTTCTACTTAACGGTTTGATTTAATAAACGCTGAACTTCATTCCATAACTGTTTCATTCGTCAAGCCTACAAGTTTTTAGCCCTTCAGCGTGCAATTCCTTTCTCCCCTGTCTAGGTAAAATAAACTTGATAACAGTCGATTAATCAAATTTTCAGTTCACCCCGAACTACAGTGTGTACAATTTAAATAATTTAAAGTCCACAAAATTATCATAATAATTAACTTCTTGATCATAAGTCTCTTGCATCCCTGTCTACTCTCTTTCACGACAATGCCTACCATTTTAATACCCAACCATTCTTTCTCCACCATTTCCTCCTTTTTCCTTTCGCTTTTTTCCAATCATTGAACAACCAATCTTACTATAGCATTTCCACGTTTTTATTTTGACCGAAGTTCTAACGAAAGACCATATCAGATGTGGCCATCGTGGCATGTCACTACTACAGGCTAGGGTCGTCACGGGGCTGACGCGCGAGAAGAGATATTCGTGCATCGATCGTTGGCCGTATCAAGCGACGTCAATCCACGCGTTGCACGCTAGAAGCGTCCCTTGGTGGTCTCCCGAACACGAGCACGATAGAGGAAGCATGGCAGCGAGTTCAGTTTAGAATCTGTGCAGACACATTCCATTCCGGAGCTGACCGACGCGTCGGTCCCCGGGAAGCCCCTCCTAACAGCAGCGTCCGGTCGTCGAGCTTCGGCGTTCAGAAGGGTAGATAGAGATTGCAGTCTACGACAGGCCGACGGACATGCATACCAGACTTTACAGGCTCGCTGGACGTCGAACCGAGGAACGTGCCACTCGTGAAAATGATACTGCCCAGGAAAAAAATAATCGCCGCGGATGAAATTTATGAAACGAAGGGGGAAGAGTCTATTTCGAGAATGGAAGATGCGTCAGCGGTAGAAAAATGAAGAAACGTTAGGAGATATTATGGAATGTAGCCTTTACACTCTGATGACGGTGACTGATAGACTTCTTGTAGAATGTTTTTAGCGAAAAAAGAAACTCGCCAGAGACCTTGAAATCGATTCCCCATTTTATCTAACAAACAATGAAGAAGTCGATGAAGTCTCCAAAAATAATACAAGTATAATACGGTTCGAAGGAAGACAATTATTTTCAATTCTGTGGCGTTAAAAGACTCTGTTACTATCGAGGCTTCTCCTACAGCCATTGATCCAAGCTATTGTTGCGCTCCTATCGCAAAGGAAATTCCAATCAAACTATAAAGAAAGGGGTGAAAGAAGCTTTCGTTAGGGTAGACAAAGAAAAAATAGGTTCGTACTCGGTGGCCCGTGTTTCTTTCATCAACGCTATTTTTCGTTACCTGGAAATATGAACTATGATATTCAACTTTCCATGGCGTTAGTATCCCGGTTAGAACGCGCTCAAAAGCGAAATAGTTGCAAGCTGGAATGAGCAGCATTTTCCCCCGGTCGAAATGGAATAGAAATTTGAGGCTGCAAAGGCAGTCCAATTCTGTGAGATGTTACGTTGCAAAAATTCCCTTTCAGGATTCGTAATCCTTCCTGCGAAACGCCTCACGCAGCGAGGAACGCTTGCTGCGCGTTTAGCTCGCGCCATTCTCGTCGCATTCAAAGAATATTGTACTGTATAATACCACGGAGCATCGCGTAATTGTGAAATTCATCGTGAACTGGCTATCGATTCCCCTCATTTTATCAGAATCATCGCAAAAGTTCAGTGAAAGATAACGACAATGATAATGTAGCCATTCATGAAACTGTTTAATGTCGTTTTCTAATTAAAAATAATATAGGAATAAGTAAAGTTTCTAGCAACTTGTCTTCTTTTCCTAATGCATGTTTAGAATCGTCAGTGCACTTCGTTATTCCTCAACCTGACTGCAGCTACGCGATGAAGAATGCCGATACTAGGCGTAACCGAATAGGTGGTAAATGGTAGGCTTCTAAAATCTCGTACAGGTGATCGAAAGGCGCAAGGATAAATTGCCGCCCATCAGTCTTCCGTTCTGTAAACGCGTCACCTTGCGGCTACACTCTATCAGTTTCACAGCTAATCCTCGCAACAATGCATCCATACTTTTGTCGTACACTTTGCACCGTGTAGCGAATGCGCTTTGCCCATCTATTTGTTGTCGGTGATTCTAAATTGGGGTACTGGGGATGGGACGGCAAAGTGCTTGATGTATATCATGCAATTTGTCTTACAAATGTTGTAGGGCCAATAGTCCACGAAGCAAAATGGTGTACCGTATCGAAGTTATAGTGAAACATTTCTTTCGGGGCGGAATAATAATGCAGACTAGATAAAAAGGAGGACGTAACTATTCTCAGCTATAGCGTGCCGACGGATAACTAGTTGTAACCTATTCTACTAGCTGCTAAAGAATCTATTGTTCTTGGACCCTGCATTAGAGCCCATCAATTAAAGACAAACTGTGCATCACATTTGAACAGCCCTATCAAACTGTGAAGTACTGTAGAAGTGACGACGGGTCATGACACGACGTCCAGCCGACCAATTGTCGCCATGACCGTGGCACTCCGATAAAAAGGGACGCTGAAAGTTTCAACTCACCGACACCAGCAACGTGGATCTTCTTCATCCACGGATAAATCACACGGTCCCCGTTCTCCTCGTCGTCGTCGTCGTCCTCCATCATCCCCGGCGACCCGTCCATCATCTGATCATCCTCCATATCATCCTGATCCGAGCCATCGTCCACGTGATGTTGCTGCGTCTGTTGTTGACTCTGTTGCTGCGCGCTCTGTATATGCTGCGACTGTTGACCGGCTGCCGATTGCTGTTGGAGATCCGGCGAGTTGTCGCGATGCAGTTGACCAGAGCTCGCCGGGCTGCAAGCGTTGTTTTCGTGCGGCGGCGGCGGCTGCTGGCTGGGCGGTTGATGACGCTGGAGACTGTCCGGCGGCTGCACGTGATTCTGCATAATCCCCGGCGACAGCGGAGTCGCGCCAAGGACAGTGGACGCGGACACAGGTGGTTGCTGTTGAGGCTGCTGCTGATTCTGCATCGAGGAGGGACACGTGAGCGGCGGCTGCTGGGCCTCCGGCGGCATTGCCAGTGCGCCCACGGCATGGTGATGAGGATGCAGGCTGGCGTGGTGAACCGCGTGCACTTGGTGATGGGGATGATGCGGTCCGTAGTAGCCTCCGTATCCGGCGTAGCCGCCGTTCAGCTGGACAGCGGAGGAAGCACCGTACGGGGTGGACGCTGCCTGGTGATGATGTTGATGGTAGCCGTACTGCAGTTGGTGGGACTGAGGGTGATTCAGGTGATGGCCGCCCCCGCTTGCCGGGAAGAAATCCGCTCCCGTAGACGGGATATAGTTACTCTGACTGTACTCCTCGCTAGGAGGAAATTTAGGGTCCACCATCACCGAGGTAGCCGCCAAATGGTGACTGGTGGCTGCTTGCTGGTGCTGGTGGTGATGATATCCACCGCCGGCGGCTGGATTCATCAGGAACGAACTCATCTTCGCGAGAATTTATCGGTATGGAGCACCGGTTCGAATTTCGGAGCCTTCGACGCGATTTTATCAGAGATCGGTGATATTCACTGGCTTTTTTTTCTAGTCCGACACCCCGTCACTTTTCCAGGATTAGTTCGCGGAGTTCGAAGGTTTCATGTTGACGATATTCATGGTTGGAATACACACCGCACTGCACTGTAGCCTGTGGCCGACATCCCTCTGCACGAACGGGGTGACTTTTTCCTTCGAAGGGGAAAGGGTGGCGCGGCGAGACGCAGAAGGCGGAAACGGGAGACAGACAGGGGGAGAGAAAACGAGCGAAAACAGCAAGACCACGGAGAGCAGCAGACTCCCGGTGGACAGCTGCTTATCCTCTCCTCTCCTTCCGCCACTTTCGCGATCCTCAACCAAGCTCCGCGGCCTCGTTCGCTCCTTCCCGCCCACCGGAGCTCAATTACCATACCACGTGACCGCGGTACCGACCAATCAGAGCCGCTCCCAGTCCGCGACCATGATGGATAGCACGGCACGCATGCAACACGTGAGTGGCGCCGCGAGAACCACTGCGGCAGGTGCACCAACTTCTTTCCTCGGGGCTAACTAGTGTGCGACGATCACCAGTTTTCCTAAGCACTAGTGTTTCTGTGACTTCAATGTCGTTTTACGCCCTCCCAGTTCTGCAACGTCCACATCTCTGTCGATGGCGATCTTGTTAATATCCAATCAACGTCCCAAAAAAAAATTCACCTCAGCGCTGTCAAGAATTGCCAGCCGCGTTTACCAGTTTAATCACTAAACTTCTAACTTTAAATGCTGAAGGACTCCGATCACTTCACGCCGGCTTGTTGTGGCGACTGGATCCGAGAAACGGCGGCACGTCGACACCGAGCGAGCTGTCAGAGAGCCATGAAAGTGAGCACGTCCTGCCTCGGCAGAAACTCGTCTGGCAACTCCGGCAATTCTGTTTCCAACTCCCTCCAGGTCGGACCAGGCCGGCTGGTTCCGAGTCGTTGCGTCGAGTCGGGGAACCCCCCACTCTATGGCGTTCCTCATACTCCAGCACCGTTCAGCCCCACTCCGTGGCAGCACGAGACCAACCCCTGCCCACGGAGAGCGTGGATCCCGTGCCCTTATGGGGCCATACTCGAGGGTACCTATGGAATCGCGTATAGTCACTCCTACGGATCTCCTTAACCCGCCTCCATCCTTCTGAAACCCAGCTAAGCGAGCGTGGTCAATACACGACCCGAACCACTACGATCGACGCTGTCCAACTTTATTGAGATCGTACCGCTGGGGGTTAAATGATACCGCAATGCTAATTGGGGGATGTCGCCAGGGTGACTTGGCTTTTTATGCCACACGTTGAACGTTCCGGTAGTAATAGATACTACCGAACATCCTTGTAATGGCTTGTGCTATGAATGAGCTTTCTGTCGGATATGGTAATGTAGATGGTTTCGGTTCAACGTTTCCGAATAGAGCTAGAAATGTTTTTTTTATAATGAAAAGCCTCGCTGGGTCTTCTTCAGCTATCCTAGATGAAGATGGCTTTCCTGGTATTCATCAGCTATCCTAGCTGAACATAATTTTCCTGATCTTCTTTCAGCTATCCTAACTATCTCGGATCCATCCACCGCTAGGTTTCGATCTGATTATTGCAAGACCAAGGTTGCATTAAGTGTCAAGTCTTATGTAAGACGATTCGACACGGTCAAATCGAAAGTAATGTCTCGACCATTCTTCCGCAAAGTGTTTATATCGGTGCTCTACAAGTGTCTTACTGCACTCGGTCAAGTACGTCTACTCTTGATCAGCCGCGCGGAGCTTATAAAGCGCCGAGTCATTACACAAAGAGCACACTCACTGTGTTTTGCCATGCCACGGCAGTGCGTCACGGTGAGGCATTGCTGGATTAGAACCCTCGGTCTATCTGCATTCTACTTTTACTATCAATGGTAGATTCTAAAAATTGTCCTCCAAATAAAAACATGCCTATGAGGAATCTGAAAGGTTTGGAGCAGTTCTGGTATCAAATTCTTCAAAATAATAGTATTTGTAATTATTGCCTTAAGTCGCCCAGCTGACATTTTCTCCGTTGCAACCCTAAAAACACTCCCCTGCAAGAAACACCAAAGTACCAATTATCGAGCACCAATAATGTCGCCATCCCCTCGCGGGGTGACATATTTCTCAACGGCAAAGATCAGCAAAGAAGAAACAGCGGTTCCACGGAACAGGAAGGGGCGCGGCAATTCAGCGAGCTCTGAGAGCACGTCACCTGTTTTTTCCCCCATCGCGCTTCCTGGCGTCGAGGTTTTTACGTTAAGTAAGATACCACGCAGCGGCTTATTTCTATTTTTCTTGCGGCCACTTCGTACAGCGCTAAACGGAAGGAACGTCGCCTGGAGTGCAGTCTGCGAGGGGGTTGATGGGGCTTCTGGAGGAGGAGAGAGTAGCAACAAACGTTGTCTCGTCGTTTTCTGCCTCGACTTTCTCCGTCCCTATCGCTTTTCTCTCTTCGCTGGCTTCCGTCTTCCTCATCCGCTCCCGAACCACCCCCGCGGCTACGTTTTCTGGCAACGTTTCTTCTTCCTCCGTCTTCCAGCCGCGTGTTTCCACAGCCCCCCTCAGCTTCTGTTCGAGAGAAGCTCTCCTCTTCTCTGCTCTTCCGGCGAAACACAATCAATCACTTTTCCCAGTGAGCCGGCATGACACCCTCCTTTTACACCCACGGCCACCCCTGCAGTTCTAGTTCGTCAACGATGATTCCCTCTCGTTCTCCCCCCGCATTTTTCGCCCCCTTTCTCCTCCATGGCTACCGCGATCTCCCGGATGACGATTATCGCGAGATCGCCCATGAGAGCCCGCCGCTGCCCGCCATGTGCGCCCCAAGCTTCTGGGGACGTCGAGTGGTCCGGGAATTAAGGGCGAAACTTTCTCTGCAATTGTTGTGCACGCTTGTATAGATCTGTGGATTTAGTAGGATACAGCAGCTTGCGGCCATGTTATTAGGGTCTGTGCTCTCGCGTGAAACATTAAACATCCTCCGTTAGAGGAAGGGATGTCTGCATTTTCAACGAAATTAAGAATTGAATCTCTCCATCTTAAAGAAATCTTCAGTTCACATTGCATGTAGTATATACTACTTGTAACGATCGTACCGGCGGTGGGACCGTTGGTCGGAGGCGGGTGCTATGACTAGCTTTATTAAGAATACTTATTCTAATTGCAACACCTACTACTAACCTTATTTCTACGCGGCTCGCGAAGCGGTGTCTTCGCGACGATTTTCGGCGGCCCACGAAGCGGTATCTTCGTGGCGGTTTCGGCGGTACTCCGGTGCGAAACGGTATCTTCGCAGTGGGCGGCTTACTGGCTAATTCCTACAACTACGCGGTTATTTACAACGGCGGTGCGGCGCGAGAACGGTATCGGTTCGCGGCTCGGTATGCGGCGGCAAGCAGGGAGAGAGTCCCGCCGCCCTGTAGCGTCGGCAACCGGGCCACAGGGGAATCGGTAGGCCTTTGCCCCGATAGCGTTTAGACAACTCGCGCTATCGGAGGCCTAGAAGGTGGTGTGTTCCATCACTTAGGGTACGGCAACCCGTTCTAAGCGTGGCACCGAGGACTGTGCCGCTTAGACCGAACGGCGACCCGTGGTCTAAGCAATCGCAAGGTGAGGACAGCGGAAAGGGGAGGGAATGGTGTGATCCGTGAGGATCAGATACAGGCGTTCCTTGCTACTATGCCTCAGCGTACTTCGATAGAAGCTGGCGCGTCTACGGCAGTTCGGCCAGAAGCGTTTACTAGCTGCCGATTCCACTAATTTGTGTACCGCGGAACAGCATAACAATAGCGGGAATCGCGATCTCGGTCGTAGCTGCCTACCGGTCGCGGTCCATACTCGCGCCTAAGCCCCGCGTTACGATCTACCCGTTGCATACTGCAACAATCTCCAGTACAGTTGTAGCAATTTTCACACAAGTTTCACAGTCATTCGAAAGAATCTCTTCGGTCCGTCATAAGCGCTTTCCCGTGGAAACCCGTTTGGCTGGAATTCCCCGACTAAAAGTTCGCGACAGAAGGCGTCGCGTCGCATGCCGCGGACCACCGAGTTCCGTCATGATAATGATAAATGGGAGCACAGTAGTTTACGATTTAATATCAATCCCAGCCCGCCGGTCGCTTATTATCGGTCATTAGAAAACTTTTAATAACGCGATACACCGCCACCCTGCTTTGAAGGTGGAACCGTCGCTATTTATCATTTTCATCGCTTTATTACCAGCCTATTTTACTTGTTGAACGGTTCGCGGCACGATCGCGAATCGCCGGTGAATGAAATTTTTTGTTTAGCGTTGTCCATCGACTAGGGTACACTCGATCTATCGATCCCTCATAATCTTAATGAATGGCTTTTGAAATTTTTAATGCGTCCGGCGAAGGGATTTTTATTCAGCTTCTCTGGTTTGGTATGCCCATCGTTTCGTTACGGATCTGTTTAAAATCGTACATTAATGATTACTGTTAAGGAGTAGCTTTGAAAAAAAAAACCCGGGGCACGTTCTTGTCGAAACGCTTACGTTTGTTCGGTCGGCAATCCGCACCTCCTCGACTACATCTGTTTATACATTCAGTGACACGTTAATTTACAGCTTCGAGGAATTTATAATGCGGTTGAGCATCATTTATAATAGCGTATAATTACAGGCAGAAATTATTCGCAGCCGGACATCGACAAGAAAACGTACGTACGATTGCTGCTTCATGAATCTTGTGAAACCATTTCCATATTCCTTACTCTATCATTTAGAACATCAGCCCTCCTTGCCATTGCCTACTGCTAACTGTACTTCTTCATAATTCCATATTTATTTCTCCCATATCGTAGGGCATGCAAAGGCTTTGCGAGTAGCTAGGGAAAATGCGGAACGTCGGCCCTCCTTAATCGCGATCAAACAGTATTCAAAATATTTCCTAAGCAGTCCAATATCCTCGAACCATCGGGGACTCATCGATCTGCAGTTTACAGAATATTCCAAATATTGACATTGTTGGACGGCGAGATTCGGCACGGTTCGCAGAAGAATCCACGCGTGCCTGTTCGGAGCCAGAAGAGAGAACCCCGTCCATTTTCGCGCGTATCCCACGTGAAGGTGTTGGCAGTGGATCCGTTCGAGGCGAAAAACATGAATCTCCGGAGGTACTATTTCGCTGCTGAGTCACGATCCCGCGTTTGTCGACGTGAAAAGGGAACCGTGTCCTCCTCTGGGGACACCCCTGCTCACCTCTGCATCCTAGAGTTTCGGGCTCGACCTTTGAAAGGATCGCTGTCACTCTTTGATCCTCTGCGTTGCTTCTGGAAGGAAGGGTAACTCGTGCGAGACGGGACGGCGTGTCGGAGGGTTGGACTGAGCTGTTCTATTTGGAAGAAGCTTACTTTTTTTTTGGATGAGAATTTTGATAGCTCATGATACAGAATTAAGGAGACCTTCCATTCGACTATGATTAATGTTAAATGAAAATCGCTTAAGATTTCGATGAAATTAGATCACATTACATTTCACGTGAAATTAAGGGTAGTTCAGATCGTTTCCTTTTTCTTTTAAATTTTGTAGCGATACAAGGAATAAAAGGGCTGTCGCTTGTAATACATAATATATTTGTTAAAATCCTTTGGTTGCAAGTAATTCGTAACACCGTTTTCTCGTATCGTAATCGTAGATATTCTCGAAACTGCAGGAAGTCGTGTAGCTGCAGGCGAAGCAGATACACAATGAAGCAGCGTTTTGTCCTACAAATGTGTGGGGCATGATAAAACTTTCAAGTGAAGTTGCAATAAAGTGTCCTCCGTCAATCTCGCCACGTGAGGTCTGGCATTGTCATGCAACAATTCGACGGAGCGACTACCGCAGGATGACTATATCGAAAGTAGATATCGATGCTCAGCTTTCGAGCGGATGCACGTAGCTCGTCGCAAGCATAAACGATGGTCCTCTAATATGAGAACTGCAACTCTAACTTTCTGCCTCGGGACTTTTCATATTGTCCTTCGCGCAAGAGCTGACCCTTTAATTGCTCCAAAACATACAAACGAGCTGGCCAATTTAAATACTCAATAATTGAGCATACCTATATTATGCGTCCATCAGACAGCATTCCAAGCTCCTTTCAGAAGCCACACAGTATTATGCACAAATTAACCAACAAACCCGGCAAGCAAACGGCCCTCTCCAAGCGAGTACGCGTACCAAACAAGAGCGGGCATTACGGTCCTCTAAAAAGCGTTGATTGAGCATCCTTCGGTCCCTGACAGGCGAGGAAGGAACTCCATCCTGCGATCGACGCGACCCGCTGAAAGACGCAATCAGCCACGCTCGAAAGGTGTCTTCGCCTCTCCTCGGCAAGGGGAACACGTGTTTTTCAGCAGGACGCGTGCATCGAACGACGAGACTATAGACGAGGATCTACTTCGAGTGAAAGTTCCAGCTGCTCGATCAACAGTAGCTCCACTTGCTCGATGCAAAGGAGGCGAAGGAAAACGCGTTGCGATAATTGCCGGTCCACGGTGACGACGTTAACGCGGCCGGTGAACCGCGACCCTCGACCAATTACCACCTGACATCGCCGCTTTTGAAAGCAATTTGCGTGCCGGCACTTCCGGCGACGCGTTCGAAAGAAGCCAGGTCCGGCGAGAAAAAGCCGCGTTTATAGCGGCTTACGTCGACAGTCGGCCGCATCGGGACGAGGAAGAATGGCCGAGTGAGTCGTGAAAGTGATTCATCACCTTTCGCGGCTACGGCTCGCGGAGTCGTTAGCGACGATCCTTCTCCTCATCCTCCTTTTCTCTTCGCCGTCGTGACGTCCTTCCTCCGGCAAGCCCAGAAGCTCGCCGCCTGAGTTTCTCCGGCGCGTTGCGCTCGGACCGGATGCGAGCGATGGAAATTGTCGTTGTGAAAAGTTGTTAGAGCGAGCGGCGGGGGAGATGCAAGGAAAAGAAATTGGGAAGACGACTTTTTACTCTGTATTATTCAGAAGGCTGCACGAACAAAATTTACAAACATTTCCTGTGCTCGTACAGTAGGGTGGTTCGAAGGCTTACAGAGGACCCTCGATGAACGTCTTCTTTTAGAAATAATATCAATTCTTCGGTACGATTCCGTCTCAATACCAAACCACAATAGAAACATTATTTTCAAATGTACGACAGAATTTCTGAAACCTACACGAACCATTACAAATTGCTGCATTTTAAAATCCCTCTACCCCATTCATCCCCAGCAATTAACAGTTTCCTCGCAGCCGGAGATCTCACGGTGACAGCCACGTTGAGACGACAGCAGGGAAACCCTTTGGCAAAGGGAGAAGCGTGCGGACGTCCCTCGGACTCTGATTACCGCCGCTCGAAGCGGCGGAAAGAAGGAGGTAACTGGGTTAAGGTCGGCCAGCATCCGTGACCTCGGCAATTACCATTCGACGCCCTTCGGCGTCCGTCGTCGGGGCGAAAACAGTTTGCATACAACCAAAACGTCGACGCATTGTTCGTAAAAGGGTCCTCGAACGCGACCCAGAAACGTTTTCGGGGCTAATTGCTTTCGAACGACCATGCTATCCTTCCTCGTCTCCGGCTGGCTTCTTCCTTCTCAAGGGCCTTCCAGATCTCCACGCCACGTTTCACGACCGGGCCGAACTTGAATGAGATGAAGATCTTCCCGTGACGGGGCTAGCCAGAAAGGAACGGAGAGAAAATCGAATGGAAAATAGGATTTTTGAAATAGGATACGAGAGGTATATGGGTCAGTGATGGTTTGATAAATGCTGCTTGGAAACGGGAAACTCGAATAGTTGCTCTTCTGCGCGAAATCGGCTAATGGTAGAAGGAGGAAACGAGGTAAAGGGGTTACTCGCAGACCTCTCGAGTGCGCGGATCGTGCTTGTGTTCTTTTGCAGACTCTGGAGAAAGTATAATTGTTCTACCTAGAAACCGTGAGTTGCATTGTTGCACTCGATTCCTCTGAATTATTCCTCCACACAGGAAAGAACCCATCTGTCCACTGCATAATATTTTGTGACACGTGTCCCTTTAAGTTATCCTCTCAATTCATATAACTTTACTTCTCTCAAATCGTGTATTGCGAGTAAATGGTAAGCGAAACATTTTCGCGGCAAGGGCTTTTGGATAATCGTTGCTGTTCCAGGTGGTAAGTGCAAAGGGATGTCCCGGAGGCGAGCGCAGGTCCGCTCCGTCGAGAACGGGACAGAGAGAATCGAGAAAGAAAGAGCTGACAGGAACGCGAGCTGGCAAGATTAATGGATTCGCATTGTCGGCATTTTTTCAAGCGTTTTAGAACCACTTTCGGGCAAGCGCAGGAGAGCGTCTCATTTTTCAAAAAGTCCGTGGGCCCGATAGAAAAATCGCAATCGATTCGGCCTGCGCCTAATGGTTTCGAATTAAAGCGTGCTGTGCCCGCTCGCCGTTGTCTGCCGCGCCGTGTATCGCTGGGACAGCCTACTCTCCGCGTTACATAAGAATAGGTATCGATAGTTGTTGTAAATACCTCAGGTTCGAGACTGGCTGAGGAGATTCGTTCCCCCGTGATGCAAGCCCCTCGGTGACATTTGAATACGTACGTTGCTGTATACTTTATCGTTGCATTCTGTGGGTTGTTGAAGGTGCATTTGGAATGAAGCTTATATTATTCGTTTCGAAGCTTCTTACATAAGCTTGTGATTCATTTCGTGAAGTATTCCCAGAGAGTTTTTAGGTAGGTGACAAGTTTTCGGTCTTTTTTCTAGTTGCCTAGGTAGGTGCATCTTGTGATTAAAGAATACTAATTGAATACGAGAGAAGGACACAGATAAATGTATGTAAATCTAACTGCCTCTACTAGACAAGAGAATAATGTTTCTCCTACTGTGTTCCAATCTGCTAAGCCTGACAACTTCTTCTTCTATCGGTACATGTATTGTTATAACTTCAAGCTAGACAAAATTAACCCTTGCTGACCTTATTCTTCTTAAATTATGTTTTAGCTTCCATGACTCGCTTTGTGTTAATAATTCATTAAAATTATACCATACTTGCACTATACAAGAAAGTACATTATCATTGCATTCATCATTATATTGATCTCTTTTTCCTACGGCCCATTTTCAGCGCAGTAAAATCATAATGTTAATAAAGGCAACCCATAAAGTTCTCACCACTTGCAGCACCTAGCAAAGAACACAGAGGAACCGGTACCTCCCTGAAAATGCAAGAAATCAGCGAGGAGACCAAACAAGGAGGAACACAGTGGAAGTCAAAGAAAAAATCCGGCAACTTTTACGAGCCACCAGGGACCACGGTCCCAGTGTTGTTGCCTGTCGAGGAGCACGGGCGCGACCAATTTGCGGTATTTATTAGTAATTTGAAGATTTACAGCAATCAGGGGCCGCGGCTGAATAGAACGGCATCCACGGACAACGCGGAAGAAGGCGGGAAACATGACGGAGGCGGAACAGGACGAAGTTGGCGCCTTGGGACCTTCGATCCTCCTCCGGTCGAAGATAGAAGTTACAGCAGCTGATGAGCCGTGGCCGATGGACGCACAATAACCCTCCGTAAGCGGTACCGCTATCTTCCGTTCCGTCTTTCGTAGCGGCGGTAGACGCACGATCTTTATCTTCCGCGTGGACCTGGTTCGTGCAACGGAAGCTCGCGCCATGCAAATTCAATACATTACATATTAAAATGGAATGTTCTAATAGTTTTGTCTCTTTAATATTTTTATATTTCAATTCTTCCACTTTTGAATTCATCGTGGAACATTATTACTTGAGACGCATACTATTCTTGTATCACTTTTATGTACGCATAGCGAATACTTGTTTCTTTCAATTTAAAGATAAAAACGAGTCTAGTTGTCTAATCCAATATAATTTCGTTTTAACTTTGAGTCGACAGGAAATAGGTATTTACATATAGAGCGAGGAACAGTCCTGAAGACACTGAAACTTCTCTGACCCATTTTACCCTTTGGTTCCTAGCCGCCTGGCGGAGTTTACCACCCGCGGACGTTCAGTCGTGCGAATACTTTCTTCCGTAAGAAAAAATTCGATTCGCACGGCAATAAATCAAAGCTCGCAACCCTTTTGGCCGCGGCAGGCTACCGAGCCCCTCGAGCCATGCCCCACGATGCACGGCTACCGTGGCTCCGTTGCGAGTGCTGCAGGCTACCGATTATGCCACAATGAGGCCTCGTTCCGGTTGATTACAATCGTTATTATTTACGAGCTGTAAATTATTCAAATTTCCAGGCTTCGCAGGAAGAAAGTCCATTTGCCTGTCTCAACCCTTTCTTTCGATTCTCTCTCTGTGCTTCTTTCCCTTTCGGTTTTCTTGCTCTGTAGATCCCGTGCAATGTGCGGCTGAGCTCGTTTGCATAAACTTTCTTCGCTAACGGTACATTTTTAGATGGAATGTTTTTATGCTAAAAAGGAATGCATTCTTGAACCGTTCGGAGAAGTGGAAGTAAAAGTTCTTCCAACTTCCAGTTTTCCCGATCGACAGGGAACGATCACGCATCTCCGGAGTATCCAGACGGGACTCTTTAAACTTTCCTCGAGAAAGTTTGATGAGTCTATCGAGCGCCATTTCTCTGCGACCCTTTTTCCGCATTGTTTAATCATTCAAAGCGAATCAATCACCCGTCCGGAAACTCGAACGAGCTCGAGTCACCCTCCTTCCAGTTGTCCGCGAAACTTCGTCCTCCCGAATCTCCTCCGGAACGATGTTATAGAGGGCCACTTTCGACGAACTTGCGCCGTACTCCGTCTGACAACCGCAGAAAGACGCCACGGAGACTGGCAATCGGAGAACAAATGCCTGAATAATAACTTAATGATTTCGAAATTTGAGAAAATTACGCAACATTTATGCAGCGCAGCAGCAGTAATGGAATTCTTGATTGAGGGAAAGAAATATGATTGGTTACCAGGGGACACCGATATTAAATCCATCCCCAAATTTAATCAGCAGCAAAGACGCGTCTGGCTTATGCCGGCTAAGCCTCGTTGCAAATTCTATGCGAGGCAATATCGGTACGCAAGAGGCTCGTATAAATGCGCATTTTATTAAGGGAACCACGTGAATAAGGGTTGTGTCGGCCTTTCACCCCAGGGTTAGGATGTATTCGCGTTCGACCCCTTCGACGACTCAGCGCTCCGTACACCCCACGTTCCACGAGCTTCGTCCTTTTTCCCCGTTCTCTTTTCACTTCAGTGGTCTCTCTCTCTCTCTCTCTCTCTCTCTCTCTCTCTCTCTCTCCTGCTCTTGTCTTTCAGTCGATTCCGTTCGAAGAGAACCAATCAGCGATCTCTCGAAACACTCTTGCACCCTGTAACCAGCAGCCACGCCTGCCAATATAGGGTAGGTACCCTCGTCAGATCGACCCTTATCCTTTTTACCCGCCTTCGTCCGCTCGTCTCTCTCCTCCTTTTCTTGCTGGACCCAATTCATTCCGCAAAATGGATTCTCCGTCTGTTTTTCCTTTTTTTAATGGTGGACTTCGTTGACTCGTTCGCTTTCAATAAGTTTCCCAAATCTTTCTTCGCGAATCGCTAAGAACTTTTTATCCCTTACTGCGAGGTCGAGTTTAATAAAATACAATAACACTTATGACTATATAGATTTTGTACATCTTTTTATTGTTGATTAACTGTTACGATACATAAGCGAAAGTGCAGCGATTATTTAATTTCTCGTAGAACCATTTGTGTATCCCGACCTCAATGTTCGTCAATTATTAATATTTGAGGCAAATATAAATGAAACTCGATGGTAGATTCGATGTTAAGATCATTCCAAGGGATTCCTGCAAATGAATTTTTGCATTATTTCGCAGCCCATTTCGCAAGTGCGTCGGATACGAGAGAAGCTTACTGTACAATTCATCATGGATGCAACTGCAGTTACGTGCTACTGAATATTCGAGCATGCTCTCGGAACGTACCGTTATGATTAATATCAAACAGGACCGCGTTGCAGCAGTTCCCGGACATCGAGTCTAAGCTGTAATTTTCACGGTGACCTCGTGTCTCTCCAGCCTCACGATCCTGTTTTAAAAGTCATTGCGCCAAATTGAATTCATCTTCAATGTCTAAAGTAGGTTTCAAATTGAATTCAACAGTAAAACGAACAAAAAGTTAAAGCAAAACGACACTGGATATTGTACAAATTATGCTAGATTCGGAGGAAAAGTGATGTACAAAATATTGTTCAAGATATATTTTATAATAAATGTAGCTGAAAATATTGAGTTCAAAGCGAGTTCAAAATCAAATACACACAGTCCACCCATTACCACTCTTGAACAGAAAAAAGATCATTCAAAATCCTATCCAAAAGTCATGCTCGGAATTTCCTCTTCAGATCCATCAGAATAGATCGCATTAGCGGACATTAGTCCTCAAGATTTGAGCAATTCTTCCCAATATCGGTATCCCGTTCCAGCCACACTAACTAGAAGCCAGTTGCACAAAGTTCATCGTAGCTCAAAAGTTGAAAGCGCGTGGACGAACGGACGTGACGATTGCCTTCGCGACCGCGTAGAGACGCGGCCGATGGAGGTACCAGATGAAACGTATACGAGTTATAATAATCCGTGATAGGAACGGTGGCGATGTCGAGGAGCGGAGGAGCGGTCCTGCTGTCACAAAGGCATGCGCCACCCACCTCGACCTGGACGCTCGCATCGTTAATCAACTGTACCGGGACCCTTAACTTTTCGAGGCACCGATGATCCACAGGTATGGCTCGTCTCTCGCTCAACCCGACAGCGTTGCGCGAGCGTGCCTTCAAATAGACCAACGTGGATCCGTTGTCTCGAAATCTCGTGTCTTTTGTCAGCGAAAGGCTGGTGACTTTGGCGCTGGTTCCGTTTTAACAGGGAATCCTTTTGTATCCAATTTTTATACTGATAATCTCAGACGAACTGGTTCCACTCCTTTTTAAGTAAGTCTCTTTTTAATATCGGCTTCGTATTCTTTTGTTTAACTCGGAACAGTAGAATAACATAAGCGATAGTTGAAGTGTATGTGTTTCAGTTCCTTGCATGAGTTCGTAATGTTGCCCGATTCAATTAAGGAGGCGTCCAAGCTTCGTTAAAGTATGAGGAACCTGGCGATTATTACTGCAAAGGTCACGATCATAAATGGGACTTAAAAAATGCATTATTCATCGCTGCTATATCAACGTAACCCATCTGGTATTATTTTTTACAACATTCATGGCTTGTAAAATATCACAGACTCTAATCTATCGTGACTCGTTTCGCTCTCGCCTTATTCACCCCCGCTCTGTACTTGTCCCGCTACTTGAACAGAGCTTCCAGAAGTACGCAGGCGAAAGGCATAAGGAAACTTTGGCAACCCCTTATCATTGGAGTTACAATTTTCGCCCACGATGAAACGGACGCTGCTCTATCAATCTGCCATTCGTAAAACGGACAATGGAGCTTCGAGAAAGAAAAAATCCATCGAAAGCTTGGAGAAGACTAAACCTACGAAGATGATCGCGCAGCTCCCTCCCCGAAAAAAAAGCGATTCGTACTTCCATCACCGAATTCGGTCCGTGACAGGGGAACAAGGGGACAGCGCGACATCTCGTTCGAGGAGAAAGTTCCCGAATCTATTATTAGCATCTAGAAAAGGCTTTCACAGAGGGGCACGATACGCGGAGAAAGAGCTGCTGGCAGCCCCAGTTGCACGGCACCGAGGGTGAAAAGGGGGAGGGTAAAGGGGGCCGGGAAAGAGGACAAGGGTTTCCTTTTCTACGCTGGCACCCCTCTATGATATTTCCGAATAGACCGCGTCTTCGTACGTGGGGGGAGGGCAGGGGTTGGGAGTCGCACAGGGTGGCAGGAGATTGGGGGATCAGCGAGAGGGGTAGAAACGAAGCCAACCCCCCACCCTACCCTGTGTTACCCTCTTTCTTTCCCCCTGGAAAGCTTCGAGGCTGGCGTTGCCGAAGGAACGGGAACAAGCCACGGGGGAAAGACAGAGAAAGGGTAGCCAGAAGGAGCGAGAGAGAAAGAGAGCCATGCCGGCGGTGCTGCTAGTCAAACCAAAACTCGGCATGATTAATGATCGCGAGCGAGGCAGAGCGCTGCTTCAAACAACAAACTTTTCCCAAGGAACGCCGAAGAATATAAGAAAAAATATATAAGAAAGAGGGAACTCTCTTTCTTCGCATCCACCCTTCAGACCAACTCTAATACCCTCCTAGAGTTCTTTCTCTCCCTCTGTTTCGCCTCGCTTCTCCACATCGTTCGCCTCCGCTCTCCGGCAACCTTTCATTTCTTCCCCCCCGTTCTTTACTTCGCCGGCCCGATGCCTCCGCCAGCGCTCCTTCTTTTTCCGCCGCTTGTTCTCCGCGGCTAGACTCCACGAGATCTGCACACTGCGTGTTGCATTCTGTGTCCACCTTGCTTGGATTGGACACTTTAAATAATACCTCCGCCACCCAGGAACGTCCTTTGGACTTGTGTTTTTTACGACACGCGATCTTTTGGAATACCATAGCAACGACTTAAGGGTTGATTCTTAACAATGGTAATGCTACGCGGATGAGGATTGTTAGTTTGGTGGTCTTCTTGATATGGCCCCTTTGAGACACGATAGTTTGAAAAATTTAGATGAAATATTTGCTTTACTACCATCAACTCCTCTCTTTCTATCCCAAGGTATTCCTGCAGTTAAACGTAAAGTTAAGATGTAGCTCGAAACAAAACTCAAAATACGGTTGAACCCTCTTCTCCAGGAACCATTTTTGAACCCAATCGAATAAAACTCCATCACCGACTTCGATCCCAGTCATCCCGTCGCCAAACTTCCATTCCGGAACGAGTACGCTCGCACCTGGCGGCAAAATTAGATCGGCGAAGGCGGGCAGCGTGGCAAAGCGTCTAGCGGATCGTCGTGCATCCGGCCGTGCTCGAACTCGCGACCAGACATCCGCTGCGGTGCCTTCAGGACGAATCTGCACGGTCATCGTCGGTCGGCTGAACGGTGTGGACGGCGTGTGTAACAGTAACCTTCTCTCTCCTCTTTGTGACCCGCTCTTCCGTATTTACGTACGCTCTCTCTCTCTCTCTCTCTCTTGACCACGTGTGCACGAACACCGGTCGAATAATAAACACTTATTAGCTGGCTACCATTTGCGGCTGATTCACCTGATGAGCGGCATTCTCGAGGGTTATTCGCGGCATTGTGCCGCGATTCAATTGCCGGCTCGAGCCCCCTTTCGTCGACTCGTTGCTTTCGAGTACCGGCGAAGAAGAAGACGAGGATGAACGAGGGGGTTGACGAAAGAAGGCGGCGGCGGCGGCGGCGGGTCCAATAAGCGTAAATTACGCGTTTGTGGGCTATGGAAAAACTCGCCGAGCTCTTTACTTCGTTATAAAAATATTTCTTTCCTGTTTGAGAAGTTTATCTGTCGAACGTGGAAAGAGGAGATTTCGACAGGCACAATTTCTCGGATCCCCGAAATTTCACGCGTCGCGTTCCTTCGGTACTTGAAACCTTTGGTCCCCGGTTCAGAGATGTTCAAGACGAAGTGGATGAGTATTAATCGCGTTACGTCGGTACCATTTCGAGTCGATTCACCTGATGAGGCTCATTCTTGGCCGATAATCGTCGCGAGCGGACGAGATCCGTGTAAACCTCGGACCCACTCGTCAGCTTGTTCCTCTTCTTTTGCGGCGGCGGATCGGAGTACGCATGAAGGAGCTACGCGCTGCGCACGCTTTGCGATGACTAATGACGGACACCGTAAGTCGCACACAAATTGAATTAAACGCGACTGTGAAACCGTGACGCGGCGCAAACAATCAGCGGCTATTCATTGTGGGCGAGCGCAGCGACCGAATTCCTGTCTTTCACGATAATTTGTAATTATGGAAACGTGTCCGCATCTTACCATTTTATTGTGTCATACCCGGTACACAAAAGCTCATACAATTAAGTAGTTCGAGCGTAGAAGAATATGGGTATACCCACACCCACATTACTTAAGATCACCAGATAATTTGATTACTTTCTAAACTATTAACAATTAGAATCTACTATAGTATCTCCGTTGTCCTAAAGCGTGACACTTACACAATGCAATGCAAATGGGTTACGAAAAAGTGTGCTAAGAATACTAAAAGTACCAAAAATGCTAACAATCGTGCAGGCCGCGACGTCGAAGGCGCGCACAGCATGTTCCACCTAGGCAAATTTATTAATGATCGTTCGAGAGTTCGACTTGCGCCACACAGTTCGAGCGACCGGCGGCTGTCTCGTCCTGCTGGAAATCAAACGAAACCATTTTTTTTTTTTCTCCGAAACAGAACACGACTGGCGTCAGCGCGATAGATTCCGGTAACGCTGTGTAGATGCACGCAGGACGTTCCCCGCTCGCTCCATTCTTGATCGATCATATGTTAGACGGTACGAAGTGTTTCAGTACACCTACAATGCCGCGGAGACGGGACCGATCCATCGTCAATGAACGTCGGAATTACACGGCTAAATGAGATTCTAGCGGCGGTATCAAAGTGGCAGCAGGTGGTCAAGGGCCACGGCCATTTTTTCCCGCCGGGTACGCTTTGCTGGCTGCCCGCAACCTTTTGCCGCCTTCCTCCCTTCGCATTGCTGAATCGTGAAACGATTCGTCGAAGACGACGACGTGACGTCGAAGCAATACCTTCCTCTTCGACGCGGCTTCTCCGCACAGTTTCATGCGAGACGCTTCGGCTGATTCCGCGATGTTCGAGTAATATTTAACATTCCTTTTAGCGGAGTCAGTTTGAAAGTGGCAATTAGTGAGATGATATTTACATTTTCTGCAATTTGTAGGAAATTCTCGGCTGCTGAGTATCCCGACGGGTCGGGCGCCATTTTACCCGAAATCTGGTCCCTCCAAAGGATAGCTAATTAACATCCCACGCGACTTACGAGCGGTACGCTTCTAAGCCAGTGGGCCGGGCATCCTCCTGGTTCAGCTGGCTAGAGAAATGGTCACGCAAGAGGCTGGAACCATCTTGGCTATTCCATTTCTTCTCCTATTTCTTTTTTCTTCGGTTTGCCTGGAATCGACGATTAATTATGTTTCCAAGTATTTCTCTGGTCCCGAATTGATGGATATTGCAGACGAGGGAAACGAAACGCTGAGGAACATCGTTTCCTTCATTTTTACATTTGTTCGTTCTCCACCACCGTTCCCTCCTCCTTCGAGCGATTCCGAGCAACTTATTTTGGCGCAAAATTCATTCTCTCCCATTTGTAAATTCTTTGAATGTTGAACGATTTACCCAGCTCGAACAAGGGCGAGGGTAAAGACACGACGAACCTGGACTCGTGACAAATAATTGCTCATAAATCAGTTGAATTTCATGAGATGCCCGGTAGCATGTTGCGAGCTGCATTAAATATTTATGCACTCGTTAGGATTCTAGCGGATTTCCTGAGCGACTCTGTCCGGAGTCTCATTAATCGTGGCGCGCAATCGTGGAACAGTCGATGACATTATTTTTACACAGGTTCCAGCAAATGTTTCTTGGCTACAAATACAAATCGAAGCTGCACGGTGACTAATGTGCAAACGAACCGAGGGAGTAGAATCGTTGGTGTACGCTGCCACTGACGATCAAACAGCATTCCATTGCGGTGTACCTATGTCGCATTGCGATCATAAATACTCCTTCTACGATGGATGTATTTAAATAAAAATACCATTAACTTTCTCCAAATTCTATGAAATATAAATACACATTTCCTCTACTGTATAATGTTCATGATTAAAGACATTGGAATTCTCTCATTACTTCCTACCGATGTGAGACGCAAAGTAGCGAATGTATACTGAGGAGACCGTTGCGGTCTTCCGCGTGAAGAAATGTCGGGGCAGCATTAACCCGGCGGTACCCACGCGTCGTCGATACCCATCTTTTATTATTATTAACAGACTTATCAATATTAATATTAAGCAGCTTATTAATATTAACGAGCGCGAACCGGTGAGGAATCGGGAGAGTTATCGAGAAATTGCATCCCCGTGGAACAAGACAGTCCGGGACAGAGCGAAATAGATAGGTCCCACTAAGGGGGCAAGCCAGTCATCATTAATATTATAGCGCAGCGGCGCTCATCGCGTCAGATCTATGCCGACCTCCTTCCGTCCGTGGCCGGTCCACGAAGATCCACGCGGAGAGTCCGAAGGCCAGACAGAACGCAGCATCAAAGAAGCTTCTCTACAACCACCATCATCTCCATCTTTCGATTCCTTCAATGATCCTAGGGGTCGATCGCGCACCAACCCCCACCGTCAAGCGTCCAGCAGGATCGCGCGTGTGATCGTTACATCGTCTTGATCCGAACCATTCAAATTGATGACTATCTGCCCATTTAAAAATACGAAATGTCGATATAACAGTTGGACCAGTCCGTGAGTATCGCACCGATGCTGCTCGATGCATAATAATTATGAATTACGAGAGATAATTAAGAGGAAGCCTGGCCAGGGGGAGCAGACGAGAGACGCGACAGGAAGACGGACCTCCTCCGGGCAACGTGCTGCTTTATATTTATTAAGCGGTGTCTCCGTGAGCAGGGAGGAGATTGGAAGCGTCGAAGGGATCCTACTCCCCTTCGAGTTCCATTCCGTGATGGACGGTCGATTTGCATACGGTTATCGCGTCTCAGTTTGGTGAACTTTAAACGTAGGGACGGGGAGGCGAACGATGTTTCGGAGACGTGTGGAACGGGGGACATTTTGCAACTTAGGGGTTGGGAAGCTCGTAGCTGTCTTAGTTGTTACATGCAATATGTAATTTTCATTGGGAGCGGAATAAAAAATTCTATGAAGGAGCACGTGAACAGACATTTAAGGATAGGGCTAATAGATACGTTGTTTAAAAATTGATCATAAATACATGTTATAATGGAGAAAGGAAAGCAGAGAATAAATGAGCGACCACGGAGTATAAGTATAATGCACACGAATAACCGATTAATTTCTATCCTATCGATTCACTCGTCTATTCACTTCCCAGCTCTCAGAATTTACACCATCGTGCACAATTTCAACAGATTCACACGAAAATCTCCACGTTTCCAGTCCTGAACCAACTCCGACCGACGGAAAAGGACTCAGACCAGGGGATGACAAAGGAAACCAAGTTTCTACAATCCCGAACCGGTCGCCTTTGCCAGACAGTGCCGATCTGAGTGACAGCTGATCAGAAATTAGCATGATTTGTACCGGACGTGCCTTGGCATAGCTTCTCCCTCTCTTTTCGCTGGCGTGTGGCGACGTCTCGAGCCGCGTCGGGGGATCCATCGTTATTGAGGAGGTGCCATCAGTCACCGGTGACGAATCCAACGGGGGTTGCGACGCTCGCGCGCGGACTCTCCGTTTTAGTTAACCCCGTTCGCTTGATCCGTTAACCGGACGACGTGACGGCGCTTAAAATGACTTGGTTGGTGCTGCGCTTTCAAACGATTCCATGGACGCCGCCTAGTTGCTTCAGGAGGAGCGATGATTTTACTACCATGGCATCGTGAGTCTGCCGATTTTTTGGTAGCAAATCGCACTGCGTTTGGTTATCCAGAATTTGTCCAAAGTGAGAGATTAAGTCCCTTCCGTATTTTACTGGTTCATTTATTTCTTTGTCGAATTATGGTGGAGTTTGTCGAAATATTTGGGAATGGGCAAATTATTATGACCAACAATTGTAAGGAGTCTTACAATTGTAAGATGTTACTATCTTACAATTGTAAGACTCCTTACAATCTGATGCTATTAATACTGCCCTGGGAATTGCACCGTGGCAAACGACGAAATTCCCTTTTAAGAATTATTTGATGCCAGGAGAAAGCATGAATGGTCTAAACGCGGACGATTTGCAACTAATAAAACGGTCGAACCGCGCAGTATTTTTAATGCAACGCGGTACGATCGCCGCTGCTAATGAGTGGTTGGTGTCAAGCTGGAATGTTAATCGGCTAGAATTCATCAATCATATCCGCGTAGGAAATGTGGAACGACGTAATTTACGAAAACTAATCAGATACGTATGCATTATAACAAGAAAGCGAACAGATATAAATCATAATTAGAACGGTGCAAAAAGTCGACACTTCGTATCGTTGTCATAATATCTTCCCCTTCTTCGTTCCTCGGGTCTGAACCGTTTGGTGCAGAAAGCGGCTATTATATTGCAGGCGGGTCTTAAAAATTGTTACTTAAATGTTATACGTCCACGTGGACGAATACTGTACAGTATTTACCAAATGCCCGGAATATGATGTCACATAAAAAATATTGTAGTATTATAGAAGAAAAATTGATAGATTTGTAAAAAAAAAAAACGTCAACAGTCTTTATATTATCAAAGCAATTGCAAAGGAATTCCTTAAAAAGCAATTGGAAAGCCCTGAATCAAACTAAATCATGAACAATACGTCTGTCTTTAGCTTTCTTTAATTATTGCAAAGGATATCGCGAAGAAAAACATGATATAAAACAAGGGAACAACAATGCACGTGAAATGACTGGAAGCAGAGTGCAAAGTGGCAAAGCTATTCCTGCGGTCGGTGCTTCCCCGTCGCGACGCGACGCTAGTCTTACCAACCGACCAGCCAGCACCCTCTCCACCGTGTCAGGCATATCATTAATCTTGCTATGTTTTCTCGCGGACTCGGATGTGGATTTAGACTCGAGACTCCGCGAAGATCTCTGGAAACGTGGCTGAACGCGGTTCTAGGACCGTTTGTCTTCATTCGACCACGCCAATCGAACTTGGCTGCTGCCTTCTTCCGGTGCAGCGCCGCGCCGGATGTCGCTAGCGCGGCCACTGCAACAGGAGTTCGAAGGGGAACACCGGCCTCTCCTCTTACTCCAGGATCGATGAGCTGAAATTGTGGACGGTGTCGTCGTTTCGTTGTGAAAAATTGCTTTAGTGAAGTGTGGCATTTGCGTGGATTTAGTCTTTGAACAGATTTCTCATTTTTCTTTCTTTTTTTTTTGTACGGTTTTTGAGGGAGATCGAGAATAGAATAAAGCAGCAAGGAATGTTAATTAATATAATATATGTAATTTAATTACTTTAGCATGCTTAATTGCTTTATTCTATTTACAAAGCCGTAAGCTTTTAGTTTCCTTAAGTTTCTTCTGCAGACCTGCAGAATTCTAAGGTTTAATTGGTCATGGTACGTTTGTACTTCGGAATGTGAACTCCAATTACTGCGTCATTTCAATTTCATTCGACAAGACTGTAATTATTTACATTTACATAATCATTGCTCCTAACTTCGCACTTCTTTCGCATGCGGCTGTTCGATGAAATAACAAGTGCAGCATTATTCAGAGCGCCGCGTTGCGCTGTAATTAATATAAATAACACAGCTTCAAGTGTCAGCTTTCAAGTACTTCTTTTATAGAATATCTCTTGCTCAAGACAGAATTACAGTCTTTCATAACTGGAGCAACTGTACAATCCATTTCATAATACTTCCAGAGACACAAAGAGAGATGTACAATGCAAATTAATATTCATATTATATTACAAATTCAATTCAATAAAAATTACATTAAAACCTTGTCCGTTCAAGAAAGCTCCTGTACAGCGACGCACGTCGAACTTTACCTTCATTAATGACGCAATCGCAATGCACAATCGAGCACGAATCTGGTCAAACTGTTCCCAAACGCCTGACACTCGTCAGAAATTTTGGGACAAGTAATCTACACAGGTTGTTCTAACTCTAATTTAGAGAAACACTATTAAAAATCGTTGCTTCGCTAGTGAGGCAAGGGTGCAAAGTTCGCGAAATACAATTACACACATCGTAAAGCAGTAAACAGCTTGAACGTTGCAAAGTAGCAATTTTCTCGTTAATCATAACGCCCGGCGCGTCACCGTGCACCTCATCAGCCCATCAGCGCGTTTTCTATTAGCCACATCCGAGTTTTTTTTCTATAACGGCAGATAATCACCCATAGATTTGCACTGAATTGTACGTTTTCCGTGTTCTTAATAGTTACACGTGTTATTACCCATTTCTTCTCCCACGAACCTGTAACGTGCAAACGATTACAAGCCGCGATTAGATACTTACTTGTCATCAATGAGTTAACGAGCTTTTATCGATCGCTTATCCTGATAGCGTGGTCAATGAGAACACGAATGAATTAGGCGACAGTCACTATTCACAATAAATGATGGATTACGTAAAAATTTCTACTTTCTGATAAGATACGTTGGGCTATAACGTAAACCGATCTTTCTCTGGCATTCAATTAATTGTGGGGCAAGCTTCGGATAAGTTCTGTAATAATTGAGATCTAAGAGAGTCCATTTGATAATCATCAACGTTTCAATAAACACTACCATACATATAGTGCTTTACATTCACTGCAGTTTTGCGATTCCATTCCCTTCGACGTCATTAATAACATTGCCAAGACTAAGTTGCCACGTTAAGAACATAAAAGGAATGCAGTTACTCCATAATAATCCTTGACAAACTTCCATTCCATCGCATTCCGACGGCGAACGCCACCGTTTCGCACAAAGGAAATCCTCGAGACGTCAGAAAAGTGTACGACAGCACGAAACGCACTTTTTTTCCACCAACTGGTGTCGTTACGAAATCCGTCGGCTTTTCCCCCTTTTCCACCAGTCACTTGGCGCGGAGCAAGCGCGTGAAAAGTGGGCAGGCTATTCGAACGGTAATTACCGCCGTGTATGCACTTCATTAGCACTTACCAGCGGTTGCGTAACGAGCGACGTGTCATTTTAATGTGAGCACGATCAAAGATTAATGGACGAGCCGTGGCTGTTACAGAAGGATTCAAGAAAACGCGAGAGCGCTGGGGCCTCTCTCGTGATCGACCGTGAATAAAAGGATGCGGTCTCGAATTGAAAAAGATGAAACGACGCACCGACTCTTACACACGAATCACGGGGATGATCGTTCTTTGTTGTTCGCCCTGGCATACGCAATCGGCTTAAGCCGCGACTTTTCTTACTCACTTCAATGGCTAATAAACCAATCCCTTCGAAAATATTCCGAGGATTGAAGTTTTATAGCTGTATGAATTTTTAATGAAAATTGAAGCTGTATATTTTTTACAATGACGGCGATTTTAGGAAGGTTGGTAGTTATATCGCTGTGTCCCTATTAAAAGAAGAATTTCGGCATTATTCCAAGACCCGAGTCGTCTTTATTATAAAAAGCATTTTTTTAAATTGAATCATCGAAAATCAATTTTCCTGCTTATCATCGATATGGTAGGCTTCCAATATTTCTGAAGGTGTAGGAATATTAACAAAAAGGTCATCAGTATCGTATGAATTATCGACGAGACGATTTAATAACCATCTTTGACTCACGATCCATTGTTGTTGGAAACAATCAGTTTGCAATGCGCAACGAAGATTTGAAGCTGCCTGTACTCAGACCGGAATGTGCAAGTTAATGCAACGTGTGCAGCTTGACGTCAGGTCGCCAGTCGCAACCCTCTCTCTTCTCGTACAGTGTAATCGTAGATACTGTTGCTTCTACCTAGCAGTATTAATAACGATAGATAATTCTTGATCGTTTCCAAAAGATTTTTCTCTCGGTATCCGTCCGTATGGCGAATATGATGTGACAAAGCACGCGGCTGAAAAATGATAGGGGACAACAAGCATGACACGAGTCCCGTTAAATTACAGAATTGATTCAACCGTTCGCGAACAATAGTGCACTGCAATTAACAAAGACGCTAGATATAATAGTTAGAACGCGATGCGTTTTGCACGGCTCACAATCAGCAATCGTATTAGACAGTGAATGTGCATTTATAAATTTCTTTGATATATAATTTTTCTTTCCGGGCTACCAATCTTGAAACTGTAATTTTTACGAAGATTGATCTCGTGCGTTTTGCTTTCTTTTGTATTCTTCAGCATTTCTCAGTCGGAGCAGTACCGGGATTATGACGCAGGGTTCAGTACGGTTCAGTGTTGGTTTTAATCGAGTTCGATCTTTCTGACTAGTCATCTTCCCAATCCGACCACGCTCCCAGTATTCTCATAATTTCGTTATGCTTCTAGACGGACACGGAGGGATATTCGTTTTCGTCCAACAGTTTCAGCTAACCAGTTATTTGTGTTTAACGATTTCCGTGGAGCAAAGCCTTTTGCAGATTTTCATTCGTTACGGCGTACAGGTAAATATATACTACGATTAAAGTTATATGAAGTAAATTATCGAAATCGTAATTGATTGAGATTGAAAAATTGTTAAAAAGTGTTTCAGCCATGCGCAGGTTTATAGACTCGAACTATGCTGTTGTAATCGTAATATTTAGGTGAAGTCCAACTTCCAGTAATTTTGGGGTACTGTTGACGTTTCTATATGATCTTCGGTGCAGTCTGCACGATTAATGTTTCGATATTAAATTATTTTCGGTTCCGCAAATAAAAAATTGCGGCGTTGTACAGAATCGCGCATGGAAAAAAAGAATATAATCATTGTTCCGAGACCACTGTAGCTCTGTATGCACCACACAAACCTCTCTAGAACCGAATTTGTCGCCTCTTATCAAACAAATTCGGATCTACAGGGTAGATGTAGAGCATTAACTGGGCCTTCACGTATCGGCACATGAATCGTAGAACACAATTTTCTCCAACGCTTGGTTCACGATTTTTTTTTTCTTTCAGAAACGTACGTGCCGCTTTGAACTTCTTTGTTGGCCCAGTATGCGATCCATAGTGTTCGTCCAGTATTCGTGATATTCATTCTCTTATCATCATTGTATCGTCCACCTGAAAGTATTTTTGAGTTAACAATTCAGTCTATCGTCAGTCTTAAGAATTTCAGAATTTGTTACTGGATGAATTGCAAAAAGAATTATAGAATCGTTAATTCTCGAGAAATCTAGTCCTACGTTATTTAGTAGGCTGATCATTTCAGCCGGAATACTTTGTTCCGGGGCCGAGAAGCGGAGTGCATCTCAAGGGATTCGAAAGGATCGAATAAACAGTTAAAATTGGCACTCTCGCTAGCCCAGATCGAGAGTACTCAAACAGCAAAGTCATTCGAAAATAGACCTGTTGCGCCGAGTCACTTCCAACCGACAGGGAAGCGTCTATTTCTACCATGCTGGTCGCGAAAGGAAGGTAAAGCCGCAAAAGAATAAACTACCTTTCAAATAATCATCACAAACCAAAATCAATTACTACTTAACGAATAAATAAAAAAAGATGCAACACTCCTACAAAATTATGCAGCTTCTGCCGGATAGAATCAAAGAAATCCGTCCATACACCACCTACGGATCATCTAAAAATCTACCCCCTCCTTACAAAAAAACCAATCAATAACGTAACAACCCCTACACTCGTCTCAGTTCCGAGTGCAATCTTTTCTTCCCAAGAAATTCATCAGCGATCGAAGGTATTGCGTTTAGGAACGGACTTTCTATTTTGAAAGACGGTTGTCGAACGGCAGCCGATTCGAAGCTCTCGCGAGTCATCGAATCGGGGGACGATCAATGGCGACGAGGATGCTCGATGTTCTTCGACACGCGGTGGCTCCGATACGCAGTTAAAGATAAATCCTGTTATGTCACTTGGCACACTTCCCGGACGTATATCATAGCGGGTTATCTTAGCGACAATAATCATATTACACCTGCTGCACACTACCGATAGTGATTGATGCTCGTCCCTGGGATCGAAGCCACCTTGAGCGTTAACGGCTCGCGGATGACACAGCTGAACGCTGGCAAGGTCGTGTTTCTCCTTCGTCCTCTTTCTCCTCTTATTCCTCTTAGCGGTACAGGCTCGTTTTATTTGAGCACGCGTGCCGATGCGCCTTGCGTTTCCAGGTTACTTGGTCATCCGCGTCGTCTTTATCTGAAAATCATCGTCGGTACACCTGGGTTAGATCTGTCGGTTCATTCGTTGCTTTCTTGCAACAAGTGTGGAACAATAAGTAGGTCGATCGTGTTTGTTCTTTTAGATCAAGTTTGGTAATGAGAGAAATCTAAAGATATTTTTTTATAAGATGGGTACAGGGGTGCCTTGGCACATGAAATTGGGGTCAATATAGGATACTTGTAAGATTTCAATATCCATCTTGTGGACTGCAGGGTTCTATAAATTTTTCTATAAAACATGTCTAATTCAATGCAACAATATTTGAAGGGGCTGATGCTCCTATTGGTTGAGTATTTCGGTGTTCGAAATTTGAACAAGTTTCCGCTTGCGGATCATGAGAAACGTAGATATTGACCGGCAATTTGTCGGATTAGGTGTGTCCGTTTGCATCGAGAGCAAGAGAAGCCTCGAAGGCAGTCAAAATATTTGACTTCGGATTACATTGTTTGTGAAATTGGAAGCGACAGGTCACCGATAGGATTCCAAGCTACTTCCAGTCCGCGACCAAGGGTTAATCCGCTTAAATCCTTCTCCTTGCTAACCGGCATTAGGTCCAGTTTCGTACCTGACGCCACAGCCCAGTGAAGTTTTCATCTTACTTTTGTAATTCATATTAATAAAGAGAAGTATTTTTTTGGCGCAGGGTAGAATTTTTAGATGACGCGATTCGCTTGATGCGAGTATAATATAGATTGCTCAGGGATTGAATAGATTTGGTCCCTTGAGGGGAGGTATTACAATTTAACGAGGTATCCAAAATTTGTCAGACACGTTAATCCCCTGAAGGCCGACTTCGACGATGACATTCGAAACGAATCCATGGGCGTATACTTGTTTCTGGCCAAGCTACCACTGATTTGCTCCCTTGAGAACAAATAATCTCCCCACAGAAATCAATAAGTCGGTAAAAATGAGAAACCCGAATTTTTTACATTTCTGGAAAGATGTGAATACTTCGGAAGACATTCGCAATAGACTTGCAAGGAAAAATATTCTGGACATACTGTTCACGAGAAAGTTAAACTTTAGACAAATTTTCCATGCTGAAGGGCCACCCCAGGCGTTCCCGTTCGGGAAAGCCAGGAGATCCGGTAGGTGGAGCGTGGCTGGAGGCCGAATTTCGCGGCGTCTCCGTCTATCGATTCAACCCTTGGTTTGTCGTTACTGGCTACGCGGCCCTGACGCTGGCGACGTTATTACCGCCGCCCCTCTGCTCGCATCATTTTCGGCATGAGAACTGTTGCGCCGTCGAAACTTTTCACGCCGACCTTGAGTTGTAACCACGTAAAGGGGCTCGAACGAATGATGATGCACGCGCCGACTTCAATATTTACCGTGGAAATTACCGTCGCGAACTTTTTTTAGGGCAGACAATGGGCAGTTGATGACAGGAAAAGGCGATTGCAAGAATATGGAGGCGCTTGGAGTGTCACTGAATCAATTAATATTTGTGCTTCGGATAGGTGAACCCCATTACTTGAGCCAAAGAATTGGATTCAATGTTTAAATTTGGGAGATCGAATTAAAAAATGTGAATCAGAATGACTTATATTTAAGATTTGGATTTCTTGCAAGGTTTGCTAAAGTAAAATATAATTTATAAAATGGTTACGTACCTGTCTCACGATCTCCTTTGAGATAAAATGATACGGCTCGTCATGCCTTGACGTTAATTATGTTGCACATTACAATTATACGGCCGAAGACTCTTCCTAAAATAGAATTAAATTAATGGAAATTCTGCCACTTTTTACTTGTACATAAATATTTACGTACCTTCGATTGCGCACACGGAAATGGTTCCAACGATCCCAGTCACGTCTGGCACCTGAAAGGAACGATTTTTAATATAAAACGAAAGTCCCCGTTAGGTTAAAATTACCGAGGGACTAGTTTAAAGACGATTATGCTACAATTGACTTCGCCCGAAATGTTCTGTAGAGAGTACCCGGTAAGTGGCAGTAAAAAAACATTCGAGTCAGCGTCAATCAACAACCCTTTCACCGAGCATGAGTTTATCGAATCACTTTCTCTCAGATTTTCAACACGGTCTTCATTTTCAAAATACATAGAATACAATTTGCCATGGTTAACTTTTGCTTCGAGCAGTCGTAAATAAATCCTCAACAAATAGCACAAGACGAAGTCCGAAGAAACTCCTACACGCAACGTGACGATATAAATTCATAACTATTCAGTAGTCGAAAATAAAATCTCTGCGTCGCACGGCCTGATATCACAATCCAGGACACAATCACGGTACAAAGATAAACCAACATGAACCTCAAATAAGACCACTCAGGATTGCCCAAAAGTATTAAAAAACGACGCCGTCTGGGCACACCATCACCGACGCAAAACTGAACGCAAAGTGAATCCGTGCTCTTCGATTCTCACCGATACAACTCCGGCTCGAAAAGCGCGACGTCGTGTCCCGTCTTATCGCGCAGCATAGAGCGCCTCCGATAAGACTGCGAGCGGTTAGTCCATCTCGCGTTGAAAAATCCAAAGAGGAACGCCGGCTACTCCGATGGCTGGATGAAACGTGATGGCTGAACCGACGAATAAACCAATAAACGGCACAACCATCTGCTCGCCAGCCGGCACATCTCTGTCCCTGTCTCCGTCTCGTTCTCCCGTGCTCCACGGCCTCTCGTCCTCTCTCCGTTCTTCTCCCCTCGGTCTCCGCTGGTTCTCCCGCGACCGTTCCTGTCTCTCCCTCTGTTCTCGTTCCCCTCGTGCGTCGTCGTCACTGGCAGCAGCACCATTTTATGCGATCCTGAAATGAAATCCATGCGAGAGGGCTCAGCATCCGTGGGGAGCTGCCGGGTGATTTTATTCCACGACAATGAACCAGGAGCCACCCAGAATTATTCGTTTCTCCCTAGTCCCTGTTGAAACGGTGATACGCGATTTTCGGACCGCGCCGGAATTCGTAAAGATAACGCGACCGTCATGGGTTCCTGGGGTGGATTGTAGATTTCGTCCCGGATTGAAGTATTCTTTTTTCCTTTTGCTTTTGATGAAGGAAAGTTGCACGGGGTCGCGAGGGTGACGTCTCGCCCAAGGGGTGGTTTGGTAACTGACAATCGATGGCGGGATTATGTCCCGTTCACGGCTCCACGAGATGGAATTGTTTTACAGTGAGGATTAGATTGGAAAAAGTATGTGTTCGAAGGCTGATAAAGTAATGAAGTAAATGAGGAGGAATAATTATTGGCTAATTGGACGCGTTAGTGCGAGATGTACTACAGAGGCGTTTATCATGTTCCTTTCTTTGTAAAGAAAATATGATGAGAGGCACATTACACGATGGTTAATAGGAGCTTGGAAAGAATGAGCTACAGCCAGATCGTAGATTCCTCGGTCGGCGGCGATCCAAGCCCAAGATTATACATTATTCATGATAATTACGTTCTGGCCAGTAACCGTGAATAATTTAAGCATCGTAAACGACACAAACACCTTGCAAGTTGCTATCGCGAGTCTAGATATCTGCATATGGAAAAATAAGCGAATTCGAAGTGGACGAGTAGAATTCGCCCACAGGAGTAAATTAATCAATTAAAATGTTGCAATGCAACAAGGAGAAAATTGTTTGGAGATTTCTCTTAGAAAGAAGAAGGAACATTTGTTCGGTGCCGTAGAATTGGCAGAGGTTGAAATGTCGAGAATTCGGACGTGGCCCAACGTGGCCGACGAATCGAAGGTCGATTGGCCGCCATTATTCCCTGCCTATTAACTGCAAAGGTTCACGATATACCTGCTCCGAGGCGAGACGAGGAAAAAGTTGGACAATGGTATACAGCGAGCATCCCTGCTATATTGCCGCAATAAAACTACGCTGCCACAGCGTCCGTAAAACCGGACGCGGAATTCCAAGAAAATTTTCGGTGGCCCGTTAACTTTCCGTTTTAACGACCCGTCCAGTTTGGTCGTACCTAACACTTTCTAATGACGTAAAATATTTGCAGGAAAGGAAAAAGTATTTAACGTTTTCAAGATGAAAGTGTCATTCCTTCTGAATCTTAAACTTGTTGAATTGATTGGAATCGATATAATACGCGCTTTATCGAATAAATTTTTTCAAATGCAATTGCATCGCATTCATCAAATTTTGTAGCAGTCTGCGTGAAGTAAGCTTTCCTAAAATTTAAGGACACAGTAACATGGCTTATCGTTGGCAATGTGCCAATTCAAGACCGCTGACAACTTTTTGCTACCGAGTACAGCCAGCAAAAGAACAACGGTTGTACGAATCCGGTGGAATTAGCGTGCGGTTCATGGCGACACGCATCGGTGTCAGTGGTGGGACTCGACTTGTGCCCATATGGCGGATTATAAAAGACTAACGAGACCTCGTTGCGAGTCCCATGGTCGAATTGCGCTGCGTGACGTCACTTCTCGCGGAAACGTGTTAATTTATGGCTGCGACGCTTTAATTTCTCGACGTCGGCCCTTCTGAAATTGCGTCGAAACAACGGTAAAGGGCTGAACAAAAATTTCTTCCGTCCTTGCTAGAAAGAATTGCAATAATCTTTGAATTTCCATTTCGTAAACATCGAGAGTTAAACAATTTCCAAATTTACCGCGTGTGTGTGATCAGAACAAAGCCGAACATCCTCGATGGAGGATAGCGTTCATTTCACTGGATTTTCGATCAACATTTTCATCCCCCTTGGTTCCTGTATTTCGATTACAATTGGCAATCGGCGAATCGTTATTAAACGTTTCAACGATGGAACCAACAGAGGCAGCTGTTACGCTTTCGATGAATTCACCGGCCGCCGGTTAACTTTTGCTGAAACTGCATCGCGCGCCCACGCTCATTTCCATTTCATCGGGATAAAAACGGGACACCGGCGAGGCGAGACGTTGCATCGAACGGGTTGATCGAGCCGCACCAGAATATTGAAACAGTTATTGCCTCGTATTTCATATGAGACCGAGACTTGAAAATTGGACTGGTTATTGCGATACCTCGACTGCGTTTAAATTTTGATATCGGTTGGAATTTATTGCGACTCGCTTTTCATGCGGCGCTCGTTAAATATAGTACGCGAAGACGATGAATTAATGGGAAATACTAAAGAATAATTGTGTATTAATAATAATAACTGAAATGAAAAGCAAAGCGTCGAAGATAAAATCTATCTTGTGAACTTGTAATATGTAGATATATTTAATAGCTGTTAATGTGATTAGAGCAGCGTTGCGACAGAATATAGAATTCAATGAATAAACCCGTTGAAAGATTGTGACTGATGCGTTTAACATCCAAAATCAGGATCCATGTATTCGGGGGGGGGGGGGGGGGGGCATCGATCACCTGATGCTTTGTCACGTCATGCTTCTTGTTCATTCAAGAATCGATTCGCTGCACCTGTCGTTATGTTTTAACTAACAACACGCCTGCGTACAATCGGTGGCTTTTATTTCCTGGTGTCGACCAGATCATCGCAAAAAGGAATGCAGACGAGACCGCTCTAAACGTGGGACGAACATTGACAAGCTCTTGGCTACTCGTTCATTTGCGTGTCGTAGACTTAACTTCCTCATTTTACGCGATTTCCGTGCAAACGTGTTTGCAACTGTAAATTCTACGAATATTTTCCTTTTAAATCAAAGATTAGTAATTCCTCATTTTTTAAACGCATACGACACTCGCAAATTCTTTCCTTAAAATAAGAATGCTGCTGCATGGACTGTTTTGTCTAGAGAAAGAAGTACCCGCGTCCCTCTGAACGAAAAGAATCCCCGTCGAAATTCCCACGGGGAATTGAAAATCGTACATAACTGTATAGAAATAACATGAATTATTGAGTCGAACATTTTCGCGAGCTTAGGTATCGAACGGCTAGATGTGGAATGTGGGCCGAGTAGGTTCTCGATTGGCTTCATAGCCGGTTTTCCTTTATGCATACGCGACCACCGAACATTGCCGTCAGCCACGGCTTGAACGAAAACGATTCGCCGAGTGGAGTCACGCAAACCATATCGATGCTCTTTCAACCCAGAAAGCTTTGGGGAAAAAGTGACGCAAAGAATGTTTCTTTAACAGGACATTTAGTGCAACCGTGAAATACCGGGGACGCGGCGAAAAAGTGGAATTGCAAGGTATGGTCGATCGATCGGGATAGCAATTCCGCGGTCACTTCTTTTGCCGCTCGCGAAACGATGCGAAACCGAAGTGTGTCGCAGCTACGGAACAGATCGATCGGCGTCCCGCCAGATTCCGAGATGCTGGTCGAAATCCATGAAATTCACCACCGTCGTCGCCACTGAGCTGTTTTTTCTTTGGAAATGAAATCGTAACGAACAATTCGTGTTGGGGAGGGGAGAGGGGTAAATCCTTCAACTTGTAGAACAGATAATACTCTCAAGATTAAATTGAACTATAATTAAATATGCAATTTTTCGTTCATGTAAATATTACGAAAGCATATGCAAATATGAAAGTGTGATAATATGTCATTCCTAACATCCTAATGAATACAGAATTATTCCACTGCTCTGCTTGAACATGAAATTCATTTCTGATTGAATTAAGTTGGGCTAGAAGAAAGTAATAGAAAGTAATTTAATGTTTTGCCAATGCGAATTCTATGTGAATAATTTGGAATGTGCA
The DNA here is from genome assembly GCA_023838395.1 of Holcopasites calliopsidis. Taxonomy (NCBI): domain Eukaryota; kingdom Metazoa; phylum Arthropoda; class Insecta; order Hymenoptera; family Apidae; genus Holcopasites; species Holcopasites calliopsidis. The sequence goes on from JALHAQ010000003.1 coordinate 5,040,067, forward strand.
GGATATTTAATTGAATTAATTTCCCTTTGAAGGAAGCTGAGATTTAAACGCAAGGATACGAAATATCGATCAGCGCGTATTAGCCTGCGCCGCTAGAAACACAATATTGTACTCACTGAAATGGAAAATATCGATCATCCGCGAACATTTTCCAGTGCGTCGACGGAACGTCTTTTGACATTCCAAGAATGACCCCACCACCCTGTGTACAATTCGATACAAGATGGGAGCAATGGATCCCCGACGAGTCTGCGCTGTGGGGGGGTTGAAAATACATGCGTTAACATTTACGTAGCTACCGTAAACACCCGGAGTATCCTTCAAAACTCTTGTGACTTCTGCGACTCAATCAATTCAGTATACACGACGTCGCCAAAAGATTTGCACGCACAGCGCAATCCAGGGGTGTTATTTATCCTTCGAAGCACCCCCACCATTAAAACCACGTGATAATGATAATAGCCGAACCGTCAGAAATCCTACTGAAAGAACACATCTTTCACTCCATATCAAAATGAAAATCAATTTACCAGCGACAATATCTTTACGTCCACTTGCCGACATCTAGCTCGCGTCTCCAATTATCGCGCACAGTGTAAGAACAGCCTACACTCTCGCAACTCGCCGTCTTCCAATTACATCCGTCCAGTCACTTAATTCGGCCACCATGACGAACCACCGACATTTAATAATTCAACCCCCAAAATGAAATCTCGACGAGGAGTTTACGGGACGCGACGTTTTTCGACGATCACCGGGGTCACGCACAAGCGCCATGGAACTGAAATCGCGGAGTCTGCGTGGTAGAAGAGCGACGCACGGTCGGATCGACGTTGGGCGTCGCCATCGTGGGGTTGAAACGATCACGACGGACCGGGGTGGTGTTCCCAGGTGGCTGGGGTGGGGGAAGGTCGACGCGCAAAGAGGAGCAGACAGTGGAGTGTCCGATCGACTCCACGGAGACCTGCAGACTGTGCTCCGCGGTCCGGTCCGGTCCCTCCACGGGCCAGGAGCAGTCATTAACATAAATTGTCTTCGGTGACAGTTATTTCCACCACTCTACGCTGAAGTCTCTACCGAAATAATATCAGACCACTGTGGAACTCGTATCACGCAAGGGGCGTTTGTGAGAAATTCGTTTTTTTTTTGCAGCCCTTCAGTGAGGGCAACGATGAACAATTAGGTCAGCATGTATTACTTCGTTAAGGCCGAGGATATTGACGCTTCAATTATCTGATAGAATAATTTCCATGTTACTTTTAGTGATCAACTGTTTTTATAGATCTACGTAAGGGGAAGCTTTTTATGGCATTTTCTGATTGACGCTAACGAGGATGTCCTCAGAGGTCTTCCTTACGCCCCGCAACGAACACGTGTCGGGAGCTTCTTGAGAGCGATAAGATCTTGTGCTGGTAGTCACCCGGACAAAATTTATGCGGGGATCGAGACCCTTTCTTATTAGCAATTCTTCAAGGATCGTACAATTTGACTGCAACTGTAACTACAGGCTACAATACATATTGAGAGAATTAACAAATTAGAAAGGACAGTATTATTAATGTTTTTAGGGATTACACCTTTAAAATAAAAGTATACAAATTGTTGAGAAAGAAATTGGAGATTCGGGGGGTGAAATTTTATTTTAAGGGAACGTGTATATGTCTTTTAATTGTGAAGTACCAGAGTACGGTATGCTGAACCTATTTATATTCCGCATTCCTCATAGCAGTAACTTGTTCGTGATATTGACCGTAGCCTTGAAGCTGGCCGACGTATTCGGACAAGGAGCCTTCAGAGATTGCATAGTCACGGATAGTACTCCAGTCATTGATCACGGTTGCGAGATATTCTGCTGCGATAACCGGCGGACCACATCGTGTTTCTTAGTTTACAAAAGTTTGTAATCTACGAGGAATTGAATAAACTGGACTTTTGAGGCGTTAGATTTCTTTTGCATTACTAGAAAGACCATTTAATAAAACGAATTATATGTATCGTTAGAATTTTGTATGTCTATATCGTGTTAATATTCCATTTAGTATGCAAGCGTTTATACATTTTTATAAAATTATTATACTTTTCTCGGATAACGATATTGCAATAAAAAGAAATCAGTTTTTCGGATATCGTGCCTATTTTATTAGCTGCAGATATTGAAGGCATACCAGCAGTTGATAGCATAGGAAGGGAGAATTCTTATTAACAGAGGGTGAAATAATTCAACAACTTTACCGACGGTCAAAGTACGATAAAGTTCTTCCATTCAGCACTAGATGGGTAAACTTTACATGCTTTCCCCCACTTATATTGACTGACGATTGTCTTTCTCATCACTTCATTTATCAATTTACTACATTATAAGCTAAATTATTTAAATATCAAGTAGTACAATTTCACACACTACTTGTTAACCAGTGATAAGAAGTGTCGCACAGCAAAAGTTCGGTAAGCGAACGAAATGATCTGCACGTTTAACGAGCGAAAGTTATCCCCACCACTGTCTCCTCTTCGTCGCCATAACGTGCCATGTGACACGTGCGCATCCAATCAAAAATCGCTTCCACTGCACGATTAGCGACGCACTTCGTTTCCGATTTTCAGGCGCTTATCGAACTCTTACTGCGTACAGTAACTATTAAACATGAAAATGCATAAAGATAAATAAATGTTTGCAAGTCATGGTATGAATTCTGTTCAGCTGAACATTATCCTGGTGCAGGCAAATTTTAATATTTCTACGCCAATGTGACATGCACCAGCGGTCGTAGGTCATGCGTACCCGACTCCACCCTTCGAGTGGTAGGCTTAACCAGAAGGGCCCACCTCTCGTCAACTTCAACCCCCACTTCCTCTTGACATACTTAATTTGATTCATGATGGCTGTACTCCGACCACTACGCCATCTTATGGAACCTCCCCGAAATCGCTGGAGATCTCGATCGCTTGATACCGTAGAACACGGAGGGACTTGGATCTACTATCGGCTATAGTGCATCTAGAAAACGAGTTGTCTTTGCTCTATCGTAGATGGCAGAATTTTTCCTGCCACACAGTTTGCACACTTGCAATTCACTAAATGAACTTTTGCGAACAGAAGAGTGCCTGAAGGATCTTCAGGACCTTAAGGACCTCCTGAATAAGTTTATGCCCTCTGTACTATGCTATAGCCATTTACGTATACATATCCAATACATAGATTGTCCTTTTTTTCTTCAAGGTTTTAAATATAGTCGACTTAATCTTAAAATGAAGAATATACTAAAAAATGTTTGAAGTTTCATGCATTCCGCTCCACGTCGCACGTCCGGACGTTACGCAATCACATAATAACGCCCGTCGACCTAAACACGCGCGCACGTGTCACATCACGTTTCCCGTCTTTCTGACACCCAGCAGCAGTTTCGCCGGTTCAAGTCTTACCTTCGGACTCCCACGGGGCCAGTATTCTAGAACACGTAACTGACACTGGTCAGAGAAGAGGCATGGTCTATTCCTCATTGAAACTGACGCTGACTGAATTCGCACGACGCATAAAACGTCCGACGATTCCTTTCTACTCCACAAGAGTAAACTTAGAATGTTCCTTGTCGCTTCCTGAGAACATCCTAAACTAGCATCTCCCAGAGTAAAATTAGACAGTAATTTTTACATGCACATTATATACATAGACAGTACTAAATTAAAGAAAGAAGCCAGTTTCGTAATTTCCGCCCACGCCGGGCTATATATTTAAAACTGAAAAACTGGGCATAGGGACGCAGATATAAAAAATGAAAATCGATTAATCCGGAGACGTGTTCCCGCACAGTTTCTCAACGAGCCAAGGCGGTCGCCGGGTCCACTGCCAAGATTCCGGCGTGGCTGGAACGCGTCGACTACAAGAAGCAGCGAGGACAACGTGACAGGTCTCGTCGCGGAGACGCGACAGCCAGCGTCGACCCAGACCACGACAATACCAATCGGTGTTGACACTTCGATAACTCGTGAATCAATATATAGGCGAGAGGGGTTCCTTAGAAAAATGACGATAGAATGGACGCAGAGTTGTTTGAGGCCCCCGCGCTCCTCTCTTCGTCCTCCGTCCACCTTGCGTTCCCGAAGCTGCTGCCAAATCTCAGCCCGTCACCGGGCCGCGTGATTGATATCTACTTCGTCTCCTACACGGCCCTTCCCTTTTATTCCACCGATTCCAACCGCAGCCGGGAGAAAACTATTCCGTTCGCGCTTTTGTTTCAAAGGGAAGACGCGTCCCATTTTGGTGGAGAGTTTTTCCTTCCCGTTCGTATTGCTCTTTCTTCCCACTGAATACTTACGCTTCCGATTTTGCGGTTTCGAGATGAGACGCCGGTGATTAATGCGATTTTGTTGCACGCGCCGAATGGGTGGATACCGTGTATTGGACTGTGTAATTCAGTTCGAAAGGGTGGCCTTTTTGAGGAAGCGTGAATGGCAAAATGGTACGATTTGTTTTCTGCGTTGAGTTTGGTTTTCTTAAAGAAAACGGTATAAGACAACCCATAATACATTGCGAATTGATATTATTACAGTTGTGCATAATTACTGTTGAAGATTATAATTTATTAACAATTTTGAATCATTTCATATCCCTGATCGCCTAAAGAGTAATTATACATTTCTTTTATTTTCCTGCGCTTTAGACCACGTTCAGAGCCATCGACTGTACCCTAGAATACCCTAGAACCCGAGACCACCCTCCCTGTCACGAATGCAACCCCAGAGCATGAGCGACGTCGACGGGTTAGGCGATGGAGTACGAGTTCCGCGGCCTTCATGTCGGAGTGACGAGTGCCCCCCGCACCCTGGCAGGCCATCGAACGGGCCAACAACCCGGCAACGCCACCTACAACCACCCAGCAGAGGGCCCTCCAGGTTCTCCGGAACCACGACTCGCCCCCCCTTTCACTCTTTGCTTCTCTTCTCTTCGTCTGCAGCTCGTTCCTTCAGCCACGGCCGACTAGTAGTCGAGGAATTCGAGTTGCTATAAATCTCCCTTGACGGGCGCGATGCCAGAACGCCATGGGGAAGGGGGAGACGTGGGTTGCGGAGGACTACGAGCAGCAAGGAACGACGGGATGGGCAAAAGGGTAGGAGGGAAGGCAACGCGCTTCAGCCGCACCAGGAATTGTAATAGTTTTGCTATGTAGCAGGGTTAACGCAGTCCACAACGCCTTCGCCACCCCCTGCGAGAGCGGAAAGAACTCGGAGGTCACCGCTACGGCAACCCTCCGATCTTGTCTGCGGACCATCCGCTTTTGTTAAGCGTCGGCAGTCCACGAGTGTCTAAACTGGATGAAACGATTTTTCTGGACAACTCTTGGAAGATTTTCGACACACCTGTAGTTAAATTATATGTATCGTTCTGATTGTTTAAATAGATGATAGTGCGCTTGAGATTATGGGAAAATGTATCAGATACTTTCATATGTATTTATTTATTATTTATTATTTTTAGTCTTTAGGATTTCGATACCATCAACCCCTTTGCCATGGCTCTTAATTTGCGTAAGCCCGCCCTTTGTTTTTAAGCAGTAGCAATTTAAACTAGAAACCCTGTCCATATTAAAATACACTATAACCCTAATAGTAGTAAATTTTAATGCAATTTGAATGCTGAAAATGTAAGTGGTACTCGTTGATACGCCTTGATTGGATTGTTTCCACGTTGAACGGTACACGTTTAGCAAACGATTGCGTTAAGAACGAAAAGCGTGACGATGCGACCAGGGGCAGACACCGCAGCGAAGTCAAATAGACGTGAAAAGTTTGCAGGTGTCGAGGCAGCCGTCGCCGCACGTGAACAGGCGGCCAGGTCACGAGCTCATTAAGTAAGTTGAATTGAAGACGGACTTGCTTTCTTTTCCGCGATTCGGGCTGCCGATAAGCCAACTGTGATTCGACCGTCCTCCTATCTTCTAATGACTGCGCCGAGAATTGCGGCCGCCTTTAATTCGCCGATGTTACATCGATAAAGTTGCCGTTCGCCGATGGAGATTTCGGTTCTCAGCCCCTTCTTCGTGAAAGCGCGGCGGAAAATAGTGACGGTCGTTCGAACTTTCGTGGCTATTATAAATTCCCAGCCCTGTTCCAGGTTTATTGCCGTTTATTCGTTTGTACAGAAGAAACAGAGAGTTCTTCTCTGCTCGAGACTGTAAATAATAAAGTATCGTAGAATCAATAGTAAAATTCCGGGAACGGCTTGTTTCGCCATTAGCGTTCAGTAAATTATGCGAAAAGAATTCTGACATTTGATCCTCGTGATTTACGACCCGAACCCTTTTGCTCGATATTTGCGATAGGGTCACGTAAACGTATTCGCGCCAATAACTGCACAATAGAAGGGGACATCCTTTGCTGTTTCCATGTTTGAGTCTTTGAAAGGCTCAAGGTCTGCTGTCGTTCAAAGTCAATTCGATTCACAGCGTACGTTGCGGCAAAATTGTCATGCTTTCGGACTCTTGGAAGATCTTCGAAATATACAGCGATATCTGTGCAACCTTCAGTTACATATATTCAACGTAAACGCTAAATAAATATTTAGCTGCATTTTGCCGTTCCTCAATTTTAATAATTTACAGCAATTTTAGCAATATTAATCGAATGGCAACGTTGAAATCCTTTCCCCGTCAGGACTCATAGGAATAAACAAAGAAGAATTATTGACAAGAGCAGCCAATGGCATAATTGACAGATCGAAAGGTATCCAAAGGTGGTAAAACACGATGGATAAATCGGAATCGCAGCCGAACCGTTATCCGAACAAGGAACGGTACTTTCTTCCAAAACGGAGCGCCGCTGCTGTACAGTCTGGGGCATAAATCAATTAAATTATAAATTACTATACAGAAGTTGAGCAAAACGACCACCTGTTGAGGACAGAACGAGAGGAAGGTAGGACTCGGGTTCGGGGGGTGGAGGCAGCTATCTCGTAAATTCTCCACTGCAGGCCCCGCTGTATCCATGTGTAGAAGTGTTTATACTCCTTACTTCCTCCCTTCTTTCATCGTGATCTCCCCCTAGAAAGTTATTTACGAGCCGCCTATTGTTGCCGCTCGTGTTACGAGCTAATTGGGCTGTTGCATTCGCCGCGTCGTTTGACTAGAAGTCGCGTCACGTGTGTCCGACTGTGTCGCGATGGTGCCATTAAATCCACCGCTGAAGCGTTTTTGTCAGGGTGGAATCGAGTGACGAGTCAACTCCGTTGACTGGTGCAGTTATTAATTGATCCATGTATCATTACAATGCAACAGAAGAGAGGGGGTGTCTTTTAAGATGAATCTTAGAATTATGTGAAACTTTTGTTCGTAAAATGAACCCTATGATAATCGTTTTCTTTTAAATCACTCTCCCCCAAGGGTGTTCGGAAATTTCCACTGGATTACTTTAGCCAGCAGGATATTAAATTTCGATTCATCTCGCCCATGCTACGTGTGACGGGTGCTGCCGAAAGTTATTCGTGTGAGATTAAATAGAGAAAAGCGGTTTTCGCTCGGTGAAAAGATTCTTCCTCCGAAAATTTCTCGATTTCACTTTTAGAGGGGTTTGCGATTTTTAGTTCTCGGGGCGGCGGTTTATGTTTAAGCTTTGACGCGGATTTGCTAGATAAGCGTATAATTGGGAATGCGAAGAAAATAGTAGGTAGGGACATTGAGAGCTGCCAGGGATGATTAATTCTCGAGAAGGAAAGCGCCAGACCCTTTGGAACTCGCTTGTAGCGCCCGTTCCACCTCGACCAGTTCCCCCGGGGCTCCTCTTCGCTTCTCGCACAACCCCGACAACCCTCCTCTGCGCCGCTCTTACCACCGGCAGACTTTCTCGTTTCGTTTGTTCTCCGTCCGTGTCATTCGTTATTACATCGTAGAAACTCGCGGATATTTGGAATTCCAAGTGACGTCTAAAGGCCGCCCTCTTGGTTTCAAGGGGTAACCCGGCTTCCTACCGCTTCTGCGGCTTCTTTGTCTGTCACGGCTTTTTTTCGTTCACTCCGCTCCGCCATTATTGTCAGCCCTTCCTCTACTTTCTGAACACACTGGAATAGTTCTCTTTGGCTAGGAGGATCGATTGATTCAGTTGTAGTTGCAGATCGATTGTGGTTTGATCCGAGATTTTTAGTTGCTTTATATAGGTCGGAGGATTATAATTCTTGTACCTTACCAATTATATCATGAGGAAGGACTGAATGTCAATGAATCTCTAAAAAAGAATCTCTGGGCAAAGTATATTTGCAAATCCCAGCCACAATTAAAAGAGAAAAAATTGAATCATAGGAGCGGCTACACGGGGGTTTACGTATACGAAGTTCCTCCGCGCCATATGTCTTCTCCCTACGTTAGGAAGAATCGCAACAGTTTTGCATTCCGGTTTTCCCAGCGGCCAAAGAATTTTTCCCAACGAAAGACTCGAACGAATCCGACAGGGGCAGGTTTTCTGCCGTGTTCCGCGAGCCATCGGCGAAGCGGGTCCGCGCGTCTCGCGGGGAGTGCTCGCGATATCGCAGCTATTTGCATAAGGCTATCGTCTTTCCTTTGTTGCAGGCTCGCCTCCCACGTACGTGGCGAGGCTGTCACTCAGCTCTCGGGGCCTCTCTCCTCGGCCTTCAGTCACATCAGCCGTGGATCAAAGCCTTCTCTCTATCTACCTCGTCTTCCTGTTGCCTTCCTCTCCGTCTTTCCCGCTTTCTTTCGTCCCCGTGGCCCCTCGCCGTTCCGTTCGTCCTCGTTCGTTCGATTTCAAACCTCCCTACCGTGAAGAAGACCGTACACCCTGTCTTCGCTACCTTGCCTGCATTCCTGCATACAATTACACGGGGCTGCGCTTATGCATTTCGTGCGTAACGTTCTTTCGCTCTCGGTCCACCGGATACTTTCGAGAAATGGAATACTTTCGGCGTCGATCTTCGAGCTCCAGTTGGCTGCCTTTAGCCAGGCACAATTCGGTGCGAAAGTATCGCTAAAGTTGACACTAAAGTCACCAACTTACATTTGCGACTAGAAGCACAAATTCGAAGTGGTCGCTTTACTCATTTAACTTCTATTCACTTTTTGTATAATCATTTACTATTATTACTCGTTCAATATCCATCCCTTACGGTGTACTGTTCCAACTCAGGGGAATTATGTAGCTCAGCCTTATCTAGCTTTATTTAAGGACCGGTCATTTGACGAATTCGGTAGAAATAGTTGTACATATATTCTCGGTTTAGTGTTAACTTTGTGTATTTGTTGCGATTTGTGGCAGGCGATTTTTAGCGAGCGAGATACTTTGGCTCCAGCTATAGCAGTGGTTACGATCTCACGCCTTTTACCCGATTTCAAGCTGCAGAAGAAATTAAAGAAGGTTGGTTAATTTTATGTCGGAGGAAAGTTGGCGTGTCTGGGAAAGTTGTTCCTTGTGGACAACTTGTCCAATGAACATGGAAGTTTTACGTTTCAGGTGGAAATTCTTGTTCTTCGGGCGTTTCACGATGCTTCTTCACTTTCTGTTTACTCCTATGCTTTCTAATCCTTCATTCCTTAGATCGAATGTATTTATATGAGTATTCATGGTCGTTGCATCAATATTCACAGTCGTCAAAATCATCGTATAAGTGCAACATAAATTGCTGCACCATCGTTAATCATATTAAATGTACAACGTGCTATCTGTTAATTAAATTACGCTTTTTCTCAACAAATGCAACAAAAATTGTCAAACAAACGCAACCGGTGGCCACTGGTATCCGCGTCGCTCAATACGCATCGATGAGTATCTCGCTGCCAAATTGGGTAACTCGGACAAACTGTGCGACTCCGCGGTGATTTACATACAAATTGAAGTCTCGCGCTAAAGCTACATCGATCGCGCGACTGCGAATATGGTAATCGGCTGGAACTGTGCCCTTGCTCATCGATGAGTTGAGGAAACGTGCCTCGCAAATTGAATTACGTTTGCCAGACTAGCCGCGAAACTCGTTCGTTCTTGTCGTACGATTCTGTTTCTAAAACTTCGAACGCACGATCGCTAATTGATACTCGCCTGGGAAATAGCAAAATGAACACAGTATTCTTCCCGGTCTACGCTTTCGTCTAACAAATTCGAACTTTATGTAATTATAGTCAGTCCCATTAGCTTTCATCCTGCGATCAACCAGCAACAGAAACAGTCGACTCCTTTCGTCGACACGATATTACGATCCTCTGAAACGTTCAGATTGTTACGAGGAGAGGAGGTTTTCTCGCCCAACGCGGCAGATCAGGCAAAACGACGACCGCTTTCGAATCGCATGAAGCGGATATTTCCGGTAGCGCCGGCACTCCTCCGATTCGTGCGGTTTCGCGGTCAGAAGGAGTTGCGCCCGGTGCCTGACGCGGTGTCCCCGCATCTGGAATGGAATGGACTTGGCGGAATGGGCCGGGGACGGTGGCCGCATTAATAAAACATTAAGGTTTTGTAGACGATGTATCGATGTAGTGTTTATATTATCTTCTTTGATGTCGACATGTGAATTGGACAGATTTGTTATTCAGACTCCGTACATAAAAGTGGTGAAGTCTTGCTCCGCTCCGTTTGCGGACAGGGGACGCAGCCACGAACGTACAAACGGACGAACAAACGCGACGCGGACAGACGGACGGGGCTCGACTCTTCGGCTCCTCTTCCCTTCTTGGCCCCTGCGTCGCCTGTCACTCAACCCGATCGACCGTTGATGGAAGGAGAAAGGACCGCGGAACCGAAGGGCCGCTCTTTCTGCTACGCCGCGGAAAAACTCGCGCCGACCGTCGGGTTATCGTTCAACTTTTCCAAACGCGGATCATCTTGCCGGCGTCTTAGCGGGAGACTGTTAATGGCGTTCCGGCGTTTGCATCGATCCCCGTAGACCCGCGTCGAGCAACGGTATGCCCACGGTTTTGCGCCATCACTCGCGCTCGACGAATGACAATTATTCAGCTGATTCGTTTCAATTTACCGCTCGCAATTGTATTTGTGTAATGTGGCGTGCAAAGTGACATTCAAAGCCACTGTTACAGATATATTAGACCGATTCATCAAAGTAGTTAGGGAAAACGGTCTGTGAAGTCGTGCACCCTTGTGATAGAATTTTGACGATTGAATAATTCTAAACCATCTCCTGTATAAAACCTGTTTATCGATACAGTGCAATTTCTTCCTATCGCCATCGAAACTATGGACCGATAAATCTGTGAATGACTCATTTAATATAGCCATGTTTAACCCAACAACAATCGTCCTAAACGTTATTGCTCGGTTTAACAAATCGCTAAGCACGTTATTACGGCTGTAATGGAACAATAAGCTCTAACCGAAGGACTGCTCGTTGCGTGACCCTAGTAGGACTGAAGGGATCGGTGCACCGATCGGAGTCGAACAAACACCGGGCATTCCCCGTGGCAGAACGCGCGACGAGCACGTCTTTGCTTTATTCCCGACGAACGTGCGGTATCGATACTCGTCCCTCTCGAAAGCTCTCCCGTCGCGTCCCCTTCTCTGAACTCGGCACCGTGATCCCGAACCCTGACTCTTCATTAATCACCGCGCGGTATCAATGACTGACTGAGTGACTGACGCCAACTGAGAGGTATTATACCTACGGTGTTCAGCGCGGAACGCTCGGACTTTCCACCCAGAAGCTTTCCTCGGGACGGATCCATAAGAAAATTCGGGCGAATTTCGATGCTTGCAGGATTTCCTTTTTGGGAATTGTATTTGTAATTTGTCTCGTCCTTTTTTCCTTCCTCCTTTGCTTCGCCATTTTCTCAAGTTTGATCGAGAAATTGAAAACTCTTTTATTTGCCTCGCGCAGCTTAAAGTTTCAAACTTTTCGTTCCATTCAAAGTCTTCGTATCGGGAATTATACTTGCAATTAATCGCGAGTTCACGGTCGCCCGCGTAAGGCGGGCCAGGGATCCAGTGGCACGGAAAGAATCGATAATTCGACGGCGCCATGTCCGTTTCACCCTTCATTCCGTGCGTTCTATCGTTACGATCTGGACAACGAAAGTCACGGCCGTCGTGCGACGCGAGGCAATGTCCAGCGCGAAGAAGCGAGCACCGGTGGAACCGATCGAAACCGCTCCGTCACCCTCGGTAGCATAGCGAAGCCACGGAAGAAGGAGGCTCCTAACTACCAGCCGCGAGAATCGTGACTTGCGTTCAACCCTTTTGTCTTCTCTTTTCTCCTTGTCGTCCGTTTCGGTAGTTTTCGATGGTGTGAGGCTGCTTTATCACGCGCGACCTCCCGTTGTTGTCACGCGATTTTATCGCGCCGCTCGAGTGGATCCTCGATCGAACCGGGGGCCTCACCGCGATCTTCGATCTACGAGCTGATCGCTTTCTCCCGAATTACTTTCGAATTCTTGATGCATGTTCGTGCTAACTCCTCGTGGGAATCGTTCATCCCTTTTCCGTTTACAGTTACATTTAAGGACCAAATTATTGTGTTTATCTTTGATAAACTTGGTAAATGAAAGCTGCGCGCGAGCAGAAGCAAATGCGTAGCCAGAAATGAAGTTGTTCTCCACGAAGAATAGCCGCGATTACGGTAACCCGCGTACTATCTATCATTAAGAGAAGCAACTGTTCTACGAGCTTGTTATCTTTCAATATTCGCGTAGGAAACTATTATTTTGCCGATGCGGTGAAATATAACCAGCCGGTCTCATTATCGACAATTGCGGATAATTCCGGACGTCTCGATGAACGGAGCCCAGCTTCCACTCGATTGAAAATCAAACTTGAAGCGTGGCCAATCGGACTGCGAGTTTTGAGTAATCGTATGTACATATTACAACCGGACAAAAAATGCGCGAGCGCTCGACCGTGTTCAGATAACCCCTCGGCCATCGTTCGATCTTCTGACTCGAGCATTATCTTGGCCTGGAATTTCAGCGACAGCCCCGGCACCGTCGTATCAGGCGTGATTTAAACATAATAATTATCGTTTTACGAGCGGACCGTAATTAACACGATTTTTATGCGCTGCGTCGTGTTATTCCGACGATTAACGAGCAATTCACAAAGCCATTATCGGCCAAGGGAGTCGGCTGTTATCTCGTAATGCGCGTTATTTATTGCAGCCGGGGAGAAAGCACTTCTTTCTGCCGCTACATTTTTTTTGTTTCGTCGAGTGTAATATTGAATTGCGTAGCGTGATCTTGATCGACACTGCCGTGCCATCCAATGAGCCTTGAACGATTTTCTGAAAACGCATAGTACGCGGGAGAAGTGACGGGCGCGCAGGGTAATGAATGAAGGTGTAATTCTGTACGTCATACCATTTAATAATTACAATTTAAATTATATAATTATACGACCTTACGCGTACGGTGCTCTAGGTTACGTAGATGTAATAAGTAGGTATTTTTTTTAGTTAGACTATTACGTATATTACATGGAATGAAGTGACATTTCAGTTGACGCTACACGAACGTAATACTTGAGCTTAATTTAAAGTGGAGAACGCATCCTTCGCACCTGACGAGTAAATAGGCTTCGTGTATCATTCACTTGGCTAACTCCCGTTTTCTTCGTATCCCCGATACATTATTCTTCGATCCGGCGGCGCGTGCAGGGACAAACGATACAATCGACCCGAAGAACCAAAAGGAGAAAAAAATCGCCGAAACACCGAGAGAGACGCGCATTCGCGTAACTCGCATATGCCACGGATCTCTTCACGTAATGGAGCGCGAAAAATCGGACTCTGCATTCATAGGTACGGAACGTGTTGTACGACACGCGGCGTGAACAACAAAAAATAATAATAATAATAATAATAACGAAACAAATAAAATACAATATTAACACTGGACCAAGTCATTAGCAACAGGCTCACTCTCAATAGAATAATAGCAATAATATCAATCATTTCAATAATCATCGTAATAATATTAATAATAATAATTATCGTTATTACAATAATAAACCTCACTAGTCTTTTATTTAAATATCCCTATAGAGTACCAGGCGATAACGAAAGATTGTGCAACGTAGGAAATTCGCTACAGTTCGCGTCGAACAATTCGCATCTCGCATGAGCGCCAGATATCACAATTACGTTCCACGAAGCTTGGATATCCTTTTTTTTTCTCTTTATTTTACCTTATCGACTGGAAAAGAATTCGAGGAATCGGCTCGTTCGTTAGCGCCTCGTACGATAATAACGTCGTTCAATATCGTGTTTCCATATATTCAATAGCTATGTACAATTCAACATTATAGCGTAGGCTTATATCTCTCTTTCCTCCTTGTTCGCTTTTACCTTACATTTTTTTTTTTACCGTTTCTCTTATTCACTCTAAATGTCGATAATACAATATACTTTTAGATCCCTGTATTCTTCCGAATTTGCTTCGCGTAAATTGCGCAGTTCACAACATCTTACTAAGCGAGGAGCGATTGTTATCTGTTAATCATTATCTTTTTTTTTTCGTTTAATTATAACTTTTTGTATCACAAGGTAAACCAATTAACGCGCCTCGACCGCGAACGTATTATCTAAATTCATTTACACGTCTGCCGTTTCGTTGGGTCAAGGAAGAGGATTCTACTAATTTACGTCCTTTTCGAGACATCTATTCAGTTTTCGAAGCGCAAACTCGCGTGGCTTGTTATTGTATACGCATGTATTGCACGTGGTATCGTTTCGCGATCCGGAGTAGCTACTGCGCAGTGAGGCGATAGGCGCATGCGTCGGCGCGAGTGTCAATCATTTTTGCGGTACATTATCATTCAACTGCGGAACCAGAAGAAAAGTAAGCTTACATTCGAAACAGGATTGTATCATGGAGAAAGTAAGCATTAGCTGGGATCATAAACGATACCACGAGAGCAGAATTTTGTACGTGCAGTTTTAACTTTGTATCCATCGAAATACGCGCGGTACGCCCGTATGTAAAGCTGTCGTCGTTCGAATTGACGACTCGCGTTACAAATTGCCTTGGAACGATAATTATTAGCTGCCGTAAGAAAAAAAAACATGGATCGTGTTGTTATGTACAGAGAGCTTGCTTAGCTGCCCACCGTTTCTCTCCTAAATAACACTGTACTGAAAATCGGAACTATTACATTTTACCAGAATTCCAAAGTGAAGCGAAAGCATAGGGGAAAAAAAAAAGGAAACGATGGCTGCTCCATAAAATCAGAATATGGCGTATACTAAAAATACATAGCCTTGCACCTACGATAACACAATCCAAATCGAAAATATTGTGCGCCTGGTTATTTAAATTTGACGCGTTGCTTCATCCACGCGATCGCATGGGCATTGAATAGTGTCGGCAGACTCCATCGGAAAACGGCAGAGAATCGGTTCGAATATTAATAGGCACCTTAAGTACTATGGAGTAAGAGACTTTAACGTGCACATAGAAACTGCGCGGCTCGTCGCCGGAGACTGCGTCGTCTCCCGAGTCTCCGTCGATGAACGCGCTCTCACAGAGAGATAAATCTCGAACGAGCGGAACAAGAGATAGAGAAAGTGGAAGAAGAAACAAGAAGTAAGTACATCAGCGCATCCTCTGTTTCACTTTTTCCTTCGTTTTCGGGATGCAGGGAATTAGTATGCGTGATTGGGGGCAGGGGTGGTTGGGGGGTGTAACGGTGGAAGATTCGAATAGATTCAGAGACGCGAAACAGTGCGCAGCCGGACAAGATAATTAATTAATTATTCCGTCAATTAATTAATTTCTTTAGACCCGCTAATTTCTAAGCCTTAAAACTACTGATTCCGTTTTATCTCACCCGCTGAGGTGGCCCCCTCGTCCGCGTTCAGCTTCGGTACGCGTGTAATCTAGCCGCGGCGAGGGTCCCTCGGAGCGCGTCCAGTCCATTTAATCGGGCGCACGGCGTGCTTTGCAGAATATTTTTTTGGCTTCCCTTCCACTTCGAATAGTTCTATCACGGCGGAGCGTCTCGTGGCCACAGGCCTTGCGCGGAGTCGTCCTCGTCGTTCGCGATTCATACGATTCTTTCATTAAATCCCACGTCACTCGAAATTGTTCCATCAGATTCGAACGCGTTACTCCAAGGTCTTCCGCGACAAAAAAAAACAAAAACGAATCTCTCCGTCCCGAGCCGTCTCCGTACGTGCACACGTCCCTTCGTCGGCGAGTACTGTTCGAGCACGATCAAAACGAGGAACGCGCGGGAAGAAGAGAAACGAGCAAAAAGAAGATAGTAGAAATTCCGCTTGACGAGTGACAATCCGTCGAGGCATCGGTGGCCTGTGTCAGACCTCGCGGGGTCTCACCACGTGTCCTACTGGAAGTGAAGTGTCCCGGGCCGGCGCGGCGGGTCACGCGAGACTTGCCATGGTCTTGGGTGACGGCGCGGCCGGGCCGTGGTGACCGGAAAAAAAGCCTTTTAAAAGTTCTGCTCGCCGTACATCCCGGGGAACCGGACAGCGTGTGCTCCGAGCTCGGCGGGCGAGAACTCGTCCTATGTGGCCAAGTGAGCGAACTGGCCTGGGTGGGGCGCGAATTGGTAAGGGTGGCCGTACGGCGACATGTGGTACGGTACAATGTTCATGCTCGCCATCTTGTGCTCCTTTTTCCACTTCATCCGCCGATTCTGGAACCAGATCTTGATCTGACGTTCCGTCAGGCAGAGAGCATGTGCGATCTCGATGCGACGCCGCCTCGTCAGGTAGCGGTTGAAATGGAACTCCTTCTCCAGCTCCAATGTTTGATACCTGGTGTACGACGTCCTCTGCCGTTTCGTCTCACCGTTCGCGTTTACCGTGCCTGCGCAACGAATAAAACGAGTTACTAATGTATGCGTTACTTGACAATTAAAGTATAAGAGCAATAATGGGATGATGGTGGCTAGGGGGTGTACTAATGCAGAACTCCTAAATTCTATAATCTAGCATCGAATGGAAACGGGGAGTCGATCAAAGGCGCGCAACGCATAATAGACGGGGCTGAACGCGTGTAACGCCTCACGGGTTCGTTAATTATTTCAACGAGTCGCGGCTAATGCATCGACCGTTGCTACCGGTTCGCGGACTGGTCACTTGGCAGCTGTTTTACCTATTTGCTCAGCACGCCCGAGCCATAAATAATTTTGCAACGCTGTTATTATGATACCCCGCCTATTACACCTAGGCGCGCGTTGCAAAAGCTCTGGTAATGAATAGCTCGAACAGCCAGCATCGTGGAGAGAAACCTCGGGCTCGCCTTTAAATACCAATAACCTGTTACTTCTGCTTCTTCAATCGCCGGCTATGGTTAAACGTGCCGTTTACACCTTGATATTCCAATTACGATAACACACGGAATTTTCGTTTTATTGCAAAATAAAAGTGTTTCCGTCGATTGTTCCCGTGGTGACGATAATCCGTTCGTGACTGCTCTCGCGCGTCTGCGTTGCTGTCACTTAACATGCACGCATCACGTATATCTTGTCCTACAGATTTGTATCTGGCGCCGTTAATTTATAAGGTGATCAAGGAAAACTGTAACTGATGGACGATACGAATGCGCTTACAAGGTGTCGTAATTTCTACCTGCCTCGTCGTGCAATTTTTTGTTTCGGTTTAATCGGGGGAAGGCGGACGACGGTATCGCTGCTTTCGGATCGAGCAGGTGTAAGGCGAATTGAAGTCAGGGCTCCAACGTGGTCATAGATCCATGTCAATGCGGATATTAAAGAGCCGGCTCATTTACAGCAATAACGAGTGCGCTATTAATAGTGGCGTGAGAGGGAAAGCTGGGAACGCGGATCCCTGACTCAGGGACGACGATGCGCGGCTGGTGTGATGTTACGCGCGTGAAAAACTGGCTTCTCAAACGGTAGAAGAAGTGTGCACAGCGTGACCTCAAGCAAATACTTCGATTTATAAAAGCATCATCGACAGGAAGATTGGGAAGAATTTTATTACAAGACAGCGATGTAAGTCTTAATTTCATAAAACAACTGGTAGTTTAATAATTTTAATCACTTAGAGTTCACCCCCTGCGTAAAGATAATAGCTCAACCTCGTAGTAAACCAAAGATTCTAACGCTAAACATTATTCTTTCATTCCCCCCAAGATCACAGAATTCGCCGATTAAAATATGTCAGTCCAAAAGCGATGTTTCGCAACCCCTGCAATGTCCGGGTAACCCCTGTCATGAAAACTTGTCCACGAGAGGCGAAGCTCCGCTTCAGAGCTGAAAGCTCGTGTGCAGCAAAGCTTAATGACCGAGCCCCACGCGTTATCACTTTCCTCCCGATGTAACACGTCCCCTGACTTTTTTAATAAATAGCGGCCCGCGTCAGGCGGACCCGCATGTCGTTAAATCGGCGCACACCTAGCCGTTTTGTAACGGACGGACGGAATTCTTTTTTCTGGCCGGCTCATTATACGACGGGTCGAATGCGTGAACTGTAAGTCGGCACGCGTGCCGTCGTCCGGGGAACCAGCGTGCATCCTCTTCGTGGTTCCTTTCCGATGATTAATTGTCAGTCGTGCCCCGTTCACGTCGATACGACCTATGGCTCGACGCGGGGACAGTCCGCTTGGTTCGTCCTTTGATGGCCACTTTGAGCCGCGAAGTGTCGACTCGCGTGGTTGATAAATTAATATTGCGATAAACTTATAAATTGGAGTAAACAGAATTTCGGTCTCTCTCCTAGTTTCCCTGAACGATACCGTGCCCCCGAAGACCATAGCAAGAGTCTAGCGACAATCAGAACAGCAAAAGGTATCCAGCAAAAAGTCCATAGTCTCGCGTCAGTGGAGGAACAAAATCACAACCCGTCGCGAACATATTAAGAACACGGATAAAACTATTAGCGCGGCGCTGCGTCTAGGATTCTGTCATCAGGACACCGGCTGGATGCTTTTTCTAAATCCTCCAGCAGCGATGATTAATGGCTCCAGCGCGTTTCGTCGTCGTCGTCGCAACGGGCCACGAAAGAATGCCACGTAGCAAGGATTCGCAGCAACAAAGAGCCAGCAACACTCTGGCGCGCGCCGCTCGGTATCCCCCTTTTGAATAATCCGTGAATGCGTCCGCGGATTCGTATTCGGTCACGGGGTTCCTTCGACCGACGAACAAAGCGTCGCCGGATAATGATCCATTATCAGCCGGTGATAAAGATATGCGGCCGGCGGCGAACTGGCGCGATCCAGCGTGACCGGAATACCCGTGGTCCCGGCCGAACTTTCTTTCTTTTCCAGCTGGACGCGATGATTAATCGCCGCGTTCGCGTCTTGTCAACGTCGATGCACCGCGGGTTCTGTGACGGAAGAATGCCAGACCGGTGAAAGTTGTGCCCCATTCCGTTTGTTTCGATCGAGGACTGTCGCGCCGTCCTTTTGGAAACCGAATATAGCAGACTTCGTTGGGCTTTCTTGTTTTTGTAAATAGTGATTTACTTTGATTTTAGAAGATTGATTCGCCTTGGTTTGATTTTCGTGATTGAGAATCCATCGAGGCATTCGAAAGTGTAATTATTTTTCATTTTAAATCCCCACGTGTCTCTCTTTTACACGAATTTCTAATTTCCATTGAGCGCTCTCGATTTCAATTGATTTGATTTATCTTATAATTGAGCAACCATTGATGCGTTCAAGTGCAGCATATTTTCTCCGGATCCTTTCTTTCACATTTAGCGACACTTCGGCGAAGTTATTTTTAATCTTAAATCCCCGTGTCAGGGTAGTTCTCTCTTACACGAATTTCAAATTTCTATCGGACGGTCGAAAGCGTGCTCCCTTGAAAATATAGCCCGCCCTCGTCGCCTCTCAAAACAGGCTTCCGCGATACTAACGTAAACACGTAAATCGTTTTACGCCACGGCAAGCAACAAAGAAGCGCGATGAAAAATACGCGAGAATAGATTTCCCTCGCAGTACAGCTCCGAGAATAGCTCCAGAAATTAAGTCGACCGAAGGATCGGGACGATAATTGAACGAGCGTGGCCACGACATCCGATCGAGTTTCCCTCGCGAAGGGATAAATCTTCCGGCGTGCGGAAGGAATCGCGATCGCGGGGGTACGGATCGACGAACGCACAGCCGCGAGTAATTAAGGACACGCGTGCCCGATAGTTTCTGCTCTTCTAACGAATGTATCAATCAGGGAAGGTATTGGCTTGTACGAATCGTCGTGGAGCGACATTTTATTAAGCGTTTATTCGGAGCGTGCGCTCGCGGATCAGTTAAGATCCCGCGACCAACATGAATGTTAATTGCCGGCGACCAATCTTTTCCCGCAAATATTGTATAGTGCGCTAAGCGTTCTGTTTCTTATCATTGAATATCAGTGAATTATTAAGATGGACTTTTTTGTTCTGTCTCGTTAGATAGAACTTTTTTTATCATCATAATTGCACTGATGTGAGATACTGTAATAATAAAAGTGTAATTTAATTAGGCAAATTGTATGTAGGTGCACAAAGGTTGTGAGTAGCAATTTGTGTTTCCTGCGTTTCTCTTCAGTAAGTAGATCAGAGTACGCCAGAAATAGATAGCCATACAGGGTGCACGATGTTAATTGCAATTTGTACTACTTTAGTCATTACTCATCGACCATCGTACGATAAAATATACAAAGGGTTAACGATGTGTATCTTTACAGTTGCAACAGCTGCAATCGCTAGCCCTTATGTTACGTTACACGTCTGGACAGCTTGCCATAAACAAAAGAAAAGCCGAGGAAACGGTGATGAAACGTGCAACAGCGAAATGATAAGTGTTTCTCACAAAGCTTACTCGAAGAGATGAAGAGAATTAGGAGCTGGGTAAACGGGCGGCAAAAACTGAAAGGAAAAAATGATCCAACCCATTCACTAATGAATTTTCCTATTCCCAATTTACTCTCATCAATCTGCATTCCTCAGAAAAATCCCAAATACTAATTTGACCACCCATTCCAAGAAACCCGTCTAATCTAATAATAAATTTTTCCGACGAAATCGAGTCTTGGCTCCGCGAGAGAAAACGCGCGGAGTAAAAATGTTTGACATCCCCGGAACGACGAAGGGCCAAAGGGGGAGGATAGGAACGACAGGGTCAACGAGTCGCATAGCTGTCGGTGGCGTTAAGACACCGGCGATGCGACCGGTGTAGAATGAAAGACGGGCGCGCTAAGCGCAGGTCCGTGTCGTGTCAGGCATCTCGGTGTCAGCCCGCGTCGTCTAGCGTTTTCGTGGCTCGCCCTTAATAGAAGCAGCGCTTGTATTCGCACCGAGCCAAGCCTGTGCACCGAACGTGTCACCGACTGCCAGCTCGGAGACCGTTTCTGACCGAGCTGACTGACGGACCGCCTGCCTGAGCCTGACTAACGCGTGACCCGGCCAACCTCTCGCGACCCGGCTCTCGATCGGCTTTCAGACCGCTTTCGTTGCTCCCGGTCGCGTGCGTTCGGGGGTTGATTCTAATTCCCATAGATGTTCGCGAGTTGCGTAGATAGTATGGGGGTGAGATATAGTGGCGGACCTTTTGAACAGCTGATCTTTTGCTTCGGAGTTGCAATGTATTAGAGAGTGCATCGAGATGGTGATGGATAGTGTTTAATAGGTTTACGTATTATGTATTGGGTAACTGGGGTTGTGGAGGGTGAAGGTTGGATGGTTTTAAAGTTACTCTACCATGTAATTGGAGTGCGGGAAATAATAGGGGCTGGAAATATTAGCATGCAATAATATACAGCTGTCATTATCAGTCCTTTCTCAGTATTATTATTCAAAGTTTCACCGCTAGTGTTATCATTATTATAAATAAAGTATTCCAGTGTTTCACTGGTTGTTTTATTTTTGAAACTAGCAATTTACAAGGAATCTGAAGATAGCAATTGTCTTCCTAAATTCTTCAAGGGTTTGCCAATAGAGCAACCGTTCAGCAGCAAATAAATTTTTCCCAGTCACTGCCGACTACAATCCTTCTAAAATTGCTACGCCGCGCGCTATTTTACCATTCCCGAAAGTCGAGGAGTACCGTTTGATCAGCCTGATGTTCATCCAGTGTGATTCAGATATCCGCACAAAGGGACGCGGGATTATCTCGGTGGACGTGCAATTAATCGCGCCCGTCGCGGGGCAATCGGCGAGGAAGCGAGCAACTGGTGAGTCCCGCGAGTAGAATTGCTCGATTAAGCGGGGCCGGCCGGAATCACAATTTGAAGCGAGTTGCATTCCAACTGCCCGCGGCGTTGTGCACCAGCACGATAGTCCTCGGCGGATTCTACAAATGTATATTTAGAATTGCGCCACCGCCAACACCTCCTGCCAGCGTGCGTATCTATGGGGTTGTCTGATAGAAGTAGGGAGTAGCTGCTCTATCGGCTGCTTCCATCTCGGCGATCGATCGCGGAATTCCAAAAAGAAAGCCACGGGGCCGTCGACGATTCGCGACCTAATCATAACAGTCACTACAACCCCCTTGGGACTCGGAAACTAGGGTTGCTTACAATTCGAAAGCATTTTTTTTTAAGAACTTTGAGGGGACTCTGGATACTTTACAATGTCCGTAAACGCAAGTAAACGCGCAATGGAAGAGGTGTATACAAATTTTAGGTTTCAATTAATGCTGCGATTTTAAATTGATACTTCCTCAATTAATTATATTTGTTACAAATTATTAAGTTCATATGCATTTTTGAAAATAGATATACATGTAATACAGTGCACATGAGCGTACGCCGGCTGTACAACAAAGAAATCTTTGTAGATAACAAAAAGTGATTCCTCTCGAAGCGCAAGCGTTCCCTTTGAAAGCGCAGCCGCAAATGCTACGCATTCCAAAAACGAAGACAAAAAATATAGCGCTGCGCAGGAGATGCTTTGCATTTCATTAACTGCATGCCTCTGCGCGGAATGCTCAGAAAGATCTTCGTGGAATTCGTCCTTCGGCCTAAGAATCAGCTTTCGTTATAAAAAATGGAACTGCGAAGGAAACACCGATAAGGTGCAACCATCGCGAAGGTCGGGACCATTTTTCGGCAGAGAACATTGCACGAAAAACTTGATCTTTTAGGAATTTTTCACGCGGAGACATAATTTCTCAGATCGCGATGAGTTAGAAAGTGGATTAAAAAAATGGTTCCATAGAATCATCTATGAACGTTACAAACGACTGGTTATCAATGAAAATCAGACTTCGACATGGCCAACGTCGGAACAACAAGTATTTATAATTCCAAACAGGAATCTGACCGCGGAGAAATTATAAATCATCAATCCTCGCCGGAGAGATTAACCGACCGAGGAGAAGAAGAAGAAGAAGAAGAAGAAGAAGAGTCCGAAGTACCGCATAGCACGACGACAAAGACGATGTAAATCTAAAATCTACTCGGGGCCCGACGTCGTGCGCCCGATCCGCTGAAACACTGATCCAGCACCGTTCAAATCCCAGTTCCCCATTGACACGGCCGACAAAAGGAGAGACGAGGTTCATAAATAACCCGGCCAGTTTATCGTGCCTATTATGCAATTACGATTGCATCTTTCGAGCTTAGGTGGTCCGCGGCCTCAAGATCCCGCGGCACAGCGAACAAGATAGTGTCTCTTAAAAAGCCGCTGTCGTTGTTTCGACCGTTGATCGTTTGGCCAACCGTTTCGTGTATTTTTAGTAGAAAGTCGATTTTCCGGTTGGTCTCATCAGCGTTTACTTTCCCTCGACGCGCTTCTGCAGAAATTTTACTTAGGAGCCTGTGCGCGAAGTGTTCATGCGTTGGACACGAAGTTACCAATATTTCATTACTAAAGCATGACTGACATTGCGGCTGATAAGCGGCCGTTGTATAATTGATAATTGGGGAACGTAAGCTTACAAGTTAAGCCAAGTAGAGCAGATGGTAGGCTCTGACAAGCTTGTAAGAAAAAAAGGTGTCGCTGTGTGGGTGTTTCCAGTTACTGTATCTAAGAGCAAGTTTCTAATTGCAAGACCCCGAGAAGATTCTCGTTGAACTTATGTTGCATGCTTTCAGTAAAATGTTGCATTGAAATTTCATTGTATTTCCTCAGAGTCTTTCACGAACGAATAAACTCACGAACAGTTCAAAGCCATAATTACAATCTAATGGAATGCTAACAACCACACTTCCACCAAGTATCACCGCGCATTCAAATCACCTTTGTCCAACCCTCTCCCCATTACACAATCCATCCGATCCTTTTTCAACGCTATCCTGTAACTCAAGCAAAGCTTCCTGCCGCAAACTCGTTTTTTCCTCGACGATAGGGATCAGCTCAGTCCAGCACAACGACGACTGGCTCGTGGCCAGTCTTACCGAAAGGAGTCTCGCGAGCCGCCGACCGGATTCAATGCGCGCGATTTAAATTTATCTGTGCGCGTTTTGCGTCATTCAGCCTCTATCCTGTCTGATTTGCGACCTTTCGTTGCTTTCGCAGCTGGCGGCCGATCGCCGGCCAAAGATCACCGGAAAATCAACGACCCGTCGACATTCCGCGGCTCCGTGGACGGCCAGCGGCGTCCCGCGCGACGCGACGATCGACCGATTCGCTCTATCGTTACGCGATCCACCTGTTACCGCTCGTTCGGCCACGCTCCTAGGATCATCTGTCGGCCGCGTCAAGCGCGGCTCAGGAAAGCCGCGCGGATCTATTTCGACTGATAAACAGCTGACACGGCGACTCTCGTTCCGCAGAAATACTGGCCAGGCGATCGTTCTCAAAGGGACCTGCTCTATTTATGAGCCGTGACGGGCTAGCTGCCTCGGTGGACGAAATTGCTTCACGGTGGCAGCGGATTTGGAGTAGCGTCGCGGCTTTCGAGCTGCGGATTTTGCGTAGGCGTCGGGGAAAAGTGAAATTGGAGACGGGAGCGGATGATGAGCGATAATGACTCGTGTTTTGATCCGATTTCTATCGTCTCGAGCAGTTAATGGTTTGTTTCTGTGAAACATGTGGCACTTTATGGACGCTTTGTAAGTTAAAGGGTCGGCAGTTTGACGCAATACGAGCGGGCTGGCTCGTGTATTAACATTTCGGACCACTTTGGATGGAGCGCACTTCGCTTTTTTCTTTTGCTTTAATAAGGAAAACTTCGTAAAACACATAGGAAACATTAAATGCAACGAAAGATCGTTCTAATCAAGATTAGACGATTCCGCTTCCAAGTTGGTCGCGCGAAACGGACAGTTATAAATAGATGGAAAAAACTATTGCTTTTCAATCCGTGTGGAGAAAGATTTCCACGAGAGCGAGACAGGAGCGTGTGGTGAGGGAAAGGTGCCAGACGGGCGAAACGAACGAAAGAACGCAAAAGGGGGTTGAAGAAGGAAACGATACTCGATCCTGGGTAGAACGGGGCAGGGTGAAAGAGAGAGGGAGAACGACGGGTTGTTCTCTTCCGGCGAAGCTTTTATGCCGAAGTTTGCGAGCCGGCCGTCTCGTGGATCATTTGTTATCTTCCACGAGAAAGCTCCCCGACGCAAATAGGTTTGTTTCTGGCCGCTTTAAACGCTTCACAATAATCCACACGAACCCAAATTCAATTAACGCCTCTCGCAGTTTGCCGCGGTCCAACCCCCGCAGCTCCAGCACTTTGTACCCGTTGACAGGCAACGAAAGTCGCGCGTTCTCCTTCTTTCGTCTCTTTTGCGTATGCCTGGGAACCTGTAGAATATTGACGTACGTGCCCGGAGCTCTTGATGACCGTGAACAATTTGCAACACCGCAGTGACAAACGTTGCCGTAACACAACTGTTCCGATAATTTTTGCAAAAGTGTTCGCGTCATACAGAGTCCCTCGTAAATAGTTTGAAAAAGAGCTTGATTCGTACGACTTTAATTGAACCAGCCAAGGATCATCGTGGAATTAACATGCCTGATCCTAAAATTAAACGTTATCGACCAACTCTCATAGAGACCCTCACATTTTGTTCTACGTAATCTCTGAATCCTTCGAAGCGGCACGGTAAATCATAGCCGGTCCAAAATTAGACGGGGCGTCCTTTCAGTGGGCCATTCAGCTCCACGGAATCGAGAATAACACATTATCCGGTTCTCCCCTGTCGGTGAACGCGCACGAGGGATTGAATTCACGCGCGAGTAACAAACTGTCCCGCGGCCGAGGGGTTACTTTTGTCCACCGGCGAGAAGAGGAGAGGAATCGGACACGATGGGAGGAAGATGGAGCCTAAAGGGTCCCCGTGACGGGGAGAAGGCAACGACCACGGGGACGACGGAACGGGATTGAGAAAGAATGGGGAATAGTGGATACGCGTCTCCATCCATCAGGCAACGGTCCGATCGCTGGACACACGCGACTCCAGCGTACGGCCATCCTCCGAATGCATTATCTACCGGTCGCGATGCGCGGCTATCCCCGATGCCTTTTCGATAATCAGAACGTTTAGGCCTCTTTATGCATTCGGCGAATAACGTATGGCTCGCCCCGGGACCGATACTGATGTCGCTGTCCTGCTGCCTTCCTACGTTTTGCTCTCTGCGTCCCCACGTCGCACGGCTGATCTTGGTACCCCGGATGGTCTATGCTAGAGTGTGCACGCCTTCGAAATTGAATAGTCTAGAAGGGTATCGAGAAGTCCGATGCTGTAAGTATGGAGATTCGTTTGGAGCAGCGAACCCTTGCTAAAAGATATTTTAAGTACGAATCTAATTAGCATCCTTACATTCACTGATCCCCGTTTTCGCCGTCAGCAGAATTAGCGCTAATCCATGTATACTATGTTTCCCCAAGAGATTCCAGACTCTATAGATTCTCGTTGGGACACAATCACTATCCGAGGATGACGGTGCAGAGCACGAAATGAAAATGTTCAACAATTGACCAAAACAATAATCCGTCGAATTCCGGCCTCTGACTCGTCTTACGAGTACTCACACGCACAGAGCCAACGCATTCGAGTCTCAGGCACGGTTCCCGCCGCGGGAAATTAATGATTTACCTTCAACGGGAACAATACAGTCAGCTGCGACTCTTTACGTGTCTGTGAGCAAGCGCGATGCGGTCTCTCTCTCTCTCTCTCTCTCTCTCTCTCTCTCTTGCCTAACGTAAAACGAACAAAAAAACAGAGAAACGAAACGCGAGAGGACGCGTGTATGCGTGGATCGATTTATTTCCAGCGGCCGCGGGAGCGCAAGAACACGAACGGTATTATCGTTCGTAGCGATTTTTCCTAGATCCAAGCAAGCGTAATCCGTTCGACGCCTATGCCCGTTGGCGCGCGACGTAGATGTCGCGCGCAATTTGCCACGGCCCCACTGGATTATCGTGCTTTATGCGTCCTGTTTCTTCCCTTCCACCCCGAGGTTACATTGTTAGACGTTTCTACACTTGCTGGCCAACATTTTTAGTACGCACCCGACGACTGTATTTTCGTTCCGGCGAGACGAAAGCTTACCCCCTGGTCCAAGCTGAGCGTGATCCAGAATGCTTTAAGCTCTGAATTCCCTCGACAGATCTTCCCTTCTCGTGGGATAATTTCGGCGAGTCGAATTAGAATTGTAGCCACTCGTACGTCTCGATTAATTTCGCTAGCTTTATGCAAAAAGGATAGCTGTACCTTTATCCCTCTAATTGCAACTTCTCGAGCAACGCTTCCGCGGGATTCTCGCGGTCGTACAACGCCGTCTGTTTCTTATTCTTCATGCACCGCGCGTGCACGCGTTGCAGATAAATATCATCGGAAACGCATCTCTCTTGCCGCTCCCGTGCTCCATGAATCATGTAGCGTACCGATGTTTTAGGTCAGCTTGTTCCTCTTAGGAGGCTGTCGGTTTTGATCGGCAATGGCGTTCCTCCTGGTTACCCTAGTCGGGTGGTGCCTTCGAGAACGTCTGGCGGTGGTGCTACGGAAAGCCTCTAGCGAGCATTTATTTATGGTCTCGGATCGCTAGGGTGCACGTGGAACCGCCTTTACATAGCCATAATGCTCTTTCTTTGAGCGTCGAGCATCGAATGAAATCGTTCTTCAATTTCGACCTTTTACGCCGCGAATCTTTGCGAAAACCCCATTTCGCACGAACCTTGCGACAACTTGCAAGAACTGTGACTGATTTACCTAAACGATGCGATTTTAATGATACAAGTAGGCTGCTCCAGTAGTTTTAAGTAGTGCAATCCGGATTTCATTCAATCAGAAATTGAAATCATTTAGCATAGAGTTCATTTTTTTATTGTAATATTAAAAGGGTAACACGCAACATGTATCTCTTATCTGGGAACAATTGAGAAATGATTCATCTTCGATACTGTAAATCCTAGACAAACTGAAACAGTGGATTCCATCCGGGAAATGGAAGTGAAAAGCCTGGAATTATTTTTCCGCGGAACCGCGGCCGCTTTCCCCGGGGATAACCTTTGGAAATCTTATTGGAGTGGGAAGAACCGTCGGAAGAATTCACAGTAGTATGTAAACCTCACGCAAGCATTTATTTATGGTCTCGGGTCACCGGCTGTACGCGGGGGCCGCCTCCGCGGCGTGCTTTACAGAACATATTTTACACCGACCCATCAGCCGTGGAATAAAGCTGTTCCCCACTTAATTCCGCCATCCACTTTGATCCGTGGACTCGAAAGCGCCGCGCTATGAGCGCCCGTTAATTGACGCTACACCATGAGATAATTGGCGAACACCGGCTATCTGACATCACTCGGTGCACTTTGTTTTAGCTCGATCAACCATCATCACTCTCTTATATCGCTTTGCTAGTGGAGAAGCTTCGAAGACGTTTAGGAGAATTTATAGTGCGCAACCAACAATTTTCTTTTATTACAATATCCTGTGATACTTTGAAATAAACTTTTCGTTTGAGTCCATGATATTTGTAGTATTTTCCAGTATTGGATAGAAAATGAAATATGTAACTAATCTTTGTATCGAAATGTTTTCATGTTTCCTCTGGATAGGACTTTAGATATTTATATTAATTGCAATACCGTAAGGTCTGCAAATCCGCGACTGCAACAATCTTAACTGATTGTCAACGAATTTACGTAACATTTAATGCAGTTATATTGCAGTTATATTGCCAAAATGGCCCTCACAGTGTCCACTACTCGTTCCCGAGCGCTCAAACCTCGATCAGGCTGCGTACACGGTACTCAGAGTCCGAAAATAGTTGCTAAGGGTGTAAAAGGGGACTTTGCAAGCTGAGCGTGATTCCGCGCGGTTAGCAGACACAGCAAAGCGTATGTACCCTCGCGGATTGAAATATCCGAAGGAATAATTAAGCTGGCGAACAAGTCGCGCATGGCTGAACGCCGAATAAATAAATTCGGTGCACTACGTGAGCGGTGCGCAAGCGTCGAATTATGCGGAATTTTTCTTCGCGACTAATTCGAATGGTTCTTAGCGATAAATCGTTGCACAGAGCGTAACGTGCTGTGTTATAGAACGTAGGTGTTAACGATTAATTGAATCGAATGAGAATCTAGATTGCTTTCGAGCAACGGCTCGTATGAACGGACTACGATTTGCACACGTTTTGTTAATTAGCGTTCTTCTTCAGACATTCGTTTCCCACATTTCAATTAGAAAGAGTTCTCGAGAGAAATTGTACTTCAAACTTCGTGGATATGACATGTTCAGTAGACTTATGCGCGTAATTAATTGAAATGAACTCATTTACTGGAGTATTAAAATTGCATTGCTTAGAAATGTAAATGCGTGTTTCTGTGGTCATTAACGTAGCTGGAATAATTCAGGTGCAGTAGGTACTAAGGCACAATATTATACACTCGGCCTGTGAAATTCAACGTTCAGAAGCGTCTTCGTACACACGTCTTACTTCTCACTAACTGCGGATGTCACCGTGACCAATCTATCCGCAGCAAGCGTGCACCTGACTTACGCGTACCTTTTTATCACGCATCAAAGCGCCGTGCTCCGTCCATGGACTTTAATTTCCTCTCTCTTAATACTGGTTTCTTCTCACGTGTTTTCTCAACGACAGAAAGCTGAGTTTGCTACAGGTGTTACGAAAGTTCCATCACTATGATTGTCGCGATTATTCGACATATTTTCTTGCGCGCGTCATCATGTCTTGTCTGGAGACGCGTGCACTTTCATCTTGATGTCACTTTAAAAATAAATTTGTCTTTTTTTTTTAATCGAATACGATGGACAAAATAATCTAAATGTATGAAAATTCTCACTCAGGATTTTGTTGCCTGTGCTGGCAAATATGTATTTGCTACAAGATTGGGCACGCTTTAATGTCTCTATAAACTCATAAACGCAGCGATTGAGAACTGGAGCGCATAGTACAGCAGTGAAAATCACGGTGGAGCAGAGGCTACGGGATTTCATAATGCCCTCTAATTCACATAAATAACAGGGGGCCTCGTGGTATCTGCCAGGCAGAATTGTACAACGATGTCACGCCTCGGGGACACGTTAAATCGCTCCCGATATCCGAGTCAATGTAAGCCGCGTGCGCGTCCGCAATGATCATTGTGCTCGGTTGTTCCGGTGCTCGTGTCGTATCAAGCCCCCAAGACGCTCCGAACAGACGCCATTCAACGGCGGGCCATAAATTTCCTGAGGAGCGAAACACCGTTTTTTCCTTTTTTTTTTTTACAATCACCCGTCCGGCCTGGGCCGGCGAATCTGCCCCGTTTCATGCGAGCCTCGAATTCCACCCGGCCTTTTTATCGTTCTCGTTTAAAGAGCTACTAATGCTTAGACAATTTGTCGGGGGAGAACGAACAGGAAAGTTATCCGGCTGAGATTGCGCGACCCTTTTTTATTTTAAGTATTTAGAAACCAGATCTCTCGATGATAACTAATTAAAGTAAACAGTGCCACTGTGGTTACACAAAATTAAAAGCTGGGCTGCAATTTCTACAATAATCGATTCTACCAATAAATTTTAAATTGAATTGAAATTAATTTAAATTTAAACGAAAAATTATGAATCATCTCTATATTTCTATTCCGAATTTCCATCACAAGCGCGGCGAATATGGCAGCCAACGTCCCTTCCACCCCTCAAAATACCACTCCGAAAGCAAATTAAGAAAATCTTATGAAGACGTTACGCAGCGATCGGAAGAAAGAGACGTCAGAATGGTGCACACTGCTTTCCCGAGGACTTTTGTCGCGGGAAAACCACGGAACGCGTGTTAGCGTGCGGCGTGCCGACCGAGCCATTCAGCGGCAGCTCGTAAATTTTCAGGAGCGGGAATCCTCCTTCGGGGTGGGGTCTACGGGACCGAAAGAGGGCGACTCGCAGGAGCATAAGGATCAAGGATCCCCGTGGCGAAGCGGACCGCGCAGCAACAGGCGGCCCACTTCGCTCCGGGCACGCATCCGTTACCCCATCGGCTCATCCCGTTTGCGCTATAGCTGCTCGCAATGAAAATTTATGTCCTAATAAGTGATTTGTACCCCGCTCCGAGTCCTTGCCCGCGCCTACCCTAAGTCGGGCTGTCTTTCGGCGAACGAGTTTCGAGGAGAGCACGTGCTGCGGCCATTACGATTATGTCCGCGAAATTCTTGAAGCTTGCGGACATTGTCGTGATTAGGGAAATTGGGATCATTCTTGGTGGAATAAAATTAATGTTCTAGAAAGTTTTGTAAAACGGAATTGAAGCTTTACGGCTTTTTTTTAAATTTGCCTTATATTTATTAGTTTCGCAGAAAGGCCACCTTTAGTAATACGAAATTATTGAAAACGCAAAGTGGAATTAGATTATGATAGAAATTGCTTTCTACTTAAACGAATAATGGACATTATTGGAAACGTCTTTATTCAAGTGATGCAGCGACTGTCAAACGTCCATCATAACATTCGCCGATAGAAATCCCATGAAGTAGCAATCCCGTGGGTTAGATCAAGTATTGTTAACCGGCTCGACGCAGCGTGGAAAAAGATCGCGACTACGCGGGACGAACGCGTGTAAACCCCAACACGGAACTATTAGCTGTATAGGTATATTTGACAGGGTATTGCTCATGCCTGCTGATTGATTAATGCATACTAATGAAAAGAATTTTTGTTGTTACTAAAATGAAATATGCGAGGCGACCAGGAAAACCAGTTCCAACCTAGCGTAGCCGTGTTAGTTTCGCCTGCTATCCATGGTAATCGTCGATGCACGAGTACGTCCGCGGCTGTTCTGAACGTCCTGCGTGGCCGCGCCATGCGCCTCGAGGATCTGCCGAACGCGGAACGATCCTCGAGCTTGTTAATTTTGTATCGTGGAGAAAAGTTCGCCTCTCACGAGTCTTCGAGCGATTCCATTCAATTCGGGATTCAAATATGCCTCGGATATTGCTACATATCTTCCTGCGTGCTTCGCTTCTTTTATTGACGAATCCTGAATCGTCGATCGAGTTGAAGGAACAGATTTAATATACTCCACTGCGGCTGCCTTGACCTAAAACGCGATCGATCGCGACTACGCCTGGGCGATTTATCGCAATCGACCAAACAAATATGCTTCCGACTGATAATAGCTTCCCGTATTATCCGCTCGTTATCCATCGAACCCAGCTACCCTTCCCGATCCTCCAGGTAACGAGTTCTAACCGCTCGAAACGAAACCGATGATCACTAGAACCAACACGATCGGGATCGAATCGCTTCAACTGGAAGCGCAATGCTCAGGTTGTTATTCGAACGGTGAATCTGAAGGTTGGCGAGATCGTGTCTTTTCTCGTGGCCTTTTTTTGCCCGTTGTCCTCATTTATGGCGAAATGATTGACCCGTGATTACGGGCTACGAAAGTGGAGGATCTTCCGGCTGCCGAATGGAGAACGAGCAAAAGGACGCAGATCGCTGGCTTCTGAACGAAGTCACGTAGAAGCGTTTCATTCGAGCACATGGAATCCTCTTGATGGTGATTTCAAGGTAGATTGAATGGCGTTTTCTTGACGATATGGTTTCATGAACTTACGAAGTTACACAACGAGATACGAAATGTGTATCAAGTAATGCAACTTCTGTTCACATTCAATTGGATAGGCAATTAATCATTTGGTATCTGAATATCGAAGCATGTGTTCAAATGGTTTTTCTAAAATTTGCGAAGGAAGCCATCACCGTTAGGTCATAATGAGTCTGTACCGTTACTCAAATCTGCGCACGCCATGTGCATGAAGTCCTCTGTTGAAGTTTGTTCATGAATATCAAGAAGGTAATGAGGATTGGCGAAAATAATAAACGGCTGCGATATACTGCAGGTATTAAGTATTTAATTTCCTACTGCATTTCCTGTTCACTTTATCTGTTCTGCCTAGAATAATCGTAACAAACTTTATGTCCGAGTATTTCAGCATGTAAAACCTTCAGCAGCTCCTAAGCACACCAGCTTTCCATTTACTCCGTCCAAAAATTACACACTTATCCAAACTTATCATGTGCGCCAAACGAAGAACTGGATTACATCCTGTACACCGTACGAAAAACATTACCAGTTCACGATCGGCCGATTATCCTCGAACAAACAACTAGAAGAACCATTTACAGGACTTCTGGTATTCATATTTATGAGAGAACAATCGGCCTGCAATTACGTGAAGTCACATTCCGGCTAGCCGTGCTCGTTTAGCCGAATCCTTAACCAGCGCGTAAAGATAATTATGCAAACGTTCGATGGACGGCAAACAGTCGTGCAAGCTCGATTATCCTTGCCCTTTAACGGGCCGATCTACCGTTTCGAAACAGATCACGGATTGAAGATAGCTCGAGGTGTATCCATATGCGACCGATTCGACACATTTTATAGAATGAAGAACGTGTGGTCCCCGTGACGACTTGGTAACACGAGGAACAGCCTAAATGTTAATGCGGAAACAGGTTTCGAAGGGCCAACCCTTCCTGCCATGGACGCACACTTGTCCCGCGGAAGGAAGAGAGCATCGTTATTTTATAGCACATGTTGTCACGTATAGTAGCACGTCGTAAATCTTAGGTGAAGAAAACCCGGGAATTTCACAATTTTAAACGAAAAATATCACGGCCGGCTTATCGGCGATTGCACAACAGCTATGTCACAAATCACACTCAAGTTCTAGATTATCTAAATTCGTACGCCACGCGGCACTTGTTTCGAGAACATCGTTATTGTTAAAAACCAACCGAGCGAACTGTCCTTTTTGCAGGCAAAAGTGCAACCTGCGACCTTGATGCAAATTTCAGTGAAAATCCTTGGAGCAGCTTTTCCTTTCCCAGTGAGATGCAACCGGGAGGGGAAACGCAGAGCGGATGCTTCGCTCTTAGGATCGTTTACAGAAGACATGGCCAGGTCAGAACTCACCTAGCGTAATTATCTCGAGCACAATTACCCCTTTGACGGGCCGGACGTTCGTGCAGCTCTTCGTGATTTACGGCCACCCTCTGTTGTGCTTCTCCTCGTTCATGCAAAATTCCGCGAACGGGCCAATTATCCGGACAGCCTGCCCCGCTGTGCAATTAAATCAAAGCTGAGGTGGTACAATACTTTGCGTGGCGCAGCCTGAAACTTGTGTGCTCCGGTGTGCAACGTTTAAGATGCGAGGGAAGCTTGAAAGTACCCGTTGTGACCCAAGTCGAATCTCCACGGATGAAAGTTGTTCAATGTAACAAAGCGTCTGATAGATTAGGCTGCTCTAAACGCGGCGATGAGCGCTTGCATCAACCAGATTTTATTGAATAATGTCGTAGTGGTCCATGACGTCTGCTGCAAAGTTTCACGAAGCAGAAGGGGCAACTCTGTCCGCGTCACGATTCGTCTTGGGAAGCCGTGACTGTAATCCTAGCCTGGTAGCGTCCGCGGCAAAGAGCAGCAGAAACTGCACCGGGTCACGGATGAGAATGTAGAGGAGGCGTGAGCACCAGGGGGAGAAGCAGCCGAGAGGCCACAGGAAAGGAGCTTCGCTTTTCGTATCCCGTTTTGGAGGCCCGTCGAATGGGCATCGGCCTTCGTTCGCGAGAGGCCGGGCGCGCACGGAGAGAGCCCGGCGAGAGCAGCAAAGGGAACGGAGCACGGACACAGAGAGTAAGAAACACAAGGATACAGCAGCAGGACGGAGAGCCGGTGAGAAAGAGAGCGGGACGTCGAAGGAAAGGCCCCCCCGCGCCTTACAATGCAGCCTGATTTATGGCCCGGGCGCGCATACATAGAGTTACACACGATATCATAATACCATTAATTCTTCGTCAAATTCCCCGCTGACTGAATCATACTGGCCGCGCAGTAAATCACGCGGGGCGACTAATGTGAACGCGACCAGCGCTCGCTCTGTCTTATCTTCCTCTGAACCACGGGGGCAGGTGGATCCTCGGTCTCCTGGACCCAGCTGAATTACTCTTGTCCCTCGAGTGGGCCCCTTCCTCGGCCCTCTCTCCTCCTTAACCTTCTACACCGGGCGCAACCCCTCTGGGCCTGCCCTCGAACGAGCCGCGATCTTATTTGTCTCGTCTCGTTTCCGTATTTTTATAGCCGACGCCCGTTATCCATGGGAGAATCGCCGGACCGATTTCGAGAGGGACTACCGTCACGGAGGCATCCACTTGTCGGGGCTACGTTTACGTAATCGAAGATTAACGCGCGCACCCTACCTTAAACTGGAAGACGTGTGGGTGTTCCAAGAGATGCCTGCTCGATGCGTGGATCTTGGAATCATTTTTTGCTTTTTCCTTACAGAGGATGGAGAAGATGTTGGACGAGCTCGTGGTCTTCACGAGGGAACATTCGAGCTGAGATTTTTTAAGATTATTACGTTAACATTTGGTAATTTACAGTTTGAAAATTTTATACGGATATCAGCAAAGGGTTATTACCGAAACAGTTTTGTTTGAACAAGATTTCGAGATTGTTTTCGGTTGCTAGAATTCTAAAGCATCTTGTAGAAGATTTTTACTATAATGCTCTCAATAATGGATGATTGAGAGATGCAAAAGTTTACTCTGATAGTTCTGATAAACCACTCTCATCTATCAGTCATGTAATCATTAGTCTCTGAAGCTCCCATCGCTATCATCGAATTTCTATGCCGCTATCTACTCTTATCAAAGTGGAGTTGTCTGCCCAAATTAATCTCACGCTACCCATGTCCATCGCCTACCCATCTCTACAAATCTTCCATTTTTTTTTCAGCTTCCTCTAGCTTCTTCAGTTTATCTACCTCTGCGTCTGCTCAACGGACACTCCACTTACTTCCAAACAATCCAGTCTACATTTTTTAATATTTTCCTCTACTCTTATGCAGCTCACATCCTTGCACGTTGAAAAATCCGCGAGAGCACGAAACAAGCTGCTCTCATCGAATGTTTAACCAACAACATTGCCGCTTATCTTCTATTCTCGAATATTTCCATCAACGAAAAAGAAACGCACTTAAGGAAAATATTCGAAACCCCCTCAAAAAATGAAAAATCGCCTAATTTGGTCGCGAGTTCCCGTGGACCATCGCGGAGGATGATGTACGAGCCAGGGAACGCTATCGCAACGAGTATCGAAATTTATAAACAGTCGACCAATATATTTTGGTGGTGATTTAGCGACGGCTGAACGTGGCATCCGCCGCGAAGTAATCGCGCGGCATTAAGACCCGCGACTCCGCATTCCTGATGTGACACGCTGGCACAAAACTTCCGCGGTGCCGATCTACAAATCACCGCCGCTAACTTCTGCCGGTCGCGGTATTTCTTTTCGTGGATTTCCATTTTGACTTATCGGCGATCGAGGCCGGACCGAGATTTACAAGCTAATAAAAAGCCCTCCGGTTTCAGGCCTATCGTTTTCGCGCGGTTCGTCGTTGCTTCTTACAACTCGGCATGCGTGTGCTCCTGGGTAATTCGTTTATGGCGGTGTACGGTTCTTTCGTAAGGCCGGGGAAACTCGAGAGCCGGGCTACTTTACGAAATTCGAACTTCCTTTCGCAGATTGCGGCTAGTCACACGTGTGAGCCGACGTTGGGGACGGACATTTCGGAAAATGGAAGAAACGGAGCTCCGTTTCTACGCGCATTAAGACGACTATTTTATCGAGGTCGTCGGAAAAATGTTGCAAAGTGGATCTTCTGATGAATTATTGAATCGTTTGCACCAAAATTAAATGAATCATCTATAGATGTGGATAATGTACGTGTTGTTTGAAGCAGTATAATTTATAAGGCGATTGGTATTGAGCCTACTTCAAATATGAAATGCTCATACGAGATCAGCCAACAATATTGAGCAAAACGACGTTGTTTCGAGAGCTTGATCCACAAAATATTAACCAGTTATTCCACAGCAACCGTCGATGTATGACACTACTTCGAAAGAAAGAAATCTTCGGCAACTCGTGGTTAAATATAATAAGCGGAAGGACAAGAATTCGAGACTTACTTTGTCCGATGTGCACCCTCTTCATCCATGGGTAGATCTGTGGAGGGTTGCCTCCGCTGGAATTCTGCTTGTTCGACGAGTTGTTCCCGGTGCTGGACGTGCTGGAAGTCGAGGACGCTGGCGACGACGCTGACGAGGCTGTGGTTAACGTGGAGCTTCCCTCGGCGCCGGGTCTGGAGCTTCCACTTGCCGGCGACGCAGCGGAAGCGGCGACCGACGACCTCGACGAGCTTCCCGGTGGCGAGGTGAGGCCGGACGCGGACTTGCTGGTGCCAGGTGCGACGAGAGGCGTGGGACTGTTCCTGGAGGTGGACGTGGTCAGATCTTGAGGGGACGCGACGCTGGTGGAGGACGTCGAGTCGGCGTACTTGCAGCTCGACGTGGACGGAACCGATGGCGCGGTCGCCGCCTGAAGGAGCGGCGTCGTCGGGTCTTGGTGCAGCTGCGGCTGAGGGTGATGCTGCTGCGGATGATGCTGGCTCTGCTGGTGCAGACCGTGCTGCTGCGACGTGGTCGTCGCGCTGAGCCGCGGCTGAGGCTGCAACTGCGTGTAGTCTATCATACCTGCGGGCGCCGCGTGCGGCATCCCGGATGCTGGGGCAGCGTAGGGATGCTGAGGGTAGTGTTGCTGAGGAGAGTAGCATGGCGCAGGATAGCTGGTGGCCGCTGCATTCGGATTGTAATAGTCCCCGCCCGCGGGCGATGCTGCCTGCATCGGTTCACCAGGTGAACTCGCGGTGGCCCGTGGCTGCTGCTGCTGGCCCGCGTAGCACGACGCGAGCGAATTGACGAACTGATAGGAACTCATGGCTCTCACGCGATTGCACCCGTCGTCAACGTCACTGTACCGATCGGTCCGCACGTGTACGCTTCGACATTCACGTGAACAACAACACCAATTGCTCTGAGCTCCTTGAGTCGCGGCCGGGTGCGCGCACTGTCGTTAAATACGGGACTGTGTCATTGCTGGCCGCTGGTCTCACAACGATATCGAGGAGGACGGTAACGATGACGGTAGCATGTCACACTGGTGGTTGCGGGGTAGCTAAGCACACAGGTCCAGAAAAAAAAAAACGATCTCACCGTTTTGGTCCTCTTGTGCCTGCACGCCGTGTTCACACCTATCGCGGTCTGTTACACGCGGATAAACACGTCCCTAAACGATTCGATAATGAACGAGGGGATCGTAACGAATAGAGGCGGCCGTGTGTCGGCAGGCGGGCAGAGTCTAAACCGACCTGAACGGAGTCAAGTTTACGAGGGCCACGTGGGCCTGGGCTATAAAACTGTCTTCTGCTTCTTTACGACCTCACGAGTCGCAATTACCTACAGAGGACTCGTGGGGGCAGCGTGCGGTGGCGCGTAATAACCGGCTTATCGAGTCGCCCCATTGAAGACGAGACCCCCGTGTGCACTTATTGTTTCTTCCTTGATGCTTTACTGCCACGTATCACCGTGTGTCGTTTCGAACAATATCACGATCCTGTGAAAACGGGTCAAGCGCTGTCCTCCAGCGAGGAGGATTCACAAATAAGGAGAACCGGAGGTGGCCGTCGAAGGAACGGAACTGTATCGAAAATGATTCTGTCCGCGGTGGTTGTCGGTACGCCGGTGCACCGATATCACCGCATTAGGGGGTGAAGCGTTATTGCCGTGACTCCGCGTTCACCGTTCCCGTTGCGTGCACGGAGGGTGGTTGGTATCGTACTGAAGGCCTCGCCACGATCCAACGGAGGCCCGGTGTGTGCGGTAGCTTGTCACGTGCCCGCGCTCTCTGCGTGTCAGAGGAGCGCCTCGACCAATCCCCGTCGTTCGTCAAA
This sequence comes from Holcopasites calliopsidis, assembly GCA_023838395.1. Classification (NCBI taxonomy): domain Eukaryota; kingdom Metazoa; phylum Arthropoda; class Insecta; order Hymenoptera; family Apidae; genus Holcopasites; species Holcopasites calliopsidis. The sequence goes on from JALHAQ010000003.1 coordinate 5,079,139, forward strand.
CCTTGATTGGTCTCTCCGCCGGCGTAGGATTCTTCAACCCCGTTCCTTGCGTCTCCGTCGGGACTGTGCCGCTGCTGGCGCTGCTGCGGCTGCTCGCTCGTGTGGTGGTGTTGGCTGGCTGCTACCCGACGTGACAAGAGCCGCCGAGAGGGGTGTGTGAGAGGGACAGAAAATCCGAGGGGTCGGAGAGCGGGGATAGCACCGTCAGGGGGGCTAATGGAGAGATATTCGGGAGCCCCGAGGACCGATGGTGGGGCGAGGATCTCGCTGCTTCTCTCTCTCCCTCGCGTCGCTTCAACCTTTTAGCCGCAACGTCACCAAGAAGTAGTCTTCCGCTTGCCGTCTCTGCGAGGGGGCAACACGCGCACGCGCCCCCTTCCGCGTAACACCCTCGTGGCGCGGAAAGAAGAGGTGGTCCCCCGTGAGACGCAGCCGTCGCCGCTCTGCTCCGATCGCCGATCCTTCCGATTGTCCTCTTCGACTTGCTCAGAACTTGAGTTACCGGATCGACGTCAGTTCTACCGGCACTGCGCGGTCGTCACCGTCGATGTTCCAAATCGGAATGTCCTCAAGAACCAAACTTCTGGCGGTTCACCGGTACCTGCATTGCTGTTGCTCCACATTGAGCTGCATTCCGCGAGCCGCTCTCGATCCACAGTAAGGCGCGGGCAAGTCGTGTGGCACGGAAGGAAGAAGGGGCGCGCATAAGTCAGCCGGGCGGCCGCGGCTGACAGTTTTATGAGTGTTTGATAGTCTCCGGCTTGCTGTTCTCCGTTGACGGTACCGTAGGAGAGACCTACGGTCGCTCTCGCAGGCGGGAGAGAGACGGAGCGGTCGGGCGAGAGAGATAGAAACACGCGCGCACTACGCACCGCACTCTTTATTGTCCCATAAATTCAAACCTGTTGCCCATAGCCGAATGAGAGGGATGGGACGGAAGAAGGTGCGACAGGGACTTCGGGATGAGCGAAAAAGACGGACGGATGGAACGATGAGGAAAGAAGAGCTCTCACCGGGGTTAGGAATCCTCTCCCAATCGTACGATCCGATTGACGCCCCCGATTATCGCAAGTACGGCGAACCCGGACGCAACTCGTAACTCACTGAACGGACTGAGCCGGTCGAGAGCCTTTGGAGTTGGCGGCTCGAAGCAAGTAGAAGCATGTGTGACGTAGTAGCCAGTTGGTCAAACGGGGGGCACCGTGAGGCAGCCGCGTGTCGGCGGGGTTCCGGAACGAAGGGGACGGCCGAGGAGGCGGAGCTCTCCTTGCCTCTCGCGGATAGCGCTCTGCGCTCCACTTTGCCGCATTTCCCTGTCTAATTTTCGCGTTTCTCACAATTGGGGTACTTGGAGGCATAGTCCTTCTGTCTGCATCCACCCTGCCGATGGTTACAAAAGTGGCTGTTCCTTTCATTATTCTTATTATCCCTGCAATGTATAAGGGAAGATTTTTTTTTTTTTATTAAACAAACGTATCGAAGATTGTCGTTGACTTCTCTTAAATCGAAGGAATAGTAAAGTGCTCCATCCAAGCGAGTAGTGCGGCGAATGCGGCCGTTCCTGTTGAATTGTCGCGCTCGCCCGCCCCCGGCCGCCCCACCCCATCAACCACGTCCTCCCACCACCGGTCTGTTTCACCCCACCGCCGCCAACTGGCTATCTCTTCCACTTTAAGTTCCCTCGTGGTTGTATACGTGTACGCGACCATCCCCTCCACCTTTTCGGTATTCGCCACTTCGGAACCCGGTATTTGTCCTACACCTACCATCCTCCCTAGACCTCTCTTTCCTCGCGCGGTGGCGTGCCACGAACCCGCGCGCGCGCGCGCGGGATCCAACTCGTTCGAAGGGGCAGAGAGGGAGAGGCAGGGGTTGACAAGTGATCGCGGATCAGACACGGTTCATCCTCACCGCAAAACACCGTCGAGTCACTGGAAACGCGATGATTGTCGGGACGTTTGCGGATTCGTCATCGCGTCGCTTTGTTTTTGCGCGACAAGCATCGAGGGACGCGTTTCCGGTCTTCTGAGGACCGCTCCCGAACTGCTTCTCGAATTGAGAACTCAATTTTCGGAGCTGAATCTGTTTTCTTCCTTTCGTTATGGAGGAGATACATTAAAGTTAAGAGTACCATTTAGTATTTAATAATCAATCACAGAAACAGGGACATTGTTTATAATAATTTACTGTTCTCTAAACACGCAAGAGATTGATAGAAAACAAATCATATTACCCGCACTCCAACTAGAGCACCTTGGTGCTACGTTCAAGCACCAGCGTCAACCATGAACTATGTCTATCAAACTTCTTCTGCCATTCGAAGAACAAAAAGGCAAAAGCTTAGCTAACACACCCCTACGCTAATACGCCGATCGTAGCAGGTCGAAATAACGAAGTCATCACGTCAGGATGTCGATGTATTTCAGACTGACGTAATGAAAGCCAGAGGCATCGGGGGGGGGGATCGGATCGGAAAGAAGTCGAACACGTTCGCAGCATTTTGGACCGATCCGCATTGCCCCGCGGCCGCGTGTCACTCTGCCGCTCATTCACTGTCCTTCTCTTGTCCACCGTTCTCCGATTCGCCGCTCCTCACCGTTCCACTGTTCGTCCCATTAGAAATTCTAATAAAGCCGTCTCAGGTGTAAAAAACGTATCGGGACCCCCATGAATCACGTGTCGCAAAGCAGAGCCGCCAGGACACGTGTATCTGTTATGCCGTGCTCTCCGCGACGCGGATGGGGACGTTTTGCGCGACGCGGCGTCTTCTGCCGTCCCTCTTCTGCATCCCCGGTAATCAAGCCACACGTTCGACTGGAAAGTAATTATCGTCGTTGACAGTGAGTTTTAATCGGTCGTGAATTATCGGGAATTGTTTCTGCGCCGTTTTGCAGGTAGATATGGAACGCCTGTAAATCGGTGAGGGGATGCTGGATGGGAAATATTTCTTGGCTATTTAGTAAAATTAGGATGCAATCGAATTAGAGTTTCATTGTTGCAACTACATTTAATAAAGAGAAGAAATTAAATTAAATAAGCATTTGTAATTTGTTTTCCTTACACCCAAAATAAAGTGCATAGCGCAGCATGTAGTTTATAGACGTTCTGTATTAGAAAGGACATTGAATTATTCTGCAAAATTAAACTGTGTCAGGTTGTACATATTAGTACTGTTTTTTTATTACTGTTGCCTCGTTTTAAGAAAACACCGTTTATTTCTGGAATCGATTAGTATCCGCAAGAACGCGTTGAACTTGATTTCTCAGTTCCGCTTGTACAACAAGTCGGAGACCAATGACGCAATGACTCGTTCGAGTAAGTTTAGGAAGCAAAGGCTTAATGTAGATCTTGTCGTAGTTGTGCGCCTGTCACGATGCTCATATATTAAGGCTCCGCGCTGCGTGGACCGTTCCATGCTGTTGCATAAATAAGGGTTGCCGTGTCGTTGGTTTTTCCTTTTGCTGTTTATGCGCCCGTCAGCTGATGCCTCTTATACATTATAGAGACTAGAATGAAGCGTGCATCACGCTTTTGGATATACGTAGTTTCTGCGACGCGCATTGCTAAAAAAATATGCAATACACTTTAGCGCCGAAGAATTGTATGTTACAACAAATCTCTGAAATAAATAAACAGACTATACGCGTCATTTGAAATACAAAAAAAAGGGTTTATAAACTTCTTGAAAAGAGGGTGAAGACGCGAGAGGGTTGATAAATTCAGTGCGGGTTCCCCGGACAGGGTAGCGAGAAAAAAAATATATTCAATTCGAGGTTCACAGCTAAGACGCGTTACAGAAAAACCAATACGTATCCGCGTGCCGGCCATGATGGATTGCCGGAGCTATGGGAAACTATCTGTCAAGCACAATATCGACCCTTGCCCTCTTCGTTCAACCCCTAGGAACCGAAGGTTCGCACTCGTTGTAGCGTACCAGGGATACGTTCTCTCTCCTTTCCTCGCGATGTACCCTCACCTCTATACAGCGAACCGTACGAACCATTTCTCGACCCCCCTTTTTCTTCCGTCCCACTTCTGGCCGAGAGTCCGTGACCATTTCGCAAATGGCACGTCTCTTCTCCGCTATAGATTACGTTTGAATAAGAAAGAGCCATGGCATCTATGTTTGCTGCACGACGAATCTTCGTGATAACGGAAAACCGCGGACCGAATTAAAATACTTTATTGATCCACCATCGACGACCCCCGATCGACTGATAACGGCGGCACGAATCACGATTCAATGGCCTCGTTTAGTGAATCGCTTTCGTGCGCTTACTGGTAGGCCATTCACGGGGATCGAGCCTTCTTCTCTGGCGATCTGAATCAATTTCGGGGCAAAGTGATTTCGATTGAGTACGTACGGATATTTATCTTGTGACTACGAGATTCGGTGATCGCATTTTATTTTTCAATGTTTTTCAAAACAACTTTTTCTAGGAATTATACGTACAACTATTAGGGAATAAATGGTAACCCCCTTCGCAATAATTTATTTCGAGTACAAAATACAGCGGTATAAAATTACTTTATAAAACTTATTCTATATCGACTAGTATCTCGCTTAAGGATAATTGAAAAAATATTAACTTTCGTCGCAAGGAGCTACTACTCTTAATAAATAGATTTATATTAATGAGAAACTGTAATTACATGATTATAATAATTGAACGTGCACGCCGTTCCGCGATTTTTAAATGCACGATTACTTTTCATTTTAAACACATCTCTATCACTGTTAGATTCTTAGATAAATAGGAATATTTACACCGCTCTATCAACTATTAGGAACATTCAATGTGCACGGTTCACATTGCCCGATCGTTAAGAAAAATATAATTGCAACAAAATGAACATGTACGCCGCGGAAGAAAGTCTCTTATAAATTACATAATTACCATCGCAACTTCAACTGAAAATAATTCTTCAAATCAATTCCCACAGATCCACAACTCTCCCGCGATTCATTTCATTTAAACCCGCACTTCACGTCCCTTCAGCGACTCCGGCACACTAGCTTCGAAAACCGGCAAGCACGTGAACCCGTTGTTTTAAGCAAGGCCGTAACTAAACAACAAGATTTCTTTTAAAAAAGTTGAACGCAAGGACGCTCTTGCACGCACGGTGGATCATTCTCGGCCATCTTGTTCCGTGTGAAAGGCGCAGCTGCTTTGGGACCCCCACCCCATTTCATCCCTTAACTTTCCGGCTCCCCACGTTGTCACCCTGTGCGCCCCGACCCGCAAAGAAGTATCGGTAACTTTCAAACCGTCTTCCACTTTCAGTCGTAAACGTTTCTTGTTGTAGGAAGCCTAAACTTTGTGATCCGCGATACTGTTTCAGTTCTCCGGAAGGCTATGCACACTTTATTAAACTCTGAAGGAATGTATAATTATAACTTCTCCTTCGCTGAATCCCCTATAATTGACGATTTTTATTCTTCAGTCTCCAGGACGACCCTAATGATAAATATCCTTCCGTCTAAACCGTGCAATTTCTTTCCTGCAAAATGCTCTTTATTTTATTTGCGATTGAAAAATCTACGAACTTTGAATGACATTCTTCTTTCCCGATTGCAAGCCTTTCCCGTTGGGAGATCCACTTGAAAATCACTGATCTTCGTCGATGGATTCAAAGAGGCGCCGGAACGTCCACCAACTTGACTCGAGCTAATCTTCCTCTTCCCGAAAGCGCGTTGGGAAAGCCGTAACGAAAGCGGAAGGAAACGCGACGTCGAGTCACCGTCATTAATCAGCCGAGTTATGAATTTTAGTCGGCGCGTCAAAATATTTTCGACACTCTTGCTCGCGCGCCTTTCGGCCCGGCGTAGGTGGAACGCGTTGCGAAGCGATCGACGCTGGCCATGGCGAGGCAAAATGCGGCGTGAACGACCGTACTTTCGGGATACCTGAGCCGCAGGATGCTCGGCTGTGTTTAGTTCTCATTCCGCCATAAATCATAGTGGTTGCAGCAGGGTCAGCTGGCGCGATCTCGTGCCGAAACAGCGCTCACCGCTCACGATTCACCGTAAAACTCGTGCTTTGTCGTGCGCCGCGCCGTGCTCGCAATTTCCGTTCCTCTTTGACTCGTTTATCGATTCTGTGTCGAAGACGAACGGTGTTGCTAAATGCTACATGGCTTCGAAACGTTTACACGGCATTATTTCGCGACCGAGCTACTCGAAAGCGTTGACTAGTTTCAATATTGTCAAGGATGAATTGAAGACCTTGGTGCAGTCCAGATTTTGAAAAAGAAAACATATTAAATTATGAAATTCGATATATCTTAATAGGATTAAATAGCTGGACGTAGCTGAATCTCTTTCCCAACGATCCCAAGACTTGTCCGACTCTTGCACCAAACAATCGACAATGTACAAAAATATGTGAAGCTTCACGAGTATAGTTTCATTAAAAATTGTGTTCACCCTTCTCGCACCAAGGTCTTCAATTGTAAAATGCAAAATACAAAGTGTCGCTTCTCGTTTACTTTGGCACTTAGCCTCGATGGATATGACGCCATTGGATTGCCACTAAGCAAGTAATTATACTAACCAGTCTCCCATAGAGTCTATTATACAGTAAATCCTAGGCGATATTAGGCGCGATCCTATGGAGATGTTCAGGATTCAGTGTGATGATCGAGCCTCGCCATCTGGCTCCCATAATTATTATGCTTCTGATAATATCCGTGGCTATCGTACATTCCCTGCTGCTGTTGCTGATGACGGTACTGAAGATAGGCCTCGTGGAGTCGCTGATGATCCTGCATGGCGGTACTCGGTTGGCCGGAAGTGACCTGCCCCGAGTGCATCATCGCCGCCGTTGGCGAGGTGGCCGCCGTTGCGAGGAGTCCGTCGACGGGTGACCCGTTTTGACTAGTGGAAACGATGTCCTCCGAGGTCGAGTCTAATCCGTTGTATCCTAGCTTCCCGTCCTTCTTCGCCTTCATACGCCGATTCTGGAACCAGATCTTGATTTGGCGCTCGGTCAGGCAGAGCGCCTGGGCTATTTCGATCCGGCGCCTTCGGGTTAGATAACGATTGAAGTGGAATTCTTTCTCCAGCTCGAGAGTTTGGAAACGGGTGTACGTTTGTCTCGTACGCTTTTGTCCACTGCTGTTGGTCTCTCCTGAAATATTTCATAAATCAATAGAAATCTAGAAATGATTGAAATGTTTCAATTAAAACAGGAGAGCAATCTTAATTGTAATGCTCGAATATTATTAACAGTATACACCCTTAAAAATTAACGAATACGTACCACTGGAATAAGACGATTTCATCCACGGATAGTCCACCTGCCGTTGCGCCTGGTCGTCCGTGAACTCTTTCGCCTCGTTAGGGCTCTGCTTCCCGTTATTGTTATTATTCACGTAGCCACCGTAACCCTGTTGCATGCCATAATCCGTGGGCGAATTGGGTGCCATCAACGACTGCGTCACACAGCTGCTAGAATGCGCTTGTGCAGGATATCCCGGATAACCCTGCATATAATTATTCCTCGCTTCTGGTTGCCGAACAGCTTCCTGGGCTTCGGGCAAGTATCCGGAAATGGGAGAGGTCCTGTCGGACGAAGAAGTCGGAGTATACGGGGGTGTCTGACAAGGGATGTGCGGAATATTGTGTACACTCGGTGGCGTCACTGGTTTCGCGGCGGAATTGACGTAGCCCTCGCTGATCGCCTCCTTCCCGTGCCGCAAGAGCGTCTCGAGGAGACTCGAAGGGGGTGAAGCGTCCTGAGCAGGCCTGTGCCTGTAATCCGTGACGGAGTGCAGCTGCTGATGAGCAGTCTGATAAACGCTATCGGGATATGTAACCTGCTCGCTGGATCGATCACCGATGGCCGATTGATAAGGCCAGTAGTCGACCTCGCTGTTGGCGAAATACGCGGAGCTGGTCATGGTGATACCACGGATCACGAGATCGAGAATGGCGCGCGACGAATTCCGGATGACACTGATCTCAGCACCAGCAATAATAGTGCACTTCTCATGGGTAACTTAACCGATCGAGGAATCGCACGCACTTCATAAATATGTCACAGAAAAAAAAACAACACTAGGAGAAATCCAATCTAGTGGAAGATAACCGAAGAGATATTAACTTCGCGAACTGTCTTTTGTACGAGGAGACTTTCCTTCCGCACTTTCAGTCAAACACTCGGCACAAGTTTCCCGGGGACGACAAATCGAAGAGAGGTCCTCGCCGGGCCGACTTCCAATGAAATGAAACGGATTTCTGTCCCCGTGACGATTCCTACCGTCCACGGTACACGGGGGGTTCTACGCGTGCCAAAAAGGGGCACCCCGGCAAACTTTCACCGGTTTATTACCGTACCACGCGGACACAGGCTCCCCGGCGGAGGTGGAGGGGACGGAACTGTGAGCTACCCTCGTGTCGTACGGGGTTCTCTGGGTAGCACCTCCCGTGGAACTCTCCGGGGCTACCACAGGGGAGTACGCCAGCTCTATCAGCTGCCCTTTGATTCAGAGTTAAGGCCACCCCCGACACACGTACCCGCTTTCCGATCTCCGCCGCAATCCCCTCCCACTATTAACGCTATTCACACAAAACCCATATTGGCTCCCCCTGCGCCCGACCTCGCACAATGCCTACCATGTGTGCAGCCCCCTTTTGCTACGCGTGCACCCCGTCGACCTATTGGCGAATGTGTAACCACCCTGACTGGATGTCGCCTCGCGGAGACGCGCTGATAAAATCGGATAAATTGATAAGTAGATGTTAATGACGCCACTGAGGGATCTTGAGGGATATTGCTTGAAGGGGTCGCTTTAGGTACTTGTAATTCCAGCTGAGTGACTTTATTTCGACAGTTTTTTCTTCTTTTATTTATGAAATTATGATTAAGCTTTGCAATATTAATTTAACTGGTAGTGCTTTTTAAATAATAATTTCTTACTAGCAAACGAGGAAGTGCGAGAATTCCTTTTGCAGAACCTTGTTTAAAGAGTTCCTCATGGAGAACGATGCAGCTGGGTTTTATGAAATGTACGAGGTTGGAAGTTTTCTGCGATATTTTTAGTAAAGGAAAATCCGGGAATAGATATTTCGAGCGGGTAAACAAATGGCGTGTATGGTGAAGCTAGACGCAGGCAGTCTTGCGGGTGACGTCTCTTTCTAGAAGCCTGACCGGCGACGATTAATCAACCTCGCTGAACCCTCTCTCCTCCTCACTTCTCTTTCCTCTTATATACACGTGCATTTAGCACGTCTCTTTTGCCCCCGTTCACCTTCTGTATTTTCATTAATCCCACTTTCGTCCCGTCGCATTTGCACGGAGCAAGGGGAAACCAGCAGAGAGGTCGAAGAAAGCTGAAGAATTATTAATGTAGGCTCGGGTACTTCTAAGGGATGATCGCCCAATCTTTTTTCTTTTCAAGGAGAAATAAATTCCGGATACATATGTACACATTTAAATCTATTTTATCTTACATTTGAATGCTCGTGACATTGTAGTAGAAGCAGTAGCAGTTATTCAGCAATTCCAAATCTATAAAATATTATTACGATTATTAAAATACTCATATTATTCGGAAAGAAAGAAATTAGGTTAAAGTACAAAGAAATTTAATTAACACGTATTTAATTAAATTAGAAACGAAGAATTTAAAATATACTCCCCACTCTGTACCAATCCAATGGAATGACCAAGCGTCCCTCTTTCCACCCATTTATAAATCAATTAAAAAGGATTGAGATTACATTGTCAAGTACAGCGGAGCGGTATCATAAAATCCTCCTCGATTCAAGCACCACGCCAGGCTAAAGCAGGATTAAGTGAGACACAATCGTCGAGCGGACGCTAATGATCAGCTTACGACGCGGAGGGATCGCTTCGAAACAATTATCGTTTTGCCGAAGATAATAGACGGCCTTGCGGACAAACTATAAATAGTAAAGCAACCCCGAAAAAACGTGATTGATGATGCGATCGACTCCGGTGACCAAAGCTACGGGGGCCCCGAGGGCCGGCTGATCAGGATGGACACGCGTTCGTCCGAGCACACGTGAAGATCCAGTGTGTGTACATGGACGAGGAACCACGCACACCGATACGCAAATGATGCCGAGAGAACAGCTTTGCCAAGCTCTGCTGCAACAGAGAAACGTTGCCACGACGATGATAATAAATAATAATCCGCAAAGGGCGATACTTGTGGGAAGGGTCTAGGGGTCGAGGAGGAGAATGTTTCGCGTCGCGTAAATGATTTTACCTACTGACTTAATTTTCCTAACTCACGGGAACCTCTGCTAGCAGACTGCCGGTTAACGAAAGCTTGAGTGACGCGCGCGAGAGATATAGGGAGATACTAGATAAGGTGAAAGACGCCGTTCTTGGTTGCTGAGAGGAGATGAGGATCTCGCACCCCAAGTTAAACTGTGACGTCTGAACGTTTGCAAGAAGGAAAAGCGGATAGATAGTTCGTAACGCTAAAATGCCCGAAGATCCTGTTTTCGGATCTCGAAATGCCGCAAGCCCCAGAAAGAATCAAGATGTCCAAACTTTGAAACCTACTGCAACCGTGCAGCATCTCAACAAAGAGTAGGTGAATGGTCAACGATGTTTAAGCGCGACCGACACGAGTGCGTAACAGATTTTCCAGGGGGGGAAAAATGAGGTAAGGGTGGCGGCGCGGCGGTCAGTGAAAGTTTTATTGCGGAGCGGGGAATTTTTCAGAGGCGACGTCGTCCTCGAGTCGCGTTCCCCTTGGCATACCTGGCGGGCACAAAAACGTGGAGAACAGCTGGCAATAATTCTGTTTATGGTGTCGCCACGGTTCGGACCGTGCGGGCACAACAGACGTAAAAATGAAGATACCGTGGTGGACGCCAGAAGCGGCTTCTTCTCTTTGACGGCAAAGTGGGGATGAAACGCGCGTGGGGGAGGCGCGTGTCTTCGTGCTCCTCGACTGTTAAGGGACGCTGCTATTTATGAAGAGGCCTCATAAAATATAAAGACGGCGCACTTTAGCTGCAATACGTCATCCCAGGTGTCGTTCAGGTAGTTTGCTTAATACTCTGGTCTTGGTCTCGTTGTAAATAAGATCCGGCCCTTTTTTCCGCTTACTTGTTTGTTTGCTTTCTTCTTTCCTTTCCAGTCTCCTGCTTCCTCTACGTTTCGCAGTACTTGGCCGTAAATATCGAAAGGTCTATTCTAGAAATATTCGATTATGAGGTACGTAGTGTCCGTTGAAGAACTTTGCAGCAATAATTGCGACGGATCAACGGGGCTTAAGCTGTTATTATAATTATTAATTATTATATGGGATAGCCTCGTGCCCTCGTATACCCGGATACCCAATAAGTAAAACTATTTCATGTATTTAATGGATTTTTAAGTATGCTCCAGTTATTAAATATGAAAATATAATTTGGATTTCAGAGTTTAACTCCAGGGTTAGTGGCTAGAATCTCGAAGAGAGTTCACTTCAAAATAATACAAAATATGGAAGAAATAGCGTGAATATAGAGCACCCAATACCATTGCTACAAAATTAACGAAGCGAAAGGCTCCGTTCGTGCGCGTCCATTTGGTAACGCCTGGCATCGGAATACAAAGGGTCGAACCAGTTACTTTGAATAAGGATTCTTGCTCGCAGGACAAATTAAATTGGGGCTACGCGTTGCGTGAAATGGCGCGGCATCTCAGGGGGGTAACATATGTGTGCCCCCGTCCTCTCCGTGTACCTTTTCTCGAAAGGGACGGAGTTTGTGCGACCATTTGGGGAAATTGGAAATATCGGGATCAAGCCAGACGGTCTCTCTTATTGTGCGATTGATTTATATTTTGTTTGCACTGCTACGTGGCTGACTTTACGCTTTTATTCCAGCGTATGCACGCTGGAAACTTGTGATCTTGCTTGGAGAAGTTTTAGCATGCACGGCATGGACAACGAGGGGGTTGATATTTTTAGCGTCGGTGCGATAAGTCGAGGGGTGGTTTAAGGTAGGTCGATTGTCGGATTAGGGGGTTTTGTCAAAGGTTTCGCGAAACCGATAGAAAATTCAAAATGGACGATGGTAGGTGTATGTCGAGGGTTTAATGGCAGCGATACCGAGCACACGAGACAAACGGGCGTTTCGGGGCGGAGCGGAAATACTGCTGAGCAATCGTTCAAAGGGCGACCGATCTTTTAGGGCCAGAGCTACGGAAAACTGGTGCAAAAAGCATGATATCTTTTCTTATGCACGCTTTCGATGCCGCTACCTTTCGCTCGGCATTCGTTACAATGCGACACGTGAAAGTGTTTAGAAATCCTGGACCCGGCCGTACTATAAAAAACCAACACCGCCCCCTGTAGCTTTTAGGCCAAGCCTAGCTCCTACCAGCTGTATAAATGATTCTGAATAATATATACGTCTCAATGAAATTTCGCCCCTAATTTTTATGGATGCCATAGGAATGGGCAAAGAAGGGGATGAAACAATTGCAAACGATATAACTTATTTTCACCATATGCATGTTCTTCGGCAGCAATTTCGAAACCACCGTAACTATTAAAAGTTCTTCCTTCTCCATTAAATCTGACTAAAGTAGGCACAATTTAATAAATCATCCGAGCAACGCTTTCGAAACAAATTTATCTATCTTCTCCAGGGTTGGGAATAAAAAGAATGCTTTGGTCCATTTTTTTTTCGAACAAACCCTCTCAGAGAACCCATTAAAAGGATATCATCACGAATTCGCCACGCGCAGTAAGGACGACGGTTCCCTCCACCAGCCTTCCGATCTTCTGGGCTGACGTGTTTAACAAGCTTTCCCCAAATTTAATAATCCCCAAGCACGCAGGTACAAGGCTCGTTCGCACTATTCCTTTCGCCATCGGTCGAAATCCCAAGCGGCTACTTCAGAGATTAGGACCCAAAGGGTAAATATTGACGTCTATTAGTCGACGAGTAATTCGTCGGGTATCGGTCACGCCCGTTGTTTCGACTCCTGAGGGATTTGCATTGTGCCGGTGCCGCGCTTTCTTTAAGTTGTACACACGGCTAGCCTATGCGTATGAAAAGCGGCGAAGCCCTCCCTGGGGGTTTCAGAATTTGAATACGCATAGGCGGGTCGTGTTGATTCCTGAACGACGGAAAGCTGTAAACGGGGATTATGCCGTGGAGAAATTGCTATGAATAGGGCAGCAGTGCTCTTACTGGTGGAGAGATGTAAATTTGGGCCGATGTCAGTATTCTGAGAAATATAGGCCTCGTTCTTAATTTATTGCACGATTTATTAATCGCAAAGCGCTGACAATTGATTTTACTTTTGTTTTTTAATTATATTTTTTCCAGTTTTAAAAGTGGTTTCTTACTAATTACAAGAAAGTGATCGAGCCTTCTATATTAATCTTCCAAAAGTTATTATTCTCCGCATTATATAATTAATTAATACAAGGAATCTTGGCTCAGAGGATCGTAATTTTATTATGTAATAAGGCTAACTATTTCCACAGCAGCAATCGATGCTTTCTGCCGTTATATCCGTCCTAACACGATTACGTCACACTGCGTTGCAACAGAGATGTTAATCTTTGTTAAAATTCTCCGTGTGACCAAAGGATTGCGTTACTAAATTACCCGCGCACTTGCTTCCATCAGCTGCCATCCGAAAGCGAAATAGAAAACGAGTCGAATTTCATTCTCGTGTTCGTTCGCGAAGAGAAAATTGCCTGATCAATCTAATGACACGACAGACGCGTGTTAAATGTTAATCGATAGTCCTCCAGACGATGTCTTGAAACGGGATTTCTCCAACAAACTCGTTTCTTCCAGGCTTCTTTCAGACGAAAGTGCGCTATTCTATCAAAACTGGTTTGATCCTTGGGGAAGAAGATGTTTGAGCACGCTTTCAGAATAGCGAAATAGTTATTTTTGTTTTTAGCAAAATAATCTGCGAGCAACTATATTCAAGGAAATCTGAAAAAAGTTAGCGGAGACTTCTTTTCCAATTTTCTGTAATAGCTCCGTTTCTTCTGAAGCTTCCTGCTTGAATAATTAAATAAAATCTAGCAGAGATATAGAATTAAAATAAGAATTTCTCTCTCGAAGTATAGAACACTTAGAAAATTTAAGAATCTTGGAAAATGATAAAATCTTTAGAATCAATGCATCGAATCGAAAACTTGCCAGTCGTTTTACCTTTAACCCTTTCATTTAGTACAGACTTCACCCTGCTCTACAATCCCAAGCAAAACAATAACATTCCATACAACATTCCAAACAAACATGCCATAAACCTGCATCAACCCGAAAGTATCCATCCGTCGAGAGAAGAAGCGAGCCACTGGACGGAAAAGCATAGATTCGAAAAGGAATAGAGACGAGACGGTTTCATCGGATCCCGAGGAACGCTATCGATCCCGCATTCGTTTGTATAACGTGTCTACTTCTCACCGCGGATATCTTCTCTCATAGTCTCTCGGCTCGCTGTCTGTTCCGACCGCGAGCGGTCCGGGGCACCCTCTTCCTGATCGAGCTCTCTCTCAGCAGGGGTGGATCCACGGCGAACGCGGAACTGCCGCCACAGGGAGAGGGGTCGCTCGAAATATCATTTATCACCGACGCGGGTCTGTCAATCCATGGCGCATTGATACGATGATGGTCCAGCGACGCCACAACGACGCTGCCGCTGATGTTTCCCGCTAGAATGGATCCCACCGTTCGATATTTAAAATTAAAGCTCAGACACGGGGCGGAAGAAAACGGCGAGGTCGGTGCTTGTTGGAGAATTGGCTGATGGGGTAGGAATCGGGGTTACTTACGAATGTTGAGGACGGTAAGCTTGCTGGATTAGGGTCTATTCATACATCACCGTGTCCGAGTTTTTTTTAGAGCGACGTACTATTATAACTTAAGAACAAACATTTCAGGAGTTCATTAAAATTAATTTCGTAAAGGTTAAACAAAAGTTAAAAGAATTGTATTACTTGTGTACAAATAATGCTCCTTGTAACCTCTTGAAGGCGACCTTTTCAAGGGGCTGCCCGTGCCCCGTCCGGGCCACAGCCACAGTTTGTAGCCTCCGATATTTTGTATGATTGACACATTGCAGTAATAATGGTATAGATTTAAATATGCTACAAAAATGTTGTAGAAGCTTCAAACTATTACTTATTAACTATTCTTATAAATTCATTTATAATGCATCTTAAAGCTAACGCTATATAATCGAAGATTAGTGTCGATGGGAATATGGTGAAGCACCATTTGAATTCGCTCATCGTTTTCACCTTTCGAGGGTATCGACGTTGTCGTTCGCGGTAGTGCCTATTAAACTCCGGTCTCCGGGGCTGAAACTTCTTTTTCAAGTCGTCACCGCCGCTCGCAGCCGGCACGCCGTCGCAGCTCGAAGGAGCGTGGAGCGACTTTAAAGCGCAATACAATATCGCGCACGGTCGAAGTTAATGAGAGTTTCGCGTGTTCCGGAAGCAAGCGAGCTTCCCAGTCGCTGGCATATTAGATGGACACGTTTCCATTCTCTCGCGCCACCCCTGAGCCATTCCCAAATTTTGCACGCACCTTAAATACTCTTGGGCAATTAGCGAACTGTGCCACGAGGCCCCAGTAAAAACTATAGTTTACCCCTTTGATGGCCACAAAAGGTGGGATCTACTGCATAATTCTTTTCGGGTGTTCAGAGCGATGACGTTGTGGGTGAATATCGGTGCATTTGTAGCGTCGGTGAATCAGAAACGGATTTCAAAAAGAATTCATTAAATACGATCCAACCATTTGGCTGTCCATTTTGATAATAATATGAACGTTCAGTCATATCTATTTATTCATTAAAACAGGGAAAGATATAAGTTCTTAAAAGGAGAATTCCTGAAACAATGTATTCCGTCAGCCACATAATATGTAATATTTAATTAAAATGCCAATACGATCTTAAAGTGGGGAAGTATTGTTTTGAAGCACGGAAAGGGTTGCGAAATTCCAGGCGCAAGCTTGTGCGGCGAACGCGGGGATACCACGACGCTCGACCAACAAACAGGCAATGCATCGTTAGCCGGAATGGTTGGCAGATAAATGACGTGGTCGCCTCGCATCTGACGTGAATGAAGCCAGGATGGCTTACCTACGTGTCCGTCGGCTCGCGCGTGTACGTACGAAGCCCGTGGTGATCGCAATGACTACCTAATGATACATTGAACAGCGCACGCTGCCCGTGCACACAGGGAACTTTCCGTGGCTTTCCTTCCGATCGACCCTCTCCACTCAGCAAATAATTTGGACCACCTACCTTAAACAGAGAACCTCGACTCTTTTACATTTAAAATAAAGAGTATTCAATTCCTGCATCCATTCATTCTTTCAGCGTTACATGAATTTCTGCAAAGAAGGAAAATGGAATTTTTCTTTCACTATTTTTGTTAAGCTCCTTGATGCGCGCGGCTATACAGCATGTGCTCGCATTATGCAGCAATATTTGTTGGTCTACGTACTCACCTGCACCGTGGTCATTTGGAAGACATCAGTGTAATGAAGTTTATTATGGTAGCATGTGCTGCATCACAGCACAGCGTCACGGTGGAGTCGCATTTACGTTGTTTAGTGGAGGCTGCATTATAAAAAGTAACACAGAACATTATGTTAGATCTTTATTATTATTATCATTCACTGTCGCCTAATTTCAAGCAAATCTACAAGCCAGCCAATATGGATCCTGCAATTTATTGTCGTCACACGCAGACGTCCGTGCACTGTAACAGCTGCTCAATGCTTTCATATAAAATCGTAGAAATTATTTTATTGTGCGTCTCGTTTGACCCTCGCGTTTATCGCGTTGCTGCTTAAGAACATTCACAGCCGTCGTTTCGAGGAATAAACCAAGTCCGTCGAACATGTATCGCGAACGTCGCGATTATGATAATCGGTTAATGACCGCGAAAATGCGCTTGTGGCAAGAGATACGCAGCTGGACCGTGATAGCAGTCCGTGGAAAGAAACGTCTCGCGGAAAATCGCCGGCTGACGTAAAACTGGGTAACCATTATCAAGGCCGCTGCTTCGCTGGCTTAACCCCTAGCACAGAAGATGTTGTTTCAGATGATTCCACGATGAGGCTGGAAAGGCGTTAATGTTTGCCTGGAGCAACGTGCTTTAGAATGATCTGAAATTGGCTTAAGAAAATGCAATTCTTACGATTAATAAGGAAAACAAAGTCCGTTATGAAATTCACCACTTGTGAAATGCAACGGCGAATTTGATGAAACCCTTCGATGCTGTTCAATTGTAAGCATCGTTCGATGATTCGGGGAGCTCGCCGATCGAGGGTAGATCGCCGGCTACAACTATCGTGACATCGACGACCGCCGGAAGAAGAATCACAGTTTGGCCGTCGCGGAAAGAGGGAACTCTACGGTGGACGAAGGGGAGGATAGCGGCAAACGGGTCTCCGTTACGTCCAAATAGAAATTCAATTGATCTTGTCCGGCAGTGTCAGGCAATCCATCTTGTTCCTTCCGCCGCGTCCGAAGACGCGTCTTCTAGCCCGCTTCCGCGCCAGGTTTCCGCGTTTCTCGTTCTCCGGTTCTCTATGCCGCGACTCCGTCCGTCGCCAACGCGGAAAAAAACCGGGACAGCTGTCCGGCCGACCGCCAAACTGCTCATTAATTACGCGCCCGGGACTACTCACACGCGACCGCGGCTGTTTGTCTTCGCGAACCGTTTTGTCATTTTCTGAACGAGTCATTCTGAATTAAAATCGCTCTGCGGATCTCTGTCCTGAGAATTTTCATGTCGCTGCAATTCTGGCAACGAGATTTGGTTTGGAGTACGAAACGATTGTCTCGATAAATGGAAGTTTATAGAACGGATGGATTATTATGGTTTTTCCATAGTACTTCAAATAAAAAGGAAATCCAGATTGATCGTAAAAATGGAATACCAAAAGGTATGGCTCTTTACGGTTCGATCTTCAGCTTACCTTCGACGGCGATCGGCAAACCGATGACTTCCGGTTCGCCAGCAATCCAACAACAGTCCGTCGTGTAATAATCTCTATGCGTCGGGATAATAACGATTACTCCCGGATTGCCGATTTTATCCCGAACGACCGAAACGAGATATCGTCGCGATAGCGCGTCCGCGATACGCAAGGCCGGCTACCTGCTCCGCATCGTTGATGCGCGTGCTTCCATGGCGTCGACTAATTGGCGGTACAACTTTATTACTCACCGTTAAGTAATGACGGGTCATGCTAAGTGCGTCGGTTTAAAGACCATGAAAGGGGATCGTGACTACGCTGATACAGGCGACCGATAAACGCGTCGCGTCCGGCCGAGGACGCTGCAGAGGGTGCGCTCTCTAATAGGGCGATAAGGGTCGCGATTCCAGCGATTTCCGATGGCCCGCGGCGAAACTTTCTTGTCCCGAGACGGATGGATATCGAGGATTGCATCCGGTGCTGATGGACGTGCGAATTTTCTATAAGATTCGATCGTTGGATGAATCGAGCTTTTATTTACAATTTATTGATATAGGTATTGGAGGAGGCGTGACATCGTTATTTTTATATTTTTCCGTGTTGAGAAATGAAAGCTTGACGGTCAACAAAGGACGATCTATAGCGCCAAATACTTATGCCGAAATGGGAGGAATAAAATTGTGTCAATTAGGGAAATAGCAGGCACAGTATTTGTTTATAAGAAGAGCTTATAATTTTTTGCCAAATCCAAACACAACACTTTGAATTCAATTATAATTAGTCCCGATTCATATGATACTTTCGCAAAACGAATTTCCTACATAATTTTTGTTACATGCATAACTGCCGTTTGCATAATTCTTGAAAAAAAAAAGAAAGAATAGAGTCAACGTCATACGATCCAGCATCTGACTTCAGAACGATTATAAGTTGAGCGAGGGGTCAAAGACACGGGAGAGTCCGCGGGCGGCTAGAAAAAGAAGGGCCAGGCGTTTAGCAGCTACTTGCGGATAATTAATAATGCTGGGATCAAAAGTGTGGCCATTGAATGTTCGCTCATTCACAAACGATCTCTCTCCGCCCAGATGAATACCGGACCAGATCGTTACAAGGGTATTGTACGGGCGTGCCTCGGCACGGGTGTCTTCAGGTCAATACCGGCGGTTCGTTGAATACAATTATTAATGCCGTCATTAAGAGCATTTACCATTTTTTAATGCGAACGATCGGAAAGAAATATAAATCATATCCGTCCGCTTGGCCAACGTGCATGCGTGTACCGTTCCTTTTCGGTTCACGTCTTCGCGCGATCCCGTTCCCAGCTTGCGCTCTTTGCCCCCTTCGCTCCCTTTTCGTTTCTTTTCTCCGCTGATGGCTCGTCTGTGTAAAGGGAGCGAAACTGGGCCAGGTAAAATGCCGTCGTGTAAAGGGGCGCGTGCACTTTGATGGGAAGGGAAGATAGAAGTGACAGACGCGAGACTAATATATTTATTAAACAAACAATATGCTTGTGTTTATTCCAATCTACGGGACGTGGATTTAACATGATCTTTATTATTATTATTGTCGTTTGTTCTATTTTAATAGAAGCAACCGAGTGTTTGCATCGCGGCCGGTCGTAAATTATGACGAAAGAGTAAGCCGGCTCGCGAGAAGGGAACCGGGTCCACGGAAATTCGGTCGTTCTATCCTCGAGAATGTATTTTAATCGCGGTTAAAAGAGCGGACGAGCACGGGGGCGAAGCGAGCCTCGGCAAGAGACACGTGTCAACGCGATAAATCGTGCCGAATGCCCGACAGACGGTTTTCTTTGGACGGCAAATTCGGCACTATGCATAAAGCGTACACGCGTGTATAAATTTTGCATAGGCTATTAAACTAAGGCTACACTTTAATTTAGCACGGGCACAAATTCCGTGACAATTTTGCAAGCACCCAAATCGCGAGCTAGAGACAATGGCGCGGGCTTGCAGGCGATGATTCTTTAACGCAGCTCAGGCATGATCTCTGAGGCGGAAAGAAGAAAGCTTGAGAAGCATCGTAGAGACTATATGGGGCGCGTCCACCTTAACACATTCCTCTATTTTTCAGTCTCGTTCTCTGTTCCGTTGTTCTTTCTTCATTCTGTCTCAGGGTTCTGCGCGACCAAGACGTTACGCGCAGTTTGCGTCCGCACCTCGGCCGATTATTTGTTGCTTCCGCTCCCGGGGAACTATTTTCAACTAGCCGCTTATGCGCGAGAGTCTCGCGACCAGAATTGAACTCTTAACTGCGATCGAGGGTCGTTGAAACAGTTGGGACCTCTCAACCGACAATGAGCTGCATGGTTTGGCCCTTTAAGGGGTTAATTTTACAGAAAGTGGGCGATTGGATATTTCACACGTATAGCGTCGATTGCTTTGGTTTTATTAATTGCATGCTGTAATAATTAAGCAGAGTCCTGTTTGGGAAGCAGTACATCGCCATAAGCAAAGCTTCCACCCCAGCATCTAATAAACAGAATCCAAATCTCCGCCGATCCCCAAACGATCTTCGACAATCGGTAGAGACTCGCAGTTCCATATGACTTCCACGTCGTGGGTCTCGTTAAGAAATCCCCCGGACAAGCGCGCAGTCTTAATCCGGCGTCGTAATTAATTATCCACGCGGTTCGGGGTAACCAAGGAATCGTTCGGGTTCGCGGAATCGATAAGAGTGTATTTTCGTGTCCGTCCAAATGTCCCTATGTTTCACCGCGGCTCCAACGGTCACATGCGTGGCGAATAAGGTGTCCGTCGATGAAAAATCGGGATCGGTGATCCAGGTAGGCGGTCGCGGGTTCTCCGAGAACGGGGGAGATTTCGCGTAGCCAGGGATTCACCGCGCTAGGGAGTTATAACGCCGGCCGGTACGGTGGTACGCCTGCAAAGCGTTCGCCTTGAGAGGGCGTTATCGAGGGGCTTAATCGAACGATTAATGACACGGTGCGCGCAAAAGTGGCCTGGACGAGGCGACGCGAAGGGGTGGGAATTAGCCGGCATGAATGAACCGTGTGCCTGCTTGTTAAGAGTTGGCCCTTCACCCGAGAACGTATTTCAATAAAACAGCGCTCAGCACTGACTGATTGAATAATTATCGGGCGGCCAGTGGATCCAACCGTACAGATCAATATCCCTGCTAACCGCAGGCATAGGCTGCGCCCTTTTCAGATTCTTCAGATAATCCCGAGACGCGGGGAATTCGGATGTTTATCGGGGCTGATGCACACTGGAACCGTAATTCTGACTTTTCGGTTAATTAACGCTCCGCCACCCGAGCTATTTTTCAAGCGGAGCTAAGAAATGATTTAAAATGTATCGTGTCGTTGTACCAACATGCTCGCCTATAAAATGAATGCCCGATACATCCCTGATACATTCGTTTTACTTCCAAGATCGTCCAGCTTCTTCTTTCTACTAAAATCAAACTCACCTTAAACTCTAGAACTTGCTCTATCATTTACCTACGAATTGTTCCTTGTACCACTCTTCCAAACGCATCGGCGCCTCCCCTAATTGAATATGTATCGCCACTTCACGATGGTTAAGGGAAGCGGTAATCAATATGCAATCGTATCGGGCCGCGAGTCCCGAGAGGCGTCCCCTAATTCAGCGGCCAGGTGTCGAGACATCGAGGAAGGTGATGGAACGCCTCGAGACGCGTTAAATATTGAGCCGGTCACGAAGCACACGCGGCCGGGCCGTAATGAGCCCGTCTCCGCTATCTCCGTGAACGGTGCTCGGTGCTTTTCCACTCGGCGATCGGACGGCCCTCATTAGCGACGGATTAATACGATCCGGTCGAAGGAACGACCGGACAAATGCACGGTAGCCGTGTCCACCGCGACGCGAGCCATTCGTTTCGAATATTTTGCCGCGCTGTGCGGTTAGACCCGCGTTCGTTGGATGTTCGATCTATCTCGGCTCGCGATCGTCCGATCTGCGACGTAAGGTCTTTATCGACCATCTGGATATTAAGCCGCCACGAGCGTTGCTTAATCAGTGTCCACGGAAATTCGAGGAGGCCCCCATCGGCTGCGCCGCTCGTCCATAAGTTAATGGGGGTGTGTACGGATCGGAGGAATCGGCCTTTCGACTGCAGCAGCGAGGGGTCACGCTAATCGAATCTTGATATCATTGATTAATAATTTTATTATAACTTTAATAATGATCTCGATAACTTTAATTTCAATTGTGTTTATTTCTGCGACAATACCACGTTCATGCCTCAAACTATAAAGAGCAAATGTTTAACAATTAAATGGCTGAAGCCAGCGTTTGGAGGATCGAATGCGAACGTCTTGCGTAGAAGTAGATATGATTGACCAAGGTTCCTATCAGGCCGAATTCAGGTTTGACGCAAGGCGGAGCGATTTATCAGAATAATGCACACGCCATTACCCCGGTGTCCCTGCCTTAAAACCGAAATCTCGATTTCACGCCAAGCCCCGTGTAAGTCTTCGGCTTTCTTCAAGCTTCCTTACAAGTTCCAGTCTAAGCGTGCAACATTGCTATTCTCATTGAGACGATGAAGAGAAAGTGCGAACTTCTCGCTCAGGAATTCTTTGTCCCTCTTCTTCTCCTTCTTCCGCATTTTGCAGATCTATAAAAAAAGCAACAATTATTTCTGCTTGAGCATACTGACGAAATAAAATGAAAAGAAAACGATTAAACGCCACGAATACATGTATAAGTAAACTTTTCCTGGATTTGTAATACTCGAATATTGGGTAGCTGTTAAAGTATCACTTCGGGGCTGTTGCAGGCTGAATCCGAGATCGATTCGCGCGCGAGCCAAGCGAGGAACTCGTGTTTTACTTCCAATTAACGCGGTCGGAATGGCAGACGAGTTGATTAATGGGGCCGCGAGCTATTTGTCACGTTGTTTACGAACAGCCGAAAGGATAAGTTGACTGGTATAACTGACCGTCGATGGCTAGCCAGATTTATCGCGTTATTATCGATCCGTCCGTTCACGGGAATGGCAGAAAACTGTAATTGAAGGACACCGTCGTGACTGGACATGGAAACTATTAGGGAACGATGGAAAGCGATACCCGTCACTGGCAACGCGAAACTAATCGAAATAGTCAAATTTTAATAGATACTGGGTGCGTGTAATTGCCGATGTCTATGTGCACTGGTTCATGGTTTGGTAATTTAAATATTGATGGAAGGGGTGCAATAGGATAATCGAAGGGCTTTTACTTTACTGCAATTACTAGGAGGTAAATGAAGTACTGAACGATTTTACCAAATGAGAATGAAAATTGCCATTGTCTTCGTAAATTTATGAGAGGTATCTAAATTATGATAAAATGCTCATTCGAATTAAATTAAATACTTATGCCCTTAGTTAACTAATCTAATCATTCAGATGGATCGTCAGAATCGCAAAACTACTGATGAATAACGTTTTACCTTAATCTAAAATCTGCAACCCTGAGTCGTGGAACGTATACTTAAAATATCTAATCTTTCATCTTCTTCCTTCACCGGTATTACAACTAACGTGTAAACAGTGAAAAATGATGTTCCTCCATAATCTTAATTTTAAATGTAGAATTATCCCAAAACATCAGATAAAATTAGCAACAATCATGTTCCCTCGAATACCTTCTTACCGCAAAACTTTAACGCGGTAGCTTGATAAATAGCGATAGAATATGGGTATTTTCGAGAGAGAGAGAGAAAGAGAGAGAGGGAGAGACTTAAAATATTCCAGAGGTTCGTCTGTGGTGCGTATTTAAACTCTTTGAACGAGCGAGGTATCGATAAGCAGAAGAAGCGGGTCGGCCCCGCGTGTGTCGCGACTTGAAAAGGTTCTCCTACCGTGACTGCCGAGATTTATCGTTTAAACGCGCACTTGCTACCTCCATGGAGGGTATTGTATCACACACGAGCGACGATAAATCATTAATATACCAGCCGATGACAGGACGCGAGGAAATAACATTTAATAGCCGCGTTGCAAGATTTCGTCAACGGACTATTTAGTACATTAGAATCGCAAACTGGGCCAGGAAAATCGACGGTAGTCCATGGAAAGCATAGTTCTATAAATAGAAGCAGGAAAAACTTCAGTCGATCTGAATAGTTACGAGGAAGAGCTGACACATTCGCCACACTATGTCTAATCAGACATTACTATGGAACAGTATTCCTGTTCCATAGTAATATCTGCACGTCCGTACGTCACGATTGCAGATCGAGAAAGACACAGAATGAATCAAAGGAGGATCAAGTTTATCGGCGCACGCACGAGAATCGTAGCACGTGCCGCGAAACGTTGAACCCTCCTCCGATTATCTTTCCGCCGTGGTAAAAGAAGTATCGGCTGCGATACCATTGCCCGTCATTCATATGTACCGAGAATTAATGACTCGCGCCGCCTGTGATTCCCGTTATTTAACGCTGCCGCCGATCGTTAATCGATCTCCTCCGCAAGAACCTAAAACCCCTCCGCAATTATTCTTCCTACCGCAAACTGAATTCACTTCAGCTCCCTGCTAATCGTATAGCTTTCACGTTCACGGTTCGAACGAAAAATTTCAGCGGAAGAATAAAACAGAAGACGCCGCTCGTTACGCGGACTTCTCCTTTCAGAGAACGGATTCTCTCCTATCGGCTGCCGACGATCGCGGTGATTTATGTATCGTAATTACCAAACCGCGAAACACCCGCGACAGTGGCATTAAGTGAACGAAACGGCGCAGCGACTCGCGATGCAATCGCAACGTGTAATTTAGCTATTAAGGCTGACCGTGGAAACCTAGTTCACGGCGCGGTCATCATCATCTCTATCATCCGCGCGCGCGTCTGATTCCGACGACGCCGATGCATCAGCTATTTAATGCGAGCCTCTTTAGCCTCGGCTAATTGATGACTGGATATTAGCGTAATTGTAATGAAGCGAAATTACGGTAATCATGCGCGCGGTGTGCCGTCACTCGCTGCTAGAGGTGCTCGAGGCTCGGGCTTTCGGGAGATCTTCAAAGAAACCGACGTTTTCTCTTTCCTTCCCACCTTTCCGCTTTCGGCTTCTATGCTTCTATCGCCGATCTGGCGACTGGAATCCGTGCAATGTGGATCGGTGGTTCTTGATAGATAAGGAGTTCAACTGATTCCAGTTTTACAGTGTTTCAGCTAGGATAGAAAAAGTATCTACATGGAGAGCGGAAGCGTTCGAGTGAATGTAAGAGTTTAATTTCTAGGGCACGCATGAAAGTCTGATATCTTTGAATACGCAAAAATTTTTAACCGTGCGCTATGTTAAACAATTAATTTGAAAGTTGCAATTAAAAACCGCAAGGTTCAGCGTCCATTTTCTACGACTTATAGTCAATTCTCCGTAATGTATGATTTAGGAGGAAGATCAAGCGGATAAATAAAAGCAGGTCACCCCAGTAGACACAAGGGAGAACGAAGTCGCAGTCACTTATTTAGACGAGCAACCATAAAGCTGATCCTCTCGTCTCGACCTGTCTGGTCGGTAATTCATCCACCGTCTAGCCAAGCTCGCCCGCAGGATAGGCGAACAACAACCCCGATTTTACGGACCGCGTTTAGGGGATGAAAACGACGTTTAAAGACAGCCATCTGTCGGACGGGCCGCGAAACTCCTGTCAACGGTGTTACCGTGGCCGGTAAGGGACACACGATTGTCCATGCTTCATGTATCGGTGGGTGGTTAGAGATAACCCCGCGAGGGATACCAGGATTGTGATAACTATCAGCGATTCGTGCACACCTGTGCTACACGATTCGCTTATCCAACGACTGGTTCACGACTTATTCGGCCTTCAATTCGTTGCTATTTTCTCGAGGCGACGTTTTTTCGTGATCCGTGGCTGTCCACCATGTTGGATTGCTGACACGTTCGGGAAAAATTCAAACTCGAACAAACATACGCGAACACTCTACAAATTGTACAGACATAATACGTGTGTTTTGTAGTTAAGGCTTGATAGATTCTTCGCCAGGAAGGAATGTCGACTGAACTACATATTCCGGCTAAGATTTATACACCGGGAAAATGATGGACGGTGGCTATTAAACATTTGCTGCAGGTGTGGACAGTACGATCGATTAGAGCGGTTATCCGGTCTACGAAATACGTCTACATTTATATCCAACTTCTTTCCTTTGTGAAACAACTGTTTCTGCACACATTTGAAAGTCTGAAATATAAACTACGATACGATGCGGTACCTTCGCGAACCGGATTTGAGGGACTGGAGTCCTGGAGGCTTAATAACGCGCGACGCCAGCTTTGCGGAAGGAAACTATCCTTTACGCGGACTTTCGGTTCGAAACGATTGATATAATCGACAGCTGTCCAACGAGAGCGCTCGTTAGAGTGCCGCGAAACGGCGGATTTATTAACGGTAGCGTGCCGCTACCGGCACTGATTTTTCATTCCGTAAACACACGGCCTGATTATTTATGAACATGTAAACGCACGCGGCACAATCGATTTCACGGAGGCGAATTAGCCCAGACTGCCGGCAGATACGGGCATTAAAATAATAACGCTCATCGCATTAATGGGTTATAATAATTAGGAAAATTCTTGCTCGGCGAGAGAATGGATCCTCGTTGCGCGAACCGCTTCCCTTCTCTGCCTCTCTTCGGCCATCTTCGACTATGATATCTCTGGCTTTCTTAGCACAGAAGGTGCTTCTTATTTTCTGCAGCCTGCGACGCTTCGTCGTGAAACTTCTCCAGAAATATAATTGAATCACGATACTTTCTGCCCTACTGTGCGCTGTTAATGAAAGCTGGGCAGCTGAATTGATTAGAAAAAATCACGCATTCTCGATTATCCAACGACGGACACGCGAGCCTGATCAATTTCGCGCATGCACTTTGATATGGAAAAGTGGGAAATCTTGGTGGTTCCCACACGCGTGGAGGAGATACGAGTAAATATTGAAACGCCAGAAGCGTGTTGAACTGTGGGAACTCAAATAACGACTTTGCTAGTTTTAACCTTCAACAAAGTATAAAGAAGAGTACGGAGAAATGGCGCCGTTGAAAGGAATTCCGGGCCACAATTACATCGGCGACAAAAGAAGCGAAAGAATTTCAGAAGCGCTGAAAGCAGCCGAAGCCGTCGCCGCGAGTTAAGAGCCACTTCTCCGCGCTCTTCGAGGTTTAGAAAGTTCGTGCATTACCGGCAAGATTAGGGCGAGAAAATTCGCCGTCGAACTCGCGATTCGAGAACGCTGCCGAGGGTGTTTTAATGGGCCGCGATTAGCGAAGCTGGGCGCCAGGGAGCCGTAAGCAGCCGGGTGTGAAGGGGTGGTGCGATCAAGTACAGCGGCGTGTTCCCTCGTCGAAACGCCGTCGATACCCCCGAGACCGGGAAAGCTACTTCCCCAAGCAGTTACGGAGTTCTAATCTTTTTACGCGCCCGCCAGCGTTCTCGAGGAAGAACGCCAAGTTTTCCGCTGGAATATGGGACACGGAGAGGGTGAATCGCTGTTGGAAAGACTCTTATGAGCTGACATTGCGTGGTCTTCGGAATATGTTGATGCACGTGTTTTATTGCGATCATGGAAACTTGTAAGCGAAGGATAGAATAAATAATGTTAGAGTTTTCTTCAATCTATGTATTTAGTCAAGCTAACTTCGTAGTTAATTAGAGAATGGAAAGGGGAAATAAAGGTAACGTCCTAATCACATTCATTTCTGCACAATTTGATTTATTTAATTATTGTCCTTATGAATTATTTGCAAACCAAAGTGTTATCTTCAACGAGTTGCAATGAAGTCTAGCGCATAGAGAAAGCATTAAGCTTGTCGTCCTTTACAATCAACTAACTACTAAATACACCATCGCTGCAGAGATATACAATCATGCAATTCGCACTCTTGCTTGCACCGTGTAACTCGCGGCCAATCTGCCGTCACTCAACGGGCAAATAATCCATCGCGATCAAACGCGAGTCCGTCCAATCGCAATTTCTCCCAGGACAAAAGCAAGAAGCGTCTCGAGTAACGATGATTGCACGTTACAGAAAGAAGCAGCGCGCAATCCGATCAGACCCAAGCGTGTCGTAGCTGGCCGGTCCACGCTGAAAATCGCTGCTTCAAATTCAGGATCGTTTGATCGCAACTGGGAGCGGGTTGCACCGGGCCCCGTGCAATTTGCGAGCTCGTGGATCCTCGCACGTATGTTATTTCGCGGGGATCCAGGGAAATATGTAATTCAAATGAGTTACGAGCGAGGTATCACACTCCTGGGAAGTAGGTGCTAAGCGGTCGGGTATGCTGATAGGGCAGCGGTGATACGTACGACCTGAAGCTGGATCCGCGATGGGGTTGAAAAGCGGCGACCAGAAAGACAAAAGGGGACAGATAAACGGAGGGAAATGGTGTGTGATACAGTTACAGTGCAGGGATAGGGCGCGGCGAGAGCTCTGCTTGTAATAGTCTGCGATGGTGCGCGGCGATGAGATGTGATCGCTTGGCGATGAGCTGTGGGCGACCTGATGGTCCCGCAGCGCTGCCATCCTCGCTTCAACTCGCGCTCTCCGAACATACAGGATCCAGTTACTCTGCCTACACCCCCTGTTCGTTGTAATCTTTTTTTTTTTATTCCCGAATTTCCATCCGGCCAGGAGGCACGATTTTCCGTGCCGACTGGTGCACCGGGGAGAACTTCGAAAATTACGTCCTGCGACTGTCTGATCGAACACAGGTACACAGGGGTGGCGTGGATTGCCGTGATGGATGCCTGCCGGATTTTTAGTCTTGGATACTTCGGTGTCCGAGTTTGGCAGAAGGAATGGGTGGTAGTACGGCATTGCAACTTTAGGGGAAGCAATGTAAGAAACATCTTGAAGTTTAAAGAAAAATAGAAAAATACCAGAATCGATCGGAGATTACAGAATCGTTCATATTTATTTTTATAAGCAAAGCTAGTTCTAAAATAATTTTCTAGTGCAGTGCCCTAGCCCAGTGCAACAGCCCAGACAGTGATACATGATTCGCAGCAGAATACGCATTACACAGAGTACTCCAATGCCCGCATACGATAAAAAGAAGATGATTCAAGTAGAGATCATTCGAGGCCGCGGAATCAACGATCCAACCGCGCTGTTCCTCGAATCGCTTAGAGTTCCACGTGCCGGATAGCGTATCGTTTCAGTGGCCGTTCACCAGTCTGCGGATCTCTCCGGCCGTGATAAACGGTAGTTCCAGGCAGCGCGGCAAAGGAACGGCCGATGCAAAGTGATAACATAATCAGGTGATAATGTGGCAGTCATATCTCATCGCGAGAAGCCGAGCGAGAGAAGGTAAAGCCGTGAGAGAGAGCGTGGGAGGGGACGGCGAAAGGAGATGGAAAGGGCCTCCGGGAAGAGAGAAAGAGGGAACACGAAGGAGGCCTCTTTCATTGGCTAGCTCGCGCGGGAACCCTTCGAGAGGGTAGGTGGAACACGACGAATGACAACATCATTCGAGGAGAGTGAGTTTTCGCGAACAGACGGCCGCGTTATCTTCTAAATAAGGGGAGACACCGGCGGTGATTCGCCGGTGATAACGCTCTGTCGAGATGCACTCTCATTATTCTACCAGATACCCATCGAGAGCGCGGATTAATTGAATTTCAAGACGAACGCCCACCAACACAGCCACGCCGGTTTCCGCTCGTTTCGATTAATCCCGCGTTTCGATCCCCTTCACTCGTTTCACGATCCTTAAACGGCGATCCAATTAGGAAGGAACGGCTTTGTTTTTTTTTGTATCTGCGTATCGTTTTATTGAATGCCGCTCGACTTTTATGTTCCCCAACTGGAAGTTGGAGCGATGAGATAAGTACCGTTTCCCTCATAAATTTGCCGTTGATGCTCTGTTTTTAGTATGAAATTTTATTCCGTATGGTATAATTAAGAATGCCGAAACACATGTAGAAGTTTATTATACATATGGATCCCTGGTAGTAACTACAAAGCAGCAACATTTAATCGCAGCATTTATATACCATCATCATAATCACCGTGGCGATTCATTAAGATTCTCTTCCAATTCGAATCAATGAAATTTTGCAACTACGTATTTCGGATCCTCGTCTTTCGCCCTTTATCTTCCTCTGAAGAGAACTCGATGGAGCTGACCCGATTCCCGCACGAGCATAAGATCGCGTTAGGAGCAAGTTCCAAGAGAATAGCAGCAATACTCCTCAAGATGGGAATGTATCAAATCCGAGTTAGGGCCACGGCCAGCAGCCTGCGCCTCGCAATCCAGTCGCTCTCCCTCCTTCTCCATCTAATCGAGGCCTTTCCCCTTTCTCTCCTCCTTCTCGCTCTTTCCCTTTCGACTTATTATTTGTAGCCGCAGCGTGGTGGTTCGCCGGCGCGCACCAGCATCCATTTAATCTCTCTCAGTGAGGAGCGTTTCTTTGATCAGCGCGCGACCGCATCTGCTTGGTAATATCTCAAGCTGGTCCTGCAACCGGCGTCCCGGGCGCGAGCTCCCCGTCTTGCCCGCACCAAAGCATTTGTTGCTGTCAACCGGCACCTTGGATAGTCTCTGTACCCGTTGACTGTGCGCTATTCCCTTAACCCTTCGTCTCTACCTTCTTCTTCTTCTTCTTCTTCTTCCTTTGCGTTTCGAATCATCTTTGCCGTTTTGTTTGTCTTCTTCTTCCATCGCCTCTATACTGGTAGCAAGCACCAGTCCCTCTCATCTTTCCTTCAGCCTAAGTCGCGTGCATGTTTAGTGCGTGCACAGTTTAGTTTCTTCCGACCGCAGAGGTAACGCACTTTTCGTATCTATAAGCATTTCATTCCACTGACGAGCATACTCTTAATGACAAAGGCGAATTCCGAGGCTCGAATTTGAAGTTGCGTTTCACGAACTTGTCGGTCGTCGCGAGTCATAAATGCGAGAGTATCCGGCATTAGTCAAAGGAAACACTTTGGCTCCTGGTATTTCGAGAGAGTTTCGATTATTAATGCTAGCCGATTCCACCTGTCCCCCGTAATTTTTGCGTCATTTCTTAAATTTCGAGAAGCGTAACAGCGCATCCTTAATCCTTTGGAGCCCTCGCCCCTCCATTTTTGTCGTGAACGTTTCACTTTCTTATATTCGATTCTTTATCGAAGCCTTCCCGCCGAACCATGGCCATTGCAAAGATAGGAATCATCCGCAATATATAATGAAACTTGACAATTTTAGATGTAATCGAACACCGCAAACATTTTCCACTTACAGAATCGTCCAGGTTCTCTTGAACAATATCGAGCTTACAACATCGAAAACTCGCGAACCGCATCGATCCGCATCGCGATAAAAATGAGCAATCGTCCTCAATAAAAACTTCCTCGGACGCGTTCGCGTTTTATTCATTGCCGCAGCTTTGTCCACCACGGCTACTAACAATTTGTTCGCGAACATCCAGCGATCGTAATCCGCCCGTTCCTTTAAATAATACACGGC
Organism: Holcopasites calliopsidis; assembly: GCA_023838395.1. NCBI lineage: Eukaryota > Metazoa > Arthropoda > Insecta > Hymenoptera > Apidae > Holcopasites > Holcopasites calliopsidis. The sequence goes on from JALHAQ010000003.1 coordinate 5,110,543, forward strand.
CCGACGCTATTTGTCATTTAATTAACAAGCTAGTGTATTTCGCGAGCCGCAATCGTTAAGGGGGGGCCACGGCGCAGAAAGCGGTGAAGAAAACAGGAAATGGGTATGGAATGCCTCTGTGTTGGGACACAACTCCGAAGGATATATCGTACGAGCCAGCGGGACGCAAGTAAAAATGCACGCGCGAGTATTGCGGTACATGTGTGTGTGCACGGCAGTAGGTAATATGTAACGCACTTTGGAGTAATGCTGCGTCAAAGCCAACGCCACCGAAAATATGAGCCGGCTGCCGAGCGCCCCGCTAATGCTCGCCCATTTATTATGCTTACATTATTTCGAGATTATTAGTCTTCTCCTCCTCTTCTAAAAACCTTACGTAATGTTTTGACTCGCGACTCGGCGCCGTCACAGCGTTAACGTCGCTGCAAATAATTGGAGCGGATCCGACTGACATTTCGACCACACGGTCTGCCTGTATTGCCGCCTGTATTTCCGTTTTCACCTCGTCTTCCCGCCTATTCGCGATTCTTCAGCGACCTTTGACGAAGAAAATCCGATTAGTAATGCAGCTTTATCGTTTACACAAATTTTTGCAAATGACAAGATAATTAAGGCTGACAGAGTTAGACGGAACAGTCTGCAGGCAGCGTAAAGATGTCGGGAAATTGTAGCAGGTCAAAGCCAGACAAATCTGAATGCGCTTAACATTCTTTTACCCTAAAGAAATATCTGTTAGTGATATTTCATCCTCGGCAACCCCAGTGAAAGCACCCCCTTCATTTTTCCATTCGCTCTTTGAACGGTGTGCGCCCTGGCCTATTGAACGACGCGCGAGGAAATCCACGTATTTACCTACACAGGTGAACAAGCGCGAAACGTGAAGTAGACAGCTGTCAAAGTCCTGCGAAGGAGAAGATCGAGTGGTCATACATATATGTGGCGCGCGAAAGGGCATGAGGAGAGCTTAGTGGTCCGGGCCGATGAGGGAGGAGAGGGGTTTGGCAGGCAGGCGAATGGATTTGGATACGGAATGGAAGCAAAGCAATAGTAGGAGCCCTAGAGAAAGACGGCGGTACGCAGGGGGGGGCGGGGGAGGGGGAGGGGGCACGGTGGAGAGCAATGCGAGATGCTGGAAAGGGGACAAAAGGGGGCGAGGGGGTGAGCACTGATAAATACCACGCCATTTCTCTTTGTGCTCCCCGGCGAGAGCACAAACACAGGGCGGCTCCCTTCGTTTCAACCTGAGCGAGAGTGGCTACCTAAACCTTGCTCTCTTCTTATTCCGCCTATCTCTCTCTCTCTCTCTCTCTCTCTCTCTATGTTCCTTATCCTTCCTCATCTCTTTTGTGCTCGAATTCGACCTTACCCTCGGGCTTTGCCTCTTCGTCCTGGATACCTGGTGTCTCTTTCTCCTATGATTGTCTTAGATCCCCCTCCGTTTGTCTTTCTACATATACAACTCGTCTTTATCGAGATTCGCGGGGGTGGCTAGCTTGGCCAGCTAGGGTTAACTATGTTCGATGTATCTGAACCCCCCCTCTTCGGGCTGTACTGGTTGATTTAAAATTCCAGCAGTGGTATCCGAGCTGATGTTGGAGTAGCTGTCTTTGCTAACCCTTTCGATGAGAGGGCGATTATGTTTACCCTAATGGAGATAATTGTTTGTCGGTGCTGCAAGAATCCATTATATTGGACACAGCGTAATTATTATTCGAAGCATACGGTTGAACGTGGAGTTTCATCGAAATAAAAATTTCAATCATTTTTCTTTTCGGAGTAGGAATCTCGTAGCCGCAATAGACGGTTTCTTATACATACTTAGTCAGATTCATAAACTTTCTCCATTTCTATCGGATACAAATGGCACAATTTCCTATTTAGAAAACGTATTCGAGCTTCGCGGGATTGTTCGTGATCGACGATGGACGAAATCGTTCGAACGACAGTACGAGCACGCTCGATCCTCCAGGCGAAGCGAGGCTCGCGTGTTTCCGATCCTCGCGGAGGAGAGGAACATGCTGGCAATTAAGCGAGGATTTTTTTCGACGGATTTTCTCGAGCGGCACGGCACAGCTCGCACGAATGGCGGCCAATGCCCGATTTCTCCTCCGGGATTGGTTTTAAAATTAATGCTGTGTTTCTCCGTTTCGGCTCCTAATGGATTCTGGGAGGAGCTCAGCGAGAACCAATCGCCTTCTGCAGCCGAACCGAAGTGAAAGCATGACACCCACGAAACGACGTCGGCTTCGTGAGATTAGCTCGCATTCACGGACTTTTTCCCTTTTCCCTACCTTCTCCCCACCAGCGTGATCGGTTTGCTTACCTGATCATCGGGCCGGGGTCCGGCGAACGCGCCGCTGTCCTTAATGGAAACGTAGTGGAGAAACTCGTTTGGGACCGGTCGATCCTCCTCACTCGGTCAAGCATAGGGATTAACGAGCAGCAGGTTGTTTGAATTCAAATGAAGCTTTTATAGCAGTCGGTCGTAGTTATGTGTAACAGGGATTATGGATAATCTTTGATGAAGAGCAATTATAGGAAGCTGTGAGTAACAGTTACAGGATATCTGACAGTTTATAGTAAAAGGTGCTGCATTAGGTCTGGCGTGAATCCTGGACGGAATTGGATAGAAATATTTTCAGAATCATTTTAACACTTTCCATATCCACTATCCTTCGGCGTGATATCAAATAATCTGGAAAAGCAGAGAGCGATTATTGAAATCGATTCAAGTAATCTGAAACCACCGCGAGGGGCAACCATCACAAATTCCACGAATAATCAAAGCATCCCTTTGTATTTTTTTCCCCGCTGTATCCCCGACATAACTGTTCCCCGTGCGATGAATAAACCTCCGGCAGAGCTTGTAGCGCGAATATCGAAGCTGCATCGCCGGTTACAATAATCGAGGTTCACGACGTACAAGCGACCAGGGTCCCGTTAGACCGGCCCGCGAAAAGAAGAAACCAGCACGGCGATCCCACGACAACGATGGCCGTGCACAGAGATCGCGATTGCTGACGTAGCGGCCGTTTAGTCGGTACATAGAGGCGTGGGCGTAGAGCGGACGGTGCGTAGGCCAGCCAGGATTAAGACGTCAGGCGCCCGCGGCGCTTGATTAATGTACTGCATTCACGGGAACGAAAAGATCCTGCGCCCTTTGCGTGATCTCGCGCAAGCCACCGCAAGCTCCGCGGTGAAACCACGTTCGCCGTTTTTTTTTTTTTTTTTTCTAGCGCACGCGTGTAACGAACAGCGAAGCGAACCTTAACGCGGTATGTATTGCGAGGCTTCAAGATAGTCGATGCAATGGACCAGCGGATTGGAAATGTTTGAGGTGTTCGATGTTGGGACGAGTTTGTATGCTGAATGCTGAAGTAAGGACTCGATTTTGGTAAATTTGCGGAACATATATGTATTTCGAGTTTTTAATGAATTTTGTATTGAATAAATTAAATGATAATTGGTTATTGATGGTTTGCTGTAGTTTTTACAGTAAGCTATTGCTAGGTAAAATGAGTAGGTATACTATATGTGACCGGTTACACGCACGAGGATTATTTGGAAACTTAATGAGAAGGATTTTATGTACAATTTATGATCAGGTAGTGAATTTCGTAGTCATGGTTCGACCTGATACATTCGTGAATTCAATAGGCCATCACAGAACAGGGCATCGAAGAGTGCGCAGGTAATCCTTAAACAGCAATTGTCGGTGTTTGCGCATAACCCGGTCTCCCCGAGGAAGATTAAGCTCGGCCGTGAAATTAACCATGCAATCAGAAACAGGTTCGTTTTCCTTGCTGTGCATTACTATACCGCTGACGAAGGTGATCGATTAAGCTTGGCATGAAACTGCATGAAATTTTCCCAAGCGTCGCGACCACTTAATTCGAACAACGTTTTTCTCATCTGAAATTGCCCATCAGTAATTTGATGATAGTTCGACTGGTTTGTTAAGCAATTATTGGCGGTAGAATAGCGAGCGACATGGGACTCAGTCGTTGACATGGCCGCGACGAGTCGGTCGTTCGTACATACTCGGGATAACGAGCTCATTAACGAGGGATCAAGCTCCTCCATCGAGAGCGGACCACCTGTCAGTGTACGGCGTCGATAGCCGTCTGCACTTGCGAGAGCCTGATCGTGGCTAATGTAGAAGCAATCTTTGACTCCGGTTAATAGTCCGCAGGAAAATGACTTCCTTCGCGATACTGCAAAACTTATTTTAAGATGTCGCAAGTTGCTCGTTATATTATAAATAAAAGGAAAGGAAACAGAGAAATAAAGAAGAAGAATTCGTCTACTAAAAGGGGATTAAGACTACTTAGAAGGGGAAGTAATGCGTGTGGAATAGATAAAATCGTTTTGCAGGTATAACAGCTTCACTGCTTAGAATATTTCGCTCCGAAAGGATTACCCTCATTAATAATAATAGGACTCGTCGATAGATGGGCCAGGTACTTAAGCCTCGCAGCTTCGGGTCCTCGCGATCTTTGGGTCGAAAATTTCCGAGGGACGGTCAATCAACTTCCGTCTACGATACCGTAGGAGACTCAAGATACAATTGAAACGTCACGAGAACGAATGGCCGCACGTCGGTTCGGACGGAAAAGCTATTAACGAACAAGTTCCTCCAAACGAAACACAACTCGGAAAGGGTGCTGGGACCATCGCTATCGCCACAACTAATTTTTCTTGACCAGAAAGAAGGATTTGCGTCACACTTCTACTTTTAACGAAACATGGTTCCTATCTTGATCACGACCGTTTGGGATCGCGAAATAATTCAAATTCGTTATCAATCCCTACGAAATTATTATACTTTCTGATTAGACATTTCTATCGCATCGTCCCAATAAAAATTCTGTGACTGATTATTTGCACACCTCATCTTCATTCGTGTAATACTGACTAATGTAATTTCCGGGCGCAGTACTCACTCAACGTGTGCCATAGCAAATAATTTAGCCAAAAAGCTAATAACGTCCACAGCTAATTAAAAGAAGCATCAAGAGGAAAAGTAGGCAGCGCGATAAACAGCCATCTCAAGCGGAAACGATCGGAGGGCAGCGTGTGCCGGGACACAAGCCCGAACAGTGGAGGAACACCGCGGGGCCGAGTGCGAAGGACACCCAATTGAAACGTCCTGGGACGAAGGATGGATGCCTGTCACTGGCATGAGGGAGGCCTGACCACACGGCCACGGTTGCCATTTTGAATTCCCCTCGGTGCTCGGGCCGAGTTTGAGGGATCGTAGGCGGAGATGAAGCTTTTACACCGTGGAACGAAGACGAGAGATGGAAGGCTTGGCTAGGATGGATGCCGTTCAGGAGACCAGGTACCTTGTACAAGGATACACCTTATTCCGAGCGGAGCATAAACGCGGTAAGAGAGAGGCGCGGCCCCACGGCGTCATTTATCATTGCTGGAGCTCATTAAGGCCGAATCTGCCGCACGCTGATCGTCTGGGATTACACTTTCCTCCTGCTCGGATCCCTCCGGCGCTTAACCCTCCATCCCTTCGGCTCCGCTTCCTTCTTTCTTGCTTTCACCGTGCTCCACTTCGATCTTACGAAGAAGGATACGTTCATCTTGTTCCGGGGTGCTCTCGTTGCCCGACGATGTGTTCTGCTTTGGGCAACGAGCACCGACCGTTTGCCTGTCGATGGGCTGATTGCTGTTTGGGTACGCAATGCTGTTCGGCGTTGGCCAGGGGCAAAGAGAAATGATGCCACGACTCGGTCGGTTTGTTGGACCGCTGGGTTCAAATTGTTCGGGGATTGAGTTGTCAAAAGTGGCGACTGGTTTGGGTTCCTTTGCGATTGCTTGGTCGGTATTTTCAATGACTACCATTTGTATTCATGATGAAGCTTTTATATTTATTTGATGCTATAGATCTCAACGGGAACTTCTCTGGGAAAAAAATATGACAGAAGACTCAAACATTACTTCAGCACACAGTAAAAATTCCTCAAGGTACTCGTTTTAATAGTCCTGAACGATTTCTCACTATCCAATTTTATCCAGCATAATAGTTCACCGCAGAACAATCTCCGAAGGATCTATTTGATCCGCGTACATGCGATCGCTGCATCAGCCGCCGATCGCCTCGTTACGCGAGTTTCTTTCTACCCGGAGCGGCCACGAGAAATTTCATCGGGGAGCAGGATCACAAAGCGTGGCAACTTTCTCAGACGCCATTTACGTGTTGGTGGTTCTTTCGTGCTCACATGCTGACCTCGCTAGGTTTTTCCGAACAGCCTGCGGCAAAATCCGGCGAACGGTGTGCATTAGCTCTCCGGGCGGAGCAGCCTAATGACGCCACCGCGTCCCCATAGGGATCTCGCGCTCTCGTGATTTCTTTTTCGCGCTGCTTTCTGTTACCAGCTCGTTCGGTCCTGGCCCATCTATCACCGTCGCGAAAAAAACTCGCTCCTTATATCGTATCTTCCTCCGTGGCCGTTTTCTACCCGCGGTTCTATTGTCTGTTATCGCCCCCCCCCCCTGTTTCTTGCTTTCTTCGGCCCGCTGTTGTAGGAAACCGACGAGGAAAGCTGGTTTGTTCCTCGAGTGGTGGGCAGTTTATTTCTGAAGGAAATTGTGGTGTACATGATACGTAGGCAAGGTTGTGTTTGAGAAGTTGGTCGATTCGAAGAATATTGTGTGGTGGATGGAATTTTCTGTCGTTACGACATTTAATCCTCTTTCAAGAGGACTATCGTGTACCGCGACTCTACCCTAATATTTTAGCATGGAACTCAAAGTTCACTGACAGTTTACGTGGCAAACAATCCGAGCTCCCATATCAGTGTTTCCAACGTATCAATAGAAATCAACTTACCCTTGTCTCTCCTTCTCAGACAATTATTACGCCCCTTCAATATCAAAATATCTTTCGAATCCCATAAAAATCCTCCCGAAACAGCCTTCGCACCGTCAACGGTAAACGAATTGATCGTTCGGAAGCAGCGGGGAAGTGAGCAGCAGGGTAAAAAGCGAAGCGATCCGCGAGCCGAGCAACAAGACGCCCGGCGGTCGACGAGAGGAGCGAAGACGCTAGAGCAGGGCATTTGTCACGAGTAGAGCAAACACTTGTGACTCCATCAACGTCGCCGAAGTTTCTTTCGGGTGTTGCTCCGGGTACGGTTGTATTCAACGACGTGGAGCGTCGGTGTTCTATCGTTTTTCGGTTTTTGCACCGCCCTGCGCCATGGTAGCGCGCAACCACTCGGTGGCTGCCCCCTTCGGCTGAGAAATGCAGCTACTTTTATTTCGCCGGTTCCCTACGTTAGCGATTTTTCCATCACCGCGGCGAGATATTTCACCGGCAATCTAAGAGTCGCAAATGGAGTCCACAATGAGGCAGAAATGGCTTGGCGCACTGATGGCACCGGCATTTGTCTTCCCTCTGTTCCTTCTTCCCTCGTTCTCCCTTCTTTCCGTCGCCTGAGCACGCGTCTTTCCCTATCCCCTCGTGGCGTCCAGTAGCTGCTATCGCTGCCACCTTTCTTTAGTTTACGCTTGCTTCTTTTTAATCGGACCGCCTATTCGTCTGGCGAAGACGTCGCAGTCCGAAGAGTCTCGGGAGTGGAACAGGTGTACGGCAAGACACTCCTGCTACGAGGTCGAAGGTGATCAGCCTTTTAATGACACTAAATATAGGGTGCAACACTCAGGGACTACTCATTAAATTTCATACGTTTGGTAATAACTCGATTCCTCTTATGCGGATCAACCCGCTCCACGATTGATTAAGCCATCTCGATCATCAGAAAAATCAGATATGGAACCTCTTCATCATTCCCCGTTTAACCTAGTATCAGCGCAAAATAGGGCCGCTTATTAACGATATCATTCCAGGGCAGCTGCGCCAGCAGGCCTATCTTTATGCAAAGTATAATATAATCATCGGGGAAGGAAAAGAGCGGTGGATCGTGTTTACGCGAGTCAGCGACCGCCATCTCGATCCCGCGCCCTCCGTCCATTTTCTCCGCGTCGAGCAATAGCCGCGCAATTATAAGTCCATCAACCGGCGAACGAAGCTCCGCGTTTTTCTGACGGCGGCCACGATGCGAGAGGAACGGGCGCGCGAGTGGAGAACGATTTCAAAGCCGGGTCCCCCCGATCGTGTGCGTGGCGTTCGGGAGCGGTGGAGACCGGTAACGCGGGCATTTCGTGCATCAAAGTCGCCCTGATGCGATTTTAATCGCGCCTACCCTCCCGCTTTCTCCCCGCCCGCCGCCAAAGGCAGCCTCGGCCGGACCAACCCCTAGCCCGGTGTAAAACCGATTAATTTCGTTGCTCTGCCCCTCGGCCGATATCGAAGGAATCTAGCCGGCGGCCGACGACAACCGGCCCCTGCACGTAATTCATGCCCTCCTGCCATTGTCGCGTTCGTAATTAACCTTCCTGACGATCGACGCTCCGATCAACGCCTCGGGCCCTAGGGTGGAGATTTTCGGATAACCGTAGTGCTTTCAACCGCAGGGGGTTTAGATAGACGTAAGGGTGACGTTGTTGGAGTTTAAAGCAGCATCTTGCGTTGCATATTGGTAGTTTACATATACAATACCCCATGCATCGACTTTCAAGACATTATACTTAATACTAATTTACTTGTACTAACTTTCTAAGACTCGACAGCCAATAATAGACATAGTAGAACGATGACTACGCTTGTCCACCAACAAAGGAGCTACACAAAGGAAGGGAGACCTGGACGGCATAAGTTTCTGGAAAGGACAGGCGGAGTGTCAACGGCAGACTGAGACCATGGGCAGCCGGCATAAATATGCATGTCTCCGCGGACCTATGGCTCATGTGCCGGTGATCGTTATATCTCCATCTGACCGGAGACTGGAGGAGCCTGCCGGGGGGGTTGTCGGTGGCGGTCCGGTAATGCATTCAAAGTTGAACGTAGAAATCGCGGGGGATGGAGAACCGACTAGCCCTGTGTAGATGGAAGCAAGAGGGCTACACGGGATGGCAAAGTAGGTGGACGTAGGGGGAGGCCGATGGCGCGGCGAGGACGCCGGAGGGGGAGGTTTCTCGTGTTTCATTTCCTGAGCTCCTATATAACTTTGTGCTCAACTCGACACCAGATTAATAACGACCCCACCTATCCTATTCTATCCCAAGCCGAACAAGTTCGTGCTGTGTGTAGACACTGTGTGTCCCGTGCTAGCGCGATGCCTCGTATCGCGTCCCCCCTTCTTTCTTCCTTTCTCACCCTCACTCCGGTGGTCATCGTTATCTCATGCTCCGCGGGCGCACATCCTTCCGCGCGACGGATGCGCGACACGCTCGAAAATTCTGACCGTGTTACCGATCCATCGGGCCACGCTGGACGAACACAGGGGCACGGCACGCCCTGACAAACCGCTACGCTGAAAACTTCGCCGCGGCTGACCGATGCGACTCGTACGCCGAACCGAAGTAATCGTATTTCATATCGCGATGGCCAACCTGTTATTTGTTCGCCAGTCTCCTCTGCGCGCCGCGGGAGAATGCGGAGCGCATTCTACTTACTTCTTTTTCTAGAATAGGCGGCAAGCGGGAAAGAATTCCTTGACAACGACCAACGGACGAGGGAAAAAGGGACGAAAAGATAGTATCCGAAGATACAAGAGGAATATAAAGGGTCAAACGGTTGTTCCGCCACATTTCGAAACAGTTCTCCCACGATCTAATGGCAGAAGAATGGAAAAAATGATCCCCCGTTTCGAGAACTCGCGTTGCGCAAGAGAAATGTCTCGCTGTACAACGATTACACGATTTCCCGGACTAATCACGCAACATCCGAAATTTTTTCCTCCTTGTTATTACGGCAAACTTTTCACGCGATCACGTGCACCTTTCCATTTACGCTGCACAAGCTGTACCCTATCGATCTCGCTCTCCACCCTGAGTACCTTTATCTTCACAATTATAAGCACCATTACGTGGAATTGCCGCGAAAAAGCTTGAGATCTTCAGCGAAGATCGCGTTTAAAGCGTTTTCCTTTTCATCCCCGAATCCTCCTGGTGGTTGCTCGGACGCAACAAATCCGCACACGTATCCTTTTTTTTTAGTGGCAGATTTCCGCCACTGATTCGGCTTCACGAGCATGATGGTCACCTCGCGTGCCAAGATAAATGCACCGCAGACACGTTATTACCTATCGGTACGTGGCGCCGGCCCACTGAAGCACGTCATATCGTAAGCAGATGTATGGAAGCGGTGCTCGAGGAATACTCATCTACCCCGTACGCGAGCTGGCCTCGGCCACGGACACGCGACGTGCCAGGGATATTCTGGTAATGCGTATTTGATTACCCGACCACTGGACACTGTGTTCCTGTTTTGATACGCGCTTCCACGATGGCTTTAATAAAATTGGGTTTGATCAAACTGACGTTTCAACTTTTACCCCAAAGCTTTATCCCCCAGGGTCGCGCACTTGTCCGTATAACATTAGGGTGATTTAATTACAAAGTTTGTGATACTATGGTATTCTGATCAGATAGGAGGGTGTCGCGTTTTCGGACAAAGAATATTAAGAAACAAGATAATGTTCACCCTAGTTACACGTAATTATTCGCTTCTATCCGAGCCTTCGCAACAGTTCTACATAGTCCGCGGACGCATCATGGAGTCCTCCGCAAGAGTAACCGATCCAAAGGGTCGTGAGGCTGGTAATGATGATGACGTCGATGGTCATTATCGCGGAAGCGAAGCGCCCATTTCGTTCTTCCGTCACCACCACGCTTTAAAGGAAGGTAGTAGCGACGAACCGATTCCTGCTCGAGTCACGACGATCGACCGGAGGGTATATCATTCGAGATTGATCGCACGCAGTGAAATACTTTATTCCGTGGGCCTGCTTCTATCCGCGTGCACACGGGGGCCCATTGACAAACGCGTTACAAAATATTTTTAGATTACCTTACGGCGGATTTATGGGCGCATTAACCGAGGGTATTCCTCGGCGTAGTCGGTCTACAGATATTAACACGTACGAAAGTGAATTACCACGCATCAACATGCGTTCCCAAACATATTCCCTCGGACGTGTAAGGTATCGCCGGTCATTAGCTGTTAAATCGGACGCTCGTACGCGAATCGATCCGCCTTAGCCTCACCTTTACGTCATTGCGTTTTATCCTCGCGGAAACAGGAACGATCGTGCCTCGAATGCGTCGAACCGGGCGAGAGGGACCGAGTATCTCGAGGGGTTGGGACGACATTATTTCGCGAGATCGGCTGCACACGAGACACCTCGCTGATCGAACACGGTAGCAACGGTAAGACGGATGGCCACCATTATTCCGGATATACTAACAGATGCCGGCCGCTTATTAATTTAATTGGCCGCCATTACAAGCAGTGCATAGCTAATTAAACCCGAGTGGGTACGAATGCACACTGTGGCTCGGGGTAGCTGTGACTTTGACCGTTCCTAATTACGGAGCGTGTATGCCTCGTCGTTTTTGGAGGGATTTTACACGGAGCTTCAGGAAGACTTCGGGTGCAATGATTGTAAAGTGGTACTTAAAATTGTCCTTCGATGAATTTCCTCGACAGAGAACAGCGACACTGAAACTCCTCTCCAGCGAAATTTCCGCAAATCTCCACCCTCGCCGCCAAACGGAGCTACATTAATTTCCCCATCATCGATTAATCGAAAAAGGGGATACAACCGACCATAACCACAGCGCTCCTTACATTTCCCGCCCTTCCTCTTGCTTGTACGTAGAACACGTACTCGGCACGGTGTTTTATAGTTCTCGCAGTCGAACTCGGGCAAACCTCCGACAAGGTCCTCGCTAATGAATTTTGGAAACTGCAATCAGTAGCGTAGCTTCATTGTGGGAGGCGACAGGGCGGTTTGACTTGAGGGTCGTGAAGAGGGCCGCGGGACAAGGAGAAGCGGAGTCACGGCACCGTATCAAGGCAGAGGGGGGGGGGGGAGGAAGAGGGATGAAAGAGGGCGGATGTGACGCGGAATGATGGAGCGCGGACCGTGGAGAAAAATGAGAGTGGCGGAAAGGCGAGGGTGGAGGGACGCTGATGGATCGACACTCCTCCCTCCGTTGCACCCTCTCGCGGCTCTCGCACCCCGACCCACGCCGAGCTTCCACCCCCGTGCGCCACCCTCCACGTTCAGGTTCGCGCTCCCAGGGGTGGAAAAGCCCCGCAATATTACTCATAGTCGGTGGCTCTCGTTCTACCCCGTCTTTCTCTATACATGTACTTCTATCATTCCCTTCTCGGGCTTCTACACTTTTCTACCACCCTTGCCTCCCGCCCCCATTTCCTGTATCGTGACCTTTGTTAATTTTTGACCATAATTTTTTAGCGAAGTGTTACTTTGCTGGTCGTCTCTGGCAGTCATCATTCACGGCGGGCAATTGGGGATAAGAAAATTGGGCATTTCTACTAAATTGTAGTAGCTCTCTGAATTCTACGTTTCCCCGAAATTTGATTCGAGAGGGAGTGTCTAGGAGCTATCAGTGAACCTAGCGATCGCCGAGGCTTTAACCGCGCTCGACGCCACACTGTAGCAACACGACCGCCGGAATTATTTATTCATACTCCATCTTCTGCGAGCAACCGCCCTTTTCGCAACCCCTGCTAGGGTGGAGATTACGGGGCGGCGGTCTATCGTTCGAGTTCCTGGTACTGTTCGACGATATCGAAGATCGACATGGCAGCAATGATATGGATGGGAATTGACAACGTTGCGATCAAGAAATTAAACATTAACCATGCATGAGCTAATCAATACGGAAAATTAATGCATCAAAACCGAACTGCCGATGGAAATACTAAATAATTAGTTCGTCATTGGAGATTCCGTTTATCGACGTGTATCAGTTTCGTGCACATAACTGGAAAGTATTTGCGCATCGCAAATACGAATGCGTATAATCAGCCGCGCGTTTCATGATGTTGCGTGGAACAATTTATTAACAAAGTGCATTTAGTTCAAAATATATTGTCCGTGACGCAGTATTTCCGTTAAACTTTGCACGTTCGGCAGGTTAAACAGTAGTGAATGCCGTTGTTGTTTCGACAGCTAAATCTGCTATATAGACGAGGATTCGCCAACAAATCCGTAAATTTATTTGCTTTGTCTGATGCAAAACGCATACGCTTTGAGTCTGTCTTTCTTTTTATCCGCTAATTTATAAGCTTGCGTTGCAACGGGATTCTGTCGAACTCTTGACACGTTTACCAAAACGATGATTGGTTAACGGGTATCGGTTGGAATTCCCGCGTTCACCCTGAACATCTGACCTTTTCCTTGAATGGACACAAAAACTGTGACATCTAAAAATTGACTGAAATACGTTTTTACGTAATATTCACTTTTGTTTGTTATAAGCTTTCAATATTTTATGCATCTACAAGGTTTGCCTTATGGATCGTATTGACCATCGATTAATTTAATTTTAATTTACTTAATTTCCTCAAGTCATTCAATTTCAACTACATCCAGTTAATTCAGTTACCGCTAAAAGTTCCACGAGTGTAGTTTTCGCGAAATCAAGAAATATTAGAACGCGCCACCCTCTTTTCACCGTTCATCATCCAAAGTTTCCCAAGGCAGCCAAGAAACAAACAAGTCACCCCATAAACTCCGGAAATCGCCCCATTTCATCGACCACTCAGAAGCCGGGGCTGTCGCATGCCACTGAATCAAGTTCCGCAAACATCTCGACCAAAACATACGCAGCGGTTACCGTTTTAATAGACGCTTCGATACGAAAACTGTTGGTGTCAGAAGTAACTGGCACAGGTTTGAATGGTAATCCGCGGGGATAGGGAGAGGGTCGTCTGGCAGGTACTATCGGGCGGTAGCCCGAGACTGTGAGCTTTTGCACAGCTAGCACGATTCGGCTGGCGGTGCCACGAACCGCCATTACTCAACTATTCACTCGGTAACGCAATCATACGTCACAAAGGCCTTTCATTTGCAAGCGCATTGTGGAAACCCGGCGATATTAATTGCCGCGGCTCGTTACCCTCCCGAGCCCCGCGCGCTGCCGCCCCGCGTTCACCCGGTCGAGCCACCCTCCTCCGCCGAAAGCCCTCCGCCGACACGTGAACCAGGGGGCCACGGCTATTCCCCGTATTACGTATTCCGGTGCCATGCGACGGCTCTGTCCTGCGTTGCAAAACCGACAACCCTCGCTTCCGACCTGCGTTCAACCCCCTCCGCCGCCAACCCCCGACGCTTCGCGGCACCGCGCTCTTTTCTACAGCATTCTTGCGCCTGACAAATACGTCGCCCGAGGACGACGCGAGCGTGGAACGTGACTGCCTCCTTTCCGCCGCCGCGCCGCTTTTGCGAATATTAATTTTTTGCGGCGACCTGCCACGCCGGTTGGCTGCGAGGGATGATTCCCTGCGGTGGAGGAAGGAGAAGCTCGAGCGCAAGGCATACAGCTTCCTGGGAAGTTCTTCAAATACAGGAATATTTGAGGGAGAACTTGGAAAGATTGTTGCAAGCAACTATTAACAACGGCATACGATGTTATTTATCCTAATTGTTGACACTTGAGCGGCAATCCTATGCGCACGAGACTCGCGGAAGCGAGACGCTGACCGTGTCAGACGAATTACATCCTTACCATTTGGAAAGTAGCAACGCTGTAATTTTCGATAAATCGGAACCTGGCTGTAGTAGCAGCATGATCAGTCACGTCGGGGATTTTCTACCTCGTTCTCGGTGTCCATGGACGGACCAACGATTCCATCATCGTTGCGGCCTCCTCTCCCGCGAGGCATAAAGCAATCATTCGCAGAGGCTTCTATTTGCATGCAACGCTTCGTTGGAGCGTTCGCAACCATTTCGAAACCCTGCGCGAACTTTTCATTCGCACCCCATCGTCGAGGACAATACGACCGACAGTTTTCTCATGAAACATTGCATGTCTTTTCGACGAAACTGTTCTTCTTGTGGCAGGGGAGTGTAATGTTTATTAGATTCGCATCGTCGTATCGTGTATTTTATTTCCGGCCTGTCTGGTGTTCACCGCTCTGGCACCAGCAGTCTCGTCTGTGCAAACTTCCCGCGGGCGTCGAGAGTTTCCGAAGTACACTCGCCTGTGTGCCAAACCCAAGCTGCGAGATTGGAACAATAGGATGCATCGTGAATAGCGTGCACCAAACGCGGACTGTTCCCGTTTTGCCGTGTTAAAAACATTGTTCCCTGTCACGAAGTATTTCGTACTTACTTAAGCTTTAGTAGGCGATATGTTAATTGGATATGATTCTCTTTCTTATCATGTACTAAATCTTTCTAGGAAAAATTAAAATAAACTTCAGATGGATACAAATAGAAACGCTTAAATACTACTTGTGGCGACTATTCAAAAAATATTCATGCACAGTGATTTCAATTGTTGCATCCAGAACATCGCAGCTTATTTTTAACGTATCTTATTCTTCTATTTCCGCAATTAAACACTCGCGAGTCGCAGGTAACCGAGATTGACTGTTGGCTCGCTTGATAGCAAAAGAAAAAAACAAGATGCATCTATAGAAAAGGGTTAGAAAGAGCATCATGGTGAGATTGATTCCGGGCTCCGACTCGTTTTCCATTTACCCACTGCTTCTCCTATAGAGAACAGAGTCCCAAAGGATCCGTGCGAGTGACAAATACAAACCCGAAGACATTCTTCCAATGGACGTCATTGATTAATCTCGCCGTATGGATCGCAAGACGGTGAAGCAGGCAGTCAGTCACAGGCACATATACAATATGACCGCGATTTTTCACGTCCACGCTCGGATACGCTGCTTTATCACGCGTGTCGCAAAAAAAAAAAAAACAAACATCGAAATTGGATTACGCTCAGCGACGGACGATCGATCGCGTTATTATATGTTAGGAAACGTCCGTTCGATAAGACGTCGAGTATTTATAATTCATTTTTCTACACGCCGCGGCAGCGTCTGATAGGCTTCGCTCGGTAATCGACGTCTTCAATCTCGCTCGAATGTAACCGCCGCGCTTCTAATCGCTATTCGATGCACTGCCAAGTGTGAAAAGAAGCCGACCGTGAAATTTGCAATTTATTGTAACCTGCGTTTGCCGTTTGCAATGAGAATAAGGAATAGAAATTATGCTTTTCTTGTGCCGTGGAACAATAGTTTATTTGCATTTGAATGGGACAGCTGTAATCTAATGGTTCGAGTGTATTAATTGGCTTCAAGAAATTGCGTTATTCAGGACCAAATTTCCAACTACATCGCCTTGGTAATTGCCGCTGTGTTTAGATTCATTCTAAGAAAAATTCATTTAAGGAAATTCTAAACCTGAAAAGCCATATCTGCTTCGGTTATTCTAAATTGAAAACCACGATTCCTTTCTCCCTTTTCCCTCGAATTCCACAACCGAAAGCCCAAGCACGGTTCAGCCTCCTTCCGGTTCCTCCAATTAATACGTAAAAAGTCAAACGTGTTCGTTCCCATCGCTTTCATGTTCCCCAGTGCTGGATTATCCGGAGTACAGTCTCGAGACGTGTTCGCTCATATTCCTGGACCATGTTTACCCTGTCGGAAACCCATCCCCTTTCCCGAGATCGCCGAGCCTATAAGCGTGACGCGGGTTGCATTTGAAAAATCGACTCGGCCGGCTAGGAAAAACCGCGCGTGTTTGCCCTCGCTGAAGCCGCTCGAATTTGAAACAGAGATCCCAGGAGGATGAGAGAGGCGAACACAGACGGGACCAACGACAGCTGGGCTAGGGTCCGGCAATCTACACCGACGATTTCGAGATCGGTGTGCGTGCCTCGAGCACACAATTCGGTGGAGAAAAAAAAGGCCGATAGCTGACGTTTGATGGATCGCGACTAGGACGCCCTGGACGGAGAACTACATTCTCTGTTTTTCCACGCTTCCCTTCCTGCCCTCCTCGACGCACGGAAACAGCCGCATCTTTCCTAGGTGGCGAAACACGGGGAGAAACAAAGACATCAACGCTGATAGATGCGTGAAACATGAGCGTGTCGGGCAGGAGATGAGCTCTGTTTTGTTTTCCAGATCTCTGGCTGGCTTTGATCGTCGTGAAGATCAAAAGCGTTACCGTGATCTTTGAGAAATGGGATTTCGGAGGAGCTCTGAGCGTGGCTATTCTTCAGACTAGGACGAGAGAGTGGAAAAATGTTATTTCTGGTAACAGGGAAATTTGTAGGCTTTTATCTTCTTTAGTTGTGATTCAAAGATGGATATAAAGGAAGCGACGCTATCGAGAATTTTAATCACGACATCAGCCGGCTGTTTGCAAGATGATGCAACCAGTATCTCCTGTACATCTACTTGTAATTCGTTTTGAAAAGAACTGTACACAGCTCACAGCATCACTAATCACAGTCACCTCTCCCAAAAACCCCGCGGATTTCTTAGCATCGATCAAAGCATCCACAAATCATCGTCAGCGGTTGTAGCTCTTTTATAAGCGTAAAAAAATTCACGGGATTAACTTCACGCGGACAGATCGCGTGAGAACACCGATATTTCCACGAAACCTCTTCGTGTCCCCTCTCAGTTCCGTGCCTCCTTTTACCGTGATTTCATGGTAAATAGTAAAAATAAAGGCGCATCCACGAGATTCGGTTGCGCAGAGCGGCAAAGAGCGTCTTCCGCGGGACAGGAAGGACTATTAATTATTGTCCGCGATGGCTGAGCGCGCGGCTAAGAAAAGTAATTATGTGTCGCAGCCCGCCACTTGGGACTTAAGACATACGAGCCGCAACAAACGTAATTTTTTAATGCCTCCACCGAGCTCGCTCGAAAGAGGAACAGGGAGAGAAATCCTCGCCACCTGGCGCAACATTCCGGGATCGAAAGTCTGGATTAGAAGGAACCGACTCTTGTTGTTAATTAAACAATACACAGCAGTGGTACTGTTTCCTTAATCGGAAATAATAATACTGCATAATTGTTATAGTAGTACCCACTTGGATGTGCCGTTATAAATTTAAACTCGCTCTCTTTTGCGGGTCACAATTGAGTAACACATGTCAGTACAGTTTAAAAGCTTTAATCATCATTATTACTATTGCAGTAGAACACCAATTAATTGGACACTCTATAAGAATTTCCCTTCATATGTCCGACGAACTAATGTTCGGTTAGCCAAAAGTCTGGGAAATCGCACAAGTAAAATGTTTCGCAAAACATTTAACAAAACTTAAAATAAATAGAAGATTAGATTCAAACTCTTTGAATCTCTTCAAAATCCGCACCCCAGATCCTCATAACTTAAAATCCTCCTAAGACAATGTCCAATTTTACCACCTTTCGCAGTATTTAAGTTATAGCCAAATTAGACAGGAAAGGTACGAAGGTACCAAAAGCTCGTTGGACAGTAAGGCAGGCTCGTGTGAGCGTGTACTCGCCACTACTTAGTAACTTCATCGGAGCTGCTTCGTCCGAGGCCCCCGGAGCACGTTCTCCTTCGCCACTGATAACACGAATTTACCAGAACGCGGTCGTTTTGCTCGCGCCCAGCTCCGAGAAAATGGCCTCTTTTCACATTACGCATATTACGTAGGGAACGCAGCAGCCCTTACCTGGCTATCCGCGCGGCGGCAAGCCGGTCATCATCATTACGCGGCCGGGAATCGCGATATTATGCTTTATCTTTGGCAGCCAGTCGGCCGGGTGCAGTGGTTACATGCGCGCTGCCGCGATTAAGTATGCAAAGATCGAATTTGAATAATGAGATCTTAATGATACCGCTTCGCGAACCGCCGAAAACTGTCTAGTTGACGTAGGACGTATCTACGTTTGCGAAGGTGTCACACGAGGTCCTGAGCCAGGAGCAAATTAGCATGACTGGAAATTGGAAATTCAGTAATTAGAAATGCTGTCTAATTGTGCAAGTACCACGAAAACATTGTTCTAACAATAAGCGCAACTTCCATACTCCAATAATCGTTTGCAGTCCATTCCACCCATAATCATCGCAATCTCACGACGCTTCCAACACGCCAGAGAGTATCCGCGTTCCGCGCAGAGTGACGCATCGCGACCGTGCATCGAGTGCGAGCCACGAAAGCAATTAGCTCCGTGATCCGGCTGACCAAATTCCCGGGGGATCTATCCTAATTGCACAATTTGTTAACGCGGCCGTTGTTAAAGCGAGCCGGTAGGATCGGCTGGAAATTAAAAAGCATTAATAACACGGGCGGATTGGCCGGGCGGCTTTCCATCCAGAGGAAGCCACATCGTCGAGGCTCGAGGGGGAAGAAAGACGCGGGCACGGCGAGGAACAAGGCGATTCACGAACCACGGGTGGGTGGACGCGATACGGTGGGCGGCCGGATGAGCCGCGAGCAAAGGGCGAGAAGGGAAGAGTTCCTCGAGGCCTCCGGAGGGTGAAGCGGACTAGACGTACGTAGCCGTTGGACGCCGTGTGTAATTTATTTCCCTTCGCTTCCGCGTCGCGGCCGAACGAAACGTTGGATCGACGGGGGGTGGTACACGGCTCGATGAACCTATCCTCCGTGGCGGACCCACTCTTCCTCCCCCTGCGGCGTCGCCCTTAGGAGAGCGGCGAAAATTTCGAGAAAATCGACGCCTCGTATAAATCACGTTTATCGGCCGCGGTGGTTCTCGCGAGACCGATCTCTGTGAATGCCTCGACGGATCGACGCAAAACCATTTTCACGTGCTGCTTACTTTTTGTCGTCGACATTGGTTTCCGATAGATATCTTGTGCCGGGCAATGTAAGGGACGAGTCTGTTAAGATACGTTCGAAAAATTGCGCTGATATTAAGTGGGAAGTGATAAATGGTAATTTTTGTTTATCTTTGGAGGAAGAGATTGTAATAACCAGATAATGTGGAATTTCAAATTTACAAGGCAGCGCACGATTATCAACCATTTTTACTGTACGTCCATGAATGTTTGATCATCGATTAAAACACGTATTCCTGTAAAGTGGATGACGTCATTACGGCAACATACAAATAACAAAATTGTCAATATGATTCACTGATCGTTATCCGTTACAGCGGATATACTACACTGATGGACAGCTTGAATAGACAGGGACAAGGGGTCAACATTTTTCGCCATCGCTGGGATCCGGCGAAAATTCGTACGGAGTCAGCGGCCCAAGAAATGCCTTTGATAAATTGTGCTCGATAGTTTTTTTACTTTCCCCTCGTTCGTCTTGCGGAATACCCTCTCGCCGCTTTTCCCTCTACTCTCTTCCCTCCTCCTATAGAGCCCGATCGCCCTGGAGCACTCGTGAGTTTCATGATTTCTTCGGCCACGCTTCCGGTAATTCTTCCCACGCTCTTGTGCAACGAGCACTTTATCTCTTAAAAAATCTTTTTAAATTAATCTTGCAATGTTTTTCGAACGGTTGGAAATTCAAAACGGCAGAATTCTTAATGGTAAATTTGAAACTCAAATTCGTCGTCAATTCTGATTAATAGTCTTCAATGATGATATTTTTCGTAAATGTCAATGGTGAAGCACCCTGCATTTTTTAATGCTGCCACAACAGATACGCTCCACGTAAAATTGAAAAACCAAACGCGCTTTAAATATCTTCCCAAATAAGATAGACGTCCATCTTTAAACAATTTATATTCGTGGTAGCAGAGGAAAGTTCATGAATCGGGAGCAAAGGATTTCCAACCGGTGCCGCGCCGTAATGGCGGGTCCTTCAGCGCTCACGCCAGGTACAGGATAAAGGGAAAAGGAAACAGGAAAGAGTACATTCGTCGGCCGGCTTACTCTTCTAAACCAGATATGCGCAACGATTTCAACGAGAACCGCCGAAAGAGGAAGAGGAAACTGAAAAGGATCTCAGAGTCAGTGACCTTGGCGCGATTTATGGTCGCCCTTCTCGCTATTCGTGACGCAGGAAGAGAAGGTAGTTCTCGCGTGGAAGAATCGCTCGGTCGCAGCGTGAAGTTGAAATCCTTTCCGAACTTAAAGGTATCCTCGATCCCCGATACGATCCTATACAATCGTTAGCGCACCCCATTGTCACGTTTCCGGAGAATTGGGTTAAAAGCCCACCGGAATCTTGTATACCTATTGTGCCACCCTGTATTCCGTTCCACGTAACGCTCTCGTGACACTGCGAAGAGGGGCTATCATTGATGTTTCACCTCAAGGATACGTACCTAGAATCTGTTAAACCTTGAGATTGACAGCTTTTCCGGTGGTCCGGGATAAATGGAGATTCGTGAAAAGTTGAATATTTTAGTGTTGCCTGGGGTTAGAGCATCGACAGATATTCCCATGCAGAAAAACTAAAGGAAACCAGAACGATTCCAGTTATTTAATCGCAGACATTCGAATTCCCCGCGATTTATTGTAATTAATAAGAGTAAACCTTTGTAAATAGTGTAAAATTCCTTTGTAACATTGTAAAAATACCTGAACGGCTTCTTTAGAAATTGCATGAGAAGAAGAAACCTTCTATCAAGGAACATTACCCCGTAGATTATCGTTGGCCAGGAGCCTATTAACGGTATCAGAATCAAACCGTGCAACATCATTTTCACACTTTTCTATCTTCCTCTTTTTTTTTCAACGAGCTCTCGCAACAGTTCGATGCGTCGCAATTCTGCCGGTGGAATTCGACGAACACGAGAATGATAGTTTGATGAAGGGGTAGCTGTGCGACGCGGCGGTGCGGAATGTCAGGTGGCATCGCGCTGCCGGCTCTAATTAAAAAGCCGTGTTGGCATCACCCAGCGCCCCGGGCGTAACAACCTCTTTTTCCCCGGATATATTTTTTTCTCCCATTTTCGAAATGGCCGCGCGACGCTTACGTAATACCGACAAGCTGCTCAGTCACCCCCGCGACTCACCACCCTTAACGCCCTTGGTCCAGAAACGGGCTCTCGTGGTGTTAACGTCCACGTGTTCGGGGTGCTTTCACAATAACTCTCACCCCCGTGGCCCACCCGCAATTCGGGCACAATAAAAACTCCAGCGAGACAGTTTGGCGGGCAAGTGTGATGAAAGGGCTTTCGCGAAAATTTTTTTCCCCCAACGCGCTATTTTTTATCCTCCCCTTTTCCGTGCCCGTGTTTTTTTTTTTTAACTCGACTTCCCTTTTTTTCCCGATGCGCTTCGTTTTTCGTTTTAATCACTTGGAAATACTTGAACGCGGACATACTTGGCAGAGACGCGCACCCCCGATGATGGACGACGCTGGAATCGTGTCGATGACGAGCTGACGAACGTTTCTCAGTTTCTCTGCGATTCGTTGGTTGAAACCGCGCTTTTTGTACCGTGCCACAAGCCAGCTTTGAC
The DNA here is from genome assembly GCA_023838395.1 of Holcopasites calliopsidis. Classification (NCBI taxonomy): domain Eukaryota; kingdom Metazoa; phylum Arthropoda; class Insecta; order Hymenoptera; family Apidae; genus Holcopasites; species Holcopasites calliopsidis. The sequence continues at coordinate 5,132,826 of JALHAQ010000003.1, forward strand.
GAGCATGCAGCGATGAAAGGAGAAACGATTACGGTTTTGCAAAGGATTGCTGTATCATAAAAGAAGGAATTTAATTTCCATTGCATTGTTACTGTAGTTATAATTAATGACTTTCGATAAAAATACTCCCGGTGCAAGAGTCGATAAATATTGGCTAATACACCTACATAAAGAATACGTGCAGTACCGTGTTTAATTAATTAATGTCACTTCTGCAATAATAATAAAAATGACTGAAGTCCGAGCACCTATAATTATTATTATTTAAATTGAAACGAATCATGAGTTATGCAACTCGCCAGAGGCAGCATCCCCCAAGATGGAGGCCAGGACCACACGCCATGTCCTGGAGCGTCGAATGACACATCCCCTGAAAGGCATGCTTTTCCAATCCGTTGTAGGGAGCCCTTAAACCGAACTGAATTGAACGGAACACCACCCCTACCCGAGCCACGGCAGCCCGAGCACGGAGACCTACTCGTATTATCCACAGTGACAGGATGGCGGAGTTATTAATGGCCGCGACAGTGACAAATGACGAACTGTCGGCGCAAGCAAGACTGATATGGCGGGCTTCGTTCCTCTCTTCTCTCCTTCGCTCCGTCTCCATTCTCCTTCCCCCCCTGTTTCTCTCTGCTGCCTCACCGTTATTCCCTCGTGGATCCCGTCACCCTGCGTCCCCCCGTCCACGACCATCATCCTGGCCAAACCACCATCGCCAAACTTCTCTTGTCCAAGCCCCGTGTCCAAACACGAGATAAACACGACACTCCGGAGAATGTTCCTTCGAGTGATATCAATGATCGGGGAATCTTCCGTGGGGACCCACCCCAGCGCGATCATTGATATTACGAGTTAGTGGAGCTGGGGGGCGCGCGCGGGATTATGGGAATCCGAGGAACCGTTCGCTTCGGTATGGAAAGCTCCCCGAGATTGTTGTTTTGTTCTATCCATGAAGAATTTCTTGCGATTGCAAAGGGGAGGTAGAACTTTCGGTTTTAGTAGGCATTCATACACCGATTTAGAGAAATACCACGTGTACTTTTTATGTGCAACGAAGAGAACGTCTTTCCCGCATACTGTTTCGTTAAAAATGTCGTCACATTTTTCTGTAAGTTGCGGTAAGCTGAATGAAAAAAAGAAAATGGTGGTGGACACAGTAATTCTTCTGGTTTGCCCGCGGAAACATATGCTTGTGCTCGTTTATAATCCTAAACTGGAGCCGTGATCAGGCTTCGTACGAAAAAGTCGTCGGAGGCACGGGAAGGGACGTGTATACACCGACCACGAAGTAAAACCGTGTTGTGTACAAAATCAAAATAAATATATTTACAGATTATCCACGGCAATAACTCATGCGCGGTTTGAATAGACGGCAGGGGGTCCATTCTTTTTTCGAATCCGTCCTCCCTCCTTTGCCTTCACCGTTTCTTCGTACCCCTCCGACCCGTTTCGCCTCCTCGGCCCCCCTGTTCCTCTTCCTATCATTCCGTCGCTGCTTTGTATTCCGTGTTGCTTGCTCGCCGCTGCTCCCTTTTCACCGTCGCGACGTCCTGCTCGTCTCAAACTCCACGATTCTCCGAGTCCCTTCCGTCGATCTCCACCCCCTGCCCGTTTTGCACCCCTTTACCGTCCAGTATATTCTTTTCGCCGAAAACCATCCTCCACTATTTCCGTTCATCCTTCTTCCGCTTCTTCCTCGTCGTCATCGTCCCCGGCTTCTACCGGAGCCGAAGCTAGGGGGCTTCATCCTAAGGCGACTTGATCCATCCCTTTCCACCCGCCGGCATCCTGGCATCGGCCAACTTCTTTGATCCCCGTCGACCGCCTCAACTTCGAAGGATCACCGGCAAGATTTTCGAAAGAATTCATAACTTTCCCGCGACTTACCCCGTAGAAGAGATTCGCTGGCTTCGCAGGCGGCTCCGGGGACGGATAGAAGTTACGTCGCTCCAGGGGGCTTCGACGACCCGCCCGGGAACTGCTATAACAACGTCTCGCGATTTCCGGAATGCGGAATTAGCCCGGTGAAACCGGCTCGCTTTTCAGAATGCGGAGAGGCAAGAAATCTGAAGTGGTCCTTGACCAATCTAAAGCGACGCAGCTTAATGCCGGCCATCGTTGAAAAGATAGTTTGCTCCATTTTGCATTTAACTCTTCCCTACATCGAACGTCGAAGAAAGGGAGAGAAAGCAGCAACGCCCCCAATTAAAGCGCCGGTCGCCACGGAGAAAAATGTCCTCCACGTGATATCGTTGATTGACAGCTCGAGGGACGATCGTGCCGAGGGGTGGGAAAATTGGCGAAACGACAGGGGAAAGGGGAAAGAGAGACAGAGGAGGAACGGCACGCAAGCCTGATCTGCTCATGAGCGTGGAAATCCCTCGTGGCAGCCTTGGGGTTCCGAAACATCAGCGTGATTGCGTTCCTCTCTAGCGAAGGTATTCCATTACCGGGGCCCTCATTCCTGTTTCCACCCCCCTCGTAACGTTCGGCGTCGGGCCATTCCCGATACTCGGTGCACGTTCTCCCGGAACCAAGCATCGACGTGCAAAACGATATCTCTACCCTTCCGTCCACTACCGAACGGATCATTCGGACGTCGCGTCGCTGCGAACGCGATTACACCCCCTGATGAACTTCTGGTTGCGCTCTGCGTAAATTGGACGCGCGAATTTCGTTTCAATTATCGATTAAGGTGATAGAAGATTGTTTTGTATTCGATGCGAATTTCTTGAAACTTTAGTCATTGTTCCAGAGGAGGGTTGGTGTGTGTATTTGTAGGGGAGAAGCGTGAAATGGCTTGGAGGTAATTTGGTAGTAGCGTCGCTTCATTCGACAGGCCGGCAGTAGCAACTTTAATCAGAAATTGATGCAGGAACGCCTGTCCTGTTTTCATTAACATTCCACAAATCCTACAACAAATTAAATTACTTTGCCATTATCGGGGCTAATGAATGTCGGGCTCTGGGGTAGCGGCGGAAGGGGAACGGAGGTTCCTGAGCGACAGAGAATAGTAGGGAAACGTGGCCGATAATCGATAGCTCTCGAAAGTTAAGTTCATTCGCCCGTTCGTCTATAGCAGGTACTCGTTAAAAGACATTTTGGTCTCTGTTGAATAGCGCCGCGGGAACGGAGATCTCTTACTGAAATTCACTCTTGCATTCTGGCATTACAATTTTTGTTATTTGCAACGCGCTCCGCTTTATGTCAATTATAATACTTGCTTTTACTGTTTACGCCCCTTATTTACTCAGATAAACGCTAAGCGTATATATTTTTAAATCCGTTTATTTTCAGTATTTACTGTCACCTTCCGTTAGTTTCTTTAGATTTGTGTATTATACATTCCGTTTCCCGGACCATCACACCAAACATCACCCATCATTATTCTCATGAACTATCCAAACGGTATTTCCACTTCCCTAACAATCCTTCATACGGAAAAAAGAGATAAAGCGAAAGAATCAATTCTCGATCACTCGGCGGTGCATTACCCAGGGGCCGTGCTATCAGCGGTGATTGCACGGCGCAACAACGCAACGATGGCAACGTTCCCGCGGTCCTTTCCATCGTTCCAGTTGGCGAGCAGCAGCTCCATGCATGTGGCCGTGGTTACATGTACGGACGATAGGTAAGCCACGCCGGCGTCCAGATTCCACGACAGGCAGCGGAATGGAAGCGCAGCGACGACGCGGCCGTGCCGGGGGTTGAAAGCGGGTAAATGGGCTTCGCTGGGAGTGACGCGGGGCTAACCGAGCGGAATCACGAGCTCCCAGGAATCGAATCCATGCGTCACCCGGCCCTGCCAACACCATTTGCAGCTCCCAACTTCCATGGACCTTAAGTCCCGCCGGCGGGCATCCAGCTAGATTAAAAGTCGCTAAGGTTCTATCTCAGCGATAATACCGAGACTGTTCGTGGAATTGTTTTCTCATGGCTTTTTGTTTCGCACGAATGTAGAGAAGCGTGACACGGGATTCGTTTTATCTTTGGAATTTCAGTGGACGGACCGGAGACTCTGCTGCTGATCGTTTCAAATTGAATTCCATTATGGAGAACGATACGGTCATTGTTTGTACGGCGACGAACGGCGCGCGAATGGCGCTGCCGTTTGTAAAGTCAACGTTAACGAGCCGCGATATATCTAAGCGTTCTTTTCCATTGCAATAAGTGCATTTTAAAGTTTAAACATTTGGACGCAACTTTCACATTGAATAATCGCAATCTTCCATATTGCTACGACCGCTTTGCGTCAACAGCTCAAGGATGAACATCGATGTTGCCTTTCGGACGGGTTGGGTCGATTAAAGAATGTAACAGGTTCTCTCGGCAGGTAGCAGATCAATGGTCGCCTATCGTTGTGAAACGGCGAACAGTACAATTTTTGGGGGTGGTTCCCGTGACGAGGGATGATGGCAGGAACAATTCCATACAACTCCTGTAGCAACCTAAGCAACGTCTCGCCCTCGTCCGCGCAGCGCTATGCCGCGTAAATGATGGCGCCCAGCATTATCTATTGTGCGCCCATTCCATTTAATATTGTATTCCATAACGCAAACAAAGGTAAAATGCGAATTAATGTACTCGATTTATCACGCTTTTGTTGGGCGCCGGGACGCGAGCTAGCGGACCGGGGGCAGGCTGCCTCGTCTTTCCCTACCCCGTGCCCTCTGCTATCCCGCCCCACACCCCTTTCGCTCACCCTTTCACCGCTGGATGCGCCACTTCGCGAGCTTCGACAACGGCAGGAGAAACCGCCCCGAGAATTATCTCTTTTCTCGCGTGCTCTTAACGTATTTTTCTTTGGATACCTCAACCTTTTGTCTCAACCTCTTCTTCTGTGAATTCTCCTTCCCTCCGTTTCGCTACGAAAGCTCTTTCGACACCGTTGTTACCGTGCAGAACGATGCTCGGCGTTGCGTCGCGAAAACGATTGCGCGGGAACCGTTTGGTCATTCCCCGTGTATTGAAGGCGTTTACAACTGCAATTTCACGTACTTTGCGCTGTATATTCGTTCTCCTGCGGAAGAACTCTTATAATAGTTTTACGAGAGTAATACGAATTCACCGTAAGACCTTTTTCCCGTTCTTCCTACTTTCGTTTTTAATTGAAAAGCAATATTTCGCAGTCGGTCGCCGCACGAGGCGTAATGAAGATCGTACACCGGGGCGATCAAACACTGAAACGTAATAATTCAAGAGGAATTCCCAGACCATTTACAAATGACCGACGAAACGGACAAGGGATCGCACGCGAAAGAAAGATATCGAGGGTCGCGATTTCCAGGACGTGCGGAATTAATCGTTGCGAGAACTAACGCAGGTCGCGAGGAATTTCTTCGAGGACCGTATCACGGGGCCGCCTTCCGCCATTTTTATGGCGGAATGAGGGGTGGCTCGGCAGTGGCCGAGAATCCAGAAGAATCATTTTTCTCCACTGCCAGCGAATGCTTTGACCAAAGGGGAATTGAGAACCAAACAGATGACGCCCCTGCATTCGCCCCTACGTTTCATCCCCCTCTCTGTTGTACGACGAATGCTTCCTTATAGAAAAACTGTAATAGCTTCTTGGATACAACTTAATAATCATCGAGCTTCCTCGTGACACAATAAAGATTGTGAATTTCCATAAATACGTTTGACTTGAAACGGGAGACATCCGGTTAACTTTGCCGCGGTAATTACACGGAAGAAAAACGAGAATAAAAGTCGTGACACAGATGTAGTCGCGGTGGCAAACTTTTCCGCGGAACTTTCGGACAAATCCAGAACTTTGCCGCATTCATTATTGTTCTTGTCAGTCGACCCTTTTCCCCGTTTCCACCCCTTTTCTTCGATCTCTTTTGATACGCGATGCTACCTCGTAAATTCAAACGGGCGCGTTTCGACGCAGATTCTACGGACGACACGCCGAACCGCGTTCCAGGCAAAAAGCGAAACGACTGTACCCGAAAATCCTGCTTCTACCACAAACGATACGGTCTTTCCCAATGCTGCTTCTTGGGTAAGAACAACAAAACGCGCCGCGATCTTTATCGGCTTTTCATTGCCAGGGAGACGACAGGAATGGAATGTTTCTTGGCAAAGAGAACGGGGGACCATATCGATTCGGGGAACTTCAAGAAGAATCTATCCCAATTATTTTAAGCGTACGACTTTTATTAATTCGACGGTAAATAACGAGAAACCCGGGGTGGTATTAAATTGGAAAATCTCTGTCGCGTTATCCTAAATATCTTCAACAAAAGTGGAATGAAATTTGCTAGAAGCGGTGCGCGTTTGGTTCCGGCGTCGCTGAAAAACGCGGAAACGGTCGGCAAGCGGTAGAGGCCGCGCTATTGGTCGTAGCGGGGAACCGGAAACGCGAGAAGAGTTGACCGGTGACAAACGACGCCGCGCGTATCGCGAACACTGCGAACGAAACAAATGAGAACGGAACAAAGCTGACAGAGGCGACCGAACGGAACGAACAACGCGGAATCCGAGGGTGAAAGTGGGCGAGGCCTCCGGCTAAGGGGTAGTTCGGCTAATGCGCGATGATTAAACTAACGGCTGCCACCGATCACTCTGCCAGGAAAACCCTCTCTGATCTTCTGTCGTTCCGAGTCGACGCTCGCCTATCCTTCCGCCGTTCATTTTTCCAATTCCTCTCGGAACGTGTTTCTTATCGTCTCCTACTTGACACGCTTTTTGGTCAACTTGTCACTTCTTGTGTGGGTTGCAAAGGGATTTACAGATGAGGTCTGGAGGGTGAAATGTCTAAAAGCACTTAGGTAGATACCTATTGTATATAATCACGTATTTCTTATAGAAATTTGTATTGTAATAGAATGATAGAACAGTAATAAATAGGAAATAAAGTAATCATAATTGATTTATAATGGCTATAAAATTGAGCCACAGAGTAATCCAGCGTCGACCATAACCAGTTAATTCGGGGCTTCGCGACTATGGTCAGGGGCTAAAAATTTATATATGGAGTACGTTCGTTATCAGCTCGCAAATTGTGTACGTAAATTCTATATCAAACCTTCTGTGTGCTTTTGAAGCAGGACAAACGCAATTGTTTGCTTAATAAAAAAAAAAACAGTGTATTCAGCCGATCGGCTCGACAGTTGCACATGGCGCTTCGGCAGATGAAAACAATAATCCGTCGCGCGAAATGAGACCAAACGAAAATATCCTACGACTGTGTTTAGTTCAAACACCTCAATCACCGCCGCGCCACGATCCGCTTTAATTTTCAACGGAACACCACCAGCGCGTGGCTCCGTTAATTTACATTTCAGCGTAGGCAGATAATTCGTGGTGTGAGAAAAATCAACGGGAATCGCGTTGTTCGTCGCGAAATCGACGTTAATTATCGATCCGTCGAACGAGAAAATTTAATCCTCCGGCGAAATTAATTAGGGGGACGCAGCTCAGGATTTTACCGCGGCGCGGATCATTTCTCCCCAGCAGACGAATTACCCTGAATACCTGGTTACTTCATCGCGCGACAGGTGAAGCGTATCAAGATGACCGGCGAGCCGCGCTATCGGTGTGAAGATAACGGTGCTCGAATTTAACGAGCCGAGCCCGACCACTTAATGTCACAGATTGTAAAATTGGATAAGGGCCTGTGAGTCTGCCTGTCGCCCATTCGTCTTTAACCGTTCGATTCGAAGGGGGGACCATCAATACCGCAAGATCCATGGGGCAACATGAGCGACCTCGGTTCAGATTGAAGTTTCACCGGTCAAACGTAAGGTTGAAGAATGGTTAACGAGGCGAGGGGTCTGAATTGTTTATCTTCTGTTTTATGCATGAACACCGGTGTAGGTACTCGGTATTTATGGTGAACGGTGACATTTCCATTAGTCCTCTGTTGAAGCTGGTTTTTTTCCACGAGCCGGACATCATTCACCGATGCTCCTGTAATTATGTGCCCCCCCAAAAGCGTTTATGTAGACGTGTATGTAAAACACTCGTGGTGACAAACTATAAACTTCGTAAATGATATTCACGGTGTCGAGGCATTCCCCGATCAGTTAACGTCACGAAAGAGAAAAAAAAAGGATGAACCGCTCGGAAAATTTCACAGCTCCAGGTTGCTTCTCTCCATAAATTTCCCGATACTTCGTTACGGAAGAATCGGACGTCAACGCCGGTAATGGACGCAGCCGTCACAACAACGTGCCGTGTTTCACAACACAGGCTACAAGCGTGCACCGCGCGCCGTTGTGGTTTCCATCGGTCACCGAAATACAAAGACTATGGAATCATCAATCAAACCGAATCAATGAGCGCTTCTCGTGGGTGCAGATTTGGCTACTTATTCATTTATCATTATTAGAGGAGCGGCATTACATATCCACGTCCGCTGCGAGGCCTCCCACCTTCTGTCTCGAACGGTTTACCTTCATTCATCACATCGCTAACTCATACAAATTGTTTTATTCACCTTATCAAGCGTTGCGGTTCACGTGTACGTCAAACGAACTCAGACCTCCAGCAACACCATCATCATCATCATCGTTGTTGTTGAAAAAATAATAATCCGAATTAATATTCATCAGCGCTCGATATTTTATATTGATTTTCTCCATAGATTTGGCTCTGAAAATTTGTTACTAGACTTAATTCAATTACAGACCATTATTGTTATTATTAAATCCAAATTCACATCAATAGTGCTAATTCTATTTTTTCTTTAGATTTCATTTAATTTCGTTCAAGCGCCTAATTAAGCTGGAAGGATAACAACTTTCGCATCAATTTGATTCTCTTCTACTGTAACAACTTCACCCCTAGCTTTTATTAGAAGGTCCGCCTCTATACTTCCACAAATTAAAATTCAAATCGGAGGCGAACTGAATATTCCTGCCGCAAGGTCCTGAACGCGGATTCAAGCAAATTAACGTGGCGTCGTTAATCCTAGCTCGCCCCCAACCTTTTTCTCGCCGTCAGAGAGTCGCCGAAGTTTTCGAGTCTTGATAAAAATGTACATATTCAGCGAGCCGCGGAAATTATGCACCGTCTGGCGCGCGCTTTCTCGTGTCTTCGCGAATTAAGCCGAAGGCGTCACTGGTAACGACGCGAAAATCACTTATCTACCGGCAACACGCAATTTTCCCTGTCAAAGAGGCACGCAACTTTTCCGCCACCTTCACGCATGCCGATCACCGCGTGGATGCTCGTTTTTCTCTAATTAGATACGTCTCGATGCATGTCTAATACAAATTGGCAACTTCCTGCAAGGGAATTTTTATGATAAGAAGTCTTCTCACCACTTCCTATAGAACTAAGTTCCTTTGGTAGCTGAATTTGTATAAAGTCTGGATCGATATTTTTGCTTCTAATAGTAAATGCATTGTATACTATACAGATGGCGGAGCTTTTTAAATGGATATCGACTTAAATGTACACTGCGAAGTCGTATCCAGAAGTGGAAACTAGTAAAAGGTATCATTTAAAGTCTATGGAGGAAGTTATTAATTCTCCGCATTGTCGTTTACTTGAAATAATAATGCAAGAAATCAATATTCACGATCGCCATTTCATGGAGAAATAAAAGCAAAGGCCGTTCACGGACGTTCCCGGGACGGCAGTGGCCAGATTACGAACGACCCGTCGCGGAAAACGTTCGGTCGGGGTGTCGGAACGGCGATGCATTTCACGTGAAATTCTGACGCTCGCCACATCCGCAAACCTTCTTTCGACCCTTCTACCCGGCGAATCCGCAAAGACTTCCGAGGGTGTCCGGCATTCAGCGTAACTGAAGCAGAGCGAATCCGGCGATCGGGTTTTACGACCGGCGACCGCAGGGTGCCGGAGTAGCCGTGACAGCGCCGCACTGCGCTGTTTACGCTCCCTTTTCTTTTGCTACGCGAACGAGTAGACAACGGGCCGGGCCGGTGCAGAACAACGGGGACTGCTCCCTTTTCGAGGCAGACGCCTTTTCGAGAAGGGTTCTTACTTACAAGGGGTTGCCCTGCCCGGAGTTATGCAAACTAAGGCGAGATCTACCTGGCCCTACTTTAAATGGCCGTGAAACGCAACGAGGTCACATCTATCTATCGTTTCCGCCTGCTGTCCGTTCGTCAAAGTGCACCGATCCACTTTGATTTACTGCCAGGTCAGGCTTGTTAAAGGCTTGCCCACGCCTTTCGGCACGCACGCCCCGGGAGATGCAAGGTCGGTCCGAGAATTCGTCTTGGAGCTCGAGGTAAAGCGATACCCGCCGATCGGAGAGGAGAACCGGGAACGAAAGATACGTCCTCGGACATGTGTCGAGGTTTCGGGATCGGATTTTGTGAATGGCAAACGTTTCCCGAGATGTGACGACGGTTGGCCACGATGGACAATGGGGGACCAACGTGTGCGACTTCCGGACAATTTTTCCAAACTGCTCGTGTGCTCGCATTCTTTCAAGGCTGTTCGAATTGGGATGAAAGTTTCGGGACGTATTGTTACGCGGCTTGCTGTAGGAAGCAGTGGTTCCGCGTGTATACAGCTTTCGTTAGCTAAGAGGTAGGCGATTTATCGGAACCGCGGCATGGACTGAAAAGGGATGTCTTAGAAACGTGGCTGTGTATTACGAAAGTCTTAGATTAGGAGCTACGCTTTTTACGGTACCATTTGGAAATATGCTGCTACCGATAACAAGCTTCCACCCTCGTAATGGAGTAAAGGTGAAGCAAAGGGAAGCCGTCCAGCTCTGTGAACTGTGGAGAAGCAATAATAAGATACAAACGAGTGTAGATCATTCGTAATAAAAGCCAGCGTATCCCAGCTCGAAAACGCAAGATTAATGTAAATGGTGCAAATTCCATGAGACGCATGTTGACAATTACAGTATTTCGCAAACAATCATCTACACGAGTCGCACAAGAATGAAGACGTACGGTTAAATTTACAAATGTCAGAATACCCTCCAGCAAGAATAATGAAGAACAGTAAAAGTCCAAGCATCCAGCCAATAAACGTAACAACGACTCGAAGAATATCAAGCTCTCCCATAAAGACCACCATTTTTCTAATCACGCTTCAATTAAAGTTCTCCGATGGTAGCGTGACACGAGCAGGTTTCGTGTACAGACGATAGGGACGAGCCACGTCCTTTGCGACGGTTTAAATTAGATTCCCGCTTCACCTGTCGAAGCATCGCCTCTCATCCGTGGACCGAGGCAACCGAAGGAGAAAGAAAATGGCTAGAACGAACGGATCCGTTCACGGTTTGATTTACTGCCCGGGCAACCCAAAGGCTTGTCCGCCGCACCCCGCAATATTCGTTTTGAATAAGCAAATTGCGAGATTCAAGGTCGCCGTGGCTGAAGGGTTTCATTCCACCGACGGAGAAGAAATCGGTTACCTGGTTCAGTGCTAAGCAAAATTCCTCGACGGCCGGACGTCCGGTCCGCGATCGTGCTCCGCTGCTCCTGTCAATTTCTCGTGATAGAATTTTTCGAGTGGTACGCGCGTACGATTCCGATCGGATCGGGCGACCAGAAGATCAGGCGACGATGCGTTCGAGTGGCCGACACGATTTATGGTTCCGCGGCCGTCGTTGCTTCGCTGCTCCTTTCCGACGACAACAGCGTCGAACTGGCAAAGAAACATCGAGGTAAATGCATGAGATAACCGCGGCATGACATTCGATCGGCGTTGTATCTTAGATTAATTTAACTCTACTGCCACCCTACACCTTTGATCTTTTTCGTGGAGCGCTCTATTGACGAGTATCGATCGGTCCAATCCGGATAATGCTGCGGTCAAAATGCTGGAGGAAACGCTTGTTTCGCTTTTGAAGCGAGCGAAATTAATACACCGATATTGTGGATCAATTCAATGCAATTTTGCGGATATTTATAAAAGAAAGGGAGGAGCGAATTATTGGAGGAAGAATCGTTCTAAAGAGAAGGGCGGCTACTATATTTCAAACACAATTTTGAATGTATGATAGCGCCTTCTAATTATCAAATATTTGACATTCATAATTTCGACATTTAATTCTTCCTTTAAATCAACATTCAAATCAAACAAATTTTTCCTTTACTTCTACCTTGATCTTCCTAGATCGAAATTGATCGGACGAACATGAAAATAACGATCGGAGGACGATCGTGCTCGAGAGGACTGCGATTAGAATTCAGGGATCGCGTTAGGTATTGCACCGATATCGGTAAAGGGCCTCGATATCCACGCGGTCGAGCGTTCATACACGCATGATGTACGGGAAGTAATATTTTCGCGCCCGCGATATATCTCCTGGTAGCGGACAGCGGTCCCGCGATGCGGCCGTCGATATCGGTTACCGAAAATATTTTTTAATTCGCAAATGATAACGCGCCGCGTTGCTTCCAGCCTACCCCGCCGTCGAACGTCTCTTTTACGCCCAACCTGGGACTCCGCTATCTCCTTCCGGTTGACGTTTATTATTAAATATTCCTATATTATACACATACAGAAACTGAAAACTTTCAAAACAGTTTTATTTTCGCGATGATCAATTTAAGTGACAATTTAATTAATTCTGTTATGGTAGTATGTTAATACTACAACACGAGGTACTTCAATATCAGTGGCCAGATGTTACACTGGATATTGCATTTTAAAAAAGAAGTAATAAGAAATCCGTGCAACTGGGCTTTCATTCAAACGTTATTTGTTTTAATCAGTTTTCAATTTATGCAGGCGGCTTAAGTAATTTGATTTTACTCGCATTCATTGTGCGGTGCTCGATACTGTGAAATGTATAACGGGGTTGGTAGTACCACCCCATCTCATTTATCTCATCGCTCTGAAACGTCGTACAGTGATCGAAAACAACTTCCTCAAGAGATACCGAGGTTTCTTCACAAAGCAAGCACGGATATCAAACCCATGGCAGATCAAAACCACGCCAAAAGCGTTACTAACGCTCGTTACTATAATTAATACCACCCTCTCGCAAAATCTTGATCCGAAACACGGAAACCAGTGTTCGTAACCATCTACCGGCACTCGTTCGCCAAAAGATCGACCAGCTAAACGCGAGCCGACGCTTAACAATACACGCCACAGATCATCGAGAAGAGGAAGCCTCTTCCCGTGAACATCAAGCAAAGGGGTAGCCGAAGCAGCGGGAAAAAAAAGGCAATTAAAAGGCGAGGCTGGTTTCGGGCTCGTTCCCGGTAAACGGGCAACCGATTCCTCGCAACATGGAATTCATCTGTCGGCCCTTTTTGCGCGGGCCTCCTCCACTTTTTTTTTCTTCGACCTTCTCGAACGTCTCGCGGTTGCGAGCGACGCGGAGGACCGTTTTATCGCGAAAAAGTTCACCGCTCGCGCCCCGGCTTCGGGCGTTCTACACGCAACGACGACCATGCGATAGCGGCGATAGTCATACTTATAATTAGAGGAGCCAGCCGAATGATTTACGGCGCACACGTGGTACACGTGGACGCTTTCGTAAATACGTCTCTCCGTGCTCTTCACGGAGTTCACTCGGCGCGTTTCTTTCTCACGAGGACGCGTTTCCGCGAGGTAGAACGATTTCGATTAATAATTTTCCCTTCGCGCCTCTATACTGACCACCTTTTGCGCTTGGAGGAGTGTAGTCAAATTATTTGGGAAGCTGAGTAGTGAAATGTTTCCATCCTGTTTCAGCGTGTTGTGATCTTTAAAGAATTGCAGTTGCGCAGAAATTTTGGGGAGATCGTTCATTGTGTCGGCGAAGTAAGTTTTTTTACTTCTTCCTTCTCGCAACGATTGGCATAAACTATTTTTGCTCATTTATTTATCTTGAAGAGTAACTTGACGCACCCGAATATGGCGCATCCAAAACGTCGGCCGTCGGAACATGGCGCAACAGGGATAGACGGATGTTACTCCATTCGAAAATCAGTGTACTTCGTTTACATAGTTTCGAACCGTATTAATGTTATATTTCAATTAACATTCTAGTTTCTTCATTAATATTTTATTATTGAAATACGTCTATAGAAGATCATTCTGCTGCAATGAGAGATATTCGTCCCTGTTACCCCGGTAACTTCGACTTTTAACATTTTTAGCATACTGTGAAATGAGTGTTATTTAAGTATAACTTATCCAAAGCTTCTTATTACTTTTTTTTTCTAAATTAAAGCAAGATTTAGTGAATGCTCGAAAGAAACACGAGGGTTATTGCGACGCAAGTGAAGTGTAGTAAAAAGAAAAATACTGCATTGATATTCCAAATTTAAGCAATCAGGAATTTGATAAAATTACACAATGGGGAATAGGACATGGGTTTTGGTTAAAATTGTTTCCGCGTAAAAGGTAACGAGAATACAGCTTAATGAGGGAATAAATTTGCAGGAAAAATTAATCCAGTGAACAAACCAACTCGATACGCATAAAACATGGGCGGTATTATTTATGATCGCATATTGAATTCACGCCGATGACACTACATGGGGGAACAACAAATAGTAGCTAAGCTCAAAGACTTATATTTATTCATTCGAGTTACAAATCAACAACAAAGTGTCTCCGATATAAATCACAATATTTACACAAACATTACAATGCAAGTCCGTGCGCGATTCATCGAAATAAATATTACTGTATTTTCAGCAACATATTCAACTCCAGAAAAGCTAAGAAGTAAAACTCACCCCATCTCGCACAGGATGCGTCCTCCGCATCCACGCATAAAAACCACCCCTACTTTTAATAATTCACAAAAAGTATCGATTCAGTCTTCCACAAAAAGAAATATTCCATCGCGCGAAAATGGCAAAAAGAACAACTAATATCGCCTACAAGTGAAAAGAAAGATTCGATTTCGGTCCATGAAGTCGGAGGTTGTTAGGCCAACATGGCGCTGCGACGGCCGTCGGAACATGGCGACGGAGCCGGTTCGGCCGGCCTCGTTCTAGGCTCCCTTTCGCCGTGGATCGCCTATTCGGCGAAGCGTTTTTTGAAAAATCGCCACGTTTCAACGGTCACGGCTCGTTAGAACATCGCTTGACAGCCGGCAACAACGGCGCGACGCGCGGCGTCGATGTACGCTTCTATTAATACGTCGCTCGCCTCGCGTGTTCCGTTCTCCAACACTGTGCACCCGCGCGCGAGCGAGATACGGCGAGCAATCCTGACGGTGTGTCGCGTTCCGTACACATTCGCACATTTTTGACGCACTTTCGACCAGCCGAGCTGCCCCCGAGTGCCGCGATTTAACCGGCCGAAAATTAATCGCCGCGCAGCGTCGCGTGTCGCACGGCCGAGCAGCGCATTCTCGTTATTTTTCAGCCAGAAAATTGTGCCAGAATCTTGACCGGGCCTCGTACACGAGATCCTCGTTAACTTCGAGCAGCTGGTTCGCCTGAGAATTCTAAAAACTGTAACGCGTTTTCTGCTTCTTTCATTTCTATTTTGTCTTTCGTTTTCTTTGCTGTGGCATTGGTTTCTCCGCTCGTTCGGGCGACGCGTGTGTCTTGTTTCTGTAGCACAGGGTGGACGGGGTTTATCGAGTGAGCTTTTGGCGAATTGAACAAGGCTAGACACGCTGCGTCCGATGGTATTGATTAGAGAGGGCAGGCTCGTCTGCCGGGAGAATATAAATCGTTCTGTGCGGCTTGCTGTTAAAAGCTCGTGATCGTTTGCGAGCTCGCCTCAACGCGACGACGATTGTTTCGCTCATCGCGAGCCCATTCTTTTCTCCGATCGACCCCGTTGCATCGTTCTTGAAAGGAGTACATGGAATACTGTACCGAAGTGAGACATTCCATTTTGAAAGGCGACTCCAAACATCAATGAAATTTCAATGCATCATCAGTATAATGTCAGTCCCCACGATATTTCGCTGTTATTCAATTCAAAAGAAATGTATATACGCAAAGAAGCGAATAACTCATCGACATATGTGGATCTCGAGAAAGCATCCGAACAACCTTGTTGCGCGTTTCGTTATTTTTCGATTCGCTGAATGGAAAATTAAACGGTTCAGATACGACCGGATAAATCGGAAAAGTTGCGAGATCGTGGCTATTAATAAACGCGAAAACGAGCGGCTACTATCTCGCGACTGGAAATAGACGTTTCTCGACCACGCGTGTGCCCGTGTAAATATTTATAGAGATTATTCGGCAGTCGTTGCAACGCAACAACATTGATATTCCTATCTAGAGCGAGATATGTCAAGGGACGCGTCAATCGTTGCATCGCTTCACGGACCGTCTTCAGCTTCTGACTTCATACACCGAAATCGGGACATCGTTTCGTCATATGTGGTGCATTCGTTGAATTTTTGCCACCTTTGCGCGACGGAATATTTGTTCTGGAAGTCGGAATCGACATTGTTTGTGAATTATTAAAAGAGGGGATGGATTTTACGCGTGGACGTGGAGGACGCATTCTGTACGAGAAAGGGTGAATATTACTTTCCGAATTTTTCGTTACGATTGAAAATGTTGCTGCTCAGTGTTGCAAAGAGGATGTACAAATCATTTCATTCGACGGAAATGCAACAACGTTTATCTCGATTAATTAAATAATATTGCGATTAAGTTCACATCATTCGCTTTCCTTTCCTGCCAATTAAAACGAAGATTCTCTTGGGGGGAAATATTTAATTAACAGGCTACTGTTATTGCATCTGGGTGTATGGGCCTAATTCGATTCGTGACGAGTTGAACGTGGACATGTCTCGTTCAGCCGCTTGCCAAAGGATCAAGTTTGCCGGAAGTTCGATCAAGAGACCGTCGGACGCGGCGTTCCACCCTCCGCTGCGCGGTTAGAAATGCCTCGACATTTGTTTCAGTCGCCCCGAATTCGTCCGCGTCGCGAGATCAACTTCTAACATCTGTATCTAACGTCGTCCTTAAGCAATCGTTCCGTGGAACGAAAGTGCAACCGCGAACCTTGAAATTCGAGCGAAACTGGGAAACTGAAGGAACGCAAAGTGAGACGGACGCAGAGAAAGAAAAATGGATGAAAGAGACGTAACTTTGAGACAAGATAATCTAGGGGAGGGACCTGTGGACTGTGAACGAGTAAGGGATATGTTTACAAAAAAAAAAAACACAGAGTAGATGAACTTTAAAATATAGCACTGTCGTTGTTAAGTAACGCGACGCCCATAATTCGTTCGGTTGTCCGATACAATTTACTCTTCCTTGCCCTTGCTTCGTGCGGCTGACAACAATTTGTTCGCACTCTCGATACGATGCACAATCGCAGGCGGCGAAAGTACGGTTACACGGTAAAGCTCGTTCGAATAACTTCAACGCGACAAAATACTAAACTGGCAGTAAATAAAAACTGACATAGCCATTAGTCTATCTGCTTCGAAAATGTGTTACGGCAACGTTATCGTATCTACGATATTTCAAACACCTTTATTTTACGCCCCTCCCCAAAAAAATCCAAGATATATGAAAGAAACTACTCATAAAACTCTTTTCCCGATCACCAATCGTTTCGACTGGCGGAAAAGTTCCATTTTGCGTTCAGGAAGAGCAGGAATGTCAAGCAGGCTCTCACGCTTTCAACTGTCAGCGTTATTGACATTTCCCGTCGATCCTCCCGACGTTTATCTCTATCCGTCATCGACGTTCATGGAGATCAAAAATGACAGAAAAAAGGACACCGTAGTGGAACGGTCGGGGGGGGGGGGGGATGGAACGGCGGCAGAGAGGAAACGAAGAAGCCACGAAACAGACGGAGAGAAAGAAGGGGAGAAAGAAAGAGGGATACGGCAGGAACATTCGCATCTTGCTGCCTTTATAAATGCTTCTACATTTATTAAGGCTACTCCCCGGTGCCTGGACGTACACCGGTGTATACGTATTTCGAAATGAATGCCTCGTGACGTGGCACCGCGACGCTGTCGTCGGGGCGCGCGAGCGCTACGAAATGTGAAATATTCCCGTCGTATTTTCACATGCAACGGCCAGGACGAATGGCGTCCCTGCGTCTGACGGCTCTGTGCTTCGGCAGCGTGGCAGAGCGTGCAGGATAGGGGGAAAAAAAAAACGGGAGCGAAATAATAATAAATACGTAGGCACGCGA
The DNA here is from genome assembly GCA_023838395.1 of Holcopasites calliopsidis. NCBI lineage: Eukaryota > Metazoa > Arthropoda > Insecta > Hymenoptera > Apidae > Holcopasites > Holcopasites calliopsidis. Next base: position 5,150,847 of record JALHAQ010000003.1, read on the forward strand.
GCGATATACGCGTGTGTGCCGAGCGCGTGACACAACATTGGCAAACGCGTTTCAAACCGCCGCGCAGGAAAAATGTCTCGCGCACCGATCAGAGAATATTGCAGCGACGGGCTATTCGTTTGCACGAAAATGAAGAAAAGAATTTATTTCGTCGACAGGAGAAACACCGCGTTTCCGCCGTGATTTATGCATCGTGGTGGCCAGCCACGGGGAAACGCGGAGTTTTCCGCGCTCTCCTTCGTGGAAGTTTGACGAGGAATTTTTCCTCGGATCTGCTGAAATGGTTATTTAGTTTGAACGGAATAATGGCACGGTGCTCGACAAACCGTTCATAAGATTTCCGAGGGTCGCTCTTGTATTGTGGATTTAAGAGGAAAAAAAACAGAAGTAAAGAATTCGCTTGTTTCTCGAATTATTATTTAGCTGCAGAGTATTTCACGGTTGACTTTTCAAAACGACTCCTACACGTCGCCTCGCCGTACGATACGCCTGTAATTTTATATGACCAGTTAAATGACACTTGGCAAGGAAGTGATTTGTCGCACGATATTTTATTTCAGATAATCACGCTCCGTGTCAGTCATGGGCTGTTCGCCGCGACAATGTTACATGCGTATACATTGATTAATGGTCGCTCTTCCCCAACCCCCTTCGCCGCTTAAAAGTATGAAAAATAAGAGTAACAAAAATGGGCGACGAGGAAGCGTCTGTTAGAATCGGGACGCCCTCGTTTCGTCGCGTTTTCGAAGTCTCGTTAGTCGCCGCGCGGAAAGTTCGCTCCGTCATCGATCATTCTGCCTACGCGTCGTCGCGAACATCGTTCGTCATCCCGCACTAACGAAGGAAGAAAAATAAAAGAAATCCCTGGCAATTGTTATTGTCCTTCCGCGAGTGATTTACTATTTCCCGCTTCTTCAAATTTTCCGCGGCAACAGAAACGTCGTGCTCGTGTCAAACGATTGTTTCGCCGCTCGTCGGGTGACAAATCTTCTGTCGCTGAGATTCAGACGCTCGGGTGTTCCTCCCGTATGAATTGCATTTAAATAACAGCCGAACGCTAATAGAAATTGGCAGACACTCCGACAAGTGGATGCTCAATACTTCAAGCCAGGGAGAAGCCAACTTTTTTATAATATTCTTTGCTACATCTATTTACTGGTCCAATCAAATTGAGTAGGGTATTTTTATTTCTATAATTTACGATGTAATCGTAAATCTAATTAAAGGAGTTAACAAACCAGAAAGGTAGTTAAACAGTGAACAAAAAGGAATCGCGAGCAATCGGTGAACCAGATCACGCACAGGCAACGCGTTAAAGTGATCATTGCGCAAAGGGCGTTGTTCGTCCTGCCGATTCTCAGCGTGCAATCGGGAAGAACTAAACAGAAGGAAATTGCATGGCATTGCAGGACGATTACTGAAGCCTGTTCTTTTCACACGATTTTACTTTTGAAGCAATGTAGCCTTCGCTATGCAATTTGCAATTTGTAACTCCGCAATTTGAGACCCGCATCTTGTACCTACCTGAAAAGGGGACGAACTTTTCTCGTTCGCGTTTCGTGAATTAGTACACGGATTCGTGAGGAACTCAGGTGTATCTTACTAATTCTACATAAACGTTCGTATTAAACATTAAAATGTATACTCGTTTATTTCTTTTTTAATAACTGATTTTATTCGAAAAAGAAGTTTGCCTAAATAGCCGCTTCATTGAAACACGAAGCAAAAGTCGAGGGACAAGTGTCAGTCGCAGTCAAACAAGAGGAAGAAATGATCGCGTTTATCCTGGATCGCGAAGCATAACTGCGAATGATAGATCACGATTAGCCGTAACTCTCGGCGGCGCGATCGATCAGTCGCAAATGGTAATAATTTTCCTACGACTGCGAGCGGCGCGGAACGTCTTCATGGAATGAAGCGTTTCGAGCCAACAGGTCCCGAATCGCCGGGCCGCTTCCATCAAAGAAGCATTAACGAAGATGAACAAGCATCGCGCGTAATAATCGCCATCCGAATGCCGGAACGATTCATAAAGGAACAAGAAATTCGGGCAGTCAATCATCCGGGTAACTCGTCTAAACAAACCCCTCGTCCATTCCGTATTAAAAGCTCTTTGTTTAGAAAATAATCTTGGTAATCGGAGTACTATCGCGTTCAATCGAGCATAGAATGGTAACAACTTAATCTCCTAACACGCGATTCAGGCAAAATACGCCTTTACCTTCCCTGGATCCGGCCCTTTGATTGACCCAGCGCTTACGTAACGCGCGCATTCCCCCCCTCGCGTACGATGGTTAAAGACTTACTCCAAAAGCGGCGGTTAAAAAAAAAAAAAGAAATAAGGTGGATCGCGAGTGGACGAGGTGGAACGCGGAGAAGGCTCGAGCGCGAAGGGCGCAATTAGCGAGTGGTTCTCCCGGGTAGAAAGTGTGGCTCTCCGGTTCTCGAAATTGCCCCGGCTGGAAACGAAATTGTGTTTCGCGGCGCGTAATACGTTGCACTTTCGAAACGGTCGGGGCACAGGCCTGGGCAGAGAACGAGGGCCTCCCGCTCGCAGCTTCGGGCGGTTGATCGTGAAGCGAAAAACAGAGCAACAGGGCGGCCGGACCGGAATACGGACGGCGGCCATCGTAAGCAGCGAGACCAGTTTGCAGGAGGCGCGAGCGTGCAACGAGAGTTCCGCGCAAGGATCCATTCCTGCGTGTACACGCTTCGTACAGCGCACGCCGTCATCATCGCCGTCCTTCGATCCCGCATCCCGCTTTTCTTTAATATTTAAATGTATTATTAGCCGAGATTATTATAAGCACCACCGCGGGGCCGGTTAAGTTGGCCGCCGATCGCGAGCCATTACCCGCGCGCAGCTCCCCGGTATCTAGAATAGTTTATATCGAGCGTAATTTCCGGATTCGCGCGCACGTCTCGGCGTACAACACGCCGCTTGCTCGTCGGTTTTCCTTGGGATATGCGTGAGTGTTATCGGTGGATGTTCGATCGCGTTGCCTCTCTTTCTTTTTTCTTTTTTTTTTTCTTGACGAGCACGGGCGAGGCAGCATAATTACCTGCGCTGATAATTGTGGAAAAGATGGAGAGCTAGAAACTTCCTGGAGATTGTGATTATTTTTCTAAACATCCGCCGCATTAACTACGCCATTCTAAGTAAAGGAAACAATGTTAAGTAAAGCAAACGATTTACAATTTCCAGTGCTATGTAAATTGGGAATTAAGTCTAAGTAGAAAGCGATACAGGTTCATGCTCGCCCCTCGTCCGATTTCCTCGAGTCGCTGACCCCGGGGAGGGTGCAGCGGGGCAAAAGATGGATAATCTATCGTGTCGGCGATGAATCATGAGAGGGGGCTAGGGATACCGAGGAACCGACCGGACAGCGAGGAACGAGAGAAAAACCGAGAGATCGGGTGAGAAAGGGATAAACGTCAGTCGGAAAGATCGAGTGTAACTATAGGGGGTGCCGTCAGAAATTCTTACGTGAGTAAGGGAGACGAGGTGAAAGCGGCAAGAAGGAACGATAGGTGGGTCGATAAAGGAATGCCAGCGAAAGCCGAGGAAAAACACGGACAATCTGTAGGAAGAAAACGGAGGAGAAACGAAACAGAGTGGAGAGAACGGCATCGTAATGGGAGGAGGCAGAGAAAGCGCTGTCGACCAGGCCGCCGGAAGTGCCGTTGCCGCGGTGTCGCCTCGTTCCTCCATTTTTCGAAAAATAAGGCCGACCGCGACACTCGCTTCTCCTTTGCTTCTCCTATGTGAGCGCTTGCACAACTGCGTGTCGAGGGGTTGAGCGTGGTAGCAAGGGGTAGATGCGTTCCCTATGTACAGTCTGGCGTACGACATTTTATTCTTTAAAAAATTGACTTCCAGAATTACTAATTTCGTTCTCATGTGTGAATTCATCGTGGGAAAACCTAAATGGTATAACTTGATGGTAAATAATATTCACTGAAAAGATTATTTTCTTGAAAACCCGATTCAGAAGCTTCGCGGTACTTCCACTCCCAAACTTTCTATCTTCGTTTCCTAGTATTAATAGTAACAGTAAAGATTGGAATTTCCATTCACTTATTCTAACGATTAAAATATCTTAATCCGTTACCAATTTTATGACGGAATATGTTTATGCACGAACACTTAAATTAGACGGAATGCATTTATGTGTACAAGACTTAAGGCCGTTTCATTCAAAGCGCAACCGGGTTATTTAATATACCCGGCGCAAAGAAAAACTGCATTTATCATACAGGCTGACGAAATTGCGACAGCAATTTGAACAAAGTGTAACGGAGATAGCTGAAACTCGAGTGGAGACGCGAAACGACGCACTTTCTCGCAGGACCCAAATTTCTCTCGTTAACGACGACGACGTCGCAGTTTTCGTCAGGCGAACGTCTTCGTCGGACGCGACGTCACGTATAGGGTGGCCAACAACTTGGGGGGGATAATTAGCGCCGGGGATAGTTAATCAGTCAAGAAAGCAACCCCCCGCGTGTCGCTCACGGCGTACGCGACCTGTCGTCTCCTTATTAAAGTCACACACAGTGGTACCCGACGGTGCGACGTCATTATTAATTCAAGAACGCCCGACGTTAACGACTGTGGCAATTACGCGTCGATGCAGGAACTTTGTTCCTCTGCCCCAGTGCGAGAAACGTGCTCTATTATTTTTCTTTCAGATGCATGTTAGTTGTAGCGTTTCTTCTTGCTATGGATCTACATATAATGCTGAAGCTGAGATTATTCTGAAACCGGGGAGAGAGAGAGAGAGTGCGTATTGGGAAAATTGGACGGACTAACCTTTTGTAGCTGTCGAATATAGAAAAGTGTAGCAAATCTAAAGGATTCCTCGTGTTTCCCCACTCCGCAACGGCTTATCCATCACCCCCGGTATTGATCTGAATCATAGAAATCTCGTACGCCCAGCTTGCGTCCGTATCGCAACGTTGCTCGCCGGTGCAACCGCTGAGAGATCCGAATATCAATTCGCGATACAGAATTCCGCAACGAAGAGGAAGTACGTTACAGAAATATGGCCAGCAGCCAAGCCCCGAGTCCTTGATCCTAGGTACTTATCACCCCTTCCCTGTGCAGGCGTTTCGCTGTCTGTACGCCGGGTGTGTACACAATTTTGAACAACTTTCTTCCTTTTGCCTGGATAGCTGCCGGCGATAAATTTTCCGCACGAGCCTTTAAAAGAAAAGAGCAGAACGCGACGACGACGACCGCGCTACCGTCGTCACCGCCATCAAGGGGAAGGAAGGAGAAGAAGATATATAGAGCGGCGTGAAACACGCGACGATGGATTCCGCTGTTGCTTGGGACAGGTCAGGGTACGTTCGGTAGGCACAGAAGGATCTGCTACCGAATTCCGTATCCGACTTGTCAGTTGCGTCACGTCATGTCACGGTGCGTCACGGCGCGTAGCACGTACAGATACAATGCGGTACCTGGGCCCATAAATCGCTCAAACGCCGCTCCTGCGATGGACGTCGGTTACGTGGACGAAATGCAAAACCAATTGTACCCGAATTCGACCGGCTTTCGACCACCCTCGGCGCGCTACTGTATACCTGAATGATTTCTCTTGATAGTTTTCTCGTGTCTCGTCGCTCGAGCCTGAGCCTACGTCGACCGAACCAGCTAATCTCTGCTCCATTTTAGAAAATTTATTCTATCGACCTAACGCTTACATTATTTTCTCGCGGTTTGTCTTCCGTTTATGAAACGGTTCTTCGGTGGAACGTGTCCATTCAACAACGGATTTGTAATATCGTTAAAAAGAGGCAACCGTGTTAGATTTCTAAAGCATCAACGCGATGTAAAAAGAAAAGCCACACGCGTTAATTTACAAAGGTATTAGAAAGATTTTAAATGATCGTGTGAAGGTATTCGAATGAAATTTAATGATTTTTTTTGTGGGTGCTAATCGAATTCGGTACAGACACACGCAGTGAGATAACATTAAAATACTTGTTTGGGGATCGTCGCAGACGGTGGCAAAACGTTAACGTGCGAGAGCGCGGGCAATGAAAGCAAGAGAGCAGCAAGTGGCTCGTACGTCAGCCGGTGGCTCGTAAACGTCAGCGGTGGTGCTCGTAAACGTAAACGCGATGCTATAAGGGGATGTGGAACGGCGCAGCCGGAGAGTCGCCATAACATAACAGTTAAACAGATACACATAGAGAGAAAGACGATCCATTTGGCGATTTAAATGCGCTCGTTACAGCATCCCGTGCAACGAAACAATCTGCCGCATTCTCTGCAACCCGCCAGAAGATTTACCACGCGTTCCGACCAACATTTTCCCTGCAATCTTTTTCCCCGATTATCCTAACGATACCAAATGTTTCTGCCGATGATTATTTCCCCTCTCCAGCTCCATCGTGTGATCGAAATCGATTCATTAATCATTCTCGAACATCATCAATTTCTCCTTCCTCAAGACAAACATTACACCGTTAATTAAAGGGCTCTATCCTCCCTAGAAAATTAATAATTCGATAAAAACGATTTCCACGGCATCAGACAACGAAATTTCCCGCAGCAATGATTCCAATTAAGGGCAAAGGGTTTATCAATGGACGGGGATGAATAGCAATTAGGGGGTGCGTCGCGGCCTGTCGGCCGACAGAATCAAAACGTAACGAGATAAATTCGAGGGAGCTAAGCGGGACAAGGAGATCCGATAAAAGGCCGCGGCCCGTCGTCGAGAGGGTGGTTCCGGCGTTATTGAATGCCGCGAAAGGAAAGAGGCCTCGCCGAGTTTTCCAAGGGGTGGCGATTAAACCGAGGGATGAATTCTAGGGTTCGGCCGAGGCGAGCAGTTAGAAACCTCCCGTGGTAGTTCGGCGAACGCCCTGGAAGGGGTTGAAACAACGAGGTTCTATGTTTAATCATGTCTGACCGACTGAGGGGACAGCCGGACGTGGGTGGAATTTGCATAGACGCCGCTCTCGGGCGTTTCCGTCTAAGGGTGAAACGGATTCGAGATTCTGGTGAATTCTACGTAAACCAAATTGAACGTAGTAGAGAGATTCATTTAAAAATCAGGTAATGGCATTACAAAATTACTTTGACGTTAAGAGGGAGGCAGTTTGAAGTGTAATTTTCTTGAGGAAATTAGCGTTTAAACTATCCAAGGCTACATCCTTCAATTTATTAATTTCACATTTCTATTTTTAGAAACTCATTGAACAACTTCTAGGAAAAAATTACTGAAATGATGAGAAAATAATGCCGTTTTTCACTTTCCTCATTGCGTGCAGGATATGTTTATCCACCTATTACAAGTATCCTCAATTTGATTCAGTATTAAACTTTCTATGGTGGCGGAGGCGAATGAATCACTATTAACTAAGGAATTGTAATAACTGATTCGCGTTCCGTATGAATACCCTTTACGAGTCATCTCACAAATAATATCGCAGAATAAAGAGGACACAATTACGGCGGCGAGATTAATACGATCACAACCAACCGCACCATTGATAGTAGTAAAGAAACACGTCGTTCGATTTTCATCGAAACCGTCCTGTAAAATATCGTAATTGCGTCTCCCATAAAATTTACACGGTCTCGCTGGAAAGTTTCGTGTCGGTGACGATAATTATCCTCGCGAACCCTTTGTCCAAGGCGACGTCATTTTCTTGGGAAGGGAAGGGAAAAAGAAAAGAAAGACCGGGTATATACGCACCGATATCTCAATCGCCGTATAAAAACGGGCAATAACTCGCGACGCCACCCAGAACGATGATTGCACGCATCGTACGCCACGGGAACGAGAACCACGAGATATGCCAAAATTATGATAATGATTCGGAGCGGTTTTCAGTTAAGACATTAAGGAACGTGTATAATTTGGACAAAAACCAGGCCCGGTAAGTAAAGACCGCAAAGTATCGATACACGGCTGGCTCGCGATAATAAACTTTAATACATATTATGCAGATTGCCGGGCAGCCGCGCGAACCAACCCCGCGTCTACGCCTATGGCTCTTTTTCGCACAGTGAAACCTCTCTTATCAATGCACCGTGCGGTAAGTGAGCCGTGGAAAAATGTCAGACCACTCTCCGCGTCTGTTATATAATTATTCCTGCGTTCCTCGCGATAAACGTAAAACGCAACGAGCGAGCAAGAACGCCGCCCGCGTTAAATATCGATCGATCGATAATTCAGCAGCGTCCGGTGAAACGTGGACGATTCTTTTGTCGCGTGGAACGCGCTCTTTGCTTTGCTTCGCGCTGAAAATATTTCATTAAAATAATGCCAGCAATTGACCGAAGGGCGTGACTATAATTTTGCAACACGGTTCCACGAACACGGGAGTCTTTCACCCCCGGAGGGAAAAATGAAATAACCGCGACGTGCGTAAAGATTGGCAGACCACGAAAGGGCAGAGGAGCAACGACGAGGGCGAAGAAGGGGTAAGAAGATGGAGAACATTCTCGGTGAGGTGGGTGAGGGGAACAGGAAGGGGGAGGCTGATGGTACAAGAAGGATAATAATCCGTAGTTTCGATCAAGATTATAGGCGTGGATAAATGAATAGTTTACGAGCAGCGAAAATGAGACGGGTAAAATATTAAACGCTCCCTGTGGACGTGGTCTCTGAGCCTTTTATACTTTACCTACCGATCGCCTCTGTAATAATGTTCAATGTTAAATGTCTTTATTGCGTATCTGGCCCTATCCGGCTGTATACGGTAATTGATACGAGCAAAAGCTAAGGGCGAGACGCAAGCTGGCTCCGCTTGTCCGCAAATTACACGCGGCGCACTCGCGCTAAAAGGACAGACAGGTATTTAATAACTGACTCGGTAACGGCTTCATTCTCGGACACGAGGATCAACCTAGACGCGACGACGAACATTAATTATCTCATGCCGTTGTCAATGGGGAATCGCTTGAATTTTAAGTCGAACCCCTTTAAACCAAAAATCCTCCAATCGCCAAGAATATTCAACGTTGAACATTACTTCTCTCCGTCTCTCTTAGAACCCTCGATAAACCCTCGCCCCTCAGTGAAAAAGGAGTCCTGTGTTTGTACAGCTCGGCTTGATCCCGCTTGCACATTTTTCTATCCGCAGGAACGGGCTCGGCCCCGGTTTGACATTTCGTTTACAAAGCAGCTCATCAGTCCCCCGACGTGTCCGTCTCCGGCGGCCAAACTGGACGAAGATTGAAATCGAGAAATCGAGCAAAACGAGCACCGCGCATACCGTAGGTAGGCAGGTTTAGGCGTCAACCCAGCGGGAATATCTGGCGCGTAAGTACACGCACGCGGGCATGTCCGTGACGCGAAGTGCATCGCTGAAGGGATAGGGAGAGAGAGAGAGAGAGAGAGAGAGAGAGAGAGAGAGAGAGAGGGAGAGAGAGAGAGAGAGGAGGAAGGTTAGGTGTACGCGTTGTCAAGCGGTACACTGGTATGCGTTTCCAGTCGTCGGTGTTCGTATCCGAAATGAATTGACCGGTGCATGGTTGATGGACGTAGCGGGTGGCTCGTTATGCTTACAGCCGAGCCCGGCAATCAAGAAGAATTCATACTAACCGCCTGACGTGTCGCTCGTGATGGAGGCCCGAGCCACGTCGTCATTCATCTCTCGCGGTCTTTCGAGTGTTTTCTTTATTCGCGATCTAATGTAACGAGTCGCGCGGTGCCATCCCTTATTCTGTAGACCATTTTATATTTGAATATTCCAGTGTACATACACCCTCGTTTCAATTAGAAATTGCTAAGGCCAAGCTCGAGGTGATAATAACATTCGCATACATATAGCTCGATCCTTCGGAAGTAATTAATGGGCCACCGCCACGGGATGAGGTATAGCGCAGATTCTTTCCCTTCGAAGTTTCTTTCTTCGTGCCGGAGGGGTGGCTCGGCGTGCTGGAAAAGGTGGATGAAAGCGTCGGGCTACGTCGGCCGTGATGGTGGTGCTATAGTTGAAAGAAGGTCGATGAGGAACAGGGTTAGCGGAGGGGAGGCGGAGGAGAGACGAAGAAGGAACGGTCGACGTGGCTTGGGGGAGTTTTTCTCGTTCCCGGCTTCCGTCTCCTGGGACGCGAAGCGCGAGGATCTTTTTGCTCGCCTCGACGGAGGATCAGACGTCCCACTTTATCTCCGCCGACCCGTTCAAGCCCCCTCCCCTCGTTTGCCAACCGCCCCGTTCGTCCTGTCGTCCCCCTTACCGCCGCGTGGCCCCGTATCCCGTGTCGCTTCTACCCCTCTTCGAGCTACGCGCGCTCTATCCTGCCGCAACCCCCGTTGCGCCACGGTTTTCTACCCCAACGCTCCGTGCCCCTCCTACTCCCCGTACGTCAGCCAGGGCTATGGTTGATCACGTATAGGAGGAGCCCCTAGCAGCGCCCAGAGTGACGCGTCGTGGAGGAGCCATTTGTCATCCATCAGCGCACGCTTCTAGCCCGGCGAGATAGCAAGCTGGAGCCTGACCCAAGCTGGACCGATTCTATGCTTCTTATCTCTCGCTTGTTCTCCCTTCTCGATGCTATGCAGCCTCTTCGTCTCTTCGATTGCTCGGCCGCTTCACTCTGACGCAGGCTGCTCGGAGAATCACAGTTCGTTTTGATCAGGGATTAGGATTATCCGACAGGGCGGATAGTTGCATGGTTTATGAAAAAAGGTAATCTTAGGATTTGAAGGTAAATAAAGGGAAGAAATTTCCAGCTACCACATGAAAATATAATGAACCGCCTCCTATGTCGGGGCTAGCAACCTGTTCTGATATAAGCTCGCACCCGACAATGTTGCCCGAATAAAAAGGCATGGTCGCCCCGATGTGCTTCGGGTTATTGAAGCTCCCTCGACAACATGCAATCACGATACGCCCTTAGCGTCTTCTCCCAGGAGCTTTTCCTCTTCGTGGGTAGCAATTTCAAGCGGACAATCTCTCGCGCCCTGTTTCTCTATTCCTTACACCGTTCCGGCCCTCGTCATTTTAAAATAAATTGCAATCACAACCGGGGAACCGGCAACTTCGTGCGTGGTAGACGTGATCTGGGTAATTTATGAAAAACGAATGATCCTGCTTAAAATTCGATCGAGCAGGTAACAAGCAATATAAATACAGCAACGTCCTCCAAATCGTCACGTCGTTTGTAATGACGATCGGATCGGGTCGCCTCGATGTGTGATCACCCTTACGTTTATCCCGGCTCTCGAATCTGCACCGTATTCCTGACCACGTAGCCTCCCCCGGACTTTTGTTCTCAGCGGCTTATCCATGGATTTGCGACCACCGATCCGAGTATCGTGAACCGCCTACTTATAAGATTTATTTCTCCCAAGTGTGGGTCATCCCTGTCCCTTCCCCACGGACAGCCCCTTTGTCCTCTAATCATACGATATAATGTGGCATCGCACACTGCTTCCCGCTAATAACGCGTTGGCGAGTCTTATAGATTTATATGTGCTGTATTAATTTAGAGCTACGCGAAAGAATGCACACTTTGGAAAAGAGAAAAGTTCATTCGTTTCATTAAAAAGAAAATTAAGTGAAAAGTAATTACTTAGAAGACGATTTATTTTACATCCGCGTGGTTCAACCCAACGCGAAACCACCCCAAGCCCTCCGCGGTAGTTCCGTACGACCTTCTTTTTAGCGGTGAAGCAACGTTTGCAAACGAATTAGAAGCGGTCTATAATTCTTAATTAACGATCGATACTTTTAGGAGCGGAAACTAGGTGGAAAGAAGCGTCGCCGTACACCGAGGGCATCTGTTAAATACACGATTCTTTGCAGAAAACGGGTCGGTGTACGGGACAGGGTCGCAAAGCACAATGGATGATATAGGTATCGGCAATTTTTCAGCCGTCCGCCAAATTTTTCAATGTAACTTGAGAGCCGCTCCCTCGCGAGGTCCCAGGACAGAGGAATGGATGAACAGGCGGCGAAGAAGGGTGGCAACCGGGGGTCAGGGCGACAAGAACACCACCGGAGACGTCCGACAGAGAAAGAGGGCCACGGCGAAGAAAAAGAGGCCACAGAGAATGGAGGACCGTGGAGAGAGGAGATAGACATGGGAAGAGAGACCAGTTCCTGTTCTTCTTGCCGGGGAATACAATAATGCCGGGAAAAAAGGTCTGCGAAATGGAAAGGAACGAATCCTGGCGTTACCGCGGCTGTATCCGCAGCTCCGCGGCAGAAAATCTGCCCCAAGGGTGAACCGAGGCGAGGGGCCGAACCTAGGGGGGGGATGCTGCTTCAGGCATCGATGTCATTAATAAAAGTGTCAATGGCGTCAGTGGACTAATGTCGGCAGTCACTCGTTGGCTGTGCGGAAGGGGTGGTAGCGTCAGCCGATCTCCTCCATGGAAGTGCTTCACCCACCCCCGTCGTTTCAATCGTTTTCCACCGCTCCTTGCCCGATACCACCTTCTTTCGACTAAATTACCGCCGTCTTATCGCGGAAAGCATGCGTGCCAATCCCGAACAATCCGAAAGCGTTTGTTTCCAGCCGAAGACAGACGTCCGATTGAAATGTTAAACTGCCACAAAGAAGTTCTCCACTGCGTCGGGCATCAAAAGTAAAGCAATGAAACTATTTTCATGGAATCGAGACTGGAGTTTTATTTAATTGCAACTGGCAGAAAGGAACAATTTTCCCTGGGTCAGTAATTACGTTCGTTACCGGGACGTATTAAAGTCGCATTAATACTCTAAATATAACTTTCTACTGGAACCCTCACTTTTCCATTCCCTCCCCGTCACGGAAGCTCTACATTAATTCCGCTCGATCCGCTTCCTACAGGCAGCTGGACAGGATATTTAGGAATTCCATTTCTCCACCCTCCATCACGTTTTCCCAAAGCGATTATGTACTTTACCGGCGCCAAGCGCCAGCCATTGTCCACTCCTTATATCCGCCCTGTGAAAGAGTTATAAAGAGAGACAGACGAAAACGAGGCGCTTTTTTTTGGTATTCGAGCGCAATTCTTCAACGCCTACGAACGGGCGAGAACCGGCGACTTTTCCCCGATAAGGGTGTGTATAACGTATATCGACGCGAAATGAAGGAACATGTTTGCGGATCAAAGGGGTGGCGCGGAGGAATATCTAATAAGAAGCCCGAGCTCATCCATCGTGCGCTGGCCCACTCGGGGGGCTGTCACCGTAGGCGTCAGCGTGCTACGGAGAAGGGGTGATTTACATAGTAATAATATCGGGACGCTGCACCACCGCGCCTGAACCACCAGGTCTTAAACTTGTTTCCTAATACACGGGACCGCTCGCTGCTGTCATTACCCTGCGCACCCTTTACGTGGCATCGCCGCTGAAAGATCGTTATTCTTGGAAAAGTGAAACGATGTTGAATACAGCGCTTCAAGCTTGGAAATCGCGTTGAAATTAAAGGTTACATTGAGAATGGAGATCCCTTGTGCATATACAAGCACACTGGAAGTGTGACATTAACGTACCTGTATTATGAACGGTACGATAAAGTTTCCGATAAAGGAAAAGCCTGGAACTGCGAGTTAATACTGTTTTCGAGGCAACGCGGGTACCGATTAGAATATCAAAGGACAAGTAACAACCTCCGCATAATGATCGGGGTAAACAATATACAAGGGGCCGCGAGAGAAGAAGGGTTGCTGCCCCCGGGATAAAAAGGGGTTCGCGGTCTGAGCCGACTGACGCTTTGACGTCTTCCTCCGGCGAAGCACAATGTTAATTAACGAGAGAAAAGCTGCTCCGGAGATCCCGACTGTGTTCGCGATTCTCAATCAACGTTGGTATTCACGACCCCTCTGTCCCCGCCTGCAGAACGCTCACCGGCTGGCTGAGTTATGCAAACTAAGTATAGAACGTTTAATGAAAGTATCGGGATGCTTCTGCGGGACTGTTCTTCACTGTCCTCCGCGAGGCCTCGGTGATAGGGACAGAGAGAAGTTTCGATGGGATTGATTTTTAGCTACGGTAACGGAATATGTAATCGTGTTCGTAAAAATCCACTTCCAACGTGACTTCTTTATTTTAATTTTTGATCAGCCGGTATAAGAGCGTGGTTAACGCTGTGCCCACGGAATTTACAGGGTTCTAAAAGTAGTTAACTCCCCGCTGATAGTTAGAAAGCCGTGTAAGTTAGTATTTCGAAACAACAAGTTCCCTGGACTGTAGCGAGGGATGAAATCATCCGGCGAGGATACTCCGCCCGTTTGCCGGCAAAGCGACCCAATTCCTAGACCACATTTTTCAACTATTCCTCCTCGCAGCCGAGTTCTCGGTACAGAGAGCACTGCGGTAATTAACTCCGTGGAACCGAGCCGATGTGGAGCGAGTTCCCCGAAGCGATCAAGTGTGACGCGACTTACTCGGTACCGCGAAGTGGCGAGCTAATTAACCAGCGAAATCTGATCGGATCGCCCTCGTGGGACGTCCGCGAATGCGGTCAGATTTTCGCGATTATCAGTAACGAGTGATCGACGTACGCGATGGAACGCGCCTGCCCGCGCTCGCAAGTGAAGCGCAATGGACCGGTATCCGATTTCCTGTTCGATCGGGGGCAAGGAGGCTCTCGCGAACGTTTGGTAATTACAAGGTGGTGCCTCGCGAGAAAAGGCACGGTGCGAGTTTCGATCGGGATCAAGGAGGACCCGGGTGAATTTCATTACGAACGAAACGCTGCCGGCGCATCTATAATTAACGCGACTAATTGGCAAAGGCCGGATCAAGCGGCGCGTAACACACATCCTGTGCGCATAATCATCCATTGAGGCGAGAGAAGGACAGAGATCCGGCTTGTACGTACGAAGAGCAGGATAATTTCGCCTGTACGCAATCTTATCGACGCGTCGTCGTACAGGTGAAATTCGCTCTGATTACAGATTCAACCGGCCTGAAAATTACGCGCTCGGTCTTCCGCGACGAGCGGAGAAAGGGGGAGGCGAACAAGTACGTGAAGGGAGGAGAGGGGTAGATTGATAATGCCACGCCGCGTAATTTTGCCAATAAGGTCAAATTACAGTTCGCGCCGAATTAAAGGCCGCTCATTATCCGCCTGTTTGTTTCATCGGTCGAATGCTAACTCGAATTTAGAAATGGCGAATTACTGAAGGCCGAGCACTCACTTTGGTACACCGCGATTAACAGCATCTCGTCTGTGCTAGGCTTAGGAACAGGACCACGGTTGGGTTTGAAACGTCACGATTCCGAAGCTAATTTTGAGGAACAACATTTTCTAGCAAAGCGGGGTAACGAGCGTTAAAGCCAGCAATAGTGGCGGCAGATCCAGCCGGCGAACGGACATCAAAAGCCCATCACGCTAGCCCAGGAAGAGGCTCGAAATCTAGAGATACCTAATGCCTTCCACCTTCCACGCAGCATCCTTTCACGAATAGAAGTTTTTTGCATAACTTCGCCGTAGGAGCGTTCCTCCTCCCGGTCCCTCCGTCGGCACCCCCTCCCGGACCGGGGACTTTCCATGTCCCGCGCTTTACCACCCTCCCACCTGAACCACCGACCGTGTTCCCCCTTCTTCATCACCTTCTTCCTTCTCTTTCCCCGTATTTCATCGGCCTCTCTCCGACCGACACCTCATCTCCTGGTTCACCGTTTCTCTCTCCTTTTCCCTCGCAAGCTGCCACGGTACTGCCGTGGTACACGAGGCTGCGGCTAAGAGCAGAGCGACGTCGGCGACGCCACGCACCCCGACGTCGCCCTGACGCGCTCCACTGACGCTGCGGAGCGGAGATTAATGGCTTCGGACTCTGAAATCCTGGAAAATAAATAGCGGGGGCGACGGTGGCGAGAGCGAGAGCCCTGCGGAGCAAGATGCGATCCTCTACTCCCTTTTCGTCCCTCTTCGCTCTTCTCCGTCTATATCCCGCCAGTCGACGAAGAAAGGAACACGGCGGAAGGGAGACGGCGAGAAAGATGGGAGAGAGAGATAGAGAGAGAAAGAGAGAGAAGGGCAGCTTCCCGAGGGACCTGCCTACCGCTCACGCTGCCCACCGCCATCGCTGCTGCCCCTTCTTTGTGAGCAACCTGAAGGTTGTCGAAGGGCTGACGCGAAAAGCGGCCGGCGTAGAAATTTATCTGGCCGGAATGCTTTTGTTGGACCGCTTCGTGACGAGGAAATTGAAGGCCCTCCCGATTTTCTCAACGGAGAACAGCTTGGGATTTATCGGCCACCTCCGGTTCCGCGTCGCTGCTACCCCTTTGTTCCGCTGAATCGTCCCTTTCTCGGTGCACGTTTGCGAATTATTGCGGATGCGTCTGTATAAAATCAGCGCGGTTCCGTGGACAATCATATACACGCTGGAGGGGGAGGCACAGAGGCCGAGAACTTTATCGTCGGTTAATCGTTAACAAGAACGGTGGTCGGAGGGCCAGCATCTCGTAGACATTAATCGTTCTAAAGTGACGTCGCGCCGCAGCGACCAACAACAACTGGATACCTGTTGGATATTTCGAAAGTCTTGGTGGAATGTGCGAAGACAGCCATTATACAGCCGACTCCGAGTAAATTATATTAAATTCTAAATAACCGGTGGAAGACCACGGTCTAATTGTTGCGTCGTTTGCATAATGCCTGGTCCGTAACTCCCTCTCTTCCCTGTGCCCCTTTCGTCCCGCTCTCCCCGTCGCGACTGGTACCTTCTTTAGCGTGTCTCGTCCGCGGTATCTCTTCTTTGCATCCTCAATTTCGTCCCTATCTGCTTTCTCTCCTCCCTACCCAACTGTGTCCCTCTCGGCCGATTCGTCGCAAAATCCACCAACAGATTAATTGCTCATCCTTGCTACTGCAACCAGTTGCTGTTACTAAATGGATACGCTAATTCTGTAAAGGTCAAGGTACCCTCGGATACGTTCAATGAAAAACATAGACGTGCAAATGACCCGCCGT
Organism: Holcopasites calliopsidis; assembly: GCA_023838395.1. Lineage (NCBI taxonomy): Eukaryota > Metazoa > Arthropoda > Insecta > Hymenoptera > Apidae > Holcopasites > Holcopasites calliopsidis. The sequence goes on from JALHAQ010000003.1 coordinate 5,167,720, forward strand.
TGCAAACGCCTCGTGCGAGGATAAAATTTTCCTAGAGAAAAACGTAACGCGATCGGAAAATCAGCGAGCAGAAACAACGCGACGTACTTTGCGCGAAAGTAGTTCGTCTTCCGTCTCATTTGAACCGCGTGCCCATCCCATCGTTCCCCCTTCGGCCATCGTCTAAGCGCGTTTGCACGGTAGCCATTTGCGAAATTGCAACGAGCCGCTCGCCAGGGTGCTCATTAGCGAGCAGCGAACGAAAGAAGAGATTATCAACCGTCTAAGCGTAACTAACAACAGCGCGGCGTCCAATTTGAGAAACGGCTAATTACACGGTCGCGAAACGATCATTGCTCCGGCATGGCAGCGCGCTTCGTGCTTTTTCGCGAGTACGACTAATTACTCCGAACGACTTCGATCGCCACCGTTGTGACACGCGTTGCAAACGCGAGATTAATCGCGATACGTTTCGCCGCGAAATTAATTGCATCGCGGCGTACACGCTTCCTCCTTCTGCCGCGTTGTCCCGCGGCTGCCGTTCCTCCCGCCTCCCGCTCCCAAAAAAAGCGATAATAAAGACGAGAAGCAAGGAGGAGAATAAGGGCAAAGGGGAACACGAAAAATCCTGGTGTCCTGAAATAATAAAGCAGCCTCGGCCCTGCGTTAATTTATTATTCAATTCGTAGGAGAACGCTCCCTTGGCAAAGTTTCTCCCTCCGAATATCTCCGAGCAATATCCTTGTATATGGGCCGAAAACATCCGGCAGAGATTGCGAGAGGAGATCCACGTACGACGAATTCGCCGCGTTACATTCCTGAACGATGATTTTCGTGCCCGCACATGGCGAACCAACTTAAGGGAGAACGCAACGTGGCCAAGAGGGGAGGGGGGCTAGATTTGATTCATAGGGGGATAGAACAGATCGGGTATGGTGTCCGCCTCGACAGACACGAGAGGGAGATGGCGGCGTGCAACACCGTACCAAAGCAATATCCATAGGAACACCCCGTGTCAGAGGGAGAGATGCAGAGACGTGTAATCAATCACGAGGGACCCTGCTGCCACGTTCGTGGCCCTCGTATCAAACGTAACGCACGGTAAACATTTTTAACTTTGCCACGTTATTAATATTCGTTGCGCCCCGGGAACCTCTCCCCCCGCGAGCCGCGTCGCTCACCCGCTGTCCCTTTTTTTCCCTCCGAGCTTGCGCTTCGCGTTTTTGTTAATCAATTTGCCGCCGTTCGCGAAACGACTACCCTGTACATCGAGAAAAACTGCCGCAGCTCTGTTTCCGTTCTCGAACGCACGAATTGGATTCGAATTAAGGGCGAGAAGCTGAGAATATTCAATGCGCGCCGACTGAACTTTTTGTAATTAACGATGGGTTACATGGGACTGTGTTATTTTATTATTTTCATCGACGCGAGCTTCAGCAAGCTGATCGCAATAACGAAAGTTAATAATTAGCCACGATTATTATTTATTCCCAACGATTCGCCAGTCACGATCAAGCGTACGGATGAAAACTTTGCAGCTGATAATTATTACCAATCAGCTGCACCAAATTCACCGATTTTCCACATAAACTGTAACAAGATTTAATTCGTAGATCTACAACGGTTGTCGGTAATGCTTCTACGAACAACCACCGATCCCCTACCCTGTGTAATGTAATTGTTAGAAGTGCTCCATGTTACAAGGGCCGACAAAACGTCAGATACAAATAACGCCTCAGCACGCGGTCCCTGTGTTATCGTTTCATATTGATGCGGAAACACCGTACCGATCATTCTGCCGCTGCCCCGTACGGGCTCCCCCATTTCTTCCCTCTGTTTCTTGCGCGGAGGAAACTCGTAGCACCATCAAGCACATCTACGCCCACGTGCACGCCAAGATTCTTCTTCCCTCGCTTTGCGAACGTTACGCCGACAAATCGTTCGACAAAGAATTCGCACCAACACCCACGATATTAATTCCGAAGGCGTCCGCGTCCGAAGTTAATTAACAAGTACAGCGAACCAGGAAGAATCGCGACGTCTCATGCGTTATTTTCTCCCACAGACCGAGGTCCAACGTCCGACGACGAATTTTGGCAGCGAAACGGACCGTCCTAGGAGTTCCCGAAATCTCCTACAATTAGGACGCCACGGAGCACAGAGAAGAGCTTGTAGCTGTCGGGAGCGTTTAACAAGAGCCACGTGTGTAAGACAATTCTCGATGGTTGTTACGCTGCCGAGCACGCTGCAACGGAACGGCAAACAACAGGATCCAGCTGCCGCTGTTTCTGCCCACGCAACGGCCAACAAACGTCGGAACGGTAATCCGGATGAAATTAAAGCGCGGAATTAGCAGTGTCAGGTAAATACGGTACGCGGACACGCGAGAATTCTGTATAGAGATGAGCGGGGCAACGCTGTCTTTGAAAATTAAATAGCAGCAAGGATTCATTAATTATTGTTGTCGGAAGGATTGCCGAAAATTGATGACGGATTGTATCTGGTCGTAACAGGTGTTTAGAAATTCTCGGGCTATTTATTCCTTTATGATAGATTATAAATAGTCTCCCTGACGGTTTTTAGAAATTGTTTTGCTTGCAACTGAGGTCACCGATACTGCTGTCGGGTGACGGTAATGATTAATATTTGCACGCTATTATCGATGGTTGAATCGTAGATAAAAATTTAATGTTTTTAGAGAGGCTAAAGAGTCAACCGTTATCTGGAAATGGAGCCTTCGCAAGCGTTGAAACAGGTCGTCAAACGGTTCGCCAATTCCACAAGGTCCGGCCAAAGGGTGATTAATGGTACGCGGAAGAGAAATAGAGGAAGGAAAACAAGAACAAAGGGAAACTCGCGGAGAAAGAAGAAATGCGGTAGATTCGGCCGCTGTCAGCCGGAACACGAGACCGTCCCAGAAAATATTCTTTTTAATCCGGCCATAAATCCGTAGAGAAACTCGCCGGTGGACGAGCAACGCGCTCGTCCGGTTCGATATTAACCACGGGGCGCCGATTATATAATTAAAAGAGTATTCCTGATAATTGGGAGGACGGGCTAACGAGTTTTCTCAAATTTCCAAGGATAATTACGCATGCAGCGCGTGATTATCAGTGCTTCGCTAATTACGGTCTAACGCGCGTCGTTTCTCTTTGCAGCTATTGCGCGCGAAGTCGCCGCGAAAACCGGTGTGCAACAGACTTGTCGACAACGATCCCGTGGAATCCGGGAGCATCCGTATCTACCTATTTCGATTTTAACCCCCCGAAATTTTATATCTTGAACGCATCATCAGCGACACGCGATGTCGAAGATTTATACATTTTCCGGTTCTGTATTGATATTGTAGATCGATGGAATAAGCTATGGACAACCTTTTCTTAGAGAGCAAACGTAAGTATTTCAGGGAACAAACAAATCTCGGATCGCTGTAATGATAATTATCGCGATCCAGTCGGATTATTTTTCACAGCAGGATTGAGTTATACATCGAAGGTGTTCAGAACCGTTTATGCAGTCATTAAGGCATCATTAATCTTGTTCTCCGTTATACGCGACTGCGGAGTCATTGTTGGAACAGGTGCTACTTCCGCGGAGCCTGAGATCATTAGCCGAATAAATGGAATTGGTTCTCCGTTGAATAAAGGAATCGGCGATATGAATCTCGCTGAGAAGAAACCGTTTACAGCGATGGTGATTAGGGGAATCGTTGCTGATGAAATGTGTTCCTGTAACTTCTGTGACTCTGAAACCCTATCACCCCCCGGATTTCGATGATAAATTATGTAATAATCAGTAACTCTATTTAATTTCAGAAAATAAATATCAATAAAGGACAAAAAATCGACCTTTCCTTTGTAAAAAAAAAAAAAATAGCTGAGTACTTTTTCGTCTCAACTCTTTTCCAAATTGTTTGAACAGACCTAAGCGAAGAAACACTGACCTGTCCCAATAAATTCGACACACAGATACCAGCCAACCTTCCAGCTGTTTCACCACAATCGCGTCACCTTTTAAAAACGATTCTACACGATCGGGAACTATAACGGAGTCGACATCGCCTGACGAGACGCAAGCCCATTGTTCGTGGTCTTGGGCGAAATAAAAGGAACGGTCGGTCGTCGAGGCAGAAGCAACGAAAATATTCGGTGGTGGAACGTAAACGGCTGCCATTTGTCAGCCAGACGACTCAATGTCTCGCGGACGTCTCCGGCGTGACTCGTTCCATCGCACTTGGCCCGAGGAATTCGCAGATGCCCGATAAACGGCGAATTCGAAAGGCAAATAAACGTCGTGTGGCGCCAAACAGGCGATGAATGAAACGACGTGGCAACGAGGAATCGCGTGTGTTTCGCAAGACACAAGGCCGACGATGCTTATGCGAGTCAAGTGGATCGAACAGCTTCTGCATTTGATACAACGATCTGTATATACTATAACAGTTTTCTCTTTATTTATGTGATTTCATGTGATGCTTTTTGAGTAGAAAATAGAAAGTGGTCTGTGTAGCGCGAGTTGCTTTAAGTTGATTATCAATAGTAGTCCCTGTGCGATTTTTTAGGGATAAGAAAATTGAAACGTTGCACTAATTACGTTGAGCGGATTACGATAGTCGAGACTGTATTCGGCTCATTACGTTGATCTAGATATAGCAAGATGGAGCTTTAATAGCAGTTTGTAATTAATATCGATGTAAATCGTGGTCATACCCGCTACAGCGCGCAATATGTAATTTAATGGAGTATAGACGGCTCTTATAATCATTCGAGATCTAAAGGTCAACGGATAATGATACGGCGAGTTAATAAATGAGATGCTTAATAAGTAGCGCTACAATGTAGCATAGACTGAACACACGCGGTGATTATTCCGCAGTTTTGATCGAATGAGTATCCCAATGAATCATTGAGTGATTTTGTGACATGTCATCGGGACGTTAATTTCTCGGATAAAAATCAAAACTTAATGACTCAGCTATACATTACGATAAAGTTGTTTTTCTTTTGTCAGCATTCTTCTGCAACCTTACTATTATAATAGTAATAATAATAATAAAATTTGGAAACATTTATAAGAGTAATTGGCAATGTCACTAATGCGATGAAAAATGAAACGGCGACTCAACATTATTTCTAATAATCAATTATTTAGCTGAAGAGAAAAAGAAGGTGTGCACATGCATTGAAATTTATGCGTCGCGTACACAAGTCACGCGTATCGTTTCTTGTAACAAATTACGTGCATACTTGATAGGACGAGATATCTATTCGAGATTGCCGGAACCATAACGAACCGAGGCGAGCTCATTTTCACACAATAGTCTATTTACACTAATTTCATCTAATAATTAACACCAGTCTAATAACTAATAACACGCTTTAGACTAAGAACTCGGCGAATTAATTTAAATGAACGGCTAAGTAAGTATCTCGCACCCCGTCATCTATCGACACTTCAATTTTTCTTTGGATATTCAATTCGCACCAAGCCAGGATGACCGATTTCGAAATTTCGAGCTGTTAGCTACTCTTTTTACTCAATTTTACTTGAAGCAAAATTATAGAAGAATATACGGAACTTTGTGCACTCCGAACATTGTTATTCAATAGAACAACAGAATATTATAAAATACTAGGAGTATTATCGAATGGAACAGTAAAATATTATACTATAGAAAGCCTGCATTTTCTGAATGCTGTTGGACATTTCAATTTTTCAAATTACCCATTACAGCAAACTCTATTTGATTCTCAAGTGTCTTACCACTTAAGAATCCGATTCGGTTAATTACTCTCTCTCGCTTCCACATGCTCCTTTCGTTTCACCGTTACGTAAAACGCGTTTCGCAAACCTCCTCAAAGGTACTCTACGGAACGCACGCAGGTCTATTTCCGGGGTGAAGAAAACGGGCATTGTTCAAGTACAAGTACACACGTGTGCGATGCGTTTTCCTTCGAAACTGGAGCAATTTATGGGCCCCAATTTCGAGGCAACATTCGACCCACAACGCCGCCAACATCTGGCTTTTTTCTTGTCGACCTGACCACCACGATGTTGCGTCTTTGTGGAACAAGCTCTTCGACGGGAAAATGAGGATTTATGTTGGGCAATCGAAAATCCGGCGAGTTTTACTACTATGAACATATTGCAAACAAATGAGCTCCAACATTGGTACTTATTTATTTTCCTGTAGGTACTTTAAATGCAAAGCGAAAAGAATTCGCTACATTTACAAATAGAAAGGTTGTTTATCTGCTTACAAACCTTTAGGTACTTTTTCAGTGGAGAACACATTTGAAATATTGAAAAATATGCTCCCTATACTGGTACACTAAAATGCTGTTGAGGAATCAGAATTAGACATCGGGATTCTCGATATTAATTAATAATAGCCATGACATTCTTTAATTGTCACAACAATTGGGTACTGCCCGAGTTGTTGTAATAAATATTTTTCCATCTAAATAACAACTGTTCGATTCGCCCCAGAACTATATAAACTCACTTTCCCGTCGCTTCGTCAACAAACCGCCTGACTTGATGTCAAGCGATAAAGAGAATAAAAGCTCGAAATTGCGTGGCATGCAGAAACTACTCACCGATTTCGCAGACAGAAGATGGTCCAGAGAAGAAAGTCCAGCGGAGGTGACGACAAGCTGCCTCCTCGGCCGAAGTGAGACGCGAACTGACTGCACAACCGCATCGAGACGGTGTTTCTAAGCTAATCCACAAAAACTTTATTGCTCGAACGCGATAAAAGTGCAGTCCGCGACGTCGAGAGGACAACGAAGCGATCTTGTCTCCTCGAACGACGAAATCGTGATGCGACCGAGTGTAAGAAATCGAGCGATAATCGAGACACTTCAAGGTCGTTTTTGTTAGAACACGGAGACTCTACCATTATTATCGTAGAAGAAATTGCTCAATGTTGGTAGCTGGAATATTTCAGAGCATTTGTCGTAGCTGCAGATTTTTTGTCGCGATAGCTATTCTTTGGATCAAATTTATTCCAGCTTCTGTTGTATCATTATTGTAACATGTATGCTATAATCACTTTGTTGCTGCTGCTATAGCTACTTAATATTAGAGTTTTAATAAGTATAAATGCATTAAAGAAAGCATTACATACTAAACGATCTAAAAATACACAAAGCCCCAAACTTAAATCGAATCCAACTAACAGGAATATTACAGTACCTCAGCAGATCCAATCATGCTCGGCTCGCGCGGTCCAGCCAGATCGGCGATTCTGGGGGTGCCACCTTGATCGGCGAGAAATCCACCAGTCATGAAATCGCCAGGGGCGTCCGATTGTCAAGAATCAGGGGGCATCCCCGTGAAACAAGCGATCAAACGGGGACACGAGAAAACGTTCAGGTGACGCGTTGTTGTAAAAAATCGATCGGTCGCGTTCGCGGTTGGCCCGCGAAGGGGGCAGCACCTTACCGCGCGATCTCGCATCGGCGGAGGCAAGCATCGATGGCCGCGTTTTTGTTGTTCTTTTCCTTTTCTATTTTTTTTTTCAACCGCCTCTTGCTTTCTCGCTCGTTCATCCCTCTATTCTCTCGTAGTTGGCAGATTAGGCTAATGCGATGGACCAGATGAGATATGGGCCAGCGAATCGGAGTACGATGCCGACACGGCAGGGGCGTGACTGTACCCTGGAAACGACCGTGCCCCGGGCCAGAGTCACGACGTGAACTAAGTGCTGGGTGGAGCCCCGTCTAGGCACTACCTACTCGATGGAACCATCATCTCCTCTCCCTCGAATGTCACGGGGGCAACCTAATGGCTGCCAGCCACCTCGAAAACGGCGGCAGTTTTGAAAGGGCCTCGTGTCCACTTCGCCACTGACATCGTGGCCCTCCGCGAATTCGACGAGCTACTCGCGTGGTGCTCCCCATCGTTGCATCCGGGGTGAATAGGACCTTTGGAGGGTGTAACATGTTGAAGATTAAGTTTTAAGGCATGGGATTGAATCCAAACTAAATATTTGTGGAGTGCTGGATGGTTTGTGTACTCGTGTACTTGGAAGTCATTCAGGTCCCCTTCTTCAAAAACCACGTCCCTTATTCAGCTTCCATTCCTGTTTTTTTTTTCAATTCAAACTGTTATGCGTATACGTGGAAGATATGCTTGTCCTTCTAGATGTTACCTGGAACAATTAAACTAGTCATTATTTATTTAAACAATCTTTTTAGATTAGGTCAATTAGGTTCATCCCCCAATACAAGACATTCCTCTATCGAGTTCAACACCTCTTCATCTCCCAAGCAAAATTCCAACTAGGCGCAAACATGTTTTGATCCACACTTCCCACGTAAAGTAATGTGAAAACGAAGGTGGGGCAAAGCAAACCAAAAACTTCCGTTTGTCCGTTTCAACCCGCTGCTCGAGGCCGCTGCTTATCCATCTGCCTATCGCTATTCGCGCTGGACCATATCTCCCGGCCACTTTTCAATTTCGTTCGACGAGCTCCAAGTCCCTCTTTCATCCCCCTTCCCTGCAGCTACCACGCTCCTCTCAATCTGTACGTCCAATTCCCCAGAGGATAAATTCGAAAAGTTTGTATTATTCAACCTACTCTTTTTCCATCTTTTTTAATGGACCCAACAACGTTGAACTTCGGGTTGCACCCGAAGTCCAGCACACGGGTCAAGGAGAAAAAAGGGGGTTGAAAGCTGGACGAAACGAAATTTCTAACGCCGGAACCACCCTCCATCCCTGGGGATACTGCGCCAGTGTCATCGGAATATACGGGGCTAATTGCAAGGATGTTTTGTTGGCCTGCAGTAACTCGAGACCATCTCCTCTTACAAGGTTTTGCATTTAGCCTTTCCGTATCGACGAAGCGTACAGCACAGAACTCCGCGGAACCGAGAGACTGTCCATATAGCACCCCCGGCGACCCTGTCTAACTTCGTTTTAATGTGCTAATTGGTGGTCCTGTGTCCAGGTGGAAGTTGCTTTTCCAGAAGCCGAGTTCTGCTCCAAAACGCGAGGAAACAATGGACTGATCGCTATCGCAAGAGAATTCGAATGTCAAATAACGTTAAGCTGAAACATGAAATAATTTAATCGAGTTTATCTACAGTTTCGAGGCTGTGCATCGATTGATTCGTTAATTAAGTCGTGGTAATACTTTTGCACGCACACGACAGGACGTATTAATCGTCGAACATCGGAGGTTATGTATTGTTTGTGACGCTTTAGACGCGAACATTGATTGCGAGAGAGACGCCGGCGTCGCATGGCGGTTTCCAGAGGGGTGGCGCTACTCGGGGAAGCATCACCGTATCCTAGGGGAGGAAAGGAAGGAGAGGGGAGGCGATATTATTGATTTATGTCCCGTTGCACGTTATGTATTCTAGCTCCTCCACACGCCCGCCGAATGATCCGATCCAAGTGTTGCCATTCTTCTAATTCTCACCTTCATTTTTAAATATTTCCCCATGTCACACTTTCTAATCTGCCCATGAGAAGTATAATATTTATCTTAATAATAAAAGGTAGTCTAAGTTTCTATACAGTTAAGAAAGTTGTGAAGTGCATAATCCATTGCATTAGCAAAACTCGTTGATGACCCTGCAAGATCTGCATAATGAATAAGTAAGTTCTTAGTAGCTGTCCGGAGTACACAAATCGCAAGTAGTCATCACTAGTAAAGCGACTAAACATAATATCATATATCTTCGCCACGAATTACATTCGCCAGAGACGTTAGATTGGCGAGGGCACAGTGGAATTCATGCGTGCCGGAAGTTGGGCCGCGCTCTGCTGGGGCCGGAGAGCTCTAAGATAGTGGCAAGGAGTAGAGAGCGAACGGAGAGGGAGATTCGCGATGCGAGCAGCGCCGAAAATTGATGCATTCCCTATGCAAAACAGCAGAAGCGCGGCGCTAGTAGTAGTAGCTGGACAACACGCAACCGGGAATCCCCTACGATCTCCCTCTCTCTTTGTGCCGCTCTCCCTTCTCCTCATTCGCGCGGGAGTTCGTCTCGCCTTCTACTACCATCATCGGCTCCGTCACCTACGTCCTCAACAGAATCGAGAGCGGTATAGGAGCAATTAACACTCTATTAACACTAACGACGCTCATACATAACAACGGTGCCGCAGGGATTGAATTTATGGTCTGTTAACGGGGGTTACTTTATGCGTTATGCAGTTGTATGCGCGTCAAGCCGCCCAGTCGGCCTCGCGTAAATTTCACGACGTCCGCGCCGATAATGTTTCTCGTGGCAGGTTGCAGAAGTATAAGCTGATCTGACGGTCCCTGGCGCAGGTGGGGCCATAACCTAACTGTGTTGCCGTCCATGCATTAGTGTCCAAATCAGGATATAATAATACAAGTGCAGATTGAAGTAGTACACTTGCTCTAACAGTACACTTTTTTCGACAGCTTCTGCAATTCGCAAACTTATGTGGACTACGTTTAAAATCCATTATAGCCATCACGAAGCAATTTCCATTGGGAAACGACGTCTGGTTTGGTGGCGGGAAAAAGGAGAGAGCGGAAACAGGTGTACGCGTAATCTCCCTCCGGTGAAACGCGAGTAAACAAGAAAGTTAGAGGGGCCCTCGCCGTTCGTCGAGTGCGGCGGAGTCGAGTGCCAAAGTTCATCGTGAGATCCTGCCCTGCTCACGACTAAAGGAGACGCGGCAAGGCCGGTAAAATGATAAAGCGGCCATAAATTCTAACCGCTATCCTCCCGCCGAGCCCCTCTATCACGCTGGCTCCCTACTCCCCTGCCTCGCGCTTCTTCCGTTCTCTTTCCGTCTGTCTATCTATCTTCTTTTCCTTCCGTCTTCCTCCACCTTATCCTCCATAGCAACCTGGATGCACCTGCAACAACGGAATTGGCAAAGGTCAGCGCGTGTCTTTTTCCTCTTAAATCGGGGACGCTGTTTGATACTCACTCGTTGATGAATTCACTTACTGCTTCCGATGGACGTTCAAATGTGTCGTCTTTTTTTTACAAGAATGTAGAAAAATCGGAATTGTTGAGATTATTTCGAATATTTTGAATATCAAGTAGGTTTAATCATAGAGAACGGCTGCACGGAACGGTCCAACGAACTGCCCGAGTTAATACCGCGCGACTCAGCCGACAGAGCGTCCTTGGCCATAAATAACGTCGCCGGGAAATTGACGTCAATTGACCTAACAGACATCCCAGTCGATCACATGTTTGATCTTCATTCAGTTCGCAGTCATAACTGACGAACAACCCTATCCAGCGAACTTCAGACCTACGAAGGTGGTTCCTTCTCCGTTAATCTCAGTGATGGAAGCTAAGGACCTAATTTCATTCAAATCAGAATGAAATTTTGGGGTCAGTCACAAATTTTCTCCCAGGATTTCTCCACTGTACGAAACAAAGCAATCCTGAAACGCAACCGTGGCAAATCGGGGGTGAAATGGGAAAGGGAAATTGGGTCAGGCAAAACTGTGAGGAATTCCTCGTGGTCAGGTCGGGAATAGAGACTTCCTCGTGCAGAAGAAAACCAGCGCTGTTGCAGCTGCAGTTCGGTGAAAACGTCGAAATCCAATATCACGATGTTCCAGGCCTCCTAGGAGCTAGGCAAGGCGCACGGTACGTTCGTTGCAGCGCAGGGGCGAACAGACAGAAATCCCAATAAATCATCCCGTCACGAGCCGTGAGCCAAGGCGGAGCCTCTTGCCTCGTATTAGCCAATAATAATCCTCTCCGAGGTGGAGGCCATCTTGGATTATACAATGGTTCCTTCCGCCACAATTCGTATAAATGCAACCTTCAAGTTACCGGGCAATCTTTTTGAAGAGTCCCAGTGGCGTAGCGGCGGACCGCCAATATTTTCATTCGACCGTGAAAGACATCGACCCGAATCGACGTCGTTCCGGCGACACCTTCAGTACAGGTCACGTGCCGCGAATTGGAGCAACGTGTATGGCTATCGATCATCTCAAGCTCGAAAACCCCTTGCACTGACGAGCATTTCATGGCTTTAATTTTAATTGAGCCGAGCAGTGATGAGGGGGATATTAATCAATATCATTATCGATGCTCTCTTTGTTTCATGAACCTTAGCTTTGCCGTTAATGGTAGATGAAATATGTAGACGAAGAGTCTAATAAAGCAGCGCGATGATTATTAAGGCGTTGCAAAGTGGCAGATGGTAATTGCGGCTATTTGTCTTTCGAACGTGTAACAACCAAGAAGATGATCTTCAACTTAAATGCAGTAGCGTAATTACACACGTTGCCGGCGTTAAAACGAAGGAATCGATGAGTTTTTTTTTATCAATCGGTTAATTAATGGAAGAGGATGAACGCACACCACGGAGGCTCGATCAATCTCGCGAAGCTAGGTCGAACGGACCCAACGAGTAGTGCACATGACTGCTTTCAACCGCGTATATGTTCGATCGATAAAGTTCAGTCAGACATGGAAACGAAAGTTGGAGGAGAGCGAACCGGCCTTTTCAGAACCATATATACCTTTACACTCGTTTCCTTTTCATATTCAACCACAATTTATTTCTCGTTTTCAAACACAGCTATTATAGTTAATATAATTATTATTAATATGGACAGACTCTTATATAATATAATACAATACGGTTTAGACTTGTCGACATGATAGCGTATAATACTATTATCGTTTCCCATCGTCGTCGTCGTCGTCGTAGCTAATAATATATAGCTAATTCGCGTGTATATCGTTCCTCATTGCAATCGTATCGTTAATATCGTAATTGTCATCACCATCGTCGTCGTCATCGTCATCGTCATCATTCCACTCACTTCGTTCGCTGACATACTCTTGTTCTCTCTCATGTGTACATTTACATTAATGCGGACACTACAAAACAGTTATATACGTTTATAATAATTCGTAATACTATTGTATTTATATTTGTATTTATACTCCATATTTATATTTAAATATATATATATATAATTTATGTATATATATATATAGATTCATTTATTTATATCATCTTTTCCACTTATATTTCGGTAAATCGGTGTGGCCCACACATTTTTCGGTCTGCAGGCTCACACCCCTATCTAAATGTGTTTCTTTTTCTTCCATATCGTGCGTAACCGTTTTGAACGAATGCGTACAGTCGATGGTTTTTGTGTGTTGGGCGTGTACTTTCGCGTATGTGTGCACATGCGTCCGCGTGCAGCTGTGTATATTTGTGTGAGTATGTGTCATGTATGTACTATGTTCTTGTATAGTATAACAAGTCCATGTATATTCTTATGGCTCGGTCGGAGCAATGTGTCCATGTAACATTGATGGCTTAAGTGTGCACCCAATCCGAAAAAATCTACTTAATTCTGATTCCATGACATTTTAATTTTCTGTTCACTAAATTGCGTCAGCTTTTAGTTTATTAAGAATAAAACATGGAGTACTACACACTGGAGCCATCACGAGTACATCTGCGGACGACAACGTGGCAGCTCTTAATAATATTGTCATCCTTTTACTTTAGCTTCCTCGACACGGTTGCAGACGATAGGACCACTAAGGATGGTCGAATCGTCCACACGCCATGGCGTTACTCGTATATCGTTACAGTATCGTATCAATAAATAGTAATTAATTAGTTCTCTGCTACCATTACTTTGTAATCTTTTTAGTCTATGAAACAGGTACCTACTTTACCTACGCGGTATCGTATACAGTGGTCGCGTTTCGCGATTCGATGCCACGGCGTCAGACGTCGCCTCTCACATTGCCCCGCCGATAAAAAAAAATGTGCATGCGCCCGCATCGTTCACGTGGAATTATGTACAATGCTTCTCTTGTAACAGCGTATTCCGTGGCACAGGAATTAAATCGCAGCTATCTTGGTAAGTACTATTGTTCTGTCCCGACAAACTTTTTAAATACGATCAATTTGATAAAGAACTATTTCAAGTTATCAAACAATCATGTGGAAAACGAATTTGGAATTGTTATTGCGCGAACACTGTATTTTATCGCGAGTTGTCAGGTCGATCAGTCTTCACAGGGCGGAATTACTAACGATGAGACCGCATATTCTAGGCAACTTTTGTCGAATAGGAAAAGAATTTCTCTGTAACAATGACGATGTTCTAGCTGAAGTTGAGACAAGCAATATGCGTTACTGTTACTATTTCCATTAACTATATTTACAAATGCATTAGAGTACAAAGATCGAGTCATAGAATCGAATGTTTAGCGCGGCAAGTAAAGCGAAGGAGCCTTTTCGAATACATTTTGCAATCTAGACGCGTGGCCTTATCGAAGTGAATAAATTTTCCTATGGTTTAAGGAGATATGAATTTTTTAATTAATTTGTTAATGTTCTTTCTGTTAGCCACTGTCTTTTACACATTTTTGTTCGCGTCGTAAAAAAGATGGTTGATTCATAAATTTTGCGTTGACTGAAGTAAAGAGGTGATGGACTACTATTTCACCTTTTGTTATGTATTTAGATACGTATACAGTACCTAAAAAGGTATACGAAACTATTTAGCGACGCCCGTCTGGAGAGTGACGGGCAGTCAGGAACTCTTCGGAGCATAAGCGTGCGAGGACGTGGCTCAAAGTTGCTTCCAAATTGCGACATATATTGAATAGAATGCATCGATCGTGAATACTCTGGATAACATAAATTAAAATTTGATAAGTTAAAGTTATATTTAAATGTCAATAATAAATATTCACTGTGTACAAATTTCTTCGAGTATAATTCACTATAGTTCATTCATATAATTACACACGATATTCGTAGTAAAAATATTTTTACGTGGAAATCCACGTTGCGACATGGCGTCAATAAATATTATACTACATTAATATGAGAGGGACCTAAAGTTTCTTATTCCTTGTCCAGCATCTTAAATCCCTTATCTGACAGGTGGTACTTGCGAGCTCCCCAAATAGACATCGACTATATACATGATCGCAAACACCACACACGATTTTCCTAATCACTTAATTGCGCATTGCCCATAATACATAGAACGGTGACCGAAAACCCTTCTTCGATCACATCTTTACTTTCTTTTTTCCACGACCATCGTCCTCGCTCGCTGCAACCGACATGCCCGTTTCCTTAATTCTACTTAATTATCCTCTTAAGACTTAGGCTATAGCTTCATCGATTAAACGCTAGCTTAGTGACTCACTTCATACGTACGCACGTATTGTTATCATTGTTTTCCCTTATCTTTCATCCGGTCCTAATCCTCCTGCCCTCTACACTTTAACCCTACGTACAGTCACGGTACACGCTTCTTTCTTGTCCTTTTTATCTTTCTTTCTTTGAATTATGTATGTCTAATTTTTTTGCGCGACTATATAAGAGTAAAGATAAAATATATAATTTGCATTTTACGCATTCTGATTAACGCTAGGAATTTATCTTTCTCCATCTTTTTTTTTTGCCGCATTTATACACGTATATTTACTATATGTAAGTAGTAGCTCGGTATCCGATGGATACAAAATTTTCATTTTAAGCTAAACTGGTGTTTACGCCGACCGCTCGCAGCACACCCTCCTTCGATTTCGAAATGACGCGCGAATATTGCACAATTAAGTTTTGTCCACGTGTCACGAAGACTGCTGGCAAGAGAAATACCGGTGATAAATTGACCAATAAAGACCAAAAAAAACAAACAACGCAAGCCTGAATAAGCAAAGAACCATCAAAAGAGTATCTTCGATCAATCGGTTGGACTTCCCGCCTTTAACGTGTCCATGCATGAATTGAGATACAATAATCTAACCGCGTATTTGCCAGTCAGCTAAATATTTAGCGAGGATTAATGATGCCAACCTAATGTCTGCGGAAAGTCTCTAAAAGCGGTTTGTCAGGCGGGCATCTATGCGTGAAATTTTGCCGACACTGTTGACCGGTGTGTCGTAACAGTTAATGCTATGATGCAAGGGCAATAAATACTTCCTTTGTCTCGTAAGCCGCACCCTACATTTCAATGCCGGCCATTACCTGGCCTACATAGATAGTATCACTGATTAATGCACCCAGAATTAACACGTGTCTCACTTACCTACAGCGAAGCGTACAAAAATGGAAAGCTAAAATCGTATGAGATTAATCGATTTAGTGCGAACATTATAATCTATACTTTGTGGTGGAACTTTTGTGAAAGAGAGGACAATCACTAATCAACATGATCGAAGATGAAAAAGTTTCGATGGAACAATCGATATCGATCTGACGCTGCTAGTGCGAAAGCGTCGAAGTAAAAAATGCTAGCGGTTGGCACGCGTGGAAGATGTACTTCATGGTGAAAGTGAACGAAGCGTGGTTGGATTGAACAGAAATTTTCACGTAAGTAACGAAGCAATTATAAAAGAGTACCTTGCGAATGTGTGTGATTATCTAATTGAACCCAATGTAACGGAACGGTGAAACAAACTAAAGCAGAGAAACATCTGAGTATTTCGCAACAAAAGAGGTTACATTTATCGCCGGTGTTCCTCTACCCGTGAGACTTTCACGAAAACGTATACCGTTATCGACGCCAAGCCCTTCGACAAGTTATCGAGCTTAATTGACGCCAATTTGCCCGAGCAATTTATAATCACGACCCCCGGCCATAACCGTGTGAGTTTCGGTGCTTCACCCCCACCGCCAAAAAAAAAAGAAGTAGAACCGTTAGTAAGAGACAGCGAGCGATCGACGATCTTCCGTTATTCACAGTTCGTTGCTCCTTAAGGACAAAAAGTTATACATAAATAAATCTCTCGAGAAAGAAAGGCTGGCCGGTGCTCGATCGATGCGCGTACGCGAGCTGGACCATGTATTACGTATATCAGTTCCGTATATTTCCTATTCTTTCATGATCGTATCTCCATCTTGTTTTTCCTCGTTGATGCGTTAACGGGTTCGAAGAAGGTTCGCGAGAAACCTTTCGAATCCAACTAGAACGTTCCTCGAACCCGTGAGATTTGCATGCAAACGAGATCCCCAGATTTTTCCTTTTATATACATGTATACTCTTTTTATTCTTTTCTATTCTTTATCTTCTGATCGTCGCCGTTTATATATCATTATGAAATCGTATTAATTTTCGTTTATTACGTATATCGTTAAATTGCGTGTATACAAGGTATAAACTAAATTATGCGAATCTAAGATTTACAACACAGCACAGGAGTTCGCCGCAGCGGAAGGTCTTCGACGTGTGTCATAAACTCAGCGCGGCGCGAGAAACGCGACGTCAGCGTTCGCGTGACGAGCTGGTGTCATCGATCCATCATCGATCGCGAACATTTTGCAGACCGAGCCGACAGATGATGCGTTTGATCCCTGCTTGGCACGCTTAAGCGGACGCGAGCATCCGAACAGAACCTGTCTGTTTCGACGGTCATCCGAGCTACTGGCAAATGAAAACGAGGATCACAGTTGACATGCATGCGAACATGTGACTAGTGATTACGCGTTAATGGCAAAACGGCGGGGAGGGGTGTAGTTAACCGTGCTGCTGTTCTGAACGAGCGTATTTCGCTCGAAACGATTTCCATTTACATGCAGTTATTTGCATATAAAAAATTATATCAGCGTTGAGATTATGCGCAAATAAAAATTGTTTGGAACGAAATAGACTTGGGCAGTACAGCATGATTGGTGAGATCGTAAGAAATACTCGAATGTTTCACTTTTCTGTTCCTTTTATTTTGTTTTAATTTTGACAAATATTCAACTATCATCTCTCGCGGTTTATTTAAACCTCGCACAATCTAGAGGGACCGCGTGATAGTGTTTCTTTCTGTCGGCGGCTGTGCTCTCTAGGATCGCTGTTAAGGTGCCAAGCGGTTTCATGCTGAAAGCATTCTATTCCGAAAATACGCTACGAATTACATCACTTGGTAACTTGGCCTCGTGTCGCGCGGAGCAGCAATATATTCTCAGTGGCCATTGGCCCGCGAAGATACCCCGAGTTTTGGTCCTATCGAGGATCTCTCTCACAGGAGTCGCGATTTCTTCGCTGTTGCTTCGAATATTTACACGGGCAACGAAAGCTCTGGGAATATTGTTGCACGTTTGTTTATGAATCGGTTATTCTAGAACACGTTGAAGAAAGATGTTTACGGGCGACAAATTTTTGTAACAACTTAAGAAACATATGTAGAATTGATAAGAGATCGTACTAATGTACAGAAAATGGTAACAGAGGCTAATATGAAAAAGCAAAAGAATCATATAATTGCTTGTTACACCAAATGGCCTCGGTCGTTTCGAAACACTTTCCTCCAAGTAGCTAATGAACGCTTGTTCATGAAAGAAATACGTAATTACAATTTACAGCGAAGCAATACCCGTAATATTTTAGCTGCACTCTTGATAAGAATAAATTAGAGGCTCTTGACATGTTCTTCAAGCAGTACACGATCCAACGGGCAAAAAAAAAAGAAGTAGAAAAACGGAACCAAGTGAACATTTAAAAAAATGTGCACACGCGAAAGTATAAAAAGTCATGAAATTTCTGAACTGACCTTTCTCGATGACACTGATGAAGAAATGTCAAGTCGGTTCAATTCTGCTCCGCCGGAGGCCTCGGCACTCCGAACAGCACTGTTTTCATTCATTCCATCAGCACACTGTCCGGAGGAAGTGATTCTCGGTTTCGCGTGGCTGGCCAAAACTACCGGCATATCCGGTCGATCACTACAAAAATCACTGGAATTTAACGAATTGCATATATGCACACACTGAATTTCACTGGTTTCACGAAAACATAATTGAATCGCCTCGACTTCTCCCTCGTCCTTTGTTCAAAGTTAAGCGTGCAGCCGATCTCGCGGAATTTCCGCCATTCTTCTCCTTCGCTTTCCCACCTCGAATTCTCTCGGCACTGGAGAAACAACGCACACCCGAAGATCACACTTGGCACGTTCGCGATTCCTAAGTTAACCCAGGCTGAGCCACCGTGGTATTGTAGAGAAGAAAACCTATCTAAACGATCCTCTAAAGAGTACTAAACCGTTCCATATCTACTCGCTAAATAGAGACACGATTCGGACGATCGTCCCTTTTTCGCTAATTCTTACGAACTATTCGCCTTACGGACTCTATGCGTGTACGACGTGTAAGAGAATAAATAATAAAACGCTTTTCTAATTAGGGTAGTTTTTCCACGCGGTACAATGTGTCTTCACGAAAGGTTTCGCCGTCGCTCGATCAGCACGATCTCGCTCGCCCGCCTTTTGTTATCGCTCGGTCATCAAATTCGCACTATCCATTCTTCCTCCAAACCATTATACATATATATATTTATATATTTATATTTATCACTTTACACGCTTTAACGGGCGCTCATTCATACTCTACTATACAATATTACGGATCGACCATTCGGGCGCGTAACTTACACGACACTCGCGTTTTAAAGTACGTATATTTCGGTTTCCATCTCTCGTCCCTCCACTCTTGCTCTATCTTTCACACGCACATGCATCCTGAATCTATCGTTCTTTCTCTGCGAAGTTATCTCTATCATTATAGGCTTTAGTATAATTACATTCGATTAAACGTAATAGAGGTTAACGCGGTTCTGATTAGCATGTGATCCAGTTTTCCTCCTGTCCGATCCGATCCTTCTTCTTCGTTTTCCCGGGCATTCCGCTACGTGATTATTAGATGCTCGGGCATCCCTATAAATCTTCATCCGACTCGTTCATGTGGCCGGTTTTCATTCCCTTCGCTCCGTTGCCTTCGATCCTCCGCCCTTATCTTGCATTCTCTTTCTTCTCCGTCTGGCACGCGCAATCTCTGTCTCTATCTCTTCGTCCCTTTGTCATCGTCCTGTTCACGTCTTCACTTCCATCCACACAGTCGGCCACGTTCGTATCTCTTCCACGTTCGTCTCTATCCTTCACATAGTCCTCTCCTTTTTTTTTTTGGTACGAGCAACTTGATTAACACGACAAAATAAGCGTCATTGCTGTATGAGTGGGGTGGGTGCGAGTGGGCGTGTGGGCAGTTTCGGGGGCAGTAGATTTTTGGAGATGTATCGGGGCTCGCGGGGGGCAGCACGGCGGTCATGGGCTCTGGCGGGGCTAGGGGTATATGAGTGTATGTGTGTGTGGGAAGGAGGTAGTGCTGGAAACAAGGTATTAACAACCCTGAGAGAGATGAGACCTCTTTGGAAGTTCCACTCCTCGGGGCTCTCTCAACCCTGCGGCGACGTCTGCGGCGAGAGCTCCGTGTCGCCGTCTCCCGAGCCCGGCTCGCCCTTCGTCTTGTTCTCCTTCTTCCATTTCATCCGTCTGTTTTGGAACCAGATTTTGATTTGCCGTTCCGTGAGACAGAGAGCGTGCGCGATTTCGATGCGCCGCCGCCTGGTCAGGTATCGGTTGAAGTGGAACTCCTTCTCTAGCTCAAGGGTTTGGTATCGGGTGTACGTTTGCCGGCCTCGTTTCCTCTCTGAAACATGGAAATAACCGTACAGGTTCCTCGTTAGTCTCCCGTTTCTACTCCCTTTTCCCGTGCAGGTAAATATACCAGCCAGAGATGCGGTGCGAATCGAGGCTACGCTTCGACTTGCTTCACGAGACTCTTATTACTAAGGAGGTTGGATGTAGATTAACGTAGTTCGTGTCCTTGATCGTGAAATCGAACGGCCTATAACCTTTCGTTCTTTGGCTTGGTTGAAACGTGGATAATATTTCACAGAGGCGAGGTGAACGCTTGGTGGAGGGTTATTCGTGAGATGTACTCCGATTTCAAAGCTGTTCTGTGCGTTCTGATTGGGATAGGCATGAGTAATATACTAGAAAAATTGGGAACTCTACCGTTCACCGACATTCCGGTTCTCTCAAAATAACTATGGCGCGCGGCGAAGGGATCCCGGGGCCGCAGACGCTTCGTTAGCCGTACCGTACACTCGCCGGAGAGAGCTGGAGGCCGTAATCCGAGATATTTAATGAACGTCGCGGCCGCAACCTGCTTCGGCACGCGGGAAAGTTTTTACGGGGTCGGGTGAAACAAAAATGCTTGTCCGGCGAAGAAAAAGCTCTCGACCGCCGGTTCGTAGGCGCAGTTCCGTGTATGATAGATACCTTACAGATATCCATGACATGATCTGCGCTCGGTGTGGCGGTACACGAATCCCGAACAAGAATATTAATTGTACTTGCCAAGGGAGCAAGGGAAAGGGAGAAGCACGCACGGATGGAGAGAATCAGCTGGACTCTGCGCGGAGTTACGTCTCTGTGTTTGCATGCATACGAACACGAAGGCTACACCGTTAAGGGCATAATCTCGAAGGGTTAGGTTAGACGTTGCCACACGAGTGCAAGAGGGCAAAACGAGAATATTTCAGCATGGTATGAGGGAGGGAAAAAAGAAGAAGGGATGAGCAGCGTGGAGAGAAGGAGTCGAACAGCAGGAGGAGGTGGAGTGGAAGAAGAAGAAGAAGAAAAGTCCTTGGTGAGCATTCGAGGCAAATGCCGCCCGTCGCGCTGTCGGCCGATGAAGACGGATGGCGACTCTTCTCCGCAGAGAGAGAGAAAGAGGATCCTCCTCCGAGGGTTCTGCGTCGCTCGACAGGGCCGGGAACTACGTCGAGGGAAGGAGAGATACTCTGGGAACATGCCCTCATATTCCCTCCCCCTTTGGGCTACGCTCTCAAATTAACAACATGCCAATCCCTATCGTTTTCTTGTAACTTTCAAACATTTCGCCTATGTGCCTCCACCCGATTCGCTGCCAACTGGTTGACGATTATTTATACCCAAGTTGGCTAAGCCCTGTTGACCAAAAAGTTATACCCTCAGAAATGTATTAGAATCAAGGTTTCTAATATTACGACACTTTGATGTCGAATTTACAAGCGCAATGAAGGCGGAAATACGTCGCGGACTGTTCTATGCTTTCCGCAAAATTAGAGTTCCAGCCAATCAAAGGATACCCAGGTTAAACATAGATCTTATGTTTCATCAAAGGGGCTGCGAACTCACGCGAGAGAGGGCTTACACATGCAGGCCCGACTTATTAATGTTCATTCGTCGGCCAGTTAATGAAGGCGCCTCTTGTAGACGATCTTTGCTCTAACCCAGAAAATCATCAAAGCGTTTAAGAAATAATGAAACGATGTGTCGAGTCACGCCCGAGTTGGCCTGCATCGACTACTTCGTGCCTCTTTATCGAAAGCAGTTATTGTCTAATTGTGACTAGTGTTTGTTTAGAATGTGGTCGGATGCGGCAAAAGTGATTGTGCATTTTCTTAAAGTGATGGAATAAACTCTTAAAGACCAGAAGATATGTTTTCTCAGTGATGAAGATTTTCAGTCACTTGTTTGTATTTTTCTTTTTTCTAAAAATATATATTTAGATAAGGTACCGCTGCAAGCGCCAGGATTGGAACCCGTTTTAGGCTCGCTGCGAGCAACCACATATTATCCTAATAACGAGGTAGCGCAAGGGTATTGCCAATATCCTCCCGGCTTATGTATGCAGCCGTCCGGTTCGATGTCGATCGATTGCAGCAGGGAAGACGCGAATCTCGATTAAACTGGCGGACTTCGTTCAAGAGGCGTTCTTTGTTTGCCATTGAAAACCTCTTTGATAATTGAATAAATTGCAAAAATGTCGAAAGTCAGCTATGTATCCGAATTGCGGAAATAAGTGACATTGGTCCAACGCTTGGGTGTCACACAAAATTCACGTGCCAGGGATAATAGAGTGGCACTGCGTGCGCATCACGAGCGCGTGATTGTCACACTGGTCCGGTGGGATGTGGAAACCCCTGTTCTAGTGACGTTAGCAAACAGGTGGACGTTAGGATTTCCAGGACAGAAGTTTATAGTTTCTGCTTAAGAGAAGCATTGAATTGCGTGAAGAATATCGTTGAACCCTACCGTGCAACCAAGTCCTTGGAACGGTGTGAAAGCGTTATCTATCGCGCATGATCACCGGTAAATTAATCACCGCTATGCATTCCAGCCGGCTGAAAAGAATTTGATAGTGTTTTTATTGTGCGAACGATTCGTGGGAAACAAGACCACGGTTGTATACCGAGGGTGTGAGATTTTCTCTTCCATCGCTGGAAGACCGTTACGAAAGATGAAGCCTGGAACAGCTGAAACAAGGGTTTTCCAAAATTTCCCGGATGTCACCACACAAAATTTCCCAAGAGATATCGCCCAAAAAGCCCATAAGAACGGAGTAACTTTGTCTTTCTCGCGATCCGGGGATCGCGTGAAAGAAGTACGGTGTAGGGCGTGTTAAAGGGGTCGATAACAAGAAAAGCTGGCCAGAACCGTCGGTTTATGCTGAACCGCCGTTCCGATGGCGACGTAGCTGTTGCTCTCTCGCGGACGGAGGTGACTTTAAACGCGGGGCAATAAATTAACGGCGTTGGGTTACGCAAGGATCAAATGTCCCCTGGAGTATGCCCAAGAGATTTATGGGTCTGCCTTCACTGGCGCAGCATGAAGGAACGGAACAGAACAGAACGTACACAACCGTACGGCTTATTATAGGCTAGTTGCTCCGCTTCTCTCTCTCTCTCTCTCTCTCCTCTGGGCCGACTGGTCTTTCAGACCTGCCGCAGGATACATGCAGGACTTTTCAGATGAACAGCTAGCCGGATGTTGTAACCCGCTAATAAGGCGCGGCCACCACTCGCTGCCCAATTAAGCTAAGCTTTACGCGGCCACCTTAAGGCCTGGCCTTGAAACGCTCTTCGATTAGATACCCTAGATATCCCATTAATTTTATCGCCCATCCTCCAGCGGCCTTCCCGCATGGCTCTCGCTACACGAGCCTCTCGAATTATATGACCGGTCGACGTCGCTGACAGAGGTTCAAATTAATTGCGAGGAATCCAGTGATCCGCCTCGGAAAACCTTTCAGAAAGGGTATTCTGTAGAGTCGAATGCTTTCATTGGATTTATTCAAACTCCAAGAAGCAGAAATGATTTCATTCCTTTCATTTCCATACTCGGTAAAAGTAAATACACGAAATGTTGAAAAGTATGTCGGAAACGATTAAACGCTTTCACTATGGCGTCCCTTTAATCCCGTACGTGTGATCGGGCTTCCTCCTATTCCCCATCCACGTCCGTCTGGTTCACCATATATTTTAAGCGCGGCAATTCGTCTTGCTTTTTGTATTTCCGTCCTACGCTGTTTTATGTCACGCTGTTTTCGTTGAACTTTCTTCGCCCGATGGGGGACTCGTCGTTTTTTGCTCGGCCAAAGGGGCCAGTGGCAGCACAGCCACTGCATAGGGGTCGTTCCAAGCCGTTGTGATAACCTTTGCTTAGGACTTTCATGGATTGTTTATACAACACTGTGAGTCTCCTACCACGCTTCGCGAACTTCCTGTATTGTCGATCCATAAAAAATAGTCCCAAGCGTCAAACAATCCTGGTGAACATCGACAAACGGGAAGAGGAGAAGAAAATAGTCACCCCATGGATTCGAACAAGGCGGTTTCTTTCCTCACAATCGAGCAGCTGGCTACGATTATTCTAAGTTCAGGAAGCCGGGTAGTACTTTGAAGTGGAAGAACCACCTGGGCTGAGAAAAGGCGATTCAAGTCGCCGCTGGAGAGAGAAGAATGGAAAATCGGTCGTCACCAATAGAGAAAACTTGAGAGGAGGGCAGGAAGCATCTGATAGGATGCATTCCCTCTTCTCATTCGCTTTCTTTTTTGTCTTTCGGCGAGACAAGCAGACGGAGCCGGACAAGGAAACGGAGTCTGAAGGGTCGATGCAGAGCAGTAGAAAGTTGAGATAATGAGTAGCCAGAACGGGCCGCCTCGAAGCATCTGTATAATGGGATATCGCGGGGTTCGCCCAGTATTCCACTTTGTCTACGATTGTCCCTTTCCATTTACACCTGCCTAGATTACGAACTCTGGAAGACCCCATACGAGGAATGGCAAGGTGGGTGCCATCTACACGGAGGAATTAACTGATGAAATTTTTGAACCATACAAAACGAAAGATTAGGAATCACTGCTGAGTCTCCATAGGGATGGAACCCTCAAGCGAAAGAATAGTGGTGATCCAACCTGTTTCAAATTCCTAATTCGGCGTTGCAAGAATTTTTTCGCTCCAGTTTCCTCAATTCTCACGGTTCAATTTATACGTAGATCTCAAATAGAAACCCATATCCCAGCGGCTGTACCGTCCATGATTGTCCCGAGAGTTCATGGCGGCGGCCCAAAAAGCAAACAGACATGGGATTTCTGTGGACTCATTCATCATCGTCACCGTCCCTATGCCCTCCTCCAGTCGACTTCCTCTCACTCTGTCTCACTCTCCTTCGCGTTCGTTCCCTTTCTATCCTTCTCCCTTTTGCTTCACGTCATTTCCTCGACGCTCCTCCTTTCCTGCCCCTCTGGGCTCCGTCTCTTTTTGAATATCTCACGAAGCCGCCATCGTTACGGACACCAGTCTCTGCCAGAACGGAATAGAACGAGACGCGTTTTCAGATGAGAATTTTGATCGCCGCGACCTCGACCTGACCAACCGCAGATTAAAACTGCACGCCCTCCATATGCTATCTAGGGTGTTTGCCATAGATCTTTTTCAGCTCAAGAAAGAAGATCACGTGTATTAACCCTTTATGTTTAAGACGCAAGATTTAGGTAAAGTGATGCCCTAACAATAAGTGCGTGTAATCCCTAAAAACAAAGCACCAAGGGACACGCGTTCATATTCAGTATATTTTCCCGAGATAAACGTACCGCGTGTCCTGACAAACGAATGGTATCCAATCCATAAATCTGCACCCTCAATTTGTCAAAAAAGAAGGACTAAATTACATAAATTAAGGTAAGGAGCAGCGGCAGCCATTTTATTCCCCGTTACGTATAGGGGTTACTGGCCACTTACGTAGATATTTCGTGCGGTTAATTCAACGATAGTGCGGTTTCTCAGCTGCAGTACTTTGTTCATCCGCTAAGCGTTCATGTCAGTACTTGGATTACATAAGAAATGTAGTATTTGTAAGTGCACATGCACGAAATAACGGAAGCCTCACACCAATAACTGCACCGTTGCGTTTGCTTATTTGTTATATAGGAGAAAAATGTTGGCAATGAAGGAGAAGAAGGGTCGATAGACTCGAAGGAATTCGATGTCATAAATCTTTTCGCGCAAAGGGGGATCATAATTGTTGTAATCTTTCCAATTGTAAATTTGAACATATATTGGCATTTCGAGGTGCGATAAATAACGCGGTTATGCAAATCTTCAAGATCCATCGCGGCGGAAGTCGCCGCGTAATGCGGCAGGGACGTCTAAAGAACATCTCCGACATAAGAAATGGCGGATCAAAGTAGGAGCAACAGAAGAGGCTTTCGCGTCTTGAAAGTCGTACACATTCGCGAAGCGTTTCGTGATGTTCGACAGTAAGCAACACCGATGCGCACTCGCATGCCGGTGATTCGCGATGCAGCCAACTATGCCGGAATTTCCTAACCTATGTAACGCAAATGTCCCGCGTAAGGTGCCAGAGAATCTCGATGGTTTCACCCGGCAAATGCCCGAGAGAGCGCCTGCATCTATAAAATTGATCCATGCATTATTCATAGAGTCCTGCTTATGGTGCGCTTAGCTCAGCTGGTGTTTTGCAACGTGGAAAGAAACGGGCAGCCTAGACCACGAATGGATAGTCAGATAAATTGATATGAAACTTATCATGATTGGTAGACGTGTAAAGGGAATAGCTTCGACCAGCAAAGCCAATGGACATTGGTAAGCAGAAAGAACACCGGCGAATACAGGAGAAAAATTGTAAATTGCTTGATTCGAAGAAGGTTAGCTAAAATCGAATGATTCTTAGGTGGAGGCCTATTGAGCTTGTTCTGAACAGTTGCTGCAGAGTCTGATCGTAGAACTGCTGGCGAAGTGGAGAGGATCTCTTGTATGGGAACTCTTTACTCGACTTAAATAACCGATGAAGATTCTGTATTAGATTCCTTGGGGAAAGGTAGTGCGAACTGTTTGCCCCAATGCATTCTGAGCAAAGAGGGACGTGGCAGAAATGAAATAAAAAATCGATACGTTCTCTGAACCGCAAGCAGGCTACGCCTATGTTGTCAGACGATTTGAGAATATACCTAAACGTGCCGACATCTGTGAGCAGATTCTGGCACCCGGTCCTCTTTCTTTCCTGGACTGGCAGCAGAGACTGGATCCGTCTCGGCATCGTCAACCAGTCCATTTATCGGCTCATCGAGAAATCTGGTACCAGCTTTCGAAAGGAACCGAGAGATGGTTTGAACAACACCAGAGCAAATAATATCGATATTATTTGTACAAATGAAGATTTTACTTACGGTAAAGATATCCTATACTGAACACACAGCAATGTTTTTCTTGCTCTTTAAGGGCCCTTATACACTGTCGACCAGTCGCCACGATCTAAGGAGACGAAGACTTAACTCCGCAGAGTTTGCCGAGTAACTGAGTGCAAGGATAACGAGAAGGCCAAAAGGGATTGAGAAAGCCTGGCTCTGTAAGCTTCAGGCATTTCTTTGCATTTAGTGAACGAAGAGTTACAGGCAAGGAGTGGGAAATAAGGGCAAACGCAGCGGGGCACCGGAACCTGTGCTCTTACCTAACCCAGGACAGACAACCCCGGGTTAAGGGAAGCGGCTATTATCACTTCGTTATTGGCCGCCATAAATTTCCAACTCGTTACACCGAAATTGCCCCTGCTGACTATTCACCGTCGCGAACGGTACGAGAAAATTTCGGTAAACCTTTTATGCTTTACGATCCGGCCCATATTTCAAGAAGCAGGTGGTTTATTGGATCTAAATAATTCATCCCTCTAACCAAACTCGGAGGATTTGGATATGTTAAATAAGATCATCCACCTGCATAGCATTAACATTTTCTCGTTCAGTTAGTATGAATACCCTTAGTTGTCCCAATAGTTGAGGACACGAAGGTGGAAATAAGCAAACTAGTTCAGCGTAAAGCCGAGTGGAAACAAGCAGCCAGGAGTTATCATGGGAATAAAAGTGGATGAACGGGGACTCTGCCAAGCCACGGAGCCAACGCGGACGCAAGTCAGTAAGAGAACTTTTATGGGGGGAGTATACGTACGTGTGGTGAAACTAGCGAGAGCTAAAAGGTCAGGGCAATAAATAACTCGGGACGTCGGTATACCTAGAAGCTGGAGACATTATGCCAATCTTAGCTTGCGAACCGTACGAATGTGGTCTAGTTTTACCTACTGTTGCATAAATTTGAAAGCAGCCGGCTACCTGTCGTCCTCTTTAGAAACCTTGCTTTCTACCGAAACCACTGTTCGCGAGGGGAAAAGCCTTGAGCCTATTTTCGACAACCACCTCACGTATCACGCCTTTTCTGACTTCGCAAATGTAAGATGCGTGTCTCCTTTTTTCCTTTGATGTCCCCAGATACGGAACTTGTTCTTTTTTTTTTGTAATGGAATATTGTGCGGTGCGCGATTCCAAAGGTCGAGGTCAGCGGGCAGGATAATTCGGATGCAAATGGAAGATTCAACATGGTTGCTTCTTGACTCTTCTACTACTCCCGTAGCCTTCCTACTATTTTACATTTATGAACACGCTTTGTTCCACAACAGTTTGGCGTGAAATATCGTTGACCATTTTTGGGCAAATAGTGAAACTGGAATTTCGCGTCAAGCACGTGCTAACTCTATCATCCAACCTTCGTCTCAAGAATCTCCTAAGGAATCGCGAAGAATTTCGTCCGCGAGCAACACATCTGTAACATCCGCATTGAAACTCCATCTTACCGAATTGACTTCTCATCCACGGGTAGAGCGGACTCGGTAGGTTGGCACTGGCCGCACCTTGAGGAGCTGCCTGCTGCTGCTGACTAAGCGGCGACGCGACCACCCCTTGGTGCTGCTGAGCTTGCTGTTGTTGCTGCGGATGCATGCCCGGCTGTGATTGCTGCGACGCCGCCTGCGACTGCTGTTGATACATCATATGCTGCTGCTGTGCTTGAAGATGTTGATGCTGCTGCTGCTGTGGAAGCTGGGTCTGTTGGGGCTGCATGTGTGGATGCTGCGAGTGCATTTGGTGGTGCATCTGCGGCTCGACCAACGGCGGGCTGTCCGATCCATCGAGTACGCTACCCTGATGATCGACCGCGGCCGCTTGGAGCTTGCAACTCGCGTAGACAATAGGAGTGGACGGATGTCCGTTCGGGGTCGGCGTGTGTCCCATGTGGCCTATACCGGGGCTCGGGGACGTCGACCTGTAGCCACCCATCCCGTCCATACTGCCGTGCTCCTGTTGATGCTGATAGTAGGTCGCGTTTCGCATGTCCATCCGATTGTACGGTGGAAACCTCGGATAAGGCATATCTTGCTGGCCACCAGCGGCACCATAATGGTGGCCGGGCACTCCTTGTCGCAGGAGACTGGGATCACATGGGTCCCCGGCTGG
This sequence comes from Holcopasites calliopsidis, assembly GCA_023838395.1. Lineage (NCBI taxonomy): Eukaryota > Metazoa > Arthropoda > Insecta > Hymenoptera > Apidae > Holcopasites > Holcopasites calliopsidis. The sequence goes on from JALHAQ010000003.1 coordinate 5,197,103, forward strand.
CTGGGATTGCTGCTGCACCGACTGCGTTTGCTGGGGCACCTGAACGGCGGCACCGTAGTGCTGCTGATGCTGATGCGGGTGTTCAACCCCGCCATTACGCAGGTCCGGGATGTACGAATTCGCAAAGTACGAACTCATGCTACTGTCCCACCTGTCCCACCTTCTAATGCCACCTCGGTCTTTTTGTTTCGGCCTGCTCTCACACTTTCCGTGATTCTTTGAGTTTTAGCAGTTTTACTTCTCTTCCGCCTACTGTTCCTTTTTCTTCTCTCCACCACCTCCTCTTCCTTTTCCTTGTTCCTCGTACAGAGAAATCGTATAACCCGTTCCTCTTGCACTTGTAATTTCTGTTTGTTATGCACTCGAATACCCGCGTACTGACACACTAGCACACGCTTTTACATATACATGGATCTTTCTATTATTTATACATATAACATCACCACCGGCCTGACTTCTCCCTCTTCACACACTGTCGAACAACACGTGCGCACTATTTTGTATCACACAATCATCACTGTGAATCACTGGAGCACTACAGAACCGTAAGTTATTAAGCTGCAGGGGTAGTTTAAACTTGTACACGGGGGGGGGGGCAAGATGGTAATCAGAGTTCTTCCGCGGTGTGGTACCTTCGTTCAAAGCGCCAAGCCGTTCCAGACACGTTCCGTTCCTCTGTCCACCCTGCTAACGAAGTTGTTCCGCACCTGTAACATCAACAATACACCTGACATTAATTCCACGTACATCGGATTATAGTTAATAAAATGGTACCAAAGTCATTAACCAATTTGAATGAAGAAACCGGCTGAAGAAGAACTGTGCCCCAAGCGAGCGCATACGTTGGGACGAACCGCGGAGACCGGCAAAAGCACTGTTCGCTGATCTTTGTTCGACGAACCGCATGAACAGAAGTTTTGCTCTAAATGACAGAAGGCAAGTTACACACGTGCTCGTCACGGTGACGGCCATCGCCCAGACGCAGAACTCGCCTGGCCCTACAGTGTGGGCGGGCTAAACGATCGTTAAATTTGGAAAAATTCCCGTCCATTAAACAGAGCGGCTACTGAACGCCTCGGCGACATTCTCCTCAGTCTGCAAACTTTTTTGCTGTCCCTGCTGTTGAGGGATTCGCGCAACTCGTTAGTACGTAACTAGAACCGCGCCAATCTCTTCTTTTTTTGCTATTTCTGGCTCGACAATGTTCCGGGGAACGTATTTTGCGAAACATCATAGTGGATGAAATGCGTTCATTGAAGACATCAGATGCAAATGTGAATTAGTGAAATGTGCAGTATTGAAAATTTTGGCTTAAATGTAGTTTTGAACTTAGCTGGAGTACGGGTGGTTTCAAAAGCTCATAAGCAATTGTGATGCGTCGGTTCTTTATCGGCTGGATCTGTCCAGATCTTCCGATCGGGGCCGGAAACCTTCTATACCGACCATACATCATACCCCGGCCAGGGGCCTGAAGTAGGCTACTTAAGTGGAGTCTGATGCTCGGTTCAGTCCCGCGTCTGATTATACTATTTTATACTACTTGCTGAAACCGATGTCAGTAAAGCTTCAGTTTAACTCACAGATACCTTTAATCACGAACTGAGTAAGATCGCCTGTAACATTATTTTGAGTATTATCTGTTAATCTTACTCCCGTGGACTATTAAACATAGAAAATGGCCTGTGATGTGAACTTCAACAGCTACCGAACAAACGCTGTTTGTGGAACTGTATGGCCGCCAGTGCTGCTGGCAGTAAAAGAGAAAATGGCCGCTATCCTAGATGAGAAAATAGGATGTTGCGGCAGAAGAGTCTCGAAGAAAACAGTTTGATAGCAAGGTTGGAAGACGAAATAAGGAACTGTCTCGAAGGAGATAATTAGGCACGCAAGGCCAAGAGATAAGGGCTGTCGAAAAGTAAGGCGTTATTGACCAAGGGTACAAAAGCGGATCAAGTTACTACGCAGATGATTCAGATTCAGAACTCGAGTGTCAAGTCATCGGACTAAAGATAGTTGTATTCTGTATGAAATGAAGTAAGATTGTTTTCAAAAATAAGTTTGTTAAATTGTTTGTTGTGACAATGTATATGGCGACGGCATCGTGGGCACAATAGTGGTGGTGTTGGCAATAGCTGGAGAGTATGGGCAGTGGCGCGAGAGCGGATGTAACAGGGATCGAACCATTGGAGGGAAAAGGGTGGCAGGTTGAAGGGTTCGAGTGGAGGTGGGGTCCTTGGGAGTTTGCTGTACACGAGAATGGGTTGGACGCGGGACGATCGCGATTAACATTCCGGACGCTAGCTCGCTGTTCGCGCGGCGCTTTCATTAATTCCAGCGTATTGATTCCCCGGATTGATGAATGGCCGCCGATAGCGATTCCATGCGCTTCGTACTCTGTTGCCTCCCCACACCCCTGCCGGCCAGGATCGCATATAAATTCTACCTCTCGTAGCATTTTAACTCAATTCCCGCTTTACGGACTCGCTCTTACGTATTCTTTTCCTCCACTACCCTACAATGAACGTTTACTTTTTTATTTACCAGCGATTCTTCTAATCATGAAGACAGAGAATAGCGAAACGTTTCCATTCGCACAAGGCGTACCCTTGTTTTCTTCCCGTGTTTCTGCTGCAACCTATTTAAGAGCGCAGCGTGCCAAGCTCCCTGCTATTTGGACCGTGAAGTAAACTGTTTGAAACGGAAGGACATCACGCCTCGATATCATCGGAAACATTAGCGTTACATTGTTCTTCCCTTAAAGGGATTTTCAAAGCGAAAATGGCATGCTAATTTCCACAGATCATTGCGAACATTAATGTAAGACCTTCCATGGACACCCCTGACACAGACGGCGTATCCCTATACCTAGGTCTATGCCTCTGACTTTTTCAAGAACTGCAAACGTGGCTGTTGGGCTTTGTCCGGTAGTGACACCGACTGGAAGGGACATAAACTAACTGGCCATCTAAAGATATAAGGAGTTCATAACATTGTCGGCAGATGGCGATGGAGATGGCCAGAAGAACTTGAAAAAACGGGGTGGAGCGTGTCTGACAGCTGGGTGGGTTCGGGCCAAGGTGATTGAAAACAGGGTGGAGCGTCACGTGACGCCATAGTTGGATATGGAAGTGACGTCAGGCAGTTATGATGGCCTCTAGTTAACAAAATGGCTCCGGCCGGGGATTCCTTTGTCTCTTCGACTAGCCCTTTACTGGCCTTTGTTATCGCACACCGATACAACATTTGCTATCCCATTACCGTAAGTAATGATCTGCCTAAAGTCTACCAATCCCATCTACTAAAACAGTTCTCCTCGATCGTATCAATCAAGTCAGATATTGAATGCGACTGGCGGGGAATTTCTTTTACACGCATAAAGTAAGGAAAAATAATTAAATTTGCATCGTTGACGCACTTACATAAAGTATCCGCCTTTCAATCCATTTACGTTAATGAACCATTGGTCCATGTTATCAACCAGTATGTTTTACATACGGCATCATATTTAAGTCAAATCAAATGATGTACTTATCTATTTTGCAATAGAAATTATCCTGGAAAACGAGACCACTAAAGTGAAACAGACTTGAAATCGCATCGACGCCTGTTACTAAATCAGTAAAGTATCAAATCCTAATGTTCAACCCTAAAAAAACGAAGGCACGGTACTTTCTCTTCACAAATAAAAAAATTAGCATCACGACACGGTGCACTCAGCCGCCCCGGCGATAAAGTAATGCGCTCTAATGAAACGGCCATGCTGCCACGCGACGGATGCTCGGAGCTTCACCCTATCTGTCCTAAATGGCGGTATTTAAATAAGCGATGCGATATCGCAGCCAGCTGGTCCATTGAAGATTGCCGGTAACCGTGAACAGTGGCAGTATTTGACATTTATGAGACTCGTAGCTCGTGCCGGTCGTTCGCACTCCATAAAACAGTCGTAAAGTAAAGGAGCTCGTAAAACGGGGACCCTCGAATCAGAGCCACCTACGAGGTCTTCCCGTTCCGAGGAAAAAAGGAACGGACAGAAAACCACGACCTTGGGAACGCATTCCTGTTTCGGACGCGTTGCCCGGGTTCCGGCGACCACTGTACTTCCTCTTTCCCTCCACGGTGGGGTTTTTTACGAACGCCCGTTACGTTTGATCTTTTTTTTTTGTGCAAAATCTATGCGCGCTAATACGACCACTCATTGGAATAGTATTCTTAAAGTTACAAACTGCAAAAATGGAGACTTTTTATGTCGCTCCCGAATCTCCGCCGCTTAGGCTCCTTTTACGAATATATTGTACCGATGATTAGAAAAAACAAGCTCATGTTCAATTAGTAAACATCGATGCGCAAAAGCGTGGAAGGAGATGAATATTTATATCGATACCGCGAAAAACAAACCGGCATCGTACATACGCAATTAGCTTCACTGCCGGCATTAATTGCATGTCATTAATTTACAATCAGTGTGATAATCAGCAGCGCCCAGGCAGACCGGTTCGTAGCGACGTGACGAGAACCGGAGAACTCCTGCCGGCGTGTCTAAAGTCGTGACCCAATTCGGCCGAGTCGACTCGGTCATCCCAAAATTAAATTTAGAATTGAACAAAATTATCTGTGACATTCAAAATCTATTCCGCTGTGTATAATTGATGATCGACGATGAACGGAATAATGGAATCGGCAAGAATTCATATTAACCGGAACGAGATAGTCACGACTCGCTGCCGTCCTTATCACTATTATCCCCTTGTGTGACGCGATGCTTCGCCACCTCGACACAGCCCATAAATCTCCGAAACCGCGATGCATGCGAAACGTAAATAGAATGGAATGCACTGTAATGATATTATCGGTGACAGTGTTTCGCGCATCGTAAACAGCGGCGGAATCTTTCCCGGAATGCGGTCTTGCAAACCTCAGCAGAATGCGACACAGAAACATAGAGAATTGAGACGAATTTTCTACTGACAAACAGGCCGAGATAAATGTGAAAATCCGGGAGAACTTTTTTCAATAGAATTCCCGCGAAATGTATCGGCACAGGTGAATAACGGACGCAGCAAAGAAGTCAAAGGAAATCAACGGGGGATACCGTTACGCACGGTGGAAGGCGTACGGCTGGCGGAAGGTCGGGTCGGCATTAAAGGGTGGCCGCGATCAAGGTTTCTCGAGCGGACCCCGTTCCATCGAAAAGGATTGCGAATCACGGTACACGCGTGTAGGTATACTGTACACACAGTTCTTACGGGCAGTCGGACCGGTGAACGGAGAACGGACACGCCAGCAGATCAGCCAAATGCTAACATGCATATGCGATTAGCATAATCGAGTCGGCCTGCAGGGAAACCAGTTTGCAAGGCCGCTCAAAAGCCGGCCGTCCAATCGCTTATGCCCGCTCTACACGCACGCCGCATCCGTAATTCCATTTCCCTCTACTGTGAGCCCGCGCCGCGTCTCCTCGCCATCAGCTGACCGCGAGAAACGGTCCACACGCACGTTGCCTTGTGCGGCCGATTGTGAAATGAACCGGACCGACGGGACTCGCGAGGTAGCCGACGAGTAAATTTGGAATTCTATTGTTACTGGCTCGAATATTTATATTGATTACAATTGATTTAGGATGCCAATTCTACAGCTATACATTTATGTTAGAATAGGATTGAATGCAGCTGAGGTTCTTTGGGGGTAAAATGATAGAAATACTTTCTATCCCTCTCTAAACGATGAATAAATACGCCACCATTTTGGCGACTCGTGGAAGCTTACCACCATGCGCTGAAATGATGGCATATTCAATAAAGAGATAGGGTGGCGTTATAGACCTTTGAAAAGCGTTTCTGGTTAAAGGGAAGCCAATAGAACCAAGCGGACTCAGTGGTGTTCCATGAACATTCTTCTCGGACGTCCTTGTTCAACCGTCAAATCTTTTTTTAGCATATCTAAACAAGTGCCGAGAGAATGTCTTCGTTTGACGTTGACATATAACGCACGTTGCAAGCCAATACATAATCGTCGAAATCTTCTAAAATATGTCTCCACCGGTCGAACGCGTTGTAATCGTTGCGAGCACGGTACTCCGGGCTCGATACAATGAATTATGCGTCGCCTACGAGCAGTCGCTTTAATTTATTCAAATGTAGTTGAAACGACGGAGCCCTGAAAGGCAGAATGTATCGAGCGATAAATAGATCGGATTTTCCCGTGTAATTTACTGAAGTCGTTCTAATTGATCTCGTTAAGCTGAAAGGGTGTCGCCCTGCTTTTTAGCCATGGGATGAACGATCCTTTTTAGTGCTGTTCAGACTTTTTTAAAAGTTTGAGGATTACAAGGTATTCTCGATATTAATGAATGCAGTAGAAGGGTAGCTGAATAATGAATTGAATCGAAATAATTGTAGACGATGATAAATGCTGGGAAATTAGATGTTTCTGGAATATAAGGAGTCAAACTTTTTAATATACGATCAGACAATTTTTTAAAAATTGTAACAGACGAATTAAATTCCGCAGTTTTTTTTACAACATTCGCGGAGCGTGAAAGATCACCCTTGACAGACCCAGCACCACCGTAGCCCATATATCGATTTCAACGGCTACAGGTCGCCGTTCGCAGGCAACGACGAAACGGTAAACAGAGGGAAGAGAAAACCGGGCGAAGAGAGAAAATCCTCGAGCGTGGTTGCCCGAATTTTGCGTGTCGTCCCCACAGCAGGGCGCCCAGCGCGTAACGCCGCCATTTATCCCGTTGCCTTCCGTGGCTAAAAGCCTCGGGAGAATCGCAGCACGCCTAACTTTCACATTTTTTCGTGAAAACTTTTTTCTCCACGAACTACGAAATTTAGACCGGTCAGCTTTCTCTTTTCGACCCGCTCTGGTTTCCAAGGTCTCGACGGATTCCTGGAAAAATTGACAGAAACGACGTACATATGTACACGGTTTCTTACATGTACACGAAATTCGATTTTTGAACCTCGGGTCACCTTACGAAAGAACCGAGGATTACTTTTTACGCTTTATCGCGATGATCTCTTTATGGCGGAGATCAAGGCGTTTCGAGAAATGAATCGTAACGACGCGTAAGGATTCGTTGCGCGAGAGTCGAGAGACGATAGGATCTCGAATCCTCCGTATCGCGGTAGAACGTGTATGTAAAACGCGACAGTTCGTGCCACGGGAATGTCGAGTTTCACTCGAGCAAAGGGGTCAGAAGTTGGCATCAGCCATGTTCCACGAAATCTAGATTCCACTTCGTTAATAACCGCCCTATCTCACGGTCCATCGAGGAGCAATGGAAGTTTCCCAGGGGCTAGGGGTCCTGAAACTTGCGCAAAGATAACCGAGAAATTAAGGCAATTTCTGGCGGCACAAAGTCAAGGAAATTGAGCAACAACGAGCGACCGCTTCGGACGCTAGAATTCTAGAAATAATGTGAGAATTTTCGTGTGTGATCAAAAATATAAATGTCTCTACGGGCGAGGGATATAATTGTTTTGATTCACCGTAACAGTATCTCGCTCTTACTCCACGTAATTTAAAAAGGCTAATTGAAATTCATGGCGCCAGGTAGCCTGCTTTCCGCAAGGGACAAGGCGAAAGGGTTAGAGCGGCACACGCTAATTCATAATTTATGGACGCGTGGTTGACCGGTGAAACTGAACCCTTGCGCGCTTCTGACACAGCACACACCCCACATTATGCGTGCCCTTAAGCTTCATTCATCTTGACAGCTACCACTCAAACCGTTCATTGGGAAGCACCTTCTCCAAGCAGAAAGATACAAAAGACCTAGCACCTGGGATCTTGGCAGCCAGATTTCACTTTCCAACCGTTTCCGCACCGAAACCCACAAGCTTTCAAACAACCCTTAAATCAATCTCCGCGGTGGCAGCCGACACTGCTTCCTGTATCCGTTTCCAAGATTGGTTCCGCAGCATCTATTCGTTGAGTTTCCATTTAACCGTATAAAGCTGATGTTAATAACATTAATACTCGTGTTAGAAGACGATTATTATCATTATTATTAATCGACACCTTTCTTCAGAAATAAGTTACAGTACAAAAGACGAAATACAAGCAATTTAAAGATTTAAAAGACCGAAGGATCGGCCGAGTCGCAACGAAGGATGAGGGACGAAATGGGGGATGCAGAAGGGGTTGCGGAGGACGCGCGCATGTTCGCGCCTAAGGCCGCCAGCCGAGGCAAAATTACAAAGGTGAGCGTCTATTTCGTCGCGAGGGCAAGGGGGTGCTCATAAGAGCGGTGAGACACTACGGAGAGTGGAAAGTTTTGACGCCACCCTATAAATCAAGCCGCAGGCTCGCTCGGCCGGAACGTTGCCACGGGCTCACCCTGGATCTCGAGAGTTTCGCTCACCGTATGTCTCCTTCGCCTCTCGGCACAGACAGCTTGTACAAGGTGAGTCAAAAATTCCAACAGTTCCACCCTGCCTCTTCCTCCTACGGCTCCCCCTCTTTATCTCCCGCCGCCTCGGGCTGTCCAGCCGCCACGGCTTTGAAATAATTACCATCCGCGTTAATTTATGTCGCGCGTGACGCGTCGAGCCAACAGCGTTGCGTTTTTCCAAATTAATATCGGGCCGCGGTGTGGCAAAATTTCCCTGGGTAATTGTTGGAAATTCAGAAAATTCTGAGTAATAAGTATAAAAAGGAGAACTTTTTTACTTCGCACTCGTAGCAACAATTTCTCGTGCACTCCTAAGGAAGCGAGTTATCAGGCATTGCGCTTATAATTGCCGCCCATTAACGCCCATTAACGCCACTTAAGCCGATAAAACGGCAATACAGTTCGCATGAAACAATCACCATCCGGAAACAACTACACGCAATCGACCACAATATTTGTCTCAAAACCCAAATACGGTTTTGAAGGTCCTTTAAAATAGGTAAATGGGCGCAGATCTTCTTAGAATGCGAAATAACGCATATTCACGGAAAGCGTGTGGAAATAGGTAAATGTAAATTTCCCGTGGCCGGGCAAGTGCGCGAGGCGAAAGACGCGGTCGCCCGGGGAGCGAACCGCAGATATCGCGGCGTGATAATCGCGGAAACGTCCGGCACGAAGGGAACATTTAACCTTTGCATATTTTACACGCGCGATGCGCCTGTGTGCGCGAGACACCCGCGGCTAGGGGTATTATACAATTAGCAGATATAATTAGCAAATGGGAAGCCGAGTATCTTAGATCGCGTTTTACGAAACCCATCGCTTTGCAGAATATTTCATAGCGCCCCGAGGAATACAAATAAAGGAAAGCAATTCTGTACTCCGGTATTACAAATAAAATCAGAAGTTTTGCATAATTTCCGATTGAACTTAACCGAAGGGAAGCTCCGTAAGAAAATAAACTCCAACATTCTCGAACACTAAGGACGAAGAAGGTGTCCTATCCCAGTGGAACCGGCGATAATCGACAAAACCGAACGAAGGGCCACGCAGCCGTTCTTCCGCGTGTCTCCCGAAGGAAATACGTTTCCGGTCGACAGCCCGCTGTCCATGGAAGTCGCCCCGTGACAGACAGAAAAGAGCGTTCAGGGGGAAAGCGGAGTCGGCGGAGAAGCAGGCAAGGGAGAAAGGCAGGATATTGGGTGGAGTAGCCGTGTCGAGGTAGGGTGAGAAGCGAGGATTCAGGGGGAGCGGTTGGTTCGGGGTTGGTATTGGATGCTGCCTAGGCGAAGCTCACGGTAGGGGTAGTTTGACAAGTTGACAAGAGCACAAAGGCCACGGCGGAGCCGCAGGAGACGTGGAAGGGCGAGGAAGACAGAGAAGTGGGAAGAGGAGGCGTCGCGACGCTCAGCGTCCGACGGAGAGTTCCTGCATAGGGTGGTAGGGGGATGAAAGCCCTGCAGATCCACGCCGTGAACAAAGGCCGGCCGCCTTCGCCCCGCTGCCACCTCTCGGACTTTGGAAACGAGATCACCCATACAGTGGCGTATCGCGAGTAATTCTCTTCTTTGTGTGCGTCGTAAGGACTGTGTGAGCCCGTGGATCGTGCCGAGGGAGTCGAGTTTGCTCGCTCGACCCGATAGATACGAGCCGGGCCTAATATCGAAAGTTCCTGGCACGGGCAGAAGCCGTGCTTAATTAAATCGGAAGGCCGTGAGAGATAACCGGCGCCGCGCGTCCCTTCTATGGTGCCCGACGATCGTCTGAAAAACATTGTGCCTTTGCTGTGGATAAGTCGATCGCTTTATACATCATCCGAATTGGTTCAACGAAAAGTTGATACACGAAAGTATTCTAATAGGTAATTTTGCATCGGGTCTCCATTCCACACGAAACAAATGAACCATTTCAAAACGATTACCATACCGCCCAACGTTTCCCCAGAGTATTCCGCAACGCTTGTCTAAACTACAATTCACTTATCGTAAAGGACCACCTCGTGGACCACTGAATGAATCCGAACGGGCGTTGAACGCGGGGAATCAATAGAGCGCGTGATCGCTAATCCCATCGAACGTTTTGCGGTCTCGGTCGACGTTTCTAATGATTCTTGTGGCGCTCGTCGATCCCCGATAAATCATGCCAGCAGCTCGTAAAGCATAAGGGGCATCGGAGCATGTATCATTGAGGACACACGAGCGGTCCAATGGGAAAGGGAGGCGGAAAGAGTCGGATACATCAAGTTCTGCTGCGGCATGAATGGAAGGAAGGCTTTCTGCAGAGCGCGCCTCATATACACGCTGGTTGGCTGAAATATTTATTGTCCCTTAAACGGGTATCAGCGGCCCGCGGCGTGCCATTGTGGAAAATCGTTCAACTTGTTCAGGGCTGCGGTTGGCAACACCTTTTTCTTCTCTTGATCGATGTGCTCGCGTTCTGCTGGTGATTTATGCGGAGAAATCGGCAGCAGTTCGTGAAATTTGCATAATAGAGGAATCGTATGTACTACCAGACGCGCCAGCAATACGAACGACGGTTCTTAGGTTCTTGATGAAATCACTGAACGCTTCGCGCGATATAATAGTATGCAGAAAAACTTGTCTCATCGCATCGAGACGAAATATTCCAAGGAAAACGACCGTGCCCGAGAGATGAAAATAGTCCGAGAAAGGAAACGACACTGCGCCATGGGACGAGTTTCTTGGAAAAAGACCGCGAAAAAAATGCTGTGTACCTGTTCGCCAACGATTTCCATGGCAAAGTGTTACAGAGCTGCGGTTCTCGCTCCTATCAGCGAGCAATTAAGATAATTACACGTTCATCGCAAGAATTGTTGGAAATTCGAGGAAGCCTTGAGCCTGACGCAGTAATGAATTCTTCTTTTAAGCTTTTGCGCGCTCAAAGAAGAAAATCTATTTGGCAGCAGCTATCCACGCTAATGATATTCAATGAAACTTCAACACATCTCTCCTTGTGTAAGTGTTCCTAAGCCATTAGCAGAACATCCTAACACGTGAATCTACTAAATCAGAAGCGCAGCGAAGCGTCTTCGCCCTGGAACCTTGGATCACCCTCGAATTCGGGGTTTTACCCAAGTTATCGGGCGAAGGCGAGCCAAAGCTCAAAGTTTACTCGGCATTGTCTACAAAGTGGCAACTCGCTAAAGATCTACGCGTTGTTGCAATATCTACAGCTAGACTTCCGCCTTCCCATTACAGTATACAACCTCCAATAGATATTAAAAAAATGGAAAGAATTCAAATGATAACGAAAAAAAAAATCATTCACTTCGACGCTAATACGATAGGGAGTAAAGTGTTTCAAAGAGAATTATAGATCGCCATGGAGACAATGCAGTTGCCCGCGTGCAAAAAGAGTGGTCGATCATTCACGCAAACTGTTTGCACATGCCGCCAGGTGAAATGGAATATTTTCGCGCAGCTTGAGGCGCGTTCCTCGCGTGCGCCAATGTCGGGAACCCGCATTCTTTCCCTCTGAACGAATCCACCGTTGAAGGAAGCAACCCCGCGAAAAAAATATCTACTAGCCGCTTTTTATCACGTGCGTCGAAGCTCGTAATTTCTCCGCGATTTCGCAACCTGTTGCCGTATCGTTCGCATTCTCCTTCCAGCAGCCGTGCAATTAAACGCCCCGTTTACAAAATTCGCAATCTCATCACCGCTGAGATTCACGTGCTGGAGAAAGAGGGCGAATGTGTTCTCCTCGCTTTTGAAAATTATACTTTTCACGTTGGCGAAAAAGGGAATCGCCGCCAAGGAATTCGTTAATCGCACGCTAAACTCGTTCCTTTAACACCCACCTTTAATCCCACTGACCCTCGTCAAATCGAAGGGTACAAGCTTCATTAAATATTTATAGGATCGCGATACCATATCGAAACGGTTTCTCTACCCCTCTGCCGCAACCACCGGAGCCATTACACTCTGCTCGCAGCAATGGTCCCAAATGTTCGACGCGCGCCTACTATCGGCTTTTCTCCCCCTGCGCGACGACCGTGCGGAAATAATTTCGAACGCGTCGCGATTCCTTGGTGTAAACAAGACTCCCGGTTTCTTTCCACGATTTCCTCTGGAACGCCAGTCGCGTGCTAGAAAGTCAGGTTTAAAAATAGCCCGGCGAGAATCAACGATTATGCAACGACACGAGTTCTCCCCGTTATCTGTTCCCCAGGTAACGTAACGAGTCGGCGTGCAGTCGTGGCGAGTGCGCCACGTGGCCACCCCGAACGCCGGCGAACCGTTTGACCTGCATTTCAGATTTTAATCCGAGATAATGCGGGGGTGCCGTGCTCACATTTGTCTTCCGACCGGTCCACGAGCCGCTAAACATTAGGCGCTCGGCTACTGGCTATATTTCGGGCGACGAACGCTTCAGGAACAATTGTTTTTTGGATGCAGCTGGCAGGTAGGTCGGAGAAGAAAAATCTCTCCGGCGGAAGCTAGCGGAGCTTCGCGTAATCTGCTTGTTACATTCGACGATTGGACTACAATTTATGCACTTGCGCTACAGTTCTGAAAAGAATCAATGAATTCCACTGTCAAACGTTAATTTCTCGATTAGAATAATTCTGTCGGCGTTCTCGAGCATACGAAGCAGTAGATTTTATATTAAAGCAACACATGGCACCGTACAATTTCCCACCTATCGCTCGAGAACTCAAGTAACGACATATACCGCGCGCTTTATCAACATTTACAATACGTATTTCCCCAGCGCTATTTTCCTCCAGCGCGACTCATTAACGATAACGCTAAACGAGCATGCCTGTCACTCATCGACAAGAATTCCATAGACGCCAGACATAGTTCCATATTACCATTGGGTGTTATCAAACGCGCGTGTACCTGTCCACGAAATGACCGATCGTTGACAAGAGTGTTTCTGAATGATCCCGTAATCGCGTGAAGCACTATGCATTTCCTTCGCGGTGATTATTGAACGCGAGACAATAGGACAGGCATCGCTCGGATCGCCAGCGCACGGATAGGAGGAGAAAGAAAGAGGGAAACTGGCAATTATTCGCGCAGGACAGGTCGGGCCACGGCGCTATCGCGGCGCGTTGTCAACCGCGAAAACCGACGACGCGCTGCTCTGCAGCCGCAGACTGCGCAAACACGCCGCCAATTACGTACTCACATTCGATAAGCGAAGACGTAAGAAAACTTGCTACGCTTTCGCCAACAATAACACGCGCGCTTAGGTGGAACCTTCCCGCGAGAGCGGAACGCGATTTCCGCGGTTGTACCGCGCCAGAATGCCTCGCGGTGTTCGCGCTAGAGCGCGATAATTAGTTGCACAGAACGTATCTCAGGAATGCATCCGACGCGTTCGACTGATTGCGTTCGATACAATGATAAGGGAGAAGTCGACGTATAGCGGTTTCCCATAAATGGGAGAGACCGTAGAAAATTATACAATTTTACCTTTTAACACTTGGAATAATCCTGTGGGGCGTTGAAGTCGCTGTCAACATCGTCGATGAAATATTAAGGAATGCGGTGTGTGTATTTTTCGACGACCGATCGGCTAGTTCGATGATAACAGCCGACACTCATTGCTCCGGAATGTAACTGGATCTTGATCGCAAGTATCGTGGCGCTATTCACTTCTGATTCGTCGTCAAGTATTCAGCGATTATGCTAACCATGTATATGCATTAGCCATGATGAAATCATCGGGCGAGCCTCCCGCAAACTTCGAAGTCCGTTCACGGGTTTGAAACGCACGCGGAAAACTGGGGAAAAAATAATCAAACGGTACCTGGTAACGAATTAGGGAAACGTTCACCACGATAAACACAGGAGGCAAAGTCTTCGACGGTCGCTATCTGCGCAACACCAGCGTTCAACATTCAGAGAGACCGATTCCGTAAGTGCGCTTATCCGTGGCGACTCTTCACTTCACTGGCAGACACGTGGGAGCTCGGTACCGTCACGTTCGGTATCACGTGTTCGGCGTTCACCGAGGAGCGAACGCTTCGCGAGTACGAGCACTGTAATCGTCATCATCGATCTCGACTGTCATCGGCTCTGTACGCGAAGAGGATGATCGGCGACGTCTCCGAGCGAGGAACGGCAACCGGCGAGACTCCGCATCGGAGCTTCCGACTCGGCAGAAGTACAGACAGAAACGAGACTACACAATGTGACGGCTAACGCACACGGCCAGCCAGAAGAACGGAAAGACGGAGAGAGAAAGAGAACTCGTGGCAGGCACGGCGACTGTGTGTGTGTGTGCGTGCGTGCGCGTATGGGAGACGAAGGCGAGCTGAACGCGAACTGAAAGAAGAAAAAGGGACGCGATGTTTCACGGACACGCGTGCGAGAAAGTGGTGTGCGTGCACCGGTGAATGTGTGCAGAAGAGCGTATCCTCCTGTCGAGCGTGGAGCGGACGAAAGCGTCGAGCTGTCAGCGCACCCCACCCCGGGTCCCCCTCGAAAAGCAACCCCTCCTACTGTGACGAACCCCCCACCTCACCTTCGTGTGCTCTGCTTTCCCTCGACCAGCGTTGCTCACCCCTCGATATCGCTCCTTTTCTTTCGCCCTTTTTCACTCCACGCCGCCCCCCGTACAACCCTCCGCAGCGGAACGGCCGTCGAAGAGAACCGAATGAAATGGGAAACGCACCGCCGAGAATGAACATGCTGGGAATTTTTACGAATCTCCGGCTACTTTGCTGCAGCGTTAACGTGTGTATTATTCCTTCGCTCCTCCTCAGGTTTTGTGGCAAGGATTCAGGGGAAAGCTCGAAGGGACGACGGTGTCTTCTTTAGGTCGGCTCTGGGTCCGAGATAATTTAAAGCTCGTGAAATATTGGAGATTGAGCGGTAAGGTTGACTGCTATATTTAGTGCCGCTTTCGCTTACCGCCCAAGTTAATTTTAATAATCTCCGCACCCTTAACGCCGCTCATAAAACATACTCGAGGAGCTTTTAAATACATACGCTATTCACTGCCTGCTCGATCGCGGCCCTATCTGCTCTCGACAAATTTCAAATGTCACCACCGTTCGTTCCGTCCGGTAACGAAACAAGCAAAGCAGAACTGTGAACGAAAGGAGGGAGCGATACGGGAGGGAAAAAGGGGAACGCGGACGGAGCCGAAGAAAGAATGCACGGGGTAACAAAAAAGCGTGACAGTCTCCAGCGACGTGGATGGATCATAATTCTTGCTTACCTCTGAAACAACTCTCACCCCCCCTCCCATGTGACGGCGTCTCCGGCATCCTTTTCGCCCTTCGATTTCAACTTCGTCCGCCATCCACCCTCGTTGACATCGAAACGCGACTACCGGTCACCGCGTAATCATGATAAAATGTCAGCCCGAGGAGTCGTGCCGCCGGTGAACACGACTGACGCACCCACGTAATTGCTCGAGAGTTGTAAATCACCGGCAAAAATGGAAAATTTGTGGCGCGCGAATCTTCCCGCCGCTGGCCATTTCACTTTTCTGGTAGGGTGGGAACGAGCTTGGCGACGCGGGCATTTTTCAGGCGCGAGAAATGAGAAAAATATGCATTGTCAGGAGCCCCGTAAATAATTTAAAGGATATTAATGAAATCTGTCTTTGGAACGTTGCAAGTAGAATTGACCGTTCCTGAAGACGACCCTGCCATAAAAAATGATTCCAGTTGCCCGTAATGGTAGCGAATTTCAGCCCCCTCTGGAACGTAATACGAAAACAGTATCCGTACTTATTGTTTGATACGCGGTTCCATTTCCTGTTCCTTTTCCCTTCGAATTCACCCCCACTATCCAGCCGTGACCAAAGCCCACCCCGTCGTCACGGTCAGAAAATGTCAGTCGACAGTTGGAGGGTTGGTCCTGCGAGCCAGCTTCTGGATAGCCATCTTTTTCGAACGGCAATAGTGTGTGCACACTGTTACAATTGTGTGCGTGTGTGTGCAAATCCAAGGAACTCGTCTCGAGGGACGATCGAACGGTCCGCCATTGGCGGAACAACCGGAGGTTGACCTTACGGGGAGGCGAGAACCGAAGGGTCCTTATTACTAGCGAAACGGATCCCTTTGTCCTTGCGAGCGAAGGGGCAAAGGAGCTCCTTTGTCGCGGAATTTGCCGCCTGCACGAAATCGATCGCGCAAACATTGCTTTATTTGCGCTCCTGTTGTTCAACTCGGCATTATTGCACGCTGCTGGAAGATTGAAGCTGACGAAGAAAATGAGACCCCGGGATGACTTTATTGGCCACGACGCCAACCTTTGTTGCACTCTTGTCGCTCGTTCCCTTCAATCATGCTCCACTTGTTACATTAGAAACATGGGTGCACCATACGATCTTCGTATAAAAAATTTGTTGTATCTGCGATTCGTCTAGAGTCACCGCCGAAGCATTGCTTCTTTCTATCTCGATACAATCGCGAATCCCAACCACATTTCAAATTCGAACAATAGATAAAATAATACCTATGGATAGCTCAAGGCATTTCTTGGGACTCGAAAAAGAATCGGAGAAACGGGGAGACGAGTTTGCAAAGAAAATGGAGTCGGCTGTGCGCCCGGACCAGCCGGGTGATGACTCTATCCAATCGACCGAGTCGATTTCTCATCCGCATTCATCCCGTAGCCGTGGGCAGGGCCGCGGCCCCGGTCAGGGAAGAAAGAAACGAGCCCGTGGTTTGGGGGGGGAGAAAAGCGCCTATGATTTATGACCGCCATTACAGTCTTGATAATTATATGCTGCCCTATGGCCGCCCCCTCGTGCACGTCGCACGAAAAGAACAACAGAAGATCGGTAGATGATATCCTGCCTGCTGACCGGCAACAGCACACCGACGACTTGAACGAACGCAGCCCGGACCGAGCCGTTCCTCCTGATTGCCTCGATCGTTTTGATACGCTCCGATATTCCGGGAGGGTATGCACGGGTTTCGACCCTAGACCCGGAGCCCGACTAAATTGCCACGGAAGGGGAAAATTACGCGGGTTCGTATTACGCCGCAATGCCTACCATCTGGTGACGATTACCGATCGTGTGCTGCATGACGCCTGCTACCGATTTCGTTCGTGTATAATCTGCACGATCTAAAGGTGGTTGGGCAACGGAGGGTCGAGAAGGGGACTCCTTGCTTCTCCTGGGAAGATTTGTGTTTCTATACTTGCGGCTAAATAGCGAACAAAGATTAAAAAGATTATGATGGTTCTTCCTAATGATACACGCGATGGTTGATGTGTAAATTATATAATTGATACTGCTACAATATGAAAATAAAAATTGTTAAACCATGGAAAACGCTGAAATTCTTAAAAATACATTTTGAAAAGGCGGATATTCTTCGCAAGGCGGCGGATTCGTGCGGCCGTAAAAATCTCGACTTTCGGCTGTCGGACAACGGCGGTCATAAACATCGGCGTAAGCAGCCTCCTTTACTGCTCCCCGAAGGCCACTTATTACGCTAGGTTCCCCGAACCAGCCGCAATCGTCTAAGTATTTCCTTAACGATCAGGGTCAAATGAAATTCGCTATTCCAAGGATAGAGCGTCGCGTGCAACGCAGAAACGACGGCAGAGGGATCATGAAGATCTGGAACACGTATATATCTGTACAGGAAAAGACTTTGAAATTCTCAAAACACGTCTGACAAAATACAGGCTTCCAGCTTGTCCACCGTGTAATAAATTGTCGAACAAAGAAACTGACGACGTTGCTGTTCGTCGAGATCGTTGATTACGTAATGCGAGGCTCGTTACACTCGTTACAGCCGGTGAAATATTTTACGAAGACACGAGGAGAGGATGAAACAAACGTCCTCTGGCCCGCTATAAATTACGATTGCTCCAGAACGAAAGAGAGAGAGAGAGAGAGAGAGGGGATGAAAAAAGGTCTACAGAGATTTGCCTGTTCAAAACGACATTGAGATCACGATCAGACCTCCGTCTACATCCACTTTACCATTGAGACGTTGCACGGATGTTAACGCGTCGTTACGTCACGCGTTTTGACTTTTACAATAATAAATCGGCGGGCCATTGTGGCTCCGGCATTCGAGATACACTGGCAAATTGAAGGAGTATGTATATGTGGCGCGTGTATGCCCAGCGAATGTGTAAGCGCGATCTGCATAACTAAACAGACGACCCGAACCCGCGGTGCACCATAGAAGCATCGCGTGAAACGTTCCACTGCTACACGTGTAAGCTCTACCGAGCGGCGAACACGATGCGTATAACAAGGAATGGCGGAGGATTCGTGAGAACCGACCAGGTGGATACCCGCGCTTCCCGCCACGGACCACGTGGCACCAGTTTGTCCTTATCTCCCGAACCGGAGCGCCTCGTTTTTCAACACGCCTGTATCCGGAGAGATTAAGGATGTTCCGCCTTGACTGCCGGAGATTTAAATGCGTGACGCATTGATGCTCTCGGAAGGCAATGATACCAAACTCTGAAGTACTTCAACTCTTTAACAAGTCTAAAGATGTTTAGCGTCAAATTAGCAAGGATGTACCTAATATCCACTATTATAGAAATTATCCACAACGTTCTGCTGAAACCGCTGGCTTAGCCTCCCACTGGGAGGTGGGCACACCCCAATTAAATAAGAACAAGAAACCTCCAATCGGAAAGAATGAACGAAGAAAGATCCAGCCTTGACAGTCGACCGTGGACAGCGGTTATTGTTCGCCGCGGAACAATTAGCGCGGCATAAATCACGCGGATAACGAGACGCGGCGTCCCGAAGGCGTCGCACAGTGCCGCGAGCGGTGTCGGCAAGAGAGCGAGGAAGACGGAGGCCACGAGATCACAAGAACAGACGAGACGTAGTACATGGGGGCGGTTGGTGTTCCGTTCGCCGACTACTCGACGTCCCCCAAGAAGAACTTCCAACACGGAGGACGAATTTCGCCTTTCTCTTCTCCGTCTATCCCCGTCTTCCGTCTCCTCCTTCTGCCGGTGGTGTTCTTCCTGGCTGTCTGGCAGTTGCC
This sequence comes from Holcopasites calliopsidis, assembly GCA_023838395.1. NCBI lineage: Eukaryota > Metazoa > Arthropoda > Insecta > Hymenoptera > Apidae > Holcopasites > Holcopasites calliopsidis. Next base: position 5,216,467 of record JALHAQ010000003.1, read on the forward strand.
ATCGCGAACAGCAACGACGTTGCCAGGAAGCCTACGCGCCATCCATCTTTGCAGCGCGCTAGCACGAAAATAACTCGAATTTAAGAAGCTCGCGCTCGAAAACAATACGGGGCGGGTTCTCGCTGGTTGCGCAACCACTCCATGGTCTTTCCGACGAATTATCGCGGACGTTCGTCCGCGAGTACGGGAGGATACGAGGAAAATTGAGTTAACAGACCTTCAGAGTGATTGGTTTGGAAATTTCAGCGGCGCTGTTTTGGAATTTATGGGATTCCGTGGCTGTAGAAATTGGACGCTTCATGAGTGATCCAGCTTGCCTCTAATTAAAGTAATCAGACAACTGTGGTTCTTGAATGGTGTAGGTGAGTGGTAAAAAAGGTTTAGTAATAAAAATATATCCAGCATGAAGCGTAATGACTACTGAAATGAATAGAAGTTATGGTTTACGAAGAATTTCTCTATCTTCCCGGCTTTTTCACGAGGGAAATGGAAACATGAATCGGTGTTTCCCGGTCGATAGATATCGGCGTGCGTGTCCCGCTAACCCATTAAAGACACGTTTGGAGTTTGGAATGCTCACTCACGCGATCGAAACACGTTGTTCCCACTGTACGTTTATCGCCTCCCACTCGGACAATATAATCGTGCCTGAATTTGCACGCGTTTGAAAAGCGACTAAAAACCACGACCGCCAAAATCGTGCAAAAGCGATCACGTCCATGTAATTTCGCGGACAGCCCCTCGATGAGTTATCAAACACGTGGCCGGAAGGATTTTTTACCCAACGCTGGCCCCTTCTCTGCTCTGCCTTCGTTGTTCGGCCCTTCTGTCTTCACCGTTGATTTATCGCGATGGAAACTACGGGAAATAACACGAGGGTTATCCCGAGCTGCACGGTTCATTCCCAAAATAAAAATGTGTATACCTCCGGAACCGCGACCGAATCGTCTACCCTGGATATCCCTCCACGTGGGTCCAGCATACTCCTGCTTACGTAAAAAAGAAGGTAACGAACCTCCATTCGGTGGATTTCCCAGTGAAAGAATCCGGGCGGGGGTTGTTAAGGGATAGCATAGTGATGGTGGAACGCTGAATTGCCCCAGAGAAATTGAGTTTGAGTCGGTCTCGATAAAAGAAGAAAAATAATGGAGAATTCTATTTTGCTTATGGTGGTAGCTACATGTGCGAAGTAGAAACATCAATTAATATTAACTCCTACCCCTATCCATTTGACAATTCAACTTCCTGCAATGCTAGTTTGATCCACTTAACAGCAACTTCTATAACCCAGAAACAAGTATTCGAGATGGACCAAAGTCTGCGTCGACTAAAAACATCTCCGCTTGAATGCCCGAGGAACAAATTCGGGATCGTGCTTTCCCTAGTACGCGGAAAGAGTCACGATTTCGTGCCCCGGCCTTGAATACGAGTCGTCGTCGTCGTGCGGAAATGAGCCTCGAAGAAAGGAAGAACGAGGAAAAAAGGACGAGACACCTCGTGCACAGAAATCTCTTTCTCTCTGCTTCGTGGTCTCGCCTTGCGCTTGTCCTTTGTACGGAACGAACGGTCCTCGTCCGGGGGAAATCAGGGAAAGTTTGCGCAAGAGCGTGCGGACCCATTGTCGGCCGGGGGGAGCGAAAAAAGAAAGTTAAAACCTAGCGACAGCATTGTTGGTTGCGTCACCGCCGGCCGATTCCTTCAACCCCCCTTTTCTCTTGCCTTCGCCCCGAGCGGACGAGGCCTCGTGTATAATATCAAAATTTATGGCACCGGCCGCTCTGGGCCCTTGCGCCCGGTGTACCGAGCTTCTTCAGCACCTTCTGTCTGTTCCTTCTTCCGTCCGCTGTACTTTCCGCTCCGATCCGTTCGGGCTAACGAAACGGAAAGTCGTGTTTTGGGTCAAATATTTTGTCTTCTCCGGCACGCATAAATTATGCATCGTGATGCTGTTGTTGATAATCATTTGCACGTTTATGTTGGTGCGCTGATTCTTTTACTGTTCTTCTACTACGTAAGTAAATAGTGTGCACTAGAATACATCAGTTTCCACGTACACACTGCCCGCCAAGAATTGTAGACCACCTCTTGCCGTTTTACGGCGGGGAATCTTGTAATTTCATTCGTTTTTAATGAATACTGCGAGTACCAATAGCAATTCATCTGGCGTCACGCTCTGAAACGTTATCTAAGATACCCGTTCCTCAAGAATTTTCTTTTCACCGCTGCTCGACCGGAAGATTCTTCAGGAATTTTACCTAAGCTCCCGTTCCCTGGTTACTTATTAATAACCGAGTCATGAGAATTGGCGCGCATGCAGGGCAGTTTGCGTGCCAAGGTAATCAGTATAATGATCAGCGGCCGAATTGACGTATCGTGAAGATAATATATACGACGGCGCACGGTGGCAGATGTGTTGCCCGACATGACGCGTCTAACGCGTCATTGATAGCCCTCTGTGTTCCTCCTATTTCCCCTTGAACGGCGATCTCGTTCTCCGGTTCTCTCTGTCCGTTCTACTGCCAGCGGATCTCCCTCCTAAGAGCTACCCTCCATCAAATTTTCCTATCACCCTCCCTCCCTCTCCCATCCGTTCCCTTCATTTCCTGCCTTTGCAATCCTCCCCTGCCCCTCGGTGTCAGGCTGTCACGAACGGAAGGGACGTAATGCGAACGAGGGGACCTCAGCCAACCAGCATCGCGGCCTTTCGGTCTAAGAAATCCGCGCGAGCCGCACCCAAGCCTGACGTTTTCCCCAAAAAACGAGCATGGCGTATTCTTTTTTTTTTTGGAACAGCCTGGTAGGAAGCAAATAACAAGAAAATGGCAGATGGTGCCGCAGCTTGGCGAAATGGAGCGCGCGCGGAGGAGCTTCAAATAGAGCGTGAGTGTGTAGTCGCGAATCTCCTAGGAAGATTTTGCATTTTCTCTCGACTCGATTAGAAATCCAGGACGAGTTCCGAGAATCCACAGTGCAAAGGCGAAATTCGCATCGGACTCGCGCACAAGTTTTTCCAGGCGAGCTCGCGGCGTGTGTCGCGCGCCATCGATTTCATCTCGCCGCGAGACGACGATTACGCGCGAGGCAGAACTCTGTTCGGACCGCGGCGAGCTTCTTCGTGCCGCAATTATCGGCATTTAATCAAGATGACCGGTCATTAAAGTATCTAGGTAAGCGATCTAGGCGGCCGGACAAACGAGCCCGAGGAATGCTTCCAGGGAAGCGAGTTCCACGCGCTGCGTGGCGGTGGTCGAGAGCGAGCCACCCGGCATCCGATCGGCACGTCGATGAAATTTGTTGACGCGCCGGAAGAAAAACGGGATTGTGACGCGTTGTCGAGCTGCTGCGCCGCGGCCCTCGCAAGAACCGCGCCGACGAATTGCAAGCTAACACTGGAATCCGTGTTTTTTGCCGCGCACCCCGCGATCCAAATGGAATCCGCCGCGCGGAACAATTATAATTAAGAGCGGTTAGCGAATTACCGAATGGCCATGGCACGCGGCGCGCCGATCACGGGCTCCCGCACTTTTCGTAGAAACCGCAGTTCCGTCACCGTCGTTGCCTCTTGACGGACGGTTGGGAAAGGCGTGGAACGAGATAACCGGCCAGCAAAGGTACCTCGAGTTTGCGAGGAAGGAGCGAAGGTATTTAGCGAGGAACTCGGCGGAATCAAAGTTTATTCAAGATCGAAGTGTATTTTTCGTTTCCTCGCTTGTGAAACGCGAAGGGAAATCGGAAAAAGGATCGTGCAATAATTTGAACACCAATGCCACCGCCAAAGTTAATTGTATCTGCAGGAGAAATGAAAATCAACGTGTTGTGTAATTCATCACACTCGAGTCGGAAAGCGCGATAGGAGCCAGTTGGAACGATTAACTTGTTCCTAAATAACTGCACGAGGATTTGTTGCGAAAAAATATTATTGGAGCACAGAAATGCCTCGACGACAAAAATCTACTCACTCTCCAAGAGGAAATTAATTTTACAAACAGTTTGAAAGTTACCCTATTGACTAACTATTCTCGTGTTATGCCAATGCCTGTGATTTCTTTCGTGTTACACAGCAAACGCGGCAATAACCTTTGAGCTCGTTTCGGCGACTTCGATTCGCCGAAAACCAGTGCAATTTATTCGTTCTTCTATTCGCTTAACGCCCTCGGAGTTCGTTTATTTCCACCCCTTCGATTTTATCGGATGAACTGAAGAAGCCTCCAGGAGAAACGAAAATAAAAATCCATGGAAAAATGAATGAAAGAGAAGAAACATTGGAAAAATCCGATAACTTCGTTGACGTTGGAACGTTTCATCGACACCCGCGGGAATTTTGATGAATAAGCCAGAATCCGGTAACGAATTTTGGCGAGAGCATTGATCAACCGTTGCCGGGGCTATCGTAATGCGACATTCGAGGCGTGTCGCGGGACCGGAGTTAATTTAAACGTCACGTTATCTCCGTGCATGTCGCGCGTTTTATCATAACGATCCGCGGTTTCCGTCCTTCACGCGAATTTCGTGTCGCTCCTTGGCGACGATCGAGGCCTGCTAGTAGTAGCTTGGCTCTCGAACATTTCCCGCTGCTAAATTATTGAGCGAGTTACCTGTTGTACGTAAACGCGACCGTGCAAACCCTGCTGCCTCGCTCGACACGCGCGTTGATCGCTGTAGTTTATGACTTGGTGTCCTGACGAATTTAATATCAATTAAGAAAATATTTCCCCATTAGCTGAAATGACAAAGTTCGGAATTTACTAGGGAAATTGAATTGCATTTTGCAAACTGAAAATTAGCATTTGAACGTTAAGGGCAGCTCGTTAAATCATTCCAATTCACTTCCGCAAAAGTAATAATTTCTAACGAATTAGCAGAACGTAAAAAGATTCCGTCGTGCAGGCGTCCAGTTCACACGGTTGAATATAGTAGTGATAAATTCCGCGCGGCGGCCGGTCAAATTAATTAGTTTCCCAGCGAATCAGAACTGCGAATTATATTTAGCGGGAGGCGCTCATTGTTGTCGCGAGCGTCGAATTCCTTCGCCCACGATTCACCGTCACTCGTCTCGAGGAAACGAACACCTTTCGCAACCCCGTGCCATTTCTCCCCGTTTCGAATCGTTGTTCGTCGACATTCGAGCGACGGCCAAGCTCCGAATTTTGCCGACCATTATTTTTCTTCGTAGGACCACACCGGTCGCATTCCCGGTCGCGTAAAAAGACAGCCGCACCATGATCGCGTTATTGCGGCGATTTGGCTCATCGTTTTATTACCGGTCGCGCTCGATACCTCGAGGGCGGCCGCGAGAACCGGTCCGTGTGTTTTTTCACGGGGGCACGTGACACGCTCAGGTGTGCTTTCGTGAATCCTGAAATCTGTTCCCGTAGCGGGTCATCGGATCAACGACTCAATCCTCGACTTAAAAAAGTTCCTAAAAGTCGCGTGCAAACATCCTACACGGCTCTAGACTCGAAGGAGAAAAGCGAGGGATGTTTCGTTAGAGAGAATAGTGTGTCGTCGATGAATCGTGTTGGAGCTCACCTCCGTCGCTTCTTTTTCCGTCGCCGCCGTCGGCGAGGTGTCCGCCTGGTTTCCCCCCTGTGCAAGGGGGTAACTAGGTTCCCCGGTAGTTTCAGGGCCGTTGCTGCTACGCTGGCCCCGGCTTCCCCCTCTGCCTGGCTTCTTCCCTGCACCGAGGGCCCTGTTGTCCGTGCCCCGGCGCTGGGCCCCGTCGTGGCTGATTCTTGCCTCCACGCACCGGTGGTACCTTCTCGGGCAACCCCGTGTTCGCGGCCCGCTGAGACCAAGCGAGATCACGGACAGTCACCGAGCCGACGAGCACCGAATTATCGCTCGGCCTCGAACAGAAACGGCCCGACACCGTCCACCAAACATGTGTCCTTCGCGGAAACTTACTCTGCTCTACGAGGCGACGCGACGATGCGAGTCCAATCACCATCACCCTTCTATCACACGAGCCTGTTCGCCGCACCACCGTATCACAAGATCCGCGAGCGGAACCGTATCGGACGCGTCACTCTCAGTGTCTCGTACCGTCTGCACTCGATTGCTCTTTTCAACACTTCGCGTCGAAGCTTGATCAAGTGCAAGCACTGCGACTGCCAGCCAAGCTATCTGCCGATGAAGAACAATAAAAAATAAGCGAGCGGTTGCCTTAGCGAGTCATGAACCCCGTCGGTTCATTCGATTGTCTTCTGTGATATCGTCAAGCAAGCACAGCGCGTCAGCTCCGTCTCTCCCGCCTGACTCCGGTCCTCGGAAGCTCGTCTCTTCCGTTAACTGGACACCGTTCCCTCTGTAAGGGGTGCAACGCGGCAGCGGTGGGCCGGACTTAGCGGAAGCTTCACCCCCGGGCGATCATGTCGCACGTGTACAGGGGGGTCGCGATACGATCGGGATGCGTGTCGGTCGAAATGGTCGTTCGTCACCGATGACGGTGCGATACTCGCGGCGGCATTATCCCGTCGACGATGGGCACAAGGTTCGGCTGGTGCGGTTGCGTTGGCCAGCGTCGGGTGGGCCGCGCGTTCCTCGATTTTCATGGAAAACCGCGGACCTTAGGCTTGCGCTGCGCGTGTATATCTGAAGCGAGAGATGCGACCACTCTGGTCCGTGAATTCCGGCCGCTCGGTTTCGCAGCCTCCGAGCGGCGGGACCAGAGCGCCGCGACGCGAGGCGCCCTGTGCACATGCGTTAACCTATACCCTCTTTCTCTCCCTCTCTGTTTGTCTCTTCCTCGGTACACCCGCGTTCCCTAGCTTCCTTCTCCTCGCTTTACGCCCCCGTGATCCAACACGATGGTGGTTGCGTATATCCAGCCCTCCCTCCTTTTCCCTTTGTCTCCGTCACACTACCTCGCGCTCCTTCGCTCGCTTTCTTTCCGTGTCACTTTCTCCGATGTCGCATATCTCGCTTTATTCTGCTGGATTTACCGTCCTCGGCCGCTTCTCCCTCGATTCCGCTTTCGAAAGGATCAGGGGTGAGAACGGAGCTACGCTGTCACGCTGCTGCTTTCTGCGTCAACAAAGGGAGGCGTACGCTCGATAGCATTTGATCGCCCGTATTGGACGCCGCGTACACCCGTGCTTCGACGCTCGCTCAAAAGCGGACGAATGAAAATAAATTGGCGAGGCGACGGGCGACGGATCGCTTAGGAGCTACGGACCTATCCGATGGACGATGCGCTCCGTTTATGGGAGTATGATGAGGTCGAAAATTTCAGAAATGATTTGTTGTCGAAATTGCTGGCAATTTTCTGCCAATAGTTTAGCCTCCACCCTGTACCTAAACACCCCCTCCACCCCCATCGAAGCTTTTAAATTCCACTCGGACCAATTCTGTAAAATATTACACACCCTGACTGGAATTATGTCGCTACAACGGAGCAAGCTTTCGTTTCCGATCCGTACGAACGCGAGCGAATGAAAGATTCAAAGCTGCGAGAGCACAGCAGACGAATGAATGCTCGGCTCGCGCCACGTGCCCCGAAGAGACGTGCGCGAACCGAATTGAATGCGAGTCACTCGAACCTCGACGGGACGTGCACGGCCTACGAGCGCGAGGACCCCGCGGAAAATCGTAGAAAATCCCTGCCGCGTACACGTGCACGCGCGCCAACTCGTCGATGAATCCGGCCGTCAATCTTTCCGCGGCTATCGCTAAGCTATCGAGCGATCCGCGGCGTCGTATCGAGGACAGACCTCCCGCGCTGCGAATGGAGGACGACACATCTATCTCTAACGCGCCACTGAACAGGAAATGGTAGAAATAGGGAAACGCGTCGCGGATGAGCGTGCTATTTGGTGTTGCTCGGGCTGTGCTTGATTCTCTGGAATGCAGGGTGGAAATTGATACAGGTAGTTTTGAGGAATAATGTGAGGAAGCTAATAATCAGGATGTTAAATAATATTTAACTAATAACTGCTGAGTTGCATGGTCTTGAAACCAGCGAAGCTATCACTTTCAATCCCTCAATTTATAATGAACGATAGTGTATTTTAATTATTGCATTATTTAGTATCGGATTAACATGACTAATATTAATAATCCTCAGAGAACTAATTATTCAAACGATACTCGCATAAGGTTGTACCATTTCGGAATGATCTCCAAGTAAATACCAATGCTTCCAATATTAACCCCTAACAGTATTCTCAATAGAGTTTAATTATATAGACTTTCCCGAAACTTCTAACAAGAATTGAAGAGAATATCATCGAATATCCATCACACGTGTTCCCCATATATCCTCCCTGCCAAGGTACATCTGTGGAAACCGGCTCTGAGACACTTGGCGCCCACACCTCGTGTTATTACGCCAGATTATGATACCAAACACGAAACCTCGGTAAACTGCAAGGCAATACGACCACGTGAATCAACTTGCCTCTACTCCTATGGTAGCAGACATAGAAAAATTAGATTCTTGCCAACAACTTCGCCAGCGTAGCATATAATAACAAACGTATTCCAGGCGGGCGAGGTGAGGTGCATAAAGTAAGCGGAAACACGATCGTTTGGTCGGCAAGAGCGAATTCTTGTTGCACAAAATTGATCACACAAAACTCCTGTCCGTCGAGGCGTTCCCAATTACGAAGAACAAGGTGTAGCACCGCGGATCTACACTCGGCGTGTTAACACTTACCGGCATCGCCGTGAACGGAGTAGCTCGCGTAGAGAAGGAACATCAAAGAGCCCTTACCTGCAACATAGAGAAGAATTTTGATTAATTAGTGCCGAGCCGTTTGCCATGCGGCAAATTAATTACTGCCTCCTAGATATCGCGGGATATGCGGACAGCGTACGCGGAACGCGTTATTTAAATAGTGCGTTGCGTTATAAATATTAATCTACGCACTGGACTGTGCTTTAGCGTCGACGCGTTAATTCCGATATTTTTTTTTCTTTATTATCTACTATTAAAGAGCGATTTAAAATAAATCGGGAGTAATAAGCTTCTGTAAATGAAGTATCATAATCGAAAAAAAAATTATTCTTTAATCAATAAACTATCGATATTACTAAAAGAGCGACTGTCTTCTTCCATCGTCCGAACTCGAAAGAACCAGAAGTCATTGCCAGCAACGATCGACGAGGGCAAATTGCGCGACGATCAATTTTAATTAGCGGTCGTCGCCGTTTCAGCCAGACCGAGTTAATACGGTTAATAAATAAGTCGGGCCCCGAGGAGCGTATTAGACGGTGCTAACACGGCGGGCGGCTGCGAGCACGCTATTTCCGGCTCGGAGACGAGGCGAGTGGCGCGCGAAGATTTAAAGGGTGGCTCAAAGGCGTTAAATTTTCGGCCGCGCGTAATCGCAGCGCGGATTGCGAGAAATTAACAGGACGCTAAGCCGCGGAGGGTTCGGCGGCATCGCGGAATCGCAACGTCGCCTACCAACGGAAGTTCCTATGTACGCGAGGCCGCGGTCCGCGACGAGAGCACGGTGGAAAGGGGCGGGCGGGAGAAGCATGACACAACGGGGTAGCGGCCGTGAAACAAAGCAGAAGCCGCTGCCCGTGTAATTGGACTCGTCGCCGGAGAAAGACTATGCACCCTTCAAGGAGATGCCAGACTGCCTACCGGCTTCCCTTCTTTCGCCGCCGCTAATCCAAACTTTTAATCGGTGCCCCGCGAGCACGTTGTCCGGGAGACGGCGCTTTGCTAAATGCTGTGGATTGATGCTTCGGGAATGTTGATTTCTTGTTCATCTTATTTGAGCACGAAGAGAAAAGCGGTGGTGGTTAATTATAGGGGATTCTGAATCTTCCATTCTTAAATGTATTTTCCAAAAAACTCTACCGTTCTTCAAGCTTTTATGGAACACGGAAGATACTTAAAAAGTGATGACAACGATAACAAAGGACATGGTTACGCCATGAGTACCAGAAAGATCAACTACCCAACAAGCAATTCAGCAAATGAACATGTGCGAGTTTAATCGTAGCAGACGGTAGTCCGATGACCGTCAAAGCCAGCTGATGGTCATTCGCCGAATTGGCCAACGATTGCATCTAGACAGAGATGATTAGCGAAAGGGAAGGGTGTAAAGCAGGGCCAACGAGCTTAGCCTCATTGTCGATGAACACTTGGTCGCGCAGACAAGCAAGCGAAGCGGACCCCTCCGGCAATCAGTGACCTCTTCCTCCTACTTCTTCGGAGGCCGGTCGTATCTCACGATCGGAGATAGGTTCGGTAGTGGTCTGCAAATGGTCGACACTTGCGTGAGCTTCTGCCATCGGAAGAACGTGACCTAGTTCGCTGATGAGCCGCGTGGACCGTGTTTCATGTTCCTTCGATCACAATCCCCTCTCGTCGAGCATAAAATCTCGGTTCAGCGCAAGTATTTGTTATTACCTTTCGATAGGGATTGACTAGATAATAATAATTTGACGACCAAATTACAAACGCCCTACACAAAAATCCTATATAATAAAAATGTTAACCTACTTTTCCATAACGAATTTTCCGCTACGTAAGCATCCGGTATAGTGCACATTTCCAAGAACATAGCGGTGCGAATAGCGAGCACCGGCTCGACACCGGCTCGACATCCTCGAATCGAACCTCCAACGAAGAGCTGGACACGGTCCGTCGGTCTGGAAGCCGGAAGCCCGAGCCCACCGAGGAGGAATATCGCAAAGGACAGCGGCAGGGCTCGTTCCAGCGTGGCCGATCGTGAACATCTATGAACGTCTCGCGAGTTAGACGCGATGGGGGGAATTCAACCCCGACAGAAGCGAACTCTCGGCGGGAGTAGCCGGAGAGAAGTTTCGGTCGGAGAGCGTGACGGGGGTGGAACGGAGGGTGGCATGCCACGAACGGAACGACGCCGAAGGAGGAGCGGAGAATCACGAGCGCGAGAGAGAAAGGGCGAGTGGCACGATGGCGGCTAAGGGGGTGCGAGGGGATGAGCCAGAGTTGGAGCGATGGCAGAGTATTGATTTAGTGGGTTTCACCGTCTCCTTCTATTTGTCTCTCTCGCTCTGTATCTCCGCGTCTCCGGCGTCTCTGCGAGGGCTGCGAGGGCGCATCGGCTGTGTCGTTGTTTCACGGCTTCGATTTCTTGCCTTTCAGCCTAACACACGCCGGTGAGCTGTCGGCATTTTTTTCTCTTGTCGAACGGAGGGAAACGACCGGCACTCGGATGGAAATTGCTCGAGCTGACACGCGGAGAACCGAAATAGGGCGTTTTTGACGCGGGTTTTTTTTTTTATGCTGGTGTTGCGTTTCTATTTGTTCGAGGGTGGACCAATGTCTGGAAGCGTTTCAATGTAGAGAGGCTAGAGTTTAAGAATTGTTTTCAATGAAAATTAATTCCCTGACGAACATGATAAATTGACAATCTGATTTTCATCCTCGAATTCACTGATCATTGGCGAAGTCGAGCCAACTTCTTAGCATTAACTCTCTCCAGTTTCCCATTGGCATTTTCACGGAGGCGAGCAATAAAACATATAGAGCATGTGTATTATACACGTGGGGCTGACGTCGAACATCTGCGCGAGCGTCCTCGAGTCCTTTCCGCTTTCAGCACACGTAGTCGTACAACGTTCTTCGCTTTGACTCTCTTTCGCCGTGAATAAAATAGAAGCCGAGGATTTCCGTGTTGACATTGCTGCCGATCGGCTCGTTCATCTCCACGAGAAACCGACGAAATCATTCTCCCTCTGCAGTTTCTTCTATTTGAAAGTAGCATCAACCGCTTTCGCAAATTGGCAAGTTTGGTAATGTAAAGTATTACCACGTAAAATTTCCACGGACGTTACAATAAGGTTGCGTTTTTCGCTGAACGCGCATTCCAATCGCAACGTCTGCCCAGGCAAAGTGTTTTCATTTTCAGCGCGTAGTTACAAATATTGATTCACTGACAAGCATCCGGCTGGTTTGCTCAGGTGAACCGTCACAGATCGACAAGGGAGTCACCCGCGTTAACAGATAGGGAACGAGGCTGCGAGCGACACGCGAATCGATCGGGGAACAGGTCGGTCGGAAGCGCGTGGCAATTTCATTGAATTCGAACAATTATCGCAGCTCCCGCCGATTTTGTCGCTTCCGCAGTGTGTGCGTCCGTTGCTTCCGTCCTGTCGCGAATTTTACTTTCGTATCGCCGTTCGCATTTATCGCGATCAATGTGAACCGATCGATTTCAACGATGGCGACTGCTATTCTTCATTCTACTTTCTTATCAGCGGCTCTGTCAAGCGTTAATGAACGTTGAGCGTTTCGTGACGTATCTGCCATCGGAAATTTTCATCAATTTCTAATTTTTTTTATCAATGGCGATTAGTGACAGGCTAATACTATATTTTTAGCACGAAGGTCAGATACAGAAACGTTCTTGTCGACTGGAATTATGGAAATAGCGTTGCGAAAAGATTGTTGAATTTCCATAACGGGATATGTTTTGCGTGTGCGTTGAATAATGATTAGCAAGGAAGATCTATCAATCGATGCTGGATCTTGACAAAAGGCAGAGGTATATAGCGCATGGGCTGCGTGGGCATCATAAAATTGAACCGCCGACAGCTTAATTACCGGCGCCCCCCCGATTACCAGCGCAATTAATAATCCAATAGTCGCGGCGGTTCGAATCAATTAAACCTCTCGGCGTCGGGACGCAGGGCAGAGTTGGAAACGCAGGAATCGAGACACAGACATCAGTCTCACCCCCTATACGCATTGCCAAAACCATCGCGAAGAGCGACAAATTTAAGAAAAAATAAATGAACAAAGAATGCAAACCTCATTTCTAATCCTACGTCAGCGTAATTAATAATCCTTCGGCTATAACAACCGCATTACTGCTTAGATTACACGAGTAGGGAAGCCGAGATACTATCTCCATATAGTTAAGAGGTGTTTACAAGTTCGGGCAGGGAATCTGTGGGTAAGTGGTAGAGAAGATGGCAGTAAATATTCCTCGGGTGCCGTGCTCGCCGCCTCCTACACCCCCGCTACGTTTTCCCCCGGTTTCCTGCTCTCGTCTTCACCCCACTGACCCCCAGCTCGGGCCAGTGAGTCAACCGAGCCACTTTTCGCGTCGCGGAATTCCAATTTACCCTCTTCCAGCGACTCTTCCGCTTCGATCGAACGGTCGGAGCGAGCCTCGAAACGAAAACATTCAATTCGATGCCGTCCTCGCCCCTCCGCCGCCATTTCTCTTCCATTCCACCCTCGATTAAACTTCCACCTCTCTCTGGACGCTGGGGGTAGCGCTCTTGTTACTTCGATGGACGATTTGTTGAATACTTTTTCCTGGATTTCATCGATGCTTGTTGTGTGTCTTTAATTGATTTATTTAACATTTATATAAGAGATTGTAATTGATTCTTTAGTGATTTTCTTTAATGTTGATAAGTTTTGAACTTTCGATGCGTAATGAAACTTTTTGCTTAAGACTGTAGCTTCTAGATCAAAGAATTTCACGGTGCCCGGCCCTCTTCCAATCAAAGTTCCTTCCGTGTCACGGAATTTCAATTTGCCCTCGTCTCGCGTTCCTCCCCCGCTCGTAAGCCATCGCTCGGAAGGAAAAGGCTCGATTGATTGCGACTTCCCTTTGATTCTTTCCTCGTCTCCCTGACCCTCGGACATCGGGGACCGCGGTGTCTAGGGAGAAGGAAAGCAGCCACTAAATTACGTTTAGGAATACACCACCCACCGTTACCGCGTGTTACTACTATTTTCTATCAGCGATCGTGTCACAGTTCGAATAGGATTGAATTAAACGATTTCTAAAGTTAAGTTTTTGTTTTGCGTATCGGATGGAAGATAAGTTGCACCGCTTTTATAACACGAAACGAACTCGGCAACTTCCAGCTGGAGAGTTTGGAAACACGCGGCTCTCGGAGGGAACAGCAGCTGTTATGACGGGTGTCTTGCCCTTTCGAAAGAGGTTCCCAATCTCGCTGTCGCCTTTTAGCGGCAGATCCTCCCGACGAAACTTTCGGTCGCCATTTCTCATAGCCGATAATCATCTTCGCGTAAACAAATTCGTCAGATCTCAGCTCGCCAGCAACACCATCTAAATCACCCTGCAGGCAACGCCAATGTTGCAATCACAATACCGACGAGAATAGATTGTCTATTTAATAAATAATCCAGATTCACCCTTCTGGTGTCGTTTTAAATCGATTCGATATTTAGTGAACAGGCGCGCCCGCGAGTCTATAAAACGGTCGAAGAGTGAAAAAGGGGGTGCGGGGTAGGTGCGGTATCTTTCCACTGAAAATGGAAAAGGAAAAGGGGAAAGAGAACGCGGAGAGCGTGGTTGAATCGCGAAGGGATGGGAAAAAGCGTTGCTGACGGCAGGCTCGGCCGATACTGCGGAAAGAGGAGGAAGGGAGGGAGATCAGACAGGGTGGAAAGGACGGAACTACCGCGTGGACTGGAAATGAAAGAGCCCAACCCCGGACGGGCGATAATTCATTCGTGAACCGAACGAGGCAGCTGAATCCGGCGTTGCACACGTGCACGATTTCGTAGAATGGACGACGCGTTACGTGGATACTCGCGGACCCGCCGTGTTTCCTGACTGCTACCGCGAACAAGAATTTTTTTTTTAATTTTCGCCCGCTAACGTGGATCGTTGTCGCTAATGATTTTCTTTCATAGAAAACTTTTACTGACTGAATGGCAAAGAATAGTGGAAAGATATTCCCACACTGTCGCAACACTATTCTTCCTTTTCGATAAGAAACGCATTATCCATGCCACGCTGTACCCGATTCCCTCGATACACCATCTCCAGAAACGATTCTCTTCCTCCCTTTCCAGCGGTTGTTTCACGAAACGAGCTCCAGTTGAAGCTACAAGATGCGTGACGATCTCCGATTTCCCCAGTCTAAGGATCGCGGCCGAAGATCCAGAGAGACTGATCCAGGTTCAAACTGGCAGCGTTCGATCCCTTTGGTTTTCTCCTTAGTTCTTTCGAAGGTTTTTCCTGCCGCGGTGCGTTTCGGTGGGGCAAAAGTGAAACTCGCCCAAGTCTCTCTGTTATTGTCCTCGTTTTTCCGGCAGCCGGCGAATCTTAGGGACGTGGAATGCCTTCACGGCCGCGACCCCCTGAGCCAACTTTCACCGCCATAAAAATATAAAAGCCCCGACGGCCCGCGCCGGCTTTTACGTGAAACTAGAACATCGGCCCCCGGAGCCGCTGGAAAACGTACGACAATAAACTTCTCCGCGCTTTCTCTCTCTTCCTCTGCGAACAATTCTCCTCGCTCCAATTTCTGAATGTGATGCTAGACGAGATAGGGGGCTGAGGAAAGAATTTCTCTTTCGCCGGGCGTTTTGCAGATAAGCTTTTAGTTTCGCTACGGGGTGCTTTGTATTGTAAAAGTGATTGCTATATTGTATGTGCTTCGCTTTAATTATGTTAGATTGTTTAGTGGGATGAATTTAAAAGTTGTCTATTCCGTCAACTTTTTACTCTTGTGATTAGTACTTTTAGTTGAAATTAGCTATAATAATCAAACTATAATGATCTTTATCATTTTTTATTTCTCTCGTTTATGTAGAGAAATATTTAAATTATCTCAGGGGAAATGTTGCAAAGTTTTTTCAATCGATAAAACAGTAACGAAACTGAGTCTAATCTTTGAAAATTGTTGCGTTGGCTCGAGTATCGGGGGGAAATTTTTGACCCAGAGTGTACCGAAAGAACCCACCCCTACGAGAAGGCAGAACAAGAGGCAAGGGAGTCCCGGCTGTGAGCGTAGCCAGCGAAAGGGCGGGCAGTCAGCGTGAAACGAAAAGGGAGATTTAGATGTCATCCCCTGACGTGCTTTCCTTTTACCCCCTCCAACTGACGAGAACCTTTTCCACCCACCGGCAGACCCAACTGTTCTTCCATGATGATGGACAAAAATGCCGACCAGCCGCCTTAGGAAATTCATCACCGGGCAAGCTGGTCTTTAGGCACTGTTTTACTATGGGAAATACAGCTTTGTCCAAGCGAAGAAGACAACTATATTTTACGTTCTTCGAGAAGAACCCTGGGTGGCTTAACGAAAACGTTTTCTTTTTTTTTTTTTTTAATAAACAGTACAACTGTCTTCAATAATATATACTGGAGATATTTTTCATTACTACACTGGCCTTGCATAAGAATGTGGAGTGGCATAAATGAAATTGGAGCGAAATGGATTGAAATCGAAAGAGAGGCACGCGCCCACTAAAAATACGAGTTGGCCAAGAACGACGCGTGTATGTCAGCAGCGAGGGAAGAGTGGTCTTATTTATCGGCCGACAAATCATTATAATTTTCTTACTAGGCCGCGAAAAAATGTTAACGGTCACAACGGGTTCGCGTCTTTCTAGAAGGGAAACCCTAAATTTTCTACGGAACAGGATTAGCACATCCAATCAGACGAAACATTGGAAGGGCGGGCTTAATTAAAATCTTCTTGGAGGGCAGGCTATCGAGCCGCGATGGTCCCGGAGATGCCGCGAGATGTAAGAATAGAACATTAAGAGCTTTCCCTGCCGACGGTATTTCTGAGCGGCGTGGCCGGATTAACGAACGCCCGGAGAACGTCGTTCTACAAGGAAATACGCTGTAACACCGAACCCTATTTATATGGTAATTTATTCCATATCATCGTTATACCTGCCGGGGGAAGTACCAATAATTTCGCAAGAATTTCGGCGAACTTTCGCGTTGCGGTATTAGGAATATTCGAAGTTGCTCGTTGATAAAACTTCGTTTAATTATTCAATTATGAAGAGTTTTGGGTGTATTCTTTCAATTTATTGGCAAAAAATGCAGATTGTAAAATCAATGAGGAGGACTCCGTTTAAATTAGGATGGAAAGATTTTTAAATATTATCGATACCCGTTTCTTAATTGCTTAAAGCGTTGAAGTAGTTTCAATGGATCAGATAATAAACTGATCGAGTTGTACGATGTCTAAAGATGCATGCTTGAGAGTGGACACGGTATATTTTCAGATGTAGCCGCACATAGATTCATACAGGGAACTAAACGACTGCGGAGCGAACGAATTTGCATACCGTTTGTTATTCAAATGCCGCGATTCACTCTTCTGACTCTCAATGAGGGAAACGCGCAAGTATCGCATCGGGGTGATGACGTATCCGTTTAATAAATTATTGTTCTTCATAGGAGGCGCTCGATTGCTTTTCTAATCACGTGTCTAATATACGAGCAATACAATTGATGCATGCGAATATCTGATTTAATTGGCTATTAGATATGCACTTCACTTTTTAAATATCAATTTCATACATTAATAAAGATACGATTAACTGATTATATTATACAATTATAGTACGATTAACTTAATTAAAAATGCAGATTAACAAGAAAAACACGAGCAAGTTTATGGAAAACTTGGTAAACAATATATATCAACAATATTTTTCAGCTAAAAAATCCTAAAAATCCCAGAACGATGGTGTCTGCGAAAGCTACATTAATTGATAAAGTTTCTGCCTGGAATAAGGGTTGCTGGTCAGCGCGTCGATGCAAGATCGTCTTAAGTGGATCTATAAATTTGCCGGGACCAAACAGCGAGCCTATATTTACTCTATTATGCAGGCACGTTTTTATAAGCCGTTTACGTTTAACAGCAAATAATCGTTTAGATGCCGCGCCATGATACGGGCCATAAATCTTCTGGCAGCATGGCGATCGGTTTGTGTTATGATGGTGCGGCACTCGCGCAGGTCAGTACCGCCTTCATTTTGAGCGGGCCACTGAAGGTGGCAGCACGGAAACAGCGCGACCTTTGCCGCCCTGGCGTCGAATTACACGATACGCCATCTCCCGTGCTTTTCCGGAACATTCGCTTTCTAGTGGTTCCTACCGAATTCGTTAGGTGGCCGGGTGGCGATTGGCGGGAACACCGGGAAACTTCGGGAAACTCCGCAGCACGTGGCGCCGTTCAAATCATCTGGTGGTTGTTTCCCTTAATATAAACGCGGGAGGGCAGCAGTTTGCATAATGGACGCCATAGAAATGAAATTACGTTCGTACGTAAACGGTTAATGCAACAGGGCAACCAGTTGTCTACATATGGGAAGAACGCAATGCAGTCCACTAAGAAAGTTAAGTAATTATCTTTAATAGTTGTCACTTATTCTGATATTGATACTTCAATATTTATGCATGCAAATGACCGCTCGTAACTGTGTCACCGGCCTCTACATTCGTTATTAAGTGCATACGTTTAGTATGGAATGGTAGTCAAAGGAACAACCCAAGAGAAGTCTCACAATTTCCATACTGGAGTTTCATGATTTTTAAATTCCTTAGTTGGAAATCGTCCACTTGTTCTCCCTCGTGGTAATTTCAACTTGTACGTCTTTCGTCATACGAAGATAACATTGCATACTACAGCTACTTTTCCTGCTTCGAATATCGCCCTGGGAACATTCTCCCATTAAAGCTAAACAGTCCACTAAACGCGAAAAGCGCGATTATTCTTGTTCGTCGCGTACATTATACGCTATGGAGCACGGCAGGCGGGCTTGTCGCCATTTCTGCTCCAGTATTTAGTTGTGCATAAGTTACGCGGTACTGCCTACCAATTACTCGCACGCACACCCTTCTCCCGCGATAACTACTGTTGTTTCGCTGCATATCAGTGCAATTTTTCAAATTGTCCCTAAAGCCTCCCAACTCCCAGCTGGGGGAACGTTCGCAAGCCATATAAACGCTCTAGCGAATGCAGTCTGCGGGCGGCCCTGTCACCTTCTCTGCGATCGTATTTGTCCGTCCAGTGGCGCGTGGCGCTGATTATCAATCACCGCGGCCTACCCACTGTTTGTTTGCACGGTTACGTTCGTTGTACTCCTGCAATACCAATCAGGGCCACCGTCGGCGAAGCCAAATCGTCCCACCGGTACGATTATTTGGGTGGTCTACGAGCGTGAACCAGCGAGGTGTTAAAGTATATTATTAGAGATCGGCACGAATAGAGTGCGCGTGAAGGCACGCCGTTTTTTGCGTCAAGGAGTCCCTAACCTCTCCTATCGCTGCGCAGAATGTCGGGCATTGGTGGAATAACGATTAGACGATCCAGCGCGCGATGAGTAACTGGTCTCGCATAGAAACTGCCAATTAAACCAGTGACCAATTTTTTTTTTGTCTTGCCCCGATGGGTAAGATAATATACCAGGAAGTGCAACGTGTAGTGATTGTGAAGGAATTTCGATATTGTGTATGTGACCCACGCGGTTCAGAAGATTATTGGTAGATTTATTCTGGCGTAAACGCTATCGGCGATCCAGCGAGGGGCACGACCGGTTGACTATAAAACGGTATGATAAATGATAGGCCGCGGCCAGAGTATACGAGTCAGGTTCGACAGGTAGTAATACTCCTCATGGATGCAGTAACTCATGAGCTTCGAGGCGGGAGGAAATTGTGACGTGACGACAAAAAAAGATTGCACGACTGCTGAAGCGGATAAAGAAAAAAAAAGGTGAAATGCCGGAGAGGCAAGAAGAGGAACAAGAAAGAGAATCGATGGCGACCAATTAGCCCACATAACCGTTTTTACAAGCTCAACGATAAACGTAACAGAAAGAAATAAGATTTAATTGCGTCAGATACCGGGATGCCGGTTCGTGTCCGTTTTCTCACGCCTCGCGGACTTCCACCGAAACTACACAATGAGAGGTCGACACACCGCTTACGGAAGAATGCGATAAACCCGTGGAATAATCTTAATTAGTGGTTGAAAACACGTTGGATTATGCAACGTGTCAAACAGGCCGATTGTTAATAGCTGAATTAATTTACGTTGTTCCTGTTTACATTGTAATATTCAGAGAATGCTTTTACCGTTGCCCTAGGGCCTACAGCTACACCATTAAACGACGCACGCAGAAATTGCGCCAGAAGAGAACATCTCTTTTTTACTTCAGAGGGGAAATGAGGGATGCTTCCCGTGATCTTTTGAATACAGCGAATAACCAAGAAGGTGGAAAATTCGTACCCGGCACGAGTCAGCAAATCGTGGTTATCTGAAATCTCGAGTGAAGAATTGTCAAGAGTTCCCTCGCGACACGCAGCAATGACAGCTCGACCCGGCTGCATAAGTAATCGAATTTAAACGGACGGCATAGTGCCGATTTTTCCGTGAGCAGGATCGGCAGGAAACGCGGTGAGAGGTTCCGCCGGTTTGCGGGTTACACACAATGCTGGTAGTACGTTTGTAGCTAGAGGCCCGTAGGAGCGCCACGCAGAGGTTCGCGCAATCGCGCAGCCCACAACCGATCCTCGGGCCAGATAAACGTGACATCGGTATATACCTCTTACCACCGTGGCGTTGCTTTAACCACGAGGCGCGGATTCTGTTGCTGAACATTTCGCGCGTCGCTTTTAGATCCGCATCATCGCACCAGCCGCGGCGGTTTTATCGAGTGTTCAGCATCGAAAAATCACCAGCCGACAAACCGCTTATCGACCACCGCCTCGCGAGCGATCTCTCGCTGCGGTTATCGAAAAATGTGTACCCGATGTAACCTGGGGACGGGCTCGAAACGTGTGCTATGCTTCCGTGTTGCGTTGCATGAAACACTAACCGGTGGAGAACGTTTCCAAGATGTGCCGAAGACGAATATTAAGCTTTCCTCGCTGTCGATTAGTGTGATATAGAGATTTCTCTGTACCGAACGACATGGCATAGAAATTTTGCTGTTAGATGAAGCATTCTCTCTACGCTTTCTTTCTGGTAGCCTGGGCAGTACTACTAGCGCCACGTTGCTCCAACATCAGGTGTCACCGTTGATCACACACGAGTAAGAGCTAAGCAATAACGATTAGATCGAGATAAGAGAAGGCGGGGGCTATACAGATAGAGGAACGGCGTCGTTGAGCGAATAAACCAGCGGGAAGCAGAAATTATTTTTAATGTTTCCACGAGTGGTACCGAGATTTGCATCTCGGCTGCGTTCCGCAGCTTATCCACCAGCCATCGCCGAGAATTCTCGCGGCTTCAAGGAGGGAATTTCTCTAATTTCACGAGACCTCTGTGCCTCACCGGCTGAAACTCGTGAGCGCCAATTTAAAAAGAAAAGGAGAACCAAAGAGGGCAACGGTGGAAAGGTAGACGAAGAACGCATGACTTATACGCCTATTTCAGTTAATAATCCCGTTACGCCCGGTTCAGCCTTGCCCCACGGCGTATAATGGATGCGGCAGAGAGCGAACCTGGAACTACAGCTTCGTGTCGAGGGCGTAAATGGGGAGAACTGAAAGGCCGCCTCGTCATCCGTCAACTGTCAAACGTCTGACCAATCCTGTACGGCACAACCGAGAATCGAGCAACCACCCACGGGGCCCGCAGGGCAAATTGCGTCTAGCCTCCCACCTACCATTTCCCTTCACCTCTTCTTTTCGCTGCTCCCTAGGCAGCTTGCTATATCTCATAGACAGGGTTTGCAATTATGGACGAGTTTAAAGTCGAGATTAGGCCCTTGCCTACCTATTCGGACAGACTCTGAGGCTGGTACAGATGGCCAAGTATTGGAAATTGATTGGTTGCTGGAAGCTAATTCTTCCTAAGAAATATTACAATTCAGTCCCGTGCTTTGTATCTTTGATACGAACATGGCAAAGATGCGGATGAGGAGAACAAGAAAGCGATGGGGCGATATGAATAGTATGGTGGGGGTTACTGTTCGATGGCCTTGAATCATTAATTGACTTCGAGCAAACTGTAGGCTAACGCTTCTCTATGCATCGTCAGCACGAAACATTACATGCTCCAAAAACACAAATCTTTCAACTTGGAAAATACACTTTCAGAGCTGTACATAAGTTTCTACCGTCCCTATCCAAAAGCAATTGCCAAAACCGAGGGATCAAGAAAAAGAACAATTCCTGTCAAACGCAGCCAACGCGGGATTTCAAGCGTAATTTACGCGCAACCACAGTGACACCAGAGCTGATCCGAAGGAGACACGATACCAAAGAAATCAGGGTCAAGAGGCGAAGCTACGGCTCGTTGTTTCGCACGCCTGGCTCGATGCCTGAAGGATAGAAATGGAGTTTCACTTTGGCACGGCAAATATGCGTATCCTCTGATATATCGATGCCACGCAGAGAAACCGTCGGACATGGATTAAACTAGAAAAAGTCCTTGCTCGCGCGCACATTCCACGGTTCCCTTCGGAGGGCTGGCTCTCTCTGCGAATTCTCGCGATCTATTTCGAGATAAGTATTCCGGACGGTCGGCGAGTCTCAATAGTGCCGGGCCCACCAGGCGGAACGCCTTTGGCCAGCGTTCTTTTGCTCCGTTTCGAAGAGCTCGCCCCCAGCGACAGAACAAATTGTAAAGACCTTTTTGCTACGTTGCTCTGACCAGAAAATTTCGGATTGACGGAACACCTTGAACGAGCATCTTTCTATGCTCACCCTCGAACCATTTTTACGTTTACACAATTGTACGACGAATAGCTTGGTGGGAGGGCACAGCAAAATGGAAATTATAGGAATAATTGAAGAATTCCAGTGCTTCGATTGCAAAGCAACGCGTTGTTCTAAACTTGAAGGTACATCGCAAGGTGGCAATACCTTATGCATCATCTCGGTCACGTGCAGCACATCAACAGCCGGAGCACAGGGTCTGTCCATCAATCTTGTTCGCGCCAACGACGCGATTCGATGAACCTTTTCCGTTTCCATCCACCGCGGAGGCAACCCTCTGTTCACCAGTTGAACAAAAAAAACACAGCCACCAATGAAATTAAAAACGCGGACTGTCCACCGCAGTGGTAGACACTCGGGGCACATAGAGGACGAGCCGATCGCGGTAAGGTAACGGATCGAGACGCGCAGAAACACTGGCAGGATTATGAAGTGCGATGTTGATACGATGGCAGGCAGCGCGCCGGTGAAGGAGGAAGGAGCGCGAGGGCGCGCGCGGGAAACACCGACTCACCCACAACGGTCGCCGGATACAGCACACGGACACACCTATGCCGGTGGAACGCGCCCACTTGTTTTCGAGAGAATCTCGGGGAAAAAATGCAGTAGTTCCGATTATATAAACATACTGGTACCCCTATCAGTCAGTGGTACACGTGCCGACAACCAAGAAGATGGTTGCTGGTTCCGAGTAGCACAACTGCTAGAGGTCGCCGGGGTGAGAAAAAAATTGCAGCGTTGCTTGGTGGATGTTCGCGTAGATTATAGATTAATCGATTACCTTGAAGAAATTACCCACATTAAAATAATGTGGCTGATGAAAGTATGGAGTTTCATGTCATGACGTGTGTAATAATTGGTAGAGACATTCTTTGTTCTGACCATGCTCTTTGTTCTGTACTTGTGAAACCTGCGAGGCTGAAAGTTATTGCTGCGCATGAATTTCAGGACGGATAATACATTTTATAATACAATATGTATTATATGCATTACTATTGCTGGCAAGGGAAGTAGTCCTGATCGGCTAATTGATTTCGAACAAATGCGGTCTACAAAGGGTAGACAATGGCTTAAACATTTTAAAACAGGCAGTCACATTACATTAAATTGGGAGTTCCAATAAGTCATGCTTTAACGCTCTAAAAATCGTCGCGTCGCAAGAGCATAGATACATATGTGAACGGGGTCGGCAGAAACAGAATTCAGAAAATATAGAAACAGGAAAAGGAATTACGAAGGGCTAGATCATGGGTCGAATTCCACGGTTCCCCATGGTTACCTATCCTGTCATTTCCCCACGCGGCGGAACCGAAAGGGTCGAGCATTCTGGTAACTATTACCTTTTGCCGACACGATCCGGAGCGTTTCTCGATTTCGGAACGGTGGTCCCAGCGTATATCTGTAATTACGAGCGGAGAAAGCTTTTAGCCTGGAAGGGAACCGGGAGAGACGCTGTACCGGGCCGATGGTCGTGTTAAAGGAACGTCGACTAATACGCAGGGACGTGAATGCGAAGTAATGTATTGCCCCAGGAACGAGCGTGTTACAATAGTAACACGTTCCGACGCGGGCGTGATATAGTACGCGATGACGTGGGCCTGGACCTGGACGCATATGCGTCGATCCTCGTGTCAGATAACATTTAAATTTTCCGCATGTCACGGATTTTCTTCCGCTACCTGTCACCGTGCCCCCAGAGGAAAACGTTGCGAAATATCACTGTGATTTAATGAAAAGTCATGAGGGTTCAGAGCCTGCTGGATTATTTCCAAATACTGTCCGCAATTGCGGATATTTATAATTGATTTTAATGTAAATATCCTTCTTTTATTTGCCGTACACAAAAGGTAGGCACCGTGCATGGGCGAGTATTCAAACTCACCGTTATCAGCCCGATACCCAACATCGACGGAGGTCGTAAGTAATATCTTGAAACGCGAACGTAATATATCGTTGCGGAAATTGCAGCGTGTTGGTACAATGTTGTACTCTCACACCCCACGCCATCCGGGGTCACGTGTAACAAACGGCGTGATACCGTGAACTACAAACCAAACCGCTTTGCTCCGCGCGTCTAGGTGATACGGATTGTTCCTCCTTTTGCGGTTACAAGGAAATGAAAAATTTCTTTGGACGTAGAACGCCTGCGAAACTTGTATTGTCCATTGAAGCTTGAAGTATAAGGACGGAAAAATGAAATTTTGCAGTGTTCGTTTTAAAAATACAAGTACATATTTGTATTGTTCACGATAAAGGGACTATTTAGCGGCTGGACGATGTTCAACGTTCGACGTTCCGCGAGAAAGCAAGCAGCAATCGATGTTTATGGATTTCCATCCACACGTGCAGTCGGCACACGGCTGTGAATCCCACCCCTTCACGTGAAATCGCGTAGTTGGTAGCGGCAATTACGAATTGCGTGATTTGTGGCCGTAACTCGCCGCGACGGCGGCGTCGTGACGCTCCCAAGTTGCCTGCAGGTGGCCAGGCAACCAACTTGCCTTTCCCTTCATGGCGGTTGGCGGCCGCGTTTCTTTCTGAATGACGGAATATTACGTCCGACCGTGCCGAGTCTTTCCCCGGAAATTCCCGCCACGTGTGTCGATACCGCGAATTCATAAAAAGCCGGCACGAAAGCTTGCTGGACGCCAATCTATGCCCACTCCTCAAAATGATTTCAATTCAGTGTACCGGATTAGATACATGTGCCGTGCTATCGTCGCTCAAGGGTTGAAGATCGATCGTGATAAAACATAATGCGGCTTCTCTCCCCAATCTCCGCATCCGAGGGAAAGTTTCTTCCGCATACCGTGTCTCGCCACGCGGTCGAACGTTCTTCAGATATCGATAAGACGCCCAGCACGATTTTTGGAAGCGGTCCAAGAGCTAGAAGAGGAGGAGTTCCTTCCACCTGCCGGTGAAAACAGCATTGCGATAGCGACCGCGTCGTGTACCGCTGGAACGGGGACCACTGATAGGAATACGTATGCTTACTCGCGTATACATACGCGTACGGTGAATTTAGAAAGTCGCGAGCAGCTTCGTCGGCGTCGTTCAATTTATTCGCTGTCGCCATCGCCGAACTGGGCTGGCCGCTAATTGAAAAGCGGACAAATTAACGCGGTGAATGGATCGTAGCAATTTATGTCGCCGGTGCCGCTGCGCCAACGAACAAGAACGCGATACCGGAGGTCGAAAGTGCCGCCACGGGTTATCGCGAGTTCCGACGAAAAGCGGCCGATAAATGGCTAATCGTGGAATTCGAGCATTTTTTTGTGGACGTTTTTTTAGTCAACTCTCTTGTGACTTCCGTACAGAAATTTTTAATGAAAACTGATGGTTGTCGTATTTTTGAACGAAGTTTGATTAGATTAAAGGGATATTGAATTTAGGGTGGGGGGGGGGGGTGAATTTCTTGTGAATGTTAAGTATTGAAAACGACAAAAGTATTGTGCTTAAAATAAAAAGGAATTGCCGCCATGCTTGGCGACGAAGGCCGAGTTTCGTGTCTCGCCGCCTCGCAGAACTAGCACGAACATAGAACAATGGGAACGATGAGACAGGAGGACGAACTCGTGGTTCAGAGAAGCGGGGAGTCGTGCAACAAATACACAGACGATGATTATCGGACTCGATTTGAAGGGGAGACAATAATTATAATGATTATATTGGAGTTGGAAGGTAGGCGGCCGACGGTAAATAAATTACGGGTCCGCTTGCCGCGTGCGTCCGCGTAGCGGCATAGGCGCGTTCGATAGATCCGTATCTGAACGTTCCGTTCTCCGTAGAGAGCGCCACCGCAGCTGCTGGCTTCCGTAATTTTTTAGCGGCATTAACACGATCTTGGCTCGTAACGCTGCGTTTCTTATGAACGAATTTGCGCGTTGGTAATTCGTTTCCACTTTTCCCAGCACCATCGTTTCAAAATTAATTTGCGGTGGTAGCTTTTCACGAATAAGCCGTCTAGAAGATTCCTATCGGGCTGTATAAAAATTTCAGAGAACGCGCGATCTGACGGGTCGCGAACTGCGATATTTCCAGACGACTCGCTCTAAGGCTGCACCCGTCGCAAGCAACGTGAATATTCAATTCCTTCATAGCCCTCTGTACGTGCAGCCGTACTATCGACCTTTGAATTCCCAATTGAGCACAGCGCAAAGTGCTGTACACGAACAAAACAAGAAGCAAGACTCTTCCAGTTACAACCAATTATGCGTATCCATTGAGGAGGTCGCGTGGCACCGCGCGGAGGAACCACTTTTAGGCACCGGATCGATTAAACGTAAAACCAGCATCCGGTTGATCCCGTTCCTCGACCAGTTCAAGCATTCCTGCCCACATTCCAGCATCGATTACTCGAGGACACCTCGATGGCTGTACGATAGCCACCCCGGATCGCTCCTATCTACTCCACACAGGATGTACCCCGAGGAATATGCAGCTAGGCTGTCGTCAATGTGTCTTCTTTCTGGATATTGTATAGTCCTCGCCAGGACACCTAATTATACGATTGTCGTCTGTTCACGAGCCTCGCGGATCGCGAACAGTTTAGTCTCTCGCCGGGTGCAGGGCCTTCCTTCCATCCCCTTCTTCTTCTTCTTCTTCTCTTGTTCTGTTATTCTTCATCCTTATTTCTAGCTTGCAGCAGTATGCTGTTCCTTTCAATTCGCACACGCGATTATCTGCTGCCTAGAAGTTTGTCCTGCTCCCTTTTCCGTTGCCCTATAACTTATACACAGTTTACACTTCACAGTCGTGTAAATACCAAGAATTATCCTGAAAGAACTTTTCGCGCAAGATGTAAGTACGTTCATCATTTCAGCGCTAGTACATCTTTCGTTCGTCACTTGATTGCTCCAGATTGAATAAATGGACAGTAATCGATAGCTCCTTATTATGTTCGACGGATATCGAATTAGGTCGCAGCGGCTTGCGCCATGCCCGTACCGATGAGTCCTTTCGAATCGGCGGCAATATGATTTGAATATGACCAGCTTAAATTCAGCGACGCTAGGCGTTAATTCCAATTTCTTCGCGGACCCTCCGACATTGCTCGTGCAACGGCGCGCACTGCGACGTTCTCCGTCCTCTTCGTCCTGGTTCACGCCGCTCCGCTCGCCGCGGCGAAGATTGTCGCGCGATTAGCGCGGGCCCCAGTGTCACGGCGGAAGATACATTGCTCTCGTGGCCTGGTCCGCGCTATACGTGCGCCGTGCATACCCGGCGAAGTTTACACGGGCCCCGTTTATATACGGTAACACCGTAAGTGCATAATCGTCGATCGCATCTTCTTGCACTTTGCGTCAAGCCACGGCACCTTGTACGTCGGCCAGCGCGACCGCCCCGTCAAAGATCCTCCTATCTGCCGCTGTAACGACCTGACGTTCGCCATGTACCTTACAGACCGATCGAATGTCATGCTTACCATCGCGACTGACGCCTTTAGGAACTCCGATTGGTGACTTATGAAACTGACACTGTCCAAGGTGAAATGCTGTTCCAAGTCGTGCACGGAGCTCGACAGTTGCTTGCAATTATTGGTACTTTTTTTTTGGTAAGTGGCGATTATGTGGTATTTTATTGGAATAGGTAGGGATGGTGGAGATTTTTATTTACAAGTTGATTAAATTTATGCCTCTGCTCAGTGCAGCAGTGTAGTTGGTGATAAAATATGCACAGCTTTCAGAAATAGTGTTTCAAGTGGCACGTTTTCATATGTCACGCGACATTTGACATTTACGCGTGCTTCAATGTGTTCAATAACTAGTACTATACCCATAGACATGCTTTCGAGATTGTTGTTCCAGTCCTCGATATGAATTCACTATAAATTTCTTTACACTTGTAGGTTCATTTTCATTAACATCGAACCTCTGATAGCGAACGGTTCTCACGCTTACTAAAACCAATACTTGAACTCCCCGCTTTGTCTATCGATCCAAAAAGAACAAGCAAGCGCAGAGAAAGAAGAATACACGTAGAACAATGAGGAGGCGTGGAAGCGGTGAACACTTTTAAGAGGAGCACGCAATCGAAACAAAGTATCGTGTGGTGACTCGGCGGACGTTTGTGATGCGCGTGCCGAAGAAATGCACAACGGTGGTTGTGTTTAGCGAAGAAAGGCCGGTCCGCCTGTAGCCAGGGGGACGTTTGTATGGCAAGACGATGGCAGTTCTATCGGCATTACCAATTGTGAACACCGCGACTTTTATCCTCTGAACGGCCAGATAGCCGCTTCTCTGAGGCTTGGAAAAAATTCCAGTATCTGCATCCGACCGCCTCGCCCTCGCTTCGCCACCTCATTCCTCTAGGTCAGACCTGTGGAACCTCTCCGGCACGCGAAATCGATTTGACCGTGCTGGATTACCGGCGAAGTATTTGCGAAATCTATTCAATCGTTTGGAGACGAAGTCCAGACTCTTTTTATTTTTCCCATTGAAAGTTATCATGTTATTCGTCTCCCTTTGATTGATCGTGTCGTAAATTATTTTCACCGAAACCAATCACCTTCTTCCAAGGAAGAATATTATTAGGGGAAATGAATTTCGGAATAATTGTCCAATCCAATATTTCCTTTAAGAAATCCCAGAAGTGGATCATAGACAACTTCAAGTAGAACATGCAGAAATATCAACCGTAGAGGCGCTGGAGAGAAGTTGGGGCGCGAGTGCGGACCTCGGGACTGGCGGATGATTCAGCGCGGTCCATTACTCGAGCAGCTTTTTACTTTAATCACATTAATGAAGCATTTAATCTCGCCGCGTGTTTTACAAGCCGCCGGTGTGTGGCCTATCTCGGCTCCGCCGTTGACGAGGATTTCTCGCCAGTGTAACCTCTTCCCGCTGTGGTGGCCGGCATTGCCTCTTCGCTCTTGTCTTTCCGCGCCTGGTCCCGACGACGAGATTCGATCCTTTCACTTTCATCCATCTTCGGGTTATTATTTTCTTGTTCTCCCACCCTCCCGCGGCGATCACTAATAACCGCACGTCGTTTAAGCCCATTTACACCTGTACGCTCGTGGCAGCGTCTTTTACCTTACTTTGGCGAGCACGTACCATTACGGTAATATATTGTATTACAGGTGCCCCCGCCTTTACAGTCCACTTATCGCCGCGAGAGTATCAGCGAAGGTGTAATCGAAATCGGTAGAAAACCGGATTTCATATCGACAGCTGCCGCGCGGACGGGTCGCCGTTATCTCCCGGACCATCCAACGACACACGGGCATCGTTGTAAAATTAGGAGACTACCGGGAAGGTCTCCTTTGATGGTGCCGAGTTGACTAATAACTGGCGCACAAAATAAACGCGCTTCCACATAGACGCTGCACGAGCACGCTTATTTCCAGCGCAATTTATCGCGACCCGCTGGCCAACATCCTCTTCCACTTCGACGTTAATAACAGTTTTACACGTTGACCTTTCCCTATCGTTTCTGCCGGAGACATCCGCGGAGCTTACGATTATACTTTCAGGGACAATTTATGGACACCGTGGTCAGCATCCCGTAAACAAAGCATGCCACGACCATCGCGTTTGCCCATTAAACCCCCCAATCAAGTGCTCCCTGTGCCGTACGAAAATTAACCTTTCGCTGGAAAGAGATTGTGCACCAGGATGAAGGGAAACCTTTGTATCCGCGAAAGAGACGCTGAGAACACCATCACGATGGATACGAAGTTGCCGCGTTGTCGCGTGTGTATCGAATCCACCGATAAAATCTGCACTCATTGTGCGGCGAGCGAACAATAAATTCCAGTGAACGCGGTGAAATTTTTCGTTAAAAAAAAGCAGGAAGCGGCACGTAAGGCAATGGGAGCGCGCGCGCGCGCGCGTGCACAGGCACGATCTAGCTTTATTGTTTCCCTGGAAGAATCACGATGAGCAGAGAGACGCGCCTGCTTGACATCGGTCGTAATAGGTACAGTGGGTTGCTTACATTATGCCGGGAAAGGAAGACGCACGCATGTGCTCCACGAGGCCTGGGGCGGTGCAACGTCACTTACCTGAAACAATAAATTACATACCGTTACGTTGCGTACGTATTATATGCGCATATATAGGTAACTGACTGATTTACGATCATCTCTGCGTTACGCGCGCCTGTACATGTGCTTACAAGCGCGTTCGTGTGCAGAAGCACCTGTACACGCGTGTCTACGAAAGACTACGGTAGAAACGCCTTCGGTTGAATGGTGCGCAAGGAACAACGTTTCGAGATCTCTCGAAGATAGTCTTTAAAAGTTACGCGACTTTGAGATTTTGAACATACGGTAGATCACAAAAGTAAGTAACCAGCTAGCGTCGTTAGAAAAAAGTATGTACACAAAGGTAAATATTTATCTTTATACATTAAGATTAATATTTATGCATACTATATAAAGGTGCTTATGTGACTAAATAAAAAAAACTTAAATTATTTAATATTATATTTAAAGAAAAAATAAAAACGCAACGCATATTATGAATGCATGTCACAGAAGTAACTAAACGCATTTTTATACAAGGATTAATATCCACAATGATGATCATTTTGGAATGACATTTTTCCCAAACTATTTGGCAAGGAAAAGCTAATATTTTGTGCACTCTTCAATGGTAAATAATTACCACTTTTCCTCTGTTAAACTTTGTACCTCCGCTAAGTTACGTGGTTTACTTTCTGCTATACGAAGTTTTAGAATAGACCACATGTTTTCTATAGGTGAAAGATCAGGGCTTTGTGGAGCCTAACTTCACATCTTACAAATATCTAATTAAATGTCAAAAATGCTTCTGTTTACTTACTTTTGTAACCTACTGTATATTTATTGTACTTATGGTTTCGAATGCAAGTATTTCCTAAATTGCCTAGACTTATACTTTTCAACAAAATCGACAAAATACCCTGTAAATATTGTTAAAGCGACAGGAGTTCTTGTAACAGTTGTAAAAATAACAACAAAGAGTTTTTAATTAATGCGTTAACATTAGCGGCACATTGGAGAACTCCGAAGTAAAATGGCGAACGATGAAAGTCAAAGTTACCGGCTGAATGCAGCTGAATGTGGCAAAATCTGCGCAAGGTAAGGTCACGTCAGGGACAAGAGGACGACGTCGGTATTCAGAGCATGGCCCAGCATCCTTACATTCTCATTGGCTAATGTTCAATACCAGCCTGCACTCATTGGGTCTACAGTACACGTGGTGCACGCTCCAATCTGGTGATCATACATCCCAATGCACACACTGACACGTTATGCACGCGATTCAAAACGTAGCGACGATACGGGGCCACGATAAAACGTTGGAAAGATTCAGATGGATTATGAGAACTCAATCGATAATCGTAGAGGAAATCGGCGCACAAAAATGGGACCTCCCTAGATACTTGAACTGACCGAAGAACTTTGAACGCGTGTACGCCACTGCTACACTACATAGTAACTTTTGATCGAAGGCAATGGTAGCCGATTGCAGGATTTGTGGAGAACCATCAACCAATCTTATTCATTCGAAGCAGTCAGCAGGATCGACTATGCAAAGGAAACGATTTCATCGAAAGTGAAGAGTGATGGCACACTAAAACGTCAAACGCGTGGAAAGGAGGAAAAGGAGGAGAAGGAGGGAAAAAAGAGCGGCGCGAGACAGACTGGAGACACCACATAAACCTTCCCGACCGCGAGCCGCCACATAAATATAATAGGGAAGGTAAGGCCTCTTGATGGTTGGTCGGCATTGCTCGCCGAACCGTCACGGACTCGGCACGTCGTATAGGTAGGGGAAATTCGCGGGGGTAGGGTGCGATGGGTGGACGTGTCAGGGGCAAAGT
The DNA here is from genome assembly GCA_023838395.1 of Holcopasites calliopsidis. Lineage (NCBI taxonomy): Eukaryota > Metazoa > Arthropoda > Insecta > Hymenoptera > Apidae > Holcopasites > Holcopasites calliopsidis. Next base: position 5,248,686 of record JALHAQ010000003.1, read on the forward strand.
GGAGGGTAGTGGTGGTGGTCGAATCCTCTCTATACACGGTGCAACACACAACGGTGTGTAACACAGGGAAACGCCGCGAATGATCGATGGGATTCTGCGCCGTTGCAGGCATCCCATGGGTGTCTGTTCCCCTCTAACATTTTACCGGTGAGCTCGACGCACACACCATCAAGCAAATCCCCCACTCTCAGGAGCTCACGCCGTCTAGTGGGGCGTACGCACGTGGATCTCGCGCAAAACTTCTTGCGAACCCCAACAGATGACGCGCCAAATAGTTGCTACAGTTGCGCCATCTCTCCGCCAGACGGTAAACACTGTTGGTAGAAAGCGGACTGTGTTTTAGGGGAAGAACCGAACGCGATGGAAATTGGCGGGAACTTACTAAGACAGATTACATGATGTATGGCCTGTTTAATGCTGGTAATTCAAGTAAGTTATATTACAAAGGCACATTCCTTAATCGGTTTACAGGAATATCCATGTTAGGTGGCGCAATGTTTTAACTTTTCCGGTTCACAGTTAACATTAACCCACCATAGTAATTGCAGTCCTTCAGTTGGCAAGGCATGTTCTTTATAGGGAATATTTTATGTGAAGTGTGAGATACACTTGTTGGGTCCACACTAAACTAATAAAACACAAATTTACCTTTTTTCAATTCGTACAGTTGCGAAAATAAATTTTAAGTAAAAGCTTCTATGCGAAGTGGACAGAATAGTAGACATAGATGTAGATTAAACTAAAACATGTATAAGCGACAGTTTGCAAGCGAATTTCAAAGCTTGTTAAACTTTCAACCCAACTGGCGGATGATGCGCACTGCAGTAACATTTTGGGGGGACCTAGGACAACGCGCAGCGAACAAATGTATTTGCATACAAATTGAAATTTTCGGTTTCCTTCGAGCGCCTCTAACATTGAATAAACAATGCGCGGCAATGTGTCGCCGTGCACAGTGCGATTGGCGTGTGTTTATTATTTGCGAATGCCTGTCACAATTCATCAACTTAATTGCGGCATTGTTAAACGATTCACGATCGGTGCTCGTACATGCGTGGAGTGTAATGCTGGTGGGTATGCGTGCCGATGGCTCGAACGCAGGCGCCTCTAAAATCCTCAAGGCGAAATTTAGTTACGCGGTCAGCTCGCGCACGCACACGCGTCCATAAACCGAGCACGCGTTAAGCATTCGTGAAATGCGATCGGAGGACCACCCATACGCCGATTGTCCCTCGGCGTATCGGCAACCGATTTCCGTATTCGATGTTTGCGATCGGATGACGCGATAGAAATACTGGAGTGCAAGGTGTGTAAATATTTTAAATAAAAATGGCGGACGAAGAGATAATAGGTAAAAGGAAGAAAGAATTGTGTAAGGCATTTATCGCTACGATAAATTGCTCGGCGATAGAAACGGAAAGTCGTGGTGCGAATGAAATTAATCTAGCGCGAGTGACGGACCTACGGTGGAAGATTGAATGCCTGAAAGTACTGAAATTCCCAAGAACACGATCGTTATATAATTAGTCTTACTCGACCACGCAGTGGGTATCGTGGCACTACCACCAGGCATCCTACATTATAGTAGGAAAGTAGTGCAAAGCACGGCAAAGCAATTGATCAATATAGCGCCAACAACCCCTCGTAACCACCCTTCTTCAGCTTCCAGTTCTCGTCGTCTGCCCGCCCGGCCCGCGCCCCCCTCTGTCCCTCTCTTTCTGTCTACCTACCAACTCCCAGCGGCGCAGAGAGAACGCACCCCCATAACAAGTTTCTTACTCATCTTTTTCGTTCAATAACTCTCCATCCAAGATGGCCACCGCGGTCGTCCCTCATTGGCTGGGGGAAGGGGTGGTCGCAGGGGTCTGTACGAGGTTTGGGTGACCCGAGAGGCGAGGAAACTAAGAGCGAGAGCAAAAGAGACAGAGAGGGAGGAGGGGTTGGAAGCAGTGACGCCATCTATCTTCCGTTGCCTTGGCTCGGCGTAACATAAGGCAAGATAAATTGCGGGATCTCCCGGGTTCTTGAACCTTTCTGGCAAATTGCATAAGAATATCCACCCCACCCGCTTGCGTCCTTCCCGCCTCCTCTGACTGCCCTCGCGGCTCCAATGGAATTGGAATTAACTCGAATAAATCACCTCGGTGGCTCTGTACGGTTACGCAGAGAGTGGCTCGTCTTCTCGCTCGAAGGAGCTCAAATTTCCTTTACAACGATCTAGAGCTCCCTGTCCCTTTTTTTTTACTAATTCATATGGGGACACGGGGAGTATCAATGCTTACCATGTAATGATGGTAAAGGGAACAAGTGTAACAAGAAGACATGCTTTAATTATCACGTTTTGTTCCAATTTACGAGGTACAATATTGCGGAAGAATAGGGGACGTTGTATTTCTCCAAATCACACCTTCCAATTTTTTTCTTGCTTTACCTTTATAATATTCAATACTTTTTTCGTTTATACAAATGTTGATCCATAAATTATTAGCATACGTGTTGTATATTGTGCTTAATAGCGATCGTAATTAATTTTTCAAAATAATGGCCAACATAATCTAAGGCCAAACACCGTGTTCGTTGTTTATTTTTTATTTTGACTGATGTGAAACTCGACTTTTACAAATATCCATATAAAAGTAATAACGCAAAGCTGAATAATACTCTTATTTATGGTTGAACGAAATTTCGCATATTTCATAAAACTTCCATTGGGCAAATGGGGGGATATCATGTCATGACAATTGTAAGGGCGAAGAGTAAGTGGAAGATAAAACGATCGAAGCATCGGCCATGCCAAGCTCATAAAGCAGTGCTGGCATCTGGCGGAATTCGCGAGAACAAGCGAAACAACGTACAGAAGACGAAATATTAGATGCGCGGGCGCATCACGGTCCATTGATCGAAAGATATTGCAACTCCGACAAATTTGCACAAGATAAATCTTTATGTCTACTCCTGACGCTTTATGACGCGAACATTTTGATGTACTCTTTGGAGATACGAAACAAGCAGGCAATTAAAAGGAATTAATATTAAGGGTACTTTGCAAGCCATGCGAGATTAATGTCATGAAGGGTAAAGTATCCCTAAACGGCTACTCGTGGTACAGGCTGAGCAAACTAAACAAGAGATAATGAAGCTTGAGATATACGGGATAATAAATATGAGAACGTCAACGGACTGTCGATACACGCATAACAAGATGAGAGTACAACCCTTTCCACGTGCACCTCTCAAGATAACTCAATTGCACGGCACATGATGATGGTCCCCACTCAGGCATCAGAACATGGAAGGGAACTGGTTATCATTGCCGAGTGGCTGGCTTTCCGTATTGCTTTCCGTACATTGTGCCAGGTCAGTAAATCCGAAACCGAGCTTTACGATTTGTTTACTCCACAGTGGGTTATGGGACTCGGTTATACAGCCATAGGTATGCGGGGGCCACGTGATCACGGACATAAACGCGGCTGTTATGCGCTCGTAAACCGTAAGAGCCCCACTCGACGTTTGCTGGTCCGCCGGTAGTCCTACCACCACACCAGACCACCGTAAAACAAGCGTTTTACGATTGCTGTCTATCAATGACGATACTGCCACCGTTCGTTCAGAAATACATACTTATGGTGCCATTCATTTCGTCACCCCGTACTTATCGCCTTCCCTAAACCTGTTCACACCTCGTCTAGATCGCCCGATCGCCGATCTCGGTTCTCCTTTGTACATCAAGACTTATGATACTTCAAACACAAGGATACAAATTACGAGATTACGTACAGTGCGATGCAACCGATGGTTGACTCGAAAGAAATGCCGCCTGAAGACCTCATAGCCAGGGCCCTACTTGAGTTTGATTGTGGACCTCTGCCAGAACACATGTATCGCTGTTCTGGATGTTCTGGTCGTTGTGTCTTCAGCCGGCACTTCCTCTGAGTCCAGTGGGTGAACCACCCGTTATTTTAAAGGTGATCGTTCTCCACGGAAGATTTACCATTCGAAAAGCGTGCAACAGCGGAATGGGGTTGCTCGAAAAATCTAGATATGTACTTCCAACAGCCGAAAACCTTGTTGACCCTACAATATATCGAAGGGAACGTATTGCATTCGCATGGTGCCGCAATATGTACACGTAACCTGGGAGCGAACGCACGGTATCGAGTAACAGATCGGAGTAACAGTTCCGCGTGATGACCGCTGCGCCCCTGGCGGTCGGTGTTCGATCGACGGCCGGCTGTATCGGCGATGACGCCGCATTCGCTACGTCACCGGGCTCGACGGAATGTAAACCTGACGTCATTCAGCCCATAGAGAAGGACGACCGTCGGGTACGCTTGTGACGTAACAGCCAGCCTAGGAGAGAGAGAAACCCGAGCCAGCCATGCTGTTGTTGGTAGGGGAAGGAAGAAAAGGGAGCCATTATAGAAGGGGCGCGACTAGGTTGAATCCTCCCCGCCGACCGGTCGGCCCACCGAGGAAACAGCTGTCAGCTGCGTGGAGTTGCGGACCCTGTCGTCTCACCCACCAACCCTCCTTGCCCCGTTACTCGGCATGCGAGCGTGCGTGTGCGCTTTGCACGCTGTGCCGACGACACTGTTCCCTTGTGTGCTGTGCTCCTCCGAACTGAACCCATCCGCGCACACAAAACCGACCAGGCACCCACCCACCCCCGATGTTCAAATATTCCGGTGGGCGAGTGAACGCGGGACGGGAATAGCCCGGGAGAGTTATGGCCGCCTCCGAGACTCAAATAACTCTTTAATTCGCGGGCGCGTGTTCGCTCTTCGCGCTCCTTTCTACCGTACCTCCCTCCGCTCAGCCCTTTCTCTCATCCCTTTCGCTAACGTTGATTTTCCTTACAGCTAGATGGAATTGCCCGCGAACGCTTTCTCGGCTATTTGCGGTAGGTTCAAAAGGGAAAGCGGCCCGTGAAAATTTCATCGAGCCTCTACCGCGGGTTTTCCCTTGCTTTTGATCTCGACCCGCTCTCCGTCCATTTTGCACAACTCCATTCGCGAGGCTGTCGATTCACGTTTCACTTTCGTCCGGGACACATTAGCTAATTAGATTAACTGTAATGCTCCCGAGCAACACGCGGGGATAACGTGTAATGTAAGCATGTCTTTATTTATAATTATAGCCGCGTTACTCGTCAACGTTTAAATAGCCCGCATAGGTGCAAAGAATGCCGCAACAAGTGCTCGAAACAAATTGATCGACGTATTTACGAGAAGGCTGGCGGGCATTGTATGAAACCGTGTCAAAGACTCTATCTTCGCGATCGTAATTTTATTCAAGCTCCGCGCACAGCGAAGACGCGCGAATATACAAGCATGTTTATGATAAGCCTGGTAAACGTAGTAAATGCACACACATACATACATGTATCCTGTCAGACAAAATGCGTCCAGTTAAAAATTTCACTCTGTTCGCAGTATATCATCTACCAAATTGCTTGATTTATCACCCGTCTAACGTAGCCGCATTTACCGCTGCGATATCAGCGGTAATTTCCTGATATCGATCTTCGTTAAAAGCGTTTCAAATTAGAAAACAGTTCATTGAATGCCAACAGCGTACGAGGATATCGTCGTTTAAAACGTAATCTTTATCATCCGTCCGAGTGTATACGTTTCGTTTGCAACGAAATATTTATTTGCAAAAGAAAAAAGAACTGCAAATGATTTTCACGCAGCAGCAGGGGAAGCAGGAGTCAACCACGATAAAGAGACATCAATAAACCGAAAAAGGAGTACGGCGAGACGGTTTCGGTCGAGATCGCCGATCTTGATCGGCCGGGCAAACATTACGGATTGGATCGCGCGACACGAAGCAATATACAGTGCAGGCCGTCGGCGGCGCAACACGAATTTGCAGCGGATTAAAAATTCCTCGGAATCCAGCCGTATCCATGCAGTTGTCGACACGGAGGTAATTAAATGTAACTCCGACGTCGTATCACTTTTTTTTTTACGCACAGAAATTGGTGCATCCCACGGTATTCCCGGTTCGTGTGCGAATGCGCTCGGGCGCGCACAGCCTCGGTGGTGTGCACGCAAATTAAATATCTGAGGCGGTTCGCGTGTAAGAATACACACGTTCACCGGGGCGCCAGAAAGATATATCGTTCCACCAATTTGTTCTTCGTGAGGAAATCCATTATTAGGCGAAGCACGAACTTTTGCGACTAATTGCGAGCACGGTTGTGTGCAGGCCGCCACGCCGCTATCGCCGCGGTGAAACTTCTCTTGCGAGTCGGCACGAGCGCAGCGCGTGTATTGCAAAGCGATCACTCGTGCGTAGACGCGAAAATAATGTATATTCATGGGCCATTGCCGCGTTAATCATTCGCTCGCCGATAACTTGCTGGCCATACGCCGTTTAAAGACACTTCACAATCTTTATTCGCGGCTTGATAAGCGTTTAACTCGACTTTCACGTGCTCCATTCCGCGCCATTCCCGTGACCTTTCGACGCGTTCGTTAAAGCCACTTCCGCCTTGGAAGATCTTAATTGTACTTGATTGTAATTATTGTGGTAGTTGAGAACCAATTGTGATCGTCTATTTGGATCGAAGTGAAGTATTTGAAATTTGTCCTCGAACCAGCCGGGCAAGTTTCATGGTGCAATAAACGTCGAAGGACTTCCGGAAGAAATCGTTTCGGGCAAAAGTAGCGAAGGTTTTTAGCCCACGGGATAAAGAGGATCTAGCTCGGCCAGAAGTCAAAAAGGAAGCTGGTTTTATTGCCCTCAGGTAAACGCGCAAAAAGTGGCAAAGGACTGGTGCCAGTAAAAAAAAAAAAAGGACACCCGTCGATCCTCGCCGGAGCAAGGACGAGATGCGCAAGGTATTGGCAACGGTAGATAAGCGAGGCCTAAAAAGGGCCACCCTCGGGATCTTCCCGTTAAACGCGCCGTCGAAGGTCAAACGGCTACGTAGAGTCTGAAGAAGGAACCGCAGCATGCTGTAAAACCATAAATTTCAGCTTTGGCGTTTTTGTCCGGCTGAACATGCTGGAACACAGAAGACTGGGCAAGAAAAAAAGTGTCCAGCCGAACAAACCGCGTTGGATGGCTTGAAGCTTGTTACGCAATCATCTTGTTCCTTCATCGATGACAAACGTCGGGCAACCTATTCGACTGAAATTCTTAACTTTCCAGAAGTAGACAATTCTGTGGCTAAAGAAGATCGAGTCACTTCTTTTTGTAGTACTCTACTATAGTGTTTCATTACACGCAAAACGAAGATCAATGCGTTCCAATTAGAAAATATCAGAAGCGGAACAGACAGAGATTCCTAAGTCAAACTTACGGGATACAAGACTTGGCGATTGGACGCGTCTGGTTGAACCGAACAAATCGCCCTGATCGAGGTAGAGGGTGATCGGTAATCAAAGGAGTAAAAACGTGCCAGCGGCGAGGCAAGATACGCCCGCTGGGTTGAATTCTGCCGGGATAATTATTTCGCTGCATCGGCCAGGTAAACTTATCGCGCGATGCTAGATAATCAAATATCGCCGTGGTGCGTTTTTCATGCCCGAGGGGCGGCCGGTCGTTCCAAGGCCGGGGCCCAGCAGCCCCCGTACTCATAAGCGAATGAGGACAACAGTCGGTCATCGTGGCGGCCGTAAATCAAGCGTTGGCGTTTTTCGGCTGTGCTAGCGCAGGCAAAAAGGGAAAAAAAGGGACGAAAAAAGGGAGGCGTCGGGGCAAAAACTCCGCTCTGTCCGGCTTGTTATAAGCGGTCCTCCGCTTGGTTAGGCAGCCGGACGGCGAGGCGAGCTCCGGTGGGGTGAGGTGGGTCTTAAACGAGAGCCCAGCGCGACGGCCGAGAGGGAACAGGAAAGAGAGACGATATCAAGGTGGAGAGGGGAAGAAGGGAACTTTAGCAGGAACAATGCCCAAAGTCATGGGGAAGAATGCGGTCCGTCGGGCTACACGAGGATGCAAGAACGAAGGGAACCTCGTGGGTGCCCATTGGTCGCCCATCGATACTCTTCCCAACGGGAAGACACACGCGCTCTTCCCTGCCCGGCGACAAATACATCGGAGAATTTACTGCTTCGCTGGTCGTTACGTCATTTGGCCTTTCTTTTAAGTGAACCGCGTGCTGGTCGCGAACTCTTTGTCGACGATCCGCTGGCGAGAAGTGGACGCGAACGATGCTGCGATCAACCCCGGCGATTACCTTCTTTTAATCGTCGAGAGGGAGGTCGGATCTCCGATTCTCGTTTGCATGCGATTAAAAGGATAGCCGGTTTCGTTGCTCCAGACTATTCGATCGAATGATTTCTTTGGCCGTTATATGTGCAGTGATAGTTCGTTTCGCGTGTCGCTCGACCATCCTCTGAGGGATCGTGGATCGATAAACGGTGATTGTGCAATTGCTATCCATTGTACTGATTTCAGACAGCAGCGCTGCTATGAATACAATAGGAGCGTTCCTCGAACAAGATGTAAACGGCGTTGGACGTCGCGAAGCGGTGTGGTATTCTGGTAGCAAATGGGAAATTGCCGAAACTTTTTTTGTTTTCGATAAAACAAATCACTGACGCGGCACAGCCGGAGCGTTTAAAGCGTGATTGCAGATTATCGTGTCCGGTAATTACCGGGTTTTCGCAGGCTCGTGTCCGATCGACCATCGCGCGCTCAATTTGCGAGTATATTAACTCACGATCGCTCGATGAAGACGCGGAAGGTCGCATGAGCGATAGTATAAAGAGATGCACACGTGAGACGTGCTGTAATTTCTTACCGATGCAGCGCCTCCTTCGATCATTAGCCGTCCCATGGTAACCTTTCATTCAGGGTCGAATTACACGAATTATAAAACGCGACGAACATCGATCGTGTCGGGCGCTGGTGGCAGCGCCACTTTTTAACCGGGCCACGTTACATAGAACGGGCCAGGGAATTACCGTGCTAACGCTAATGTCACCCTCGCGGTGAGATAAGAACCTCCAGGCGACTTCATCCCCCCGCGCCCGTTCCCCGCTTGCTTTCTTATCCCGCGCCCAGGACCTTCCTCTTGAGTTATGGGGGGCGATTTTTATTATTCGCCAAGCGCCTCCTTCTCCCGTTTCTCGCTGTCAGCCAACCCTCTTTTTCCTATCTGCTCATAGGCGACGGGCCACGGAAAGTTTTTCTCGGAAAAAGAGGGGAAGGAAGTTGACTATGTAGTATGTACAAGTTGTGTAGAAAGAAGACGAGGGTTGGGAGCAAATTGATGCGGGGAATTGAGTTTCGAGTGGTGGCGGTGTAGTTTGAAACAAGTGGAATCGTACCGCGATAAATTACTTGGAAATTAGCAGGAATACTTTCTTTGCGTTCGCGGACGACGTGGGTGGAGTAATAATACCGTTGTACGCCAACTTCTCCTACAACACAGACTCGACTTCAACGTTTCTATTGCACTCGATTAAGAAGAAAAATCTCTGCACAATTGAAGGGTGTTCTTGTCGAGCAGGGATGACAAAACGAAATGGAAACCGTCGGTAATCGGTAATGGGCCGAAAGACTGCCGAGCCACCCCGTAAACAACGTTACAGTAATGTACTCTCGTGGTGCTCACCCCGTTGTCGCGCCATCCCTCTTCGTCCGACCGCTATACAGCGGCTATAATAGCGCGTTACACCGTGTAACCGGTGCATCTCTTACTCGCGTTCAACCCCGTGCGTGTACACACGCTCACGGAAATAATACACGCGTTTATAACGCGACCGGATAAAGTGTGCAGAAGAGTGGGGAAGCGGTGTGCACACGGGGTGGTTCGGGGTGAAGGTAAAGAGGGATGAGGCACACGCGGAGAGTTATGATGCCGCACAATTAGCAGTTCGTGTGAGAGAGATCGATCGTTGCCGAGAACATACATCAACCCTGTAAACCCGGCACACGTATCGCGTTTGTACGTGGAAACGCGAACGTTCGGTACCTCCGTGCACACGCTTGATTCGCCGTCGGTGTCGTCCGATACTTTTGAGTCACTTGGCAATTTTCTGCACCGTCGGGGTGTGACTTATCGGCCTTTTCTTTACATTCGCGTTTGACGACAGGAAAGGAAATTGAAAATAATCAGGCCAGAATTACTGTCGGGATGTAGATAGTAAGACTAGGGGTTGGAGGTATGGAATTTTATCCACACTGTTTGTGATATTGGTAAATAAGACATCAAGTGTCATTCCACAGCTACTGGATGTTTGAAAAATGGAAATATTCTTCTGAAACTACTTTAGGAAGCATTTCTTCTTGTCAGGGGCTATTATAAAAACAAATGGTTTATATGTATATCTACAAACAAACTGTACATTTTACCTCACTACACAATTTATTTTAAATGTGATAGTGAACATTAATTAATAGTGAACTTAATGGTAGCGACAGTCAGAGGAAATCGTTTCTTTTTTTCGAGATGGGCCGATGTTTTGTCAATGAAGGAAGATTAAGCGCTCGCGGAATTCGGCACCGCGCCGTTAATATTGCTAGTGAAGGGGAGGCGGAGGTGGGTTTGCTTGTAAATGCGTCGATCCGTCATGTTATCGTTACTTCCGTTTACGCTTCGTTAATTTTAATTAATTTCTATAGCCGTTCGTTCGGTGCAGCCGGGGATAATTCATTCCGACCGGGTTATTATCCGTGTTTTTAACGAATCTATCGCAAATGAACTTTCCCGAATTTGTACCACGAATTAAAGAGGGGGGCGGCCGTGTCACGCGTATCCGGAAACTCCATTTACATCGGGTCGAGCCTTTGATTTATCGTGACCGAAAAAAAAAAACGATTACGTGAATCGGTTAGAGGATAATTTTTAATTGCGATATGAATATCAACTCTTTAAGATTCGTGCAGGAAAAAGTGAGTGGTCTCTCGACAGATATACGTATCAGATAAATTGAATAAAAATGGAATAATGTGAAGTACTTGAAGAAGTGGAGAGCAACAATGGCAAACCTCCGAAATTTTCACGGTGGTAATGCTACCGAAGACCACATGGACTACACCGTAAAAGAACCACAGTAGTTGTAAAACCATAAATCTGTACTTCGGCATGTTTTCCTTATTTCAAAGACCGCGAAGAAGAAATATGACGTTAGACTCCAAACAGCTTTTACTATTATAGACGAAAATACTTGCGAGAAAAAGAACTGCGAATTTTTCATCCTAGAACTAAGAGAGCAAGCAAACAGGGGTGAGCCCATAAATTACCTTTCAGCAAAATGTTCCAGCAGTTCGAGCCATATAATAATTGTGCTTCAATCGTGTTTCCATGCCCAAGAGGATCTGGCAAGAATTTTGATCACTGGACACATAGGATAAAAAAAAACACTGTCGCGGCCGAACGGGGGATGAGACGTTGGTTAACAAGCGGCGGACGGGTTCCTCCGCGGTGCACGGCAGTATTTCTCAAGGGCGCGTGCCACCGGTCTAAGTTACGAGGCGTTTATGAGCCATAAGCGATTCCACGGGGTAGATAGAGTTACTTAGACGAGTTATTTCACTACTTTCGAGCGGCTGGCGCGAGTGGGACGGGCTAAAGTTGACGCGTCTCACGGCAGCCCGCTCGGACGGATCAGAAGGACCGCCTGCGACTGCCTGATTTACTATGGTGGACCCAACGTGCCATGGACCCGCTCTACCCTGGCTTCTATGATGGGATTTTCTGACGGGGGTAACAGGGGGACTGGTTAGAGAATGCTGGGGTAGGGGTTGCCGGGGTGGGGCTTACGGAATTGCCTGGGGCCGTGAGTTCCAAGCTTGTTCTTTCACGTGTCACTACAGCGGCCTTTGAACAGAATTCCTTTTCTCGTTTTTTTTCCCCTTACGTTTTCGTGTTTGCGCTCAATTTTTCTGTGCCTGTGAAAGGGAATGGGATATTTGGGCAGTGGTAAATAAGGTTATTTATGGTACAAATAGAGGGCACGTTGTATTGTAGTCGGGTCTGCCCCAAAGTTCGACTTCCTATGTTTAAGATTTTAGTCCGAGCGAGATTTTTTTTCTTGCTGAAAGAATCATATACTTGATGGACGAATTTCGGCGGACGCATAAAACGTTGAACCAATGGTGAGAACGCGAATATTCTTATCCCACATTTCCCTCGCATAGTTACACGTTGGCCGCGCGCTTTCATTCTTACTTAGGGGTGGCGAAAAAAACCAGAAGCGCAACATTCCTGCATTACGTTATCCGACGCATCGAGAAGACATTTTTTTTTTCTTGGCTCCTCGCTTACCTAGAACCGCTCGCCCTCGTCTAGAATGCCGGAGTCGCGGCTTCGGGGACGGCACTAGTAGCTAATACTTTACGAAAAGTCCTATTTCTCGGTGAACTTTTAAAATAGTGCATAGAATTTGTATTTATTCCGATAAAGACAAACAATAAATTCTTTGTTTCGAAGGCGATATTGAATATAGATGAACAGAATTTAATGGAAAGCCTGTCGGTAAATATCGTCCCCTAATCGTGCAAGGTTTTCCCGCGTTTCTTGCGTAAAAATTATAACAGCCAGGATCTTCACGCCCGCTTCAACCCTTAGCATTCTTCAGTTTCAATTTTGTCATACCTACCGTGGTCGGCGGCCAAATTACAAGGATTCTTTGAGTCAATATCGTGATCGCGGTCGCAAGGGGCGCGCGCATATTAGAATATCTAATGAGATAAAATTTATAGCCACCCCCCCCCCCCCTCCCCGCATCTGCTTCTTTCCACAATTTTCCAAAGTATTAGGGCGGAGTTTAGTTCGAAAATAGGACGCCTCGCAACCCTCCTCTGAATAGATTATGGTTGCACGCTTACTGCCTGCCACCATGGAATCCCTTGACAATAGGCCCCGGGGTGCAACCCCACGAGCCAGTCCTAGGTATACCGACATAGCGTAATTTTCCTTTTTTCCCTATTCGCTAGCACGCACAGTCTTTTCACGGGTCGATGGATTCCTTTGCCTAAATTAATAGCATTTATATGCCGAGGCTCGTCCCTCTCTCGAAACTGGCACTTCTCCGTTCCCCGGTGAAGGAGAAAAAAAAAAACAACGTAAGCATATGCACCAGCACGATAGTGAAAAAATTATTGGAGAGGGTTGCCCTTCGAGAGAACCAGCCTGGTTGGATTTAATTTAAACGGCCGTGCCACAATGGGAACTTAATCGGTCGAAAATTTCCGAGGCAAACGGAGTGGGCTTGACGGTAACATCATCCCCTTTGCGTATTGATCTCATTTTTCCCCGGATATCAATGCAAACGCGATGCTCGTTCGTGATTTATTTTTCTAAATAAAAGCATTGATAAAGGCGAGCATTCGCGTTCCGTCGATAGCGTTATAATCTGCACCAGCATTTTTTTTTTTTGTCACATACGCGTTTTATCGTCGACGAGCCGCAGAGCGGACGTCAGGGCTGGCAGAACGATAAGCGCCAGGCTCGAAGCCTGCCGCGGTTAATTATTATTCCGCTAAGTAAGATCTCGATAAGAGGCAACTGGATAGCCGGTTCCGAGCATCGGCAATTCGAATTAAGCAATCATAGCCAGCGCAACGAGGGCACCATTCGTCACTCGCTGTCGGTGTTTCGTCGTGATCTGCATCGTTCTCCCGTTCTGTTAAAAGCTTATCTGAGACGCACCCTGATTCATGGTTACGTAATTCATTTAGCACACAGCTCTTAGAAGAGAATTAACAAGTTCTCAACGAAACGAGCAGAATAATATTCCGGCGTAGGTATGACTTATCCATCGATCACGTTCTTCCCCTTTTTCGTCGATCTCGCACGATGGGGTAGGGGTCTCATTCGAGAATGGCTTGCGTGTCGAGTGATGCAGAATATCGTGCGCTCGATGCGCCTTCCCATGCTGAAGTTACTCCCTAATTTTCGAATTGGTGCCATCAGATTGATAGGAGGCTGCTACAACAACCGGTCGTCAACCCGGATAGATGTTGCTGGGATGAAGATGTTGAATCCGGTTTCCATCGCGATTCCCACGAGTATTTCCTTTTCTTGAAAATGGTAAAAACACGTAGACCCATTTTTAGTATACTCCATTACTCACTTCACCTTCCTACTAATTTTCTATTGCATTCCAGTTCATCTAATTTATGAACTGAATTCAATTAAATTTCATTTGCATCTGTTTAGTTCGATTCGGATTCCTAAAAGCCGGGGCTACGGCGCGAGTGTTAGCACCTATTCCATCAACGAATCTCCAGATCAAAGGTCGTTCGCCAGCGATTACACGGTCCCAAGGTGGACCGCGGTATCGCGGACGAAGTACCTCGGCGACTCAATTAGCCGGTCGCATCAATCTGAATTCGTGGCGAGCTTTGTCTCAACGGTTGATTGGTCCAGCTAGAATTATACCGTGCGACATCGTACGGTCTCGGCTGCCCGGGTTGTAATGTTGTCGCGACTAACGACTAGAAAGCAGTATATTAACCGGTCCGTGTCGCGAGGCGTGACAGGCCGGCGGACTATGTGTAGCTTGCCGCTGCAGAGAAGAGCGAGACAACGCCGGAGGATGGGCGGCGAGGGGCAAAGGTGGACCAGGCCAGGGGTCGTTGGGCGACCTGATATCCTACCTGGTGCACAGTAATATGGTGGCGGTGCATTACGTAGGTAACAGTAAACTCGGTATTCAGGGTTAGACGAGCACGTGTAGAGCGTTAACGCGCGTTCATGGGGTGTGCTGGTGGCGGCGGCGCGCTGCTAACAGCGACACTCCTCTATCGGCCGGGGGTGGACACGGCGGCGGAGGGATGACAAACGACGTCACCGGTTGGCACAGCGCTACGATGCCGAGGATCCATAACTGTCATCGCTTCTAAACTGGATCTCTGAGAGAACTCGGATTGCCCGCGCCTCGTCGACAGGTTGCGAAAATCGTGAAACGCGTCGAGTGATTGAAACGTACTGCGCGCCGCGATACAACCGGTGATCCATTGGTCCATGATAACGAGATGAAAGCGCGTGGAAAGGCTCTCGGTGCCGTGTGATGACCAATAACGTTTCTCCTTCCAAAGTGATTCATCTTAAAATTGGATGAACACGAGTCTTCCTAATATTTCTTTAATCAAGAACCAATTGAACGCCGAGCAAAATTAGATACCACATAAACGACGAATGACTATTTGATTAAAACGTGCTAATTCAATTCTATAGCCCGTGACCGGGAAACACTATCGTGATACGACACTATTATTCTTCACCGGTTCTCCGCGCTCGTGTAAGAAGCGTTCGCGCGCGCTCGGGGGCAAAAAGTTCAGGACACTTTCGTCGGTATCGCGAGAAGGGGAACAGGTAAGAAGAACAGGTTCGCATAGAGGGTAATGGAACACGGCTCCTCGTGCTCTCTCGCCAGAGAGCGAGAAGGGCGGCGGGAGGCAAGTGCGACCGCAAGGCCGCAACCGCAGTGTGGGAAGTGAAACGAGCCGAGTGGCGTAGCTTTTAATGGACTGAGGGAAACGGCATTAAGTTGAGAGGCGAGGCAGGGTGCGAGAGCTACACGGGAACAGTCGTGGGCCACGTTGGTGTCGGTCAAAAACGGGGAGAGGTTGGCCGGAGGAGTCGTACTACGATTCATAAACCGCCAATTACCCCGTTGACCCTTTCTCGAGGACCCCCCTGCGAGCTTGAAAGACCGTTGCACTTAAATATCCTGCGCTGCGGTAGTTACTGGCCGGCTAACTTTATAATCACTTTGCAATTCCTTTATACTTTGCGGAGGAGCAGAATTTTCAGAAGGAATAATATGGTGATGCATCGTCAGACGTTCTTCAAGTATCGATGGAATTCCGTCTGAAAAATCTTCCGACGTTACTGGAAGCAGACAGGCAATTTATCGAATGATAAATTCCAGAGAGATAGGATCGCGGTTCGATTAAACGACAATTCCTTCTCGTCCTTCTCGTTTCTACCACCTATTCCATCCACAATCCCCGAAGCAAACGAAATTAAATATGGGGGCCGAATTGCAGCGGTGATATAGGCTTCCCTGCTCTCCTCTCTTCAGCCACCCTCTGTTCGCCGCACGTGAAAAAGTGGTTCGAGCATTTCCACTCCCTCCGCTTCGTTCTCTCTTTCTCGCTTTCTTTCTCGTTACTTCTTTCGCCCTTATCTGCTACCGCAGACCTTCCCCTGTACTATCGTCTTGACAAACACCTACCCCTTGTATCTGAAAGCCACTCGACTCGCCGACCCTCCGATTTAGACCCTGGCCCTATGACGGGGCAACCGCTATCGCGGAAAAAAAAAGCCTGTTCTCCAGATAAGCAATAACACTGGGCCTCCGGTATCAACATCCGCTATCCGGCCAATCGGAATGATTTAGCTCAGCCGCGGGGAGAGGGAGAGGCCGGGTATAAAGATGAAAGTATCATCTCGGCCGATGAAACGATACTATTACGATAACGCGGTGCGCTGCTACCTACTCGTGCACCTTAAAGGAACTTCAAAAGAATTCCGGACGTGTACACGAATTGGTCCCGGTGAACGTGAATACGTGGAAGCAGCGAAATGCGCAACGCCTGTTTTTCCCTGCAGAATAGGTAGAAGCGAGATGGCGGCCGATAAACGTGCCGGCTGGAAATCCAGGATCCACCAAGGCGATCCGGAAGATAACGCTAATTCCGGATATTTCGCACCCCGAGCGGCGATACGTCGAGAGGCCGAGGACTCTGCCCCGCTAGACATACCCCTTGCGAACCCCTATCATGGGAGTAAAGGGCGGCTGCGTGTAGGAGGGTGGACGAGTGTGCGGGCGAGCGAAGGAAGGGAGAGAGATCCGAGCAGAGCGGAGCAGAGCAGCAGCGTGCTGCCCGCACCAGGCGCCCCTTCGCATATTTCACCGGGAATTTACGAGCCTCGATACGACAGGGAAATTGCAAGAATGGCGGAGTAATCTATCTCTCCTTGCCTCCGTGGGCTCTCTCTTCTTTTCCCAGGTTCCCTCCTCTCTCGAGCACACCCCTCTTCACTGGGGGGCGCGCGAGCGGCCACAGTACGTGTTCCTTTCCTTACGAGAGGTCTGACCCACACAGGTAGAGCGAAGAAAATTCCCCTATCTACCCTGCCCGTGAAGATCAAATTTGTCGTTCCTTGGTCCGAGTTGCCACGACCGCCTAATTGTGTTATCCGGATAAGTAGGGGATCCGTTATCAGCTGCCAAAGGAGTCCGACTTCGAAGTCACTGGACCAACGACTTCCCCTTTCCTCAGAGGACACTTAAATGTTCACAATTCTAACGGACTTTTCGTTTTCGAATAATCGATTGCTATCCTTCGTGAAGTAGCATTCTACCGAGCAGTAGACTTTATGCTGAAGGGTCCGGCAGCTGTTGTCCCCGATGTAGGTTCAAATCCATGGCCAGGGACGGGGAGTATTGATAAGTTAATTAATTGGCCGAATATATCTGGGTAAACGGCGTGTAAATCACGAACCGGTCAAAACAGTAGGGACCGGAAACACGTGCTTCACCCCCTTATTGCGCAATAATTGCGCGGAAGAGTGGTAGCAGGACCGTCCGTCCAGGCTGGCTGCCGTTTTATCGCCATTTTCCATCCTTCAGCCCGCGAGGTGACTAACGACTGATACGTCCGAGGACGCAATTGCGCGAGATAGATCGGTCTCCTGGAGGCGAGAGACAACTCGGGGGTTATTTCACGGGGAGACACGCTGGGACTGAATTCTCATCCGTTATGCATGGCTGATGTTCGCGCGCGCGTTCGTTGTCGCCGTTCCAGCGATACAATTCACGCGTTGTCCCCCCGCCCGCCGCCTCCCAGCTCGTGACGAAGAAATATTCACCGGCCGGTTTACGCGGGGATCATCCACGGAACGGACTATCGAAGGCAATTCGAGAGGGAAAACAGTGTCACTGCAATCTCGATGTACTCGAATATACTCCCCCTCGCCCCCATTAATTATCTCTGCGGTCCTGTCAGCAGGTATTTCTGAAACAAGCTTCGCTCTGATTGTACAATATCGTGGAAGCCCGCGTCGGATATATCGTCCTTCCGCATCTATCTCGATATCAGTCCAAACTTTGCTTCGAAATGGTAAGCGATACATCGGTGGAAATAATTAGGCGCCGGTTCCTCGAATTCTATCCGTCTGGAGAGGAACACTCTTGTTCGGACGAGCCCCCCGGTTAGGGACGGCGGTAGTCAAAGGGGCGGCATGGTCCCGGTTAGATCGAGGGAAAATACTATATGTAACCGTAGTTGCTGTACATGGGCAATACATAGAGGAAGGGAACGGGTTAGCGTGCAGCTATACCTACATAGCGTACTGTAGCGTAGCCGCGGCCGCCGGTCGGTTTAATTTAACACAGCAGCTGTAATCCCATCCATTACGGCCGCGGTAATATACGATCGCTCGAGATTCATACTCCGTTTTTTCACTAATTAACAGACGGGACAAATCGCTCCGCCGATTCGCCTCTCTCCGCCTCCCCCGGCCACTCCTGGCACGCCCGCGCTCTTCATTCTCGTCTGGTAGCACCCGAACGCTTTGTTTCTTCGAGTTAGAATTTACTTTTGCGTTTTTTTTTTTAGAGGAATTTCACTGGCCTCATCATTCAAAATCTGAAAAAATCATGACGAAGTCCCTTGCCATGCATTGTTGAATTATAGCTTTTCCAGATTCCAGATATTATCCGTAATGTGGAACGCTTCAACTGGATTCTTTGTCGCGGCGATGAGGATCGTTTTTCTGCGATGTTCATAGGAATAATTAAGAATCACCGATCGATCATTCGGCGCGAGTATCGCGGTCCCGCGGAGAGGCTCGCTCGACCCGGCAGGAATGCTATGAAGTAATAACTCTTCCGTCAATACGAGAGGCGTGACGAACGTGCCGGGCAACCGACCGCCTCGTAAAAACCGTCTTGCGAAGAAATAATTAACGCGCGTTAATCAAGCGACTTCGTCGCTGCAGTTGGAACGCGTTTCTGGCGGGGATCGAAGAAGCACTCCATTAAGAGGACACCGAAGTGGAAGGAAGGCTTCCTCGGGAGTGTGATTTGTGATGCGCGTTGGCAATAATAGAGGCTTTTAAACCACTCTTTTATCATTCTAGCCGAAGATGTTTAATTTAAGGAGGGGAGATTAATACCGATTGATTACAAATCTTCGCTGACTCGCAAGCGATCTTCCTTCTCGTCGGCGATCTTCGAACGTTAAGCGAAGCGCGACACATTCTTCCAGGAGAAAGCAGTCGCAATAAATATTTTTAATGAATCCATTTCGACGGCGGTTTGTATCGGCAAAGGGAGCGCATATTTCCACGTAACGTGGAACAGCATGACGTGGAAAATCGAGGAAGTTTCGTCGGCTCTGTGTCGAGGGATGCACGGGGATGCAAAGGTATGGCAGACACGTGGCGCACGTGACTACACGGCACATGAGGGACTCCGAACGTGGTTGGATATGGAGTGCGAAGACGAAAGCGGAAGACAGCGAGTGAGAGGGGTTCGGAGCGCGAGCCTGCGAGGGGGAAGGTCAGGGTGGTCGGAAAGTTGTCGGCATAACGCGAGCCGCTTCTCCCCGTCGCCGAGTCTGCGCCTTCATCGGGGTCCGGATTTAATTGGACGGACAGCATCGCGCGGTGCTTGATTGAGTAATTAATTTCGCGCGAAGTAGGAACGCGCCGAAAGATAACCGCTTCCTGGCCCTGTTTCGCTTTTACTGACTTTCACTTTGCCACGACCCTAGTCGAAAATTCCGTTTACGCATGGAATAAAGAGGGAGAGGTGGTATCGTTTCTGAAACGAATCAGCGATCAAAAGTTCATTCACCGCGCGAATTTAAAAGCGCACGACGGCGCGACGCTGCCGCGTAAATTCGAGTCGGTTTAATTAAATTTAAATGATTGTCTCGGCTTTCGATTCAAGTGACCGAGCTCGTTCGTCACGCGGGGAGAAGCGGACGCTAGAGTCCGGCAGAAGCCGCCATTTATCAACGAGTTCGCATAAATCCCCGATATGAACATCCGCGCGGGTTCCCTCTGAAAGCTCGTGAGTACACTTTCCGACGATTTTCTGCAATTATAACGAGCTCTGTGCCTCGCGCGACGACCTTTGTCTCGCGTTAAAGAGAAAACGACGAGGGGACGAACGACAACCTAGAGTTTACGAGAACAAGGCAAGACTTTCGTTTCATAAAGCATACGCTGCTGTCATGAAAAAGTTGCTCGCTCAGCAGGGATGAAAAAGAATAGGCCTCGGCTTTTAAGCGTAGAAAAAAGGGGAGGCTTCTGCAGCGAGTAGTGAGAAGGGGTGAGTCGAGGGGCACGTAGTGAAGTAGTGAAGGAAAAAGGGGAGGGAGGTGTCTTGGGGTGTGCATGAAGATAACTCTCATCGGAGCCGATTGCATTTTCAAACGTAAAGGAAATTCACCAGGAGACGCAAGCACTTCCTCGCGAACAGAAGGGGGTGACTGATAAACAGGATGAACGGAGCCGCTCGTGCATTCAACTTGACTTATAGTAGTCATTTTCGGATGGGTGCTCAAACGTTCTACAGCACCGTAAGCACCGCGAGGATGGCGTAAGAAGAAACACGGCGCGTAGGGTGGTGTCGGAGAGGAAGAAGGCGGCCCATGGTTGCAACGGTGAACGCTAGCGGAGGCGGAGGAAAAAAAGGAGACGAAGATCACGGCGTTGTTGTGAAACAAATCAACTCGTCCGTTGGCTCGTCCGGAGTTTTTAGTGGCGTGGCTCCAAATATTTGCTTTGCCCGTCGGGAGACCGCGATGCCCGATTCCGGCTTGCCGCGGATATACTCGACAGCGGCAGAGATCCTGGAAACGCGGAGAACGCTTCGTGCAGCTTCCTGCCAGTGCTACGGGTCCGCGGCCGCACGTTTCAGCCAACAACCCCACACCACCCCCTCCGACCGACTCCACATCGACGTTCGTTCGAGTGTCACCCCTGCTTCGACCGCGCGCTCCTCCGGCCATCCCTTTCCCTTCCGTTCGATGGTCCGTCCCCGCGAAGTCGCTGCCAAGAATACGCTGGAAACTCGTTCGTCACGAGCATTATTACGCGAATACCGCGATACCGCCGTCGCGTCTAATACCCTGCCCCCCCACGGGGCGGCCACTTTTTCAAGTGGCGTCGTTGTCGCTGGGGTACTTTATGTCCGACAGTTATGATCGGCCTCGTAGCTCTTTAAGATTTGGCACTGGCAGTATGTACGCGTAAGTACATATTCCCATGGGACGTTTGTCAGCGGAACGAATGACGAACGCTCGATGGATCGGCGTAGACATTGCCAGGGTGACATTACAGTCGATCGCGAGGCGCCAAGACGCGTGTTGAATGGTTACTCTGTTCCTCTTCGAAGAGGTTACAAAAGCGTGTTATTAGAACAAAGTGATGGATGAAGTATGACTGGCTGTTCGCAATGGACAATGATCAGAATTTAATGCTCGAAGGAACATTCGCTTTATGATTCTGTATCGTTTAAGAGGGCCAGTGCGACTATTGCGTGAGCTTGAATAATACATCCGTTTTTTTTTTTTTTTGCCGCTGAATTAGCTGCTACTCGATGCTTACCTAACGCTGCGTGTTAGCAAACGCACCCTCCGTCCGGCGCTCGGGGATTATTAAAACGCGTATGCAAAGTTATGGAAATGCACATGCACGGCGCAACAAGCGTGCAACGAGAATTTCCATCGGAAGTCGTTCTGGCCGGTAAAGCGTTATCATGGAAATCGCCGGACGGGGTGAGAAAATTTCCCAAGTTGATCGAAGAACCATAAACATCGGCAACTGTGCACGTGCTCGTAGAAAGGCACAGACTTTCTTGTTAACAGGGGAAAAAGGATTAAAATGCTTGGAGGCATCGAGCAAACCCATAACACGCTAAAACGGCGCACAAAAGAGCATGGTCCAAAAGCGGCGAGGTTTTTTTATTCTGCGAAACCGAAACGGGCAGGAGGAATTTTTGTTCGAAAATAAATCCTCTCTTGGTTCGCGGTTCCACGCGAATCTATTTCTAATCGTGGTAGGAGGGAATGTCTTTTACCAAGCAGGGGATTGCCCGACACGCGTAATTTGCGTTTATTCCTCGAAGTGGTAACCGCGGAGAAGAATGGCGGCCGAGGGTGCGAGGGAGCGAGACTTGGCATGGAAACGACACCGGGAACATTAAGAACGAAGCGTGTCCCGCGGAGATGCCCCGAGTTTCCAGATCACGAATGGCTACGGATAATCGTCTAAATAGAAGCTCGTGCAATTTTATCGCACGCGAGGTGTCGTTCCTTCTTTTCCTGAATTGCCGCCTCTGCCTGGAGAGATTCTCTTCCTTTTATTTTACCCACGCGTGTGAACGAAAGAGATGATTTAAGGACAAAAAAAAAGAGAGAAGAAGGCGTTGGAAAGATGCTGCAATAAAAAGTGGACAGAGAAAGACTTTTGCCAGTATCGACATTGACGCGAAGGTAAGTGTAAGAATCCTGGTGTGTAGCGTGTTATAAATGGCGGGGAACAACGTGTTCGGTGTCGGTCGGCTCAACGATTTCGACTATCTGCTCTTACCAAGGGTGGTAGTATATTTATT
The DNA here is from genome assembly GCA_023838395.1 of Holcopasites calliopsidis. NCBI lineage: Eukaryota > Metazoa > Arthropoda > Insecta > Hymenoptera > Apidae > Holcopasites > Holcopasites calliopsidis. The sequence goes on from JALHAQ010000003.1 coordinate 5,271,224, forward strand.
AACGCCTGGCATCTTGACAGCTACTTCAAGTACAGCCCGTCTGAATACCATGAGTTTGTCTTTAACAAGTCACCTGATGAATGGCCCATTGCTGACTGCCATACAGAAATAGAGCCGGCTAACAAGCCTTTTCTTTTCCAAAGAGAAATACTCGTTTCCCTCCAAAACCTCCGTGAACCGGTTGCACCAGGAGAATCTAAATATTTAAAAGATTCGGAAGCTCTTGATTCTTTCCGCCATCGTTCCGAAACTTGCGCGACAAGAACTCACCTATCACAAACACTATCCCTAGGCAAACAAACTTCTGTACTGTATCAACATCGTGTATCCTCATCGAATTGAATTTCTCAGGCAACGAAGCCACGAAGCACGCGGCAACGATTTTCCTGCGACGCGTGTAAATATTGATCGTTCCCGTGACTAAAATCGCGATCGTTTCCGTGAAAATTCTCGTCCAATTCGCTCTTGTCCAGCTTGCGGAGAACAGGTCAGCAAGAAGTTCGGCGGTCCAGATTCATGCATCGATGCGGTGGTGGCTGGGCGTGCACGCTGGCACATGCGACCAGCTAGCAGTTACGCGGAGGGGTTTCGATGTGTTGGTCGGATCGTCGCAAAAAGGCCCGAAGGCAAGTAGCTACACGACTACGGCAGCGATCAATCAATGTTGCCGTCGGGGACGGTAAAACAATACGATGTTGCCTCCATAATTGACGGGAATCCATCATCCGCGTTTCGCGACTTCTCCCGCCACGATCCCGTGCCCCGCCGCAGCCTTAACTCGTCCCGGAATTCCTGTCCCCCGCGATATGTAAATTTCATATCCGACTCAGCCGGCTGACGAGCATTTTTCTTGGCCGTTCTTTTCGATTACCGGTACGACGTGGATAGGGTAAGATTCTTAATTGTCAGAGACGGTTCGATTCGAGAAATGGCTGGTGAGGGGAATCGAAGTTGTACTTCTTCATTCTCATTGCGGCCTTCTCCGTATGCACAAGCTTGTTTTCTTTTATACTCAATGTACATTACCAATGGAAAGGAGGATGCATTGATAATTCAATGATAATTTCACAGCGCAACCCACGCAAAATACAGCTCTTAACATACCCCCGCGAGGTAACAGCAGAAAGGGTTAACAGAGGACGTGGAAGGACGGCAGAAGCATCACGCGATAAGGGGAGCGTAACGAAAGGTGAAGGTAGCAGTAGCAAAAGAGAGAGGGATTGGTAAGCCCCAAATCCTTGAGCTTAACTAATTCCTGCATGAGTTACGAGCAAGCCACGGCTAATTCCAAATAAATATTCGGAATACAGATTATGTTAATCGCCGTGTGGATGCGGAGCATGGACGTTCAAGGGGTTGGTCCTAGCGACATCCCTCCTCATTTCAGACACATCCTCGTTGTCCTCCGCGAAACACCGCCGTACCATGGCCTGCAGCGTTAATTAACGATCGTCAAAAAATGTCGTTCGCCCGAGATATTCCGGTCTCCGATGCAACGTTGCAAACGGGACAGTGCCTTACTGTCGAGGTCCGGCGCGTCCCGGTCGGGGGCCTTCTAAGTGGCAAGCGGGTAAGCAACTTGGAAGTTTAGGGGGTCGGAGATGCCTTCGCGAACTTGATACACGCGCAAAATGTATACCTACGCATCCAAACGGGGTGGCGGCGTTGTTTACTGTTGCGAGCGCGCTTGTACGTACACGTAAACGCGGCGTAGCCACCTTTAGCCGGAGTTTACCTTGCTGGTAAACTCGAGTAGATAGTACCTACGCCGGAAACTCTACTCTAATGCAGAGTAATGTTGATTTACGGCAGCGTCGCTCTCGTTCCAACTTCTCTACCCCTTCGCCTCCGGTTACCTATCCCCGTCGCGCTATAATTCATCGTGCTCATCAGCCGAACAAATATTACGTTTTTCCATTATGCGGCCGCGCGTTGTTCCGATCAGATACAAGCCGGATACTCCAGACTTTGGAAGGCGCGATCGCGAAATTCCTTGGTCGGGGGGATTGCGTCGCGCCAGGCCGGAAGTCGAGCGTTGGATCTAGGGATTCGTTTCACGAGGCATTGGGAACGTGCGAAGATTCTATAGAGTTTATTACGCCAGAGATACTCGATGGGGAAACATTAAATCTGTTAACAATATTTAATCCTTCAGAGACTTTAGAATTTTAATTATTAATATTTAACGCTTCCCAAATTCTAGAATACGCTTCAGCGCTGTTCCGTTAATTAATATATCGATAGATTAACCGTACGAGATCTAAAGGTTGTTGAAATAAAATAAGGAAAGGCGAGGAGCAGCATCGATTACCGAAACGGGGGATTTCAGGTGAATATGAAGCAAGCGGCGTTACAAGCGGCCGTTTTCGAGGCAAGAGGAACGGGCCCAGGTTCATACATATTTGCAATGTGCGGCCAAGATGAACGATACGCAATTGTATGCACGAAGGCTTATACGCGAACGATATCGCGGCGAGGATGAGGATGAATGTGCATACACAACGCGTGGGTAAATGCTTTATTGCGGCTCCGTGGATATCCTTGCACGATCGTGGAAGCGGTGTCTATTGGTCGCGACTATCCGCACATGCTCGACACGCCGCGTGTAAATACACTCGCGCCGAAACGCTCCGCGATCGTAAATAAAACGTATACCTGTATGCCCGCGGCCGCGAGGTGTGGAGTTTAGCGTGTAATCGACTAGGTGACGATCGAACGTGTATCTTTCTAATAGAGTCCCGGAAAGTTCGTCCTTTCTATGCGAATTCAGCCAGGTTGGGGAATCAGTGAAAGCCGGAAGGTGTCTAGGAGAATGGTTTCTGCAAAATTTTGGATACGACATTCATACGATTGCCCAACGCGAACGTTTCTATTGTCGGGCCGATGGAAATTCACGAACTCTGTTCGACACGAATAATCGTGCACGGAACAGGTACATGCCTACATGCATGCATACGCGAACGTAACGCACGCGTATCCACGGCACAATACGCGAGAGAGGATCGGAGAGAGGCTCAGCGGTACAAATGCATCAGTTTCACGGCTCGTCGGACAAGACAACGAGATTCATGCCCTCCTCATGCATGAATCAACAACCTTTTCCATATTTACATAACAACGCTTGATTCGCGATGTGCGCCGCGTAGCCGGGTGGGAGGCGGTTGACAGATTGAGAGTATGGATAGGCTTTATTCTCCCGAGCCGAGCGCGCTCGTCCTTCGGAGCGACGAAATAACCGCGGAGCCCCCGGTTGAAAAGGAGAAAGGCCGGCGAACGGGAACAGAGAAGATGTCCACGCAGGTCGCGAAGCGGAGAAACGGTTGACGAATAAAGAGATGCGAGGGAAAGGAGGATATTCCTGCCGCGTGATCCGAATATCGAGGGTTGGCGAATATGAGATGACGCGATTCCGGACGAAACTGCCTCATTCGTTGTGGCATTAAAATTTACGAAAGAATCCTCATTTTCGACTAATTCAACAACGAAGGGGCTCCCTCAGAAAATGCCGATTTCTTCATCTTAATAAAAATGGTTTGTTTGCAGTTTGGGTTAGCTTCGCGTTAATAGAAAAGGGAAAAAGAAAACTTCTAAATCACATACAATCGCGAGATGCGATGCAAGAACGGTCGGTTCATCCTGCTCTGACGATCACGAAAAGGGAAACGGTGGAGCAAGAGGTAACTCGTTCGATACAGAAAGTTTCGCGTGTACACGCGAATAGCGAGGCTCGGTTGTCAGCGGCCGGGCGAACGTTACGTATGCACGTCGACCTGGAGGAAGTACTGCTTCATGCAATGTGCTACGTTGCAGAGGCGTGGCGATGAGTTACGTCCTCGTGGGCCGTCTCAGAACCTTTGGCTTCTGCCACCGTGTTATCCACGGGCTCCACCGGGAAGAATCCGGGACTCCCGGGGACCATGCGTCATCTCTGTTGAACGCGTGTGCGCGAGGTCCGGCGAACGAACTTCGGGGCCGCGAACGACAAACGTGCCTAGGGGTTTTGTTTCACTTAGAGAACGGTTCTTAAACGTTGAACCCTAGTTCTGGGTTGAACCTGGCCGCCAGAGATGATAATGATCGTCGAGTTTGTTCTGGAATAGAGTGTCTCAAGGTGGCACACCATAAATTTATCTTTATCGTGCTCTATCATTTTTTTCGTTTAATTGGGAGAATTTTAATTGTTATCCCACTTTCTATCCGTTTTTCGGTCACCGATGTATGTCTCCGAATTGCGACATAGCAACTGTGGTCTAGTTGTACTTATTCACTTAAGACCAAAGAAATTCCATAACTATCTCTGCCAGCCAGTCGCTTTTTAATATCCCGCGCAACACGTCGTGATTAATTCGCTGGACAGACCGATCGGCGGTCTCCTATCAGGCATGCATCGCGAACAAACGCGAGGTATTCCATTATTTTCCGACAGGCATTAACGTTAGCCAGGCAGCGTGAAGCGGGGTCCAGAGAATAGTCGGTGGCTTCTCGAAGGACAAGGAGGATGAAGTAATCCTCGTTATGGAACCGGTACGCGTGTGCTCCGGGGCTCTGCATGCGCGCGATCCTCTCCACGTGAATGCTTCGCTGGGTAATTTCTAAATACGTTGTTCCATAAATGGGAAAAGAAGCGGCAGACGTGCTACGCGATATTATCGAATCATTCCAATTAAACCAGATTAATAGAGAACGCGCGCCAGCCATTCATCAACGTCCACTGGTTCCGCCCAAAGTAATCGGGAAGTAGTAGACGATTCAAGGATTCCGGTTCGAGGGAAGTGTCGCTTTTGCCGAGAAAAAGAAGAGGTTTGCATAGAAGTAGTCGTGGTATCTGTAATCTTCTTGTTTCTTGAAAAAGGTAAAGCTCGACGAGGTGTCGAGCCGGTTGCTACGAGTCGACTCTGGACCGGTGATATTTTATAGTCTCTCTGCCGACAAATATTCGTCTTCGTTTATTCCAGGAACAAGGCTGATATATCGCGGCATTTCGGAGCTCGACTCGTTGCTAGCTACAGCGTATCCGGTCTGCCACGGAAGACGCTGCGCAGTCATAAATAGCGCGCCACGTTTCTCGCCTAAAGGCGTTGGAAAAGGGCGACGAGTTTTCCACGCTGATATAGTCAACAATTAACTTAAACATTTTAACCAGAAATAGTTTCCCCGACTCATGGGATTGTCAAAGAAGCTCAACGCATTCCTAATCAGCTAGCAATTTATCCGATCACCCCGGAAGCGTAGGAACGTTTCGGCACGCCGAGCGTCCCTATCGGCGTAACGACCGAAGAGAGTCGCCGCACCGCCTCGAAGAGCGATCCCGTTACGCTCGGTCGCTCCTCGCGGCGCTGGAGCCGCGCGTGAAAAAATCGCTCGCAGTTGGAACGCTCGTATCCGGGATGTTGCCTTATCAGTCGGCGGCCTCTGGTTGCGTGAGATTCCCGCGTGTACGCGAAAAATGGCCACGGTCTGTGTAGACGTGCCTCGTGGCTTTAGCTGGACGTAGTATTCTCTCCGGCATGGTATGGAAGGGAAGGCGTGACAGGACTACGAAGTAAAAGGAACCAGCCGGGCGTAGAGTCACCCGCGCAAGGGGGTGACATGCCGCCGAGCCGGTTACGGGCCGACTCAGAGTCCCAACTCCGATCGTCCGAGGCAGGTGAACATAGCCTAACCGCTAACAGAAACTTGCCGGCCCCGGGCCCCGTTCGCCACGAAGCCGAGAGGGATCGCCGGGCACTGTGCAAGTATATAAGGTACACTTACGCGTTTACACGATACACGCGTGCTGCGCTCGCGAATATTCTCGCCGCTGATGCACCGGTCCGCGCGCGATGCGGTTAATATTCGTCCCTCGGTCGCGACGCGGACAGGTGAACGGGGCTCGAATGTACCTCGCCTCCACGATCAGGGATACACTTGTAAAATTCGGTACCGTTTGGTCCCTATTTAGATTAGCGGATATAATTACAAGTAATTACTTATGTATTAGGTATAAAGGAAGGGTAGAACAATAGGATGAAAGTGGCCTACCGAAGATTGGGAGTGACGATTGTGCCAAATTACTCCGCCGTTCTGATGCCACGTTTCTGATAACATCGTACGGGATCAATATAGTCATAGTGTGGAATATATTGTGCACTGAATTATCCAACTCATTATGAAGCAAACAAGCGGAATCTACGTGCAACTGATAGACGAGACAAATTAACTCGCACCGTCGCTGCGCCAATAACAAAATGTTTCAATGCCAATTGCTTCTGGCGATACGAAATGAGAAGTGGCGAGTTCTGCCAGAGACTCATGGACGGTGGTAAACTATTTAGTTGCACGATAAGCGACATTTCCCCTCTCGCAATTTACTTTCCACAGGAGCAAAATAAGACCATCGTCAAATTAAATATGCAATGAATCACAAGACGCCTTTAATCCCTCTGCCAGTGGCGCGCGTGCGAACGCAACGCCGCGCAAGACGTCGTCGTCTTATGGGATTGCAATCGGTGTCGCCAGCTATTCTCTCGCCGCTGGAAATCCGCGGCCGTCGTTCCACTCTTGCGACCTAGAAAATCCCTTTAGATGGAACAAGTTGCGAGACTTTCGTCATCCATTCTGATTTATGCCGGCTGGATTCTCGTGATCCTCTCGTGCCCCGATTGGCCATGCAAGCGCGGCGATAAGCCAATGTGTCGGCAGATTAGCAAACAGATTCTGCGCCGCCACGAATACACATCGGTAGTTTCAGCATCGCGTGTCGCATCCCGGATGTCCCGGGACCGTGAGCGATCTTCGACGAAAAATCCGGCCGCCACAGCATGAGTAGAAGATCTATGCGGATAACGATCTTAAAGCATCAAGGATCAACGGTCCCCGAACCTGTGGAGAGGCGTACGGTTTTACGGATAGAGAGGTGAAATGTTTTTGTCAAAGGTGAACCATTGTCCGTTCGTTACGCCGGATGAAAAAAAATTCGAGAGGGAAAAAAAATTTCGCGAACGGAACTCCGGAGCAGCGTAGCCCCCGAAGAGTATAGAAAGGTGGGCACATAGCGAGCAGGTTCTCACGCGAGGCGAAAGAGACAAACGGAGAGGGGAAGATGGCGGCCGCCAAAGTCGCGAACCGGTTGCTCTGTCTTTCTAGATTCTCCTAAGCTCGGCGCGGCGTTCCAATATCCGCGAGCCTAACTTCGACGGGATGGTTACGGTACCGCGTTTCACTGACCGCGCTCTCACCATTCTACGATTTTCCTCCTAGACTCTTCGCGCGTTGCAACGGCCAGAGGTGAGAATAATCTGTGCAAATCAACGGCGACTCTTCGAATAATACTGTGTCTTGGAGCCCTAAATACTCGCGACTGTCCCTTGATCCTTATCCCCTCCGGTCGTCGCTGTACTTGGAAAAGTGGACTTTAACGTCGTTTAGATTTTACCGGATTCTCCGTTGATTCTGGCGCACCGGTGGCGTAGTGCTTCCAGGCGAGTTCTTAATCCCAGAAATACCCGTGGCGCCGATGGTAGCCAAAGCTTGGCGGGCGCAAAAGCTTCGTTGCAAGAACGACGGCGGACAGAGTAAAAGCGCCGAGCGAAGAGGAAGGACCGAGCGTGGGACGACGGTAGGGAGAAGGACAGAGAGATTAGTCTGTAAGCTCTCGGGATACTTACAGCGATGCAGTAGTGGTTCCATTGTGCCGTAACAACGCGAGTCCTCTCTCTGCAAAGCCTCTGCACCGCTCCCCTCGTGCCACTCTGGACGAGCTGACACACTGCTGCTCACACGCATTTACACAGACGAGGCGAAGAGCGCCATCGGGAAACGCCGCGCGGCCAGGATCTACCCAGCCGCGAGCACCGAGCACCGAGACAGGAAATGGTAACACGAAATCGCGAAGGGGATGCGACTGATAACGCATCGGCGTTAGACAAACGTCGGAGACCGTCTATGGTGAACGAGATAGTGCCGAGGCCAGCAGGAGGCTTCTAGAGCGGCCATAATGCACTGCTGCGGCACAGAAAGGAATAGGTCAGCACGAGGCTTCAACCGGTGACCACTCCCCCTTGGTACCCCTCGCTCATCCACCATGCGATCACGCTCACTTTACACCTACACCCGGCTCTCTGTCTATCCCCACCTATTCCCTTCGCTCACCTGTACACCGGGCGAACCCTTTTTCCACCTACCGCGAGACACCGTCTTATCGGTTTTCCTGAATAGGGGGCAGCTTGAATTGCAGCGTATATCTGTCGGTTCGGTCATTGGATGATTTTCAGCGTTCGGAAAATCGAGGACCCGTTGAAAAATATAATGTGGGTTTCATTTGAATAGAGCGTGGGCGCAGGTATAAAGTGTCGGAGTATATTTGCGCGGTAGTAGTGTTGGTATTCTATTGCTTGGACGATTTTTATAATTAACATGATAGGGAAGTGTTGCGGTGTTTGGAATTGTTTCAATGGAAGAATTATTTTGACCGAATCATTCGCAAAAAGAAACGTGTCTCCGCCGATTTTAATCTCCATTCGTACTTTGCAAGAAATTGATGTCCCATCTTGTTCTACTCTTTACGCAATACCCTATATCCTCTGTATTTTCTCATTGCCAGAGCAAAAGCGTACCGCGAGGAGCAGCCTAGCAAGCAAGTCAGCATTCAAATAGAAAGGAAGATAAAAACGTCGGGGCAGGTAGGCGCAACGACGTGTCGTATCGCGCTTTGCAGTCTCTCAGCTTGCGACATACGCGAGCGCAGTTCAAAAATGCAAAAAATACGTGCGCTGGGTACAAGCCGCGCTGGGCCTGACGTTACGCGCGATTAAAGAAGCGAATTACATATGCGATTTTCAATTCGAATTCAAGGTTTCGATAACGAGCGACGCACGCGTGTCTACAAACAAACAGAAAAAAAAATGTTCTTCGATTCCTGGCGAGATTCGAATGACGAGGCGTAAACGAGAGGGAAATAGAGCGATCACACGATTGTCCATCCGGAGAGATAACAACGGTAGCTCGCCCCGGTATCAATGGCGGCTGCGAACCTTACAAAACGACATTCCTACACGAGCCCGAGCAATGCCGCGGGACGCGAGCCGATAAAATCTCTAGAATTTACGGTAAATCGTACTTAACAACGGGAACACCTCGTAAGGCCGAGCACAGTAGACTCGCGGGTTCCGTTACGCGTTTTGATTCAACGCGTTTCGCGGTTCGCGAACTTGCAAACGGATTATGCTTATGTAGGTATCCGCCATATTCGTGGAGACATCGGATACTTCACGAATATGCCTAGACCTCTTATGGGCGGAAAACCCACTTTCTGCAAGCCCAGGGGAATCGAATTTTTCATCTGGCGATTCTCGGTGAATAAAGTTCTTTTAATGAGTATGCCAAACTACGCACCCATATCTCATCAATTAAGGCGACTCGCTCAAAATCAGCTCTAGGCCCACCGGTGAGTCGGCACCCACCATTTGAGAGTCTCGATACGAGAGTCTAGATACCTAGACAAATAGAACATGGCAAACGTTTTGAATCGACTCCAACGGAATCGACGAATACAGACGACGTTCGTCCCATGGTCGAGTGCAGCGGATGTCGAGTAGAGGAGGCACGGATTGAAATTGCTGGAAGAAGCCTTTGTTAGAGAACTAAACGCCCGGGACAGGGTCCGGAGCGCATCAAAGAAGCGGACTCGTGGAAGAGAATTAATTAATTTCGAAGACAATCGGCGCTCCTCAAAAGTCGGACAACTTAACTCCGCCGCTGCGGCAACAGCTGTGCGCCGTAAGCATATGCGTAGAGGCCGAAGAACAACGAGCAGAAGGAAGAGCATCGGAACCAGTTTCATGTCTTAAACGCTTAATTAAGGTGGCTCCCTCGGAGAAGAGCGAAACGGGGGATACGTGAATCCGAGTGACGCGACCGAAGAAGATCCCCCTTTCTGCGCTCGTGGCGGGGAGCAAAACGATATCGATATGCGTTTACACGCACGGTATATGCATGCACTTGTGGATGTAGCCCCGTAGGTACCCTCGGAACCACCGCGTCTTCTACCTTCTCCACTCCTCGCGTTTCGATTTATCGTTAACGGCTCTATCGCATGCGTGGTCCTCGGACCAGTTTCTCCTTTTATCACGGTCACTCCGCGATTATACGTAACCGGGTAGCGGAGTAATTATTGTAAGGAGCTGCACGCGCGTACGAGACGGCCAGGAATTACTCGAAACAATAAAACACACCGTCCCGTGCTCGTGGAACATTAAATCGAATATTTCTAAGCGTTATGTACACTTGTCTATTACTTTCACCGATTTCTAAAGTAGCTGAATTAAAATCGGATCGCGCGATAAATTGAATGGGCATAGCAATTTACGATGCAACAGGTAATTAATTCAATCCCCTTGGTACAAATTATGCAGATCTTCGGGAATATTAAAATGTTTTCTTGTGGTGAAATAAATTTCTGCAGTATTATAATTACGACGGGGTTAAATACGTAAATGCTAATCGATGTCCTTCTTATCGCGGGCACTCTCGTTCGATAAGCAAGGGTTTCCCCCATAAGCAGTAAACACCTGCCAAGCACATAAGGAACTAATTCCAGTGCGTCCACGGTGGAAATACAACCGCGAAATGCAAGGCGCAAACACTGTTTTATTTCTTATAAGTTGATTCTGTCACTTCCTCACGAGGTTTCCCTTTTTTTTCGTCCGATCCGCATAATTTATCCGCTCCTAATGGAGAAAAATGTTCCTCGGGCTGTAGCCGGCCGGCAAGCGGGGCAGTATGCAAGATCGTGCAGTTTAACGATCATTATCGGCCTTTATGACTCAATGAACGTCGAATGCGAAATACTCGCTCGAAACCGGCTATTAATCGTTTGTTAGTGCAACGTTCAATCGACGTGAAGGTATTTACGAATGGAGACTCGTGTCCCTTTTCTTTTTAAACAATTACTTGAGCTAGAACAGTTTCGCGCGTCCCGCTAAGCACACGAAAGCTACCCAATAAATATTGCGGAAAATTTGCCAAAGCTGGATTGCCGTTCAGCAATTCCGTTCGACTGCTTCGCGATTCATAACTCGTTCGCCGGAAACACGCGTCTACGCCGGCAACTAATTAACGAGATCGTTCGATCGAATCGCAAACGCGACGCAGAAAGGCCGTGCCTAGGTTTTTCCAGCGGCCTGTTCGTCCCGTGAAAACGTCAGGTTCGCTTGCGGCCAAACCGTTGGACGCGCTACAAGATGCTTATCGCGCGTTGTTTCGCAAGCGTCGCTATCCGAACGGACCCGCGAATAATTATTCGAGTGAATCGAGGCACACAGGTGTTTCAGGCCTCTCATGTTAATCAGACGTCCGCGAGTACGGCAGCTATCGCATGCAAAGCGCATTTCCACGATGGCTCGAGTCGCGCCAGCAATGCTGAAACGAGCGAGGCACGAGAAAAATTGCCCAACGCGAGTGCCACGCACTTCTTTTTAATTCCGAACCTGTACACGGACGCTGTCAATGGAACGATTATAATTAGAACTGGCGTTCCATTGCGTAATTCCATCGACATTAAAAAAAAAAAGACTAACGATCGGGAATCTCGGACTACCACCGGGCGTTCCTTTTAATCGGCGACGATCTGCACGCGGATACACATTCTACACCGGCTAACGAACCGCTAATTATTAATGTCTAACAAATTGTTTCGTCAACATCTCGGCAATTTATCGCGCCTTTACCGCAGTTTATAATTGCCCGCGTTTAATCGCTCGGGATCGTATCAACGTTGCCCGTCGGTGGTATTATTTGGAATTTCAATCGCACATGGTAAATGCTTTCACCTTTTTTTTTTTTTAATTCGATGGTAAGATACGTTAATTGATGTAACGGGACCAGATTGTTAGGCAGACATGCTCTGATTACCGCGATATCAGTTCGTATGAGGAAAGGAGGAGCTGAGAAGACAGATGTTGGAGTTGTTGCGATCGAAGTCCCTTTTCATCGCTTCCATTACTGTTTCATAAAACTATCGCCATTCCTGTTCACCGTTCTACGTACCCAACTTTTCAAAAGCAGCGAAAAGAATATGGTCAGCATGCGGGGAAAGATCCAAGTGTAGAACAAGTCGTACGGTGGTGCCGGCTATTAAGAATCTTCGTGTAGCTAAGAATCGTCGGCGACACCTTGAGTATATTCCACGGTGTACGATGTAATCTCTGTGTGCCATCGCGACAACGTAGCTTAAACTAGGCACCGTGTAGCCGATGTCCGGTGCCTCGTCTGGTTCTCCCGTCCCTCGATTTTCGCCCGCTTAAAAGGGAGTGACATCATCAGCCACCTATGTCCACCTCGCACCCATCCGGCAGTCCGGGCACGTACACTTTCGGACAAAAGGAGCATTAAAACAAAAATATTGTCCGTCTGGCGTTGAACTTATAAATCAAACGACGACCAACAACGGAATCGCCGCGCCGGTTCTTCGTTGGCCGCCCCGCGTCCATTATCGTTCCGCTGTTCTTCTGGCCGTCTCCTCTCTCGGCCGCAAGACCGACGCGACGGACTTTTCATATCCTCCCCGTTTAGCGTTGAATTTATAAATAATGGGCCAACGCACGGCCGACCGATCGTTGTCATAATTCAACTCACAAATGAGAATAGTTTCTTCGTGTCTCATCCGTTCCGAGGCGAATTCATTAATCGATCACAGGCTCGCAATACTCGGTCGCGTTCTCTCGTTTACGCGTACCCCGCGTCTTTCCTCCCTTCCTTCCCACCCTTCCGTCTCCTTTCGCTTCCTCTGTCGTCGTATTCCTAGCGACCGCGATGACTTCGTAAATCATCGACGCGAAACGTACTTAATCGTTTTAGCGTAAGTGTCGTCCATTTCGATGGGCCGGCGTAATTCATGATTTACGACAAACTGCCCGCCGGAACGAGTCGCGTGTATTTCAAGCTTTTCCAGCTAATCCTTCGCCGGGGCAGATCCGTAGCCGTGTGGAATTATCGGTTCGAGTTCCGGATTGGGATTACTTTGCGGGCTTCGTTTCTGCCACGGCTCTTCACAATGTACCCGCTGAAATTCGTTCTTCACGACGGTCAAAATCGTGACCGCCGAGGGAACGCGAATATTCTGGGAACGAGCAGCCGTCGGGGAGGCGAAACAGCACGCTTCTGGAAACGACGGAGCAGTGACCTTCGGTCGCAAAAAGGTCGAGGCGTTGTACCGTTACGGACTCCTGCTAGTTTTAGGCATTTTGACTTTTTTACGACTGCTCGAATTTATGGGCACGACCGTGCTTCCAGTCGTTTCCGAGCATTTAGCTTTCCCAGGTAGTCGGCCGAGGTGTGTACAGGTGATGCAATTGCGCTTGACCTTGCTCTAAAAACATTTTCACACCCTCGGCCTACCCCCGCTGCGGGCGTATCCTTGGTGCCATCACCCCGCGCCCCCCTGTACGGGGCGCTTCCTTCGGCCCACAAAAGGAATGCCATTGTACTTTCAAACGAACCGATTTAAATATTTTTTGCTATGGTTAAGGTCACTCGTGGGCCTAGCCAGTGGCTTTTAACTTGATCCGTGAAGAATGCACCGATGCAATTTCAAGGTGGAACGGAACAGCGGACAGGAATGTTTCCCCATAAAAAAATCGACCGGCAAACCACCGCAGAGTTCGCCAGCGATCGCATTTTTGCTGGCGCGACCAGCGAGCGCGATCGCTCGGATTTATACCCTCTAATTCGGGATTTATTCGCGTGAACGTTGTACGACCGGCGAAATTGTGTGATACATTCCAAATCGAGACGCCCGCGTTTCGATAATTATGACGTGCACGGCTGCGCGCAGAATCGAACGATGAAATTGGCGCGAACGGACGGCTTTGTTTGTTCGCCGATTCGAAAGACCGAATCGCCGGCCGAAACGGAAGGAATAATTTCCGCGTAATTGCGGTGATTCGTAGAGATTCTCGTGGCGCGAGAACGGAAGGGGAGGTGGCCAATATATCAGCGATTTCGGGCGAGCGCAGCCGAGGAGCCGATCGAATGAATTAATTTGCAGAAGAGGATCTCGGCAACAATTTGCTCGTCGCCGGGGAAAAATATCGCGGTAGGGTTACCTACCGGTTCGACCGAGGAGTTGAAAACTGTTTCGAAAATTAATAGTCGGCCATTCATTCAAAATACCTACCTCCGCGTGTGATACATTCACGCTTTAACTACCCGATCATTAATTTACTTACTTTATGCAACGCGCTGCGCTGGCGCGAGCCAGACGGGCATATTTCTTGCGCGGAAATTATATCAACCGTTAAAGAGAGTGGAAACAGCTTGTCACTTAACTATTCCGCGTTATGTACACACTCATCGGTGTCGCCTAACGAATTTTCAAAAGTGCGTTTCACCGAGTGCAATAAATTCGCGATATCATCCGTTGTCACGAAAGCAACGCTTTCACGCTTCCGTGTAGCAATTTCGTCTCTCTCACGGGCTAACTTACATCGGGTTTCATCGCTGCGAGCCTGGCGTGAACCGTCCGACGGCAGCCATAACGTAGAGTCGACCCGCTTCGAGCGCCTCTTAGCAAGAGAATCATGCTAAGAAAAAGTGAAAACAAACGCTTCTCGCTATGAATGCGAATGCGTTCATCTGTCGAGTATAACCTTTGCAAATATTTATACCTTCGAAGTAAAACTTTTCAATAAAAATCTTGTAGACTTCAACGATTTTGGTGTAGCAGAGCGCGGCGTGCTTTCTTTCCTCGCGAAGCGAGTTCATTCTCGAAACGGCGTACTTAATCGCTTATGATTTAGAGGAGCATCGAGTTTCAGAGTGCAAAATTCAAATTGTGATTCGCGTGCATTACTTGGACCAATAATTAAGACCACGTGCAAGTAGCGCCATTCGGCGGCGGCCTGCATGATGTAGTGCACCAGTGTTTGATTTACTGAATTGAATAGAAATATGCGAATTCTGCGCGCTCAGCTGGAAGATTGGACGAATTTATGCGAGCAATGCGTCCGGCCGTCCCCCGCCCATTTAAAAATACTATCTAGGCGGCCATTTATCAGGCTTAACTGTGTCTTGAACCCGTTACTTTTTATTGAATAACGTATAACACCTGTGAAAACACTTAATTCACGTTCTACTGTATATATATATATATATATATATATATATATATATATATATATATATATATATATATATATATATATATCGCGGCACTCACGGTCCTGGTATTAAATTTGGGAAAATTTAGGAAGATGGGGCCGCGGCCGGAAGCAAAAAGGTGGTTGTTGTGCCGTGTAGCTGGGATGATTGCAGCAAAAAGAAGGGGATGGAGCACGTTTGAGGTGAATCAACGGAAAACGATTTTGTACAAAAGGAGAAGCTACGTAGATGAATCTAACGTCATCCAAAAAACATTTACGAAGGTTAATAACGTTCGGACTAGGATTAACATTAGCGGGATCGAAAAATACAGATAGCTTATGAAATTAGTCTACTTTCCCGAATAAATTTTGCTTGCTCCGAAAACTGTTTCGGTAAAGGGAAAGCATCGCTGGATCGCGGAGTAATCTTTGGTAGTGCCAGCGCGTAATCTCCGGGCCAAAGTTGATCCAAAAGGTCGCGGAGTCCTCCATCATCCGTGGTCGGGTTTGTTAAGTTTCGGGCTTCAGTTATCTCATGGCCGCGGGCGTTCGGCCGGTTCTAGGGATCGCGACTGCCAGCCACGGGGGGAAATGGGAGACAGGAAAAAGACCAGACCCGCACGTGCGTGTGGCCCCGGGTGTGCAAGCAAATGCCGGCCGATTTTGGACCTAAGCGGAGGCTGTAGCGTGAGGGTTGAAGAAGGGAGCTTCTACTGCGGTGTTGCAGAAAAGTCAGAATAGGGTTGAAGGGTTAAGGTGGGCGTCGAGGCGAGAGGGCAAGAGGCATCGGGTGACGTCGCGACGCCCCGGGCCCTCCGAGCAAGTTCTCGAAAGTGTCGGCTAAACTGATATGAGAAATGGTCGCTTCGTGCTGCCCGCGGGGGGTGAAGGTGCCTGGCTCCACCTATACGTTACGCAGTTGGGAAACGTTTCCAACCCCCTTGCCCGATACGATATTCGCGGCAATACAGGCCGGCCGAACGTGTTACCGTCGTACGCCTCCGCGAATCCGCGGATTTATTGCCAGATTTATCGTACGACGCCGTTCGAGATCCTTGAAATGGAAAGAAGAGCGATGAAACAGCATGTCCGCCACGACGCATCGTTTAATTACGAGATTCATTGAACAGAGACGAAACGAACGAGGGGCATTAAGTGCTTATTTCGGATAGATGTATAACACTTCGTCGGAGCATGGCTGAATTATACCTCCGGGACGTAGCGCTGTCGACGGCGAGATGTAAGCGAGAGGGGGTGCAAAAAGTGCGCGTTGTCACTTTGACAAACTAATTATGCCCCGTGTTAGGGGGCTGGCGCCGTTGCAATCATCCACCGTGGTTGCAGTCAGCCGCTGTGTAACAGGGGCGGCGAATTAATTCAGAACTGTAGTTTAATCCAGTTCCGAGCAGTGTATTTTCGAGTTACGACGTTTCCATGTGGAGAAATGGTGTGCTATAATTTTCTTGTGAACAATTTTGAATGAGGCTTCAAGAACGGACGTGAATCGTGGACAATGAAGTAAGCGTACAAATGCTATCAATTCCTATTTAAAAAATCTCTCATTGGAGTAAATTCCAACGAGAAGGTATATACATAGGCAGCAAGCAAGTACCCTTCGTGCCACCCCCAAGAAATTTTGCACGATCTCATGGGCAGGGTTTCGAGGAGTTCGAACGAGAACAGGACGGAGAAGAAATTCTAAAGAGAGGGTGAAAGGGGGGGCAAAGGAACGCTTATCACCGGCTGCAGCCGCAGCGACCGTCGGATCCTTATTTACGATCCCCGTCAGGCGTCGGTGCGGTACACACTACCTATTTTACCCCCGGGCCTAGCGATATCGAAGTCACTTTATTTTCCCCCAGCCCACCCCTCTTTCCCTTGGAAAATTAAACTTAAATATCATGAGCTACAGTAGCATAACAATTCGATAAGCGTTCTAAACCGGTGCCACATTGTTTACTGCTTTCCTGCGTTACAATAAACTACGAAGAGTTCACAGAACAAACTACCAGAAGCGTCAATATTAGGAACGTACGAAAACTTGTTGGAGTAATCTCGGGGCGCGAAGTGGTACGCGACGAACCGTTAACGCCGCCAAGATTAGCTGCAATTATTGCGGCTAGACGATTATTTACCATTTGGCAAGGGTCCTATTCGGTGACTTTCTCAGCAAACGGGCGAGCAGCGGGTGTTTTATCGCGGAATGTTATTATGCTGTTCCGCGATGCGTTGCGAGCGTATCACGCGCAGGCGGTTATAGTTCTTCATTAACGCCGGCCGTAAAACACCCGTTTGACAGAACGAGATACAAGGAAAATTGATGCACGCTCCGCCGGCCGAGATTAATTCCGTAATTGATATCTATACACGGGTACGTGCAAGCGTACTCGACCGGGAAAAAGAAATATCGTTACGTTTATCGACGATCGCGAGGGCCGTTTCATGGCGTACGTTCACGCGAACCACGTGCACGCGTTTATTCCTCCTGCGGCGGCCGCAGCAAGACGAATCGTTCGCCGAAACTGATGACACGATTTCCGGTAGTAATTAGAGTTTTTAAATATGCTGTGCACCCTATCGGTGTCATCTCGTCGGCCTTCGGGGGGTTGGTGTCAATCATCGGAGCATGTGCACTGGGTGGACATTTTGGCGGGAGAGAATTTTGTCCGCCGTTATCGAGAAGAAGTTAGTCGAACCGCTTCGAAACGTTAGTCCGTCGAGTATTTGGTGAATTACACCAGGAGACAGCACAATTGGAAGGGCAGAAACGCGCTGCTTTTACGCGGGTAGTAATGCGACTGATCACTTACCCTATAGCGACTGGTCCGAGTGCTCAACGAAAGCAGGGGGTCGTTTGCGGAAGGGTAGTCCGCGCTCGCTTCCTGTAGCTCATGTTAACGGGTCGTTCGAACCGGTAGCGGGTGTTGCATCCGGAAGTCTCGTGTCGGTCGACTGGTCCAAAGGGCTGTCGCGTCGAACGGGTAGATTTTCAGTCGCTGATCAGTGGCGTGGATTCGAGATCTTGCCGGAAGATCGTTCCGCGCGCGTTGGAACGATTTCCCGGGTGATACGAGATCCTCGGGTTGTCCGGCGCGCCGCGGGACCCTGCGTGTCTCCTTGGTAGCGCGATACAAAAAGTGGAGCCAGGCACGATCCGAGAGATCGTGAGATCGGTGGCTTTGCTTGGTACCGGACGAATTAGAGCCGCGTGAAGTCGAAGGCTCCGATCCACCTCCTCGCGTGTTTCGCGGAAGGCTCGCTTCGACGTCGGACGCTCGCTCGGGTGACGCTCTCTCGCGGGCCAAAGCAAACTTGTCGGATGGCAATACGTGAGTTAAATGTTCACCGCGGATGGTTTACGGCCCGATAGTCCCCACCTCGTACCGCCACGCGGCGCTGCCTTCGTTCTCTCTCTCTCTGTTGGTGCCTCTGCCTCGCTCCTTGGCCACCCTGTCCTTCTTTAACCAGCGAGAATTCGCTGCCTCCATCTCCGTCACCCTGCCACGCGTTCTCGCTTTCCTGCTCGGCGGGCATTTTCTCCTCGTTCTCTCCGTCGGTTTCACGGCCCCTCGAATTCTCCTCTCGCCTCTTGCTTCGCCCCGGCAGCCCAGCGGCCAGTGCAAAGGCGGGGAATCCGGGTCGAGGGAGCGAGAGAGAATTAGCAACAGAGAGAAAACTGACGGTGAACGGAGAAAGAGCGATTCAGCGGATGCACGATCAAGACTGAGACGGACGATCCACGCACACACGGGTGAGACCGGGATTTATATGCAAGGGCGTTGTTAATGGCGGAGGGGGTGCGCCGTGGAGTATAGGCTTGTCTCTTTCTCTATCTGTCCTTCCCTTTCTGCTTTCGTCTTCCACAGCTTCGTTCCTCTTCCTACCACTATCAGTAGTCCTGGTCTCAATCTATCCTTATTTACGAGACTATCGGGTGTCTTCTTCCCGTGAGACAATCGTACTCCCATCCCCTAAGGACAGATTCGGCGTCTCTGTCGTCTCTCCCTTCCATGCCGGTCTCACGCGATCCCGTTCTATCTCACCCGTCCTCGCTCCCGCTAGAGGCTGAATCGCTCACGAGGATGGCCACGATGACGTAACGGAGCATGTGACTCGGAGCGAACCAATGAAGCACCAGTAGTTTGAATCTCGCGGGTACCCAAGACCCCACCTAACGGCCTACCTTCAGGCCTGGTTATCATCGCATGCACATGCAGGATTGAGCCATTACCTGGTGCTTGGCGTTATAGGTATAATTATATAGCGTCGCGATACACATCGAGTAATGGTGATTTGTGGTCGCTCCTCCGCACACATGCTCGATTCTCTGCGCAACCACGTGGTGGCCGTACCGCGTATCCTCCACACTCCCTCTTTCTTCCTCGCTCCTGATGCTACCGGATCCTTTGAGTTTCCCCCGCGCGAATTATCGACGCGCCAATAATACGAGGATATAATTACTTTCCATTGCGCGACTTCTTTTTTTTTTAGCTTCTTTTACTTCTCCTTTAATCGCATCAACTTCTCGTAGACATCGATATGTTAGTCGACGCGATATCTAATACATAATAAAGCCGCGCTTTCGTTTCGAACGGCAACGGCTCGAGGGCATTGATCAAAGTGGAAATCATCGGTCGGGCGGACGGGTAATTTCATCGGAAATTCTTTTCATTAGAGGGATACGCGCCGCCGTTGAAAGTTCGCTCGGGTGGCTGGCAATAATTCAGAAAGTCAATTCGTACGTCGTCGCGTTAATTCGAATTCGCAGGGAGAATGAACTCTCCGCGAAATTGTGTTTCACCAAGCGGCCAATTCCACTTCTGGCAAATTTAAATCGAGCCTCAACCTACTACTCGTCGGTGAATTCAGAGGGGCAGAGGTGCGCGATAGTGGATGGGCTCGGGGGTGAGCGTGCATCATCCGCGACGCTTCGTTCGTCAATCGTTGCCCGAAGAATTTAATATGGCATCCTAGACGAAGCCGGTGTCCGCTGTCCGCTGTCCTACAATGAACAATTTTCGAAGAAGATACCCACCATTTTTATGGCGCATGACGCAACGAATGGTATCGACAAGTCCGATATATTGGACGATAAATAATGTTGCGACGTAAAATCAATGAATCGGAGCCCGGTCTCCTTTCCGTTTCACGTATTTGTTTTGCCGGACAATATTAGCTACGAAAAAGTCCGCAAAAACACGCGAAATAAATATAAACCGGGTACACGGGGAAAAAAGTTCGCCTCGAAGATATATTACGAAGCCTTTTATTAGTCCCTACCGAATTACACGACGCTACCACCCTCCGCGTCACAATTTCCACCGCGCACCTGCTGCCCCGTCGGTCGGTCAAAGTTCGCTAGCATTCCACGAAACACGAATAAAAAGATTTATCAAGAATGGCGTCTTAAGATTACCATCGAAATAAATAAAAATAAAATAATTTCGTGAATGGGACCAAAAAAAAAAAAAAGAAGAATAAGAGGATCATCTACATGTTCACATAGTTATCGAAGTGTTCCCGGTGGCTTAGGTCGGGTTAGAAGGTCTAGGTACGTGTTCGTAGTTTGACGGAATGTTATTGCGGCCATAATCGCAGGCGCCAACAGGTGCGAGCTTGCACAAGCCTACACGTGAATGTGTACGCGAGCTGGCGAGCGTGTATATCGGTGAGTCGCTATACCTATATTACTGCCATAGGGCAATAAAGACCCCATCCCTATAATCTGTGGCGGAAACAATAACTAAACAGCCAGCAAAGCCGGCCAACCGGTACTGACCCACTGCGAGCCGTTCATAATGCTAATGGTCGCTCGGTTGTCAATATTTTGACAGGAAATTAAGATGTGTCGCTTTCACCACGACGACTAGTTGGTTTAACTACTTGTATACACCTCCCTCGGTCCCGATTTAGTTCCTTAAAATGAAATATTGATGAACCCAGCAATCCTTTTGGCGAGAGAGAAAAGTTCAGAAGTAATCTCATTCTTCGCATTCCACCTTTGAAGCGTTATAAAACCGGATATTCCTAATTTATCGAGAGCTGCGCTACTACACGTCAGGGCGACGATGCAACAGCGCTCCAAAATTCTTGAATACGCTCGCGCACCTATACGGCCCGATGGCGCGCGTATACACAGAGGAGGATGCGGCATATCTCTCGCCCCGATCTACTTCCTTATCGCAGCGAAATTGTCCTGGCCGTCGTGGCAGGTCCCCAGCCTCTTCCTTCCCCGGTGAAACAGCGAAAGGGAAGCAAGGAACGCGGTTGGGGACAGCGGGGGCGTAGGAGAAGAAAGGGTGGGGGAGACCGTACATTACCGCACACGAAAAAAGACCATCCACCGGACGTTTAATTTCCGAAGCCCTTCCGCCAGCTCCATTCAAGGCTGCGAATCCACGACCAGAACATGAATCCCGTCATTCAGCTGCCTCCCCATGCTGCACCCCTTTCCACCCCCGCGTACTCTACAGACTTATGGCCACGGGGCACGACGGTGGAAAGCCCCGTCGCTATCTTCCTCTTCGATACCAGCTTTTTCGAACTCGGCTCATAGAAGATTCTAACCAGAATGCCAGGGAGTTCCCTTTGTTGGATAATAATCTCGCCTGGTGATATCCCTAAAACTCAAGGATCCTGTACTAATTTGTAGGTTTCGTCGAAATATTTTCATATTACTATCTACAATTGCCATTTAATTTCAATTTTAATACAGTTTTAACAGCTGTAACAATCACTGAAGTTTTGTTTTATTTTTTATTTTGTGCACGCGAATAAGTGTAAAGGGTAGAAATGCAAATCGGGAAAATAGAAAGCAAATATCTCTTTCTTTCCTTTATATTCGAGTAACGTTGATGGTGTCACCATTGGCACTCTACGACAAACGGCGTTTTCCAAATGCAAAATCTTTTCTGTGCATTCTCCAAGCATCGCGGATGACACTTTCCCTGCTCAGAATTTTACTCCGTAAATCTTGGACTAATTCGGTAAACAGCAAACGTCTTGCACCAGACACAAGCTAACCTGTCGCGTTAAATAGCCCGTAAAGAAAGCGAGACAACAGCTATTCCCCTCGACGCCTGTACGCACAATCAAGCTAATCCCATGGAGCGACAGCGAAAGCTTAGCCACCCTCCGTCTTACACGGTAGCATATTTGTCGAGGGTTGTTGCTTAAAGAAGTCGAGCTCCCGGGGACGCGAACGGTGGTCCGTCTCTCCAGCGGCGCGACAACAAGATAAATACGCGCCGTGTTACTTCATCAAAAACAGCAAGTACGAATATCACGGTACAAGGGTAAAGAAGTGGAACGATAAAACGTCAGCGTGCAGTTTAATGTATCCTCTGGGAAGGGGGGCAGCAGGCGCTCGTATAAAACCGAACGCAAAATCGGAGCATATTTATTTTCCGTGCCATTTAATAGCCGGCTTGCCACGACAAGACAATCACACGAGTTTGGAAAATCGTCGGGCTAACTTAACGGCGCTATAAAACTCTGCTTCGCGGGGTGGCACACGCGCGTATTCAACCCAGTTGCCGCACCGGCCCACCCCACCGCGGACTTACCCTTCGCTACGATGCTCCGCAACGGGACGACCCCGGGACACTTCTTCCGCCACGTATATCCTCATTTGGCCGCTGCGTGTTTTACAACTCGACTCTCGTTCCACCAACTGCTAAACGTGACGGATGCCCAGAAGTTGCACGAGTCCGCAAATCATAAAGTGTGGCCGCCGCGCCGCAGCGGTACAGGCACGCGTGCATACGGCTAAATACTCTCGCCTCGTTGTTTGGTGAAATGTATCGCGTTACGCAGTGCGTTTAATGCTTAACCGCTTGAGATATCGCGACGCGTAGAATGTTCGCGCGCCGATTAATTAAACCACGGCAAAAATGCAGCGACTTCCATGTCGCGGCAGCGACGAGTACCGCTCTGCGTGAAATTTTCGCCGGGAGATCTCGAAGCACTCTCGACATGCAAATATGGAATAACGCGCGAGACAAAGTAAACTTTGTGGACGGTGTGCATTTTGGCTGACCGCTCACTGCAAATGAATCGCCCCTCCGACCCAAGGTACTTCGCCATTTAATGTGGACTAACATTTCGATTACGAACGGCAAAGACGACGCGTGTGCGGCTTCTTCTTGATCGTAGACGCGCGAGCTGATTTATTGCAGTGGTAAATATAACTTCCCTTGGCCACTTCGTTGAACTTCCGTCTTCGGCGAATTTCGATGGTAGATCGAGAGGAGTGGGAATAGATAGTTCCCCCGTGAATCACCGTACAGAGGAAGCAGTTTTTGCAACGCGCCACGAGGGATCCTGCGGAGGAACGTCGCCCTTGGCAGGGGGTGGCTGCGTTTAAACGACGAAGGATTTGCCGGTTGTTTACAGCGTCCGAGTAAAGTTTACGCGGTCGAGATAAATTTCGTGGCAAGGTGGCTGCGGATGCTCGGAACACCGTCTGGATCAGGCAAGATCCCTAATGAATCCGGCCGAAGGACCCTCCGGAGTTGGCCTCACCGGTTTCGAGGGGGTGTAGGGAACTTTGAACACGGTTACCAGTCTCGCGCGATAGCTAAGACTTGGTTTCGAGTTTCCAACGAGCCGGGGATACCTTGCATGGTAGCGTTCCATCTTCCGCCAACTTACGACCATTTGCAATTACCTACACTTATAACTGTACGAGAGCTGTACAGATTCCTCACAGCATCCGCGGTCCACTGCGCGTTCCATTGGTACAAGTATTCGCCAAGTTACTGTTATTCTTGCACCGCTCGAGCCGCGTAAATAACGTGGACAGCAGCTGGCCGGGTGAGTTTTATGGGAAACAATCTCTCGGTGACATAGAGGAGAAACTGTCGTGATTCGTGTTCCGTTTACGGACAAATTGCTCGCGATCGAACAAAAATTGTTAGCATTAAATACAAATTCAAATCTCATTCCCGTTTAAATTTATTCGCTTCCTTCGATAACCCGTTCACACGAGAGGCTAGAAGACACCCCGCGAAACTTCCGCGTTCGACGAGACCAGTAAGCGAGTGATAATAGCCGGGAGTGGAGCAACTTTTGCCAGCATTTTGTCGTCCAGCTCGCGCCGTTATAGTTACATGCACTCGTTGACCAGGTCCATTTCGACCATGATGGCCGTGAGACGGTCTCGTTACGGTTCGCCAAGCGATTCGACAACGAGACCCGAAGTCTCCGCAGATGCAGCCGCAACTGAAAGTTAATACTCGCTTCTGCCCCGTGGCTGTTAATCTTCACGGCGCTGGCCGATGGGCGTTTTACTTTCAAGTTGTGTCGACGCTCAACACGGAGCGAGAGGACGAAAGAATAACGCGGGGTACAGTTCCAGGAGGCCGATTCCCAAGGAACCGTAAGCCCAATCAACGTAACCCAGCGCGCTGTCTACACGCTGGAAATGTTAATTCGATCGTCTGCCGGAAGAAATCGTTCGGTCGCGTCGATCGGGAGACCGGTTCGCGGATGGCAGAAAAACGAACGAACAGCGGCGGGGGCGGGCGACTCGAGTAATTTCGTTTGCACGGGTGCCGGTTCGAGCGACACCGAGCCGGAATAATAGCGCGTTGCGACCGATAGATCAATTCGAGCGTACGCCGAGTTAATGATCAGCTCTCGCTCGGTTCTTGGCAATTTATCGGCGAACACCGGTACACCGATGTCGGGAGTAACTTTGATAGTTAATTCGCAGATAAGCACGCATCGGAAATGACGGATCGCTCGTACATTGTCCGAGGAGGGACGGGCCGCTCAAGAGATAGTCCGTGGCGTATAAATAAAGGTGACGGGGCGTGGAATCGCGGAGTTTACTAGGTGCCGCCAACGACGACGTCATCGTTCGCGTCGCGATCCGCAGGTAGGTGGATAGTGTATATTCCATGACTCTGGCCATGAGAGTCTTCAACCCCCTTTCCCTTTCCTCCTACTGGCCCAGAGCGAAGCGAAGACACGCTCGTGATAGCGAGAAGGGAAGGCGAGAGGGAAAGAGGATCCGGGGACGGCGGAGTGAAAAACAGAGAAAGAGAGTACAAAGTTCTCTGGACACAGCGGGGCCCGACGCATACGAAGCCATGGTACCAGGTATGGCGTAGTGGCGAGGCGGCGTGTTGGTAGCGATAAATCATGGGTTACCACATTGTAGCCCAGTAAATCATCGGCCGCGGGGAACGCGAGAGCTTCCCAGCGTGAAATGAAACGAATTCATCTCTGTCAGCCCCCACTACCTGCCCTCGTAGCCACCTCTCTTTCTCTCCCTTTCTCTTTCACCCTCCCCCCCTGCGCCCAACCCCGTCGATGCCGCCCGCGCGTCTTGCTCCCCCCCTCTGCCCCTGGTTGTCTCGTTTTACCTCATCCACTACTACCATCCCCCGATCCACTGCCCACAACCCCCTCGACCCTCCCTTGCTCCGTGTTTTCTATCCTTCGCACGCAACCGGATAGGGTGGATGCCTCTAGCGATATACACACCACCGGTCAGGCACATATTTACCTTCCTCCTGGTTATACATAATACTCGCTTCCACATACCTACCCTCGTCACGATTCTTTCTAGAGAATCATCTTTCGCACGCGGGATTCCTTCATCTTCCTCCCCCACTCGACCGCCCCCCGAACTTCTCCCTTTTTTTCCCTTCATCACTATGGCTCATCGCCATCGCTCCAAGTGCCTCCATTATTCTTTTCCCAACTACTCTTTCGGCCCGATAGGCCGGTTACCGCTGCGTTCGTTTTCATTTTCGGCCGGGGGTGGTTTATTAAATCTCACGCCCGGCTTCCCATTGTTGCGAACACGTTTGATGGAACATCGGGAAACGATTCGGTCGCGATTCGCGCGGACACGTAATCGCGGGGCATCCGACTGTTTTCAGCTGTATTGTTCTTTAATACGTCAGTAAATCAGGCGACATTTGCATGCCGCGCATCCCCCTTTTCAACCAAAGACGCCCGTTGCGAATCGACACGCGTAACCTCGCGCTCAGTCGCGATCCCGCCCTTACCGTGACCGTTCTTTAACGAGAGGGACCAAAGGTCACCCCTTTCTAACCCCAATCCTAACCCCATCCCCAACGATTGGGTCTCTGCGAAAGACACTCGGGCTAACAACCCACGATGGTTTCCCGCGCGGACCGTTGGCCGTCCATTTTGTTCAGGAACGCCTTCCGAACGCGTTGATTTTCTTTCCCCGGTGACGGTTAAGTCATGGGCCGGGGTGGCGACGCCGGCGGTGGAGTCGATGCAGCGCGGGGGTGCACGTCGCGACCGCAATATTTATCGTAATTTGATACAAGCGGGCCAGGAACAAAAAATTGCTTCCAGCTAGCTCGAGACCGTCACGGGGGAGCAGGGTGGAAAAGGTGGGGGCTAGAAAGGAGAGCCATAGATCGCGAGCAGCTCAGACGCAGCCGCGCTCCCGCCATCCTCAACCCCCTGCTACTCGCTATCGTCCGATACTCCTCGTCTCTCCGGCCATCCTCGGGTGCTCCAACCTTTCTCTTCCCATGTTCCTTCTCTCCAAACCACCCCCTCTCCCCTTCCGTATTATACGATTCTCCCTGATCCGGCGTTCGATCATCTCGAGTAAACAGTGGGTGACCGATGAGACGCGAAAACGAGTCGGCTTCCTGACTAGACCCGATAAACACGACTGTTTTTCGACTATTCCCAGCGCTCTTCGGCAAAACTACCACCCTATGGTAATGTAATATATTTTTTCGGTCCTATTTTCTGTTTGCCTTTTTTTTTCATCGCTGCTAGCACTTTGGAGTTTAATTCGACCGGGGGCACGAGTTTGAGGCTGATACCGAAATTGCGCTTCCGTTACATCGTAAATTTCGCGATAAATCCCGCGCGCTCGCGAGCCGGGAAACCCGGTGCTCTGTTTTAGGACGGACACCGGTGGAAATCGTTGCTGACGACGACAAATATTTCGCGCGTTCGTATTTTCGCTATAATTCTGTTCGATGTGATCGAAACCACTGGCAATCGCGAGTTTTGGTCATTTCGAAGCGCAGAAGAATGCTTCGCGCCTCGGGCGTTGTGCATAAGATTCCTTCGATCCGACCGCAAGGGAACACGCTGACCGAATAGATCTTAATTAGCGTCGGGTGGATTCTAAAACATACCCTCTATTAATCAGTCTCAATTAAGCTCGCGTGATAAACAGCGCCGTTGCTTCGGTGACAAAGAACGACTCCTCGTTCGTTAACACCCGCTGATATTGCGAACCCCAGAAGCATTCGACGGTGTCATTTTTAATTATATTATAAAGAATTCTTTCCAAAGTCGTGGTAGAAGGCGAAAGTGTAGCATGAAAAAGTTGCAATTAGCAACAATGTTGCCAAAACGTGTTTTTACAAAAGTTAGTTGCAAAAGTATGTCTTTTCACTAATTCCTGGAATTCGACGTCATTTTCATCGGGAATTCCTGAAACTTGACGTCGTTTTCCATGACTTATCTCTAACTTAAATTATTAGAAGTGGACAGGTGTTAGAAAAATGAAACCAGTTGCATTCCTTTTGTGAAAATTTATTGAAAAATTACAATGATGTACAGATTACAAAAATGATAATATATAAGCTTAAACTACTACTTCTTATTTCGAGAATTTCAATAATAACCCGGACCATAACTCAGAAAGGGAAGCAAACGGAGCGGCGAACGACACATCGCGGCCCGACGTAACGCACGACTGCAACTAATCCGCCTAAGGTCGTAGGTCACGGGAGGCAAGAATGCAAGGAAGTGGTGCACTAATTAGGAGTCACTTCCACTTGTTCTTTTATTTAATCAGTGCAGGCCGGGGGATGGAAAGGGGCTGGGTGGCCGGCAGACGGAAAGAGGAAGGGCCGAAGCAGGGAAGAGAACGACGAGGAGGTTTCTCGCGTTGCGGTGGCAGACTATTACAGAGACTCCCACATAAATTGGATTGTCGCTCGGTCCAAATGTATGTAGCGATAAATCCGACCGGCAAAAATAATGGCGACTCATTTTGTAAATGGCGTAAAACTTAAAATTGTGCCGGCCCCGCGCGACGGAGAGAGTTTTATGGATGGGGTGACAGCGTCGCGCGCTATCGCAATCGGTATCAGCGGACCGGTTTAGAAAAAGAGATAGATAGAACCGGCTGAATAGAATTGGTTACGCGAGCAAAGAAAAGAGATTGTAACGGGGGTAAGGGGAGAGTCTTGCCACCCCGCCAATAAAGCGTTCCGCGGGTTCCCTTTGTCTCGAGGCTGTTCTCCATCTTCCTAAATACGCATCCGAAGTATCTCGTATTGTCGCGGGAATACAACTTCCAAGATGAACTCGACCCTTCCTCGCTCGATACATTAGAGTCGAGCGATCCGGGATCGGTCTCTATTTACCAACAATAAGTTACGCGTTGGAAAATAAAGATATAAATTTCCGTACGTTTCTAGGCGCGCATGGTAATCTTGGAGACACAGGGAAATCGAACGGAGACTTCGAGCGGATAATTTGATGCTCGCAACAGCCTATCGGCCTGGCTCACCCCTGACGTACACGAGAGCCCCCAACCCCCGGCGAATCTCATGACTATCCGGTGCCGTGAACCGAACCTGGGACCACCTTTATAGCCGACTTCATTGAACGCAGCGCGCGTTTATCTCCTAACGTGTACGTCATCCCCACCCCGGGTGCTCGATGCACACCAGCCTGCCAACCCTATCCTTGCACCCTCCTCCACCGTACCCCTTTCCCAACCTCCCGTTCCCTTTATTCTGTCAACGTGGCACTCAGACTCGGTGCATCCTCCCGTGGGTCGGCGGGGAGGAGGAACCCGTAAAGCCTGGAACGCTTCGTCTTCATTTACCAATGGCCAACATTGATTCTCGTTCTTTTTATTGCCATTGTCGCGAGTCGGTACTAAGTTAAAGCAAGGGGTGGCAGGTGGCCCTTATTTATAGAACCCTCCGAGGAACCGAAATCGAATTTCGTGCATTTAGAACGGATTCGTCAGGAAATACGTTTTACATTTTCGCTTTTCATTTCTGTCGTGGCTTCACAAAAAGGAGTCCACCGTGTATCGGGGATGAATCGTGTGGCGGGAGCGCGGAAGATTCTCCGAATAACCTCGAGAGAGAGAGGATCGGGACGAAGGCAATTCCGTTTCTTGCCGCGGAGTAATAAAAGCCCCGGTCGCATAAGAAGCACGCGCGGCTCGAGATAGATAGGAAATCTAATTCAAAGGGAAGAGGGCGGTATCCGGATCTGGAAGATCATCCCTCAGTGTATTATTTATAAGCCGGCGAAATTGGTGGTCGGGCACGCTAGGCATGCTCCTCCATCTACTCTCGATACAGGCCCAGCAATGCTCGTTATTTTCTACCCTTTTCGGCGCGAAAATTTCATATATGAAACGCTGCACGCCACGCGACATTCTTTAAATGAATACACATCCTCCCTGAAGAGAAATGGGCTGAGTGTAATAGGTTAATATCCTGGCTGGTCCGCATTTCGCGAGTCAATTCTAACGCAAGTAATTGTTCCGTTACTGTAAACTATTATTTATTATACTCTTTGTATTTTACTATTTATTGTATCATTATTATCATTAGCCCATACAATTATAAATTAAAATTTTCATTCATGACACAATATTTGTTTCTACATTATTTTTCTTTTAGATACGGAGGTGACTCGGAATTGCTGAAGATTCCATGAAATTCATAGGACGCAACGACACGTCACGAAGGAGCGTTTCATCTTCCGATCGCGCGTTCTAAGTTCTATACAAAGATAAAACGGTGCACGTAAATTGGCGAGCAGAGCTGATCGAAAGCCAATAATTGGGATAAAGCCGTCCCCTACCGGCAGTTTTCGGGAGATCTCGTTTCACGGCTCGATTCTGTCACGAACCGAGCAACGAGATTCGGGACCGCATTCCCGCCGAGGCGATGGGATAACTAGAAAACTTCTTTCTCGCCCGGATCCCCGTCGGACGCGAAACACTTTCTGCGGCGCGCACCCCCTCGTTCTTGACAATCCCTCCACCTTTATCCTTATCCCTTGTACAGGTCGGGTCGACCGGCGAGGGAGAGGGAGCGAGAACTGAAAGAGGAGGAGAGGTGAGTATCCTCGCGGCGCAAGGACGTGTTCACCCAAATGCGCTGTTAAAATTTTGGACACAATCTCACCATTTGTCTTGCGGGACCCGGGAATAAATCTCTGCCGGCTCAGGCGGACTAAGAAAAACGCCTCGCCCCATGTTACACGCGCGCGCGCACGTGCTCGTCCATGTGGATCAAGCGTAGGTCTCTCGCGTGTCCGTACCCCTAGGCTTTCCACCTTTTTTCTCTCCTTTCTCTCACGGGCTACGCCACCCCCCTTGCTGTACCGGGAGGCCGAAAGAAACACCCTCGAGCCTCCCTGCTCTATCCACCGTTCGATGTTCCGTCGATAAATCATAATATTCGTATTAACATTCCTCGCGCTTCTTTCGCGCCACGCTCCGCTCCACCCGCCAGGATGGATGACCCGTCCGACCCACCAACACTGCAAAAACTTTCCGAGGG
The DNA here is from genome assembly GCA_023838395.1 of Holcopasites calliopsidis. NCBI lineage: Eukaryota > Metazoa > Arthropoda > Insecta > Hymenoptera > Apidae > Holcopasites > Holcopasites calliopsidis. The sequence continues at coordinate 5,301,897 of JALHAQ010000003.1, forward strand.
CACGTGTGGGTGGCGGTTTGCGCGAAGTAAGCAAACGCGAACGACGGGGCGAAGGGGTGTTGGTCGGGGGGGAAATCGAATTGGTCCCGCGATAAGACGCGCGAATCGTTCAATATCGGAGACCTGTTATTACCAAGCTTTTTCCTTTTTGCGGCAGGGAGGCACGTAGTTGCTAAAACAGACCACGGCTGTACGAATATTTCATCCGGTTGACGTTGCGCCGCGGTAAATCAGACTCACAGTGTTCTTGAGGCTCCGCGCCTTCGATACCTCGATCTCAGCATGCGGGATTTCATACTTTTTCGAAGCCCTCGGAACTTCGGAGCTCGATGAAGAATGACTAATTTCGTGGGGAATTCCGGCCGCTCCTCCGCTGATGCTACTAAAACCACATGCTTTTTTTACTATTTTCTATATATTTAAAAGAACAAAAGTAAGCAAATTGCAAGGGATGTTTATCGATGTCCCGCGATCGCGCACACAGCTCTCCTCGCCGAGCACGCTCGAATCTCCGTTTGAAACGATTTTATCACGACTCGCGACGGCGAGCTGTCGGAGTGTGCCGCCGCGGGAATATCGACTACAAACACATCTACATTTCGGCGCGGGTATGTACTTTATATGACGATAACTCAGAACGCGACATCACCGCTTGTACGGGTATTCCCCGTCGGTGAAGAGCGCTACGCGCTGACGTGAAATATGTGTCTGGTGTCTTATTCTTCGGCCGGTGTGCCTCCTAGAGGCGGGGGCAGCGAAACGAAAGAACCGGAGGAGAGAAAACAAAGATGCACTCGAACGGGGTTCGTCCCTTCGCCGCGTATGTATTCGCGCAGCGTCGTTACCGCCGCTGAATTCTCGCTGCTGCCTTTCCGCGCTGAAGTTACGATTATTATCGCCGGCCAAGCCGGACGACCGCGAAATGCGCTTTCTGTCACATTACCGTTTCGACGGAGGACATCACCGGCGGACGCTTCACTGACCACGCTGCCTCTTCGAGGGGGCTTTTCGCCTGATTTCCCAACGCCCGGACGGCCATGCGTCCACTCGAATATCCTCGAGCTTTCATCGGTCCCGACGAGCGCTCGGCTGCCGGGCGATACATGGTTATTGTAGGTACTCTTTTCGTGAAATCTGTTTCGCCTTGCATTTGGTAAAAGCAAAGTTATCGTCGTTCCAAGGGAAACGTAACGTGTTTCGCAACTTTTGCTCGCTATAGTTGAACGTATCTTACCCCCTTACAGTTTTTTTTTTGGAATATTCTAATTTGTCCTGGGACAGGAGAAGGGGGCATTAGACGGGTGTAGACGTGCGCTTTCGCAGCAAGAGAGGACACCAGTCAGTTCTTCATGACGAAGAAAGGGAGATTACTTCGCGGTGGTTGCTTTAGGAGAAGGGTGGTACGTGTTCTTGCATACATTTAAAATATTCTGCCTGAGAAGCTCCTCGTAAAGCTCGCGACGACAGTATGTACCCAATACAAGCGGGCGGCCGTAAGGGGTGTAATGTATGCGGTTCTGGTAATGCACTTAGGTAGATAAGAGTCCCCCCACTTATTCGGGGATATTAGCAGCCTCTGAAAAACCAACAGACGCTGCAGAAAGACGAAACGCGACGACATCAACGCCGTGGAAACGATAACGATGCTTTGTTACCCTCCACCTGGGAAAAAATGTGTTCGAACCGATTTAATTATTCCACCCTCGCGGGTTATCGCGTTCTCCAAACGATTCCAGTAAACAGTAAGATATTCCCCAATGTAAACCAGCAGAAGTATCGCTCAGACACCGCAAAGCTTCCATTAAACACACTTAAAACAAAAGGGGTAGATTACAGAGCTTGCCCGATTAATTTCTTCTAATTCATGAAAATTAAGGGGTTTGGAGGAAGGGAGGGGGGTACAAAGAGAAGCCAACGTAGTAGAATCGTTCGATCATTGCAGAATCTCTCAGGAATGGAATTTCGAGCCCACAGGCGTGCAGAATTTTCCACCGCTCTCACCTGCAACGTACGACTCGTGAATCTGATTAACTCCATTCCATCTAAGAGTTCTTCGGATCGCGAGCGCGTGATTAAACCTTATACGAGCTTCCAATGCATTATCCCGGCTATGCAGCCGAAGATGGAAGGATCGGAAGCAGTGGGCGAGAGAGTTGGAGAGAGAGGGTTTCTGGGAGAGATAGAGGCTCGGGGTAGCGGCACATGCAAGCTCGCAGGCCGGAATGGAGTCGTAGGATAGCAATTTCGACCGAGCAGTAATAAAGCACGTCTGCGCGCCGAAATCCTGATGAATGGCCGCGCTTAGGCTTGAAATGGAGAAGCGACGAGCCACTAACACTTACTCTACCGTACTCTCTCCCTCTCTCTCTCTCTCCTCACCGTTCCACCCCAGGTGTACGCGTGCACGATCTTTTCTTCCCTATCTGCCGGTTCGAGCACCTCTCTCTCTCGTTCCGATCATTCATGCCCCTGTCCTCCTCCCGTTCGATCCCCGTCTCTTTATCCCGCCGACTGATCCCTCCACATTTCAGCGTAGCCCGGCGCAATTTATACGTTCGATTTACTATCGGCGTGTTACGCGATTGTCATTGTTTTATCGACGAATCGTGGCGTTATAATGAACTTCTCCCTTTTTTCCCCTTTCCCGTCCGTGACATGCTAAATTATGACGAGTCTTCCGGTCGCTCGTCTTTCACTATCGCACAATTGATACAAATTTCAGAGTCTATTCGTTGCGAAGTGGAGAGCGAGGGAATTGAAAGTGGCAAGAACGCGGCGGACTCGTCAAGCCACGAGATACGTCTGCCTCAGCTTTACCGATAGTCGACGTTCCCATTCGCGCGATTCTCCAAGGCATAAGAATGAATGAGTCTATACGTTCGCAGAAATAGGAAGGCAAGCGCATGGAGCGGGCTTGGAAGAGGGAGGCTGCGTTGGCCGGTGAAGCCCAATAAATCTGGTCATCCCGAATTGAGAATGTAAAATACATGCGGTCCGCATCTGCGCGAGCGTGCGCAGAGATTTATCAGTACGGTGCTCTCGATGGGCAGGTACTACATCTAATTTATTCGTCCGTTTCATGGACTCGGCCGTTGTCCTGATAGCGCGCCGTCTTAATTCGACCGATTTCGTCGAGGCGGTGCCGCGCGCCGGGCCGACTCGTTGCCCCCTCGTACTTTAATAATCTCGTCGGACGATACATCTTGCTATCTAATTTTTTTTTTTTTTGCGTCAGCGCTGTCGCGACCGATATCGACGCGAAACAAACAATCGCCCGAGAGGAGTGGCCACGCGTCGATATTAGTAAAGAAAGCCTCGATCATACCAAAATGGTGTTAAGAATTGAAATTTACTACAGGTACGATGTTATCTTTGGCAATGTTTATTCGCAGTGAAGTCCTTGCCGAATCGGGCGAAGGAAGAGTTTTGGTAATTAGACCAAAAAAATGTTCAATTATTGTACCTGCGTCAGGTCACGTCTACACCGGTAGGTTCACGTGGGGGTTACAGAAGGCAGCTACATTGTTACCTATAGCGGTAACTTCTGCGCTCCTAAATCAGCCTCTGTGTCGTGATTCATGGAGGGCAACATCACCTCCCTCTCCTCCGCTTCTCTCTTGCCTAACCCTCTTCCCCTTCCAGGGTTTCCTCCTCACCCCAGCCCTTTTCTTCGCTCTCTTACGACTCCTTCGGCAGTGACCTCCTGGGCGAACCTTTTACCTCTCCGGCTCCCACCTACCTTCCCACCAATCCCACCGTCTACACCTACCAGGACTGTGCCACTTTCGGACCATCCATTTCTCTCCTGATTAATTTTTTTGCCAGTGGCTCGTCCTGCGCGAGCGATATCCGATGATTTTCAGATTCCTCGCGTTACTCCACTGTTGACTCGATTAATCGAGATGGAAGCTGTCAACAGTTTTGCCGAAGAGTATTCAGAACGCTGCGATCCATCGCGTACGCATCGCGTGAAACGAGCGAGCCGTGTTTCAACAACCGACACAATTCCCCCTGGACGCCCGATTCATTCTCGTCACGATCGTTCGATAAAGAATTTCGCAGTTCACTCCGATCGCCGAGCAGGGCTTCGCTGTATCAAAATTACCGCAAACGGCGTTAAATTATTTGTCGGGACATGCTTTGATTTTCAGCATCGCGATTGAATTATATAATAATTGCAAGTGAGACCCTGAAACGGATCGTGCCAATAAACGCGTATTAAATTCGCGGGAAATTCGGCCAACCGGAAGGTGGATGGCCAGATGATAGCCAGTGGGGCGTATACATCAGGGCTGATATTATTCCGCTAAAGAATTACCGCTTAACAATACGGATACGCGATATTAGAAGTACTGCACGGGGTCGTGCACCTTCGTAAAATACACCCCCGTCCACGGAATCCCCTCGAGGTATCTGTTGGAGAAGGCTATTTTCGAGCTCATTGAATAGACAGCCATGATTCTATGACCGCAGACCGTGCCAACTCTATTGTAGCGCCGTCCGCCACTTTATTCCGTCGTTCTCTCTCTTCTGTTGAACCTGCTCGTAGATTTCGCTCCGGTACCTTAACTTCGAGCACCAACGACACATACTCGTACATACGTCGATACGCGGCTTCGTACGGCGATTTCATGAGCTCTCCCCGTTTCGCTCTACGCAACCATCCCTCGAGGTTGGGCTTCCATAATTTTTCGAATTCGATTAAAAGCCCGTCGAATAAATGAATCTTAATTCCCAATGTTACATTCGCGTCCCGCTCCACGATGTTTCGTCTAACCTTTTCGAGAAAACAGCAATTTCGAATATGCAAATGTAACTCGTGTCGCGTACGGCGCGCCGGCCGAATAATTCATTCGTTTAAATAATACGTAATCGTTATTAATGACTGGCTGATTTAACACCGGCGAAACCGTATACAATAGCACCTAACAATAATACCCGCCACGCGTGCATGCCTCTCCTCCGACCGTTCCAATTAATTATCGCAATTAGTGTCTATCGACAAATAAAGAGTTAAACGCGAGATGCATCTTCTAACAACGAATCCTCTTTCTAAGTTTCTAATTAGTGGGTCCATTTATGGCCGTTGCTGGGTTGCTGACCGCCCAGGTGTAAAACAATGTCGCCGCTCTTACTAATTTAATACTATTTAATAAAATTGAGTTCATTGAATTCTGTTTGTTTAAAAGGTAAATGACCATCAAAGAAGTTTATATTATTATTAACTATTAGTCAAAGACAATGAACGGTCTACGGCCAAGAATAAAGCCGAAACAACTGCAGGGACACCTTTTGCACCCTCACCAGGAGTTCTACCCCTAGGTTCACTTCGACCCGGGGGTAGCTTCAACTGTTCTCGATACTAAGTAATTATACGAATACGATTTGTTCCTTCCTCGTCAGACTCTTTATTTCTCTATGCTTCTCTCGTACAGTCGCCAGTTTATGCACTCGCGGCTCCTCTCGCGTGTAGAAGACCCTGCGATGCGTATCGCGATGCTACGTGTGGGCGTACAGTGGTGGCTGTGTGCGCTCGCGAGTTACCTTACGTATAAGGATGGAAATACGCAAGGAAGCGAGGCATGAGCAATGGCTGGCAGCGCTCCGTAATAATGTTGTCTTCGTCGGCTCGTTTTATTTGCCGCGGCGCAAGAATGTAGCCTACAGTCTGCTTCAAAATTCGTGCCCGCCTCTGTTGCGCAACCCGATCGAACCTGATCGCCCGGGCTCCTCCCGCTGACCGCGCTTTAAATTATCGTTCCTATCCGACTCGCGTCTTCCGAACTTTAATCGACCCGTCGCCTTTTCGAACGCGGGTCTCGGTGCGGCTGGAAGTCTCGTGACACTCGGCGAACTTCTAAGAATGCGAAAAATCGAAACGAAGTAGTTATTCGTCTAACCCCGTACTTTTAATTAAAATTGTATACCACAGCATTGGAATTACTTGATTTCAATGTAACAGAAGTATCGGATAGCTTCCATTGAACAATTTGGTTTCTACGGTGAGGGATAATAGCAGTTCGAATGCAAATGTCCTGCAATTTAGTAAACGATATAGCTATAACGTTCAGAGCCATCGCAATCAAAAAGGAAATACATAATAAACCCTTGACTTCCCAAATTGTAAAATGGTATCTGCAATTCCAATAAGACAACGCCAGCATCCGATAATCCTTCATTTCGATTAGACCGACAATTAATTCAACAGCCATTTTGCGTCAACAATTGAATGTCTTAAACGTGCTTAATGCACATCAACCACGGCAACACCCGAAAGCGGAGGGGTAAGATAAAAAAAAAATCGATGGAGAATAAAACGCGCCGTAAAAGTCCCACCTGTGGGTTATCGTGTGGCGTGTCGACGGCCGCTCCTCTTCGCGAGGCAACATTTCACGTGTAGGTGAGGCAAGCGACGGAGATATCTGACAATCAAAGCGCCGTAACCGTAGATCATAGCCGGGGATAACGATGGGAATTGGCTCTTGCAAATACATTAGGCGGTACACTCGGCGGGGGGTGTCGCGGCCAGGACGAGGGAAGAAGACGCGCTCGGTGAGACCAGGGAAAAATGAAAAAGGGCGGCGAGGGAGGGGGCTGGTCCGCGCGGGGGTGGCTACGATAGCGAGTCGAAGCATCGAGGCAAACGGGAAGCAGATAAAATAGAAAAATCGTCACCGATCCGGAGTGTCGGTTGGACGCGAACACCGGGGCGACGTAGGGCCGCGGCGTTGCTAAAAAAGTATAAATTTCCTTAATGGCGCTAATAATTTCATATCGCATAATTTACTTACTGCGAAACGTAACGCCAGTAGCTACCAGAGGCATTAACGAGGAGCCTAATATTTATGTTGCTCTGCTCGGTCGTCCGCCACCCAGATAACACCCTTGCTTCCAGCCCCCGCCCCCCTTGGCGTTCCCCAACGCTTTCGTTGGCCCATCTTTCGGTCGCGTTCCATCTTGCACCGCCGCGAGGAACCTCTCCCCTTCGTCGTGCCTCCGCGTCTTCTAGATAAAAAAAAAAATGGAGGGAACGAAGAGGAGAGCCGCCCTTCTCCCTTTCGTGAGATAAGTAGGTCCTCGCCACTGCCTGGTCTGGCCACGGTCGGCTAAGGACAAAAGAGGGGGAGGCCAGCGAACGTAGCGCCGGTTGATTTAATACAGGCATTTTATTTAAGAAGAACGCGGCTCAACCCTCGGCTGCTCGAGGGGGCGAGAGAGGGCCCTGTAATACTGAGCCCCGGTTAATTTCGGACGGGAACAGGCCACACGGACCGATTACTTTCAATCGGAAATGAATTTATAGGAGCCGCGTGCATTATTCTTCAGCTTGTTACCGGAGAAGAAGGCCGAATTAAGACGATCGAAGGAGAAAGCGATCTCCCTTAATCCAATCTCCTTTTCGAGACTTCGGAAAAGAGAATTAGACGCCGAACAAACCGTGTCGCGAATAACGGCCAAACACAGGAAACACTTTATCTTCAAGCGGTCCAGTCCCATTGAGTAGATCATTCTTATTAGATCCGGTGGGCAAACATCCAACGACGGAGCCGGCGGTTATCGCGAGCAGTTAATTGGTTCGCGATAAGGATCCGTTAAGTTGGTCTCGCACCGGGACGCCACCTTCAACTACCTGCTGACGTGCGTGGAGCGATTAAAGCGGAGGGTAGGCCGGGGTTGGACGAGTGCACTCGGTTCCACGTGTAGGAACGCACACGTGGCGGCGGTGCGCACGGACAGAAACTGAACCGCACATAGCTGAATGCGAATGAAAAAGCTTAATGCGCCATTATTTACTTGATAGTGGACAATCTGGTTCCACGGGGGTACCAGCACGTGTTTACGCGTTTATAACAGACGTGAAGTAGAGTGGTTATATTCCGGTAGGGCGTGGGCGTCGGCCGTGGGGGGTGGGAGAACGGGTGACGGGGGTGTGAGAGGGGGTGGTATTCGTCGGTGGACGAAAGGGGGTGTGCACTGTTTTGCGATGCAGCACGCGCATTACCGGGCCGTAATGCGGCGCTGGGTTCACCGGTACATATATTTTATTTAACAGTGACACGCACGGGGGGCGAAATTACGCGGAGTTATTAATGAAACTAAACTATTAATTTAAATTCCATTGTTCCATTATAAATAATTACCTGTTAATTACAGGCAGCCCGGGCCGGCAATGTAATGTGATTGGAGCGCAAACGATACGCGCCATTTGTTACGGATACGCTGGCCAGATTAATGTGTCTTTTTCCTTGACCCGAACCGTACTTTTTCCTTCTTTTTTTTTTTTTATAGCCGCGGTACCATCGGCGTTTGGGGATGGTTTGTTTGCTCGCCATTCGCTGGCGCAAGAATCGATCCGACCGACCGATTATATTGATCGGATGCCGAACGATCACGAGACTTGTCCGGGGCGTATTCGCAACAGCGCTACGATATAAATATAATGCGAAGCAAATGTAAAATTTACGCCATCGCAAAATATAATATTCACTATTATACAATTTCCGACTATTTCGTTTACGAAAAAGCGTCGTAACCGGTACCAACGAATCGCCGCCGCAGCATCGATTGTCTGGAGGCCGTAACGGCGAGGAAGCCGAGTGGTAATTCGCGATGCGCAGAAAAACTAATTCGGGGGGATGATAATTAACCGCGAGTCAGCCGGTCACGGGAGCCCGTGAATGAACACGGTGCGTGCGTGCCAGCAGGTATACGGCCGCGCGCGTCTCTTAGGGTGGATTCAATTAATCAAACCCGCGTCGGCCGGGGCCGCTGCTGATTACTCTTGCGATGCACTTAGTCGCGTACATGCGATTACACGCTGTGAGATAGACAGATGAGGCTACGTGCCCGTAGTTAATCTTCCGCGCGTCAAACGGTACAAACGACACGAAGTGGAAGGTGAGCGAGTCCGAGGGACACGCGGCCAAGAAGCTCGTGCACGTATGAGTACACGCTTAAACATCTCCGCGCGAGCGAGGGCGATTAAAGTGGTCGCGCTTTCGTGACACTCGCGTACGCACTTAGCAGCCGGAGGAGCATCCTCCTAGTGATGTAGGGCTCTAATATGCGAATGAATTAACCGAATGGAGCCATCTCGACTGCGCGGCGTCCTCTCTGCCTCGTCTACGAACCACGATCGCGCCCCCAAGGAGAAGATTTTTCGATTAACCGCGACAAGGCGACCCGTTTGACGTTCGCGGATATTTACTGCTGTCGCTTAATGAACTTGTATCGGAGTTCGCCGTAACACGCGTCGTGTTATGATAACGCGTGTGCACCGGTTGTCTTATCGGTGCTCGAGGTGTGATTTTATAGCCGACTGGTTCATCTGATTTTTACGCTCAAGAGACTTCCATATTGAAATTTTACGGTGAAAAAAAAAACAGAAGGATATCTCTGCGAGAGGGAACCGTTTTCAAATCGGTGCAATACTTTTTTCCCCTGAAATATCGCCGGAAACCATGGGAGAGCGGCGCGCAACGATATTCATCGTCCGCATTTATTTATTTGCGCGCTTCTCACGTTAAATGTAGCATTTGCTCTATTCGTTCGGTCTACGGCCCAGCCAGGAGGCCGATATATGTATTTTTCCGTCGGGCGGGCCGGTGCCCTCATCAATTAAGGCAATATTTTGATCGGCCAGGAAGCAACGGAAACCGCGGCGAAATCTATGCTGGATTAATTAATAGTCCGCCGTTTATAATTTACGCATCACACACACGGCGAACGATAAATTTTCAACGGCGGCGCGCTCGCACGGGACACCCGTAACAATTGCACGCCCACAACGACGGGACACTTTAAATCGTCCGCGTGCGCGCAGAATCGACCGTGCACGTCTACGCGACGGGCATCGAATTCGCCGATCGAAGGCGACCTGTAATACATACTAAAAGGTGTACGTCGAACGTGCTGAACGTAGGCCTGACACACGCGCCATTCGCGCGTATATGCATGGCCGATCAGGAAATCACGATAGGGAATACCTGAGCGGGCTGCGCTTCGCTTTCGCCCGTAGCGCCGATCGATGGCATCGCCGCTAAATGAGAAAACATGTCTGGCCATTCATTTTCACAATCCTTCTTTACGCGTTTACTGTTCATCTTTTCACGGTCATCGTGATAACAAAAATATTCGATTAGATTATTGGAAGGGTTGGCTTTCGTGGTTTTCGTTAGGGGGCAATATCACCATCACTTTTGTAAAAATGCCTAAAATGATGTATGTTTATAATATATGTTAAATTGAATTCAATTGTGATTCTTTTACTTTCATCGTTTATTGCAGGCAAATCTTGCTAGTTTAGCTACATTTCAGCCAAAAATTTAGGGCAGTTCGAACTATGAATAAGATTTTAGGAAGAAATGTAGAATTGGGGAGTTCGTTTCTCAGGGATAAGGGTAAAGAAGAAAAGCATCAAATGGTCCGCTCATCGGAATCACGTAAAGCGGCATAAAGGAAATTCCATCTGTGGGTTAACATTAATGAGCATAGGGTCGGCAACCGTAAGGAAGAAGGGAGTCAAGAAGATGACATAACGAAGACACAGTGTTGGCAGAGGACGATGCGATACAGAGGCATCGGAGCGCACCGGCGCGGCGCCCTGCGTCGGCTCCGTCGAGGCGCCGGCGTCACTTCCGTCCTCGCTCCTACTCCGACTTCCTCTGAATTGCCCTGCGAGCGAGTCCAAGCCGGGTCGAGGCACCGCCGACGACGGTCGAGAGAGCGGCGGGGAGAACGATGCAACAGAAGAGTAAAAGCAAAAGAGAAAAGGGGGAGAATTGGTTTTCGCGTGCACGCGCCAGAATCGCGCGAGCCGATTCCAGCCACCGATAAATAAATATGAGACGCATCGGCTAAACAGCTCTCCGGTTGTTGATCCTGCCCACTCGTATATAAATCAGCCGGGCAGCGCTTCGGGATTCGACTCGCGCGACCCCGACTCGAACTTCTCGGCCCGTGGTTGTACCTGCGGGTGCCGTCCCATCGATTCCCCGGGCCGCGCTTTCGAATTCCACGCGACGTCACCGCCGGACAATCGGAACGCGTTCACGAACCCTTGGGATTCCGATTTCGTGCGCCCGCTGGAACTTTCGATCGTGTGATTCGAATACATCCTCTGGACTCCGTCTTCTTGCGGATTTGTCGATATCCGACAGACATTTTTTTTTTTTCTTAAGAGGCTGTATTACGGAAAATCCCAAAAGTGTCGGGGGTAATTAAATAAAGGGGGTTCACGAGAATTTCTGATTGAAGTTCTACGTGGTAATGCTTAAATGAGATATCTAATTGGGCAGACTTTGTCGGTCGTTATAAAACTCCAGTAACTAACGCGGCTGTCCCCTGCCGGCTCAAAAAGGGGACAATAATCGAGAGGGTTGGCTTTCGAGATATAGCGTAGGAGACAGAGGACGAGGGATGACAGGATTCATAATTTCACGCGAGCTTATTGCCGTCTGTTATTTATCCTCTCGGCTCATTCTACATGCGGCTCGCGCCTAAGCGCCGCGATTCTGTTCCGCGCGTCGGCTTCGTTTCCTCCCCATTGGCGCTGCGTCCTTTCAGCGGGCATCGCGCGCGTTTTCTGGCTGGATGACTCACGACACCTCCAGCAAACCGTGCCCCGACGTAATTTCGCGTCGATTGGAGATGAGGCCTCTCGCACATCGTACACGCAATTATCAATTGATCACCCCCAATTATATGCATTGGTGGTGTAACATACAGAAATATGTACTGCCTTAGATCCAAAGAGTACGACAGTTAGTTGCACGCCCTATTACCTCCAACCCCGTTTTTTAAATATTGTCGGAATGGTCGTTTACAAGTAACGAAAGCGAAGCGAAGGACTTGCAGATATAAAAACGCGCAGCAAAATGAGAATTGGCATCCTTCGTTGGACGCGATTGACAAAATGAAGTGCAGGACGCGCGATGAGCAGGAACGTCAAGATCATTAGTCGAGCACGCGATTCTTTGGCGGATAGCGGTTATTTATGGATGTCCGGCATAAACGAGGAGCGCGATTCGAACGGTGTCCAGGTAGATTCCGTAGGCCGTATTCGACGACGATACGAATATTCCCGGGCAGTTCAGTGGCCAGATAGGCCCTCCGCTCGCTACGTTCTCGCGCCGAAACACGAAGGATAATCCTTGCGAATTATTGCGGTATCACGTGGGTCCATACGTGCTCGCCGGTAGGATGCCCTAGGACGTCGTATTTGTATGCCGTGGAATACACCTACCTCTGCGTGTTCGTATCGCGCGGGTTCTCCATGGAAACCCTTGCGCTAGGGGCCGGGCCTGCTGCGATACCCTAATTCCTAAATCTGTCGCCATAAGTCCTCGTTACAATAAATAACCCGACCGGTGTGTCTGGGCTTGCGCCACCTAGTTCTCCGCCACCTCCTACAGTCTTCTCTGGGCTACCTTTGACTAAAGCGTATCCTCCACCGCTTACCTATGGCTCGGCCCTCGTAGATGTTTTGTATAAAGAGTCGATATCCCATGGACACCGTCATCTTTTTAATGCGACACGGCGTGGGGCCGGGGCAGATTCATCGAAAACGAAAAGAAGAACCGTTTGATTATCGCGGTTTACCAATGTCTACTTCTCCGTTAATTTTCTCTGTGCTTATTCTTTTCTGATATTGAAGGACGTGTCAAGAACTACCGAAGGCAATGATATAATTGGTCGAAGAAACCGGAAAGCACAGACGCAGTCGATGGAACGCGAGAATGTATTCGCTGCCGGCCGTGCAACTAGGAGGCTATCGATGAAGACATAAATTTCCGTTCGGCGCGGACGGATGGCTAAGATGATAAACAGTTGGTAACCAGTTGTGCTTATAACCGAAGAATGAAAATGAATGGAGAAATACGTCATTAGGAATGGTGAATGGAATTTATGCCTCCCGTGTCAATTATATCTTCCTCGTGGCTCATAGACTTTTGCCCTCCCCGGTGATTTATGATTCGCGTTACTTGCGCGCAACCGCGCGCGATTCATAATTTCTTAATATAATATTGCGGCCCGACTGTTTTTTTTTTTTACCAAAGGCGAGCGCACATACGTGGAACTCTGGCCATGGCTCTCCGCTCACTTACGATGACGAAAGCTTCTCTTCTTCAATTTTTTCCCTTAACGCTCCCTTTTTATAAAGCTCAAAATAGTGCTGTTCACGCCACCAATATTTGATTTACGCCGCGCAATTTTACTTGGATCACGACCCTGCGGGATTACGAAGAATCGGAAAATAAATTATCGCTGACTGCATTAACCGATTCCGTGGCGCAATTCTCTCCTTCCTTCTTCGTGTCGTCCACCGATGATCGTTGCGTCTCATTTAATGCGGCGATAAAAAACGCTTGCCACGCGTGAAATGATCCGTTCTATAAATCCTAATAAACGTCTACCTGTCCGGTACAGACGCGCGCATAAATAAAAGAGACCGAGCGTTCGAGAGGGTGAGCGGCGCGGTCTCGTGCGTGCGCGCAACCAGCAACGTGATGCACAGCGGCGCACAGCTTCATCATGGACGCTGAAGAATAGAGTGCTTCGTATTTGTTCAACGGATACTGGGAGCGGGGGTAAAAGGGAAATAAATGCGAAAAGATGCCGGCGAAAGATTGATAACCGGATGGGAAATTGTATTTTAAACGCGCGATGTAAACAAATCGATAAACCTATTTGTCGAGCCGCGGCCAGCATTGTTCGGTAAAAGTTTCTGCATCGACGGCCTTTTTTCCGGCCATATGGGAACTATGCATGGATGAAAGTTTTATTCGCTATCCAAATGTACTTTCCAGCTGTAAATATTTCCAGCAGAAAACTCCTGCCGGAGTTAATTCGGTAAATCGTTCCTCAATCGAGCTAAACAACGCGATTCGAATACCACCTTGGCTGCCGATCGCGCTCTCTCAGGAGGGAACGAGCAACGTTGGAGAAATATGCGCGGCATCGAATCGCGCCGCGGACGTGTCGCAAAAAATGAGCAACGTCCCGGGCCAGCTCGATATAAAGACGCGGCGGTCGGGGTAAAGAAGCCAAAAGAAAAACGCGAAGAGGAGCGAAAGGGGAGAGCCAAGACGAAGAACGGCCGCGGGGGAAGCGCTAACAAAAAGGGAGCAAGGGTGAGGAGGAACGACGGTGGAAGGAAAGGAGGAAGAAAGAGACGCGTTCCGAAAGTGTACACGAGGACGAGGACCGTTAAAGGGTGGGAAAGACGGTCCGAGCGGGGTAGCGAGGGGGTGAAAGTAGAAGGGCGGAAAGGGGGCCAGAGGGAGGCGGCACGACGGAGGACGAAGGCGGTGGGGGTGTGCATTGCGGATTTATTCCCGCCAACACATTCATCATGGCGGATTTAGCTGAACCCGTAACGCATTGCCGTGGATATATATCTGCTTCCATCCCCTCCTCGTCCCTCCGTTGTCCCTCCTCTCGCAGTGTGTGCCGCTCATCCCGATTTCAACCCAATCCTCACCGGTACATATCCCGTATTCTGACAAAACCTCTCTTTTTCAATGACCCGCCGACTCTTTTCCGCATTGCACGTGACGACAGCGTGATCGCGATCCCGGTTACGATCCTTCCGGCTAGACTTATGGTCGTGTTGCATATGCTGAACGCTCCCAGCGCGGTGGCTCTCATCTTTCAAAAAATCCCCCGTAAAACACTTGCCAATACTACCCCACCCCCTTGCGATTCGACGATGCATACGGATTGATGAGGGCCGTCCGCTATCCCCGGCCGCGCCGCGATTTAGAAATGATTGATCAACGCGGACGATTTACGAATAGCCGGAGCGAAAACACTGCGGTGGCTTTTAAAACGTTCGCGGTGTCCGGCGGGCGGTGCGCTACATCGTGCGTTTAATCGATAATGTCTGCTGCAACGTTGTTTCGCGAATTTCTAAATCGCGCAATCGAAAAAGAAAATATCTTCAACGGCCAGAATCCTTCTAATACGGGAAGCCCAAGTGACGTTTTCCCGAGAGCAACATAAATCCACCGTAGACCGAAACGCGTACGACGTCGAACAGCTAAACGTGTCCGGAAAGATTAAGATTTACATGTTTTGTAGAAACACTCCGGAAATAGGATCTTGGAGGAATAATCAACAGCTGATCGCAATGCGTCATGGCGCAGCGTTGACAAACCCCTCGGCAACTCTTCATCCTCGGTCGCTCCCTCTGCTGCGTGGCGTAGATACGATATTACGGGGATCGGTATAAATCTATGGCTCATCCATCTGCATTTTATCCCCGGAGAGCTGGGATACTCGCGTAGAATCGCGAGTGCTCGCACAAACACCGTCGGGCCCGGCTTCTCCTCCTTTCACCCTGCGAGATGGTTCGAATCCGATCTCTGCCACCCCCCTGTCTCTTTTATCTCACCCCTCCTCGACCCGCGCTATCGAGATTCCAATAGCGGCCTTATCGAGGGCTTTGTGCGATGAAGGATCGCGAGTCGACGCTCGGCCACTTTCCGCGGTCCCCTCGATATTTCACCTTTATTATCATATTTCAGGTATTCGCAATCCATTTTTCATCGTAAGAATCGGCCCGTTATTAACGACGCTGCGGGACGATCTATGCAAGAGCGTATCCCCTGAAAGACGGACCATCACCCATGCGTACAGCCACCCCCTTAGGGAGGGCGGAAATGGAAATTCTTTTGACCCAGTTTCGCGAACGAAGACAATGCTATTAGAAAAAGACGTTCTCCGCGAACTTCTGTCGGAGCAAGTACGAGACGCGGTTTGAAAAAGCGTACTTACGAACCGTAGCCTGTTTCCACTCCATTTTCGAACGTCGCTCGTCGTTTGCTTTAGCTCTTTGGATACCAAGCCAAGGGATTAGCGAGGATCGCGTGGTGCGAATTAATACCGACACGAGGGCTGCATTTTCGCAAACATGGGGCCGAGTTAAACACCCGAGCGCTTTGCCCGAAAAAGAAACGCGTTCCTTACGCCTCCTTCCTTCACCTCGTTCGTCATTTTCATTCAAGTATTCGGTGCCCGTGGCACGGACGAGTCCGGCAAGAAACGCATCGCGGCTCGTTGCTGCGACACCTCGGCCCGCAAGAACGCGCGGACACGAAGTCGCGGCACAAAAATTTCGCGACCAGCGTGCCCGGAAAGGAAGGGCGGCGGGAGAACCGACGCTGAGGTGAATCGAAAAGTCTTGCAACGAGCCGTGCGAAAGTGCAGGTTCGCGACGAACTGACGTTGGCCTCGAAAAATCCGGACTCAAAAATGGCCGGTGGGGTGGGAACGTCGGTACATTGGAAAAACTTGCTCCGACCTATTCCCCCGACAAAGTACGATTCACCCATAGGACAACAGCTGTTCCGAGCAGCCACGGGGCTGAGGACGAGGGGACAAAGTTTCCCCTCCGCTTCTCCGTCCCTCTCTCGCTCGGGGGAATTAGGAAAGATGGCTTTCGATAGTCGAAAGGAAGAGAGATATTTTTGTTTGAATTTCCTCACTGAGGCCCGGCTCCTTGCGGCGTTCGAAAGTTTTCAAATCGGATGCAATGTTTGTAGTTCGCCTTGTAATAGCCGTGACGACGAGTGCTCGTTGATGGATTAACGGGTTGTGGAGCGTGCCAGGGTTCGACACCCCTTCGACGTATCCGGTTCAAACATGGTGCCGTGATCAATATGGCGCTTGTGAGATGGGGGCATGGGGGTGGCCTCGCTATTTTGGTTATTTAGAATTTTCCGGAATGTATTATGCGCGTGCTATTCGTGAATTGAATGGAAAACGTCAAATATAAAATATCCAGCTTCGACAAATATTCTACTTGTGCGCATGGAATATGGTGTAAAAATCAACATCATAAAAAGGGGAAGCGTATACTTCCGCCAACGATGAAAAAATTCTGTGACATACTTGAAAAAAGGAAACACCGAACTACCGAAAAAGTTTGGTATGAAGTATTTCTTCCAGCAGTATACCCGTGTTTTAATAAATTCTAGAACGAATGGCGGCTGATATCAGTTGCAACGGGGCAAATAAAACGGTCAACCGTATACGGAAACCGATGAGGAGGAAGATTGATCAGACTCGCTAAAAGTGATTCAACGATTTAATAGAAACACCACATCGTTCCTCATTTTGCGACGGAATAAATCGTTGAGGGGGCAAGAAACGAAGAGGATCCGTCTAAATCGTGCTTAAACGCGATGCAGATCGTTGGGTCGACGAATCATTTGTAAGTGCAATTTCAAATTACATTAGGGAGATTGGGAATCGCGCGAGCCGCCGCATTATTATACGGGAATACGAAATCCTGCCTTTCTTGCCGCGGCTTGATAAGTTATACGAGTTCCCGAACGCGCAGAAGATTTCTTTTCTTCCCTTCCGCGAAGTCCGGTTTCTTTCGGTGGCCACGGAAACGGTGGCACCGGTATACACCTCGGAGCGCCTTCGGGACGCGGCTTCCTACGGCTTCTTAACTTTTGCTTTCGTCATCAAACTTTCATGAGGCTCTGAATGATACGTCGAGAGGGGGAGAGAAAAACTTGCCTCGAAATTACCGCGTGTCGGGGACCACGAGTCGAAAATCAGCACGAAGAAACGGGCAGGAAGAGCAAGGGAAAGGGTGGACAGGGAGGAAGACGGAGGTAAGGGTGGCGAAGAAAGAAGAGGTGGAGATTCCGACCCAAATCCGAGAGACGAGAAAACTTGGCTCGTCGATCAGTCGACGGAAGGAAGGAAGTTCCGGTACGAGGACCGCCGCTCGCCTTCTTCTTGTGTATCTTTGATACCTCTCCCTCTCCTGTGTTGGTTCTTTCGTGCCTCCTCCCGCTGCCGACTCATTTTCTTTATTTGCGAGCCAGCCGAGCGGCGAGGATTCGAGTCCTGGGAAACGCGTTCGATTGTATCGTCATGCTAGAGATGGACTAAACCCGAGCCAGACCTATTGCGGAATTTCGGATGAACGACGAAAGTTTTGCGAGTCGATAATAATTTTAGTACTCCCTTTGCTGTATAGCCCACGTCGTGGCTTCAGGGCTCGGGACGATTTTCGACCAACTTAGAGTTACCGATTTCCGGATACACGGTCGGGTACGTTCGCAGGGAACTAGAGTTCGTTCGTTCATAGAAAAGGTGGCGAACGAACGGCATCGTACATTCCAAAGAGCGACGCGGCCGAGATCTAGCGACACGCGATACGTAGCATGGGGTTGCGTTTAAATCATTTTCCACGGCAGGCCCGAACGGAGTGGGCTCCACGAAGAAGGGCGAACGTCGGTCGCGCTTAGCCGCGTCGGCGTCGCTCGTATCTCCGTCCGGTCATCAGCATTTTCCAACTTGTCCCACGAATTCCCTACCGCGTGCTCCCTGACGTAAGTAACAACATATATAAAAGTAAGTGACTCGGCTCTCTCGCGAGACGGTGATGCAGGGTCCTGCTATCTGCGGAGTCTATCGGGCAGTAAACAGCAAGCGGCAGATAAGGCAAGAGATATATTATAGACTGGCTGGTCGTCGTAGCGGCGTGTACACGCGACGAGGACCGGCTGCCTAGCTCGCCCGTAGGAAATGCGCGACCAGTCGCAGCCTCCAGTTCCGCGCCACGCTCTATATATTTCCCTCCGCTCTCTTCCTTCTGCCGATTTTTCTTTCTTTTCTTTTTTTTCCGGGCTTCGTCTCGGTAAAAACGCCAACGGCGTCTGAATAGTCGCACGGAGGACGGAAGTCAGTTTGCAAGCCAAGCATGGGGCGGCGGCGCCGAGCTACCCCTTATTTTCTTCCTTCGCTAGCACGAGCAGCTCGCTCCCCGACACACCACCCTCAACCCCTTTTCCTACTTCGTTCGCCTCCCCATTCTTCCTTCTTTCCGCCGAACCCCTTCGTTTCTCTTCCGCTCCTCTCCGCCGTTCGAGTCGCCTCCTCTCGATGCCCGATGCTACAATACATCACGTGCACGTTGTTGCCCGTTCACCTTTTTCCCCTTTTTCTCTCTGCCGCCCTGTTCCACCGACTGCCAGCCTCTCTCGTTCCATCGGAAGACCGATATCGTCTCGTTCCTCCTTCCTCTCGCAGTGATAGAAAAAGACGCCCTCATCCCTCCGCGGAAACGTGCGCGCCGCCGACGCCGGAAAATTTCTACTGCTTTCGATTTTTGGCAAGCTGCCGGCCGCTCCTCGAGCTCCACGAAATAGTACGGAATCTGTAGAACACGAGTACTCCAGCGGAAGAATGAACAGCCCTGAAACACCGACGCACTAACGACGAATCGAAGGAACAGAGGGTATAGAAAATGGGTGTCGTAGCAACGTCAAGGGGCGTACAAAACCCGCAGCATGTCGAAACGCGCGTTCCAGTGGCGGAATCGAAATTCGTCTCAGGCCAACGTAGGAATGATTAAACACACCCCGGCAAAGGGTTGGCTTTTATTTCTGCGTTAGCCGAGAACGTTGCCAGGCGGCGGGGCGAGTTATTATACCGTTGTCAGATACCATAGCACCCTCCGCGCCGATCTGCATAACCATCCCCCTTATCCCTGCAGAGCTATACGTACGCGAGCTCAGCCCTTTTCCACGGCTGGAAACCACTCAATAGAGGCGCGACCATCGGCCAACCACAAAAGCGATTACAAATTAACGTGCCGCTTCTTCGAGTTTATTACGAACGGCCCTGCCATATAACGCTCCCCTTTCGCGTTCTACGACGGCATCCCCCCGGGGGCCGACTACAATTATCGTGCCTTTTGTTTCGCAATCGCCGCCGCCTCCCCGCTTTTTCCCTGTCCCGGGGGCGAGTGAAATTCCGCTTATTTTTCAACCTACTCCCCTGTGTCGAGTTTGCCCGGATTGGCTGCGAGCTATGAGCCGCGCGTCTCATCTGCCATTTTCGCGCCGTGAATCATTCCTCGATCGTGCTGCTTGAATGCAAACGAGCTCTTAATCATCGGGACCACGGCGCCTCTTATTTCGGCCCTCGAAGAATTCAATATATTCCGCGCTCACTTTGCGCTGCAGGGTTCAAACTAGAAACGTTGCTTTATTAGGGGTTGATTGCCCGCACATGATTAATTTGCAATTTCCCTTTACTCAAAGGACTTTACTTGGGACCAGTCCTCCCGTTTGCTGGATCCGTATTTCTAAGCGCTGCAACACTGTACGGACTACCGGAAGACGCCGATCTTGTCATCGCAAGCGTTCGGGGTGGCGATCGTCCACGGAAGAATGCCGAAAAAACGAATGCAAACGGAGAAGTGAGCCGGCAAAAAGCTACCACCCGGGTTGCTCTAGATTTACGACACCCTTCATTGGTTCCACGCAACGTTGGAAATAGTGCGGAGCTCTTCGAGTCTCGACCTCTATTTTGCCTTTATTTCCCAGGGACAATGAGATACCGTTTTTTTTCTCTCTCTCTCTCTTCTTTAGGTACGGTGCTCGGCTAACAAGATAAAAGAGCTAATGCGTGACGGGCCGATCGGCGACGTTTCCGCAAACATCTTCGACCAACGTGTCCCGTTAGGTCACGAATTGTTACAGTTTCGGAAACATCGTGCGTGTCCCGTTTTTGGGCCTACGGTTTTTAAGGGAACCCCGGCATTAGCGGTCGGCGGAAGGCACCGGGGGTGCCTCGCCGCTAATAGCCGAGGTCGTCCAGGCAAAATGAATTCCGACTGTCTTTCTATCGCGTACAATTGCAAGGTTGGACTTAAATCGTTTCGTTCTAACAATAAAGCAAAGTTGGAATACTTATGTTTGTTGCACTGATGATTTTGGAGGAGTTAGTGTTGCCCAAAAATAAAATTCATACAGAATATTAATGTGAAAATGTTTTCCAACACATTTTTATGGACTATGATAAATAATAATTTTTGCTTAATTCAGGGAGTAACAGAACATATCTGCAGTTACTTTGTTGCAAATGCGTAAGTCCAAACTTTATCGTCGATATATGCAAGGGTGGAAGAAGTGCATGGAAATTTTTCCTTTCCTGCCACTTCGTTTTTGGAAAACAGCGGAAATGTTCGAAAGTCAAGGTTCCAAGGAACAAGTCCCATCGGCCGATGAGTCTCGGAAAGATAAAAACGGCGTCGTACCCCACAAAACACTGGACGGCTCGAGGTCATGCTTTATTGCCAGGTAAATCGCGGCCGCGCTCTATTTTCCATTGTTGTGACCGAAGGCCTCCTAAGTTGGGCTAGAAGAAACACGTTCCATAAAATTCCGAGCACCGCGACCGTGATCCCTGAAACCATTGCGAATAGCACTTCGAGGTCGCCTGTTATAAAGCAAGCAAGCCGAAAGTCGAAATTCAAGAATTCACCGTGAAAATATCCCCGGTATCTGCTACGGAACGAACGCTCGGCGAGAACAATACATCTCGCGACGCCGTTGCCCGATAGCTTAATTCATAATTGAGTTCTGGCGGTGTAACGGACACTCTGCGGCCAATATAACGTCTAATAATTCTAATAATTCGCCGGCTTGGATACGAAGCCAGAGGGTTGAACAGGGGGTGGACGGGAGCGGAGGGATGAGGGGGTACGGACCGGAGGGTGAGAACGTTTCCTGGAGCCGTGCCCAGCCTGGAAAGTGGGAAACGGAACCAAGATGAGACAGGAGAAAGAGAAGAAACCCACCGAGCGATAGTGGCGAAGAGAAGGGTAGGGAAGGATAAGGGTGGCAGGGTGGAGGACGGAGAAGAGAAGAAGGAATAGGTCGAACGAGGGTGTGCGACGAGGAAGTGGAGGGAAGGCCAATTAGAGGGCGGGAAGATTTATCTGCGGGCGACGGGTGTGCGGATAGTAAGGGGTAGGTCGGTCTCCTCTGCCTGGCACACTTGTATTATTCCTTAGTTGGACAACCCCCGTCCAAGACAACGATATGGTCCAGCTGCTATTGACTACATCGCTTTCCATCCGGATTAATAGTCGCTAATTTTTCAAGCCCACCCATTGTTGGAGGACATTCGGATGACCAGAAGTGGACTACCATACGTTTCGACTCCGTCTTACAGATATTGATTAAACGGTATATCATTTTGTGAAAATATAGATTCAATAATGCACAGAAATCCGCGCATTAGGGTAACTCATTTCGGATCGCAATAGTCGCATTAGTTTGTCTGTTTCTTCAACTAATCCGAAGGTCACTGTATTGATAACAAGCACGGACTGTGCCTACTCCATTAAAATACTGCATCATTCATCAAATCGAGAGGTGAGATGCGATTGGAACGAAGTGGAATAAAAAAAACGAGCGCGGCACGCGTTGGGATTTATTCGCGCAGAATCGAAGGGCGACGGGCGCAAAAATAACAAGGTACGCGAACGACTCGCGGCGACCCAGGAGCAGTTATTTAGCTGAACGTTAACTAACCGGCTGGCCGCGACCCGAGACGAACATTCTTCATCGACGATTTCACGCCGCGGACCCTTCCCGCGGGCGAGGTGGTGAGATACCGTTCGTGGAACGGGAGTCGTGGTCGTCGACGCCGCTTAAATTATTTTAATAAGATCTGACATCTTAACTGCCCGGACAGGCAGATCAAAGCGTCTAGCAGGTGATGTCAGTTTCTTTCAGTATTTACACGGAAAACAGCGGGACCGGGGGCCGCTGGGCGTGCACCCAGAGGAGTCGTGTTATCTTGGGCGGATGGTACCGGGAACCGCGCTCGTGCGTCAGCCTCGACATTTTTATAGGCCTCGGCCACGAAATTAGAAAGTCGACCGGCAAAAATATAGCGCGGCGTCTGGAAGCATCGCCAATCTGGTTCTGCCTAAAACGTGGGAAACAACTCGCTGTACATCGAACGCGTCAAAGAGCTTCAAAGACGAAGGAAAGAAAAAGAAAATCGTCCAAGTAATTTCGAAAATCCGTGCAACTCACAGCAAAATAATACGAGGAGACCGAAAATTACGGGCTGCGAACGCTTATTTCGAACGCGGTCGCGTTGTTAGCGCGCCGTGTAATATCAGCGCCGGCAGCGGGGCCAGCGACGGAGCAACAACAGCAGCGGAACAACAAGGCAACGACGCTCGGCTGGTTTCGTCTCTCGGTGGCTCTCGCCGACCAACCGACCGGCCGGGCCGCAGTTCGTTTCCGTGTTGTTACATAATACACGCTGCGGTGCGGTTACGCGGATGAGGGATGAGGTGCTGCGTTGCCTAATAACCCCCCTTCCGCTACGATCCCCCCGTATCCCCGGCTCGGCAAACCATTCTCACACCCTTCCGCGGTGGTGAGCGAGCAAGATACTCCGGTAACACGAAGGAGCAGTCAGCAGCCTGCGAGAACGCACAGACACCGTAACCCGCGGCGCCTCGAGTACGCTCCCGGAATACGCTCAAGCTGGAAGGAGGGTGTTGGCCACGGTGTGTGTGCGTGAGGACAGGCCGAGTTTCTCCGAACGGGGGAGCGTGGAGTAATTATATGAGGGTGGAGCACGCTACTCGTCTACACCTAGCGCATCCGTATCGCTCACCCCCGCGGGATGACGTGTCTGCTTGAAACGTGAGAATCGTGCATCAGCAGTGGACTTGGTAGCGCTGGATCATTTGAGATACGGTTCGTACTGGGGGACGATTAAGGATGGACGACTTATTGGAAATTCGACGTGAAGAGGGTGTGGGGGGGGGGGGGGCTGCGAGTATCATTAGTAAGGTTTAAATGCTTGCAGAGGACAAATCGCGATCGCAACGAAATTTACCCCATTTTCAAATGCAAAGCAATTAACATTAGAATAAAGATAGATCGACGGGGAGAAGTTATACGAGGCGAGTGCGTTTATGTATGGGGTGGGACTTGCCGGGATTCAATTACCGCAACGCTTGCGAGGCACGCTATTCCCACACCCCCCGAACCGCGCCACTACCCTTAGCTCCGTACGGCTTCCCAGCCACCTTTCCATTTCTTCAAGAACGAACAGGTGCTCTCGCGTCCGCTGTAAATTGCGCCCCTGTAATCCGAAGTAAAGCGGTCGTTTTATCCGCGCCAAGCCGAGATGGATGCTCGCTACGTCTTTCGGTAATGGGTCGCGCTTACGCGGACGAGGCTTTCCGTCTTTGATGGAAATCCCGGGGCTTCTTGATCCCCTGTGGATCTATCGCACTCGTTACGAGATCTCCATTACACTTTCGCCATTTTATATACTTGAAATTCCTATCCGGTTAATGCAATCAATTAATTAAGATTTTTAGTATTTTTTGAGACACCGATATTACCACAAGCTGTTATTCATTTATCATGTATCACCGCGCCACTATACTAACCATAAGTTATTATTGTGCACAATTAATATAAAAGTCCTCCCCAAAGATAATTGGTTGAGCGCCGACTAAAACACCCCATACGTGTAGCAGATACTATTCACTTTCCTAACCACTCGAAAGATTCACGGAATCCAATCGGACAGATCCCCCGAAGAAACAAGGGCGCGGAAAATGATCCGCATTAACGGATCACAGCGAAGGCGGGGTGGATCGTGATTAAGAGGATGGCCGAGGGAAAGAGGGCACGGTGCGTGAGGTCACTGGCGAAGTAGAGATCGACGGTGGGCAGCATTTCGTTCGGGTTCGAACGTACGTACATAATTCATCGAGCGTGCACCATTGTCGGGAGCTTCATTAATACAAATGGCGTCTGCTGAATTCCACCCCCGACCACACCCCGCGACGCGCACGATAGTAACAGGGAGCCGTGTGGATGTATAAGGGCAACGGTGGCAGCCGTCGGCTTGCTTGCTATCGCGGCCGGGCGTCATCCCCCTCGCGCGCCACAGCCAGGACGACGTCGAGACGCGGGGGACATATTTTTCTGGTCCTTGTCGACTTTCATGAGGGCGTCTTTCCACAATAACATATTAATATCTCGGAGCATCGCGAGACTTATGGACTGCCGCGGAAAGCTCGACCCCGGATCAACGGCGGTGCCCGTTAAGGCGGATCCACGGCGAGCCGGGGGACAGCGCGAGGATGCCCCGACTTAAGCATCGTAAAGCAACCGTTGCACGTTCAGCAGCGCGGGCTGCACCGCCGGGTTATCGGCCAGGAATTGACAACGATTCCACGCGAAGTATCTTCCGCGTTTTACCAACTACCCTTAAGACGCAGCCCGGATTTATCGCCCCCGGATCGCGGTCGTTCTCTGTCTCTTTTCTACTTCGCCGCGTTACGTAACCGCGAAACGGCATTGTGTAATCGCGACGGACCAGCGGGGACGAATTTAAAGACGAGCCTGCGAATCTTCAGCCTTTGCTGAACAAATGTATAACGAATTGTGTATGCAAAAGCTTATAGCGCGAAGGAAACGAAAGGGGCAGAGGAATAATATTGGAGAAGATTTTTGTTGAGAGCGAGGATACAGGAGATTTAGAGATGAATTGGTACACGGCCAGGATCGCGGGCAGAAAAGCGAAAAAGACGCATGATCAAGTTTACATCGCATTTATTTTGTTCCTTTCTTTCCTTAATAATCGTATAATCAAGGTAATATTACAATAGCGTTCAGAACAGCAGCCGCTCCTAAGAAAAGTCTCTCTCTCTATTCGTTTACAACACGTTTCACGCATAGGCAGCAGGTGCGGCCCTGGTCGCTCTCGCGGATTACATACAATCAGGAATCAAATTGGTAAATAATTAATAGCCTAATATGTTACAAAAGAGGATGCTGCGTACTTGTCTCGTTCCGTGTCTCTCTTTCTTCTCGCGTTTACAGAAACTGATGATAAATGCGGCTATCACTACGCATGGGTACGCCTACCCCTAAGAATATAGGCCTACTTCGCCTAAGAAAATCATACTTTTCAAGCAGAGCGACGAATGCATCATTCCTTCTCCTTTATTATAATAATTATTATTTTTATTTTCAACGCTCACCGTTTAATTCTTTCTCGTCCCGTCACGCCGGGATCGACAAAATAAATAATTATTAACATTACATTCCTCTTAGAAATACTGCGTTTACCTATTTTTTTCTCTTGCGTGTCTCTTAGCGGCTATTCGTATACATTCATTAACTAGAATAGTTGTTTTACTGCTTAGGATAGCGCCACGCACCACTTCGTGTCCGGGTAGGCGTATATAGGTACTAGGTAGGTACGTACAATGTAATAATCTTGCTCGTCAGAGTTTATCAGGATTTCGTTCTTTCCCCTGCTTCACCGACATAGTCACGAATCGAAACGATCCGCGTACATGGGAGTGGAAGAGAAAAAGAAAAACAAACGAAAAACAGCGAAGGAAAGAAAAACGGGAAGAGTACGAAGGAGGGGAAATATGTTTCCTCTCTGTTTTCCTTCATTTCCCTTCGAACGTGTTAGACGAAAAGGGGAAAAGCTATATTCGACTCACGGCGAGGGACGCGCGTGCCCTGTACCCTCTTTCAGCAAGTATCGGGCGCCCGTGTCGCATAAACGTTTCTATATATAATATTTAACAAAAATTATCGAACATCAACATATATATTTTGTACCGATCGAAAGAAGCACGTTTTTATTGTCCACCGCATTCGACGAAATCGCGTCAGAATCTCTCCGGTTCGCCGGCGTCTAATGCCGCATCCTCTTTTTGTCTATCCTTTCCGAAAAGGGGTGGAGCCTGCGCTCGAAGTACAGCGATAGCACGCGGCGACGATAAAAGCGTGTTCTCGTGTCGTTTCGCAGACAATAAAAAAAGAATTAACAAAAACATAACATCAACAGCAGTCGTAGCATGACACGCTCTGGAAGGGGTACGTACCGCCGAGCGTGCGCGATCAAGAAGCGAAACTAATTAAACGTAATACGGGGGGGGGGGGAGAGGTGGAAGGGAACAGGCGACTATCAGCAAAATATTTTCGTTATCCATTCTCTCTCTCGTCTGTACAATCGATCCGCGAGAAAAAAAAAATCAGTCACCGGGAAACGCGAGGATCGCAACAAATTCGATCCCCCCGATCGTTCAACAAACCCGTCGATCGCCGCGTTCGCAACACTCGAGGATACTTCTCTACTTCCTAAGCGTTTACTTACTATATTAGTTACCTCTTAGCCTTTTCGTTACGTATTTAGGTTTCAGAGAATCGCGCGCACCCCAGCGCGCCGCGTACCGCTCAGCGAGTAATAATCGAACAAAGACGACGAGAGAGTCCCTCGGGGACTTTGCGCACGGATGTCTACGTCTATGAACATTGTGCACACGCATTTTCGGTCGTCTCGTTCCGCGGGCGTTCTTTCGCGCTCGAATCGGGACGCGGACAGAGATCCATATTTTCACGTGCGGAACTACTCCGTACAGCTCACCCCCTCTATCTACGCATACTACTGCGACAAAGCAGGAACTCTACGGACAGAGAGGCCGAAAAAGGGAGAGGACTACGACAGTACTATAGGCTTGCACGAACGTCACTGTGCAGTTGGATACTGATTGGTCTGCGGGAATATTGGTCAAAGTGAGCTCTACAGGAGTGCTCCGGGGGGTTGCGGTGCTGGCGCGCAGGGGAGCGGGAGGCGGGTTCGTCACTCACCGGGTGCAGCATCCGATTCGCCGCAACCGATAAATTGACGATCGACAGATACGCACATCGACCATCTATTTGGCATGTACAGAGACAGTGGATGCAGCCTGCCACTCACCTGGAACAGAAATCGTATCGTGCCTGGTTAGATGGCGTATTAATACAGGGCAAAAACATTTTTTAGCTGCGCAAATCTTATACAGTTCGAATATGTTTCTATTACGTTTATACAAGTGGGCAGCGACACCGAATCTTCCTCATACGGAGCACAGCGATACGTACACATAAAAGTTAAGATGTCGTACCGTTATGAAACTTAGTAGGCAAGTAGAGCAGCGCTGTCGAGCAAAAGAAATACGTGAGACCCTATTAGAGAGTTAATCAGCTCGTATATCAACGCTTTCGTGGAATTTCTAATCATCAGTTAAACCGAGACCCCGAAATATGTTGATCCTCTATGAATCTAACTGAAACTGAGTTCCCCCGACAATATTCTCACCCCTGTCCGTACGTAGTAACACCAGCGGTAGTAGACGATTTTCTCTTAGACAAGATTTTGAAAAAAATACCGATGCCAGCCGTCGCTCGGAGGGGACGAGGAGGTCTTTCTTTGGAAAGTAATGCAGCCGTCCCACGGTTCATACGTTGAACGTGTCGAGGACACGAAGCGACGGGTCTGGTCGGGTCGTCCGACGCTGGTTCAGCTCCTTTTGTAATGGGATGAATGCACGCGGTGCCTTGTCCGGCTACACACACGTTGAGCCCCGACTTTCGTGGTGTCTGTATCACGGGGATATCGACAGCGCGCGTTAAGAGCGAAAGGGGTTGGCTCGGAGGTAGGAACAGGGCGCACCGAAGGCAACACGAGCGTTGCCAATACGGCGCGCCTCCTTTCTGCCGGATGCCCTCGCTTTATCTTCGTCTTTCTAACCAGCTACCTTCGAGGAAAAGATTATTTTCCGCCACCCTTTGATGCTCGCTGTGCTCAGTTGGGCGACGTTTCGTGAAACTACCACCTATTCTCCGTTATGACTTTTCGTCTACGATTCTTCCCCCTTTTCAATTCGATCTTTTTCTTTTAGGGGAGAATAATAAGCTGGACGAATATTTTTCTGCTTGATAATTCATTCTATTTCAGTGTTGTATTGTAAGTTACGAGACTCAAGTAAGGAATGATCTGCAATCATATCGGCAAGGACGGTTCGATAAAGTTGTTTGCCCTGACTGCGTTGGCCGTCGTAACGAAGGCGGATAAAGAAACGGAAAGGTGGAGAGGATGTTCCAAGCACTTGGCAAGGTCGGCACATTTTACAGCCACAAACTTGCGCCAACTGTTCAATCGACCTGTTTCTTTCGCTCGCCTCTGAATATCCTCGGCTCGAATTCCCCGACACTGGCTCGAGTGATTTCTTTCAATTTTATTGACCGATCCGAACGTCCGTCTCTCGCGATTCTTCTTTGAAGTAATAGTCCTAATTTCCCGTCCGTTTCCATAATCTTGAAGTAATAACAGAAACCGAATCAACGAGAACGAAAGGAACGACTGGAAAATTCAAGACAAAGCGAGATGGTCCAGGTGGGAGAACGCTTGTTTGTCCACGACGGTATTTCATTTTTACCGTGAATTTGCCTTTCGGCCTAGAGTCACTTCACGTTCGCCCCGAGTGCGCAACGAGTTTAAACTTACGTATACACACGGAGGCGTTGCTCCTTGCGCGCATTTATCAGGATTTCCGAAGGAAGCCGTAGTTTTTAAGCCGCAATAAATTTCCGTTCCACTGTGCCTTTACGTCGACCGAGTCTAACGTTGCTTAAAGCTCGCGAAAAACAGAAAGCACGATTCCCGAAGCGCCGACAATGAAACGATCTCTATCGTTTCCCAAAAACAAGATGCCAATGTTTCAAAGTTAAAATCAGTGGCAAGCATTGAGATGTCTATATTTGTAAAAATTGAATTGTAAGGTATTTCCACCAAAAGGAAGCGACGATGTTTCAATTCCTCGCGCCTGAAATGCCACCCCGACAAATTGATTCTGGGAGCCCCGATTTGAACAACCGTTTAAGAAATCCGGCCGCGCGAGTCGAGGAAAAATGACCAAGGGTAATACCCACGTGCAAGGGCAGCGTTCCCCACTGGCGCAAAATAGGTGTAAAACGATAGGAGAGAGACAGAGAGCGGTGGAGGAAATGGAAAGGGATGGGGTTGGAGCACGGAGAGGTTATTATCTATCGCTCTCGTTACCACAGGTTGCTCGTAAACCGGCCGCATCAAGGGGGTGGGGCGTTTGGGTTGGAGAGCAGAAGCATAGATAGGTAGATACTGGTACTCATATCGTTGTCGTCTCGTACCCTCGTGCAACCTCGATTCAGTACCACCACTCTCTTATTCGCTCTCTCTTTCGCCCTTCTCGCTGTGTTTCATCGGTTACCCCTGCAGGATATCCGCGTACCGTGCGAATGGGCGGTTGCGTCGAGGGGGTACTTGAAAAATCTCCACTTACGAGTGCCTTCCCTCCTCCCGGCGATCCACCATCGATGCCGATTACTTTTTATCCGTTTTTTCCTCTCCTTTCTTGTGCATGAGGGAGGAGAGTTCTTTTGTTTGGAGAAGATCCTATCTGGTGTGGGTCCTTTTTCGCCCGAGGATGGGTTGGGCAAATGACTTTATCGTACAATGAGACGCCTCATGCTTGAAAAAATCTTTGCCGCTCAGGAGACTTAATAAAGATATAGGTTTCTCTGCCCTTTTATCTGTGTGACTTGCTTCGTTCGAAACATTACCAGAATATACCAAAAATCAGCGCGCCACATGACCAAAGAATCCAGCAAGTCGAATCCCCTTAGCCAGAGCAGTGCAGCATCGACGGCCCATAATTTCCATGCGTTCGCAGTTTATAAAACGCGTAGGAAACACAATGATGATCGATATTTCAAGCCCGAGCGAGCACGGCAAGCGCGGGAGAACGAAACGGCGGAGACAAGAAAGGGAGGAGAGGATCGCGAGGCCCGGCAGCGTGTCGGAGGGTGGAAGAAGGGTTTGGGACGGCACGGAGGACGTTCGCAGAAGCATCGGATTGAGATCGAGTCGCAGGTTTTTTATCAGGGTGACGTTGCACGAGCGCGAATTGCGCGTAACCCCCGCGGGGCGACAGCACGCCCGTCACGACAGGGGGCAGCACCAACACCGTGCCGGACCGATGCTGCGTGGTGTGTATAGTTGCTGCGAGCAGCCGCTGCACCAGGAACTCATAAATCTTCGGGGATATAGATGGCTCTAGTGTCGCGTGAGGTTGCGAGCTACCCCATGCAGGGTGCCGTGGAACGCCCTCACACCCCTACTCTATCCGCCGTACCCAATCAACTTCTCTCTCTTTCTCTGGCTCCTTCGTCTAACCATCTCTGCCTTTCTTTTTCTCGAACATCGTCTTCGTCTTCACTATCTAGCCAAGGCAAGCTCCATCTATCTTGCTCCACTCCCGAATGCGTCGAATTATCGGAATCCCACCTTTGAAGCCAAAGGTGGTCCCTGCTAGGCATGCTTCACTCCCGAAACGCTGAGATATTTCACGCAGAACTGTACAAGTCTTGCTGGGTCTACGCGTTCCTTGTGAGAGATCGCTTATCGCCCAGGCATCAACGTCGATGCTGCAAAATTACTAGGAAAAAACGAGAGACGGAGGTGGTCTATAAGGTATGGAAGCTTTTGGGACAAACGCGCACTCACCTACCCACGCGCGACTATACAAGATTCCCAATGCGCATCTGTCGTAGAGCGCGCCATCAATCTAACTGGCCGCAAGTTCGAACCGAGTTCCGTGTCTTGTATAATTGAATCGTGGGTTGGAAGAGGAAGGGAAGGCGCAAAGAAAAGCGTCATACGCGATCACGATGACGAGGAACATCAAGTGGCGGCCAGGAAATAAGGGGATCTCGTATAGCCACTGATCCCTGGCGTGCTCCCGCAGTGTTTACACCGGCAACATTTCCAAGCGTTCCCGGGCGAAATATTACCGTATCGCCTCGTGCCGGAGAGTGATATCGTCGGGTAATATATCGTTTCGCGTGTTTTATAGCGACGTGTACTCACTCCTATAGTGGGTGTACCTGGCTGCGAAGATATCTTCGCCGGCCGCGATACGACCGGGGAATATATCGGGCAGAAGGCAAGCAGAAGGATACTGGGGATCACCCTTGATCCAAAAGTAAAACAAACTGTCTCTAACAGTACAAAAATGTCACGATTATTCAAAGTGTTTGGGAGTCAAACTTAATCCCTAATCGGTGAGTGAGACAATGAACAGTTAATGAGGAAGATGGAAGTGTGAGTTGGCAACACTTGATTACGGATACGGGTTTGAGCTTTCCGAGCGCAGCCTCCTCTTCGTTCGCAGACACCAGAATATGTCGGGAGAAATGCGGGAATACCTATAAGCCAACAGCGAGAAAGAGCGCCCTGCCGAGCCAGAACTGCATGTTGGTGCGGCTCCAGTGTAGGAGTAAAACGAGCACATAGGTCTGAGAAGCAAAAGAGGCGGCGGGATAGCGAGTGATAGGGAAAAGAGGGAGCAAGAGGCGAGGTGGTACGCGGGTCCAGAGGCCAGAAAGCCAGAAACCGAGCAGGCCAGTCGGACCAGCCAGCCAACCGAGCCAGAGAAAGGAGAGAGGACGAGGCGGATGATGAATCACCCACCAAGAGCGAGCAAGAGTAAAGGAGAGAGAAGAGCAATAAGAAAGCGCGCTACGCAAAAAAGGCTGCAAACTGGAACGCGCTAGAGCGAGTCGCTAACTGACTTATTTACACATCGGAGTATCAAGCCATCCTCGACGCCCTTCTGTAATGGACCATGCTGCACTACTTCGGTAGTTTCAGCTAGGCACGCCTTCACATGGTAGATTATTCCTGCGATGAAGTAGAAAAGAAAATACACGGATATATTTACAAAGAGGCAATGGAGGAAATCGTGAGGGGAACTACCGGTTTGCAATCGGTATCGAAGAGAACTGACTGCTGCCCGTGGGCACGCGAGCGAAGAAAATCCGAAGGGTCGTGTTTCTGCCGGCGAGGAAATTGGGTTCGTCGTCGCGAGGCAGCTGAGGGAGAACGAGGAAGCGAAAGAAGTTCCAGCATCATCAAAGACCGCGTGGATCGGTGCGACTGTGAACGTGTGCACACCGATACGCTTTGTATAGAAGTTGCGTCCGCTTGGTCACGGGTAATGGTTTTACGAGCGTCAAGGGTGATATAAAGAAAATGAAAAACACACCGGCGCTGCTTGCCAACATGCACGGGATATAACTACGCTCCGTCGTCCTTTCCTTTTCGTCTCTGCTCCTTCTTAAGTTTATACACTCAAGCATAGGAGAAAGAGGGAGAGAATCACCTCAAAATTCTAACAACCCTTCACCCCCTCCGTACGATATAACTCCCCGCGGGGTAAGTCGCAATTAGTTCTCATATTTCGCCACCGCTCATGTCGCCGGCTGAACTTTTAACGCGCGTGCGAGCATGGCCATGATTTAGCTAAGAAGCGTAAACTTTCTCTCGAAACTTTTATTCCATTGTCTGTTTGTAGTTGAAAACGAATAATTTTCAACTGCAGTTGCCTGATGCGAGAATAATCTCCCGAGAGATCGAGCGAGACCACCGAATCTCCCTGCGAGTAACTTCACCCCTTCCATGATTTACAATGATGCGTAAGTTTCTGGGGTATTAGTGTAACGAAGAAGAAGAGGGATAAAAATGATATTGTTGTTCTACTCTTGTTTCTCTCGTATCGTTGGGTAGAAATTATACTTGCGTAAACAGCCACGTGGCCATTATTTCTTCCACCAATGTCTCAACCCACTTGACCGTTTACACTCCTACACAATTTTTGTGAACATGACTTAAACAGAATTTTAGAAAGAATTTAATATAAATTAAGTTGAATAATCAAAAACTGTAAGTTTCAATTTTAAAAATAATAGAAGGCAAAAGTATGCAGTAGCAATAAAGAGCTTGTTCAGCTGGCTGCACTGTTCAACAGGACTCCAGAAAGGTTATTTTAATAGCGCAATGTATGTAACTGGGTTGACGAAGAAAACGTTACACAAGGGTAAGTCGATGCACCCGAGGGTTCGGGCTGCGAATAATGAACGCTTTACACGAGAAATACATGTAACTGGGGATCACGGAAAAGAAGACACGCGTTACTGACACCTATAAATTACTTTTTGAACATCTGCGTCGCCAATAAAATTTCCTCAGCTTCTTTTACCTTTTGCTACCAGACATTAAAATTTCTCCCATAGATCCTGCTCTTCTCAGTGAATAGTTGCTACGAATTTATAAGCGACACATCACCACGACCAGTGTAAGCAAAACGGAAGGTCAATAGAAAAACGCCAAGGCGTGAACCACGAAATCGGCGCAAGTTGGCCGCAGCGTGGATAGAGACATTAATCTTACTCCGCGATAAAGTAATGCGAACAATGATAAATTCCGTGC
Organism: Holcopasites calliopsidis; assembly: GCA_023838395.1. Lineage (NCBI taxonomy): Eukaryota > Metazoa > Arthropoda > Insecta > Hymenoptera > Apidae > Holcopasites > Holcopasites calliopsidis. The sequence continues at coordinate 5,335,848 of JALHAQ010000003.1, forward strand.
GGGATATTTATTACGTGCGCGCGGGCGCTCGTGGTCAAGGAACATTTAGCTCGTACCACTTTATTTCAACGCGATCTCGCTCCCGGGTGGTCTGTATAAATAAGCAGCCGTCCGAAACTGGAAACGTTCAAGCGAGCCGAGTCCCGCGATACCGATTGGATCGGGCTGCGATTTTCACGCGTTTCTTTATAATTAAGCTGCCAGCCGCAGTGGCGCTATATTATCGGTCGCAATTATTCGTCGTTAGACACCCGGGTAGTATATGAACGCAGGCACTTCCCCTTCTACCGATGTTTCGCGATTGATGGACAACATGGTGCCCGCGCGAAAGCACACGGTCATTCTTGTCGCGTTAAACGAACCGTATAATCGTGTACACAAGACACGTAGCAGAAATCCAGCGCGTTGGTAGCATCGAGACTGCAGTGCTTTTTCAGCCACGACGAAGAAGGCGTAAAACTACTCGTGAAATGTTTGTCGCGGCTCTTTTACCGCGCGACAACTCGTGAAACGCTTAACGCGCTGCAGGGCTCATTGTTCCCCGTCCGCTTTACTAGACCAGCGGTTCTTCGACGGGACTGTTGGTGCAATTGTAGGGATCTTCGCGCAATAACAACGATGATTAACTATAAAATATAAAACATAGGAGTCACACAATTGAGTGGAAGTGCGTTCTTATCACCAATCTAGACCGTGTCTTCTAAATGTAAAAGTTGCTAAGCAAGAAAAAGAAAACATTATTCAAGGGAAATAAAGTGAAGAATACTTAAGACAATTGTGTATCGTATTAGTGATGCCTAGAAAAATTAAGTGGTTATGTAAGATAATTTGGCAACGTCGCAGCAGCCATCACGTTGTGGCCCAAAGAGAGAAAGAGAAAACCGTTGGTATGGCGTTTATCGTGTGTGTTAGAAATATCCAGCCAGACGGAGCGAAGCGTGTGCCGTCCTCTCTCTGTGGCTAGCCAAGACCCGAAAAGAAGCAACAAAAAGACCATGGAAGCCTCATGTTTTGTGCTGCAAGAGGATCTAGCCAGGCTATGCCGTTGCCTCTCGTCCCGTTCTGCGGCCCACACCACCCTAACCTCAAATCCAAAGTGGAATAGGGTCGAGTGTGGCGAGAGAAGGCAGGGTGAGACACGGGAGAGCCGCAGAGGAAGGGAGAGAAAGTAAAGAAAAGATCGAGATGGCGTTACGATTCTCCATTTCTCTCTTTTTCTCTCTCTTCCCACCGTTCGTTTTGGAGCTCAGGGATTCTGGGAGTTTTTAGAGTGCGGCCTCTCATTGTTGTGTAAATGTGGACCAATGGCGCCGGCAGATGGGGCGCGCACCGTTCACTTTTAAATGCTAATACCGCTGTACAAAACCGGGTTTTGCGAAATTCGCAGCTTCCTTCGGGCTGCGGATCAGAGAAATGCATATTAAGCTATCAAGCGGCGCGAAAAAGCTTTTGTTTATACCTGTCCCACCTTCACGCAGCACCGTGGTTCTTAATATCGTTTAAAATTCGTTACCCGATTCTGTAGCCATAATACAGCTTAAGACGCGGTATTCCATGCAATGCCTTAAACTCAAATCTCGAATGTTACTACAAGTGAAAATTTTGTTCAGCTTAAAAGAGGTATTTTTTGGTTTAAAATAATGTAATGTGTATCGAATACAGGATAAGAATAAAAATTCGGATTACCCCGTCACGAGTTGAAAAATACAAGCAGGCACATGAAGAGGAAGTAGTTTCAAATGTGAATATTATTAAGAATTTAACGAGACCTCTCTCTCGCTCTCTCTTCGTCGAAGCGACAGATACATTTCTCTGGAGCCTACAATTTATGCGGAAATCATCAAGATACTTCTATACGACGCTGCCGGTTGTTTGCGGTAGAATTTACGACAGAAAGTGAGTGCATGTGAAATGAAGGCAGTGATAATAATTGAAGAAGAAGAAGAAGAGATAAGAGAAAAGGAGAAGGTGGGAGTAAGACCGGAGAGAGGCAATCGTTCGAAGCCTAAGGGTACGATAATTCGTGGTGGAGAGATAAGAGGAGTAAGAGAAGCATGGATAAATGAGGCATTGCATTAAGACGTAACGAAGTACAAAGACGCGATCTACCGGACGATCCGGCAACTCATAAGTCTCCCCACTCCGGATAGCTACCCTCGGCGGGGAATCCCTACCCCTTAGCGCTGTTGGCCAGCATGCAGCGGATGTCCCGAACGCATGGGCGTAGACTTTACGAGAGTTCAAGTGGTATCAGCTAATAATGATGGTCGTAAACGTCGAGATAGAATCAACAAAGAAGAGTTATTGCCAGCCAGTTACATGGTAACGAAAGGCGTAAAATGGTAATGAAGTGTAATCAAAACAAATCATAAAACAGCAGACAGAGCAGTTCTCCTGTAAGACATGGGAAGAGCATGTCCCTGTTCGGAATACGCATGCACCTGCTGAACACAGATCTATCTCAAACGTGCTGTAATGCACGAGTTAATTGTCGATTAACCGAGAGCATATTGACTCCTGAACGGATGAAACTGATCCGATTGCATTTCTCGAAAATTTCCTATTAGACAAAGATATTCCTATTAATCGAAAAAATTCTGTTTTTTGCCAAGTCGAAAGAAATATAGGAATGCGAGAAAATAGTATATCGCTGTAAATCAAGTAACAATAATCATAAGGAAAACGATGACGATGCAGCGTCACGGACAAAGACCGTGCTGATATTTTTTCTAGGACGTTTGTGCGGTAGGTAGGTCAGGGTCTGATTGCAGGAAGGAAGCAGTTAGGCCCGGTTAAAGTCGTTAAGCCAAGTTTACGAGGTGTTACCGGGAGCGTAACCTGTAAATCTCAAAGGCAGTGGAGAGGCGCGTGCCAGTGGCCGCCCTTGGAGAGACCGCGGAAGGGGTAATGGATATAACTGGGTTGTAAGAACGGAGGTAAGACTGCTCGAGCGCTATAAACGCTTTTATGGATCGTAAAATGTCTTCCTCTACAGCCAATAAAAATCCCCGACCTAGCGTTTGACGAGCAAGCAGTTGAATACATGCGCATGAAAGAAAGAGGGAACCGAGCGAGAAACAGAAAGAGCATGAGATAAAGAAAAAGGGAAGATTATGCATCAATCTGTCGGAATCACACTTTACTGACCTATAAAATCACGCGTTGTCGGTACTTTATTCCGTCTATGAGGCTGCTAATCGCGCCGCTTTATTGGATTATTGATGAATGGTCGTGGGAATGCGTTCGTTGAGAAAAGGCAAACGCACAGCCAAGTCAGCGCAAATCTGCATATATGTATGTATATGCCAGGTGCAGCAGTGGCACGGCACACAGATTCGCCTCTACACGGTCGAGGGAGCCCAACGTTGAGAACCAGAACCATCAACGTAAGTTACTGTACGATCACGTCGATAAAAACAAACCATAAAACGCATTACCGGCGATCATTGTGCTACTGTTAAGCTCGGTAAGGAGGAGCGAGGTCTAAATTAAGCGACGTATCGATTGAGGCGTCGGTAAAGCAGCACAGTTACTTTAACGGCCAAGGATGGACCGATTCGTGCTGCCATCTACGATGAAACTGGACGATTAAAAAAAAAACTTATTTTCTTTACATTTCTTTCCTTGAATAAATTTCCAGGCTTTTGCAAATTCTTTCCATACAAAAAAATGTAAAGGAAGGTTGTATTGTGACGAATTGAAGATTTATATCGAAATCCTGGAACAAGAGTGACAACCTAATGCGACGAAATAGTCGTCCCGATCGTCCCCGCCTTAACCACGCCCTCGGAAGCAGAGGGTGAGGCGGCCATAATTAAGCTGAATGTCGTTAAAGCCACTAGATGGCATCGCAATACCATAGACCAAAATCTGCTCGTACAAAATAACTTCTAGTGTTTACTGCTTCGTGGTTCTGCTACCACCATCATGTACTATACACTCGCAACTTTCTACACAATGATGCTCACGAATCATACTCTAGATAAGGATCTACAAGCATACAATGCAACTTCATCATCCACGTTCAACTAACACAGACCAAACGATTTACATATGAACATTACCAAGCAGCAGAATGACAAAGATATGTCGCAGAAACTTGGTTCCCCTATCGGACCGAAGTCTCTATACATCGACAAACCCATTTGAGAACAGGATTTCGGAATCGAGGCTTTTAAATATTTTCTAGCTTTTAGACTCGACCAGGGGTGCGATTTATCGCCTGTACGGAGAAAACTTTCCTATAAAAGTAGATCGCCGGAATTCCTCTAAATTGCCTTTTCTTGTTCACTGTCAAAATTTATCTTCGCGTATATCTGCGCGGCGGCGGCGGCGGCATCGGGACGGTTCGCGAGCGAGCTGGCTCGTTGTCCCGTTCTTTATTTTGGGCGATGAAAAAAAAAAATGGTGACGTATGGAAGCACGCCACTAGAGGTCCGTCAAATTCTTGGGCCGTGACTAGGCGCACGATAGCGCGCCGTAGAACGGCCTTTCTTAATTGGACGTTATCTTTGTTCCACGTATGGTCGCGGATTGGGCGAAATCCGGCGGCCGGCCGGGCACCGACAATGAAATGTAAATTTCACGCAAATTCGACGACAAGCAGGAAAAAATGGTCCTCTGAAATATGTATATCTCGTTATATTATCGGAGTGCGGCGTGGTCGTGAATTTCGCGTCGCCCCGCTGCTATCGATGGGCGATTTAATGAGCACGCGAGACAATGCAACAGAAACGCACAAGTGCACGCGTGCTAGCGCACCTATCCTAATAAATAACGTCATAAATATGTAATTAATATGGTAATATAACTCAAATCGAAATTTATCGTCGCGCTAATCGATTTTGCGTCCCGATACGACGACGTTCCTGCCTCCACCCCACCGGCGATACTGTTCAACCGTAACGCATTATAGTTCCTGGCAATATTCCATGCACCGACTAATGATCTATTTCGCGTCGTAAAAACATGGCCAGCGCGTTGTCTCGCCGTTGAGGAACGCCAGCCGAAAAACGGAAGAGGATAACAATCATGGACAGGAGAGAAATGAAGCGCTAAAAACTGATCGTTTCCGATCGCGCTTGATGAAGGTAATTCGCTGCCACTTTGTTAGATATTATGGGCATAGTAAAGTGTCGAACACACGGGGATGCTGACAGTGTATCAACTTTATAAAAACGTAGAGAAAACGTGTAAAAAGAAGTAACTAAGGAAAGAACGTGGAAGCAAGAGCGTTGCTAGCTTTCGGTACACGTTGCACAAACTGTACGCACCCTTATTTTACGGAGACTTTGATGCGGGATACAATTGGTAATGCATGCACGATGCACGGTGTATACCCGAAGCCATTTGCAAGGCTAAAATCCTATTTTAAGCCGACGATGTCACGAAACGGTTTGGAACCTGAAAACTCATTCGGCATCCACGAAAACTAGAGGCAACGACGGTAGAATTAATCCATCGATTAAACATCGCGAACAGTGGATGAACGTCGTCGAATCGGTGTGCATGGCCAGGTCTACATTTACGATGAGGATAATTAAGTTAATTGGTAAATTCCTTCGTCGGCGAGATATCGACGAGAGTAACGTGATAAAGTTTTCCATTTATCTGGAAAAGCCGCGGTGGAGAGATATGGTATGGTGTAAAAACCGGTCGCGAATTATTTCCGCTGCTTGTAATGAGATTCTCAGTCGAGATTAGCTAATTGAATATCGTCTAAATCAGACACGTGCTAGGAATAACTATATATGTACTGTTCTTAACGCTTGTGGTGTTATCGATATGCTTGTCGGAATTTCCGACCGCTAATTTCCACGAGCTGTACGGGATGATCAAGTCTTAAAAACATAATTGACAAGAAATTGCAGCTCACCCCTTATTCAACCTCATCTAAAGAACACGCTTCAGAAAATAAGTTTGATAAAATAAAAGTGCACGCAGTTATCTCAGGCACAATTAATTCCCCTAGAACAACGGCGAAGGAAATAAGTAAGCAAGGGGGAAGAGGTGGCGAATATAATAACGAGTCAAAACGAAAGCAGCACGTCGCGTCGGCCGGTCGACCGTCCGGCACAAAGAGCGACCGCGGCGGACATTTCCCGGGAATCCTTTTTCCCCGAGCAAACATGGAAGGAGTCGTAAAAGCCCGGTACAGGCACCGGAGACTTTCATGAAAGCGCAGAAAAAGCGAGGACCTTTTTTTACAGCCGATATTGGCTCCGACCGAGCAATTCGAAGGGTCGTTCGTTTTCTGGGAACGAACGGTCGCCCCGTGGACTAAACTACAAATTATACCGGAGGATCACAGATAGCGTGCAACGACAGAACTTGCCATCTCTTTTTTAGAGGGGATACACTTTCCTTTTTCTCCCCTTACCTGGCCGAAAACTTTCTACTTTCTTTTTCTCAGCCACCCCCCTGGCCCCTCGAAGCGTTTTCACTTTTTTCCTATTTCTTTTCTCCGGGCGACGGACCCCAAGGAAAAAATGCAAAGAAACTTTCGAACATACTGTCCGATGAATTTCGCTACGGGCGTCGATGATAATCTCGAAGGGGTGGCGCAGCGGCGAGGCTGCAGGGAACCGAGGAAAGTGCAGTCCCTTCACTAAAATTGGCGAAGATATTCGTGGGGTACGAAAAAAATATGAAAATCACGATGGAGCAACATTTTAAGCGGGCCGGTTTCCACGGTAACAACAACCCCTTGAGATGCAGTCCCGCGAAAGTTAAATGCACGCGAACAGAATAACTTAGCAAATTATGAAGGCACGCTCGCGGGTGGTTTATCCTCATTAAGTGTACCGGCTAAACTTAATTTTAAAGCCTCGCCACCGACTAAAAGCCAGCCCATCCCTGCCCATTCCTACCGCTTCTTGGGCAACATTTTCTTCGGGGTCTCGTAACTTATACCAATGATATATCAAGCTTAATGCGCGCTCGAGACCTCGCGGAACCGTAATTCAACGCTGTTGAGAAATCTATTACCATCGAGTCGTTTCAACCCTCGCACGTTCAGTCTACGAAAGGGTTCGCTGTACTTGCAATTTGTCTGACCCCGAGTTCAAGGGGAAATAAGATTGTGGACGACTTAAATCGGAGAGAAGGATTTTAACGGATAACACATGTATATCGGTTATCTCCGTTATCTCTTTAAGAAGTACTTTTAAGTAATTTTTACCGGGTTTTATATGATGAGTGATAAGTAATCGCTTTGTTAATCAATCGGAATTCCTGGAAATTAAAAGACATATGCACGATTCAATTACCCTCGTCCTAATCGTTCCCCAGACCACGTAAAAGGAATCAAAGCAAAATTGCCCACAAAAAAGTAAATCGTTCCTGGGCAATTGCTAAAAATTGGCTGTTTAACAGATTAAACTGACCGAAGGGAGGGCACCGACGAAGAGGCCGACAGAAGCGCGATCGCGAAGGATGGGAAAAGAAAAGTAACACAGAAAGAAAAGAGAAAAGACATTGAAGGACGAGGGTAAAGAAGCAAAAATAAAGAAGTGGTCGGTATCGAAGAAGTCACTCACCTTTAATATAGCTGTGTACATTGCGGTGCTAGCAGAGGGTGGTGTGGATTGCTGGTGGGGTGGTCAGGGGGGCTCCGGTGCAGGGCGTACCCCTAGTTGGCCCCCTCCGGTCCCCCACCGGCCGCTTGCTGCTGATGCGCAGCCGCGGCCGCTGCTGCCGCCGCCTTCTGCGCCTGCGCCTGTTTCTCTTGCTCGTTCAGCTCCTTGATCGCCTGTATCTCCTTCTTCAGCTTCATCCGCCGATTCTGGAACCAGATCTTGATCTGCCGTTCCGTCAAGCAGAGCGAGTGTGCCATCTCGATCCGCCTCCGCCTGGTGAGGTAGTGGTTCGTGTGGAATTCCTTCTCCAGCTCGAGCGTCTGGTAGCGCGTGTAGGTTTGTCGGCCGCGCCTGCGCATTCCGTTCGCTCCTGCAACCAACAAAACCGCAACTGAGCGTTTAAACGAGCTCTCCGCACAGATCGCGTGTCTTTTCGTGGACCTCGTTTCGGGGCCCCGAGGGGCATACGTCGCCTCCGCCGAATAATACCTTTAACCACGCCAGCAACGCTCGCGTACCGACTCCCTTTGCACAGTGGAAACACGCGAGCGCTGTTGGCAGGACTATATAAAATGTTACTACGGACTGTGGAGGATACTAATAATAAATAGATGCTTAGAAACGAACGTTGTCGCTGATCTTTCGCAAGGGGACTTAGTCAACTTGGAACACCAGGGTGGTACTAATTCTCACCAAAACACCCTTGATTTACAAGCTCCGTGCTACCAATGCAAGCTACTCGACTATCGCTGAACCCAATGTACCGTCGCCACAAATGTCGCATTACAATCTCAAACGGGCCATGAGAGATCTTTTAATCCCAGCAGCATCTCTACAGCAGGGTCTAGCTACAAATACCCGTGATTCTGGATGCGCGAGACGCCCAACAGCTTCAAGGAAGCGAGCACGAAAATTCAGCCAACGGTTCTCGATAGTGCCGCAAGCACGGGATAACTTCTAAGCCGCGGCTTTGAAGAAAAAGGGCACCGACAAAAAGGAGAAAAGAGGCGCGTAAACGGTTCCAGATAGACCACGCCAGAGTCACCGACGAACCACCGGAGAAAGTAAGAGAGCGCACGACAACGGGATACTGTCGAACAGCCACTTGGGTACAGTACCGGAATAAACCCGTCTGTGGGGGCACGAGCTCACCTTATCGGCCGTTACTGCCTCGTAAAAACCCTTCCCGTTTCACCTCTGCCGGCAGCCAGGGCCGAATCACCCCCGCCTAAGCAGTTTGCCTCTTGCTCGCATACGCTTTATATCGAAGTACATAAACGGGCCCGTAATACGATTTCCACCGCCCAACGACACCCTTTTTCCTCCCCACGGTTTTTCCGAGTCGACCGACTCGTTCGGCCGGAACAATTAATTCCGATTAAATCCCACTTGCCGTTTCACCGCCGGTTATTACGCGATAAACCGGAGAATTAATTTCACTCGAAGGGCTTAATTGTTATGAATAATTAATCCGAACGCTAGCGGCCAACCCCCTAAAGATAAATGACGTACCGATTGCGCTGCGAAATTGATATATGCGACACGAAAATACTCCTGGCAAAGTGCTCCACCTTAGCATTCTTGAAACGCGTGGCCGTGACTTTCCGCTGGTTGAGCTGGACGATTCGAAACCGGACGAACAATAAACGCGTCATATTTACAGTCGCATCCGCGCCGATCTATTATCGACGAAACGCGCGCGCAGCACCTTACGCCCGCGGGGGTGCGCGCGCTTGAACAGCCGCCACACGCAGTGGACCATTTCCAGTTGGCCGTGGCACAATACCGTGCGCAGGCGAGGAACAACGCGTCGCGGCAGAGTTCATATCGGCATCATGTATATTATCGCAATGTAATCAAGTGTCCCGGCATCCCTGGCCGCCACCCCTTCTCGCGTTCTCCTCCCTCCACGGGCGTTCGCAGTGGCGCAACATCCCCATGATTTTCATTTCAGCTTGTCAAGCAGGGCTCGCGGAGGGCCGCAGAGTTATGGCGCACCGTTTATAAGGGTTATTTGTCACGCGAACCCCGCGTCTCGGCTACCGTTGCTCCGTATCTTCTTTCAACCCTCGGAGGGCACCCCTTCCACGGAACTCTGTATCCCCGTTGCTCTTCTACGGAGACAGGGGCGAGGCCCGATAAACTTGCTCGAACTTATAAATAAAACCGAGTCTTCGGCCAATTAAGGTGGCATCGTATGTTTGCGTAAAGTAGAAAATGTGACAACGCCCTACCGCTTCCCCTCACCCCCGTTTCGCGTTTATTCCAGCCGTCACGATTTCTTTAATTTTCTATCAACCCCTCTGCCTGTAAACGCTCTCCGCTATATCCTCCGTCTACATCCTCAGACTCGATTCACTTTCCCCCGTTGTGTAACGGAATGAAACTTTCTATTCTAAAATGTTTTTAAACTTGATTTCTTAAGAATTAATGGAAAGGTAGATAAAAGAAGGAAGAAGCGTGGGCGAAGTTTTGGTTACATGCTTTCTGTCCGATTCTTCGTCTCCGCCATCCATTGTGCCTTCTCCCGAACTCGGTCAACCATCCTCTCCCCAGCTTACGCGCGCCCCGTGGGACATCGTGGGCGAAACGAAGTTAGGGTGGGGGGGGGGAATTCCGAAGACGCCGAGGAAAGTAAGAAGAGGCGTGCGTAGCTGTTTAACCAAGAGGGTGGATAAATTTTATGCTGAGACCGTGAAACGTGTTTCATCCAGGGGTGGAGATCTCGCTTGGTGTCGACCAGGGACCACGGGGGAGGAGGGAGGGTTAGTCTCTGTACTTGGAGAAGAGAAACGTTTCAGAGAAGAGAGCAGCACGCTTAGACCGAGTGAAAATATTTCCATCGTAAGTCACGGCTTTCTCGGAAAAAACGTTTCACCATAGATCATTAGAAATTCCCTCCGGTTTTAACCTTCGCCTGGAGGTTTACCTCCTTCGAGGCGCGGCCAACATGGAAAGCTCCAGCGGCCGTTCTATGTGAAAACGATTGATCCGTTCAATTTCGCTAAATACGGGCACCGAGAAACAAGGGGGGGGGGGTGAAATTCGTACGAGCGTGGAGAATTCCGCAAACTAATTCGGCTACCCCCTCGGCTCCTGTTTAGGACGGCAGAAATCGAGGCAGGGATTTCCTCGATTGGTAGGAAGTTTCGACGTGCCCGACCATAAACAGAGAGGCGGATAGGGGGATAGACTTTGGCTGCTGCCAACTCTAATAAGAACAACCAATACGTTGATTGCTGCTGGGGAAGTACACGGAGTATAACTTTGGGCTCGCGGTTCACAAAACACGTGATGCCAAGCGCGGCCCCCCTTCTATCTCCCGATCCCTTTGCCGGATCGTGCACGCCAAAATCGGATCATACACGGAACCAATCAAATCAAAGTAAGTGAATTGGCCGGGAGCAGGGGTGGACTCTCACGGAACCTTCCCGCGTTCGATATACAGTAGGCTGGCAAGCGAACATCCCCTGCCTCGCTCGAGGGGTTTTAGCCTCGAAGACGGTTACTGATGGCCGCATCAATCGGAGCTCCCGCGTTTCTTGTTTCGTTGATTCAACTACCGCCGAGCCTCGGGTCAATTTAGGATCCATTTATACATCACCGTGCCGTGTCCGAGCTGTGTCCGAGCCGTGTTCGGGGTTTCGGAGAGCGAAGCACTATCATAACATAATGAAAAACTATGCGATTTCTGTCGTGTTTGGTGCCATTTTAATTGCAAAAGTCTCAGGAGTTCATCGAAATTCATTTCATACAGATTACACAAAAAGTAAAAGAATTGTATTCCTTGTGTAAAGAAAATGATCCTTGTAACCTCTTGAAGGCGACCTTTTCAAGAGGCTGTCCGTGCCTCGTCCCTATTGTTATTATTATTCAAATCTTCATTATTATTTAATTATAAGATGCATGATAAATTAATCTATAAGAGTAATCTGTAAGTAATAGTCTGCAAATCAAAAAATCTACATAAATATGCTACAAAAATGTTTTAGAAATTATAAAACTATTACTTATTAAGTGTTCTTATAAATTCATTTATAAATACATCTTAAAGTTAACACTTAAACTAACTTAATGTAATTTTAGTATGATTTAAGTAGTATATGTCAATCATAAGTGGTACAAGTAAATGGTAGCACATCAGGCATAACTAAAGTAGTATTGGTAAGTCTTTGCGAGGAACTTTTGTTTCTGTCCAGCCTACGGTGTTCTCCGAAGTCGGGCAGCTTGGTGGCTCTCGTCAACCGAAAGGGGGGCAAAGTTTACCGCATAAATCGTGAGCGTAGTTAGAAGACCTTTCGCTGGCCGGTGTTGGAAACACGAGCCACGGGAAGGTCAGCGAGCCCCCCATTCGGTGGTAGCGTGTAGAGACACGGTCGGTGTGTGCTCGCGCTGTCGTAAGTCTAGGAGCTTCCGGTGTGTCGGTCCCTCCCGAAACGCGAGCGTTCACGGCCGCAGCGAACTCTGTTTGCGAGGCACGGGAGTCCCGGAGACACTCGGTATGAGAAACGCGTAGCTACGCAGCAAGATCGTAGCTCAACGTGGGGTATACCCTCCTCCAGAGGCTTGCCAAGGTAGGTAATCCTCTCGGGGGCGTGAGTTACTGCCTGGCGTCCCTCGCGCTGTACTCTCTTCTGTCCCACCTTCTTCTTCTTCGCCCCATCTCCGTCCCTTTTCCTCAGCCTCGTTCTTCTCGTTACTCCGACCTTCGTCCTTTCCTACACCCCCTCTCCCTCCTCCTACCAATGTTATTCTTGTCACTCTCTTTTCTCCCCTGCTTAGGGGCTGGAGAAAACCGGAGGACGGCTGCTGCCACCGGGAGGAAAGGAGGGACGGTGGAGCAGTTTCGGTGGCGGAAAGCGTAAGGCGCGCGCTGTGCCACAGCTGGAGAGCATTAGTCAACTGTAATTAATAAGTTATGTAGAACGCGAGCTAACGAACAGTCCCGCGACGCAGGGGCGCTGTTATCTGCGTCCCGGCGAGGAGAAAGAGCACGGGGAATCGCTTTTCACGCCGCGCCGCCACGACGGAAGCCTCCAACATCGTAAATACACGCGTGGTAAGCCCTTGTAACGCGAATAAACCGGGGATGTTCGGCCGGAAATAAGCAACAGCCAGAACGCGCGCGACTCACTCCAGGAATCTCCCCACCGATCGACAACGCTTTCTTGGAAGGTTTGTCCTTGCGTCTTTGGGGTAGTTTTGTAGATTGACACTTTCCCGTTGCGCCGTATGCAACGGGACAGAAATGTGCTACACGTATCAAGCGACTAGAGACCTCGGCGTTCCCGCGATCGAACGGGAATAGGATATAGAGTGCGGGGCAACGCAGCGATGTCCATCTCGTGCTAGGCTCCCACGGCTTTCCACGGGGATCGTTATTCCACGCGGTTCTCCGCGTGCCTGTATGTACGTTCTAGCCCATCGAGGTAAACCCAAGCCTCGTTACCGCGGTGCAATCGCGATCGGGAGAAACGGTACAGCGAGATACGTAAAAGAAGAGGGAAGAGGGGATGAAGTTACGCGACGCGGACAAGAATGTCGCCGGCAGCCAGCAGGATATACCATAAGAAGAACGAATGGAACATTCGAGAATAAGATATCGGCTTTACGTGCAGCCACTTTTGAATAAGCGTGATGCCGCGTTGCGCCGCGGGCAAGGTGGCGACTTTGCTCCCACGCGTGAAACATCGCCATGCAACCGCCACGGTTCCGGATAATGGAGTCTAACCTGTCTCGGTATTACTTCGAACTTTATGCCTAAGCTTATTACTTGTCCTTGTCATCCCTAATCTTTTTTTTAATAATGGAAACTGCGTTGAGGATACCCCCTCTGATCGGAACAAGAGATTTGCTTTTTATTGTCTCTCTTGAAATGTAATATGTAGAAGGTTGCAGAAGCGATTAGCTTGGCCAGGAATTAGTAGTCTGGCTGAGTACGCCAGGGGGGACGTTGGCGAAATCGAGCGATGGTCGCCCGTAAATCACGAGCGCGTTTATCAATCAGTAGTCAAGACTTAACTATTCCGTGCTACGGTATCCAAGTGGAGAAGGGCGACTCGTTTAAATGTACAACATTATTTTCTGCATCGCTTTGAACGATATCCTGGAGATCGGGCTGTGCTTCGAATGGCATTTGGAGGAAAGTCAATAGAAGTTCCAAAGAACCTAATATGGAAGGCTTCTCTGGCCCATAACTTTCTCCAAAGTGTCCACATTGAAACATTATCCTCGTCCCATTTCCGCAGGGTTTCACAGGAAGCTGAATAGACTGGAGTCAAATCACTGCACCCGCGACTCACGATACCAAACTTGCTCCCAACTTTCCGATCGCAGGTGCCCAGAAAGAAATCGCTTTCCAAGCCGAAATTTAATTAACGCGAGGCGAAGAGATGCTCGATCCTCGAGAACATCTCTGCCTGATAGAAGATGCCAGAGACAAGGTGGCTCTTCAGCAGCGAGCCAGCTGCTACCCGGTAACTGTAATAATTATGCAAAGACCGAACGCAACGGTGCATCGGTCGAGCAAGCCAGCAGATGAAACGGCGAACGAAGGAGCCAACCAAAGGGAAGACGAAGGAGGATGTTCTCTGAGCAACGGGGCGCAAAAGGAGCAACGCGAGCCAAGATGGTGGAGGAGATGGCATGCAAAAGAGGTTTCGTAGGTAAGCGAACCGAGCCGGTTGTAAGGCGACACCTCGCGGCTCCATATATCTTTCTCTTTCTTTCTCCCCCGGTCTCTCCTCCTCCGTCGTTTCAGTCCACGGGCCTCCTTCTTCCTTCTTGTTGTTCCCTTCCGTCCAACGTCTCCACCCTCTTGCCCCGCGTTCTGACTCACTTTCGCCCCGTCCTGCTATCTTTCTCGCGGTGTCGTCGATGAGAAAATTGCCCCGAAATTGCTCCTTCCTGGGATCAAAATGCTGTCCGCGATGGAATCCTCTGCGCTCAGAAGGGAGCCAGGCTTCAAGAATTTCCAGGTGGTCCCAAGATGCGCGACAGCTCACCGAACATCACGGAAACAATGCTTAGTGAATTCGGGGAATGATGTTGTACCTATGCGTACTGAATGTTAAGTGACCTGAGGCTCCGTTCAACGATTCCAAATTGTGTCCAAGAGAAAGATTGGTTGCATGACCACATCGAATTAAAACTCTATCCTAATTGTACCCATCGATTTAATCGATTAATGAAACAGCCTGTACGATACATTACAAATCCCACGAGCATCGGAGTCGATGCAAATGGCCGTCCAAAAGCAAGAAAGAAACTTCGCGGAGAGCGGAAAGACGAACAGGGGGGGACGGCTGAGGTGCAGTGTCGGGGGAGGACGGTGTCGGAGTTTGATACAGGTGGGTAACCCCGCGACACCCTTTAACGAAACGGATCGTCTGTCTTACTTACATCGGCTCGTATCTATAAACTCACGCGCGGTTGGTACACGCATACGAAGGCCGGCGCACGCGTGTATATCCCCCGTTGGACGCGCAAAGGGGACGTGGTTACCAGCGGGCAACCGACCCACCAACCACCCATATATCTGCGTCCTAAAAGGAATTCCAGAATATATTTTACATATGCTTTATTGCCGCCTTATTTCCAACTCTATGGGCACAGACCTCTCGAGCACAGACCACGGCCGGCCGGAAAGAGAGACGGTGGTGGCGAAACGTGCAGGAGGGAGCAGTGCACGCGCGCACTTTCTTGCTCACAAAGAACGGGTCCCGGCTCCAGCTGGCCACACCGCGAGCGTTTTTCTTCGCGTTTCGTGCTTTCTAGGACTCGTTAGCCGCTTCGCTTCAATGAGATCGGAGAAAATTTGGAGCACGTTGATTTCGGTATCAAGAGTTTTCCTTTGGAGTTCCACGAGGTTTGCCATTCCGAAATTTCGAGATATCTGTGTTTCGTAAACACGTGGAGGGCGATAACTTTCGAGCGGGGATGGCAACCATGTCGATGGCACATTGGTGGGATAGCGGAGGGCACGCTAGACTTCCACGGTAGCGCTTCGTAGACCCATAACAGGGTAGCTAAATGTATAATTCATGCTCCTGCCCGACTGCATTCCGCGGTAATGACTTAACTCGCATCGGCGAACAAGTACCAGGCTAGATGATTCGATAATTCGCAAGTGGGTACAATTGCCGCCCTATCCATCGGGGGTCGTGCCCCTGAGCATGGAAAGCGAATCTCGTCTACTTCAGCTCTCATCGATTACACCGATGAGCAGCGCCTGTGTTCCAGCTGATCGGCAGCGAGGGTTCAATTAACCACAGAGCCCAGGTGAAATTGATCGCTGCCGAACCGTGTCATGAAACTTTACAAGCTGACCGTCGATATTGACCTTATGCGAAGTCTTTACTGACTACAAGAATTGATTTCGATCAATTTCATGCCAATAATAACAAAGACAAAAAGTACCGGTTGAGCCCAAGGATACCGACTTAACTCTGAGGCCAACGGGAAGGACACCTGGAGGAGCGTAGGAGAGAATCGGGCTACTATTTGGTAATTCGCAAGGGAATACTACGGATTACGAAACTCACTGTACCCAGAATGAACGGGGGAGGCTGGTATTGACGCGGAGCGCGGGGACCCAGAGCGTGCTCCTTCGACAACTCCAAGTTCGACGGGCCCCAACGGGGGGGCCTCCAACCAACCCATCGGACCGCCGGTGGGGAGAGCCGGTTTCCACGACCAAGACGCCATCACGCTTAACGGCAAGAAACTATGATTACCGAGTCCCCGTGAGGCCCCGGTGCAGCTCCCCAGCGAGGTGGTGTGCTCTTGCTGTTTCCCCTTGAAAATTTGCCTCCGCCAGGCGCTCAATTACCGCCGCCGGTCTACACTGTTCACCCGGCCGAGGCAGAAATTTTGGGTCCGGCAGAGTGCAGCCTCGGATTCCTGGTGTTCCTGGTAATAGTGGGAACAAGGGGTGGAGCAAAGCGATGGCGCGGGGAAATTTGCTTCACCTTTATGCAACGATGTTCGGGACGGTAAAAATGCGCATGGAAACGTGTCCTCGGGCCTTTGAATAAATTAAAAAGCGACTTGGATTCGTCGCAGCGAGGAACACTTTGGAAAATTGTACGTTGCACATTGGACTCCGGTCTTTTAATCGCTAAAGATTATACATATTACTCTTTCCCAAGCTTCTTACCTTCGCGATCGCTGCACCTTCCATTAATAAGGGAGACGGGACTAGACAATGACACGAAGAAGGGGCTTGCAAAAAAAAAAAAAACGTCCCGCTTCCATTATTCACGCAGCGCGCCTCCGTTCCAGTAGTTTTCGATTCCGCGAGAGTTGTGGGACTAGGGTAAGGGGCGGTGATCGTTCCGTCGCGCGAAAATAATAATGAACTCGCATAAATCAGCGAAAGTTCGAGTGAACTAGTTCTCCTTCTCCCTCTTTGGCCGCGTACCGGCCACTCCATTCACGAAACCCGAGCACCGCGCGCGCGCCCACGCGATATGCGAGTCGGCTGCCAAAACTGTTCCTCGCCCAGCAACTTTTCTGGCGCGTTCGAAAATCCGGGGAATTCGATGCGCGCCGCGACAGATTAGTTTCCGGTCCGTAGGTGCCGCGTTTCTGCCCCCCCCCCCCCCCGCCTCGGTCTCGTTTTCCCCATTTTCAACCACCCACCGGGGGGAGGCAGAGTGCGGGACAACGGAGAATCGGAGCGTTTCGGGCGGGTACGATTGCTCTTTTTTCGGCAGATAGAACAAGCCGGGCCCAGGCTTTTCGAGGATCTAGACGCGCGGCGGGACGGGCTCAACGTGGAATGGAAGTGGGTAACCTTTGGGATTTCGACGTGATATATCGCGGCAAGGCGATCTACAATCTGCCGGGCGAGCGATATAGACGCTGGCTAGCGCGGAATGTTCTATGCAAATCGGGAATCAGGAAGCAAAAGGAAGCCTTATGAAAATGCCACTTTTAACCTAGCCAGGTGTAGTCCGTGGAAATAACCGAAATACCACCGTTGCATTCGACGATATCTCAGCAGAACCTTTTTCATGTTTCCAGATCTTCGTATTTCGGAATCCAACGTTTTGCCTCCCTTTTTACCTTCTTGCGGAGCTACCTGGGCTCGCCAATCAAGAAAAGGATCATCTGCTCCGAGATTAATTTGAATTGAAACCGCGGGGATCGCGACGATGATGGAAAGTCGTCCGCGCGATTCCTCGGGAGGAGAGGAAGACACGGAAAGAGGAGTCGGTCGTCCGGACGGTTACGTAGTTACAGGTTGGCCAGACTCGCGGGTAAGATGGACGAGGCGGCGCGCAGCGAGATCTTATCCGTGCGCAGCAGCGGCCACTGAATCATCCGCTTTGAATAGGGCTTCGCTTCACTCCCTATATTATACCTATAGGCACTAACCTTCTACCTATGGCCGCGACGCAGCGTCTCCGAAGCGAGAGGAACCGAGGGACAAGGAACGCGGACGCTACCAACCCCGTGGACATGACGAGGATCCAGCTAGAGCCTGTATGAACGCGTTATACAGCAGAAGCCTTGGTGCGCAGTAAATTACCCCGTGCGACACTGGCACACCGTTACCACGGCTCGCAGCCTGTAGCCACCTTGCAACTCACAAGTCGCCCTGGCCATGACTTACAAGTTGGCGATAGTGCTCGCTACCACAGTCTTAATCAGCATAAATCCTGCTCACAATGCGCCACTGACCGCCCTTGAAACTGTCATTCTCTCTGCGAAAATGAGGAATCGATCGTCGCAACTGTACCTTTCGTTGGCCAACCACTTCCGGTCCTCGCGACATAAGTCCGCAGGAGAATTACGTTTAGAGGTTGGCCCTTTATTTTATGCGGCCACCGTGAGGCGAACAGCAAGCAATACGGCTGCACACATTGTTTTATATTTGTGGTATATTTAAAAATCATCGAAGTTTCATCAAGTTTGTAGCCCAAACGTTCGTTTCTTTGGTCTATCGCGGATACCAGCAAAGGGTTGTCGTAAATCAGACGTGTTAAACGCAACAGCAGAAACGCTTAACTCTGTAAGATCTCCGCGCGACAGAGCAGATGGAAGGCGTCCGTGGCCGGGGACGTTCTCAGAAATAAATCCGCGATCAGTAGGCGTCCTTTCATGTGGCATAAAATACTCTGTGTACCGCAGCGTGTGATCCTAAGTGTCACATAATCTTCAAATTGTTGCGGACGCTCGTGCTCAAGAGAAATGCGACAGGATTAGCACGCGCTCTCCAAACTTATGGCCGCGTCGTACATCTGCAGCTACGAGATTGCCGCCACATCAGAACCACGCGGCAGGCCTCTTTTCCATCGAACTGAAATCCGGCTGAGGGTGAGAAGCCGTATTCACCGCCTCGGGCTAGCATCCTCCACTTTGCTCTGTGTGCTCGTAGTCATTACGCGTGAAATCTGAACATTGCGAATGGGGGCCTGCCCTCTCTCCCCCCCCCCCCCCCCCCCACCGATACTCGGTTCTGCCGCCAATATGGAATCCTGTTCTCTGGGTAAATCCAAAATTGCAGACCTTCAACGTACTCGTCTCGAAGCTTACGGTCAATAAAATCTTGAAGAGCGGACGATTACACTTGGTAAGAAACGATCTTACTTCGTAATCTCTGAACGAAGCGCGGCCATCGAGCAGAGTAATTTTCTTCCTTTCCCATCTGATACACCGGAGTGTTAGGGAACGAATCAAAGGTGTTGGAAAAGGCGCAACCGCTTCCACGCTATTCATTAAAGTACAGAGTCGGATACGAGAATTTAACCCGACAAACGTGCAATAAATCGCGGGCGTTTCGTAAATTACAGGATACGCCATTAATCCCAACAACGTCTTACATCGAAGATTAGATCAAACGCGTATCAGCGAAGGCACCGTCTAGAAAATCATTAATATTGATCAGGCGGATGATTGATAACTTCATTAACACGTTACACACGCCGATTCAATTAACTCCGCGCGCACAGCCGTTCGCCTTCTGCACGCGGGATCATTTACGATTCAAGAGGGCACCTCGCGTTTTCTTCACGCTCCAGTCAATTAGCGATAACCCTCCGGTGCCGTGGACACGGCCGATTTCTACCGAACCTTTATCTTCGTATCGCTGGTAGTCAACGGGACGGCGATTAAACGTCGGCGTTAATTAATCTCGCGAACAGCCGCGCGTTGAACTATCGGTTTTTCCCCGGCGCGGGCGTCCGCGAGTTGGCCCGCGCGCGTTGGCCATCGCGCGGCTCCGAAATCGGGGGATTATTTGCATTTTTACCAGGAAACATCGTAAATCCAAAGTCTCGACTTAACGACGTCGGGACGCCGAGAGCCGACTACACTATCGCGGAATATTTTTCCTCTGCTCCTTTTCCCTGCTCATCTGTCCCGTTCTCGTTGGTCGTCCTCTATTCTCCGCCTGTCCCTTATACCCGTGCGTCTCCCTCTAATCGCGAAAAAAAATTCTAGCATCTATTCTCCGCTCACGTAGAACGTGACGAGAGGAGAGGAAAGGTCTCCGCTCGGCGTTCGCCGGAGGCCTCCCCGTTTCTCGGGCCAGGACAACGGCGAAGGGAGAGATCCGGCACCGTAATTGTAAACATTGGATTAATGCAAATGCGCGCTTAAAAGCTTAATTGCTTTGATAAAGTATGGCGGTGCATTAAATTCAAATGCATGTAAATTAATTCAAATTTATGAGAAATAGGTGGACGAGGAGCACTTACAGGAAAAGAGGGAAAAATAAAAATTAGTCCCCGCGGGCCCGGCCCCCGCGACCGGACTTTTTTTCATTCTATCCCTCACCTCTACCATCCCTCCTTCCATCCCTCGTGCCCTCCCGCTCTGTCCACTCCGTCTCTTTTACCCTTCGCCCGTTGTGTCCCCGCTTCGTCCCGCGGCTCTCCCTCTTTTTCACGAACGCGCCATGTTGCCAGCCAGATTGGCCGCTATGCAGGTTTCGCCAATAAATTCCGTCTTCGTGCGATACACGTCGAATTTTAACGGACCGGATCGTTGCCGCGCTGATTAACGATGTCAAAATCAACCGCGTATCCACTCTTTCGGCAAACGCGGCCAGATACGACGACGCACGGCGAAGGAAAATGCTCGCGACATACTGGACGGGGCAGCAAGTAACGCCCCTCGACACCTGGCCAACATTTCAAATTTCAGAGGGAAGCCAAAATCCCGTCGGTGAAAGCAGAACGCTTCCGACTCGCCGGAGTCCTCGTTAATTCAACGATATATGGTAAGCATGTGTCCATCCGAGGAGCTCCTTAAACGGGAATTATTGGGTCCAACGGCCTCTTCTAACCGACTAGACGACGACCACGGAAGAAAAGGCGTGCTTCGGTAGGCCGACGCGAGCGGAGCAATATTTCAAATGAACACGCGGTTAGCCTTCCTAAACGAGTTCCTGCTTATTGCAACAGAACCTTGTATCAGGGGAGCTCGACGCATAGAGAGTTCGTTATTCGTCGCGAAATCTATGCGCATGTTACGAGCGTCGACACGACAAAAAAGGACGAGGTCTGGGAAGTGCATTTTAACGCGATCGAAAACTTATCACCGAAGGGAATAGCAGCCAGAAGGGAAATCGGATATCGGTCGGTGGGAGAGAGAAAAAAAAAAACGCCTGGAAAAGCTGGTGACAATAGGAGAATTCTTTGGCGAGCAGCGGCGCTTCAGCCCGCTGATAGATGCGCGCGTTCCATAACGGCGATAATGGTCGCTGGCCCATCAATTCCGGCCCCGGCTTGATTAGATAGGCGCGTTTTATTGCGGCAAAAACTCGACTCCCGCCCCGTCGAAAAGCGCCACCCTCGCGGCCCGAACGCATCACCAACCCCCACTCGCACCGGTGACGCGGGAGAGCGACTTTGTCGTAAATAAAATGGAATCGCGAGAGCGAGGCGATATTTGGTATTTGGTACACCAGCGGCAAATACCCTCTCCCCGGGCGTCGTATAAACTGACCGGAAGCATCGTTCTGTCTATGAATCGGTAGATTGAGGGTCAAGCGATCAGCGTGAACCACCAGTACCGGAACCTCGTTTCAAACGACTTCAAGGAGGGACATAGCAAATCAATTATCGAGAAAGATAAAATAGACAGGTATAAATCGAAGCTTGTCGGGGATTAAAGTACCTATAAATTGTAGCCAATAAAAAACGTAAGAAACGGTTGGCTGCAAGATTATAATGTTCAGCAATTAAAGAAGTCACCCTGACAGTGTTCTCGTCGCTCGTTAATTCACGCATATGGTAAATGTATTTGCATCTATTTAAAAGAAACTTCTTTACCTATTTAGCCGAATGGATCATTTAAAAGAGAATGGCGCTCGAAATGCGAGTATGCAAATTCTTTATCTGGTATCATCGAGAGATTTCCTTCAGAATGAGCGAAAACGTGTTTCCTCCATCGGACTCCGATTGACCGCCTAATAACCGCGCACGATATTATTAACGTGCTTCTGATATCAACTTAATCCACGCTGCCGTTGCGAGCGTCAATAAAATCGCCGGTATCTTAATGCATTAAGATTACGCGCGAAAGGTGGGCTCGCAACGTGTAACGTTCCGGATAAGACGCGAGAACAGCAAGGGGATGTGCGCGTGCCATTCGCTGTCGGGCGGTGACTTTCGAGATCGAGTAATTTACCGCGAAACAGCTTCAATTGCTACTCGAAGATAATTCTTGAACCTGCGATTAGGGGTTACACGACAAAAGAAGATCCTTTCAGGGTTTAAACAATTTAGCTCATAAGACACTTAAGAAATCTTCAATTTTGTATAATACCAATAACTTTTACAATAATGCTTGGAATTACAATTTATTGACCGTTCTTTATGAGAAAACTAGGAGAAGCTTCTTCTAGCTTAACGAAGGTGAACGCAAGTAAAATATCTTGGCGAGTAATAATCGATCTTGGAAGTTATTACGCGTGTCGCGGATTTTTTCAGCTTATCAATAATTTACTTTAGAAGTGTAGCCGGGGAGAGGGGAGATGCAGCCGGATCCTCCAAGGACGATCGATGCATTTATAGATTGATAATAGTAACATACACGTGCTACTAGCGCATAAAGGTCGACGCGCAGGTAGTCATTAGGCCGCCCCACGCCCAATACTTTAAGTCGTTATGAAGATATCTTTAGCCTTTTCTCACCGACAGCAGGCCTCTAAACACGTTCGGGTTCACTGGAATAATAGCCGGTATGGCTGCGTTATCTTCGGAGCAAACAAGGTGTTTTTGCCTTCTCCTTTTTTTCCCTTTCATGATCCCTTTTCTCTCTCTCTCTCTCTTCCCCTTGATCGATCGCCAGGGTCTCATCGCGGCCGATTATTATGACCATTTAAGCGAATTTCACTGCACTCGATTTCATATAGGTGTCTACTGTCTGGATATAAAAATCGTGAGGGGAAAGAACCTACCACCCGGGCAGATGTTCTATTCATAGGTCGACTCTTTTTAATTTTGTAACCGAACGTGCTCTCTGTACGCACCAGCATCATCCCGGGTTTTTTTTTCCAAAAATCTCGGTAAACAGGATAATAACAGCACGCAGACATGGACGCTAAACGGCAGAATGGGAGGAAGCTAATAAAGAAGAAGTTGTTTAACGCTGATTCTAGGCATTACTCCTCATTTTCCGAAGCGAGCTCCCCGCTGTCGCTACTTCCACCCCTTGTCCGCCCGGCATCCGCGACCAGTTTTATATCAGCAATATCGTCGCAAAATCCCCGTAAGACGCGAGGCGAACAGCCCCTTCTCATAGCAATTACTCCCATCCCATCGCGGTAAGTGCGACTCGCGCCACCCCGCCGCTCCTCACCGTCCCTCGTGTTCTCTACCATCCCCCCTTCGCTCCCCATTGCTTCGCGCACTCTCCTCGAATACCCAAGTACTGCCTAACTAAAAGTCCTCGCAAATTGCCAGTTATTACCGACGTTACGTTTATCGATGCGGAGGTTGCGTTTACGCCGGACCCGCCATTTCTCTCCACCGGTCCTGCCTCTTTCCATCAGGGACCTGTGCTCCCTCGTCCGTCCCTCGACGGACCCCTCTCCGGCGTTCATGCTTTTGACATACCTTTCGGTCCCTTTTTGCCGGAACCAGACCACCCTCCCCTTTCTACTCGCACAGAGTCCCAGTGCACTCGCGAATCCATCAACGAACACGGGTAGCTATTAATTCCACGAGATTCGAAATCGTGGCTCGTTTAGATCGAATTACGTGAAGAGCGTAAAAGGATTCGAGGCAGCTCGCGAGCAGGGGAGCCTCGATGCTGTAATTATCGGTTGGGACTCGAGGATGTGTTCGAGTAATTTTCATGAATCTATATTATGATGGCATAAAAATAAAGTATTGCGTCGAGGAGGGCCTTTTTCTAAATAAATTTTTGCCGCGACCTGTTACACACTTTTTGAACCCCTCCCCGAATTTTCCTCGAAACAAAACGCGAATGGCTGTGCCGATGGTCGTCCGGTCCGTTAGCGAAGAACGAGAGCTCTACGGTGACCGCATGTCCCCGCCGTTTTCTCTGCCGTGTTCGATGCAAAAAATATGATGGGAGGCCATCGATGGTCCCATGGGTATACGTCGGCTCTTCCAGGGGACGATCAAAAGAATAGACGTTTAGCTGGCGCGCGGCGAACACGGTGAACAGAGGGCGGCCGACGAGAACGTCGGCGAGGCAGAGGGCGAACGAACTTGCGTGGCAGATAAAGAGGGATCGGTGAGCCACGGGCAAGATGAGAACGCGAATCGTGAACGGTGAACAAGAAAGAGGGATGGAGGGAGATACAGGACATTCGCGAAGAGAAAAAGAGAGGGAGGAAGCCAGAGGGAAGAAAAGAGGTAAAAGAAGGGGTACGTGGAACGAAGAGATGGGAAGAGACAGACCCGGGGCGTGGGGACCGCGGGGGGAGGCGAAAGAGTGAAGCGTGTACGAAGAAGAAATGGGTGGAAGGCCAAGCGAGGGGACCAAGAAGGGGGATATCAAGAGCGGACCTCCCAAGTTGCGGTGAGATGGCGGATCATCATCGTCGCATCATCCGTGAGCCGAATATCTTCCCGGGGCTTCGTTATTAAGCACGCGGTACATCGTGCGCGCGGCTTGTACTCGCGTTAAAAAATTACCGAACAGAGTATCGAAAATTCCTACTTGCACGCCGATCGACTTTTAGATGCAATTTGCCGGCGGTCCTTTTTTTCACGAACGCCGACCAGCGAGATCCCTCGATACCAACGAGATCCGCGTCGATCGTATAATTAGTTGGCAAAAGGAAGCGTACGACGTATCGTTCCTCTTCCATCGTGGCCAATTTTGCATACGGTTGGACAGAAAAGTATTCGGCCACTTAACAATAATTAAAGAACTTCATGCACTTATTTCTCGTCGATCTCAAACATGAATTACGTCATATTTTCGTTTTTACTGATAGGTATACCTCACTATTTTGTATAAAATCTAGTAAACGCTTTGCGTTCGATTCGCAATAAAGCAACGCTCAACATTTTATTTTAAATCGTTCGCCATGCTTCACCGATCCAAGTTTCTTCCTCGTACTTCTGTGCGCAACATTGAAACGTTAACGGGTCCGCTAAGTTATTACTTAATATCTCTGAAGAAATTATGAGCTGTTTTTTTTTTCAGCGAAAAATCATTCACGATAATGTCGCTCGACGATTATCGACTATTCCCTAACCGCGAAACGACTTTACTGGACGCAAGCCAGGGGGATGAAAAAGGTATGGGAGGAAGACGCGCGCGCAAGAAGCCGGACAAGAGAAATATAATGGACGAAATCATTCGGAACGTCTCGTTTAATAAAGCTGTTCGTAAGTAATTTCGAGGCAAAGCTTCGCGGACTTGTACGCGAGCGAACGATGATATTGGGCCAACAGATATTAATTTCGGGAATGTACGAGACGTTTCAAGACCGAGGGGGGACCATGATCCCCAGGCGTGCAGAGGGAAGATAAGGCAGCGTGTACCCGGCCTGTAATCAATGGCTGGCAAACGAAGTTATAACGCGGGTGACAAACAAACGTAGATAGTAGTTGGGGTTGCGCTCGCCGCAATCTCCGTCGAAGGGAAAGTTTTATACTTTGCGGATTTGAAAAGGTGCGCCTAACAAGGGAGGATGTCAATTTCAACGGGCCATAACTAGCGGACGCGAGTGAATAAATTCAGTGCAATTCGAGTTTTGGGTAAAATAAGAATGAGCCCCCTACAATTGTACACTTTTCAAGTTTGGAAAGGTGCGCTGAGCGAGGGATGATACAAAAGCCAAAGGCAAGAAGTAACGGGCGTAAGTAATAATAATTCTGAGCAATTCAAGTTTTGAGTAGAGTCAAAATTATCGCCTAAGGATCTCGTTACATTTGCAATAATTCGCAGGACGCATTCACCTCACTAGAGCGTCCAACGTTCGGACGCGCGAGTAAATCACAATTTCACA
This sequence comes from Holcopasites calliopsidis, assembly GCA_023838395.1. NCBI lineage: Eukaryota > Metazoa > Arthropoda > Insecta > Hymenoptera > Apidae > Holcopasites > Holcopasites calliopsidis. The sequence continues at coordinate 5,361,870 of JALHAQ010000003.1, forward strand.
GAATCGACAGTCCATTGGCACGCGTATCACAAAGGGACCGTCCATCGTGGATCATCCATGGGCTCCGATTCGCGGCAGAAACAAACGGATCAAGAGAAAAACGGGAGGAGAAAGATATATGGATGTGAAGACGCGTAGGTTGCATATGGGGAGAGAGAGGCGGAGTGCATAGAGCACTCCCGATGGCAGCCGCGCGCTCGTGCTTTACGAGTATTTGAGTAAATTGGCAAATTGTAAGCCGGTTGGGAAGTAATCAGGGGAATTGTTACGGATGTGGGAGGTTGTTACCGGACCGCTGGTACAAGAGTAACCTGATATTCGACCATTCGTTTCTCCGCCAGTGGCGCTCGCCCTTTTTGTAACGATAATACGGGGGCTCCTAGGGGTGGAACCATTATGGGCGTCCAGTCATAGGTCCCTGCGGAACCTGTTTTTCCAATGGAGCCGGCATCGACATCTGCTCTTCGTTTCGCCGAGGAAATCTCACTTTCCCCGGAACGGATGTCCACAGTTGGAAGACATACTTTCATGCTCGACATATTGGTTCCCGTGCAATCAAGCTTATTTCATGTCATGAGTTACGAGACAGAAATGAAACAAGGGATCGACGGATGGATAACATTTGCCGGCAAGATGAGTCGAAGTTCTGCTTTTATCAGTTTTCGAGTATACAAGATGTTTGTTGAAACAATTTCATCGTGCTATTTATTATACAATCTAATTGAATATAAAAGAAGAACATCGGACAAGAAACTAGCGACGTCATCTTTACAGGAATGACAGTTCAACTGTTAACAGTGGCAAGTTTTCAGTTTATTTTTCGCGAGGACCGAGCGAAACGGAAACACGAAAGCAAAGGCCCGATTCTTAATGTACGCGTTCCGGTGTGCATAAAACCGGTACGATACCAATGCACTGCGCCGTGCACCTTATGAATAAGCAATAGGCAGTTTCATTGTGGTCTCATCTTTTATTCTTAAACGTTATTCCTGTCGTGACCGACCATTCTATTCCCGAGTGTTATCCCAAAGTCGAATCGCGTTTGCCCTTCCGGCACATCGAGATACACTTGCCAGTCAATATTAATGTCTTTATTAGCGACCGTGCATCTCTCTTTCAGCGTCTCGGCGGTCGGGAGCGTGGGAGGATGATCGTGCCGCTGAATCGGGAATCGCGACTAAACACAGAGGAAAGGCAGAGGTGGAATCAAGAAAGTTGCCGGAGCTATTGGAATATCCAGCGTTGGAAACTATATTCCCGTTCTTCGACAAACTTCAACCCTCCTCTCTCGCCACGCGTCTCTCTACGTATAACTTCTCCACGGGTAATATCTCTCTTTACCTTGAACAGTTCCGTAACTTTTCAGACGCGCATAAAACGAATCGTTTTCTATAAAAAGGAATTCACCGTGAGATACGTTAACTTCGAGGGGTGAGTCCTCGCCCTTTAGAAGATCCCTCCAAAGGACGCTGTGAATGGAGTCTTTGCATTCGCGGAATGTATTCACTTGGGAAGGGAATTCAAGCGGAACGATACGAACCATTGTTCTTATTTAAATTTTTCGTTTTTCATTTCAGATGAAAGTGTATTGAGAAATACAGGCTACAAGGGTGTCCTTAAAATGTACAACCCTTAAACCTTGAAAGACAGCTAGGGCACAGACTTTTCTAGGCATCAGTTCTTCCATCATGATCCCGAACTCGCGAGACTGGAAGCAAACGTTTCACGTATGATCATATTGCGGTCATTAACATGGCGAAAAGTTGCTCACGGTCCCTGGAAAGCAAGGGAGCAGCAGCCACGAAGCCTTTAAGCCGCGGCAGGCAAGTTTCCCCACTGATCCTCGCTGCGAGGTGAGTTTAAGCCCCGGGATTCCGGAGTTACTGCCATCATGGCACACCATGCACCACCGCCCATAGATATAAGTATAGCCTCTGGCGTAACACCGTCGACTGTACTCTCGTAACCGGTGTGCCGCTCTCTACCATCGTCCTGTATTTCGACCACCTTTCCCTTTCTCTCTTTCCTTCACAGGCGAAGCCCACCCCCTAGTAGCAACCCCCTCTCCACAGCCGACTTCATCCCTCCCACACCGATCCCTATGTATGCAGTCTCTTTCTCCGTCCCCTTCCTTTCATCGTGCACTCTCTCTCTTTCTCACCGCGTTGAGCCGTGCAACCGCGATCTAGTGCATCCCTATCGCTACAACGATCGCTCTCCGGACGAACGGTAGCTGATATTTATGGCGGCGCGATGTTGAAGCAGTTGAATTGCTGATAAATAAAGGCGAATTCGCGGTTGCCGGAATGACGTTCAATCTAAAGCCGCGCCGTGATCATCCTGCCCGGATGGTCGATGCTTGAGCTTTCAATTCCCACCGTGGAAATGCAATCTCTGACCGGCGCTATCTTTCCATCGGGAATCAAAAATTGCGAGGAACCCAATGAGATAAGCGCAGGCGTCGGAAGCTTCCGTCAAAGTCATTACGATATTGCCGCTCGATTCTTCGCGACAGGGAGAGTGAAGAGGTCAGCAAGGGGATGCCATTATCGCGGTCAAGCGGGGTCGCACAAATTACACGAGGCGTTGGTAAGGTTTTGCAGCTGGGCCCGGCACATTCCTGTTACCGAACCTCGCGAGGTTTTCGACCTCTCGGGCCATGAACTCGCGTGGTATCGATGCGAAGAAGACCGTCTAAGAGCCCATGCTCGAATTAATACGAACTCTAATAGGTTATCGGGTTCGATGTTACGTATAACTTGTAGCGAATATTCCACAGGGAGGTCTTAAATATCTCGTGAGATCGATTTACGTTTTCCTCCGGGAAGAATTCGCATAAATTGATTCGTCCACGGGGCACAGAGGGGGTCGATTAAACGCGCGATCCAGCGCGGATATTCATGCGGTCCCGTAACGCGAAATGATAATCGAGGATGCGTGTAGCTCGGTCGCGCGGCGAAATTTATCAGCGATGTTACACGGGATAGCGATCGATTAAGGAGCATCGAGGTGTTCGCTGCTCGCTACGGGGAACACCGGAAGAACGCGAGCGCCTCTATTAATGTTGCTCCTCTGAAACGGCATCTGCAAAACGCCTGGGCAAATGGCAAATAATCTGATTACATTTGCATAAAACCGAGCAGCAAATAAGCGTTGATACGTGCGTCTGGAACGCGCGACCAGGGGGGAGGGGGGTCAAGCCGCGGGAGAAAGAAGATAATTCAGGGGGGGTTGGTGGGGTGTCGAGTGGCGAGAAGAGAACGATACGGAGGAAGAGGATGCTGGGTAGCTTGAAAAGGCAAAAAGTCAATGAAAAGAGAGAAGGCAGAAGGATGGCGTCGCGACGCCCCCAGTTCTTCCTCGGCCTCTCGCGAAACGAAGAGGGGTGGAAAAATAGAGACCGTCGCGGGGATGGGCAACGTCGGTACGCGATGCAACGAATTTTCAACGGCGTCGACGGGCGGCAGCGTCTTAAGCTTCATGCAAGGCAAATCGACCCTCCGGAAAGCAGAGTGCTATTCCCGGATTGTGCTACGGTAGACCCTTTTACTTATATTTAAATTTGAAGATGGAAAGGTCGCGCGAGAGAACGGAGCTGTATACACGGGCAAATCAGGGACAAATGAACGAACACGCTTCGGAGGGGCAGGGTGAAAACAGAGAACGTTTTCGAGAGGCTCGCGCCGCCCCGAAATGCTTCGACCCCGTTGCAAATAACGAAAATGGCCGGCTAATCCAAATGGAATCAGGATACACTTAAACGAATTGCACAGGCCGAATAAATCATTGGAAACTGCGCGATTGATTTGCATATCCGACTAGGCATTACGCCACCGTCAGCCCCCCCCCCCCTACCCTTCTGCGGTAACAGACAGGGCGCACCGAAACGACAGGGGGGGAAGGGGTTTAAAGTCAGACAAGAGCATTCTCGAGATTGGCTATATTTCAGGAAGCGCGACCGAAATACCGGTGCGAGATTGACTGAGGGCACGAAGCCGATGAAACCGTACTACAAACCGATATACTAATTCAATTCCTTTCTCGTAACTGACAGGGGAAAAGGTTCAGAGTTCATCGGTCGCGCGTACAAGTGTATACAAACGCGGCTAGAACAGAAATTTATTATGCGGTCGATCGCGACTGCTGCTGGCCTAATTATGTTAATCGCCGACGAATTTCCGGCAGGTGAATTTATTCCACTGGGCTTGCTCCCGGCGTGCACGCGAGAAACATTACCCGAAGCGGTAATTAGAGCGAAATCAAATTGCAGCGGGGAAAGGTTAAGAGAGAGATGGGAATCCTCTTGGGCGATGGCGTGATATGTGGACCAATAAACTGACGCGGAGTCTAATGGTCCGAGCGGCCGGAAGATCGATGCCGCTATTGGATTACCGACGTCCGCGGGTACGTGCCTGACGTTCGCCAAAGTAATGGGATCTTGGAATTATGAAACGTTCGTTCTTGCCCCGAAATACAATACATATTGTTCGTTTTATTTTGGGACGAAAAGAAAAAATAGCAGCAACGACAAGTTGATTACGATATGTAAAATAATTTGTTTCAGTTTCCCTTCTGGAAGCGTGATATTCGCTTGATTCGGGGGATGTTCTTTGGAGAAAGTTCCAGACACGGGCTGGAATGAAGGACACCGAGAAAATGGAAACGAACTTGGCGTTTGTGGGCTCCCTCGTAAATAGGATCCCTTTGTGCTAAGCTTTTTTTCTGTCCCTCCGTTTCACGAATTCCCGTGCCGCGCCGGTGTAGCGGGAGAAATGCGTATCGAAAATACGGGTGAAAGTTGCGAAACAATGCAAGGAACGTCGTGCCGTAAGGAGAAAGAACGAGGGGAGAACGGAGAAAAGAAGAAAAAAAACCTGTGCGGAACAAAGGAGAAAGCTAGTCATAGAGTTTGCCCGGCCGGAAAAATGTGGTGTCGAGAGCCACGCTGAACCCCGACAACCACCGCCAGGTATTTACCATGCTCCCTGGAATGTCTTTGAGCGAATGAAGCTGTTATCGAACGACGTGCAGCGCGCCTGTCCGTCACTCTAGAATCTAATTAAACCTCCGTTGCCAGCGTAGAATAGAAATGAGTCGCATTATTCTTCCGAGACTGTGTGCCTGATCGATCGTTTGCAATCATTAAATCGAGACTCCGTGTACATCATTATGCATCATCGAACGGGATGGAAAAACCTTTCCTCTAAGAATTAATGGTTCTCTTCGTAACACGTCCAACGAGCTTTAAATCTAAATTAGTAGACGACGATATTAATCTCTATGAACGTGTAACTGCGTAATTTTAATTAATCCCTATCGTTCCGCGCTCGTTAATTTAATAAACAAACGTGGAAAGCATCAAACAGAGTGTCGGTTAATTCGAAGGAGAAACGGAGGCGATAAAATAGTGCGTTGCCCAGGGGCCGTGAGTCTTGAGCATGGTCAGGGATGAATAATGTTGTAGATCATAGGAGGGCCGGCGGTCATTCACGGCCGAGTGGAAAGCAAACCCTCCTGGCCTCGGGATTTCATTATATCGCGAGAAGTCGCGTCCTGCCGCCATTATTCACGCGCCTCCGGTTGCGTGGGCTCGCGGCCCGCAACAGCTACTGTCAGTCCTAGCTGAATTATTAGAGCGCTGCGACGCGAAACTGTTAATGGCCGTTAATCGCGAGCCTTCTGGAAAAGCTCGGCACGTCCATCGTCGAACGCGTGGGTCATACGCGCGACGACGGCCGTTCCTCTTCTTGCTAGTGGACGCAGCATGTAAAAAATGGGTTTACTTACGGCGATCGTTTCTCGAACGAAAGCAAACGCGTTCTCCAAGGAGAACGGGAGACTCTTATGTTTTGGGCAATGCGAAATATTTTTGCCCGGAGAGTTGCACGTACGGAGTGCTCGCGATAATGATGATCGTTCGCAAGGTCGGTCGACTTAATGCCTCTAGGTACGGGAAACAATTATTGATAATGCGCGGTGAACGTCCGCGGGCAATTATTTACTCGATCGATGCGTATTTTGTAATCTACGTAAAGCAGAGTAATTACACGCTTTCCCGTAATTGCATGTAGATTATGTAGCAACGTATCGTTGCTGCGATGATAGTTCTTTTTTTCACCGTACCGAAGAACGCGGCGGTGTATCGAGGGGGCCACTTAACGTATCGCACGGCGACGTCCAAGCATTATACCGTCGTGTCGGTCGCTTCGAACCAACGATTTCTAGAGACCGCTCATTTATAGAATTACGGGGGCCCAACGGTGTACTAGCGGCGAGCGATCGTAATCCCACAAAGGGTTATTCCTTATCGCGCGACCAAGTCGTGCGCGCGCGATCCGCGTTCGTATGAAATCCGGGCGCCGCGCACCCTCTCGTGTATCCCGAACTGGTGGCGGAATCGGGATACGTTTGACGAACCGAGGGAAATAAATAATCGTGGCGAAGGGGCACACGGCGCGGTAACGGCAGAAAAGTAGCCGGAACCCTCTGAAAGCAACAGTCGGATGGACGTTCTTTCCGAACCAAGCCCAATTAAGAAATGTTTTGTCCGGCTAGCGGGTAGCCTGTGTGGATAGTTGGAACAAGAAGAAGAAGAAGAAGGCAAGGGATCGAAGAGAGGAATCGAATAAGAGCACGAGAAGCGGACTCGAGGAAGGCCAGGGGAACGATCGAGTATCGCAGCGTGAGTCCAAAGGGGATCGAATCCTCGAGATCGAGGATCAGAGGTAGGATATACTCGAAGGGGTCCGGGTCCTTCGCATATAGGCGGTAGAACGGCAGCTGTTTGAGCCGAGCAAATTAGTAGCCGGCACGTGATTGGTCTGTTGCCGCCCCGTCTATATTGCAATAACCACCGGAGCCACGCCGCAATACTTCCGAGCGTGAAGAGAGTGCCCCGGCTAAACGCTTCTCTTTTCGTACCCCTCGTGTGCGTGCGGGTCCACCTTCCTCTCTTCTTCTTTTCTTTAGTCGCATCTGTATCCCCTGGCCCCGCTATCGGGGTCCACCCAACCCCTTCGATCTTCGTGTTCCCTGAACTCCTCTTCGAAGGCCTTCCGCGCCAGCTCGCAATTTACTCGCGATATCTTTATGCCGGAATTTACGAGCAGATAATCATCGGAGGGATGTTCCGGCATTTTTCGACCAAATTATTATTATTTATATTGCGATACCCCGCGGACAGAGATCCGACGCGTCGGCGGGCATTAATTAACCGAGGGATACGCGGTGACGCGCCCGGGGAAAATGTCTTTATTACGCGGCGATACCTGACTTGCGAGCAAGTCAATTCCATATAGCCTTGCCTTGGATCCCTTTTCGAACGTCGCTTCTAAAGACACGCAATACCTTCTTTCTTCACCTCTTCGCACGAGAGTAAAATGATCAAAGACATTCAAGGGGGAACGGTAAATTCTCGAGATGACATCTTTCATGGCACGACCGAACGTTTTTCGTGAAACTCTCAAACACAACCGCAAACGGGGTAAACATTTCACCTGGATTCGGGAGAAACGGCAAATTACAGAGAATGGAAGGGGTCACTTGACGAATGGCGGATGCAAGTAAATCACAGCGATGCTCGCCCACTGTCGCCTGGCGACACTCTTCATTTCGCTCCGAGTGTACGCGACTGTACACCTTTCTCTGCGCGCGGCTCTCCTTCGAACAGCTCTCGCGTACGTGTACCCTACGTTATCCCTACGTCTCCATGGTGTGCGCGACGCTTCCCGGAATCGAGGGGAAATAAAAGTCAGGGAAGTGTACAGGAAGAAGCAGGATCGCAAGAACGGCGGGACGGGAGAAAGGGTTGTAAAGGGGATGGGAATGGAGGAGAAGGGCGTCACGGAACTCATGCAACGTGAGCGGGCCCGAGGCACGATCGTTGTTGCTGGTGCTGTTGGCCGATGGTGTAGGCAAGAGAGGAGCTCTCGAGAGCGGTATCTACCTATCTTGATGCGATACAAGCAGCCACCTTCTATGCGATATAATCCCATTGCCGATGGGATCCGACGTGTTGCGCTGCTCGACGAAACCGTGCTAAGATAGAGGGGGTCGTAAATCCTCACTAGCTACCGTCCTGCTGACTCCAACGAGCCAAGTTCCTCTGCGCCTTATAAAGCCTACCCCACTGACTAAGCGCTACCGCGACGCTTCTTCCCCATCGGGCTACATGATCGACGACGTACCAGAGCTCGTTCCGTTCACCTATTCGCGACTCATTAAAACCGTAATAGCGTTTTATCCTCCTCGATCAAGGGAACGCTCGACGAGCCGCGAAGGAAAAGGTTCAAACGTTTCCAGCGGTATACTGGTAACTGGTTCGTGAAAAACGTAGACGGAGTGGCTACTTACTCGTACCGTGACAACGTTCGCTTCATCGCTCTTTACTGATAGATTAAGATCAGTGGCACACGCTTACCTGAAACAGAGGGCAAAAGAAATCGGATTAGAAGGGTAATCGAACGATCGTTCCAACGATATGTACGTGCTAACGATACCGCGCGGCGATCAAGCACTCCACGCGATTCGATTTCACTCGCCGCGCGTACACGCAGCCTGTTCAGCGTGGACCTTTATAATCAGCCTTAACAGCGGGTGGGTAACGATTACTGAAACGCTGCGCGCGGTTGGACATCGTCTCATCGGAGGGTTTGCGCGCGGGAACGCGTTCTCTGTGTCTTCATCCTCGTCGCGTTCGTTTCAGCGATCGTTAAAGTTAATGCGACGTATACCGAAGTAGGGCAGATTGCTCGGGCCGATCGCACGTACGCTCATTACGCGTTCCGTCCCGCGCATAGCTTCATCGCGGCGAGCCGGCTGCGCAGGCCGTCGTTAACGAAGAAGAAAACGCGGGCCGAAAGTTGAAAAGAAGCAATCCGATTAAATCAAGCGGAGAGCGCGGCGATGGGGACCCCCGACCGGCCATGATCGGCACGTTCTCGAGCCGAGTGCGCGCACCATTTGCGGCGCGCGGGTTTTACCCCTGCCGATTCGAGCAGAATTTCGAAGAACAGAGTTATTCCCGGTGGAAAAGAAAGTCGCCGTCAAACGGAGGAAAAGATGTACGACCTCTTTTGCTCGGTAGATGGAACGACACATAGAAGCTGTTAGAAAGACTGATAGCGCGCCGCGTTTCATTGCCACCCGAGGAACCGGTAACGCGGCCATTTTCCATTCTCCTCACGAGGAACGTAGATCGAAATTGCGCTTCTTCCCGCGAGAAAAACGACCGAGCATGCGAAGCGATGGCTTCTTAGGCGATTAGGGAACGGTAGAATGATGCGAGGGGCGGTAAGTGGAGGTCGATGATCCAAAGTTGTTTCTTTCGGTAAAGGCGTGTAACCATCCTTAACGAGGAGTACGGAGAAATCGACGATCTGTCGAAACAGCGCAATTTCAGAGGAGGCCGTTCCGGTTTGATCGACGTTCCATTCGCGGGCTCGAAGATTTCGGGGTAGCGGGCTGGCGAGCTTTGCTGCCGGTGGTGGTGGAAGCTGAACTGCACAGCATGCCGTGGTAACGGCGAAACGGTAGGAAGAAGAGAAGAAAGAGGACAAAAGGGAGGAGGTGGACGCAGTGCCTTTAGGAAACGCGGTATTCAGGAACCCGGGTGGAAAAAGTGGTAGGTTGGGCCTGACGAGTCGCCATCTCTGCCGGTGCAGCGTCACATCACGTAGCGGGCCCCGAATGGCCCCAAGTATAACGAACCGTCGCCGGTAAGAAAAAGTTGGCCGATGCCTGTTACGTACCTCGTCGCCGCTATCCGCGCTCGCTATACCTGCTACTCTTGTGGAAGAAGGACGAGAAGAAAAGTTGGGAGAAGCTGCGGAGGAACGAGAGACACGTAGCAAGTAGCGAAGATAGAGAGCGACGAGGTAGGGAGCAAAAGAGTAAAGAGCAGAAAGGAACGGCTCGGACCCTCATTCTTCCGAGCAGCCACTTTCGTTCCTGGCCGCATTCAGCGAAGGGGAGGCCCCAGGCAGGGGCTAATGGGACGCAATTAAACGATTGACATCAAAGAGCACCGCCGGTCGCGCTCGCGGGAATGTCGCGAACTAGATGGCAATGCCGGGGGTGTACACAGTAGCATACAAGGGGCCCACGGTTGATTCGCTGCCGGGAGGACGAGTCTAGACAAATCTCGGCCACGTCCAATTCCATCTCATTAGTGGAGGGAAACGGCAGCTGATGCTTGTCTCTCTTGCGGTCTTAGCGCAAGAAGAAGAAGCGTTCGGAAGCCATGTATGGAACCGGTCTCCTTCTGTCTCCCTATCTGTACACCCGTATATACTCCAACCGAGAATATACCGGGTGTCGCCCACGTACCTCGTATTTCTTCTCACGCTACGGACAGCTGCGCGAGGATCTAACGTTCTTGCGTGTACGCCGAGAGCGCGATGCTCCCTCGGTGACACGAGAACGTGGACGGAGAGAATTCGAGCTAGCCGAGAACTTCTGCATCGAGATTCGGGGATAACGCGATCCCTCTGAACTCCTCCGCCGGTGAACCCGTGAACGGGAATAACTCCGTCGAGACTAGACATATACCACACGCTTAGTTTTGATCAACGTCTTTGTAGCTAGTCCAAATTGTTTTCTGGTTCAACAGGGAGGAGATCCCGTTTATGGAAAAGGACCAACCGTGATAATTCCACCCTTGAAAACATGAAACGGCGAATCCGTTCAACCGAAGCTTTTACTTTATTCGAGCAACAGCTACCTTCAAAAGAGCAACCACGAATCAAGCATCGTCAGCTGAAGTCGTCCGCGAGACACGTCGCAGGAGATCAGCAGCATCTGGACAGGACACCCCGTACGTGAATCCCGCGCTTATATTCCGTATGTGCATACATTCTACACGTATATACCTTGCACAGGCCATACCTGCACGCGGCATGCACATGCATGCGCCGCAAAACAAAGCGAGCTCGTTAGGAGGTGCATTGCAACGACTGCACTCTTTGCTCCCCGGTACATCCTGCTGGCGCGGCGGCCCGACTCGGACCTCCGCTACAGCCACGGCCGCTTCGACTCTTTGCCCGTTTCTCGCCACTGCGATCGAACTCATACTCGAACACGTTTTGGCTTTGTTCGTGGTTCGGTACCAGTCGCCAAGCTGAGGGTAATTGCCTCCAGTCTCTCGGCAATGTTCGAGAGATCCCTTTGGCAAACCGTGGAATTGTGTATCGTACCCTGAGATCGATCGTGTAAACTGCGCAACGGTCCCCGACCGAGTTCTTGATATACAATCGTTACGAGGAGCTCGGTCCACCTAAGCGACTTCTAGTTTCGCGAACGGTGAGAGGGTGGAGGAGGTATCGGTAAGGTTCGGTAACGAGACAGCAATGAGAAGGAAAGTATTAATCAGGAACACCTATTGACGCTTCGAGACGAATACAGAAGGAAGAGGGAGATGGGTAGCCCCACGGTCGAGATAAAACCTGAACGGTGAAGCATCGCCTTATTAATGCCAACCGCTTCATTAACGTGAAGCGTTAACACGTGCACAGTCGATTGGGGGGGCACCGCGGATCCAGAGTGAAATTATTTCGCGGTGCTTCCTCGGCTCCGAGGAACGTGGCCGAACGCTTTGCTTGTCGATAAAGAGCGGATCCTTCATAAGCGCGGCAAACCGCATAACTCTCGTGCATGGCAGACAAGCAGAATAAGAGGAAATATGGGAGGTGATCGGCCTCTCCTCGAGGTGGAGTCATGCGAGGCGGCCGTGTAGCCCTGGCTGCAAAGGGAAAGATGGAGAAAAAAGATCGCGCGAGCGAAAGAGAGAAGGCCACCGGCCTAAGGGAGAGAGCCTCCGCTGGAGAACAGGAGAGAAAGAGAGCGGCGAGCGAGCGCCAACTGGGCCGACATAGCTCTCGACTCTCCAGGACGAGTTTATGCGATTTTTACACTCGATCTGATTTTTTGGCGGCGCGCCTCGCTCTCGCGAGACAGATATATGTCCCACGGCTATACAAGAGCCGCGCGTATAAAGACATCGAAGCGAAAGCCAACGAGAATTCCTCATCCCATCCTCCCGGCTCACCCTCTGTTCCCCTTCGCCATCGCTCCTCTCCTTCGCGGGCCACGGTACCCCATCATCCTCTTTTCCACCATACTTGGTGTACCCCTCTCTTCTTCCTCGACTGCCTCCCTTTCCTTAACCACCTTCGTCCCCCGCATCCTGCCCCCTTTGAGTCGGGCCCGTCGCGGGCCCAGCAACGAGAACAAGAATACGAGGAGTCGAAGGGCCTCGCCCATAACCGGTTCACTCTCTCTCGTCATCGCGCTCTCCTGTACACTTCGCCTGGACTAACCCACGACCGACTAGCTTACCTACCTGATCCACATAGATATGCCCACGATCGGAAAACCAATATACTGTTACTTCATCGCGTTATCGTTCTGCGGCATACATTTCGCGCGCTGCACCATTCGAGCGGGAACGCCCGCTGCGGTTTCCTCCTCATCATCGCGGACGTGACGGTACTTCTTCGCGCGGCGTGAATCGTCACGAACGAGTGCTAATTCGCGCGCGTTAAACCGAACCCACCTAATGGTAGGTCTCGGCGAGTCTCGTGCAGTCGTTTGGTCGATACACTGCAATAACATCGCGATGCTTCGCTGCTTACTCTCGAGCAAACGGAGAAAAGGAACGCGAGAAGTGTAATCGACCGAAAAACGCGAATTCGTAGTTTCCGCGTATCCCGGACCGTGGCGTGAAAAAAGCCGCCCGCCCGGAGACATCGCTCATCGGCCAAAAGAACGGTCCAATTTGTGGGGCTCGCTTTGCGCCAGCCCAGCCGTTCCTGCGTCTTCGTGTACTCTTCGAGCACGACGAAAAAAAAGACTCGAAGGTTCGCCGCGTACGTTTCCTCGATGGGAGACACGCGAGCACGTGAGCACCGAGCGCTTATTCGCGAGGAGAACAAGGGGGTTGTCGATTCGACTCGTATCTCGTAGCATGAAAAGGGAGGAAAAGGAGAGAGAAGAGGGCAGAGCGTGGCGCGGTGCGGCTATGCCGAGTACTCACGCATATACGGGCCGAAACGAGCTTGCGTACGTAAGCAACGACAGGTAAGAGTGCAAAAGCGAGAGCAAAGAGTTGAAAGGAACGCTCGGAACAGCGTCCACTCATCACGCGGCGTGTAGCCGGCCTTTACATAAGCGACCATGCCGCCTGGCGGCGAGAGCGAACCAACGCTTTTACAACTCAATGCAGAGAGCCCTCCCGAGGGCCCCCCGGGCTATCCTTCTCTCTGTTCCTCTCCCCCGTGCCTTTCGCTCTTCCTCCCGTCCCTTCATCCCCTTCTTCGGGCGTCGCACGTTTCTCTCCCTTGCGAAAGGACCAGTTGCGGCGGTGTATGTACGCGCGTATCGTTGCTCTTCTCCGTTCTCTCTTCCCGAACGCTGTTCCCGTATTTATATTCCCGCCGAGGAGACTAGCTCGCTCCGACGTTCGACGCGTTTCCACTTGGGCCAAGAATCATCGCAATTCGAAACTTCCCGATCGCAACGGAACAGGTCGACTGTGGTGAATTCGAAAGGGAAGCCGCTCCAGCTATGGACTTTAATTAACGCAAATTAAGAATTAATAACGAAACCGGAGCTCATCCTCCTCTTGCAAAAAAAGAAAACGATCGCCAGGGGTGGAAGAGAAACGGCGCAGAAGAAAGAGTTAATTATCGCCGCCGTATGATTTCACCGCGGACACGATAATTAACCCGCCTCCCTCCTTCATTTATCCCCGCCTTCCGCGTAGTCTCGACAGCGCACATACAGGTCGTGAGATTATTCAATATTAAAAACGGTTAATGGAGGCTCGCGGCCGCCAAGTGTAACGCGACCGCTATCAGGGGAGCGCGTCATGCGTTCAGTCTTTAACGAAGCACGAAGTGATGATACGTTGCGTCAAGTGGATGGTGTCTTTTATGCGGATCATTATCGCGCGTGTTACCGAACCATCCTCGCCTATTCTACTCGCTTGGCTGCCCGTGACGATCGGCGCGGAGCAAAACTACCCCGCCTTCGCGAAGTTTCGACACGTAGAACATACGCTTTTAGCACGGATAATTGATTATTACAAACGTGCGATCTCTAGCGTGCATCTGCCAGTCTTGTTCGTTTTATCCTGCAAATAGTGGCCAGGTGCGATCGTCCTGCCTGTTTTCCCATAGACGAAACGCTACGCTACACACCATCTCAACGATATGTGTTTTAGATTTACGCCCTCCGACGTGGGGTAAATACAATTCACTGATTGCTCGACGCGTGAAAAACACTTGGTTCGCGAAGGAGTATATCGGAGACACTGGTGAACGAAGGAGGAATCGATAAGTCCTAGGAGCGATGCTATCCGGTTATCTGGGATGGTTCTCTAAATTGATTTCGAAGTCTTGACACGGCAACCCCAACGGAAAAGCCGACCGCCCCTAGCTCTTATCTGTAGACCTCCCTCGCTTTTCCCTTATCCATTACGCGTCTTCGTTTCCTCCGCCGATACGTAGATCGCTTGGCAGATTTTATCCAACGATAAACGCAAACTAAAGAAGATGAACATTTTTTCAGAGTACAGTGATGATAAAATTACGCGCGAATTAATGCGCGCTGAACATTCAAATAGGGTAACACACCAGAAGCTTGTTCAACGCTACGTTATTCGTAACTGAATAGGGGAAATCTTCGATAGTGATCGCATGATATCAACAGCGCTGTTATCTGCAGCGAATAGTGCGAGATATGCTACCGTTCCGCGGGTGTTACAACCACTTGAAACGACTAATATTTCTTGCGTAGCGATAGGCGAGAAATCGCCATTTAATATTGTATGCAATAGCCCAGCAGGGAAACAATGTTTACACGTTCCTCGCGGCAATAATTCCGGCTGACTGATACGTTGCAGGATGTTATTAGGAACTTATAGAGCAAGAAATTACCATGCGAATGGATAAAAGGAAAAGCTAGGAATGAAATATTTGTCACGGAGATATTCTGTCCGCAAAATAATATCTCACTGTTGGCTTAATCGATTTTATTTGACTATTCTACATCGTGAAGATTGGACGGTCAATAATCGTTGACTACATTTTACTTGTACACGGCGTTGGCTGGTTAAGTACGTAAAACTATTTAGTAAATAACGTCGTGATATTCGCACGAAGGCAATCCGACAAAGTTGGTCAAGCGTAAAAGCATATGCGCGATTACGAGGTACGCACGATTACTACAGTTTATTAGCTTTTTACGTGGCACTTAATTATTTATCAGCGGCACACGTCATCGCCCCGATAAATTTGCACGTTATCGTGCGGAATTTGCCATATCTTCCGTTCTCGTTTATTTTTTTCGCCCGTTTCGTTGAAGCGCTCCTTCGCCACGGTGGCAGCAACGTGATAATTAATTTATAATCGAGCATTCCGCTCTCAAATGAAAATGTTTCATCATATTCAATTTCGCTCTGAATTTTTTAGCGACGCGCTATGGGACAAATGCGGCCAACGGCGGTCCCAGCAGCGACGAACGGCTTCATTAAAAAAATAATAATAAAAAAAAACAAGAGTGGTGATACATTGAATGAAGATTTCGCAGTTCACTGCAACATTTATCTAATAGCAAAGCATCGACTGTCTCGGGAATGGTGTCTATTTTGCAGTGAGTAGCCTGATCGCTTTCCGACGGCAGCCGATCAATGGCGGCGACTTTATGGTGGTGCAGATTCGGCTTTGTCTTCGTCTATAGTTTCTTCTTCATTTTCTTTTTTTGACAAATTAAAAAGCGATTGTTATATGTGAAGGGAAAAAAGATTATTAAAATGTTTTTGTTGCGCGGCCGTGTAATTGTATGCGGTAAAATGCGGTTAGCAATTGGCCAATTAAGAAAGCAATAAAATATAAGTTGAATCATATTTTACAAGCAGGTTTATAGATAGCAGCAATTACCACGTTAAATTATCGCGTTTCTGGATTTTTACATCCGAGCGCGGGTTCTTTAAAAATGCTGCCAGCCTTGGAGGGACATGAAATGTTGAAATTACTTTTGCCGAAAGGTGGTTTTGTAACGCGTGATTATCCAATGCAAGCTCGTTGAACGGCCATCGAGGAAAATTATACGATCACCGATAGAAAAAAGGTCTTCGACGAGTAATACGAATGGACGAGCGGTTCGGTTATGAATACCTTTTTGCCGTAAGTGCATCGGTCTGTGTCACGCGAATCGTCTAACGATTATGAGAAGAAACAGAGAGAATGAGCGAGAGAAACGAGTTGGAATCTCGCTTGGCGCGACACCGGTTTCCGCCGAGATAATTTATCGGCAGAACATTTTTCCAGCGATTCCGTCGTCGCGATCATTAACCGTACTGCCGTAATTATCGTATGCATTTTTCTTCGCCAACTAAAGCGACAAGGAGTCGACAATTGCGCTTTAATTTGCTCATCCCTTTTTGTAATTGGCAACAATAGTCGAATGGCGACAACTCGTAACTTAGGAACTCGTTCCCAAGTATGCGATAGAAACTTCTTTTGGGGAATTAATATAGTTTTAAATTGTTGATTCACTTGCAAGACATTTGTGGGTAAAATGAATATTGACCGCTTCTAAAAACAGTTAGCATTAATTGAAGCGCTATAGCCATGCAATTAAAATGTTCAGCAGCGCACATATATGAGTAGAAAGTAATTACAATAACAGAGAATTGCATACTAGATCTAATAGAAGGACCAGCATTTCATAAGGACTATCTTTTTCTTGATTTTATAAAGTCTAAAATAAATAAAAACATTTTAAGTTTGAAAGGATTTCACTTTTAATTCGGATATATTTTGTAACATCATAGAGTAACAATTTTCTTTTATGAACAGATAGCACGCAACTAGTGGGGCCAAAATAATTATCCAGACATTAGTCAACTAAAATTCTACAGTAAAATAGTTGGAAAAATGTAAATAACATTAGCGGATAAACATTGCAATACCGCACGCGCAACAGAAGCATCGCTTTAAAATGTCCACTGTCAGCGAGGCGGCGGATGATCACAATTTACCACAGATAATTGCCGCGGGTCAATCTCTTCGCACAAAACAGCACAGAATGAAGGAAAACTTGGTTGTAACAAAAACAAAAACTAATTTCGGAGCACAGAATACACTTGCCCGTACGCACACGTGCACACACAGGGGCCACTATACAGGCACACGTGCGAAGAAACGTAAGATGGCTCCATTCCACCCCTTGGAGTCGGAACGAGAAACAAGTTGATTTTTACCAACTTACGTACCACTGTCGATGTTCAATGCGCGGTGACATCGCGAGCTGGACAGCAATCGTTCAACGGTACCGTGAAAAACAATGTAGAAAAACGATTTAACCGAATCCGCGGCAGAGAAGAGATAACCGCGATGACACGGCGGCCATGTTGATCTCTCGCCCCACCCGATTGGTCGCGAGGGCCGCGAAGCACACACGATCGTCGCGCCGCGCCGCGCCGCGGCACCAAGTCCTTGCTTTCAAGCCCAAACGCGTTCTCGCATCGACCGGTTTTCATCGCCGTGTGCCGAGTCAGACTCCCATCCCGTCATGCTCTCCGCTGGACTCTGGCTGGCCGCCATGTTGCCAAAAGATGAGTTTGGGCCAGGTCTGCGCAGGTCAAATGCCGCGGAGGCAACCTTCGCCACGGGTACTCCCACGTCGCGTATTTAATATTAGACTTTTCATTGCCGGTACACCTTTCCATGATCGATTCGACACTATACGCGGTTTTAAGTGTGCGGCTACGGTGCAGAAAGTGTTACATGCGCGTTTAGCTTCGGGATGTTTCGCTTCGGGAAGAAAACACGTGGACGCGAGCTTGCCCTTCTCGGTATGCTTTGCTGAACATGATAGCGTGTATGTGAGTATAGTATATGAAAGAGTATATCGAATGTGTAGCGGCTGTGATAATGGCAATAAAGTAAACAGTCGATTTTCGCTTTAACTTGGCCAATCGAAGCGTAACGAATGATTGCTTCACGGCCGAGAAGGTATGCGGTTTTGCGTACGACACGACTCGAAGGGAAGCGCCAGGGGATGCTTTGCCACGATAGTGGTACGCTTGCCTTTCCTGAGTGCACGCGCACAAGTCTGGACTTACAGACATGGTCGTGCATGCGCGGTAAACTGTAAACGTTCATTAAGTCTCTATAAAAAGTTTGATAAATGCAGCGTTCACTGCTGCAGGAAAATGTATTATAATGAAATTATAAAGTATGGTTACCGGAACGAGTACGACCTAACTGCAACACGGACTGTATACGGTGCTCATAAATATCCCGGGAAATAATTATGAATATTACCATGGAAATTCAGATTATTAAAGCTTGGCCTGTATTCTCAATAAAATACAATTATTATTCGAATTATCAATGAAATTTCAACAAAATATTCGACGCGATCATATTTATGGATTGGATCGGTTCCAATGGGCGTTTCACGACCAAATTCCTTATTAACATCCTACGTGCTATGCCTTTAATTTCTCTGGGCTCTCTTGTGTATCAACGAGAGTATTGCACATACAGTAGCCACAGACGTGTCTGGAATCATAAATAAATCGTCCGGAAACGATACTATCGCACGGAATCTACTCCGCCAAAAAAAAAACAAATGAGTCTAAGTGGCGCCACATGTTGAAAATCATCTAAGGAGCAACTTTTTCTCCGCTCGGAGCACCCGAAATGCGTACAACGCTTGCCTTTATGCTGTAGTATCGAGACATAAAAAAACAGCACATAAATCCTCCCAACTTGGATAATAACTCGTGTCAAAAGTTCTCGAGACGAAACTTTCGCAATTACCCCAGGCGCTTTTACAAAAAATGGCGAAAAATTACTCCGAGAAGACCGATATAACTTCGAATGTATTTTTAAACACGATAAGAACAATATGTATACTTTCTGCTGCCGATGCGATGCCTCGCCCCCATTCTTCCACGGCCAAAGCTTTTCCGGCTGAAAACGATTCTCGATCGTGTCCAATTTACTGCCACAAGCGCCGCACCTACTCTTTCTTTTTTTTTTTGTCAATCCGGACAAGAAACGAACGGCGATTAACCCGAATGGTCGTCGAACCGCCGCATCCTCCCCAATGGTCCTGTTCCAAACCACGCGGTATTCCGAGAAGCTGTCTCGTCTTCGGAAATTGCCGGGAGTAGCTGCTTCGGTGGCTGCTGCCCCACCGATGAAAGCCACCGGATAGTTTCGCGGTGTAGCTAATTTACGCGAAGTCGAGCAATAAACATCGCGTCTCCCGGTAGAGAATACCTGCGAACGCTCGCACACGAATGGACGACCAGCGAACGAAGCCGAAGAGAAAGGAGCGAGAGGGAAAAGCGACAAAGTGCGTTCGAATGAGAAGCATACGCACGTAGGGCGCAACAGTAACCGTAGCGCCGGTTAATTAGGGTTTAAGTTTATGAGGTGCAGCCGCGCACGCCCTATCCTCTCGCCTTCCCCGTTCGCCACCCCTGCCGACGCGCTCCCACCATCGGACCCGAGCGAACGGTTCCACGTTGTTTCTCTGCCCGATACACCCTCGCGACCACCCCCCAACCCTTTGCGCGCGATTCACCAAACCAAGCACCGGTAACATCGTCCTCTGCATTCTACGCGCATACATATGCTTACACGGGAGGGATTAATATGTGCGCGTGCACACGAGGATATCAAACTTCACACGCGAGAGCAATAACAAATGTCGGACGTTCACAGCTTCACAGGTTTATCGCCTTTACCACCGATTTACGCTTGGCCGTGTTATAAAAAAAAAAAAACAGAGGCAGAGGGCGGATCGAAATAACGGAACCGGGCTACCAAAAGGATGGCGATTACCGTCGCGTCGCTTAAATGAAAAACTCGATACATTACGAGCTTTTCACCTGCGACTCTCGAGGTTTCTTTGCCGCGAATTCTTAAACACCACTTCTGAAGCGTCAGATATTCTCATTTTCAACTTCGAGTAGGAGTGGATTCCAAATTTCGTCAGGGCTGGGAAATTTGGTGCTATCGATAAAGAAATATCCGGTGAGGGTGATGTCGAAACGTTTCTCGGGAAGAGTTAACGGTGCGATTAAAGCCACGCTACCGTTGAATACTCGAGACAGTGACCGCTGCTGTCGCTGCTCTTACAACTTCTCTTCCCTGCTTTCTTCTTCGCCTTCGTAGATCAATTAGGTCCATGACAGATACACGAAATTTACTTGAGTCGAAACTTTAGCTGTTTTAGTCCTTTTCTATGTCGAGCAATTGAAAAGTTGATCGCGCATTCGCTGTGGTTTGACATTAGGGTCCAATGAAACGCGACCCTTTCGGCAACGACGTACAAAATGCATTGCGCAAGAACCAGTCTCGTTATCGGATAAAGTTATATGCGGCGACCAACCAACGACTGCGTAATCTAATCTCGAAGTGAAATCCGGCGGCGCTGTCGATGCGAGTTAGCAAAATAGGCGATCGGTAATCCCATTATTAACGAGCTTCACTCCGCTCCGAATGGATATTAATTCCGCGCGACGTGGTCGCAGGAATCACAGCGAATTAAGATACCTCTCCCGCCGTTGGTTGCCGCTCGATGAAAATTCATAAACGCGCCCGTTGAGGTCGTCAGCTCTTTTTTTTGGTCGACCCTCGGCTGCTTAACGGCTACCATCCACACGTATGCGTGCACGACATGCAGGTGAAATTATCATAATACATTTCCAGACTGCAGCTTCCGACGCTGTATGATTATATCGCTCGCCTGCGAAGTTCGCAGCTCAAATCAACGTTTTCTTTTTTCAATATTTCACCAGCGAACGATACGATCTCGCCGCTGTCCGTTCTAGATTTCAGAGCCATGACCGCCCACGTACATCGGCCGTCTGTTAATTACGTACTACACTGGTGCTTGTATCCTGAAAAGGTCTTGCGTTCCGACACGATCCGGAGTTACTCGGAAACTCGGAGCGGTCACGAGTGGTACATAAACCACGAATCGCTACCGTGTCCAATCGAAACACAAGAGTGTATTCTTCAGTTAACTTCTTCCGACGTGCTAATTACAGCGAACAGATCATTCGATAATTCGATTACACCTACCAAGCCCCATCTAATACGCAGCTGTAGGAAATCGGGCTGCCAATCCGCCCAGGTACAAGAACTGAGTCCTTCGAGTCCTCGCGTGTCCAGTCACGACTATTCTATTATTTATCCGGACCGTGTGGTCCGCAGCGAACAGAGGAATCGTAAACATCTCATAAAATCGAATAGGTCTGGATGCGGGCGTTATCCATCTCAGTTCAGTCCGGCCAAGGGGTTTCGGCGTGCTCGCGTGCTACGATATCGGCCCGGAAATCTCCTGTCGCAGGTTGGTCTCGCGCGAAACCTTGCATCGCGTGTCGCCATGCTACCGCGGTCGGACAGAAAACCGACCGGAGATAAGGCCACCTCTTGGAAAAAGGGCCAAGACGGGTGTTGGCGGAGGCGGACGGATGGGACGCGAAGCGGTTAAAGACGATACAGCGCTCTCGAATGTGTCGAGAGTGCAAACAAGTCGACGAGACTCCTCCCGACCGTTCCTTCTTTCGTGACCTTTCGCGATACTCTTGCAGACGTTTATGCAGATACCCGCGCGACACCGAGGGGTACGCGCAAAACACCTGCGTGCGAACGCAAGAACGCATTCGAGCATTATCATTTGTCATTTACCGTCATTCGTGCTGTTATTTAACATTTTCAAGGATCTGCTGAGCATCCAACTGAATCCGATCGAGACTCCAGTTAAACTGAGAGAAATATCGGCGATATTCATTTTCATTGCCGCCACGATCTTTGCTGGCTATACCGGGCTAAGGGGTCGAAGGGTGAGAGGCAGTGGTATATAGGTGGCGGGGGTGGTACATAATATATATCTAACTGCGCGGCGCCCCGTAATTAAATCATGCCGACGGTTTTGCAATTAAACTCGATTATTTGCTCGTCGCTAGCCACCCCGCGAACACCAGCCTCAATTTAACTCTTTCGAGCGGCGCGCGCCCACCCTTCAGCACCCTTCGTCCCATTCGTTCGATGCAATATCCTTGTGCTCGATACCTCTGGTCCTGCGAGCGTATCCTAGCTCGTTTCGAAACGCATTCCTTTTGCTCCTTCGCCAAGGGTGGTTCAGAATTTTTGATGTTGATTTTCCCAAGGGAACTTTTTAGGAGACGTACATACGACGTTTGCTTTCTTTTTTATTCCGTTACGGTTCCGGACACGTTGGTTTGCGCGCACTTTTATGGAACCAGCAGATCGGTGGAAAAAACTCGGGACAGTTAAGTCTAAGGATTAGCATTGTAAGAGGTTAAGGTGCAGCAGGTAGTTCCGGTCCTTTCCTCGTTTATACGATGTGGTTGTTACGGGTAATAAAATGGCATCACCGTGACCATGCCTAAATATCTGTGTACACGAGCAAATTTAAGGGCAGCTTTCATACACTTCTACGTGCTCTCAACGGTAAAACAAATATTCTTGACGAGAACCCGTTTCGAGTATTCTTCATTTCGATTCGAGGAAAAATGAAATGGTCAAAAGTAATCTAAAAAGAAGTACAGGAAAATAGTCGATTAAAGTAAACGTATTTTCGAACGATTTCAAGTGGAAGCTTTTTAGGATCTAATCTTCGCCGGGAATGAGGTCCTTATCTCCGACAGCCTTTTAACCGTGGAGACGTTGGAAAAATTTAGAAAGTGGCGGTCAGTGGTAAAAAGATCCTATCCAAGGGGTGCTCGGAAAACGTGCGGGCCACCGTGCGCCGTCCCAAACTTTCACCGTGTCGGAAAGCGTCTTCCGTTTTTTCCCCCCCTCGAAAAATAACAAAGTGTCGGGGGTCTAATAGAGGCCCGGACGACTTTCACCGAGGAAAGTCGGGCTTTTCACTTTTTTACAAGCCGCTGTACAAACCCTCCCCTGTTTCGGAAAAAGGTGCGCGAGAACGGCAAGATTACCGGGGGGGCAATAAAAAAGTAAAAGTCCTGGGCCTTTTTGTGACGGGGCGCGCGCGCCAGCATAAACCATCCTTCGACGGGAAAAAGGGAAAGCGGGTCCTTGTTCTTTGCCGCCGAACTGTGCTCTTTGTCTGGGAGAACCTTCGCCAACACTTTCTCCCATCGTGAAACGTAGAAAAAATTGAGTTAGTGTACATTGATTGGTTAATTAGAAACTATTTCAGCGTCGATCGTAATTATTAACAATTGAAAGCTATCTGTTTCGCATTATTCGATTTCTGATTGTTACTTTTTAATACGAATCATTAGGGTTCTTATTTCGCTGGAGCGGCTTTCTCCGTCGATTTTCCCTGGTTTTGTTCGAGCAGCCCGGGTCGCGTCTCGCTCCGTGCCATGTAACACAGGGAGAGCGGAACGGAGGATGCGACAATATCCGGCGCGCCGGCGTCCGACAACTGATAACGCCAAGGGATGTTTATGTGTGTGTTCATAATATGTTTCGAGTTATGTTCAACCCCTCGAAGCATCGGGGCTATCCGTGGGACCGGCCGAAATTACAGGCGCGCGAAACTACTGGAAAACGAACAGTACGTTCCGGAAAATTGTTAAACCGTGGATTCTCGTTTCGTCAACACACGCTTTAATCAAGCGAAGAAGTAACAGGAGAGAGGACATGTAAAACAAAAATTATGTGGAAGGGTGCGGGCGGAGTAGGAGATGCGAGAAATAGCGGTGATAATTCGAGGCAAATTTTATTGATGCCGAATGAATAAACCTATACAAAAAAAAAAGGACGAAGTACTTTCCCCGGCGGCTCAATGGCTTTCGTATCTATATGTAAATAGAGTGGAGAGAAAGAGAGAAACGGGGCGACGGGTGGCGGTGGTGTGGGGAAAAGAAGAGGCGGCCATTTCTCTCCATGGAGTTGGTGTAATTTACGCGAGGACTGAAGATAGCGAAGGGACTTAATTCACGTTCCGCCGACGAAAAAAAAAAAATAGGATAGCACCACTACCACGAGACGGAACCACCTCGTTCGCTGCTCTTAATTCTCGTTACAACGGGAACGCTGCCCCCTTATCCGTGGCCAATTACCTAAGCTTATTAACTATTCTGGATAAACGAACCCCAACTCCCTTACTCTTTTTCCCCCCGAAATCTACGACCCCTCTAGAATGCTCCTTCGAATATAATGTCAACCTATGTGGAGCGCTCGAGGAAACTCTGAAAGAACTACATTCCACGGGATTCGAGACAAAACGAAACGACCGTGCAGACATGCCGATGTGTCAGGACAACCCGTGACATTCCGCTGGGGCAATTATATACCTCGACGGAAAAGAATCGAGTGAACCGCGCGACTCGCGGCCCGTATGTGTACCGCCACCGAATGATATAATAGTTCGGCCTGGGTGCCACACCCAGTATTGTGTTCACTCATACTCGTGCCACCCCGCGTCGCCTTATGCGCCCGCTTTGGCATTTCACGTAGGTACACGTATCGATGATATACATGTTCCAACTTGGACATACAGACGACACATGGACGCGGTGCAAGTGTACAAAGGGGGGCGAGTTGGGCGCGTACGTAAGCGTGCAAAGACGAGAAACACGTAGGCACGAAGGCCTGGGTCTCCGAGATAGCGAGATCCGAATGTCGGGAGACAGAGACTGCGGCCAGAGAAAGGTGGAAGCAGACAAAGAGCGCGAGAAGGAGGCGGGGGAGAAAGTGAGAGGAGGGCAGGGGCAAGAGAGGCGAGCAAGCAGCAGGGGTTGGTTTGGAAGAAAGGTGGGGTCGCGGCAGAACGAAAGGGGGTTGGTACAGGATGATGGCGGTTCGTTCACGTTCGCTTCCACGTCCCAGCAGACGTGCCAGCCGCTGATCTACGATTCCCTCGCGCATAGCGGGCCGCATAACTCTCGTCTTATACCTCTCGCTGAGATCTGGACGACGATATTGCTTGTCCGCGTGTTCGAACCGCGGCCGTAGCCCGGAATTCCCCCGGAAAACAAAGAAGTGCGAACGTCGGCGCGGTGGAGAAAGACTGCCGCCCGCTTTTTGGGATGGGGTGTCGCGGATCCGGGGGGAGGAATCTGGCAAATCCGTTGGCTCGTTCCAACGCCAAGGATAAAATAGCCTGGCGTGAATCTCAAATAGGATAACGTTTCAGTCAATTTATAGTTAATAAATATGAGAACGAGAGAGGAGGAGATACTTGGCTCTGGATGAATTTTGCTCGGAGGGGTGCATAAAGTTCAGAAACCTGGACGGCCCCTTATCCAGGGATACGCACGTGTGCTTCATAATCGTCTGGAAAAATGTCGATAATCTAATATAGAGGGGGTGCGGTGCGTGAATTAATGTTACGCTAAAGCAAGTGTTTTGCATCGACCATCAAAGAGGGAGGGGGGGTTAATTATCATAGAGAACTCGTTGAAAAGATTGCGAGGAAGATCCGAAATGTATAAATTCTATTATGATCCTGCGGTGCAGACTAAACACGGTATTACTAAACAACCCTGACTCTCGCCGGAAGCTAAAAGAATGGAGCGAGGCAGACGAAGAAAGCGAGAGGCATTTTGCGGAAGAGATAGTGAAGAGCGGGCGGCAAGGGTGGAGAAGAAGGGAAGCGACCGCCCCTTACCTTACGCTCGGGGGTTTCAGCTCGTGCAAGCGGTTAACGCAGCCATTTCACGCCTCGGGAAGCATCCAGTTTCCTCATCCGAATTCTAACCGAATTCAGGGAAACCTCTCCACGGACAGACTACGAGGATTTCTGTTTAGCTGAGACTGGAACATGGCTCAGACAATTGAGAGGGATTGGAGAAAATCTTCTCCACCGTTGCAGACTAATCCGCTCGTTTTTACCGCGGGCCCTGGATCTTTGCAGTATCTGTCTTTTTCATAACGAAAAAATGAAATGGATACACAGCGGTACGAAAAGTTCGAAAGGGATCTTTCAACCCTAGAATCGAGATGCTTCCCACCACCTAATCCATCGAAGCGGTTGACCCTGCGACAACGCGTTCCTCCCACCAACCGCCCAAGCCATTTAATCCTTCGACAGCCGATCGGGCTGGGGTTGCCCCTTAAAACTGTAATTCTTCATCGAATTAACCGGTAATTAACGGAAACGGGGATGGCACGATCGTGCAGCGGAGAATCGCGTGAAACGAAATCCCGCGTCTGGGACAGGCGGTCAGGGGAATTTACCCAATGAATCAGGGTAGTCTGATATCGATGTACTGTCTACCCCCGCGGAGAGTATCTGTATAGGGATTCGACTTATGGCGGATGCTGGATGCGCGAAACAGTCGCGTGCGTAACACTATCGAACTTTTACGGGATCCCCGTTTTGCCAGTTTACCTCGTAAATCCGAGCCGCGACCCTTTCCGCGTTTTTCCTGGCAGAATAGCCTAAAGTGAGTATCGATCAGAAAGTCTGAGGGAATTACGGTCCGTGAGCGATTCTCCATTGCCTATACCAAGTGGTTATATCTGCCATACGTCGTGTGCCATAGGAAAGGGGCGGCAACCGCAGCAACGGCACGACTGTCCTCTTCCTCTCACCCTCCGTCGCCATGCCCGTAGTAGTCGGCTACCCCAATTTCACCCCCGAGAGCCAATATTTATTGATCACCCTCGAAGGCATCGTTCTGTATTCTCCATGCCCCTCTTTCTCTCGCTCCACGGACTTTCCACCCTCGTTCCCCTTCTATCGCGACCTCTGCACGTTCTCTCGCGGCGAACCACTTCTTTTCTTATTCCCCGTTTCCCCCCGGTTTTTAGAAAAGGGAGAAACACAGACGGTGCTCGCTCCCGTCGTGTTGCGTCAAGGAGCTCGCAGCTGTTCCTCGCGATCCTACTTCTCCGCGTTTTGCGAAGTAAAGAGTTCGTCAGCAGGAAGGGGGGGGGGCGGGGGAGCGGGGAAACGCTCTCGCCACGATGAAAATTCACCCCACGAATCTTTATTCTTGGAAGCCTCTGCCTCCCGTGTCGTTCGAGAATGCCGCAGGACTACGCCGAATTCGTGGAAACTCCAGGGGTATCCCCGTAGCAGCATCTGTGCCTCTCCCCGAATAAATCTCTATCCCTGGCACCCGATCCAAATTCAGCGAGGAAACTTTCGAATCCCGTTTAAAAAAACTTTCCCGAGATTCGACTCTGCGACGTCGTTCAATTCGGGGGATGATTTCAATCGGTCGTCCGCTCTTCGCTACGATATTCGCGAAACTGCTCCGCTTGTAATCAACCCCCCGAATCGACGCTGAAACGCCCATAGTAACCGTAATCAATTTTGAAGAAAGCGAAACTCACCTTGCAACCATGTCCAATGTGGCTTAGCAATATCTTCCTTACCTGCGACAGAGAGAAAAAAATGGTCTACGTGAGGATCTATCGTTTTTTTTTTTTTGGATTGCGCGACAAAAAGAATAAATAAATGTTCCCGACGGAACGGCGCGGATAAATCTTTTTCCACGATCGAATTCGATAACAGCGCGCAGAGGGGGGTGGCCAGCAATAACAGTATAATGAGGTGCGTCAGTTTTTGAATTATTCTCTGAAAACTGATCACCGGCCGCGCGAAACACGTGTAAATCCTGGATATGTTTATGCAGCCCCGCGTATAATACGGGGAGTCGAAGCGGCCGATCGATCGGGAACATTTTAAAACCGAGCCAATGAGAATAACTCGCGGCACGTCATAAATGAAGCCATAACTCATGCTTAGCCATTCGACGGGACGGGGCGATATTTCGCGGCGTTGGACAACACAATTTTCTATCGGAAAGTCCAATTTCTAGATCGAAGATTCATATTTAAAAATATCCGCGCCGATCGAACGGGATTAAACAATTAACGACTTTGCGCTCGCGTCCTCCGCTCACCATCTCGTCAAGCGAGTTCAGCATACCCTCTCCTACCCCTCTTTTTCATTTCGTCCTGGGATTTTGTTTGCGCGCGATGAAACGTCGATCCATCGAATGCGTTTCGTCCCCGGCCATCGAACGCCGGATTGCGTTCGTTAATATTCTATTAGACAAAGCGAAACGCGTGCCGTGTTTCAACGATACAATGCGTTTAATCTGCTTGCCTCATTATACATTCGAGCTCGCGTAAAGTGAACACGACCTGCTCTGCGCAGGTTCGCTGGATTTCGAGAGTATTTCTATCGGTTTGAGCGTTACATTTTTTCCGTTACGTTCGTAAGCCGTTAGAAGAAAATTGTACGATCAAGAGTTACTGTAGCACCTTCTTCCGCGATTCTGTGCTAGACGGATCAAGTAGCGAAGGAAAAATGAATCACTCGGCGTTGGCAAACTGCGTCGCTGGTGCCACGGGGCCATCCTAGCGGCAAGGATTAACTTAATCGCGCGAAATGGGAGATTTCAATTGTCGAGCGACTCGCTTCAGAACGCGTTGCAATTATGCGCTCGCCTCGTCGTGCCGCTTGTAGCTCACCAGTAATAACAGAATAGCATAATCAATTTCAACCCCCGTGGGTTGGCTCGAATTACGGTGCTACGGTTCCATCGATCATTAACCCGTTTAGCGTGTAACCGGGCTAGTTAGTCACGATGGTAAAACAACTACTGAAAGTATAATGCGGCTAACGAAAAGGGGGTGTGTAGCGGGCATTTAGCCAGTAAACGGAGCCGCTTTACACGCGTCGCGGGCTACAAACGTACTGACCGGGCTAATCTAGCATCTACGAACAACTTCTTTCCTGCCCTGCCCGTGCTCTCTGTCATCCATATTCTAGTTATTTGCGCACGTGTACGGCCGCTAGGCAACTCCGTTCACGCGCCGGGTTCCAGCGTGTATATGCTGGCAGGAGTAAACGCGCGACGGTTACCTACTTAAGTCAGATATTATCGGCATAGGAGGCAATTCGATCGTGTGTACCGAGGCAGGGT
Organism: Holcopasites calliopsidis; assembly: GCA_023838395.1. NCBI lineage: Eukaryota > Metazoa > Arthropoda > Insecta > Hymenoptera > Apidae > Holcopasites > Holcopasites calliopsidis. The sequence goes on from JALHAQ010000003.1 coordinate 5,390,779, forward strand.
GCAGCGCTGATATAGAACTACTAAACAGGTCGTAGATCAGCCCGGTTAGTTATAACGCTGCCTCTGCTATACCTCCTCCCGCCCCCCCCCCCATCCCCCTTCGATGCTGAACCAATTCCCAGCGGTGTTCTGGATCATTTGGCGGCCCGCGGCCGTGAGATGCGCGCATGCACCGGCACCACGGTACCTACCCGCTATCGCGATCCCTGTAATTCGCCCTTCGACGGACTCTATGATTTTTAGAAACGGGAGCAAAAAAGTCACACCGTCGACGAGCGCCGGTCCCCGGCTGGGAATTGCGTGTCGGCCGCTTTTTACGGCTGCGGTGGTACAACGCTGCGAGATTCGCCGATCACAGTGGAAATAAAGTGGTGCCATGTTCCCGCGAATAGGATTCACGCTCCATCTGTTCTCTTTCTCCCTCTCTCACTTTCTCTCTTGTTTCGTTATTTTTAAGCGTTCCCCGCTTCCAAGTCTTCCCAAATCGATCTCCTTTTTTCTTTTTTTTTTTTGCCTTCAATTTCGCCCGTACCTGCAACGTCGACGATTCGACGGGATTCTGCCAACGATCTTGAACGAATCGTTGGCTGTAAATCAGCGGGAAAATCTCATATCCCCGACGAAGAACGCGGAGGCCCGTTCTTTCGTTCGCCCGGTCACGGCCTACGGCCGATGAATTGATAATTCAAGAGGAAACGCGTTATTGGTTTCCGTGGAGTGAACGTGGCCGGTGAAAATCTGCAGACCGGTGACTTACGGCACATTGCCGGTGACTGGTTATTAGATTATTGGTCGTATCGACAGCTCATGCGTTGGCCGCCGATATAGGGTGGTAGCCGGGAATCAGCCGGAGGGGCAGGGGGTGCGGGATGGCGGCGATCGGTGATGGTGTCGCGGCTTGTGGGTCGCGTACAAATATAGAGGGGGCCAGGGGGTGCGGGGGCCGGAGGAGGTCGGACAAAATGGGGAGACCGTGATAACGATAACGTACGATCGGCATTAGCTGGCGGCTTGCTGCGGCTGATGGATGCGCTAATTATCAGCAAGCAGGAGTTACAGTGGTCCGCGTAGCCGTCCGCGCGTCGGCCGATCGCTATGCGTTTCCGATAGAGAACATCGCGAAAAAAAGAGAGATTACGCGGCGAACGGTGTACAAAAAAAAAAAGAAAATCCGAAATTGCCGGGAATTTTCGCGATGTCGATCCGCGTGTGTCGCATTTTCGAACGAGAATCCTATTTGGAAGCGGAGCGTGCTACATGTGCTCTCCAATCCAAGCCTGCATCCGCTATGAAACCTTACTGCATAATTCGCGAATCGGCAAACAGCGTTATCGGCCGCGTGAAAACGCGCGCGTAAACAGGGTTTACGACGGAGCTTAAAAAAGATCGTTCCGATTTTGGGGGGTATCATTCCTTTTTTCATAAGCTTACGGGAAAATCGATTGGATATTCCTCTCTGCGTCCAGGGGCGAAAGGAACGGTGAAAAAGCGGTTTCGTTCTGTCCTTGCGTACAATTTGGAAGGGCAGCATCGTAGCTCTCGTACATCCACGAGATCCCATACGTATCCGGAAACCGCAAGCTGCGGTCTAAGCCCTAGATGCATCTACGTAGCATAATCTACGATAGCGGGCTGCGCGTATACAACGCACGATCGGTCGAGATCCGGTGCCCCGTAATGAACATGGCGCTTGTTTATTTAATGGGAAATTCGGTGGCGCCATAAAGCTCGAAGAAGGGGGTGAAACCTATTAAATTTATGTTTTCGGTTTACCCGCTCTGACGGATCGCAATACCCGCGCGCGTCGGCCTCTGGCCACCCCCTGTCGTGGTTCGACCACCCCTCGCCCACCCGCCATTTCTACCACCTACTACTCCCTTCCACTCTGCTCTCTCTCTCTCTCTCTCTCTTGATAGTTCTGTTCCACCCTTACTAAACGTATCGCACGATTCTCTCTCCCTGTTCGTGTTTACCCTATTGGTAGTCCAGTGTAATCCAAACGGAGATATATGTATATTCCTATTGCCCGGGGGGGTTCGGGGATGGTTTCGTGAACCACGTTGCGGCGCCCGCCGTGACGGACAGCGCCGCGACAGCGCGTAAAGCATCATCGCGTTTCTGCGGCTTGCGAACGCTAGCCATACGTTCCGCCGCTCACAGTGGGCCGAAGATCTAAAATTGGACTCGCCAACGGTCGTCGATCTACGACTATTGGCAACTTTCTCTCTGGTCCTTCGTCCCTCCACTCATTCGCAATGGATGAACGTTTAGAATCACCAGCCATCCCTTCGTCTTTTTTACAAGAAACGTTTTCGATAATTTCAGATTTATCGAAAAACTTCCGAGGAAAGTTATACTTAAATACTTCAGAGACGAAGTTCACACAGAAAATCGCCCCAAGTTACGGTCCCATTATCGCGGCATCTCGCGACAATCCAGACATCTCCGTCCCGGAGAAAGTTTCTCTTTCACCCGGTCGGCCGACTAATGCCCGGTAACCCCCGAAGAATCTGGCGCAGGAAAAACGACCATCCTGCAACTTTATCCCTTTTGAATCCCCCTAATTACCAAATTTTCCTCGCCCTTAATTTACTGTTATAATTGCTTCCTACCCCTTACAAGGGGTTGCCTTGCCCGTGCTTCAGCCCTCGTGATACCGCCACCCTCCCTCTTACGCCATTCCTTATATCCGATCCCCTCTCCTCCAAATATCCTTAACACGGCCTCGCCTTTTCGTTATTCCACCACCCCTCTTGCTTTTGTCACGGCATTTCTTGGATAGCCCGATAAATTCGTACTCGATCCGCATTTAAACGACTCCGTAGGACCGTCATCGATTACCGCTCGTTACCGCTGACAATCATTCGGTATTAACGAACCGTTCGTCGTGATCGCGTTACCAGCCGGGTTGGAAGAGATTAACCGGGGCGGGTCGTTGAATTATCCGTACACGAGGGTGCTCCGATTTCTTCGCAGGAGCGTTCACAAAGAGGGAGGGGGATGATTGGTTGAAAAATTGTACCTTTAATTCTCCTTACTGGAAACGCCAAGGCGTCGAAAGGTTCTCGTGAATGTCTAATTATAATCTCAGGTGTAGGTCAGAGGCGCGCTCGGCGTAAGGAATACGCGAATCGATGCTGCACGTGCAGCGCGTGCCAATCTGTTTGCCACGCAGAGTCACGTCCGCGAACGTTCATGTTTGCGCAACAGAGTGGCGCCCGTTTACAAGAGAAACGCGCTCCCAAATGGGTTCTCATGTCGCCGAATGGCTGGTTGTAATAAAGCAATAATTCCCTCCGCTGTTATTTTCACAACTTCCACTTAAATTTAGTGCCGTTCATCGCATACTTCTGAAGGGTCGGCTACAAACGTTAACCTACCGGAGCCTTACCATATTTCGCGATATCGTAGTTCCTTTGTTTGGCAAATTATTACTGCTAGGCACTTACGACCACCCTCTCTAATACCGTGGCCCATAAGGGATACTATTCGCCCCAGAAACGATTTCGTCTCGACAAAGACACGCTCTGAAAAGACTAAAGAGACAATAATGCGTGAGACATAAAAGCATCTGACGTCGCGGAACGCGTTACAGAGCAGAATCGATATAATTTTGGCACGCCGCTCGGATATCGTGGAACGTTCCGTATATACAATCCGCCGCATCCGGGGACGGTATACGATGTCTGGAGGAACTGCCGCAAACGACGAAACGTTCGACATAATAACGGCCGAACCGAGGATGCGCCTCCTGTTATGCGTGCGCTAGACGATACTCCGGTATATAAGAGTCGCTGTACAGAACTGTGTACATAGCTCGGTACATATCGAAGTCGTTCAGCTTCCGTCCCCGTTGCGTCTCGACCACGCCAATGGATAGACTGCTCCAGGGGTTTCTTTCGCGGCTTAGTGCACCCCGTATACCGTCCCGCGTATACACACGGAGAGTTAAGTCCACAGCCGAATGGCTGAAACTTCCAGCAGCTAGGCAAAAATGTATCCGGAGTCACCGCGTGCTTATTCTCCGTTCCAACGACCGAAACCCGCGAGACAACTTGTCCGGCGGTGAAATGGTTCACAAGTAAGTGAACGGAGGACCAAAGAAAAAATTCTGTCGGCGCGTCGTGACAGCGGACGGAGTCTATGCTATTGTGAATTGTTCGAAGTTAATCCGTTACTGAATAGTTGCAAGGATACAACAAAAACAGATGAACAGCGATGGAGGCAGCTAAACATTTCTGGCTGGCTTCAATACAAATAGTTTATAAGAAATGTTTACAACAAAGACTTCCAGATTCCATGTACAACCCTTTTCAAAGTTGCCTTACAATTCTTCAGAATCCCCTTCAACGATAGGAGCTTGCGAGAGCAGCAACGCCCAAAGAAAAAGACCGCGAACGAGAGAAGCGTCGCGTAATGCAACGCGGCGCGGCGTTGAGCAGCATAGGGTAAACAGAAGAAAAGAAATGGCGGAAAGAAAAAGCTCGCGCGACAGTACGAAGTTTCGCGGTGCGATGTTTTATTTGGCCGCGAGCGGTGCGAGAGTTAAAGCCCGTATCCAACGCCACCGGGCTAAGATACAGCCAAGTAAAGTGGCGGGCGTTAGACTCGCGGTAGGAGTGTATAAAGGGCCCAACCCAGTCACCGCAAACTCCTATTCCCACCCTCCCGGCGCATACCGGCTAGCAAAGGGTTCGTAAAAGTTGGGGACGCCGGGGATATTTACGCGTCATCGTAAACTGTTGGCGTCTTCTTACTTACCCTAGGATACACTGGCGCGCTATATCTATAGCTATTACGAGATACAACCCCTTTTCTTCAGCACGCCGCCGTCCGGCTTTGGATTATTATGCCGCTATCAAATCGCGCCGTTATTTCGTCTGGCGGGCTTGAAAAATGGATTACGCGTTTATATGGGTGATTTAAACGCAGCGGAGTGTTATCGAAACCTTTGGAATTCTATTCAACGCTGCGGGACTTCTGTTAAACTTATTACAGGGTTTGCTGGCCCTTTTACAGTTTGGCAAAAATAATGTTTCCGAATGTTAAGTATTAAGCATCCTTCATTACCTATAGCGGCAATGAAAGAATAAAGGGAAATTAGTGGTTTAATTTGTAACGTTGAAAACAGGAAGATCGAACAGAGTAAATTGCTCTATTCAGGCCAACGCTTGTTTCCTTTTCCCTAGGATTAACACCGGAGTATGCGTAGCGGCAGCCGCACAGGTATCTCACGAATATATCCTCGGGTGGAATACGAAGTCCCAGAGAACGCCGGGAGTAAAACGTGAAGGAACAAGAGCGATGTTGAAGAAATTCTAGGAAGAAGGGCACAATACGAGTTTGCTGGATGGCCGTCCCAACGGATTGAGTTATTCAGCCTGATAGACTCTTTCTGTATAAGCATAATATGCGAAAATGGCTGCCTGGAATAATTCTTAAAACAGAAGGGGACGCTGAGCACCGGAATAAAATACTTGAGTCCAGAGAATGAATAAAATAAAAGTCAGCATTTGAGATTTTACACGAAGGGGCGATTCGGTTTGCTTCTACCATTTTCTCATCTACTTATGCTAAGGAATCGGATTATACAGACGCGACTTCACCCTTCATCCCGCTCCGTTTCGAGTCGTTCAGCTTCGCGGAGAATCGATCGGTATATTTTCGAGTCGGCCTCGTGTATTTAGCGTGCACACACGTCTGCTGAATTTCATCGGCGACGTTCCCCGTTTGTGCACGGTCGCCACTATTCCTTGGCTGGGCCGCGCATGTATTTATAGACGGTGTTTTGTCTATTTTCTATGCATTTCACACGGCGGCCGATGGACCCTCAACCGCGGCATATACACGCGTCGCTTTATTCCAAACGCGACTATTCGTTCGTATTTTTAACCCCCTCCCCCCCCCCCCCATCACCCTCCCGCGCCACCGGAAAGGATTTCCAAAGGATACAAGTCTCGCCGGATATTTATGTATCGTAAATTTCTAGACGTCTACCTCCCCAACGTTCCAAGACGCGACCGTTTCTCCCGCCTCTCTTGCCCGCCGTTCTGGATTACCCCGGGAGCTAGAGATACAAGTCACCCCTTCGGAACGCGCCAGCCTTCCTCCGTAATTATCCTACCAAATGGTCACATTGTTTCGCGTGCCTGGCCGGCTAAATTAAGCGAAACCGTGTTTCACGCGGACCGAAAAAGTTACGCTCGCTTTAATTCGCCTAGAGGGAAAGATGAATCGCGGAGGGATGTTCGTTGACAAAAGGGAGAGCGGTCTGTATGACGATTGCGGGCGTTTACTGCGATTCCGAATCTCTCTTAAACGTTTCGTAACCCACCCTTGCGGGTCATATGGCAAAATAATAGAATCCACGATTTAGCGCGTGTCGAGTTTAAAGGCTACGTAGTTCAAGACTGTTAATTCAGGCTCGCGGGGAGGTAGTCAGGGGAGCCTTAAAAATACAGGGAATTCGATGCACGGCAATGGCGAACGGTTCTTCGCGAGTGGGAAACGCCAAGCTCGTTCGTTCGTGCATCTAGAGGGAGGGTTTAATTCCCTTGAAGCATTGTCCGCGTTAACCACCATCGCACTCACATGGCCGTGCAATTAGCAATGTAAATGCCGGTTAGTTAGTTAGCGTGTTCGTAAAGCAAACGAAGGTGGGCATTGGGACTAGATAACGGACCTCCCAGGCGAGTGATCATCTCAATTAACCTTCGATAACGCCACGGTTATCAATTGCTTTTTGCATACCAATCATTGTCTACGTTGTTCTTTATGCCAAACTCTCTGTGTCCCTAATTCGCATTCATACATTTCCGTGGACTTGTTGAATTTTCCCAATCCCATCGCATGCACCCGAAACATTTTGCAATATCAAATACCTCATCGATCCGCGAAGCCGCTCCTCGTCCACGATCCACTAATTAGTTTGATCATTTGAAATCCTTCGTGCCGTCGTACCGAAGGTAGCGATTCACTCCTAAATAGCAGGCTCATGAATGAAGAGGATAGGCCATGGAGACGTGACGCGGACGTTGTCGGATCCGGTGTAACGAACGCGGCCGGTAATCGCGTCGGAGAGTCGCATGACGACCGTTGAACCTTACTAATGGAACGCTCGCGATAGTCGATCACACCACTTAACATGTACGGGTATAAATCTGGTGTCGTGGCGTGCCGAGGCGAAACAAGCCCCCTAACGAAGCGCCGTGTCGATTCTTCGCGTGGCAAGGCGCGACTACCTCTCCTCTCTCACCTCTCACGAATTCCAAACGGTTCTCCCCTGACCGTGTGCCTACATTTTTTTCATCGTCCTACCTAGCGCACGGGTATCATCTTTTCGAAGACGAACCGCTCCATTCTGTGCGCGTCCGTTGGCTGAAAGAGGAGAGGAACCATACTGCCTTCGGGTATGGCCGCAAGGGTGTTTCCCACTGCCGGAAGACCTGCCCCTTGTCCGAAATTTTTCTGCTACCTCTCCATGACCGTAGACCATAATGGCTCGATCCCTACTTTCTTACACTTGGCTCCTGTGCTCGCGTTGCATCTGCTTCGTAGGACAAAGACGGTTGGGGGGGGACCTGGTTGGAGGGCTTTAGGGGATGGAATGCAAAAGTGGAGGGGCGTGTAGGGTAAGCCAACTTGTCGAGGAAAGCGCAATTGCAAAAGGCAAAATGTGCTCTCAGCGAGATTTGTGTTTCGCGTTTATTTAAGTTCGATGGGGCAAATTTTTAATCAAATACTTTAGTTATATGTACTTTATTAAATTTAAATATTTCAATAAGAAAACATCTGGATGAATAATTTTATATAAGGGATGGAGACTCGTAATTCGAGGAAGTTTGCGCGTTGTAAATTTATGGCTAAACGAAATGCACCGCGTACTTCCGTTTCTTCTTCGCTCTTTGTCCCGATTCGATTTATGGGCTGAAATGGCTTGGCTATAGTAACCTGCGTTACCGACCGGCTCTGTCGAGACGAAGCAGATGCGCCAAAGTATCGAGCGATGGCGCTTGCATCTTAATGCCACACCCGCGAACAATTCCGCCCTTGCGGCGGAGAGCGTCGCGGGACCCTCTCGTGACTGTCGACCAGTAGCCACGTGCAGATCTCGGGTATGGTTGGGTCGTAACCCTCGTTCATCGAATTTCCAATTAAATGACGAGCAATTATAAATTATTAAAGTGGCAATACATTTCTGTTTAATGTATCAGCATACTCATAGATGGAACATGTCAAATTGAGCTTTGGAATTTTATGTAAAAATGTAAATAGAAAAAGAACATAGATATTAAAAAATTGTCGTAAAATTTGCCAACGAAGCGTTGGAGTTTCTGATAAGTTGTAAAGGAGGTATCTGAATACCAATATTCTAATTTTCCAACCCCCTAAGTTTAACGAGCCGCCCCACGCTAGTTCTAGCATTTAAAGAAACCCTATACAGAAGAAAGAAGTGGAGGGAATAAAGGGCACGCTAAATGTCCTTGGCCTTGTCGAACGCCCATTACGAAACTCCTTTTGCCATTTAGCGAGCCCACGAGAGATCCGTCAAACGGCTTCCGGTGGTCGATTACGGCAGCTAGAAAGGGCATAGCGGACGTTGTTAACGGCATTTCGGGGGCTCGTGAAGGCGGCCGTCTCGCGAAGGCCTACCACCTTGCGACGAAATTAGGCTGTCCGTAAGATGTAATATTATTTTTAGTTGGCTGCCCTTCCCTGTTCACCGGCGGCAGTAACCATAACTTTCGGTGGGTCCGCGTGGCGTGACGCCGGCTATCCGTTCGACCACGGCTCTCACGCATACCAAACTCCGTCCACAACACACTAATTCTCTCCTCTATCCGCCCACGCCTTCGTTCTCTCTCTCCTTCTCGTCCGCGCTTTCTCGTTCCTTCGCGAACCGCTGCCGCCATCCCCCCTTTTTCGACCGTGCCTCTTTTTCGACCAGCTCGCTCTCTCTAGCTCTCGGTTTCGAACTTCTATTCGCCATCGTCGTTCGAACGTTCGCCATTCCAGCCACTACGGTGTCTTCACTTTCGCACCGACCTTCAAGGCTGAATCGAAATTCTAGCAGACTATTTCGATCGACGATCCAAGGTCCTCGCCCTCGTTCCCGACCTTCCGCACCTTTAACTACCGGTTCAAATAATACCTGTGTCGATTTCATTTTCTCTCTACCCTTCGAAGCTTCGGACCTATCGGCGTGTTGCGTGCAAATCGACTTTCGCTTCCCAGACACCGATGACAACTATACAGAATTTTATTTATTCATAGGCGAGTAGTTGCTTGCATCTGATCGCGGATGCATTAATCCCTGCCTTCTCTTAGCAACGCGATCTTTCTTAACTTCCAAGATGATCCCCCAGCGAACAAGAAAATCTCTTTGGTATTCGCAAAGCACAGAGAAAGAGGAAAACGCGGCTCACCTACGAGAGGGAACTCGAGAACACGCCGCGGGTCAGCGCTCCTCGCGCCGGCCAGTCCTTGACCTCTTCCGCGGATTTTGCCGGCGTATCAGGGCCGCGAATCATTTCAACGGCTTCCTTGCTGGTATTTTCTGTCACGCAATTAACGCTCGCGCGCGACCAGCCTCGCTCGTTCCGAAGGGACCGAGAGGCGACGATAAATCGCTCGGCCGTGTCGGCAACGGGGAGATTTAAAAACATTCGCGGTCGTCAGATCGTGCGCTGCTCGGACGCGAGACACGCCGAACGGGCCAAAGGTTCGTCGATCCGAAACGCAGATCGCATCGATTATGCCGCGGTCGTATTTCTGCCGAGTTGCTCGGGTAATTTAATTGAAGCCCGGAAATAACCAAACCCTGCGCCGTTTCCGAGTAAACTTTGGTATTGAAATGAAGGAGAGAGATATGCAATCTTCTTCTGGTGAACCTGTATCGAAGATACTCTTCGGTTTAGATGATTTTTCAAAATGTTATAGTAATTGAAAATCATAGAAATCGAAGAGGGGGCAACCCTTCTACAAATTCACCCCGTTTTATATCTGTAGAACGAGTGAAACCTCAACAGGGCATATAACAATGTCTACAGCAGCCACGCCAATTAAAGTGATTTACGAAACGGGGATATTTTCAGTTGCTCGTAAAAGTTTAACACCTGTACATCGGGATTCGAGCGACGCGACGCCGCGCGAACGGTATCGGTCCCATTAATTCCGTGATCGATTAACGGCGTTTCGCCGGGAATCGACGTGACCCGGGGGTAAACGCGACACCATCGCGGCGACATCGTCGGTAATAACTCGCCATTACGATAGGCGCGAAGAAAAAGAAGCACGCCGCGGGTGTGCCTGGCCTCTGCTCTCACTGTGTACCTGGAATCACTTCTCCCGTCGACGCTCGAAAGAAGGAGAACGGGGGTGGAGGTGGAGGGAAAGGATCGGGTGGTTACGCATCGAAGGCGGCCCCATTGGACGGCTCGCAAATCATCCGGATGCATCATACCGCAATTACACGGCGAGAGTTCATTTAAACCCGATAAATAATACTCATTGTATCGTGCCATCTGGCCGGTACGTTTTCTTCTCTAAACTAACCGAACCGGGCCGGCGGCTTTCCTTCGGCGCTGACCGTGTTCCCTTCTATTCCGCAAACATCGCGCCAGAGGATTCAGTGAAATACGCTGGCCGTTTGGAATTATGCATTCTTCGTTAAAGGTCGAAGTTTAGAGCACTCGCTGCGGGGAGGAATAATTGCGTCAACAGCAAGCGCAATTTAAAGTACCCTCTGGCCCTTTAATAGGCCACTCCAATAAATAACAACCCTATTTTTCCTCCCTCGATATCATCCTCATTGTAATCGCTATGATAAAGTAAAAGAATCGGCCGCTGAATCGAGTAACAGAAGGGTGGCGGTGGCTAGGTGAATCGTACGCCGGAACGATAGTTTGTCCGGCGTATTTATCGTTCCAAATCTCCACTGGCTTAATGCGGTCATAAATCTTAGGACACGGCCGGGGGCGTTCCATCAAAAAAGAGTAACGTCGCGTCCCGGTGAAATATTTGCTAGTTGCAAGTTTCGCCCGGGTCGGCGACGTCGACGGCGCCGCTATTGGGATAATTCGACGAGGAATTTGCACATTCCTGGGAGCGATGTATGCTCGGCGTCAGAAGCCGGTGGCGGCGTACGTTGAAGGCCGGACACGCGGAGAAGAGCGTAGCGAGGCCCTTTGATGTCAAGACATATCGGTCTGTCGATCGAACGACGCACCCTTATAAACAAGGGTTACCCGAAAGAAATCGCAATAATTTATACCTTAAGGGCTTGGGCAACGATCGCGTGTCGCTGCCTACCGTATGCTCCGCGTATGCATGCATGCATATACACACGTGTTCCTGCCGCTGTCACGTGACCCGAGCATTTTCGTTCCACGCGAACGCGAGGTGTACGAGCCTTCTGCACAGCATTTGAGGAATCAATCGACCGCGGCTGCCTACCTCGGCCATTCTCGCTCCATTCCTGTTCTCTATCTGCCATCGTGCTCGGTAGTCCCCCTGCGGCTTCAAACTTACTCTAGGTGGGGTTACAGGACATTTGTATTGCTGTTTAATTTTTTATTTGAATAGCTGCTATATATCTGCACTAATACAATGACAGAGCCTTTTGTAATATAGATTGATAAATAACTGGCCTCTATGGTCGACTCATTAAGCTAATAACTACGTACATTTCTTTTTTTTTTTAGTTGTTATCGGAATCTTGTTAGACTTGCAGTCGTTGGTATCCGCGTTACAGACTTTCCCTGCTTCTATTCATACGTTAGGCGTGGGTGTGGTATCTTTTGTGGAATGGGAGTCCTCCAATTGGTCGTAGCTTGTGGAGGTGTGAGCTCTCGGTCAGCTCGGTGGAGCGGATGTGACCGTAGGGTTTGTGACACCTTTGAGTAGCAGGTATACGATGGATTTACTACAAACGGCCGTAGACACGTTCGTGGATAACGAGTAGGTAATTATAACTGAACGCAACAGTTGCGCATCCTTTCAAATTTCACTTGCAGATTCGAGATAACTAAACAACATTTACGTATTATCGGCAGGTATTTAAAACGTTTTACTTTATCTTTATGTACATATACAAACCATTAGCAAGCTTGCTTTACTGGATGATGTACCCTGTTTTTCCAGAGGAGCCACGCAACACGCGCTAGTAAACGTGTTAACCAAGTGTCCATATTAATTACGCATGTACACTCGAGACGTAATTGACAACACGATAACAATGCCCATGTAATTAGCAGAGTCTCGCGATCGTATGGCCAATAAGCATTATATGATCCATTACGGGAAGAAGAACGACGCGTCCAGGATGCCAGGCTAAACGTATCGAGATGTAAATGTGTAAATCCAGAGACTGGCTCGCTCACTCCGTTCCTTCAAACGGGAATTTCTTTTAAGCTTGCATTCCTGCTCGCGGAGCGACGCGTGAAACTAAACGTGCACGGTAATCGAACCGGGAACAACGAACTGTGTGTGCATAAATGAAGTGATAACCGGAAAGAATCCACGAGCATTTCTGTTTGTCCTTATCGCCGACACGACTCGATGCGCCGAGTGACAAGTGCGTAGTTCTGCTGTGAGCTTTCCAGAACGTGTTAGGCTAGTAAAAAAACGCATGGGTATTATCGTTATTGCGTATTCACTACGCAACCAATTAAACGATTCTGCATAATCGAAGTCGGTATCATTAAAATTCAGACTAATCAGGGGAAACACTGTAGCTAAGCGAATTACCGCTAATTTCGAATTGTGGCGTCAATCGCTTCCTTCGATCGCGAGCAATGTTAAAAAATTGCGCGGGAACGGAAGCGCACCTGGTACTCCGGTAGACAAATGACATCTTTACGTCAACCGTGTAAGCCCCGCGGTTCTACCGAAAATTGGAGTACTTCCAAGTTCGCTGGAGAACGGCCAAGCTTCCCTCTTCGGGTACGCGACCCTTATCCCGAGCGATTCCTCGTTTAAGACTCAAAATAAGGGGTGCAATGCTTTAAAAAAAAAGAGATTATCACAGCGTGTAGGGTGTCTGCGGGCCAGAGGAAAATGCATATTAACCTTATCTTCGCGAATAAAACGGGTCAGAAACGGGCATTGTACACCGTGAACCATGGAAGTTAAACTATTGCATAAGCCTTCTGGATACACAGAAATAGCGCGGACTATTTTGATTTTCCCATTGACGTCAAGCTTCCATTCGTTCGAACGAAATCGTTGATATTAATAAATCCGCGCTGGGGTATACAATAAGTGTGTACGAAAGAGCCGAAACTCCGAGGAGGAATCTAAAACACCTAAACGGCTCGATGAAAGACGAATGGCCGGGCCCCATGGGTGCCGTGCGCGCTAGCCGCTCGCGGTTCAGGGTGGTCCAGCAACTTTCGTCGCAGGAATGCAACAGCGTAACAGAAATCGTCCCTCTCTCTAGTCCTCCCACAATTTTTTCCCCCCTTTCACTTTTATTTTCATCGACCCTTCTTTTTTTTTTTTTGTTTGTTTGCTCCTCGCGATCCTTTTGCTTCCGCCGTTTTATTTTTATCGTTATTATCATCGTTATTATTTTTGGACGGCCCGTTCCAGCGAGAACCCGCTCGAAGGTGGAGTCGCGCGCCGATGCCGGATAGCGAGAGCTGAAAAGAGGGCGACTCTGGACGAGGCCGCCGACGCGACGGGACCAACAGGGGGGACGAGGAGAGGGATACTACGTGCGTGTATCGCCATGCATCATCCTCCGTCCGAGAAAGCAAAGGCCACCGCGGGGTGCGTTACCTTTGCTGCTTTGCCTATGGGCGCCCGAAAACACTGGGATATCCTTTTCGCCGTTTCGCTGAAGATATACCTGACGCTCGAATCGTTGCCAAGTAGAAGCAATTTGTTCCGAATACTAGGAGTCGAGGCCAAATTTCCGTTCCATTGGTATTTGGTTTAAAAATCAACATTATTGTTCCAGAAATTAATTTAAGGTCACCGTTAGCGATCCTGGTCACAGTGGTCCATGAATCACTGGTGAAACGCAAGTTCCTTCCGGCTGCGATTGGCCGAAGCATCGTTCACCGGTCATCGAACACACGGGCCGATACTCGGAATACGACTATAATGCGAGGATGGGACTTATAGGGGGGCCTTGCGAGCTCGCAGCATGGTACCACCGGAGCACGGGTAATGAGACGGCCCCCGACCAAGAGGAGTTGATATGCCCGCGCGCCGTAGTCCCTTTACCATAGAACAACCGTGTTTTACCCTATACGTTGTCGGCCGACTAACAAACCTTCGGTCAGTAAACCTCGGTCCTCGCGCTTATCGATGCGAGTTCGCCCGTTGCACTCTTTGACCAAGACCCCATTGCACAAGCGCTCGTGTGTATGCACGTGATTATGTTACTCAGGTCCCCGCTTTTGGCAACGACGATCCGATGGCGCATGGGATAGCCGCGGAAGAATCGACGTAGGATGCTTCCATGTTCGACAATATCTAACAAAATTAGCTACCTTCTGTTGCAACATTGGAGCGTGATAGAAATGCGTTATTGTACAGAATCAAAGAAAACATTGAAGTTCCCTATTTCAGTAGCTCTGGTCCGTGAAAATTGCGCAGTCTGCATTTTCTTGACGAGCCACCTTATTTTCTCTAAACGGAAATTTCCATGCAGCCTCTGGTAAACCATCTTAAATTACCCACGCGATAAGAAGATGCGTTCACCCTCGTCGAATACGAGTTAGCGTAATCGGCTAGCTAACGGCAGTCACCGCTAGAAGCGAATACTCCGAGGAAGATGGATGAGTAGAGGTTTCCTGCATACGATCTGCTACGTTAACCCGTCTATAATCATCGGCAATCGTTTCTCTCGTCCTCGTCGCATACATTACCGCGGCATAAAGACGGCCGTCAAAAAGGGAAGGAATTCGGTGCCAGAGACACGGCGAGGAGCTGTGTACAAAACGAGCCACACGAGCGGACAACGATTTTCCGAACGCGGAATAATGTGTACGGTTGCCACGGATAATACAATGCTTCGTGCGTCTCGCACTGTAATCATTAACCGATGACTGACTGAATTAAATTGTCTGTAATCGGCCAATAGGTGGCTCGGAATCGGAGAACGTGATCCCGTAAGATCGCCGACTATCTACTGCTCGGTGGGTCTCACTTCGACACTGCTATCCGTCAGGGACCCTTGGCAAAAAAATATGCGCTCCGTTTCGTGTACTACGATTTTTCGGTTCATTGTTGAACAAGTGGCTGCCGAAGGAGAAATCGCCGCTGGCGAGAAGAAGGCCAAATTTCTGTAATCTCTGCACCGCGGTTAACAAGGGAACACGCAGAAGACGCGGTCTAAACGACTCCAGCTTTCATTATCCTCTTATGTTACACTCACGCGACGATGGACCGAGGGACGCATCGGAGCCGCGAGAATCGCGAGCGCGGCAGTAAAACAGGAGGGCAAGGGTAGCCCGAAAGATCACAGTTCGTGTAGCAATTTCAGCCGCATTTAACCGCAAGGATGATTGTTATCCATCTCGATAGGGTCCCGTGTTAGTTGGCCGATCGAACTGATCCTCTCGGCGTTTGCAGTTCGACAGAGATCGCAACAATGATCGTACCGATTGAAGATACACGAACGATCGCTCGTGCCCCGTGTCGATCTTTGTGAAGGAAAATCACTCGGTGAAATCAATAAGGAATTAAAGCGTACACGATGGGTCCCGTGTTTTATGGCTTACGTGAACGGGTACGAAGAAAGGAATCTGTAACAGATGGATTCAATATCGTAGATTGAAGATCCACTATCCAGACTTCCAAGTAAAATGCTGATAAATGAGCAATCCTTTGAGGATTTACGCGTGCCGAAACATTGATGGTTACACAAGGAGAAGCTATATCCGACTAGGTCGCCGAATGAGGGACTGTCGGGCTAATAAAGTCAGCATCGGTTTTAACGAATTTAAGGGGAGCCCCAGCAGTCTATAGAACCGTAGGCAAGCAGCAATTTATCCACCCCTTTTTCCCTCCTGGGGGAGCAAGGTCGCTTAAATCTCACCGGGGCAAGAGTTGTACTCAATATTGTGACCGAAGGTGTAACGTATCGCGTTTCACTCTCCTCCTCCTCCTCTTCGAGTCCTTCGTTTCCCTTTTGCTCCGTTCCCGTTTCACTAGCCGCCGCCGCATCCTGATCGTTCTCCGACCAGCGCGGCTATATATCCGAGGCGCTGATTTGATGCACGTTTTAGATAGTAGCAACGACCAAGCAGACGCGAAGATAACGAGCTGCTAATGCTAAGCTTGAAACTTATACACCGGAGAGTATTGAAACTTTTCTTTCCTTTTTCGAACGTCGAGGGAAGGAGAACGAGAGCTGCACATGAGGACGTAACAGTATGCAACACACGCGCGCGAGGTGAAACGAGGCGCCAACAGCTTTACCTTTTCCAAACTAATTATCGGCAGTTTGCGCTTCCGCGTCTCGTGAATCTTATCGCGCGCTCCCCTTTTTTTCAAAACACCGTGGAAACTGAATAGCGTCAGGCGTAACGAAATTCTCTCAGCTTGATGAATGATGTATGAGTTTCATTGGCAGGACGACCTCCTCTTCCTCCCCTTTCTTCCCTTTGATTTTTTTCTTCCTTTACGCGGGATAGAAACGCTGAACGCGATCGCATCTCAACGATCGTAACGCGTGGGCCGCAGGATGAGCGGGTTAAGTACGCGTTCGCGTACTCCGGCAGTTATTCCGCAGATTTAGTGGGCACACAAGGGTCGGCGCGTGCTGATAATGCCGCGCCTCGGCTCTCACCCCACGCGTTCGACCTTACAACGAAGGGAGAACGCGCTCCCTACCTTCCCGGGGAAGTGATTTTTCCGAATTCCCTGGCAAATTAGGCCTTTGACCTTTGCGCGGTTAATGCGACCGCCACCCCTGCAACCTTGTAACGTAATCTCGAACGAACGTGAAAAAAAGGGTGCGGTTGACCGCGCGAATTTCATTAATCACCGCGCGACGCGTGTCAATCGACGAGCAAGTTATTTCGAGAATGCTACGAAAAATTCTTGGACAAAAGGGGTCCTCTGTAGGCTGGAATTTATCGCTATAAATTCTATATGCTTCCATTTTCGTCCCGTCTTTCCATTTTTCACTTTCGCGAACATTCATAAAATGTTTAAACGCAATCCGCGCACTTGCGCAACGAGCGCTTCGCGCGGAGGTACAATTATGCAAAAATCGAGCGTATTCCCGTAGATTGAGGGGTAGGTTAACCACACCTGCGCGCGCAGAGCCAGACATACGATTAAATCCATGGGCATGGATAATGAGATGCGTGTTCGATTTTAAGTGGTGAGCCACGAGTGAGCAGATCTCCGCAACCGGTCTCCGAGTCGCTCATGCCTAGGCGGTTCTCTTGGCTCTGCTCGCGGATACACGCGCGCCTTTCCTCCTCCTCTCGTTACGGGAAAGGCTAGCGATGAAAACCTCGCGAAGATGGGTCGTCACGAAATTTCGGCGGAGATTAATGCGTTCGCTGCCCCCTTTTTTGATGGCCTGTTATTTCCGCTAATACCGAGTAGGTCTCGCATAAGGTACCTCTCTTTATCCTTTTCCCTCGTTTTGTTGCTCCGTTCGAACAGTACATGATCGTTTAAGACAATCTTTGGTCGTTAATAGTTTTCGTGATGCCCGCACACGAATGTAATTGAACACGCCAGATATAATCCCCCGTCCCGAGGAAATGAAATGGGGCCGAAGATCAGGAAAGCGGCTGCTCTGAAATAATATCTATATTGTTTTGTTACGTCAACTTGAGTGTAAAGGACAATTGAAAGAAAACGTCGAATGGTGCGGCGGTCGAGATGGCTGTGGTTGAGGAAACAGGGTCCTGTGGGCCTATGGCCCAGCGGAGAAAGGGCCGCACGATTCCCGAAGTGGGGGGGAAAGCAGTGATGGACGGAGGACTAGCTGCTCACTGGATGGCCGCGCCAATTACTTTGAGGGACTAGAAACGCCACTCGCGAGGCCTGCTTTCTGACTTCCCCACCGAAACATTTTTCCTTCGTAATTCTGAAAACATTTGGACCGTCGAATAAAACAATAGAAAATTATCCTGCAGCAGGATATTGTAGATGCCAAAGCCCTTTTCAGTGACGTAACGACACGATTGCTCGCTCCCAGACAAGCACACGAAGCACGGGTAGGTATCACGGACACACTGGTAGGACTCTTGACCCATAAAACATAGGAACAAGTTCCTATGACGGGGCCTCCGATACATCCATAGAGAGGAGGCATAGGATCGTAGCCGAAGGTCGCCCGATCAAAAAAAAAAAAAGAAAACGGTTTCCCACATCTGAACTGTGCACTCGAGGCCGAGCAACGCAGTTGTGTTATACCTGCGATAATTAGCGTACTCGAGCAAGCAAACACAGTGGGGAAAAAATGATTAATTTATCGGGTATCGCCGATGGAAGACAGCACCGCTTCTCTCGAGGGGATTTCTCTCTCTCAACCCTTCATCCATTCCCCCTCTACTCTACAGCCTCGCGAGCAACTCACGGTGATATAACGCCAATAATTCGTCCCGTCAAAGGAAGAAAGGACGTATATAATAGGGATCGTGACCCGATGTAACGCGATACATTGCTGGATGCTGCGACCACTGTACGCCGTGCACACTCGCGCCTGCGTCTAATACTTATGCACACCTTTTGCCAGATTACTACCCTCTTCGAGTACGGCCCACTGCGTCGGTATCTTAGAAAAATGATCGGCTCGATTCGGTGAAGGTAGAGTAACGGGAACGATGCTCCCGTTGCTCCCTTTGTTCGAAAGTCCTCTGAAAGCGTGGACCGAGGTAAACCTAGTGCTTATCGAGAGAATGGTAATTGCGGATGGTGCAGCAGACTTTTCGAATGCTAGATTCGCGGAGTCAGATATCCTCTGCGAGTCTTCTTAGGAAATGCACAACCATCCCATTCTTTTCGCGTCACGTTCCACCGGCCAAGTATCGCGGGAAAAATTGGAGCGCGTCACGTTTTCACATCGAAACCGGGCCGACCTCGATCCAACGTGGTCAAAAAGTCCCGCGACGAAACATCCACGGGGCTGCTTCCCTCGGCACGTAAAAGGGCGAGCAGAAGGTGGCTTTATTAGCATACGATTGGCACCGTTCATCTTAATGCCCCTCCGTTCCGTGGCCCTATTCCCGTTCCATGTGGTCCTTTGTCCCCCTGCCTGCGTATCTTTCAGCAATGTTTATGCCCGTGTTACCACGATGTTCGTGTCGCACGCGCGCGCGCGCGCCTTCCTTCGATTCCGGAGCCACGTATCTTCCTTTCAAATTCGTCTTCCTTCACCTGTTTCTTCACCTTGATTCATTCCAAAACTTTTACAGAGTATAGTAAATATATTATGACCCTTAGATAGTCAATAGGACTGTTGCGTCTTTTTATATTTGTTCGAATAACTTACAATTTCTTTTTTCATACGGATCTTCCGCCTTGATTGAAGAACAAGGTCGAAGAATATTTCTCAAGATCCTGAATTCGTGTGCTTTTACAAGTTTTCCCAGTTTCAGTGAGCTGAAGGTTCAACGTGTCCGCTGTGGATTGCACTTCGAGTTCTGTTTTACGCTGCAGACTCTCTTCCGCTTCGCCCTCTTCATCAGCCGTACACCTCGGCCTCCCTTTTCTTGTAGCAATTTCCATAGTATTGCGCGAATATAATGCATTAAGATAGTCATCGTTGCTATTAATTTATAGCCTCACGCGTTCAGGTCGGAGCGATAGCAGCAGTTGGCCGCGCGTACGCCCACTTCCGCGCCGCGGACATAAACGCGTGTCCCCAATGAGGAAGGTTTCCGTGGATGTCCCGTTCCTCGAAGCAAGTATACTCTTCGTCGCGTGGTCGTCTCCACCTAAATCACCGCGGCGGGATTCTAGTTTTTGCGCGGGAAGACGCGCGGCGGCTGGATTAAAGTAATGATTCTTACGTGCGCACGATTTACTCCCGCTATTCCTCCTTCTACGATGAAGAAGAGCCACTGTCGGCAGTTTGTCCTGTCTTCCTCCACGCACTCTTTATCGTCCCGTGTTCGCCGGCGCAACTCTCCCTATTCGCGCTCGCGCCAGCGCGATTCTGTACAAGTTCAACACATTTAGGGGGTTATCGTATTATGTCGAGTCACGAACTCGTTATAGCACGGCAAGACGGATCGGCGCCATAAAACCACTTGCTTTCAGTTTGACCAAAGGGTGCACGATATGGTAACTGGTTTACATTCTGCCGCCTTTCTTGCCCAACCCTCCTCGCGTCTACCCGTGGTTGCACGGGAAATTTTTCTCCGATGTATGCCTCGAGACTCTCGTATCGCGGGATACGATCGCTGCAGCGACGGAGCGCCGGGAAAACGTGGACACAGGAAGACGGGAGGCAGCTGAAAAAGCGCTGGAAGAGAATAATAAACGTGCGCACGAGGGAATGGACGCTAAATATCCTGCGTGTCTCGAAGAGAAGCGAAGCACGGGAGAGGATTTGCCGCGGTAGCCAAGGGCCTCCCGTTTACGCGAAACACATCGTCGAATCGGAAAGGCACGGGGAACGCACGAAAACTGGCAAAGAACCCCCGACAGATACACCTACCACTACCGAAACCGGCACTTTAGCTTCACGCAAATTCTAAGTTTCGCGAACAAATTGCTGGCCTGTCGGGTCCGAACGGAACGACTCCGAGGTGGACGGGCCGACGTTAGCCCGGAGGAGGAACGCGACCAGGCTATGCCAGTCGATCCACGTGCTCGTTATCACGGTAACGATATCGACAACGCCATCATCCTGCTCTTACTATACTCTTCGCATCGCTTACGATACGATCGGGCATAAATGGTTTCTCCTCCGCTACGCGAAAAACGCGCACACGCGTAAATTCGCGCGCTGTCGCGGAATCGAGGGCGGCAAGATCGGCCGCATCGAACGGGGAACGTGGGAGACCGTGTCGACGAAAGGTGTAATTTCAGCTACAAAGTGCAAGTAATGAACAATCGGCAAGCTGAACGGCAATTTCGAGGTGGGCCGCCTTCGTCCTGAAACGAGGCATACCCCGTGCCGCGTAGCTTCGAGCGATTCTGCCTCGCGATATCGAATTTCCCTTCCAAATTTGCAACCAAGGAAACGCGTAACTACCCGCCGATCCGCGTTAACTCCCGATCGGAGCGAGGTGTCCCGCGGTGGAAGGCACAAGCTTCCAGCGGAGCGATTCAACGAAAAAGGCAAATGGACGCCCCGTCCGATCGCCGCGAGAGTATCCGACGGGAAACGTCGCCTTTGGATAATCGCGTAACGAGGAAACCGGCTGGAACGCGATTACTGAAATTGAACGGGCCTCGATGCGAGGTTAATCAATAAGTGGCAACTGGTTCGGTCGGCGTCACGAACCGTCAGAAGGAATATCGTCGTGGTACGCTACGAAGGGGAGAACGCAAGACTGGTTTTTCATTTCGAGCCAGGGAACGAGAGGAAGAGCAAATTGTTGCTTTCGCGGACGCGATGCGAGACCTTTAACTAAGGGCATATGCACAGGACCAACAATAAGTATGGATCACGATGCGCGTGCAGAAGAGAAAACGAAGCTAAAGGGAAGAGTCCCTCCGCAATGGACCACCCAGTAAACCCCCGGGATTCTCTTGCGGGTAACAAATTTGTCGAAAATTCTGGAGGATTGTTGAAGATGATGAATGGAACAGCGCTGATCGACAGGGCACAAATCATTGCTGGTTCTACTGTAGTTTCGGTGTGAACCGATTGGGATCTCCGTTCCGCGAAACCCGTTCCACCGCATCGGTCGCCTCTCTTCCGCGCGCATGTGACGAACCGCAGCAGCACGACTGCACTGTTCACCGTGTCACAGCGTTCCATCGTAAATCCTCGTGGGCGGAGCGCGAATGCGTTTGCGTTGATGCGGTCCAAGAATATAGCGTATGTGTACAGAGTGTATCGAACTTGTACGATTCATGTCTCAGCTTTTGCGCGCTTCCTCGCTCCCCTCTCGTTGCGCCGTGCCCCCTTGATGTCTTCTTTTTGCCCGGGGGGGCGAGATGATGCTACGGAGCCTCCCAGTCTTCCCAAACCGTCCCAAAAACACTGTCCGGGTACTCTCAATAAATCTGGAGGCGCGTTCGATGGCTCGCCTTCGCCGAAAACAAGCGGGATGTATGCGCGAAATTTGTCACCATAATAAAAATAGACGGACAGCGAGATCTACCCCGAGATAAACGGGATTTACGATTACGAGCACGATCGGAGACGGCGCGGACGATGAGGTGTATCGACGACGGATCGAGCTCGACTGGCCGACGCGACGCGACGACGGTAAAACCCGGAAGAGTCAGCCGGTCGGTTTCGCTTGGCGGTTCTAAAAGAAGGTAAAAGTAACAGTTATGTTCATTGTCGCGGCCGCCCCCGGTCGAACGTTTTACGACCGTTCCCCCCGTAAAAAAGAAGCTAACGGTTCCGCTCTCGTCTCGTCGCTGCACAGGTCCTGTTTATTGGCTTGTGTAACACACCGGGGAAGCCTTACCGGGCTCCTAGCCTCGCGTGGCCGCTCTTTTCCGTGCAAAGCACCGAGGGCACGGACGTGACTACGCGACCGCTTGCCAGTTTTACTGCCAGGTACAGGCAAATTACGACGCCGAGTTTTACGTCTATTCTTTGTCGCGTCCCTTCTTGACCACCCCGAAAACGTCACGCTGACGTAATGAAAGTATAATAGCAGGGTGACCTGTCGAAAATTATTATCCTCGTCGTCTCTCGCCTCAGCAGAGTGGCATGGACCGTTCTTTTTTTTTTGGCTAATGCAAGTGATGGTTAAAAACCATAAAAAGATAGGAACCAAGGTTAAAAAGCAGCATCGTTCAACGAGGGGAACACTGCTCCGATCCTTCGATTCCCATTAAAAGTAAGTCCGTGGTAAGGTCGCAGCGGCGGCTGCTCCGGTCTAAGCCCCGCTCCATGTGTAATATATAATGTACGGTTAGATGCAAGACTACTTTTAACCGCGGCCATAAATCAAACAACCGACTCTGCGTGCATTCCTAGAGAAAACCTGCTTCGAGTTAGAAAAAAAAGGCCGCGCTCGAGATCTCGTCCGGTCTAATGAACGTACTCCGTCCGTTTCGCCTGGCAGAACGTGAAATGGCGTTGATTCCTCGTTGTTCTGTTGCTCGTTCTATCGTTGCATCGCCGTCGACGTTTTCTGCGAACTTTCAATTTAGCAGGGAGATGCGGTCCCTTTTTCTTTGAAATCACGATCGCCC
Organism: Holcopasites calliopsidis; assembly: GCA_023838395.1. Classification (NCBI taxonomy): domain Eukaryota; kingdom Metazoa; phylum Arthropoda; class Insecta; order Hymenoptera; family Apidae; genus Holcopasites; species Holcopasites calliopsidis. The sequence continues at coordinate 5,414,086 of JALHAQ010000003.1, forward strand.
GCAAGAGCTGGTAAAAATGACTCCGAGGGCCGCGCTCTTGTACGGCCCCGAGCCTCTTGGGCTCCAATTAACCCATATATAGATTCCCTCGCTCGGTGCGCACGGGTAAAAGGAAATCAAGCCAACTCGTTTGATCGATTCTATCCACGACTCGTATCGCCGATTTCCCCTCGCAAAGGAATTCCGAGTCCGACGCGACGGGGTGATTCGTTGAAGTCGAACAACCTGAGCGGAGATTTCGGAATCTGGGAACCGGGATGCGCGAAAGGGAGTACCAGGAGAAGGGTACACGAGATCTGGAAAGATACTGCCTTATTACAGAGTTCTCAAGATCTTCGCCGAAGGAGACTCCAGCATTTTCGCGAGAGGCAACAACGTGTTCAAAATGTTGATTTTATATTTGCAAGTAATCAAAATCGAACAGGGAATGGCTTTACGACGAGTTCACCCCAAAGTGTAGAACGGGGCGCGTAGGAAACATATGGAGAAAAGAAAGTCGAACGGGATGTGATAGCGGTGTGCGATGGAAAGTGGGAAAAGTAGAATGGACGGGAGAGAAGAAAAATCGTTGCATGCCGAGAGCGACAGTGTTACGGTAGCCGTAAATTGCACGAGCTAATGGTGCACAACAAACGCTTGTCCGTGCCTGAGCTCGTAATGTCCGTTCACGCCGGCCTAATATCGTTCCCGGCGTTTAATAAATATGTCGCGAAGGTAATACGTCATAACTTTTCCACGCGTCGCGATCTCGTGCTGAAGTGCGACCGCATTCACCGATACAGGCGTGCAGGCGTACACGCGAATCTGCAACGAGCGATGTATAACGTTGATATCCGTCGAGCGGTTACCGCGTAATGTCGCTTACTTATATGCTTCTTAACCGAGACTCTTAATCGCGGGATAATGTTGTCCGTTCTTTCTCGCTCCTTTTGCTCCTCTGTTCCCTCCGTCGTTTCACCCTTTCCCTCTTTGTCCGGCGTTCGTTCGATGCACGTCATGTACGCATACCGATAAAACAAACGGTGTCCCCCGCGCGCACGTGACGAATGCGTAATTCCGCCACGGACGAATGATCGTCCGTACGTTTTCAGTAGCAGAAAAAAGGGCTGCAAGATTAGAAGCTTGGCTCCCACTTGCAGCCGCGACGCAGTACACCGTATAAAGTATATTCATTGACTCGGAGCGGGGCAGTGTCGATAGCGTGATTCATGTAGCTGGAATTCGGTGGCGCTTCGAGAAAATTAATTAAATCCCGCTGATTAATCGCCTGCTCTTTCGCCGCACGATCACCGCAGGACCTGTACATCCTCCTTTTTTCTCCCGTTACAACTACCGGATGTTCATTTTTGCGTCTTTTTGGCGACCATCCGAAGACACGTGAGAACGGAAGAGACAGCGTATATTAGCCTTCGAATAACAAGATTAATACGGCCGATAGGTAATAACGGTTGTTGTAGCACTTTCGCGAGTCGCTCGAAGGGTAAACGGCCGAGGAGTCGTTTATGCGTGTCCGCTTAAAAACGCCAGATAGTATCGTACATCATCGGACGCGCGACGGCAAAGAGGCGGTAGAATTAAGAAATTTTCGTTCCGGCAAACGGTCGAGCAATTATTTTAAAAGGTCAAGAGGTTTCAGCCGGATAAATTATGCCCGGCGTCCTTTCCCACCCGCGTCGCCGGTCAATGGGTGCGAAACAAATGGGTACGCGAACGTTTCAGTTGCCGCGCGAACGCGGCTGATTTGCGCGCTCCATCGGCAACGAATCTCGTGGCAGCTCGCATGAAATCCGCGGAATCTCGAGGGAAAATACGAATCGATGAATCATACGTAACGCGAGGGAAAAAGGAATTAAACCGTGCGTCCGTTCCCGTTCGATGTTTTCTTCTCCTTGACTGCGATAGTCACAGATTTGGCCGAGATGATTTGTATCGGTGTCACTGGCGATTCATCGTTGCTCGATATTCATAACGTTTTTACACACGTAACTGTGGAATACCTGACCGGACTAAAGGAGGCCGAGAACTGCGATGCATTGTGCGGTCAGGTCGCTGAGCGAGCCTAGGCTGGCAGGTGTTGCTCGTAATGGCCGGCCATCGGCAGGCCAGGCGGCAGAGAGCTGTGGGGCAGACTTGCCATGGCAAAAACTGCTGCGTGAGTTATGAACGTCCGAGACTATTTGCAGAATCGAGCGTTCCCCGATTATACGTCGTTGCGTATTAATTGAATACAGGCCACGTTGGGCGCGGATGGCGCCGGAAGAGATCGGAACGCTAGGAGGACTCCCGAGGAACCAATTGCATATATCCTTTCCAGTGGACGTATCATCAGTGCGCATTGCATCATCTACGTATCTCGGCGAGGTGTTCGTCAACGAAGAACAGCAATCTACGCTCACGATGCACGGCGATCGTCGATTTCAACGAGTTTCACGTACGCAGAGGCGTCGCGTCGAATCGCTAAGTAACGCAACGATGGAAGATCGATGGGACGAAGAAATGTTTAGCCAGTCCGATGTAAATTGCTGCTACGATCGACCCGCGTGTAGCTATGCGTTCCGTGAATGCTTAATGGCGCTTTAATTAAATAACATTCTCACATGAATACGTGTGAAAATATCCAGCCGATTTGTTCGCAGCGCTTCGAAATCACAGCTATTCCGCATCGACGGACATTAATCATTTCTACGTGCTGCTTTTATTTTCATCCTCTCAACGGCGAGCGCTCGAAATGTACGATCTACGTCTTCATCTGCTGAGAACGGTAGGTATTCCGCAAAAACGTGAGCAGGAACACTTTCCGATTCAATTATTTTGCCTTGCATCCATCTTTCCTTACGGGCACGGTTATACATATCCTTTGTCTGCCGGTGTAGCCGTTCCGATCGTCGAGCACCTAAACACGTTCTTCGTGCCTACGAAGCGCGGCCGATCCAAACTATGCATTACCCCAGCCTGGAGCAGTGAAATGGTGCTGCTACGTGGTCGAGCAAGGAGCCGAACCAATCAAAATCGCAGCGTTTCTGCTGTCAACGGTCATCAAATGAAATCTTTATCTGTCATAGCACCTATCCAAGTTTGGCGAATCTCCGTGTTCAATTTCTCGGCCAATGAGGTAGGTGCATACCCTACACCTTGTCAGCACGATTTATCGCCGTTTTCCTTCGTGCCAAAACACGAATTCGCTTGTCGAGCCGGTCGTAACATAGTGATCGATAGAGATTGGTCTCCCAATGAAAGCGTTGACGCGAAGGAATGAGAGGAGTCGCTCCGTCTCGCCGCTTTCCGCAAACACAATCTCAGGAACGCGAGGGTAATTGATAAATAGCGATTAACGAGCGGCATTGCATAGCGCGAAAGGATTAATCCCGGCCCGTGAGGGCGATAACTCCTCCCGCATGAAATTTGCAAAACAGTCGGTTAGCGTACGGGCATGCTGTCGGTGTGTAAAAGCGAACCTAGCGCACAGTCCGTACATGCGAACAGCTCGTCCATCAAATTGAGAACTCTGGCAGGCAGCGGCTACGCTGCCGGCCGAACGTGCGATCAGCGCCTATGCCTTGCGCGCGTTACGCGCCGCATCACGTTCCTCCGCTTCTTTTACTTCTCTCCGCACCTCGTGGGCACGAATAAACCATTGCTATTGTTTATCACAACGATCCTGCCCTTATCGCCGCTCTAGCGACGTTTCGGTGACTCGCGGCTTAGTCTTTTTTGAATTTGTTGCCTCGCTATGAGCCTCCGCCGTAACACGTGTACGTACAAGTGTCCTTCTTGAGATCCTCGCACGAGATACCTGTGTAACGTCCGTGCGCTGATATCGCTTCGCTTATCTTATAATCGGGCTCGTCCGCACGCCGTCTCGATGAAAACGCTCGACTGCTTCCGACGTAATTTTTACTCCAACCACTTGATGCATTTTTTATTATGTACATATTTTTTCCTCCGATTACTTATTAATTTTTCCATTATCTGCATATCTGTTTTATGCGAGACGGTAACTGTGCATAGTATATCGTATTAAAACGCCGCCGCAATTATTCTGCACGTTTATAGCTCGCCTATACGGCTACCACCATGCGTTACCGATCGCGTGAAACAATATTACGGCTGTTTACGAGTAATCAGCCCCGTTGTCGACCGAGAAAAACGTGAGACAGGATGCAAGTGATTCCGTCGATCGGAAATTACACTTTCATGCGGGGAATCTTCAACACCCGTGATTAGTGGCTTCAAGGTTGCGCGTCGTAACGCGGCAAAGTATAAAAATTGATTAACGACACCGGACTTGGCGATGAAATTACGCGCTCGCGCGCATGTAAATTGCGAGCATCCCGGTAAATTTTGATCGACGTTTACAATTACTTTTAATGGCACGCCTCTACGGTATTTTGTCTCACTATAGCTAGCCTTGAAGACCACCGTTGCGCGCGGCAGTGTTCGTTAACGAGCTCAAATTGAAAATCGGTCGAGTAAGTGAAAACCGTAATAACGAATACGGAGCAACATTTATAGCGCGTCTGTAAAATGTTATGCGTTCACGTTGCCCTTAATCGGGGTAAAGTCAATTTGAATTCCTCTGTTAACACAGGGACACTCTGCAGCGTTTCACGCAGAGCTTACCACCCTTCGTAATGACGAGGTGCAGACGCCGTTCGTTTCACGTTCGATGGTGTAAAAACAAGTATGAAATCCCGGTTATATTCATTAGGGTCGCGGCGAACTTTAAAACAGGCTATTCTTCTTGCCCATGATAGTGCCTTGTCCACGTCTGTAATATTTCTGATTTTAAGAATCTTCAATCGAGTTCTTACAAAAAAGTATCTAGACCTGAATAGTCAAATGGATATTACATAGCTGAGCAACCAATTGGCAGTGAAAAGAATTATTTCAATTCGTATGATGTAACGTTTGTAGAACTCTTCAAGGAAGTTGTCCCGAACACGCTTGAGGAATTCCACGGACGAAAGGAGGAGTTTGGAAGAACTGTGAAGGGCATGTAATTTCCAGAGACCCGAATGTTTTTCGAGCGAACAGTACGCAGAAGCGGCGGGCGTGGAGAAGGGAAAAGGGCGTAGTAAGTCATACGGAGAGGCTCGTACGTCATCCACCATCCGGGCCAACGGAGCAACACATGGAAAAGGGTCTGCGAGGAATCCATGCACGAGGAACGCACCTACATGCTTACTCCGGGTTGCCTCTTTAGGTCGCTGTACGGTGGTGTTCGAGCACCACCACATGTACGCTAGACACTTCGTTCACCGGGGTACACCTTTGCAGGTAGAAGAGGCTGAACCACTTGGTCACGGGCGTGCAACACGCACGCCTATATTCGACGCAGCTCCACGATCCGATCTTTTTTCAATTTTCTGATTGTAAATTAGCGCCTTAAATGGTTTGTAAAAGCGTTGTCGGGTGTGCGCGCGGTACCGGCGCAACCGGAAACGCTGACCGGTGATCAAGATGGAAAGTTCCCTCGGCCATATTCGTCAGCCATTGAGGTACGGACGCACCATACAACTTTCTCACCGTTTATTCGATAAAGTTATCGAGTATCAAATATTTTTCAGGAACGTACCGAATAACGGGGACGGCATTGTAGGGGGGAACAAAGGAGAAACGATGATGAAGTGAAGAATAATGTGAGTACGTGTATTGAGATCGTCGATAATTAGTAGATCGCGTGAAACGAACCGGTAAAAGTGTAGGCTAATAAATAATTTGTGCAATAAACTTCCTCGTGTTTCTCTTCCAGCGAAAACATTTCTACCACACACGAAGGGACGCGGGATCCTGGTCGATGTAAAGGAAGATATGTGCTCTGTATTACCGACGAACCTCGCAGCGACGATAGCGGTAAGCGCGGAGGCACATAAGGGGTAGGGTAAACGAGCCAAGCCACGATTTCGTCGTCGTAAACGTCAACGTTACGGTTACAGCGTTGTTCCTAGCTAGTTTATATTGAACGAGGTTGCTCCCCGAGGTACGTAACACCTACTGGCAACCGTCGTATCGTGGAGTAGCACCATACTCGTTTCCAGCTCGAGAGTGAGAGAGAGTGTGGGGGAAGGGACCACGTGGCTTTTACGCGGGAACCTGGTTACTTCGGCACAAGGAGTTTAAGGTTTGTTAGCTACATTCTTTCTTCGCACGATGTTAACGCTATACGAGCCGTCCAATAAAAAATCCCCGGCAATTATTACACGGTATCGACGCATGCAAATTAAAAGAAAAAGAACATGGTATACACCCTTACTCAAATCGACCAGCTCCACAAGTGCACGGAATTAAATTATCTAACTGTTCGATCTTCACGGTACGCTTCGCTTGACGCAATTCTTACCGAACAACAACGATCTTCCCTCCCTTGTTACCGCGTAATGAGAGATTGCCCTAATCAACATTTACGACGTGCAGCGAATAAAAAACAAGCGTAATTAAAAATTATTCGATGTTAATACAGGCGTCATTATTAAATCTTTTTTACACGAGGTGTCGGTCTCCTTTACGGTAGGACTGCAGGAAGTAGCAGCATGAACATTGTCTGAGGGAAGCCGTCGAGAAACGGGGCAGTTTTGTAGAGAATAAATGAACCACGGGGGTGTACAGATAGTATTCGCAGCTCCGGCTTCACGCCCTCTAATTACCCCATGAACGCGGTATAGACCCTTCAATGGGGAGTCGTATATATCGCTCTTGAAAACAGCCCGCGAGAAAGTGATACGGCACGACAGAAGCGCCCATTGTGAACCGTGGGCCAATGCGTCTTGAAAATTGCCAGCCGAGTGGCAGAACTGCTTGCTGGCTCGATAAAAGTAACCAACCGTTCAATCCTCGGCGCGATAATTGTTGGGTTATATACGGTGGCATTCCTCTTCTTCTCGTCCTCCGCGTTATCTGAATAAACGTTGTCCATCGGAATAAGTGGCCATTTATATCTATAACGATTCATTATTTTCCCGATAGCATTATACTGCTTCATTACCGTAACATTAATAAAAGAGACGTTTACATCTGAAAACGGTGGCGATACCAGCGCGCTTCACCGGCGGCCATAAATCACAATGTACTTCATGCGCGTGTACCCTTTGATGTTTATCACAACCAATGATACAAATGCATTCCGCGCAATCAAGTTTCTTCGAGAGCGTACACTCACGCGGCTCGCAGTAATCGAGCGTTGATGTTGTCTCGAGACCGTGTTCCCATAACACCGATCCGCAATAAAACGGAGTTAATGATACCGCGTGTCTATCGCTTTCCGATTTGTGCCATTTGGGCGGCATAATCGCTCCTCCGATCGTTTATTGCACACTTAGCAACGGCATTTAACGCGGATACCGTTAGGTGTCCGATAAATCGTGTCGCGGACGCAACATCTTGCGTGCCTGACGTGAGGCGCGATTAAAAAAAAAAAAAGAAATCTGTAGGTTCGGTAACTTTCATGATTCGAGTGATCCTACCGCAAAATATTTTCGAATCGAAATCCTTCGAAATCTTGGGGATAAGCAAGCTACGTTAGCGGACGAAATTTATTCTATGCAAAGATACCGATATGTTGGTCAGCTCTTCTAATGTATCGGTTCCGCGGGTGCGTAGCGATAGAGTCGAATTATTTATCGTTCACGGAGGCAACGAACGCCCGTCGACGTTGACGGCTCTATATTTACCGATAGTCTTTAATCTACGACGGAATAATCTATAATCCCGTATCAATAAATTTCGCGACGCGTGTACCGCGTGTAATCGGCGACGCTGAGGAGCACTTGCCGGCGAGTGCGAAATGAGTCAACGACTCTCGATCCGCGGGCGCATAGAAACCTGTTCTACGAGAGTGCGAGCCGATCAATCGCCTTTTCCCATTCCTACGATTCCTCCTACGATCATCGCATTCCGCCGTATCGTCGAGCCGATTCGAGCGCCCATATTCAAACGATTGAATCTTCCGTACCTTGCGCAATAAACGGAGGAAAGTGCAAACACCACTTTCCCGTCGATCCAATGAGACGCGTGTGTTGTCCGGCGCACACGCCGGCCGATTCGTTCGACTATAAATCTTGTTGCAGTTATTGAATGGAGGACGCTGAGTTGATTCAGGAATACGCGAGCGAAGCGGCGCCGGAGAGGGTTTTTTCCCATCCGCGGCTGGACCGGGCCGAAAGCGGCGTTAGGCGAAAGGAGGACGTCCTCTGAATATGAAATCCTTTCTCTGGCTGAATTTAGTATTTATAAAAGGACGTAAAGAATAAGGTTCGTTCAATAAAATCCCGTTTCTTGTCTTTGAATAAGCACGCGACTTTGTCACGAGGTTTCATAAAATAATCCCTACGCCTTTGTATGCACAAAGGGAGAGGACCTCGCGCGATCCAACGGAGGAAAAAGAAATATAGGCGGACCTTAAACCGGACCGAAAGAGCGCGTGGAGGAGGCTAGCAGGAGAAAGTCGTAGGACGGCGAGAAACGGGAGGACGCGGTAACGATGGAAAGAGAACAAGGGGAAGAAGATCGAATTGCCAAGACGAACGGTCCAGCGTAAGACTCTCAGCTGAGTCGACTGAGAGAGGAGGAGCCGGCCGCCGAAAAGCGAGATAGAACTCGAGAGGCCTCGGTGATTATACGCGTCTGCCTGCGACAAAGCGAGAGGCTGCTAGGGAACCTCCCGCCAAGGGGGACAAAGACGCAGCTAGAAACAGCTGACTACCGGAATTCGGGGTTCCGGAGGGGTGAGTACGACGAGGAAAGCACTTGAACCCCAATTGGGCGAGGGCTTCCCCATTATACTCTACGTGCCCAACGATTTTACACGCACTTGACTCCATTCTATCTATCCAGCAGACGTGACTTTATCGCGCTTCCCGACCGATTTTCCACGATCCGAAGCTGTTCGAACGTAAATTACACCGATATAACGAGAATCGTACAACGGTCGAACCAAATTAAACGCTACTCCAACCCGTTCCAATTTCCACGCAGAAGCGAAATGTTCTTCTGTTTTTAGCCGACCGACGATTGCTCGACAAACGATGCAATAAGTAATCCGCTAACGTTTCGCGTTCACCAGAGAAAACTGGCTCGCTTTGAACGTCCCACCGGTCCGTGTTCAGAGGTCGATCCGCGAAAATCCGCGGAAGAGATTAATTTTAGCGGAGCGACTCCACCGTTGTGAAATAGAGGTTGCCCGCGCTTTTTTTAACAACAACCGGAGTGAGAGGAAAAGAGAGGTGCGCTCGAAAAAGAGGCACGCACGCACATTAATGATAACTCGAGATGTCACTTTGCTCGTCGCTTATACACGGCTGGGTTAGTTATTGCCACCACCCCCCTTGCACGCAGTGCATTCATTCGCGCAGAAGGCAACGGAATATTTTTAGTCCGCTGCCCCGACTATAAATCCGTTATCTCGGCAACGTTTCATGACGGATACGTTGTATTTCAATCGACGCACAAATAGACTCGGCAAATAAAAAGAGATAGGAATTACAACCAGTTTCGACATAACAACGCAACGTCAACTTACATTCGTCCATCGTATACATACAGCCCCGTGACGTCCATTTTTCATTGCGGAACTAGGGGTGGAATGATATTGTTTAGATACGCCAATTGGAGTAAAATCTCTCGTTCGATTCGATAGGTCTCGAGCAAGGGTTAAATAGCTCCATTTAAAACGGTACCAGTGCGCCATAGAAGTGGAGCATTGACCGTGAAACGTTCAGCGACGATTTAGTCTAGCGTTTAGCGGCGAGTCGAGCAAACTCAATCTACCACGCCTTTCCCGACCACGTGGCTTTCAACACACTACCGACCACTGTTCTCTCCCCTAAGCGTCGTGTGGTCGCTTCTATAATTCATCACGGCTGTTATGATAATCGTTGTACGAGCGAGAGAGATCTTATGAATGTAAACTCACCTGCTATAGCCATCCAGGGGTAGAAGGTATGGCTGGCGTTGGGTTGCTGGTGTAGTTGCGTGGCAACCGGTTGGCTCGCGGACGAGTTCAAACTGCAGGTGTTCCAGGACGACGTGAGGGACCTCGAGGAACTGTTGTTACCAGGACTCGATGCCGGGTCGCCGCCTACGAGGCCACCGTAGCTACCAACCCTCGTGCCCTCTGGGGTACACGCCGAAGGACGCACGACCGAATTGCTCTGGCTGTTCGCCCCCGAGGTCGCTGACTGCCAAACGTCCTTGACGGCCGCGGCTGCCATCACGGCAGCGTAACCATTCTGATGCGCCGCTGCTTGATCTTGTTGCTTACAGTCCTTGGTGGCCGTGGTCGAGTACGAGGAGGTCGTGTGTCCTGTAGCCTCTGGTGTCGTCGAGTATAATTTGCAGGCCGTCGCGACGCTCGCGTCATACGGCGAGTCTTGAGGCGGCCTCGTGTTCGTACCACCGCCCGGATGTATGCCCAGCGACGAGGACGTGTGATGATGATGCTGAGTGGACGCGTACGGTGACATGCCCAGGCCGAGAGGGAAACTTCTGTACGCCGCTGCCGTGGCTGGATCGTGGTGCTGACTGGCGGCTCCTGTCTGATGGTGGTGACTTCCGTAGAAGCCACCCGCAGTCTGCTCGAAATACGAGTTCATTATCCCGGGTATTTTGAATCACTTGCACTGAAACACCGGCACTCGAGAAACAAAAATTATGAAGGCGAGTGGCGACGAGGCGGAAACGGAGCCTCGTCCTGTGACAACTGTTCTATGGTAGCCTTCTTCGAGTGTTGCGGAGGACACAAGAGGCGAAGAGCACACGCGTGTAGCGGCTACGCACGACCGAGACCAGAGTCCATGCTCCGTTTTAAATGACTAAAGGTCTGTTCTCCGAATCGTTCGCTCCACGGGAGCCGGGCAGTACCGTGATCGTTCCGACTCCGTAACACGGCGGTGGTTCGCGCCAAAAGGCGTGAGGTAGGCGCACCGCGTCGTGCTCCGAAACGCTGTTTGACGCGGGTGACGACAGGTGACAGCGTCGACGAGGAGCGAGCAAACGGGCATTAAACCGCTTTAAGAGGTCATAAAAGTCATCGGTAGGTATAAACGGCTGCACTCGAGAGTGTCAATGTCAGTAGGCCGTAGGAGTATAATTCTGAATGGGGCTCATGGCAGCGGCGGGGGCTTTTATGGGCTTGTTATGGTTACCGGCAAAAGTGTAAACCGGCAGCCTAGGCGGTGGAAACGAGCGATGATCGTTAAATCGTTACGATGCAATAAACCGGGGGAATAAGACGGGCTATAAAACTGCCTCTTGTGGGTCTGTACCGCGTGCGCGCCCGTCGACGATTCGGTCGGCCGGCATGCGACTATCTCCCTCGCAAACACCTTTCCCTCAGTTGTCTAATATGAATATGATTATTTTCTGATCGGTCAGGCCCGCGGGGCTCCGTGTCTCGTGAACTCGATCGTTCTGTCAAAGGACCGAAAAGCAACCGCTCGGACTCTGTCCGCACTGCACACTAGCACTAGCCGTAATGTGACTTCGCTGATGACTGTGGGGTTCAGTACGAGGCGACGTACGAAGGCGATCGTAACGAACCACGGTATGCCAGTGCGGTGGTCCACGGCACACTACCGCTTTTCTCGCGCCCCGTGTACCGCCACTCTGTACCGTCCTCTGTCTCTTGTCCGCTCGTTCACCTCCTTTCGTCTTTCTCTTTCACCATTGGCCTCTCCTATTTCCACTAACGACCGTCCTCTCTCTCCGATCAACCCCTGTTTCACCTCTTTCTCTTTTCCACTATCACCGCCTCTCTTCCTTCGAGCCGTACCGTCTCACTCGCGCGTGCACACTCTTCCACGGGGTACTACACGCTGACGAGGAACGCGCGCTGGTTTTCCTCTTTGTCCTTCACACATCGTCCCCCTCCCCGTTACGATAACCGACTTCTCTCGCTTGCTCCGTCGTTCGTGCGCTCCCCCTCCCCCGCAAATAACGCCCCCTCCACGATTGTTCACTCACCCCCTTGGGCCATCTCGCTCCACCTCTCAACGATGCGTCCCGTTTGTTCCACGCTCTCACCGACCTTCTCTCCTTTTCTCTACCGATTAGTTACGCAGCGCCCTCTAACGAGCGCTCGAGTAACTTAACGACGTGCCGCGAGATTAAATTTGTGACTTGCTGTTTGCTTGCTATCTCGTATCCGAGGCGCTGGGACTGGATAAGACTGCGGATGAGAATGGCAAGGGGACAAAAGAATCGAAGAATAGAAAAAAAAAGAGGCCCGAAACCGATGGACAAATGGTCAGGGGAAAGAGACGAGAGTGCGTTATGTCGGTGTGTAAGGTTATAGAATCGAGTGCCGAAGGAGAAAAGAAAGGTAGAAAGATGGAAAAAGAGCGACAGAAAGGGGATAATGAGGAAGAAGGGAGAGAGAAAGAGACGAAGAGCGTAAGACGCGAATCGTGCGAGCTAAGAGGGAGACGAGACGTACCGGTCCGTGTCGCGGAATAGGAAGGTTGGTGGGAAGAAACAGTGTGCCAAGGGAGGAGGTTATGGTTAAGGACCAATCAGAATTGAATTCGTCACGAGTACCGCGCCGGCAGGGCACAAAATTCCTACGCCATGTGAAAATAGTCCCAAGTTGGAACGACGCCCATGACTTGCTAGGCGCCGCCCCACGCTGCCCCCACCGCTGGAAACGGGCGAGCAGCCACGGATGCGGACACGTCCGCCGCCGTACGGTAGAGCGAAAGCTGCACGCCACGCGCGTCACGCAACGCTTGCTATCCTCTCCACTCCTCCACAAGCTCTAGGGGATACGTGCACCGCCACCTCTGAGTTTCATCACGAACTAACGCTGTCAGATTCATTCAGACGTTCAAACGACCAACATCAACGAGGCACCTTGTGATTATCGTTATTGGCGATAGCGTGTTCGCGAATGGATGCTTACGTGTGATCATTTGATCGACATGCGATGGAACCGAAAGGGTGAAACCGCAGAAAGAAAAAGAGCGAGCATTGCATGGGCAGGAAACATATTCAGTCCGAGATTCGAGTCGAACCGGTCTGATGTTTCAAGCCCGTCCGAAGATCCGATGATGACGCGATTGAGAATACAAATGACAGGAATGTTATCATAAACGTCTTTTACGAGATGCCTCGGCGTTTTACGAACCAATTAGACTACGGTCGTACAATTAAAACGCCGTAAAAGTGAGCTTCGTGAGAGAAGCGGGCAAGCGCCGTGGCGCGCGCCGCACTAGTATCGGGAATGTTTATTGGGATGTAAATGTCGCTGGATTATCGCCCCCGCGGTTCACACCTCGTAAATTATTCCGTAACGAGCCGAGTAATGCCCATCATAAGCTGCTCTCGGGGGCCGAACCGGACTATTTGCTTGTTCACTTTCGCCATTATCGTGTTTAGGATATAACCCGCCTACTTCGAGCGCGTCTTGAAAAAAGCCTGGAATGTTTATGATTCACGAAACGATGCTGCTTATATGCAATTATTCAAAAGTCGTGTAAGTATATCTACTATAGTAATTGCAAATATCTACGATGAACAAGCATTACGAACTGCTTCTATCAACCATTTTCCCTTTCTATGTGCTATTTAATATACCTAAGCGCTGTAACTTAAATAAATATAAGCATAAATGTTCCTAAATAATTTACGAATGTTTGGATTTTAAACTGCAAGACGCAATTTTAGTACATCTTGTACACATCGCGAAAATGGAATTACAGCCTGTAAATGCGTCAAATACGTCTCATTGGTTATTTGTACAAAATATCAAAGAAAGGTATGGCGCATATATGGACTTTCCACGTTACGATGGTTAGTATTTCAAGGGTCTGTTACGTGCAGTTGGAGCAGTCATCAAGTGTTCGAATTGATGGAGTCCCTGATGAAGAGACTCGATGCAGTTTCCGCTTTTGTAGGACTCCGACAGGTGGCAGCCCGTTTGCTTGAAAATCATGACGGCAATAAACTCCGGTTTTATGACCACTTGAACAGAATCGTAAAAGTCAGGGCCTTTAAGCGTATAGCACGGTAGGACGCGTGTCGAATATGGTGGGGGCGTGAAGAGAGCCACCATGAGGAAGGGGAAGGGTGTCGGGGGCTGTGTGGGTAGCCAAAATGGGCCTAAATGCCCCTTTTAAAACACCATTGAAGATAACAAGGTAACCACTAAAAGGGGTTTATTTAATGGCCAAGGTTGTTCTCACAAAACCGGACACTCGCTGGCTACTGACGACAGTTACCCGATGGCTTCATGATTATTACAAGCTTTTCACACCATTCCTTCAAGCAACATCTACCTGTTTTACAAACGATCGTACCTGATGCTTAACCCTTCAACTGAAAGCGATAGGCGGACATACTGCAGTCTATCGACCATCGCATAATGAGAGACGAGTTAACCTCGTTTTTCCAAAACGTTGCTACCGCACAATCCAAAGAGAATTGTCTCAAATACCCACTGTGTTCGGGACAGAGTGCAACGATCGTTAATTTCTCACGGACAAATATCAGGCAATATCATCGGGTGGAACGTTCGCGTGTGATCCAAAATGGATGATGGACATTCTCCTTATGGATTCGAAAGAAGAAGAAAATAGAGAAATATTCGCGGGTGGCGAAAGGTATTAGACGGCGTAGCTGTAGTAACAAGAAGATGGACACGAAAGCAAAGGCGGCCGTTGCACCCGAGTCGAGCAAATCTGCACTCCTGCTAAACCAGCATCCATTCTTCATCGCTCCAGTGGCTTTGGCTCCTTTGGACTCTTCGAGCATGGTTCAACGCACTACTTGGACTCTCATTTTGGCCGTTCTTTCGTCTTTCCTCCATCCTACCCTACCGTGCTCGCCCCCTACTCGTCTCGTTCTCTTTTGCTTTCTTATACCGCCTCCCCAGGGAGACCAAGGATGAATATTCGATCACGAACGAGCGTCAGAATTTCAGATAAGCACGATCCTCGCCGTAGTTATTCGCTCGGATCGAAGCTCTTGGGGATCAAACAGTGATATAGAGCCACTAACGCCGCTGGATAATGGTGTACTCGCCAGTGCACCGAAATGTACTACTGCTTCGTATTAGGTAGACAAAATTGGTGGAACAAATGTACAAGGAAACATGTGTGCTAATATCCTCTACATTGCCAAAGGCTCATCCATGGGTCTGTAATAGCCTGTGGAGGACAATCCGGAATGGCTTATATGGATTGATGTTGAAGAACTTCGATCGGGTCATGATCTCAGGCTGTCGTCACTATTATGTTGAACAACTTTTTATTGGATTCCAGTGTTTTTTATATAGTATTCAATGGTCAGTGAGTGTGAATTACTGTGGATATATTTCGGAGTGTTAATGATTAATGCTCAAACTTGTATCAAGCATCGAAGGAAAAAAGTAAAAAAGCAAGGAAAAAATACCGGTGCACAATAAACAATGTACCATAAATCACCATCACATAGCTACGATAAAAACGTTCAATAGGAATTGTTAATCCTTCAAGCGCTTTTTCCACGTCGCCATCAACTTCATCTCACACAAATTAAACATTCAAAAAATAGGAAAAGTTGTAAAAAAATGTCTAGAATGCATATTGATCCACTGTGTATCAGAAGGGATGACAGGATCGCTGGCAAAGGACACGGAAGAGGTGCTCCTTGCCATCTAGCGGTTTCCTGTCGCATCACCTGGCTGCAAAATATCTTTCGCAGCTCTCTGCAGTTTTCGGCTGCCGATATTTTTACCGGGCGAAGAATGCATCCAGCGAGTTAACACTGCCGTGATATATAAATATTTTCTACTTCATTTCGAGTCTAAATAGAAATTCTACATGGCGGTCTCGCGAGTCTTTATTGCAGAAACACTGAGGAGAACATGAAACGTCTAGTCTTACCAATCCTCTTCGCGCAGCTGCACCCGTAAATTGCGTGGTGGAATGCAAATGTTCGAATAACTGAACAG